>OY728145.1:712817877-717817877 GCA_963277665.1 Viscum album
AAAATTTAGATAATATATGGTACAAAATGTTATATGTTTACCATTGTTTTTCCAATATCAACTTTATAAGTAGAACTACGACCCTTTAATTGTAGAATAGTAATTACCATAGTTAAGGTTAAAATTGGTTTACTAAGTGGTTAAAACAAAAGATATGGTTTGAAAAACCACTACAACCTACACATTTTTTAATGTTCGGTGGTATTTACACCACATCCGAACTTATATGTGAATCTCTATTGAAGTTTAAAATTTTATTTGGAGAATGAATTTTTTTATATTTTAAAATTCAAAGAAATTCAAGGAGTTCCCCTCCCCTCACATATAACATGGAACCCCTATACTATCTTACTTAAAAAACATTGAGCCTTTTATCGCATTGTCATGTGCATCAAATTAGTTGTTTCATTTTGACTATAATTTCTGCAGTATAGTAGCAACCCTAGGTCATCTCTCAATAGAGTCTTAGATCATTAATTTAAAAATAGGGTTTTTATTATGAAATTATAAGTGTAATGAGGTTTTGTAAAACATGGGGGTTTGATGAATAAAGATGAAAATAGAAAATGAATGTGATAAAACAATGCAGAAATGAACAGGATTTATTAAGTGAGATCAACCCGAGGTACTCTCATGATGTTCATCCTTCCTCACTCCATGATATAGGGTTATGATATTTTAATCCCTAGTTTGTAACACCTATAACCATAATGTTACTGATTTTATACTATGATACCTCCTAGGGTTCAGTCGAAAACACACAATGATTCACTGGACACCGCTGATGATTGGGTGATTTGTGTTCGACATCATAACCAAAACTCACCAAGGTAACACACGAAGAACTTGATGTGATGTCGAGGTTTGTATGCTATTTCATTGTGATACCATGAAATAAATGTACATTACCTTGAAAGTTCTTATTTGAGTTCAATTGACCAATATGAACCACACAAACACCGCAATTGGAAGGCGGAAAAGAAAGTGGGGACCGGTGTGTGGAACATCACATGAATGAGTACCCCCAAACAAGATCATATGAGTTGAGAATGACATACCAGTACATAAATCAATAAAATAAGAATATAGGATGATGAAAACGCACACAACAACCTGGAATTAAAAGGATCATTCAAATATTACAAACATGAATCTTGGGATTTTCTTCACGTTCCTCCCCGGGTGATCACAAGGGGTTTAGAAATCCATGGGAGGGGAGGAAGAAGAAGTTGTTGAAGTAGAAATTCCCATAGCCTCTAGAACTTCTAGTGATGATGAAAATACCTCTTTGGGACTCCAAAATAGCCGCACTCTAACATTGGTTCGAAATCCAAAATGGGGTGCCCAAGGTGCCAATTTATAGGCAAAGTGGGAAGTGGATTTGGGCACCATGATTTCACGAATCAGCTTGGTCCAGGGTTTTGGCCTAACTGAAATCCTAAACTCAATTTGGAAAAAACTAAAGAGTTGTTTGAAGATAGCGTTTATACTGTAGGTTCTGGGCACAAAGAAAGCGCATTGGTGGGATTTACTAACTTTGATTTTAGCATTAAACAACATTTAAAACGAGATCTTTCATGATATAAAATGCTGGATCTTTGGAATAGAATGAAGAAAAAAACAAAATAGGGAGTCTCGGAACCATAGGTATAGTATCATCATATGTTGGTTATAATTAATTTAATTAATTCACAAGAATTAACTTGGTGTAATTTTTACTTCATTGATGTCTTCGGTCACGATCTGATGTGATCAGTCATTGCGCCATAAAGTCCAAGTGTAGGATTCCTCTAGCGGTGATCCACACGTGCTCCACGTATCACTGGATGTCGCCGAAGGGATTTCTAAGTGCTATCATAGAAGAACCTTCCCTTGCGATGTCTTTCTTCAATTGCCTTGATCTGATGGAGGACGATCTCTCTCGGTCTTTAGAGCGTTCTTGGAGGAAGTAGTTCTTTTGGCCTTGAAAGAATTATCCCGAATTTTTGTGCACAACGATGGGGAAAAGTGTTGGGGTTGTAAGGATATTTATAATCAAGTTTTAGGTTTATATAGTTATGACAATAAATAAATTTGTTACGTATTTTATTTATTTCATTAACACTTATTTAAAACCCCCATGTGGAATAATTAATTCCTTGACATGAACCCACCTTGATTATAATAAATATCATTTAATAAAACGATATTAATTCCTCAAAAATCCTGACTGGAAAAACTACACAGCACTTAATCATTAATACACGGCGTGTACTCAGGTTCTATAAAACTACACGGTGTGTATATTTAATATACACGGCATGTACTTTTATTTTCCATTTTCATTTATTTCCTCGACCACATTTATTAGACCTTGAGTAATGAATTTTTATTTATTAAATAAATTTAACTCCATTACTCGTTAATAAATAAATATATTTTCTTCCAGAAAATATTCTCTCTAATAACTAGTGTCAAAATAAATGCAATCAGGCATCCTTAAATAATAATAAAACCATAGTCGGGAATAATATTTATTTAACTTGTTAAATTAATATTTAACTGAGATACAAGGACACACTTAGTGTGTGACCCTCTAGGCCACTTTCTCAGTGGTATTAGGTAGAGCCTGCCTAAATTCCAAGGTCAGTGTCTAGCAACACGCCAAGGCACCCATAGAGAAAGAAGTTAACACCACAATTACATGTCACCTCTTATGAATGTTTACCATGTAATATAATCTATTTGTCATGATATCTCAAATCAAGTGGGTTGCATGTTAGTGCCATCAACCCGTGTTCTCAATTATTATTTCTTTGAATTTCCGGAATTGAACTCACCCAAACCTTACCATGGCCATTGATTTATTTATGCTATATTAATTCAATCAAAGGGCCTGAGATATCTACTTTCATTATGGAACATAAGGGACTAATCCTTTCTCGCATTATCTATTAATGCAGTACTACTCGTGACGCACCCAATGTATCCTACCTTGCTGGGAAGGTTGTGTCGTCACAGTTTTCATTAATACATCTATGCGCGTAAGTTTTAATACCCATTAATAATAATCTTAATGTCTAAGGACCAATACACATGACTGTAGATAGGAACATCAAATGCCACTATGAAATTTGGATTTCTTACTGGCGGGTCTCGTTCTCATAATATCCTCTTGGATATTACCAAGGGCACACACCATGAGAAGGTGACTCAAAGTTTTATTAGTCCCCACCCCTAGTGGCATGTATTATTGGTGTCCTTCAAAAAACATCATCAGGCCACAGAAAATATATTCAAGAATAGTGTTATGACACTTCCAGGTTCTCATCATAGCAGGGATCCGCTATGAACCTTTGATGCAACAGCTGTCCTTAGGACATTATCACATGCATTGTCACGCAGAAGAACAATCATGATGTGATAAGGTATTTATTAATGAATAAATTACAAAGTAGTTGGTTATAGGCCACCAACTCCAACAGACTCCCACTTAGACTAGATCCAACTACTAACAATCTTTAACCCGCTAGCTCTCACATGATATTCATGCTTCTATTGAGATAGACATTTATTCATGGGGCCCACCACGTTCTCTTTCGTGGATACACTGCTCACTGCAACTTCACCCCTCTGAAAGAAATCCCTCCAGAGGTGATACTTCCGAAGTATGTTCTTTGTCCGTTGATGAGACCTTGGTTATTTTGTAAGAGCGACCACTGTAGTATTATCACAAAACAATGTGATAGGGTCTTTACTGCTAGGCACCACATCAAGCTCCTGGACAAAGTTCTAAATCTAGATGACTTCCTTGGATGCATCATAAGTGGCTATATATTTAGACTCTGCTGTAGAATCAGAGACAACTGGCTGCTTTGAACTCTTCCAGTTCACAACTCCTCCATTGAGACAAAAAACATATCTAGATTGTGACTTCAGATCGTTCTGATCTATCTGAAAACCAGCATCAGCATACCCTCGGATGACAAGATCCTCTTCTCCTCCATACACCAAAGACATATCCTTAGTTCTTCTTAGATACTTAAGGATATTCATAACAATAGTAAAATGTTGTTCTACTGTATCTCTTTTATATATGCCTACCATGCTCAGTGCATAGGCAACATCAATTCTGGAACATAACATGGAATACATGATGGATCCTATAGCTGAAGCGTATGGGATCTTACTCAGTCTATCTTTCTCCTATTGTGTTTGTGGACACATTTTCTTAAAAATATATAGGCCATGTGACACTGGAACTAATCCCCTCTTCGATTGTTCATACTAAACCTCTTTAGTATCTGGTCAATGTATGTACCCTGACTTCGTCTAAGAAACCTCTTGGATCTATCACGAATGATCTTGATCCCTAGAATGTAGGCTGTTTCACACAAGTCCTTCATGGAGAAACGCTTGTCCAACTAGTCCTTAAAGGACTATAAGACAGGTACATCATTTCCAATAAGCAATATATTCTCAACTTATACTACTAGGATAAAGATTTCATTCCCATTAAACTGCCTATAAACATAGGGCTCACATTCATTCTTAATGAAACCAAAGTACTTTATGGCTTCATCAAATCGAATGTTCCTTGACCTGTATGCTTGATTTAATACATAAATGGATTTCTGAAACTTGCAAACCCATTTGGCTTGACCCGGTGTCAAAAACACTTCTAGTTGAGTCATATAGACAACTTCCTGAAGGTTCCCATTATGGAATGATATTTTGACATCAATTTTCCAAATCTCATAGTCATGGTATCATGCTATGGCAAGTATGATTCTTATGTATTTAAAGATGGAAAATGGTAAGAAGGTATCATCATAGTCAATTCCTTGACACTCTCTAAATCATTTGACCACTAGCCTGGCTTTATAGGTGCTAATGTGACTTTCCATGTCTAGTTTTCTCTTGAATACCCATTTTCATCCAACATGCTTTACATCAACTGGCTCATCGACCAAAACCCAAACTTGGTTCTGATACATGGAATCCATCTCAGAATTCATAACTTCTAGCCATCTTGCAACTTCTGATCTTTCTACTACTTCCTTGTAGGAGAGAGGTTCATCATTGTCCAACAATAATGATTCACCATCCTTGGTGACTAGGAAACCAAATCTATCTGGTTCCCTTACCTCTCTTGAGCTCCTACGGAGTACTTGTGTTTCTGGAACCTCTTCCATGAAGACCTGTGGAACTTGTTCCTGTACCAACTCATGTGTATCTTGAGCATCAACTTTTTCGAAGTCAATCATGCTCCCACTATTCTTCTTTAGGATATGCTCCCTCTCAAGAAAGACGGATTGTTTGGCCATAGTCACTTTCTTGTGTGAAGGGTTATATTGGTACTATCCTTTCGTTTCCTTGGGATATCTTATAAAGATACACATTGTGCCCTGGGGTGCTAGTTTGTTTCCTGAGAAGGCCTTAATAAATGACTCTCATCCCCATACACGTGTGTGAGACAAAGTGGGTTTCCTTCCATTACATAACTCAGATGGAATTCCATTTTCTGCCTTAGTTGGTACTTGGTTTAATGTGTATGCTTCAATTTGTAATGATTATCCCCAAAAGGATAATGGAAGATCTTCATGACTCGTCATCAAACTCACCATGTCCAAAAAGGTGTGGTTCTTCCTTTCAGTAACACCATTACACTATGGTGTATAAGTAGGAGTGAGCTGATATAGAATCCCAAACTCCCGTAGAAGATCGATGAACTCTTGGTTTATATATTCTCCTCCTCGATCTGATCGAAGTTTCTTTATCTTCTTACCAAGCTGATTCTCCACTTCATTCACGAATTCCATAAATTTCTCCAAGGACTATGATTTATACCTTATTAAGTAGACAGAGCCATATCTACTTAAATCATCAGTAAATGTAATGAAGTAAGAATATCCACCTCTAGCTTCTATGGGAAATGGTCCACATATATCTGTGTGCACCAATATGAGAACCTCTGTGGCCTTTTCACCCTATCAACCAAAAGGTGGCTTGGTCATTTTACCCTGTAAACAACTGTGACATCTATCAAGTGGTTTTAGCTCAGTAGGGTCTAAATAGCCATCTTGGTAGAGCTTTATTAAGCGCTTCTCCTATACATGACTGAGATGGTGTTTCCATAATTGGGTGATGTATGAGTCATGTGATTTTTTTCGTTATTGATTACCAACACTTGATTTTTGTAATTTAATACATACAAACCTTTATTTAAATGTGCCAAACCATAACATACGTTGTTCTTAAAAAAGATTAAACCCTTATTTCCAAAATTGAATATAAATCCATCCATATCCATACAAGATACAAAAATTATGTTTTTGGTAAAACTAGGCACATAATAACAGTTATGAAAACCCAAAATCATCCCAGTCGGCAATGAGAGGTGGTAATCGCCAATAGCCAATGCAGCCATCCTTGCGCCATTGGAAGCTCGAAGATCCACCTCTTCTCTGGCAATATTTATCAATTTACTTGGTTCCTACATTTTAATACAGATGTGAGCCCCACAATCTATATCTAATACCAAATGTGTAGAAATAGAAATATTACACTCGATAACGAATGCACCTTTAGTGTCCCCACACTTCTGGGTGCAGTTCCTCTTCCAGTGGCTTTTCTTGCCACATGAAAAACATACTGCCTCCCGTACCTTACCCTGGATCTAGATCTTCCCCTTCTTGGAAGGACGATGCTTGGGGGCTTCAGACCGTTTATAAGTTTTTGGACCCTTTTCCTTGTCCGTTCTTTTCTTATTCACCATAAGGACTGCAGGTTTGTCACGCCCCCTATCCTTATCTACCTGGTGAATTAAGGTCATAAGATCTGATATACTCTTCTTATTATTTATCATATTGTATTTGACAATAATGCTTGAGAAGGCCTTGGGAAGTGATGATAGGATGAGCTCTGTACGCAACTCATCCAGGAACTTAATACCAAAGATGTCCAGGTGTTCAATGTAGCTAATGATATTGACTACATGAGGCCCAATTGGTGTAGACTCTCCAAGCGTAGTTGTAAACAAAGCATTGGAGATCTCATATCTCTCCTATCTCTCCTTCTCTTGGTAGGTATCCTTAAGGTGAGACATCATGCAATACATGTCCATGTTTTCATGTTGCTTTAAGAGATCATTTGACATGGATGATAGCATGAAACACTGGAAATCTGTGGCATCATTCATGTGTTTCATATAGAGAGATAGTTACGCATTACTGGCCTCCTTTCTAGGAGAAACTAGAATAGGCTCTTCCAGCACATACAATTTTCCTTTCATGGTGATGGATGACGCATAAACGCCTCTGCCACTCTTGGAAATTGGTTCAGGTGAGAAGTTTTTCCTTCTCGAGTATGGTTCACAATGATATGTTTGAAGTCATTTTTCTTGCTGTTTCTACAAATTAAGATGATAAAAGGTTTAGTACATTATCAAAAAAAAATGAGACAAATAAATTAATTAATACTTATTAGTCTCCCACTATTTTATCGATATCCAATAGCCCTCACCATTGACTTTGGAATATTATGTTGCCTGAATGTTCTAGTTGCAAGGATCCATATTTCCTTTCGCATTACCCCAACTAGGGTTGTTTAAGAAACTTGAAGGGTTTGAGGTAGGCATTCCAAATACCAACTGCATTAACTCACAGCTCCATGATCTGCTGAGTGGACTCCCCAATAATAAAATCCTTTTATTTTGGATTTCCTCAACCATTTCCCCTTGGTCACACCAATTACTACTGTGGCAGTCAACCCTTGATGCGAACGAATTCAAGTCAACCGAAAACCTTGAATTATAATTCCCCAATAATTAAAAGCACCCCAACTTGGGTTGGTTAAGCACTTTGAACTATGGTTCGATTCTAACCAAGATTATGGGAGGCTATACCGACTTAATATTTCTTTGAGGGATTTTATCCTTATACGAAAATTTACAATTTATTATCTTTTATTACATGCTTGTTAATATTAAGTTGGATATACTTAAGTGATTAACCATGTCATGGATTATATTTATGTATAAGCCGATTTTATTTTAGTTCTATCTTGCATGCTTTTTTAATTCATTAATTGTGTGATCGTGACAACACAACCACAATAAATAAACCATGAAAATGACAAAAATAAAATAAATGGCATGATCATGAGCTTTGTTCTATTGGTTAGTTTATCTAGCGGCTGAAAATCTAACCCAAGACCTAGGGGATAAACACGTTGAACCTTTCGGGTTCGTGTTTACAGCTTTCCACATGTCCACCTTTGTATCTCCTTGGATTGGTTTCACCTTGGCTCCTAACTTGATCCGTCTCCACTACCTTGGAATCTCCATCCATTAAATATGAATTTTTCTCACAAGTTGGTGAGGGGTAAAAATGGGTTTTTACATAAAAGTATATTTGGGCATGAATTACCTATGTATTAATGAGGAGAAGGCTCGCAGGACAATAAATTTAATTTCAAAAAATAAATTAAAGAAAACCATTAACATACAAAGGTCTTGGTCTAGCTCATGATCATACATACATGCAATGATATTTATGCATAAGGCATCCTTCTGTATGAAAATGTTCCAAATGTATAGGTAAATTTTGTCTTTTCTTGATCCTCATGGGCTATATGGATTGGGAAATAACCCAAATAGCCATCACAAAAACAATAATAGGACTTACCAGCCAATCGTTATAACATTTGGTTAATGAAAAGTAGAATAATGTGGTCCTTCTTCGTGGCTTGATTCTGTTTATGGTAGTCAATACAGACTCACCAACTACTTTTCACACATGTTGGAACCAATTCCTTCCTTTCATTTTACACAACTGTTATTCTTGTTTTTCTAGGAACAATTTGAACTGGGCTAACACATTTACTATCATATATAGGATAAATGATCCCCATACTAGGTAATTTACTGACATCCAATTTTACCACTTCAATGAGTGTGGGATTCAACCAGCATTGAGATTGTCTTACGGGCTTAGCATCATCATCTAAAAGAATATGGGGCATACAAATAGATGGTATAATCCTGGGAATATCATCCCATTTCCATCATATTGCCTTTTTACACTCTCTCATAAGATCAAGCAGTTTTGATTCCTGCTGTTGAGAGAGGTTATTTTCAATAATGACAGGAAATTGGTCAATACCCTCAAGATAGGCATATTTTAATTTATAGGTAAGTGCTTTTAATTCCAACACCAGGGGTTTTCAGACTGAGGGAGGGGATTTAGGGGGAGTGAGGTCCATAAAACTATCTATCTGCTCATGTTTATTATCTAAAGATATAGAATCTATTGAAATGAGATTTTCAGAATCATCGATGGTCATGGGTACCTCAGATTGAACACACTAGTTAATTAAAGTACAAAATTTACACTTTTTGAAACCCACACAACACTCAGAACATGACTCAAAACTCAATTCATACAAGGGAGAAGAAAAGGAAAATGAATCATAATTTGGGTTTGGGAGATAATTGTGTGTGTGTGCATCATTTGAAAGCACTTCCATCAAATAGATAGAAAGAGTGGAGTGCTCTTCAATGGGGTTTTTAATAGCCTCAAGGATGTTTAAAATGACCTTTTCTCCTTCGAATTCCATGGACAACATACCATTGTGAATGTTGATTATTGTCTTTTCTGTTTTGAGGAATGGCCTCCCAAGTATGAGAGGAGCATCTCTTTGGGTTCAGGTATCTTCCATCTCGAGAATGTAGAAATCAGCAGGGAAGATGAGATTCTTCAATCTTACAAGGAAAACCTCAATCACTCCTATTGGATGCATAGTACTTAGGTTGGAAATTTGTATGACAATTCCCATTGGTTGATTCTCTCCAACCTGAAGAGAAGTGTAAACATAGTGAGTCATTATATTATTTGAAGAACCTAAATCAAGCATTGAATCAGAAAAGAAAGTCTCCCCTATAGTACAAGGTATTGTGAATGTGTTTGGATCCTTATTAGCATTGCTGGTTGAATCAAGGCCGAGACATTCCTCCCCAAGATGACTCTCTCAATCCCCATTAGCCTTCGTCTATGGGAGCAAAGTTCTTTGAGAAATTTGGCATAATGGAGAATTTTCTTGAATGAATCAAACAATGGAATATTAACTTGACCTTTTTTAATTATATCCCTTATTTCATTGTCAATCTCATTATCAAAGTTTTTATTATATTTAGAGAGTATTTTAGGGAAAGGAAGAAGAATGGATTGTTCATGGGAATCCTTAATGATAATTTGATTTCCCTTGTTATTTTTTTTCTTCATTGGAATCTTGTATGGGTGGAGTAAGAGTGTTTTCAAGAGGAGGAAATACATGTTGCGTAGAATCAGTAGAAGGAGAAACATCTTTACCACTACAAAGTGTAATTGAACATAAATTACCTTTTTCCTTCAGATTGGCAATGATTCGGGATGGTAGGTGTCCAGAAAATTCATCTTAAGATCACTGATGGTATTTGCCAATTGTCCCATTTGAGTTCATAGGTCTTGAATTGCACTTGTGTGGTCTGTTAGAACTAGAGGTTCTAGGTTGCCATTTTTTTCACCATATCCTTGAGGCTTTGTTCAGATTTGGGAGGAGGAGGATGATTGTTATGAGAATTTTAAGGATAAAAAGGTTTCATACCTTGGGCTTGTGGATACCAATTCTTCTTTCGGTAGCTTGAGTTTCCACCTTATTGGCACTAGGGTTGTGTTTTCCACCCATGGTTTGGATTTGGCATGAATTTTTCCTTATTAAAGGGAGGTGATTGTTGGAATGGATTCCCTAGGAACCCAGCTACACAAGACTCATGTGAATCATGAAGTTGTCGGCACTGGTCTGAAAAAAGAGTATTGTCAGAAGAAATACAAAATTGTAACAGAATAGGAGGATATTGTGAGTTACCTTGTGCTTGAGCTAATTGAGTTAGAAGGGTATGCATCTCATTAAGTTTATTATATACCTTTTTTTCTAGGGCTGAATGACTTACCTCGTGGACTCCTCATGTTGGTGCAAATGCTTGTGTACCAAATTATTGTGCATTTTGAGCTATGTTGGTTATTATGTCGTGAGTGGCGGAAGGAAGTTTATCAACTAGGGAACCACTAGCTATAACATCTATCATTCCATGATCCATGGGGGACAGGTCCCTCATAGAATTATTGGATTAACAGTTGTTCACTAATTTGGTGGTGGGGCATCTTGAGAAAAGTCTCTTGAATTTGTCCCAGTATTCATGAAGGGTCTCTCGTTGTGATTGCCTAATTCAACATATTTATTTCCTAATTGATTCATTTTTGGAGGTAGGGAAGAACTTATCTATAAAGAGTCATTTAAGGTCATTCCAGCCCCCATTTATGGTAGGCAGATAGTATAGCCAGTCTTTGGCTACACTATCAAGGGAGAAAGGGATGGCCCTAAACTTAATAAGGTCCTCAGACACATTTTGGGGTTTCATGGTAGAGAAAACTATATGAAACTCTTTGAGATGTTTGTGAGGGTCCTCAATAGGAAGACCATGAAATTTTGTAAGTAGGATGATGAGGCCTGGTCCCAGCTCAAAGTTGGCTGCTTCCTCAGGATATTGGATGTACGCAGGTTGGTACTCCACATCCGGGGTGGCCAGTTCTTTTAATATTTTATAATTTGTAGCCATGCTTTCATGAATAATATTGTGTTAAATTTTTGAATGGATTATGAAAACTTGAGGTTCCACAATGGGTTCCTTAGTTTTACTTTATTGACCTTCTCTAGATGCGTTGATTTATGAGTGAAGTGTCTTTTCAATTTTTGGGATAAATTCAAGCAGATTTTGTTTTCTGATCGGGTCATGCAAAAAACTTGTGAAGATTTTTTATTGAATCTGGATAAATTAAATTAATAAGGGTGAAAAGAGAATATAATATTATAATACAAATGTATATAGAGGGAGATAGAGAAGAAGAAGAGAGAGAGAGAGAGGAAAAACACGCAAAAAACAACCAAAAATAAAGAAAAAAACGCAAAACAAAAACAATAAAATGGGGGTGGGGTATTGAATAGAGTACTAATTAAGAAGTAAAGTAAATAAATAAATTAAAGTAAGTAATGAAAATAAATTATATTGGCTCCCTGGTAATGGCACCAAAATTTGATCGCATTGTCGAGCACGTCAAATTAGTTGTTTAATTTTGACTAGAATTTCTGCAGTATAGAAGCAACCATAGGTCATCTCTCGACGGAGCCTTATAACATTAATTTAAAAAGAGGGTTTTGATTATGAAATTATAAGTTTAATTAGGTTTTGTAAAACTTGTGTTTTTGATTATTAAAGATGAAAATATAAAATTAAAGCGATAAAACAATGTAGAAATGAACAAGATTAATTAAGTGTGATCAACCCGGGGTACTCTCATGATGTTCATCCTTCATTGCTTCATAATATATCATTATTATCTTTTAATCCCTGGTTTTTAACACCTAGAACCAAAATGTTACTGATTTTATACTAGGATACCTCCTAGGGTTTAGTCAAAAACACACAATGATTCATCAGACACCGCTGATGATTGGGTGATTTGTGTTCGACATCGTAACTGAAACTCACCAAGGCATCACACGAAGAACAAGATATGCTATCTACGTTTATATTTTATTTCATTGTGACACCATGAAATAAATGTACATGACCTTGATAGTTCTTATGTGAGTTCAATTGACCAATATGAACCACACAAACACTACAATTGGAAGGGGGGAAAAGAAAGTGGTGAACGGTGTGTGAAACATCTCATGAATGTGTACCCCCAAACATGATCATATGAGTTTATCATGACATAGAAATAAATAACTCAATAAAATAAGAATATAGTATGAAAAACAACACAAAACCCGTCATTAAAAAGATTATTCAAATATTAAAAACATGAAGCTTGGGATTTACATCATGTTCCTCCTCGGGTGATCACAAGAGGTTTAGAAATCCATGGGAGGGGAGGAAGAAGAAGTTGATGAAGTAGAACATCTTATAGCCTCTATAATGTCTAGTGATGATGAAAATACCTCTTTGGGACTCCAAAATAGAATCTCATTTCCTCTAGTTCGAACTCCAAAATGGGGTTCCCAAGGTTCCAATTTATATGCAAAGTGGGAAGTGGATTTGGGCACCCTGATTTCACAAATCCACTTGGTCTATGATTTTGGCCTGTCAGAAAGCCTTAAATCACTTTGGAAAAAACTAAAGAGTTGTCTTCCAACATCGTTTATACATCCATGTAATCTATGTCGACTAGATATAGAATATAATAAGAGATATTTTCAAAATACAAAGGTAATGTTTTGACCTCGTCCAGATCCACTTTATTGGACAGATCAACCTGTATGGGCCTCTTAATGGACGGATTACGCTTAGGTTCCTTCATATGTAATAAATCTTATTATATTTAGGACCTTCCCATGATGTCTCAGCCCATTTCGATGAATGTATTAGTATCCGAATGCGTTTTCGTATACTGGTGTTCTTGGATCATGTGCAGAATGGACCATTTTTCATTGACTTCATCATAGGTCCTCCAAATCACCTCCACCTACAATATAATTATCAAAACAAGTAACACTTCCCTTTTTAAAACTGTTAAACACAAAATAATTAAATCAAACATGGAGTGAAATTTATTATTATACATGTAATTTTCAATACAAAATCAGTTTAATACATTTGTATAAGGGTGAAATAAAATAGTGAATCGTGGTATGATCAGCCTTATAGATCAACAAAAAAATAATTAATTATCTCATAAAAATCATTATGAACTTTATAGTGGTTGTGGTTTTCCCAAAGGACCAACCCTAGGACCCATAATAGGATATCTAAATGAGTTATTTCAAGGAAGAGGTAACTCCTTTAACCAATCACATTCATTTTTTTACTTCTTCTTTTACATCTAATAAATTTTTGTTATTTATCATTAAATAAAAAAATATGTATACTAAATATAGTTAAATGATATTATGATTATTAAACCTCCATTATCCTCCATCTCTCCCATCAAATCGGATGTTGGAGTACTGGTCGTTCGTATGTACAACATACCGTCTCCATGTAGTGATACCATTAATTTTTCATCAGCATACTATTTAATGGTAATGAGTGTGGATTTTATAAATATTTTGGATATATATGATATAATAATTTTATATAAAGGTGAATTGTTATTTAATTTTCTTTCATTTCATCTGTCGAAAAGTGAAAACAGTGTCTATGCATACGTATGACCTACTGTCTCCATGAACTATTCAATTCATTTATCAACCTATAAATTTTTGTATAAATATAAGTATATATAATTAATATATATAATATGTATATAATTTTTAAAATTATATTTTTTATCAAACCATCAAAAAATTTCAAGGACTGGATCTACCGCACCAAAATTCTTATAAAAAATGAAACTGTTAACAACTGAAAAATGTCAATTTTAATAAACAATTTTGGTTAAATTGGTGTATAAATGTTATATAGGTATAATATATGATATAATAATTATTCAAATGATTATTTTATATAGTTATAATAAAATAAAATTTATCAAACTAGAGGATAGAGTACTTTCAAAGATAGTGTAACTCAATGTATGAGGTTTATGTTACAATCTCATTATTTAATATGATTTTTTATGATTAATTTTCAAATGATGTAATTTAGTTACATATCACTAAATAATACTATTAATTTTCTTATACTTTGTTTATTTGAAAATAATTCATTTTTATAGTCATTTTCATCTCTTTATGTACTCAATAGACCAATGGAATGTTCTCAAGAAAAATTGACTTTATTTCTCTTTTCGATCAATAATTATTTTTCTTCCCTGTTTGTGTTTTAAAGAATGATTTTAAAATTTTTAATTATTGTTTAAATTAATTTGTTTCATGATTTATTTTTTACAAAATAGTTTAAAAATAATGTTAGTTTCATCTTCCAAAAGGTGGTAATTTTGATTTTTTATTACGATGTTATTGAAGGAATGCTTTATTTTAACTTATACCACAAGAATAGAATTTACCACCTCTATAAACACTCTATATGTTGAATATTACTTTAAATTCTTAAAAATTTATTTCTAATAAAAATATTTTATATAATATTTAGGAAATTAATAGATTTTAAATTATTCATTGTAAATTAAAAATTGAAATTTTTAAAAGAAATGTTCTAGGTGATATTTTAAATTTTTTTTCCTATATAATTACATCCTTTGTTTTTACATAAGATTTATTTGAGATATGGCTCAATTATACCATAATTATTCATTCTCTTTATGATTTATTATTATGATGAATATATTTTTATGAAACCCATTTCCTTTAAATGAGTTATTCTACAATGAATTGATGAAATTATTATCAAACTCGTATATGTTTCCTGAGTTTTTCCATGATGAAATGTTTATGATACCTATTTATTTTTAACAAGTTTTGATATGTTGAATGTTTTATGATTTTTTGGTAAAAATATGTATGATATTAATTATTTCAATATTTGGTCTAAAATTATATATCTCTATAATGAACTAGGTAAATATAAATATCATATGAGATAAACAAGACTAGAATGGGAGTGAACCTAGTTTAGTTAGCATATTTATCCAATATGATAGTCTGGGGAGTAAACCTTCACAGTTATCATAGTTTTGGGAGTGAATCCAATCCACTATAATAGTCTTGGTTGTGATCCTTTACTATTAAGGAATTGATATTCTATGCTTATTTGGATTTAAAAAACATATGTCATATGCCAATTTTATTATCTCAGGGTTGAATTTCATTGATTTCTTTATGATCCATGTCTTATGAATTATCATGATTTATGCCATCACCTAATATTATGATCTATGATATGTTTTTTATGGTTTTAAAATGTTATCATGATATTCTCATACCCTTAACCTCATTCTTTTGTTTATGTGATCATTGATATCTCCCATATTTACCCTTACTGTTCATCATAGCTCACCATTTTTTTATTTCCCTTCCCCATGTAATGAAAAAAGGTTTTATTTAAGATATGTCTAATAATGGTGATATTTATGAAGAATTCAGTGGGAAATTATTTAGGTAGTTTTATAAACATTTTTTTTCATTGATAATAGACTTATATGATTCTACCATGGATCAAAATGTTATGTATTGAATTTATATACAATAATATTTTATATTTTTGTATAAAAATCATGGGCCACTATTATTGGTATTAGTGAAGGTTTTTCAACCTTTGGAAACTAGGATGAGAAAACATAATGAGAAATATTAGGATAACCCAATGTATAGAAGAACATCATATGTTATAAAAAATAAAGGACAATGGTTTTATAAGAAATATATCTATTTTAGGATACTATAAGTAGATATGGTTTTAGAAAATATGCATCTATGATAAATAACCCTGAAAAGAGTTAGTCAAATTATATCTTATCCATCATTATTCTTCTCTATGAGTGTTCTTTTATTTTTTTCCCAATGTTTTCCACACTCCTGGAATATTCTTGGATTAATTTAAATTTTCTTTATAGACCATTATAATGGATCAGAATAGATGATGATCATGAGTGAACTTGGTTAAAAAAAGTGTTTCGTAGATTTAAAAGAGGTTGAAATTAATTAGACCTGCAATAAATGCTTTTTCGTGATCATCTGGTTTTCCATTATGATTATTGTTGTTCACACTAAGATTTTTGGTATTTGACAATGGTTGGAATGAGGAGGATTCAAGATAACATTAAATATGAAAAATATTGGAATTAATATATTAATGATAATCTAAATGAAGGGATAATTTAAAGTAAAACATTGTAATTATTCTTAATCATCTATCACGATATATTATTAACAACGAAAGCATCAATGTTCTTCCCAACACCTAAAATAAGTTGTAAATGTTCATTAATTGAATTTCATGTGGGAATGATCATGGAAGAAATACATTTTAATTTCTATCATGTCAAGAATGTGGTATGAATATCCTATGGGAATATATCAATTTATGGGTAATATGTCTTCTATATCGATATAAAGGTCATAGAGTAATGAATATCTAAGGAATTCAATGTATTATGTGTGTGGAATTTTGGATTTATCCCAATAAATTACCTAATAAAAGGATTAACTCATAAAACAAGTAATTTTTATATTATCCCGATATTTTAATTTGAGTGATTAAATTCTTTATGTGTCATGATTCTGTAATTATGTTGTACATTTTTTATACTAATGATATTATAGTTATAAGAATCATGAAACAATATGTATTATTGCATAATATTTGAATGGAACTAACCTAAGAAAAGTTATTTAGTGGTAAGGTGATAAACATAGAAAACAAATTATTTAGGAAAATAAAACCCTTAATATGTGATTGATGTTGTTTAAATAATGTTTTGTTTTGATAAAGAAATTATTGAAATTAATTATGTAAATGGTATAGTATTAGTGACCATGAATTACTTAGATATTTTACTGAGAAGTGATATTTGATGAAGATTAGTACAATTTTTGGATTTATGGAATTCATAAATAGTTTGGGGTTTATATTTAAGGAATAATAGGTGGATTATATTTTTGAAGAAGATATTATTTTATGGAGACATTGTTTTGGGAAATGATTTTTATATTTTGGAAACTACATGAAAAAGGTATATATATATATGTGTGTGTGTGAGATTTTATAGGTGACTATAATTATTTCATTATAATTATTAATTTTATCATGGAAGGATATAAGATAAAATCACTATAAGGATTGGGGCTCAATAATATACATAAAAACTTTGTAAGATCATTAAGTGTAATTATTTATGGAATGGATTAATTTGAACCATGAGTGTTCTTGATTATGATTTAGAGAGTAATTTATTATATTTATATATATTGAATAAATTGTGAAAACCATTTAGGTTTTAGAAAATATTTAGAGACAGAATTATGTGATTTTCAATATTATATGGATATTATGATCCATTAAATTTTTATTTTAGTGCTTTAGGAATAAAATAATCATTTTATCATTCATTTCATAGAGTAATAGATAAACTAAGAATTGATCGAAGAACAACCAAATAATGAAATTGTGTATATGAAATATAATATGTATCAAGTATTCGAAATTTCCCATGTCATTTATCTTGATAATAAAATAATCCCTTAACATTATGAAAAGTATATTGATTTTTTTTTATAATTTTACCTTCATTTATGATGAATCGATGTACTTATCACCCATAACAGATTTATGGTTTTGATGTCTCCAACTTTCCTCTGACCATGTTCTTTATCACCCTATATTATTCCTTGGGCATAGTTTTCACCTATAAGTCCAAATATTCACTAATAATTTTATCCAATTTGGAGACCTAGAAATATTTTTTACTTTAGATGACCTTCATACTTGACTCTTTTTAAGTGGATGTTTTATTCACCCTTGTTTATGTTAGTTTTCTACCAAGAAATTTTTAATGTAAAGCACATGATTACAAAGAATAAGTCCAAACCAGAATGTTAAAATTTATTAACAGTATGGGGATGTAACACCTAAGGATTTTAATATTATAGAATTATGTTTGATAGAAAATAAAAAACACAACAATGAGCTTAAAAAACACAAAACATTATTATAGGAACGTTATAACCTAGCCATTGAATTGGTGTGTATAAATATGAATAATAATATTTTGATATATATATATATAAAGGACCTAACCAATAAAAAATTATTTATTAATTATTAATTAATATGATCCTAAATTTTAGTAAAGTCATTTTCTTTTTCAAAATTACATTATCTTCAAAAATGGGTTTTATTGCTTTTTGTGAGAGAATATTATAATTAATTTCTAGAACATTTTAAATTTATATTTAATTAGAATTATATTTTTTAATTATAATTTTAAAATTATATTATGATAAATCATTGATAATTTAATTAAATGTTAGATTTCTCAATGTATAGTAAAAAAAACTGATTTTTATTCAATTTTTTTCCAATCATTTTAAAAGTATAATTATATTTTAGAGTAGATTAAATGTAAAATTAGTTCTATTAAATTATAATTAATTTATATAGGATCATTATAATCAATATTAAGGTTAACTTTTGTATAAAAATATATTTATTCTTAAATATTTTTTCTAAAAAACTATTTTTAGGTACTTAATGTGTTTTATCAATATAAGTTAAATTAATAAATATTGGTAAATGATGATAATAAAATTTAGATATTTTATATTCAATAAAATGTTATATAATTCATCTAATGTTTTTACCAGGCATGCACCATAAATAAATCCAGTTTTATGCATAAATATTTTTTTCATAAAATTTCTTTCCTCGTGCTATGAAAACCTATTTGAAATTTAATTTATACAATTATATAATTATAATTGTGATTTTATTTCATATTTTTATTTTGGATGTAAATATTTGGTATATAGGCCTATTTTATTTTTTAGTAGTATTAATAATAATCATGGTAAAATTTATCACCTCAATAAATGGTAAATCAGGTTAACCTCAATTAAAACTAAATGTCAAGATCAAAATATTACATTTTAATTCTTATTTTATGATGATAATTCACCCCCGATCACTTTATTAATGAAATTAAATTATTTAAGGGATAAGAGTAAAATTATTAACCTAAAAATAGTTCTCTCACACTATGAGGAGGTTTTTGTTCAAACCATTAGTTGGAACAAATACTACATATTATTTGGGTGGAACTTTGCTACTAGTAGAAAATGTAACATTATCAGTGAATTAGGTCTGAAATAAGGTACACTACCTTTTACTTATTTAATTATTCCCATATTTTTGGGGAAATCCCATGTATTTCTACTTTGCGAAAATAGTTGACAAAGTCCTAAACCATCTTTCTTCTAAGAAAGGAAAATCTCTCTCTATGGATGGTAGGACTTGCCTGGTAAATTCCACTATTATATCCATGATAGTTTAATCCATAATGGTCTATAAATGGCCTCTTGGTATGATCAAAAGAATAAACAAAAATATAAATAATTTCATATGGACTAGTAGTAGTATAGAAAATACAATTATGGTTGTCCCCTAGTCAACTTGTTATTAGCCCATTGAGAAAGGTGGTATTGCACTAAAATTAAAATGTACTTTAATGAATCCATTCAAGATAAACATACTTGGAAACTTTTTCACAATTATTATGATGATTTTACCTTCCTTCGAAATAGATTTCTTGAAATACTTAATATGGGCAGGTTAAATTTCATTAACTCTTACATATGCCCATACATCAAACAATATTTCTCTAATATTATGAATAATTCCAGATGGATGATCTCTAGAGACTCCTATATGAAATTTTGGTTGGATAAATAGACTAAAACTCCTTTAATTTCTATGATTTCTCCCAATCCAATCATTTAGAGTTCTAACTACAATGTTAGAGAAATTATAAAAACTCATCATGAAAAACATCATGATACTATTCTAATTGCCATTGAAATCTACTCTTTTTCTTACAATAATGATTGCATAATTTTGGAACCTATTCTCAATGGGATGATTAACTCAAAAAATTTCTATAGTCATTATTTCTGTAACTCTAAAAGTAATTACAGTTGGATAAAATATTTCAACAAGACTGAGGTAAATCCTAGAATATTCAATATCATTTGTATATTTTCTCACAATAGAGTTCCCAATGATATTTACTTAAATCTTTGGGAATATAGAACTTCTTTAAGTGTAGAATCTATAATCAACACCAAGAAGATGATAACCACCTATTTGTTTCTTATCCTACTGATTTATCTCATTGGAAATATATTATTGACATTTTTGACTGTAGATAGTTGATTCTTGACTCCGTCAAAAATAAAATAAAGAAATGTACCAAAATGAAAGTCTCTCAGAAAATCAAAAACCTTTTCCTAGTTATAGTTGTTGAGCTCCACCATGTGATTTAGTATGATCTAAATTCTATTATTCATAACAATTACTCACTCAATCAAAATGCAGGTCAGATGCAGATCCTTATTTCTGTACAAGAAGCTACTTTGATGAAAAATGAACAATGCCACAACACTATCCATGAAATTGGAATCCTGTGACATCTGTATATTAATGGAAATTTCTATCAACCTCATCACTCTCTAGAGGTGTTATGGAGAGCTCCTCTTTTAGGATTGATCAAAATTAATATTGATGGAACCTCTAAAATTAATCTGCGATCTATAGGGTGTGGTGATATCTTCAGGAATCACCTTGTTCATATCCTTGGATGTTTCATGGGTAGCTATAGAATGATCACCTCCCTTGAAGTTGATATTATTAGCTTAATACATACCATTGCCTTCTCCAAGAGCTTTGATTGGAATAACCGCTGGATTGAAAGTGATTTGATGACCATCATTCAAGAAAATTGGAAAGGCATGACACATCTTGCTGGGCTGATTACTACCCATTGGATGGAATGAACCTATTCACTTATCTAACTCAACTATATCATCACACATGTTTATCGAGAAACAAACACGATTACAGATAGCCTAGCTAACATGGGAGTTATTCAAGGCATAAACTGGTCTGAAGACCTCCCCATTGATCTTATTTCATTACATGAAAAATATTATAATATGATCTCGTATTTTATTCCCTTATAAACTTACTTTTTATAATAAGTTTTCTTTAGTCATTTTGGGTCAAGTCATCATCCTAAAAAATGACCTATATAATTTTTTATGTAATGAAATTTTCAAAAATGCCACTCTCTTACATTTAAATACTTTTTATGTGTTCACATAGGGACAAAAGAAACTTGTGAATAAATATTAATGGATATTTTTTGAATAATTAAATTATTTTCATTATTATAGTTTATTTATAATTTTTATTAATAATATAACTACCTTAAATTATTTGGAGACACCAACAAAATATTTCCCCAATTAATAAAAAAACTAAATAAATTTTTAAAAAATATTAAAAGTAATATAATTTGAGTGAGTTATAGTACTAGAAGAATTTTATAGATAAATTTATAATATTATTATTGTGTTAAGGGATTATATTCTAATTTAATTTTTTTCTTGGTGTCTTTAGTGTCAAATTAATGAATATAATTCAAAATGAAATTAATGATATTTTACGAAAGTAATGATTTATTGAATTATTTGAAATCAATAAAATTATTAAAATAGGACAAGGTGGATAATATAAAGTCCAAACATTCATCCCTTGGAAATTTATTCGAAAAATTTAACTTTATAAGTAAAATTATGACTATTCTTAGTGAAAATTTGTTACTTTGGTTAAGCTTAGAAATGTTAACTAAGGGGTTAAAGAAAAAGATAAGGATTAAAACAAAATTTAAATTATAATTTTTTGATGTAATTTAAATAAAATAATAACTTATGTTCAAATATATATCCATTTGTAAGAACATTTATAAAGAAATAATTTTTGTATTTTAATATTTTAAGAAATTCCAAGAGTGTTCCACCCCTCACGTATAAAATAGAATACATCCTTTATCATCTTTACACAACATTGATCCACATATCTTGACCAAAAACTAGAAAATAATAATCAAAAAATCTGTGTACACATTATAGTTGTTCTAGTATTCCCAAAAGACCAACCGTAGGATCGTTATAAGGAGATCTAATGCGGTTATTTAAAAGAAGAGGTGATCGTCTTAACAAATCACTTTATTTTTTAATTATTTTTTCCACCTATAAATATTTTTTATTTATCATAAAATAATAAATCAAGAATCCATAATATATTTAAATTTTATTATGATTATAAAATCACCAATATCCATATTATTTCCCATCAAAGTATAAGTTGACATTTTCTCATGCGTACTTACTGCTTAATGTCTCCACCTAGAAATATAACTCATTTTACATAACCATATTTTATGGATGGGTATTAGGATGGGTTTATTTTGTTTATATATGATATTTATGGAATAATTATGTTTATTCAATGAAAATATTGTTTCTTTTGTTCTTACCTTCCATTCATGCATATGTACGACGTACTATCTCCATGAATGATGTAATTCATTTTTGTACCTCTACTTTTATGGATGAATCTAAATATATATAATTAATATATATGATATTTATATCTTGATTAAAATTTTATATATAATCTAATAATTATCAATGTACAAAGAAATAAAATACCAACAAAAAATTCTCCGAAAAAAATGGAACAGTTAACATAAGAAGACAACAATGCTAATAAAGAATTATTGAAAAATGGGTGTTGAAATGTTATAAGGGGTTCATATATGATATTATAAGTATGTAAATTATTTTGGTGTAGAGGTAATAAATTTAATGTTATTATACAGGAGGATATATCACTTTCAAATAATGAATAACTTGAGGTAGTGGTTTTATGTTACAATATCGATGTTTGCTTGGATTATTTAGGGGTTTTTTTTATTTCATGATATATATCTTAATAATCACACTATATTACTTAAACTATGATTATTTTTGGATAATAAATTTTTTAATTTAAGTTTTCTCTATTTAAGTACTCAAGTGACCAAACGATTTTTGTTATGTAAAATTTACTAAATTTCTCTCTTTGGTAGAAGATTTTTTTTTCATGTCTATGTTGTCAGTTAAATGTTTTGAATCATGTTTTACAATTAATTTATATTATTTTAACTAATTTTTAGCCATAATTTAATTTTTAAAAAATAGTTTAAAAGGAATATTCTTGTCTTTTCTAAAATTAGGCACTTTTTGAATTTTTTTACAAATGTATGAAAGGAATTTTTTCTTTTAACTTATAGTTATTATATGAAATTTACCACCATAATGAACACCCAATAAATTGAATATTCCATTACTTTTTTCCAAGTATCTTTTCAAATAAAATTATTTTCATACTGTTTTTGAATGTTTTTTATTTTAAATATTTTATTTCAAATTGAAAAGGGTATTTTCTACACGAAATGTTTTGGATGGGCATTCAAATTAATTAGTTGTCTACAATGGAATCATTATATATTACTTAATCATTACTATCGATATGATATAATGATACCCTCTTTAATATTTCGATAGAAATATTATGATTTTTACGATAATATGTTTATTAATTCAATTACTTTTAAATAGGTTACTCTGTGATTAAATGAAATAATATTTATGAAAAGAATTACTTTTTATAGTGACTGAGGATTTTCAAACATAGATATAACATATTATTAGAAGAATATAAAACGCATCACAGAAACAAATTAATGATTAACATAATGGTTTTGTATCATTGGATAATAGTTATAAAGTCTTATAATTTGGTGATAGATCTTCAATATCTACCATAGACATCATCCCCTTTAGTAATATTCACAAAATAACCTACATAAAACCTTTCATCATGATCTAGGTAGGAGAAACATAATAAAGGGTGTGCTCAGATTCTCAATAATGGAGAGGAAGTGATATATCAATGATCACATAAGCATGACATGAGAAAAAGTTTATAACAACATGATAATGACATTTAAAAACCATACTATGCATATCAATAATCATAAACATGAGTCATGGAATAAATATTGGATGTTAATAAATCCTAAATCATAAAGTTATCAAATAACATGATTCTTGATATCATAAAATTGATATAAGACACAAGTTTACGGCATACACATAAGAATGGAATATATTATTTCAAGTCTACCAATAAATACATTTCTAAAAGTTTAGGATTGGGATAATTACCCACTTACCATATTTGAGATTTGGATAACCTCCCAAGTAACCTTTTTTTATGGGATGGGATAACCCACCTTGTACTTGTTCTGGGCCTAGGATAACCTACTATATACCCTCTTATTTTAGACTAGTAATAACCTATCTTGTACCCTTTGAGCTCATATTACATTAATCATTATCCACACATTATTGGTAGATATAGTTTCCACCAATCACATAATACATACATTTATGGGCCAAAATATCATAGAGCATACATCATATTAGAACCCATGAAAATAAATCGATATCATAAAAAATTTCCTTATATCATAACCTAAGGACAAGATAGAGGTTTCAAAATCATTTCATCATTTCATCATTATATAACCCACTAAAAGGATATGTTTTCAAGAAAAATGTTTCAGAATAAACACAAAACTTTTAGGGAAAGAATAAGAATTTATTACATGGATCATATCTATAGTAATTCACAAATAACTTCAAACATTTCATCTTAGATGGAAAATAATTTTGAATGAAAAATCTCATGGAGCATTTATTGAGGAAAATATCCCATCCACATAATAAATCATTTATAAAATATAAATATTTTCAAAATTAATTTACTTGAAAATACACTTTGAATATTATAAATTATTTTTTTAAGGAAAAAATGTCACAATTGTGGAAATACTATTCATATAATACACATTAAAAAATGTATCTTTCATATTTTTAGTAAAAGACAAAATTACCTTTTTTGGAAACAAACATGAATATTTAATTATTGTTTTTGTAAAAAATAAAAATATTTGTAAAATTTTATTTAATAAAGAGTTTTGATAATGATAAAAATATTTTTGAATTTTTTTATAAAATATCGTTTGGAAGAAAAATGCATTTTCACCAAAAAGAGGAATACATATGCTTTTTCTTATAAATATTACTTTGAATTATTCCACACACCATGAGAGAAAAATTAACAGAAGACATGTTTTCTCATAAAATAAAAATAGGTAAAGAAAATAAATTAATTTATTAAGAGATGTATTATGATATTTAATCATTGGATCCATAATCATGAGAAATCCCAATAAATGATTAAATTCTTAATTAAAACCATTACCACTTTAGTAACTTTTAATCATATGCACCATGAAATAATAATGTTAAATTAAACTTATAATATCATAATAATAAATATATCCATAATATTACACATGAAACATGATTTATATACACCTTATAAGTGAATAAAGGTTCATAACAAGCGATATGTCCCAAAGAGGGTAATTGAGGAAAAAATCGTCACCAAATTGGTAACATTAACATTATAGACCCCATAAAAGAGATATACTCAAATGGATACATAAATCCTAAAAATATACATGATAATGATTATAAAATATATTCATATTTAGTATAAGAACCCCTTTATACAAATTCATGGTTAATATGATATGTATATCTTAGAAAATAAAAGTGAGACAAAAACCACTTACATTATGTCTTGACTACCCTCATATATATTCAAACATACTATATAATAAATATATTTTTATTATTAATATATTATAAAATCATAATTATATATATATAAATTATATTATTTACGTATGACCTTTTAGTACAATTTATCAGCAATTCCTTATTAAAATCTCATTTCAAATAATAGTTTATTTGTTTTTCGTGTATATTAATTTGTTATTTTATTGGTCCTATTACTTTGAACATAGTTAAATAATATATGGAATGTAAAAAATTATATAAATATAATATATATTTTTATTATATATGTATTTATATAAATCCCTAGATGTTAGAGACAGAAAATGAAGCACGCCATTCAGGGAGACGGTATGTCGTATTTTCCCTTTAACAATGCTTCCATTTTATCAATAGGATGAAAAAATAAGGATATAAAATATATTATAATTAAAAAATAATTTTTTAGGTCATATATGTCACATATTTTTATTTAAAAATATACTTAATACCCTTTATGTAAATCATATGTGACAAACGAATAACATCACTTCACAATGCAGTACTTCGCCGTACTCAAGGACATCATTATCCTATTAAAGAGAAATGGAAAATAAGAAGTAATGTGTAATAAACTGATTAAAAAAGTATACTAATATCATTTATACCATATATAAACATTTAATATATCATTATATCCATCTATGAGAGGTGGTAATGAAAAAGTGAATGACCTTAGTTTGCGAGACCATAGACAGCCATACATAAGAATGATGATTTCGTAATCCATTGGATGGAAGAGGTAAAGGAGTTATGTCATGAAATTAACATAATTAAATAAAATTATATTGAATATATTTAGTGTATTATAACATAATTGTTTTAATAATAACATATTTAGTTGGGGGAAGAAATAAAATAAAAATCTCTGTTAGGGATGTTACATTGTCTTCCGAAAAATTATATTGGTTTGAAAAAAAACTTTTTAAGTTTTCCTTATAAAATATAGAGATTATAGTATTATAATATGGATGTGGGGAAGTTATTTCCGTATTTATTTTCTAAAATAATATTTTTTGTAAGTGTGAATAACAGAAAAGAGTGGGATGCTTTATGTAAGTGAGGAGGGTGGCACACATGTAATTTTGGAAAAGAAAAAGGTGTACTGACATTTTTCTCCAGAAAAAAGGATCCAAAATGGGCCATTATGGAAAATAAAATATATATTTTCTAAATATATATATCCAATGGGTTTTTGGAAATGTTTTAGGTCATTTTTAACACTTATCTTTTTTGTTTAACCCATCGTAAACCCAGTTTTACCCTAACCGTAATAAATAATTTAAACTATTTTACAATTCATTAAGGTAAAAGACTAATTTGAAATTAAAATATGAAATAAATTATTTTTATCCCAAATTTTAAATCCATTTATATAAATTCCATTCCAAAAATATGAAAATTAAAATTTAATATTCACCATACAGACATGGTTGGACAATGGGTTTTCAAAGAAAAATGTCCAAAATTTATAATGTTTTTATATAAAAACTAAACATGAAAATGATTAAAATAAACTAAATTGGATTAAATATATATATATATATATAATTAAACTAATTTTTCTTTTAAAATAATCTTATTTAATTTTTTTATTTTCTTAAAATCTTTAAAATAATTAACAATTCTTATCAAATACTTGTATTTTTCACTATTCATAAAAAATTATCTTTAGAGAAAATTTTAATAAATTATCCTTTATATGATTTTAACTTGATGAATTCAAAAAGTAAATTTATTTTTTAAAATTTATTTTATGAAATTTTCAATTACTATTTATAAAATATGTCCACCAAAGTTGATTAAACTGCTTTTTTGTAAAAAAAATATAGTTTCTAAATGTAAAAATGAAATAATCATTATATTATACCTTGAAAACACATAAGATGAATGTTGAAAATTTTATTGAAAATATAATATATAAATTTCATTAAAATCATTCACCAAAATTTATTTTAATAATTCTTTTAGGAAAAACACATTTACACGCATAAATATTATTTTCTAAAAATATTTACTTTGTTTTTAAAAGGTTTCTATTTTTATTTATAATTGATTGGTAAAAAATATTATTTATCTATAATTTTTTACAACATATATTTTCACAATCTATTTAATCCTATTCATACCCACCATTCCAATGGCTCCGTGAAAACTATCACATTCAATAAAAATATTTTAATATTACGTCATGTTTCTTCTAAAATCAGTGTTGCATGTGTCAAATTTTACACATTGTGTTTCCTGTAACATGAGATAAAATTAATAGTTCATGTATCTAAATATACAAAAAAGATATATTTTTTTGAAAAAAGATTTCTAAAATGATCATGGTGTTGCATTCTACCCCATTAAAATGAATTTCACCCTAGAATTTTATCACTTTGGTACCAACAATAGAGAATAATTCTACCTCATTAAAACATTATGTTCCCCTATAGATTCTTAAATATGGTGGATTTTCCATAATACATTTATTGTCTTATTAGTCTTGTTTCATATAACATTATCTATTTTATCCAGAATCTCAATTAGTTGTTCCTCATTAAAAGTAGCAAGCTCCATTTGTATACCCTTCTAGTTTAGTACATATGAAGGTCCATGTATGTACTACCTCTAGAGAGATACATGGAACATATCATGAACTTGAGAGAGATTTGGTGATAGCTTCAGATGATAAAATATAGTCCTGTTATGGTAAACAATTTCAAGTGGATCAATATACATGTGGATTAGTTTTCCCTTCTTTCACACAAAATGAAAATTATTGAAACACATTATCAAAAATATAAATTCTAGATTATGTCAAAAAATTATCAGCATAACATTTATATTAACTTTTTTCTTTCCTTATGTGTTTCTGGATTGCTCTAACATTCTATTACATTTCACTAGCTAGCTTAGGGTCCAATAACTTTCTTTCTGGAACTTCATTCTAATATGATGGAGTTATTCATTTATTTATATAATGGTTTGTACACTGTGGAATATGAATGCTCGATTGAAATATATTACTATATGAAAAAATAACTAGAGGAAGGTTATGATGCAAAAAACAATTAAAATCCATAGAATAAGTTCTCAACATATCCTATATGGGTTAAATTATTCTCGTGTACTGAACATATTCTTTAGGATGATACGTAGTGATGGAACTCAATTCCATATCATGAGTTTCATTAAGAGTTCTCTAGAACATTAAGGTAATCATTGTACCATTATTAGATACAGTTTAATATTGAACTCCATGAAACCTTACCTCTTTCTTAATAAATATTCTGGAAAGTTGATCTAGATAGAAATATTTTCTAATAGTAATGAAGTTTGATGACTTCATAAAGTGGATGAATATAACCCATAATTATATCAAAATCAATGATATGGTAAACCCTAATGGTTTCCAATACCATTAATATTATGTCTATAAAAAGTAAAGTCATTGCTCCTAAAATATTTTTTTTCAAAAATAAATCCAAATTGTTATATTGTCATAAATTTCACTTCAAATATCCACAATATTGATAAAATCCCATCACATAAAACATCAAAACTGTTTTCAAATACTTATAGTTTATTATCAAAATAAAACTCTTAAATAAATTATAGTACCCATAACTCATAAATTAATCTTAAATGTACACATATAATTGTTAATTCTCCCTTAATTCCTTATATAAGATCTTATCCTCTAAAAAAATTTCATTAGACGATTGGTTTCATCTTTTTATTGATAGAATATAAAATTCAATTTCATTATTTTATAATCCATATATATGGAGACTATCACATAAAATTTTAATAATGGAAGAATAATAAGATTTTCATGGGACTTGTTCCTACAAAATCAAACATGAAATTACCAAATAACTATGGGAGGATAATTTTTCCCTAATTATTACTATTCACTTTATTCGTTATTATTTCATAATATTTACATTTATCCATTGTCTTTATAGGTTATTTTATATTATCATACACATTAGGCCTAGTATTGGGGAATTGATTCACATAACTCAAAAAATCCTTTCACTTGAAACACTAGAGCATGGGAGGTTAATTCTGTTGAGACCTCCCTCTATTAATTTCAATAACTAACCTCTTAACATAAATTGTATAATTCTTTTCTCAATGGAAATACTTCCTAAAATGTAACACTATATTATTCCTTTAAAGAATTAACCTATGTTCATTTGCCCACATTTTTGGACTGTAAGTGACTAAAATTTCTATGCACCGTGTGACTTATTTGACCACCAATACATTTTTTTAATTATATTAAAAATAAACTTTTGAGGGTAAGTTATAACCTACAGAACCATTCCACCACCAAAAAAACCATTACAAAACCAAACATTACAGAGTTAAAATTTCAAAAATTAAAACAGAACCATCGTCGCACCATGACCGACACAACCATCCTGTATCAGAAATCAAAAGGAACCAATATCACAGCTCTTTCACAGTTCTTAATCCAAAATGCCTCCAGCAAGATAACCATTTCAAAAATTGAAAATCAAAACATAGTCAGACCATCATCACTTCTTTGTCACTATCTCCTCGAGATGCACACACTTACACTGAATATGAATCCATCAGATCGTTGTCTCCTCCGTGTGTGACTTATTTGAGTTCTCATGATAATCAATCTTCTTTTTCTTATCAAAACTATTGGAATGGTTGGAATCTAATGTTTTCATTTCTACCTTCAATACACATCGAATGAATTATTCATAACAACTAAAGTATCTTATATCCAATTCCGTTCAAGGAATTGGTTTTTATCCCTCAAAGAATTGATAAATTGTTATATCTAGACTGATGAGTAAACTAGAAGTATACTAAAAAATCTTTATAAAATTAGCTTCATAGGTACCAATAGATTCATCATCATTTTTTTATCTCGAGAAATACCTTATCCATCATTATTATTATAATAATAGGTAAGTACCTACATAAAATAATACTCTTAAAATCATCACTTTCCATAGATTCAATTACCACTTCTTGACTTATATTATTAATAAGGTTCCAAAATTGATCTACATCACCTTCCAAATGATAAAAAACCAAATTGAATCTTTCATTCTCCAAAAATTGGAGAATGGAAAATATATTTTCAGTTTTATTGATCCATTTCATAGTGACTATAGTATCAATGGTCCCACTAAAAGATGGTATATATTTCCTTATAAAGGATTTAACAGAATTTTTTTACCTGCATTGATCATTTGGAATCTTGACATGAATCATATCTTAAGAAAATTGTGTGATAATAACAATGAATATATTTGTTACATATCCCATAATATTTGGTTTCTTATTATAAAAATAATAATATTTTCCATTTTATTTAACATTAAGATAGTTTGTTTGGATTCTTTCCATTTACTAAAACATGATAAAATAGTGTGGGAAACACTAATCATAGAGGAAAACCACAAAACAATGAAATATATTTTATAGTATGTTTAAATCATCAAACTTTCTTTTCAATCCATGAAACATTAGTCTTAACCTAGTTCTTTCAAGATGTTTATTAAAATTCATCATGATGGTTAATAAAAAGATTTTATACATCCAAAATAGATCCCCCAAGAGTGTCAAACTAGGTGTGTAGTAAGGCCTGTAGTTTTGAACTAGGTGACAATCGAGTCCTTAACAACTCACCATTTTCAGAGTTATTACCCCCAGGTACCTTTTTTCCAGAGCCACATCTACTTGTAGTATCGATATTGGTATGTAATTTATTAGAAACCAATTTCTCAATCCTTTAAAAAAAATCTCAGAAATTATAATATTCATGGACTCATCCTTATATTTATCCATAGATACATCCCTGTAAATATCCTTATAATTATCCCAAGGGATTTCACTAAATTTTCTCAACCAAGTTTCTAAAGGTTAACTAAACCTTTCCCCTATCACCACATATAATGACGCAAGACTTTCATATATAAATATTAAATATTTTAAAATTAATATTTTAATAAATTAGACAAAAACATGCCCAAAATAAATAATTTTTTAGTGAAAATAGAGACTAGGAACACAATATTATAATTTTGTGAAATATCTTCAACATATCCCATAAATATCATTCCCTTTAGTACTCTTCATAAACATGACCTAATTATAACTTTTCATCAAATACAAGAGAAAAGATACGTAAGAAAGGGTGAGATTAGAACTTTAGTAAGGGTAAGAATGTGAGATATCAATGATCAAATAAGAATTTCATGAACATAAGGGTAATATAACATGAGAATAAAATTTTAAAGCCATACTACACCTAACATAGATCATAAACTCGAGACATGGAACACATATTGTAATATCATAAGACATAAATCATAATGGGATCAAAGAACATGACCAAAAGAGCATAAAATTGGTATAAAACATATATTTTTGGTATACATATAAGTATATAATTTCTAATATGAATAAAATCTACCATGATATTCATAACATTTTTTCGGGATAATTAGTCGTTCACCTTTTTTGAGCTTGGGATAACGTACCATGTAAACTCTTTTTTTTTCTTAGGATAATCTCATATTTACCATCTTGTTTTAGGCTTGGTATAACCTCCACTACAACCTCTTTTTTTAGGCTTGAGATAACTAACAGTATACCATTTGAGAATATACAACATTAATCATTACCCAATGCATTGTAAGTAGGTATAAGTCCCACCCATCACATAATCAATACATTTTTGTAACATAATATCATATAAAATTAATTATATCATAGAACATGAAAATAAATGGGTTTCATAAAACATTTTATCATGTCATTAATCATGGAAGATAAAAATTTTCCTTAATCATTTCATCATTTCATCAAAAGATAACCCATGGATAAGATATGGGTTTCATAAAAATATTTTCATCATAAACATAAACCAATCAGAGAAATAATATGAATGGGATATTTTCATTATATACAGTAAATCACAGGTGACATAAAAGGTTTTAATCCTAGATAGAAAATGATTTTTGAAGAAATAACACTAGGAATGTTTCTTGATGAAAATGGAACTTTCACTTAAAAAATCTTTTTGAAAAATAAAACATGTTCAAAATAACTCTCTCTGAATATAATATTTGAATGATATAAAAAATATTGGAAAAACTAATGGTCCAAATGGTTTAAATCCCAATAATTCCATATATGTTAAAACAAATATTCATATAACATTTTAGGTAAAAGAAAAATTATCCTGGTTTAGAAAATAAAATATTAAATAATTACATTTTTTGTAAAAGTATAAAATTTATAACTTTTTTTCTAATAAATCAATTGAAAAATGATAAAAAGTTTTTAAATTTTTTTTAGAAAACTATTTTTAGGATGAAAATGAATTTTTGACTTAAGTGAGAAATAATTATTATTCTTCTTAGAAAATATTTTAAACTCTTTAGTGAAAGAAGGAGAGAAAACTGAATGAAAACCATGTATTATCATTATATAACTATAGTATAAGAAATTACATCATTTTTTAGGGAAAATCATAATATTTTTTCATTGGACGCATAATCACAAGAAATCTCAATAAATGATGAGATTGTAACATAAAAATCTTACCATGTTGGTAACATTGAATCCTAATCTCGATGAAATAATAATGAAAAATAAATCTTATAATATCCTAAAAATAAATATATTCATTATATTAAATTTAAAATGGGATTTATATACCCCTCATAAATTATGTTAGGTGTATAATATAACATACATCTCCAAGAAGAAAAATCAAGACAAAAATCCCTTACCATATTGATAACTCTAAAACCTTAAAGCCAATGAAATTGATATCCATAAATGGATATATAAATCCAAATAATTTTATGCTTAATAATAAAAAAATACATGCATGGGATTTATATACACCACATAAAAGAAACGCATGGTGAATATATCTTGTGTCTCACATAAAATAAAAGTGAGACGAAAATTCATTACCCTATCTCTTGACCTCCATCGTACACATTTGAACCTCATATATAAAAATATATGTTTATTATAAATATATTAAATTAATATAATTATATATTTAATGAAATATATCGTTTAATTATTCCCTTTTATTACCAAGTTATATATAATTCCTTGTTAAAATCATGTTTCAGGTAATAACCACTTTGTCTTTCATTTATATTTTGATTATTTATTTTTTTGGTCCTCTTATTTAGTTAATATTTAAATAATATCTATAATTTTAAACATTATATATATATCATATATATTCATTATTTTTGTATTTATCATAATGCAGAAAATTTAGAGATAGAGAGTGAAACACACTGTTCATGGAGACATTAGGTCGTACACACACATGAACGTTGTTTCCATTTTGTTGAAGGGATAAATGAAAGAATGATAAGTAATATATTATCATTAAAAATAATTTTTATTTAATATAAATAAAATATTTTTATTTAAACCTTTATTATAACCTTTCATGTAAAGTGTACTTGAAAAAAACGAATCACATCGCTTCACAAAGACTTAATCCTCCACACACACGGACGACGTTATTGTATTCCCATAGAATGGAAACTAAAATTTAATATGTGATATAAGTATAAAATAAATAAACTAATCTCATATATATAATATATAAAAATTTACTCCATCGTTATATCCATATGTGAGAGGTGGTAATGAAAAAATGAATGAAATCTGTTCAGGAGGCCGTAGTCTGTTGTGCACACGAATGATGATTTCAAAACCCATTTTACAAAATAAGAGAAGGATTTAGGTTATGAAATTAAAATAATAATGAATAATTATATGTAATATACATATGTTTTTATATCATCATGGTTTAATAATAGTTTAAAGAGATGTAGGAGGAAATATAATAAAATGCTTGGTTTGGGAAACTACCTCTTATTTGAAAAACACTTTTGTTTTTCACCAAAAGAATTATTAGGTTGGATTTAGGAAACAAAATATGGATTATAGTATTATAGTTCGACACTTTTAATTTCTTAAAATAAAATTTTTTACCTACGTTTTCATCATGGAAAAAGGAATATAAAAGAAACATTATAGACCCTAGGAGATATAATGTATAAATATTTCCATTAAATGTTTTTCGGATATTGTTTGGGTCTTTTTTAACCATTATGTTTTTAGATAAAAATGTGATAAACCCATATCTAACATAAGCTCTATAAATAATTTTTACTATTTTAACAATTAATTTTGGAAAATAATTGTTTTAACTTATAAAATAATATTAACTTTTATTATTAAAAATATAGATTCAATTTAAAAAAATTAAATTTACGTAAGTGTAAAAATTTAATTTAAATTAAATCTCATAGATGTGATGATAAAACATGCTTTCAAATAGAAAATATTTAGAAGTTTAAAAAGTTTTTATAAAAAAATTAATTTTTAAAATTATTACACTGACATAAATTTGATTAATATATATATATATATAATTGAATTATTTTTTCATTTAAAACTATCTTAAAACAAATTTCATTCATTTAAAAGCGTTATAATAAATGAAAATTATTAATAAAAACTAGTATTTTTTGTTATTAATCAGAAAATTTATCTTTTGAAAATATTATTAAAAATACACTATAAGTTAATTTTGATATTATAATTTAAAATATTTACTCTATTTTTAAAATAAATTTTCTAAAGGTATCAAAAATTAATGTTAAAAAAAGTGCACAAAATGTGATAGAAGTGATTAAAAAAACAATTATAGTTTTTAAGGGTAAAATTATTTCTTTATTATATAAATCCTAAAAAACACAAAAGTTGTATATTAATTTTTTTTGAATATTTAATATTAAAATTTAATTTAAATCATTCACCAAAAGTTAATTTTTTAATTTATTGAGGTAAAATTCATTTTCACGCCTAAGAAAAGTGTTTCAGAAAAATATTTTCTTCATTATAAAATTGTTTTTACTTTAATTTATAATTAACTAGTCCCAAAACAATTAATTATATATACATGTGTAAATAATATATTTTCATTATTTAGTTAATCATTTTCATACCTTTCATTCCAACGGTTAGGTGATAACTGTCATATTCAATAATAATATTTTAATAGTATGTGACGTTTTGTTTAAACTTAGTGTTGGTTTTGTTGCAAGTTACATTCATTGTTTCTTATAACACAATTTAAACATAGTGATCATCTAATTAAATATAAAAAAGATTACATTAATTTTTAAAAAATATCTCACAAAATATAATGTTTTTAAAAAATTTACATGGGATATTCCATGATGAAATGTTTATGAAACCAGTTTATTTATCACATGTTATGATATGTTGAATGTTTGACTATCTTTTGGAATATATCTATATGATTTTAAATATGTGGTAAGTGAGCTTAGAATTATATATCCATAAAATTAATTGGGTAAATATGGATATTTCATGATATTAGTAGGAATAGAATATGGAGTGAACCAAGTCTTGTAAGGTACACTATCCACTATGATTGTCTTAGGGTTGATGAGTTTCAACTATGATGGTTTGAGGAGAAATCCTAATCCAAAATTAGAGTCTTAGAATCAATCCTTTAATAGTATGGAATTTATTTTCAATGCTTATGTGTATTCCAAAAACACATGTCTTATGACAATGTTGTGGTCTCACAGGTCATGTTTTCTGATTCCTTTATGATCCATGTCTTATTAAACACCAAGAATAATTACATAACATAAAAATATGATCCATGATATCCATGGTTTGGTTTTCAAATGATATTATCATATTATCATACCCTTATTTTTTTGATATATTTAAATTATAGTTGATATCTCCCTTTTTTACCTTTATTGTGCATCGAAGCTCAACCTTTATTATATTTCTATTCACTTGGTTATGATGAAAGGTTTTATGTATATTATATATAATAAGGGAGATAAATATGAATAACATAGTGGGAAATTATTTATATCTTTTATGAACTTATTTTTATATATCCATTCTTCCAAAGATACTATACCTACATGATTCTACAATGGATCGAATTGTTATGTATTGAATATTCATCTAATAAGATGTAATATTTATGAATGAAAATTAGGTTTCATTTTAATAAGGAACCATGTTCTTCCTTTTAAGGTAATGCATATTGGATTTATGATATTCTTTTTAAGGTCATGTAATATGGTAAAATGTAATTCCTTTTTAATTATTTAAAGCAAGATTAGTAATGGTATGTTTAAGATTGTGCAAATAGTAGTAACAACATGCCTTTTATGGACATATAACATGGACCATTATTTTTCCTTCTATGGTTATCCATCCATAACCATTATTCCATGTATTTTAAGGTCTTATGACTAGGACTACTAGGAAATAGGTTCCATGAAATTGTTTAAATGTGGATATGATGCCTGATAATCCCTTTTCAATTTGCATCAATAGATGATCCGGGTGAAGTTATAGGGATTAAATGAGAATATTATCATATTTATACTTTAGCATATTGGAAAATAAATTGGTGGAATTATGATAACCACAATAAGTTGGGAACAACTAGAGAAGTCAAAATAGGTAGCTTGGGGGATATCCATAGTAATTAAAATTTTATTATAGAATACAAGGATGAAATATTCATCAAAGGTTGCTTAAATGGGGGGCCTCATTATCATTGGGATTCTTGATACCAATCGATAGGATTATCACATACTCACTTATAAGGGGGTGAATCAGTAAATATTTCTCATTTATGTTTCACTACCAAACAAAATTTTTCACTTTTGATATTGATTATTCATCTTTCTATTATTATTTTTCTATCACATCAATAAAACCCAAATATAGTGGGAACAATGAATTTAAAAGGTTCAATAATAAGAAAATTGTAAAAATACTTGGAATGGCCCAGAAAAACCAAACATCACCTTATCAGCTAATCATTATAGATAAAAATGATTAGGTTTTATGATTAATCTTGTATTATATAGAAAATTTTGCTTGACTCATATGACATGATCCATCATAAAAAAATAAATTTACATTCAAATATAAAATAATAAGAACCTTCAACCTCCACAAAGAGAATCTAGTTTTCTACATTAGATGAGAACTAACTAATTTTTATTTTCTTCATACACCAATATTGTTATCAAATACCATGTGGTGATAGTCTGCAACAACCCAAAAACTTATTCAATTCTTCATTTATTAATCTTGATAAAATTTAAATATTATAAAATTGGATAAAAAATAATAATATTAAAATGATAATGCATATACAAAAACATCATTCATTCTATTTGAAAGTAACCTAAATATTCACATCCATATATTTATACTTCAAGACATTAGATGATAAAAATCCACTATACTTACTCCTTTTTTGGTTGTTTTATTATTCTGTTAACTAATTTGTTATGCTTCCTCTAATTTATGAAACACTTCTCTTTACATTTTATATTTGTATTTTTCTCATTCTTATAAAACAACATGTGTGCACTTTATTTGGAATTTTAAATTAAATTTAATATCAAATCGAGGGTCCATTTTCAACCTTTCCAACTTCAATTCAATAATTTGGATCTATATAGACCTTTTAGTCACCATTGATGTTTTGTATATACTAAAATTATCATGTGTTAGTATCCAATAAATCTAATATGAATCTACAAAAAATCAATGAAAAACAATACTATGATAAACATTATGGAATTACCATTATCAATATGCCATGACCATGATATTCATGTCCCAATGAGGTATACTATGATGTGAAAACACAGAATACTTATAACTACTTAACAAAGCATCTTTTCATTCAGGTACATCTTTATTTTAACACGCTATATTTTTTAATGATCTTTGAATGAAATAAAAAAAGTGTAGTACCAAAATTTTATAGACTTTAATATTATAGAATGAAATTGGTCATCATGGAACAACATACTACTTCAGGACATAGTCCCCTTTTTTCTATATAAATCGATTAGTTTTCAATGTGAAACCCAAATTAGAAGAAAAAATTAGTATATGAACTCAAAAAAATCCCAATATAGAGGATAAACTATTTTAGAAATCCACCAATGTTTAGGTGTGACTTTTTTTCATGGTGTAATTTATTCCCTCACAACAAAAACTCCTTTCCTAAAAACATATAATGAACATAAAAATTTACGGTGTAAACATTTAAACATTATACTCATACCATGAAAGTAGTATTTATTAACATTTAATTTTTAGAACAAAAATCAAAGTGAAACAACATTCCTTAAAGTGTGATTGTCCCTTTTAATACAAAAATGCCTTCTAGAATTTAAACTTTATCTCAAAACTTCTTCTAAACACTTTGAAACAGCTAAATGGCCTTAAGCACATCCAAATAATTAAAATTATTTTTTTAATATGATTCAAGTTTTTGACAATGAATTGAAAATAAAATATGACATAGAATTTAATAATCAGATCTACTTCACTTAACTTCAAAAACTATCTCCCTTCAACAATCTCACCCTTGGACACAACCACCCTCAAGGGAATCATAAATCATAAAAACAATTAAAGTTACAATAATATATACCTTTCAATTTTAAGTAATCCAATGAAAATAGATCACTAAAAACCATAAAAATTGGTCACAATTAATATATTATAATACAACATGAGTGAAATCAGTATAGGAAGAAAGAATAAATAAGATAAGAAGATAGGGTTCTGGACACCATATCGTAGTGGTGTGGATTATTTTTGTGCATGTTTACACATCATTGGGTGGAATTAATTGACGATTTTATGATGAAATCATACATTCAATAGAGAGTTATTTATTATTGGTTTTAATATGATGAACATTGAATTATTTTTATATCTTGATGAAAATGGTTGTTTTTAGGATAAAATTTATTGATGGTTTTTTGATTTATTTTCATTTTACAAAATGAAAAAATTATTTCTTTGATTGGTGGAGATAATATTTAAATAATTATTATTTTTTATTTTATTCTAATGGTCATATTATTAATTTTCTATTACTATGTGTTCTCTATTTTAAACAATCAATTCTAGGAATATCATTTAATCTCTCTCAAAATTCTTGAAAATAAAAATTTAGGGTAAATAATTGTAGTTCCCTAATTTTCATTTCTTCCAAATTGATAAAGGGGGGAGATGAGCATAGATAGTTGAAGTAATAGGAATACTGGGTATGTTTCCATATTTTATAGGAATAGGTGATATGATTACTATGTATCATCGTAATAAAGTATAATCCTTCCCACATATAGAGGCTCACATTCATTTTGGGGGGTTTTTCTCGAGTCATATAAGGTGGATGATGAGAAGTGATAGGAATTATATATAGAAACCCATAAAAATAGAACAGAGCTTCTGGCTGTAGGATAGAGGCTAGGAATTTAAAGATAATTTTATATTAATAGGAAAAATAATAATTTAGGAGGTTTAGGATGGGGAATTTCAAAGTATAATTAATCAAGGAAGAAGTTGGACAAGGACTATTGAGAGAAATTGAGCATAAAACAGCTCACAGGAAAACTTTAGTGGATCTTAGGATGTGTAATATCCTTTAAATTAATGAATTCTCCCTCCACACTCTGTAATTGTTCTACTTGGTTGATTACAATGAATACATTATTAAATTATGATTTCAAAAAAATGATTATTGATTGAAATTTCATTGGGGAATAATTTCTATATTTATTACATCATTTTATCGTACACTTGTTAGATTCTAATCCCACATTAATCAATTATGAAGTCTAGTTTTACAAAACATCAATAATAAATGACAACTTGTTTTGATTGAATTTAATGTTAAGAATCTTAATCATTGGATAATATATATAAAAAGTGACACACTCATGGGGGTAACAAATAAGGATAAAATAATAAGTTTATTCTAATAAAACATGGTTAAATAATTTTGTGAACTAATTAAGTTTTTCAGTTGAAAGAAAGTATGATTCATCCACTCATAGTTTGACAAAAAAACTAATTATCCACTTTTGGATTAGTTCCAATTCATATTCTCCATTCATGAATGGATAAATAAATATTTTAAAAGAATCCAATATAATTCCTCTACCTCATAAATTTATTATTCCTTACCTATATTAAACCTATTTTCTCACTTGATTATCACCTATTTTCAAATCGACACATACTATACACCTATTCTTACTATAGTTGTTACATGATTCCATTTCCCACTTTTATTGAGGGATTTTATTTTTTTTCTTTTTCAACTATGGAAATTTTTATTTGTTTAATATTGTTCGACCATAATTCATCACCTAAATAATTTAACCATTAAATAAATAACTAAACAATTTATTTATTCTAGTGAAAGGAAATGTCAAATTTTGAAATATTTACTGCAGAAGAAACGAGTTACTAATAAATATTTTAAAATTTTTGCAACATTTTTTTCAAAAATTGTGATCAGAAAACTCATAAGTATATTGTGTGGTCCCTTGTGAGAAAATATATAGAAATGTTGGTATATTCACACCAAGCCTCTAAGTTAACATGGAGATCCTGTTTATCTAAGATAAAAATTAATTTATGTGATATAAAATATTAAAATACCAAAATGGTAGATAACCGGGGGATTGAGAATAACTAAAATGAAAGCACTAATCTCGATCTATCTATGAATGATTTAGTGGAGAGACTAAAACATATAGAGGTACAGGTGCCTATAGCATCTCGAAATCCATTTTGGATTAGGAAAATTCATGGTTCTCACTATTATGAGGCTTTGCAATCCCTTTTTTCATTTATACCATCATATGATAGATTTATTATTGAATACTATATAGACATTATTAGGGACTTATATAGAATGGTGTAGAAACTAAAACATATATGGATGATTGAGGAGGAATTAAATATGAAAGTTTACCCATTTTCCTTGAAAGAAAATAAATGGAGTTTCTTTCAAAAAAATAAATAAATAGTTTTTTGAAACATTGAAAATCAATTTAGTTCTTTTAAGGTGAAATAATATCCATGAATAACGAAAATGAAAATTAGGCATAAAATATCTTGATTTTTTGATGATGAGGGTGAGACATTCCATTAAATGTGGGATTGATCTATGGGCTTACATAGGATGTTTCTAGATCATCAATGCACTCTATAATTCTTTATAGTCATTTTTAATAATTGTATCGCCCCATTCAATCAGACTTTTATAGATCTTTCTTGAGGAGGATATTATTTAGATAAAACTTATGAGAATTTAATGTTTTTCAAAAAAAAATCAAAATATATATATTTAAGAATAATAACCATTGTTATGAAAATATTCTAATTCTTTTAAACAATCTATTGTATAAGTTGTTGGATTATATAACAAAAATACTCAAAAACACTTTGGGAGTAATTCTACTACTATGGTATGTTTCAACACAAAAATTCCTACATACAAAAAATTTAAAATTATAACCAAACCAATTTAAATGATTAATTTGTTGGGGACATAATATAAAACCTTGAGATGACCATTTCTCCACTATCTACAACTAGGGGTATAGAAACTATCCATTGAATGATTAGTTGGTTCTTAGACATATTTCTCCCCTAGTTTACAACAGCAACATATGGAACCATTTGATAACCAAAAATGGGATGAACCTTATAATTAAAAAGGTAATTTATGGGGTTTAATGAATCATAATATATATATGATGGGCTCACAGGACTTGAAATATAAATCTAAAATGGAGTCCCCAAAAACTAATCTCAATAATGAAATCATCAATCTAAAAACTAAAATTAGTTAAATGTCTGTATAGTTAGGAGGAATAGAAAATGGAATGATACCAAACACTATTAAAAATAATAATAATGAGAATCTAATGAATATGAAACGTTTAATTATTTTTTAAATTCATAATTGAGTTCACAAAGACTCTAAATTTATTGAAAATGATATTTTTAATAAAAATGGAAACCAAAATTTAGTAACTAATGAATCTATAAATTTTGAAAATAATATTGAATTCAATTTAAAACCTTTTGTTATGCATTAAATATATAAGAAAAAAGAATAAGATAAGAAATATTATTATCGAAATAAAAATATTTAAGAAGATATAGATTTAATCCTAACCCGTTTAAATTATTTCACCCCAAACATTCTGTCCCATGACTGAATAAATGAAGTGAATCAAGATCTATAGATTCTTAAATTTCTAGATAGTTTCAATAAAATTATAATAAAAATTAATTTTTTTGTATTCCATAGTTCAAATATAATATTATTTTGAATCATTAAGAAATATTATTTCAAAAAATAAAACTTAGAGGAATTTTCTATATAAAAATTCACATAGGAGTGCAGTATTGTCCTTCAGAATATATAGTCTTAAAAATACATGCTTCATATAAGGGAAATATCCATTTAAATATTTCTAAAACACATTTATTATACAATATTTTAAGTGATTATAGGTTCATGATGACTTGGTAAGTATTTTGGGGGAATCATGTAGGTCTGCAGCTAAAATTGATATAGACTATAGCCATTCATTCCATGAAACTATATTTTATAGCATGAAATATCTAAACGAGGGGTGTCCCATATCCTCTTATCTCATGAAATAAACCTATAGTTCACCTTGTCAACCATTATAGGATGAAAAATTAATAGTAAAAAACAAAAAAAATGTATTTTAAAAAAAATAAAAGGAAGGGATTTGGGAATTCTATTCAGATAGAGAGAATGCATCCCTCATTACCCACATTCTTACTCCAATGTGAGAGTTATCAATAATTACCAACTGAAATAAGGCATCATTCCTTTAAGGAGGTCTTGGGGGTGAGGAAAATAATCAACAATGGCCTCCTTTCCATTTCTTTTTCTTTTTATCTACTTCTATCCTTTTATGGATATAATATACTAATTTCATGGGGTTCAATGAAATTTCAAAGTCCCACATTTTGGGAATTAATTATAGGTTTAAAATTAATTAGTATGTCTTTATGATTATAAGGATGTTGGTTCCAAGATTTCTCCCAAATTGTTAAGTGTAATATGTAATGAACAATAGATTGGAATGAGTGGGGTGGTCTATGTGAGAACAGTTATGTACCTATTTTTGTATTTGTAATTACTATGAAATATCAGTGGGCTGTATCATGCAATAAAGGGTAGGATTGAGACTATTATGTAAGTATAGATGATATTTGCGACACTATGGTCAATTGGCATGTTGACACCATGTATGTTATTTTTTATTGATATTATGAATGAGTCAGTTCTGTGGGAATTCATTCGGAATAAACCATATCATTATAGGGGATGATGATCACTGGTAGTGAGGTGAAATTGTTTATCAGGATGTGGTAGATGGAGTTCACCATTTCTTTATTTGGGGAGATGTGGTTCATAGGTGGAAATAATGATTGTCTGAAGTTATGTCTTAATAATTTTAGTGATTCAACTCACTGTGATTGGACTATAGGGCGATTAGAGTTGTGTACACATAGGATATAACCCCTTGAAGAGATTTTTGGACATTAATTTCTGTTAATGTCATCCTTATATTATGTGACACCAGGGATTTAACTGAAAATAATTATGGATGAGGTTATCATTATAGAAGGAAAAACTGATGATGTGTGGGACCATCAGATGGGAGCTATGGCTCACCCTTTATGTTAGGGCCAATTGTATAGAATCATGGAAGGGAGAGTATCATCATTTCTGAGGTTCAATGGGGTTTGTTGAAGGAAGTATAATTACAAGGGACTTGTTATATTTTATATAGACTTGATTTGGGAGTCTCGGTTTAATTTAAATAATTATATAATAATTTTGGTAGACATTTCCATGTTGTGTATGTGGTGTTTATAACAACCCTTCTCTTTATTACACAGTTAAACATGATTTATTACATAAATTTCACTTAATAAAACTCTGAGTATCAAGAGTTATAATGTATTGGGAAATTAGGAACATTACATAACAACTTATAATAACAAATCCAACATCTTTATTGAAAACTTCTTTTACATGACCAAAACATTCCTTCATACTTAGCATTTCATGGGTTAAACTAAGAACATGAATAAAAAGGGTGATCTATAAAGCCCTATATGGGAGTATAAAAGTCATAATGTGATGAATACTACACATGTTAGGAAATAGGCATATCAATGGAGCATAAGTGAAACATAAACTTAATTTCATGATTAGCATCATTATCAGAACAAGGAAATATGTCAACAACAATTAACATGATATTAGCATGGTCCAAGGCTCATTGCTCATGGATCATGAGTAAACCCTAATTTTAAATGAATCATAATGAGTAAACCCTCATTTCACTTTACATATCATGATACTAATCTTTACCCAATGCATTAGAACTCTATCCGGGAACACCATTCTTAATCATTTAATTTCATGCATAAGTGTGCCCCATAGATCATACATCATGAATTCATTAAAAATAATCATTTATTCCACAATAAAGGAATGTGGAATTAATATATGGTACTATTTAATCAATAATTAAATTTTCATAATGGTTAATACCCTGGATTGATAAATGGTCTTGGTATTTAATACACAATGACTTTGGCTAGGAGAATCGTGATGCAATTTCGGCAGGATACTAACATGACATAATAATTCATAAAAATGTTGATGAGAGAGAAAGGGTTATATCATAATATGTACTTGAAATGGACAGAATTTGGGTCCTATATATACATGTCCCAAAATATTGATTCTAATTTAGATGCATAATTTAAAATAACTTCTTGAATGTAAATGAGGAGAAAGAAATTCCTTACCGATTTTTTGCATGGTAACGTGTGTGAATGAGAGTCATTAATGAGAGTTAAATAGGTCTATCATAATTCAAAAATAATTAGGGAACTATGGGGGAGTTATGAAATCATACCACAACATTTTTAATTAAAAACAAAAGGGTATAACAATATAAAAAATTGACAAACAATAGAAAGGAATAAATCCCTTACGAAAATTCGGCATAGTAACGGCTAAGGAATGGGTCCAAATGGGGGAGTATAAATGTTACATCATTGAAATAACATAAATTTTTAATTAGGTAATTGATTATAAAAGTATGAAAATATTACAAATTTAAATTAAAAAGATGAATTTCAAACAAGGATTGTGAATTTAAATGAAGAGGGGAAGGAGAGGATCCTTTAATTAGAAGTGTGATACCAAAGGCTTGAGAGGGGATTTATAGAGTCTTACTGGGAGATTGGGTAACCTTGGGAGGATTATAGATAGGGGATTTCATTGGTTGGTCGAGCTCCAGAGGTTTTGAGTGAAGAGAAGCTAGAGTTTGGGTGGGTTTATATAGGAAAAAAGAGGGAATTCTTTATTATTTAGGATTTGGACACTACACATTAAACTAATAAAAACCAAAAACCATACCATGGTTTGTCCAAAATTGGAGTGTATAAAATTATTTTATATTTCCAATGGCTGAACTTATTAAAATATTAGGCTTTCTTATGTTTAAGTGAATCACACTCTCCAATAAATAATTTTAAACAGATAAAATGTTTAATAAGTCTTGGAGGGTCCACTAAGGCATTGTAAAATAAATAAAACAAATCTAAAATATAATTATTTTAATGTTAAAACATATATTAGCCTAAAATAACATTAATAGTATTTTATTACATCACTATTATGTCCTTATGATGTCATAAAACACATTATATATTAAAATGGTATATAATTTTTTCCCAAAAATTCGATTGTCTTAGAAAATTATAAAAATTTCACCATTGGATAATTTTGAATTCCATATTCTAAAAATGATATTAATTGTATCTAAAAAATGTTCTATATATGTGAATTTTAACATTTAAAATAAAAAACAATATTTATAAAAAATTCATGTGTTTTGACAAAAACAGATTTGAAACCTTAATAAAAATTAAAATTGTAATCATAAAACATTATATGTTAATTTATATTTAATAAAAATAAATTTATTAATAATATTTCATTAAAATATTATTTAATTAAAAAATCCATTAATTCATCAAAATATATTTTTAATTGAATATTAACTAAAAAATGTATTTGTGCTTTAAAAACTATTTAAAACATAACCATAATAAAATGAATATATATTATTTATTCTATACCAAAACAGTACACATAATCATAGTGAAAGGGTCTTGTTACATAACCCCTTATAACACCCTTATAAGACCTATGGGTAAGGTGTGTGATGGTGAAAGACACTTGGGGAGGCTTAGATAACATCGCTCGGGTGGTAATCTATGTTAACTTCTACGTCTCACGTAGGAGGATCTATTCAAGCTTAATGTGTTGATGCTCAGCTTGGTCTTGGTCAAGAGAGAAGCCCAATGACACTACCTCCTTTTAAAGCTCTAAAAAATGGGCTTCATAAGGAGAAGTTTTATGGGATGAGGCCATCACTTCCTTTGTCTGAGTAAATTGGATTTGTTAAATACCTATATTTATACGAATAATGTGGTCAATGTTCAACAACTATATTAATAATGGTAATAATTCTTAATGTTATTTTAAAATCCAATAACATAAAACCAAGGAAGTGTATATGTTTTATATAACTATTTTACATAGTATAACATTTAATTAGAACAAGAGTAATTTTCATTAGTAAATTCTTGGGTCATCACAATCTTACCCCTTAAGAAATTTCACCCTTAAAATTTCCTTTTACACACTAAAACAGATAAGGGTAACTCTTCTTCATCACTTCCTATGATTCCCACTTTTCTTGATCAAACTTGTGGTTTCGCTACAACCCCTTGATGAGGGGAACTGTCTTATTTTGTATAACTTTTTACCTAAAATCAAAGATATTCACCAGCTTCTCTTTAGAAGAGAAGTCATTATCTAATGCTACCACCTCGGGATTGAGTACCTGTGAAGGGTCAGGTATGTACTTCCTCAGGAGTGATATATTAAATACATCATGTACTTGATATAGGTTCGATGAGAGTGCTAGTCAATAGGCCACTGCTCCAATGCACTCAAGGATCTAAAAAGGGACAATATACCTTGAACTAAGCTTTCCCTTCTTCCCAAATCTCATAAATCTCTTCCACTATGATATACGGATGAATACCAAGTCTCTAACATCAAACTCTAGGTCTTGTTTATGATTATCATCATAGCTCTTTTTTCAAATCTGAGTAGATTTAATGTGTTTCTGGATTGTTTTAACATTGTATGCCATTTCTTTAATGATTTTTGGACCAAAGTGTTTTGGATTCACAACTTCATGCCAAAATTATGGTGTTCTTCACCTCTTCGCATAAAGGGCTTCATTAGGATCCATTTGGATTCTTGAGTGGAAACAGTTAATATAAGGAAACTCAACTAGAGGAATATATTGATCCCACAACGTTTTGAAGTCCATTGAGTATGATCTCAACATATCCTCAAGTGTTTGGATATTCTTCTCAGATTAGACATCAATTTGTGGATGATAATCTATACTGATGTTCATCTCATTATTCAGATCATGTTGAAGACTCTTCCTAATTATAGATGTAAATCTTGGATCTCTATCGGATAAAATAGATTGTGGTACTCCATGAAGCATCACAACTTCTCTTATATATATTCATTCCAGTCGATCGAATGAATAATCCTCTCGAATTCCAATGAAGTGTGTAGTCTTGGTAATATGATCAACAACAACCCAAATATCATTTTTTTTGATGTCTTCAGAACTCTGGTGATAATTTCCAAGGCGATGTTCTCCCATTTTGATGTTGGTATGGTTAATGCTTATATCATCCCCTTAGACTTGTTCTTCTCATCCTTCACATGCAGACTTACCAGGCACATTGATGTATACTGAGTGATCTCCTTCTTCATGTTATCCCAAAAATTAATCTCTCAGATATCTCAATACATATTTGTGTTTCATGGGTTAATGTAGAAATTTAAAATATGTGCATCATCCAAAAGTTATTTATTTTACTCTAGATTTGAGGGAACATATAGTCTTGACCCAAATCTCACAATTCCTTATTCATTAACATTTAACATTAAGGATTTCACTTTTTTGACAATTTCCACTTTCTTTTGAATTACCAAATCATCCTTTTGATCATCCTTTAACCTTTCCAAAAGAGACGGTATGTTCCCTTCCTTATGATTCCCATGTCTATATTCATCAAATCTAAGAAGATTTAATCCTTCAATTACCATCAATGATAGAATCACTGGGTCCTTTCTACTGAGAGAATCTACCACCATGTTCACTATCCCAGGGTGATAATGGATTGAACATTCATAGTCTTTGATCATCTCTCGCCATCTTCGTTGGTGCATATTCAAATCATTATGGGTGAATATATACATGAGGATTTGTTATCTCTATATACTTCAAACTTCCCCAAAAATAGGTAATATCTCCAATGTTTTAAACAAATTATTACTACATCCCACTCCAGATCATGTGTTGGATTGTTTTTTTCATGGAATTTCTATTTCCTTGAATCATAGGCGATGAAGTTGTCATTTTTCATCAACACACACCCAATTCCCTTCTTCCAAGAATCACTAAATACCACAAAAAGTTCTCCACTTGTGGGTAGTGTGAGCATGGACGCAGTGATAAGCCTCTTTTTCAACTCCTCCATGGTCTCTTCACATTCATCACACCAAGAAAACTTGACTCCCTTCTGAGTTAGCTTGGTAATTGGGTTTGATAATCGTGATAAATTTCCCACAAATCAGCAATAATATCTGGATAACCCCAAGAAACTACATATATCCATCACTAATGTTGGCCTTGGCCATCCCCAACTTGCAGCTGTCAAGGAGGGATCCATAGATATCCATTTCCTTGTGATGATATGACCGAATAATGAGACCTCCTTTAACCCAAACTCACATTTTCTATACTTTTCATAGAGGTTCTACTTTCACAAGGTCTATAGTACAGTTCTTAGATGTTCTTCATGATCCTCCTTGGTTTTGGAGTATATTATAATATCATATATAAAGACTACCACATATTTTTCAAGGTAATCTCTAAAGAATCTATTCATTATGTCCATCAATATTGACGGAGCATTAGTGAGTACGAAAGCCACTACAATGAAATCATAGTGCCGATATCTTGTACGAAAAGTTGTCTTGGGGATATCTTCATTCTTTACCCTTACTTTGTAATAACCTGACCACAGATCCACCTTAGAGAAGTAATGTGCTCCATGTAGCTGATCGAACAATTCATCAATTCATGGTTGGTGATACTTGTTTTTTATCCTGATTTTTTTGAGCTCACGATAATCGATGCAAAGGCACAATGAACCATCCTTATTGATGAAGAGGACTGGTGGACCCCATGGTAAAGAACATGGGAATATAAATCCTTTATCTAGATTATCCTGTAGTTATTTATTTATCTACTAAAGCTCCATAACAACCATTCTATATAGAGTCTCAGATATTTTAAATTCCATAGGTATAAGATCAATCAAGAATTCAACATATCTATTAGGAGGAAGACCAGAAAATTTCTTAGGAAACACTTCAGCAAATTCCCTCACAATATGCAGTTCTTCAAGGATGTTTGCTTACTTAGACTCAATCATATGCGAAAGATACACATTCTCATAGGTAAGTAATATCCACACTTAATATTATGGGGCTAAAGAAGATTCATCTTCTTCATTTCACTTGTATAGAATTGGGGAACGATTATCCAAATAGAGAGTTATTACCCTCTCACAGAAATTAATGAAGGATCTATATAAGGAAATCCAATCCATTCCATGAATTGCATTAAATTACAATAGAGGGAGTATGATTATGTTCGCCAGGAAGTTCAATCAACAAATTATGATAGGGGAGGAGTTATATTCATGGGATGCAATGATTTCACCATTTTCCATTCTCACCAACATCTTTACTTCCATTATTTGTGGTGTTTTTTGGATTTTTTTACTAAACTTTTGGGATATAAAAGAATGTTTAGAAGAAGAATCAAAAAGTATGTTTACTATTATTGAATGAATAACTAGAATACCTATCACCACATCGTTTTCAGGATTCCCTTAGGCGGTAGTGACAGAAAAATCTCACCCTTATCGCCTTGGAGGTTTTTGGTTGCCTCTGAAAACCCTTGGCTTAGGGAAATAGTTTTGAAAGTTCCATAGTTCTTTGTAGTTGAAGAAATGAACAATGTGTTGTGGGTTGAACAGAGCATTCCTCTCCTTTGTCTCTACAATGAGTTTTTTAATGTCAATAGTTAATTTCAGATTCCCTTATCTTCCACACCTAAATCATTTCCTCATCCTCTTCAAAAAAAATCAGGGGTGCTTCTTTCCACACCTTTGGAAAGTGGGGTGATGGATTTTCTTAGCACTGTTGGATTTATCCATCGAACATCCAAAATTAAAGTCCAACATATGCTTTTTATACCCATGACACTCTTGAGATTCTCCAATATCCATTTCAACATTGAGGGCACATTGGAAAATATCTTCTTAACTCTCGATGTCACGGATCACTATGGATTTTCGTAGAATAGGTTTTATCCCACCAAAGAAGTAGTCAAACTTGCATTCTAGGGTAACAAAAAAGTGGGAGGTGTATCATGAAAGAATTTTAAAGTATCCCTGGTATTCTTTGAGGGATTATTTGTCATTTTTTTTGAGGGAAAGGAAGTCCCTTTCCATCTTAATTCAGAGGGTAAGTGGAAAATATTTATCAAAAAATATTTTCTGGAAATCCTTCCATTCAAATGCCTCGATCTCTTCCACAGGACTTGTATTTTTTATCAATGTATACCATTGATCATCTTCACCCTCTCTATGATAAGCATCCAGAAGAACCTTATCTTGTTCAGAACATTGAATTATGGATAATATCTTTTCAATGTAGTTGATCCATTGTTTTCCAATTGAAGGATCAAATGATCCATTAAAAGTAGGTGGCCTTTGTCTCATAAATCTCTCTATTGTGACTTGTTCTTTATGGGGGGGGGGGGGGGTTAACGTTACACTTGACCCATGTTTCTATTAAAAAATTGAGTTAACTGAGAGATTATCGTGACAAAGTTCACAATTCCCTCTCCTAACGGATTGGGCATCTCATTAGAATATTCATCACATTGATCTTCACATCAGCAGTTCGCCCAAGTCCTCCTATTATCGGCCATTGGCTGGAATAAAAGGAAAGTTAGGGGTAACATAGAAAGGTTAATCCAAAGACAAAATAAGATGACATATAAATTACTTATACTTCCTTAACTTATGAATTTATAGGCTTCAATCTTTGTTATCGATGATCTAATTCCAAACATATATTCTTAGGGGCATTTTTTTATTCCCATAATAATGGTTACTACTAATCTAATGAATTTACTAAAGAATATCCCCCATGAGTTTCATAAACAAGAGTACAACAAGGCCCATTATCGCGCACCAGTTCATATTTGAGTCTAGCTCAAAGTGGTGTTTTTGGGTTTTACCCCTTGATACTTCAATTCTAGAGCTTCCTCTACCTGGTCATATCCATAAATTGATGTATTTTTCTGATAAACCACATACTCAATACTCACAAAGATTGATGGGTGTTTTTATTACACTTATTCTTATTTTTAAGGTTTTCAATAGTGTTTTCTTATACTAATTTGTAAAATAACTAAACATATCCTCTAATACCAACTATAACAACCTTTCTCTTTATTACATACTTAAACATGATTTTTTACATAAACATGAACTTAAGAAAAATTTGATGATCAAGAGGTATAGTGTCTTGGGAAATTAGGATCATTAGATAAGAATATAGAACATAAAACCCAATATCTTTATTGAAAATATATTTTACATGACCACAACATTCCTTCGTACATAGCATTTCATGGGATAACCTAAGGACTTGCTTAAGAAAATGGTGAGATAAAAAACCCAATAAGGGAGTAAACAAGGCATAAATTGAATCATAAAATAAATTTTAGGTAGTAGGCCTATCAATGGAGCATAATAGAAACATGAACATAAAGGCATGATATAGCATGATTGTCATAACATGGAAATGTGACAACAACATTTAATATGATATTAGCATGATACAAGGATCATTTCAAATAGAGCATGAGAAAACACTCATTTCACTTGAATTATCACAAGTAAAACCTCATTTCACTTTATGTATCATTATACTAATCTTTAACCAATGCGTTGGAGCACTATTTTGGCTCACCATTCTTAATCATTTCATTTCATGCATAAGTGTTCCACATAGATCATACAACATGAATTCATTAAAAATCATCATTTATTCCATGATAAAAAATGTGCAATTAATCCATGAAACTCATTAATAAATAAGTAAATGTTGATAAAGTTGTATACCATTTATAGAGAAATGGGAATGTTATTCACTACACTATGACTAGCTTTAAGAATCACAGTGCAATTTCTACAGCATAATAGCATGACATGAGAATTCATAAAAAATGGTTAATGAGAGTGAAATGGGTTTCTCATCATATGTACATGAAATGTAAATTAATGGGGTCATATATATACATGTCCCAATATATTTAATGGAAATTAAAATCACAATTGTCATTAATTTCTTGAATATAAATGAGGAGAGAGAAATTCCTTATGGAATTTTAGCATGGTAACGAGTGTGAATGGGAGACATTAATGAGAGATAAAGATTTATCTAATCATTAAAACATATGGAGGGAACTATAGGAGAGTTTAGAAATGATACCCCAACATTTTTAATTGAAACAAAAGGGTATAACAATATAAATAATTTTGGGTAAAAAATAGAAAGGAAGATACACCTTACGAAAATTCAGCATAGTAACGGGTTAGGCATGGGTCCAAATAAGGGAGGATAAATGATACCTCATTTAAATAACATAAATTGAAAAATAGGTTATTTATTATAAATTTATGACAACATAACCAATTGAAATTAAAAATACTAATTTCATACAGGGTTAGTGAATTGAAATGAAGAGAGGAAGGAGAGGATCCCTTAATTGGACATGTGATCCAAATGGATTGGGAGGGTCTTGAGAGAGGCCTCATGGAATCTTGGTGAAAATTTTGAGTATTATAGAGAGATGAGTTCAGGGTTTGGTTGATCTCCACAGTTTTTGAGTAAAGATTAGTGGGATCTTGGGTGGGTTTATACAGGAAATGGGAGAGAATTCTTAATTATCTAGGTTTTAGATACCAAACATTAAACTAATCAAAACCCCAAACCATACCATGGGTTTTTCCCATGGTTTTTGCCAAAGTGGAGTGGAAAAAACTATTTTATTCGGAAAATGGCCAAAATTATTAAAAATTTTAGGATTGCTTATGTGGAGGTGAGTCACACTCTCAAGGAAATCATTTTAAATATATAAAATGTTTTATAAGTCTTGGAGGGTCCACTAAGGATTTTTAAAATACATCAAACAAATCTAAAATCACATTATTTTAATGGTAAGTCATATATTTGCTGAAAATAAAATTAATAGTGTTTTATTAAATCACTATTGAGTCATTATGATGTCATAAAACTCATTATATATTTAAACGGTATTTAATTTTTACCCAAAAATTTTATTGTCTCAAAAAATTATAAAAAATTAACCTTTAGATAATTTCGATGTACTAATTCCAAAAATAATATTCATTTTATCTAAATAATTTTCTAAATATGTTTATTTTTACTTTTAAAAGAAAAACAGAGATTTATTGAAAATCCATAGGTTTTGAAAAAAACAAATTTCAAAACGTAATAAAAATTAAAATTGGATTCACAAAAAAAATACGATCATTTATATTTAATAATAAGTAATTTAGTAATAATATTTTATTAAAATAATATTTAATTCTAAAATCCATTAATTTTTTAAAATATATTTTTAATTGAATATTAACTAAAAATAGCATTTCTTCTTTAAAAACTATTTACAACGTAACAATAATAAAATGTATGTATATTATTTATTCTATACAAAAATAATACACATAATAATAGTGCTAGGGTGTTGTTACATAACCCCTTATAACACCCACATAAGACCTACGGGTAAGGTTTGCGATGGTGACAAACTCCAGGGGAGGCTCATATAACATCGCTCATGTGGTAATCTCTATTAATTTCCATATCTCTCATAAGCAGTTCCGTTCATTCTTAACATGTTGAAGATCAAATTTTCATTGGTCAAGGGAGAATCCCGGTGACACTACCTCCTTTCTGAGCTCCAAAAAATGGGCTTCTTAAAGAGGATTTCTACTGGATGAGGCCATCAATTCCTTTGTCTATGTAAATTGGTTTTGTTATAGCCCTATATTTATACTAATCACATGGTCACTATTTGACGACTATATTTTCAATGGTAAAAATTCTTAACGGTATTTTAAAATCCAAAAACATAATAAAAAGGAAGTGAATATGTTTTATATAACCGTTTTAGACAGTAAGACATTTAATCAGATCAAGAAGATTTTTCATTAATAAAATTTTTGGTCATTACAATGTTGGTGGGATGTGATGTTGTGGGATATAGAAATGGTTGGAAGGATGGGGGATATTTTGAAATAATAGACCGTGGATATATTATTCCACTGTAGAATTAGACAATATAGGTAAAGTATCTACTATGGATATTGAGCATAGGTATACTGGGTTATGAAATAATTATCTATTTATGTTTATTTATGAAATAGAATACAGTAGTATATATACGGAGGTAAGATATGAACACCATTGGGGTGTCCTACTAAGTTCATACTCAAACCCTACATGATAAATCTGATAAGTATGCATACAGTTTGGTTTTTAGTTTAAAAAATGAATTAGGACCGAGGTATAAAGATTAGTGAGAAGGGGACTGTAGAGGGTACATGATATTGGTAAAATGACTTTTGGAACATGATATGGATGGTTCATTAGTGTGGGGTTGGGAATATTTTGGGTTGTTTCTGTTTAAGTATATATAAAATTTGTGGAGAAAAGGTATTGTTTACACTTTTATGATAGTAATGACATGTAGATATTATCTCCCTAATAAAATGTGTATTTTTTCTTATTCTTATAATATTTTAAAATTTCTTTTACTAGGTTTGATTAATTTCCTTTGTAGTGTTTCCATAATTATTATTATTATTATCATCCTCAATATGGTTATTATCAATTGGTGGTATATCCTCTAGACCATCAAAAAATACAATATCTCTACAACTTGGTAACATTTTTAATATTTGTAGGTGCACCTAAGGTCATGTGGTGACCTCCAGTCTAGTTATTATTCCTAGTAAACTAGGGAGGAAGTATGAAATAATGTGGTATCATAGAATTTTTTGTGTTATGAATTATCTTCAAAGATATTGGGAATTACATGACAGTATCTAAGAAGGCTAATTAAAAATTTTAAATGAAATTTGGATAATTTCCAGGTTATATTAAAAGTGGGTTACTATTTTTTTAGGTGGGTTTTGATGGATTGGATCCTAGTTATGTCTCAAAAATTGGGATAAATGTTTATATTGAGTGTTTTTCAAATTACATCATTAACTAAAGTTTAAGTTACAAATTGATACTAGATTTTTGTTCTTAGTTTTCATGGTCATAATTGAGTTATTTGATTGGGATTACTTGTTTTTTCTTGTTATTATTTTATTTTTTGACTCTTGTCCCGAGAGGAAAGTGGTAGTACTCATTCACCATGATAGGAACATAGGCATCACATGACATATGTGTGAACTTCATATTGTTGTTTGTAAACTTGAACAGAATAAATGCGTTAGCTATTTAATAGGTTAATAATGGACTAAAGAGTGTTTTAATAGTTATTCTCTTTGTGGAAATATACTCAGAAACCCCAGGTAAAGGTAGTGGTTTCAAAAATAAAAAGGGTTTTTGATTTTAAAAGTGTAAAAAATATAAGTAATATTGTTTTCCAATAAATAATCATTGTGTAATTATACTTATCCATCCTAGGTATATGACTCCTAATAATTTGATTGTACGATCTTATGAGTATATGGTATATATGGTGATTGATTCTGATATAGGATAGAAGGGGACCATATGGGAAAAATGATATGTGGTACGGATGTGGTAGGAAATTGTATGGGTAGTGATATGTGCTTATTGTAACATTTTTCCAAATCTATGTTACTAATATTTCTATATTTTTATTGATAATGGAATGTAGTTCTAAGTGTGATTCCACATAGATGAACTCTATTGGAGTATAAGGAAGGAAAATATGTTGTGCCTCCAAGGAAGGAATGAGATGAGTCCCCAAAGGGTATAGGTTAGCATGACATGTATGTGGAACAACTGAGGTGGGTAGGAAACCACAATGAGCAATGTAGTCTAATATACAATGGTAATAGGAGTTTGGGGCATGGTTACATGAGAATGTTTGGGTGAGTTTGGTATTGACCATTCAAAGCATTGAACTAATTGATTAGGGAGATAATATATCCATGTAATATTTGACATGGATGTTTATGTCATAACACCCTCCTCTATTCCAAGGAGAGGGTGGAAAATGGGTGAAATATTATTAGATATACTGTGTGTAGACTATTTTCTAAAGAAATCATGATACCCTCTAGGTATAGGGTGAATATGGGAATATATATTTTTAGATTACCCATGAATCCTCTATGGTATATATAGGTATATGTCGGCATATAGGAGAGAATGATGTTGAAAGAATTGGAGGCCATGTTCTTTGAGAATATTTTCCCCATGATTATATTCTAATATCGAGCCCCTGAGTTCATGTACTTATAATGTGGAGAGACCTCATCCATGGATAATTCTATGGGGTTTATAGATCTATTGTTGTTTCACAACAACCATTTTAAGAGATGTAAATTCCTCGGTGAAAATTTTTTATGGAGGTTTATAGATTTAAATTTGTGTTTATTTAAATATCATTATATTTAACTCATTATTAAAGGAAATGTACTATGCTCTAATAGTTGAGAAGAACGCGACTGATGAGACTATACTAATAAAGATAACATTGTTAGGAAATATTGGTAATGGAGCATCAGGTATCCAAAAGTGGGTCAACAAGGAGAAGAAATAGGGTATTCAGAATAGAGATCCATTGATGCCACCATGAGGTGGATAAGAAATATTTTTTTAATTGTGTCATTAGATGAAAAATGTTTGATACCAGTAAGATCAGACTCCAAAGGAGTGTGGAGTATGTGTCCTGATAAGGCATTTAGAAAGGTTTTGTTATAAAAAAACTAAATAAGAGTTGGGAGATATGTATTAGTCTAGACTAAAGAATTTATGGTATTATTAGGATAATTTTCAATATTTGGTGTCTGGTATACGACTACAAATGTATGGCGTGGTAGGGAAAGAGATATCTAGTAGTGGTGGTGGTTTCTGATAACGAGTACAATTATACATGGAGAAAAAATATTATGTTCTTGGGTTTGGAGACAATTATATGTAGCTTATTTTACATATTCAATGAAGTCCATATATTTTCAAATAATTATATATATATATATATATATTGTGATCATGTGACTATGGATTTTGGGTTTTGAATAATGGATACTAGTGTACAAGGTGCATGTATTATTGGATAATTAACCTTGCGTTGGTTAATGTGTGGGAATCTACAGTGATGCTGCCTATATATGTTAATTATGTATGATAAAAGATTTATAAGGGCATAATGAGGGATATGAGATTTATATGGTAATTATGGGTTATTCTAGTTTTGTGTGACCATCGAGTGTGATTATGGTTCTTATGAGAATCATGTATAATGTGGATATAAGATGAGAACCAGATGGGATATGGGAACCATGGTGTACGGTGGTTAGAACACATGTATTCCAGGATAGAGGTCGATGTAAAACCATTTTGATATTTATATCAAGAGTTAGGATGTGACTAGGTATGTAATTTCTATGGTGGAGAGTTCCCATATAAAAAATTAGGCATTTTTTTGAGTAGTTGGTGTGGTTTAATTATGTGGGAATGAGACATATGATTTAGTATTGTCTAAGTGGTTCCAAAAGTGGAGAGATGGATTCTTGTGTAGGATGGGAGTTTAGATAGGTGTATAGATGATATAGCACAATGGAGAACTATTATAAGATAGGGAGCTTTTAAATCCACTTACTTTATATAATGTAAAAATTATTCTAAATTTTTTTGAAACTCCTATATTTTATATGGTTTTAATTATTTCAAGTATTTGAAGTTACTCGAGAATCATTTTTTCTGAATCAGGATACTCTGAAGATGAAATGATTATAGGATAAATTTATTAATGCCAAAAAACTATGTTTCATGATTTGAAAAATATTGACAATGGGGGAGTCCCTTGTCTTGACATCTCACACCATTATCATATAGTTCACATGGTTAATATTTATGGGGGGGAAACAAGAAGAGAAAAAAATTAATTTTTAAAAAAAAGAAAGAATGGGTTTGGGGGGGAATTTAATTAAGTATAGTATGTCCCTAATTACCTTAATTCATGGTCCCATGTTATAGATCTCACTCATTTATTATTGGTGTTCAATTCCATTTATCAATGGATGTAGCCTTGGATATTTCTAATAGTCTATAAGTGAATCTTCACAGTTTTTTTCAGTTACTTGAATGGTATCACTATTTTTGAATGTTATGCCCTAATTTATGGTTTTTTATATGATTTATTAATTCTTTTAGTCAAAAATAAATCTATAGGATGTTATTCAATGAGTAGTAATAGAAAATAATAAGGTAGTTGTAACCTATATTTCTATTAATTTTATACATGTTTAATGTGATGTATGGTTAATGGGTGTTAATTGTGTGGTTTGAGTAAGATCTATTACATACTAAATTTAGAATTTGTGGTTTCACTATGATACTGGTGGGTAGTCTCATGTGTGACAGGGTATAGTTGGTCATAATATTGAAAGAAATATGTTATTTGTGACTCTATGGTTTTTTGGGTGTGATGATATCATGTATGAATTTTTTAAATTTTTTTTGGATGAGTTGGTTTTATGGGAATGCATTGGGGATGGTCAGTGTGACTATAAGTGATGTTTATCACCAGAAATCAGGTTACATGGTTCATTAGAATTCAGAATAGGGCATTTACCATTTCCATTATAGGGGAGATGTGGTTTTCATGTCATGATAGAAATTCACTAGAGGATTGGATAATGATTTTTTGTGATTCCTATCTTCTTGGTTGGTTGAGAAGGTTATTGGGGGAAAGTAAATACATGATAGGACCTCTTTATGTGGTATTGAGCATTCTTTATGGGTAGAGGCCTCCATAGACTATATGACATATGGGATGGTGTTGAGAATAAGTACGGAGAATTTTCTCAACATAGAAGTCAATGAATGATTGTATTTTATAGCTTCATATAGAAGAAGTTCCTCCTCATTTATACCTGGGATGCTGGCCCATAATTATAGAAGGGTAAGTATCATTATGCCTTGAGTTCATCAGGTAGTTGATCCAGTGGTTGGTTGAAGGAAACTAGTTTCTATGGGACATGTGGTATGTTATGTGGATGTCCCTTTTTGATGTTGGGTTGACCCAATAGTAATATGTAAGAATTTTGGTAGGTGGTTTATTGCAGTGAATGATTTTGTGAAGGAATGTGACACCATGTGATGTGGAAATGTTTAGAAGGATTAGATAGAGACCATTATGATAGACCATGGATGTATCATTCCACTTTATAATTAATATAGTAAGGTAAATTCTCACTTGGGGAATCAACGAACATTTGGGTCGATTTATGTGATGCGTATTGATTTCGGTTTATTTATGATATAAAATACACAAGTATATGTATAGATGTAATATAAGGACATTATTTATGGTGGAATACTATGTTTATACTCACACCCTAGATGGTCCCTTCAAGAAACATACAGACTTTATGGTTTTGAGTATATTGAAGGTATTGTGATTGAGGTTTGGAGAATATTTAATAGGGGTATGAAAAGGGTGAATAGGCTTGATGGCATGACTTTTAGCAGATGATCCAGATGGATCCTCAGTGAAAAGATTATGATATTTTGTATTGTTTATATTAATGTACCTATAAGACCATCCCATTTGTGATTGTATATAATATCTTATTACTAAAATGACATGCATATATTTTTTGTTTAAATAAATGTGTCTTAGTTCTTCTTACTATCAATAATTAAAATTACTTCTGTATTTTTTGATTGTTCAATTTTTCAGCATTACCATTATTTTTAGTATTAGTATTGTTATCAATGAAGGGGATATTATCTGTACTGCCACCAAACATACCATCACTATTAGTTAGGATACTTTAGTGTACTAGAAAATTTTCTTACGATCTCATGGTGACATCAGTCTAATTAATATTTTGTGTGAATCGAGGTAGTAGGATGTTATAAAATTAGTTACCATTTTAACTAATTTTAGGACCTTAGTCCATGTATTAATTTGATTCCATTATCATTATTAAATCTCTTGAAATTAGGAGTAACAAAATCCACCATTATTTATATTGAAATTATCCAACTGATCCATTACACACCTAAATAGAATATTTTTTTACTTGATAGTATAAGTAGAGAATCTGTACCTATGTACAGGTTTCATTATTTTGGATATGGAGTGTGATAAGGAATTCATTACCATTCTTATTAGGAAATTCCAATAAAAATGAGTGGTTCTTATAAATGTTTCCAAGGTAACACTAATTTTTAACTTGGTATATAAAATAGGAATCTAAATGGGCGAAAGAACTTTCATAAAATCAAACTCGTCAAGGAGATTAGTGTTTTGAATTAGATTAAACTGTTGATGAGGACGCTGATTTTTTTTGTACTGATATACAAAACTAATAGTAAATCATCAATTCCTAAATGTTTTATGGAACTATATTCTAGATAGGGGAAGAATATTTTGTTTAGTATGAGGGAGATTCCTTAGATAATCATTATGAATTTTCCTTATAATATATCCAGAATCGCGAAATCGATTTTCAATATGAGGAATAATTATCTAGGGATAGTAGTGATCAAGAAGAGGCCTTCTTCACTGTATTCTTTATGTGGTAGCTTTAGTACCGTGGACTTCCTTGATCCAAGTGTCTTCCCTCTAATCAATAATCACCCATGTTAGATCTCAAACCCCTGCAAAATCATCTGAAAAACACTTTCACAGGTGAGAGATCCTTATTATCTATTATCATCATATCTAATATTAGATTCGGTTAAGAGGAGTGTTTTCTGAAGGTATGAAGGAACTTTTAATGATCCATTAGTTAGACTATATATGATATTAAAGGAATAATACCTTCATAATGTATTCATAAAATTCTCATGGAGACTTACCATAGACCTAGATTTAACAGAGAGGAAGTGGTAGTACAACATGTTTCTAGTATTATTTTTCCATTATTATATAGTTTTTGGATTATTCTTATCCAGGTGGTCCATAAAAAAATGTAGTGAAATTGTTACAAATGAATAGAGTGAGAAAATCTATCCATGGATATTTAATAAGAGGATATTAAATATAGATTACAAAAAATATATATTTTCCATTAAGAAATTCCATTTTCCAAATCCATTTATTGATAAAATACTTGAGAGGTTGAATAACATTGAACCTTTTTGTTTTATTTTTTTCATTATTGTTAAAAACTAATTCATATATCCCATTAATAATACAAAAATTCATTCCTTGGATGATTATTTCAAAAAAATTCCTGTCAGTGAATGCCTTTCTTCTTGTGTGGTGCTTCTTCCAACTCTCAAAGATTTATGATGTCCATTTTACTAGAAAATATTGAAAGGATAATTGTGGTTTTCATGGATGATTTACCTATAGGCTGTAATACTTTTGAGGATTATATTTAGAATTTGGAATCGTTTTAAGAATTATTTCAAGGAATAAACCTGATTTAAAATTGGTAAAAACATCAGTATATAGTAACTAATGGAATAATATTTAATAACAAAGTCTCAATGAGGGGAAAATAGGTAGAAAATGATAAATAGAGGTGATCTTAAAGATACCCCCTTTAAAATTTATTAGTGGAATTTGGAGTTTCATGGGGCATTTTGATTTCTACTAGAGGTTTATCAAAGTGTTCCCAAAAGTCACATGGAATTTAAGCTATTTTATTGTTAAGGATATACCCTTTGAGTTTTATTAAAAGAGTTTTTATTCTTCTGATATTTTTAAAGAGAAATTTATAACTTCAATAATTATTTCTACCTTAGATTGGAATATACCTTTTGAATTCATGTGTGATGTTAGAGCTGTGGTAGTGAGAGTATTTTTCGGATATAAGAAATAGATGGGGATACAGGTGATTTATCTTGATAATAAATTTTATATGATACACAATATAACAAAACTACTATATAAAAGGGGATATTAGTAGTTATTTTTTAGCTAAAAAATTTCCCATACATTATTGGTTCAAAAGTCATACTATTCATGGATCATTCAATTCTAAAGTATATGCTAAATAATAAGGAGGAAAATCCAATATTAATTAGATGGATCCTTTTTCTATAGAATTATATTTGGATATTAGATTCAATTAGATATTTGAAAATGTTATGTAAACCAACATATATAGGTTTTCCAATGATCAAAATTATTACCCAAGAGATACTACATCACCATTACTAGATGACAAACTATCGGCACATCCGCTCAAGTTGCTTGGTTTTTTGACATTACCAATTCTCAAGCTATATGAATAATATCTAAAGACCTATCAAAAAATGAAAGTATAAATTAACTTCCAAATTGAATTTGTACTTTTGGGATGACCCATTTTTTATAAGGCATACTAATGGTGTCATATGGGGATGTGTGGATGAGGAGTATATGTTAATCATTCTTGAGAGCGACCACTCATCACGTTGGGGTGAAAACCATAGAGGTGATAAGTTTACCCAAAAAGTATTACAAGACAATTTCTTTTAACCTATTTTATTAAAACATTCTGGAAGGGGTGTTATAGGATGTGTCTAGTTTAAAAGAGTGAGAAATGTGGACTGGAAGCAATATTCACCACAAAATGGATTTTAGAGGTAGATGTTTTTTCTATTTGGGTCATATATTTTATGAGTAAATTTCCATCATTTAATGAAAATTATTATATTATTTTGGTCACTGAATATTCATCTAAGTGGGAGTTGGATTTGAAGTAAATATAACATTTCTATTAGTTCTATAAAATTCATAAAAAAGAATATATTTTCTATATTTTAAGTTCCCAAGGCATTTATCAATTATAATAGAACAAATTTCAAAAATGTAAGGTTCAATGCATTAATAAAAAAATATGATTGTTTTCACATAACTAGTACCACCTATAACCCTTACTTAAGTATAAAGGATGATATTTCAAATATAGATATCAAACAAATTTTGGAAAAATATTTTATAGATATAGAAAATAATGGCTTGTTTAATTGGATTATTCTTTTTGGGAAACAATAAAACTTACAAGTTCCCCGTATGGATATATCCTTACAGTTATCTCTTGGGTAAAATATATTGTTTTCTTATTGGGTTGACCCATATGTTCTCTTAGGGTGTTAAATAAATGACTTTTGAATTCATATATACTGATGAGGGAAGGCTATTATACATGAGTGAACTTTTTAAAAATACAAGATATTATTATAGGAATTCATAGATTTATAAGGACAGAACGAAAGACGTCATCAATCTATCATTAGAAATGTGGACTAGAATGTTCTATTTGGGTAAATATTTTTAGTTCTTGGTTGATGAATTTTCCTATAAAACATATGAACAACTATTATGGACCATTCACAATTATGAGAGTGATTTCCAATGGGGCTTTAGAATTTTTTGAAGAAGTGAATTGGTAATTTCTAGTCCATAGTAATAGAATAAAATACGAATTTGAGGGGAAGTCAATGGGCTTGGATTCCATATACCTACTTTAATGTTGATCTATCACTAAGTCTATCTAAAGACTATAAACTCAGTCCTTCATGGGAAATCACCTATGGTTCCTTGGAATTGTCTTATTATATTTAATATAAATATCTCATATTGTGTTATATTCCGTTCTTGGTAAAATTTTTCCTTATGGTCACATTCATACTAATTATGGATCCATTCCATAGTAACATTCAATGAAAATTTCATTGGTTTAATTTGTAGTCAATTTAATTAACTCATATTTAGTTTTTATTCCTTATTGTATCCACTGCAATACATTTTGTACTTTTAGTGTGAAAGAATGGTAGGTCAGGCATAAAAACATGAGTATTTTTTTGTTTATCCATTCCTCAGTTGAATTTCAAGGAACATTAGAATGACCTATTAAAATACCCTCATATTCAATCACAATACATAGTTGTTATATGACTTTCCAAAGCTTCAAAGTTGGAGTTAACTTTTGTTGTACCTTCTGATCACTTTCTAGGTTTCACTTTCAATAGATCACCACTCCTTCACATAGACAATATAAGAAATTGTTAAATTTTAAGTGCTGTCACTGGGGTCAACGTGTGGTCAAATGACCCACCACACATATCATTATTGGTCATGATATTCATTGTGTGGTAAATCCCATACAAACAATTGATTCACTTTTCATTACATGGTCACTTGTCATGGTCACATGGTGTGACCATTTGAGTTTTCTTCATGTGGTAAGATTCTTCATGTGATCACTAATATATCCATTTTCGATTATCCTACCACATGACCAACATAGTTTTATTTCTATATAATCAGTTAGAGTCTTATTATTTATCATCACAGTTAGAGTTTCAAATTGTTTTCAAGGACTTAATGAATTATCTTTTATAGAACAACAATGAATCACTCCTATTTCATCTTACCTATATCCCCATTTCCTATTGAGATTAAATTTATAGTTTCTTTTGATTACTTATTGTTATTTTTGAGGAAATGGAATTCTTTTTCTCAGTGAAAAAAATGGATGTTTAATTAAAACATTTATATAATAAAACATCCAAAAAATTTCATGTATGTTCCTATCCTTTTTTATTAATGAATTTTTATGTAAATCATTTTTTGGTGGTTTTGACACCCCATTCTGTCAAAGAGTCTAAAAATATGACAAAGGGAAACTATTTGAAAGAAAACGGGGGAAAATACAAAAATAAATGTCATTATTTTCAAAGGCATGAGTTTTTGGTCCCATTAGTCTTGCAAAAACTCTGTCGGTGCAGATCCTATATGCACACCTAAAATATTTTGTGCATCCCACTTGTATGCCCCCATATGTCACGCATCTTACTTGCATGCCCAATTCCATTTCACCAAGGTTACAATATTTTCTTATAAATAGACCCTTGGGGCCCTCATTTATATAGACGAATTTCCATGAAACCCAATTGCTACTCTGGTCTCCCTAATACTTCACCCCAGTATTCTGAAACAGTCAATGTAGTTCTTCAACCCCTTGAGTGGAAAATTTAAGGGAGGATAATTGTAATTATGTGCTTTTAGGGTTTTAAAACCATTACACATGTACTCCTAAAGCATCTAACATCCCCAAGTCATAAATACATTTGTGCCACCCATTCCTCACACAGGAACATGAGTGGCCCACTTCTTGGATCACATGTGTATACTATTAAAGGCCTGAGAAAGGTCTCACCCATGTTTTACAATACAATTTGTTCATCGCTTAAGTGAACATTAGGTCGCCCAGGTCTACGGGTGTACCCATACTTGCTCGACCTTCTATACTTGGGGGCCCCTCCTTGATGCTCTTAATTTATTCACTCTCTTCATTATATAATCCATTAACCCTTCTTAAAATCTATTAATGGAAGGGATTCTTCTTCATTGTCTCCATTTTATGAAAGGGATTCTGTTGAGACCTCCACCAAAACCTCCTTACTTATCAAACCTTTTGGAATGACACATTAACATGTCTCTTATTTGGGTTTGTATTTCCACATTCAGAGGTTTCCCAAATTTGTTTCACAATGGGGATATGATTGATGGAGTGTTTGTGGGTTTTTATATCCATAGTCACATGGAAATTTCTCCCATAAATAGTGTTGGAAAGTTCCAAGTTTAGAGGAGGGTTGGGTCCTGGCATCACCCTTCTCTAAGAAATGACCTGGAACCTTAGGTCTCTGGTAGTGGAAGATATGGTTTATACCTACTTTTCCTTTTAAAAATAAATTAGAAGTCCCCTCCCCTACTAGGATCAATTTTAGGGCATCCACCTTGGCATAAGCTTCTAGCTTTTCTTGCAAGAGGTGGCATCATTGCTCCTCCTCTCTTCTTTGGTGACAAAGACCAAAGGGGAGATGTGAATAGGGATTTTCGTAGCCTTTTCCCCCTCCTGTTGGGCATTGTCACCATCACATCCATCCTAGTGTAAGCCCCTAACCTTCATCCCTTCTTACTTCCATTGGACCCTTGTCCAATTTAAAGAGAATAAATGGTGGCCTTGTCACCTCGCCCTCTTCCCGGGTGGCCCTGACGTCATTCACCTTGGACACCATTGGTGCGCCCTCTTCCACTAGCAGAGGAGGAAAAATATGAAATTGTGAATGCCCTTGTTGAATCATTGACATCCAATTGTCTCTCACACCGAGCATGCCTCATGTTCTCTTAAATATTTGTCATGGTCACATTATTTTCACAATCCAAGTAACTACGACAACTCTGATTCCTATTCAAACCAGGATATGTAGGAAGCCCTTTCAGGGCCTGAGCTCAGTGGACATCCTCTTCGGGAATCCAACCCTAATTCCCTTAAATTGGGCATCCTCTTTAGGAATAAGCCCCAAATTAAACCCCAAATCATCAAGGCATTTTTTTCAGGAAGTAATCCCAAAATCATTTCTCTTAAAGGACTATAATCTCCCATGAGTCTAATCTAACTACATGGGCTTTTATTCCCATCTATATGGGATACGTAGGAAGCCACCTTGAGGTTCAAACCCAATACCATAAATCAAACCTGTTATCCTTGGTACACATTCGCAACAAGGTCTGGTCCCACTTGGAAACCCATATTCTTTCTAATGTTCATTGGGATGCATCATTATAAGTCCCACACTAGGTTTTGACTAAGAACCTTGCACTTAGCTGTCCATACCACATGAAATTAAACTAAATGGATAGGTAATTATCACATGAACATAAAAGGTATGATGTATCCCATTCAGTGGCATCGAACTACGTGGGTGTGATTCTATTTACAAGGGTACATAGGTAGCCCATTTTATGGACATGATCACAAAATCAAACCAAACCTTCATCTCCCTGGATGATAATAAATCACAGAGTACCCCCCTGAGTGTCTTAAAAACCAGTATCATCACAATGATGATTAAAAGAATCATTAAGCATTATATTAAAGGATACCATTGATGGAAAACATCGAATATGTACAGATATTTACATTAATGAAAAACCATGAATGCATACTGATGATTATAAATTTTACACATGATAATAAGTGATTGTAAATTAAAAAGGGAAACTTATGTTATTCTTGGATAATTGATAAGGATTCATGAAAATATCTTAAATTTACAAAGAGAGTCCCAGAGTAGACAATAATCCCCCCCAAAAGGGTGTGATGAGTCCGACCTCCCATCCTCTAGACCAATACATGTTCTTAAGTATCAAATAGTTCAAACTTAATGAATGAATACCATTAGAAAGCATGTCCCATTTTGATAAAGAACTGTTCAAATTTTCCCGTTCTGTAAATAAATCCAATGGAAACCACATAAAATAGTGATTCTTAAAACAAGAACACACATTTCAAGGAACTACGAAACAAAAATGGCCAACCCGACGTGAATCCCTAACCTATTTAATAATGTTACCCACCTATTATGCCCCTATTAATTGATAGAGGAATGCCAAACAATGGAATCAATCACATATGTATCCTTCTAAATAGATGTTTCTTTAAATGAGTTTCTTGTTGTTTCTAAGTTTTTATTCTTAGAATTCCTTTCATTCCAAAAATGGATTTCTCCAAGACAACATTTGTGAACATCCCGACCGCTTCTCAAGTTGGATCTCCATCCATGCGAAGGATGTTATCACCAACCTAGCATCTTCAAAACTGGGTCTCTAATGTGATGGTAAAAGAATGTCATTGGCCCGATAAAATCCGAACTTTAGAGGCTATTCGATAGGCCCTATGGGTCTATAACAATCCTCGATCATCTGTCAAACAATGAACAATGATCAAGAAGCATATGGTGCCAACCACCATCTTCAGAGCTAAAGAACTTGAGTTAAAGTAACACAATATCCTCACCACATGACTTAAAATGGCATTGTACAATGTCCTCATTTCATGATATAAAACTACACAATACAATATCCTAACTACATGAATTAAAACTGCACAATATAATGTACTCACAGCATAAATTAAAAATATAAAATATGATATCATAAATTCCCCTGTTTGATAAATCTTAACCATTCCTCATACACCATTTTTTATAGAAATGGTTTTCCTATCCATGACATATGTCGGTGTAAAATAGCCCTTCCATTCTTAAAATTTCTTTTCATAGAAAAACCACCCATTGTATTCTTGAGTCACCCAAATCTTATTTTCTCCAATCTATCAATATCAAAATTTTAAACTTCAATGAGATCATTTTTTTACTATACATCATTTTCCCTTAGGCATCCTTGCATAAGTTTCCTACATAATAGGCCTATCAGTCAAAATATTCCACTATTTGGCTATGCAGCATATGCCCTAGTTGGCCCAGCATAACATAGCCCCCATAACAGGTTTTTCAAATAATGGTAACTTTGTTCCTTGAAAAGAAACTAATTATGTCCATACAGGTTTTAAATTTGGTGACCCTAAAAATCATGGCTCAAGATTCTCCATGGAAATATTTAAATAATATTAATGAAATTCATAGCCATAGAGTTTTTTTTTGCGATTCAATTCAATGTTTATGGTCAAAGCTATTCAAAACTAAATATTATTCCATTATATTCCAACATTCATGACTCTAAACTACCAAAAAATAAAAGACATGGTTCTCATTAGATTTTGAACCCAGAAAGGGAACTCCAATGAAAAGTCGAGTCCCGACTCACTAAACGTGCATTTTGTATGGTTTAGGTAATCTTGAGAAATAAAAAGTCAACATATATAAATTTTGTGGTGTTATACATATAACCCTAGAAAAAAATCAAACTATGCTTACTGGGCCCAATGGACTAGGTAAAATAAAATTAGTTATCAAAAGTGAAAACACAAATGATTAAAGGACAAATACTTTTCATTTATGAAACTTTTTCACAATGGAGCATCCCCAAATTGGGGTCTCTCTCTATTAGAAATTAAAAAAGTCTTTCTATGTAATTACTCATTTTTTGATAGCCTCTTGATCCCCATAAAGTTCTTGTTTATGTTTTCCTATTTGACCAGCCTCTCTCTCTTCAACATGATGACGTGCTTCTCTAGCATCTGAAATGACTTTTGAACCATCCTTATGGACTTCTCCTAATAAGCTATGAAGCTGGTAAAGATCCCCTATAATGATCTCTAACTCCTACTGAAGATGCAGTTGCAGAACATTATTTTATTTAATTTTCTACTTCAATCCCTTCAACTTTTTATTGTGATTAGCCTCATCCTGGGACAGTGCTGCTTGGAACTCTTCAATATTGATTGAAAATTTGGTGTTTATCAAGTCTTGTCTATGGTTTTTCTCTTTCTCCCTCTTCTGAATAATACCTTTCACTGCATTATGAATTTCATGGTATTTGAAACTACCAAATACAATCTTGATAAACATAGATATATGTCATGGAATTATTGAAGGCAGATCCTCAAGGGGCATCTCAGATATTAATTTCCAGATGTTTTCCCATGCTTTGCAATGAGCAAGATGAAGATCCTTCTGCAGTTTTGGGTCTGATTCAGAATCACTGTTATAAGAAGGGGTATATTATGGAACTAATACACTTAAAGAAGTGCCTTGTTCTGTTCTTTCTTGAACAATTGTTTCCCCATCTTCCAATGTTGTTTGGGCTGATGCAGAGGCCTCCCCTCCAGACATATCCATTGAAGTTGATATCACTATATGGTAAATAAAAAATTATGGTTATGATTATATTCAAGAGATAAAAAATGTGAATGAAATCACAATATTAGTTTCTCTTACCTAATAGTAGGTTAGAAGCCTGAGAATAATCCTTCATAATGTTCTCAGTTTCAGTAATTTTGTTTGATATCTCTGGATGAGGATTGCTATCTTTAATATGTTTAGGATTTTCAAAGTTAATATCAGTAAGACTTGCTATATAAAGATCCACCTAAGCCAATGTATCTACAATGGTGGGGTAGACATTAATATCAAAACTTCCTTCAAGTACTATTTCAGAAGCTGTTTCTTTAGATGGAACTTCATATTTTAATCAACCATAGTTAGCGGGTTAATCATAATAAGATTAACATGACAAATAACGAGAACTCATGTCCAGTTGATTCTATACAAGGAACTCTGAAATCTTCTAAATAATTTGATATATTAACATGATATAATTGTTATTCAAAATACAATCCAAGGTTCATCACTTCATCCAATGATATCTCAGATCCCAAGTTTGTCTCACCCATGGTAGAACTTGGTGTCTTGGCTTCACAACCTTCCTCTGAAAACCTTTGACCTTGATTAGCTTCTTCTACCACAATTGTGGGGTCAGTGTTAGTTGTTTATAGATGTTATGCTATATGTGATGAACCAAAAAGTATCACAGAATGAAAGTTAGATATTTTTTCCATTGATTCCTTATGAATTATTATTGATTTTTCTAAATCTTCCTCTCCTCTGATAGTAGGAATCAGTGTAGCGCTGGGAATAGATGTTGTTTCCTTTGGATTCAATGCCTTCTTAGGAACCACTGGATTTGTAGGAATTTGTGTCGACTCAGCAGCACCTTCTACAGCTTCTTGAATCTTATCAGTAGTTTCATTCAAATAAGAAATAGAAGAAGCCCTAATAATATTAAAAACATGGAACAATTTTTCATGAATAAAGACTAAAATTCATGATTATTAGGGAGACTTTCCACTAATAAGAAAGCACTTAACTAAGGCCTCATTCTTTGATGCTTTTTCTTTTCACCATTTTGGGAGGGTTTTCATCATCATCTATAAAGATAGATATATGAGATTCTAGTACCCTCTCTATTTCTTCCTCCATAGCCTATTGGCCCGGAGATATTTCCTCCAATTCACAGGGTGACCCAATAGATCTTAGAGCAGTGCCTCCAGGGCTATACTATGGTGAAGGAACTTCAATTGTTTTCCCTTTACCCAACTGTAAGTAAGACGGTATTTATTTAAAGTAACAATGTTTTGAATAAATTTCATGTTGCAAAATGGAAGAGAATGAGAGAGAAAGGAAACTTACATCCTTAAGATCTACAAAGTCATGCCACTCTTCATCTAATAAATGATTGATCTATTCAGTGGTACAATGATCTATCATTTCCTTTACCCACTTTGTGGTAGGAATTGATTAATTAGTGGCATATATGAGAATTTTCAGCTCTCGAATATAGTTCATTACTTAATTGGGATTGTACTTAAAAAGATTGTCAAAAAAGCCCACAAATCCCCTACTCTTGAAATATGCAGTCCTTCGCCCAGATCCATCCACATGGTTTCAGCATCACAGTATAGATTTTATAATGTTCAAATAGCCTTTGGTCATATATTTTCAGAATATATGTCCGAGGGTTCTAAGAAGGATCCGACAACCATGGATTTGAGTATTTTTCTATCACCCATAGTCAAAAACGAAGGATTGGAAAATAGAAATAACCACTCTTCGAAATTATGGGGACTAGATCGCCATGATATGACTTTAGTAGGGATTGACAGAGTGGATCTATTAATTCTATCAGGAGGGTTATATCTAGTACAAGTTCTCTTCAATGAATTTGATCATCGTCACCTCCATCCTCTGATTCTTCCAAGTTGGCCCTTGATGATGAAGAATTATATTACAAATGATGGGGATCCATCATGCTACTTATATTTATCCCCACTCAAGGGAAGACATGATTTAATACCCCTTCATGGTAATATGCAACCTAGTTTTTAGCATACTAGATGGTCAATCTGCTTACTACATCAACGACAGGTAAATTAAATACAACCCCAGTCTTCTCTGTGTATGTCAACAATCATAGTTATCGGGAAACCATTGGGTGTTTCTCTAATATGACTTGCACTAAAGGGGATAAATTATTCTATTGTAGAAATTTTAATTGACCTGAAAATCTATAATAAGCATAGGCCTTACATATGATTTATCCATTGATTTTGGTGGCCAACACACCATCTATGCAAGCTAGCATATATTCCCTCAATTCCAAAATGGTGGTACCATCATCAATGAATCTCCCTGTAGGTGTATTCCCATAAGGAGATAAATGTAACTCTTTATGAATGCTCAATATAGCCTTGATTTCATAAGCATTGAAATACGAGGTTGAAATACCAGAAAAGTCCTGAACAGATGGTCAGAAAGAACTTCCAAAAACCTTTACTCCACTTTGCACAACATAAGTTCTAAAGTGAGTAGCAATCCATACCAACTACACTTGGAATGGTCCCTCTATTCTAAAGGGAGAATTTTCTTTGTAAATATGCCACAAACTCCTATGAATCTTATACAAAATAGGAGTAGAAAACCCTAACATCCTTTTCTTTTCCAGCTTAGCTGCAATAACAAAGATTCCAAACCTCATGACTCCATTAAAGTCTCAGACTTGTAATAAATACACGTGGAGCCACATGGATATGAAACCTGGTACATGTGTCTTTACTAGATGTTTTGGGTTGATTTAATATCCCCGTTTATTAAATTCCCCTTTATCCAATGTTGTCCTAAAGGTATTAGGAGTTCCTCTATTCTCTGCACTTGGATATCTATTCAGATGAGTGTAAGTGAGACCATTTTTTGTCTACTTTATTAAAAATATTTCCATCCATTCTTCCATATGAATATCCCTCCTGGTGAGAGTTTTCTTGGTGATTTTATTCTAGAGTTTGGTTAATATCTTAATCAACTCATGAACCAAATATGGTGTCTTATTTGATTCATTCCATGTAACTTTGGGAGGAATAAACCCATCATACTTGTCTCCTAGGATTGGACCTCCAGAAATCTTGTAAACATCCCACAAGCTGATACCTACCTCTCCATGTGTTAAATGGTTGGAATTGGTCTCTGGGCTCTATATACTTAAAAACTTTGGCATGAAATCATCATTCCTCTACACATAGGTTTTCCAAACCCAGACAACCTCATAAGTCCCGACGACTCTCAAATCATCTTTAAATTTTACACATGTCTTTCACACCCAGTTTGCCCACATCCATGCGGGTTGTACCCCTCCTCATGTGAATAAGTCCCAACTTTTAATCCAAATGCTGGACTGATATATTTGAGAATCTTGAAATATGGATGAATAACATTGTGGCTGTAGCTCGGGTATGTGTGCCTTCAAATCTTGAGCACATGGGCTATGATGCATAATATGAGATTTCTCTTTAGTCCCAGTATAAGCAAATGATCCCCCAATAGAAACATTGCCTGATAAGAAGTTGGTATAATCCCGAAAACAAGAATGTGGGACATAGTTCTTTGGATCCGGAATGTTAGCATCCTACAAATGGATAAAGCTATATAAAGGCAGATAGGTGCTTTGAGGAAAGTTGAGATGATACTTCTTCAAATATTTTTCTAAGTATGGAAGGGTGGTTTTAAAAATGTAAATATAATCATGACCAATGACATTCATCATGTCATCAATCCTCTTGATGGAGAAATCATTAGTAGTTAGAATTCTTTTAGGAGCCATTGAATATACAAAAAAGATAGAGATCATCTTTTAAAATTATGTTCATTTTTTGTGTTTTACAAAAAAATTGGCAAAGGCATTAAGGCGCACAAGTTTAAAACTTGGCGTGCATGTATGGTGCCCCACTTATTACGTGCAGATAACAAATGTATAGAAGGAGTGTGGTGAATTAGAAGCGCCTAAATAGAAGAAAACCTATGCACCGAGAGCTGATAATTCGTAGGTTGCAAGAATTTTCATGGAAGTGAGGCCGTTATATATAAGAGACACATGTCACCCTGTGTGCCAGAAGTTTTACACATAGAAAACTTACGGGCCCAAATCTACTTGAGTTCCAAAACTTGTGTGACCTTGTGCTCTTTTACTTTTCTCCTTCATTACCTTAACTCAATACAGGATCCTCTTTTCATTTATAATCCAATACTGAGGGGGGGATTTTTATGACACCCCATTTGGTCAACGAGTCTAAAAATATGACAAAGGGAATCCATTAGAATGAAAAAGGGGGAAAATACATAAAGAAAATTCAAGATTTTCAAAGGCATGAGTTTATCGTCGCCTTATTCTAGCCAAAACTATATCGGTGCACGACCTAATTGTGCGCCTCCAGTATTTCATCTAGCCCACTTGAGTGCCCACATATTTCATGCAACCTACTTATGAACCCACTTCCATTTTTCCCAGGGTCCAATATTTTCCTATAAATAGACCCTTGGGGCCCTCAGTTGTATGGATGAATTTCCATGAATTCCAATTGCTTCTCTGGTCTCTCTAGTACTTTTCCCCAGTATTCTAAAACATTCAAGGTAGTTCTTCAACACCTTGAGTGGAGGATTTAATGAAGGATCATTGTACTTAAGTACTTTTAGTGTTTTAAAACCCAAACACTTCTGTGCCTAAATCCCCCAACCTCCCCAAGACATAAATACTTGTGTTCCACCCATTCCTATCATAGCAACTTGAGCGCCCCACTTCTTGGATCACCTGTGAATACTCTTGAAGGCTTGAGAAAGGTCTCACCCAAGTATTACTATACATGTTGTTCATCGCTTAATTGAACATTAGGTCTCCCAAGTCTACTTGTATGCACTTACTTACGCTCCCTTCTCTACTTGGGCACCCCTCCTTGATTCACATACTTTCTCCACTCTATTTAGGCTACAAGACATCAAGCCTTCCTCAAAGACATTTATGGAAAGGAATATTCTTTATTGGATCCCTTGTCTGAAAGGGATTCTGTCGAGACCTCCACTAAAACCTCCTGACTCATCAAACCTTTGAGAAATACACTTTTTCATGTCTCCTATATGGGTTTGTATTTACACAGTCAGAGGTTTCATACATCTATTTCAGAATGGGGTTAGGATTAATGGAATGTTCGATGGTTTGTATATCCATAGTCACATGGACCTTTCTCCCAAAAATATTGTTGGGATGTTCCCGGTTTGGAGGAGGGTTGGGTCCTGGCCTCTCCCTTCTCAAAAAGATGACCTGAAACCTCTAGTCTCTGGTAGGGAAAGATACGGTTCATACCTACTTTTCCTTTTAAATATAAAGGATAATTCCCCCTCTCCTTCCAGGATTAATTAAAGGGAAAACAACTTGGTGTAATCCCCAAGATTTTATTGCAGTAGGTGGCATGATTGCTCCTCCTCTCTTCTTCAGCTCCAAAGACAAAAGGGGAGATGGGCACATGGAATTTTGTTTCCCTTTCCCTCTCCTGTTGGGATTTTTCACCATGGGAAGCCATCCTGGTGTAAGCCCCTAAACATCATCCCTTCTTCCTTCTTATGGACCCTTGTCCAATGTAAATAGAATGGAGGAAGGGCTTGTCAACTCTCCCTATTCCAGTGTCGCCTTAACCTCATTCACCTTGGACACCCTAGGTGCGCCCTCTTCCACCAGCGAAGGAGGAAAATTTTAAAAGTGGGAATTCCTTTGTTGAATCTTTGACATCCTCTTGTTTCTCACATCGAGAATGACTCACGTGGGCTTAGAGATTTTTCACGGTCACAACATTTGGACAATCGATGAAACTACGAGAACTTTGATTCTTGTTCAAACCAGGATATGTTGGAATCCCTTTAAGGGCCCGAGCTCACTGGACATCCACTTTAGGAATCCAACCCTAATTCCCTTAATCTAGGAATCCTCCATAGGAATAAGAGCCAAATTAAACCCCAAATCATTAATGAATTCTTTTTTAGGAAGTAATCCCAAACTCATTTCTCTCAAAGGACTATACTCTCCTCTGAGAATAATAGAACTCCAAGGGATTTGATTCTCATCTATATGGGATACATAGGAAGCCTCTTTGAGGTTAAAACCCAATACCCTAAATCAACCTTGTTCTCCTTGGGCCATATTCCCAACAGGGTCTTATCCTACTTGGAAATCCATATTTTTTCCAAAGATCATTGGGTTGTGTAATGACCCGAATGTTTTAATAATTTTTTGTTTCTTAATTTAGTGCGTTATTATATTTTATACTCAAAAAAACTATTTCATTTAATAAATTGAGTATAATTAAAATGTGACTGTTGGGTTTCGACTGTTATATGACCATTGGAGACTAAATGTTACAATTATTTTCTATAAAAACAAGTGATATTGGTTAATACAGAAAGAAGATTTGATAGCCCCATCCAGTAGTCTCAGGCCGATCGATGCCCATCTGACGGAACTAGGGAAAGAGGTAGCACCACTGAGCTTTTCTCTAATCCAAACCCAAGCCTAACTTCATCGTGTAAAGCTGGAACGGAATCGCCTTCGCAGGAAGTTCAAGCTGATAGAAATCACCACTCATGCAATGTTGGCTGAGCCGCCCCAAGATTCGGTCACCTTAGCACACCTTACACTTAGGTCCTATGATGGTGTTATAAGGGGATATGTAACGAGACCTTAACTTATTTATGTAATCCTTTGATAAAAATAAAAATTTTGATTTCTTCTTGTAGTGAAGTTTGTGAATTCTCAAATGGCCAGATAAATATAGGATGTATATTATTGATGAATTTCGGAAAAAGATTTTTTTTAAAAAAAATATTTATGCAAACCTTAAAAAATTAATAATGTGTAATTATTTTAAAAAATGGTCTTCTACAGTTATGTTCAGTAAGAAATTTAGAGTCTAATAAGATAAACATAATTTTTGGTGAATAGTAAATTATGAATAGTGATTATACGCTTATGATTAGTAATGTGACCAAATGGATTACATAACCTCACTTAAGAAAGTATTAATATAATTTAGGCACCTTGATTAAGTAACGTGATTCAATAAAATAAGTAAATAACTGTTTCAGAAATTTTTAGTCAAGGATTAGTTTTTTTGGGTGAATAGTGTTTTTCAATTAAAAATTAAATTAAAAATATTTAGAAAATTATTTTTATAAAATGGATTTCATTTTTGAATTCAGATCATCGATAATAGGTTAAGGTGATTTTTGGGTATTTTTTTGAAAAAGTTGGATTTTCGATGAATAGTGTAAATACAGTTTTTAGTTTTGGGTGTTTAATGAAATCATTAAGGATGTAATAATTATGTACTAATTATGGTTGAATTATGAATAGTAATATAAGTTATGAGGTGTCCCAATTGGCCAATACCATGAGTAAATACCACGGCCAAGCCCATGGATTTTCCAATACCACAGATGAGGTGTCCCTTGGCCATTAATGGCTTGACCCCTCACTTCTCCTATAAATATCAAGACATTCACTCATTAATTTCATTTCCAAATCCTCCTCAACAAATTTGTGGTCTCCTTACCTCACAATTAGTCCTCCCAAATTTCCCTCAAGCCTCCCAAGGTCCCGAACATCAAGCTTTTGAAGTTACTATTCAAGGTAAGGGATCCTTTCACCCTCCTCTTTTAAGTCATGACTTCCTTTATGTTGTGTCTTATAATTTCCATCTCATTATGTTGAGGTTATGTTATTATATGTTCTCATTAATTTACATTTCATGTATAATTTTTGAGAGACCCTTTCCGCTCTCATCAATTTGTTTTCAGAATTTTTAAGTATCGTCGTTAGGCTGCCAAATTTTTCGTTAAAGAAATCGCATCTTCTATTTTCATGCATGTTTCCTTTTCCTATGGTATGTCATCAAAATAACCATACCATGATCTTATTCAGTACCCATACTATAATATGAATTATTTATGATTGGGTGACTCTTTTCCCCTCTCTTTTCAATGTTTTCTAAAACCATGTTATATAGCCGTTATGCTGCAGAACTTTCATCTCAAAAGTTCAATCTCTTTCTCTCAAGAAATTATCTTGTTTTATTTATGTGAATAAACAGAAATATTTCGTTTCTATGGGTGTTCATAAATTTATAAATATGATATATTTGATTCTTTAATTTACACACATATAACCCTCACTCCATTTCCAAGGGTTATAAATGATATAATGATCTTATTCTTAAGCACTCATAAAATGTCACAATTTTGAAATGAAACCCATTACTTTTATTCTCTATGGGTTATTTATGAATTTTTTGATTTTGATCTATCTGGATCACATAAAATTAAAGACATATTATGGGTTCACCCTAATTGTTCTCCAATGTATTGCGTAATGAATTAATCTCTAGATATGAAAAGTTTCACGTTTCCTTGGTGAATAACCTTGGTAATTTTTATGACACCTTAGGGATGGAGCTTGGTGATATGTTCATGAATGTCTAAATGAAATGTTGAAGCCACATATTCAAGATTTGTTGCATGTTATTTTCATTATGATATTCCTATACTTCCATTTCTCATGTCTTTATGTTTTTATTCAAGTTCTTATTGTAAACACAAGTAAATTGATTCCCTTGTTTACCCTTACTGAGCCTTCTGCTCACCCTTTCCATTGATGTATGTCTCAAGGATATGAGATGCAGTAGTTGTACTTAGGATGAACCTATGATGAATCCATAAAAGTGGTTTAGAATAATTTTTTATGTTGTTTTCATGTATTATGTTCTTGATTTTCAAGACACTAGACCTTAAAGATCCTTTGTTTATAAAATGTAATGAAAAGTTATGTATTAAGAAGGAAGGATGCCATAGTTGGTATCAAAGGATAGTTTAGTTAAATATGGAAATTAGGATATGAAAAATTTAGGAAGAACCCTGTAGAAAAGTTTAAATATTGGAAAAATTCTTGGTATTTTGGTGAGTATTGAGTAAGTAGTTTATCAAAAAAATACATCCTTGTCTGGATACGAGTAGGTACAGGTGGCACTGGCATAGATGTACATTGGGGTAAAACCCGAAAACACTGCCTTGAGCTGGACTCGAACAGGAACTGGTACACGACAACGGGACTTGCTGCACTCTTGGTTACAACACTCCCGGAAGATATGTTTGGTTAATCTCAAGCTGTTTATGAATCATTATGAAGGAATTATAGAGAAATGTAACTGTTTAAGCATGAAATTTTAAGACATAGAATTCTTTATAGTTAAAATATCTGTAAATGAAATAATTTTCTCACTAAGATTACATTATTTTAGAAAATGGTTGGTAATAGGAAGAACCATGAAAATGCTGACCGAAATGGACCATGCGCGGACAACCCTCCAATGGAAGTCAGAATGGAAACATTAATGTGAATAATGAGCCAATTAACTGAAGTTATGGGAAATAACATGAATCAAGCTGAGAAACCAATCTCACCGGGAAGGGAACAACATTATGTTGAGTCCTTTATGTGTCAACGACCACCAAACTTCAGTGGAGCGACTGACCCATTGATTGATGAGTAGTGGATCAGCTCTATCGAGAAGATATTTTCTGTTCTTCGTTGTTCAGAACAAGATAAGGTCACCCTGGCTATCTATTGATTATAAAGAGAAGTTGATCAGTGGTGGGAACTGATTAAAAAGACAAGGACAATAGTGGAAGTTGAAGCTATAGAGTAGGAAGAGTTTAGGGGGATCTTTTTCATTAATTATTTCCCTCATTCTAGGAGAACAAGAATGGAGAAGGAGTTTCTTGAGCTGAAGCAGAAGGAGAATGAATCTGTGGGAAGCTACGAAATGAAATTCGAAAGGCTTTCACGATATACCTCTAGAATTTCCATGGATCTAAATGGTATGGTTGATAAATTCTTCAGTGGACTGAGACCTCATCTACGGAAGAATCTATCCAAACTAGAATATGGTAGCTATGCGGAGATCATGCGGAGTGCAATGAAAGTTGAGCTGGAGTTTGGTGATACACAGTGGTCTCATAAATCCAATGACAAGAAGGGATAGATGGATCACATATTATGGAGGAACTTTGATTAGGGAAGATGAGGCATGAAAGTTCCACATTCCATGTGTAACAAATGTGGTAAGAATCATTCAGGGAACTGCCTGCTTGGGAGAGGGGAATGATATAGGTGTGTAAGTGATGGCCATATTGTGAGGAATTATCATAGTGAGGTGAATCCTCAACTACCAAACACTAATGATTGGGGCGATGGTGTAGTCCCTACCTGATGTCCAGTGTATTAAGTGTGGACAACGTGGTCACTTTTCCAATCACTATCCAAATATGAGGGCAGTAGAGGGGAACCACCATCAGCCTCGTCAAAGGCCAAGGGATCAAGGCCATTCTATTTCTATCACAACAGCTGAAGTAGAAGCTCTGAATGATGTGTTAGTAGGTACTATTGTTGTTCTCTCAAAGCTAGTAAGTAATTTTTTTATTCTAGTTCTATGCATTCCTTTATTTCATCCATGTTTTCAAAGAATTTAGAATCAAAACCTAATTTTCTAAAAGTATAGTTATCGATCATGACTCCTAGTGAGACTATCCAAGAATCGTCTGTGTTTAGAAACTCTAGTATTTACTTTAGTGAGCACAATCTTATCAAAAATCTAGTAGTCATTCCCATGATGGAATTGGACTATATACTAAGGATGGACTTTCTCTCAAAGTATAATGCTAAAATCAATTGCAGAAGCAAGGAAATATCAGTATTTTTTAATGGAAACCTACAGCTATCCTCCAAGGAAAGATATCTCAACCTGATCTTTGTCTAATAGAACCCCATATATCCTTCTTTATAGAGTTGATCGCTAAATAAGAAGAAGGATATGAGAGTTTAAGGAGAGAAACTGTCCCCTTCATCCAGGAATATGTTGACCTATTTCCAAAGGAGTTTCCTGGACCTCCCCCGAAAAGAGAGGTAGAGTTATCAATTGAACTTTTACCTAGATCTCATCCAATATCAAAGACCCCATATAGGATGGAAAATGTGGAGCTAGAAGAATTAAATAAAAAACTCCATGATCTTTTGGAGAAGGGGTTTATCCGACTAAGTGTCTCTCCTTGGGGAGCACATATTCTCTTTGTAAAGAAGAAGGTTGGATCGATGCGGCAATGCATTGATTATAGAGAACTGAACGAGATCACAGTGAAGAAAAAATACCATCTTCCAAGAATTGATGACTTATTTGACCAACTTAGTGGGGCTCAATTCTTCTGTAAGATTGATCTTTGATCTGGTTATCATCAATTGAGGGTGAAGAAAGAAGATATTCTAAAAACTGACTTCCGATCAAGATATGGGCATTATAAGTTTGTTTTTATTCCCTTCAGACTGACCAATGCACCTGCTATTTTTATGGATTTGATGAATAGAGTCTTTAAGAACTACCTTGATAACATTGTGGTAGTTTTTATTAATGATATTCTAATATATTCTAAAAGTTGCGAGGAACATGAGGATCATCTAAGGGATATTTTTTCAAACTCTGTGGAAAGAGAGGCTTTTTGGGAAGTTCAGTAAATGTGAAGTTTGGTCACAACAAGTTTCTTTCTTGGGGCACATTGAAACCAATGAAGGAATCATAATTGACCCTACAAAGAAAAATTTTGTAGAGGAGTGGCCTCAACCTACAACAATAACTGAGACTTGAAGTTTCCTTGGATTAGAAGGATATTATAGGAGGTTTGTGAAAAACATTTCACTACTTTATAATCCATTAACCAAGTTAACTCAAAAAGGCATCAAGTTCATCTAGAAAAAGGAGTGTGAGGAAAGCTTCCAAGAGTTGTAGAAGAGATTGGTTACTACACCGATGTTAACTCTTCCCTCAACTGAAGAAGGATTTGTTATTTTTAGTGATGCATCTCTAAAGGGATTGGGTGCATCCTCATGAAAAATGAAAAGGTCATTGATTATGTATCTTGATATTTGAAGACTCATGAGCAGAACTATCCTACACATGATCTGGAGCTGGCTGCAGACATTTTTTTTCTGAAGATATGGAGGCACTATCTTTAGGGGAGAAATGTGATATATACAAAAACCCTAAAAGTTTGAAGTATATTTTCACATAATAGGAATTGAACATGAGACAAAGGAGTTGGTTGGAACTTCTTAAAGACTATGATTGCTCAATTCATTATCATCTCGGAAGAGCAAACAAAGTTTCTTATGCATTAAGTAAGAAATACCCAGTTGTTATTTCTATGATGAGGATTCAAAAAGATCCTTTGATCAATGACCTAGTAAAGATATACATGGGAGTTATAAGGTAAGGGACATCATCAACCCTAACCCATATTATTTCTCAACCGTCATTACCAGAGAAGATCAAGAAAGCACAGAAAGAATATACTTTTTGAGGAAAAAGTTTGAGGCTGTAATGGATTGGAAGTTTCTTGAGTCCAACATTGATCAAGAAGGTGTACTGAAATTTCATACCAGACTATGTGTTCCATATATTCTAGAAATAAATAAGGAGCTAATGGATGAATCTCATAGATCTAATTTCTCTATACATTATAGAAGCATAAAAATGTATAGGGTCCTTCGTGATCATTATTGGTGGGATAATATGAAAAGGGAGATTGATGACTACACTTCAAGGTGCATAGTATGTCAGCAAGTGAAGGTAGAGAGACAACTTTCTAAAGGGGTATTTCAACCACTACCCATACTAGCATGGAAGTGGGACAATATAACTATGGACTTTGTCACTGGTCTTCCGAGAACTTCCAAAGGAAACAACGTGATATGGGTTATTGTGGACCGTCTCATCTAGGGGTGTCCAAACTCGACCCAACCCGACTTACCCAACCCAACCTGGCCGGGTTGGGTTGGGTTGGGTCGGGTTCATAATTTAATGTGTACGGGTCAGGTTGCATCAGGTTGACATGTGGTCGGGTTGGGTCAAGCCATGGGTTGGGAACAAATTGACCCGACCTGACCCAACCAACCTGACAGACCACTCCTGCCCCTCTGCGTTCGCTGCCTCACTTGGCTTCCCCTGCCAACCCGTCGCCACCGACTCGCCACAACCAATCTACCCATGCTGTGTGTCACGAATGACCCTGAATTCCTCCTATTCATTCACCTCCCTCTTCTTATTCCTTCGTTGCCACACATTGTTTGACCCTCGCTGCCACCACCTTCCTCCTCCACTACATCCACTGCATGGTGTGACTGCCTCGAATGGACCCAAATCACCACAACCCCAAATCCATCAAAGACTGCCCCTCCACCTTCATTCCCCTCAGCCTCTATCTCCATTGAGACTATCACGACGCAACACCAAATCAATATCTACCAGAATATTTCCCATCTTCCACTTATATTAACTCTGTATGCATCTCCCCATGACCATTGCAACCCTAGATTCATCGAAGACTTCCCCCTCCACTTCTACGACTTCGAATTCTCTGGAGACTACCCTATTTGAATTCGCCTCCACCTCTATCTCCATCGCAGATTCTACCATCATAGATCCACTGAAGACTACCTACAAAAACATGCGATAGATATGGGAATCAGAGTGATTGTTTTTGGGGTTGATTTTTCACTAGAATGTGGATTCCCCCTAGGGTGGTGAGGAAGAAGAAGCACCAGGAAGCACCAAAGGTGAAGAGGGAGAAGGATATCGGGCCCCACAGCGGGTTATTTGGAGAGCGGCAGAGCGGATATTTTTTTAATAACCCATTGACCCGACCCAACCCAACCTGATATAAGATGGGTTGGGTGGGGTTGGGTCCAAATTAAAAACCCACACTGACTCGAACCGACACGACCTGACCTTTTTAGGCTGGGTCAGGTCCAAAATACCCCCAAACCCGACCCAACCCTACCCATGGACACCCATAGTCTCAGCAAGACTGCCCATTTTATCTTTATTCAGGAATATTTTTCTCTTGATCAACTAGCTTGGATTTTTGTGAAGGAAGTGGTAAGGCTTCATGGAGTTCCACTTTCTATCGTATCTGATCGTGATCCAAATATCACATCAAAATTATGGTGAAGTCTTCAACATGCTCTAAGCACTGAATTGAATTTCATTTTGACCTATCACCCCCAAACTCATGGAAAATCTGAAAGGACTATTCAAACACTTGAGGACATGCTGAGAACATGCTCAATGGAATTTAAGGGTGGATGGGATCAACATCTCCCTTCAGTTGAGTTCTCTTACAACAATAGACTCTACTTGAGCATTCAAATGGCACCCTATGAAGCTCTATATGGGAAGAGATATAGAACTCCTCATTGTTGGGATAAAGCTGGTGAGATAAATCTTCTTGGGCATTATCTTCTGCAAGAGATGACATAAAACGTCCATGCCATCCAACAACACATTAAGGCTGTGCAGAGTCCGCAAAAGAGGTGTGCCGACAACCATCGAAGGGACTTGGAGTTTGATGTCATTGACAAGGACTTTCTTAAAATTTCACCTTGGAATAGAGTCATGAGGTTTGAGAAGAATAGGAAGCTCGACCCTAGGTACATTTTCCCCTATGAAATCCTTGATCGCGTGGGAGTAGTGGACTGTCAGCTTTCACTTCCTCCAAATCTAGAAAAAGTTCATGATGTTTTCCACGTATCCATCTTGAGGAATTATGTACCTAACAAATCACATGTACTAAACCCAGAGGTGGTACAACTGGTATATGACCTCTCTTATGAGGAGTAGCCCGTGGAGATCTTGGATCATAGAGACAAGGTTCTACGCCACAATACTACCCACCTTGTTAAGGTGTTGTGGAGAAACCACAAATATGAAGAAGCCACGTGGGAACCAGAGGATTCTATGAGGTAGAAGTACCCACACCTTTTCTCCTCTAAGGGTATGAGTTAAAAATTTTGGGAATAAAAGTTATTAATGGGGGAAGAATGTAACAACCTGAACTTTTTTAATAATTTTTTGTTTCCAAATTTTTGGTACAATTTTATTTTATACTCAAAAAAGTATTTCTTTTAATAAAATGAGTATAATTAAAATGAGACTATTGGGTTTTGACTGTTATATGACCCTTAGTCAATATGACGATTGGAAAATAAATGTTACAATTATTTTCTATAAATACAAGTGATATTGGTTAATATAGAAAGAGGATTTGATGGCCCCATCCAGTAGTCTCGGGCCAATCGAAGCCCATCTGACAGAACTAGGGAAGGATATAGCACCACTGGGCTTTACTCTGGGCCAAACCCAAGATGAACTTCATCTTGTGAAACTGGAACAAAATCACCTTCGCGAGAAGTTCAAGCTGATAGAAATCACCACTCGGGAAATGTTGGTCGATCCTCCCCAAGATTCTATCACCTTAACACAGCTTACACTTAGGTCATATGTTGGTGTTATAAGGGGCTATGTAATGAGACCTTAGCAGCTTTATGTAATCCTTTGATATAAATAAAAATTGTGATTTCTTCATATGGTAGTGTTTGTGAATTCTCAAATTTCTGGATAAATATAAAATTTATATTATTGATGAATTTTGGAAAAAGGATTTTTTAAAAAAAAAATATTTATGTAAACCATAAATAATTAATAACTTGTAATTATTTTCAAAAAATTGTCTTCTACAGTTATGTTCAGTAAAAGGTTTAGAGTCTAATAAGATAAACTTAATTTTTGGAAAATAGTAAATTATCAATAGTGATGTTATGATTATGATTATTAATGTGACCAAATGGATAAATTAACCTCACTTAAGAAAGTATTGATATAATTTAGGCACCTTGATTAAGTAATGTGACTCAATAAAATAGGTAAATAATTGTTTCAGAAGTTATTAGTCAAGTATTAGTTTTTCAGGTGAATAGTGTTTTTTAATTAAAAATTAAATTGATAATATTTAGAAAATTAGTTTTATAAAATGGAGTTCATTTTTAAATTCATATCATCGATATTAGGTTATGGTGATTTTTGGGGATTTTTCTGAGAAAGATGAATTTTCGATAAATAGTGAAAATACAGTTTTTAGTTTCGAGTGTTTAATGACATCATTAAGGATGTAATAATTATGTAATGTTTTTGGTCAACTTATGAATAGTAATATAAGGTATTAGGTGTCACAAGTGGCCAATAACATTGTAAAATACCATGGTCAAGCCCATAGTTTTTTCAATCCCACCGATGAGGTGTCCCTTGGCCATTAATGACTTGTCCCCTCCATTCTCCAATTAATACCAAGCCATTCTCTCATTAATTTCATTTACAAATACTCCTCAAAGAATTTCTGGTCTCCTTACCTCCCAATGCGTCCTCCCAAGGTTCCCTCAGGCCTCCCAAGGTCCCGAACATCAAGCTTTCGAAGTTACTCTTCAAGGTAAGGGATCCTTTCACCCTCCTCTTTTAAGTCATGACTTTATTTATGTTGCGCCTTCGAATTTATATCTTTTTATGTTGAGGGTATAATCTTATATCTTCTAATTAATTTTCATTTCTTGTCTAATTGTTGAGATACCATTTCTGCACTCATCAATTTTTGTTTCTGAATTTTTAACTAACGCCGTTAGGCTGTCGAATTTTTCATAAAAGAAATCGCATCTTCTCTTTTCTTTCATGTTTACTTTTCATTTGTTATGTCATCAAAATAACAATAAAATGATCTTATTTCGTACCCATACTATAATATGAATTATTTATGAGTTGGTTACCCTTTTCCACTCTATATTCAATGTTTTCTAAAACCATGTTATATAACTGTTATGCTACAGAAATTTCATCTCAAAATTTCAATCTCTTTATCCCAAGAAATTATCTTGTTTTATTTATGTGAATAAATAGACCTATTTCGTTTATATGGGTGTTCATAAATATATATAGATGATATATTTGATTCTATAATTGACATACATATAAACCTCACTCCCTTTCCATGGGTTATAAATGATATAATGATCTTATTTTTAAGCACTCTTAAAACGTCACAATTTTGAAATGAAATCCATTACTTTTATTCTATATGGGATATTTATGAAATTTTTTATCATGATCAATGTGGATCACATTAAGGTAAAGACATATTAAGGGAGTGCCTTAATATCTCTCCAATGCATTGGGTAAAGAATTAATCTCTAGAGATGACAAGTTTTATGATACCTTGGTGAATAACCTTGGTAATTTTTATGACACCTTGGGGACGGACCATGGTGATAAGTTCAAGAATGTCTCAATGAAATGTTGAATCCAAATATTCAAGTTATGTTCCATTTTATTTTTATTATGATATGCCTATACTTCCATTGCCCATGTGTTTATGTTGTTATTCAAGTTCTTACTGTTAACACAAGTAAACTGAATCCCTTGTTTACCCTTACTGGGCCTTCTGCTCACCCTTTCCTTTGATGTCTATCTCCAGGATATGAGATACAACAGTTATACGTTGTATGAACCTATGATGAATCCCTAAAAGTAGTTTAGAATAATTTTTTATGTTGTTTCCATGTATTATGTTCCTGATTTCCAAGACACTAGACTTTAAAGATCCTCTATTTATAAAATGTAATGAAAAGTTATGTATTAAAAAGGTTGGATGCCATAGGCTACTTCACTATAAGTCCCACACTATGTTTTGACTAAGCACAATCTACTTAGATTTATATACCACATGAAATTAAATTATACAGCTAGGTCCTTATCACATGACATTAAAAGGTATGATGTGTCCCATTCAGTGGCACTGAACTACATGGGTTCTGATTCCTTTTACAAGGATATGTAGGTATCCCATTTTATGTGCATGATCCCAAAACGAAACAAAACATTCATCTCCCTAGAAGTGAAAAATACCAGAGTGCCCCACTCAGTGGCTTAAAAACTAGTATCATCAAAATGATGATTAAAATAATATCTAATCAGTATAGTAAAGGAAACCATTGATGGAAAACATTGAATACATACAGATATTTTCATTAATGAAGAATCTTGAATGAATAGTGATGATTCTAAATTTAACACATGTTAATAAGTGATTGTTAATTCGAAAGGAAATTATGTTATGCTAGGTGAATTAATAAGTATTTATTAAAATATCTTAAATTTACAATGAGAGTCCCAAAGTAGAGAATAATCCCCCCCAAAAGGGTGTGATGAATCCGACCTCCCATACTCTCGACCAATGATCATTATTCTATATCAAAATGATCAAACTTAAAGAATTTTTGCCTTTGGAAAATAGGTCCCCTTTAGATAAATAACTGTTGGATGTTTCTAGTTCCATAAATAAATCCAATGGAAACCACCTGAAAATAGAGATTCTTAAAACTAGAACACATGTTTCAAGGAACTACAATACATGTGGGAATTAAGTGGGGGGGGGTCTTTAACCATTTAATTTATAAGAAGTGAATATTTTTTCATTAATTATGTTTTTATCTTATTGATATTTAGGTTATTTAAAATAAAATTTTAATGAATTTTAAAATCATTCTAGCACTCTTAAATATCCTTTAGATTCATAATGTATCTAAAAGTGTTATCATTGTTTAACAATAATAATTTTTTGAGTTATATTAAAATTTATTATGATATTCTAAATATTTAAAGAATTATATTTTCAAATATATTTTGGATATTCTATTTTTTGTGTTTAAAATTCTAGGAAACCATTTATACATTAAGTGGTCCAAAAATGTGAAAATATGTTTTGATCCAATAATATCATAATTTTTTCTCCTACATTAATATTCAACATTAAGGATAATGTTGTGTACTGAGTGTGTTGGAGAGGTATTAAATGTTATAAATTGTACTTTAATACTATACACATAAGAAACCCCAAAAATTAGTCAATTTTTTTTCATTCAAGGAAAACTTTATATCTATTCATGGGTGATACAATTTCAATTATTTTGTGATATTTAGTTCTTTTTACGAGATTAATTTTTATTCCACTTTTGAAATGATTTGGAATATCATTTCACTGACCTATTAAAAAATACTTCTGAAATTGTTTTGGAGTATGAGTTACAATTTTCATTTTATTTGACCTTTTTGACTTATATTATACTCATATGATGTCTGTCACTAAGGAGACAACAAGAGTTGAGCCTAGAAAAAACTCAAAATATGTCCCTCACTGGCTTTCATCCACATATATTGGATGGTAGAGTGTATCATATACTTCCCATTGCTGCTCTTTATCAAGATATTGTTGCACCAAACCATAATCAAGGGAAGATCAACACCATCTAATCATTGAAAGATAAATTAGAAGTTCTGGAGTAATGGAGTGCACTGGTGAAATCAGAGTGAAAACCATATCCTAAATGGGAAATAGAAATCAACCGCACCAAATTTTGGGAGTGGTATATTTTCAATATCAATGTTTTAGTAGGATTGGAATAGAATCTGTCAAACTTTGTGTCCAATTTTTATCCCATTATGGGGAACCATTTTTAATAAGAACAAGTAAAAATTAGATGCATTGTGGAAACCCTACAAGGTCCAACCATTGTTTGGTACACCAGTTTTACAACTTATTTAATCATGGGGTGGGAAGAACTTCGTCAAATTTTTATCCTCTAATTCATCTCAATTCTTCAAAATATGAATATAATTGAACTCTCCAATTAAAAACAATGTGATAATGATAGGGTCTCATCCTTCATTTATATATGGAAGGGGTTCACATACTCCATGAACCTACTATTTATATTAGAATATTTGATTTCACTTTGTATAGAGAACCTTTATGAAAAGTAGCAAACCCTTCTCATCCTGGTAGATATATGGGTGGGTTTCACGATCTGACCTAAATTGATCATAAAATTAAATATTCCCTAAAACATAGTAAGTCCAATCCCAAAATGACCCCACTAACCTAAGGAATGTGAAAGGGGAAGGTAAATGATGAACCTATCACACTTAGGCCAACATATACACCATATCCAACTCTAAAACCCACACCATATCGTAGATAATTCCATGGGTATAAAAAACCCTACCTCGTCAAGAGTAGTTGTGGGAACCCAGGTGAAATCATTTCAAGGGTTGAAGAAATATTGAATATTCATTTCAAGATGGCTAATTTCAAAGCTATTAAAAAGAATCCATGGACAATGACATTATCTTCCCCTATAGTCAAAGTGACCCAAACAATTAGGACTTGATGAAAAACCAGATTACTATCTCTTTCACCGGATAATGATGAAAACCATTCAGGAATGATTCTTCTTTAAATAAATCATACATAAAATGGTCAACTCTAGTTAAGTAAAACTAGAAATCCTCCAACACAAGTAACACATGTTTTCACTACTTCTCATGAGGAAGAAGTTGAATGAAAAATGTTTCTAGTAGAGGTGTGAAAAATATTTATTAATGGATGAATCAAAAGATAATAAACAAAACTAAGGGTATACTCAAAGAACATATGACACAACAAACTATTTCCTCATCCACTTCTACAACAACACAACCAACTCCATCAGCACTATATTCCTCTAGAATCTAGTCTCTCAAGAAATGATCTGGCAAGAAAATTCAAAAAGAAATCATATGAAGATACACCTATACCAAGGAAATTGTTGGACATAACTCTTGTATACATTAATACATCATGTTTGGAATGATGGGCACTTCCCTTCCAAATGGTAGTATCATAATGTGCCAACTAGACAAAACCCTTATCAAATAAAAATTCAATCTTCAGCTGCATTAATTTCATTTATTTAATGGATACATTATATGATGAAGAGTCGAGATATAAACCCATGTTCCATACACTCAATTTGGGGACTAAATGAATAGATCATGTGAGCCAAGGGTACAAGGGAAGATGTAGGTGTGGAAGAATGTATAATTCTAGCGACGCCCCAACTCAAGATGCTAGTTTTTTGAAACACATAGAATATCGCTTCAGAGAGTCCAACATGAGAATTAAAATACCCCTACAGATGAAAAAATATTCCCCAAACTAATCATTTTAAAATATCATTGATTATAGGAATGAGTTTCCAAATTCCCTCAGCATGTAGGTAGGCCTACTCAGTCTAACCCACCAAGAACAAGAGCACCCTTAATTGTTGATTCAAGGGTTGTTCCATCTATGTCAAGTACTCCAGCCCCTAAAAAATGGTAATGTACATCCCCTTGTAATAAAGTGATATAATTTTGTCCTAAACATTGTAATTTTGAGGAAATGTTTAGTTTTGGAAAAAATTTCTATCCTTGATGCCTTAAGATTATCAAAATTTATCAAGAAAGCACTCCATGAGGCTTATGGAAACCCTCATGAGTTTGAAGATGAGGTCACTACTACTAAGGTCTATCAGAAGGATATTGATGCTTCTTAATTTCACATAGTTATCTACATATTAGATCAAGACAAAAATTTCCTTCTAAAAGGACACATTAGACCCTTGTACATGTCTAGAAGGATAAATGGTGTCCATATCTAATGGTATTTCATTGACAATAGCTTGAGAGTTAATCTCATTATGTCGTATAAACTCCACCATCAAGGCTATACTAGGGATAATCTATCCCCATTTGTCATAACATTATAGGTATTTGAGAAAAGATATAAATATCCATTGGTCCAAATCAAGCTCAGCACGCAGTTGGGATAACTTGTATTTGATTCAGATTTTTTGGTTGTTTGGAAGGATACATCCTTAAATTATTTTCCTGGAAATATTTAGTTGCATCATCACACGATAGTCCCCTATAAATATTAATGAATTAAATACTAAATTAATGGAAAAATCAAAACATTTCATGCTGAGGAGGACCCATTCAAATCTTATGAGTTGTATTATAATGAGACAAGATTCAACCTAAGAGAATGGAGAAAACCTATGGTTGATAGTGTCACATGGTTCAAAACCAATAACAATCTAGAAATGATCAAATCCAACCCATTCAAACATTTTGGAAATGTGTAAATTTTTACCATGAACTATATTGAGCATAAGATTCCAATTTTGGATGCATATTTGACAACGATCTTGATATCGGTCATGAAATCTGATCCCAAAAGTGATGAAAAGGTTGATGAATATCCCAAAAATGGTAAATTATCGGATGAAAATTTCCGTGTCTCATATTTTGAGCTTTGAATGATCAATTATTCATCAGATAAGTGAGAATAAATTGTAATGTCCCGAGGGAAAAGTGGTTATGGTCATTCCATGCCCTTCATATTTCATCTGAAACTTTAAAGAGACCCAATATCATTGGAGGAAGGAGAATAGGGGGAGGAAAAATATGAGGAGGACCTCAAGGAAACGCCTCCATGATTTTATGAAGGTGTCTTTACCCCCATTGATGAACCTATAGAGATAAATCTAAGTGAGTAATAGGACCCATGACTCACCTTGATTAGTGAATCCATGTCTTCTGAAAAACAAGAGGTATATACAACTTTTTTTTGAAGAAACTATAACAACCTACCTTTATAATAATGTACATATCATTAGTTTTTCAATTTTAATTCATTAAAAAACCCTAATATCGAGTCCTATTCAATCCTAGTTCATTAAGGGAATGTCCAAAGATCATTCGGATACCAGATCTCCAAAATGAAAAAAAAAACAGAATCGACCACATGGGTTTTCTATAACTATGGGACCCAGGGTGGATGGATGTGTGGCCTATTATAGAATCGAGAGAAAGACCATTTCAATGGTTTTTTCATGGTTATTCCAAAATTTAACCTAACTATGTAGGGTTCCCTTCACTCTATATAACTATTCATAGTTTGCGCACAATTTGACTTACTGTGTGCCTAAACCATGTACCCCTTTTTGGGTGAAAAGTCAAAATTTGATCCACTTAATCTTATAAATTTTTTATATTTTCACTTATTCTTCCTCTAGTGTATGAAATAGCTCTCCCCCACTTTTTAGATAATCAACTCGTAATATCGACATTAAGAAATGTCTTATATCAAAAGACTAATATTTGATCCATTCGAGGCATTGAATCCATCTTGGAAATATCCCATAGTCTATCAATTCATATCTAAGTTTATCTCAACATTATTTTTTATATTTAGGTGTAAGATAATTTTCCATATTTTTAGGGAATTATTCCATTTGTCATATTTCTCCCAAAATTCATCAAATCTGAGGTTAATATTTAGCAAGGCGTCACCTACAACGTTTAGGTAGGTGGCTACATCATTTTCCCATTGAGTTTTAATGTTTCGTAATTATTCCATTGTCCCACTTGCCAATGATTTCAAATCATCCCAATTATATTGATTTCTTCATAAAAATTTGATCCTTGAAACTTAATACATGCCTCATGGTCCTTTTCTTCTTAGTTATAGGTTGGTTTCCTTGTTTATGGACACCCCATGGGTGTGCCAAGTGGATGTTCTCCTTTTTGAAAAATGATAATATGCCTGATTTGTCTCCAAAGCATTCATCTTATGATTTATATTGAGTCTCCCTTTCAAAATGAATGGTTGATTGAAATGAAGAACCGTTCCATGCATTTTCTATCATAGAGTTGGAATTGCAATGTAGACAGTTCCATCATAGAGCACGTCTCCTCATTAAAGCCACTTTGAGTTTATAAATTGTTTTACCATTTTTTAGTAAATTGAATGTGTTTAATTAAAAGTATCATTTGGGATGACTTATGAATGATGGTATTCCCTTCCTTAAATTAAATGAAACAATTAATTTAATTGTAATGACACATAAAAAATGATGAAAACATTCCTTTTGATTATGTCTTATTAAATTCTTATGAGGGATTGTGTTGCCTTGAATAGAATTGAACTTTAGTAAAGGTAAATTTGGGATTTATTTCCTATTATGTTGTGTTTAAAAAATGAATTTACCTTAATTATATGTAAAGTCTTGGAAATGTTATATGATAGTTAAGGCCTCATGTTAAAATTTTAAATATGATTATGCCTCATTTATATGTATATGGGCTGAATGAACATGATGGATGAGAGGTAATGACCATGCCAGTTATAATTTTAATACACCTTTATAAAGGTTGTGATATGATAGTATGATGTTTTTGATCATAGAAATATCATTCTCCCTTAAATCAGGTGTTCAACATGGCATCTCACACAAGTGATACTATATGGGAGATGGGCTTTACATTTAATGTTCCACGATTAGAGTGATTCTATGGTGGTTGACTCATCATCTCAAGTGTTATTACATGGAATCTCTGACTCTTACAAGGATATAGGGAATGTAACAAATTTCATGAGCATATAGTCTCATTAGGATGATCAAGTATTTCTTAGTTACGCCCAAGTCCCTCCAGCATTAGTATTCTAGGTATATGGCCAATTATATCTTCACGTACTTGGTTAATATAGGTGGATGAAATATAGAACTAGACTATATATATACTAATATATATATATATATATATATACTAATATATATATATATATATATTGACATGATTAGACCCTCCTCTCTGTTGTGGGATGAAGTAAGTAGACTCAGCATGTGTCCTATGAAAACCCTGGGGGGATGGTTATTTATTTTAGCATTTCTTAGGTCCACTAGGCTAAATACCCTGAGGAGTGGGGGGGAGAGGGGGTGAATCAGGGTATGACAGATTAAAAAAATACCTTTTTTATCTTGTTTTTTCTATTAGAAAAAACCCTCCACTCTCTCCTTCCCATTGTAGAGTATAAATAAACCTTAAAGCATGCATAGGACACAACAGTTTTTACTTGGTTCACCCTCAATTGGCTACGTCCAAGGAGCATACACCGACAGTATACTGATGTACCAATTCCACTATAAGAGCACTATTTTTTACAAGTTCGAAGTGGACTCACTATCACTCCTAGTTTAAAACCACTCAAAATTTGAGAACTCACTGCTCTTTCAAATGAAGTGAGCTCACTGCTTCTTCAGAAGATCCACTCATAGTTTATGGACCTGTAGGTCTTTTCATTACCACTAATGAAACCATCCTCCACTGTATGTAGATGCTCTATTGAAGTCCAAATTTCATCCACTGATTAATACCCATATTCCACTGAACACTGGGACATTCCTTTGGAAATACCTTTGCAAATAACCCTACTTCCCGAAGCTCCCAATTTCCAGAAGCTCAAACAAGCCTTTGCGAATCTTCTGCCTTTTGGAGAAGCACACACCTTCGTAGAGCTCCTACCTCATGGAGCACACTAATTTTGTGGAGCTCAGAATGTTGTAAAGATCAAGCCTTTACAAATCTTAGGCCATCATGTAGCTCAAGTCGTCGCAGAACAACTTCCTTCGTGAAGCTCACCGAGCCAATGCGAAGCACCCAACTTCCGTGGAGCTAGAATAGCCACCGTGAAGCTCCATCCTTTCATAAAGAACAATGCCTTCGTGAACCGAGAGCAAAATATTTTCTTTGAAAATTCTCTCTACTTCGCTCGAGGGTTCAAGCTCTATTTATAGGCAATTTCACCAACCATCGAACTTTCCATGCGAAGTCAATGCCCCGTCAGCTCAAGTCATGAAGCTCCAAAGTTCCCGCCAAAATTCATTCCAAATTACGAATCACCACATCAATTTTCTGGTCATGGAGCTCATCAAAATCGCAAAGTGTTCCATAATTTACTTTGTTCCTTTTCCACGAAGCTCCAATTGAGAATCCCTTCTCCGCCACAATGCTCTTCAACACTTCCATTTGCGAAGCTCATCATAATCGTGAAGAATAACCATCAAAATTTTTCATGTCTTCATTAAATCCAATTCATGAAGCATATCTTCATCAAATTCACGCCTTTTCCATATTTTTATGAGATCTTCAAGGATATCCACTTTTCACGATGCTCACAAAACTCCAAATTTTGGACCCCCAAAATTTGGAAAACACTGGAAAATAGCAACACCTTGTATCTTTTCTTTGGTACTACCTCAAGATCATCCATTCCTTTATCATGGTTATTTTTCAACATGAATTGTCAACATCATCTCTATAACTTGAAAAATCACCATAGAAACCTGTATTGTCCACAAACACAAGCAACCAAAAAATGCTGCAATGATACCTTGAGGGATTTTTTCCCAACAATATCCCCCATTGGGTTTGTTGACAACTATTCTCAGAAAGATTTGATGCAATTTTATACCTCAATTTTCCTCCTTCCATTATCAACCATCCATTGCCTCTTACGAGTTAGATAGGGACTAGAGATTCACTCACCACAAACTCTAATCCCACATGAGAAATTCTCATTGTAGGAAATAGAATTAAATGAAACGATCATCAATGAATCACTTCATTTCGACCACCAACTGATACCATTTTCCAAGATGATTCCAATTGTTGATACCACACTAATACCAATTGGCGATAGCTGGAAACCTTCTCCCACCTTTCCAACATCATTGTTCTTCTTTTATCACGATCCTCAGCTGTCGTGATATCTATTCTTTGATCGATCACTTCTAGCATCACCAGATTTAAAAACTCTCCCCCTATTTTATTTCTCTCCCCCTATCTCGCTGATCCACATGTTAGATTCTCCCCATGTCTTTCACTAATACATTTTCTCCCTTCATTAGCCACAATTTCTCCCCCTTGAGGAGTCACTATTTCTACCCCTTTGTCAATGAACCCAAAGGGAACTCCTTTGAGGTTGGAGTCATTGCAAAGAAAACATATTATCACAGTAGAGAAAAACACACCATACCTTGAGGAAGGGGGTCCCACAGCCATGCTTTTTCAAGTGCAGGGAGCCGACTGAACTCCCAAAGCCATTCGATGATGCTCAAAAGCTTCCTAGGGTAAGGCCTTCGTAAGAATTTCTGCAACCTGGAGCTCTGTAGGCACATACTCCAATTTCACAATTCCCTGTTCAACCTTGTCCTTGATAAAATGATAAATTATCTCAATGTGCTTCGTCCTTGAGTGATGTATGGGATTTTTGTTGAGATTTATAGCACTTGTGTTATCGCACTGGATTCTAATCGGAGACTTCACTTCAACGCCCATATCATCAAGCTGCGGTTTCATCCACAATAATTGTGTTCAAGTATGAGTGGCGGCAATATACTCAGCTTTTGGGGTGCTTAATGAAATGAAATATTTCTTCTTTATTAGCAAAGAAACACACAATCCTCCAAGATTGAAAGCACGTCCAGACGTGGATTTCCTATCATCAGCTGAATTGGCCCAATCTGCATCACTATATCCCAGTAATTCTGACTGAGATTTTTCAATATATATCAAACCGAAATCAATCATGCCCTTGATATACCAAAGTATTATTTTCACTAAAATAATGTGACATCCCTTGGGATTACTCTAATATCTCACTTCTTGAAATGTGGAGAAAACAATGTCAGACCTTGTCGTAGTTAAGAACAATTTACTTTCAATGATTTGCATGTATTCTGTGATATTAACTACCTTTCCATCCCCATCTTTGGATAGTTTCATCCAAGTAGCAACCAGAGTCTTCATCTCCTTGTATTTCTCCATTTCAAATATTCTCAAAACCTCCTTTGAATATTTGGATTGAGAAATTAATGTTCCATTCTTTCCTTGTGTCACCTCTAGACCTAGGAAAAACATTAGCTCTCAAATCATTGACATTTCAAACTCACTTTTCATGAATTTGGAAAACTATCTGCACTAAGCTTCATCTGATCTGCCAAATATTATTTCATCAAAATAAACTAGGACCATAATACTTTGATTATTATTTTTTAAATAGAGATTGTAATCAACTCCCCCATGCTGGAAACCAAGCGTCTTCAAGTACTGCTAAAGCCTTGAGTATCGTGCTCTTGGTGCTTATTTCAGCCCATACAATGCCTTATTTAGTCTGAAAACCTTGTTCTCATCCCCATGAATTAGAAAACCATCTGGATACTTAATATACACCTATTACTCTAGAACCCCATTCAAAAATGAATATTTTATGTCCATATGGAAAACATTGAACTTCTGGTGCACTGCAATGGGTAGGAATAATCCGATTATATCCAGTCTTGCAACTAGTGCAAATGTCTCATCAACATCTATTCCCTCTATCTGGGAGTATCACTTGCACACTAGTCATGTTTTTTTCCGAATCATTATTCCATCTTCATTCATCTTATTGTGATAGACCAATTTAGTCCCGATGACATTCTTATCTACAGGCCTCAAAACAATCTCTTATGTCAGATTCTTCTTAATCTGATCTAGCTATTCATTCATGGCCTGAACCCAGTTTTCATCTTTAGCTGCATCAGCAAAGCATTTAGGATATACCTGAGATAAGAATGATGTATGCTACAGTGACTTCATTCTTCTTGTCTGAACTGGAGAGGATTGCTTTCCAATGATATTTTTCCAATCAATTTCAGCTTGACTCCTTGGCTTCTGTGCAGATACAGATTTTTCTTCTTCATGATCATCGTCACTATCTTCTTCTGAATCAGCATCATCCACTTTTTCTCCTCCTCCACTACATTCCTCCTCCTCACTTTGATCTAGAAATTGTTCATTGTGATGTTGAATACTCTCTTCATTATCTACAACAGTTAAATTATTTCTCTTAACTAATTTTCCCAGACTTTTGTTAAAGCATTTGTATTATTTTCTTTTTCTTGAGTAGCCAAGGAATATCCCCTCATCTCCACGTGACTCAAATTATTGATGTTTCTCCTGGTAGAGGATGAAGCACTTCAAAATATTAAAAATTATTTCATTGTTGTCTTCATTCCATACCGCATATCATACCAAGTCTTTCCTTCCTTTGTACACAATAGATCCCTGTTAGAAATGTAGACCAATGTCAAAACTGCTTCCGTCCAAAATTTCTCAGGAAGATCCTTTTCTATGAGCATCGTTCTGCCCATGTTGTTGATGATTCTATTTCTCCTTTCAACCACTCCATTCCATTGTGGAGTTCTCATTGAAGAAACTTGATGCCTTATCCCGTGTTTATCTAGATAGTCTTCCACATAACTGTTTGTGAATTCCATACCATTATCAGTATGAAACTTTAGAATTTTCTGTCCAAGCATCTTTTTGCACTCCCTTCGGTACTGTTTTAATCAGATAAACACATCAGACTTATGGGAAATAAAAAATACCCATGCCATTATGCTATAGTCATCAATTAAAATAACATAGTACCTCTTTCCATCAATTTCTCTTGGTGTGATAGGCCCACATACATCAGCATGCACCAATTAGAGCACTCTTGTTTACTTATTTTCCTTTTCCTTATACATATTTTTGTTGAGTTTACCTTGTTGGCATGAATAGAACATGTGAGAGTGATCATGTGATATTATAGGGAGGTCTCTTGCTGCATCACAATTTACCAGACCTTCCAGGGATGGTTGGCATAGTTTACTAAGTCGTTTATGCCACAAATTTTTTTCTTCCTCTCTGGACAGAAAGCACATATCTTCTTCCCCATTTAGCAGGTACAGATTTCCCTTTTTTATTTTTCCCTATAGAACCAATTCCATGTATCTTTCTTTAACAATAAACACCTTCTTAGTAAACCTTATAGAATTTTTTGAGTCACATAGTTGACTGATGCTGAGAAAATTATGACTACGACCTTCTACTACTAAGACATCAGCATGTCTCATCTCTTTTCCCCCAAACATGGCCTTTCCTGAGCCAATAATCTTTAGGCCTTAATCATTTTCAAACATGAAAAATCCTTCTTTGTCATATTTTACACCTGTAACAAGATCATTATTACCTTTCATATGAGATGTGAAACTGCTATCAAGGATCCACGCACCAGAGCGATATGATGATTTAAGGGTAATTTCTTCCACCATTGCCTTTTCATCCTTTGTCTTCTTGGTCCATAGTTTTTCCTTCACACTTGGCATGGATTGAGACTTCTGATCTTTCTCAAAGTATGATGAACCAGCTTCATCTTGCAAAGCTGTAAATCTATTTTGCATTTTTTAACTCACCTGTTGGTTCATTGATCTGCTACTTGGAAACATTTTTATTCCCCTTTGGCACATTCCTCTATATGTTCAAAGTACAATACCTAGCCATGTTCCAAAATCCTCCACGCCGAAAACAGTGTCCTTTAAAATATATTCTAGAGAACCGATCTCTGTTTGGTTGTCACCTCTATTATTTTACACTTCAATTTCCCTTGGCTATGGAACACACATACTTTGAATGCCCTATCTATCCACAATAATAGCATCTAATATAAGGTGCATTCTTGCATGTCACTTCTACACTGCTAGTTTCCCCTTCAAATCTTTGAATATTCTGAATCTTATTTATGCCCAAATCGACCTTTAATCTTGGAATGGGTGCCTGCAGTCTGACATCATCATTCATAGATTTTTGTTTTCGATCAATCCCTCCATCAGTGTTAGTATCTAAAGATAATTGACACTTACTTTCTATTGAACCACTATACTCCACTTTCAGCTTCTATGTTTTCTGAGTGACCTTGTCTCCTGATTTCCCAGTGGGAGTCAAGTGTTTTTCTTGATCCTTGACTTGTTTTCACAGACAGCTTCTCCTTTGAGTTCTTCAATATGCTTGATTTGATCTTTCCTTGTGTTATTCATGCTATAGATCTCCCTTTTCTATTCCTCAATTTTTATTTGATACTCACTAACTGATTCTGAGTCCTCTGGTGTTGATGACTTGAGTTTCTCAATTTCTTCCATCAACTCAAACTTATCTTCTTCCTGTTGATGCATATAGAGTTTGGCGTCATGAACAACTTTGTTGGATTTCTTTGTTTTGGCTCTCAAAACATCCATCTCCTCAATAGCAGCCTCTATCTTTTCTTTCATATCAACGCTTCCCTCAACTTCTTCTTCTTCTTCATCATCTTCAGTTTCATTCGTATTCTGAGAACTATCGATAACTCCCACCATAGAATTTTCTCTATGATCTTTATAGTTCTATATCTCTTCAAACTCCTCAACCTCAGACTCATCTGAACTATCATATTCTTTTGAAAGAAGGTTATTCTTCTTAAATAAATGTCTCTTGAATGGTTTCTTGACTTTCCCATAGGCTGGAGACTTCTTCTTGGGACTTTCGATTTCATTGATGTCATCATCCTCTTGGAACTTTTTGGGGCACCTTTCCGCAAGATGTCCATCCATTCCACATTGAAAACAAGCAAGTGTAAGCTTCCCTTTAAAAATTCCTTTTCATCTTTGAAGGTTTGATGAGAGGAATGACATCACCCCATCTGTCTCTTCTTCATCCAGAGAGTCTTCAATGGTGAGCTTCTTCAAGGCCTTGAATGCCACCTCTTCGGATTTCACCTTTTCCAAAGCATCATTATCATCATTTCTCATTTCATACGCAACAAGGGTGTTATGTAGGTTATCCAATTTCCGGTCTTTCGGGTCATTATCTTCCAAAATAGAAACTTTCAGATTGATCCAAGGTGGAAGTTTTATCAAGATGCACTTCACAATCTTTATGTCTTCAATAAATTTTCCAAGACATTGCATGTCTTCCACTACAATATTTACCTTATTGAAAAATGAATCAAAAGACTCATTCAGGTTCATGCTCATATCTTCATACTTGTTCCAAAACACTTTCATCTTTTCCTCCCTGACTTTTGTATCCCATTCATATATATTCAATATCTTTTCCCACAAGGCTTGTGTCATTTTTCATGACATCACATTTTTATAGATAGGATTGGATAGGGCTCCACCTAAGGCATTAATTCCTTTGGAATCAGAATCCATCTCTCTACACACATCTTTTGAAAATGAACCACTATTAATATCAGTTGTTATACCATGCATTGCTGCTATGAACACATCCATTCCTAATAATCTGAAGTAGTTTTGCATCTGATTCTTCCATATTTGAAAATTGTTCTCATCGAAGATCGAAATACCTTTGTGATTGGTGACCTCCATTTGAGAGAGAAACACTGATATCAACCTTTCACTATAATACAAATTGTTACGTCCACTAGGTTAGATACATTGAGAGGGGGGGTGAATCAGAGTATGATAGATTAAAACAACTGGCCCTTTTGATCTGGTTTTTCTTTTAGACTAAACCCTCCTTTCTCTCCTTCCCATTTTAGAGTATAAATAAACCTTAAAGCATGCACAAGACACATCAATTTTTACATGGTTCACCCTCACTGGGCTACGCCCAAAGAGAAAACACTGACAGTGTGCTAATGTACCAATTCCACTATAAGTGCACTGTTGTTTACAAGTTTAAAGTGGACTCACTGTCCCTACTAGTTTAAAACCACTCAAAATTTGAGAACTCACTACTCTATGAACTAAAGTGAGCTCACTACTTCTTTAGAAGATCCACTCACAGTTTATAGACCGGTAGGTCTTTTCATTTTCACTAATTAATGTATCCTACACAGTATGTAGATTCTTTATTGAAGTCCAAATTTCATCCATTGATTAATACCCCTTTGCCACTGAACACTGGGAAATTCCTTTGGAAATACCTTCGCAAAAAACCCTATTTCGTGATGCCCCCAATTTCACGAAGCTCAAACCAGCCATCACAAAGCTCCTACCTTTTTGCGAAATACACACCTTCACAGAGCTCCTGCATCGTGGAGTACACTACTTTTGTGTAGCTTAGACCATCACAAAGATCAATCCTTCGCAAATCTTAGGCTGTCGTGGAGCTCAAGTCGTTGCAGAGTGACTTCCTTTGCGAAGCTCACTGAGCCAATGCAAAGAACCCAACTTTCGCAGAGATATAATAGCCTCTGTGAAGCTCCTTCCTTTCGTGAAGCACACTACATTTGCGGACCACCTTCGTGAACTAAGAGAAAAATATTTTCTTCAGAAATTATCTCTACATCGCTTGAGGGGGTTGAGGTCTATTTATAGGCAATTTCAACGACCCTCGAACTTTCCGCACGAAGTCAATGCCACGTCTGCTCAAATCGCTAACCTAAGAAGTTCCCACTAAAATTCTCTCAAAATTGCAAAGCACCAAGGAAATTTTATATTCATCGAGCTCATCATAATCGTGAATAATTCTGTCATTTACTTCGTGCCTTCGCTGGGAAGCTCCACTTGTGAAGCCCTTCACCACCGCAATGCTCTTCAACACTTCCCTTCGCAAAGCTCATCGTAACTGTGAAGAATCACCATCAACATTTTCATGTCTTCACGAAATCCAGTCCATGAGCCCTATCTTCATGAAATTCATGCCTTTGCCATATTTTGATGAGATCTTCCAGGATATCCACTATTCCTGATGCTCACCAAACTCCAAATTTTGAACCCCAAAAATTTGTCAAACACGGGAAAACATCACCACCTTATATCTATTCTTTTGTACCATATCCAGATCATCCATTCCTTTGTCATGGTTATTTGACAATATGAATTGTCAACAACATATCTAGAACTCTAAAAATCAACTTGGAAACCTATATTGTCAACGAACACCAGCATCCCAAAAATGATGCAATGATACCCTGAGGGATTTTTAATCAAAAACATTATTTTAAAATATATCTTATACCTGCACATTATTTAGTTATGATCACTACTTGTATTAAATGTAAACATAATTAGTTGTAGCCTACTGATATTTTTATCTCACACCGTACTTGTTCTACTTTTGGTACCTGAGAAGATTATATGTCTGCAAGGTGTTGATAAGTTAAATGGCCTTTTTACAATATGTTGATATGTATTTCTTTTAGATAGATCTTAGGACTAGAGTATCGAGCATTATCTGGATATGATATGGAGAAATATTTTGTTCTTTTTTGTATTCCTTACTATATATTTCTATTCCCATGCAACTCTTTTGTATTATTTTACCATGAATATATGTTTCGAACACCACCATAATGGTTTTTGATATTATTTTCAGTTTTTCAATTATATATTTATGATTTTTTAGTTTATAGGATGTGTATGTTTATATATGCTCTCGATATTGTATAATTTTATTTCTGTATTTGTTGTGCCACTCTAATAAGAGGGTATAGTCTCCCCACCGTACCACCTTTATACCCTCACTACAAGTTAGTAGCCTCTAACGTATGGGGAGGTGTGCTTGAGGCCATGTGAGCCACCAGCTCGAGGCACAGGTTAAATGGACTATGGTTAATGAAATTACAAAGCGGTATTAGATTGGTTCCTTTATTTCTTTACTATTTTGATACAATATATTGGATATTGGGAATATTTTTAACTTGGTTATAAGTCGTTCTTGGGCATCACAAACCCATGTTCAGGGTAAAGGTTGGGTTTCTTAGATTATAGTTGTTGTTCTGCCATTTCCTATTACTATTGATTTTATTTCACTTTTGGGTGACACACATGATGTGTTTTGGTTATCATTATTTTCTACTCCAAAACTATGTTTATCCACCACTAGGGTTTTAACATAACTTGCTAAATGCACTATTAAAACCCCCATTTCTTATCTCTAGAAAAAGTGTTGTAAAATGGGTCTTTAACAACATTTTTTAGAACTTTTAAAGGGGTTTTTAATAGCACTAAAAAATTTCTATTAAAGGGGTCTCTTTATTAGAACTTGTAGAAAAGAGATGATAAAGGCCATCCCTATATCAGTGTTAGTAAAAAAGTTTCGATAAAAATAGCATTTCATAGCACTTCCAAAAAAGTGCTGATAGGGGGTGCTTTATTAGCTCTAGTAATAAAGCACTGATAAGGGGGGGGGGGGTCTTTTTCAACTCTTTTTTAGAAGTACTGATAAAGACCCCCCTTATCATCACTTTATTACTAGCATTAATAAAGTATATATTTCAAAAAATATATATTTATTTAAAATAACATATTAAAATATTTATATATTTATATATTTATATATTTATATGATATAAATATAATATATATATTTTAAATATGTTTTAGTTATGGATATATTATAATTAACACATAATATATAATATATTTAGTAAAAATGGATTATAACTCACTAAAATCCCTTCAAACCCAAAAAACCCCAAAAAATCAATAATAACATTATAAACCCTTAAAACCCATAAAAACGTTAAGAAACCCTAAAAACCCTAAAACAACCATAAATTTTAATCCCAAAGTATATTTCAGCTCCACAACCTATCAAATAAAGGCATATGAAACAAGCTAAAACCACATGAGACTTGAATTGAGTGATAATTGAAAGAATAAAATATATTATACTTTAAAAAACATCAAAAATCGAACTCAAACTTCAAAAAACAGTAAATTTTGATCTGGATATATATTTGGGCTCTTCCATATAACAAATAAAATCCTATGATGAGGTCTATTCCATAGAGGATTGGACTGCGATCGATGTTATTTGTTATATTTTATAACCCCCAAAAGTCCCAGAAGGCCTCGAAAACTGAGTTTTTAGTTGGGGTACCCTAATTTCATAAATTTCAAATGGCTATTTCTTTTGTTCTGGGTGTATGATGGGCATTTAATAAAAATCAAAAAGAATCTTTTGAAGTTCTGGGCACCTCAGTAACACACAAAAACCCCTAATCACTATTAAAAAGGTTGAAGTTGAGTTTATATTAATCATAACCCACTTTTTCACATTTGATGGCCTTTCAAACCACTATAACATCTGTTCTGGGTGTTAGTTTAGGTTATACAACATATCAAATCAAAGTAGGCGATGATTTCTATGCCTTAATGGCCCACAGGATACCCCAATAACCTCTTTTGAGTCCAAAAGGCCTATAATACCTCCAACATGGAGTTTTTGGCATATATATCCCAATGTTTTAACATTAGATAGATTTTAACTCTCTTTTAAGGGAGAATTTTTCCCTTTTTCAGTGGAGACTGAATTTATTTGCAGGGATTATATTCATATTCATATTATGGATTTGAAATTTTATCTTTTTTCAACACAGTTATTTATAGTCGAATATATAAAAATATATACATATTTTTATATATTCACACCCAAATATTTAATTTTATAAATAAATAAATAAGTGTATTTATATATAAAATATATTTCCCAATATATGGGCCTTATCTAAATTAAAATTAATATTCATTTTAAAATATTTATATAAATAAATATGTATTTAAAATAATATATATATATATATATATATGTGTGTGTAAATATATATATATATATATGTCAATATATATATATATATATAAATACATATATATAAATATATATCTATATATATATAAACACGTATATATCTATATAAACACATATATATATATATATAAACACACACATATATATATATAAACAAAAATATAAATAAATATATAAATATATGGATAAAAAATACAATTAAACATAATTAAACACACACACACACATAAATATATATAACAAAATGTAAATCATAATAGTATAGGGGAGTGGAAAAGGTGTTGGTGTATAAGATAGAGGTCTCATGTTCGAAACTCACTGGATGTGGGGTGTGTAACACCCCAAGCTTCCACGGTACGCTTCTCTTTGAATAATAAATAGCATGTGTTGTATGCAACTTCGAGTTCTAACACACCACAACCAATCAAACTAGCCGTTATGAATAGTAATACCCACTTTTTGAAATTTTATAAATTTTATCTTTCAAAATGCACTTCAATTTTTGGATTTGGAGTATCGATGTTTTCTTAGGGTGAATTTTTGGAATTTTTCTAAAAACATTCATTTTTTGATGAATAGTGAAAAAAATTTTTGAACTTTTTACCGTCTTTTACCCACCTCCTAGGAGCATTTGAAAATTTATATAAAACATAATTTTACCACTTTTGTGATTTGAATTTCTAAAATCCAATAGAGATGGTTGATATCAGTATGAAAAATTTGGTTCAATAAGATTAAAATAATTTTTGGTGAATAGTAACTTTTTACTTTTATTTACCACAGTTAAAAGTAAATATGGTAATTGAGGGTAAAAATGATATTATTATTACCCTAACACATGTCGTAATTCTATTTCATAAGTTTAATTCGACAAAAACAGCCTTAAAAATAAAATATGATCCTTTAGGTCCACTGGGATTAAATTAGGTCATTTATTATTATTTAATTCAAAGAAGAGTTAAAAGAGTTAAAATCAATGTTTAATAACTAAAATATTTTTAATATAGGGATACACATAAAATAAATTCGACTATAAATATTAATTAGAAAGATAAAAATATTTCCTACATAATGGTATTTTATTTATAGTTTTTAGACATAAAATAATTTAATTTATTCATGACACAATGATGATGCGGTAATTACCTAATAAATGAAATATAAACATAATTGATATTATAAATATCAAAATAAATTTAATTTGAGACTTTTTATGAATTCCAATAATTTTTTATGTTAATATGACATATTAGGGTTGGTTAGAAGAATTGTTTTCAAAGTAATAATTCTGTTATGAATTTAGAAAATACAAAATACAAAATAGTGTCAAAATTGACAAAAAAGTGTTTTTAAAACAAATATTATATTATTAATTGATATTCTATTTCTAAAAAGCATAGGTTCGGTCAAAACACTTATATAATGATAGGTGTATCATTAATTAACCACTTGGGGTTCTCTTGGATGTATATTGTATGTTTACTAACCATATAATATAAAAATACAAAGAGACATGGTAAAATGTCAAACTATTTAACTAAGAGTTAAATATAAAATATAATGTTAATATAGTGACACAAACCTGTCTAAAACCTATTGGTTGAGTGGTTTTAGACCCATCCCCACCTTATCCTTTAAATAATCTATTTTCGAGCCATTATAAACCAAAAATTATTTTATTATAAAATAATATTTATAGCTTTTCCTAAGGTGCCCCTCACCCCTCTTATAAAAGGGCACTCCCCCTTCTCTCTAATTCACACCTTCAAAGACATTTGGTTCAACAACCCCTTCCCAAATACCCTATAAAATTTCCTCCCTTCATCCAAGTGGCCTTCCTTTAGTCATAAATCCAACGTAAGGAGCCCTTTTTATCAAATCAAAAGGAAGAACCCGAAGAAGAGGTAAATATTTCATCACCTCTTTCAAGTTCCTTTCTTCTTCCACTTCCTCTTTCATTATTGTTTTAATTCTAAAATAATATCTCCAGTATATTATATATACTGTGATGTTATTACAAATATGTTACACCCATATTCATTATTTTATCCATCCTTTGAATGATATGTCACCATACGTGCGTACGTACAACTTACTGTCTCCACGTCATGGTGTAATTGTTATTCAATACATTATTATTTGGATGGGTATAATAATGATGTGTAATTTAGGTAAATAATAAATATAACATTATAATTATTCTGTATATATGATATAATTTCCAATTATATATTATTTAAATATCAAAATAATGATATTGTCGCTCGTGCGTACGTATGGATTACTTTCTGCACGAACGCGATGAGATTCATTTTCCATCGTATCCACTCAAGACTAATTTTCATTTGATGATTAAAATTAATGTTTAAAGACTTTATATCATTATGTATATGAATAAGATACATCCCATCCATAATAAATATAATTCATATGACAAATAATATAAAGGAAAATGAATCCATAAACACCTGAAACGACGATAATACTAAGATATTATTAACAAAGCAATATTAAAAGATCATATATGATATAATATTAATGAATATGATTCTTTTATATTTTAATTACAATTATTTCACCATTATACAGGATTTTAACCTACCCTTGACCAAGGAAAAGTACAAGGTAAGGGTTAATTCTACAATATCTTCATTATCCGAGGTTGTTTATAAGTAATTATCTATTGGGACCTCTTTATCATCCACATCCATGTTTCTTAAAAATTTATTTGAAAACATTCTTAATATTTACTATACTATGGGTTAAAGTCATTTATAACCTTGTTTCACATTTATAAGATGTTTATAAAGGAATCTTTCCATCATTTTTCAAAGAAGTTCATGTATAACCTTTTCAACAAAATTAAGGTAAGAATGTATTTTTTAACTTATATGACGGGTGCAGCTATTTTCCTCCGTTATAATATCTTCGAAGCATGCCTTAAAATCTTATAAGAATATTTTCAGATATAAATTTTTTCTTTTATAATTACGTTACATTAAAGTATTTTCAAAATAGAAAGTTCTATTTCTCTAAAAAGGTTTTGATTTCCTCTATGTCAACATCCTTTGATAGATTTTAAGTTTGTTTGAAGTTGATTTATTATGATAGAAAACTTCCATATTGTATTGAAGGTTTTGTGATATATTTCACTATGGATGTGTTATTTCATACCATTCATGTTTTAGGGATAAAGTATTGAAATTTAATATGCTAGTTTTAATACGAATGTTTAGGTTATGTTTAAACCTTTTCATATGAGGAATGTATTGGAATTAGTAAGTGGTGGTTGGAGCTTGCTATAGCTCCTTGATGCATCGGTAGGTCTCATGAGAAAAACTAGTGTCTTGGCATAAGGCCTTGACAAAATCTTACATTTATTCTTGTCAGAAGGCCTTGAATATATGGTTATTAATGTCTGGCATTATGCATTCCGTTATTGTAAAAGTGGCTATTGATATTGCATGCGATTATTCGACTAGTAGAATATCCATGTGAGTAAATAAATGGCATTATTTTGATTTATATTTTTCCATATTATGATGAATTTTATGTTGATAAGGCTTTTGTTTTAGTTTTATACATTGACTTAAATGTTTATGTTTATTTATGAAAACTTCCTCTATATTGTTATCCTAACTGAGCATCTGATCTCACCCCTTTCTATGTTTTAATTTTCCCATGACGTGAAGAAGTATATTATGAATGAAATGCAGGGATAGTCTATGGGATCTCAGTGTTGTCTATGGAAATAATGTTGCTGTAGTTTTCTATTTTATGATGTAACGTAAACCTTATGAATGTATCTAGTACTTCCAAGGCTACTAAAATAATCGGTATTTTGAGACTTGACCTTTTGTGATCATGCCAATGATACGTAATAATGCACCGACTTGGGGCTTCTGCAGTCGGAGTGTTTAAGTTTGTATCAAAGGATGTTTAGTAAAAACCTTGGAAACTAGATTTAGATAAACTCGGATTAGAGCACATAGACCTAATATAGTCATTGAGGATTAGTATAGAAGAACTTCATAGAATTTTGGTATGGTAGATATTTTGTTAGTTTTCCAAGAAATACATCCATGTCTAGATACGATCAGGTAGAGGCGGCTATAGCACAAATGTACCTAGGGGTAAATCCCAGAAACACTGCATTGAGCTAGACTCGAATGGGAACTGGTGCATGGCAATGGGTCTTGCTACACTCTTGGTTACGACAGTCTCAGGGGATATGCTTAGGTTAATTATTATTTTCTTATAAACCATTATGAAGGGTTTCTGAGTATATACTTCCTCAAAGGAATTTTTTTATGATTGTGGATTATATCCATAAACTATTCAATTTATGTTATATTTTTTACAAGTTTGGAATTATGTATTTCAATTCATAAACTAATCTGGTTTATGGAATTGTTTAGAAATGGCCCCTAGTGGAAGGAATGGAAACTGTATCAATTCACACACTCCATGTATTGATTTCCCTCCTACTCAAGATAATTATATTGGAGCTCGTGATGCAACTGGTGCTGATCAGCTAATCACCATACTGGGACAACTCATTAGGTTATGAATAATAACCATACCCGAATGGAGCACTCTGATCCACAGTGTGGAGGATCAATGTTAGATCTCTTCATGAAGAAACAACCACCAACATTCAACGAGAACAAAAATGAATTAGTAGCTGAGCAATGGAAAAATTCCTTAGAGAAAATATTCCACGCCTTGGGGAGTAGTGAAAGAGAAAAAGTTTCCATGACAGTTTACCACCACACTAGAGATGCTGATCAATGGTGGTAACTGATTCAAAACACAAATAAAGATGATGAAGTATAGAATATGGAATGTAGGTAGTTTAAAGAGATTTTCTTAGAAAAATACTTTCCTCATGACCATCGAGCGGATATGGAAAGGAACTTTATGAGTCTAAGGTTAAAGTAGGATGATAATGTCACAAAGTATGTAGCTAACTTTACAAGGTTAGAGAGGCATGCTGCAGATTATATAAGTAACCCAAAAAGTAAGATTGATCGTTTCTTTGATGGATTAAAACCATTTCTCTATCATGCATTAGTCTCATAATCCTTCTTGTCATATGCATATATTGTCTCATGAGATGTCAAGATAGAAAAATAATTCTCTATGTCTTACGACTTTGAAGAAAATCAAGAGAAGAAGAGATCTTCTAAACACTCTAGAAATGGAAATAAGGTGAAGAAGGGAAAACTTGAATATCCATCCTGCAGCAAATGTGGGAAGAAACACCCTAGTAATTGCCTGAAGGGAATGATATTTTTTTATATGTGTAGTGAAAAAGGCCACCAAGCTCGTGATTTCAAGGGGAAGAAATAGGTTTTAGATGTTGAATGCTACAATTGTAGAGAAAGAGGGAATTATGCGAATGAATCTCCTAAGCGTTAGGGGAATTTACCTTAGAAAATTCCAAGGGATAAAGGCCAAGCTTAATCTATCACTACTACTGAGGTTGATGCTTTGAAATGCATAGTGGAAAGTAATTTAACAGTTTCCTCAAGTTTAGCAAATGCTTTATTTTATTCTGGATCATCGCATTGTTTCATATCTTCCCAATTTTCTAAGAAAATTTGATATTTCCAATTTGATTGAATAAGGGAGTTGTTAGTCAAAACTCCTAAGGGAAGTATCATTACAAATAAGGTTTGTGAATCAGTCCCCATTAGGGAATATAAATGTTATTTATCTGCTGATCGCATCGTCATACACATGATTGAATTTGATATAATCATCGGTATTGATTGGATTTCGGACCATGATGCAAAAAAATATTATAAGAAGAAGGAGGTTACTATTTTTGATGATGATGATAAAGAACACATTATCTTTAGAGAATAATCGTCACCACCTAATTCTTATCTAGATCCACCCCCAGTGGCTCAACTAAATTAAATTATTGGGTATGAAGAGAATGAAATAACTGTGGGTGAGGAAAATAATGTTTAAATAGAGGATGTACCTATTGTGAAATAATATGTTTATGTGTTTCCAGAAGATTTACCTGAACATCCTCCAGAACGAGAAATTGAGTTTTCCATTGATTTAATTCCTAGATCAAGGCCCATAATGAAGACCCCTTATAGAATATCCACTATGTAATTAGTGGAACTAAAGAAACAACTTGAGTAATTGAGTAATAAAGTATTTCTTTTCCCTAGTGTTTCTCCATGGGGAGCCCCAGTCCTTTTTGTTAAGAAGAAAGTTGGATCTATGAGGTTGTGCATTGACTATAGGGAGATCAATGCTATAACAATAAAGATAAAGTATCCCCTACCTCACATTGATTATTTATTTAACCAACTTCATGGAGCTCAATCCATTTCAAAGATTTACCTTCGATCGGGATATCATCAGTTGTGTGTGAAGAAGGACTACATTCCAAAAAGATCATTTCAAACTATGTATGGGCATTATGAGTTTACAGTAATGCCTTTTGGATTGACTAATGCACCCTCTGTCTTTATGGATCTAATTAATAGAGTTTTCAAGGAATATCTTGATGACTTTGTAGGGGTATTTATTGATGATATCTTGGTATACTCCAAAAGCTACGAAGATGATGAAAATCACTTGCGCATTATATGAAAGACTCTTAGAAGACATGAATTATATGGGAAGTTTAGAATGTGTGAATTCTGGCTTTAGGATATTTCTTTTATTGGCAAAAGTGTCTCCAAGGATGGGATCTCTATTGATCCTTCAAGACTATGGCAATCCAAGAATGGCCAGCACAGACGAATATAACTGAGGTATGCAGTTTTATTGGTTTAGCGGGTTATTATCAGCCTTTCATCCAGAATTTTTCCCTATTGGATAACCCATTAACAAAGATCACACGTAAAGGGGTTAATTGTTTTGTAAAAAAAGTGTGAAGAATGTTTTGAAAAACTGATGATAAGATTAGTCAATTCCCCTATCTTGAATCTACCGTCAGAGAATGATGGATTTGTTATTTATAATGATTCATCAAAGAAAGGACTTGGTTTTGTCCTTATACAAAATGATAGAGTTATTGCTTATGCGTCACAATAGATGATAATTAATGAGAAAAACTATCCTAGTCATGATCTTGAGTTAGCAGCTATAATCATTTCTTTGAATATTTGGTGACACTATCTCTATGGTGAAAAATGTGATATTTATACTGACCACAAGAGTTTGAAGTATATTTTCTCTCAGAAAGAATTCAGCCTGAGGCAAAGGTGATGTCTTGAACTACTCAAGCATTATTATTGAACTATAAACTACCACACAGGGAAGGAAAATAAGGTGGTATATGCACTGAGAAAAAAGTATCATGGAGTTTGGAACAAGATGAGAGTTGAAAGAGATCCTATTTTCAAGGATCTAGTAAAGTTGGACATGGTTATAACCCTGGAAGGTGAAACATCAATATTTTTTCAAATGGTTTCCAAATCATGTTTTCTAGAAAGGATAAAGAGTTCTCAAACCAATGATGAAGTGTTTCAAAAGAAGATTAAATTTGTTAATGATGGGATATTGAGTGACTTTGTGTATGAAGATGGAATTTTGAAATTTGGGAAGAGACTTTGTATTCCTGATATACGTGATCTAAAAAGGGGATTATTGGATGATGCTCATAGTTCCAATTTCTCTATATACCCTGGTAGCACCAAAATTTATAGAGATTTGAAGAAACATTTTTTTGGGACAATATGAAGAGAGAGATTTCTGATTTTGTGTCAAGATGTATGGTTTTTCAACAAGTGGAATCTAGAAGGCAATAGCCTGAAAGAGTCTTGCAACCTCTTCCCATACCTGAGTGGAAATGGGATAATATTACAATGGGATTTTTCGTGGGACTAACAAAGACTCCAACAAGGAACGATACAATATGGGTCATTGTTGACCTTATTACCAAGTCACCACATTTTCGTGCTATAAGAAAAGATTTACCACTTGAACGATTTGCGATATTATATATTAATGAAGTTTTAAGACTTCATGGAGTACCACTATCAATTGTTTTAGATCGTGATCCCCATTTTACATCAAGATTCTGGAAAAGTCTTTAGAAATCCCTGGATACTGAACTTTGTTTGAGCACTGCCTACCACCCCCAAACTGATGGACAATCAAAATGAACTATTCAAACCTTTGAAGACATGTTTAGATCATGCTCACTTGACTTTCAAGGTATGTGGGATCAATATTTACCTTTGGTATAATTTTCCTATAATAATATCTTCTATTAAAGTATTCATATGGCACTATATGAAACATTATATGGAAAGAGATGACATACACCAACCTGTTAGGATGATGTTGGTGAAAGAAAACTCGTAGGTCCAGAACTGGTGGAGGAAACATTGGAAAAGGTGAAGGTAATCCAAAACCACATCAAAGCAGCTCAAAGTAGACAGAAGAGCTATGCCGATAACCGAAGGAAGGATTTGGAATTTCAGGTAAGAGATCAAGATTTCATGATGGTATCTCTATGGAAGGGTTTTATATATTTCGGTAAGAAGGGAAAATTGAGTCCCAGGTACATCGGACCTTTAGAAATTCTAGAACGAATTGGGGTTGTATCTTACCATTTGGAAATGCCTCAAAGTCTCTCCAAAGTTCACACGTATCACTATTGAGAAGATACATGTCTTACCCAACACATGTACTCACCTATGAGGAATTTGAACTGGAACATGATCTGTCTTATTGCAAAGAGCTTGTCAAGGTTCTTGATACAAGAGAACAAGTGTTGAGAAACTGGACAACTCGTCTTGTAAAAGTTCAATGGAGAAACCATAAGATGGAAGAGGCAACATGGGAACCCGATGAACTTATGATGAAGAACCACCTGAGTCTTTTTATGCAGAAATATTCTAGAAATTTTGATGATTAAATTATTTGAAGGAGGGGAGAATGTAACACCCCAAGCTTCCATGGTACTCTTCTCTTTCAATAATACAATAGCGTGTGTTGTACGCAACTTTGAGTTCTAACACACCACAACCAATCAAACTAGTTGTTATGAATATTAATACCCACTTTATGAAATTTTATAAATTTTATCTTTCAAAATGGACTTCATTTTTGGATTCGGAGTATCGAAATTAGCTTAGAGTAAATTTTGGGTATTTTTCTGAAAACATTCAATTTTTGATGAATAGTGAAAAAACCAAATTATTGTTTAAAACCAACTTCTTATAATTACTTATTTTATTTAAATTTATTTTATGTCAAAATAGATACATAATACTTATATAATTTCAATGTAATTCATTGGATTCAGTTCATAAAAATTTTAGATATATAAAAGTTTTATTGAACTTTTTACCGTCTTTTACCCACCAACAAGGAACATTTGCAAATTTACATAAAACATAATTTTACCACTTCTGTGAGTTGAATTTATAAAATCCGAGAGAAATGGTTGATATCAGTAAGTAAAATTTGGTTCAATAAGATGAAAATAATTTCTGGTGAATAGTAACTTTTTTACTTTAATTTACCACGGTTAAAAGTAAATAGGTTAATTTAGGGTAAAAATGATATTAGTATTACCCTAACACATGTCCTAATTCTATTGGATAAGTTTAATTCGGCTGAAAACAACCTTAGGAATAAAATATGATCCTTTAGGTCCACTTAGATTAGATTAGGACATTTATTATTATTCAATTCAATGAAGAGTTAAAAGAGTTAAAATCAAAGTTTAATAACAAAAACATTTTTAATATAGGGTTACACATAAGCTAAATTCGACTATAAATATTCATTAGATAGATAAAAATATTTAATACATAATGGTATTTTATTTATATTTTTTAGACATTAAATAATTAAATATATTTATGACACAATGATGATGCAGTAATTACCTAATTAATGGAATATTTAAATAATAGATATTATAAATATAGAAATAAATATAATTTGAGACATATTATGCATTCCACTACTTTTCTATGTTAATATGACATATTATGGTTGGTTAGATGAATTTGTTTTTACGTAATAATGCTATTACAAATTTAGAAAAAACAAAATACCAAATAGTGTCAAAATTGACATAAAAGAGATCTTAAAACAATTTATATTATTAATTGATATTCTATTCCTAAAAATCTAAATTTCGGCCAAAATACTTATATAATTATATGTGTATCATTAATGAACCACTTGGGGTTCTCTTGGATGTATATAGTATATTTATTAACCACATAATATAAAAATACAAAGAGCCATGGTAAATATCAAACTATTTAACTAAGGGTTAAATATAAACGATAAAGTTAATATAGTGACCCAAACCTGTCTAAAACCTATTGGTTGAGTGGTTTTCGACCCATCCCCACCTTATCCTTTAAATAATCCATTTTGGGACCATTATAAACCGAAAATGATTTTATTATAAGATAACATTTCTAGATTTTCCTAAGGTGCCCCTCACCCCTCTTATAAAAGGTATCTCCCCCTTCTATCTAATTCACACCTTCAAAGCCATTTGGCTCAGCCAAACCCTACCCAAATACCCTATCAACTTTCATCCTTTAATCTTAGAGGCATTACTTTAGTCAAAAAGCGAACCTAAAGAACTCTTTTGATCAAATAAAAAATAACCCGAAGAAGAGGTAAATATTTCATCATCTCTTTCAAGTTCCTTTATTCTTCCACTTCCTCTTTCATTGTTGTTTCCATTATAAAATAACAACTCCATTATCATCTATATATTGTGATGTTATTAGAACTATGGTACAACCATATTCATTATTCTATCCATCCTATGAATGATATGTCACCATACGTACGTACGTACGGCTTACCGTCTCCACGTCGTGGTGTAACTGTTATTCAATACATTATTATTTGGATGGGTATAATAATGATGTGTAATTGATGTAAATAATAAATATAACATGATCAAGATTCTGTGTATATGATATAAAGTCCTTATATATATTATTTTAATATCAAAATAATGATATTGTTGCTCGTGCGTACGTACGGATTACCATCTCCATGAATGCGATGAGATTCATTCCCCATCGTATCCATTCAAGAATAATTTTCATTAGATGATTAAAAAAAATTAAATACATTATATCATTATAGATATGAATAATATACATACCATCCATAACAAATATGACTCACAAAACAAATAATATAAAGGAAAACGAATCTGTTAACACCCGAAACAACTATAATACTAAGATACTATTGACAAAGAAATGTTAAAAGATCATATATGATATCATATTAATGTCTATTATTCTTGTATAATTTACTTAAAAATATTTCATCATTATACAGGAGGTTAACCTACCCTCATCCAAGGAAAATTATAATGTAAGGGTTAATTCTACAATCACTTCATTATCCGAGGTTGTTTATACGTAATTATCTACTGGGACCTCTTAATCATCCACATCTATGTTTCTTAAAAATGTTTCTAAAAACATTCATACTATTTACTAGACTATGGTTTAAAGTCATTTATACCCATTTTTTTACTTTTAAAAGATATTTATAAAGGAATCTTTCCATCGTTTTCCAAATAAGGTCCTTTAAAACCTTTTCGACAAAATTAAGGTAAGAATGTCTTTTTTTAACTTATACATCGGGTGCGGCTATTTGCTGCTGTTATAACATCATGAAAGCTTCCCTTAAAATTTTATAAGAATATTTTCTAGTATAAATGTTTTATTTTATAATTATGTGTCTTTTAATTGATTTCAAAATAGAAAGAGATATTTCTCTAAAAAGGTTTTGATTTCATCTATGTCAACATCCTTTTATGGATTTTAAGTTTGTTTGAAGTAGATTTATTATGATACAAAAATTTCATATTGTATTGAAGGTTTTGTGATATGTTTGACTATGGATTTTTTATTTCATACCATTCATGGTTTATGGAAAAAGTATTGACATTTCATATGCCAATTTTAATATGAATGTTTATGTTATGTTTAAACCTTTTCATATGAAGAATGAATTGGACTTAGTAAGTGATGGGTGGAGCCTGATATAGTTCCTCGATGCATCAGTAGGTCTCATGAGAAAAACTAGTGTCTTGCACAAGGCCATGACAAAATATTATTTGTAGTCTTTCCACATGGCCTTGACTATGTGGTTATGAAAGTATGGCATTATTCATTCCATTATTATAAAAGTGGCTATTGATATTTCATGTGATTATTCGACTAGTTGAATATCCATGTGAGAACGTAAATGGAATTATTTTGATTTATATATTCCATATTATAATGATTTTTTTGTTGAAATGGCTTTTGTTTTAGTTTTATACATTTCCTTAAATGTTTATACTTATTTTTGAAACCTTCCGCTATATTGTTATCCTTACTGAGAATCCGATATCACCCTTTCTTTGTTTTATTTTTCCTAAGATGTGAAGAAGTATATTATGAATGACATGAAGGGATAGTCTATGGGATCTCAGTTTTGTCTATGGAAATAATGTTGTTGTATTTTTTCATTTTATGATGTAATGTAAACCTTATAAATGTATCTCGTACTTCCAAGGATACTAAACTAATCAGTCTTTTGAGACTTGATCTTTTGTGATAATTCCAATGATATGTAATAATTCATCGACTCTGGGATTCTGGTCTTGGGGTGTTACAGGGTGTGCCCTATGGGATGGGATTATCAGAATCGCTAATAAAGGGGTGGGGGAAGACAAGATGGGGGCATAAAAAATGTTATACCCATTTTCATCGCTAAAAAGCGATGATAAAAGACCCCTTTATTAGTGATTTTTTAGATATGTTAATTGGGTCCTTTATTAATGGGTTTTAAAATCATTATCAAAGCTAATCATTTTACATAACTTACATAATCAATGCTTCTGTAGCACTGATAAATCCCTTTTACTAGATCTATTTAAGGCCAGATTTGTAGTAGTGATTATACTAATTGAGGATTTTTTTAATCCTTGGCCTTATGAAATGATGGAAATGACTATTATTACAAGCATCATAATTAGGCATAGTAGAAAAATATTCCATGATTTTTTCAATTTCTTGTTTATATTCAAAATGCATTTTCTTGCCTCATATTGATTGTGCCTTGAACATATATTTAATTATGCTTACACTTATTGAAGGTATTGGAAAGCATAATTGATACTTAAGGTGCCTTCCTTAACCTAACAGTTCTTTCTTAAATATGTTAATAAGGACACCTTAATCATACAATTATGGAATTTTGATCTATGAACCATCGATTACATGAGATGGAACATGTTGTGGAATGGGTTAAGTTAATGCCATGTTTTGTTCATATGGAGTGTGGGACCTTATAGATTATAAATGGAAATCCATTTAACTCAACCATCCAATGTGATTAAATATTTTAAAATCAAAAATTCAAAATAAATATGATTCCCAATTTGAAATAGACATCTAATATATATATATATATATATATATAATATAGAGACTTAGATCTAAACCCAACCTTAGTAGTAGGTAGTGGGGTATCACTTTTATACTTATTGCCTGTGACAATCTGTTATACCATCTAGACCTATATTTTTAAGTAGGTAGAGAGGCATGGTGGTTTCTTTAGGAAGGCTTTATACCTTTCCTAGTTTTTGAAATTTAATCTTCAAAATTTGTTAAATTAATTTTTTGAGGTGAATGTTTGAAATTTTAGTGTCATTCCACCATGATGTCCTCTAATTGCATGCCTTGAATTCTATGAAGACCATGTACCTGAGGTGACGGACTGAGATCCACTAGTGACTCCAAATATAGAGCCACATATGGTTCCTCCTCAAGTTCCTGAAGTGGGTACTAATGCTCAGTTCAAAGCGGGTTTTCAACCTTTTCTTTAGTCTATGTAAGGTATAGTTTGACCTAACCTGAGTATGAAAGAGTTGAATCCTAAGTTTCAATAGTAACATCCTCCCACCTTTTCAGGGGATGTCGGACTGCGGGATGCATTGTCTTGGATTACGGTATTTCTATATATGTTTAATTAGTTGAAGATTCATATATAGTGTAGGGTCAAGTTATCTATGTATATGGTGCATGATTCAAACAAGCGTTAGTGGTATGTAATCACCCAGGTTGATCAGCATTGCGATACAGTACGGGTTGACTTTTACACCATCTTGTATGACTACTTATTTCCACAAACTCTAGGGGTTGACAAAGATATATAATTCATGAACATTTTTGGGAAAAAATTCTTCAACTTGTCCTCTCTGTATGTTTTGGGTGTAATTGTGTTTATTGAAAAGTTAGCTGATTTCGAATAAGAATGATAGGTGTTTTTCAAAGTTAGGTTATTAAGGTGGCGTAATTTCCCAGTGTTTTCCAAATTTTGGGGACTCAAAATCAAGAATTTCTGTGAATAATGATGAATAAATTTGGAAAAGGAAGATAAATGAGGATATCAGGACATGGATCGCTTACCATGTCCAGGAAGAGTATGTGGCCGCATACTAGGTGATGTGGAATGTGGATGTCTTGATGGCAGTGAAGGAGTTTGACCACCTAATAGAAATGATAGTATTCAGACCACTTATAAAAAATAGTTTGCAGGTGGCTTGTGCTTCTTGGAAGAAGTTCGCTGGAGGGCTTGCGGTTTGCAGTGGTAGGAGGATCAGTAGGTGGTAGAGGTTGGATCGAAGATTTGGAAAATCATGGATTAGAATATTTAGATGATGTCATTACCTATATATGAATTTACATTCCCTCCATTTATTGTGGAGATCAAATATCATTAGATAAAATCTTTTTGATCCAGGATTTTGGCAAAGAAAAAAGGTGGTTCACGAATTCTGAAGTGGATCGCGTAGAAATAATTTTTACAAAGGTGTTTCTAGGGATTCTTAACCTGAAGAGGATGTATAGTACGCTGAAGTAGTTGACTATGTATGCAGAGGAGGAATCTCCGGTATGCGAGATAGATATTTCTTCAAGAGGTACGCAAAGGGGGATCTCCAGTATGTGGAAACAAAGGCAATCCGCAAACAGAGAATAGTAAGCGGACATAGATCGATTCATAGAGAAGGTTCAAAGGAAGCAGTATGTGAAGGAAATAACAGTTCGTGAAAGAAGAAGTATTAATAAGAGGAGGTGATTCATGTACCAAACTTAGTACTCATTATGCAGGAGAGGTAGGTGGTTATTTATATGCACAAGGAATCTTGAAAAAGCCTCAAATCGGTTTATGAATAGAATTTTCGGTACCTAGAAGTACTAGGGAAGGGGGAATTCATATATAGGTGAAAAAGGAACTTCAACAGAGCATCTACCTATATTTTAGGATGCAATAATTCATGAAAATAAAGGGACCTACAGGTTCATAAACTTTTTTTGACCTATAAGTATATAACTATTATTGGGTTATATTCCAAGAGCAGTGAGTGATGGAAAAAGAAGACGGTTACCCTTTCCACAAATATTGTTCTAGAGAAAGAGGCATAGGAAGTGACCCTTGGGAATACAGTGTGTAGACCCTAAACCATGTAAAGACAGTAATCCTAGTCATATAAGATCTAGCCCGAACATTTTACTCATTATTGTCTTTTTGCCTAGTGAATTCGGCACATCGACACATCACGATTTTATTCTCCTTGGACATAGCCCAATGTTGGTGAACCAAGTAAAAATCATTGTGTCTTTTGCAAGATATCAAATATATTTGTATATTGATATAGGAGGAAGAGAGAATTTAGTTTTTTATCAATGAATGAAGATTCTAATGGGAAAAAGTTTTAATCTGTGATACCCTGATTCCCCCCCTCCTCTCAGGGTATTCGACCAAGTGGACATAACAATTGGTATCAGTAGAAATCTTGAAAGACAATGGTTCTCTCTTAAGAAAAAGAAATGGATATGGTCAATCATAAAGTAATTAAAATCTTTGATGGAAATAAATTTCAAATATGGGTGAATCGGAAGCAGAACCACTTTCGATCTATAGGGATGGATGTCTTCATAGCAGCCATGCATGGAATATCATTTGACATTAATAGTGGTTCTCGATTAGAAGTCGTACAAAGGGAATTAGATGTTGATGCTAAAGGGATCAATTATTTATGGGTATCCCTATAAAATTAAACTTATATGAAGGTGATGTCCTATAAAACATCACATGCAATGTGAGAAAAATTGTTAAACATTTATGAGGGAGACAAAAAATTCTGTGATGCAAAGCTATAGGTTCTATAAAGCAAGTATGCGGATCTTAGAATGAATCCCAACGAGATTGTTGATGTATTATTAAATTGGATAAATATTATTGTGGAAGACATGTGGGTTCTTAGATAATTCATTGAATATATAAATATTGTGAAACAAATCTTAAGGAAACATCCACCATGGTTCAATCTGAAAGATTCAGTGTTGGATGACAAAGATCCAAAAACGATGACACTAGATAACCTACATAGTACCCTTGTAGCATATGAATTGATAAATTTTGATAATGATGCATTGGAAAAAGGGAATCCTAAGGAAGTGATATTCAAGGATGTGAAGAATCTATATGTTGACGATAGTTTTGAGGAGGAAAATATGGATGATATCACGTCATTTCTCTCCTCCAATTTGTAAAGGGGAAAAGGGAGGTTCCAAGGTAAACTTCAATTTGTTTGCATTCGATGCTGAAAGATTGGGAATTTTGAAGCAATGTGTTTAAAAATTTTGATGATGAAAATGATGAAACTCCCCAGAAGAAGAATTCATCAAATGATAAAGGGAGGAGAAGTACTAGGAGAAAGTTCTTCAAAAAGAAGAATCTGCATTCAAGAAAGGATAAAAGGTCAGATGAATTATGAGGCAGAAGAGTTGGAGGACTGCACAGATCATAAAGTAGATGCTTTGGTTGAAGTGCCTAGAAATTATTTAATAAGAGAATAAAGTGACAATAAAGAAGGAGAAATTGAAGGAAGATTTGATCTTTAGGATGAATTAGAAGCTGGACTTGTAGTGGTAGATATTTTGAGTTCCAAAATGAAAAAAGCTAACAATGTTTTTCATGATGCCTGAATCATTATGCAGCAGCAGGAAGAAGAGAATTTTGAGTTGAATGAAGAAACTGATAAGTTGAGGTATTTAATTCCAGAAATCTCCAAAAATTTGGTTGAGTACAAACTCAAAATTGAATGACAAAACATTTAAATTGATAGGTTGGCTAAAATGGAGAAGATCAAATCAAGTGTATCCAAACATTAGAAGAATAATTCATCAATCTACGAAGAACAATTGACGATCAGGAGACACTACTGGGAAAGGAGATCATACAGGAAACAGAGAAGATGAGATTTGAGCAGAGTGTTCAATTATAATTGAAGCATAAATCCACTCTAAATGATAAGGATAGAATGGGGATTGATCGAAAACAGAATTCAGTTATTGTTCAAGTCAGACCACATGAACCTAGTCCGTGATTGAAGATTGATTTGGAAACAAAGAAAAATCAGAACATTCAGAGAAGCCAATGCACATCTAGTGGTGCATAATTTCCTTGTAGGAATGTACCTCACATAAGATGTTATTGTTGTGGTAAGATTGGAATCCCTCAAAATATATGTTCCTTAGAAAAGAGGTACCAAATGGAACAAGACCAACATAGGTGGTTGTACATAGCTAAAATTATAGGTCATCATTTGATGGTCATTTCTTCAGGTGTAAAGGAGTCAAAAATATGGCAAGATATTGCACATCAACATTGTAGAGAAATGTGTTGAGGAAAAATGAATTTTTTCCTATGAAGTAGACAAAAGTATCTTCAAGTGAGATGAAGATTCCAAATCGATTTGTAGCTCTGAAGGTTGAAATTGAACCATAATATACTAAAATTATCAAGATTATCATTCCTTATCGAGTATGAATTCAAAGTCTTGGGTCAGCAAAAAAGGGTCAAGTAGGCCGTGGTTGTAGAAATTGCATTCTAGGCATCAGAGCGCATGGGGATATGGATAATTGACAGTGGATACACTTCCCATATGATGAGAAATAAGGATATAGTGACCAGAATTAGGTATGATAAAGAAGTTATTTTAAGATTCAGTAATGATGAGGGCTTGAAAATTATAGGTTCAAGAAAAGCCATGTATAGAGGAAGACATGAGACGAGCAGATGTCTTGGTAGTTGAGGGGCTTAGTCACAAATTTCTTAGTGTTAGTCAATTTTGTGACTTTGGACATGCCATATGTTATTCCAAAAAATTATGTATCATCAAGGAAAAGGATGTTTATTTTGCATTGCAAAGAAAGCATATGAAAGGGAATCTCTACCTTGTGAGCAGAGAAGAAGATATGTGCTTTCTGTCCAAGGATGAAGAAAACAAGTTATGGCATAAGCATCTTGGACACATAAGACTAGGTTCCTTGGAAGATATGGTGAAATATGATGCAGATCAAAATCTCCCAAGACTATCACATGAACATACACACACATGTGATGCCTGCCAACAGGGGAAGATAATTTGAAATACATATAATAAGAAGGATCAAAAGTCAATGAGACATCATGATTTTGTGCATATAGATGTGTGTGGTCCAATTTCACCAAGTTATTTTGATAGGATGATATAATTTGTCATCTTCATTGATGATTATAACATAATGGAATGGGTTTCAATAATAACCAACAAATCTGAAGTATTTAGATGCATTATAAGATATCAATGAGAATGTTAAATTATGATTGTTCAGAAAATCTAGACAATTCGAATAGATTCTGGAATAGAGTTAAAAAATATCCATGTTGAGTATTATATTGAAAAACATGGGATAAAGAATCATTTTTCACCAATAAGAACTCCACAGCATAATGGAGTAGTTGTGGGAAGGAATTTCATTTTCAACAACATGGCTAGAACAATTCTCATAGAGAAAGACCTTCTAGAGAAATTTTGGAACGAATCAGTAATGACAGTAGTATTCACTTCAAATAGAGCACTACTTTGTCCAAAATATGAGAAGAATCCATAAAAGTTATGGTATGGAAAGAATCCATCATTAAAGTACATTAGAATATTTGAAAGTAAATGTTTTATTATCAATAAGGAGAAACATAGAAAATTTTAATCTCGTGGGAATGAAGGAATATTTCTTGGCTACTCAAAGAATAGAAAAGCATATAAATGCTTCAACAAGAAGCTAAGAAAGATAGTTGAAAGTCATGATGTGACAATAGTATAAAATGAACAGAATCTTCACCAAATACATGGTCAGACTCAATAGGATAGTAATGAAAAGATGAGAAGATTGGGAGACTCTCCAGCTCTAGAGGATGATTCAAAAGAAGATTTAGATGATGATAATAAGTTAGTATCTATTTAGAGACCATTAAGAAGATCTAAAGTTGATAGGAAAAACATTATTGGTGATCAGAAAAATCTAGTACATACAAGGAGGATGATGACTTTACAACAAGTATCCTATCACTTGTGTAACCTAAATGTTTTGATGAAGTAGCTGGAGATGAGAACTGGGTTCAAGCCTTGAATGAAGATCTTGACCAAATTTAAAATATTCAGACATGGGAGATAGTTTCAAGATTAGCAGACAGAAATTTCATAGGGACAGAATGGTTTTTTAGCAACAAAATGAATAAAGATGGTGTTGTGATTCAAAACAAAGAATGACTTGTGTGAAAATAGTACTTGCAGATATAGGGTATAGATGTTCATGAAATGTTTTCACCCATGGAAAGGAAGGAGACAATTAGATTCTTCTTGTGCATAGTTGTGAAACAAAATTTTAATGTTTTCTAGATGGATGTTATTCTAGAATTTCTCAATGGATTTCTAGAAGAAAAGGTCTACATTAAGCAACCATATGGTTTTCTCATTCACGAATATGATAATAGAGTTTGTCGACTGAAAATGGGTTTATATGGTTTGAAGAAAACACCAAGATCATGTAATTCAAGGCTTGATTAGTTTCTAAATAATCTCGGTTTTCAGCTTGTTGGAGTTGATTAAAATTTTTATTTCGACATTGCAAATAGTCAAAGGATGATGGTGCTGGTTTAGGTAAATGACGTAATCTTTGGGGGATCAGATGAAGTACAACACATAAATTTTCTAAATTCATGAAAAGAGATTTTGAAATGTCGATGATTAGGGAGCATAAATTTTTCCTTGGATTACAGGTGATTCAAAGAATGAATGGAACTTTTATTTCTCAACCTAAATATTCCATAGAGGTTTTGAGAAGGCTTGGAATGTAAAATTAAAACGAGATAATGACTCTGGTTGCAACCCGGTTGAAATTTTCATGAGATGATGAAGGCAAGAAAGTTTATATTACAGAATACAAGAAAATCATTGGAATTCTGTTGTATCTGGCAGCAATAAGGCTAAATATTGTATATTCCAATTCCAAGAAGTGAGGTAACAAATTAATCCCAAAGAGAGCCACATTATTGTAGTAAAAAAATTATTTTGTATATCAAGGGAACATTGGATTTTGGCTGATTGTATGATGACAATTCTCATCCATAGTTATTGGGAAATACATATGCAGATTTGTTCAGTTCAGCAGATGATAGGAAATCAACATCAGGAGGTTTCTTTTACCTTATAGGATTGTGTATTTATTGGTTAAGCAGGAAATGAGATTTCATTTAATTGAGCACCAGAGAAGCCGGATATATTTTAGATACTCAAACCTACACGCAGTTGTTTTGGATGAAGTAACAATATGAAGATATGGGAATTGAAGTGAAATCTCTAATTGGAATCCCTTAGGATAATTCACGTGCTATAAATCAATGAGAAAATCCAGTCCATCACTCAAGGAAAAGGAACATTGAAATCAAATATTATTTTATCAAGAAGAATGTGGACCAAGGGATTGTGAAGTTGGAGTTTGTTCCTATAGAACTATAGGTTGTGGAAATTCTAAAAAATGACTTACCCAAAGATTCATTTGAAAGGAATCTACTATCTCTGGGAGTCCAGTCGACTTCCCATACATGAAAAAGTGTGGATTTGGGTCCCCCTCTCCCTGAGGTATGATGTGTTTTCCCAAATGTACTTATATGTGTTTTTACCCTATTGTAGACAACCTTGAAGTTACCTTTGAGTTCATTGAAAAAGGGGGAGAAAGAGTGACTATTCTAGGGGGATAAAAGACATGAGGAGAAGCAGTTAAGAGGAGCAGTGAGATAGGGGACATTGAAACTAATCTGAATCTATTGGAAGAGATATAACTTAGGGGGGGAATTAAATCTCACAATGCTAGAAGTGATCGATCAATGATTAGATATCATGATGGCTAAGGTTTGTGATGAATTTAGTTCATTGGTATTTGTGTATCAGTATCGTATCATTAGTTGTTCATTAGAACTAAAATGATTCATTGATAAACATTTCATTATATTATTTTTTCTCAAACCAGGCACAGATTATGTAGGCTCAGAGTTTGTGTTAAGTAAATCCTTAATCACTATCTTAATAGCATGAAACAAATGGTGGTTGAAATTGGAAGGAGTATTAAGGATGTATCAAAATGTGCAACATTGTTATGAGAAGAGTTTTCAACAAACCCAAAGGGGAATATTGTACGGAAAAAATCCATCATGGTGTCCTCACAGTATGTTTTGGGTGTAATTGGGTTTTTTGAAAAATGTAGATGATCGCGAATGAAAATGTTTGCTGTTTTCCGAAGATAGGTTGTTTAAGTGGTGCAGTTTCCCAGTGTTTTCCCAATTTTGGGGCCTCAAAATCACAAATTTGTGTGAATAATGGTGAATGAATTCGGAAAAGGAAGAGAAATGAGGAGCCCAAGACATGGATCACATATCATGTTCGGGAAGAGTACACGGTTGCATACTAGGGAGCGAGAATGGTACGCAGGTGCAATTCGTGAAAACAAAAATGGTTCAAAGATGAAGGAAATGTGGTACGTAGATATCTTGATGATGATGAAGGAGGTAGACCATGTAGCAGAAATGGAACTATGCAAACTACCTATAAAAAATTATTTGCAGGTGGGTTGCAGTTTCTGGTGGAAGTTTGCTGGAAGGCTTGTGGATCACAGAGATAGGAGGATCAGTAGGCGGAAGAGTCATGATCAAAGATTTGTAAAATAATGGATTAACAGATTTATTCGATATCTTTTCCTTTATTGGAATTGAAAATCCCACCATTTATTTTGGATATTTAATTTCATTAGAGAACATCTTTTTGATCCTGGATTTCAGCAAATACCAAATGTGGTTCGCGAAGGATAAAGTGGTTCGCGCAGAAGTAATTCTACCAAAGGTGTTTGTGGGGATTTTTAACCCACAGAGGATGTACGATAAATAGAAGTAGTTGAATTAGTATGTGGAGGAGGAATATCTGGTACACAATAGAGATATTTCTGCAAGAGGTATACGGAGGGGAAGATCTGGTACACGGAAGCATAGACAGTTCGCGAACAAGGAACACCTCATAGATGGAGGCCAGTTCACAGAGGTGGAGCAAAGGCAGCAGTACGCAGAGGCGATAACAATTCACAGAAGAGGATGTAGTAAACGGAGGAGGTGATCCACATACCAAAGCCGATACTCAGTATGTAAGAGAAGAAGGTGGTTCAATATTTTCACAAGGAATCTTGAAAAGGCTTCAAATCAGTTTGAGAAAGGAATTTCCTATACCTAGAAGTACCCGAGAAGGTGGAATTCATCTGCGTGTGAAAAATTAACTTCAATAGAGAATCTACCTACTATTTAGGATGAAAGAATTATTGAAAATTAAGGGAACCACATGTCCATAAACATTGTTTAACCTATATGTCTATAAACTGTGAGTGGATTCCATTACAAGAGTAGTGAGCAAAGGAAGTGGATGACAATGACCTTTTTCACTATTAGTGAGCCAGAGAAATAGGCATAGGGAGTGACCATTGGGAATGCAGTGAGTTGACCCTAAACCTTGTAAAGGAAGTGATATTTGGCATAGAAGATCTAGCCCACAAATTGTACTCATTATTGAAATTGAGCCTTAGTGAATTTGGTGCATTGGAACATCGTCATTGTATACTCCTTGGATGTAGCCCAGTGAGGGTAAACCAAGTAAAAATCATTGTGTCATGTGCATGATTTAATATCTATTTGTATATTTCTATGGGAGGAAGAGAGAATTGTATTTTTTCTAACAAAGAAACATGATCCGAATAGGAGAATGTTTTAATTAGTCATACCCTGATTCACCCCCCTCTCAAAGTATTCAACCTAGTTGAACTAACAAACATGTATATGGGGAGCATGTTAGTTATAAAATACTCTACCCATTTCAAAGAGCTACAGTGTTCTCTTCCTACTCTTGTAGCTTATGATCTTATGACATTCAAGAAATTTGATGATGGGATGGTGTATTCCATCAGATCATAGGCCAACATGTTCAGGTTGACTACCCTTTTTGAATCATCAAGAATGACCTTATCATATAGATAAATTTGAGGGATACTAAATGTGCAAGTCAATGAGGTTTGGCACATAGCACTTGTAGTGGTTCTTATTCTGGTTGAAAGAAGAATTTTGAGGATACTCATGAAGGAAACGGTAGCCAAGCTCCTCGTAAAGATTGTTTTCTTATCTTTCACTAGTGTAGGATGCTAATAGACATAAAATATTTTGGTCAATAGGATCCAGTCGAGGTAGAGCTAGTTATACTAATGATTCTTAACACCAACATAGTGGGCTTGTATAGGAGATTCATGTAGTGACTTAGTGCCATGGTACATGGTAGTTACATGTAGTACAACCTATGCATCATGAGTATAGTTTTATACCTTCTACTATAATAGATACTATTCTAGTAGCCTCCACTTTAGTGACTTCTTTATTTAACATAGATGCACCACAATATTTTATATCTGAGATTATATACACAAGTATGGGCCTCAAGATCAAGAAAATTCTTGGTGTCATGATGCTATACACACCATTAGGTATCCGGTATGAGGGTGTTCTCCATTATAAAGATTATGCCTTTGAGGAAAGAAGTTACCTTTTCATTTGGAATCAGTTTATACTAATCATGATAGTATTTTATGTAATCATTGGGATGAATAGGAGTTTCACCCTATATTTACAAAAATATTTCAGGATATATGACTCTAGTCATGGTGGGATGATATGAAATGCGAGATTTCTGATTTCATCACTCGATGTTCCACCTATTAGTAGGTGATGGTAGAACATCAGTGATCGAAATGGATTCTAAAGTGATTTTCCATTTCAGAGTAGAAATTTGATGATGCCTCTATGGCTTTCATGACTGTTATACCTAAATCACATCATGGAAGGAATACGATGTTGGTTGTCGTGGATCATCTGACAAATGTCGCACAATTCCTACCTATGAAATATACCATTATAATAGACGATCTATGAAGGCTGAATGTTAGAGATATTATATGTATTAATAAAGTTCATTGTTATATCATTTCAGATAGAGATTCTTGTTTCAAATTAAATATTTATAAGAAGATACATAAGGCCTTGGGAATACAGGTACTTATGAACATGGTCTATCACCTGCATTCCGATGTATAAATGGAGCACACGATTCTAATTCAATAGGAAATGCTTCGTGCATGTGTCCTTTTTATTGGGGGTTCTTGGTAGATACACATTACCCTAATTGAGTTTTCTTGTAATAATATATTTCAGTATACCATTAATATGGATAATATAAATCCTTATATGGTAGGCCTTTTCACTCTACTTTGTGTTGACTAGAATCATGGGAAGCTTCTACGATTGGACCATGTATCTTAGAGGTGACTACATAGAAAATCTAGCTAATTAGAAAGAGCATGTTGATAGCTCAATCTAGACATCATTCATATGCAAAAAGTTGCTGGAGGCCTCTCAGGTTTGAAGTCTAGGACATGGTTTTCTTACATGTCTCACACCAGTTAGGGAATAGACATATTTGGAAGTTGGGTATGCTCTCACTGAGGTTCATTGGACCCTTCATAGTTGTATAATATATCAGACTAGTGGTTTACAAGATGGAAATTCCTGAGATATACCAGTGCATGTATGATGTCTATCATGTAGCCCAGCTTCTCTGATACTATATGGATTAGACACACATATTTCAACCTAATGAGGACAAATCAGATATAAATGCTTCCTTCTAAGAGTATCTGGTGTTTATAGTGGAACAGTGTGTGAAGACACTCTGAGGAAGGTCCGTTCCTTTGGCATGGGTGTTATGGCAGCACGAAACAGTATATGATGTGACATAGGAGAGGGAATTTGATATATTTTCTTAGTGGATAAAACTCTTTATTGAGGATACATATTTTCCCTCATAAGGCCAACTCAGGGAGGAGTTTCTTTAAGTAGTGGAGGTTGTAACATCACTTCTTTTCACAAATCCAAAAATAGTTAGTTTTCAATTTGAATTCCTTAAAATGACCAAATATTGAGTTATAATAAAGTAAAGGAGGTGACAAGATCTTATTGAGATCTTATATTGTTAAAAACAAGTTGGGTCTCATAGTTTTTATATACTTGTGCGACCTAGAGGGGCATGGTCATGATGCCTGCGGCAGAATCTGGACAGATTCCATTTACACAGTGTGCATATGTTTAGTCAAAACATGTGCCTAACATGTTTGATGAACTTCTCTAGAAATAATCATTCATGGTTTTTGAATAGTTTGACTATCCATCAAACTAAATCGTGTTCCCTATAATTTTGGGTGAAAGTCCAAAATTCCCTTGCTTTATTTTTATATAAATTTTTTAGTTTTCACTTATGCTCACTCCCGGGCATGAAATAGTTTATCCCCCTGTTTTGAGCCCAAGAACACATAATATAGGCATTATTCTAGATCTCCCATCGAAAGTTTGATCTTTGATCTATCTATGGAATTGGATCCATCTCAGTAGTCTCCTATAGTTTATCAATTCTTATCTATATTTATCTCAGTATCCATTGTGGTATTTAGGTGTAAGTTCATTTACCCTATTTTAAGGGTATTGGATCATTTCTTAGCATACTCCCAAAATACTTTGAATATGAGGTTGATATTGAGTGAGGAGTCATCTAAAACATTGAGGGAGGTGAGCACATCGTTTTCCCATTATGTTTTAATGTTTCGTAAGTATGTCATTGTACAACACACTGTATTTTGACAAGAATACAAACTACATTGAGTTATTTATATCAATTTCATCCATTAGCCTTAATACATGTTACTTGGCCCTTTTAGTTTGTTATATGTTGGTTTCCTTTTTCATAGACACCCCATGGGCATGCTAAGAGGAATTTTCCCATTTTTTAAAAAGTAAATATGCCCAATTTTTCTCTTTACCATTCATCTTAGATTTTAAGTTTAATTTATATTTTAATATGAGTTATTGATTGAACTAAGGGTCCCTTCCTTGTGTTTTTCTATCCTAGACTTGGAATCTCCCATGTAGGAAATTCCCGTTTTAATAATTTCACCCTTTTAAATACCCTTGAAAGTTATAAATAAAATTTACCTGTTTTAATAAATTGAATGTGTTAAATGGAATTGAAACTTTCAGATGAATTCATTATGATTTTATGAACTTCCTTAAATTAAATAATTTTTTTAATTGGAATTACATATAAAGGATTATTAAAATATGCCTTTTTATTATGTCTTATTAAATGATTATTATGAAATGCATTGGCTTAAATGGAATTGAACTTGGATAAAGGGACATTGATATGTATTATAGCATGTGTTATGTTTAAGACAAGAATATGCCTTAATTATTTTGAAAGGCTTTGTAGACATGTTACATTATAGGTAGTTCCCCATGTTAAAATTTTAAATATGATTCTTTCTCATTTATATATATATAGATAGAATGTACATGATGGATGAGAGGAAATTCACCATGTTAGTTATAATTATAATATTCCTTTTTAGAGGTGGGGATACATTGGTAAGGGATTTTCAGAATGGAAACATCACACTCCCTTACATCGTGTGTTGAGCATTGCCTCATGTACAAGGGATATTTTATGGGATATGGGATTTATATACCACATTCCATGTTTAGAGTGGTTCCATCATGGCTCACTCACCATACCAATTGTTGTTGTATGACCTCTCTCACTATTCTTGTGATGTAGGGAATGTACCATATTTCATGAAATAGTAGGCTCATTAGACTAGTCATGGATGACTCATTTACGCCCTGATCCAGGAAGCAATAGTATTCTAGGTATATGGAGACTTATTCCCACACATACATTGTCTATATATGTGGATTCTATATATAATGGCATGTTCAAATGATCCTCCCACCCATGGAATGAAGTAGGTAGGATTACCAGCTTTCCTATAGGAACCTGAGTGGACTAGTTATTTATTTTAGTATTATTTTACCATTCATCTTATACCTGAACATTGTTTAGTTATGAATAGTACTCAGATTACATGTAGACACCATTGGTGGTGTCTTAATAATATTTTTATCTCACGACCCACTTGAGATAACTTTGGTTATGGAAAAGATTATTTGTCTATAGGTATTTATAAGGGAAAGGTAAATTCTATATGAAGTTGATATGTATTGATTTTATATGGAGCTTATAAGAATAGGACCACATTTAAACATGAGATTATATGGAGCATGTTTTTGTTCTTTTTGTCTTTTTTATTGAATATTCATGTTCCCAACACTAATTTTGTATTAGATTTCCATGAATACATATATCAGAAACCTCCTTAGAGTATTTTGACATTATTATAAGTTGTTCAATTATTTATTTATGCTTCTATAGTTTATTAATTATGTGTGATTATTTATGTTTCCACTACTGTGTAAGTTTATTATTATATCTGTTATGCCTCTTTGACACGAGGGTATAATCTCCACATTATACCACCATTACTCCCTCACTTAAAGATGGAAGCCTATAGAATATGGGGAGGCACACTTGAGATTATGTGACCCACTTTCCCAGGGAACATGTTAAATGGAAACTAGGTCGGGATGTTACAGAAACACCGAGACTTGTTTTACTAGACATATATATAATTGATAGGCCTCAATATTGAGGTTTCCAATCATCCCATGGGCTTTCCAAAGGACCACTTGGACTATTAGTAGGCATCAAAAATGACACATCCAACTCATACTTCTAAAATAAAAGTTGGATTTTATAAGATCATTAGAGCCAATTTCATTCGGGTGGTCGAATATCCATAATGGATGGCCAATATAGTCTCTTCCAAGAAAATAAAGGAACAAATATAAGTTTTCATTGATTTTTTAGATCTCAATCAACATTTTTTGAATGATTATTTCATAGGGCGTAGGTACTGTAGTAGTACTGTAGCAGTAGTGGCACTGTAGATCAACGGGTACTGTAGCGGCGACAGGATATTGTAGCGGCGGCGGGTACTGTAGCAGCCAGGTTACTATTCACAGAATGGGCCATAGGCCAAAAATTTTGGCATACGGGATATGTAATGGGCTACATGCCCACTGTGCCTTTGGACTATGTAATGGGTTTCCCTCTACCCAGTTAAAATAGGTCTTTTCTTTTCTTTAATAGTAAAATGAGGCTTCGGCCCCAACATTTTAAAAAAATGTCCTTATAAAATAAATAATACACAGTCATCAGGCCCCCTTAGGGACTGTTTTTCTATCAATTAATTCACCTTGTCTATATAGATGAAGAAAATAGACAACAATATGCCTTGCATCACATCTAAAAACTTTTCCGAGGGAAGTTCATTGAATGAAATTTTGATGGTATGGTATTTAAATATAGATAAATCTATGACCACATGGTAATTATTGAAACTATATTCAACAAACTATGACAAAACATCCGGAAAATGAACTCCTTAAAGAGTAATTTTGGCATTACCTTAGGAAAATTTCTTGGATCTTTCGTACACCATCATGGAATCAAAGTCAAACCTGATAAAAAATGGTATCCTTGGAACATAACCCCTTCAAAACCTCACAGAGTTAAGAGGAATTAAATTATATTTATCTAATATTCACACTTTATAGCCATCTCATAATTGCATATTTTTTATTATTTTGAGAAACCACTTTTTTGGAAAAGTGGGAACCTTACTGCACCTTTCCCCACCACGCATACATCCCAAAACCCAATTCAAAATTCAACATTCAACCTTCAACATTCAAAATTCAAAATTCAAACCACACCATCATTATACCTCGGTCAATGTCTCGCATCATGATGAGAACCCTGAACCAAAGTAGACCTATCATCGTACTAGTTCTCCGGTGAGGAAGCCATCAGAAACCAATGTAGTCTTCACAGATCACCAACATTAGCATTCAGAAACACCAAAAATTTATCGAATCACCAGCTCACATAATCACTGAGAACCATAACAACCCAATGAAACCAGTAGTAAATATGAAACAAACCATCATCAAGGGAGAGGCACCACCACCTAGCGGCTCTGTGTCCAAGTCGTCGCCATAACAACACCAGAGCATATCAAACCACAAATCACAACCAAAATCACCATACGCCAAAGTAGGATTCAACCATACCCTATACAAATCAAAAATGGAAAAGAAACATGAAGAGAATAAAAATCCACGATGACGATCGTAACACCTCACTGCAAATCCAAACATATCTCATCGTCGCCTTCGCAATCTCGCTCGGAGACCTCATCGAACTGACATGCTCTCCCCCAGCCGACACAGACAAAGAATCGGCCCTCGGCCAAGAGGAGCTGGAACAATGACCTCTGTCAACACCACGATGCCTAATGAGTATAGGCTAGACAACGGTGGGGGAGGCCCAGACAGTCGCGCCAATGCAACGCCGCCCCTATGAGAGGAACCACCGCCATGAAAACATCAAGAAGAAGCACCGAACAAAGCTCAGTAGGCGATTTGAGGTGAGGAGGAGAGGTAACAATATGGGAAAACCCTAAGGAGGTGGTTCCCCTTACGGGCTCATCAGTTCATCTTCTCTCATGAACTTCTATCACTATTTTTATTTTGGAGTCAAGAAAATGTTTTTCCCTTCACTGGTTTTATGAAACAGTTGGTTACATATTAGCGGAATAATGATTTTTAGGAATCATTCAAATGCCTCAAGACATATATATTAGAACAACCAGTGTTTATGAATCCTATTGAAGGAAGACTAGTCATATTTTATGTGACAACCCTGGATTAGTCAATAGGTTCCTTCCTTAGAAAAAATAATGATATTAGGAGTGAAAACAATATTTATTATCTCAGTGAAACCACACTCTATACTGAGTCTAATTATTCAAATATCATGAAAAGATGTTGAGAGATAATCATTGCAGTCTAGAAACTGAGGCATTACCTATATTAGTAAAAGGTTTATTTGGTCCATTTAAGAAACCCAATCAATACATTCTTGGCCATCCAATGTGGGCTAGGCATCTATCACTGTGGTCAGTATTACTGAAATCATTTGATATTCAATTTATACGTCAAAAACATGTAAAAGGATAGGCATTAGAGAACCTCCTTTCCAAACATCCCTTGGTGGAAATGACATGACTAGTCATTGAAATACCCAATGAAGACATGTAATATATTAAAGATGTCCCCCCAGACAAAGAAGATTTATTTTTATGGGGAATCTAGAAGCTCAACAGGGAAGAGAATGGAAGTCCCCAAGCTCAACAATTTCAAGTTAGGAGTCATGATCATTTCCCTAGAAAAGGAAGTCCAGCCTTATTCCATCGTATTGTTAGAATGGTGCGTGGATGATAAAGCAGAATATCAAGATCATATTGATTGGCTAGAGATGATACTTTAGTTATAGGTAAATTTCTTGAAAATAAAAGGGTATTTAGAAATTGAAACCAAGAAATTAATTGATTATTATGAAATCATAACGGAATAAATAATACTGTTGGAAGTATATTTCTGAGAACTAATGGATGAATTATCTTTAGGTATGACATTGAATCATGTTCCACATTTTCAAAATTCCTAGGTAGATGCCTTTAAAAATGAATCCATGACTCTAGTAGATCCTTAATAGGATGGAAATATCATCATTATTGTGCATTACCAAATAGTATCACCTTTTGTTCAAATGAAAATCGAAGAGATCAATGATATTTGTCCCATCCTGATACCATATGGTCCTACCACTAGGTGGATCAAAATTATCATGGACTCCATTCAAACTGGAGTTCCCTATTAGACAGAGATGGGAAATAATACATTCTAAGATGAGAAATTAATTTTGTTCTATATGGTGAAAAATCATAAAAAGGTACCCTATAAGTGGGTATATGGTTTGATCCTTCTCAGGTTCCTTATTGGAAAAGAGGCCACTTTTGTCATGAAAGAAGCTCAAACTAGAACCTATGGAGCCCACTAGTTATGGTACAAGAATTATCATCATATTCAGAGGCTTGGGTACTATTGTACCACTATGAAACATGATTTACCAAAATTCACCATAATATTCCATTACTTTTAGGTTTATGCCAACTTCATTATTCAACCCCTGAGTTTATATATACTTCTAAATAGTATAATCGATTTACCATATGGGGGATGAATGTCATATGATCATATACTCCTTCCATATCCATGTAGATCAATAATATTCTCACTATAGAAAATTTCATTACCTAGTGTTTCAATAATATACCTCTCAATGATGTCCAGGAAATAAATATTTTTAAATTTGTAAAAGAAAAAATTATTACCAGACTTAGCATCTCTCATACAACACTGTTGACGCTCCTTTCGTCACAAAATCTAAAAATTGGAAAAGGGGATTATCTTAAACTCAATGTGATTCAACCTTTGGACAAATATCAAAAATTGGAAAAGGAAGGAATAAGAAGAATGTTGAACAAGGGTCGCGCAAGTGCTATGATGATCGTCCAAGTACACTTGTGCACCTCAATGGTCGTGCAAGTCCACTTGCGTGCCCTAAAAAATAACCACCCAGGGTCTTCTTTAGCCTATAAATAGACCCTGTGGGCCCCCCATTTCCAGAAGAATTTTTTCCAGAAACATAGATTTGAGCTCCCGGTTCCCTAGTCTCTTCTCAAAGATTCTGAAACACTTCTAAGGTAATTTATTTCCTAGAACGGAATATCTAAAGAGGGGGAGGAAGGCCTAATTTTTGAAACTCATCAACACTAGCACGCCTGAGTGGCCAGCCCTTAAGGGAAATGTCCACTCCTGTGCGCTGCCTAACTCCTTCAATAGAACTTGCGCGCCACTCTTCTGGAAGAACCTAAAGATGATTTTAAAGGCTTTAACCAATAGTCTCTCAATTATTACCCTGCTGGTTAACCGTCGTGCAAGTACCCATGTGTTGCAGAGGTATACCTGCATGACCAGGACTTGTGTGCCTACGCATTACCTGCGCTCCTGCCAGGACTTGCATGCCCCTACCTTTTTGGGTGCCCTTCTTGCCCATTTCACCCCTCTTAAGACATTCTACCTCTCCTATTCAAGATTCAGTCTTCAAGACACTCTTCAAATCCATTTATGGCATGATTTCTTGATTTGACTTCCTTATCTGGAAGGAATTCTGTGGAATATCTCTGAAAACCTAGTGATTTACACATATTTATTTCACTAAATATTGAGATTTCATTCATTCAACATCATACTTTAAGATGAGAGAACTCATTAACCTGGGCCTCCTTTTCAGAAGTAAGTCCCAGTCATAAATCTCAAATATGGGCCTCCTTTTTAGGAGTAAGCCCCAGTCTCAAATCTGGGCCTCCTTTTTAGGAGTATGCCCCAAGTCCCCATTAATTTGGGCATCCTCTTCAGAAGTAAGCCCCATGTCCCTTAATTTTTCAAGTCCCTTAACCTGGGCATCCTTTTCAGGAATAATCCCCAGTCTTAATTTCCCTTAACTAGTCCTAATTTACCTTTGATATGGGATTCCTTCTCAGGAGTAAAACCCAACCATAAGTCCTCTCCTAATTTGGGCCTCCTTTTCAGGAGTAATCCCCAAGTTAGAATATTCAAATCTCCATGAAGCACATATACCTTTATAGACCCTATTCCTGGATTTCTTCCCTGAAGTAAATCCTAATCTTCATATATCTGTGCAGTCATACATACATAAGCCCCACATTATTTCTTATGATTGCATCTTTCATGGAAAAATTGTCTGGTTTTTACCAAAACCTCTTGTTTCTCACACCGAGCATGACTCATGTGAGATTAGAGTGTAAAAGTAATTATGACATCCTTATTTGAGCCATCAATCATAAACATCATACTCCCTTACTCGAACTATGTGGGTCCTGATTCCTTTTCTAAACAAAAGATACGTAGGTAGTCCATCTACGGGTTCGATCCCAACTCTGAAATAATCCATGTCCTTCTGAATGACAATAAACATAAAGTGCCCCACTGAGTGGCTTTAAAACCAGCATGGTCATCATAATGACCAAGACACTTCTATATAAATGTGTCGAAGGATACCATTGACCAAGAATCTCTAGTAAATAAAGATGATTCTCTATCGATGAAGAACCTTGAATACATATAAAAGATTCTCTAAATTTCCTACATATTTAATCATTGATTGTCAGATCTGATGGAAAGCTCATTTTATACTTGGTAATGTAGTAAGGATTCACAAACATAACTTAAATATATAAAGAGATTCCCAGAGTAGACAATAATTCCCCTAAAAAAGGTGTGATGGGTCCGACCTCCGATCCTCTCAACCAATGAAAATTCCTAAGCCTCATCAGTCCATAAACTAATGAGCACCTACCTTTGGAATATAGGTCCAAATTGATGTGGAATCATTGGATGTTTCCGGTTCTATGAACAAACCCGTTAGAAACCGATTGGAATGTTTTAACCTTCAATCAAGGAGGTCATCCCCAAATTCTGAGGGAAACAAAAAATGGTGAACCCGACGTGAATCCTTAACCAAGTTAACATGATTTTTTACCTATTTGTTAGGCCCCTATTTAAAACTCAATGAGAGGGCCAACAAAAACAATCATTGACATATGTGCTCATCCAAAAGATGTAGTGGATTAATTTATCTTGATTACGTATGTTATATCAAACAGGCACTCTTTTCCAAGATCTTATGAATTTCTAGAATGGATGCTCTCAAGTTCACACCTGTAAATACTGCTGCTGCAAATTCCACTACTGTTACTCCTGTTGGATCGTCATCCGCTCTAAGGATGACATCCCCTACTCAGTGTCTTCAATGCTGGGTATCAAATGCACTGGTTAAGGAGTACCGTCAACACGGTACCATCCCAACTCTATAGGCTACCCGACATGCCCTCCAAGTGAACAACTCACATCGGTCTTCCAGACCACGACGACCAGTGATCAAGAAGCAGGCGGTGATGACTACCGTCTCCAACCGTTTTGGGTAATTATCCCCGAAACGCAATCACCATTCTCTCCCTTATTCTGGGGAGGTGAATGAGAAGGTCCCTCAGGGCCTTAATTCAAGTAGACAGGAGTCCTTCCCAAGGGCTCCCACCAACAATCTCCGCCAGACTCGTGCGACAGTGTGCCCTCAACATGATGACGGTACCAACTCCAAGCGATCATCTCAGATTCCTCGAACCCGAGCAGGAAAGACGAATTGCCAGAGGTGAAATCCGGTTAACAGTGAGCAGGTTCTCATCTCTACCATCTCTGGAGAAGTCCACCAACCTAACTTCGTGGAAAGTAACAAGCGGGCAGACACACCTGCCCATTTTAATTCCGTTGTCTAGCAGACTCGTCTAGCAGCATCACGCCAATGCCGTCAGAAAATTTCGGCGAAGTATTATAGACAGGAACATATACCTGTTTATACATCATCAGTTAGTCAGCAGGCTCGTCTAACTACATATGATTGATCTCGTCAACCACATTTGGTGAAGTGCAATCAGCAGGCACATACACCTGCTAGTATTGATCAATCATACCAACCGTCTCGCTTGGTAGCATTTGGAGAAGTCAATCGGAAATCTCCAGTGACAAACAGGAGGCAGATTCAACTCTATGCCCCTATACTTGAGTACTGTCAGGATTCACTGACAGGAAAAGGAGGACTGGGGCAGGCACATACACCTACTCCAATCATGGAATGGACATATATCCTCATTTTGGCAGCTTAAGTCACCAAGCATATTCTATCAATGGTGAAAGAGCAGAAGAAAATCCATGCTCATATTCTGGATGCTTGCCAGGATATTATAACAGCTTCAGCAGTATCTCAGGGAAAGACACATAAATCTATCCCTACGAGTGGAGAGACACATCAAAAATTTACTCCAGAATGGACACACACATCTGTTCCACTCCAAGAGGTTTGTGGGGTGTACTCCCCCATATCATATGGACAACCAAGTCAGGAACATACACCTGATTTGAGTGAAGATCGTCAGCCTAACCTAGCCATCATTCATGATTAGGAATATACACCTTCACAGAGCAGCCACTTTTGTCAACAAGTGGTTTCCAAAGTGAGTAAGAAGGCATCTAAGAAAAAGACTTGCCCAGTATAGTTAGGATATCAAGATCTAATACGTTACATGGCCTTTCTCGATGCTGGAGTTCTTAAAGCCCTCAGACAGTTATCTGTTGGAATTCAAGATTCTACTCCCTAATTTCTCAATAGTGGGAACATTAATTCAGAAGGACTTCAATAGACACTTCCTCATGAAGGCTTTCTTCATGACAATTCGGTCAATCTCGAAGTTTCATCTTCAGATGAGAGCCACAGGAACCCTATGTGTGGTCAAAACACCAAGGGGCAAGAGATTTTATCTTTTTTATAACCCATTATGGTGGTCCTCCCCATGATGATGAATTTCGTTGCGAAATTCCTCGCTGCATTAGTGATGCACATTGCCCGGAAAATGCTCTAGTGGACAATGTAGTGCCGAGAAATCCATCTTACCTTGAGGCACTTGCAAATGCGAAACCAGTCATGTTTGATGTTTCATCGCTGGCAGGTGAAATAATTTCTCAATCGGAAGATAGCCCAGGGTGTAGTTCATTCTCCGAAACACCCCTAAGTCATGCATCTTCTAGTTTAATCAGTGATTTCTCTACCAATCCTATTAAATCCAATGATGCAACAAGGAGGCACCAGCTCTGGTCAAAACAGGTAGAAGAATATTCATCAAATTATAAAGTGGAAATGCTGAACATGAGAAAAAAATTGGCGAAAGGCGAAGTGCCAGTCATGTTTTGGCCTATGGATGACTCTCAGTATGACATTCCAGAAATGTTGACGGAAGATGGAATTCATGATATTTATCTCAACATATGGAAAACTCTTTATTAGCTGAAAAAGAAATTATTATCTTGTGATGAATATGAAAATCATATTAAGATAATAGAATGGTTAAAACGTCAGATTGATTTGGCATCTCTATCAATCTCTCAATATCTGAAGGCTGAAAAGCAGTAGATAGCCCTTCAACGTTCATGACTTGGCACACTAATAATATTGTGTTAGTTAATTTCTAGTGACCCATCTAGTAATCATGTCATAGGATGGGGTGTTCATGGAGTACTGAATTTCACGGTTCTCTCCAGTCAGCAAAGCCCTCCGAAAATGGTCTCATGAAATGTTATTGCCCATGGCCGACCATAGTCAATGGGATTTGTTTGTAATCAAAAGATTTCCCAAGAACAGGCCTCAACTAGTTCCTCTCAAAATCAAGAATACAGAGAACAAGTTGTTGAATTACTCCTGCATCAAGAAAATGAGAATATTGAATAGGCCTCTAGTATGGAGAAAGCACATCATAAAGTGACAGAAATGTCAGAAATTATCCAATGGTCTTTTGAACCAGGTAATAAAAGTGGATATAGATTAATGCATCTAGCTAATTTCCGGACTAAGGTACGCTAGATCAGGAGAGATTTTAAGAAAGTCTCAGACATAGCATGTCAAGAGGCACCCCAGCTTGCCAGACTAGGGAATCTTATAAAACAACCCTCAGAATCAACAAATAGGATTCGAGGATTTGAGTAGGAACATCAAGAACATCCTCAGTCCACCAGACTAGGGACTTTTTCAAATCATCAATCCCCTCCTTAGAGAAATTCGGTCTTTTCTCGATTTGTAAAGAGGCCTCAAGATGAATGAAGAGCCAAATTATCAGGATATTCCCTCCAAATTACGATTTGTCAAGAAGTTCCTGAGGGATCGAATCAACAAAAGGAAATGTCTCATCAAGAAAATGGAAGAATTCAATATCACAGAAATGTTGATAGATGGGATGCGATGCGTTATGCATCAATCAATTTCATCAATTTCGTTGTTGGTGATCCACCAGATGAGGCTCACTCAGTGGACTCAGATGAAGAGGTTCCTTATCAAGAAGATGTACGCACCGACACAAATGATGAAGGTGTGCATACACAAAATAAAAGGGTTACTCAGAACCTAGGTAATCCTTCAAGTAACCCACTTACCTATCTTCAAAAAGGATCCAACAAAGGGAGGGGAAAGAATCAGGTTACATATCCTTCCTATGGAGAAGGCCAATCAATCTCACTAGAGCAATGGTTTGCACAACAGGAGGAAGAAATAAAGGAATCAATGAGGTTGAATTCAGAACTACTTCAGGGTAGTATTCTTCTTAAGCGTGATGGATTCAGTCCGCCAAGGGAATTTGTTACAGATACTGAGATGGGTCAAGAATATCCTCCTCTATTAGTACACCCTCACAGGTCTAATCCTACGGGTCAAGTGCAACAACAGGTGGTAGTGCTACCATCAGTGGCAGCACCAACCACCACATCTATCCAAGCTCCAGTCATTTCACCTACCCATGTCCAAGTTCAACTGAATGTTTCTCAAAAGTTAATAACTACCATTGAGTCATTAACAGCTCAGTTAGAAACTATGGAAGGGAAACGTGTGCAGGTTCAACTGGAAAAGAGATCTTACCCTGAATGGGTAGATTTAGTCTCTCCACCATCAAGTTTTGGGAACCCTATATTCCCTATTTTCAATGGATCAAGCGACCCTGAACAGTATTTGATGCATTACGTGACTTGTTGCAATCCTATGATGGGAACTCCGAAGCAGAAAAAAGTAGTGAAACTCAGATGCTTCGTGCGAACCTTGCAAGGACCAGCTTTTGTCTGGTATACAAACTTGAAATCCTGGTCAATTATCAGATGGTAAGATCTTCATCAACGATTTCTTTATCAATTCAGTTCAACTTTTCCAAAGGCAACTGTTTTTGATCTTACAAACTGTAAGCAAAGGGAGAATAAAAGAGTCCCTGATTTCATTGCTCGCTGGAAGGGGTTAACATATTCCCTGATCCTAGAACTCCCTCAAGAGGAACTGTTTCCAATCTGTGTGGCATATCTGCATGATGAATTACACACGCCGTTGATCCCTGTGAAATACACAGGAGGGTTTTGAGACCATACTTCAATCGCTCAGCAGATTGAAGATTCCATTATACAGGCTAAGGCTAAATCTCGTGTAATTCCATCAGCTCCAGGAAGGAGAATGGGTAAAGTATAAACTGCTACAGTTATGCTTAAACAAGAACCTATACCGGTTTCTACTTCAAAACCTTCATCTTCTCAAAGGGGTCCACCTACTGAGCACCAAAAACAAAGTCTATTTCGTCCAGATGATGAAATAGATCAAAGATGAAAACAATTTGAGGATCTGAAGATCAAAACATATTCTTTTCGAAATGAACAAGTTCCTGGTTACTTCATTTCGGTTCTGGAAAATAATCTGGTTCAATTGCCAAGGCCTAAGAGGCCAAACAAGGAAGGAGATGAAGACCATCCCAATTATTTCCCTTTTCATCAAATTTTGGTGCATCCCATCCAGGAGTGTTTTTTCTTCAAAGACCTCGTGTAAAAGATGGTCGACTCGGGACAAGTCAAACTTAATGGTTCTTCAGCTCAGGTAGCATGTGTTACTGCTACAGTTCCAGAGGAGGAGGGTGAATGGCAAGAAGTCAAAATCAAATATTCACAGAAGTATGATGATGGGATGGTTAGAAAGACAATCAACCGAACTCATGATATTTTGCGAACACAATTAAAGAAACCGATTGTGTCTTCTTCCATGAATGTTGCGGCAAAACCCTCTTCGTCAGAGGGAAAGTCCTCAAAGAAATGACATGATTCAAAGAAAGAAAAAGAATCAGAAGAAGATGAGTATGTGTCAAAGCCTAAGTTGTATTTGACTCTGGCAGACTTCATGCCATCTAATTCAAAGCCACGAGCACCGCCCCACCAAACAAAATAGCCTAAATAGGCTAATCAGGCAGAGTCTTCATCATACGAAGAGTTAATCTTTGGTTCTATTAATGTGATTCAATTAACGGAACCATATTCCAGTCGCAGTTTCGATTTTGATGAGCCTGAATTCTTTTTATCAAACAGGGGAATCAGAGGAAGTTCCAGAGGCTCGGGATACAGGGGAAAACATGTATCTTTCAGAATCCACTATTCCAATTCTACCCCTGCTAGAACTGTGTACGCAGTAGACTCGGGGTAGAGCCCTTCAGCGAGCTCAGCAAGAATAAGCATGTTCTTCTACCAATAGAAAATTCAGTCCTGGAACAGTTGTTTTGGAAGACCGATTAAAGGTTCCATCTTCTTCCTCTCAACAAGTTAATGGATCTAATCGGTCTAATCTTCTAAAACCAGAAATATTGCCAACTCCTATCCCAATACAAGATGCATCAACTTCCAAAGCATCTGCTTCCAAGGTACCTTCTAAACCACATATTCTTATTGGGAAACGCATACCTCTGGATCAAAATTATGATGTATTGAAACACTTTTACCAAGTACCAACCAAGTTATCAATTTTGGATACTCTGAATCTATCAAAAGATCATTGAAAAGCACTCATCGAGGATTTGTCAAGTCCTCAAGAGTCTGAAACTGAAATTGCTGCAGCTGAAGTCTATCACATAGAGAATAATCCTGCATAAGGCCATGCAATAATATCTTTTACTAATGAAGATGAAGATAATGTTGTGCATTGGAATATTAGACCTTTGTAATCATCTGTCAAGTTCAATGGCATAGACGTCTGAAGAGCGTTCATTGAAAATGGTTCAGGAGTCAACCTCATGCCCATTCGTACACTTCGTCAATTGGGCTTCACGAAATCTGATTTATCTACTTCTACCATGACTTTACAAGGATATGATAAAAATGAACAAGAACCACTGGGTGATGTTACACTTAGAACTCAGTTTGGAGATCTTGTATCCAATTCGGATTTCATGGTTGTCGATCAAGACTCAGCTTTCAACATCTTGCTTGGAAGACCCTGGCTACATCAACATGCGGCTATCCCTTCATCATACCATCAATGTCTCAAATATTGTTTCGATGGTCAAGTTGGGACATCGTATGGTGATAAGGCCTCATTCAAGACATGTGAGTCTCAATACATTGAGGCGGAATTCTATCACATGAAGGGAAGGGAGAAATCCACAACAAAGGAGATTACCAAAGTTAATGCTCCATATGGTTTGGAGAAGATTCCAGTAAATCCATTTACAAATGTGAGTACAAATTATGTGTTTCCTATCAGTAAAATTGATAAGATATACCCAAATCAAAATACTCTTATGGAAAGATCCATAATTTCAATTACGGCAATCGATCTAGACAACATGGGAGAAATTGGTAACCCACCAAGTAGTGATGAAAGCACAAATGGTGGCGTCTTCATTTTATCTGCTGAAATCCAACAAGTCTATACTTCACCAATTAGGCCAGAAGAAGTTATAGCAACATCGAAGGTGAAAAATTATGTCGATTCTCAATCCACCATCTCCTCTTTATTTCCCAAATAAGACCCTTCATCATCAATCGGGTCGGAAATAGAAGCTTCTTCTTTAAGATATGCAAAATTTGACATCTCTTCTGATCATGAAAATTCTGCTTTATCATCTACTATGCAAGTAAAAACAGAAGAAATAACACATGATGAAGAAGAAGAGAAAGATCTCATAGATGATCCTCCCGCATTTGAATAGGGTATCTCTACCACTGTGGATGAACTCTGAGAAATAAATCTGGGTACAAAAGAAGATTCACGCCCCACTTTAATCAGTGTGTCCATGACTCTTGAAGAGCAAGAGATGTATATTTCTTTTCTAAATCAAAATAGAGATATATTTTCATGGAACTATACAGAAATTCTTGGGCTTAATCCTGATGTTTCTACTCATCATTTGGGTTTACCAGAAGAACATCGAGGATTTAAGCAAGTCGCAAGAAGAACACACCCAACTTATGCTTCCAAAATTGAAGTTGAAGTGGATAAGCTTATCAAATATAACTTCATCAGATAAGTTCAGTATCCCAAGTGGTTGGCGAATATTGACCCCGTAAAGAAGAAGAACAGACAAATTAGAGTTTGCATCGATTTCAGATATCTTAATCAGCATTGTCCTATGGATGATTTCCCAGTTCCGATTACAGAACATTTAATTGATGCAACAGCTGGATATGAAGCACTTTCCTTCATGGATGGATATTCCGAATATAATCAGATCTGAATGGCCCCATAAGACGAGGAATATATATCCTTCAGAGCCCCACAGGGTGTGTTTTGCTACCGGGTAATGCCCTTTGGCTTAAAGAATGCAGGTGAAACATATCAGTGTTCCATGCATCGTATCTTCAAACCCTTCTTAGGGAAGTTTGTTGAATTCTATGTAGATGATTTAGTGGTTAAATCCAAACAATGTTCTAATCATTTGGATGATTTGGAAGTCATATTCCGCAAACTTCGACAACATAACATGAAGATGAACCCCTTAAAATGTGCTTTTGGGGTAACCTTAGGAAACTTTCTTAGCTTTGTTGTACGCCATCATGGTATTGAAGTCGATCCTGAGAAGACCAATTCAATCCTTGGTATGTCACCTCCTCAAAATTTGTAATAATTAAGAGGAATTCAAGGACACTTAGCCTATATTTGGCGTTTCATCGCCAATTTGGCAGGAAAAAGTTTACCCTTCACCAAATTGGTGAAGAAGGGAGTCACGTACCGGTGGACTGAAGAATGTCAAGAAGAATTAGATATTCTCATGAAATACCTCTTGAGTCCATAGGTACTCATGCCACCTATTGAATGAATACCACTTATCCTCTACGTGACATCTCTAGAGCGATCATTGGGTGCCTTTCTTGCTCAAAATAATGATGCTGGGAATGAAAACAGCCTCTAATATCTCATTCGAACTATTCTTGAAGCAGAAACCCAGTATTCAAGTATTGAGAAGTGATTCCTGACATTAATCTTTGCAGTTTAGAAGTTGAGACACTACCTGAAACATCACGAGGTCTAATTGGTATCTCGCAATAACCCGCTCAAATTCATCCTTAGTCGTCCAATGCTTACAGGACGTCTGGCAAGGTGGGCAGTTATTTTGCAGCAATTCGACATTTAGTATGTGTCTCAAAAGGAGATAAAGGGTCAAGCTCTAGGTGATTTCCTGGCTGAACACCCTTCAGTGGAAGACACATCTTCAGATATTGAACTCCCTGACGAGGAAGTATTCTCTATTCAAGAAAGTTCTCAAGCATGGTAAATGTATTTTGATGGTGCTTCTAGAAGTCCAATAGGGAGGAAAATGGAAAATCCTAAATTCAACAAAGTTGGTTTAGGAATTGTGCTCATTTCTCCAGAAAAGGCAGTGTTACCTTATTCCTTCTTATTGTGGGAAGGTGTTACCAATAATGAAGTAGAATACCAATCTCTCATTGTAGGATTGCAATTAGTGCTTCAAGCACAAGTGAATCACTTAAAGGTGAAAGGTGATTCAGACCTGGTAATCAAACAAGTAAATGGGGATTATGACATCAGAAAAGAAGAACTAATCCCTTTGTATGATTACGTCAGAGAGTTAATGGCAGAATTACCTTCGGAACCGACATTTTCTTATGTCCCAAGATAACAAAATGCTCAAGATGATGCACTGGCTAATATAGCCACAACTCTGGCAGATCCAAATCGGGACGAGACAACCATCAGTATTGCCCACCGTCATGCAATTTCACCTAATGTTCGAATCATAATTGAGGAAATTAATGAAATTAGTCCCATTCCTGAACCGTATGGTCATACTACAGGATGGATGTCACCTATCAGGGAATACCTTCAAAATGGAACATTTCCACCTGATAGAGCTGAGAAAGAACAAATCTGGTGATGTGTGGTCAATTTTACTCTTTATGATAGCCCATAGCACCTAGAGAAAATTCTCTACAAACATAGTTTTTATGGAGTTCTTTTCAGATGCATTGATGGTGAAGAGAGAATGGATGTCATGAAATAAGTGCATGCAGGAGTCTGTGGTGCCCACCAGTCTGGACATAGACTGTCTGATTAGATTCGAAGGCTTGGAAACTTTTGGCCTTCAATGATATAAGATTGTGTTAATTTCACAAAGAAGTGTCATTCATGCCTAGTACATGCCAACGTCATTAATCAACCTCCAGAGTTGCCTCATAGAGGTAAATACTCATGGCCATTTTCCACATGGGGAATGGATGTGGTGGGACCTTACACTTCGGCTACAACCAAGCAGTTTAAGTACAATCTTACTGCTACTGACTTCTTTTCCAAATGGGAAGAGGCAATACCTCTCAAGGAAGTCAGTTCTAAATGCGTTGTTAGCTTCATAAAGTCTAACATCATTACCAGATTTGGTGTCCCTCATACAATATTGACGGAAAATGGAACCAACTTCTATTCATCTGAGGTGAAGAAATTGTATCAAGAATACAACATCAAATCCAACCATTCATCTCGGTATCATGCAGCGGACAATGGCCAGATAGAAGCCTTCAACAAGACTCTTTCAAATATACTGAAAAAGATGGTGGATAAAGATAAGAAGTCAAAGTCTGATAAACTCTTTCATGATTTATGGGCTTATCAGACTACCACCTGCACTGTAACTCAGTCAACTCCATATTCACTGGTATATGGAACAGAAGCCGTCTTGCCCATTGAAGTTAAATTACCTTCGCTCAAAGTAGCCATTTGTGATCAGTTATCTAAAGATGAACAATCTAAAACGCAATTGAATGAATTGGAACGGTTATATGAGAAAAGACTGTGCACTTTGCACCACTTTGAAGTCTATCAGAATCAAATAGCACGAGCTTTTAAAAAAAAGTTTGTCTCTGTTCAGTCACTTAGGCAGAATTGGTATTAGTTCTCAGAACTCCAATGATACCAGGAAAGAAACCTCCCAAGCTTGAGTGAAAATGGGAAGGACCTTACTCAATACATAGGGTCTACTCCAATGGAGCTTATTCATTAATATCGATGGATGGAGAACTCATCACAACTCCAACCAATGCTAGATTTTTGAAGAATTATTTTGTATAAACACAAAATGCATCATCAAAGGTCCTGTATGACCTTAAACTACACCACCGTCTAACAAGACGTTAAACTGCATCATCAACGGTCCATGCATATGACCTTAAACTATTCGCACTTTCTTCCAACATGACACTAAAATGTATCATCCCTTTTTCGTCCAACATGACGTTAAACTGTGAAAAAGTATCTAATACGTCCAACATGACATTAAATGGTGTAATATTTTTTCCTCACTACAAGACATTAAACTGCACAGTCCCTCTTTCGTCCAACATGATGTTAAACAATATTGTCCCCATTGTCCTAACTACATGACACTAAACTGTACAAAAAGTCCTTGATACATCCTACATGACATTAAACTGTACATTGTCCCTGATACATGACACTAAACTGTGCAACACCAATAGTCCTAACTGCAAGACTTTAAACTTCATAGTCCCTCTATATGTCCTACATGACATTAAACAATGCATCGTTAAGGTTTTTGTTACCTCTTGTTTCTCACACTGAGTATGAATCACGTGAGCTTAGAGCAAACCTCAACCATAACAGTCTCTCTCGTCTACTAACCATGTGTAAGTCCCAACAACATCATTTTTTAGTTCGTTGTCCCCAAGAACAACTTGATCATTAATTCATTATTTAATTGAACTACGTGGACTTTGATCCATGCCTTCCAGGATGGGTATGTAGGAAACCTCCCAAGGTTCAATCCCAAAACCAATCTATTCACATCAGTTCACCTCCATCTCATACGATGTTGATTCATGAAACCGCCCCTAAAATCAATATCATTACATTGGTTTACTTTCGTCCTTATTATACAACGTTAAACTATACAACACTTTTGTCCAGTTTGAAATCAAACTACAATATTCTTTGATACCCTCACTTGAGAGGGAATCATTATTTACGTTGATTTTCAATCATGTTTTATTCCATAGACTATGTGCATACATGGAAATACCTGAACCTTTTATCTTGGGTTAAACCATCATTGCACTAAAGTCCCCTTTTGTCCCTTCACATGTATGAACCAAATCTGTACAGAGGGTATTTCTAGAACTACGTGGGCTTTATTCCCATCCTTATGGGATACGTAGGAATGTTCGAGTGTCCCTCAAATCCAGCCCCAAGTATTTCGGCCTAACCCCAAATTCCACTTTCAGTCCCTTGGCTGAAAATTCCCCATGAAAACACACATTGTGTATTTCTTACAATGGTCCAAGCTCTATGACCCAAAACTAAAATCTCTAATCCTTTTTCCCACATGATGTTAAACTATAATTTAAGAACTATGTATGGCTTGATTCTCATCCTTATGGGATACGTAGTGAAGTCCAACATTTTAATTCAAGACCTAGCCACAACATGATTATGGTTAGCATTGATCTGTGTATCTTCGTATATATTGGACAATACCCATATTTATGTGTCATAATCCTAACCTTAAATATTTTCATATCTTCATAGCCTATTTCTTGACTTTTAGTCACAAAAATTTCAAATTTCTGAGAGTTATTTTACCTGACTATGCAGCATGTGCCCTTAGGCGGCCTTGCATAAACAGTCCACATAACAGACTAGTCAGCCGAAAGATACTGTTATTTGACTATGTAGCCAATGCCCTTAGGTGGCCCTACATAATTCAACCCCCTAACAGGTTTGTTAAATAATGGTAACTTCATTCTTGGGAAGAAATCCTCTTTTGTACTTATTGGTCATAAATGACAGTATATAGGGATCCGTAAAAATAGCTATCCTTAACATATTTGTCCCATATCCTTTTTCATGATCTGAAATCATTCAAGTTTATGGTTTATATTCTCCTTCCCTACGTTTGGGTTAGACCTTCTTAGGAGTGATATTCATCCAGTTCTTCTATAATCTTGTTTGGAAATATCTTCTCCATATTCAAGTACCACTTTCCATTCAACAAACTCTATACTTTGGAAACTTTGAATCTCCATAAACTTTCACTGGAATTTAGCACTATGAAAGTAAATTTTTGAGAGTTCTTTTTCCTGACTATGCAGCACGTGCCCTTAGGCGGCCTTTCATAAATAGTCCATGTAACAGACTTTTTATCCAAATGATACTATTTATTTGACTATTCGGCCAATGCCCTTAGGTGGCCCTGTATAATTCTACCCCCTAACAGGTTTGTTAAATAATGGTAACTTCATTCTTGGGAAATACTTCTTCTAATGCCTTTTAGCTCTTTTTCATATCATTCCTCATATCCAAATATTCTTAAGTAATAGTTTACATATTTTCCCTCATACTTGAGTATGGTACTATGTTTTCAGATGACTTTTCATGGAATTGAGTCAATTCTACTTCATTCATTCAAAGCTATTTTGACCTTAAACATTAGCCTATTTATGTCCGACGTGCATGAATTTAAACTACCCACAAAAGACAAGGGAACTCTGAATAAAAGTCATGTTCCAGCTCACTAAACATACATTTTGTATGATTTAGGTAATATTGAGCAATTAAAAGATTCGAAGTTTATAGGTTTATTTATAATAATCCTAGTAAAAATCAAATTATGCTTATTAGGCCCATTGGCTTAGGAAAATTTAAAGCAGGTAGAAGGAAAATACATGCACAAGTGATTGAAGATGAAATAATTCTTTCCATTTGATGCACAAGAATTAGAAGGACATCCACAGATTAGAGTCTCTTCTATTTTCCAAGAAATTACAAAATACTGTCAACATAAGTCTTCAATTGATGAACCGCATCTCGAGCTTCATCAGTAGCTACTTGAAGCTCATGCACTCGACCAACTTCACACTTTTCAGCCTGATGGAGTGCTTTCTTGGCATCCGAAATGGTCTTCATACCATTCGTTTGAACTCCCTCCAGTGAATTATTGAGTTGGTCAAGTTCCCCAGTAACAACATATAACTGTTGCTAAAGGTGCATCTTATGGACAACTTTTTCTTTGATCTTATGCTTCAGCTCCTTCATCCTGCCAGTATTGTTAGCCTCATCTCAGGATACAACATCCTCAAATTCACCGATGTTGACTGACAGAATCACCCTAGTAAGATCTTCATGACACTTTTTCTCCTGCTCCCTCCTGAAGATGACTAGTTTCACCGCGGTATGGATTTCTTGATATCCAAAACCGCCAAGTCCTAGCATGACGAACTTGGACGAGAATCGAGGGATCTTTGATGATAGCTCTTCTAAATGAACCTCAGATATGATTTTCCATATGTTGTTCTATGCCATGCATCGTGAGAAGATGAGCACCTTAAACACCTCTAGGTCTGATTCAATATCATCATCATAGGGGGCATGTAATCTAGGATTAATGCTCTTAAGGAAGTTCCCTGTTCTGCTCCTCCCCCCGGACCTGTGCTTCTTCACTTTCAATTCTTGTTGGGGAAACAGCTGGGGCCTCACCTACAGATCTAGCCACTGCAGTTGATGGCCCTGCATAATTAATTGAAATCATTGGTTAGTTTCAAAGGATAAAAAAAGAATCGATTGCCTTGAAAATTAAGTACAATCACAAATATTGTTATCCTTTACCCAAAAGTAGATTAGTAACCTGAGAAGACTCCTCCCCATCTTTCCCAATCTCAATAGGATCTTCAAGATGGGTCTCAGGAGGGTTTACTGGGTTTATATCTACTTGAGCTAATGTTTCTGCAATAGTAGTGTTGACATCAATGTTTACACCCTCTTCAGGCATTGGTAGTTCAACAGATTCTATGGATGGAACTACATATTATTTTCAGTCTTGATTAGAAGTGTAAATTATAAGAAAATTTACTAGGGAAAGGATAACACGCACGCCCAAGGTCTTCTAAGTCACATGACAACTTAGTATGATCATAAAATTCTTCAAAAGACATGCCACGATTCATCATTTCATCCAATGATATTTCAGAATCCTAGTTAGTCTCACCAGTGGGAGTGTTTGATATCTCTTCTTGATGACTTACGTCCTGCAGCCCCTGACCCTGGATAGCATCTTCGGATAAAATCACGACATCAGTTGCAACAGCCTCCAGAAGCTCTAATGCAGGAGTTGAACCTGAAGTATCACAGAATGGAAGTCAGTCAGTGTTTTGTTCAATATTTTTTATGAAGCAATGTTGAATTTCCAGAAATAGGTTCTTCTCTTATTGCAATAGCAACAGGAGGAATACTGGGAACAGATGCTAGCTCTTCTCCAAGAGCAGCCATGTCAGCTTGAATCTGTGATTTTTCCATAGCACCCTTCGTAGTCCTCAGAGGAGGATCAGTCCTTTCCCTCAAAGGTGAAATTGAAGAAGCCCCTGCTATCCCAAGGAAAATGAGAAATATTTTCATGGTTTAGGACTCATGATTATCCGAAGAACTTACCACTGCTAATGAAGCGTTTAGCTATGGTCTTCTTCCTCTGATGTTTTTGCTTCCTTGGCTTTTTAAGAGTATCAGCAGTCCCCATTATAGGTACCTGGATGGGAGAGGGTAAAGCCATGAGCAACTCCTCATCCATGGCCTATTGGCCTGGAGATATCTCGCCTGGTTCATGAGGAGATTCAACAAAATCCCCGATGGCAGTACCACCAGGGCTATACTGTGGCAAAGGAACCTTAGTAGTTTTGGAAGGCTGCAAGATAAAGAAAACAATTTCCTTGAATAACAAATCTTTGACTGAAATCAAGTTGCAAAGCAAATAATAAAAAGAAAACTTACATATTTAGGAGCCACATACTCTTGCCACTCCCCATCAGTGGTGTCATGATCCATCATTTCCTTAACCCACTTGGTGATAGAGATAGAATCATTGGTATCATAGATGTAGGCCTTCAACTCTTTGACATAGGCTCTTACTTCATCAGGGTTATCCTTGAAATGAATATTCGCAGGAGCCTGAATAGTCCCTATTCCAGGAAGACATAACCCTTCACATAACTCCATCTAGATAGTTTCAGTATCACAATATACATACGGCCATGTCTGGATGGACTCTGGTCATAGATATGAGGGTGTACTAGAAGGTTGTGAAGAGGGTCCTACAACCTTGGATTTTAATTTCTTTCTATCTCCTACAACTTTAAAAAGAGCATGAATAATTGTTACTCTATAAAGTTACATGCAATTAAAATTGCCTCAATAAAGTAACTCACTAGGAGTTGATGGAGTGACTCTCTTGATTCTGACAGGGGGATTATATACGGCACGAGGCCGTTTTGACAAATGTTGTATCTCCTGAGAGTCTAATGAATCAGCCTCGGTTGAAGAACTCGGTGAACTAGCTTCAAGGGTGGAAGAATCACCTACCACCTGAATTGTTTCTTTAACAATGGTTCTCTTCTTCTTCCCAACCAGGTCAAAAAGTTTATTCAATATGGCCTCAGGATATGACGCTATCCAGTTTTCAGCATACCATACGGTCAAATTGCTTACTGCTTCAGTATTTGGTAAGTCAAAGACTACCCCAGTCCTTTCCATAGCCATGAGAAACCATAGTTACCGAGAAACCATTGGATGCTGCTATGATCTGACGTGCACTGGAGGATATACAACAGTTGTTTACAGACACTTGAATTGTCATGAAAATCAATATGGAGAATAGGTCTAACATATAATTTCCCCATCAATTCTGGTGGCCAATACACTATCTCTACAGGCCAGCATATAAGACCTCTGTTCCAAGCTGGCTGATCCATCCTCAACAAATAGCCCTGTCGGCGGATTTCCATAGGGAAAGAAGTGGAATTCCTTATGCATACCCAACCTTGGCCTAATATCATAAGCATTGAGGTACAAAGGACAAATTATAGAGAATTCCTGAACAGATGGCCTGAAAGAACTTCCAGGAATCTGTATTCCATTTTGAACAGCATATGTCCGAAAGTGAGTGGTGATCCATCCCCATAAAACTTGGAATGGTCTCACTAATCTCAAAGCAGACTTACCCATATAGACATGGAGTAAGCTCCTATGAATCTTTGCCAAAACTGGGGTATCCAACCCCACCATCTTCCTCTCAGCTAACTTGTTTGTGACAACGAAGGTCCCTGGCCTGATGCCTCCCTTCGAATCTCTAACTGGAAAAAGATAGACACTGATCCATAAGGCTAAAAATCCTGTCAGACGGGTCTTCTTCAGGATTTTATGATTCACTTCATACCCCCATTTCTCAAACTCTCCTGCTTCTAGAGTCAGCCAAAATGTTCCAGGAATACCTCTCTTATCTTCTCTAGGGTAGCTTGTAGGACGAGTACAGGTGGGCCCCATTTCCCTCTTCTTCTTGAGAAAAACATTCATCCATTCCTCTGGATGAATATCCCTTCTAGAATAAGTCTTTGAAGTCTTTAAGATTTTGAGCTTATGACAAATCTTTAATAACTCTCGAACCAAATCGGGAGACTCCTCTAGATCATTCATGGTTGCCTTTGGAGGGACAAATTCATCATACATATCACCCAAGATTAGAACCCCTAAGATCTTGTAGACATCCCACAAACTAATGCCTACTTTTCCATGGTCAGATGGAAAGAATTAGTTTCCGGGCTCCAGCGGCTAAGAAATTATGGTGCAAAATTATCATTCCTATAAACATATGTCTGTCCAGCCCAGAAAATTTCATAAATTGCAGCTCCCTTCAGATCCTCGATAAACTCTTCACAAGTTTGTCGCACCCAATAATCCCACATCCAAGTTGGCTTCACCCCTCCTCCAGAATGAAATTCCTATTTCTCCTTCCAGCCTTTGGATTGATCCATCTGAGAGTTTCGAAATACTAATGGATAACAATGTGGTTGCGGCTCAGTATTGTGACGTTTTAGATCTAGAGAACACGAGCTATGATGCATTATATAAGCTTTCTTTACTGTTACAGCATTTGAAAATGTTCCTGCGATTGAGACATTCGCTGAAGAAAAGTTGGTATACGATAGAAACCAGGAAGGCGGGAGATAGTTCTTTGCCTCTGGAATATTGACATCTTGTAAGTGACCATAGCCATACAGAGGCAGATAGATGTTGTGTGGGAAATCATGATGATATTTCTTCATATGATTAGCCAAGTCTGGAAGAGTGCTTTCATGGATTGAATAGTAATCATGGCCAATTATGTCCATCATTTCATCAATTCTTTTTCTCTCCAGTTCATGAGTCATTCCGATTATCCTTGGAGACATTTGATCTGCACAAAAGTTGAATAATCAACTCTTAAATTATGTTAATTTTTCATAAAATTTGTGAAGGATTTGAAGAAATTGACTAAGTCACTAAGGCGCGTAAGTCCCATAGTTGGAGCTCAAGTAGTCTTCGGTCGCACAAGTATTGGTCACGCAGGTATCACCGCGCAAGTCTAAATACCTTAACAGTAGTGTGACACAAGAAAAAGAAGAGCGGATGAGCAAAAGCCGAGAGCCAAATTGCGTGCTGAGAGAAAGAAGTCTGTGAGAGCTGAGTGCATTGCGCGAAATGAATCCCCCTATTTATATACGTGGCCATAACCCTGCGCACTGTACCCTGTGCGGTTAAAGGCCGTACCCCTACGCGCCAGACCCTGCGTGCCCAAAGCTCATTTGCGCGTCCTACCCTGTGCGCCCCAATTTCCTTTTGATTTTCAATTTCTTCAGAGTCAAATCCGCATTTCTTTTGGATCCAACTCTGAGGGGGGGACTTTTTTTGACGCTCCTTTCATCACAAAATCTAAAAATTAGAAAAGGGGATTATCTTAAACTTAATGTGATTCAACCTTTGGACAAATATCAAAAATTGGAAAAGGAAGGGATAAAAAGAATGTTGCACAAGGGTCGCACAAGAGCTACGATGGTCACGCAAGTACACTTGAGTGCATCAATGGTCGCACAATTCCACTTGCGTGCCCTAAAGAATAACTGCCCAGGGTCTTCACTAGCCTATAAATAGACCCTGTGGGCCCCCCATTTCGGGAGGAATTTTTTCCAGAAACGTAGATTTGAGCTCCTGGCGGCCTAGTCTCTTCTCAAATCTTCTAAAACACTCCTAAGGTAATTTCTTTCCTAGAATGGAAGATCTAAAGAGCGGGAGGAAGGTCTATGTGTTGAAACTCATCAACACTTGCATGCCTGAGTGGCCAGCCCTTAAGGGAAATGGCCATACCTACACGCCACCTAACACCTTCAATAGAACTTGTGTGTCACTCTTCTGGAAGAACATCAAGATGATTATAAAGTCTTTAACCAAGAGTCGCACAAGTATTACCCTGCTGGTTAACCGTCGCGCAAGTACCCATGCGTCGCGCGGGTATACCTGCGTGACCAGGACTTGCGTGCCTATATAGTACCTGTGCTCCAGCCAGGACTTGCATGTCCCTGCCTTTTTGGGTTCCCTTCTTGCCCATTTCACCCCTCTTAAGCCATTATACCTCTCTTATTCAAGATTCAGTCTTCAAGACACTCTTCAAAGCCATTTATGGCATGATTTCTTGATTTGACTTCCTTATCTGAAAGGAATTCTGTGGAATATCTCTCAAAACCTAGTGATTTACACATCTTTATGTCACTAAAGATTGATATTTCATTCATTCAACCTCATCCTTTAAGATGAGAGAACCCATTAACCTGGGCCTTCTTTTCAGGAGTAAGTCCCAATCATAATTCTCAAATATGGGCCTCCTTTTCAGGAGTAAGCCCCTGTCTCAAATCTGGGCCTCCTTTTCAGGAGTAAGCCCAAAGTCCTCATTAATTTGGGCATCCTCTTCAAGAGTAAGCCCCAAGTCCCTTAATTTTTCAAGTCCCTTAACTTGGGCCTCCTTTTCAGGAAAAATCCCCAGTCTTAATTTCCCTTAACCAGTCCTAATTTACCATTGATATGGGATTCCTTCTCGGGAGTAAAACCCAATCATAAGTCCTCTTCTAATTTGGGCCTCCTTTTCAAGAGTAATCCCCAAGTTAGAATATTCAAATCTCTATGATGCACATATACCTTTATGGACCTTGTTCATGGATTTCTTCCCTGAAGAAAATCCTAATCTTCATATATCTGGGCAGTCATACATACATAATCCCCACATTATTTCTTATGATTGCATCTTTCATGGCACAATTATCTGGTTTTTACCAACACCTCTTGTTTCTCACACCGATCATGACTCACGTGAGCTTAGAGTGTAAAAGTAATTATGAAATCCTTCTTTGAGCCATCAATCATAAACATCATACTCCCTTAATTGAACTACATGGGTTCTGATTTCTTTTCTAAACAAAGGATACGTAGGTATACCATCTTTAGGTTCGATCCCAACTCTGAAATAATCAATTTCCTTCTTAATGACAATAAACATCTAGTGACCCACTGAGTGGATTTAAAACCATCATGGTCATAATAATGACCAAGAGACTTCTATATAAATTTGTCGATGGATACAATTGACCAAGAATATCTAGTAAATACAGATGATTCTCTATCGATGAAGAACCTCGAATACATATAAAATATTCTCTAAATTTCCTACATATTTAATCATTGATTGTCAGATCTAAAGAAAAGCTCATTTTATACTTGGTAATGTAATAAGGATTCACAAACATAACTTAAATCTATAAAGAGAGTCCCGGAGTAGACAATAATTCCCCTCAAAAAGGTGTGATGAGTCCGACGTCCCATCCTCTCAACCAATGCAAATTCCTAAGCCTCATCAATCCACAAACTAATGAGCTCCTACCTTTGGAAAGTAGGTCCAAATGGATGTGGAATCATTGGATGTTTCCAGTTTTACGAAAAAACCCGTTAGAAACCGATTGGAATGTTTTAACCTTCAATCAAGGAGGTCATACCCAAATTCAGAGGGAAACAAACACTAATGGGAAACAACACCAATTTATGATCTTCTATGTTGGAGAATCTATATCTGGAATATGATATTGAATCTAAAAATTAATCCCACTATAATGGATAAGATAATGGAAATATAAAGGCCTTAAATAAGAAATTATCAAACATACTCCAAAAGATGGAAGAAAAGAAAAAAATCTTGGATGGATAGCTTCTTCATTGCTTGTGAACTTACTAGATTATGACCCATTTCACCACATAGGCTACCCCAAACTCATTGGTATACATGATAGAGGTGGTCCATCCCAACAATGATCAATTTACCTCACTTATCATTTCAATATATGAGGTGTTTTACATAGACGTGTGATCCCAAAAATGGATGGATGAATTGGAGTTACTGGATGAGAAGAGATTTATGACGTTGTATCATTTGGAAGTATGCTAAAATTAGATTACATGAAACATTAACAAAAAATTCCTCCCCCAATTATTCCTTGGGGGAGATATGGTATTGGTCCTTAGGATCCTAATGATACCAAGGAATTAAACTCCAAAGATGGAAATATAATGGTAGGTGCCATTTCCATACATAAAATCTACTCTAATGCAGATTATTTAGTATCCTTGATGGATGGGGAGTTCATCACAGCTCCTTACAAAACAAGGTTCTTGAAGACATACTTCATGTAATCAACCACATTAGTCTAGATTGTAAGTCTTTAAAATACATAGCATCAGAGTCATAGATGCAAAAACATAATAGGTACACCATATCATCCTTGACACACAACATTAAAGTACTTAGCACCATATTCCCCACTGCATGTCGTTAAAACAATGGTTGATGTCCCTTGCATGACATAAAACCACACATTACTATGGACCTTTCCTAAGAGGGCCATTACCCAAGGTGTTGGTCTCCCACCACACATTCATTAAAGAACTACAAGTCGATTTATTTTCAATTTAATGAGATATGTAGAGATTTATAGATCCTATATCATATCCCATATATCAGAAAAAATTATAATAACTCCCTAAATATGGGCCATACTTGTGTATAGAGATTCTATAAAAGAACTGTGTGTGGATTGATTCCTTCCATCGTCAGATATAGAGATATTTCTAGAAATTATGTATTAGTCATATAAAAAAATTTCCCATCATTCATATTATAATTCTCACCATACGTTTTCCACAAAGTCACTTTTCACATTAGCTTCCTATTGGTCCAAAAAATAATACTTCACACATTTACAAAGCTTATCTTGATCGCACAACATTTAATTTATTTTTAAAATTTTATGCCATAGAACATTAAAATATGTTTTAAAAACTCCTTAGATAATGATGTTAAACTATTGTAATATCCTATGTAACACGTGTGGGATTCCATGTGTTGTAAACAAAATGATTTAATTTTGTCACTAGAGAGGATATTTTCTCTGATATCAGTCTTTTATCATGCCATAGAAAATTGTATCCGACATCATTCTTTTATCATGTCATGTTACAGAACAATGTGTGGCTTGATTCTTATTTTGGAGGGATACATAGAGATGCCTCATCCCTTTATCTTGGGACCAACCTTCAAATACGACCCCCTTTATAATACAAATAAAATCAATGTAGAGAATTCCAAAATGGGTCGCTTCATTTATAGGTTCATATTTTGAAAAATTCCCTCTCTGTACATGAGCCAAATCTGTACAAGGAAAAACTATCAAGAACTACATGTGGCTTGATTCTTTCTATCATGAGATATGCATTGTTTCCCGAATCTCCAATATTGGGTCAAGAAGCAACAAAGAAAAAAATGTTTTCTGATCCATCTATATGGGCCAGACATACAAAAGGAGCCTTTAAAAACTATGTATGGAATGATTCATGATCTATCAAGATATATAGTGATTCAAGGATATTATATAAGTATTCATCAACCACAAAATCCAAATTCCATGATCCTTTGTATCTATCACATTTTTTTGGTGGAATAAACATTTGATACCCCTTGTTTCTCACACTGATCATAGATCATGTGGGATTAAGTGTTTTGGAAATGGATTCCACACATGATCATGGATTCTATTTGTCATGTTGTGGAATTAAATTTCATACCGTATGATGTTACTCTACATGATTGTTTTCCTCATCACACCAAATTAAACTACATGGTCCCTCATGAAATATTTATTCCATGATTCTCATTTTGAAGAGATGCATAGTGATGCTTATCCCTTATGTTCTATTCCTAGATATGGGGTACCAAGAAAAATTTCCCCCTCCTATAACCAAAAAATAATCTATTCATGAAATCATAATTTGATCTCCTTTATTCAGGGGTACATCAATGAATCAGAAATTTCCCCTACTATATAAGAGATAGATATATGTGGGAGAATCTACATTCCATGGATATTATCGGTATGAATTATTATTACATACATAGACACAAACTTTTAAATATCATACGATGTGTCCTAGGAAATTTTTGATCTCCACAATCTTCCGCTGGCCATTAAAAATGGATGGTTAGTGTCCTGAGGGAACATTTGTTTGACTATACAGAATAAGCCCCAGTTTGTCTCATCGTAAGTCACCGTTTACATGCCTATCAAGCATAGGAAAATTCATCGCTAAGAGATGCCTTTTCTATCTCTATACTCCCCAATTAAAATTTATATCCCATATAATTTCTCTTGATCTGAGAACACCCAACACCAGGGTTTACGTTTTTTCCTGCATCACATCCAAGGAATGTTGAAACATCTTCTACCAATGAGCCTTTTATTACACATCATTTCCATGAAATATTTCCTTATATGCATGAACTAAAGATTCATGACCCCTCTTATTCCTAGTCACATGATGTCAAACTGTATGAAAACATCTTCTGAAAATATGATTAAACTGTAGCCTTACCCTATTTACCAAGCATATGATGTGATGAGAAACCATATCTAGATTCCTTTCATCAAAAACACAATATTAGTCTTATAAAGGGATTTATTGAATGGACAAATAGCATTTATGGAGCTTCATGATTACTTCTTCATTAAATTTTTCTTACTTTCTTACCGCATGATGTCAAACTGCACAGATATTGTACTCATTGCATGATACCAAACTACATGATTTCCAAGTAATATTCTAGAATTGATTCCTATTATCATAGTATGCATAAAAATTCCATAATCTCCAATAATGGTCCTATAAACAGCACAAAATTGTTCCCAATCCCTTTGTATGGGTTATGGCTGTATAGGGAATTCTCACCCTAGAACTATATATGGATTGATTCCCATTTTGGTGTGATATGTAGTGGCACCCAGCTCATATATCCTAGTGAAAAATCTAAAAAAACTCATCCACCCTCAAATATATGAGTTATATCTTCATAGAAGGGTCCAATATGGGTTTTTACCCCATTAGTGAGCTTGTATTCAAAGTAAATGACACTTCCCCACACAAGATCTCAATCAATGAGGGAAATATACACAAAAACTACGTATAGATTGATTCTCATTTTTATAAGATAAATAGTGAAAACTGAACACTATGTCTCAAGACCATAAATAATTAAAATAAACCCCCATTATTGTGTATGTTTCATACCTTCACAAGGAAAATATTCCTAGATATTCATCGGTAATTTGAAAATCAAATGAACATTCCATAATTAAACAATTTACTTCCACAAAAAAACCTATATGTTTAGGGAATCCTGAATCACCTCAATAATTCCCTATCTATCAGAAAATGTGGTCCATTGTCCTAGGGATTCTTTTTTTGACTATGCATGATATAACCCTATTTTATTTTTATAAATCACCCTAAAAGGCTATTCAACTAGAGGTATATTTTTCCCTAGGAGAGACCTCTTATATTTCCATAAGAGCTAATGAAATTTTCATCCTATGTCACTCCTTGGATTTAGTGCTCCTATTATTTTATCTTATAATTTCCCCCTCTAATGACTATAGATTATGGAACATTATTGGATAGGTTACTGTGAAAAGGGAAAATCAATAATCAATTGGTCAATACAATGAAACATTAAGATTTTAGCTCATAACAACCTACCCATAAGATGTTAAACAACATTGTCCATATCCTAGTAGAACAAAATTAAACTATACAATGATATGAATTCCCTTTCCCAAGACCAATTCAGGTAGGAATAGTTTCCCATACATGGTCAGTGCGAATTTAAACACCTTTATCGTTCTCATACATATCTTCTTGATAAACCACACTTCATGGTCGTAGGAAATGTGGATATATACAAACTACCTAGCCATTATAAATGGAGTTTCAGTGTCTTGAGGAATCATTTGATTAACTATGCATAATATAATCCAGTTGGATTTGCATAAATTTCCCACAAAAAAGAGGTTTTTCAATCAGAGGAAAATCCATCACAAGAAGATACCTCTTTTACCTCTGTAATCCTCGACCACATCACACAAGAAAATAAATTTCATATTTGATATAAGGTTGTTCCTTTTATGCTTTTCCCACATAATGATTCATATATGGAAACCAAAATACATTGACTCATAATTTCCCCTTCATGTCTATACACTATTGGGATATTCTCAACCATAAATTTTTATTGGGGTCATCCCCCCATAATTCGTGGTCAAAAATATTTGACCTAAAAAACCTATTACATTAGTCTAAATTGGTAAAATATGAACTTTCCCCAAAAATAGACACAATACTCATTAGTTTGAAAACACGCAAAGGGAATGCCAGGAAAAGTCAATTCCCATCTTGAGAAACCTATACTTTCCATGGTTTAGGGAAAAATTGAGTAATTAAAAGAAAAAAAAGGAATGAAACCCATTTGGTTGAAAAACCTCAAAAGGGTGACCTAAGAAATATTAATGGAACTCCCATTATGTATGTATGAAAGGATACATAGGAAAAAATTAGGGTGGTATCAGAAAAGACAAAAAGTCTATAGGGTTTTCCCTGTAACCATATAAATAGTTAATACTTTTCTGATTAAGCCCGTTGGCTCAGGTACAAATCATAGTATTACAAGATATTTTTGGGAAACACAATCTGAGAAACTTCATCCTTAGGAACCCCTACTATTTTTCATAATAAGAGCCCATTCGGATGAGGGAATTTTTTGGGTCCTCAAAAATTTTCATGGAAGGAAAATAAATATTTCCATGAATTTGGATAATGGTAATAAACTAAACCTAAAAATAATTTGAAGAAAATGTTAAAGAGGACAAGAAACCCCAAAGGAGGAGGGTCAGCATTGTAAATATCACTATGTGGATAGTTGATCTTCATGGAATTCCTCCCCAATACAAGTTATACTCCAAATGGAATAGTTCATAGGATTATATAGTATTACTGATGTCATGGAATAAAACGAAGTCATTTTTGAGGATGGGATATGACTTCCATCACTACAAAAAAATGTACCATATAAATGATAAATAAATTTTAGGCAAAGATGGTGTTTTTCATCTCCCATGAAAAGAATCATTCGTGTGACTGGATGTCCTTCCTAGGTTACCACTAATAAAGGCCTTATATCCCACCATGGATGACCGGATATCCCTATACCAAGTAACACAACTCCTCTAGAAAAAAAGTGTGAGACATAGAGAGAGGAATAAAAGTGAATTTAAATATGAAGAATGTTGTGAGAGCCATTGATTCCCAGTAGGTAAACCCACCACATGATATTAAGGAAGAAAAGGAATTCACTTGATAATTCACAAACTCGAAACCATCTAGGGACACCATTCTACGAATTATAACGTTGATACACCCTTTTCTATTTATCACCCTATATAGTAGAAAACTATGTGGAGGAGACTCTGACTTGTATAGAAAAATACTATGTGGGAAGAACACAACTCTATGTATAAAAATTCTCCATAGGTAGAACTCTACTCAACATATCAAAACAAAACATGGGTTAAACTCAACCCTGCATAGAAAACAATTACATTGGATGAACATAGGGCCACTTAGAAAGATTATACATGGAGGGAACCCTGGACCATGTATCATAATTCTACATGGAGGGAACACCACGCTGTATACTAATATGATATGAAGGATGCATCATCTGAGGGAGTAAAATTTTCCTAGTCATGTCACTTCTGACCATTATTCCATTCAATCCCATCATGGCCCCTCCATAAGATACCATTATGACCTCACTAATCAACCTTTTTTTTGAATGAATCTCTGAGCGTTATGTGGGAACCCTTTAAAGTAATCATTCGAAGGCCTCTTCCAAAACTACACAACATGTATGATCAAATCATTTGATACATAATCATGTACTCTTTAGTCTACATACCCATGGTAAGAAGAGTCATGTTGGTAGCCTCCTTGACATCGGGATATCCTCATAAATATCTCAAGTATAAATTCTCATGGCAATGAGAGTCCTAAACTTAAAGGTGATCACATGGACCTCCCTCAATCTAGATGGGAAGGGAGATAGTGTCTTTGACATTTCCCTTTGAGCATAGTGAATTATAATCCTATCCTTCCCATGAATTAGACTATGGTAATCCCTCTTGGAGTAATAAAATAATCATTCTTGTGTAAGGAGGCACTATTGATACTATTCTTTGGCCTAGGGAACAATAATAGGAGGGGAGGGGTATCAAAACCCTCTCTCATTCCATCTTCCTTTAGGCCCAGGCCTCATCAACCTGTGTAAACAAATTAGATTTTGTGGTTTATAGATCTGAAACTTCCTCTCATTTATCACAAATAGAATGATTGAAGATCATGAAAAATGCATGACCCATATATTGACATCCTACATTGTATAATCAATAATAATATCCAAGAAAATTGCATCATTCCTAGTGTAAGCCACATAAAAAATCGCCTCATATTCGGTATAATACCCAACCATTCCACCACACAACCTTGAAAGGGCCATATCCCCAATGAATTTAATACCATGCGAATCCACTAATGTTTCAACCCAACCTTTTTAACTTCATGGTATTTGATTACTGAGTAACTATGATACATATAATGCCTCATTGATGTCCAAAACCAACACCTAAAATGTAGACTAATCTTATCTAGTCCATATTACCAGTAGTGTCACACCCAACTCAAAGCTTAATACTACTTTAGAGCCCCTTTTATTAATATATTTATTGGTATATATACCCTATAAGATCATGTCCTCATATGGGAGACCACACTTCTTCTAGAAACATTGTCAACTTTGATGTAATCCAACACATAACATTGACTAGAAACCTTTAACCAAGGAGTCCATTCCACATGCCCCTAATATTCATGGTTTGATCATTAGAACATGACCTTAAAAGGTATTATTTTTTCCTTTAAGTGAAAATAAACAATGTGGGTTCTTAATCCATTCACTAGGATAAGTATGAATCATATATTATGGGTTTGATCCCAATATGAAAGCAAATTCTGTATCCTTGAATAATGATAAGTTCCAAAGCACCTCACTACATGTATTAAATTCAATATCATAATAAAAGGGAAAAAATAATATAATCCATCTTTAAGAGGAAACCATTAATGGGGAACAATAGATACATACATAGATCTCCAACGATGAAGAACCTCAGATATATACAAGTGATTTTAATTTCCACTCATGATAATAATTGATTGGTAATCATAGGAAGAACATTTTTATTACTGAAAAAAGGATTTGTGAACATATATTAAATCTATATGGGTGTATCAGAAGATGAAATAATTCCCCCCAAAGTGGTGTGATGAGACTTAATTCCCATCCTCTGAAAAAATTTGAGTTCTTAAGTGTCATTGTCCAAGTTCCCCAATGAATGTATGCCACATGAATGTTGATTGTTGATTTTTCACAGAGATGAGATCCATTGGGGGTTTCTAGTTCCATAAATAATCCCCATAGGAAACCAACCCATCACAAGAATGTTCAAAATGGAATGGTTAACCAAATATGAATGATCATGAAATACTCAATCCCCCCACAATCAATCATACTTGAAAAAAAGACACCATGAAGCAATTTTTTGAAAACAAAATTATCATGAAACAAAAAATATTACCCAATGTATTTGAGTTTTATCAATGTGAATCCATCATAAAATGTACATGATTAGGTTTTCCATGAAATTAAATCAATCAAAATGAATAACCTCAATAAATACACATTAAAAGAACTAGATTTTATAATTCGATATCAAATAATAATTCAATCATATTTCATAATGACTGAAAATAAAAGATAGAATCAAATATTTTTACATTTATATCTTATTTCATAAGCATAGGTTTGAAAATTTTCATTCTTTTAAAAAACTTCATGATTAAGGGACAAAAAATTCCCACTAATCAGGTTTGATTTTAAAGATTTCATTCTAATAAATAAACATAAGGAAGGTGTTACCCCATAAAAGGAATAGAGAATAATACAATTATATATATAATAGACATGTATAGTGAATTTAGAATCATTTAATGACATGAAATTGAGAGATAAAATTATTTAGTTAAAGAATGTTAAAACCTAAAGAAAAATGGCAGTTCATAGAGGTCACATACCCTTTTTTCCAGATGCATTTGGAAGATTAACATAATATCATAAATATTAAAACAAATTAAATTACTTACTTACTTAGTTTTTTATGAATATAAACTTGATTTATTATAATTTTATTATGTTCATTTATAACAATTTCAATAAGATATAATGTTTAATTTCATTACTTCAATGTTTTTAATTTCATTGTTTTGAGGTAGGATCACTTGTGGATAATTATTGATCTTATATTCAAAAGGTAATACAACTAAAGAACTAAAATTAAAATGTATTATTTTATTTAATGAAATTTAAATTATCCCAAATACCCATATATGTTATGACATGGTTATGATTCTTTTAGTATAAAAATAAAGTTGTAGGATAAATCCATTTAGGTAGTTTTACCAAATATCAAAAACTATTTTCATTCAATTTAATATTATGAATATATTTTCATTCCATAATATAAAATAAGTTATAATATTCTTATTATCATCTTATTTAATGATAATAATATTTTTATGTCCATCCATGATAAATTGGAGGAAAATGAAGTGTGTTGTTTCTGAAGGCATTAAACTCACCAGATTGAAAACAACATTTTAGTTTTATGAAAGAAATAAGGGATGGCATAAGATGGATATTCCACCATAATAATAACATATAAGTATATTTAGGATACGTATTTTACTATTTATAGGTGGATGTAAAACATAATTTGGTGGTAGAATAAGAATAAAATTGATAGATGTTAGACAACAATGTTCTATCTTCCTTTGGTTGTATCCTCTTAGAGTAACCCTTAAGGATTATTAAAATGGTTTTTTGATGAGACTAATAGAACAAGTACATTTTAGAGAGGATTGGAAAAAATTTAGGGTAGAAATTTGGTAATCTTTAAGGTGTAGAATGTTTTAGTAGAAGGGGTTGTGAGAGGTGGTATTTATAAGGGGATGAGTGGGGTGTTTTTGAATATTATATCCATTAGTTTATTATTTTGGCTAATAAATACCAGTAGTGTTAATTTTTGTGACTATATATAGTAAATGGTTCATGTGAGTTTGAACTAATGATTTCACATATCATCCATGAATCAAAAATTTATGTATTTATAATATAATGTTAAATATCGTAGTTTTTCATCTTCCACTATTAACAAAAAAATGAACTATTCTAAAAAAACATAAAAATTTCACTCTAATAATTTTTCAATTTTTGGATTTAAAAAAGGAAGACCATTTTATGAAAATATTTTTTCATATATGAGAAATTTAAATTTAAAATATAATCATCATTTATTGGATAATTCTAATTCTAATATTACGATCAAGTTTATAACCCTTCAAAAAATTAATTAAGGTCTAATAGAATTATTTTAACATTATATTAGAAACTAATATTAAATTCTAAATTATTATTTTTTGAAAATAAAAATTATTTTAAATTATAACATTTATTTTAAAATTTCAATTAAAACATTTATGTTTTACAGAAAAACAAATACATAATTTATCATTTAAAAAAATTATATTCTTGTTCCATGATATAAATATTTGATATTACATTTTATAAAAAAACATTATTTAATATTTTCAAGGTGATGTAACTATTATAACAGCTAGGTTACTATTCTACTAATCAAATTAATATTCTAATGGTTACATTAACAATAATCATATGTGATCCATACATCCAATAAATACCACATATTTGAATAATTATTCATTAAAATATATTTTATCTCAATTTTATATATATTTTCTTTTTCTAAATTCATATTTCATTACTAAAATTCTTAATCATTTATATTGTGATGTTTATGAGTAAGATTAATTTTGGGGATTTAGTAGATCAAAAAATTTCCATTATTATTGTCTCATTTTCAATTTTTATCCATTATAATATTTTCACTTCTTATGGACATACCGATTATCTAAATTAAAATTAAAAAATTATATAATATTATTCATGGTTTCATCATGTGGTGACTGTTCATTATATAATATAATATTACATAGAATGAAATAATTTTATATTCATAAGGGGAATTCCTTTGATATAATTATTTTTCATTACATATTATTTGAGGATTAAAAAAATTCCCTTTTTAGTATGAATAAAATAATAAAAACCCTTTCCATATTCAACAATATGGCATAAAAAAATTCTCCATGAGAAATATTATTCATGTTTATTTGGACATGATTGAAAAATATTGAATCCCACAACAAGTTATCCCATTTCAAACTCAAATAGTATTAATTTAGAGTGTTTTCCAATTGAAGAAAGTTAACTTTTTTTCACCACCATTTAATCAAAACACAATAATTTTTATCCACTTCACCAAACATCAAACTAATTGAAACATTTATTCAATATATTTACTTCAATGTTTAGAACCACCATATTGTGTTTCATACCTTTAAAATTAAGTGTATTCTTTTATTTTATCATGTTTTATTCGATATATACTGATTAAAATCTTTTTATTTTAGTGAAAACAAAAATATCAAATGATACATAAACATTATCTTGATTTTTAAAATCATCGACAAGATTTATATCATCTATGGTATGTGATGAACACTCATTGTCCAATATCCATAAACACTTAATTTCTAAAACATTCAATACAGCTTCCCCAAAATGTTATTTCCCTTTAATTTTTTATTTTTATATTCAAAACTTTTTTTATTATAATTAATACTCAAATAATTCCATGATATGTTAAAATTGTTCTTAGATTCATAAATTGTTTTGGTTACACCTTCTATAAAGTTATTTCAATTCCAAAAAAAAATTCATTATTAGTTATGAAACCTCTTCTCTTATTTGATCTATTCTTGCATGAGTGGGATGAAACCCATAAAATAAAACCATACATATCTTATAGGTATATTTAAATACCCTTTAATAACTTAGAATCCTCTTGGTATATTTTTTATGCCACTAAAATAGAATAAATAAACATATAATGAAAACCTTCTTCCATAAATGGATTATTTTCTCGATTATGTCACCTACTACCGTTAACCTTTTTTATTTTATTTTAAAATTCTTTTTTTCACACCATAAATATTACCTAATATCTAACACAGAATTGTTTCATTAAAATTATATCTTTAATTTTCAACCTTCCATTTTTTGCATATGTTTCATTCAATTTTTCATTTTTAGAGTTCCCATAATTCATGAATTTTATATATTTATCCAAAACTATAACATTATTTAACTTCTAAAACAAGTAATAATTTTATTACACAACTCCATAACCTTATAGTACCTTTTATTAATGTATTTTGTGATAAATTAAACCATCACATAAATTATAGGCTTCAATTCCATTCAAATTTCCCATTGAACCTTCGAAATTATTTAATATATTTCTCAACGTTAACCCTGAACTTGTTCACTAAATGTTTATAATCTAGTAGCCTATATATAACTGTATAAAGTTATTTTTATTACACTTTCACTGTATCATCAATATAATCCTTATATTTTTATCTTAAAGTAATAACAACATCTAATAAACAATAAATTTTATAACTTTCATTCCATTTCAACATTTGTTGTAACAAAGTTGTTAGAGTTTTATGGATATTTATTTAAACATTTATTATCTTTCTTTGGAAATTTGATCATTTAATTTGACTCTTTTAAATCCCACTTTATCATAAAATCCATCTTAGCATATTTTTTATATCGCCTTTATCATTATCAATAATTTAGTCTTCATGTTTCACTTTACTGATCAAATTTTCTTCTTTAACTTCATTTTAAGAATTAAATTAACCTTAATCTACACTAGTTTATTCATTATATAACTTAGATAAGATTTTTTTTTTGATTTTTAGTTATTATTACTTTTTTATATTCGTGGTAACCTTATAGTTATTCAGTTTTGATGTGTTTTTGAGGAACTATTTGATGACTCAACATCGTCATAACCTTATTCTTATTTTATCTTTGATTTTTGGTTTTAAAATATATAATAAATTAAAATTCAAAGCATTTAAGTAGATTATTTTCATGTACCATTATTCTAATTTTCTTAAATCTATTTGAGAGGAATTAAATAAATATTTCAATCATTATCTCCACATTTTAAGAATCTTTGGAATTTTCCTTGTACTTATTCAATTATATCCATATATTCTCCTCCTTAAAAAATTCAAAGGATGTTTAATTTTATTCATTACTATTATTCGTAAGAGAATTTAATTTCCTCATTTTAAAATAAATAGATATTATTTATAGATTGTCAAATAAAAGACTGTTAGAATTCCATTATTCAATGCAAAAACCTTTTTATCAAATATTTTCAGTAAGATACATAGTTTATTATTTTATAATCATATAATTATCTAGAGTATCAACAAAATCAATAATGGTGATCACCACTAAATTTAATCTAATGATAATTTCATCAACATATTTTTCATAATGTATTCGAATTTATTTTAAATTTATATTCCAAATCAATAATTTAGATTCCATCACAATTACATTTCCGTTATATATATTCCATTATTTTTCTTATATTATTATTGTTATATAAATCCCCATGAACATAATGAATTAAATATTTTATTGTGATAAATATAATAAATTTAAATATTCACCATCATTCTTCATGTTCTTCCAATGAACCGTTATAATCACATCAATTTACACAAAAGACGCATATCCATTTATTGTCACATCAACAACATCCAGACCAATGAATAACTGGTATGAAGACTCTATATATTTCAAAATATTATAGTTCATATAATAAAATTTTGGAACTACATTTTTATTCACATAATTAGTATGAAACATTATGTAAAATAGATCCGTAGCTGAAATTATATTTTAAAAATAGATTTCACTTTTCACTTCCAATATTCAAACAAGAAGTCCTTTTTACAAGAAACATATAAAATTATCAGATACCAATTATTGTGATACTTAGATACTAGTAGGTATTATGGTTATCCAAGATTTTCTATGGTTTTCGAGGTGAATCATTGAATATTTTCCATTTGTGTTACACTTCTGGATAACCTTTTCCACATGTTAAAGTAATTACTTTTTTTATTTTTATTAATTTGCTACTAATTTAAAAAACAGTATCATAGTTGGAACCCTGAATTTTAAATTATATCCTCTTAAAATTAATGGATATATCCTTTTAATTATCTAAAAAACCATATCATGGAATCCCCTAATCATAATGGATAAAAAAACAGGGTTTATCTATTTTATATAATCAATTTCTTGGTTTTATTTCAATATAAGTATAATGTTGTCAAGGATTGTGGGAACTGGATATATGGGATTATTTGGGTAGCCCAACCCATAATGAGTCTTTTAAATGGGCCAAACCTATGAAATTGAACCAAATATATCTATAAAAATCCAATGTACCAATAGGTCAAAACACTATAAGAGATAAAATGGGATATTATAGTTCATAACTAGACCAAGCCCATCCCAAATCAACAACCAAATAGGTCAAGGGGAACATAATGTGAGTTTCAAAACCTTATGTTGCATATAAAATTTCTCTTGATATATTTAACACACTCCCTAATAATAAAAAATATAGATAAGAGAATGAAATTTTTTATAAAAATTTACCAACTCCACTTCTCTTCTCCACCCATTTATCTTTTTATCAAATAATGGGTGATCAGAAACTTTGGAAAAATAAAACCATTTTAACATATTAAAATATAAATAATAATTAAATATCAATCCTTGTACTTTAATTAATAATAATAATATCAAAAATATACTGTACATACAAAATAATACTTTATCCTCTTTAAAATAATCATTAATCCTCATATCTAATTTTTTAACAGTAACACATGATATGATAAATATCATCTACACATATTCCTTTACTTAGGAGTGTTCTTATGCATCCTCTATTATAATTATAGAAATTAATTTAATAAAACTATTTAAATATTTTAATTTTTATCTTCACCTCATACATTCATAATATTCTCTAGACACATTCGTTAGAATTTGAATTTCAAATAGAAAATCCAAAACCAAATTCAGTTGTCAATTAATCTTGTTCTATTCAATCCTTTATACCAATAACTATATTCTAGACCCCTTTTATGTTTTTACAGACTTAATGTATGGATTTTGAGTTACCCATAGATCTACCTAAAGTCATATAAACAAACTCACTAAAAACTGTAATTTTTTCATTAATAACCAAAAGATAATACTCAATGTGGTATTCCTATTATAATCACATAATGATATGGTTCCCCACCACATAACCATATGGGTACCTTTAAATTGTTTAAGAAACTTTTTTAGGAACACTATGGCATGAAAAAATGTATTATAATGTGATAATTGAAATCCTATACAAACTAATAAATGACATTATTTAATCAACTCAAATATTATTGTAATAAATTTGGATTACCACTAAAAAAACTCCCTTTAAATGTGATCATAATTTTCATTTATCAAATAATTATTCATCTAAGAGCACTATTGTATGAATTAATATGTTTTGTTATTATTGTATAAATATTTTAATCGATAGGAGCACCAAATTTTCATAACTAATAACATTGTGGTATGATATATGTCTTCATCACATTTTTTATTCCCTTATAGCATATCCCTATTTAAAAAAATAGTTTGAACTAAAAAAATAACCACATAAACATTATAGTGTGATTTTTAAATCACTATAGAACTATTCATGAATATATACATTTTGAAAATAAAACAATGGTGTGATAATATTCCTTGTATAATTATTTTACATTTCAAAACCAAATAACCTTCCAAAAATTATAGTAAGACTTCAAATATCTTCCATAAATCTTCAAACATAAAAATAGACATCATCTCAGCTAGATCATTTATGTTCAAATATTATTTATATTATTACCAATGAATTCATAATAACATAAACAAAAAATTTAAATAACATGACCACTTAAATTTAATCCAACAATCTTTTTCTTTAAATAATATACCATTTAACAAATAATATATTCAGAAGTACTTTAAATATTAAATTATTTCATGGATATAATATTTAAAAACAATACAAAGATTGAATGGAATCTATGGTCCCATGATAAAAATAGGAACACGAATAAAAATCATCTATAGGGTTTCATATTATCATAATTATAAGAATATATTATCTTAAGGGTCATATGAGTGTGGAAGGAACCCCAATCATGGATGTAGGATTATAGAGGAATGTGAATTATTGGTGTAGGATATTTTAAGTATATTCAAATGATATAGGATTCCATCAATGTTATAGAATAAATTAGGTCAAAAATAATTTTCTTTGTGTAAGTAGGTTACTTGGGTGATACTTGAGCCCATGAGTTCCCTTAAAGTCATTGGGATACCATTTTAGATTGTATAAAACCATGTGCTAGTTAATTCCACCAATTTCCCATAGAAAGATTTTTCAATATAATAATTGATCAAATCCTATTAATAAGATTTGAGAAAAGTGGTTTCCAATGATTGTTCATTTTATAATCCTCTAAGATGGATCAAATACCCCTATTGTCCATTAAATTCACTTATGCTTGGATTTGAAAATCACATATAAGATTTCATGGAGTTCCAAGGTAGTTATGGAAATTCTTATTATCCTTTATTTCTCGGTGTCTCTTCTATGATAAATTTAGAGGCTGTGGGATCCTATTTATAAGAAAAATCCTTGAGAACTCAACTATTTAGTTTGAGTATGTAACACATAGTTATGAAAATAGTGTGTAAGTTGAATGATATATTAATAATGTTAGGGGTGAACCAATATGGTGGGTATAGGTGAATGACTATTGGGTGTGTGTTCAATTTTCTATGATATTCACTGCTACAATTATGTAGAGGGACCAAGTGTTTAACATTCGGCTAGACATTACATAATGTCTAACATTATTATTCACACACATACATCCTTAAGGATCCTTTAATCATAGAACAAGTAACTTGAAATTATTTTTGTAAAAAAAATCAATTATAATTCTTATAATATATATGAGTATATTTTGAAATTCTAAAGTGTTAATAAATTTCATCCCTCAGAATTGGATCTGTTTGGGAGAAAAATGGTAAAAATATGAGGAAAAAATGGATTAAACATTGGTTCCCGTTAGGATAAGGTCACATGATTATCTAGTATATGGGTTCATGAGATTCTTGGAGATTGATATGTGCACTATGTTTAGAGGTTGTAATGAACACATTTCTCTACGATGACCATGTGTACAATAAGTATTTTCATGTGCATTATGAATATTAGATAAAACTTTCAATAGAGTTCACTATAAACCTCTATGAATCCTATAAACACCCATTCTCTATTTTCACATATGTTGAATTAGTATGAAATAACCTTTTTTATGTTTTATTGAACCATTGTTTCAATGATACCTTAGTGATTATGGTAAGGAAGATAAAACTCTCTGAACTGAGCTATGCAAATGAAAATTTTAATTTTCCAAATTTTAATCCATGTTACTTCCATGCACTATCGTAAAATTTCATAAAATTTATTATTTAAAAATAATTTTATTTTCCCCTATTATTTGAAAAAAATAACATGGTCACACTCTCTTCTCATTATTGTCTCTTGGATGCAAGAAAGAGGAGAAACTCAATGATAGAGAACACCATGGTCGACCCATTAATACATATATTACATAATAATTAATTAATTTAATTATTTATAATAATGTATATCATAGTTATCCTTCATCTAATATACTACCATTTTACTGATTTAGTGTCCTATATGACGTGTCGATTCTATACCTGAAAAATAGATTATTATATACATGGTTTGAATATTCATTGGACTATATTCATATAATCATTAACTTTGATGATAAAAATTATAAAAAAAATAATTAAGGAAAATTATATAGTATATAATTATCTCTCTTTACAAATAAATATTTTGTATCACCTCTACATTTCAATACATATTTTTCTTTTAAATAAATACTATATTGAATAACTTGTCTCACATCCCAAATCTAACTAAAAAAACTATGACAATCTTCCTTAAACTGTTATTATATGTATTATGTTTGATTATTAAAATGTATCCATTGAATTGGAGGGTATAAATAGAACCAAGCACATTTTTAAATCTAGGTAGAAATATAAAAAATTGATATAAATTAATACAATAATTATATGAAGCTTAAAAATAAATTTATGGTCATGATATCATATATTAAAATTAATTTTAATTACATATATAAATTTAATTTCACAAAATATACTTCATTTATGGAAGAATAAAAACAACATTAACATAATATTAATTTTATATATTTTTCAAAAATAATTTTTTTAGGTAAATATTGATTAATATAGATTTTATCAATATTCTAAACTTTATGTTATTATCATAAAATAATTATGGATATAAAATTTATACAAAAATCAAGATAAAAAACATAATTATAAAATAAAATAATGATTTTAAAAAATAAAATCAAGAATTTTTAAAACACCTTTTTAATATTTTGTAATGTAAGTAATATTTTAAATTAAAAAACCCATTTTTAGCATGTTTATTTTATGTATGTAACCATAGGTCTTAATTTTATGTTGTATTTTTTTGTAGAAAAAAATTCTACTTTTTTATAATAAATCAATTAATATAAAATAAATCAAAAAAATAAATAATTATATCATATATAAATTATATATATATACATTTTTTATAAAAATGGATTTTATGCATTTTTTGTTCTTATATTGAAATAAATTTTTATAACACTTAGAAATTTTAATTCAAAAAATATATTTAATATTTATAATCGGTTGGAAAAATTTATTTAATAAGGCCAATTTTATTTTAACGTGCTAAAATTTAATTACTTAGGTAAAAATAATTACCATAGTAAAAACCAAAAAAGGTAAAAGTAAAGAATCTAATAGTAGAATACTTAAAAAAAATTATAAACTTCGTTGAAAATGCATTGATGATGATTATTGAAACTTATCCCTTCCTAAAATCTATTATTTTCCATTATTAGATCCATTTGACCCATAAAAATTTACTTCCCATTTTAAATTATTAAAAAATCACCCCTTGGTTACAAAAAGGTCCATCACAACCCACTCCACCTCAAACCCCAAGCCACTTATATTTGACCATACTCTACCCAAATAATTATGAAAAACTCCTATAAATTACCTATAGTTTTTTTATTTATCAAAATTCTACCTCTTTATAAATTATAGACCTAGAAGCCACTAGAATGGTGCCCTGAGCTAGTCGGTCACATGACCTCAAGCACGTCTCCCTATATGTCGAAGGCTGCTGACTGGTAGTGAGGGTCTACTGGAGGTATGGTAAAGAGACTATACCCTCATGATAAGATTGGAACAATAGTGTAAAAATTAAAGAAATAGTTGATGAAAATGAATAATATAGGGGGAAAATATAATAATAACACCTAACTATCAATAATAAAGGAATGTGTAATCATGTATGATGATGCTTCAATGTACAAGAAGTTGACATAGAATAGTTAATAAAATACATAAATTGGGATAAAAAATGAACAAAATCCTATATTATATCTCCTTGATAATCCTAACCACCAGATCAATCATATTCTTCTAAGTGCTCAAATTCTTATGTACAACACATATCACAATCCAGAATCCCGATCCTACAACCATGGGGTCTGCATAGGTATGAAAAGGCAGTCTTAACAGAGTGCGAGATAAATAAGCATGAAACCAAAAAAAAACTTTTAATATAATCAAATTTATGAATATCAAATACAAAATTGTACAGGCATACAAATCATAGCATTAATTAAATTGTAATAATCAATTTATTATCACGTTTGTCAACGGACACCCGACCAACAATAATTATTTCTCCAAAAGACAAGATATCTCTGATTACGTGTCTCCATTCCAAATGGTATATATACATGTAGATAATTATGTGTATATATTTAATATATAATTAATAACATATATAGGTATATATATATATGTAGTACTTTAAATGACTCAAGGTGTAACTTAGGCATCCATGAATAATCATAAGAGTCTCATATTTAAAGTAATGGTCTCCTAGTCCACATTTCTCATAGAATAATAATGAAAATCATACATGTGTATCATGAGAAACAAGGGACACTACACCCAAGTACCATGTGTTAGAAGTGACACTGGTCCTCAGTATCATGTGTAATTAGGGACTCTTTTTTTATGTATCATGTGTAATATGGGATTCCATACTGAAGTATCATGTGTAGTAAGGGAGTCCATAATTGAGTATCATGCATTAAATGTTTTTCATAGGCCGTGATATTATTAATTCCGTTTCCACTAAAATATAAGTATAGATAATTCCATGTTTTTAGGAATTTCATATCATCATTCAAGTATGAATAATAAAGGGGCCATGTCCATAAGCATGCCATATCAAAATTCAAGTATAGAAATGATGCCATTTCATTTATAAGTAATTAATAAGGCCATAAAATGGTCCATATGATTTAACATTTTGAATTAATCCATTTTATTCACCATTTTTATTAAATAAGAAAACAAACCTATTAGTTTTTTTTCAAAATGAAAATGGTTTTCATTCCAGCTCATTTTATTCAATTTAAACATCTCTTACTTTAGAGATAATATAATACTAAAAAGCTGATTAAGGCATAGGAAAAATATCTTAACGGAGAATTAAAACAAAACTTCATAAAGGGTGATTTAATTACCTTTAATAAGAATAGGTCACAAGAATATAATCAAAAATTCTAAAGGTATGGTTTGAGTTGTGGTGAAGAACCACCAATTGTGAAATTAAATACAAAACTACAACTTTATTTAAGGCATTAAGTTACACATTCTACATTTCAAATTTTAAAGGTGATATAAGGAAAATATAGTGCATGATATAATGAAATATTTTATAAAAAGATGATAAATTAATGGAAAATACATAGACCACCAACCTAATTCTTATCTTTCTTCAATAATCCTTTATCGAGCTTTGAGTTGAGTTTAGTTGGGAGAAAATAGAAAAATTGTAAAATTACCTGAGAATAGGTTATAGGATCTCGCATTGAAATAACATTAAATATGAAAAGATATATGATGAAAGTAGGAAGAAGGAATAAAAGACTAACCTCGGGTGATCAGACATGATGGCCAATGCTCGATTCTGAGTTTGGATGATGTTTAACCATCTATACATAGGAGGATAGAAGAGAGAACCACACATGGGAGGCTATTATGTGATATGAGGGAATATAAAGGGAGTGTAAGAGTTAATAAAGGTCAAGTAAAAAGGTTTAATTTCACCTCATTAAAAAAGTTTCTTGATAAGGCCATGTGGTCTGGATAGACCATGTGACATTCAGGCACAACCACTCACTATGTGGAACTTCCTGTTCGAGGATGTTGCATGATTTTGGGAAACCATTTACATCATGTGCATCCCATATAAATGCCCTCTATTGATTTTTACATGGTTTCCTATATGGTTTTAAATGTTCAAACAAACAATTAAAATATACATATAATATTCCCATGTGGTGATGCATGGTTTTTACTAACCATGCACCAACCTAGCAGCCATGAATGCTTATCCAAAAGCTATGTTTTCTAATCCAGATGCTCCTAAAACTCATCCAAAAACAAAAGAAACAACTCAGTACTAAATAACCATCCAAAAGGAATAATTTTAGGTGTCCAAAAAATTTAATTTACATTATGAAACATGGATTAAATTTAAGTCCATCCATCATAAAAAATTTCAAATTCAAATGGAAAAATTTTATATGGTTTAAAATAAAGGATCTTACAATCTCTACACCTTAGAAATTATTATCCCTAATAATATTTTTAGAACAATGAAATATCATGAATCCTACATGGTTCATCTAAATTTACACTTCAGTGGGTGTTTTGTGTTGTAAATTCCAAATGTTCTTCTATGTATCATATTTAAACTAGATTCAACACTCATATTTTAAAACAGAAACATAAAGACAATGACTACTTAAGACTATTCAACTAGATACAAGATCATATCATCATATCTATTATCAAGCAGCCTATAGAGATTCTGATTATATGTTTTGTCATTTAACAGCAGATTTTGATCCACAATACTCTCTATCGTTGGAATAACCTAAACTGGTCAGTCATTAGTTATCTAATGATGCACTATGGAATGTTTTTTATCATGATCATATGGTTGGTCCCCAGTTGACCTCATTTATCATAGGGAAGCCATGAAAATCATTAGTTTACATTTTCATTCCCCTTTCCTCATCCTGAGGAAATACCTAATGTGGTTCCTCATAAAAATCATTCAACCAACAATGGAAGAAATGTAAATCCACTACTAGATAACTATCATTGAATATGATCAGGTTTAAGAAATGAAACATATCAAATTGATCCTGAAGACATCAATATGAGGGACTTATATAATGCTCTGATCATGGTCATCAAAGCTATTATATGGATTCTAGTGACTTATCTAACCAAAAAATTCATTTATATTGTCATACCATAGAACAAACATAGGTGTATACCAGATCCATTACCATTGTATTTTCAAAAATTAATCATATCAACCAATATTGATTGTAAGTATAGGGTAGCCTTGGAATCAATTAATGGAATCAAAGGAGCTCATCCAAGGTAGTCTATTCCAAGGATTTTACATGTTATACTTAAGTACCTAACTGTTATTTCCATGTATCAAGAATAATAAATGATACTAATAGTAGTATATTTCTTAGAGATCAAGTCAATGAATCAGTTGGGGTCCATGAGTATACCAAATTCATTCTTATATGGTAATCCCTGGGTTACTTAGGATAGTCAATGCCTCTCTAATTTTCCATGATCTCAAAGTGCATCTCCAAAAAAATATTTGTTAATCCAATAAGTTGATTAATTTCATTTTTATCTCTTCATATAAATGATTCTCTCTCAGTGTATCATGGAGGATTTAAAGATAAGGGTAATGATTTTTACTTATCAATGAATACACTAAGAGGATACCAATGATTACCAGTAAGTCGCAAGACACTGCCATCATATTCAAAGTAAAGTGCAAGACATGGTTTTTATCCAACCATATCCGACTTTGGATAATAAGATCATTCAAGCTGCTATTTAATGACTTATATTATAGAATTTTGAATACACATATCAATGCATCATCATTTATCAGCCACTATTCTTTTCTATCAAGTCATTCAGTGACTATTTTAAAAACATCTCACCATTTTTAAACCATGAATCATAGCGTCCTCAAAGGTTTTGTGCACAACAAATTATTATATCATTGTTCAACCTTTAAATAACCAACAAAAGTTATGTTAATTACTTTATGGGTTATTTACACACCACAAGCCTAAATTTAGTGTCTAGACTCAATCCAAACCCATAATAGGGGTTTATCTCAAGTGTCATTTCAAAGACTAGAAACTCAAACTTAGATGCCTCATGGGTTTCCAAAATCTGTTATGACTATTTCCAAATAGAATTTTTTATTTTCTCTCCCTCTACATAGTAGAACAATCTAAATTAAAATCTATGCAACGCTCGACACCTTATTGTTATCCATGCTTCGTTTATTAAAAATGGAATCGAATCCCGCAACAAAAGCTTCATACACCACCAAATATGGGTCACAGTTTTTTCTAACATGATTCTATGAAGATCTAATTTGAAAATAGGAGAACGATAGACACATAAAACCACAATAGATGAGATTAACTCTAGATGTATGTGTGATTCTCTCTAGATTAATTCTCATGATTGTTCTTAGTATCAAACAAATAATCCAAAACTAAACCAATCATTATCATTACAAAACCTGACACCTTTTCAACATAATCCACCAACATTGGGATAACTCATAATTAACTATAAATATAGGTCATTGTACTCTGGAAATTACCCAATATTTTAGCATAATAAGTCACAACTTAAAAAATTTCCATTGAGCTTATATGACCCAGAATATAATTTTACCAACTCAACAGGTACCGCATGTATCAACATGTATTTTCCAGTGATTTCTTCAAGAAACAATTACACATTATTTGATTATATCCATATGCCTATCATCATTCTTTATCCCAGTATCATATGACCCATATAAAAAATCATCACATATTATTATTATCCCGTATGACTACAAATTTGACTGAATACATCCTAATTCATGCATAACTGATGAAGAAGAAGGGTCACATGACCTACTATGTGTCTGACCATGCCATAGGCATGTCTAACCCACAGAATTCGATCGTTACATGATGCACATTTCTTTAAAAAGGGCCAATTCATAACAATAACACCCATATAACACTGCTATCATTTTATAACTAATAAAATTTTATCAATATAGATGGCATAATAATGGCACTCCCTATGCCCATAACTCAAGGAAAGCATACAATGGCACTATTGATTTATGAGGTGGTACAAGAAAAGGCTATCCCAATTCAAGATACATCAACTATAAATAATTTTCATGCCATAAGTAGGTCACTAGTGGTAAAAATCTAAACCCTAGATGAACATACTGGAATATGAAAAGTGATCCATGGGTAATTTTTAGGTTCCTGTTCAAAGAAACTCTCAATAAAATTTTTAAAATACCCTTCCATTAGTTTTGAAGCTAGGAAAAAAACTTTAAGGTTCCAGTTCAATCAGTTTCATTGATTCAAATTAATTATAATCATTCAAAGAGCCTCATGATAAGAAATACCATGTACAAGTTATAAAGAACATCTATTCTCAATACTTAGTTTAACTGACTACACAAGTTAATGTAGGGAAGTTATTTTATAATTTCCATCCATTTTTTATTTAGCTGACATTGTATAATAATTTTTGAAATTTAACACATAATTTTTTTATTACCATTTATAAATCCATAAAATTTTCAAAATTATTACTAATTAAAGAAAATTTCCATTCCAAGATATACAGTAAAACAAACTTTAGGTTTTGATTGAAATATTAATTAATTAAATCCTCGCCTAATAATAGGTGATAAAAGAAGTCCAAAAGTTATCCATCCTTTTAAGGTAATTGATTCATTAACATGCACTATATATTTATAAAAAATACTTTATTAGTGGCTTTTTGAACATTAAATAACCTTCCCTATATAGCATTAGTATTCCCCCATCGAGCCATATACTAAGTCATATCAAAATAAATGTATCTTATGAGGGTCCCACCATTCTATCCTGGGTCCATCCAAATTAAACATAGAAATTTATTTATTAATTATTAATTACACCCTTATAGTATTTTTCACATAAAAATAATGCCCCAACTAACATTCTTGGGTCCATTTGTGAATTTAAAAAATTTTCCATACGATTCTTCATTCAAAAAACAAATAAGTACAAGCATTCATATATATATATATATATATATACCATGCTTCTATTATATGAGTAATAATTACCATATTATAAATATACAAGACCTTATAAGTCATAAGTTACACTTCATGTAACTATAACCAAGTTTTTACTTTCAAACTCATAATATAACTAGTTTATATATGATGGTTTGATTTAATTGATTACCCACACCATTTTATAATGGATCATACAAATTAAATTTTTTTATAACCCATTTAATGACATCCATAAATGATTTATTCCATGAAATTAATGGTCCATGACTCAAAAACATCATAATTTATTAATTTAGGTTACACCACCAACTATATATTTAACACCATTTAGGTCGATGTAGAAACATTAAAAACTAATCATATATCATAATTATTACAAGAATTCTATGACAAAGAAATGAATGAAATTGGAATGATACCTCAAAATAAAAGAACACATGTAATTATGGTAAAAATAATGCAATCAACTTATAATAAAAATAATGACATATATACACCTAAGAAGGTATAAGAATAATAATGACAAAAAATCACACAGGCATCAGATTCAAATGATTATGAACTAAACAATAAATAATGAGATCTACATGAAATGTCATATGTATGGCATGGTAATATCTATATTAATAAAAAGATCCATTTACCAATACTTTAATTCCATAAAAGAAAAAGTGTAAAATAATATAAATCTCATAAATCAATGATTAGTATAAATTACACTAGTCACATAAGGGGAAATGATAATAAACTATAATAATGATAAGAATGAACAATAGTCTCGTCCATGGAAACGTATTCATTCCCCCATGAGTGTATTGATTACTCCCCGAAATGAGTTATATGCCAGGTTCCAAAAAAATCCTTGTATATTTTATACCAACCAAAAATAATTAGACAAGGGAAAATAAATCAATAATACAACATTTTAAAATCCCGACCTGGGAGCCACCAAAAAGGTTCCCTGATCCGGACAGTCACATGACCAAAAGTGTGCCTCCTTGTATGTCAGAGGATATCGACTAGTATTAACGGTATATTGGTGGTATAGTGGGGAGACTATACCCTCATGATCAATGTGGGACATTAGTATATATAATAAATCAACAACATATAGCGATGAATAACAGAGAAATGAAAGATAATAATATCAAATGAAAATCTATAATAAAGGAATGTATAATCTTGAATAGTCATTATATAATGTACAGGAAGTGGACATATGGCTGGTAATAAAATAAATAAAAAGGAATAAAAAAAACAACTAAAGCCCACATGTTATATGCATGAGAATCTTAAGAACCAACTTAGTCCTATTCTCCTATGATCTTGTATCCACATGTATAGTACATAACGAAATCCGTAATCCTGATCCTGCATCCACAAGGTCTGTTGGGATACCAAACAGTGGCCCAAATAAGGTGTGAGATAAAATTATTTGGCCACAAACAATAGTTTATAATCTAAATAATTACATGAATATAAAATGCATCATTATAAATGTTTAAAAAAATATTGCCGTATATTAATAAATACAATCATGTCTAGCTTGGGTTCCTCAAAGGACACCCAACTGAAAACACTAGCTTCATCCTAATTGGAGATATCTATGATTATACGTCATCATGTATGTAGGGGTATGTTATTATATAGACACAATAACACACACACACACACACACACATATATATACCTATAGTACTATCCATGAAATGAGACATAACATAGATGTCTATGCATAATCCAAAACGTCCCATATTTTTATTAAGGGTCACCATAACCACATGTATAATAGAAAAATTATGGACATTATTTTCAGGTATCATGAATAATAAGGGACCCCGTACCCAAGTATCATGTGTAATAAAGGACTTCATGCCTAAGTGTGATGTGTAATAAGGGACTCCATGCTTAGGTATCATGTCAAATAAGGGACACTATGGTCAAGTGACAAGTGTAATAAGGGAAATCAGGCTAGAGTATCATGCCATAAATGTGTTTCATAGGCCATGATATAATCCATGACACTTACCCATAATAAATAATGACTTATTTTTATCATGTCGTATCACAGTTCCAGTGTGAATAATAAAGAGTTCAAGTCCATAAGCCCTTATAAGAATTCAAGATCATAATTTGGACCATTTAATTTATATGTAATTTAAAAGGATGTGGAATGGCCTATTCCATTTACCATTTAAAATAACTCTACTTTATTCCCCATTTTATTAAACAATAAATTACACCTCCTAGGTTATTTGTCAGAAAATGGGCCATGGTAGTCATTTTAGATCATTTAATTTAATTTGAATATCTTTTACATGAGAGAAATCCAACACCTAAAACATGATTAAATGATTAAAAAAGTATCATAATTAAGAATTAATATAATGATTTATAATGGGATATTTAATTACTTAGAGGAATATTAGGTCACATGCTTATAATCAATACACCAAATGTGGTGATTTTAGTTGAGTTAAAGATCCTCTAACTGTGTAATTAAAAACACTATGAATACATCATTTAAGGAATTTATTTCCTCATAAATAATTTCATATTTTAAGGGATACTCAAGAAAAAATCATGTGACAAACTTAAATATTTATAAAATTTTGAGACATCATTGGAAAATCCATATATTACAATCCTCATGTGTAGGATGATTTTATCATCCATTATTGGGATTTGATTCAAGTAAGATTGAGTGGAAATAGAATAATACCTAAATTAATAGTGAATATGGAATATGATATCACATGGAAATTTCATTAAATACATCATGATAAATGATTAAAGGAAAAATAATTAATCATAGACTTATCAAGGGTGATCAAATGTGACCGATGATTCTTGACTCTAATTTTGTATAAAAGACAATTATCCTTTACTAGGATGAGATGAGGGAGATCCACATATGGGAGGTTAAGGTGTTGTGTGAGGTAATAAAAACATACAATAAGAGTTATTGAAGTCAGGGTAAAAGGGTAATTTTACCCATTTAAATGAGGTGCATAGTCTTGCAAAATGGTTTTTCCAAATCATGTGCTAATCATGTTCACTCATTGGCTAAGTGGAACTATCAATGCTTGGCTGGAAAATGGTTTTTGAGAACTGTGATCTTTCTGTGTAGCCCCTATGTATGCCTTCTAAATATTTTTACATAGTTTCACCTTAGGTGTCACATATTTAAAAAAACCATGACCATATAAAAATAGGTCACATAGTTAGTACTAATTATATGCCACTATCTGTTTCTCCTGAATTTGAGTTTTCAGAGTCTGATGCTCCTGAAATTCATCCAAACACCTGAGACACCTCTCAGGACATAGAACCCATCTATAAAAATCAATTTTATGTGTTTTAAGAATATTATTTACATTCCAAATAATGTATTAATTTTTTTTCTCATGCACAAAATGAAAAATTCAAACTCAAATAGAAAATGTCACCTCATTCAAAACATGTGATCCTATACTCAAAAATGCTAAATCCAATTTTCTATGGACCCCTTCCATGTAGTATGGTAAAATTTTAAATTACTCATTTTTCAATTATTTTCATTTATTTATTATTATTATTATTCCAAATATAATCTACCAATGTTAAAATGATTACATAAATATCATATTTATACTAAAATTTTATTATTTTTATAGGATAACGATTTTCTACCTTCCTACCATCCACTTGGAATGTTAAATGCCACCTATGTTACTTGGAGAATACTACCTCCATATAAAATAAGATCAATTTATCATAAAAATATCACATGTATGTTTAAAAGAGATAGTTTTTGAAGAAAAATTATATTTATAACATTATTAATATTCATAAAATTTAAACCAATTCCTAACCACTTTCATTCTATAAAAAATGAGAATGTCACCTATGTGTGAATGTGGACTAAAAACTGCTTGAAGCACCATATATTTTTTCATCTAGATTTTTATTCTTTATCCAACTCTCATAAAATAAAATTTTTAACCTTTAAAAATCTAAATAATTTCAGCATACTAATGTAATGATGACATTATTCAAATGAATTCTTTTTCTTAAACATAATGTCCCATAAATTATAACATGTTTTTGTTTTTGTTGGTTTTACCATATACATTAAAAAATCTATAAATTTATATGATGGATGATTAAAAAATTAAATACTATAATTTGTAACAAATATATTTTAAATGATATTTTGATTATGTTTCTAAAAATTTTATATTATTATTTAACACATTATTAATATCCAAACCATTGTTCGTCAAAAAATTACCAAACTGGGATTATTAAAAATTTTAACATTAAATGTAATAAATAAAAATATAATGGGATAACAATTTTTTTAAATTTAGAATCAAACATATATTCTATTACCACGAATAATCTACTAATTGTGAACTTATTTCTGATGAATCTATTCTCAGAACAACATTAAAAAACTTGTGACAAATAATAGAAGATACAATTGCAAATAATGAAAATAAGGGATAACTAACTAATGAATATATGATTAATTATTATAAAAATATAAAAAGGTTATATATATATGAATATGGTTATTAATAAATTTATGTTTATTACACATGAGTTTAATAGAATATGAAAATTAAGGTAAGAGTTTCTATCTTGATTTTAATTCATTGAGACATGTTTTCAAGTTTAGAACCCATAATTATTTTATATGGTGTTACTAATTCCCCATTGTATTATATTATAACTATTAATGTTTATTTCATGGTATCTAAATTGATTTTCTTTAATCCCACCTTTCAACTAATTTTATTCGATTTTTACACAATTTATAAGGGTTTCGTGTCTATATTTTTATTCCCTGAGACTTATGCCATATCCACCACTTTTTTTATTTTGTGTGGATCATATATTAAATAATGGGTTATATTATCATGATTTTAAAGGGACTTATAAATACCTACCAAGTTATCATTTTACATTCCTTTTAATTCATGTGTTACCAAAGTCATATTATTTTGTCATCAATTAATTTTCCTTCTTTGAGTTATAAAGATTATTCATGAACCACATTCTTTTAAGTTGGATTATTTTATCCTATTATTATATAAAATTGTTATTAAATTTACTAAGAAATGTATTTATAATTATTTATCATTAATTATTTTTCAAAGGATCATTAATTCAATGATTAGGATATTCATAAGGTATTTTGTTAACTAAAATTTTGTTTCATTATTGGGATTTGATTCAAGTAAGATTGAGTGGAAATAGAATAATACCTAAATTAATAGTGAATATGGAATATGATATCACATGGAAATTTCATTAAATAAATCATGATAAATGATTAAAGGAAAAATAATTAATCATAGACTTATCAAGGGTGATCAAATGTGACCGATGATTCTTGACTCTAATTTTGTATAAAAGACAATTATCCTTTACTAGGATGAGATGAGGGAGATCCACATATGGGAGGTTAAGGTGTTGTGTGAGGTAATAAAAACATTCAATAAGAGTTAATGAAGTCAGGGTAAAAGGGTAATTTTACCCATTTAAATGTGGTGCATAGTCTTGCAAAATGGTTTTTCCAAATCATGTGCTAATCATGTTCACTCATTGGCTAAGTGGAACTATCAATGCTTGGCTGGAAAATGGTTTTTGAGAACTGTGATCTTTCTATGTAGCCCCTATGTATGCCTTCTAAATATTTTTACATAGTTTCACCTTAGGTGTCACATATTTAAAAAAACCATGACCTTATAAAAATAGGTCACATAGTTAGTACTAATTATATGCCACTATCTGTTTCTCCTGAATCTGAGTTTTCAGAGTCTGATGCTCCTAAAATTCATCCAAACACCTGAGACACCTCTCAGGACATAGAACCCATCTATAAAAATCAATTTTATGTGTTTTAAGAATATTATTTACATTCCAAATAATGTTTTAATTTTTTTTGTCATGCACAAAATGAAAAATTCAAACTCAAATAGAAAATGTCACCTCATTCAAAACATGTGATCCTATACTCAAAAATGATAAATCCAATTTTCTATGGACCCCTTCCATGTAGTATGGTAAAATTTTAAATTACTCATTTTTCAATTATTTTCATTTATTTATTATTATTATTATTCCAAATATAATCTACCAATGTTAAAATGATTACATAAATATCATATTTATACTAAAATTTTATTATTTTTATAGGATAACGATTTTATAACTTCCTACCATCCACTTGTAATGTTAAATGCCACCTATGTTACTTGCAGAATACTACCTCCATATAAAATAAGATCAATTTATCATAAAAATATCACATGTATGTTTAAAAGAGATAGTTTTTGAGGAAAAATTATATTTATAACATTATTAATATTCATAAAATTTAAACCAATTCCTAACCACTTTAATTCTATAAAAAATGAGAATGTCACCTATGTGTGAATGTGGACTAAAAACTTCTTGAAGCACCATATATTGTTTCATCTAGATTTTTATTCTTTATCCAACTCTCATAAAATAAAATTTTTAACCTTTAAAAATCTAAATAATTTCAGCATACTAATGTAATGATGACATTATTCAAATGAATTCTTTTTCTTAAACATATTGTCCCATAAATTATAACATGTTTTTGTTTTTGTTGGTTTTACCATATACATTAAAAAATCTATAAATTTATATGATGGATGATTAAAAAAATTAAATACTATAATTTGTAACAAATATATTTTAAATGATATTTTGATTATGTTTCTAAAAATTTTATATTATTATTTAACACATTATTAATATCCAAACCATTGTTCGTCAAAAAATTACCAAACTGGGATTATTAAAAATTTTAACATTAAATGTAATAAATAAAAATATAATGGGATAACAATTTTTTAAAATTTAGAATCAAACATATATTCTATTACCACGAATAATCTACTAATTGTGAACTTATATCTGATGAATCTATTCTCAGAACAACATTAAAAAACATGTGACAAATAATAGAAGATACAATTGCAAATAATGAAAATAAGGGATAACTAACTAATGAATATATGATTAATTATTATAAAAATATAAAAAGGTTATATATATATGAATATGGTTATTAATAAATTTATGTTTATTACACATGAGTTTAATAGAATATGAAAATTAAGGTAAGAGTTTCTGTCTTGATTTTAATTCATTGAGACATGTTTTCAAGTTTAGAACCCATAATTATTTTATATGGTGTTACTAATTCCCCATTGTATTATATTATAACTATTAATGTTTATTTCATGGTATCTAAATTGATTTTCTTTAATCCCACCTTTCAACTAATTTTATTCGATTTTTACACAATTTATAAGGGTTTAGTGTCTATATTTTTATTCCCTGAGACTTATGCCATATCCACCACTTTTTTTATTTTGTGTGGATCATATATTAAATAATGGGTTATATTATCATGATTTTAAAGGGACTTATAAATACCTACCAAGTTATCATTTAACATTCCTTTTGATTAATGTGTTACCAAAGTCATATTATTTTGTCATTAATTAATTTTCCTTCTTTGAGTTATAAAGATTATTCATGAACCACATTCTTTTAAGTTGGATTATTTTATCCTATTATTATATAAAATTGTTATTAAATTTACTAAGAAATGGATTTATAATTATTTATCATTAATTATTTTTCAAAGGATCATTAATTCAATGATTATGATATTCATAAGGTATTTTGTTAACTAAAATTTTGTTTCATTAGGTTATAATTTTACTCCACGAACTTAATTCTTATAAGCCACATATATTCATCCATTTAATATTTAATATGATTTACCAACTTATACCTCTATTTAAATTTAAATTTGTAACTGAAAACCAATTACATTATCAATTTCATTCTCATATAATTATAAAATTATCAAGAATAATTCCCATTATTTCTGAGGGTTCTTTCTATCCTTGTCTGAATTTTATATTCCCAAAAATATTCTCCATTATATATGTAAAAGTAATTAAACAGTATCTCATTTGACTATTAGGTTTCCTATTTCATATTTTAAAAAATAAGACTAATTATTATTTTTATGACATATATTTCAAAAACTTATTTTCAAAATATTTAAAAGGGACTTCCATTTAACAATTTTATTTTTAACTTTAACCACAAAATATTTGAAGATAAAATTTATATATTTTTCAAGATTACATTATTTAATATTCCTTTTTAAAATATTTTTTAAAAAAATCACTTTATTTATTTTAAATGAATTTTTAATTAGTTTCATTACTTCTTAATTATGGAATATACTGAATAAATTTTTGAAAAACTTTTTTAATATTTTATTTCCATTTTCCTATTTATCATAAAAATATATATATCCTTTGGACTAAGTATTCATGAATCTTCATGTATAATCCGTTATGAAATATTTTTTTACGTCATTTATTTTTGGGTATCAATAAATAAAAATATTGAACTTTATTAAGTGATAAGATTTGAATTGTTTTTCTTATAAAAATATTTTTCATCCATGTGAATATCTTTAAGATATTTTGGGTATTTAATATGATATTCTCAAATGACGCCATATAAATTCTTTCTATTGATGAACTATAATCATGTTATCCCATTTATTAATTGCGGAATGTATTGACATCCCACATTTCTATTATTTACGATAAATATATTTATTTATTATTAAGGAAATATAATTATTTATTTCTTTAACAATAAAAATTATTTTTATAGATGAATTATGATTATGATTTTTCATTTATTGGATGGAGAAAGTATTGATAACCTATATACTAGTTTATCTATATAAATTTTATTTATTTCTAAGGCATGTTGATTTTATATTTTATTAGTACATATTTATTTCATATAGTGAATGAATTTGGAAATGTAATTGATAGTTGAGACCTGATGTTAGATATCCTTTGGATGCTTCATTGGGCCTCATGAGACAAACTAGCTTGGGTATTTGATGTATACCTACTAAATTACTAATGATGTTCTAGAACAAGGACTTAAAGGTATTTATGATGTCTTGGATATAGAATTTATGATAAAATTATAATGTCTGGAATTATGTATTCTATCATCATGAAAACATTTATATTTTCCGTGTGAGTATTTATGTTGTTATGCATTACATGGATTTATTCCCCTTTCTTGATATTAGTTATATAGAGAAGTTGATTATTATTTATCTCACCCATATTATTTATGACATATTGTTTCAATGATAACTTCTATTGTCTGTTTTTTCTTACTAAAAATCTATGCACAAAATTTTATTTCATTTTTTAACTCCAAAATACTATAAAGTGAACATTAATGATTTTGGAGATATGATTGGGGAAATAAAAATCTCTCAGAATAATTTAGTTTGTATTTAATATTTTGGGATGTAATGTGATTATTATGTTTGTTTCTCATCTCCCAAGACTATTAAATGGTGTGATCCTATGGAGATCGATCCCTTATATCTTATACCAATGTATGGTAGTGACCACTAAATATAGTTTACTAATTTCATGGTTGTTACAATTGGTATTAAAGGATGTTTAATAGAAAATGTAGGAACTATAATTATGAAAATAATGATTAGAGAAAATAAAAAATAGAACGAAAATAGAGGTAAGTGAAGGAATATGATAAAATCCAAAAAAATTGGTAAAGTAAGGAGTTTTTGATTTCATGGAAAAGAGATCCATATTTGGATACTACAAGTGGATGTAAGCTCTATAATAGATGAACCTAGGTTTAATAACCTTGAAAAGACCAGTTAGTTTTTAACATTATCATCACATATTTCATGAAAAGGAGGCCCAAATGCAGACCTAATTTGATACTCATGGTGGATATGAATTGGTTAGTTAAAATATTATTTATGAGTTATTTGGAGGAATTTGAAAATATTTAGGTTATAGAACCAAATAGGAATGGACATGGATATCCTAGACTAAAAATTAGATATTTATAAGTTGGGTTATGACTAAAATTTATGAATTCCTTATTCTTCATTTCTAATTTCATTCATATGATATTATTAATTTTATCACACCTAAAATATATATTATATAATTTTTTGATGGAGGAAGGAGAATTTATGTTAAAAATGGAGCCAATAGGAAATGTAGAAGTTGTAAAAATTTGTGACCAAACAAGATAAAATCTAGAGTGAGGACTATTATGATTATCCTACACTGGATACAAAAAATTATGATTAAAAATATAAACTTGGTTTAATTATTAAAAACACCATAGAATATGAGGACATAATCTCATGTAATTTTATATGAAAAACATAATGAATGTAATAATATTGAATTTATTACATGTCAGTAATATGGAATGAAGCACCAAGGAAAATTTATCTAGAAAAATAAGAATATTTTCTATGTTTGGGAATGCCGGAAATATAAAAATTAACTTTGGAAGGGAAATAACAATTTTGGATTACTTGATAAATGAAAATTAATTTCATCATAAAGTACTATTAATAATTCAATGTGGTTTACTTAGGAATTATTCAATTAAATTACCGAACCTGAGGGATATTAATTATATCTAACATATTTTCCTATATAATTAAATAATTTATCCAATGATTTGGTATTAAGACAAAAATTCTTGTTGTATGATTTTTAATTGAATTTTATGGGAGTATGTTTGGAAAAATCTTAATAGTCTTTCTTTAGATAAATTTAATGTTATTTTGGATATGGTTTAGTTGTCTAAACATATATGTAGAATTATGTTTTGAAATAATTAAGAAAAATTTTATATCAAACAATAATACTTTATAAACTTCCCTTGGGAGAGAATTTTATAATATGGGATTCAATACTGAATAAGGATGGACTTTAGGATCAAATATTTTGGAAAAACTCAATATTTGAAATATTCCAACTCTTAACTATTTGAAAGTATTATTATTAGAACATATACTAAGAGAAACCATGATTATGATTCTAGGATTCGAATTAACATAAATTATCAATTTATGATAAGTGTTGTATAATATTTTTAATTATAAACATTGATTTAATAATAATGGTGTTATTCAAGAACTAATTTTATGTGCACTATAGTTTATAGATAGAACCTAGCAGTAGATGTTGATGAGAATATATAGGTTGAGTAATAAACCTAAACTTTTGGAGTTGAAAATTTATTTTTTGACAAGGTCGTTCAAATTATCAACGGAAAGTATTAATATATTTCAGGAAGTAGTTGTAATTAAGATATAACTAACTTATTTTATGGGGATAAAGGTTAAGTTTATTTCTGAGAGAATATATTCCCATAATTTTGGGTTTGTAATATTATAATACATTGTAAAATGAATTTTTTTATTTGGTGATAAAGTATCTAACATTAGGAGGATGAATCTTAAGTGGAACAAAAATAGTTGAACTAAATATACTCTTGTATGAAATGAAGGTGTCAAAGGATAATACAATTATGGTATTTTTTATATATTAATTTATTATTTAGTTATCATCATAATGATTTTGGTATTAGTATTTGGTTGATATTATTATCATGAAAATGATAATATAATAGTTATGTCATTTGAAAAATTCTTGTACCCAATTAGAGAAGTTTAATTAGAACAAATGGTTATGAAAGAATAAAATTTAGACATATGTCTATTATCATGTTAAGGATGAGTTTTTTACACTTACCCATGTTAGTGAGGATGATATATAAATAGAAATTATATCATGAGACTTCATTATCATATGGTACAATTTATTTTTTGGTAATTAACAATTGAAAATTTTATGATGTAATTTATTTAAGTAGGGGAGAATGTATCACCCGGTTATCTAATACATAATTCATATAAATAAATACTATGTTAAATAATTTGTTTAAGATACATATCCAAACTAAATAAAACCATGGTATACTTTGTTAATAATATATTATAAGTATTAAGTGTGACCATTATAATGTATCCAATTAATTAGTGGGTATAAATAGAAGAGACTACATTTTTATATCTCCATTGAAATAAAAATAAAGGATATATATTAATAAAATAAAAATTTTATAATTAAAAATAAATTTACCATTATTATCTATTATATTAAATTAATCTCAATAATTTTTATAAATTTATTTTTACAAAATGAAATTTATTTTTTGAATTGAAATAAAAATATAATCTCAGGATTAATTTTTGTTAATTTTATGAAATTAATGATTATTATGTGAATAATAAAAAATACAATTTACACTTGTATCATCAATTTTTTAAATTATCATAAAATAAGTATTAATATAAAAACTATAAATAAAATTTCACAAAAAAAATAAATATTTATAAAGTAAAAAAAATTAAAAATAAAATATTCAATTTATAAAACCGATGTTCAATATTTTGGAAATTTATGTATTATTTTACATTAATAATAACTATTTATAAAATATTTATTTTTAATATGTTTAAATAATTTATAATAAGGGGTTTTATTTTATTAAATAAGAATCACTATTATTTGGTTGATAAATAACCATGTAATTGAAAGAAAATCAAAAAATTGAAAATTTTATCTTAATCATAAGTTATATACATAAAAATACACTTTTTTAAAATATTATTTATTTACAAGTTATGTGTGATAATATTAAAATAAATTATTATAACACTATGAAAGTAATTTTTTAAAAGTTAATTTGAGACTTTAGATAATCAGGCAAGAATTAATTAATAAGGAAAATTTTATTTTTAGTCATCAAAATTAAATTACTTAGGTAAAAATTAGTAACCATTAAAAAGTGGTAAAAGTGAAAAATATAATAGTAAATAAATAAAATGGGGTATACAAAGGTGTGAAAATGTATGATTGAGTTTTCTAGACCTTTTTATTTCTCTCAATCCATTATCACCCATTATAGGATCAATTTGACACTTCCATTTATATGATTAACAAAATGCCACTCTACTCGCTTATAAAAGGATACATCACTAACCCACTAACCCTCACACAGAAAGTCACAAATAGTTAACCAAAATCACCCAAAATAACTCCTTAAAACTCTGATACATGTCTTTGCAGTCCTACACATTTCAAAATAAAACCCCTCAATTCCGTAATGTAATTGGAAAAGGAATTATTCTAAGGGGAATGTAAAATTTTCAAATACTTCATTTTCATATCTTTTCCTCTATTTATTATTATAATTCATCATAATTTAATATAATCATGTTTATATAATTACATAAAAAACATAAATATACATAAATTCTAAAAATTTTATAGTATATCCATTTTAAACCTTCCTCCCAACCACCCAAAATAAAATGCTGCTTGTGCTACATGTTGGCTACCGCCTCCATAAGTGTCGTGGTCATTTTTTGATAACCACACTGTATAGATGATTAAAGTGGGATATTAAATAAATAAATATTATATTTAAAATATTATTAATAATCGTAAAATATAAATCAATTCATTCTAGTTTCCCTTTCAATGTAAAATAAGAATGCTTCATGTGTGTACGTGCAGACTACCACCAACATAAATAAAAACATTTTGTTTTTCATATAGCCAATTTTTATTTATCTAAATATCATTAAATAAGATTAAAAACCATAAAAATAAAAATTATATAATTATAATTCTTTAATAAATATATTATTCTAAAGGAATCACTTTCATAACTATACTCACCCATTGAAACAAGTTCTTGTTTGGGTCGATTTAGCAACTTACATGAGTGATGCTATAAATTTATGTCATGGGTGACTATGGAAACTTAAATAATGGAATTATTAGATATGAATTATAAAATAACATTTTTGTTAAATTAGTTATTAATTTTATATTAGTATTTAACTCATAATAAATATGAGAACAATTTTCCATTAAAAAATATTTCCAAAAGATGCTACTTATAAATGTTACCATTATGTGTCAAAACTAAGATTATCATTGGATGAAAAAAATATAAACAATAATTAAAAATATATTATATTACCTAGACCTATTTTATTATTATTATATTATATCAAAATAATAACGTTCAACATCTCCATTACAAAACATGTGCAGAATAATAAAAATTACAACACCTAATAATGAAAATAAGTGATAAATAAATAATGAATATAGATAAAATTATTATAAATAAAGATTAAAATGGGTAATAGATATTAACATGGTCATTCAATGAGTTATACATATATTTATGTTTTTTATGCATGAGTGTAAAGTGATTATATAAAAGATAAGGACTAAGGTAAGGGTTTTCATCACAATATCCATTCATTGATACATGTTTTAAATTTAATCGCTTATATTTATTTTATATGATCAACCTACTAACCCATTGGATTATTATATACTTATTAATTTCTCCTTCATGGGATTTATATGTCTTCTATTTATCCCTCATTCCAATACTTTTTATTCAAACGTTGCATAATTTTTAAGAGATTTCTTGTCTGAACTTTTCTTCATTGAGACATATTCCATATCCACCACTTGTTTTATTCTTAGGTGAATATATATCAATATGGGTGTTTCTTCATAAATATTAGTGTCTTTAAAATTCCATAATAATAACTCTTTTTATGGTCTTTTGATTCTTGTGTTACTAAAGCTAACTGATTTTTCATATATCAATTTATTTTCATTGAGTTATAATAAATATTCATTAAAACCATTATTATATTTTAATTTATATTAAAACATGAATTTAAAAAAAATTAAATTCCATTTACATTTCATTATATCTATAGTTATTTCTCTGGAAATCATTTCCAAACATTTTTTTCATCTATTATTATTATATTCAAAAAGGATTTTATTAACTCAAACAATGTTTATTTGGGTTACAATGTTACTTATTGAACATCATTATTATAGGTCGTATGTTTTACTCAACATAAAATTTCTATTTATATTACCCACTACATATATAGTTAATGTTTAATTTTTAATTTAAAAATAGTATACTTTATTAATTTATTTCTCATAAAATTATAACATTGTTAAGAATAATTATTATTCTTTCTAAATATTTTTTCTCTTCCATTTAAATATTTTGTATTATTAACAATTATCTTGTTTAAATTTGGGAACATAAATATATGTTATCTTAGTTGACCTTCATATTTTTCTAACCCTATTTTTAAAACTAAATTTAACTATCCTTTTTTATTATCTCAGTTCCAAAAAATTATTTTCAAAATATTTAAAAATACTTCTCTTTAATATTCTTATTTCTATATTCAATAAAAAATTTCCCAAAGGATACCATTATAATCTTTTCAATAATATAATTTTCAAGGATAATTTTAAAATTAAATTTTTTTGACGATTTTCACATCAAATTTTGAAAATGGATTATGAATGTAACATATAATTGCATCTTCTAAAACAATAGTAGAAACATTATTTAAAACTATTTTAGGATTTGGTCACCATTTTCCCCATTATCTCCAAAATATATACCTTCATTTGAATAATGATTACTGAATCGACCTCTATATCCCCTTGTGAAATATTCCTTGATGTTATTGAATTTTGAGTATCGACCAATTAGATTCTTGTTCCTTTATTTGATTATAACATTGGAGTATTTTTTTATTATAAATGTGTTTTCATCTATGTAAATATCTTTAAAATATTTTTTTTTATTCCCTAATTATTATATTCACCATCTTACCCAAGATTTATTATAACCATGTTATTCAATTTATTAACTGGGGAATTTATTGATATCCTATATGTTTATTACTTCCAATACATATTTTTATTCATTACTAAGACATGTTTATTATGTATTGGTTGAACATACACATTATTTCTATATATGGATTATGATAATGTTAATCTAATTATTTTTTGGGAAGGCATTGACATATTTTATTCTAGTTTTTAAAAATGGATGTTTATTAATTAATAAGGAATGTTGATTACTCTTTTTATTGATATTAATTTTTTTCTTATGTTGAATATATTGGTCATAGTAAGTGAATGATGGATCCTGATATTACATATTCATTCAATTCATAGGTAGGTCTCATGAGACAAAATTGTTTAGGTATTTAGTATTTTCCAACCCTTTTATTTATAATTTATTATAATAGGGCCTTGACTATATGTATGATGTCATGGATAAGTCATTTTTTGTAAAATTATGATGTCTGTAATTATGCATTTTATCACCGTGGAACTATTAATTATTATCAATGTTATTATTTATGTTGTTATATCATCTATGCATATATTCCTCTTTAATGATATTAGTTATATGACATATTTGATTGTCATTTTACTCAACCATATTATTGATTCATTTCTTATTCTATGATATATTACACTATAATTTTCCATTAATATAAATCAGAGGTCACCGTTTTATTTTTTTATTATCTCTAGGATATTCTAAAGTTAACATTATGGAAATTCATATATATTGTATGGGAAATAATAAATCCCTCATTGGAATTTAGATTGTTTTTCATGTTTTTGGAATTTATTCTATAAATTTTGTATTTATCTAGTCTCCCAATACTAATAAAGTATGTGAACCTATGTTGTATTATCCCTTGTATGTTTTACAAATGTAAGGTAGTGACCACTAGATCTGAAATACCGGATTTAGGGTTGTAACAAATAGTGTTTATGTTCATGTGTTAGACATCTCAAAATATCCATACACTAAATTACCTTTTTTGATGTATTATGTGTTAGACATCTCAAAATACCCATACATTAAATTACCTTTTTGATGTATTATAGGGAATTATGGAGTCTCTAATGATATTTTTACCTAGGAGGGATTCTTTTGGGGAGTTTTCATGAGCCTATTGGGTTCTTTAGAGTTTGGGGAGTTTTCATGAGCCTATTGGGTTCTTTAGAGAGGTGTGAAGTTTGAACCAAAGTTAAAAAATAATGGGTTGTATACATCAATATAGACATTATATTTTTTGGTGTAACATACTGATGAAATCATTCAATAGTTAATTATACATTGTTCAATAACCAAAACATTCCACTTATTACATAGAGAAATTGGAATTACTATCTTTGATGAATACTAAGTTAGTGTTATTCAAATTCTCAGTGATATTTACGATGATGTTTTATCAGTATGTAATGTCTATAATGATATTAATGAAACCCCATTAATGGTGGAAGAGCTATTAAGTGTGAATGAGATGTTAATGAGTATATTCATTGATCCAAATATTGTTATTCAATTTAGTATATGGTTTAATATTTTTAAAAAGACTCGTGGATCAAAACCAAAGGTTAAGAGACAAAAAAATTTCATTCCTAACATACTTGTGGGAATAAGAGAACACACTAGTCCATCCAATAAGAAGATCAATATAGAACATTGTGTTATAGAGTATGACCCAAAGTGGAATAAATATATTGTTAATGGGATTTTTGGAAATATTTATTTTCAGATGGTAACTAATGAATTGGGATACTTACACTGGGGTAAGATCCTATTCATTTTTCAATGATTCATGTTAGGAAATAAGAAGAAGAATTAATCTATATATAATAGTAAAGGGTAGTATTTCATGAATATTATGAAATATTCAATATGAAGAGGATCTAAAATATACATGAGTCTAATTTTTATTATTTATACCTTCATGGTTTCACAACATAGAGGTTATAAATTTTAAAACCCCATGTCATCCAAATATCTTGAATTTAAGTTAAAATTTTTGGATATTAATTATGAAAATACAGGTTATAGAACTAATTAAATTTATAAATTTGTTATATTTAATTATTGTTTAACATTTACCTTTTATATAACATCAATTTGAATTTTAATAAAAAACACAACTAGGTTATAAAAGGAGTTTTTTTATATAATCTCATTCCATTATGTGGTACTAAAAACTCAATTAGATGGAATCCCTATTTTAAAAATGTATCCACTATATAAATATTATTTATAGTTTGGGGGTGTTTAAAAGATTAAGGTATCACATTATTTTAGGGTGAGTTCAATGAAACAAAACAATATTATTTAAAAATTATGATGGATTAATTTATGTAAGGAAACATATACTCTTATTTATTTACCACCCATTACTGAATCAGTTATTATCAATATAGATCTCACCAAAGCATGAAATAAGTTTTACCTAAGCATTGTGCTAAAATAGTTAATTTCGTGGATTATTAATTTTCCTTCCAAATAATAACTAGAAGAAGAATAATCAAACATGAAAAATATTTATAGAGAAATAATAACCACAAATGAATTAAAAAATGGTGAAAATTGATTATTTAAAAATGTAGTCTAAAAATATATATTATGATGAACTTGTTATCAAAACCAATACATTTTCTATTCAATAATTGGATTTAGTTCGTGATCCTCGAATACATTTAGAGAAAGTCAATCATGGTATTGAAAAAAAAAATTCCATGCTAATGTGTCATGAAAATTTTCCCTTATATTTTTCCTGTAAGAAGTTATTTAAGGACTAATTGGTCAGAATAATTCAAAATATCAGGTCCCCATGGATTATTATGTCAAAAAAATATAAATTATATAATTAAAGATCATATATTATTATATATAACCACATATATAGAGAAATATTTATATTTTCCCTAATTTGATTGATATTAAAGACTAGTGAATTCTTTTTTATATCAGAACATGATTTTATATGAATCGATCCTTGAAGATAGTGTAAACATTTTCGTTGATACTTTCAGAAAAAAAATTATGATGAAGAAAATATGAAAAAGTATTCAATATTTGATTACCTATCCTCCTTTTGTGGCAATATGTAGTAATATTGACCACCTTTAACAACCATCTATTGGTTTAAGGGAAGTTTTTTTCAATTATCAAGAATTGAAAACAACTATTCAAAGGATTTTTTTTTTGTTTGGGAATGATTGGAATTTTTGAATGTATGTTTAAATGTATTAAAATTAAAAATTCACATGTGGAATTATTTTAATAGAATACTCAATATTTGGATTGATAATGTTTAAAATAATTTCAACTAATAAATTGGATGTATATTAAAAAATTAAAAATAAATTGGGATAAAGCTCATTTTGTAACAATGAGGGTAAAGATTTTATAAGTGGTTATAATTGTTTAAAATATTAAAAATAAATATCAGGAGTTATCCAAAATCTTGAGTAGCTAAACACATTGATTAAAGACAATAATACTTATAAATAAAGTCTCTTACAACTAATTGATTCTTCCTTATATGAATTATCCAACAATATTTTCTTTTTCAAGCAATTTTTTTCAAGATTCTCATATTTATTTTTTAATATTACATATTAATATATCATAAATAGGTTAATACGTATGGATGTCTTGGAATTTAAAATTTGTTAGAAAAATAAATTTTCTTGTAAATAACCATCTTTTTTTAATTAATATACATCATGAGATTAAATATGAGATAACACATCAATTAATGGATCTCATTCAAGTGACTTGAATTTTATATCAATATAAATGAAACATTTTCCTCAACAAAATTCAAAGGTTCATATATTGACAATATCATAGTAATTAAACCAACTAGATCATGAAATAGTAAGAGTTTTTATAAATCATGATTTAAAATAATCATTTCTACACTGATGATATTTGATTAATATATTACCTTCCATGACATGTTCTCACATATTTTTATTTTTTCTCTATATATATAGTGAATGTACCACCACCATAGGTTGGGGTTAACCTCTCAGATAATATATGAAAAGAGTTTTATTTCCACTTGAGAATGTGCTATTAGATAAGTATATGTATGTGATATATGTAGTGAATATATGATTACCATGGGAAAAGGGTATTCTATTTTGATATAAAATTATGAGAGAATCATGAGAAATTAAATTATGAAGAGAATTAATGTGAGTAAAATTATGTTCTCAAAGGGTTTGAAATCCCTGAAATTATACCCCCATGCTTCTTATAAAAATTTACTATACTAATTCATGAGAGGAACATGAACAGGCTATAATTGTTTCTTAGATCTATAAACCTAGTGAGTATGTATCGACATTTTCTAGTAATAATATATTTTCTTTACATACTTATTTTATTTTTTATTAATTATTTAATTTTTACCTATACCATGAAATTATTTAGGTTAGTGACTATAGACTTTACTTTTTCTTAGACCCTACTTTATAATTTCCAATCGAATAAGCCATGCTATATTCTAATTTTCAGTTTAACGAATTAACAATTATTAGAATATTAGTAATCTGAAATTTAACATCATCAAATTTTGAATAATGATGGTTGGCTTTTATGGTCACATAGATTTTAACAAAGTGGATCATGTTTATATACTTAAAAGTTTTGTCACGAACTGCCCCTTAGGGCCCATTCTATGACCACCCCAATCCCGTCTTCCATAGGCTAGGGGTTGGTGACCAGAACCAGAAATGTGTGTCCCTAAAATAGGAAGGCATTGCCTTCAAACCTGTACAAACACACAGTCTAAGAACACAACAAGATGAAACCATGAAGTAAAACTGTAGTAGTAAAAGTTTTTACTGAAAGTAAAGAGGCAGGAATTAAAACCCAACTAAAAAGATACAACTACAACCGAAAATAGCAAAAAACTATTGAGATTGTCCACCAAGGATCCTACCTAAAGGGTAGGTGCAGACCGTCTCCGTAGCTCTCCACGTCAACCAGTCACCTCCGTGCATTGTCTAGTCCTGGCACCTATAGTCTCAGCCAAGCTGCTCGTCATCTGCACAAGACACAACAAGGTGTCGGCGAAGCCTATGAAATGGTGAGTATAACTATACTCAGTAGGGACCTCGAGACCCTCGAAGGTCTATAAGAATTCCATAATGGAAAAAAACCATGATTGCAAACACAAAGCACAAAGAAAAAGAGTCAGATCAATCTGGGTATACAACTTAGAGATCAATAATAGATATGATTAGTCTTAAGATATATTATTTTATTCTATTAGGAAGTTTCCAAAATTGAACCATGAAGGATTTATTCCATCGTCGGTCAACACAGGGTCATATGTCATTGATCCACAATGGGCTGCTCTGAGGATGGTCCTCGTCGGGTCGTGCACTACTGACCCACATAGGATCTCTAGAATGCTGATCCACACTGGGTCACTGTAATTATGAACCACATAGGTTCACTATGATTCTGATCTTCATAGGGTAGCTATGATTTTGATCCACACAGGGTTGATATGGTGCTTATTCACATAAGGTCTCTCTTCAATTGATAGCTAGCCACATGAATCTCAACTCCCAATGTGCTCGAGTTCCATAGTATCTAATCCTTAATATATCTATTGTTCCCCAACTACCACAACATTCCACAAAATAGTTACACAAAGTACCTCCATGTCATAAGGGTTCTTACTCGATAGACGGTGCGTCAATCAGACGCCCTGTCGGTGAGTTATAGGCATTTCAGTGCTGAGGGCCCGGTTGAATTTGGGTTCGATCCAACCCGGATATACTCCAAATTTCTCCAAAACTCATGTGGAGTATCTCAAAAGTACCTTCTCAGTCCCAGGATTCTAGCACCATAGATTTTTCATCAAACATACTTCTGTTTTGTGAGATACATCCTCTTAAGCATAACTGGGTCGAAGAGGGTCCAGGTCCGGTCTGACCTGGTTGGACCGAACTGACCCACCTCATCTGAGGCCGACCTGACCCTGTTCTGGTCTGACCTTAATCGTCTTAAAGTAGTGGGACTGGCCCATGTGGGCTATGCCACGGGCTCAGGTCGTTAGGCCACGGACCGACCTGAACTGCCTGTGCTGGGCGCGGCCCATCGAGCGAGCCAACCCAATGGATGGCACAGTCCATGAGTTTGGTGACCGCAGGGGTTTCTCCCCTTTCCCGAATGGAAAATCCATTTGGGGGATTAATTCGGTGGTACCAACCTCCTATCATTGGGACCCACAGGGTGTGGGTCCACTTCACCTTCACTGCGGCTTCAAAGTTGCGGCCTTCTCACCATAGCTCGCGACGGCGCGCCACCTTCCACCAACACGACCGACCGAGAGTTGGCCACTACTACTACCACCGCGGCTCGATTCTACGTCTCCCCTATGTAGTGAGCGATGGAGCCACCGTGCCAGGGTCGTGCTAGAAGATCTTCTATAGGCCATTGGGTTATCTCTGGTGGTCTGTTTTCCCTTTGGAACACAGCTAGGGGTTCTCGGGTTACTTCTGCCACTGCATGGCTCCTGGATTCAATTTTCCACTGAGTTGGGAATTTATCCCCAAATAATGAGAAAAATACATAAGTGGAATAGTGTCTGGGCCTTGTTTGTTTGTCTTGAGCCCATTGTGTTAGCATCATATCAAGTGGGAGTAATTATTACATCACATAAAATAATGATAACACTCATTCAATACTTCTGTGATTCTTCAGGCTTCAAGAACGCGGAAAGGAAAAAATTCTCATGAATCTAAATATAAACAACCCCTACCTTAGAATTAGATGTGAAGTTTCGATTGTGGAAGATGAATCCATGTTTAATGAAGTCTCCAGCGTTCATCCATGTTCGATCCCTCCAACAATGTCGTTTGAGGCTATGTTCTTCAATGGTGCAAGATTTAGCGGTACATCACCAGAGGTTCCTCATATCCATGTCAATAACCCAAACCCATTCCTCATTTAAATAGTGGGAAAAAGGTGATTAACTCAACGAGGGATCAATGAAGTTCATTAATTAATGAACCTCTTTATCCCTCAATGGTGTGGATACAAAAACAAAGTGTCAACCCATTAAACGGCTTGACAACTCAGTGGTCCCACCATCGCCACTCAACCATTGGTAGAATAATAAAATAACAATTTTATATCATTTTATTATTCTTTAAAAAGCCTGAAAACTATCTTTTTTACATGACCTACTATGATCAAAGGTAATCCTACCTTAAGAGAATCGCGGAATTGTGGATTCAATGGTGACCTTAGAGTTTTAATCCGAGCACCAGTTCAATAGATAAGAAATTTATCCCACGCGTTTACAGAACATACCTTAAAAATAGATTCAAATTCTATTCCAGGAACACTGGGCCTTAGAATCAAGTGTCTTCAATTTTCACAAATTTTTAATAATCCCAAATAATTAAAAAAACATTATATGGAATTTTCAGGTCATTACATTCTCCTAAACATAGGGATTTTCTTACCTTAATGCTACAACAATAATAGGGGAAAAATGGGGGTACTGAGAATGTATCTGAGCCTCCTACTCCCAGGTGATCTCCTGGAGGTTCCCATGTAGACAACAAACTCAGACTAGAGGAATAGACCACCTAAAAAGGACATTCTCATGTCGATCCCCTATCTCCACTAGGAACTCCACAAACATTGCCCCTTCATCGATGTCCATCTCACCCCAGTTGATAATGTGTGATGGAACATGAAAAAACCTCCTCAGATGCGACACATGGAATATATTATGCACCCAGTGCATCTGTTAGGGGAGAGCTAGATGGTACATCACCTTTCCTACTCTGCTGAGGATCTGGAATGGTCTGATGAACTGTGGAGATTGCTTGTTGCCCTGACCAAATCTCTGTAATCCTCATCGGGGTGAGACCCATTGGAATACATGGTCTCCCTCCTAAAACTTCAAGGGTCTCCATCTCCTGTCAGCATAAAAGTTCTACTGGCTTTATCCAGTCTTCATCCTCTCCTGGATGATCTGGACCTTCTCTGTGGTAGCTTGTACTAACTCAGGACCCATAAGTTCTGAATCCCCTGGGTCTATCCAGCATAGAGGTGATCTACAAGGTCACCCATACATGGCCTAAAATGGTGCCATGGTGATTGTGGAGTGATAGTTTTTGTTGTATGCAAACTCCACTAATGGTAGGTGGTCCTCCCAACAATGACCAAAGTCAAGGACACAAGCACGAATCATGTCCTAGAGTGTCTGAACGATCTTCTCTGTCTGACTATCTATCTAAGGATGGAAGGTAGTTCTCAAGCGTAGCTAAGTCCTGAATGCTTCATATGATTCCTTCCATAAACGAGATGTAAAACGAGCATTGTGATCTGAGACGATCGTCAATGATAGCCCGTGAGGCCATACAATATCCTATATGTAGAGAGGTCCAAAGATCTCTACTGATCCCTACTCTCGGATGGGTATTGAGTGGGATGACTTGGTGATTCTCTCAACGATAACCTATATGGAATCATGTCCCCAAGACATATGTGGTAGCCTAGTCACAAATCCCAAGAATATACCATCCCACTTCCACTTTGATACTTCATGTGGCTGATCTAAGCCTACTGGTACCTGATGCTTAACCATCACTTGCTGACAAGTGAGGCATCATAATATGAACTTCACCACTATTTTATTCATCACTGGCCACCTGTATTGACTCTAGAGGTCCTAGTACATATTTTCCATACTAGGATGTACCGCCAATAGGGATGCATGAAACTCCCTCAACACCTCCTCTCGTAGCATCACTGGTATCATAGAGCATCCTCTTAAAAGGATGACATGCTTTCCACCTACAGAAAATCCATCAGGAGCCTGCCCTGGGGATATCTAAGCATGCCAGGCCTCGCAGGCTACATCACCAAGATGTGGCTCCCTTACTCGCTAAAAGAGTGGGAGAGTTACCGTCATAGACTGGAGGTAAGCTACTCCATCACTAACCATGAAGGATAATTGCACTACGTCTAGCTAATCTGTCACCTAATTCAGCAACCGTAGACAAGACCTCATACTGAGTGGGTATGCTACTACTTTCCCCTTCCCAAGAGTGTAGACTATCTCAAAGTTGTATTCCTGGAGGAACTCTATCCATCATTGATGACTCGGGTTTAGGTCCTTCTTTGAAAAGATATACATGAGACTCTTGTGATTATAGTAGACTGTAAAATGTTCTCCCATCATGTAGTGCCGCCACATATTTAGCACAAAGACCAATGCTACTAACTCCAGGTTATGGGTATCACAGTTTTGATCATGTTGTCTCATCTACCGTGAGTCGTAAGCGATCATTGATCACTCCTGTAGTAGGACACAACCTATTCCAGTACCTGATGCGTCATAGTAAACTACATACTCAACACCCTCTTCTGATAGACTCAAGATAGAGGCACTCATCAGTCACTACCTCATCTCTTGAAAACTCTACTGGCATCTCTCTATCCACACCAAGGGTTGTCCCTTCTCTGTCAAAGCTGGAAAGGGTGTCAAAATTCTAGAAAAGTCTGGAATGAAACTCTAGTAGTACCCACACTATCCTAGGAAAACCTACACTTTGGTCACACTGAAAGGTGGCTCCCAAGGAAGAACTTCCTTTATCTTTGATGGATCCACTAAAAATCCAGCCTCCGAAATAATTTTCCCCAGAAAGTGGACTTCTTGTATCTAAAACTGGAACTTCGAGAGATTTCCATAAAATTGCTTCTCTCAGAGTATATTCAGAACTATATATAGGTGTGTGGAATGCTCTTCCTCTGATACTGAGTATTTCAAGATGTCTTTAATGAAGACTAACACAAAGCGATTGAGGTAAGGCTGGATGATCCTATTCATGAGTCCCATGAACTCTTCTGGAGCTTTGGTTATGCCGAAGGGCATCACCAAAAACTCATAATGGCCATACTGACATCTGAAAGCTATCTTCAGGATGTTCTTATCTCGTACCCTAAGCTAATGTTCACCTAATCTGAGGTCTATCTTCAAAAACTATCGTTCTCCCTTCATCTAGACTAAGAGATCATTGATCCTCAGAAGATGATACTTGTTCTTCCTGGTCACCTGGTTCAAGCATCGATATCCCACACAAAGCCTCAGACACTCATCTGCATTCTTGGTAAACAAAATCAAGGATGCCCATGGAGAAACACCGGGCCTTATGAACCTCTTCTTCTACAAGTACTCCAACTATACCCACAACTCACGAAGCACCACTGGAGCCATCTGTTATGTTGGTATAAATATAAATGTCATCCTGGGGTATAGGTTGATGTAGAAGTCTGAATCTTTACAAGGAGGTAGTCCCAGAACAACATCCAGAAAGACGTGAACATACTGGTCCACCACTACAGGATAACTCAGACTTCTCACATCAAATTCTTTGAGGGTAAGGCTACCCAACTGCTGAGTGATCAGCTGAACCATCCTCTAATAAAGTTTATCATGTTCTGCAAATGTTCATTTCTCCCCAATAAAGAAAAACCTGATCCCATCATCGTGGACACACTAAAATTTTCTCCTAAAATAGTCAATTTGAGCATGGATTGTGGATAAACAGTCCATACTCAAGATGACATCGTAAGGCCTCGATACTGCTACTAGGAGATCCCAGCCAGAGCTATCACCTCCTAGAGTAAGCTCACACTACCAGAACTAGTGTGTAATCATTGAATCCTCTCTCATAAGAGTATATAAATATAAGGATCGAACCAATGGCTCTACCAAAATCTATGAGCTCCGAACGAGAGACATGTTAATGAAAGATTGATTGGCACCTGTGTCTATAAGTACTACATCTAGGGTGTAGTACACACAGATCATACCTTGAATCATCTATGAAGCACCGTGGTCATAGGCCTCAACTACCTAAAGTTGTGGTCGTCCTTATCCTCATGTTTATGTGGTCAAGGTGGACCACCTGGTGGTGGTGGCGGTAGAACCTCAAATCGTCGGCCACCGCCTGCTGCACGGCCTGCTCCTTTGCCACGTCTGCCACCCTATGTACCTCCTCGCTCGAATCTATACCTCTGCCACAGTGGTACCTCGACTGTTTGCGGATTGTCAGTACGGTGGGTCGGTCAGTCACAAGACATGTGACCCTAACCGTTACATGTGAAGCACAGTCTGCTCCTCTGCAGGCATGTTCTCCCTCGTGAGCTCCGCACCACCGACCCGACATCTAGGGGTCTTCCTATGGAAGGTATGGCTTTCTTGGACCACTGCATCATCTACCTACTGCCAGCCGCAGATGACTTGGCTACCTGTCATCTGGTGGTGGCTCTCACTGGCGGTTCTTGCTCAGCTAATATTCCCTCCACCAATAATGCTCGCTCGAGTACTCTGGCTTGTGTTGGGATGTTGGGTGATATCATTGATACTCTGATCTCTCGTCAGAGACCCTACTCAAAGGTCTGGGCCATGAAGAAAGGGTCTCGTACCATGTCAGTGGAGTAGCGTGAGAGGTTAATGAATCTCACCGAGTACTAGGCTACTGTTAGGCTGGCCTACTATAAGTGCAGTATCTCTTGAATACACACAATTTATAGTGTCGCTGGAATGAACTCTGCCATTAAAAGTCTCTCGAAGTCCATCCATGTGAGGGTTGCCTTGTCTTGTAACTGGAGCATCAGGCTCCATCATCTTCCTACTATTACATGGAAGAGGCTAGCATCTATGATCACCATTTGGTCTGATGGTGTCCCAAATAGTTGAAAAACTCATGCCAAAGCCTCCAACGAGTCCTCAGCTGCCTAGGGATCAATGTCGCCTCAAATCCTCGGAGGCCTCTGCCACTGGGACTCTTGCAACGTGCTTAGTTGGCCTTCACCATCCACTAGTGGGGCTGGTGGAAACTTCTTGCCAATGGGTAGTGGTGTTTCTGGATGATGTTATTAATATTTTAATGACTTATTATATACTCCCTTTACTTATTTTATATGAAATGTTCATAATTTGTGTGAAATATTAATGTTTTAATACTATGTATAATATTTGAGAATTTTTAGAAGTAGTCCAATTGAGTCAGTTTACTATTTTATTTATAACTCTCCCCTGATGATCCAAATTGTTTAGTTCTTGTTTTGTAGAATTCCTAGTTCAATATAAAACATTAAATTATAAGGGATCATGAGACAATTCTTCCATTTGAAGGTTCATATGGACCACACAACAAGGCCCAATGAATCTGTGAACAAACTCGACCAACCTTGAAGATTGATTTACTGGGCTCAATACAGAAGTCCAAAAACATTAATTCTCCACCATAATTAGAGGTTACACTACATGTCATCTTGGATAAATATTTCAAGGCCCAAATCCAAGTACAAGGGGCCCAACTGATTCATTTAAACTCAGCCCACCATTCTGGCCGGGAATTGAAATCAGCACACACATGTTGAATTTTATCCTGATTTATACATCCATGAAAGATGAGATTTTTCAGTGTTAAATCCATGAAATAGGTGGCCAACATTATTTTAGAAATTATTTTTATTTGAGGGCATATTACTATACAAAAACCCATTCACATTTTGGTCATTGAAAAGTCTGGATTGAAATAGACAGAATGACATTATTTATTACAACTGCCATAACTTTGGCTACAAAAGTATATAGGCGGAAAAAATTTGAGGGTGGATAGAATAAATCCATATCTACATCTTTTAAGAATACACTAGATCATGATTCATCTGTATAGATTGGTAAATATGCGGTTCAAGTGGAGGGACAGTTTTGGAATTCAAACAGCCCCCAACCTTGTGCTATAAATACACCCCCTCCTCTCATTCCAAGAGGTTGGAACTTCAGCACTTAAGGAGGAGGTTTGGAATTACTAGATCCTTGAAAATATTCTGAGAGGATATTATTTGATCTTCTTTTCAACACCAGAGACCTCTCCTCCACTCCTCTTTCATGTTTATTTATGGTTGCTTTCAATTGTAATTGGGTAACTTTGTTTTCATTTCAATCAAATTTTAGTGCTTGTTTCTGCTTCAATACATCTTATTATTCTCCACCTTATGTATTATAATATTAATGGTCTTAAAATGGTTTGAATCATTTTAAATTATATTCCCTTATTTTGCTTCCTCATTCAATCAAAATTCCATTTTTGATTCTCAAAATCTTTCGTGTGTGTGTTCGGCACACTACTCTTTTCTTGTCCCTTTCTTTTTATAATATTTTTAAATCATCACCATAAAAATTAAACCCAGATTATCAACAATACTAATGGATGAGTAAATCTACCATTGGGGTGAGTTATAATTCAGGGATGTTAAGTGGTTGAGAGTTTTTTCTCTATGAGTATTCTTTAAATTAATATTGTGTATGTTAAACTTAATATATCATAAATTAATGATATGTTTTATTTAACAAGTGGTTTCCATGGATTATTGAAACCATAAATACACTACAATAAATAGGTTTTGATTGAGATTAGAACCCTATGTTAATTTAATCCTTGGATTAAAGTATTAACACTTAGGAATTCCAATCAATGCCAACTTATGACATGGGTGTTAATTTAATGCAATACAAAGCAAGACTCAAGGATATCACAAGCTTAAATCCCTTATAATGAACTCACCCCAATCTTCATATATTTTTTAAATCAAGAATCAACCATCAAACAGTTCAATTTAGCTCTACAAACAAACCCCACAAATAAAAATACAATCAACTAAAAACAAACGACTATTACAAAGTATCATCACTGAGGATTCGACCTGGGTGCTGCTACACACATTAGAAAAGCACCAAAACTTTGATCGGTCGATAGGATACATTCGACCGTGCGTTTCAAATGGAATCGTTTCCTGGGATGTTGCTTTAAGCAGTCATTAGTTTCTAGTTATTGTCAAAAAAACCCAAAAAAAACAAATTTTCTTAAAAAAATGAAAAAAAACACAATGAAAAACTTGTCTTCCTCTTAAAAACATACACTGAAAAAAAACACAAACAAAAACTCGTCTTCCTATTTCTTAAAAAATCTCTTTGAATGCCCCATATCCTTCCAAACAATCCCTCGGATTTGTTTGACCCTAAAATTGAGCGAACACTTCGCCAACTTAGGAGGAACATAAGAGATAACCAAATAATTCAAGAACCAGTCCTTGTACAACCAATGGAATTAGATATGGCCAATCCTAGTGAACAAACACTTAAAGAACTCGCTTACCCTTATATGAATTACCAACCTCTTGGTATTCAATATTCAAACATAGAGGCTGACTTCGAACTCAAATTGGGTTTGATTCATCTTCTTCCTCATTTCCATGGGCTAGCCGGTGAGGATCCACATCTCCACCTTAAATAGTTCCAAGTAGTGTGCTCTACCATGAAGCCTCAAGGGGTTTCTGAAGAACAAATCAAACTTCGAGAATTCACTTTCTCCCTAGATGACACTGCTAAGTCATGGATTTACTACCTACCTCCTGGTTCCATAACCACATGGAATGACATGAAGTGACTCTTCTTAGAGAAATTCTTTCCTGATTCTCGTACTGCTTCTATTTGAAAGGAAATAAGTGGTATACGTAAATTCCCAAGTGAATCACTCCATGAGTACTGGGAAAGGTTCAAAAAGATTGTGGAAACCTATCCACACCATCAAATATCTGACCAAATCTTGATCCAATACTTCTATGAGGGGTTATTTTCTATGGAGAGAACTCTCATAGATGCCTCAAGTGGCGGTGCTCTTGTTGATAAAATTCCTGCATCAGCAAGAGATATCATAAGTAACATGGATGAAAACAAACAAAAATTCCATACTTGAGCACATTCTCAAGTCAAAAAGGCCCAAGATAATAAATCAATTGATCCAAACAAGATGACCGAGTGGATGAGTGAACTTACAGGTCCAGTGTGACCACTAGCTGTGGCTACCAAATCCACAACCACGTCTTCTCCACAATCAATGTTTCCTGAACCTATCAAAAAATGTGGAATCTGCAACTCTCCATCTCATACAACTAACACATTTCCACAACTTCAAGAGGATCAATCCAATTCATCTGGACCAATGGAGCTCAATACAGCATATTCTCAACGGAACACCAATCCTCAACTATCAGGTCAGTTTGTTAGAAACTTCAATCAACCTCACTCTAAGCCCTTCTCTTCTTCCTATAACCAAGGCCATAGGTATGGTAATCCCAAATCTCATCCTCATCAATTCCCTCCTCAAAACCCAAACTAGTCTCAATATGGTCAAGGTGTTAGTAACTTCCAACAACCTTATCCTTTTATACCTAAACCTCAAAGGAACAATCCTCCTCCTGGATTCCATTATCCTAGTGATCCCTCCCAATTCCATAACCAATATAATAACATTACTAAGAACCAAAATCCAGGTAATCCCAATCTGGTACAAGCCTCTTCTTCCAAGAAACCATGGGAATGTGTAGTGGAAGATCTTGCCTCCTTCACCCGTTCAAACCTCAAGAACATTGAATCCCAAATTGGTCAACTTTCATCCCACCTTAGTCAGCAGCAACCATCCAATTCTTCCCAACTCCCAGATCAACCATTACCCCACCCCAAGGGTAATGTAAGTGCAATTTCACTTAGATTGAGAAAGCAAATTGATATTCCTCAAGATAAGTCCTCCAACCATCCTTTGAATGTTGAACTAGAAAATGAAAAGAAAACGAAACTTGAAAAGGAACCTGAAACCATTACCTCACCACCTTCAATTCCACTTAGGAATCCAATTCCTTTTCCTTAAGCTGTTTCTAAACCACGTAAGTCCTTTGAACCTGATCCTGAAATGCTCGACATGTTTAGACATGTTGAAGTCAACATTCCCCTCTTAGATGCCATAAAACAAATTCCTAAGTATGCCAAGTTTCTCATGGAGTTGTGTACCCACAAGAGGCAACTTAGGAACTTAAAAAATGTTTCAACCCAAGATTCCATACCCATTAAGTGCAAAGATCTAGGGACCTTTACGGTTCCATGCCAAATTTGATGTTCAAACTTTGATGATGCACTCATAGACCTAGGAGCCTCAATTAATGTCATGTCCAAATACATATTCTCCAACCTTGGTATAGGTCCCTTACATCCAATGAGTGTTGTCATTCAATTGGCCTATCTATGCACAGCCAGTCCCGAGGGAATAATTGAGGATTTCCTTGTCTGAGTCAATGATTTTATCTTCCCCGCTGATTTCTATGTCCTTGACATGGAAGGTGAGACGAACTCTTCTCGATATCCCCTAATTCAAGGAAGACCATTCCTCGTGACTGTGAGAACTAATATTGATGTCCATTCAGGGATCTTATCCATGGAATTCAGTGACCAACTGGTCAAATTCAACATTTTCTAATCCATGCGATACCCATCTGAAGATCACTCTGAATTCTCAATCCATGATTCTGAGGAAACTTCTAAGAGTCAATCGAACCCCAATCCACCATGTTCTTCATGTTCTAATGACGAAGGATCTTGTGAAATCTGCACCATGATTAAAAAATTCATAAATGGTGAAGTTGATGTGGACCTTTCATTCATAGACTCTATCAATCTAGAGGATCTTGAAAACTCTCTTGAATCCCACATCAATTCTGATCTCTACTGCTCCACCTTAGAAAGTATTAAGGAGAATAAATTTGAAGCAACTGAAGTCCCTTCCGGCATTCTTGAGTTTTCTAACCCACAAATAAAAGATGAGACTGATCTGAAACCTCTTCTTGCACACCTAAAATATGCAGTCCTCTTCCATTATCACTCATATCCTGTCATTATCTCTGCCAGACTTACTGAAACTGAGGTGTCCAAACTATTCAAGTGTTAGAGGAAAACAAAAAGGCCTTAGGTTGGACCCTAGATGACATACTAGGAATCAGCCTTGCCCTTTTCATGCATCACATCCATCTTCAGGAGTCATCCAAACCAGTTATACAACCACAAAGATGACTCAATCCACTCATACTTGAGGTAGTTAGGGAAGATATCAACAAGATTCTTAAAGCTGGTATTATCTACCCAATTTTTGACAGTGAATGGTTTAGTCCAATTGACGTTGTACCTAAGAAGGGTGGGAAAACTGTTGTCAAAAATGAACAATGGGAGGTAGTCACAACTCGAGTGAAGAACAAAGTGTGTGTGTGAATCAACTATAGAAAATTGAATGTTGAAACCCGAAAATATTACTACCCTCTTCCATTCCTTGATCAAATGCTAGATTGATTAGCCGGAAATTCACACTATTGCTTTCTTGATGGATACACTGGATAATTCCAAATCCCAATCATACCTCATGACCAAGAAAAGTCTACTTTCACCTACCTCTTTGGAACATAAGCATATAGAATAATTCCTTTTGGCCTTTGTAATGCTCTTACAACATTCCAGAGGTGTATGATGAGTATCTTTTCAGAATAAATTGAACACTTCATGGAAGTCTTCATTGATGACTTCACCATTTATGGTGAGTAATTTGATTCGTGATTGCATTCACTCTCTCTAGTCCTTCAAAAGTGTGTCAAGTGTAACCCTGTGTTAAATTTTGAAAAATGTCACTTCATGGTTGCAAATGGGATTGTTCTAGGGCACATAGTTTCAAAAGATGGTATTGAAGTCGATCCTGCCAAAATTGAAGTGATCCAATCACTTCCTAGACCCAACTCTGTTTGAGACATCCGTTCATTCCTCGGTCATGCTGGTTTCGATCGGCGATTCATCCATAACTTCAGTAAAATTTCCCTCCCACTCACTCGTTTGATCCAAAATGATATCCCTTTCAATTTTTATGAGGTTTGCAAGAGAGCCTTTGTTGAACTCAAAACTTCTCTAACATCCGCCCCAATAATCCAACCCTCATATTTGTACTTACCCTTTGAGTTGATGTGTGATGCTTCTGATAGAGATTTTGGGGATGTTCTTGGTCAAAGAAGAGAAAAGATTCCTCATGTCATCTATTATGCCTCAAAAACATTGGTTCAAACTCAATCTCACTACACTATCACTGAAAAGGAACTTTTAGAAGTGGGTTTTGCCTTAGATAAATTCTGGCCCTATCTATTAGGTGAAAAAATCAACATCTTCACAGACCATTCTTCTATAAATTTCTTACTCAAGAAAAGTAATTCCAAACTGAGGCTAATAAGATGGATCCTAATCCTCCAAGAGTTTGACATTGAAATAAAAGATAGACCAGGAAAAGAAAACCATGTGGCTGATTACTTGACAAGAATTTCTAATTCTTCTCATTCTGAAATCATTGATCCTGAATTCCCCACTGAGCACCTTTCATCTCTCACTCCAAAGTTACCATGGTATGCCCCAATTGTAAATTACTTGGTTTCTGGTGATTTTCCTGAAAATTTTCAAAAGAACAGAAAATGAAGTTAAAAGTGATTCAAAACACTATTTTTGGAAGAAATTAAACTTTGGAGAACTAGGGCACACATGGTAATTAGGAGATGTGTTGATAAAGATGAACATTCCTATATTTTAGAATTCCATCACTTAATGCCTAGTAGTGGCCACTTTGGACCACAAAGGACCTCCCAAAATGTCTTAAAATCTGGATTCTTCTGGCCTTCACTCTTCAAGGACTCACATGAGTTCTTTCAATCATGTCCCACTTGCCAAAAGTTTGGCACAATTTCAAAGAGAAATTAAATTCCCCAAAAGCCTTTAATTTGTTTTGAGATCTTCAATGTTTGGGGTATCGATTTCATGGGACCATTTCCCCCTTCCAATGGATTCTCATACATCTTTCTTGCAGTTGATTATGTTTCTTGGTTGGTCGAGGCCAAACCCACTATAAAGGATGATTCACATACTGTTAGTGAGTTCCTAAAGACACACATCTTCCACAGATTTGGCACACCTCATGCCTTGATCAGGGACTTAGGAACCCATTTGTGTAATAAAACCATAGAATCTCTTTTAAAAAAATGGGTTTTTGCATAAAACTTCAACTGCATATCACCCCCAAAAAAATGGAATGGATGAACTTTCTAATATATAAGTGAAAAGAGTGCTTGAGAGAATTGTAAAACCAACCAGAAAAGACTGGCCCAAAAGACTTGGTGAAACACTTTGGGCATATCGAACTGCCTATAAAACACCCATTGGGGTGTCTCCTTTTAGGCTAGTTTTTGGTAAAGCATGTCATTTTCCAGTTGAAATCCAACATAAGTCATTTTGGGAAGTGAAAACTTGTAATTTTGATCTTGAAAAATCAGGTGAAGAAATATTGTAGCAATTGGCTGAACTGGAGGAGCTTCAACTTGAATCCTATGAGAATTCCACTTTGTACAAATAAAAGGCTAAGGTACTCCATGAAAAACACAGCCTAAGAAAGGTATTCCATGAAGTTGAAAATGTATTTATTTTCAACTCTCTATTTCGTCTTCACCCAGGTAAGCTTAATTCCTATTGGGAAGGTCCTTTTTTATTACTAATGATTACATGTTTGGTGCAATGCAAGTCCAAGACCCCTCTTTCAAAAGGAAATTCACGATTAACGGCCATCGGTTAAAGCATCACCATGAGAGGATGCACAATCCTGGATCAACATTGACTTCTACTGGATCCCCAGCTTCTCTAGACGACATACCACTAGATGGAGATGGAAACCCACCAAATCCAAACCAGGGGGCACCTCTTTCCCTTTAACTCTCTCTCTCTTCCTCTCTCTACCTCTTTCTTCTTCTTCCTCAATCTTTCATTTTTTTTCCACTTTAATTATCAAAACCTTTCTTTTTCACTTTCTCTTTTGTGTGGGTGTATCTTTATAAAAAACAAAAATAAAAACCTGAAAAACAAAAAAAAACAATCACATAAAATACAATTATGAGTCATGCTTATTAACCATCGAGTTTTGAAATTTTTTCCAACCATTTTAGGGAGTTAGCAGACATGTTTTCATCTCAATTGTTTTTATTTTCATCATGACATTGGATAAAGAATTTTGTGCCAAAATTAAAAAAAATTTAATGCTCAATTTTTGATTTGGAAAATGCTTTTCCCAAACCGTGAGGAACAACATTTTCTTACATGCCAAGGCCACCTATGGCCATCTTTTAAAAATGTGTGTTTTCACCCCCATTTGCGAGTCTTGAGTTTGTGGACCTTCGATCTGAATTTCCTACCTTAGTGTGAATTAATATGATAGAGTAATTTTCTAAACCAAATGAGAATCAAAATAGCCAAATAGCCTCCCATTTCCCTTACATTAATCCTCTTTTTGAAATCCCCTTCGAGCCTATGAAAACCATTTCTTTGATAGCTACCTTACAAGCCCAATACCTTTTCCCACCCAATATCAACATGGATTTTCATTGCATAATTTTTTGAAATTTAATTGTGGGGTGAATGTATTTCATTGTTTGGGTACCCTATTATCGATTTTTAATGAGTTATCATTTGGTTGAGGGAAAGCATCCATTTTAGTGTGGGGGATAGGTTGTCATTCAGTGTGGTTTGGGTAATTTAATGTACTCCCATTTATGTAATTTTTTAAATGTTATTGACAAGTGTTCAAAAAATCAAAAAATGAAGAAAAAATCAAAAAAAATTGAAAAAATGGGATGTGTCTTGGGTAGGTCAAAAATCACTCTTCCTCGACCTTTGATCTTGTTATAACTATTACAATTTGTGTTGTGAGGATATCAATCATGGGTTGGGATATGAGTGTGAGATCTATTTCAAGGTCAACTTTCGAAAAAACATAGAAAAAAACACTTTCATTATATTCTTATTGGGAGAAATTTTGTGTTTTGTAAATATTCCATCTTCTCATTACCTTCATATTTTCTTCCTCTATTGTGTCTTTCTTTACACAATCATTCCATTGAAAATATGTTTTTTCATTTCCTTCCATGTTTTATTTCAAAAAAATGTACATTTCTTTTCTATGTTGGTGTTTTAACACTCTTCTTCTCTCTCTTGGACATTATATTCCTACCTTCCCAGAGCCACAAAAAACCCTTTAAAAAGACCTCTTGATTATTGTTCATTTTGGATAGGTATTGGAAGTTGAGAGCTCTTCCAAACTCTAAGATTTTCACTTTTGGTTGGTGAAGGAGTGAACCTCCACAAATTAATTTTATCATCTTGATAGGTGTGAGTTTTGAGTGTCCACATTTTCCATTTCTAAATTTGAGCATGAAAAAAATGAATTAGTTTTGGAATATTGTTTCTGTAACAACTTGTGTAGGATTTCAAAATGGATGAGTGAAATAGTCTAAACCTCCCCTGATTGAAGAAAGCAAAATTTTAATATTTGTTGGTGAGTGAAAATGATTTTGTCATGTTTTTATATTTGTTTCACATGAGGAAATTCACAAAAATAAGTGTAGGGGAGTTGATGTTATTAATATTTTCATGACTTATTATATAATCCCTTTACTTATTTTATATGAAATGTTCATAATTTGTGTGAAATATTAATGTTTTAATACTAAGTATAATTTTTGAGATTTTTTAGAAGTATTCCAATTGATCAAAAGGGACTATACTTTGTTTATGTTTTCTTTCAATTGTAATTGTGTAACTTTTTTTTCATTTCAATCAACTTTTAGTTCTTGTTTCTTATTCAATAACTCTTATTCTTCTCCACATTTTGTAGTATAATATTAATTTTATTAAAATAGTTTGAATCATTTTAAATTACAGTCCCTTATTTTTCTTCCTCATTCAATCCAAATTCCATTTTTGATTCTTAAAATATTTCGTGTGTGTGTTCGGCGCACTACTATTTTCTTGTCCCTTTATTTTTCTAATATTTTTAAATCATCACCATAAACATTAAACACAGATTATCAACAATCCTAATGGCTGAGTAAATCTACCATTGGGGTGAGTTATAATTTGGGTATGTTAAGTGATTGAGAGTTTTTGCTCGATGAGTATTCTTTAAATTAATATTGTGTATTTTAAACTTAATATGTCATGGATTAATGATATGTTTTGTTTAACAAGTGGTTTCCATGGATTATTGGAACCATAAATACACTACCATAAAAAAGTTTTGATTGACATTAGAACCCTAAGTTAAGTTAATCCTTGGATTAAAGTCTTAACAATTTGGAATTCCAATCAACGTAAACTTATGACATGGGTGTTAATTTAATGCAATACAAAGCAAGGCTAAAGGATATCACAAGCTTAAATCCCCAACAATGAACTCACCCCAATCTTCATATATTTACTAAATCAAGAATAAACCATCAAACATTTCAATTTAGCTCTGCAAACAATCCCCACCAATCAAAATACAATCAACTAAAAAATGACTATTACAAAGTATCATCGATGAGGGTTCGACCCGAGTGCTGCTATACACATTAGCAAAGCACCGGAACATTGACCAGTCGATAGGTGACAATCGGCCGCGTGTTTCACTGGTGCACCACCCAATGGTGCCATCACCACAAGAGATCCATGCACCAAAGCCTCATATCTCGGTAGGCCGTCATTGTGAACTGTCATTGGATTCCTGGATGGTTGTCTATGTGGAGGCATCTGGAAAAGAAACATGTGCACCATGGTAAATAAGTTATACCTGGTGAGTTGATTCAAAATATATCAGAAGTATAACATTTCCAAAACACACACAATCAGTGTTTTCATGCACTAAGTTAGAAATCAAAATTCAGGGTCCTGGTGTATGGATACGTCAGCCACTACACCAACACTGGACTCCCAAAACTAAAAACAACACTCAAAACACATAACAATATTGCTCCATTGGAAAGATCAGAGTCCTAGTTCTTCGGTAGAACCAACCCATTAGATACCACTTTGTCATGACCCGTCCCCCAGGGCTCGTGTCGTGACTACCCTAAGCCCACCTTCCAGGGGCCAGGGGATTGAAAGTAACACCAAAAAGACATATCCCCAAAATGGGAAGGAATTTCCTTTAAACCTATACAAACACACAATCCATGAACACGACAAGATGAAACCACAAAGTAAAAGTGCAGTAGTAAAAGTGTTTACAAAAAGTAAAGGGATCAGAATACAAGCCCAACTGAAAAGATAAAACTAAAATAGAAAATAGTGAATAGCTCATGAGATCGTCCACCAAGGATCTTACCTAAAGGGTAGGTATAGATCGCCTCCATAGCTCTCCACATCAACTAGTCACCTTTGTGCACTGTCTAGTCCAAGCTCCTATAATCTCATCCAAGCTTCTCATCATCTGCAAAAGACACAACAAGTTACGGGTGATTCCCATGTAGGGGAAAGTATAATTATACCCATTATGGGACCTTGAGACCCCTGAAGGTCTCTCAAAATTCCACAATGGAAAAACACAATGTATGATCTCAATCACAAAGCACAAAGTAAAAGACTCATCTCAAACCAGGAATACAATTTAGTTATCAGTAATAAAGATGATTAGTCTTAAGATATATCATTTATTCCATTAGGAAGTTTCCAAAACTGATCCATGAAGTAGTTGTTCCATTGTCGATCCACATAGAGTTGTATATCGCTGATCTATAATAGGTCGCTCTGTGGCTGGTCCTTGTCAGGTTGTGAACTTCTGATCTACACAGGGTCTCTAGAATGCTGATCCACACAAGTTCTCTATGATAATGATCCACACACAGTATCTATGATACTGATCCACACAGGGTCACTATGATGCTAATTCACACAGGGTTCCTCTTAAATTAATAGCCAGCCACATGATTCTCTGCACCCAGTGCATTCGAGTTCCCTAGTATCTTCTCCTCAAGATATCAGTCTTGTCTCAACTTCCACAATGTTCATAAATAGATTAACCCAAAGGACCTCCTTGTTTTAAGGGTTACAACACGACAGATCGCGCGTCAATTAGACACACGATCTGTGAGTTATTGAAATTTCAGTGCCAAGGGCCCGGTTGGATTTGAGTTCGATTCAACCCATCCATACACAAACTTTCTCCAAAACATAGGTGGAGTATCTCAAAAGGATCATGTTGTTCCAAGGATTCTGGCACTGCATACGGTTCCTCAAACGAACGTCTGGTTTGTGAGATACGACCTCTTAAACATAACTGGGCCGAAGAGGGTCCACGTCCGGTCTGACCCGCCCCGACCTGGGACGACCCGACCCAGTCCGGGTCCAACCCGACCTGAACCAAACTATATGGACTGGTCAGAGAGGGTTGGACTATGGCCTCGTCATGTTGGGCTGCAGACCAGCCTGACCCACCTTTGCTAGGTGCGGTCCGCTAGCTGGGTGAACGCTCGGGGTCACTCCCCCTTCCCAAATGGAAAAGCCATTTAGGGTATGAAATTAGTGGTGCCATGTGGCTCTACCCCTCTGGTCAGCCTGACCTATGGGTTGTGGGTCCCCATAGCCTCTGCTGTAGCTTCGAAGCTGCAACCTGCTCACTGCGGTGCGCGACGGCGTGCCGCCTTCTGCCAACGCGGCCATGGAGAGCCGGCTGCCCCTGATGCTGCCATGGATCGATGCGAAGACACCCCTATATGGCGCATGACAGTGCGTTGCCTGCTGCCACCACAGCTGGTCGATACTGGCTACCGTTGTCACCCGTCGACACTAGTCGTCTGCGCCGCAGTGCCAGTCTAGCACTGGTAAATCTTCCGCGGGCCACCAGGTGAGCCCCAGTGGTCCGTTCTCCCTTCTGAACGTGCATAGAGGCTTCCTGGGATGCTATTGTCACTGCATGACTCTCAGATTCATGTTTAGGACGATTTGGAAATCCATCCCTGAAGAACAATACAATTACCAAAGTGGTTAAGGGTTCAAGCATTGTTCGTTTGGCCCACACCCTCCGTGTTAGCAATATATCATGCAGGATAATTAATACATCACCTAGAATAATAATAAACCTCATTCAACACTTTTTTGATTCTTCATGCTTCATGAAAATAGAAAAGAAAAAATTCTAATGAATTTAAATACAAGAAACCCCTACATCGGAATCGGAGGTGACTTCACGATAGTTCAGGAAGAATCCACGCTTGATGAAGCTGCCGATGTTCATCCTGGTTCGATTCCTCCAACAATTCTGTTTGAGCCTCCGTTCTTCATTGGTGGAAAATGTCACGGTACTTCACCAGAGGTTCCTCACAACCATGCCAAAAACCCAAAACCGAGCCTCATTTAAATAGAGGGGAAAATGTGATTACGCAAGGAGATATTAATGAGGTTCATTAATTAATGAAACTATTAATCTCTCAATGGTGTGGTTACAAAAACAAATAGTTAATCCATTAAACATATTGACAACTTGGTAGTCTTTCCACCTCCTCTCAATCATTGGTACAATAATAAGATAACAATGTTATGCCATTTTATTATTCTTTAAAAAGTCCAAAAACTATATTTTTCACTTGACCTACTGTGGTAAAAGTTAAGCATCCCTTAAGCGAATCCTAGCACTGAGGATTCAGCAGTCCCATTGGATTTTTAATCCGAGCACCGGTTCAAAAAATAGAAAATTCCACCCATGCGTTTACTGAATGTACAATAAAAAGAGATCAAAATTTTGTTCTAGGAACATCAGGCCTCGAAATCAAGCATCTCCAATTTTCATAGACTTGTAATAATCCCAAATAATTTAAAAAAATATATGTAATTTTTGGGTCTTTACAACTTTTACTATAATACATATCTTAGATTATGTTCATAGAGTTGAAAAAAAGGGGTTACTCACAAGTATTATTATATTATTGGTCATGTGAATTATTACTCAAAATATAGTGCATTAAATCATGATTTAATACCAATGTAGAATAATCTTGAGTGAGAACCCTTGTTTGAAAATTGATTTATCATTCACATAGATATGTAGACCTAGTGATTATAACATGAATTTTTATTAAAAAAAATATTTTAATCATTAATTTTATGTATTTTCATTTACAAAATAACTTTTTTCTATATAATGAAATGATAGATATTGGAGAATAAAGACTTTACATTTTCCCATATTTCCCTTTGTAGGTTTTGAACATGAAAAAAAGTATCCCTCTTTATTGTTATATTTGAAAGTATTTAATTTGATAAAAATGTTTAATGTTACATGTTTAATCTCATAAATTTGTTACCAAAAGGGTGTCTAAATTTAAATGTCTTAAAAATATGACCAAAAGTGATGTTCCTTGTTCCTCCAAAAGCGAAAAATAGAATCAATGTCAATAATGTACCCAAAAAATTGTATAAAAACATTAAGTTAAAAAATTTGAAGGTAGTTATTAAAAACCACAAATAGAATCATTACATTAATAAATATTAAAAATCTAAGAAAGATGAAAATGGAAAAAAATATCATAAAAGAAATATAATTTTCTATGAAAGAAATATCCTTTACGGCTTCAGGGAATAATTCCTTCATGGTATTGTGTTTTCTTTATGGACAATAATTACTTTTCTAAGAGAATTTTTATATTTTCATAATATTATATCAACTGAACATCATTTGTGACATAGAAATTTGAATCCCAAATGGATGAGAATCTTCATTATAGATTAGTGTCCCTTTTTGTAGTGTAATGACTATCCATAATGGTCAAGGAACTCAATTAGGGAAGGGATTATATTTTTGGATGAAATACAATGATTCTTCATAGTTTCATAATGATTGGAACATATAAACATCCTTACTGGTTTCATATTCTAGGAAATCAACTGTGATGTTTCCTTATTAATAACCATATTCCCTTTCAAAAAAGGTTTTAGGTCCTTGGATAGAATATTCTTCATTTATTTATTTTCTTCCATTTTAAAAACATTGAGAGATTTTTTTTAATTTGTGGAGAACATCATTTGTGAAATCCTTCTATGAACCCTCTAGATAGCTCACTGAGTTTTTGTGAGAGAAAAAGGGGGAAAGAGTATTGTAAATATCCTTAATAATAACAGTCCTCCCACATAGAAACTTTTCAAGGCCTCCCATATATGTACTTGGTGAAATAATCCCATGATATTTATTTATCGTGGGGAAAACAATAAATTCAATCATTATTAGGATTTAAACTCTATATTTATAAAACAATTCATACTTATGTAAGATTTTTTTAGGAAAATAGAATTTCTAAAAGAACGCATCTACCTCTTTAAGATGATACCAAACCAGGAATGATTTGACCTGTGATGTTAGGATTTTACACTGTTATATGTGATGATGACTTATTTATATCTCTTATATCACACAGGTCATCTACAAGGGATGAACTATTCTAAATGACCTCATCAGTGTTCTTTTTTCCATGATTAACACTTCAAAAATGATATTCCATCAAGGAATCCTCCATGGAAACAGAAGATGTTGTACCTCTCGTTCCCCTCGTTGTTTGATTTTCATGATCACAATCACCTTTTCATGTTTATCTAATTGTGTTTTAAGTGTTTGTGCTGATAGGAAAAAGGTTGCCAAGGACTTAGGCCAAGAAGAAGCCAAAAGTGGACTGAAATTCAGTCCACCGGCCAACCGATGGAAGACCACCGGCCAGCCGATGGAGGACTGGACAAGAGGGATTCCTCTGTCCAGACCACCGGCCAACCGGTGGCACACCAGCGGCCGACCGTTGGAACCTGCACAGAAGAGGAAGCTACTGCCTCACCACCGGTCAGCCGGTGGCTCTGTCACCGGCCAGCCAGTGGCACCCAGACTGAATAGTGCAAGCTACTGTCTTGCCACCGGCCAGCCGGTGGCTCTGGCACCAGTCAGCCGGTGGCCCCTGGACAGAAATCCTCATCCTTTTTCAAGGCACCGGCCAACCGGTGGGACTGTACCGGCCAGCCGGTGGAGCCAGTCAAACTAGCCGTTACAGTTTGACCAGGCTGGCCCACTTGGCTCCCAACGGCTCTTTAAGCCTTTCCAACGGCTCCAAAGCCCTCCAACGGATACTTGAAGGTTCCTAGCCTATAAATAAAGGCCTAGGAAGCCCCGGAACTTCAACCAAGCCACCGGACACATTGTTGATCATTTTGGCGAACCTCCGGCGGATTTCCTCAAGGAACCCAACGTGCTCCAATCCAATTACACATCCAAGAGCACCACCAAAGAAGCTTGGAAGCGGCCTTCAAACATCATCAATCAATCAAAGGCGCCCAAGGCTTCTCCAGTTACGGGTTTTATCGTATTTTTCTTTTTGAGCTTAAAATTGGGTTTGTGCCTACAAACCCCAAACTTTTCTCATCCTCCCTTTCTTTTGGGTTTCACATCACCACTAAGGTGTGAGAAGGTTGTCAAGCTTTCCTTTAAATAGCTTGAGACATAGGTGAGCTATCCTTCACCTATAAGAAGGATAGTGGGTTCTTGCTAAACCATCAAAAGCAAGTGGGTTCTTGCTAAACCACAAAAAGCAAGCTGTAATAGGTCCTAGTGCTACCTCAAAGCCTAGTGGGTTTCTTGCTAAAACCATTGAAAAGCAAGCGGTAGAATCTCTCAACGGTTGAGTTGGGAGCGGAGACGTAGGCCGGGTTTTTGGCCGAACTCCGTTATCAATTTCTTGTGTCTTGCCTTCTTTATTTCCGCTGCATTTCAACTTTGATTTTTAAATTGTTAATCATTTTTTAAAAGGCAATTCACCCCCCCCCCCTCTTGCCATCCTTCCCGTTTGTTCCGACCCAACAATTGGTATCAAAGGACGTATTTGAATAATTCCCTAACCGGTTTCAAATTAAAGATCCTATTTTTTTTATGGCTTCTACCGCTTCTTCCTCTCAATCCCCCGAAGGACATTCTTTGGATCGTGCTCCATTCTTTGATGGAACCGATTATTCTTTTTGGAAAACCCGCATGACCACTTTTCTTAAAAGCATTGGTTATCCTATTTTTAAAATTGTCATGCATGGTTATTCACTTTCTTCTCCCGATGAGTCTAAATGGACCCCCGTAGACAATGCAAATTTTGAACTTGATGGAAAAGCCATGAATGCTCTTCATTGTGGCTTAGACCGTAATGTTTTTAATTGTATTTCTACTTGCTCTACTTCTTACGATCTTTGGAAATTTTTAGAACTTACCCATGAAGGCACTAAGAAGGCTCAAAAGAAAGAACCCGACAACAAGCAAGAACCCGATGAAAAATCCGTGCCCAATTGCCCACTCCACAAGAAAAGGGCCAAGAAGAAGAAAAAGAAGAAGGCTTCAAAGGAAACATGGAGTGATAGCTCCACCTCTTCATTCTCCTCCTTCTCCTCGAGCGACCAAGGTAAAAAATGCCTAATGGAAAATCATGAGGTATCATCTTCCGACTCTTCTTCCTCGTCTTCTAGTTCTTCAAATTCTTTCAATCATTTGTCTTATGAAGAACTCCAACATGTTAGGGACCAACTTGAAAATGGTTTTCAGAAACTTTATTCAAAATTTGTTTCTTTGAAAAAGTCTTTCAAAAAACTTTCCGCCGAAAAAGACCAACTTCTCAAAGAGAAGGAGGAAATCTCCCTAAAAATCCAAAATTTCCCCAATGTTGATTCTTTGGAATCAACCATCAAGGACCTTAGAGAATCCTTAGCCAAGTTCACCCAAGGTGAACAAAATTTGACCAAATTATTGGGTTCTCAAAGGGTTTCTAGAACCACTCAAGGACTTGGCTATACCAACCAAGCTTCCTCCTCCCATGCACCCACTGTTTTTGTAAGGGGGAGCTCTTGTTTTAAATTTTTCAATTATTGTAAGAAACCCGGGCACCTCATTTATGAATGCGATTGTAAAAACGCCCGGTACGGTCAACCCAAATCTTTTTACTTTTCGGACGAATTTTTTAGGAGAAGACCCGCTATGAGACAAGTTTGGATTGAAAAATCCCTTCTTGCGAGTCTCTCCGGGCCAAAATTTATTTCCTTTCCCCGGTGATTTATTGTTTTTATTTAGGGGGAGTTAGGATCGTTAAAGCCATTTTTGATTTCAAAATTTTCAATTCAAACCTTCAATTTCAACCCTTGGTATCAAATTTTCGATTCTTTTTTCAATTTAAATTTTCAATTCATTTTTGATTCAAAACTCTCAATTTCAAAAATTTCATTTGGTTTCAAATTTCAAATCTCAATTGGTTTTTTGTTTTCAAACTTTCAATTCAAACTGTTATTCAAATTTTCATTTCAATTTCAATCATCTCAATTGATTTTTCAATTTTCTGATCTTGATTTTCAATTTTCCCTCAATCAAGTTTTATGCCCCATTCTATTTTGATAATCACAAAGGGGGAGAAATTTCTTGATTGATTGGGGGAGAATCTTTTCTCTCATGCTTAGTATTTATTTTTATCATTTAAAGCATGCCTTTCATTTATGTTTTTACTTTAATTGTTTTGGTGATTGTGATCATCAAAATAGGGGGAGATTGTTGTACCTCTCGTTCCCCTCGTTGTTTGATTTTCATGATCACAATTACCTTTTCATGTTTATCTAATTGTGTTTTAAGTGTTTGTGCTGATAGGCAAAAGGTTGCCAAGGACTTAGGCCAAGAAGAAGCCAAAAGTGGACTGAAATTCAGTCCACCGGCCAACTGATGGAAGACCACCGGCCAGCCGATGGAGGACTGGACAAGAGGGATTCCTCTGTCCAGACCACCGGCCAACCGGTGGCACACCAGCGGCCGACCGGTGGAACCTGCACAGAAGAGGAAGCTACTGCCTTACCACCGGTCAGCCGGTGGCTCTGTCACCGGCCAGCCGGTGGCACCCAGACTGAATAGTGCAAGCTACTGTCTTGCCACCGGCCAGCCGGTGGCTCTGGCACCGGTCAGCCGGTGGCCCCTGGACAGAAATCCTCATCCTTTTTCAAGGCACCGGCCAACCGGTGGGACTGTACCGGCCAGCCGGTGGAGCCAGTCAAACTAGCCGTTACAGTTTGACCAGGCTGGCCCACTTGGCTCCCAACGGCTCTTTAAGCCTTTCCAACGGCTCCAAAGCCCTCCAACGGATACTTGAAGGTTCCTAGCCTATAAATAAAGGCCTAGGAAGCCCCGGAACTTCAACCAAGCCACCGGACACATTGTTGATCATTTTGGCGAACCTCCGGCGGATTTCCTCAAGGAACCCAACGTGCTCCAATCCAATTCCACATCCAAGAGAACCACCAAAGAAGCTTGGAAGCGGCCTTAAAACATCATCAATCAATCAAAGGCACCCAAGGCTTCTCCAATTACGGGTTTTATCGTATTTTTCTTTTTGAGCTTAAAATTGGGTTTGTGCCTACAAACCCCAAACTTTTCTCATCCTCCCTTTCTTTTGGGTTTCACATCACCACTAAGGTGTGAGAAGGTTGTCAAGCTTTCCTTTAAATAGCTTGAGACATAGGTGAGCTATCCTTCACCTGTAAAAAGGATAGTGGGTTCTTGCTAAACCATAAAAAGCAAGTGGGTTCTTGCTAAACCACAAAAAGCAAGCTGTAATAGGTCCTAGTGCTACCTCAAAGCCTAGTGGGTTTCTTGCTAAAACCATTGAAAAGAAAGCGGTAGAATCTCTCAACGGTTGAGTTGGGAGCGGAGACGTAGGCCGGGTTTTTGGCCGAACTCCGTTATCAATTTCTTGTGTCTTGCCATCTTTATTTCCGCTGCATTTCAACTTTGATTTTTAAATTGTTAATCATTTTTTAAAAGGCAATTCACCCCCCCTCTTTCCATCCTTCCCGTTTGTTCCGACCCAACAGAAGAAACATGGATGGTAAATATACATCAATGTACTCCCCATTGATCATGTATCACATTATTAATATATGTATCTAGGTTTTCTTCTCTAATTGATGGGACCCTTATAGTGTTTAAAATAATCCATTCCCTTGATAATCTGGGTCTTTATTATAAGGATATCAGTTGAACCTCTCTTGTATTAAGATTATCTTATCGTATATCCCTTATTAATCATCCCACCAATCACTCAATCTTTTGGGATTCTTTTTTCCACTAAGTGAGCTTGTGAAACATGTGGTAGAACTATCTATTGTAATCCCCAATCATATCCCCATTTATTAAATCATTAATTTTATCCACTCTATAATTCATATCCACACATGGGACTCCTATCTAATGAAATCCCTAAAACCCACCTTCACCTGAGTCATCCACTAGGTTAAACCATAAGGGTCGACCATGTGTAACCTAATTTTTTATCAGTCCATATCCCTCATGATTATGGTAATCCTTACCAAGACTACTATCAATAGATGGAAAGGGGACAAACATGTGGGTCTCTTCTTTATGTGTAAGCTCCAAACATATCCTCATTGTTGATTGCATACCTTTTCCCACATCAGTTAGCTATACATACATAATCCTCTAGTCCTAGGAATGACCATACTATTCTTCAATGTGTGGTATCCCATATGAGTCATTCTTCCTCAAAGATCTTCATCCCCTAAAATTAATTATTCCTAAAAGGGATATATACCTTGTGAGTCATAATCCCTCAAAGGTACTTGTTCCTTGTAAGTCACTCTTTCTCAAAGGTTCATATCTTTTGTGAGTATAACTTCCTAAATTAACCAAATTCCCTATGATTCATTCTTCCTCAATGGGATACAACCAATGTGAGTTACACTTTCTCAATTGGATATATCTCTTATGAGTCCCTCATCAACAATGAACCATATACCTGACAAGTGACCCATCCTCAATGGGTCATATTTTATATAATTCATTATTTCTCAAAGGGTTATATCCATTGTGATTCGTTCTTCCTCAAATAAAAATCTCTTACAAGGGCTAGTCTTCCTGAAATTGATATATCCCATATGATTCACATGTCAATAATGGGATATGTATCTTAAGATGATTTATTTCTCAAAGTTATATATCCCCTATGAGTCACTCATCCTCATTCTGACATATCCTATGTGATTCTCACTTCCTCAATTAGAAATATTTCTCCCATGCCACTATTCCTTAAAAATATATATCCAATATTATTCACCTTTACACTTTGGTAAATAGTCTCTATGTGTCCACCATACCCTCTAAAACCATGCTAATAATAGACAAAAAATAAAACAGGGTATCATGTGCATAATCCGCACTCAATATTTTTATTTTCACCACTTTCAAAGAAATGATTCATTAAAATATGATGTTAAACTACATGTACTAGTTCTGATGTAGAACCTTAAATTTTTAAACTTTAACAATTTTATATTTCATTTATCTAAACTAAAATATGTATAACACATCTCAGAGGTTCAATCCCAACACTCCATTGGTCGTAGATGCATGAACATAAAATGAACATAAATAGGTACTAGATGAACATCCTTACAAGGAATTTTAATATCATCTAGACACACAACATTAATAAGAATTTCAAGTCATTGACCCAATACAATAATACATAAATTACCTGATCATTGATAAATTACCTTAAAAAGAACCATAAATGTCCTTATCACATGAACCAAATGATTATTTTTTTCCCATTAAATGGAAAAAATACTATATGGGTCATGATACCCTTTATAGGGATAAGTATGAATCCCCTCTAATGGGCTGATCCTAACTCCACCATACCCAGTTCCCCTACAAATAATGATAAATTCTAAAGTTCGTGATTGTGAATATTTAAATGATAGAATAAAAAAATAGTAAAATGTATTGTTTCTTTCAATAACATTCATGATGGTAAGTAGTAGTAATATTATTATATGTAAGGATTCATGAATACATGTTAAATATTTTTTAGAGTCACAAACTGGGGATAAAATCTTTAACGGTCTAATCAAACATCTCATCCTATCAACTAATGTTCAATGTGAAGCAATGCAGGTTTTTCCTAGAGACTGAATTTTTTTGAAATAATAGTCTACATAACATAAAAATCATAGGCATGAGAAAATTTTAGAAATATAATGGTGAACCTAACATGAATCCTTTATCCATGAAAGAGAGTGTCTAACCACCATTTTTCTATAAGGAAACATTAATGAGTTTCTTATTCGTGGTTTGTGTACACCTCAGGACTCCCTTTAAAGTAAATGGTGTTATTGAATACACTATTTAATGTCAGGAAATCTAGACATACTAGAATTAGTTTTAGGGTACCTCAAGTGGCTGCACACAACTAGCTAGTGTCAAAAACACAAGCCTCATCTACAATTGTGGTCATGGTCTTTGTAAAATCCCAAATATTTTATTTAAAATAATTATATACTTGGTAGCCTTCGTAACATGAAACACTAATCATTAAGTGAATTGTGATATACATTTGGTATATTATTATTTAAATTTGTATCTTATAACATAAATGTGAGAATAGATGTATGAAAGAGAATAATTAAATTAAAAAATATATGTATAAATGTTTTATATAATTAAAATTTATTTTTTATTCGTAACAAATATGTAATCATTTTTCAGTAATGTTAATTTACGCATCAAAATAAGTTTTTTTAAATGGTTTTAATTTCATTTTGTGCACATGAGTTATAAATAATATCTACCATTTTAAAAAAATTATTTTATATAGAAAATTCAATTTTTGAAATCATCATGTAAATACTATCTTAGGTAAATTTTTGAAATTATTTTCTAAAAATATTTATTTCCTAGTGAATAGTGAATACTCTTTATTTTTTTGTAAAACTATCTGATCCTTTTATTATATACATCATTTTTAAAGTATCGTTTTTTTTGAATTATATTTAAAATTAAAATATGATCCATTTTATTTAAAATAATCTCTGTAATACCATTGAAATAAACACTATATTTTTTTTGGTATAAGTATATTTTTCTAACGCCCTGACCCTAGTCACCAAGAGTCGGTGCATTATAACATAACATTTTCATGATCACAAGGGATCAAATCCCGAAAGACCAATCAGTTTAGCAGCCTTGGAAGTACAAGATACGTACATAATCATTACATTACATCATGAAATAAAAAACAACAACATTTTGTCCCCTTTGAACACACTTATATCCCTTAGATTATCTCTACAGATCAACGATAAAATACTTCTTCACATCCTGGGAAAAATAAAACATAGAAATGGGTGAGATCAGATGTTCAGTAAGGATAACAATATAGCGGAAACTTTCATAAATAAGCATAAAAATTTTAGGCAATGTATAAGACTAAAACAAAAACTTTTTAAGAATAAAATTCAGCATAATAGGGAAAAGATAAATCAAATAATTCCATTTACTTATTCACATCTATATTCTACTAGTCTAATAATCATATGTAATATTAATATCCAATTTCGTAATGATGGAATGCATAATTCAAGACTTCATAACCACATAGTGAGGGACTCATGGCAACACTAAAAATAATATTTTGTCAAGGCCTTATGCCAAGACACTAGTTTATTTCAAGAGACCTACCAATGCATCGAGGAGCTATAGTGGTCTCCACCTGTCACTTACTAAGTCCAATGCATTTATCATATGAAATGTTTTAAACATAACATAAATAATTGTAATAAAACAATCATACAAAATGTCAATACTTTATCCATAAACAATGAATGGTATTAAAATAACACATCAACATTCAAACATATCACAAAACCTTCAATACAATATGGAATATTTGTATCATAATATATCAACTTCAAACAAGTTTACAATTCATCAAAGGATGTTGACATAGATGAAATGAAATCTATTTGAAAGAAATACATCTTTCTATTTTGAAACCATTTAAAAGTCACATAATTATAAAAGAAAACATTTATTTAGGAAATATTCTTATAAGATTATAGGGGATGATTCGAAGGGGTTATAACAGTATAAAATAGCCTCAGAAGTCATATAAGTTAATGAAAACATTCTTTCCATAATTTTGCTAGAAAAGTCATAAATGAACTTATTTGGAAAAAAATTGAAAAATTACTATATAAAAATCATCTAAAAAGTCAAAAATAATATAAGTTAATTTAAGCCATTATGTAGGAAATAGTAAAAAAATTGAAATACATTTTTAAGAAACACTAATGTGGATGATAAAGAGGTCCTAGTAGATACTTACATATTAACAACATCAGATAAGTCAAGAGATTGTAGAATTGACCCTTACCTTGTACTTTTCCTTGATCAAGGCTACGTTAACCTATTTTATAATATTTAAATCATTGTTATTAAATTATACAAGAACCAAATACATTAATATGATATCATATATGATCTTATAATATTTTTTTTGTTAAAAATAGTTCAGTAGTATCATCGTTTTGGGTGTTAACTGATCTATTTTCCTTTATATGCTTGGTTATGTAATCCATGTTTTTTATGGATAGGATGTATTTGATTAATATCCAAAAATATATTAAGTTCATAAACATTATTTTTAATCATAAAATGAAAATTATTCTTGAATTATTACGATGGGGAATGAATCTCATCGCCTTCGTGGAGACGGTAATCCGTACGTATGCACGAGTGATAATATCATTCAATTGATGGTGAAATAATATGTAATTGGATGGTATATCATATATACAGTATAAATAACATGTTATATTTATTATTTACAGCATTTATACTCATTATTATACCCATCCAAATAATGAAGTGTTTGAATAACAAACTACACCATGATGTGGAGACGGTAAGTCATACGTACGCACTTATGGTGACTTGTCATTAATAGGATGGATAGAATAATGAATATGGGTTTACCATATTTATAATAACATCACAATATGTATAAGGTTCTGGAGTTATCATTTTTTTATTGAAACAACAAAAAAAGTGGAAGTGGTAGAATAAAAAAAATTCAAAGAGGTGGTGAAATTATTACCTCTTCATCGGGTGTTTTTTTTGAGTTGATCAAAATGGCTTCTTATGTGGATTTATGATCAATTTAAGGCCTCTAGGTAGAATTTAGGGTAGTTTGGATGATATTTTGGTAGGGTTTGGCTGAGCCAAATTGCTTTGTAGGTGTGAGTTTGAGAGAAGTGGAAGTACCCTTTTATAAGAGAGGCGAGGGTCACTTTAGGAAAAGATTGAAATATTACATTATTATACAATCATATTCGGTTTATAATGGCTCAAAAATTATTTATTTCAAGGATAAGTTGGGGATGGGTATAAAACCACTCAACCAATAGGTTTTAGATAGGTTTAGGTCACTATATTAACCTTATCTTTTAGAGTTAACTCTTAGTTAAATAGTTTAACTTTTACCATGTATTCTTGTATTATTATAATAAATGGTTAATAAACTTATTATAAAATGACATGTGAACCCTAAGTGGTTAATTAATGATATATATATTATTATATAAGTCCTTTGGTCAACCCATATATTTTTATAACTATTATATAATTTAATAATATAGTATTTATTTTAAAAACTCATTTTTTCCAATTTTGACACTATTTGGTATTTTGTTTTTGAGAAAGTCATAACAGCATGATTACTTCGAAAAAAATTCATTGAATCAACCCTAAAAAATCATATTAATCTATAAAATTAATTTAATGTATCAAAATATCAATTTACATTTATTTTAATATTTATAATATCAATTATTTTAATCTTTCATTAATTAGGTAATTACTGTATCATCATTGTGTCATAAATAAAATTAATTATTTAATTTATAATAATTATAAATAAAATACCAATATGTAGGAAATATTTTTATCCTTATAATGAATTTTTATAGTCAAATTTATCTTATGAATAAACCTATATTAAAAATGGTTTAGTTAGTAAACTTTGAATTTAACACTTTTAACTCTTCTTGAAATAAAATAATAATAACTGTCCTAATCTAATCCATGTGGACCAAAAGGATCATATTTTATTTCTAAGGTAGATTTTTGGAGAAATACACTTATCCAATAGAAGTAGGACTTGTATTAGGGTAATTATAATATCAATTTTATCTTTAATTACCCAATTTACTTTTAATCGTGGTAAATAAAAGTCAAAAGTTACTATTCACAAAAAAAATTATTTTTATCTTATTGGACCACATTTTACTTAAATATGTCAACTGTGTCTCTCGGATTTTAGAAATTCAACTCAAAGAAGTGGTAAAATTTTGTTTTATGAAAATTAGAAAATTCTCCTAGAAGGTGGGTAAAAGAAGGTAAAAATTTTAATAAAATTTTATATATCTAATATTATTTTAAAATTACTCCAATAAATTAAACTGAACATTTATACGCATTATGTATCTATTTTTACCTAATATAAATTTAAATAAAATAACTTATTATTTAAATAAGAAGTCTGTTTTAAACAATAACGTAGTGTTTTCCCTATTCATAAAAAATTGATTGTTTTCAGAAAAATACCAACAATTCACCATATGATCATTTTGATATTCCGAATCCAAAAATGAAGCCCATTTTGAAAAATAAAATTTATAAAATTTAAAAAAGTGGGTATTACTATTTATAATGGCTAGTTTGATTGGTCGTGGTGTGTTAAAACTCCATGTTACATACAACGCAAGCAATTTCAATAATCAAAGGGAAACATACCGTGGAAGCTTGAGGTGTTACATTCTCCCCTCCTTTAAATTATTTAGTACTAGAAATTTCTATAATATTACTACATAAAAAGATTCGGGTGGTTCTTCCTCATAAGTTCCTCGGGTTCTCACTTTGCCTCTTCTATCTTATGGTTTCCCCATAGAAATTTTACCAGACGAGTCGTCCAGTTTCTCAACACTTGTTCACTTGTTTTAAGAATCATGATAGGGTATTCACAATAAGAAATATTAGGTTCCCATTCAATTTACTCATATGTGAGTACATGTGTTGGGTCAGACATATATTTTCTCAACTGTGATACGTGGAATACATCATGAACTTTGGAGAAACTTTTCAGCATTGCCAAACGATAATCTTGAACTCCAATTCGTTCTAGATTTTTGAAAGTTCTGATGTACTTGGGACATAATCTACCCTTCTTACCAAAACATATAACTCCCTTCCATGGAGATACCTTCAAGAAAACATGATCTCCTACTTGAAATTACAAATCCTTCCTTAAATTATCAATATAGCTCTTTTTCATACTTTGAGCTAATTTGATGTGGGTTTGTATAACATTCACCTTTTCCATTGTTTCCTCAACAAGTTCTTGGCCTATGAGTTTTCTTTCACCAACATCATCTCAACAAGTTGGTGTACGACATCTCTTTCCATATAATGCTTAATATTATTCCATATGAATACTTGAATGGAATCTATTGTTATAATAAAATTCTACAAGAGGTAAATAATGATCACACATAACATGAATGTCAAGTGAGAAAGATCTCAACATATCTTCTATATTTTGAATAGTATGTTCTGATTGTCCATTAGTTTGAGGGTGGTAAGCAGTGGTCAAATGATGTTCAGTATCCAAGGCCTTCTGAATACTTTTCTAGAATCTTGATGTAAAATGCGGATCATGATTAGAAACAATTGATTGGGGTACTCCATGAAGTCTTATAACTACATTAATATATAGTCTTTCTAAATGTTCAAATGGTAAATCTTCTCTTATATCATGAAAATTTGCTGACTTGGTAAGATGATCAACAATGACCCATATTGAATCATTCCTTCTAGAGGTCTTTGGAAGTTCCATGACAATTTCTATCGTAATGTCATCCCATTTACACTCAGGTATGGGAAGAGGTTGCATGACTCCTCTAGGATGTTATCTTATAGCATTAAATTGTTCACAAACCATACATCTTAACACATAATCAGCAATCTCTCTCTTCATGTTGTCTTACAAAAAATGTTCCTTCAAATCTCTAAACATATTGGTGCTACCATGGTGTATAGAAAAATTAGAGCTATGAGCATCATCCAACAATTCCCTTTTTTAGATAAGGTTTATTAGGAACACAAAGTCTCTTCCCAAATTTCAAAATTCTATCTTCACATATAAAGTCAATCAATTTCTCATCATTCAAAGCTTTAATTTTTTTTGAAACTCCTCATCATCAATCTGAGAACTTTTTATCCCTTCCAGTAAAAATGGTTTCGCAACCATTTGAAAATGTATTAATGTTTCACCTTCCATGATTATTCCCATATCCATATTTTCAAGATCCATGAACATAGGATCCCTTTCAACTCTCATCTTGTTCAAAATTCAATGATCCTTTCTTCTCCAAGCATATGGAACCTTATTTTCCTTCCCTGAGTGGTATTGTGTAGTGAAATCATAATCCTTGAGTAGTTCAAGCCATCATCTTCGCATCATGTAGAGTTCTTTGTGTGATAAAATGTACTTCAATCTCTTGTGACTGGTATATATCTCACATTTTTCACTATAGACATAGTGTCTATATCTTCAAATCAAGGATTAAAACTGCAAACTCAAGATCATGAGTTGGATAGTTTTGTTTGTGAATTCTTTTTTATTGTGATTCATATGAAATAACTCTATCATTCTTCATAAGGACAAAACCAAATCCTTTCTTTGATGCATCACGATAAATAACAAACCCATCATTCCCCAATGGTAGAGTCATGATAGGATCATTGACTAATATTCTCTTTACTTCTTCAAATCATTCTTCAAACTCTTTTGTCCAAAAAAATTTAACCCCTTTACATGTGAGATTGGTTAATGGGTATGCTAATCAAGAAATATTCTGGACGAAATTCCAATAATAACCTGCTAAACCAATAAAACGGTGTACCTCAGTTATACTCATTAGTGCTAGCTATTCTAGGATTTCCTTGGTCATAGAGTAATCAATATAGATTCTATCCTTAGATACAATATGGCCAAGAAAATAAATATCCAGAAGCCAGAATTCACACTTGCTAAACATCCCATATAATTTGTTTCTTATGAGGGGTTTTAGAATAGTGTGCAAGTGATTTTCATAATCTTCATAGCTTTTTGATCATACCAAGATATCATCAATAAATACCACAAAAAAGTCATCAAGATATTCCTTGAAGACTCTCTTCATTAGATCCTTTAAAAAAGAGGGTACATTAGTTTATTTAAAAGGCATTACTGTAAACTTGTAATGCACATACCTGGTTCGAAATGTGGGTTTCAGAATATCTTCCTTCTTCACACACAACTAATGATATCCAGATCGAAGGTCAATCTTTGAAAAATATTGAGCTTAATGAAGTTGATCGAATAAATCATCAATGCGAGGTAGGGGATACTTGTTCTTTATTATTATAGCATTGATCTCCCTGTAGTCAATCCACATCCTCATAGATCCATATTTATTCTTAACAAAAATAATAGGGTCTCCCCATGGAAAAACATTAGGGAGAATAAATACCTTATTACTCAATTCCAATATTTGTTTATTTAGTTCCACTAATTCCACAGTGGTCATTCTATAAGGGGTCTGAGATATGGGCCTTGAACTAGGAATTAAACCAATGGAAAACTCAACTTCTCATTCTAGAGGATGTCCAGGTAAATCCTATGGAAACACATCAATATATACTCTTACAATAAGTATATCCTCTATTCAAACATTATTTTCCGAACCCATTGTTATTTCATTCTATTCCTCCCTAATAATTGAATTTAGTAGAGCTACTAGGGGTGGATCTAGATAAGATTCATGTGGTGAAGTTTCTATCCTAAAGATAATTTACTCTTTATCATCATCAAAAAAATTAACCACTTTATTCTTACAATTAAATTTTGTATCATGGTCCTAAATCCAGTCCATTCTGAGGATTATATCAAATTCAATCATGGGTTTGGCGATGATATCAGCAGATAAAGAACATTTATATGACCTAATGGGAAATGATTCACAAAAAATTATTGCAATGATACTTCCCTTAGGAGTTTTGACTGACAACTCCCTAGTTAAATCAAATTTGAAATATCTAATTTTCCTAGAAAACTTGAAAGATATAAAATAATGTGAGGATCCAAAATCAAATAAAACATTGGCTAAAATTGAGGAAACCATTAAATTACTAGCCACCACATCTTTTGGAGCGTCAACATCAGCAGTAGTGATCACATAATCTTGGTGTTTCTCCTTTTTCCTTTTCTAAGGTAAGTTTCATTTGCTCATAGGAAATTTATTTTCATAATGCCCCATTTATCTACAATTGTTGCATTCAACATTGTTAGAATATTTTTTCCCTTACAATAATGAGCTTGTTGGCATTTTTTACCTCACTTGTAAATGAGTCCCATTCCCTTCATGAAAGTACCAGGGTGTTTCTTCTCACATTTATCATAGGATGGATATTCAACTTTTCCCTTCTTCCCTTTATTTCCATTTATAGAGTATTCAGCAGATCTCTTCTTCTCTTTCTTGGCTTAAAATCTGTAGTACTTAGAGAATTCTTTTTCTTTCTTGATATCACATGAGATTATATCTTTGTACGATGAGAAGGATTGTGAGAGTAATGATCGATGTAGAAATGGTTTCAACCCATCAATGAATCGATTAATATTACTCCTTGGGTTATATATAATTGGTTTCATGCATTTATAACCTTGTAAATTTATCCTCATACTTTGATACATTCTCATCCACCTTTTTCCTCAGACTCAGAAATTGTCTTTCCATATCTGTGGAAAGTATTTTTCTAAGAAAATTTCTTTAAACATCATCCATTCTATATTTTATACTTCTTTATCTTCTTTTTTGTTTTGAATTAATGACCACCATGGATTTTCATCTTCTTTGAGGTGATAAACTACCATGATCACTTTTTCCCTTTCGTTACTCCCCAAAGCATGAAATATTATTTCTAAGGAACTTATCCATTGCTCATCTACCAATGGATTTTTAGTCCAATTAAATGATGGTGATTTTTTCTTAATTAAGAGGTCTAACATTTATCCTCCGCATTGTGGATCATAGTGCTCCATATGGGTAGGGTTATTATTCATAACTTGAGTGAGTTTTCCCAGCATGGTGATAAGCTGATCAGCACCAGTTGCATCTCCAGCTCCACAATAATTATCTTGAGTAGGAGGGAAATCCCTACATTGATTATGTACATTGATATGGTTTTCATTCCTTCCCCTATGTGACATTTTTAAATAATGGAAAACATTAGATTATTTTATGAATCACAATACATAATTCAAAACTTGTAAAACACTTAACATAATAGTTTACGGATATAATCCATAATCATAAAAATGTTTTCTTTGAGGAGGTATATATTCATAAATATTTCATAATGGTTTTAAATAAAATGTGAATTATCCTAAGAATATCCCCTGGGAGTGTTGTAACCAAGAGTGTAGCAAGGCCCGTTGTCATGTACCGGGATACACCAGGTCAAGCCTGAAACTCCTTGTCAGAGTTTTCACTCCTAGGTACATTTGTTCCAGAGCTGCCTCTACCTTCTCATATCCAGACAGGGATTTATTTCTTGGAAAATACACAAAATCTCTATATTATCAAAATTCTAGGATGTTCTTCTATACTAATCCTCAAATTCTATCTTAGGGTAATGTTCTCTAATTAGAGTTTTTCTAAATCTAGATTCTAAGGTTTGTACTAAACTTCCTCTGATACAAACTATAATGTCCCAACCCTAGTCACCTAGATTCAATGCATTATTACATAACATTTTCATGATCACAGGGGATCAATTCCCAAAAGACCAATCAGTTTAGTATCCTTGGAAGTACAAGAGACATACATAAGTTTTACATTACATCATGAAATAAAAAAAACAACATTTTTACCACTCTGAACATAATTAAATCCCTTAGCCTATCCCTGAAAGTAAACCATAAAATACTTCTTCACATCTTGGAAAAAATAAAACATAAAATGGGGTGAGCTCAGATGCTCAGTAAGGATAACAATATAGTGGAAACTTTCATAAATAATCATAAACAATTAAGAAAATGCCTAAGAATAAATCATAAGCCTTTTAAACTTAAAGTTATTCATAATATGTAAAATGAAAATGAAATAATTCTATTTACATATTCACATGGATATTCTACTAGTCGAAATGTAATATCAATATCAAATTTCATAATGATGGAATGCATAATGCTGGACTTCATAACCACATAGCCAAGGCCTCGTGCCAAGACTACAAATAATATTTTGTTAAGGCCTTATGCCAAGACACTAGTTTGTCTCATGAGACCTATTGATGCATCGAGGAGCTATAGCGGGCTCCACCCATTACATACTAAGTCCAATTCATTCCTCATAAGAAAAGGTTTAAACATATCTTAAACATACATATTAAAACTAGAATATAAAATGTCAATATTAGATCTATAAACCATGAATAGTATAAAAATAACGCATCCATAATCAAACATATTTCAAAACCATCAATATAATATAGATGATTTATATCATAATAAATCAACTTAAAAAAAGTTTAAAATTCATCCAAGGATGTAGACATAGATGAAGAGAATACTATTTAAAAGAAATATCTCTTTCTATTTTGAAACCATTTAAAAGTCACATAATTATAAAAGATAACATTTATTTTGTAAACATTATAATAAACTTTTAAGGGTATCTTCTAAGGTGATATAATGGAGGAAAATAGTTGCCCACACCGTATAAGTTAAAAATAATTCTTTCCTTAATTTGGATGAAAAGGTCCTAAAGGACCTTGTTTGGAAAACGAAAGAAATATTCCTTTATAAAAATATTATAAAAATTAAAACAAGGGTATAAATTACATTAACCCATAGTCTAGGAAATAGTAAAAAAGTTTGGAAATAAATTTTTAAGAAACACAGATGTGGATGATAAATATGTCCTAGTAGATACTTATGTATTAACAACCTTGGATAAGTAAAGAGATTTTAGAATTAAAACTTAACATGTACTTTTCCTTGATCAAGGGTACATTAAAATCATATATAATTATTAAATCATTGTTATTAAACTATAAAAGAACCACATACATAAATATTATATCATATTTGATCTTCATCTTTTTTTAATTATATTTCAGTAGTATCATCGTTTCAGGTGTTAAATGATTCATTTTCCTTTATATGATTGGTTACATAAGACATTTTTGTTATGGATAGGATGTATTTGATTCATATATAGAACTATATTAAGTTCTTAAACATTATTTTTAATCATAAAATGAAAATTATATTTGAATGATTACGGTTTGGAATGAATCTCATCACGTTTGTGGAGACGGTAATCCGTACGTACGCACAAGCGACAATACCATTCTATTGATGGTGAAATCGTATATAATTGGATGGTATATCATATATACAGAATCATTAACATTTTATATTTATAATTTACATCAATTATACTCATTATTATACCCATCCAAATAATGAAGTGTTTGAATAAAAAACTACACCACGAGGTGGAGACGGTATGTCGTACGTACGGAAATATGGTGACTTGTCATTCATAGGATGGATACAATAACGAATATGGTTGTACCATATTTTATAATAAAATCACAGTCTGTATAAGGCATTGGAGTTATTATTTTGGTACAAAAATATCAAAGAAAGAGTAAGTGGAAGAAGAAATAAACATTGAAAGAGGTGGTGAAATTATTACATCTTCTTTGGGTGTTTCCCTTTGAGTTGATCAAAAGGGATCCCTAGGTTGGAATGATGATAAAAGTAAGGCCTCTACGTAAAATTGAGGGTAGTTGGGAGGATATTTGGGTAGGTTTTGGAAGAGACAAATGGCTTTGGAGGTGTGATTCTGATAGAAGGGTATGTTCCCTTTTATAAGAGAGGTGAGGGTCACTTCATGAAAAGATTAAAATATCATTTTATTATACAATCATATTCAGTTTTTAATGGCTCCAAAATAATTTATCTCAAGGATATGGGGGGGATGGGTCGGAAACCTCTCAATAAATAGGTTTTAGATAGGTTTAGGTCACTATATGAACCTTATCTTTTATATTTAACTCTTAGCTAAATAGTTTAAGTTTTACCATGTATTCTTGTATTATTATAATAAATGGTTAATAAACTTACTATAAAATTCCAAGAGAACCTAAAGTGTTTCGTTAAGGACATATATATTATTATATAATTCCTTTGTCTGAACCTTATATTTTTAGTACTACTATCATTTAATAATATTGTATTTGTTTTAAAAACTCATTTATGTCAATTTTGACTCTATTTGGTATTTGGTTTTTGTGAAAGTCATAACAGGAGAATTACTGAGAAAATAATTCATTGAATCAACCCTAAAATGTCATATTAATCTATAAAATTTGTGTAATGCATAAAGAGTATCAATTTACTTTTATTTTGATATTTATAATATCAATTATCTCAATCTTTCATTTATAAGGTAATTACTGCATCATCATTGTGTCATAAAAAACGTTAATTAATTGATGTCTAAAAATTATAAAAAAATATCATTATGCAGGAAATATTTTTATATTTCTAATTAATATTTATAGTCTAATTTATCTTATGTATCACCCTATATGAAAAATGGGTTAGTTTTTTGAACATTGAATTTAATAGTTTTAACTCTTCTTGAAATAAAATAATAATAATGGCCAAATCTAATCCAAGTGGACCAAAAGGATAATATTTTATTCATAAGGTTGATTTTGGTCGATATACACTTATCCAATAGAATCAAGACATGTTTTAAGGTAACTATAATTTCATTTTTACCTTTAATTACGATATTTACTTTTAAACGTGGTAAATAAAAGTCAAAAGATAATATTCAACAAAAATTATTTTCATCTTATTGAGCCACATTTTACTTTTTAATGTCAACCGTGTCTCTTGGAGTTTTTAAATTCAAATCATAGAAGTGGTAAAATTAAGTTTTATGCAAATTTTCAAATTCTCCAAGAAGGTGGGTAAAAGACAGTAAAACGTTTGACAAAATTTTATATATCTAATTTCATTATAAAATTAATCCAATTAATTACATTAAACATATATTGGAAATATGTATCTAATTTTACCTAATATAAATTTAAATAAATTAACTAATTATTATATAAAAATTCAGTTTTAAATAATATCGATGAGTTTTTCACTATTCATCAATAATTGAATGTTTTCAGAAAAATACCAAAAATTCACCCTAAGCTAATTTTGATTCTAAGAATCCAATAAATAAGTCCACTTTGAAAAATAGAATTTATAAAATTTTAAAATTTTGGTATTACTATTCATAACAGCTAGTTTGATTGGTCGTGGTGTGTTAAAAATCCAAGTTGAGTACAACGCAAGCTATTGCATTAATCAAGCGGAAATGTACCATGGAAGCTTGGGATGTTACAATTTGTGTGTCTAAAAACACAATTTTATAAAAAATGTTTTTCATTGCATTTTACAATTTTATATTTTAATTGCTTTATATAACTTATATAAAATTAATCCTGAATAATGGATTCTAAATTTTTAATTGTATGGGTCAAATTCAGTAAATAGGTCCCTTTTATTTTTATTCATTATGATAGTAATTGTGGTAAATATTTTTCATCTTGTTAATCGGTAAAACGCGTAAAACATGGATTAAACTATGAGATAAGGCCTAAAATCCACATAAAATCCTAACATACACTATTTTATGCATCTTTAGGGACCCAATACATACTATATATGAATATATAGAAATTTCACACCACTTTCCTTTGATTATAATAATTATATTATTTTAAGAAAAGGATAATAAAAAAATGACACTTCCAATATTAAAATTTATGTAATACATTTTCATACGGATAAAATGAGGTTATTAATTAATAAGAAATAGTTTTTTCCAAATAAATAAATTATATTTATTATATTAATTTATTTTCAATTTTTAGTGATGATATAATTACATTATACTCTTATGCAACGTTGATATAGTGTTTGTGCAAGAAGTAGATAAATTAAGGTAACTATCATTAAAATATATATATATATTTTTTGTGAATGACAGTATTCCTAGAATTTAATATGTAATTATAAATTATAAATGATTGTAGGGTTGTTTAATGTAAAATTAATGTTTTTCCTTTATGTTTAGGAATTTTTATTAAATGAATAATCTATGGAAATATAGAAATGATATTTCATGATAAAATTTTTTAGAAAATTATTTAAAAGTAAAAAAATATTCAAATAGGAAAACTGGGATGGTAAATTCAATAAAATTTCATCAATGGTCCATTTTGAGATACATGTACAATAAAAGTTAATTTATGGCCCTCAAATTCTAGAAAATATGTAATCATAATTAAGATAACAAAGGGTTAATAGGGAATTTAAACTAAAAGATGATGTTTAAAATGTGACATAAACATGTGTAAATTTTATAGTTTAAAGGGATTTAGATCTTATAATTTTATGCATTATAAATTATGACCATTTGGTTCCGCTGGATAAGATTATGATATATTTTATATTTAAATATTTTAAGTAATTCCAAGTGTGTCATTTCCATTCACTCAATAAAAAATAAATTTTTATTCCATTATCATGAAATACATGAAAATATGGGTGGTATTTATTGGTTCAGTCCAAGGGAATCTCTAATTATGTTGTTATTAAAATCATGATGTAGGGCTCATGTGGTATAGTAACGAACCAAACTATCACAAGAGATTCCCTTTATACCAATGTTGTTTGTAGCGAATTTTCCCTCCCTGAAAGAGTGAGTGACCTTCGTTCCATTACTGATGAGAAACTTACACATCCTGAAAAAATAATTGAAATACCAATGAATTTTTTTATTTTCCAAATGGATCCAAATAGGTGTTTAGAGTGTCACAAACCACCACAAAATTGATGTTATAATGGTTACACAAGGAAATTACACTAAGGAGGGATCTAGTCTCTTCCCAAATTGAATTTCCAAGAACATAAAAGGAACTAAAACCAATGACCACTGACCCTATGATATCATGAAAAAGGTATCCTCCACTCATAGTACAATATCTACATGAAAACTCTATGTTTAATTTATACCTGGACTTGGGGGGTTCCACTTTACCCATCTCCCTTGAGTAGCCCAACTGCCAATGTTAGAACATCTTGAGATAAGGCCTATTTTGGTAGCCAAAGCCTCCCCACCATGAATTAAATCCTCAATATCATCCAAAAAAACTAGAACATGAATCATATGATGTTATTAGGAACTATAATATACTTCATGGACTTTGTTCCTCATATACCATATCACCAAAAAAACATTGAAAACACCATTCCACATATCTTGAACATGATTGTATGTATCTCTACAACTAAAACGAAATTAAAAGAAAATATTATATAAATATTACCTACAAAAAACTCCTAGACTCTATCCATCCAGCTCTCATGTGGAGAATTCCCAATCAATATAAAAAAGATATATATATATATATATATATTCAGTATTTTTTTTCTTGCTACATATGCACTGAGAGGCTAGGCTGATCCCCCCAAAAAAATTTGTTGTCATCCACTGAAACATATTTATTTTGTAATCTCTAGATAATGAAGCTTTCCATGAAAAGGATTTATTTGGACCAGATTTTGGATACCCACATTTCCATCTAATGGTCAGATCACATAAATATAGAAATTCCCCTATCACTAAATTGTCCTTTCATCAACTCCATGAAAAGACATTTGTTTGGTTCATCTGGGAGAATTTTCCTTATAATAAGAATTTTTTTATCTTAATAAACCATTGATGAAATTAAATTTATATATAAGATATCTTACATGAATGAAATATTTTGTACTAGGTATCCATGAAATATGAGGATATGGGTAGAATAGTTTTCTTTCCCACACCTGATGTCGCCTTGTCTAACCACCCATTTCACCTTATACTCCAATAAGTCGAGATGGGTTCACATGCACCATGATAGTACTGTGAGAATTCCTAGTAACTCATCCTAATTTCTCTAATACTATAGATATTTTTACCTCATTAATCTATCACATAAGGTGTTCCCCTCAATAATATCCCAAGAAAACTTCTCTTGTATAGATTTCAAGAAATATGACACCCTCTTTAGTTTCATCCCACCCTCCACAATTGGTTTCACCCACCCTTTCCATAATTCCAAGTGGAAAATATCATGCTTTTTATCCTAAATAAAATCATTACTAATTTGTTTGATTTTATTTATGATAAAATTTTGTGACTTCATGATGGATAAAAATTTTATAGGCATGGATTTTATATGATATTTTCTAATGTGATATAGGAACCAAACTATAGAATGTTGTTTTTTTGTTTAAAATGTGGGACAATATCTAACTAACATGTTTTAAAAAGTATGAATAGGTAGGAAAATAATGGATACCCCTACCTATGAACTCTAAATAATTTAATGAAACTTAATAATCTCCCCATGTGTGACACCCAGATCCACAGGGAAGCGAAGAATCTGAAGATTAGATAGTAGGATAATTCACTGTATATGAACTTCTCCATTGCCATAAAAATATAACTACATTAAATAAAATTTTACAACTTACACACATCCCCATTAGTAATGATATTATACTTGATACTCTTCTTATTGATTTCATTCTCTAGCTCCCTATAATGATCTTTACCTACTATTTTCAATTTTATTCCTTCATCGATTTCCTCGACATAAGTTATAACCATATAAACATAATCAATATTGTATGAAAAATATAACAATATTTTATTATGATTAATTTAAAAGAAATTTCCACCGACATTCCATCCTATAAAAAATGAAAACATCTCTCATGCACACATACGACCTACCATCTCCAAGTAAAGATATAATTTATATTTCATCTCCACATTAAATGGATTGTTATAAAGATGTAATTAATAAATATATATGATATTTACATAATATTTATTATTATTTAAATATATGATACTATTTACCTTATAACCTTGCTACCCATAAAATAATGATAACTTCACTCAGGTATATTTGTGGATTATGACCTCCACGGAGCAATGTGATTAATTTTTCTTGTCCTTCATTTGTGTATGATTTTATATATACATGTAATGAATATATATTAAATTTATATCATGATTAGAATTATGAAGATGATGGAACCAAGAATTATATTTAAGTACCATACCTGCTAAATGAAAACATACATGAAAGACAAAGTAGTTAACATCCAAAATGATGTTTATAATGAAATATTATTAATGAACGTGTAATAAGATGTTATATGAAGACTATGTATGATATTATAATTATGTATATGATTATTTTATATAACTTTATTAAATTTAAATTTATTATAAAGGTGGTTAATATCACTTATGAATCAAGGAAAGCCTGAGATAATGGTTTTCTCATATCAATTTACATTCTTTGAGACATATGAAATTTTCACTACATGTTTCTTTTTTGTTTTATATATAATGCCATATTTCTATATTGATTCCTTAATTAAACGAAATTAATGTTTTTAAAATAATTTTAATCTTTTCCTTTTCAATTTAATTATTATTTAGAATTTTCTAAGTGGTAATAGATTTTTAACATTATCATTATTTTTTGAGATTGATTATTCATAAATTTATAACGATGATAATATATGATTTATCTCTCAAAAAAAATTATTTTATTCTACTATGGTTATTTTTAGATAATATTATTTCTGTCATTTCATTTTACATTCTATAATAACTCAAAATTATGAAATAATATTTTTAGGTAAAATTGAATTTGTTTTTCTATTCGGTTAGGAATCCATTTCTTCTGTGTCCATATTTTCATTAAAATATTTTCAAGAAATGTTTTACTATTGTATAATAATTATTAATGTCATTTAACCCATGTTTTATTTTTTACAAATATTTTTTTAAGGAATATTCTTATCATTTTCTAAATTAGGTACATTTTACAAAAGTATTGAGTGAATGTTTTTCTAACATTTACCGTAAAAAAAATTCCCACCATCATGAATATTTTCTAATTTGAAGATTCCTTTAAACTATTCAATAGTTTCTTTAAAATAATTTTTTTCTCATAATATTTTTAATTTTTTTTGTATTTTAAATAATTGATTCCAATGTGAAATAGTAATTTTACTTATGAAAATTTATATTGATCCTTTAAAATTAATTTCATCTATGTAAATACCTTATGATGAATTTTAAGATTTACTAGTGATATATTATAATGATACCACACACTATATTACTATTGATGTATTATGATCATGATGTTATATTTTTTTGTTGAGAAAAAATATTGACATTCAATATTAATGATTTCAAATATGGATATTTATATTTATTTTATATTTCATTGATTACTCACCCATTATAATGAAATTAATGCATTGAAATCAATATGTTAAGTTTGAGATTATCTATACACCTCATTGGTAGGTTTCTTGAGACTAACCATATTGGGTATTTGGAATATTCCATATATATTTATATATGGTGTCTTTTCATGAATCTTTGATGGTAGGATTATAATGTTTTTTGTTATACATTATCTTAACATGAAACTTGTTTTTGTTATCCATGTGATTATTTATGATCATATTTCTAATTGGAATTTAGTTACCTTATTATGAAACTATTTATATGTAATTTTTGATTATTATATATGTCATCCTTACTATTCATGATTTATTTATCCTATGATAGATTTTTTATAGAATTTAACTTACTAAGAATATGAGAACACCCTTTATTGTGTTTTAATTTACCTATGGTTCCAAGAAGGGGCCTGTGAATGATTGAGAGTGATAGAATAAATAATAGTGATATAATTAGGATTTTAAGTTGTTTTTTTATTTTTGCATGTGATGTGAGAATAATGTATATATCCAGTCTCTCTAGACTTCTAAACTATTCTATCTTTCAGGATGTGTTCTCTTATAACATGTTGCAATGTTGTATGATAACCCTAGACTCAGAGTACTAGATTTAGGGTGTTATGTTTGGTATCAAATGATATTTAGTAGAACCCTAGGGAACTAGAGTTAGGAGAAAAATAATATATTACATAAGCATATGATATATTATTTGGATAACTCTAATTATAGGGAAATATCATGAAACTTTGGTATAGTTGAGATTATGCATTTTTCTTATAAAATATATCCCGTTCTATATACAGGCTAGTGAATGTGGCTATGGAATAGATTAACCTTTCTGTAACAACAATAAAAGGTGGTTTTGGGTATTAAACTGATGATATCTAGTAAGTTATGAGTTTCCCAAGACTTCACTTTTGGCTACACTCACCAAGAGGATATTCATGTGTCAACTCACATTTTATTTATGAATAATTATATGTATGAGAGGATAAACATATGAAAACTTATGATATAATATTAATATGTTATAAACCTAAATATGTATTGGTCAATATGTTTATTTTAGTCATATTATTAATGTTATAGATATCCCTTTTGTGGTTTTATGTTATTAGATATTATAATGATTAATGATATTTTGGTAGGCATTTATAGGAATATAACCCTTTGGTTTAGTATATGTTTTAGTGAATAATGTTATTTTAGGAAGATATATTTTATATTTTGTGGTATTTAGTTTAATTTTATTGATAAAAATTAGGTTTAATATAATATTTTAAGTTAATATGGTTAATTAAGATAAAAGGGTTATAATATTTTGGGAACATCTGTTTATGATATTGAAAACCATGGGTTGAAAAACTGATTTAGTGGATGTTTGGATCCCTTTTTGGGTGGTTTCCAATAGGGTTAACTCATTTAATTGGAAACACCCAATAGTTCCATATTAATTATATGGACCTAATTTCCAAATGAAGGTTATCACTTTTTATTTTTCCAATGCAACATTGTTACTCACATTGTTCGAGATGATGTGAAGTCAAACTCATCACACCCTTTTTAGTGGAATTAATGTCGACTATGCGAGTCTCCTATATTTTTAAATCATATTTATGAATCCTTTATAAAACATAATATATAAGGTTTGTATGGATTTTACATTTGTAATAAGTCATGTGTTCATTTTGGAGTAACCATCCATATGTATCATAGGTTCTCCATCTAATCATGCCATTAACTTATTCATGATTTCATTTAATGGATCATGGACTAAAGCCCCATGATTGGGTCCTTTATAGATTATTTACATCTAGGGAAGTGGTTAGTGTCTTTAAATTGGTATCAATATGAAGAGAATGGATTACTATGTATCCTTTTAAAATAAATTAGAACCCACATAGTTCAGTTCCGCTTAGTGAGGTATGTCATACCTTTTAAGGACTTGTGATAAGAACTGGACTTTGTAGTTTTAATTTCATGTGGTAAATGTTTTAAGAAAAAGGATCCCAGAAATCATTGGTGTTAGACTTAGGCATGTGTGACCAATTAGGATTAATACTATTAGGAATATTTCATTACAAGAATGGATTTATCTTACAAGAAATGTGGACATTTGAAGATAATTCTCACTAAGAATATAGACCAATGACAATGATATGTAAGGGGACTGGTAGGAATATAGATTCCTAGGTGGGGATGATATTTCTAATAATATGTCTCAATAAGGATGGTGGAAATAGTATGTGTTTTGTTTGAAACTCAGGGAGGCTTCCAACATATTCAATTGGGATTGGAATCAAAGGCCATGTAGTTTACATAGTTCAGGGGTTACAAATATGAGGGAGGCCCATTTATGAATTTTGATCATGAAAGTGTCCTGATAAATACAATTATGTAAACCAATGTGAGTAATGATCAGTGTCAGGAATGAGATAGAGTATAAGATCACCATGTCACACAATCATAAATGGAAGTGGACTTATACTGGTATTAGAATCCATGGTTGTACTTTCTTCCATGTCTATTGGAGGAAGAGTAAAATGACATGGAATGAAGAAGAAATTTGACATCCTGTAAGAAAGGCTACGATCTTACTCTAGAAGGGATTACCATTTAACTCCTCTTCCACTTGTGGACAAGGGAGATGATACAAGGGGGTAGTTTGGATGAATGAAGATATTTTACTCATTAGTATTTTCTTTATTTTCCCTAAACTTCACTCCAGGGATTACGTACATGGTATATACATATATACTACCCAATTACATTCACATTTCAGAAAAAAAATATGTCACTAACCACACTGAGAAATCAATTGCTACTACTGCTAATTCTGGGATCTCGTTTCTACATAAATAAATCATTGTATACATTTCAAGGTTCTTACTTATTAGTAAGGTTAAATATGAGACCGCCTTTACAAAATGAATGCATGATTGGGAGAGGGACACACTGATCTATCTCATCCCTGGGATGAATGGACCTAGTAGACCCGATGGAGGCTTTAGTGACGGTAATCCACGATTTTGGTGTTGGTGAGAGGGATTCAAATTGATAGTTCATGAAGGGACCAATTTGAGGCAGAATGATATGAGTAAGAAGGATAGTGAGAGAATAAGGGTAAAAATCATTTAATACCCCATTACACACAATTACCCCATTATGTAGTATGGGGCATCAAAATGGGTACCTTTAAAAAATGAAAATTATTCATGATAGGATTCCATTGGGGACAACCAGATGAGTCTGTTTAATCACAAAGGATATTACATTGTGGGATGGGGATCTTTGTTGAGGGTCCTTTTTTACAAGGTCTCTTATCCCTTTTAAGTATGCAGTAAATTATTTACCTACTGAAAGTATTTTATTTATCCATATTTAGTATTCTCCACTATTTTTATATCCAATTTGTCCATGTCATCTTCGCTTATTTGGGTAAGAATATCATGAATTTATAGGAAACAAGAAAAACTATTTTACCAAAATATTGAGCTTATTTTCTAGTATGCCTTACATTGTTCATGATAAAATTAAACTATCACCTTAGAAAAGGAATGTTTTTTATGGGTTGGGTCATGATGTTACCACCTCACAACATAAACAATTTTTTCAAGGGGTATTTACAACCTCATTCCTGAAAAAATGTATGTGTGTGTGGGGGGGGGGGGGTATTTGATCACCTAAAGTGAAATTCTTTTGCGGGGGGGGGGGGGGGGGGGGTAGGATTTCTCCACCTCTTTCAACAAATGAAAAAACATTTATAAGGTGGTGGAGGGATTTAGCTGCCTCACACCACAAAGGAAATATTTTTTATGGGTGGTGGGATTACATTTCCTCACCACATGAGATATTTTCATTTATGGTTATGCCTTATGAAGTGACAGTTTTATATAATATGTGGTGCCAGTAGAAATCACTTTTCTTTTTTTATATTCTTCATACTTATCTAATTTTAAAATCATAGATTGTTTTCCTGACATTATTCTAGATTTCCCAAATAGATAATAACTTTGAGATTTTTTTTGGAATTTTAAGAGAGAATAAAATTCCCCCCATTATAATGGGGTTCGATCGAGATGAACATGATTCAATTATGATGAAGACGTTGGCCAGATTAAATTTTTTGCGATGGGAATGTTTCTAGGATGAGGATGGAGACCTATATGAATGTGTTTGTCTAGAATAATTTGTCACATTGTTAAAATAAGAACTTTTTAACATGCTTTTAGATTTCATCCTATCAACCCTTCCCATATAGTGACTTTCTTTATGATCAAGATTTTCTATATATTGTATCATTTTTTCCCATGAACATTTATTTTGGTGAACTAAATATTTCCCTCCATGGATGAATTTTTTATCTATAACAATAATAAATTATGTTTATTAATTCCCATTGCTACATTGTCTATATAGCATACTCTGTAGTTTGTTTGAATTTCTATATGGCATATTATACTTTTTAGAATTTTAGTGAATGTGAAACTTTATTTTTTATCTTATGGAGAGATAAAATTGAACCTTATTAGACTTTTTCTTATTGTAATGAATGGATGGAAGCCATTATTGATAGAATCAATAATTTCTCAAAATGTGACATTATCCCATGCCACCGGTTCTTAACAGAGATCATGGGTATTATCCTCAAAGAGTACCTCATCTTGAATAGGATTCATATTTATATATCCAAACTAATGTTTGATATATTTATCATAGTGTGGAATCATAATTATAAACTATTGTCTTGGATAAGATGATATTGTAATGTTTCTTATGAAAATATCTTGATGAGTGTGGCATAAATTTGAGAAATATTTTCTGAGGGATTTTCTTTAGGTTATAATATACTATCACTGGATGAAAAAAATTTGGTTTCCGAAATAAGATGACCATTTATATCTATCTATTATATGAAAATAAACATCAAATGATATGGTAGAATGTTCATCAAAATGGGATCTTCATCCTAGAGGGTCATTCGACCAAGGCTGTGGATTACCTTTCTAGGTTTAAAAAATCTATGATTAATTCAAGACCAAGATGAAGGTTGTGGGGATATGTAAGGTTTTTTTGGGGATCACAATCAAATTCTTCTAATACTTGATCTATTATCGCACATTTTTTTAAAAGGTGGATCCCAGACATGATAATTATTCATTTGTTTCTTGGTGGGGTGGTTAAAACCATTTGGGATGTCTAAATGATTATGGGATATCCAATCATGGGGGATACATATGAAGAATTCACATCTCCTCATTCAATGAAGGATGACATAAAGGGGACCCCTATATTACTTGAGAAGGAGATTATTATATAGAATTGAATCATCTAGATGTTGAGAATAAACTTTTGTTGTATTTTCCATTTTTAATTGGACTCGAGTTTTTTAAAAAAAACTGTCATCAACACAAAATAAGGATGTTAAGGAATTTTTTAAACCATAATACATGGAGGTGTGCTGAATATTATTTTTTGCCGTTGTAGGAAGGTTGTTTCAATCAATGGGGATGGAAAGTCACCCATGGGGTTGATCAATTGGTTCATTTGAAAGCCTTGATATCTATTTTTTATTATATAGTTATTTCATTTATGTGGGTCATGTAATAGGGTTAGATTTAAAACCCCTTCCATGAAATATTCATTATAAATTTAGAGGAATATAAATATAGTGGTCCTAGTGTTGGTGAAGTGATATAAATATTTGGGAGGTATCGGAAGGGGAAAGCCCCCTCCAAGACCCTCAGGCCCATTCTCAATTATAATTAGTATAATAGTAGTTCACATGGGGGGTTTTGAATTCACCAATGACTAATGGATTCCAGATACCCAATTTCAGCCAAAAATGTAATTTATAAGCAGGGAGAATTCATTGAAGTTAAATAAAAGTGATGTAATGAACCGGCTTAACCATCATGACCATTTTGTTTATACTCCTTACAATTATCCCAGTAGTACCTTGGAGAATGATGCATCTGGCCACTATAAAAGGTGGGGGATCTCATTTCATTGAGGAATGATGTATTGGTTGAAAAAATGAATGAAAATATAATCATTGAGAGTTATTCCCCCTAAATATATGGGAACCAATTTCATTATATCCAAAATAGGTGTTCTACATCCATCAATAGTGTATTCAAGGAGAAATATCTCATTGATTCCTACCAGATCTGGTTGATGTTTGCATTGGAGGATACAAGATCATGAGTTGTTCTCCCAAGCATGAACATAAATCTTGTACTAGTTAATTCCTGTACTGAAAACAGATCTGCTTATACCATAAAGTTCAATTGGTGAAATTGGTACCCATTATCAAGGGTTAGTCTACAATAAACTAGATAGGGTGATAAATGCACAAATAAGGCTAATATTTATATGGGGAGGGGGGAGTGCACTATAAAAACCTATGATTTATGAAATTAAATAGAAGAGATAAATTATCCATGGTTCATATCAACAGAATATTGGTTCCATCATTTAGACCAAAATATCTGAACCATCTCCCTTGGAATTTTTCCCAATAGTGGTTTCATAGTTGATGGATTGAAAGGAGTGGGATTTCTGGAAAATATCTACTACCATTGGAGGAAAATGGAATTTTCACAATGGGAAAGATTTAATTTTTACTAGACATAGAAGCATATATACTACGATAAATAATTATTAAATGGATCATCCTAATATGGTAAAAGCATATATCTAGGATCATCATATGTCTGTTCATTCGTTTAACAGTCAGTTCCTAATTTCAAGATGAGTACTTAATATTTTGAATATTTATGAAAGTATGTGTGAATAAAGAGAATATAGTGACAGTTTTTTCATAGGAAATAAGTGTGTATAATCCAATGGCACATAAAGTTGGGGATATTAATTTTTCCACTCAATTGGGGCATCACAAAAACCCTACTCTGATAAGAACTATGATACCTAAGATTCTAAGGAATAAGGTGTAGTGACATGATACCAAACAACCCAAAAGATATGTGTCCTCATCATTACACATTAAAATCAAGAAATCATTCTCATTGTCTTCGAAAGAGTGGGATATAGGGAAGAAGAACATACCTGATGAGGAGTTCTGGTGAGTACTTCATGTATAAGAGATTGATTTTCTTGGGTTCATTTTTATCAACTGCACTAAGAATATCTCCATAAAATATCATCTTGATGAGGTCAAAACTAATCTTGAAGTGATGGATTTATCTATTAATTAATTCAATGGTAGTATTCACTGTTCTAATCGAGTGTGATATGTACTGGTGACAAGGTAAGATATGAGTGATTACAATGATGAGTTTGAGTAAGTACTTATCTAAAATACACATTGTACTATTTTTGTAACCCTTGTTCCTCTTTTTTCCTTATACTAGATACTAGAGGTGATCGATCACTGATTTCACACTCAGAGTATACTGATGGAGGAATTTATATTGTGGTGGATGGTACTGCCGTTGAATGTATCATGAAAATATATTTTCACAAGGAATCCAAGAATATATTGGCATTAATTAAAGATCTTGAAAGATCATTTCAAGCCCCACCTCCAACTATTAATTTTCTTATATTCCAATCTTTATGAGAAAAAATAAGGCACAAATATGAAAGAATACTGGGAAAACACCTTAAATCAGGGATAATAGGTAAAAATTGTGTTCCATTGCCTCATTTCTATGTTTTATGTTCTTTTATGTTGTTAAATTCAATTATAATGGTGTTAGAACATGATCTAAAATGAAAAGGGTAGGAAAAAATCTGGATAATATAGAAACCTCTTCTTTAGAAACTGATAAAATAACAATGGAACTTTTGGGGAGGTCTAGATTAGATGAGTATATGAGGCCAACTGGGGACAACAGAGAGGTTTTGAGTCAAATGATTCTCGATCCTCAATATAAAATATCCACAACATTGTTATAATGTGGGATTTATATGGTTATCATCTCATTTGGTAATACTAACATCATCCCACTAGAAAGCATAGTTTTTGTAGACACAACCACTCATGTTTAAGGAGGGAGATAAAAACTAAAAGTCAGAGTGCATTGATATACATTCCTCCAGGATCGATTTCCATGAGTGAGATTTTAAAGGATTATTATTTTTCTAAACTTAAAAATGTGGATTTCTAGGTAGTGATGAATGTTATAGAGGTTATCACCCTAGTAGGTGAAGGTGAGATTTCTAACCCTAACTATCTCATCCCCATAATTTCTTGGTACTTATTGAAATGAATATTATTTTTAGGAACAATAACACAAATATTTGAAGTTCAAGAAGTTCCCAACTCCCAATCCCCTAATAATTCCATTGAGTCAGCTATCATAGAGAATGTCTATTCTTGAAATATTGATGATATATACTATTTAGTCAATTTGGTTATGGAAAAGAATGAGGTAGATGAATATACCCTCAATAATTTATATATTTCTCAAAAATGATATGGAGAGACATGTAGAAACTTATTTCTCAACCCCCTTCATGTTTACAAGAAATATTTCATAGGTTGTGTCACATTTTCTCTTTGATTATTTATAAGGGTTTAACAATCGTACCATATATGCCAAAGTAAAAGTGGGGATCACCACTTTAGATAAGGCATATTTTCTTATCCTCCATCTTGAAAATATGGATTACATGCCCCATTTTTCTACAACTAGGAATATCAAGCTTGATAAATCCTTTGAACAAGAAGGAGTTGCAGCAATAACTACGTCTGAGCAGCCAAATAGAGAACCTTAGAATAAAATTTCTTTCAGGAGTTAGATTAGTTTTAACAAGAGTTGAATTTTATCAATTTAGAAACATCTCAAGATGAATTAATAATTGATAAGGAGAATCACCCAGTACAAGGGGAAAAGAGGTAAGTGATAGATTTCACTAAATGGTTAAATGCACTCTAGGTGTATGTGAAAGTAAATATCGGAATGTTGTATGAGCTGCATTGATCCACTGGTGATTCTGATAAATCTATGATTAAACTTAATGAATCCACTCAACTAGTTTGGTAAATATAGGATTTCCTTCGTGTGGAGAGACTCTAAATTATGAATGTTCTAATTATATCCTTTTTTATGAATGAATGAAATCTTATTGACTATTTATTATGTACATTTCATCTATTTTTTTCATCATATCTTACTCATATGTAAATCATTGAAGTGAAAACTCAAGATACTCCAGGTCATCTGACTACTGACAAAGTTGTAGTTATAGTTATGAATACTTAATTTGGAATATTGTTCTTCTTCTTTAGTAAATTCACACCAATTGGTATAGGTATCATAACCATCTTAATAAAACCAGTGTTAGTTTGTTAGAATGAATGATCCCATCTCACACTTTCACAAATATTTTTTTGAATATCGAAAATTATGTATCAAGAATGGATAGATGAAAAAAACTAACTTTTTTCTTATATGGATGGGCCTAACAGGCATTTATTTATTTTTTTGGGGCCTTTGGGTTACTCCATAAACTTATTATCTTTTCCATTTCAGACAAATGGTTTTCCAAAGCTTGATGTATGGAGGGATTAGTGGGTGAGGATTCCTTGAGTATCGAGAAGAAAGGTTTTAAATCATATATTTTAGGATTATAGAGTTAACTAGTAAAATGATACATGTACATATAGAGTTTATATGGACCGTATTTGAAATGATCATTCTTTTATGATTCTTTGATGGGATAAAAAGGGAAATTCTCATTAAGATGAGGTTACATCTAGTTGATCAGACATGCTGGGGGAACACATTATGAAGAGTTAAATTGGATGTAGAATGCATAATCAAAATAGAAGGAATCCATCAGATTCAAGTATCCTTATCACTAATATCCAAAAGTCATTTGTGAGGATATAATTTTATCAAAAAAATGAAGTGTGATTCATGGAAACTGGATCTTCTAAAAATGGAGGGATTTAACTTCGATTTTATCATGAAGGAGTTCCCCAACTGCCATTGGGATTTCAAGAAAAAAATTCATAGTTCACATATGTATTTCCCCACATGGATTTAGGTTTTATTCGAGAGAAAATGTGAATTTTCATTGAATCACAGATGTGATAAGTTTTGGGATCTAAGGATCACTACATATCTCATCAGAGAAATAATGAAACCAAACATAATTCTAAGAAAGTTCGTCACACAATATAGATCATTTGTGAAGGAGTACATGACATGTAAGGTGGGATGCGTTAAAAAGTTCAATGTATTATAGGATGGTCTACACACTCCTTTAATTTATTAAGTGGTTTAATCATATCAATATGATTACTCAATTGAAATATCAATGCTCATGTGATCGATGTTCAGTGTGAGAAAAAATATGAAATTATAGGATTATATAAATTGTATTATGAATGATAATTAAGGATTTTTTTGGTATATGAAACCTGATTTTTGTCCCATTGTGGGAATATTGATTTGGTGAGGAATACTCTAGTATCTTTGAGATGTGATGAGAAGAGATTGTTGGTAGTAATCTGAAGGTGCTCAGATATGAGAGAGTAATATGGGAAACGTACATAAGGAAATGACCACAAACTATATTTGAAATGATTTATCCATTATTATATTGTCAGGGCTTATGGTGATAAGAGGAAATTTTCTTGAGGATGAAATTGGATCTATTTAAAAGGACATATTGGGTGAACACATTATGTTGATCCAAACTAGGTGTAGTATGCATAGTCAAAATAGATATTCAATTCAGAGATAAATACATTTTTCAATGATATTTAGGGAGGCTTATAGGGATGTTACTTTCCCAAGATGATGAAGATTTTTTTATTAAAGATAATTTTCTTTTAATATATGAAGAAGTAAAATAGATCAGGGTTTAAATTTCTTCACGTAGATTTGATCCATACATATGTAAGGGGTGAATTTTATTCAATCATAGTTTTATAAAAGATAGAACTTATATAGAAATATCCTTCATAGATCGAGGATCTTCTGAGGAGGGAATAGGGGAATAAGTTCTTAAAATGGGAATGGAATGATAAATTCAAACATCCCTATGTATCTAATTAGATCAAGAATCAAGCCACTCATAGTTGTGAGAGAATAATTTCCTCACACTGATTGAGGATTTATTTGGGGAGAGGGAATTTTAATCATATAATGACTAGGCCTGGATATGATATCCTTGTACCACTAAGAATCTCATTGGAGAAATAATCAATCCAAAAATATTTCTAAGAATAAAACCGATGTTGGAAGAGATCATCACTGAGAGTAGGAGGTGCCTTCCAAGTTAGGTTCAAAGTATAATGCTGTGTGCAGAAGGGATTTGATCCATGCAGTTTAACATCTTACAAGATGGATGTTATATGAATAGATTAATTTAATATAGAAATGATATGTCTTTATATATCTTATCTTCCTATTAAATGGATGTTCCCTTTCAGTTTAACATCATGTGATTATGATGGAGGTTTGAATAAAATAATGGTCATATAGATTTGAAAAAAAATTGTTGGTGAGGTAGTATATGAAGAAATGGAAGGGAAAAATTCAACATGAATAGAAAACTAAGATGCTATTATATATGAACTCATTGGTATATAAATTAGTTTATTGTCATAATGTTTGTGCATATAGATAACTAGAGTTTAAAGTTGTGCAGTTTTGACTAATGGTGTTCCTTTTAAGGTCTTCCATCAAGGACCAAGACATGTGAATTAGAATAATATCAAAACATTTATAAGACTATGTGAGTCATGATCTAAGTGAGAAATAATATAATTCATTGGATTTTCCAAATAGTACTGCAAAAAACACTAATCATGGGTTTTTTTAATGCGTACCACTTAATTTGAAATTTTATGGTGCTCTGGATAAGAGCACTAGGGAATTTTCTAGATGATAATAATAGAACTTGTAATCCATTATCTCAAGGTTCTCAAATATGAGAAAATGATAATGTATAAGTATATAAGAAATGGCTACAAAAGAAGTATGAAATTATATTTTTATTATGATGTTGTTAGGTAACACAAAAACAAGAGGAATTTCTCTTGACGAAATTGTAACTAGTTGGTGAGACACATTGGGAGAATACATTATATAGAGGAAATTTGGGTGTCGTATGAATAATGAAAACAATGGTTCCATTTGGGGTCATATGATCTTATTTGTAATAGTAGAGGAAGGTTCATGAGGCTATGAATTCCCCAAGATAAGGAGTGTGATTTGAAAAAAGAAGGATCCCATATATTACAAAGTTATAATTTATACTATAATTAACCATTAATATGTGTAATTTTTCTTATACATATATGAATCGTATATAAGTGATGGATAATTTCATATCCACCTAATGCTCATGAGTGAGGGAACCCTTGTTGGAATCTCCTGCATGAGATGATGTCTTATACAAGAAAAAAGGAAAGAATCCTATAGTGTTTGGGTCCAGGATTTGGGTTCTAGGTGTCACTATGTATCATAAGGAAATAGGAATCTATTGTATGTAGTTATAGAGGTGTATCCCCATATAGGTGTAGCTCAAATGGAGAGAGGGAGAATTTTTTTCAACTTGTGGGTGGTCCTAAAATAAGAGATATAGGAGTCACTATGTACCTAATTTGTTAGAGAATGAAGAGAAACATAGTTATTGGAGGAATGGTTAGTGTGGTGGGATATCTCCAATGATAATGGGGGTCCTCACATGTTAGGGCCACAATAACACAGAGATTTACATAGTGTGAAAGAAATGTTATCCTTACAATTTAATATCTTACAATGAGGAAGATGGTTTGGGATCACCTCAGAAATTTTTTATGTGGAATATCAAATTAAAAATATAGGTTAAGGATAGATTTTAACTTCATGTTCTCATGATATTTTTTTTTGAAGAAAGTGACAAGGATTGGTTTCCCAGTCTATGTCGAAAGGAATTTATTAAAATAAAAGTTTACAAGGAACACACGAGGTGTAATGAGATTACACCAACATAAACAAAATAGGCAACTAAAAAAAGAAAAACATTAAAGAACCAAGTAGACAATATTCAAACAGGCTCAATAATGATAAACAAAGAGACCATGGAGAGTCTAGGTGCATGCATTCCAAAAAGACCAGAGCCAATATTCAAGCATAGCCGAGCAGCAAGAAACAAATTTGTCAAGAAGAAATATCAAACAGGAGCTCAACTGGGAAAAAATCTGCAAGCATGTAGAAGAATCAGGCCAGTCTTCGAACAAATAATAGATAGAGGAATCTATAGAGATGAAACAGTAAGAATCCAGCAAGCAAGCATCTCCAGGTGCAAGTTTTCCCATAAAATCTGAAGCTAAACAAAAGATAAACCACAATCCTGGTTAGGAAACCATCAGGGCCTCAAGAAGTGACTGAGTCAGAACAGTCAGAATAATCTGGAAGGGGCTCAATAGGGACTGGTTGTGGAGGCAACTGAAGGCCATGACTTCTGGCCGCAAAAGATCTTGTGATGATAGTTCTTTCATAATTGAAGATGCCTCTATGTTTTCTTGTTTTCTTGGGGATTGGAGTGATGAAACCATCTGAGTCCATGATGACTTTTTTACCTTTTCGATCATTCAGATGAAAAGCCTCCCCAACCTAAGGCTAGAGAGACTCATTTGTATACCCAGCTTTGTTAATCACATGACCCTTAGATATTGAGACTTCCTTCATGTTAGGGTGTGTGAGATCATTCTTTTCAGCTTCAAGATTTTCTTGCTTCTTGGTGACAGTAATAACTTCATTAACAAAATCTAAAAGTTGATAGCTAGTTGCTTGAGAATTCAAACCTCCCTTTTACCCTTCATCACTTTCCTTGATAACAAAATCAGAGGGTTTTGCTATATCCTTAACCATAGGATTATCATCTTTTCTATCTAAATTAGAAGTTCCAGCAAGGCTTTCTTGATTATATTTACAATTTCCATCCAAAAAGGATTAAAGATTTTAGGATGGTCATTTTCTTTGCCACAATTGCTTAAAGGGTGCCCCAATCTGAAGCAATTAGAGCAGTATTCCGGCAATCTTTCATAGATAATATCTTGATAAACCCCAAAATTTCCAGATTTAATCCAAATGCTGGATGGAAAATGTTGAGAAACATCTAACTCAATACAAATACTAGCAATTGAAGGTCTTGTAAGCATTTTTGTTTCCACATCCAATTTCAGTGGAGTCCTAATAAGATTAGCAATGTGGAATAGTGCAGCCTGCTTAAACAGGTGAAGGGGTAACTCTGGGAAGCTCACCCAGATTGGAACAATGGGGGATTCAATATATGCATAAAAATCTAGAGTCCACTTGAGAATTTTCAAAGAACAACCTCTGAAGGACCATGACCTCTTGACCCAAAGCCTGTAATATTCCTCCTCAAATGATAACCGAAAAATAATGTAGGAAGGGTTTAGGAGACCGAGCTGAAAACCCGTAAAGCCTATCGCCTCAAGGGATGAGCGAAGATAATTCAAAGATGGCCTTCAATTTAAGAATCTCCCAACCAAAACAAATCATAAATCAGAAGAAATAAAATGTACCTCCCTTGTTGAGAAAGAAATTGCAGGTTGCCCACGATGTCAAAAGGGTTTAGGGAGAATCTGGCTTTCCGGAATCGCATCAGCTTGAGCCGGATGCTCATCTCTTGATTTTCCAGCTACTATATCCATAAAGTATCAGGAATCTACCCTAGGGTTTACATCTCGCGCCAGGTTCTTCAGGAACGCTCCATGGGTCTCCATCCTCTCATTCTTCCATTCTCATGATATTTATTTCACAAAGTTTCAACTAAAATATCAACATAAATAACACTTGTGGAACCTGATGTTGGTGAAAGGTGTGATGCACTACCTACCAATGGTGACCAATGAGTATGAACAATTGAATTATACCTTATGAGTGAAATAAGGTCCTTCCCATATGGGTTCTATCTTTAGAGGTTTCCTCCTATAAATCATTAAATCCATGATATTAAAAAATAATTACCCTTGGAGGAAATAAAAATGAAAAATTATCTTGTTAAAAATTCATGATATCTGATTTTTATGGACTTCAAAATAATTCAAGGTAACCAGTCTTTTCTCATCTACCCACTCTAATTAATCAATTCCCTTTTTGAGATTGATCATTTCCATATTTAGGGTAATATATATAAATATGAAGTAAATGAAATAGGAACTTTTTGGGTATGACTACTTGAAGAAAATTTATGGTATTTGGTTTTAACAATGTTTTGTATTTATTGGAAACTAAATCTCTTTGTAAAACAATGTTTTCATTTCCTAAGAATTGGAACCAGTCCATCATAATGAGGTCATTTTATGGAAATAAGTTTTTGGACCCAGGATTTTTTATTGAGTTGCACTGGACATAGATGATGTCAGGAATATGAAGTTTTTGATCAGAAACTTTATCATTTTCATGTCCATAGACATGACATTTAAAATAATTGAATTTAAATGGACCAAATAAATAATGATGTTTCTGTAGATTTTTTAAAGAATAAAGTTAATTCATGAGTTTGAAACTTTTCATACTTTATAATATGAAATTATATGATGCTTTCATAATTAAGACATTCTATAAAATCATGAATACTTTCATGATAAAATCTTTTGAGGAAATGGTGGAGAGGTTTGAAGAATTTTTGTGTTGAAAAATGGGATTTCTATCGTAATTGGATTTCCATCATAATGGTATTTACATCATAATTATCAATAAAATAAAAATAGGTTGCTGAGAAAAGAGATTATATTAATGGGATGATAGAGAAAAATATTGTAATGAGATCAGAAAGAAACATATTATAGTGAAGGTGAGAAAGAAACTAATTACAATGAGCTGAGAAATGCATGAAGAGATGAAGTGGTAAAACCTGAATTAAAATTTTGCATAAATATTGGAGAAATATAAGGATGTTTGAAGAAGTCAATGCTGATATTTTAAATGTGAGATATTTTTGGAGATTTTTATATTTTAGGAAGCATGGAAAGTTTACAAGTTTTGTGAATTTTTTTTGAGTCGCCTAAAAATACTTCCTCAGATCACTTTTTCATTTGAAACTTTGACACATGCACAAAAGGATAAGTGGTGGAGATTTCAAAATGGAATGTTCCCATCTCATTGAAAAAGAATTTAATTGAGAATTATATCAATTTTTTCGTTTTATAGATTGAGATAGAGTTTATTGTTTTTAGAAAACTGTATTCGTCATCATTGTTTTGAGAGAATCAGATCCAACATTATCATAATTAGAAAAACAGATCCATCATCATTATAATTAGAGAATTGGATCTAGTATTATCATATTCAAAAATTCAGATCTAGTATTAATGTATTCAAATAATAATTTTAGGAATCATAATACTCAATAAATTTTATTATAATCCTGCATCATTATACTGAGAAGAAATCTGATCCAGCTAAATCAGACTGAGGATTCCGACTGGGTGATTATATAGAAGATTCAACCAAATCTTTATTACTATTTTTTGATAAATGTTTTTATAATAAAACATTTCAAACTGATGGGATTCCATATAATCATTTCTATTAGGAGATAAATGGTGTCTAACTGGAGTTGGAACATGTTATATTAACTTCTTCATAATATTGGATTTCCATAGACCCATGGAAGTGGCTAGGGAAAGGATGTAGTTTCTCACACTAAGGCCAAACCTTGAAAATATTGTGTGATATATTTAATGTCATACTATTTCATTCATGGGTATTTAATAAAATTTGGTGAGGATATAAATCATAATAGGTTTTTGGCGTTACGTTTTTAAAATAATTAAATCCTATAAAAGTGAAAAACTGATTAAACCCCCCCCCCCCACTTATCAGTTGTTATTAAATCCTTTGGAACTTCAATCGGTATCATAGGGTCAGGTTCCCTTGATTAATCTTTATCTTGTATAATATCAATTCTTTCAACAATAGAGTAATTCCAACATTCGATGTAAAAACTTATTATGGATAAAAAAATATGATGATTCCTTATCTCATATCTCTTAGCTTGGAAGTTTTTGATGTTTCTAATATTGGTTTTAAACCTATTGAAAAATATCCTCCCATGATATTTGTTGATAATAGATACATAGAAGTTGGTAGAAAGGCATGAAATGCAATCATTTTGTATTTATTATACAATTTTAATCAAAAGTTGATTGGTCTGAATACTTCAAAAAGTATATGGGACAAGTTGAAAAGTGTTTTCAAAGGGAATACTAAAGATATTGAAGCAGAGACACAAATACAGTGTTGCATTTATGAAGAAATTATAATGATGTGTGAATAAAAAATGGATTAATACTTCACCAATGTAAATTAATTTTTTACAACATCAATGGATTCAGATATGTCTTGGTATATTCTACAATTGTAAAGAATCTTATGGGAAACTTTCTATACAAGTTTGATTCTGAAATTTATTCTTTATAAGATTGAGCGGATTTATCTCTTGATTAATTGCAGAAAATTATTTTTTATTATGAAATGAGGATATCTCTAATGTTTAAGAATATGATGAAAGAAGCAATTTCCTTTGAAGCTATGAGAATGTTGAAAATTCAGGTTATTGAAGATAATGATTCTTATGAATTTGAAGATAGTGAGGATGATGAGTTGAATGAAAAAATCATATCTCCTATATCTATGAACAATTGAAGAGGAAGAGGAAATTATATAGTTAAACTTCTTATCAAATGTTTTGAGTGTGGTGGAATGGGATACATTTCTACGAATTTTCCTAAAAAGAATGTGGGAAAATATCAAGATGATTCTAATGGAGAACCTAGATGGAGTAAGTGGAACAAAAATGATAAAGAAGAAATGTATTGTAATGGATACACGAATAATTTTAGTGAGAACAAAAGAATTATATTGAGTAAGAAAGTTGAATCAGACTCAACCGACCAAAATTCTTCAAAAGATGAATGTTTAAAATAATTCAGAACCATCATTTCAAAAGTTAAGAGAAAAATATATTCCTCATTGGGTGAAGAATATGGTGAATAATCTTATAGGGAGTATCCGCTTAGAACTAAACTTATTTTAGGTGTTTATTAAAACAAAACAATCAAAAAATAAACTAGATTTATAAAGAAATATTTTCAGTAAGTTACTTATTGAATTAAATATGCTATAAAGATGGAGGAAGAATACATAAAGGTGATTTTTAGTTATGAACATAGAATTTTAGAACATAGAGAGATGATTTAAGAGCTTATTAAGAAGATGGAAACTAATGAATAAAAGTTAATAAGTTTAAATAAAAACTTATTGAGTCTAAAATCACCTTGACAAAGATGAATGAAAACTTCAATAAAGCTTCAGAATTAAAATCTGAGACATCAAAAGCTTTTGAGAAGCCTCAATATGATAATCAGCTAAAATATTCTCAATCCATAATTAATGCTTCATCTAATTCATTTAAGATTTCAGGTTCCAAAAAAATTATTGGGAAATCTTGGGTGGAAAAAGGATGTGTGAAACATATAAAATCTACAAAGGTAGAAAACTCACTCAAAAGAGAAGATGGGCCACATCCTGGGTATGGTAGAGTTGAAAGAAGTTACCAACCTCATGATGTTTCAATAGATAAACATCTTATTTCAATAGAAAATAATGATTTTATGGTTATTGAAGGTGTTTTGGAATCTATGGGAATAAGTTTTATAACTGTTGGCACAAAATATCCTTACCTGAAAGAAGGTTTTAGAAAAGCATAAGAAATAATGGTTGTATAATAAGAATCTTTTTTCGCTTACAGAAAGTATAAAAAGTGAATTCTCAAGATTATTGAATCTTTCAAAAAATAAATCAATTTGAATATTTAGATAATGTTTGTTGAATATGTGATCAATCTAGTGATCATGTAGAAAAAAATATGAAACTCCTTCAAGAATAAGTTTCTTATGATATAATAGAAAGGGAAGTAGAAAAGAATAAAGTTGAAGAAATATATTTTCTTTCTAAAATTGATTTGAAATAAGGTAAAAGGAAAAAACAATAGATATATGATAGTGGATGTTCTTCACATATTACAGGTGATATAAAAATCATTAAACATGTTGAAATTTATGATGTAAGGTCAGTTACCTTTGGTAATGATAGTTCCTTAAAAATTAGAGGAATCAAAACATTTGAAAATTGATGGTAAAAAGTTGAAATCTAAGGAAGTTTTATTTTTTGATGGGATAAAACATAACTTACTTACTATGAATTAAATTTTTGATAATGGAAAATAATTTTTTTTTAGAAAATATTTCTATATAATGAAAAGTTTTAATGATTGTAAAGTCATTAAAAATAAGAAAGAACCAGTGGGAATCACTTTCAAATAAGAGAATTCAATAACTCCTATTACATGAGTGCTGAAGATGAAATCGAATTATAGCATTGAAGACATGGCCTCCATAGGAAGAAAGAAATTACAAAAGTTTCTAAAGTTTATTTCATTATGAATTTTCCTAAATTGTAAAGAAGAGATGAATATGTGTGTATTACTTTCCAGAAAGAAGAGATGACTAACCACATTTATAAGATAATTGGGATTCAATCTACCTGACAAATTGAGTTTATTCATTCCAATTTTTGTGTGATGATGAGATATCAATAAAAAGGGGAGATTTATAATTTAACACTTTTATTTATGATTTCACTCTAATGACACACATCATGTTTTTGAGGCACACGTCATAAAATATTGAAATTTTAAAATCCTTCAGAATGGATGTTAAGAAAGAAATGGGGGTTTCCATAAAGAATTTGAGAATATATAATGGTACTGAATTCACAAGAAATACTTTTAATACTTATCTGGGTAAGAATGGTATCATGAATCAGTATAGTTCTCCTTATACTCCACAAAAAAATAAAGTAGCAGAAAGAAAGAATAGAAGATTAGTGGAAATGGGAAGATGTTTTTTCAGGTGAATACAAACATTAAACTTTCTATTAGAGAGAATAATTTAGTACTACTATACACGTTCAAAATAGATACTTGTTGAGACCAGAAACTAACATGACTCATTATGAAATGTTTTATAACAACAAACTTTCATTGAAATACGTCAATGTTTTTGGAAGTCCATAGTTACTAAAAATGAAAATTTTGGATTAGGGAAAGTATTATGGTAAAGTTGAGGAAGGAACATTTATTGGTTATTCACCAATTGGAAGAAGTTACAAATGTTGTAACAAACATTTACAAAATTTGGTGGACTTATATGATGTGAAGCTAATTGAAAATAAATGGTACTTAACAAAAGTTACTGATAATTTTGATGTGGATAAACTGAAGACTTTCAACAATGGTGAATGTAATATAAAACATCCTTATAAAGACTCAGAAGAGTCGTGTGATTAGGAAATTTTTTCTGGGAAAGAAACCTTGAAATTTCTTACCTTACAAAAAAATATTAAATACAAAAACATTATTGGGAATCATATGGATCTGGTTTAGACAAGAATAATGTTGATATTAGATAATCTGACATCACTTATCTAACCAAAATTAGTTTCATAAGCTATTCAACACAACGAATGGGTGGATGATGTGAAAGAAAATTTGGATCAGATTTAATGGAATGAAACATGGAAACATATTTCACATCCAAAAAATAAAAATGTTTTCATAACTAATTGGGTTTATATAAAAAAAATTGAATTAGAATGGATAAGGTTCAAGAAACAAATCAAGACTTGTTTATAAAGGATTTCCACAAGTTGAAGGTGTGGATTTTGATGAAACATTTTCCCCCATTTTAAGGATAAAAACTATCTGAATGTTTCATTTAGTGGCCTCAAAATGGAATTACAAAGTTTATTAGATTGATGTAAATTAATATTTATTAAATTTTTACATTGAGGAAGAAGATTACATTAATCAACCTTATGGATTTCTACTTTATGATGATGAAAAAAACGTTTGAAAATTTAAGAAATATTTTTATTGGATGAAACAACCTCCATGTTCCTGGTATTCTAAAAATGGTAATTGTTTGAGAATGATGAAATTTTTGAAAGGAAAAATTATATAATATTATATTTGAAATATGTTGACTCAAGAGATATAATTTTAATTATTTATGTGGAAGATATAGTTTTTTATAGATATAGAGAATATTTTTGTAAAAACATTTATGAGATAAATAATAATTTCAAAATGTCAATGTTCGGAGAATTCACATTCTTCCATGGATTGCAAGTTCAAAAAAATAAATTTTATTATCCTAATAAAATTATTCTATATAATTGTTAAATATTTTTGGGATGATATAATCCAAATAAGTATCAACTCCAATTTTAGTGAGCATAAATTTAAGGAAATATGAATCCAGAATAAGTATGAATCAAAAAGACATTTTGAAGCTAATAGGAAGTCTTCTTTACCTTATATCCTCAAGGCCAAATATTTTTTATGTTATGACTATATGTTTTAGGTATCAAATTAATCTGAATTAATCATATATGTTATAAGTGAAAATAATTCTGAGATATTTCAATAGAATAACTTCACATGAATTGTTATTGAAATGAAACAGTGAAAAAAGTTCCATGGTTATACTGATGCTGATTGGGATGGACATTGCAGTGATAGAAAATAATCTTTAGGAGAAACATTTTTCTTTGGTGAATTTTTTGTGATTTAGCATATTAGGAAATAATTTTCAATAACTTTGAAAATAGATGAATACAAATATGTTGCAGCTACTTAAGATTGTACAGAAATGTTGTGGATGAATGTCCAACTGAAAGATTTGGAAGTAAAAGTTTCTAAACCATTGAAGACACTTTGTGATCATTATAGTGAAATTGATATTTAAAATAATTATATCCATAATTCAAGATAAAAACGCATTGATATCAACTTTCACATTATAAAATATAATATTGTTGTTGGAGATGTTTTTATGTAACACATTTCAACAAAGTATTATATTGCTAATATCTTTACGAAAGCAATTCTGAATGAATGGTTTGTGGAATTGAGGCTGCAACTTAATTTTCAACCCCATTCCATGTCTTACTAAACCAAATAAGTGAAAACCCTTACTTTTCTTTGTATTATGTTGACAATGGGGGATATAAATTCATAACTTTGTACTTTTTATGAAGTTTTATTAGTTTTTATTTTTATCTGATGATATCGTTATCTTAAAATGGGGAATAGAATTAATGTGAGAAAAGAAATAATGGGGGATAGAAAAAGAAAGTGTGAAAATATATAATGGAATAGAAATAAATAAAGGGTGAAAAGAAAAGTGATAATACTTTATCATTGCATGTCCTTAAAACTTTCTTTCCCCCGAGGAATGGAACTATTTGAAAAACATTAATTTATCATGTATTGTGGGGTCCATATACTCTCTTTTGAGAAAGGATAGTTTTGATAAAAGTCCAATAGTTTAGTTGTGAAAATTATGAGAGTTCGAAAAGTTGTTAATGAGGATTGGTATGAAATAAAAATGGGGATATTGATGAACAATTATGGAATTTTGTTTCAACAATGATTTGTATTTTTAACAAGTAATTATGTTTGTAAAAGAATGTTTTTGTTTTCTAGGAATTAGACCCATTCCATTGTAGTGAGGTTATTTTTCGGATAAAAGTTTCCAAACCCACGTTTTCATATTGAGATGAACAAGACACAACTGAAGTCCAGAAGATGAAGTTGTTGGTCAGATACTTTATCATATTCAGGTCCATCAACATGAAATTGAAAATAATTTAATTCAAATGAATCAGAAGTATAGTGAAGTTACTGAAGAGTTTTGAATGATACAAGTGAATTCAGGAGTTAGAATGTTTTCATACTTTCTAAAACAAAATCAGATTATGCATTCTAGATCAAGAAGTTCTTATAAATCATGAAGACTTTCATGTCCAAATATTTTGAAGAAATGGTGAATAGTTTTGAATAATTTTAGAGATGAAATATGGAATTTGTATCATAATGGGATTTCCATTGTAATGGGGAATACATCGTAATGACCTGAGAAAGAAAAAGTATATTATTGTGCATGAGGAAAATAGAAATCGTACTGGTAAAATCATACTGAGATTTTCATACTCATATTTTTGTAATCATATTTTTGTACTTAGATTTTTACACTAGGATTTTCGAACTGGGAAAATCATACTAAGAAATAAAAATTTCATAGTGAGATGAGAAAGAAAAAGATCACAATGATCTAAGAAAAAATCATATTTCAATGAATCTGAGAATAAAACAGATCATAATGAGCTAATAAAGGTATAGAGAGTAGAAGTTTTCAAACCATAAATTCAATATTATGTAAATATAGTAGAAATTTAAGTATTTTTAAAGAAGTAAAAGTTGATGTTTAAAACCTGAGATATTTTTGGAGATTTTGAGATATTAAGAAGAGGGTAATGTTTCCAACTTTCCTTCCTTTCTTTTTTAAGTCACTTATAAATACATCCTCTGATGGATTTCTCATTCATAACTTTCACGCAAGAAAAATAGGAGGAGAACTCGAGATTTCAAAATTAAAATTTCCCAACATAATGAAGTTGATTTGAATTGATAATTATATTATATTTTGAGTTTTTTATATTGAGAGTGAGTATATATTTTTCAGAAAATCAAATCTAGCATCATTGTTTTGAGATAATTGGATCCATCATTATCATACTGAGAAAATAATATCCTGAAAAATCATATTCATAAAATAATATCCAATATTATCATATTCCAAGAATCGGATCCATTATTATCATATTTGGATAATCAAAACCAGAATCATTGTACTCAAGAAATAAGATCTAGAATCCAGCATCAATGTGTTTAGAAAAAATCGGATTTATCCAAATCATGATATGGATTCAGACATAAAAATTGTTGAGAGGATTCAATAAAGTCTTAATTATTTTGATTCAATAAATATTTTTATAATAAAACATTGTAAACTGACAAGAGTTTGTATATCATTATTATCGGTATATATATAGAGTCAAATAAAAGTTGGCATAAGTTTTATTCACTTATTCCTAACAGTGGATTTTCATAGACCCACTGGAGTGGCTATGGAAAGGATGTAGGTTCTCAAAATGAGGTAGAAACTTGTAAACCATGTGTGATTTACTTGATTTCCTAATATTTCATGCATGATTATTTACTAATAGTTTTTAAGGACATCAATTTTGATTGTTTGTCGGGGTTAAATTTTGAAAAGAATTAAAACTAATAAAAGTGAAAAACTAATTCAACCCCCCCTACTCAGTTTTATTTAACCCTTTGAAACATAACTACTTATGTCCCATATTATAGTGAATGTGGGGTTTATTTTTTACAAGTATGAGTTGTAGTGTGTTTATCCCAAAAATTTATTTTTGAAGTTTATGAGGCCAAGAATCATTTTATTTGTCCACAATTTTATGGAGTATATTTGGTATAAATTTATTGAAATATTGATCCCAAAATTTTGGGATCTACAGGTGCTAGTATGTAATTATTTCATAATTAAAATAGTTTAGTCTCATTCAATAGACATGGGTATGACCCCATAAAATACATTTTTATAGAGGATCTTCTGATTTTTTGGGTTGTTATAAATGATAATGATGACATTCCATCATTGAATTTTTTATTTTTATGCTTTGTCGGAGAGAAGAATGTTTCTTTAGTTGTATTCCATTATTGGTGTCATCCTAAAACATGGAAGACCTCCTGATTTTGTAATGTAATTTTCCACATTGGTCTCTTCCATGCTATTAAAAAAATGGTTATACCATTCTTCAGTGCACAATGCTAATGACCATTCACTCCAAGTTTTGATCTCCCAATTCTATAGAAGCATTTGAAAATTCATCTTCATAGGAAACCTATGAATACGAGATGTAAATTAACATTTTCCCTAATTGTGATTCTTCAATAAAATCTTGTACATAGTCACTAAATGTAATTAAATATTCTTTATTGATAGCACAATCACCATTGAATTTCTTGATTTTGAACTGCAGATCAACATTGATTTCCAATTGGGTCACTAGTATTTTTAGTACCATTTTTATGCCAACAACGAGGTCCAGTAATTACACCTCATTATTGGTGGACCCTTTAGACAATAGAAAGTAAGGGTGAAGATCATCCTTTAGTGGAGCGATAAGAATGACTCCCAACCTGAATTTATTTCTCTTAGAGTATTCCATTCACATTAATATTGGGATTATATAAACTCCATAAAAATACAACTCCTATGTCCGGGAGACAACATGAAATTGGAAAATCTCTTCATAAGGTAATTAAGTATTAAATGGAATAGTTTCTGTTTAGGGATTTTTTCTTAGTAAATATTCTAGTGCTTGATTTATTGTAGATTTATAAGGTTAAAACAGAATGTGGAACTACTAATATATAACCACCAAATACTCCAAATATCCATTGAACATGGGATGGTGGAAGATATATTTTGGTAGGTCATTATAAGAGACCAACTAGAACTCATGGTGTTTTTAGGAGTTTTTTGTTTCTAAATTGCAATGATTTAAACCCGACAGTTCTAGTCAAAATCAAAATAACAAATCTTAGTATTGAACATGGTTCTACTAATATAGTATAGAATGTTTTCATTTTTTGGATTCATTATTCTATTCAAGTAAGGGCCCAGTGATAATTCTAGGTATTTCACATAAAAAATGAGTGGATTTCATTTTTCAAGGTGAATTAATACTACTATAAAAAAGAGATATTTCTTAAGATAATAAAATTCTTCTCATCGGTCTCCAGTATATCGATAAGTGAATCATTTATTAAGAATATTTTTTAATGGTAGATATTTTGAAACCATATTCACTATAAATAAAACCATGTAGGATATGTTTCCCAATAATCCTCTCAAATCTTTGAGTTTTTGAAGTGGTGGAAAAAATAATAATATAATTTTTATTCTCAGGGTCAACTTTTATGTTCTGATGGTGAACCATGAAGCTAAAAAATATCTAATAGGTAACACCAAAATAATAATTCTTGGGATTCACTTTTAATCTATACCATATTAGGTTGTAAAAAATGATCCTAAGATCAGTGAGGAAATCCGAGAACTATCGGGATTTCACAATGGAATATTCAAAATAGCATTTGACAAACATTCCGCGAACAATTTTAAAAATTCAATGAATTACACCTTGATATGTCATAATGATAATCATCAAACCAAATCACATTAACTGATTGAAATATATCCCTTAGGGTTCCTTAAAATAAGCAGAATCTTAATCCTTAGGGTCCATATAAATTTTATTATATACAAATTAAATATCCCTTAAATATAGTGTTTGATAGAGGACTCTTCCATCAATTAGAAGTTTTGTAATTGAAAATGGGAAATCGATAATTGGATAATATTAGTTGAGATATCTGAATTTCATGAAAACTCTTATGTTCCCATTATTATTATTGACTTGTACATTATTGGATATCCATTTTAGGTATTCTACTTCCTTATTTAATTTTTCCTTGATGAGTTTATCAGCTTGTTCTTTGACTTTGGTGGCATGAGTTGGATGCATGCTCTATGATTCATGCATGTATCCAAGAATCATATTCTAGAAAATACCCATAGGGGGTGTCTACATAAGGATAAAACCTTTTAATTTATATGTATTTCTATGTTAAAAAATCATAATGATTTTTTTCAAAGCAGTTTTACACATTTTGTTCATAAGGGAATCTGGATGTGGTGATTAGTTTGGGTAAAATATCATTCTTTATATCCTAATTTATCAATCAGAGTTTATTAATGGTGGTCAAAACACAATCTTATAATGTTATAGGAGAATATTGGAGGTTGTCCACATCTCCATCTTCTTCCTATATATAAATCCCAAAGGGAATGGCGGATGAAGGGTAATCTTAAAAGTTCGGATATGAACTACCATTTTGACCTCTGAAAGATCAAGAGACGGTGTTATCATCCCCCATCAATGATTTTATAGCTACTTTTGTTGAAAATGATGATGTATGGGTCTTCAAAAGCTATGGTGAAAAAATGAGGTAAATTTCACTTTGGGTTTTACCTTTACTTTTAAGGCCAGATATTTCAATGATGTTGTTTATTTCAATTAAGGAAACTTATATCAGGAGAGCTTATGCACACACAACCAAATATGTACTTGTACACTCAATTTAGTTGATGGGAAATAAATATTCATCTCTAATATATCTAAAGTGGTTATACAACTTCATTTTGAGACCATTTGTGGTAGTAACTTGAGAAGAATCATTGGTCATCTATTTTTTCCCTTCCCTTCAATAAAACCATGTGTATACATATTGATATTTTCAAGACTCAAAGGGAGATCTGTCACTATGAAATGTTCAAATCTATTTTTTGATATAGTTTTTGGTACATTGGTGGTGTGATAAATGGATCACCACATGTTTATTAAATGAATTCCCTACTAGAATAATGTTTAATGTCATATCCTAAAAAACAACCAAGAATTTATGGTCAGATAAAAAGACCCCAAATTGAGTCCTGGTCTTGATTGGGCCAAAATTATTTTGTTCACTATTTTCATAACACTATAGTGTTTGGAATTATTGGGATAGATAGGCTTTATTATAATATAATTGATGAAGCATTCGAATAGAATGATGTTTACTAATGAGACATTTTTAATAAAATCACATCAATTTTCAATATCATCTTACCTCTAGGAATCATAAAAAGGTCTAATGTGTCCAAGTATAATAAAATAATTATTCTACTTTGTGAAATAGGTTATCATGTTGCATTCTATATGATAAATCTATTCATGACCCACTTCATAATTAGTGATCACACCTTTGAACTCTTGAGGGCTTTGAAATTCCTCTCTGAGGGAAATCCAGAGGACTTTTGAAAAAAAATGAGAGCATCCAGGAATGATATCTTTGATAAAATAAGGGACAATTACTTGAACAAGTTATGAGTATTAGTTGATATTTAGTGCTTCCAATTATGAGGTTGTTCTTCATAAGGAACATTTTGTACTAAAATACATCAGGTAGGATATTTTTTCCCTTTAAGTGAAGACGAAGTCATTCCCATCACTAGTATATTAGATAGACACATTATTCATACCCATCTGGGATAATGGGACCGTTATACCCCATACAGCCTATCTACCAATATAATTGGATATGAATTATTATTATTGAGTATAGGGGTATTTTAATAATATTTTTGAGTTCACTAAAGGTCTTTCATACTATTTTCATAAGTATAAACTTCTCTGGTATGGATGTATACAGTATATTGGGTACATCAATGACCGTTCCCTCCTTTCATACCTTCTCTCTTAAGGACACAACCTCTGGTTCCAAAATAATGCATAGATAATTAGGTTTCATAAACATAATCTATATTAGAAATGGTTTCAATTAGATAAATTATGTTAACGGTCCCAAATAGTAACTCTCTATATGATGAGGATTCTATTTTGGTGGGGTAGTGTACATGTTACCATTCTGTGGTACAAAACCTGATACTTCTATTACATGCATATATTTTTAAGTAGTTTGATGTTTTGATTTTGTAATTTATTGAATAAACTTGGAATGTTTGGAATGATTTGACTTGTATTATTATTTTTTGTAGTAAATAAAGGATTTGTGAAAAAGGAATGAAAAAGTGATGAAAAATTAGCCGAACAACCCTTCCCTCCACAAGAAAAGTGAAGCAGCGTGACGCTATATTTTTTTGAAATAAATATAAGCTAGAAACTAAATAAAAATAAATTACACATCGTGTACCTAAATAACACATTGTGACCATTTCACGAGAAATAGAATTGTGAAGGATAAGTTATGATAACAGAACACGCTGTGAACATCAAGTACACGTCGTGTACTACCAATAAACAACACGACGGCGGTCAAACCAACATATAATATTTTCTCAGATTCAATGTGACGATGGAAAAAATGGATCTACAGTACACATCATATACCCCAAGCACACATCATACAGGTGGTGACATGCAGAAAAAAAAACGCAGTGTGGGCTATGGGTTTTGACGAGAAAATCCTATAAATGCAGATCATCAACTCCACTACAATACATTCTAGCACTAGCATAAGAAAAAGAAACACTAATGGAAAAAAGGGTGATGATTTGAAGCCATTCTTTGCCACCTTTCTTCCTCAGGTACCCAAGATGCTCGCTCGCAACATGAGCGAGTAGTCTCTCTAGTGATGGGTGATGTGATTTATAGGGGGACTACGGATTAGGGATTTTTTTTCATTTTATATTGAAAACATAATTTATCAATTTTAATCTATTTTTTTACAATTTCCTGACCATTTAATGTTATTTGAAGAGAATTATTTCATTTCTTAAATAAATTAGCCTAATTTTTCCATGAACATTATGAAATATAGGATAGTTATTTTTAAAAATTGTATTGGGGTGCCTATTTCTATGTTTTCACTGAGTAGAAGACCATTCCAAAATTGCGATCATAATACTAGGATAGGATACCAAGACCAAGGATCCCTATTGACCCAATTCATGCTCCAAAACTGAACAAACCAATATCAATTGAATCCCTATCATATGAACCTAAAAATCAATGAACCTGTCATGTCTACAATATTGATCCAAAACCCCAATATTTCATTCTATTTATTATCATTTTGCGCATACAACCAATCAAGTGAAATTTTAATTTACTAATTAATTTAGAACATACTGATCATCCTTGTGAGTTTCCAAATCAGAATTACCAAATACTAAACTTTGAGTTATAATTTAATGAATTTTATAAATATTATTCTTGTCATAGCACCATAGGCAACTAACGACACCATGTGGGGCTATCAACACCCACCTCCTAGAGACTAGAGGCATGCATTATAAGAGATTCATGTTTGACTCTGGCGTAAGTGAAGGTTTATCTTATTGTTCCTTATTTTTTAAACCATTATGAAATTTCATTGAAGATAATCTCTTTGAGGATTATGGTGTAAAAAAAAATTTCACACCATTGTAGAGGAGATTTGGTGCACAATTGGTTGGTTAAACTATGACTTAAGGGAAATTTGAGTTCTATTGATCATTCTTTTGGTTTTCTAGCCATAAAGGTTTTTTCACCCTTACATGAGACTTCCTTCCACATGTCTTCTTCTTTTGGGATGGATGCGGAAACACATGCAACCAGTACTGATGGATTTTGAAATTTTAAATTTGTCAAATCAACCATATTTTGTTAAATTTGATTAAAAATATAAATCCTTGATTGTATATTACATTAATAATAATGGTTTCATATCTATTACATTTTCACATCCTGGTGGGGATTTTGTTATTGTATTTTCTTTGGTTGAGGTTCCATATGATAGGGTGTATATATTGGATTTGGAGCTACTATAGAAGATGGATTTAGAATAATGGTCACAATTTCAACTTTACTTATTCTCTTTCCCCGTGTTTATAGTAAAGGATGATACATGGATTTGGTTTTCAAAATGGGGTCTTCAAATCATTGGGAAATCGCAACAAGGTCCTGAAACCCACCTATATATTTTTCATGGATTAGAAGTCTTTGAAACTCATCATAAAATTTATCTATACATAGGGAAAAAAATACTCTCGAGGAAGCTTCATGTTCAAAGAGTAAGTCAAACCCTTCCAAATAATGATGAAATATGAGATACTACCATTTTATGACTATTTGTATTTTGAGAGGTTGAGGGTCACTGTCTTCTACTATATAGAGATAATTTCGGTGAGAAGATACTGATAGCGATATTCCCATCATTTGATCGACTAGTTTGGTAAACTAATAGAAAAGAAAAAAGTTTAGTACTTACAGGGTTTTCAAAAAGAATCACATTTTATCATTTTCCTTCTAGTCAAGGGTCCCTATCAAGAGACCACATAAGGATGAAAACTATGTCAAAAGATGCTTTGAATCCTCTTAACCATTAAATATTGGATGTTTGGGGTTCTTAAACTTGGGAAAAGGAATAGACATCCTCCCATTTAAGGAATGATTTTATATATGGATGTATCGGGTAATTCCTTTATTCCATGGCTTCCAATCGGTCTATTAATGAATCACTAATTTCATCTTAATATAGGGGAATGACTGGTTGAGTTGGACTTGTACATGGGTAGTGATATCTAGGTCCAATTATGGAGACTCTACCAATACTTGTGGTTGGAAATCTATATGATTTAGTTTATGATAATCAACCTAACATTGGTCTGGTTGTTTACTTAATGTAAGGAACTCCTAACATCCCACTATCATTTGGTAAAAATAAATTAATTTTATGGTCCCTAGGTTGAGATGATGTTCTATAAAAAAATTTGGCACTATGAAGAGCTCATAATATGGAGGTATGTTGTCTGAGAGGGTAATATTATGATATTATTGAAGGATACACTCAAAAAGAACATTTACATTGAACAGTTCTACATTAATCCTATTTAATTACTTCATTTTCTCCTTGCACTGAGTTATTCTTTCCTCAAGTGTAAGTGGTTCAAATTCATTGGGAAAAGGTCGGGATGTTTCCCTGGCCTTACCATTTTCCTTAGTCAAATCATATCAAGAAGTAATTAGTGGGGAATCCTTGTGAGTCCCAAAATGTTTTACAATACATTGATTTTGGGTACGAACACCTACCTCATGCATTTCTATGAAGATCATGTTGTTAATATAAGCATCCACCTACTATTCTCCTTCATGGGTTTCACACTCTATGTCATTTATTGGGATAATGATAATTTTTTTTTACGACACATAATGAATTAAGTGTATCATACCCATGCTGGGATAAAAGGAGGATTGATTTTTTTAGGAAAAGAATGAGAGATCTCATACACCCCAAAAGAAGTTACTTTCTTGTCATATCATTTTAGCTGACAAAACTTTTGTGGACTCATCCTTTATTGTATAGATTATCTTGATGTTCTCTTATGAAGGTTGACCTAGAGAGAATACCTAGACATATTCTCTATATCTTTTATACCTAATAAAGATAGGTAACTAGATCTTGACATATATCCTATATGATAGGAGACTGACATCCATGTGGGATACAATTGGGAAAATGGATTTGGCACTATGAGATGGGGTTTCACCTAATCCGTATTTAGATATCTTCAAACTGGAATTAATATTCTTTAAGGAGGTTGTTTAGAAAAAAATTTACCTAGTCTTAATGGATGGGGTTTCCCCCATATGATGACGATTGTGGATTTTATGGCTTTTGTATTTATTTTTTGAACCTTTATTCGAACATGATATAGGTGTGATATAATATATACATGAGAGCTACTTATTTCTGAATACAAGATAGTTACTCAATGATTAGATAATCTCAAGTGAGGGTAATGATATAACTTTTCAGAAGCATCATGGAAGACTCTTTATATTACCTACATTTTCCAAGATTGATGCTTCTGAGATTTATGCATGTTCAATTCATTTTGAGTACGCTCTCTGTTATATACAGATCCCACTTCTAAGATTAGACTCGAAGCAATGACATTCCATGAATCCACCTTTAATAGGATATTCTTATTAGAGATTGAAGTGACTTTAAGTGATCTATGATCACCCCATCCTCTGATATTTACACCAGGTGAGGAATCTATTATCAATTAATGTAACTTTTATAATTCTTTGAAACATTATTGTTATAGGATCTCAAGATTCTTTTCCAATTTCAACTGTAACAAAACTAAATGGTATGTAGAGTAAATAGGTAAACATAGTACTTCAATTCCCTTGAAATTATCACTCTATCATTTCAAATATAGGAACATTATTTTTAAATTGTGAAGAGTAATCCATGTATTTATAAAAATGTCATATATACACCATTTTAATTTTTTTAGAATATATTTTTTAGGATTTTTCATGGTCTAGAACATGACTAATACATTATCATTGGAAAATTGACTTGTTATGAGTGAAATATTCTCTCCACCTTCTATACAAGATTCCTTAAATTTATTTGACCAAGGAAATATTCAATCCACCATCTATAATTTATAGTTGTTTGAGAGCCTCGATAACACTAACAATGAAGAGAATTGTATTGTGGGCCTACTTCTATATTTCTGATCACATTTGGTGATATTTTCTTTTGGATTCTCCTTGTGGAGAGGATGGAGTCGCATGTTGTAGACAATGAACTTCAAATATATTTGTTTTCCTAATAGAATCTCATGTAACTTATAGGATGCACCAATATGTTTTTGTGTATTTTATAGATACATATGATTCCCTGGAATTATAGTTGTTATGGGATGATAATTTTCAGTTGTAATTAGTATATTTTACTGATCCTGTTGTCCATATATTTCCAGAATATACCGAGAACCCTCCAAGACTAGAGAGGGGGAATTCTCCGTCTCCTGGGTAACTATCACATTATAAAGATGGGATACCCCAATTATCTAGGTGTTTTTGTGTTCCCACCCTTAACAACATATATTTCTACTATTATATCTTATAGGCTTCATATAATGTGGTAAGTTATGGATTCTTTATGTTTTATTGCCTCCGAGATATGTTGAGTGACATTTGGGACTAGAATAGGGATATATGCCCCTTTTGTGATCATAAAAGGGATATATGACTAATATTATCCAATGTTTATAGGAATAATATGATGGTAGTGTTCTTGAATGGGAGTGGATTTTGGGGATCCCCTCTATTTGTTTGTAGAATATGTTAACATCCTTCTACTAGTGTTTCCAGATTGTGTTGGTAGGCTTTCAGGTTGCAGAAAATGATATATTCCTGCTCAAACAAATTCCTTATATATTGGAGAGATTATATTGTATGAGAAAGGTTGTGTTCCTTATCCTATCCAATTACTTACTTCCCTTAGTGTATATCCATTGGAAGTAAAGCTTAGGTGTCCTGATCTGGGGACCACAAGGTGGAGTCCTCATTATACTATGGGTTTGATACCACATACTCTTGGTTGTGTTGACTATTAGTAGGATACCTTCAGGGGATACCAGGTTATATGTTGATGAGGCCACTTTTGACTCATAAACCCACATCCCATAGATAAGGTAATACATTATTTTTTGTGTTTTAGAGAGTGGATCACCCAATGGATTGCAATGTTGATAGGATCCACTTGATTTATCGCTACCATCCATTTTTTGGAAGATGGATGGTGGATATTTGAATCCTAGAGGGATTCACATTTAGTCTCCAAGGTTGGGACAATACCATTTAGGTGAGGAACCTATATTAACGCATTCTACACCCATAATTGGAGAAACTAGGTGGGTGATGAAATCCTATGATAGTTTGGTGATTCAATTTGTATGATAGTTGATGTGTATGTTTTTTTAATAAAAATTTTTTTATTTTGGATTGAATGGTGTTTATCTAAAAGTTTCTAAGTGGAGTAAACAAACCAAAAATCCTGAATCTCATCAAATTATCACCACAAGTAATGAGATAATTCTATTGAATTTATTTCATAGGCACATGTGGATATGTTTCCATATTATGTAAATATGTGAGATGAAATGACCTAACATGTGGGTGACATAGTTATTTGGGTTAATTAAATGATTCATGTCAAGTTCACAATTTTTATTTCATGTCCCTTGTCCAACGGTTTCCAATATGATTTATTTGTGGAACTAGAAACACGCAAATGTTCTGGATTCCATGATATAGACCAAAAATCCAAAGGTAAGTGAGCACAAATCATTCGTCCAATGAGACATAAAAAGTCAAATTGGTCATGTGTATGGGAGGGAAATCATAATATTTTTTAGGGAGACATTTTTACTATTATCTAACACTCTTAGAGATTTAAGTCATATTCTTGAATACTTTATAAAATAAAATATACAAGGATTCTCAACCATTTATGTCCAAAATCAATCGTGTGTTTATGTGGGTGTAACCATATGTATGTATAAGAGGTTGAATATTAATGAAACCATATGTATGTATATGAGGTTATAAATTAATGGAACAATCTTTATGTTTCATAGGTTCTCAATAATATCATAGAATTTACTTGGTCAATCACTATTTTAATGGATCATAGTTTAAAGACTCATTATTGGGTGTTATAAAGTTTATTTTCATCTTGGTATGTGGTTAGAGTTTCGTTATCTGAATTAGGTATATGTTAATGGGTTCTCATGTATCCCTATAATAGGAATCGGAACTTACATAGTTTCAAGTTACTTGCTAGGGCCTTATGAATATAACTGTCACCGCGAATAAAGAATGATGATGATGATATTGAAAGGGTCTGGAAGGGATATGGACTCATCGATGGAAGATGATATCGCAGTGAATATACACAAATAAATTGGTAGAGGATGGAAAGTGTTGGGTTTGAACATCAGGGAGGCTTCCTACATATCCTGTTGGGACGAGAATCAATGACCACATAGTTAAGAGATTTTAGGGCATACACATATGATTGAATATCATTTTAGAGTTTTTATAATGTAAGTATCATGGTCACTACTATTCTATAATCTGATATGAGTCTTGGTCGGTGTGAGAAACAAGAGATAATGCAAGATCACCACATCATACAATCATGCTTGGGAAGCTATATATACATGAATTGAAAGCTAATGTTGAACATTTGTAATTTTCCTATAGTAGAAGAGGGTGAGTTTATGGAATGCATAAATAATAAGAAATATTTCAAGAAATTATAGGTTCATACTGTTAGAGGGATTCCTATTTAACTTCATATCCACTAGTGGATGAGGGAGAGACTATGGTGGTGTAGTATAAAAGAAAGACAAGATTTTAGTCATTCTCATCTTTTATACTTTTTCTAAACCATATCCCCAAGGATTTTGTATCTCTTGGATTACCAAATACTAACAAATTCACTTCAGGCTTTATGAAGCATATGTAACTATGAGGATCAAGAAATATTCTTCTTCCATTATTGATGTTGGGAACTTTCTTACCATATGAATGGATGATTGTATACATTTTTAGGATACTATCTATTAGTTTGGTCAAATAGGGGTCCTCATTTACCATGAGAGTGCATTATTGGGAGAGGGACACACTGTTGTGTGTCATCCCTAGGATAGATAGATCTAGTGGTTGTGGTGGTGACTTCTGTGATGGAATTCTGGAATTTTGGTGTTGGTGAGAGTGATCTATTTTTAATGTTTTTGAAGTGTCCAATATAAGTCCAAACATAATGAGGAAGGATAATAGTGAGAGAGATAGGGTCAAAAAACCCCAATGATAACCCATTTTACATACTATTCTCATTATGTGGGACGGGACATCATGATGGGGATCTTTCGTAAAAGCATGTTTCATCATTATAATATTTTTTCGCTAATGAAAGGTGTTCCACTTTGTGGAAATCCATGGAATTCAATTTTTCAGTGATAGATATTACTTTTCTAGTGGGGGATAATAGTTGAGGGTCACTTTATTTGGGGTCTCCTTTCCCTTACAATAATAGGAAAATAAATTACCTAATAAATGTTTCTCAGTCTGTCTTTTATAGTCTACTATGTTGTCAATATATCCCCTATGTGTTCATACTACTTTACTTTTTAGTTGAAAATTTCATCTATTAATTGTTCTTGAGAATAAATATCTTCCCAAAAGGCTAGCTGACCAAATAGCATGCCTTGCATTATACGGCAGGAAATAAATTATCACCTCACACCATAAAGGATTTTTGTTTATGGGGGATGGATTTAATTGCCTCACATTATAATGAAAATAATTGATTGGGGGAGGAAGATTTTATCACCTTACACCATAATAAAAATAATTTTTTGGTGGTTTGATTTCATAGCCTCAAGCTGCAAAACAAATAGTTTGTATGTGTGTGTATGGGGGGGAAGATTTCATCACCTAAAAATAAAAAAAAAATCATGTTTATAGGGGGGTTATTTTAATACATCATTCCAAAAATGAAATTTGGGGGGGAATATCATTTAACCACATCACATGTAAAAAATTAAATTGTTTTTGGGGAGGGTGAAAATATTTAATAGTCTCATTCTACAAGGGAAAAACTATTTGAGGGGGTGGGGAGATCTCCCAACCTCTCCCTACAAGAAATATTTTTTTTCGGGATTCCATGTAAAGAAAAAGTCTTGAATAGCTTTAGGCACTATGCAGGAAGAACCTATAATATTTTTGATTATTTATAAATTTCCAATTTTAACATTGTGAATGGTTTTTCCAACATGATTAAGTATTTCCAAATATCATAATAACTTTCTAAGATTCATAGTGTAACAACCCGATATTTTATGATAATTATTATTTTTAATTTATTTTATGTCATGTGTTTTATGCTACAACAAGATTATATTGTGCTATACACCACACTGTATTAGCTTGAAGTATACACAACAATATTCTTAGATTGTGTTACACACAATTTCAAGTTCGTTTTATAATAGTCATTCTATGCAACATTGAGTGTATATATATATATATTCAATGTATAAATTAAATATGGTTGGATTCTGTTATACTAAATAATAATGGATTCTTTCACAACACACAACCCTGACTTGGCTTGCATTACACGCAATCGCGACCTTCCTCGATAGCGTGTGTTGTACGCAATACCTGGTTTTACTAAACAACGATATATTATTATAATATTATTATGAAGTAGTTTTTATTAATAGTATTAACTAAATTTTAAATTTTATAACATTATTATTCATCATACACATTTTCTAGAACATGGTATAAGAACAAAATAAATTTTTCTGGTAAAATGTGTATTTTTCAAAAAATGCAATTTTGCCGCCTTTTGATGGCACACCCACTTTAAATCTAGTTGTTGACATGTTTATAAGTTAAATTTGACAAAATAAAATTCTTCTTTTGAATCAGGATATAAAAATTTACATTGGATAAATTTTTGATATTTTTCTGATAACTTTCATATTTTAATGAATAGTAAAAACACTCTATATGTTAATTAAAAACAACTTTTTTCATCGTAACAATTTATATGGTTAAATTATAATATTTAATGGTTTTAAAGTATAAATAGAATGTATTTTTACCATTTAATATAATTTATGTCATTATCATTGATTTTACATTGAATTTGTAGGTTAAATCAATTCAATCTTCTACAATGTTTTAAACCAAGACCCGTTTTCATCCGACAACGAGATTAATTTTAATTTAATTTCTGAAACTTCTTTGTATTGAATTTGAAAAAATGGATTCCATATTTGGAATAAGTGGGTAAAAATTATGTTAATAGGCTACTTTTTATTTTTTAGAATTATTAATAGTAACTACGGTAAATTTTATTTACAATAGTTAAAGGTAAATCGGGTAATTAAGGGTAAATATAATATTATAAAATTACACTAACACATGCCAAAATTATATTGGATGGCTAAAAGTATACCCATATCACCTAAGGGTCGTATTAGATTCATTTTATGGACTTTTGACCATGAAAATAATTTAATTATTATTAAAACCAAAGAAAGTGACAACATGTCACTCTCTTAAATCTTATATGTATAATAATTTTAATTTAGTGATAAACTTCATGAAACTTCAAACATGAGTAGTCTCCAAAAAGATAATAAAATTATATACATCACATTAATTTATTAATTATTTTTAGGGATTAAATAATTATCATTAATTATGACACAATAGTGATGCAGAAATTGTTTATCTAGTGAAAAATCAAAAATATAGTTTTTATTAAACTAATAGTGACCATAAAATGCACAAAACCCTAACCAAAATTTATTTTTCATGTAAATGTAAACCATAATCATCCAATTTTCTAATATTGGACCATTTGGAGCCTTATAAAAGCGATTATGACACTTATATTATTTTATTTTAAATGATGCCAAAGTTGTCACCTTCATAATTTAATAAATATAACGATTTAAATATTGTGATTTTTAGATGATAAATTCGAGTAAAAGTTATATTGTGACAGCTAATAGATTTATCTTCATCATAGGATTTTAAGTTTAATTTTTAGGTAACAAATAAGTATATTAAATAATTATACAATAATGTTGTAGTAATTATTTTATTAAGAGATAAACCAAATAAATGGTTTTAACAATAATAAAATAAATATTATATGAACTATTTAATGTTCTCCACTACTTTTATAGATACATATGACCTTTTATGAATCTATTAAATATTTTAGTTCGAACATATCTTCTGTATATTTTTTATTTAAATTCAAATAAATGAATAGTGTCAAAATTGACACTATTGTTATTTTATAAAAATAACATATTATAAAATTGTTTACAAATCACAAAAATATTTAAAAATTATAAATTTAAATTTATATGATCTAAAATGTTATAAAGTATCCAATTATGGACAATTCACAACAAATAATTAATTATTTGTTATAATTTAAAATTTAGAATGTTATTACCACAAATAAAATGAAATTGAATAAATAAGGATAAATCAAGTTGATAGTGTTTAAAATAAATTACTAACATGTCTAAATTTTATTGGCTGATTATATTACAACCCTATCGCATATAATATTCAAATATGAGTCATTTTTTTAGGTTTTTAAGTGGGGTTATATTTATTATTAATTAATATTTTTAAGACTTCCAAAGGTGCCCCTCTCCTCCCTTAAAAAAGGGACCCTCCTCCCTCTCTTCCTCACACCACATTGAGCCTTAAACCTCGACCAACCCCTGAACAATTCACTTCTCCACTTCCCTAGAAACAGACTAGAGGTCCTGGTATTCTTCAAAGACCAATTTTAGTGCCCTAAGAGTAGGTTTCTAAGAGGCGCTTCAAAAAAGAGGTAATGTCCGTTACTGATTCTTTCAACTTTATTTCTTCTTCCACTTCTTCTTATTTAGTTGTTTCATTATGAAGTAATAAAATCAGTATCATTAATAGACTGATATGTTATTATAAGTATTAAACAACCCTATTTCACCATCTATCCATCCTACGGAAAACGAAATCACTGCGCGTGCGTACGTACGGAATACCGTCTCCACGTCGTGGTGTAATTTATTTTCCACCACCACCTTACATGGATGGGTATAATGGTGAAAGTAATAAATATATATATGATTATTGTAAAGTTATATTGATTCTGAAATATTATAGATTCACTTTAATACAATTCAACGATCATGGTAATGATATCATCGCTCATGCGTATGTACGGAATACCGTCTCCACGACGCGATGAGATTCACTCTCCATGATAACCATTCAAGAATGATTATAAAGTATATATAATAAGTAATCATGAAATATATGACATAATAATGTTACTGGATTTATGAATATATATATTTATGCCATCTACTTAATTCCATTAAATTCAATAAGGAAACGAAAACACCGTTCATGAGTACGTACGGCCTACCGTCTCTATGAACGGTGTATTTCTTTCCATTTATCGATCCATAATATATATATTCTGAATATATATTATATATAAATCATGTTTTACATTCTGGATTTAATTAATCATGATCTAAGTAATGATATGAATAATTATAAGTTAAAACACGAATGACAAATGAAACGATTTTACCCAAAACACTACTTTAACATGAATTTACAAAAGAGCGGGTAATATAACGTCATAAGTGAACCATATTTGATATAATAACAATGAATATGATTCTGTAATAAGTCAATGACATTATTTAAATCATTATAAAGGAGGTTTGGATACGTACAAAGCATATTGGACCTAAGGTAAGGGATAATTATTCCAATCTCATTCTTATCTGAGATTGTTTATTCGTATGTATTTAATGGGTTTATGTTTATCATCCATGTCCATGTTTTCCCAAAATATTTTCATAAAATGTTAAATATTCTTCCTTATATTTTTAAAGTCATTTTTACCCCTTTTTGACTTTTACCACAAGGTACGGAAGGAAACTTTCTTTTACGATGTACTTTTTGACATTTCCGGCAAAAGTACGAGGAGAATGTTTTTTGTAACTTATACACCGTGAATGGATTTTTAAGGTTTCATAACGACCCATTTTAATGAAGATTCCTCTACAAGATTTTATGATTATTTTCAAAAAATCCTTTTCTATTAAAATTGAATGGCATTTTGTGAAAAGAAAATTATTTTGAAGAAGAAAGGATATTTTCCTCAAGAATTCATTTCAAGGGTTTTATCAAAACCATTTTCCACTTAAGATGACATTATTTTATATGTGTATGTTTCAAGTTTAATGTCTATATGATTTACATGGGTTCACTTTTCTTATGATCAAATTTCCATTTGTTTTATATGGATTATAAGATGATGTGATAATGTTTATGAAACCCATTTTATTCTTTGGGTTATTATGAATGATGTATGTTTATTTTGTGTCACAAGTAAGAATGATTTCATTATGAGATCGGTGGGACTTATATCTCCCCCCAATGAATTGTGTAAAGATTTATATCTCATGAGATAGACATGGATGGAACGGTAAGTTAATCCAATTCAGTGTTACAGGACTGAAACGAGGAGTGAACTCGATTCAGAAAGGGACTTTGTCAACTAAGATAGTCTTGGAAGCAATGCCTTGGCTACTATGGAAATCATTATATGTGCTTAAATGGATGCCACAATTACATGTTTTATTCCCATGCTATTTTATCATGATTTATGTTCCATTATTATCTATGCCTTATGTACTTCCGCGATTTATGTCTTTGCTCAATATTTTGATGTTTAAACATTATGTTCATGTTTTTAATTTCAAATGTATATGGTATGTTTTATTTTATCCATACTTACCCTTACTGAGCATTTGAGCTCACCCTTTTTATAATTTATTTTCCCCCAGGATTAAAAGAAAGGTTTTAGGTAAGGAAACTAAAAGTGGAAGATCTTTATGGGAGATGTTGAAGATCTTTCACCACGATTAGAAGATTGCATTCCAAGTTTCCAAAGACACTAAACTATTATGGCCCTTGTGTGTCTTTTTTTGTTATGTACTAAGTATTCCGCAAAAGTAATGTAATGTCTATGTACGTCAAGCTTTGGGTCTCTACAGTTGGTATCAGAGGAAAGGTTTAGTTAACCTTTGGAAACTAGGATGCGAAAACTTTAGTGAGATCCCTAGAGATATTTCTAAGGTATGTCTAGGGATGTCCCAAAGTTTAAGTATACGTATAGGTTATAGTCCTATAATTGCACTAACGGTCTTATAATTAAACCTAAGATGTTAGATATTGAAGGTACTCCCCCTTTATTATGTTGTTTTCCCTAGCATGGTATTCTCCCATCACACTATTATTTTTGGGTTTTAAACGATGGCTGGAACCCGAAGGAACCGTGTTGATCAATGTAATGGAAAATGAAATGATTGTCCTCCTCACCAAACCAATGTCATAAGAGATGGAGTGCACAATCTTATTTCTATACTTACACAAGCTATGAATCATTCTGGATTTCAAAATGAGCAGAGAAAGGAGCAACATTCTGTTGAATCCTTCATGAGGCAGCATCCACCTTCATTCAGAGGGTCTTCTGATCCCTTAGTGGATGAACAATGGATCAGTACTATTGAAAAGATATTTTCAGTTCTAAAATGTTCTGAGCATGATAAAGTCATCTTAGCAGTATATCGTTTGGAAGGTGATGCTGATCAATGATGGAATCTTATCATGAATACGAGGCAAAGAGATGAAATTGAGTCAATGGAATGGGATGAGTTCAAGAACTTGTTTTTCAATAAGTACTACCCTAGTATTCTTCGAACAAATATGGAAAAGGAGTTTCTTGAGCTTAAGCAGAAGGATGATGAATCAATTGGTATATACAAAGCGAATTTTACAAGACTTGCAAGGTATGAATCTGGCTTTATCATCCAACCTGAAAGTAAAGTTGATCGATTTTTTAGTGGCTTAAAACCAAGTCTTCGAAGGGCATTAGATATAAGACACTTCAGTAGCTATGAAGAAATTGTGCTTTGTGCTATCAAGGTAGAACTTAAAGTTGGTGTAACATATCCATCTCATGGTTTTGACATGAAACGAAAGATGGAGTTCAAGGAGAAATCTCAGAACAATGGTGAAAAGAATATGAATGTTTCTTTATGCTCAAAGTGTGTAAAGAAGCATGGTGGATATTGCCTAAAAGGTACTAGAAAATGTTTTTAGTGTGGAAAAGAAGGTCATCGAGTAGTTTATTGTTGAAGTAATGGGAAAAAGGTTTCTAATGATTTGAATAGAGAAAAGACTACAGAGAACTCTCTGCCAACACTTCAATGCTTCAAGAGCAAGTAAATGAGGCATTATGCTAATAAATGCCCTAATCCACGGGTTAATGATGATCAACGTGAGCAACCTCTTAAGGAAAAGGATAAAGGGAAGTCTCATGCGATCACTATTTGTGATGTTGAGTATAAAAATGAAGTTGTGTAGTGATTAAGTGTTTATGTAATGGGATTTCAAAATAGTATCATGGAATCTCGTGTATGGTATTGTGGAATTTTGGAATATTTATGTATTGGTTTTCAATAATTATATGGTACTGGTAACCATGAAAAGGTTATTGAAATATTTTTGGAAAGTAGATGATATGCGCATAATGATGGGATAAAAAGATAATGAGATATTTGATTGTATTCATGATTTCATGATTAATATAAGGACTAAGTGATATTATGGTTTGATTACATAGATTTTTTTGGGATTTTGGAAAGAGTTACCTTTTGACAGTATTCATGTTTTCACTAAGGTCATATGGTAATTTATGTTTCAAGAGAATATATGACTAAGGTATTCATGTGTTTGGAATGCAACCAACAAGATATATCTTATGATATATGTGGGATAAATTCTTGTATTCACATTCTCGGTAGATAACCTTTCTAGTAATTGTTTTCTTTATACTATGATCTTGGACGGAAGTATTTTAGATATGCCTAAAGATTGGAATGGATTAAGTTGGACATAAGTTAGTATTGTTTAATGATAGAACTTTTTTCGATATTATTATAGTAAGGTAGTTTTAGAAAAAGGACAGCCTGCAGGAGGAGCGACAGCCCATCGCGTTGGACAAGGCTGTGGGAATCGAACCCACAACCGAAGTGTGGCTGGCCTTTATCGCCTACTACTGGCCTATAGGAATTCCTTGGTTAGTAGAAACTAGTTTTATTTTATTAAGTGGTATTATATATGAAGTATAAGTTCATTTTTGGAATCGTATATGATTAACCTCACCATAGATGGACTTATGTATATTTGATAACTTTTGTTTGAAACAGATGGAATGACCCATCACTCTATCACATGATCTGCTAACTCTACATGAATAATAAATTCAACTTCATTTCTTTAATAGATTAAGTGGAAATTGTTCAAAGAACGAACAACAGTGAGATTGTACCAAAATCAAGCAAGTATTTCTTCTAATTCAAAATTTTCAACTTTAGGGAAATGATATTGAAAACCAAAAATGTTGTCCTAGTGCTCTTATATCTGATTAATCAAATGGTACCTTATATCATCACAAATCTATGGATTTGTGATTTATGGCTTTATCATAGCCATGTTCTCTACCACTCTCCATCATAACTTGATGGTTAGATTTTTCTTCCATATCCATATTTTCACCTATGTTCTCCTACGTGGAAACCCAGTAATGAGTTAATTTGGGTAATCGTTACGTTTCATACTTTAGTTTTTAAAGCCAAGTTTTGGTATTCCTTTTTATGATGTGGGTTTCTATTAAAGAAACTTTCGAGTAGTAAACCATTTATAACCCCGACAAATTTCGAGGGCGAAATTCATTTTAAGGGGGGTAGAATGTAACAACCCGATATTTTATGATAAGTATTCTTTCTAATTTATTTTATGTCATGTGTTTTATGATACAAAAAGATTATATTGTTCTATACGCCACACTGTATTAGCTTGAAGTATACACAACACTATTCTTAGATTGTGTTACACACAATTTCAAGTTCATTTTATAATAGTCATTCTACGCAACATTGAGTGTATATATATATATTCAATGTATAAATGAAATGTTTTTGGATTCTGTTATACGAATTACTAATGGATTCTTGCACAACACGCAACCCTGACTTGGCTTACATTACACGCAATTGCGACCTTCCTCGATAGCGTGTGTTGTACGCAATACCGAGTTTTACTAAACAAAAATATATTATTATAATATTTTTATGAACTAGACATTATGAATAGTATTAACTAAATTTTGAATTTTATAACATTATTATTCATCTTACACATTTTCTAGAACATGGTATAAGAACAAAATAAATTTTTCTGGTAAAATGTTTATTTTTAAAAAAATGTTGTTTTTCCGCCTTTTGATGGCGCACCAACATTAAATCTAGTTGTTGAAATGTTTATAAGTTCAATTTGAAAAAATAAAATTCTTCTTTTGAATCAGGATATAAAAATTTACATTGGATAAAGTTTTGATATTTTTCTGATAAATTTCATATTTTAATGAATAGTAAAAACACGCTATATTTTAATTAAAAACAATTTTTTCATCGTAATAATTTATATGGTTAAATTATAATATTTAATGGTTTTAAAGTATAAATATAATATATTTTTACAATTTAATATAATTTATGTCATTAGAATTGATTTTACATTGAATTCGTAGGTTAAATCAATTCAATCTTTTGCAATGTTTTAAACAAAAACCCATTTTCATTCGACAACGAGATTAATTTTAATTTAATTTCTGAAACTTCAGTGTATTGAATTTAAAAAAATGGATTCCATATTTGGAATCAGTGGGTCCAAATTATGTTAATAGGCTACTTTTTATTTTTGGGAATTATGAATAGTAACTATGGTAAATTTTATTTACCATAATTAATGGTAAATAGGGTAATTAAGGGTAAATATAATATTATAAAATTACCCTAACACATGTCAAAATTCTATTGGATGGATAAAAGTATACCCATATCACCTAAGGGTAGGATTAGATTCATTTTATGGACTTTTGACCATGAAAGTAATTTAATTATTATTAAAACCAAAGAAAGTGACAACATGTCACTCTCTTAAATCTTATAAGTATAATAATTTTAATTTAGTGATAAACTTCATGAAACTTAGAACATGTGTAGTATCCAGAAATATAATAAAATTATTTACATCATATGAATTTATTTATAATTTTTAGGGATTAAATAATTATCATTAATTATGACACAATAGTGATGCAGAAATTGTTTATCTAGTGCAAAATCAAGAATATAGTTTTTATTAAACTAATATTGACCATAAAATGCACAAAACCCTAACCAAAACTTATTGGTCATGTAAATGTAAACCATATTCATCCAATGGTTTAATATTAGACCATTTGGAGCCTTATAAAAGAGATTATGACACTTATATTATTTTATTTTAAATGATGCTAAAGTTGTCACCTTTATAATTTAATAAATATAACGATTTAAATATTGTGATTTTAAGATGATAAATTAGAGTAAAAGTATTATTGTAAAGGTTAATAGATTTATATTCATCATTGGATTTTATGTTTAATTTTTATGCAACAAAGAAGTATATTAAATAATTATACAATAATGTTGTAGTAATTATTTTATTAAGAGATAAACCAAATAAATGGTTTTAAAAATAACAAAATAAATACTATATGAACTATTTAATTTTCCCCACTAATTTTCTAGAAACATATGACATTTTATTAATATATTAAAGATTTTATATCGAACATATCTTCTATATATATTTTATTTAAATTCAAATAAATGAATAGTGTGAAAATTGACACTATTGTTATTTTATAAAAATAACATATTATAAAATTGTTTAAAAATCACAAAAATATTTACAAATTATAAATTTAAATTTATATGCTCTAAAATGTTATAAAGTATTCAATTATGGAAAATTCACAACAAATAAGTAATTATTTGTTATAATTTAAAATTTAGAATGTTAGTACCACAAATAAAATTAAATTGAATAAATAAAGATAAATAAAGTTGATAATGTTTAAAATAAATTACTAACATGTCTAAATTTTATTGTATGATGCTATTACAACCCTATATCATCTAATATTCGAATATGGGTCATTTTTGGAGGTTTTTAAGTGGGGTTAGATTTATTATAAATTAATATTTTTATGATTTCCAAAGGTGCCCCTTCCTCCCTTATAAAAGGGCACCTCCTCCGTATCTTCCTCACACCACTTTGAGACTTCAAGCTCGTCCAAAACCTGAACAATTCTCTTCTCCAATTTCCTATAAACATTCTAGAGGTCCTGGTATTCTTTAAAGACCAGTTTTAGTGCCCTAAGAGTTGGTTTCAAAGAGGCGCTTCAAAGAAGAGGTAATGTCCATTACCGATTCTTTCAACTTTATTTCTTCTTCCACTTCTTCTTATTTATTTGTTTCATTATGAAGTAATAACATAAGTATAATTCATATACTTATATGTTATTATAAGTATGAAACAACCCTATTTCACCATCTATCCATCCTACGGAAAAGGAAATCACTGCGCGTGCGTACGTAGGGAATATCATCTCCACACCGTGGTGTAATTTATTTTCCACCACCACCTTACATGGATGGGTATAATGGTGAAAGTAATGAATATATATGATTATTTTAAATTGATATTGATTATGTAATATTATACATTCACTTTAATACAATTCCACGATCATGGGAATGATATCATCGCTCGTGCGTACGTACGGAATACCGTCTCCACGACGTGATGAGATTCACTCTCCATGATAACCATTCAATAATTATTATAAAGTATATATAATAAGTAATCATTAAATATATAAAATAATAATTCTACTGGATTTATGTATATATATATTTATGTCATCTACTTAATTCCATTCAATTCAATAAGGAAACGAAAACAGCATTCATGCGTACGTACGGCCTACCGTCTCCATGAACGGTGTATTTCTTTCCATTTATCGATCCATTATATATATATTATGAATATATATTATATATAAATCATGTTTTACATTCTGGATGTAAGTAATCATGATCTAAGTAATCATATGAATAATTACAAGTTAAAACATGAACAACAAATGAAAAGATTTAACCCAAAACACTACTTTAACATGAATTTTCAAAATAACGGGTAATATAAAGTCATAAATTAACCATATATGATATAATAACAGTGAATATTATTCTTTAATAAGTCAATGAAATTATTTAAATCATTATATAGGAGTTTTGGATACGTACGAAGCATATCGGACCTAAGGTAAGGGATAATTATTCCAATCTCATTCTTTTCCGAGATTGTTTATTTTAAGTATTTACTGGGTTTACGTTTATCATTCATGTCCATGTTTTTTCAAAATGTGTTCATAAAATGTTTAATATTATTCCTTGTATTTTTAAAGTCATTTTTACCCCTTTTTGACTTTTACCACAAGGTACGGAAGGAATCATTCTTTTACGATGTACTTTTGGACATTTCTGGAAAAAGTACGAGGAGAATGTTTTTTGTAACTTATACGGTGTGAATAGACTTTTACAGTTACATAACTCCCCATTTTGATGAAACATCCTCTACAAGATTTTATTATTATTTTCAAAAAATCCTTTTCTTTTAAAATTGAATGGCATTTTGTGAAAAGAAAATTATTTTGAAGAAGATATGATATTTTCATCAAGAATTCATTTCAGGGTTTTATCAAAACCATTTTCCATCCAAGATAACATTATTTTATATGTGTATGTTTCAAGTTTAATGTCTCTATGATTTAAATGGTTTCACTTTTCTTATGATGAAATTTCCATTTGTTTTATATGGATTATGAGATGATGGGATGATGTTTATGAAACCCATTTTATTCTTTGGGTTATTATGAATGATGTATGTTTATTTTGTGGCACAAGTAAGAATGATTTCATTATGAGATGGGTGGGACCTATATCTCCCTCCAATGCATTGGGTAAATATTTATATCTCATGAGATAGACATGGCTGGAATGGTAAGTTAATCTAGTTCAGTGTTATAGGACTGAAACGAGGAGTGAACTCGATTCAGAAAGGGACTTTGTCCACTAAGATTGTCTTGGCAGCAATGCCTTGTCTACTATGGAAATCATTACATGTGCTTAAATGGATGACACAATTACATGTTTTATTCCCATGCTATTTTATCATGATTTATGTTCCATTATGATCTGTTCCTTATGTACTTCCACGATTTATGTCTTTTCTCAAGATTTTGATGTTTAAACATTATGTTCATGTTTTTAATTTCAAACGTATATGGTATGTTTTATTTTATCCATGCTTACCCTTAATGAGCATTTGAGCTCACCCTTTTTATAATTTGTTTTCCCCCAGGATTAAAAGAAAGGTTTTAGGTAAGGAAACAAAAAGTGGAAGATCTTTAGGGGAGATGTTGAAGATCTTTCACCACGATTAGAAGATTACGTTCCAAGTTTCCAAAGACACTAAACTATTATGGTCTTTGTGTGTCTGTTTTTGTTATGTACTAAGTATTCCACAAAATTAATGTAATGTCTATGTACGTCAAGCTTTGGGTCTCTACAGTTGGTATCAGAGGAAATATTTAGTTAACCTTTGGAAACTAGGAAGCGAAAACTTTAGTGAGATCCCTAAAGATATTTCTAAGGTATGTCTAGAGATTTCCCTAAGGTTAAGTATACGTATAGGTTATAGTCCTAGAATTGTGCTAACTATCATAGAATTAAACCTAAGATTTTAGATATTGAAGGTACTCCCCCTTTATTATGTTTTTTCCCTAGCATGGTATTTTCCTATCACACTATTATTATTGGGTTTTAGACGATGGATGGAACCCGAAGAAACCGTGTTGATAAATGTAATGGACAATGCAATGATTGTCCTCCAAACCAAACCAATGTAATGGGAGATGGAGTGCACAATCTTATTTCTATACTTACACAAGCTATGAATCATTCTGGATTTCAAAATGAGTAGAGAAAGGAGCAACATTCTGTTGAATCCTTCATGAGGTAGCATCCACCTTCATTCAATGGGTCTTCCGATACCTTAGTGGATGAACAATAGATCAGTACTATTGAAAAGATATTTTTAGTTCTACAATGTTCTGAGCATGATAAAGTCATCTTAGAAGTATATCATTTGGAATGTGATGTTGATCAATGGTGGAATCTTATCAAGAATACGAGGCAAAGAGATGAAATTGAGTCCATGGAATGAGACGAGTTCAAGAACTTGTTTTTCAGTAAGTACTTCCCTCGTATTCTTCAAACAAAGATGGAAAAGGAGTTTCTTGAGCTTAAGCAGAAGGATAATGAATCTGTTGGTATATACGAAGCGAATTTTAAAAGACTTTCAAGGTATGCATCTGGATTTATCATCCAACCTGAAAGTAAAGTTGATAGATTTTCCAGTGGCTTAATACCAAGTCTTTGAAGGGAATTCGCTATAAGAGACTTCAGTATCTATGAAGAAATTGTTCTTTGTGCTATCAAGGTAGAACGGGAATTTGGTGTAACATATACATCTCATGGTTTTGACAAGAAACGAAAGATGGAGTTCAAGGAGAAATCTCAGAACAATGGTGAAAAGAAGATGAATGTTTCTTTATGCTCAAAGTGTGGAAAAAAGCATGGTGGAGATTGCCTAAAAGGTACTAGAAAATGTTTTAAGTGTGGAAAAGAAGGTCATCGAGCATTTTATTGTCGAAGCAATGGGAAAAAAGTTTCTAATGATGTGAATAGAGAAAAGACTACAGAGAACTCTCCACCAACACTTCAATGCTTCAAGTGCAAGGAAATGGGGCATTATGCTAATAAATGCCCTTATCCACATGTTAATGATGATCAACGTGAGAAACCTCTTAAGGAAAAGGATAAAGGGAAGTCTCATGTGATCACTATTTGTGTTTTTGAGTATAAAAATGATGTTTTGTAGTGATTAAGTTTTTATGTAATGGGATTTCAAAATAGTATCATGGAATCTCATGTATGGTATTGTGAAATTTTGGAATATCTAGGTATTGGTTTTCAATAATTATATGGTACTGGTAACCATGAAAAGGTGATTGAAATATTTTTGTAAACTAGATGATATGCACATAATGATGGGATAAGAATATAATGAGATGTTTGATTGTATTCATGAGCTCATGATTAATATAAGGACTAAGTGATATTATGGTTTGATTATATAGATTTTTTTGGGATTTTGGAAAGAGTTACCTTTTGACAGTATTCATGTTTTCACTAAGGTTATATGGTAATTTATGTTTCAAGAGAATATATGACTAAGGTATTCATGTGTTTGGAATGCAACCAACAAGATATATCTTATGATATATGTGGGATAAATGCTTGTATTCACATTCTTGGTAGATAACCTTTCTAGTAATTGTTTTCTTTATACTATGATCTTGGACCGAAGTATTTTAGATAGGCCTAAATATTGGAATGGATTATGTTGGACATAAGTTAGTATTTTTTAAGGATATAATTTTTTCGATATTATTATAGTAAGGTAGTTTTAGAAAAAGGACAACCTGCAGGACGGGCGACAGCCCATCACGTCGGACAAGGTTGTGGGAATCGAACCCACAACCGAAGTGCGACAAGCCTTTATTGCCTACCACAGGCCTACAGGAAATCCCTGGTTAGTAGAAACAAGTTTTATTTTATTAAGCGGTATGATATATGAGGTATAAGTTCATTTTTTTGGAATCGTATATAATTAACCTCACCATAGATGGACTTATGTATATTTGATAACTTTTGTTTGAAACAGATGGATTGACCCATCATTCGATCACATGATTTGCTAACTCTACACGAATAACAAATTCATCTTCATTTCTTTAAGAGATTAAGTGGAAATTGTTCAAAGCACGAACAACAGTGAGATTGTACCAAAATCAAGCAAGTATTTCTTCTAATTAAAAATTTTCAACTTTAGGGAAATGATATTGAAAACCAAAAATGTTGTCCTAGTTCTCTTATATCCGATGAATCAGATGGTACCTTAGATCATCATAAATCTATGGGTTTGTGATTGATGGTTTTTTCATAGCCATGTTCTCTACCACTCTCCATCATAACTTGATGGTTAGATTTTTCTTCCATATCCATATTTTCACCTATGTTCTCCTACGTGGAAACCCAATGATGAGTTAATTTGGGTAACTGTTACGTTTCATACTTTAGTTTTTGAAGCCAAGTTTTGGTATTCCTTTTTACGACTTGGGTTTCTATTAAAGAAACTTTCGAGTAGTAAATCATTTATAACCCCGACGAATTTTGAGGGAGAAATTCATTTTAAGGGGGGTAGAATGTAACAACCCGATATTTTATGATAAGTATTATTTTTAATTTATTTGATGTCATGTGTTTTATGCTACAATAAGATTATATTGTGATATATGCCACACTGTATTAGCTTGAAGTATACACAACACTATTCTTAGATTGTGTTACACACAATTTCAAGTTCATTTTATAATACTCAATCTATGCAACATTGAGTGTATATATATATATATATTCAATGTATAAATGAAATATGGTTGGATTCAGTTATATGAAATAATAATGGATTCTTTCAAAACACGCAACCCTGGCTTGGCTTGCATTACATGCAATCGCGACCTTCCTCGATAGCGTGTGTTGTACACAATACCGGGTTTTACTAAACAACGGTATATTATCATAATATTATTATGAACTAGACGTTATGAATAGTATTAACTAAATTTTTAATTTTATAATATTATTATTCAGCTTACACATTTTCTAGAACATGGTATAAGAACAAAATAAAGTTTTCTGGTAAAATGTGTATTTTTTTAAAAATGTTGTTTTGCCACCTTTTGATGGCGCACCCACTTTAAATCTAGTTGTTGACATGTTTATAAGTTCAATTTGACAAAATAAAATTCTTCTTTTGAATCAGGATATTAAAATTTACATTGGATAAAGTTTTTATATTTTCTGATAAATTTCATATTTTAATGAATAGTAAAAACACGCTATATTTTAATTAAAAACAAGTTTGTTCATCGTAATAATTTATATGGTTAAATTATAATATTGAATGGTTTTAAAGTATAAAGAGAATATATTTTTACCATTTAATATAATTTATGTCATTAGCATTGATTTTACATTGAATTTTTAGGTTAAATCAATTCGATCTTTTGCAATGTTTTAAACAAAAACCCGTTTTCATTCGACAACAAGATTAATTTTGATTTAATTTCTGCAACTTCTGTGTATTGAATTTGAAAAACTGGATTCCATATTTGGAATCAGTGGGTTCAAATTATGTTAATAGGCTACTTTTTATTTTTGGGAATTATGAATAGTAACTAAGATAAATTTTATTTACCATAGTTAAAGGTAAATCGGGTAATTAAGGATAAATATAATATTATAAAATTACCCTAACACATGCCAAAATTCTATTGTATGGCTAAAAGTATACCCATATCACCTAAGGGTCGGATTATATTCCTTTTATGGACTTTTGACCATGAAAATAATTTAATTACTATTAAAACCAAAGAAAGTGACAACATGTCACTCTCTTAAATATTATAAGTATAATAATTTTAATTTAGTGATAAACTTCATGAAACATCGAACATGAGTAGTCTCCAGAAAGATAATAAAATTATCTAAATCATATGAATTTATTTGTAATTTTTAGGGATTAAATAATTATCCTTAATTATGACACAATAGTGATGCAGAAATTATTTATCTGGTGAAAAATCAAGAATATATTTTTTATTAAACTAATAGTGACCATAAAATGCACCAAACCCGGACCAAAACTTATTGGTCATGTAAATGTAAACCATAATCATCCAATGGTCGAATATTTGACTATTTGGAGCCTTATAAAAGCGATTATGACACTTATATTATTTTATTTTAAATGATGCCAAAGATGTCACCTTCATAATTTAATAAATATAACGATTTAAATATTGTGATTTTAAGATGATAAATTAGATTAAAAGTATTATTGTGAAAGGAAATAGATTTATATTCATCATAGGATTTTATGTTTAATTTTTATGAAACAAATAAGTATATTAAATAATTATACAATAATGTTGTAGTAATTATTTTAATAAGTGATAAACCAAATAAATAGTTTTAAAAATAATAAAATAAATATTATATGAACTATTTAATGTGATACACTATTTTTATAGATATATATAACCTTTTTGGAATCTATTAAAGCTTTTATTTTGAACATATCTCTTGTATATATTTTATTTAAATTCAAATAAATGAATAGTGTCAAAATTGACACTATTGTTATTTTATAAAAATAACATATTATAAAATTGTTTAAAAATCTCAAAAATATTTACAAATTATAAATTTAAATTTATATGCTCTAAAATGTTATAAAGTTTCCAATTATGGAAAATTCACAACAAATAAGTAATTATTTGTTATAATTTAAAACTTAGAATGTTGTTACCACAAATAAAATTAAATTGAATAAATAAGGATAAATCAAGATTATAATGTTTAAAATAAATTACTAACATGTATAAATTTTATTGGATGATGATTTTAAAACCTTATATCATCTAATATTAGAATATGAGTCATTTTTGGAGGTTTTTAAGTGGGGTTAGATTTATTATAAATTAATATTTTTAAGATTTCCAAAGGTGCCCCTCTCCTCCCTTATAAAAGGGCACCTCCTCCCTCTCTTCCTCACACCACTTTGAGGCTTCAAGCTCAGACAACCCCTGCCAAATTATCTTCTCCACTTCCCTATAAACATCCTATAGGTACTGGTCTTCTTCAAAGACCAATTTTAGTGCCCTAAGAGTAGGTTTCAAAGAGGCGCTTCAAAGAAGAGGTAATGTCCGTTACCGATTCTTTCAACTTTATTTCTTCTTCCACTTCTTCTTATTTAGTTGTTTCATTATGAAGTAATAACATCAGAATCATTAATATATTGATATGTAATTATAAGTATGAAACAACCATATTTCACCATCTATCCATCCTATGGAAAACGAAATCACCGCGCGTGCGTACGTACGGAATACCATCTCCACGTCGTGGTGTAATTTATTTTCCACCACCACCTTACATGGATGGGTATAATGGTGAAAGTAATGAATATATATTATTATTGTAAAGTGATATTGATTCTTTAATATTATACATTCACTTTAATACAATTCCACGATCATGGGAATGATATCATCGCTCGTGCGTATGTACGGAATATCATCTCCACGACGTGATGAGATTCACTCTCCATGATAACCATTCAAGAATGATTATAAAGTATATATAATAAGTAATCGTGAAATATATGACATAATAATGATACTGGATTTATTTATATATATATTTATGTCATCTGCTTAATTACATTCAATTCAATAAGGAAACGAAAACAGCATTCATGCGTGCGTACGGCCTACCGTCTCCATAAACAATGTATTTCTTTCCATTTATCGATCCATTATATATATATACTGAATATATATTTTATATAAATCGTGTTTTACATTATGGATGTAATTAATTATGATCTAATTAATCATATGAATAATTACAAGTTAAAACACGAACGACAAATGAAACGATTTTACCCAAAACACTACTTTAACATGAATTTACAAAAGAACGGGTAATATAAAGTCATAAGTGAACCATATATGATATAATAACAATGAATATGATTCTGTAATAAGTCAATGACATTATTTAAATCAATATACAGGATTTTTGGATACGTACGAAGCATATCGGACCTAAGGTAAGGGATAATTATTCCAATCTCATTCTTATCCGAGATTGTTTATTCGTAAGTATTTACTGGGTTTATGTTTATCATCCATGTCCATGTTTTCTAAAAATGTTTTCATAAAATGTTTAATATTCTTCCTTGTATTTTTAAAGTCATTTTTACTCCATTTTTACTTTTAACACAAGGTACGGAAGGAATCTTTCTTGTATGATGTACTTTTTGACATTTCCGACAAAAGTACGAGGAGAATGTTTTTTGTAACTTATACAGCGTGAATGGGTTTTTACGGTTTCATAAAGCCCCATTTTTATGAAGCATCCTCTACAAGATTTTATGATTATTTTAAAAAAATCCTTTTCTTTAAAAATTTAATGGAATTTTGTGAAAAGAAAATTATTTTGAAGAAGAATGGATATTTTCCTCAAGAATTCATTTCAAGGGTTTTATCAAAACCATTTTTCATCTAAGATGACATTATTTTATATGTGTATGTTTCAAGTTTAATGTCTCTATGATTTACATGGTTTCACTTTTCTTATGATGAAATGTCCATTTGTTTTATATGGATTATGAGATGATGGGATGATGTTTATGAAACCCATTTTATTCTATGGGTTATTATGAATGATGTATGTTTATTTTGTGGCACAAGTAAGAATGATTTCATTATGAGATGGGTGGGACCTATATCTCCGTCCAATGCATTGGGTAAAGATATATATCTCATGAGATAGACATGGCTGGAATGGTAAGTTAATCCGGTTCAGTGTTACAGGACTGAAACGAGGAGTGAACTCGATTCATAAAGGGACTTTGTCCACTAAGATGGTCTTGGCAGCAATGCCTTGGCTACTATGGAAATATTTACATGTGCTTAAATGGATGCCACAATTACATGTTTTATTCCCATTCTATTTTATCATGATTTATGTTCCATTATGATCTATGCCTTATGTACTTCCACGATTTATGTCTTTGCTCAAGATTTTGATGTTTAAACATTATGTTCATGTTTTTAATTTCAAATGTATATGGTATGTTTTATTTTATCCATGCGTACCCTTACTGAGCATTTGAGCTCACCCTTTTTATAATTTATTTTCCCCCAGGATTAAAAGAAAGGTTTTAGGTAAGGAAACAAAAAGTGGAAGATCTTTATGGGAGATATTGAAGATCTTTCACCACGATTAGAAGATTATGTTCCAAGTTTCCAAAGACACTAAACTATTACGGTCCTTGTGTGTCTGTTTTTGTTATGTACTAAGTATTCCACAAAAGTAATGTAATGTCTATGTACGTCAAGATTTGGGTCTCTACACATATTGAACATTTCTAGACCCAAAAGTGACTTAGTGATTATATTTATTCTAGAAGAAGTACACTATGTTGGGAATATGATATTATTATGGGAAAAAATTTGAAAAATAAACATTGAGTTAATTTACTAAAGAATATATGTTTTTTCTGGTTTTTTGGTGAGTCTTATTAATATAAGAAATTATTGACATGTTTTATGAGAATATATGATCCTAGTATATAAATGTTTGGAATGTGAAACTATGAGAAGTATAATGTATGTTGAGGAAAAATGATAAAGGTGATGTTGGAAAAAAATATATGGTCAAATCTTTTTGATTTTTGGTTTTTGAATTTGGTCAGAAATATTTTGGTGGAGTATTATGTATAAATATTTATTAAATGATTTATTTTTAACTTGGGGAATTGTTTTCATGGTTTTATATATTAATGTATAATTAAATCAAAATGATATTTATCTGTACTAGATAACTTATGTTATCCTTTTTTCTGGGGAAAATGTCAATAGATAAAAGGAATAACCTATTATTATTTTATAGATATTATGATACATTAAAAGTTAATTTTAGTTCATAATTACATAATAAATCAACATGAATATTAATTTCCTAGAGTAAGAGATAATAAAGAAGTGGAATATTATATAAGCACAACCAAATGATGAAATCATTGTTACCAAATGAAAATAAACCGAGTAAGTATATTTTTTCATGTACTCTATTTAGATAGAAATATAATCATTAAATTCTAGGGAAATGATATTATAAAAAATATTATCCTTTTATTTTCAATTATGATGAATTCAATTCCTTATTTATCTCTAAATTATTTATGGTTTTATGTTCATTAACATTCACGTGATCATTTTCTCTATTAAACTCTAATATTCCTAGAACATTATTTTCTCTTTAATTTTGAAAATTTTACTTCCCAATAATTTTCTCTTTATGTTGGAACCATATTACATGTATTTATAGTAAACTATTATATTTGAAACTTTCCCTTTTCAAAGGATATTTTAGTATACATATTTACAATGTGTGTTTTCAATAAAGGTATTTTCAAATATTAAACATTTTGGTTGAAATATAAAAATTTCAAGGAAGGAATTTATTTGTAGGGGTAGAATGTAGGACCCTAAAAATTTAGTTTCAAAGAATAAAATACTCAATATGTTTCTAAACTCACAACACTCATCCTTAATGGAATCATAAAATACTATAATGATATTATAATTTAAATATGATAATTATAATATAACTATTAAATTGGAGGCATTAATAGAAATAAAAATATTATAATATATATATATATATATATATATATATATATTTTACATAACTCAAAAGTACATATTAATTCATACTATATATGTACTCAATTTTTAGTAAATTCATTTTATTCTTTAAAAATATTTTTTTTTTCAAATTTGGTTTTATTACATTTTGTGAATTTAAATTATAATTAATTTTTACCAATTTATAAATTGAATTTTATAAAATGTATATAATTTTTGAAATAAGACATTAAATATTATCTTATGGAAAATTTTAGGAATTTTTATAAAAATATTTATTTTTAAGTGAAAAGTGGAAAATACAGTTTTTTTTGGTAAAAGTGTAATTTATTTTCATTAAATCAAGTAATTAAAAAGTATAATTATATTTTTTTATTTGTATTAATAGAAACATAAGCTCTATTATATTAAAAATAATCTGAATAATTCCATATGAATAAATATTATATTTTCTTTCGGTATACATTCCTCATTATGATTAAAAAGTAAATTCTATAAAACACTTTTTAATTGCATTTTACACATTTATATTAAAATAGAATTATAACCCTTCAAAAAATTAAATCCGAAAATTTGGGTTCCATATAAAATATCATGAAATTATTTTTAAAATAGTTCTCTTTTATTTTGAGTCATTACGAATAGTGTACATGATAAATATTTTCCACCATGGTAAGAGGTAAAATAGGGAAAACAATATGAAGTGTAATGAAAGATTTTTTAGTATATAATTTTCATTAATGAAATATTATGTTTGATATATTTCTCTACATGCCGCACTAATAGAAAAAAAATATATATTTTTGTAAGGTATCAATATAATTGGTAGGTATGAACTATAACAACAAGACTATGAAAATATATATATATGTATATATATATATAATTAAGTTTATATTAAATATTGATTTAAATATAGAATCTAATAAATCAATGAAATAACTTTTATAAAATTTAATTCTTTTTAAGAATAATATATTGTAATATTAATAAAGGATCAACACTAGTTTAATTAGTAATTTATTATAAATGAGAAGAATAATGGATAATATACAAAGAGTCTTTTTCTGATTAAAAAATAGTATTCCTTATAAATCTAATTAAAAATAAGAATTATTAATATTTGGATGTGAATTTGAAAAAGTTATCATTTTTTTATTTATAATGATCATATATACTTAGGATGGGTTTTTATGATTTTTCTAAAACACTAGATTTTCAATTGAATAGTGAAAATACTGATTTTATTAATGTCATCACTTTTATGAAAGCGTTTTACTATATAAATACATTTAAAGTTTTTGAAAAAAAATCACTTAAATTTATATATTATAAATTATTTTAAATTATTTTAAAATACTATTTTGATTTTATAATCCCATGTAAATATTTTAAAAATTTATGGACTATTTTATATGAAACCTATTTGTCGATAATTTTATTTAATTAATTATAATAGGGTCAAATGATGTGTCTTATTTGTTTTGTTGTTACATAAAAACAATTTTAACGATAATAATATTTATATATTCATTTTAATCAATGTGATTAAAATATCTATTATTATCACAAGTCATTTGTCCTAAAAATAAACCTTTTCAAAAAACAGGATTTTTTGTCTTTACATGTGCTTGTGAAAAAATTAAATTTCCCTACACATAGAAATTTAATTTGATAAATTGATTATTATATTTGATAAAATTAATTCAAATTATTTAATATATCCAATTCAATTTTGAAGAATTAAATAATACTGTATGGATAAATGCGAATTACCATGATAATGGTGAAACATTTATCTACAAAATATTGTTTTATTAATATCAATTAATTTATATCAGATAAACTAAATTTAAATATTTTAAAAAATAAATCTAATATGATTTATAAAAACACAAATAAATTTATTGAAACTCTTTAATTTGGTCATAATTAAAAAATAAGAGTAAAAATCTATAATGGTCAAAATGTCATTTTTCTACAAAAAAATTCTTTTTATATGCATCATATATTTTAATTTAAAATTTAATTTTATAAAATCCAAAATCAAAATTGGTTGAATTATATGTTATATTTTTTTCCATAACACCCAATTTTTTTATGTGGGTTATTCTATATTATATATAAAACATAAAATCACTTAGGTAAAAACTAGATAGCTATTTTTAAAGTAAAAGTGAAAAATATAGAAACATAATGGTAAAAAGACATTTAAATGTGTAAATATATTTGAAAATACATTTTTAGTCTCTATGAACCCCAAGACTCTATAAAATCTATTATTTATAAACATTAGATCCATTGAACTTGGAATAGTTTCACAAGATTAATAAAATATTAAATATGTATCCAAAATTTATATTTTTCTCTCTTATAATAGGGATTAAGTCTTCAAAATCCTTAGCTACCATTATAAATTTCCTTGATAATATCTAAAACTATCTTCTTCTATAATTATCTCATACCTTATAAGGCCATGGTAATACTAAGCTAGTCTAATCCCTACAATTCTGAAGAGTTTTCCATGGAAAGATCAAGCCTACAACATAAGTATTATATCTTTCTTAAGTTTTTATTCCAAATAATAATACTAAAAATATATTATATAAATAAAAATATAAATAAATAAATATCATTATTATATTCATATTTTATTATTTTAATATAAAACCCCATTATTTAATCTCCCCAATTCGTAATGGAAAATAGAAGCATCGGTAGTGCGTTTCACATATTACTGCCTTCACAAAGCGACATCTTCCATTTTTGATCACTGAAATTCATGAATGATAAAGATAATATAATGGATGAATAAATATGACATATATATATATATAATTATTATTATTTGAAAATTAAAACTTAATATCCATATTTTCCCCCTCTCATGTGTTGAGAAACAAGAACGCTCATCATGCGTACTTGCAGACTACCACCTCCACGATGAAATATTTTTTTCATATATATTTTAATAAATAATAAAAAAAATTATTATTCTTTAAAAAAATAAATTAAAAAAATAATATCATTATTCAACTTTTATAATGATATTATTTGAAAAGAAATGCCTTCTTAACTATACCCACTAATCGAGTTAAAGTTGGTTCAAGTTTGGGTCAGTTTAACAACATACATGAATGACACTATAAAACACTTCTAAACATAAATATGGGATTATGAAATATAATAATATTATAATCAAATATGTAAATAATATTTTCAATATTTTTTTTATAAATATTATATTAATTAATTATCTTATTAAAGAATAATATTTGTTCGATAAAATCACCAAAAGTTGACAGTATCGATTCCAATTTCATGAAACATAAATAAATAAAATCGGGGAATGATATGATATATTTATAAATAATTATAATTTATAAATTAATGTATGATAAATTATATATTAATATAAATTTTTCCCTCAAATAATAGTTAATAAAATTAATATTATAAATTTTTTGGAAATAGTTAAAGTTACTAACAACTGATGGCAATAATACTCTTTTACTAATCAACATATTCACGATAAAAAATTATACCAAATATTATAAAAGGTTAATATTTCAAAATAATTGTATAAAATTGGATATTATGTCAGATATTCTTATTTTATATGAATTTAGTGTGTGATCAACTAAGAAATGAAATAAGGTAATAGTTTTTCATAATAGATTTTCCATTCTTTGAGATATAACGGTTATTATCAAACCCAATTTTTATAAGACAATTTATTTTATCCAATGATTGAATAAAATTTTATTTCCAATTCAATTATATTTTATTTACAATTCAGTCAAATTGTTTTTTTACAAAGTATCATTAATTCAAATACTCTAATATTTAAAAGCGTTTTGTTGTCTCAAATTTGAATCCCTCAAGAATTGTTTAAAAAATACACAATGTTTTATATTAAAAGGTGTAAATAATTTCCTGTATTTATTTTTTACAATTATTATATAAAATTTTAAGAGATTCAATTTTCTTTTTAAGGTTATACCACTCATGGAGTTCTAGTTCAAATTTTGCAATTGCTGTTAGGGGTTTTCATGACTTAAATATTTCTTGTGGGTCGTAATCACTCTTAATTGACTATAATATTTCAAGATTAAAATTTTATATCCTATGAGAAATTTATGTTTTATTTACACCTTATTTTTGGTAAATCATTATCTTGGGAAATTTTATATTTCATTGATGATTCTATTGTTCTTTAGAATGAATATTTTTTTAAGAATAATTCATATTTATTTTAATAGAGTTTTCTTCCACGTCCATATTTTTACTTCCCAGCAATGTTCATAATTCCCTAGTGTAATATCATATCATTTTTCTCTAATTATCCTTTAATTCTATATTATTCATTTTAAAATAAGGGTTTCACTTCCTTTTTAGTGATATGGAGTTTAATTAAGGCTTTTTAAAATTGTTCAAAACATTTTCAAATTTTTTGAAAATAAAAAGTTTAATAATATACTCCAAATAATATATTTATAATATTTAAGGTTTTTTAAAGGTTTAAATTTAAAATATTTTTTTGAAAATTAATATTTTTAAATGTATTTTCACTTACTTATTTGAAAAAATTGTATTCAATTCTAGCTACCATTATTAAATATTCATTTCAAAAGTAATTGTTTTCAATGTATTTTCAAATACCCTTTGGAAAAAGTTATTTATTTATTCAAGTTTCAATTATTAAAAATTATTTATAAAATTAATGGTTATTTATGTATTTTCAATTTATTTTCATGAAAATTTTATGCCTTTTTGAAGACTTTATTATTAAAATGTTCTTTTAAAAGTAAAATCTCTCAGATTATTTTTACCTCTCCATTATGATAACCTTTACTCTATTCCTTGATTATTTATTTGAAAAAATTAATATTAATCTATTCATACGTCTCCTCTTTCATGTCAAAAAAATTATTCTTTAAAATTAACTTATACTTTGATTCCTTAAAAGGATTTGTTAAAACATTTTTATTTTCCCTCATATTTACTCTCTATGGTTTATCTTTCATGAAGACATGTTTTGGTCTCCATTTATATGTTATTATGACTAGATTAAATTTTTAAAATGGGTTCTTTAAAGTTATAATATTTCTTATATTTATATTTTTTTTTCTTTTTATTTTTTAAGATTCCCATTATTTTTTTCACGAGTTCATTATAAGATGATTAATTTTTTATTTTCAAGTGGCACAAATTTTTATGGATTATTAGATGGATGGGTCATATATTTCTTTAAAATGGATTGTATAAATGATTATATTTCATTATATAAAAATTCTATGGGAACATGTTAGTGAATAGATAGGTTCATAAATGGTGAGTGTTATAAAATTAAGAGCCAATAAAAAAGATGGGTCGGGGATTGAATTAAGTTATTCTCAATATTTTATCTTTGGATGGGTTGGTGAGTAGATATGCTTACAATGATAAGAAACACAATTTTTTATTATTAATAAATATTTTAAATTGTTATCCAGATATATACTATTTTGATGCTTTTTCTATATTTTTAAATTAGTCCACGCTTTTATGTAATGATCACATGTTATTAGTTATTGACATATAGTTTGTACCATGTTATATTTTTTATGATTCCTTAAATTTATTTTAATAACAATATGTTATTTATGATGTTTTATGATTGTAATATATGGTATTATGATCTCATATCAGGATATTTAAATATTTCTTAACTTCTCCTTAATGTTTATAATCTGACACTTTATGTTATTTTTTCCTTCACTAATTATCCAAGCTCTCTTAGTTCTAATGATTCTATTCACTAGGTTTTAAATATAGTTATGTCATGTGAGATATGTAGTAAAGTTTTTAGAGGAGCATGATTGTGGAGAAATATTTTCTAGGGTAGTAAATTAATATGTTTATATTTTTAATCTCCAAGATACTAAACATTTTAGTCTCTCAGTTATGAAACTTTTAAAGAGTATTATATTTTTGGAATCATGAGATTAATGTATTATTTAATAAATATTTAACTAGTGTCATATAAATTGGAATCAAAGTAGGGTTTATTTATTTTTTCACTACGGTAAAACAGGCATTTAGCGTCGGTTTGGTTTTACGTTTCGCGGCGGTTTAAACCACCCCTAAATAGATTGGCGGCGGTTTTGAAAAACCGTCGTGCGTCGGGAAACTATTCGTGGCAGTTTTTTAAAATCATTGTAGAACGTTTCGCAACGGTTTTTTAGGGGCGGTTTAAACTGCCTCTAAATGATTTAGCGGCGGTTTTTTTATTTTTTTTTTATTTTTTTTATTTTTTTTATTTTTTTTAATTTTTTAATATTTTAATTTTAATTAATTAATTTATTAATTTATTTATTTATTTATTTATTTACTTATTTATTATATTTATTTATTTATTTATTATATTTATTTATTTATTTCGTATTTATTTATTTATTTATTTATTCTATTCTATTCTATTTTATACTATTTTATTTTATTTATTTTATTTATTTTATTTATATTATTTATTTTACCCATGCCCATGCCGATGCCCATGCCCATGCCCATGCAATATAAAGAAATACTGCGTTTGGTGAGATTTGAACCCCTAACCGCTTGCTTATTTTCCAAAGACTTTATCACTCCAGCAAACTCATCATGTGGTTAATAAACAGAATTTAATATACTTATATATATTAATTGAAAAAAAAATAATACATAAATAATAGATATAAAGTCAATAATAATAAATAACAAATAATAACTAATAAATAATAAATAATAATTAATAAATAATAAATAATAAATAATAAGTAATAAATAATAACTAATAAATAATAAATAATAAACAATAAATAAAAAGTAATAAACAATAAATAATAAATAATAATCAATAAATAATAAATAATAAACAATAAATAATAAACAATAAATAATAAACAATAAATAAAAATAAATAAATAATAATCAATAAATAATAATAAATATATAATAATAAACAATCAATAATAAATAATAAATAATAAATAATAATAAATAATAATAAACAAATAACAAATAGTAAATAATAAGTAATAAATGATAAATAATAATAAATAATAAATAATAAATAATAATAAATAATAATAAATAATAAATAAGAATAAATAATAAATGAGAATAAATAATAAATAATAAATAATAATAATAATAAATAATAATAAATAATAAATAATAATTAATAATTAACAATTAATAAATAAGAAATAATTTATAATATGTAATATATAATATATAATATATAATATATAATACATAATAAATAATAAATAATTAATAATTAATAATTAATAATAAACAATAAACAATAAATAATAAATAATAAATAATAAATAATAAATAGTAATAGATAATTAATAATTAATAAGTAATAATTAATAAAAAATAATAAATAATAAATAAATATAAATAATAAATAAATATAAATAATAAATAATAAATAAATATAAATAATAAATAATAAATAATAATCAATAATCAATAATTAAAAATTAATAATTAATAATTAATAATTAATAATTAATATTAAATATTAAATAATAAATAATATATAATAATAAATCATAAATCATAAATCATAAATCATAAATCATAATAAATAATAAATAATAACTAATAAATAATAAATAATAAATAATAAATAATAAATAATAAATAATAACTAATTAATAATTCATACTAAATAATAATTAATAATTAATAATTAATAATTAATTAAAAATTAATAATAAATAATAAATAATAAATAAATATAGATAATAAATAATAAATAATAAACAAATATACCTGATAAATAATAAATAATAAATAAGAAATAATGAATAATAAATAATAAATAATAAATAATAAATAATGAATAATAAATAATAAATAATAAATAATAATTAATAATTAATAATTAATAATTAATAATTAATAATTAATCATTAATAATTAATAATTAATAATTAATAATTAATAATAAATAATAAATAATAAATAATAAATAATAAATAAATATAAATAACAAATAATAAATAAATATAAATATTAATAATAAATAAATATTAATAATAAATAATAAACCAATATAAATAATAAATAATAAATAAATAATAAATAATAAATAATAAATAACCAGTAACAAATATTATTATTAATAATAATATTTTATTATTAGTAATAATAAAAATAAATATTAAATATTAAATAATAAATAATAAACAAATATAAATAATAAATAAATATAAATAATAAATAAATATAAATAATAAATAAATATAAATAATAAATAAATATAAATAACAAATAAATATAAATAATAAATAAATATAAATAATAAATAATAAATAAATATAAATAATAAATAAGAAATAAGAAATAAGAAATAACCAGTAACAAATAATAGATAATAAATAAATTAAAGTATATTATAAATAATAAATAATAAATAATAAAGGAACCACATGAAAAAGTATGAAAAGACGTGATAAGGGATGAAAAATCATGAAAATTCATGAAGACGGATGGAGAAACATATGAAGAATGAGGTATTAGAAAGAATGAGAACGCTTAAAAACTCATGACAACTTTGGAAAACCCCTTAATAATTCAACATAGTCATCATAATAACCCACAAGAAACCATTGATAAAGATAACTAGTCATGGAAACCCAAATAAACAGTAATAAATGGGGCAACCGTTAAAACCCGTCAAAATGGTCATAAAGAGACAAAAACATTGGACTCACATTAACAGAGATAACTTATGATCCGAGATTCCGTTTTAGATCCGCAACCTGTCAAATCAAAGATCCTAAAATGATCTTCGACCTGATAGGTGAAAGAGTCTGAATGGACAGGCGGATCGGAAGTTACAACCATTTAAAAAAAAGCTGATGGGGAACGGGTGCTAGAAACGAGGAATCGAAAAAGATAACAAACATGATACCCACTAAAAAGGCCATAACATATGATCCAGGAGTGCATGTGGGCTCCGCGACCAGTCAAACTAAAGCCCATGGAACGAGCTATGATCTAGCAGGTGGAGGAGTCCGAACTGACACGTGGATCTAATGTTAGGTCCATTTGAAGACAAGTTCGACGGGACACCGGTGACAAAAATAGGGTTTTGGAGGGTTTTGGAGGGTTTTTTGGTGTTGAAAAACACAACATAAGCTTTCTTTTGTCAAATTGGTGCGTAGCTCTCTTCGCTGGCTTCGATTTGATATGTGGTAGAGCCCAAACGGACACCCAGAGCGAAAGTTATGGCTGTTTGAAGTTGGAGAACTTTTTTCGACTTTCTTATAACTCTAATATCTTCTGCACCTTAGAACGTCTCACATTTTTTATTATATGTTCCTATAGATCTCTTCATGAGCTTCGATTTGACTATTCATGGCGCTCCAATGGATGCCCGGATCAAAAGTTATTGTCGTTTTAGTGATTTCGGGGTTTCTCGTGTTTTTTTATTTTTTTCCTTTCATTTCACGGCAGTTTTAACAAAATCACCACTATTTCAGGGTGGTTTTTTAAAAAACCTCCGCTAATCCTCGAAAAAAATTTAAAAAAAAAATAAAAAAAATAAAAAAAAATTATTGAATTTTGTAAACTATGATGTTAGGTTATGAAAACCATATTAAAAACCACAAGAATGAGTCAAAATATAATATGATATCTAGAAATAGAAGAAAATTCTTTACATTATGGTTTTTATAGTAATACATCTATGTTTGTATACTATAAGTGGATGTTGCCTTGGTATAGTTTATATAGGGGTAATATCTACTAAAAGTGATGGTTGGCTATATCTCGAGCATTATTTTGGTTTATGATTATTGGTCCCTTACTGTGCACCTTTTTTGACACACCTGAGAGATATTAATTGGTAAATAAAATATTCTTTAGGAACTACATTGAATAATTGATACCTTATTTACTTTGATGGATTAGGTTGAGAAGTTTTTGATAATCAAACTAAACATAACCTGTGTCAAACTAAAATTAATATATGTTGAACTAATTAAACATGGTACAATATCGGAATGTAAGGGGAATAAAATTTTTATGGTTGAATCCCATTTATTGTTACGATAATATCCCTTTATTATAAATGTTTCATTACTCATGTAAAACATTTTGGTTTTAGTAATGGCTAGAAATAGATAGAGACTAGGGTGTAAGGGGAAATGTAAAGAGTGCCTCAATAAATAACCTATCAGAATAGGAGATAGCATGACAATCCTTATAATTATGAAAAATAAATTATCATTGAATATGACTAACAATGTATACAGAGTCAGAGAATAAAACACCCCAAAATAGAGAAACGTAGATTCTCATAAAGGATAATTTGAAGAATATGATTAATGAAACAATGATCAGTTTCCTATATGAAACAAATGTGTGAATAATCAAAAAATAATTTCATTAAGGGCGCTAGGATATTCTTTAATTTTGTAACATAGTGTAATCAAGAATTAAACATGCATACTAAATTTAATAGTTTAGTTGACATGATGGAAAAATATTGATCTCATCCAATGGAACCACTAAAAATTCAACATCTTATGTGTGATGAACCCATACATTATCCAAGTTAATTCCCTTATCCAATGATTTATAAGTATGGTAGGAATACATGAACTCTTATACGCAATTAGTCAGTAAGAACCTATGCAATGAATATAGATGAAGAGTACAGTGGTAATTGGGTTTCATTTACCCTCCACCCTAAATTAGTATATGTATTGAAGTTCTATCAACCCTATTGAATCAAGAATTTTTTCTGAGAACATCATGTCACCACCAACATTGATTTTTATTAAATAAACATTTAGTGTCATGATTATTATATTTGTAGAAATAAATTTTTTTAAAAATTATAATATTCTCCTCTAAAAGAAATTGATTCCATTTTTGAAATAGTGTGGTTAAGATCAATTTGATTACACATTAATTTTTAAAATTGGGAAAATCATTCTATATCAACTATAACTATCTATTAGTGCATGTCCAACTATGAACAATCTTATAATAGAACTGAATCCTTCACATGGGCATTAATAACTAATTATGAGATAAATTTTTAAGAATTTATTTTGGTAAGATAAGTGATTTCAAGTTTTCCCAATGATTTTTAAAATAAAATATTAATAGAGATAATATCATGAGTCATGTAATTGTTTTATAAACCTTTAGCTATTACTATATATAAATGATAATTATAATCTCTGGATAAATTTTTTTAAGGGTTTTGAATTCAACAATATGATATTTCACTATATAATAATCTATAAATAAGACTTTTATTCACATATTCCTCCACAAACAAAACAAACAAAAAAATGTACCATTTTAAGGTAGATGTGTAATTGGATAGTATAATTTGTGGTAATAATATTATGAATATATATATTATAATGTTAACATTAAATATGAACTAAAAAATTATAAGTAAGAAACTAATGAAATCAATTTTCCAATTATTACTTTATTTCATGAATAATATATTTAGATATAAATAATGTTTCAACACTAGTTTAATATGTAATTTATAAGAAAAAGGAACAAATAATATGTAACATTTATTTTTTTTAATTGGTTATAATTCTTATGTAAATTTCCATTTCTATTTTTGGTGGATTGGCCAACTTTTAAATTGGGATTCAATTCATAATTTAGAGAATTAGAACACATTAGTAAAATATTTTATAGTTGATATTTAATGGTGTTAATGTTTCTTAAAGGTCTGTCTTGGGATTGAGAGAATCGAGATTCAAGAACCAATGTATGAGAGATAATGAAAAAGATGAATAGTAGGAGCTTGTTTAGGTCTAACTGTGAAGCTCAAAATGTGTAACCCATTTGATCTAGATAACTATCAAAAAATCATGTGAAGAAACTATAATAAATTATCTAGGGTATGAACATGTTAGGAATGGTTTCAAAAACCATATGTACTAGACCAAATGATTAGTGACACTTAAGTAGTGACTACTCATGGTTGTAATATGGTTTAGACAAACCATGTGGAAAACCCATGTGACCCTTTTAAAATGGGGTGCATTCTGACAGTGGAATGACCCTTTTGGGGCATGGTAAGAAAAACCTTATAGACTAATGGAACATTTCATTAATGGGGATAATATTATGAATCTACCACTCCAATAAATTTCATTTATCTTCCTCATTAATTATCCCATTAATACTCCTCCCTCCAGTCATAGATCTCTCCCTTTACCTCTCATTGGTGCCCTTGAAGCTCTTTTATTTGAGATCCAAATTGAAAATCATCTGTTGAAAGGATATCCTAGTGAAATTTCCTTTAATTTACCTTATTCCATTATAATTTTATCTTGATATTTTGAATAATATTTATATCTGAGCACATTTTCTATATTTCTGGGGAGTTTTTCTAAAATTAAGATTTCTCTCATTTCAGATCAGACTAATGCATGGTATTCAATGAGAAATAACCTACAAGAATAAGCTAGGGGTACCTAACATTCTCTCTATTTTTACATGTGCTATGCGATGAAAATTTAAATATGCATGAGTGGGGGTTGTCCAAGTGAAACCCTTATTAATTAATTGTTGAATTTAATTCATTTATTTAATGGTTCAAGATTCTTGGAGGAAATCGGTTGCCTCATTAATTATGTTAAGAGAGGTTTGGGATATTAGATGGATGGGTAGTTTATGGAGACTGAATTAATTTAATTAATTATTTCATGATATTACAGAATTGGATCTGTAGGAAGATGTTGGGATTGACCCATGATATTTGGTGTATGTTGATCACCAAGACATAGATGGAAAGTTTTATCAGGATAAGGGAAAGGCCCAAGAGATATGGGATGGTGATAACCATTAGATTTAATGTGATTTTTTCTATAGTTTAATGAGGATGGTTATGGCCATGTTGTGGATAAGAGACAATGGTCACATGAAGAAATGAGGTTTCCAGTTTGCATGGAAAAAGAGATGTTGATGATTTCCACTCACTGAGATTAAGTAATAGCATTGTTAGAGTCATGTTAACACATATGGGGACCTAATTAATGTGGTTTTGACCACTCGTTGTAGGTTGAGGCCTCTATATAATTAGCCATATGGGATGGTTTTGACCATCAGCTGTGGAAGAATTTCGCACTATATAAATCCACATTTGATGGTGAGTGAGGCCATTGGAAGGGAAGATAAGGATCTCCATGACATGGTTGTTTGATGTGATGGGTGGATGTTTTTTGAGACCATAAGATGGGAGACTGAGTCACAATATGAGATTAATGGACGATGGGTTGAGATTATGGTAGTAATTGTCTTTCCATACCTCCAGACATCAAGATGTTGAGATTCCAGTGGTTTATTATTCAATAAAGGATAGATATTTCCATTAATTTGGAAATAAAGCTATTGATATGATGGTGTTTTGATTAACAGAAGTATGATAGAATAGTTATGTATTTTTTGGGTGTGATATTGGGATTCTATTTGTACTTGGTGTGAGGATGTATCTGGTATTGAATGGAATGTGATTTCAGGTGACATTTATGTGGATTATATACCAAGTTTCTTCGGGTATGACTAACCATGGATACAAAATTAATTTTTTTTGGTGATTATTAAAGTTGGTAATTTCTTATTGGTGGTTATTTAACATGAATTAATTGGGTTGCATATTTTATTCCTGATTATAGTTGTCATTTATTTACACATGTAGGCAGTTATATAAATATGGATGTAAGATAGACACACAATGGTGGTGGCCTATTGAGTTCAAACTCACACCCTGCATGGGACTATAACAACGCAGATAGTATTGTTTTGATATTAGGTAAGGTGTCATATATTGGGGACAAGCTATAGTGAGAAGGTATGTATAAGTGCATGTGATGGATGGAAGATGGACCACGGTAGTTCTTTGCATCGAGCTGGAGTTTCTTTTTGGTCCTTTTGGGTACATCCTTATATGATTAGCCATGAATAATCTTTATGTTATTATTTTATATGAATTTCTGAAATATATAATTTTTCTAATATGTATGGTTATTGGATTTTTATTACTATTTACATTTTTTATAATTAATTCCATTGAGTTCTGTCGCTGCTTCTATAGTGCTGGTATTAGAAGACCATTATCGTTATCATCACAAGAGGGTATATCACTCCAACCATAAACTTAGTAGACCATCATTTCTAGTCAAAATAACTCTGAATATATAGAATCTCACCTAAGTCCAAGTGCACCTCTAGCCCTGGGAACATATTAAGTGGCTTCTAGGTTGGGGCACCCTAGAATAGAGAACATACAAAGATCCATTTTCTGATAAAAATACTATTTCAATATATTTTTAATTTAAAATAAAATTTATTAATTTCAATATGTGAATTTGAATAATTTATCACAATTTTTTAATTTATTGTGAGGTAATTTTCTTAAGTTGTGTTTTGGGTATTTTTTTTGAAACACTTGATATTCATGTGATTAGTGGAAATAATAATTTCACTAATTTCGTCACTTTTATGAAATTTTTTGAAAATATAAATTCATTAAATGTTTTCAAAACATCTTCTTATAAAATTTTATATTATAAAGTATGAATTATTACACTAAAATTCTATATTGAATTTATAAATTAATGGTAAAAATTTGGGAAATTTATGTTGTGTTTTAAAGGAATAATGTTTTTTGAAAATTTTACTTAAATTATTATAACATTATTAAATGAATTTATTTAGTTATTTTAGTGTTAATAAATACTATTTTATTAATTATAATTATTATATATTAATTTTAATAAATTTAATTTATAACTCCCTCCGAATAATAAATCAATTTTGTTAAAAATAAACATCTTTAAAAAAATATTTCCTATTAAATGTGATTTTCATTAAGTTAATATACCATAAACACTAAAATTTAATTTGATAAAAATTACTCATATAATTTATAAAATAATGATTATATTTTTATTAATATCAACAGATTTATTCAAAACAATTAAATTTAAACGCATAAATAATTATTATAGTATGATTTATAAACACATAAATGAATATATTAATAATCACCTAGTTTTTAATCTTTATTAAATAATAATAATAATCCATAGGGTTAAAATTTTCATTTTATTACTTAAACAAATTGTGAAAAAATTATATACTCTAAAATTAAAATTCACATTTCAATATTTAGAAAATTAATTGGAGTAGGAAGTCGATAAATCTAGTTCCATAGAACCTTAAATTTTTTATATTATTTTTTTACTTTTCCCCATGAAACATAAAATCACTTAGTTAAAAACTAGTCACCTAGTATAAAAGTAGAAGAGTAAAATGTAAAAACATAGTGGTAAAAACATTTAACATGTTTAGAACATGTTTGGAAAGACTTATCTGATTCTTTATTGAACCATGGATACCACACACTCCACTATTTATTAATTTTGTAGCTATTGAAATTGGAATAGTATCATGGAATTATTGAAATATAAATGTTGTTTCCAAAAGTTCTATTTTCCCCCTATATAAAATGGGGTAACTTACACCATTTAAAAAATGCATATCACTTAAAATATCATCAATAATGTTCCATAATATTAACTCCTTGAAGTTACCAAAAAATTATAAATCATATGATAACACTAATTTATCCTAATTCCTTAAATTACAAGGATTGTTTTAGGAAATATCAAGTCCCCAATGTCTGTATTATCCTTTTCTTTTGTTTTTGACATAATATTAATCTTAAAACTCATTTATATCCCTAAAAATATAAGGAAATATGAATCAATATTATACTTATATTCTAGTATAATAATTGAATAACCATTTTTTATTTCTCCTTATCTTCTATGAATAAAAAAAACCATCATTAGCGCTTTGCAGGGACTATCACCTTCATAAAGGGGAATCTTTCATTTTTCATCGTTGTAATTCATGGATGATTAAATGGTTATAATGTATCAATTAATATTATATATATTATATTATTATTCATAAATTTAAATTTAATATCTACCTTAAAAACATATAATGTGATAATAAACCAAAAAACTAATTGTGTATACGTGTGCACTACATCCTCCACGATTAAATATTTTTCATTTTTCATCTAGATATTAATACAATATATAAATATATTTAGATATGGTTCACTATAATTAAAAATAAAAATAATATCACCACTAATTTTTATAATTATATTATGTCAATATAATCACCTCCAGGTCCATTCTCACCAATCGAGTTATAGTGAGTTCATGCTTAGTTCAGTTTAAAAACATACTTGGATAATACTATGAAACTATATTTTCAATATCTGTAGAAACAAGAAAACTAAAATTATTATAATAAAATAATAAAATCATTATTTTCATTTGTTTTTTTAAATATTATATTATGTATTTTTCTTATTTCTAATGTGTCATTTTTGTTTGATCAAATCTCCATAATAAGCCAACAATGATTCCATTTTCACACAACATGAAAAACCATGAGGAAATATATAAGAAATTTTTAATAACTATAAATTATGTGCTATATAATGTTAAATGATATATTTATAATGAAATTGGTGTTAAAAAACTGGTAACGACATAGACATTAATTAATGTGTGAAAATAGTTAATGTTACTAACACTTGATGGTCATAAAACTATTTGACTAGCCAATCTACTCAAGATAATTTTTTTTAATAATGATGATAAATGGTTAACATTTATGAATAATTTCATGAAATATAAAATTTATTTAATTATTTTTATTTCATAGGAGGTTAGAGTGTGATCAAATAATAATAGAAATAATTTAAGGGTTTTTCATATCTCATTTTCCATTCCTTGAGTTATATGGGTTATTCTTGAACCCCACTATTAAATACTGAATTATTTTATCCTGTTATTTTATAAAAACGTATTTACACTTTCATTTATCGATATTTACAATTAATTCCAATGAATTATTTTCCAAAGGATCATTACTTCAAAGAATTTCATATTCAAAAGGGTTTCATTGTCTCAAATTTGAATCTATTGAGACATGTTAATGTTATACACAATGTTTCTATTTCCAAGGTGTAAATAGCATCCTATTTTCATTTTATATCATGGTTATATTATATTTCATGATATTAAATTTTATTTTTAAGGTTATTGCTCTAATTGGGTTTTGGGTTCAAATGTTAAAGGGGCTGTAATGGGTTTTTTCTACTCAAATATTTCCCTTTGGGTCATAATCACTCTTCCTTGATTTTAATATTTCTAGATTCATCTGTTATGAATGATCATTATTATATGTTTTATTTGAAACATAGTTTCTTGGTAAATCATTATCCCCACCAAATACATCTTCCTATTTGGTTCTATTTTTTCATTAAAATTATTTTTTATGAAGAATAATTCTTGTTATTTGAAAGGATTTTTCTCCCATTCAATGTTTTTAATTCCCACCAATGTTATACTTTTTAGGTTTCTAATGAATATAATTGAACTTATTAAGCACATCAGAATCAATTAGAAACCAAATTAGAGGACATATCATGTATGTTAATTGAAAAATGTGATAATATTGAAATAAAGAACTGATGTAAATGTGTGTACATTACACCAAGGAGAGATAAATCATTTTAATCTTTTTATAATGAGTTTTATAAATATCTCCACAATATAAAAAATAATTCCCACCTCTATAAGTATCCATGAGATTATTTGAATTATTTTACATTTGCTTGAGATTTAACATTCCTCCATGGACTACTAGTTCCATTAATTAAAAGGAAAATAATAATGAGAGAAACATTTCATTTAGTATCGGACAAGAATGTTGATCCAAATCCACACAAAAAAATCTTATGTAAGTAGTGTTTATATAAAACCCAATGTCAATCCAAGTTTTTGTATTCATTAACACATACATTAAAAACTATGTAAAAATTCTATGGTTGGTTCATGCATCTTAGGTATTTACTCCTGGTACATTTCATATAAATATATAATAATTTAATTTAATGATATATTATAATGGTGATAAAAATGATAAATATTTATCATTTTTCTATTATCGAATACTTCATAAAATAATATATTTTTATGATCTTGAAAAACATTTTTTCCCTGTAGAATATTTATATATATCATATATATAAGGATTTATAGAATATATCTACAAATCTACCACATTCACTAAATCCAAAAAAGGCATGTGGAATTTCACATTATGTTGTATCATATAATATAACTTGTGAAACCATATCTATTTTTTTTTTGATATGTTCAAAAAATCTCTTCTAATGTTATCATTAACTTCACCTTGTGTTATATCATTTCAAATAAATTCTGAATACTAATCCAAAATAGTTTTAAATTTACTCTAAAAATACTTTTAGATTAATAATCTAAGTTAAAATCAGTCCCCATTCAGCAAACCACAATGTTTGACCCCACAAGAATTCATATAATATAAAATAATATAAATATTTATATCAATATATATATGAAAAGAGAACCCTGTAGTGATTTACTAATACTAATTGATCGATAAATTGATCTCGTGTGATCTCCATCAAGCACAAATATCTCTATATTTGTGTCCACTAGTCTGCATCACATAAAAATCTGCAATCTCATATTATCCCTTTTTAAAAGAAAATAAGGGACTACGTGAAGTGTTTATAGAAATCTCATACAACCAAATCATATGTTCTCGACACTATGAGTGTAGAGTGATCTTATCGATAAATACATCACATTACATTCAACCCTCTAGAGAAGCGCATTATTGTCCCTTATCTAGATAAATATACAATATCTTGATTCATATTTACACTTCCACAATCAATCTCAACCATGTTCCTAGATATCATATTTATCAAATGATTAAAAAATATCATCTTGGTTAGTATCCAACCGACAAAAAGATCAACAACATACCCAATTGCCTTCATATTAACCAAGATAATATGTATGCTAGTGTAATTTAGGTATCAAATAATGAAGTTTTTCATGATTGGTATTTATCCAATCCCAGGTAGTGGATAATCAAATATGATCTATGAACCCCTTGTATAGAAATGATATCATAATGACACTCTATGTGGAATACTTAGTAGTTAATCCAACACACACAAAGAATAAGAAAGTTGGTTTTCGATATCATGAGCATATTTTCAATTAGAATACAAGAATACTACTAATGAAAAAAAATAAAATTTCATAATAAAATATAGCACTCCATTATGAACATTAATCAAGGATAAACTCAATTGCATACATTGAGAGGATAATTATCATTGCACTCCGTGAGATGTATATATGTATTTGTGTGTGTGTGTTTGTTTTTGTTTTTGTATCAAATATAAAATAATGAAAAAATTGAGGTTTCCTCTTAATATGTTACATTTTAATATTCTTGAACTCTTTAATAATATTTAACAAAATAAAGATATCATATTATAACGTACCATATCAGCCTTATGCTTTCTATTTATTATGGGGTTTTTGAAAATTTTATATAGTATGTAACACTTATCACATCTCTGTATGATCATATGATAAAACCATACCTTTATACTATTTTGTATGAAAAATCATTAATGAATTCTATTATGAATAATGGTTAGATTTTCTAATCATATTACCAATTTTTCAACTTCAAAATAGAATAAAACATATTAAACTTAAAAAAAATATAATGTCACGTTGTCTAATTTTTTTGTCTACTAAGAACTCTTTATAAGATCATCCTAATATTCCCTGGAACCCAATTACATAAAATATTTTCCTTGAAAAAATGTAACTAATTACATTATTTTATACTAATACATCATAACTCAATTTGAATATTAATTAAAATTCACTTTAATCATATATGGGTGATATTATTTATTTTTTAACTATGAACTTCTATAATTCAAACGATTCTCCCACGATGTCTTTATTAAATGGTGATTTAATCATTATATCTGTGTGAGAATTTCTTATTTATCTGAATTATGTTCAATGATATATGTTATAAATCATGTTATATAACATAAAAGGAATTTATTATAGATTAAATATGATTCGAAAATTTCTATTATGGATTTTAAGGAAAGAAAGAGAGATTTTCCTTGGAAGCTCTTAACTCATTGAATTGAATGAATTTATCATGATAATCATGCTAATTGTAGTTTCCCATAAGCCTACATGGAATCCAATAAAGTGATGGATGCTCAGTCAATGAGGGTTATTATATAAACGAGCATGATGTTGTCCTTCAAAATAAAAGATTATTGTGCACCATTAGTGAATAAAGATATGTGAGGATTGATTCACTCCCTTCTTTGTAAATCCCATTATAATGCACGATATTGCTTTCTAATTTTCCTTAATAATGTTTGGGACATTCTTTGGTAGGATCCTATATCTTCTGGGTATTATATTTTGTAAAGACCAAAATATTTTTTCAATGGGAATTAAAAATGATAATTTATTTGTTGGTATTTTTGTTAGACATAAATGTTTATTTGAAATTTTATAAATAAGATAAATTTTTAAATTTTTTTTATTCACATAATATATTATTAAATTAATATTTTTTATTCTTATTATTGTATGATAATTTTATTAGACATTAATTAATTTCTCAATATTTCATTAAATTAGGTATAATATTAAAATCAGTATTTTTCAAATAAATTTTGATTTAAATTAAAAATAAATTTTATGTTTTTAAAAAAATGTTTTCATAAACAAGATTAAATTTTTTTAATATATATAATGAAAAAATTTGGGGTTAAATTTTGTGATTTTTCTAAAAAAGTTAATTTTTTTGTGAAAAGTAAAATACAGTAATTTACAGTATTTAAAATTTTCATCCAAATAAATGAATTTTTTATCATATATGATATAAGAACCCATTATTTTGATGTAAAATTAGATAGTTAATATAATCATTCACAATAATCAACACTATTTATTATTGTGAGAAAAAAATTATAAACAAAATAATAAAATAATCAAAAATACCTCTCTCCTTCCATTATAAATACCACTACTCACTACCTCTTCTCCTCACACCTTAAATAATTTAGATCATGATAATATTATTGAAAATTCATCTCGCAAGACTCTTCAAAAAAAAATTGTCTTGTTTTTCTCCCAAAAATCCCATTTCCAAGCGCCTTAAGGAGGTTCTCAAGCAGACGTTTTATAAGAGGTAACACTATCCACCTTTCTCTTTTAAATAATTTTTTTCTTATACCACATCCTTTTCTTCACTGTCCAAAGTGAGATGAGTAAAAAAATTATAATGCATATAAAGGAATTTTATTATGTTAATGGTATATCCATCATCAATTCTCTTTTATTCTCTTTTTTCTTAAAAGCAATAACAATGTCTATGATGTGTCGATTCACCACCATCGTGGACAATGTTTTTTAGTTTTCTATTACTGCCATTATAGATGGTCATAAAACAGTTATAATAGTTAAAACTAATTTTAAAATTTATATTAAAAGTTCTTTTATGTTTTAGAACTAATATATATATATATATATTATAATATAATATAACTAGTTTGTGATGATAAAAAATTACCCAAAATAAAGTAACTTTCATCATTAAAATTTTATCTAATAAATTATTCTCATATTTGAAGAGAAAACTATATATATGACCATTTAATATTTTTGGGGTGCATCAATAACATATAATTATATTTTTTTACTATTTTTCTATCATTTGAAATGAACTCCTGTAATTAAATTGAAGGGAACAAATAGTAAAATTATTAAACGAATGGTCCTAGAATGAAAAAATCAAACATTACAACTAATAAAAATAACCATAAACAAACTTAATAAAATTATAATAAATTAAATATATGTAAAAGATCTTATGAATTAAGTAATTAATGGATCTAATTTGATTATCCAGGATATTAAGTGCAAGTACAGAACACGTTCAGACATAAGTTAAGGGATTCTACTTAAACTTCCATTTCTCCTTCAGGTTATGCACTCTCTCTCTTTACAAAAATGAATTTATTCATTCTTCTTATGTTCTTATTATGAGTTCTATTTATATGTTCAAAAATTATGTATCCTAATCAATTCATCTTTATTTTGTGGGGAAATACATATTTTATATGTTTCCCATCTCAATTGCTCCTGATAAGAAAGCTCGTCTAAATGAAACTTCAAAATTTCTTATGACATTTTAGGTACACTCCATTATATGGTTTAAGACACCATTATTTTTCTAAAATAATTCATTTATTCATGAAGATCTATTTTTGTTCATTTCTGATTTCAACCGAAAAATTATACATTTTCCCTCTTTAAAGTCTCCTTAATATTTTCCCTTAAGCTGCACTAATGTTTCTCATATCTAAATATTCCTAAATAGTATTCTTATATGTTTAATCTTAATTTGGACATCATTTTTCATTAACTATACCAATTTTCCCATATTAATGCCCATGTATTTTTTAAATCCCTTATTTCATGGACATTGTAAAGTTATTCTTATTAGTTGTGACTTATGAAATGATTATGATACTTAAATATTTTTATCGGTAAGCTATATGTTTATGTTTCATTCTTCACTAGGAAAACATATGCATGAACATGTTATGATGGATTCATCTAGATATAACTCTAATGAATGGGTAATTATTAGTCTTATGATATGTCATTTTGGGTTAGTGAGTAAACCTAATTTCTTGATGGGACTTTTCCACCATGTGATATTGTCGTGGAAGTTAGCCTTGACTCATGTTTATGTCATGTAGTATGTTGATGCCAAATTCCTATGATGTGATGGCTACATGATCCCATGTTCTATGTATAATGAAACCATATGTTTATTTATGTTCAATTATTTTTAATTTCATCATGTTATTCCTTATAACACATGGGTTATACTTTATTCATATGTTAATTCCCTTACTGGGAATTTCTCTCACCCATTTATTCATATATTTTCCCAGGTTATCTTATGGATACGTAAGAGATCAAATGATATTTTGAGGTTATTATGGAGATAAAATAAAATCTTTTTGAATTTTTTTTCATGCTCTCTATTTTTGAACTTAATCTTCCAAGGACACTCGACATTATGATCCTTGTTTGTATTTAATTTTTCCATATACTTAAAATCATGTAATAATATTTGTAAAAGGATAGGGTCATTACAGTTGGAATGAATGTACTTTTTAGTTATTTTGGAGATTAGGAGTACATAACTTTAGTAAGAACCCAAGGTATAATTTTATCACCATGGATAGACAATATTGAAACATAGAGAATCACATGTTGGGATATACATTTCATTTACAAGTTTATCCTTATATATTAAAATTGTAAATTTTATATTCCTAATATATAAGTATTCAATCCCCCAAATTAAACTTTTTTTCTTATTTAATGAATTGAAATATGATAACCCATGCTAACAACCAATGTGATCGAAAATATGATGATTTCCCAAATGAAATGCCAAATATGATGGGATCGGGAACTCAAAACCCAATGATAGTGCTAGAAAAAATATATCAAGTTATGAATAATAACTTGAATCATATGGAACACACTACTTATCATAAGAAATAGAATGTTTCAATAAAATCCGTAATGTGAAAAGGTCTCATATCTTTAATGAATATTCTAATTCCCTCATCATAGATCAATAGATTAACTCCATAAAGAAGATACTCCGTGTCCTATAGTTCTAAGAAGAAGAAAAATTTTTGTTGGTGGTAAATCAAATTGATTGGGAATATGATTAGTGGTTCAAAGTGATGAAAAACACAAATTCCAAGGAGGAAATCTATTCCATGGAATGGGAATCATTCAATAAAATATTTTTTATTAAATATTTTCCCCGAACTCATTATCATAACATGGAATGGGAGATACTTAGACTGAGGTAAAAGGAAGGTGATTCTATCATGGTGTATGTGGAAAACATTACAAGGCTTTCATGATAATCCTGTAAATTTCTCATGAACACTAAAATAAAGGCAAGTAACTTATATTGTAGAATAAATCTAATTCTTTGAAAAGGGTGGGTGATTTGTGACTCTGACAACTACGAGGATATTTTAAATTTTTCCATTAAGGATGAAATTGAGATCATAGGATCTCAGTAGTATCATATGTAAGGAGTAAAAAGATGAAAAATATAGTTTAATATGGAAGTATCAGTAGATAAATTCTATTATGGAAATAAGACCCAACATCCCATGTGTCAAATGTGTGAGAAGAAGCATCCTGGATACTACCTATGGAGAACCAAGAGATGCATTAAATGTTGAAGAAAGGGGTATCAAGCTAATTATTTTTGATGTGATTTGAATAATCCTAAAAAAGTGGAAGAATAAAGGAAGGTTTTGAAAAAAATTAAACATATAGTGTAGTGTTTCAACTAAAAGAAACATGGTAATTATGTGATCCAATTTCATAAGCCAAGGGTTATCAAAGAGAATCAACAACAATAATGTCCAAGAAAATAAATAAGGGACTAGTCTATCACTAATGATGAGGTAGAGCCTAAAATTGAGGTGGTCATAGGTATACAGGTTATTCATTCAAGAATAATGAACATACGATTTAATTCTAGTTCTACTCATTCTTTTATATCATGCATGTTTTGAAGAACTATTCAAACAACACCAAAAAATATAGAGTTTGTGTTATATTTTAGAACACGAATTGGGGTAAATATTACATCCAATGTATATAACTCCTCCCTAATTAATTTTTATGGGATTAACCTTGTATAAAATCTTTTCTTACTTCCTCTAGTGGAGTTTGAGGATATATTGGGCATGGATTAGAATTCTTTCTACAAAGAGAACATAACCATCAGGGAATGGAGATCACTCTTTACATCCTTAGGCATCCTCAAATTCTGTAAATATGAAAGGATGAGGATAAATCTCCTTAAGAATTTTATTCTCAAGTGTAGATATTATTCACTTATGAGAAGGAATATCACCATAAAATTATTGAGAAAATGGTGGGAATCAAGCTGAAATACATTCCCATTGTGAGGGAATTCAGTAATGTGTTCTTTAAAGAATTTTCTGGTCTTTCTCCTGAATGAGAGGATGAGTTCCTGATTGAACATTTTCCTTGATCTTTGCCTATATCAAATACATCATACATAATGTAAATCATTGAGTTTTAAGAATATAAGAAGTAGTTATAAGAGAACATAGAAATTGGTTTTATAAGACTAATTGCTTCCCCTGGGGTGTTCTAGTTCTCTTTATCAAAAAGAATGAAGGATAAATGTGGATTTCCATTGATTATTGTGAGCACAAAAAATCATTATTAAGAACTATTATCCCTTACCCAAGATATATGATTTTTTTGATTAGATGTGTGGGGGAATGTATTTCTCTAAGGTGGAACTTTAGTTAGGATATCACCAATTAATGGTTAGGAAGGAATATACTCCCAAAAATTCTTTTTGAATGAGGTACGGATACTATGAGTTCATAGGGATCCCCTTCAGAAAAACTAATTCTCAAACAATAGTCATTGAAATAATGAATAGAGTCATTAGAGATTGTTCGAAAATATTTGTGGCAGTATTTATCTATGATATTTTTTTATACTCTAATATCTATGAGAAACACAAGGAGTATTTGAATACTATGCTAACTTTTTTTTAAATGGATAAATATTATGAAAATTATATTAAATGTGAGTTCTGAATGGAGAAATTATTATTCTTGGGGATTTTTATCACTGTATAATGAATATTTGTGGACTTTTACAAGAAAAATTTAATCGTAGAGTGTCCAATTAAAACATCAGTAATGGAGATCCATAGATTTCATGGCTTATTTGGGTATTACAGATGTTTTTTTGAGGAATTTATCACAATTTTATAACCCACTAACTATGTTAAGATAGAATGGGGTAAAGTATTTCTGGATGGAATAATATGAGGAATTCGTAAAGGATACCATGAAGAGGCTAATCACAGAACCTGTACTCACCCTACCAACAAGTTTAAGAGGTTTTTTGATATAAAATGATTCTTAAAATAATGGAATGGGTTCTTTTAATAACGTATAATGATAAAGTGATATACCACACCTCACAGAAGATGAATATTCATGAGAAAAAACTACCTGATGCATGGCTTGGAGCTAGTGGCTTCAATTTTTTCTTTGAAAATATACAAATACTACCTTTGTGGTGGGATGAGTGACATATAAACTAGTCATAAGTGTTTATATTATATTATCACATAGAAGGAAATAAAATTACATCATATAATATGGTTAGAGGTAATCAAGGACTGTGGTTTAGTTTTTCACAACCATACATGAAAGGGAAAAAGGTAGATAATTATCTTAGTAAACATTAAACTACTACCTTATCCACGATATAGATTAAGAAAGGACCCATATTCATGGATAATAAAAGGATGTATTTTGGAATCATAATGGTAGGGAATAAATTGTATCTTTCCCAAATTATTTTCAAACCAATTATTCATGAGAACATCAAGGAAGCCTAAATGTTTGATCTGGAGGTACAAAAGATGGTAAAAGTGGTAAAGCAATTGAAGCTATAAGAGTTCCATATCGATGATGATGTTGTCATTCAATTTGGAACAAGTCTTTTTGTGACTTCATCACCTGAGATAAATAAGGAGATGTTGGATAATGGACATAAATATTCTTCTTCTATCCATCCAGGATGTACCAAGATGTATCATGATCATCAAGTACAATTATGGTGATACAATATGAATAAGGATATCATATAGTATATCTCAAGGTGTTTGGTATGTTATTAAGTTAAATAAAAGTGACAAATTCACTAAGGGATGATGCAACCATTACCATTACCCACATGGAAATAGGAGAATGTCACTATGTAATTTTTCACTTGTCTCCCAAAAACATCAAAAGATATAATGTGACATGGGTTGTGGTGGATTTACTCAGGATTACTTCCCAATTTATCACTATTTAGGAAGATTTCACACTTAAAAGACTTTATATGATATATATGAAGTATGTAGTTTGGGTACCTGGGTTCCACTTCTGATCATCTCTGATCATGATATATGGTTCTCATAAAAATTATTGAGAATTATTTAATATAATTTAAGTATTGAATTGGATTTCAGTACAACCAATCATCCCTAAAAATATTTCTAATATGAATGGACAATTCTGAATCATTAGGACTTGGTGAGATCATGCTTAATGGAATTCAATAGAGTATGGGATCATCATCTCCCATTGATTGAGTTCTGATACAACAACAACTTCCACTCAATTATTCATGTGTCTCTGTTGACGCTCCTTTCGTCACAGAATCTAAAGACCGGAAAAGGGAATATCTGAGCTCAAAGTGATTAATCCTTTGAAGAAACATCAAAAATCGACAAAGGGATAAAAAAGGAGAACATTGCCCATAGATCGCGCAAGTTCCCTCTTGGTCGCGCAAGTACACTTGCACGCCGCCTCAATACTTGCGCGACTCCTCATGTTCGTGCAAGGGACTTGCGCGACATATGTGGTAACCGCCTGGTAACCGCCCGGTAACCGCCCGGGGTCTTCTTTTGCCTATAAATAGACCCTGTGGGCCCCCCATTCGAGAGGATCTTTTTCCAGAAACTCGGATTGAAGCTCCCGACGCCCAAGTCTCTTCTCAAAGCTTCCGGAACACTTCTAAGGTAATTTCTTACCTAGAACGGAAGATCTAAAGAGAAAAAGGAAGGCTAAGTGTTGAAACTTATCAAACACTTGCGCGCCTACTTAATTCCTTCAATATAACTTGCGCGTCCCTCTTCTGGAAGAACCTCAAGAGGATGGTAAAGGGTTTAATAAAGAGTCGCTCAAGCATTTCAATACTGGTTGAAAATCGCGCAAGTACCCCTCATGTCGCGCAAGTATACTTGCGCGACCAATACTTGCGCGCCGCCGCAGGACTTGCGCGCCTTTCAAGACTTGCGCGCCCCTAGCTTTTTGGGTGCCCATCTTGCCCATTTTTTACCCCTCTTAAGCCATTTCACCCTTCCTATTCAAGATTCAGTCTTCAAGATACTCTTCAAAGCCATTTATGGCATGATTTCTTGATTTGACATCCTTATCTGAAAGGAATTCTGTGAAATATCTCTCAAAACCTAGTGATTTAAACATATTTATGTCACCAAAGATTGAGAGTTCATTCATTTCAACCTCATCCTTTTAGATGAGAGAATCCTAACCTGGGTCTCCTTTTTAGGAATAAATCCCCAGTTATAAAAACCTTTGATCTGGGCATCTTTCTTAAGAATAAGCCCCAATCAAGTCCTTTAATCTTGGGCATCCTCCTCAGGAGTAAGCCCCTAACCTTAATCCCTAACCTGGGTCTCCTTTTCAGGAATAAGACTCAGTCATAACCTTGGGCTTCCTTTTCAGGAGTAAGCCCCAAGTCCCCTAACCTAGGCTTCCTTCTCAGGAATAAGTCCTAGTCATAAATCTTGGGCATCCTTCTTAGGAGTAAGCCCCAAGTCTCTTAAAATTTCTCTTAACCAGTCATAAATTACCTTTGATTTGGGTTTCCTTTTTAGGAATAAAACCCAATCATAAGTCCCCTCCTAACTTGGGCATCCTCCTTAGGAGTAAGCCCCAAGATTAGAGTATTCAAATCTCCATGAAGCACATATAACTTTGTGGACCCTGTTCTTGGATTTTCTCCCTAAAAGTAAATCCTAAACCTTCGTCTATCTGGGCAGTCATCTATACATAATCCCCAAAACAAATTCTTATGATTGCATCTTTTATGGCACAATTGTCTAAATTTTACCAATACCTCTTGTTTCTCACACCGAGCATGACTCACGTGAGCTTAGAGTGTAAAAGTAATTATGACATTCATCTTTGAGCCATCAATCATAAAACATCATATCCCATTCCTCGAACTACGTGGGTTCTGATTCCTTTTTTTCAAAACAAAGGATACGTAGGTAGCCCATTTATGGGTTCGATCCCAACATTGAAATAATCTATGTCCTTCTGAATGACGATAAACTTCAAGTGCCCCACTGAGTGGCTTTAAAACCAGCCTGGACATCAAAATGACCAAGAGACTTTTATATAAATGTTTTGAAGGATACCATTGACCAAGAATCTCTAAACAAATATAGATGATTCTATATTGATGAAGAACCTCGAATACATATAAAAGATTCTCTAAATTTCTTGCATATTTAATCATTGATTGTTAAAACTAAAGGAAAGCTCATTTTATACTTGGTAATGTAATAAGGATTCACGAACTTAACTTAAATCTATAAAGAGAGTCCCGGAGTAGACAATAATTCCCCTCAAAAAGGTGTGATGAGTCCGACCTCCCATCCTCTCGACCAATGCAAATTCCTAAGCCTCATTAGCCCACAAGCTAATGAGCGCCTGCCTTTGGAAAGTAGGTCCAAACGGATGTGGAATCATTGGATGTTTCCGGTTCTACGAACACACCCGTTAGAAACCGATCGGAACGTTTGAATCTCCCGTCCAGGAGGTCATCCCTGGATTCCGCGCGAAACAAAAATGGTGAACCCGACGTGAATCCTTAACCAAGTTAAAGTGATGTTCTTCTTATCTGTTAGGCCCTTTGGGCCAACAAGGCAATCATTGACATATGATCATCCAAAAGATGCAGTAGCCGGATTCATCTTGATTATGTCTGTTACATGGAACAGGAACTCTTTTTTCAAGATCTTCTACAAAAATGGCTTTCCTTAAATTTACCCCTGTGAATACTTCTGCTGGGAACACCTCTACTGTGAGGTCTGCTGCTGTGAAAACCAATGCTGCTACTCCTGCTGGAACGTCATCCGCTCTGAGGATGACATCACCAACTCAGCGTCTTCAACGCTGTGTTTCTAATGCACTGGTTAAGGAGTACCGTCGCAACGGTACTATCCCAACTCTGGAGGCCGCTCGTCAAGCCCTCCAAGTTAACAATTCTACCTGGTCGTCCGGACAACGGCGACCAGCAATCAAGAAGCAGACGGTGCTGACTACCGTCTCCAACCGTTTCGGGTCGTTATCCCCGGAACGCAATTTCCATTCACTCCCTTACTCCGAGGAAGTGAATGAGCAGGTCCCGCAGGACCATAATTCAAAAAGACAGGAGTCCTTCTCAAAGGCTCCCATCAACAATCGCCGCCAGACTCGTGCGGTAGTGCGCCCTCAACATGATGAGGGTACCGACTCGAGGCATTCAGCTCAGGTTCCTCGAACCCGAGCAGGCAAGATGAATCGCCAGAGACGGAATCCGGTTAACAATAGGCAGGTTGTCATCCCTGCCATCTCCGGAGAAGTCCACCAACCTAACTTGGTGGCAAATAACGAGCAGGCATACACACCTGTTCGTTTTAATCCCGCTGTCCAGCAGACTCGTCTGGCAGCATCAAGCCGATCCCGCCAGGCAATTCCGGCGGAGTACCATAGGCAGGAACATACACCTGCTTATACATCAGCAGTTAGTCAGCAGGCTCGTCTGACTACATATGATGGATCTCGTCAACCGCGTTTGGCGAAGTGTAATCAGCAGGCACATACACCTGCTAATACTAATCAAGCCTACCAACAGTCTCGCTTGGTAGCGCACGGAGAAGTCAGTCGGAAAGCCCCGACGACAAACAGGAGGCAGACTAAACTCTCTGCCTCCACACTTGAGTACTGTCAGGATTCACTGACAGGAAAAGGAGGACAGGAGCAGGCACATACACCTACTCCAAGCCCGGAATGGACGTATATCCCTGTTCTGGCGGCTGAAGTCACCAAACATATTTTGTCAATGGTGAAAGAGCAGAAGCAAATTCCTGCTCATATTCTGGATGCTTTCCAGGATATCATAACAGCTTCAGCATCATCTCAGGGACAGACACATAAATCTATCCCTAGCAGTGGAGTGACACATCAACAATTCACTCCGGAACAGACACACACATCTGTTCCAGTCCAAGAGGGTTGTGGGGCCTACTCCCCCATATCATATGGACAACCAAGTCAGGCACATACACCTGATTTGAGCGATGATCGTCAGCCTAACCTGACCATCTTTCCTGATCAGGCACATACACCTGCTCAGAGCAATCACTTTCGTCATCAAGTGGTTTCTAAAGCGAGTAAGAAGGAATCTAAGAAAAAGATCCGCCCAGCACAGTCAGGAGATCAAAGGCCAATCTGCAACCAAGCCTTGCTCGATGCTGGAGTTCTTGAAGCCCTCAGACATTTATCTGTCAGAATTCAAGATTCTACTCCCTCAGTTCCCAATAACAGGAACATTAATCCCGAAGGTCTTCAACAGACACTTCCTCATGAAGACTTGCTTCATGAAAATTCGGTCAATCTTGAAGTTTCTTCTTCAGATGAGAGCCACAGGAACCCTCTGTGTGGTCAGAAGGCCAAGGAGCAAGAGATTTCATCTTTTGCTGTAACCCATCATGAAGGACCTCCTCATGGTGATGAACTTCGCTGCGAAAGTCCTCTCCGCAGTAGTGATTCACATTGTCTCGAAAATTCTTCAGAAGGCAATGTAGTGACGAGAAAGCCCTCCTATCTCGAGGCACTTGCAAACGTAAAACCAGTCATGTCTGAAGTTTTACTATCGGCAGGTGAAACTCTTTCTCCATTAGAAGATAGCTTGGGGTTCAGGTTATTCTCCGAACCTTCCCTGGTTCATTCATCTTCCAGCATGAATAGTGATTCCTCTACCAATCTTGTTGAATCCGATGAAGCAACAAGGAAACACCAACTCTGGTCCAAACAGGTAGAAGAATCTTCATTTAATGATAAAGAGGAAATGCTGAACATGAGGAAAAAACTGGCAAAAGGTGAAGTACCAGTCATGTTTTGGCCTTTGGCTGATTCACAGTATGACATTCCAAAGATGTTGACGGATGATGGAATCCATGATATTCGTCTCAACATATGGAAAACTCTTTGTCAATTAAAGAAGAAGGTATTATCTAACGATGAATATGAAAATCATCTTAAGATAATAGAAGGGTTACAACGCCAGATTGATTTGGCATCTCTATCAGTCTCTCGGTATCCGAAGGCTGAAAAGCAACAGAGAACCCTTCAACGTTCATGCCTTGGCGCACTAAGAAGATTGCGTCAGTTAATTTCCAATGCTCCATCTAATGTTCATATCAGAGGATGGGGTGTTCACGGAGCACTACATTTCACAGTGCTTTCCGGTCAGCAGAGCCCGCCGAAAATGGTCTCATGCAATGTTATTGCCCATGGCCGGCCACAGTCAATGGGCTTTGTTCATAATCAAAAGCTTGCTCGAGATCAAGCTTCAACTAGTTCCTCTCAAAGTCAAGTATATAGAGAACAGGTTGTTGAATTTCTCCTACATCAAGCAGGCGAGAATATTGCACAAGCCTCTCGTCTGGAGAAAACACGTCATCAAATGACAAAAGTTTCGGAAATCATCCAACGGTCTGTTGAACCAGGTGATAAAAGTGGATACAGGTTAATGCATCCAGCTAATTTCCGAACTAATATTCGCAAGATCAAGAGAGATTTTAAAAAGATCTCAGACATAGCATGTCAAGAGACACCCCAGCTTGCCAGACTGGGGACTTCTCTAACCCAACCCTCAGAATCAACGAATGGGATTCGAGGAGTTGAGTGGAAGCAACATGAACACCCCCAGTCCACCGGACTGGGGACTTTTTCAAATCTTCAATCCCTCCCTCAGAGAAAGTCAGTATTCTCTCGATTAGGGAATAAGCCTCAAGAGGAACGAAGAGCCAAGATGTCAGGAGATTCTCTCCAAGTGACGGTTCTCCAAGAAATTCCTGAGGGATCAAGTCAACGGAATGCCATGTCTTATCATGGACATAGAAGGAGACAATATCACAGAAATGCTGATAGAAAGGATTCCATGCAATATGCATCCATTAATGTCATCACTGCCGTTGCTGCTGATTCACCAGATGAGGCTCAATCAGAGGGATCAGACGAAGAGGTTCCTGCTCAAGAAGTCGCGCACACAGACCTAAATGAAGAAGGTGTGCGCACACGTAATCAAAGGCTTACCCAAAATCTGGGTATTCCTTCAAGTAACCCACTTCCCCCTCTCCGAAAAGGATCCAATAAGGGGAAAGGTAAGAATCAGGTTACTTCTCACCCTTCCTCTGAAGGAGGTCAATCGTTCTCATTAGAGCAAAGGTTTGCACAACAGGAGGAAGAAATGAAAGAATTAAAAAGGTTGAATGCAGAACTACTTCAGAGTAGTCTTCTTCTTAAGAATGCTGAAGTCCGACAGCCGAAGGAATTTGTTGTAACTACTGAGATGGATTAGGAATATCCTCCTTTATCAGTACACCCACAGATGTCTAATCCTACGGGTCAAACGCAAAAACGGTTGGCAGCACTACCATCAGTTGCAGCACCAACCTCCACGGCTGTCCAAGCTCCATTCATTGCACCTACCCAAAACCAAGTTCAACCTGACGTTTCTCAAAAGTTAATAACTACTATTGAGTCATTAACAGCTCGGTTAGAAACTATGGAAGGGAAACGGGCGCAAGTTCAACCTGAAAAGAAAGTTTACCCTGAATGGGTAGATTCAATTTCTCCTCCATCCAGTTTTGGAAACCCTATTTTCCCTACTTTCAATGGATCAGGCGACCCTGAACAACATTTGACGCATTACGTGTCTTGTTGTGATCCTATGATGGGAACTCCAGAGCAACAAGAAGCAGTGAAACTCAGATGCTTCGTGCGAACCTTGCAAGGACCAGCTTTTGTCTGGTATACAAGCTTGCAATCCCGGTCAGTCATCGGATGGGAGGATCTTCGTCAAAAATTCCTTCTTCAGTTTAGCTCAACTTTGCCAAAAACGACAGTTTTCGATCTTACAAATTGCAAGCAAAGGGAGAATGAAAGAGTCTCTGATTTCATTGCTCGTTGGAATGGATTAACGTATTCCTTGAGTTTATCACTCCCTCAGGAGGAATTGTTGCCAATCTGTGTGGCAAATTTGCGTGATGAATTACGCACGCCATTGATCCCTGTGAAATACACAGGAGGGTTTCGAGACCTTACTTCAATCGCTCAACAGATTGAAGATTCCCTTATGCAGGCTAAGGTTAAATCTCGTGTAATTCCATTAGCTCCAGGAAGAAGAATGGGTAAAGCAGAAACTGCTACAGTTATGCTTAAATAGGCACCTGTACCTATTTCTACTTCAAAACCTTCATCTTCTCGAAGGGCTCCACCTCCTGAACGCCAACAACAAAGGCTGTTTCGTCCAAATGATCAAAAAGATCAACGACGAAAACAATTTGAGGATATGAAGAGTAAAACATACTCTTTCCGAAGTGAGCAAGTTCCTGGTTACTTCATTTCAGCTCTGGAAAATAATTTGGTTCAATTACCAGTGCCGAAGGGACCAAACAAGGAAGGAGATGAAGACCGTCCCAATTATTGTCCCTTTCATCAAATGTTGGGACATCCCATTCAGGAGTGTTTTGTCTTTAAAGACCTCCTACAAAAGATGGTCGACTTGGGACAAGTCAAATTGAAGGGTTCTTCAGCTCATGTAGCGTGTATTACCGCTACAGATCCAGAGGAAGGAGGCGAGTGGCAGGAAGTCAAAAGCAAAACTGCGAAAAAATATGATGATTGGATGGTCAGAAAGACAATCAATCGGACCCATTCCATTTTGCGAACACAATTGAAGAAGCCAATTGTGTCTCCTACAAAAGCTGCAGTAAAGCCTCCATCAAAGGACAAATCCTCAAAAGGGCAGCGCAATTCAAAGAAGAAAGAGGAATCGGGAGAAGATGAGTATGTATCAAAGCCTAAATTGTCTTTGACTTTGGAAGATTTCATGCCATCTACTTCAAAGCCACGGGCACCGTCCCACAAAACGGCACAGCCTAAACAGGCTAACCAGGCAGAGTCTTTATCAGACGAAGAGTTAATCTTTGGTTCTGTTAATATGATTCAATTAACAGATTCATATTCCAGTCTTGATGAGCCTGAATTCCCTATATCAAATAAAGGAACCCGAGGAAGTTCTAGAGGTTCAGGATATAGGGGAAGACGTGGATCTTTCTGAAGCCACTACTCTAATTCTACCCCTGCTAGCACTGTATATGCAGCAGAAACTCGAGGTAGAACCCTTCAGCGAGCTCAAAATGAACAAGCAAGTTCTTCTGCCAATGGCCAACTCAGCTTCGGCACAGTTATTTTGGAAGACCGATTAAAGGCTCCATCTTCTTTATCTCAGCAAGTAAATGGATCTAATCAGTCTAATTTTTCAAAACCAAAGATGTTGCCAACTTCAATACAAGATACATCAGCTTCCAAAGCATCTGCTTCCAAGGTACCTGCTAAACCGCATATTCCTATTGGGAAACGCAGGCCTCTAGATCAAAAGTATGATATATTGAAACACTTGGCCCAAGTACCAGCCAAATTATCAATTTTGGATGCTTTGAATCTATCAAAAGATCTTCGGGAAGCACTCATCGAAGCTTTGTCAAGTCCTCAGGAGTTTGAAGCTGAAATTGCTGCAGCTGAAATTTATCACATAGAGAATAATCCTACAGAATGCCATGCAGTGATATCTTTTACTGATAAAGATGAAGATGATGTTGTGCATGGGCACATAAAACCTTTGTACCTATCTGGAAAAGTCAATGGTATAGATGTTCGAAGAGCTTTTATTGACAATGGTTCAGGAGTCAACCTCATGCCCATTCGCACACTTCGTCGATTGGGCCTCACGGAATCTGATTTATCTTCTTCTACCATGATGTTACAAGGATATGATAAAAATGAACAAGAACCACTGGGAGACGTTATGCTCAGAACTCAGTTTGGAGATCTTGTTTCCAATTCAGATTTCATGATTGTTGATCAAGACTCAGCTTTCAATATCTTGCTTGGAAGACCCTGGTTACATCAGCATGCAGCTATTCCGTCATCATACCATCAATGTCTCAAATACTGTTTCGACGGTCAAGTTGGAACATTGTATGGTGATAAGGCCCCGTTCAAAACATGTGAGTCTCAATACATTGAGGCGGAATTTTATCACATGAAGGGAAGAGAAAAATCTACAATGAAGGAAATTACCAAAGTTAATGCTCCATATGGTTTGGAAAAAATTCCAATAAATCCATTTTCACATGTGAGTACAGATTATGTGTTACCTATCAGTCAAATTGACAAAATAGGCCCAAATCAAAATACTCTTATGGAAAGATCCATAATGTAAATTACGGCAATCGAGCCAGACAACATGGGAGAAATTGGTAACTTACCAAGCAGTGATGAAAGCATAAGTGGTGACGTTTTCATTTCGTCTGCTGAAATCCAACAAGTCTATACTTCGCTAATCAGGCCAGAAGAAGTTATAGCAACACCAGAGGTGAATGTTGATGTCGATTCTCAATCCATCATCTCCTCTTTATTTCCCAAAGAAGACCCTTTTTCATCAATAGGGTCGGAAATGGAAGCTTCTTCTTCAAAATGTGAAAATTTTGACATCTCTTATGATCATGAGAATTTCGTTTTTTCATCTACTTTGCAAGTAGAAACGGAAGAAATAACACATGATGAAGAGGAAGAGGAAGATCTTAGAGATGCTCCTCCAGCATTTGAAGAGGGTATCTCTACCACTGTGGATGAACTCAGAGAAGTAAATCTAGGTACAGAGAAAGATCCACGCCCCACTTTAATTAGTGCGGCCATGACCCTTGAAGAACAAGAGATGTATATTTCTTTTCTAAAGCAAAATAAAGATATTTTTGCTTGGAATTATACAGAGATGCCTGGCCTTGATCCTGATGTTGCCACCCATCATTTGGGTTTGCCAAAAGAACATCGAGGATTCAAGCAAGCCGCGAGAAGAACACACCCAACCTATGCTTCCAAAATCGAGGCTGAAGTGGATAAGCTTATCAAAGCTAACTTCATCAGAGAAGTTCAATATCCCAAGTGGTTGGCTAATATTGTCCCATTAAAGAAAAAGAACGGACAAATTAGGGTTTGCATCGATTTCAGAGATCTTAATCGGTATTGTCCCAAAGATGATTTTCCAGTTCCGATTACAGAACTCTTAATTGATGCGACGGCTGGCTATGAAGTACTTTCTTTCATGGATGGATATTCTGGATATAATCAGATCCGAATGGCCCCATAAGATGAGGAATATACAGCCTTCAGAGCTCCTCAAGGTGTGTTTTGTTACCGGGTGATGCCCTTTGGTTTAAAGAATGCAGGTGCAACATATCAACGCGCCATGCATCGTATCTTCAAACCTTTTCTAGGGAAATTTGTTGAATGCTATGTAGATGATTTGGTGGTTAAATCCAAACAACGTTTTGATCACTTGGCTGATTTGGAAATCATATTCCACAAGCTTCGACAACATAATTTGAAGATGAACCCCTTAAAATGTGCTTTTGGGGTAACCTCAGGAAAATTCCTCGGCTTTGTTGTACGCCATCGTGGTATTGAAGTCGATCCTGAGAAGACCAAATCAATCCTTGGTATGTCACCTCCTCAGAATTTGAAAGAATTAAGAGGACTTCAAGGACACTTAGCCTATATTCGGCGTTTCATCGCCAATTTGGCAGGCAAAAGTTTACCTTTTACCAAATTATTGAAGAAAGGAGTCACTTACCAGTGGACTAAAGAATGTCAAGAAGCATTTGATGTTCTCAAGAAATACCTCTTAAGTCCACCAGTACTCATGCCACCTGTTGAGGGTAGGCCTCTTATCCTCTATGTGACAGCTTTAGAGCGATCATTGGGTGCCTTTCTCGCTCAAAAGAATGATGCTGGGAATGAAAATAGTCTCTACTATCTCAGTAGAACTATGCTTGAAGCAGAAACCCGGTATTCGAGTATTGAAAAGTGCTGCCTAGCATTAATCTTTGCAGTTCAGAAACTGAGACACTACCTGCAACATCACAAGGTCCAATTGGTATCTCGTAATAATCCACTCAAATTCATCCTTAGTCGTCCAATGCTTACAGGACGTCTGGCAAGGTGGGCGGTTATTCTACAGCAGTTCGACATCCAGTATGTGTCTCAAAAGGCAATTAAAGGCCAAGCTCTGGCTGATTTCTTGGCTGAACACCCTTCAGTGGAAGACACGTATTCAGATATCGAACTCCCTGATGAAGAAGTTTTTTCTATTCAAGAGAGTCCTCAAACATGGGAAATGTATTTTGATGGTGCTTCTAGAAGTCCAACAGGGAAGAAAATGGAAAATCCTAAATTCAACAAAGTTGGTTTAGGAATTGTGCTCATTTCTCCAGATAAGGCAGTGTTACCTTATTCCTTTTTGTTGTGGGAAGGTGGTACCAATAATGAAGCTGAATACCAAGCTCTCATTGTAGGCTTGGAGTTAGCGCTTCAAGCACAAGTGAATCACTTAAAGGTGAAAGGTGATTCAGACCTGGTAATCAAACAAATCAATGGGGATTATGCCATCAGAAAAGAAGAATTAATCCCTTTGTATGATTACGTCAGAGAGTTAATGTCGGAATTCCCTACAGAACCGACATTTTCTTATGTCCCAAGATCACAAAATGCTCAAGCTGATGCACTGGCTAATATAGCCACAGCTTTAGCAGATCCAAATCGGGACGAGACAACCATCGGTATTGCCCACCGTCGTGAAATTTCACCTTATGTTCAAGTCAGAACAGAGGAAATTAATGAAATTAGTCCCATTCCCGAACCATATGGTCATACTACAGGATGGATGTCACTTATCAGGGAATACCTTCAAAATGGAACACTTCCACCTGATAGAGCCGAGAGAGAACAAATTCGGCGACGTGTGGTCAATTTTACTCTTTATGATGGTCCAAACCACCTCGAGAAAATTCTCTACAAACGTGGTTTTGATGGAGTTCTCTTCAGATGTATTGATGGTGAAGAGACAATGGCTGTCATAAAAGAAGTGCATGCAGGAGTCTGTGGTGCCCACCAGTCTGGACATAGATTGTCTGATCAAATTCGAAGGCTTGGATACTTCTGGCCTTCAATGATACAAGATTGTGTTAATTTCACAAAGAAGTGTCATTCATGCCAAGTATATGCCAATTTCATTCATCAACCTCCAGAGTTGCTTCATACAGCTAAATACTCATGGCCATTTTCCACATGGGGAATGGATGTGGTGGGACCTTACCCTTCAGCTACGGCCAAGCAGTTTAAGTACATTCTTACTGCTACTGATTTCTTTTCCAAATGGGCAGAGGCAGTACCTCTCAAAGAAGTCAGTTCTAAATGCATTGTTAGCTTCATCAAGTCTAACATCATTACTAGATTTGGTGTCCCTCATACCATATTGACAGACAACGGCACCAACTTCTGTTCTTCTGAGGTAAAGAAATTGTATCAAGAATACAACATTAAGTCCAACCATTCATCTCGATATCATGCAGCGGCTAATGGCCAGATAGAGGCCTTCAACAAGACTCTTTCAAATATACTGCAAAAGATGGTGGATAAAGATAAGAGGTCATGGCCTGATAAACTCTATCATGCTTTATGGGCTTATCGGACTACCACTCGCAATGCAACGCGGTCTACTCCATATTCATTGGTATATGGAACAGAAGCAGTCTTGCCAATTGAAGTTCAATTTCCCTCACTCAGAATAGCCATTTGTGATCAGTTATCGACAGATGAGCAATCCCAAAAGCGTTTGAATGAATTGGAACAATTAGATGAGAAGAGATTGTCCACTTTGCACCACTTGGAAATCTATCAGAATCGAATAGCACGAGATTTTAACAAAAAAGTTCGTCTTCGTTCATTCATTCAGGGAGAATTGGTATTGGTTCTCAGAACACCAATGATACCAGGAAAGAAGCCTCCCAAGCTTGAACCAAAATGGGAAGGACCTTATTCAATACATAAGGTCTACTCCAATGGAGCGTATTCTCTGATTTCAATGGATGGAGAACACATCACGACTCCAACTAATGCCAGATTTCTAAAGAAGTATTTTGTATAAACACAAAATATTGTTCCCAGAACCAAGACTCTTACATTTGGTTCATACAGCAATGGTCCAGTATGACCTTAAACTACAACTTCGTCCAACATGACATTAAACTGTGTCACACTTCTGTCCGAGATGACATTAAACTATAATACGTCCAGCATGACGATAAACTGTACGGTCCATGCATATGACCTTAAACTATTCGCACTTATGTCCCTGCAACATGACACTAAACTGTGCAGCACCAATAGTCCTAACTGCAAGACTTTAAACTGCATAGTCCCTGATTTTGTCCTACATGACAATAAACTGTATAGAAGTTCCTATATTTTGTCTAAGATGACATTAAACTATATTGTGTCCTAGCAACATGACATTAAACTGTGTGGCACTTTCATCGTCCAACATGACGTTAAACTGTGTCAGTTCCCTTATCGTCCAACATGACGTTAAACTGTCACATTGGTTACTAATATGACCTACATGACACTAAACTGTATATGTCCGAGATGACATTAAACTATATTGTGTCCTAGCAACATGACATTAAACTGTGTGGCACTTTCATCGTCCAGCATGACATTAAACTGTAAAAAAATCCCCAGAACTGATATCCTCATATTGGTTCACCTTAGTCCTAGCTACATGACTTTAAACTGTACAGCACCAGTTCGTCCTTGCTATATGACGTTAAACTATACAGCAATGGTCCTGTATGACTTTAAACTGCATCATCCCTGGTCCATGTATATGACCATAAACTATTTGCAAATATGTCCAGCAAGACGTTAAACTGTGACGTCCTAACTACATGACGCTAAACTGTATAAAAGTCCCTCACGTCCGGAAAGACGTTAAACTATATAATCATCAAAAGTCCAGCATGACATTAAAACTGCACAATCCCCCTTTCGTCCAATATGACGTTAAACTATATTGTCCCCATCGTCTTAACTACATGACGCTAAACTGTACAGAAAGTCCCTTTTTTTATGTCCTACATGACATTAAACTGTACATCGTTAAGGTTGTTATTACCTCTTGTTTCTCACACCGAGTATGACTCACGTGAGCTTAGAGCGAACATCAACCATAACACTCCCTTTGGGCCACTAACCATGTGTAAGTCCCACCAACATTTTTTTAGATCATTGTCCACAAGAACAACTTGATCATTAATTCATTCTTTAATTGAACTACACGGACTTTGATCCTTGCCCTACAGGCTGGGTATGTAGGCAACCTCCCAAAGGTTCAAGCCCAAAGAACAATCTCTTCACATCGTTTCACCACCATCTCATATGATGATGATTTGTGAAACCGCCCTTGGAATCAATATCTTTACATTGATTAACTTTCGTCCTTGTTATATGACGTTAAACTATACAACACTTCTGTCCGGTATGACAATAAACTACAATATTCTTTGATTTCCTCATTTGAGAAGGAACCATTATTAACATTGATTCTTTTTCAATCATGGTTTTCATTTTTCAAAAGACTACGTACATACATGGTAATGCCTAAACTTTTTTTTAGGTTAAAACCATCATTGCACTAAAGTCCCCTTTTCACCCTTCACATGTACGAACCAAATTTGTACAAAGGGTAGTTCTAGAACTACGTGGACTTGATTCCCATCCTTATGGGATACCTAGGAACATTCGAGTGTCCCTCGAATCCAGTCCCAAATCTTTTGGGCCTAACCCCAAATTTCACTTTCAGTCCCTTGGCTGAAAAGTCCTCATGAAAACACACACTGTGTATTCATTATTATGGTCCGAATTCTATGACCCTAAACTAAGATTACTCATACTTTCGTCATGCACGACGTTAAACTGTATTTCAAGAACTACGTATGGCTTGATTCTCATTCTTATGAGATACGTAGTGAAGTCCAAGTTTCAATTCAGGACCCAGCCACAACATGATTATGGTTTTCATTGACCTATGTATCTCTATATACATTGGAAAATACCCATATTTATGTATTATAATCCTAACCTTAAATATTTTCAGATCTTCATAACCCTTTTCATGACTTATAGTCACAAAAATGTCAAACTTCTGAGAATTCTTTTGCCTGACTATGCAGCACGTGCCCATAGGTGGCCTTGCATAAACAGTCCACATAACAGACTTGTCAGCCAAGAGATGCTATTTATTTGACCATGCAGCCAATGCCCATAGGTGGCCCTGCATGTTTTCAACCCCCTAACGGGTTTGTTAAATAATAGTAACTTCATTCTTGGGAAGAATGCCTCTTTTGTCCTTATTTGCCTTAAACGACAGTATGTAGGGATCCGCAGAAATAGCCATCCTTAACGTATTTGTCTCATATCCTTTTTCATGATCTAAAAGTATTCAAGTCTATGATTTATTCTTCTTCCCTACGTTTGGGTCATACCTTCGTAGGAGTGATATTCATCCAGTTCTTTGATATTCTTGTTTGGAAATATCTTCTCCATATTCAAGTACCTCTTTCCATACAACAAACTCTATGCTTTAGAAAATTTGAATCTCCATAAACTTTCACTGACTTTTAGCACTAGGAAAGTAAATTTCTGGGAGTTCTTTTGCCTGACTATGCAGCACGTGCCCATAGGTGGCCTTGCATAAACAGTCCACATAACAGACTTGTCAGCCAAAAGATGCTATTTTATTTGACTATGCAGCCAATGCCCATAGGTGGCCCTGCATATTTCAACCCCCTAACGGGTTTTGTTAAATAATAGTAACTTCATTCTTGGAAACTACCTCTTCTAATTCTATTTAGCTCTTTTTCATATCATTCCTCAGATTCAAATATTCTTAAGCCATAGTTTGCATTTTTTTTCCCTCATACTTGAGTATGGTAAATATGTTTTCAGATAAATTGTCAAGGAATTGAATCCATTTTAATCCATTTTTCGGTCAAAGCTATTTCGACCTTAAACATTAGCCCCTTTATGTCCGGCGTGCATGACTTTAAACTGCCCACACAAAAGACAAAGGAACTCTGAATAAAAGTCAAGTTCCAGCTCACTAAATATACATTTTTTTGTATGATTTAGGTAATATTGAGCAGTTAAAAGGTTCAAAGTTTGTAGGGTTATTTGTAATAATCCTAGTAAAAATCAAACTATGCTTACTAAGCCCATTGGCTTAAGTAAATTTGAAGCAGGTAATGGAAGAATGCAAGTACAAATGATTGAAGACAAAAGTGTTTTTCATTGATACACAAGAGTTAGAAGGACATCCACAGACTGGAATCTATTCTCTTTTTCAAGAATTACAGAAGATTGTCAACATAAGTCTTCATTTGATGTATAGCATCCTGAGCCTTATCAACAGTTACTTGAAGCTCGTGTACTTGACCAGCTTCACTCTTTTCAGCTTGCTGAAGTGCCTTCTTAGCATCTGCAATGGATTTCATGCCATTCATATGAGTTTCATCCAATGATTTATTAAGCTGATCAAGCTCCCCAGTAACAGCATCTAACTGTTGCTGGAGTTGCACCTGCTGGACGACCTTTTCTTTGATTTTTTGCTTCAGATCCTTCATCTTGACAGCATAATCAGCTTCAGCCTGGGATATCGCAGCCTCAAATTCGCCTATGTTGACTGACAATTTCACTCTGGTCAAATCTTCGCGACTTGTCTGCATTTGCCCCCTCCTGAAAATAATCTGTTTCACTGCAGCATGGATCTTTTCATACCCAAAACCACCGAGTCCCATTATAACAAATTGGGATGACAATCGGGAAATTTTTTATGGTAGCTCTTCTAAAGGCACCCCCGATATGATGTTCCATATGTTGTTCCATGCCTTACGTCGTGAAAAGCTGAACGCTTTGAGCATCTCTGGATCTGATTCAACATCTTCGTCAGAAGGGGGTATGTAATCTGGAATTAACATGCTTAAGGAAGTGCCTCGTCCTGCTCTTTCCCCTCTGACTTGGGATTCTTCACTTTCAATTACCGTTGGGGCAGAGGCTGAAGCCTCATCTCCGGATCTAGCCATTACAGTTGATGGCCCTACATGATCAATTGAAAATATTTTAGTTGAATCTTAAAGGATAACAAAAGAATGGATTGTCTTGCAAATAAAGTACAATCACAAATATTGTTATCCCTTACCCAATGGTGGTTCAGCAACATGAGAAGACTTCTCCCCATCTTTCCCGGTTTCAACAGGATTTTCAAGATGGGTATCAGGAGAGTTTATTGGATTTAGCTCTACTTGAGCTAATGTTTCTGCAATGATAGGGTTGACATCAGTGTCCACACCCTCTTCAGGCATTAGCAGTTCAGCAGCTTCTACGGAAGAAACTGCATATTATTTTACATCATGATTAGAAATATGTTTTGTTTTTAAAAGAAAAATTTGGGCGAAGGGTAACACTCACGCCCAAGGTCTTCTAAATCACATGACAATCTAGCATGATCATAAAATTCTTCAAAAGTCATTCCTTGATTCATCATTTCATCTAATGATACTTCAGAATCTTGGTTAGTCTCACCAGTGGGAGCATTTGCTACGTCTTCTTGCTGACTTATGTCCTGCAACCCCTGACCCTGGACAGCATCTTCAGTAGTGGGAGGGATACTGGGAATGGATGGTAGCTCTTCTCTAGGAGTAACCAAGTTAGCTTGAGTCTGTGGTTTTTCTACAGCACCCTCCACGACCTTTGAAGAAGGATCAGTCCCTTCCCTCAAGGGGGAAATTGAAGAAGCCCCTGCAATCCTCAGAAATATGAGTAACCATATGATTATGGGTATAAACTCATGATTGTTCGATGGACTTACCACTGCTAATGAAACGTTTAGCTAAGTATTTCCTCCTTCGTTGCCTTGGCTTCTTTTGTTTTTTTGGAGTTTCAGTTGTCTCCTTTATTGGCACTTGGATTGGCGAATGAAAGGCTATGTCCAGTGCCTCATTCATGGCCTGCTGGCCTGGAGATATCTCGCCTGGTTTGCGAGGAGAATCAGCAGCAGCCCCAACAGCGGTACCACCAGGGCTATATTGTGGCGAAGGAACCCCGGTCCCTTTCTTTGCAAGCTGCAAGATGAAGAAAATAACTTCCTTAAGTAACAAAGCTTCAACTGAAATCAAGTTGCAAAGAAAATAAGGAAAGAAAACTTACATCTTCAGGAGCCATGTACTCTTGCCACTCCTCATCTCCAGAACCACTAGCCCCCTCAGTGGTGCCACGATCAATCATTTCCTTCACCCGCCTGGTGATAGGAACCGAATTATCAGTGGCATATATGAGCATTTCCAGCTCTCTGATATAAGCTCGCACTTCATTGGGGTTATCTCCGTATTGAAGGTCTTTAGAAGCTAGAAGATATCCTATCCCAGGAAGTTGTAGGCCCTCACACAAATCCAGCCAGGCGGTCTCAGTATCACAGTATAAGCTCTGCCATAGCTGAACAGCCTCTGGTCTTAGATATAAAGGCTGTGAGGAAGGTCCTACAATTTTTTATTTTAATTTCTTCCCGACTCCTGCAACTACAGATAGAGAATAAGAAAGTGAGACTTATTACTTTATAAAGTAGCAGTGATTGAAGTTATTACAATCAAATAACTCACCAGGAGCTGATGGAGTGGGTCTTTTAACTCTGGACGGAGGATTATATCGGGCACGAAACCGCTTTGCTGCCGGTTGTGCCTCATCATCCCCATCATGATAATCCGAGGAATCAGTTCTAGAGGAGGAGTCTGTTGAACCTATTTCAGGAGGAGAAGCATCACCTTCATGAGGAAGAGTTTCTTTCTCTACAGTCCTCTTCCTCTTTCCCACTTGATATACAGGGTGATTCAATATCCCTTTAGGGTATGATGCTATCCAGTGTTCGGCATAAAATGTAGTCAGATAATGTGCCGCTTTTTCAACTGGTAGATCAAATACTGCCCCAGTCTTCTCTCTTGATGTCAGCAACCATAGTTGTCGAGCAACCATCGGATGTTGCTCTAACCTGACATGTACTGGAGGGGATACAACAATCTGTTGCAAACATTTGAATTGGCGTGCAAATCTATATGGAGCATAGGCCTCGCATATGATTTCTCCATCAATCCTGGATACTAACACGCCATCCCTACAAGCTAGCATGTATGCCCTCAAATCCAAAGGGGCTTTCCCATCATCAACAAACCGCCCAGATGGCGGACTTCCATAAGAAAAGAAGTTGAATTCCTTATACATTCTTAGTCTTACTTTTATGTCATAACCATTGACATCTAATGGAGAAATTCCAGAGAATGCTTGCACTGACGGTCTGAAAGAGCTTCCAAGAATTTGTAATCCATTCTGTACATTGTAAGTCCTGAAGTGAGTGGCGATCCATCCCCACAAAACCTGGAATGGTCCCACTATTCTTAAAGGAGATTTACCCTGGAAGACGTGAAGTAAACTCCTGTGAATCTTTGCTAAAATGGGGGTAGCTAACCCAACCATTTTTCCCTCAGCCAACTTGGCCGCAATGACGAAGGTCCCTGGCCTAACGCCTCCCTTCGAATCCCTGACCGGCAAGAGATAAATACTGAGCCACATTGCCAAGAAACCCGCCAGACGAGTTTTCTTTGGAATTCTTTGATTTACTTCATAGCCCCATTTTTCAAACTCTCCTGCTTCTAGAGTTGGCCAGAATGTGCCAGGAGCTCCTCTCTTCTCAGGTTTTGGACAAGTGGTAGGACGTCTGGGCCGGGTATCCTTGGATTTCTTTTTCTTGGATCCTTTTTCCTTTGGCTCCATCCCTTTCTTCTCAGTAAGAAACACATTCATCCATTCTTCCGGATGGATATCTTTTCTGAAATGAGTTAATGAGGTCTCTGAACTCTTGAGCTTGTGAAAGATTTTGAATAATTCTCGAGCCAAAGAAGGAGTCTTCTCTGGATCATTCCAAGTCACCTTGGGAGGAATGAATTCATCATACATATCGCCCAAGATTGGAGCTCCTGAAATCTTGTGGACATCCCACAAAATGATACCTACTTCTCCATGAGTCAAGTGGAAAGAATTAGTCGCTGGACTCCAATGGCTGAGTATCTCTGGCACGAAGATATCATGTCTGTAAATATATGTTTGCCCAACCCAAACAGCCTCATATATTGCAGCTCTCTTCAGATCCTCAATAAACTCTGCGCAAGTCTGTCGCACCCAGTATACCCACATCCAAGTTGGTTTCACACCTCCCCCAGGACGGAAATCCCAACTTTTCTTCCAGCCTTTGGATTGATCCATCTGAGCATTTCGGAATATTGAAGGATGACAATGTGGTTGAAGCTCAGGTGTATGTTTTTTCAGATCTGGTGTGCAAGGGCTATGATGCATCACATAAGCCTTCTCCACTGTTCCAGCAGTTTGAAATGATCCTCCGCCTGAGATATTTGCTGAAGAAAAATTGGTATAATTCTGAAACCAAGAAAATGGAAGATAATTCTTTACTTCTGGAATAATGACTTCTTGCAGATGACCATGACCATACAAAGGTAGGTAAGTGCAGTGAGGAAAGTCGTGATGATATTTCTTCAGATACTTAGCCAAATCTGGAAGAGTGCTGTTTTTGACAGTATAGTAATCAGGGCCAATGATATTCATCATATCATCTATCCGCTTGCTAGCCAGTTCATCAATTAATCCAGGTCTAAGAGCCATTTGAATCTGCACAGGAGTTGAATAAATTAAACTCTTAAATGGGTTTTATTTTTCATAAAATTTGTGAAAGAATTTGAAAAAAATGGCTAAGGCATTAAGGCGCGCAAGTATGGAGATGTCGCGCAAGTGATACATGTGCCGCGCAAGTTTTTGTCGCGCAAGTATTACCGCGCAAGCCCTATTACCTTGAGAGTAGCGCGGCAGTGAAGAAACAGTGAAAACAAGAGACTTGCGCGGCGAGAGCTCGAGAAATCTGGAACTTCAGATGCCATCTACGGCCGGAAGCGGTATATTTATAGGCTCGGAAGCCTACCTGCGCACCGTACCCAGAGCAATTAAGGCTTGCGCGACGCACACTTGCGCGCCGCCCTGTGCGTACTGAAAACTTGCGCGCCTCCCTTTTCCTTTGGAAGGATTCGATTTCCTCAGAGTCAAATCCTCATTTTCTCTCCGGATCCAACTCTGAGGGGGGACTTTTGTTGACGCTCCTTTCGTCACAGAATCTAAAGATCGGAAAAGGGAATATCTGAGATCAAAGTGATTAATCCTTTGAAGAAACATCAAAAATCGACAAAGGGATAAAAAAGGAGAACATTGCCCATAGATCGCGCAAGTTCCCTCTTGGTCGCGCAAGTACACTTGCACGCCGCCTCAATACTTGCGCGACTCCTCATGTTCGTGCAAGGGACTTGCGCGACATATGTGGTAACCACCTGGTAACCGCCCGGTAACCGCCCGGGGTCTTCTTTTGCCTATAAATAGACCCTGTGGGCCCCCCATTCGAGAGGATCATTTTCCAGAAACTCGGATTGAAGCTCCCGACGCCCAAGTCTCTTCTCAAAGCTTCCGGAACACTTCTAAGGTAATTTCTTACCTAGAACGGAAGATCTAAAGAGAAAAAGGAAGGCATAAGTGTTGAAACTTATCAAACACTTGCGCGCCTACTTAATTCCTTCAATATAACTTGCGCGTCCCTCTTCTGGAAGAACCTCAAGAGGATGGTAAAGGGTTTAATAAAGAGTCGCTCAAGCATTTCAATGCTGGTTGAAAATCGCGCAAGTACCCCTCATGTCGCGCAAGTATACTTGCGCGACCAATACTTGCGCGCCACCGCAGGACTTGCGCGCCTTTCAAGACTTGCGCGCCCCTAGCTTTTTGGGTGCCCATCTTGCCCATTTTTTACCCCTCTTAAGCCATTTCACCCTTCCTATTCAAGATTCAGTCTTCAAGATACTCTTCAAAGCCATTTATGGCATGATTTCTTGATTTGACATCCTTATCTGAAAGGAATTCTGTGAAATATCTCTCAAAACCTAGTGATTTAAACATATTTATGTCACCAAAGATTGAGAGTTCATTCATTTCAACCCCATCCTTTAAGATGAGAGAATCCTAACCTGGGTCTCCTTTTCAGGAATAAATCCCCAGTTATAAAAACCTTTGATCTGGGCATCTTTCTTAAGAATAAGCCCCAATCAAGTCCTTTAATCTTGGGCATCCTCCTCAGGAGTAAGCCTCAAACCTTAATCCCTAACCTGGGTCTCCTTTTCAGGAATAAGGCTCAGTCATAACCTTGGGCTTCCTTTTCAGGAGTAAGCCCCAAGTCCCCTAACCTAGGCTTCCTTCTCAGGAATAAGTCCTAGTCATAAATCTTGGGCATCCTTCTTAGGAGTAAGCCCCAAGTCTCTTAAAATTTCTCTTAACCAGTCATAAATTACCTTTGATTTGGGTTTCCTTTTCAGGAATAAAACCCAATCATAAGTCCCCTCCTAACTTGGGCATCCTCCTTAGGAGTAAGCCCCAAGATTAGAGTATTCAAATCTCCATGAAGCACATATAACTTTGTGGACCCTGTTCTTGGATTTTCTCCCTAAAAGTAAATCCTAAACCTTCGTCTATCTGGGCAGTCATCTATACATAAGCCCCAAAACAAATTCTTATGATTGCATCTTTTATGGCACAATTGTCTAAATTTTACCAATACCTCTTGTTTCTCACACCGAGCATGACTCACGTGAGCTTAGAGTGTAAAAGTAATTATGACATTCATCTTTGAGCCATCAATCATAAAACATCATATCCCATTCCTCGAACTAGGTGGGTTCTGATTCCTTTTTTTCAAAACAAAGGATACGTAGGTAGCCCATTTATGGGTTCGATCCCAACATTGAAATAATCTATGTCCTTCTGAATGACGATAAACTTCAAGTGCCCCACTGAGTGGCTTTAAAACCAGCCTGGTCATCAAAATGACCAAGAGACTTTTATATAAATGTTTTGAAGGATACCATTGACCAAGAATCTCTAAACAAATATAGATGATTCTATATTGATGAATAACCTCGAATACATATAAAAGATTCTCTAAATTTCTTGCATATTTAATCATTGATTGTTAAAACTAAAGGAAAGCTCATTTTATACTTGGTAATGTAATAAGGATTCACAAACTTAACTTAAATCTATAAAGAGAGTCCCGGAGTAGACAATAATTCCCCTCAAAAAGGTGTGATGAGTCCGACCTCCCATCCTCTCGACCAATGCAAATTCCTAAGCCTCATTAGCCCACAAGCTAATGAGCGCCTGCCTTTGGAAAGTAGGTCCAAACGGATGTGGAATCATTGGATGTTTCCGGTTCTACGAAAAAACCCGTTAGAAACCGATCGGAACGTTTGAATCTCCCGTCCAGGAGGTCATCCCCGGATTCCGCGCGAAACAGTCTCCATATGAATCTATGTATGAGAAATAAGCATGTAATCCTATGTGTTGGGATGTTGTTGGAGAACGAAAGTGACTTAGACCTGATCTTGTTCAAGAGATGATAGAGAAAGTTCATGAAGTCTAACAACAAACCAAGCTTATTAGAGTTGGAAAAAGAGCTATGCTAAAAATCATAAAAGGGACTTGGAGTTTTAATTTGGAGACAAAGTCCTCCAACCAATATCACCATAGAAAAGAGTCATGTTATTTGGAAAGGGAAGCCTATAATAAGGTACATTGGCCTCTTTGAGATCCTGGGTCACAAATGAATAGTGACATATTAGTATTCACTTCCACCAAATATGGATCATGTTCATGGAGTGTTCCATGTATTTATCCCAAGTAAGTACATACCTTCCCCTTCATATGTACTAAATTTTTATGTGGTACAACTAGAGAATGACCTCTCATTCATGGAGAAGCCATTCAAGATCTTGGACCATAGTGATAATGTTCTATTCAATAAAACTACTCATCTTTTCAAAGTTCAATGGTGGATTCATATGTATAGTGAGGTTACTTGGGAGTCAGAGGAAGTGATAAAGGATAAATACCCTCACATATCTTTAACCTAGTATGTAATATGAAATTTCTAGGGAAACATTTCATAAGAGGGAAAAACGTAAGATTTTTTTAATATCAATGTATTTTAACTTATAATTATGTTATATAGTATAAATTTCATACAACATGTAGATATCCACAAAATATTATTCTCATCAATGAATAATTAAATAAGTGGTGTTAATATAAATTATGTAAAAAATTTCAATGGAATCGTAACTTGACAGTTGGAATAGTAATGTGACCCTTAGGAATTGTAATCTGGCCAATAGAATAGTAAAATCACCTATGAATGTACAAATAAAATTTAGGTATCTTATAAATTAAAATGAGATATGTTTATATCATGGTATAAGTAAATAATTTTTTAAAAAATGATAATTTAAGTGTTGGTATTTTTATAAAATGTAAATATACATTTAAAATTTAAAAAAAATATAACTATTTAAAAGAAAATTTATTTCTATAAAATGGATTAATAAAGTAATATGTTGTTCTTTATGGTTATAAGATTATTTTACGTGACCATAATTAATTTTCAAGGCGTTTTGAAATTAGGTATAATATTAAAATATGTATTTTTTTAGTAGAAGATGAATTTAATTTTAAATTTACTTATTCATATTTAGAAAATTATTTTCATAAAATGGAGTCCATTTTTGAAATATTTGTGTCACTAAATTTTCAGGATTAATTTAATGTATTTTTCATAAATTAGTTGAATTTTTGTGAATTGTTAAATAAAATAATTCGTAGTATTAAACATTTTAAGAAAAACATGAATTTTGATTTCATGGATGTAATGAATTGGGTTTTGACCTATAAGAATTTGGAATATTTATAATAATATATTAGATGCCTATAACTGATCCAGTGTGGGATTTTAGGTCCCAGAGAGCCTCAACGTAGTGATATTAAAAATAATAATTTTATTTTGTAACATGTGTGCTATTTATCTTGGAATGTGGAATAAAACATGAGTGGAGTCTCATACCTAAATTATGAGACCACGGTTGAGTTCAGAACATCATGTTTATCCATGGAAAGACATAAAGTTTTCTACTATAGGTGTGTAATTGAGGGTGAGTTGGCAAAGCATTGTGTGGAAATATTATTAATTAAATGAAAATTTAATTAATAGTTTATACTATTCCTACCCCCAAAACCCATGGTGCACACGACATAAGAGAGTTGAGCTAATCTCCTCTCCCACTTTTGGTGTGATGGAGAACTGAGTCCAAATTAATAGCAATGAGGTGCAACCAATCTCTATTCATTGCTTTGATTGTCATCTCATCGAGGAGCAGTAAGATATAAGCATCATTCTAGCCCTAAAGAATAAATGTTTCACCAACGAGGTAGGTGGATTTTTTTATGATATACTTTTTTATGATTTTTTTATGGTTTCAGATCCCGTTGAAAATTTCAAGACATCCCTTCTAGGTCAATCTAGAGATTTTGGGGGAATCTTGGGTGATTTGGGTGACATTGAGGGAAATTCCCATTAGAATTTCTGTCTACATGGAATATAAAATAGTGAGACACACTTTGAGTTATTACCATTCAAGGAAGATGAATGTTGGGGACCATAAGTCATGTTCTAGAGTTTCATTCCCTTTAGTGACCCAATGTTATGTGTCCAGATTACATAACTAGGGTATTCATGTGACAGTAAATTGATGTGTAAAAGTACACGACCAAAGTACATGGGTATTGGGTGTCAAAAATGAGAATGAAAAAAAGACATAGAAAGTTTTTGTTTATCCTGGACACACTGTGTACCTGGTGGTCCATGCCTTGTGTGAGGCACAGATGGCTGAGATATGTGGAGGAAGAACACAGTTAGGGGATAGGTGATGTAATGAAAACCACAGAACGCCCTAATAGGGGAGGGCTGAATTAGGGTGTCAAAGTTTTCTTTGAAATTTACAGATCTTTTCCCATGTTGGTAGGATCCTATTAAACCTATCTGATGAAAACAAAAAGTAAACAAACAGTCACATGCAAAGAGGTATCACAAAAATTTTACATGGTTCACTCCTAAGGGATAGTCCATGGAGAATACACCAATAGTGTTTTAGTTGTAACTAAATCCAATAATCTTAAATAGTTGTGGAGTACACGATTTTTTACAATGTCACATTATTCCAGACACACTACCTATAAAATATTTTAGGGATAGCTCACTGCATCACTTAGAACACTTCCTTAAAGTCACCCTATCTCACTAAATTGGTAGGGATCCAAACCTAGTTTATAGACATGTAGGTCCATTATTTTCATTGAATCCCACAACCTCATCTGTGGATAGATCTCCTATTGATGTCCTGCTTTTACCCATAGTTTTAATACACCTTTCAATGCAATGCTAGTTAGGGAACTGTTCCTATATGAATAGACATGCTTCCTCCATGAACTATGTTGCACCATCTAGTGCCTGTTCTTTGTGGACCACTTATCCTCCAAAGAATTATTTTTCTTCTACGGATCATATCTACTTCTGTGGACCACTTATTCTTCCATAGACCAAATCTTCTTATACAAATCATCCCTTCCTCATAGAAGAGTTCTTATTCTATGCATTTCATCCCCTCCGTGAACTATTTTCTATTGTGGGATAATATTCCTGGAAAATACATTCCACAAACTGTCTCCATGGATTACTTTTCCTTTCATTAAATCCTCCTCTCAAACCTATTCTCGTTTGTAGGGTTTTTTTGTCACGAACCACATTGGAATTCACAGAATTATTCCTAGATTTTAACTAAAAATAATTCTACATAAATATGGGATTACTAGTCCTTATATAAGAAAATATATATAAAAATAACACTAATCAGATTTCCCCAAAGTTTCTTTGTGGTGCAATCTTCACCTCGTACCATGCTCCTCCCACAAACCATTTTCTATCTGCATTCCACGTAGCACCTTTGTTCCAACGAAATAGCTCATGTCCTCCGCAAAAGAATCCATTTGAGGATCCTAAAATCACCACCTAGAATTTTAAAACTAAAAGATAACCCACATACTATTTTCTCCTACAAACTATAAGGCTTCTATGAACTATTTATCCTTTGTGGTCCGTAAAACATGATTCCCACAAACCATTTTCCCTACGTTTTCTACATACCACACTACGTTTTTTGCATAGTGTTTCTATTTAGAAATCAAATTATGAATACTCCCTTTTCAAATTTCTAACTATGATTCATGTTCCATGTACTATTCACTCATATGTGGAAATCCTTCTCTTTTTAAAAAAAACACCATATTTTGAGGCCAAAAAATTTGGTAGACACTAGGAAAGGATGCCAACTTTAATAATATTTTTAGCTTAAACTGTAAGATCCATTTCCCTGAAAACTCCTTGATATTCCTTGTGAGGATTTTAATCAAACAAAAACCATACTCTATTTATATAAAATAACATCCTTGGTTCAAATAGGTAGTACAGGTCGGGTAGAGGCTGTACACATCGTGTATGCCAACATGGCCAGCCATGTCATGAAAATGGGGTACATGACCTGGTTCATGAGAGGGTTCACACACTGTGTGAAAACTAGTTCATTTCATGTACCTTCCTTTGGATCTTCATGAGATCTTCTACCTTGCATATATACATCCATGGAACTCATATTCTGGCATATGGGTTGCCAATCCTGAGCAGTTTTTCATTTAGAACATGATGGTGGCCTCTGTAGTGATATATAAGATACAATTTAGTTTTATTTGAGAATGATACTATTATAGTAGTTCATATCCTTGGATAATGATTATGGTGGAACACTAGGTTTACATCGGGGTTGGTACCTTTGTAGAGAAATTATCTCTTCTGAATACCTTTCTATGATAAAAAAAATTGTGTAAATACATAAAATTTATTTCATTTTAGAAGAAAATTTTAAAAAATAAATTATATGATACATGGTATTTTATGTTTTTGGAACATTTTTATTTGAATATGAGACATTATTAAAATATACCACAGATGGGTGGTAGGAGCAAACTCAAATATATTTTAACAAATATTTGGTTTAACACTTTATCCTAGATAAACACATTTATCCATATATTCTTTTTAAATAATGTTAGTAGAGATAAAAATTACTATTTATATCAATATTCAACTCTTTTAATTTAAAAACCATTGTTTACAAGATCATATCATGAGAAAAATGATAAAATAAACATCTTATGAAACATTAAATTATTTCTAAATTTTCCAAGTCTCCAATATAGAAACACGTTTTCTTTATCTCCTTGAAATAAAAAGCATGGTTTTCATTCATTTCATTTATTTTCTTATATTTTAATTATCCTATATACTTAAAACACATATAAAATATAAAATTATCATTATATACCATAAAATAAATAAATTATATAACATTAATACCCAAAATTAGATGTTCCATGTGGATTCAAATAGCCCTTCAAGGGACCCATACAATTTTTTCTTCATTGGATAACTTTTCCACAATGAACACATTATCGTTCCTTTTTCATTCCAAGTTTTATAGGCAGTGTGGGATTTCTGTAACATCTTTTATTCCATTTTGGATAGTTCTTTTATCTATATTCTTTTGTAAAATTATAATGGTACGTGAATATGCTCCACCCATGTCATGTTCAATAATAATAAATATATTAGGGAGATAAGGTAGAGGATTTTATAGTTCACTCACATTTTAATTAAAAAAACTATTAGAACCCTTCCAAAACATATTGTGGACTAAAATACATTTTCAAATCATGAATTACTAGAAAATGTACAAACAACCACTGTTTTGGAATAACCCAGGGGTGTTAGGATTAGATGGAAACCTATACCCATGGATTTAGAAAAGTATGGGTATAGGTTGGAAATTGTCACCTATACCCATGATTTTTTAAAAACCATGGGTATAATGTTTTTTCAAGACCTATACCTATGGTATTTAAAATAACTATGTGTATAGGTCAAACATATACTCAAAATTTTTCAGAAATGTGGGTATGGGGTTTTTTTAATCTATATAGCCATTATTCTTAACAAACTGTGGGTATAGGTCATTCTTATACTAATACGTTTCTAAAACCATCGGTGTATCCTTCTGGCGTTAAGTCAAGGAAAAAAATATTTCTACAGGATAAGAAATAATTCTTCGGGAATACATATTTCCATGATTTTCCACTTATATCAATGGTTTAGATAAATATATTAATAAAAATTTATATTTATATACCGATAAGTCAATGTGGTGTAGTTGTTAGGTTCTATAATTTTATGTAGGATGTCTTTGGATTGAAACCTGTAATTGGAAATTTTTTAAAACTTGTACCCATGATATCGAAATTGTGGGTATAGGGTTAACGGAACAGTTTCATACACCTATTCCCATAGTTTTTAAACTATGTGTATTGAATTTACATAATATGGGAAAATCATATATCTATAATAATGACTAAACCCCAAAAGGTTTCCAATACCCTAGGTATTTCCTATACCCATGGTTTTGGGGGATATTCACACAGTTGAAAACTACGGGTATAATATCCTTTTCTAGTAGTGATTCATTTGAGGTTATCCTAGCCTCTCTAGGTTATTAACATATCTAATAATGTGGATTAAGTGAGTGGATACTAAGGTTACCTAAACCATATTTCATTGAAGAAGTGTTTTAGACACTTCATAAAATTTATCTGATTCTTTCTCTTGGTAGGGTATTTTCGTGTTATCAATCTTTTGAATGGAATTAATAGTCTCATGTTTCTTTTTAAATGTTTACTCCATTGATTCTAGAATGAGTGTAGAGACTTTTGTGAATCATTTTCATTTTTTTTTCATGGTTATTTAAAAACTTTAATTGAATATCATCAACAATTTATTTACCCAGAAAAGGTTTTCCATACTCATAAATAGTTTCTTCTTGTTAGAAAAAAACTATCTAATTTATAAAGCAATGAAGGATGGTTATACAAATAATTTTTTTCTTTTTCATGGACTGAACTCAAGGTAAATCTTAAGTATGATTCCACTAATCTATATAATAATAATTTATAAGATGATTATTATGTTTTATAATGAATTTATAATGAATTTTATTAAATGGGATCCCAAAAAATGATGATTTTTTTGGAAAAAGTAAAATCCATTAGGGGGTCAAGATTCATATTTCACTATGGGATTATTACACTAAGCAGCTCCTATCATCCCTTAATTATTTAGGTAATGAATCAACCTAAGTATATCTTATATTATTTTTTATAGCTAAGTGTTAATCCATTTTTTCAATTCAGTTTATAGATAAAATAAAATTCATCAAACTATCATCCTCCATAAGAGTTTCCCAGCAATGTTGAACCCAAAAAAAATCAAAAAAGGATTAAAAAAACAACTCAGGGTCACCCTACTATGGAAAAACCTACCAATAGATGGTCCATTATCACCAATTTCATGATTTATTTATACAAGATAATTAGGGGGAACCCTGATATGGAAGAACCGGAAAGGTTAGATGATAAAGTTATTGGAAAGTGTTGCCTTGGAAGGAATAACACACTTTTTATTTGTAGGGGATTTTAATCTCACCATATTATGTCATGTTGTTCCATTTTATTTTAATGACCTAACCCGTCGGGGGAAACCTGTTATGCGAAAGGATGGGATTCCACAACCCCAAGCCACACACGAATAGGCTAAGGGATTGCTAAAAACACCAAGAAGGAATAAATATAATTAGAGGCCTTTTAATACTGAACATGTATGCATGAAACCAAATATCTCTATGCAATAGTGCAAAGAAATATAAATTAAAGAATATAAAATCTTGATATTATACATGCATATGTTAAACTTCTACAAAAAAATATAGTACAATGTTATACAACCAAAGAGTAAAGGAGAAAAAAATATATTCCCAATTAGAAATGAAGTCACATCTAGGAAATAATTGGAAAAAAGAAGCAGGAGAGAGCCCATCTTCTGATCTCCAAGGTCAAATGTTGTATGTGGTCAATGAACTCAGGTATCACTATGCCCCAACATAATCATTGTACATCTATCCATCATCTTCATAATACATGAGACATTCAAGAAAATACCATAGATGGGTGTGAATATACATACCAAATAATATACCCTAAAACCAAAAGGTTGCAATTGAGAGATACAATAATATTCAACTCAACCCCAGAAAATAAACCCAATGAGTACACATATAAATGATTTTAAGGTAAATCAATATAAAGAGAAATGGAATCTCTATCTTACATCTCATTCGTTGTTGAGTTTTTGTGAAACTCTAAAAGTCTATCACCAATTCCAAACATAAAATTCAATCCAAAATAATATGACTAGAGGGTCCTACACCTTGTTACCTTTCTCCAAATATAAGGGGGGATAAATCTCATATGGTAGAACTGCACCCTTATAGAGTAGAAAGATGATGGATTACTTCTCCATAGTTATACAACCCATTCCATGTATTTAAGAGAGTAAGGAACCTACCTATCATGGAATTGGGAACTGAAACCATGGTGCGACGTGAGAGTACTGAACCTGATATGCCTTTGACGTATTGAGGAACTTGTTCCCTAATTTGATAGGGGAGTACTGACCCTAAAATTTCATTAATATCATGGGAAACTCGCACCTTAGTGGGGTAGGGGGTTACTAACCCCATCATATCTATGATATAGTGGATAAAACATTCCCTTATGTGAAAGGGGAGTACTGACACCATCATCTATCTTATGATTCCTCTTATCAGTACCATTTTTAGGAATCCCATGAATTTTGTCAATGCTCAGAACATGTAATGGGCTAAATTCCCACTGGGCCTTCGGGATATGTAATGGGTCTCCCTCTATCCAATTAAGGAGTAATTTACTTTGCTTTAATAATAAATGAGGCTTCAGCCCCAACCTTTTCAAAAAAAATACATTTTTTTAGGATACAGATTGAGATTTAATACTATCACATATATTCCTTCCATATTTTTTCTTTTGGTGCATGTTCTGGCTTAGTTTCATTGGACATGGGAATTGTTTATACTTTGTAACATATAGTGGACCTTGGGGTTACCTATAGACATTGTGTTCACTTGGTTCATTTTGGGTTTTTTTATAGTTTTGTTGTACTTTCATTTTCTATATGAAATGATATTTAGTTTGTATATTTACTTATATTGGGAAGATCATTTATTTTACACTATTAAGTTAATTTTATATTGGAAAATAGCATTCCCTTAGTTACTCTATTGATTCCTGACACTATTTTCTAGTTTTGGAGGATTGGTAATGCCTCTTGCACCTTGTCTCGGACCAGATTAGGTAATCAGATTAGGGTTGACCCAAGTTGGTTTATGAAAAAATGGGAATAGATTATTTCAGTTCTTTATAGGATATAGCTTTCAATGCACCCTTTATTATTTGAGATATTGAGGTAAATGGAGTTGGACTATAGGATCTTGGGGTACAGATATGAGGGAGTGTTTGGCCAAAAATTTCTACAAAAATCCTTGAGTTTCCATGGGAAGTAGTTTTTTATTTTTTTCCCTCTAGTTACTTTGGGTTGTTTTTCATTTGGGAAATGAAAAAAGATTTGTTCCAATGGTATAAGAGAGATCATAGGGCCCATAAATCCATGTGGAGTTGGGGAAATTTTCCATAAAGACTCTTCATGATGGTGGCGTGATTGGTCTATGACTGCCATCCATATGCGCAAGTCACCCATCACCACTAGTTTCCCTTTATGAGTTATTTTGGGTCTTCCATGATTAAGATATATTTATTTGAAAAAACTTGTTCTAAAATTATGAAAATGGATTTTAATAAATAATATATTTTTTTGGAAGATGAAAAATGAGTTTCTAAAATCATTTTTAAGAAATCCTTGAAATCTTGATTTATTGTAAAATAATATTTGTAATTAAAGGGATTAGATTTATATAATCCGAACTTGGGGGTTGTAACATTTTTTATTTAGAAAATATAATATTATTTGAAATAGTGTCTTGGAAATTTGTTGTTAATGGGTATAAATTAGTTTTAATCAAATTATGTTTTATAGAATGTGATTTTTTGAGACGTTGAAAAAAATGTTTGGAATTGGAGGAATTTTTTTTATAGTCCCTAGAATTTTATTTTTTAAAAGATAAAATGGATTATATTATACAGTTTAAAAATTGTTTTTGATTAGTTTTTATAATTATTTTTAAATGGGTTTTTTTCAATTTAAACAAAAAATTATTTTGTGATGGGGTGGTTCTAGAGAATGTGTTTTCGGATATTTTTTGAATGGTTTTTTAAATTTGAAATGGGAGGTGGATTGAGAATGTGGAAAAAATGGGTTGAGTGTTTTGTTTTGTAGAGTGGTAATGTCTTTTTATAACCTTTGGTATTTCCATGGGTGCTTACATATATTTATATGTGTGGTAAAGTGGGTGAATGATGACATTGGTAGATGAGTTCCCAGATTGGCATGATTTGATGGGTGCCTAGAGTGGCATGGTAATGTGAATGTGTAGGGCTCCATGGGATAAAATTGTTATGTGTGCAACCCAATGATTTAATGTAATTTCAAAATAAAATTTAAGATGAATTTTTCCAAGTTTTGAAACCAATTTTTTAATATATGTCTTATTAGGAAATGGGAATGTTTCTAATGTGTTATTAGAAGATTATAATTCTTGTTTCTGGATTATTTTTGATTAATCTCTTTTTTTTGTTTTTTAGATTTTTCCCCACCAAAGGCTTGATTGATATTTGATGTGTAGCTATGGGTGGTTTACCATTATCAAATCTCTATATTGATCAACCATAAGGACTTCCTTATAGAGTTTTAAAATATTAATCCCCTATCTTTTACAGTCAAGCAGATCCTATGAATTTAGAAGAGTGGACGTAGAAAAGATAGAGAATCTTTTGTTTCATGGGGATAATTGAGTCTCTAAAGGTGATGTTTTCTAACTTTATGCATGATTTTATGAACAGAAGTGGTGAAATTCAGTCTCTTGAACCAATCCATTGGAATATCTTACCTGTGAATACATCAACACTCCGTTAATATAGTAATTTTCTATGAGATTGTAATGGTGAGAAGGGGAATAGAGATGTGTTGTCTACAACAAGGTGATGGGTCAGTTTTGGAATTTTTTTATTTTTTAGATATTGTTCCATTCCTTTTGGAGTGGGATGAATACGATTCCTTTAAGGCTTGGAATTTTGAGAATGAGATTCATCCTGATTTACAAATAATGGTTTCATTGTTTGGTGTAACCTTCTTTTCCGACGCGTTGAGTCAATATTTTTGGGTTGAAACTATACCAATGGGAGTTCTTTTGGTTGAATATCTTCCTATATTATCATGGATGATTAAAGGGAATATTTATAAGAAGATTGAAAAGAAAAATGAAGCTAGTGGTACCAGTCATGGAATTAAAAGTCATTTAGATCTTTCATCAGCTTATTCTAAGCATAAGATCATGGTGCTTCATCTGTGTGGCAAGACAGATCCTAGGAAGCCTTCATGTATGAGTGCTCATAAGACCTAATGTTGCTTTTTTACATCTTGTTCAATTTTAACGGTTATATCAAGGTGTTTCCAAGATGTGATGTGGAGCCATATCCAACCTTTCAAAAGTCACAGCAACCCTTTTTCACGAGTAAGGTATCATCTTGGGATTAGTTTGAAGACCATTTTTGTTTTAGTGTTACATAAATTTTAATGGATTTTTCTGGTGTTTTCTGTTCCATAGTATTTAATTTAAAATGTAAAATATTATATTGTGGATATCTTGATAACTTCAGTTTAAAGGAAGCATGTGTGTCTTTTGGAAGTTCTGAAATTTTTTCGTTTTGAGTGGAGGAAAGTTATGTTGTATGTTTGGTTTTTGTTTCCACTTGTTTTGGGAAAAATATTATGATAGTGCATCATCTAAGTCAATTTCTGAGTATAGGTTCCTTGGTGGGGAACGTTGAGTCTCATGGTGTACCATCATTTTTTTCTCTACTTGTGGTGCTTTGAACACTCGTGATACCAAAAGAATAAGTTCTGGTTGGGGATTATCAACTCTTGACTGTGAGGAAAAGGATTCTTCAAGAAATTAAGGATCTAACCACATTCCATGGAGTAAAACTTTTGCATATTCAGGAATCATAGGGGTGTTATGGACTTTGGTATAACTTTTACCTTCAGTAATGGTTTGAGGATTGTTTAAGTTTTTATGTTGTAGTTTCTTCTTCTTTTGGAGGTTCTGTTTTGCAGTGTAAGGCATATAAACCTCATTTCATCATTGCAGTACTTATGGTTTGAAAGCCACTATTTGTTTTTAATAAATCATGGTGGTCAAATTTTCTTGAATTGTAGTAGTTTTTCTTTTTAATATGAGAACCATTGATTGGTCACATTTTATGAAGATGATGAATCATGGTTTGGTTTTTTATTTGGTTTTGAGTTTCCAATGTTGGGCCCCCCTTCAGGTGGTGTTTGATTTGTGTGGGATGTTCCTAGGCTGGTCCATAATAGGTTTCTCGTGTCAACCTATGCTGGTTGGTTTAACCTAGCTAGTTCTTAATGGTGGGGACACCCACCGCTGGTCTTATGGTGGTCTTTGTTAGATATTGGCCAGTTTCATCTGATTTCTATGGTTTGGGAGTCTATTTTGGCCTCCCTTGTTGGAAATTAAGAAAATTATCCACTATTGGCTTGGTACCACATGGTTTTGTTTGATGTTATCTAATTCTGAGTTTGTATTTTTTCCATCCAAGTGAATGTTGGGTTTTAAGGCGTACTCTCAATAGTCCTATTTGAAAAAAGGTTACAGAAGTTGTATCTTGAGATTCATTGTCATTTCTAGAGAAATTTATTGAGTTCCTTGGATTTTTTTAGGTAAGATTTTTGAGTTTATTTGTGGTAGTTGAGGATATATTGGTTTTGAGGTAAGATTATGTGGTTGTGGAAATCTTTTATTTTTATTCAATCAACCATAAAATGTTGTGGATTTCATTAGGAAGAAAGTGTAATTGTGGGAATAACTGTCAAACTGAGATTTATGTTTTTTCCATTGGTTTTGATTATATTTTGGATATCGGATTTCCTCTCGATACCCATGTGGTCTAGATATGATTTCTCAGGCATTCTATTATTTATTTTTGGTCCCTTTTTAATTCTTTAGTTTTCCCCTAGGTTGACATGATAAAGTTGACAATTTGGGCATGACATCATGTTGTATATGGTTTTCACTTGGTTAGAAGAAACTGTATGACATGCTCTAGGAAACCATCTAAGCATTGGGTTGTCTCTGGATTAGGGTGCACAACTTAAGTACAATTAGGAAATCTATGTAGAAGGCATGCACATAGTTCTTCCATTTTGGATAGAACCATATCGAACAGTTAGTGCACAATTTCCCAAATCATGGGGCATACCATGAGAGTGCCTAGGTTTTCTAGTAAGGGGAGAACAGTTGGCACATGATTTGAAAATCCAAATCATGTTTCTTAACCATGCACAGTGCCTATGTCATTAAAAATGTGAATTCTCCATTCTACTGTCTTAGGATTTTAACACCAAAATTACTTCTATCTTGATATCCTAATTTGTGAGACCCAAATGGATACCCTCCCTTCTTATCCAAGAATATTATCCTATCACACGGTGTGGATATAGTGTTTTCATGATGTTTGAAGGGTGATTTATCAAGGTAACCATCTCATATATTCTTCTTGTTCATTCTTCTTCCATTTTATCTTTAGTTATGTTTCTCTCTTGGTACTGTGGATCTATGATTCCTATTTCCCATGGTTTTTGTTATGGGGTTTTCAATTATCAGGGATTTTCATGGTTGTTCTTGCCTCTTAGAAACTTTACAAAGTTGTTTCGAGTTGGCGTTATGGAAGCACATTTGTTTTGAGGTAGGATCCTCTTTTCAATTACTCATTAAAATTAAGAATTATTAGTTTTGGGGTTTTCAAAACACCCTTATATGTTAAATAGTAATATGTGATCCTTCTAATAATTGTTTGATATGAAATGAAGTGGTTTCCTTGATTATTTTGAATCATATGGCATTATTTTGTTATGCGATGCACACCAATTGTTTGATAAAATACCTGATTTATTTTTATAAGGTGAATCTAATTTGAAAAAAATAATTTTGTATTTTTAAATTTTTTTCTGTCATCTGAAATGGTGTGTTGGGATTCTCAAATGTATTTCCAAATGATTTTGGACCTGATAGAGGTGTGTTTATGTATTTTTAAAATTTCATGGCATATGATGATAGATTTTAGCCCATTTGAAATATTGATTAAAGTGGATGTGGTTTGAAAATGTAGTGAGAGTTATTAGATGGAATTTTCTAAAATGGTTTTGAAATTGAAAATGGTGTGGTTTCACCCTTTTAGAAATTTCATGTTTTTTCTTTAAAAATTTTGGTTTTTATAATGGTATCTTGAGACCCGATTAGGTTATTTAATGCAATGGGTGATCTTGAAAACTCTCCTTGGATAATCGTCTTTCCTTGGTTATATTGATTATTATTGGAGGAATATTCTGAGATTCTTTCTTGTGATCAAATAGTTTAAAGTCAAGATATTTTTCCTTGGTATGGATAGTGGGTGAAATTTTGTGCAATTTTCCTATGTATAATACATGTTCATGTGATTGGATGCTCAGTTGTAATTTGATGGCTCACCATGAAATTACTCTTGACATGTGATCCTAGAATATCTAGCATATTTTTTAGGGAATGGTTGATACACTAGATTATTATTTCACTCTGGCTAGTGCCCCCTGATAGGGTATTTTTTGTTTTGTTTCCATGGGAGAGTGCCCCTCGATCAGACTAGGTAGGGTGAGATCTTGTGTGTGGGTGAGAATTGATGTCATCGAGTGAGACATTCCTTCAAGATGAGTTGATATTTATTGTATGTTTTATATTATTCCACTAAGCTCTTATTTTCTCCCATGTCTTTTGAAACTTAGTTTTTTGCAATGGATAATTGAGATGCTTGTTTGTTACTCTTTCTTGATTATTTCCTTTCCCTTACTATGTGATCATTGTTTTAGTACTATTCTGTATTGAACCTCTTATGAAATGTGGTGAGTTTATTTTTAATGTTTTATTTAAAATGTTTTGAATTTTTTTTTGAAAAGTAATTTGCACTCTGATACTCCTTTTTTGGATGAAAACATCATCCTTCCTCTTTAAAATGGTAACAATTAATTCTTGGAAGAGAATGTGGGTTTTAATGGTAAAAGGTAAATAGACCATTTTTTCATTAAAATATAAATGTGTGCAAAATATTACTTTTATATATTGAATTTAAATCTTTAGATTGATGTTTCTTTTATTTAATGGATGTACATTACGAAAATATTTGTTCAAGCACACCTAATCAGTTTTTATAATCACACAAGTAATTATTTCTTGTTTTTAGATTTTTGTATAGGTTATATATTGATTTCGATTAATGTGGGTGATTTTTGGTTTTGGTATTGGAGAGTTTCCCTATGAGTCACCATGAGACATTGTGGTCATCACATTCAGATTGGGTTTTGTGGTATGGGTATTTTTTATTTTCAATTTTTGTATAAAATGATGTTTAGTTTGGATATTTATTTATATTGGGATGCTCTGTTTATTTTCCACTGTTCGATTTATTTTATATTGGGATAAATCATTCACCTCTTTACTCTGTTGATGCTCGATACTAGTTTCTAGACTAGGTAGATCAGGAACATCTCTTGGTAATTTTCTCGGACCAACTTGGCTAACTAGATCACGGTTGACCTGGGATGATTCATGACATCCACACGGTGTGTGTCCCCACTCCACTACCCAGTTGTGTTCTCCCTAGACATGGCTCGTGAATCCATCTCACTATAAACTAAATGTCCTCTTAGATACATGATATACATAACCACCTAGGTTCTTTTCCATGTATCTCAACCAATTCCTATGTATTCCTACCAAAGTATGTGTACTCTGGTACACGACCTGTCTATCTAGATGGGACCCTGGGTATGTGTAGCTGATAGATGAGTTGTTCACCTGGGTAGGATCAAACTACATGTTGGAACTTCTACATTTCATGTAATATTTATATACTCAAACAAATCTATCCATTGTGAAAATTATGTACACAACATGAGTTCTTCTAAACTAAAAAATTTGTACTATGTTTTTTCACAAAACACCAAAAAAATCACCCGAATTCTCAGTCTGACATCACCAACTTAAATTGTGACCAAATTCCACCTTATAAATGTGGTATCTTCCTATAACTATTTATATTTGCCCTTAATTTGTTGGAAATAGGGAAGCTCACATTCCCATGAAGCATGCATCCCACCCGACACTGTTTGTGACTCGATCTCATTACTTCTATGGATTTAAAATGCAAGGAGGATCACTAAAAGCATAGGATCCATCCTGATCCATCCATTATTTTAAAATAATTTCATTACATGTAAAAATTCTGTGACATTGGGGGTTCGGTCACACTCGAAACCACCTAGACAAATTCGAACCATCACTTGGTAGGACAACGATGTTGACTATAATGAACAGTGGGGGTTGAAGCACATAAAAAAGTGAATTCATCATTTCTAAGTGTTATTGTTCAATGATATTATATTTTTTATTAATAGGGGTGATTAAATTTGAAACATGTGATGAATTATACTTGATCCACTCAACCAATAAATTGTGGGGCTCATGGGAAGGTAAAATATCACATATATAAATAGTAAAAATATATACTCAATATTTTAATCAAAAGGTAGGAAATAAAAAAATTTATGAGATCTACAAATATTATTGATCAATCTTTGGTGAAGAACATGGTATCCAGCAATGTGGGGAACTTTTTGTGTTCACTACTTTCTAATCCTCCACAATGCAATATTTCACCATCCTCTGATGTGATACTCCAATGAATAATGATGAGTCACCTTATATAAGACCTCCTAGGGTAATGAAGATAACCTTGGTAAAATGCTATAACATTGTTTAAATAAAGTAATTTTGGTCTATTCTTTATTTAAATACATAATAAATTATATAATTAATTAATTTCATTTAAATGGACCTCCAATGACCACCATAATAGAACAACCATTGTAGACCAACATTAGGTCATTACAAGGGTAAAACCCATGTCTTTGATTCAACCATGATCCTATATATACAATCCAAGAAAATTTTAGGTTGTAATTCAATTTATTATGAATAATAAGTCTGAGTGATATTATTATACTTAATATTTTAATAATATCAAGTTAGGCTCACTGGACCTCGGAATATCATGCCTTCTTAGCACATGGATCAAAAAGTATTTCATAAAATATTCCAAACTATTACAAGGCAAAAATAGGTTCAATGAATTATTCTCCCCTTCAAGACTTTTAATCTTATAAAAGCACATTCTAAAAAAAATATATGAATACTAAGTCCTCAATTATCTCTCACACTTCCAGGTCCCTCCTACATGCTCTCATACATCCAAAAAACAACATCCAAGGGAATGTTACATCCTCAAATGATCCTCTATTACCGATTCTTGATCACCATCAGGTACTTCATGAAGGTGGATCCTTCCTTGATGTACATATCACCTTTATCCATGAAGTTCATATGATCAGGCACATATCTCCTCAGATATGACACATGGAATATTTCATGCACCCACTCCATCATTGGGGATAATTCTAGGTGTTAACAAACAACACAAACCATCCTTAAGATTTCAAATATCTGGATAAACAAAAGAGATAGATTACCACCTAAACTTAACCTTTATAATTCTCCTCTTAGGGAGAATCTTAGGAAAACATGGTCTCCATGTTCGAATACCAAGGGGATAAAATATTTATCCATATAAGATTTATATCAGATCTAGGCTATAATAATATGGTCATGGATCAATTAATCATTATCCATCACCGCTTTCACTTTCTATGACCCAACTAGTAATGTCTCTACATTCTCATTCTAGCGCAAGTGTGACCTCTAGGGTCATCCATAAATGGTCACAAAATGTGTCATTCCAATTATATAGAGATAAATATTATTATAAGAAAACTTTACAAATACAAATTTATCCCCCAAGATATAAGAGAAGTGTAAAACACAATATCATATAATATCCTCTAACACCTGGATAGTGTGATTGACCTACCCACCATTTGGGGGTGAAATGATGTACTCATGCTCCATTAGGTCACGAATTCCTCCTATGGGAATCTCAAAAATCTTGAAATAAACCACACAACACTGAAAAAGAAAATCATTAAGGGTAAACCATAGGACTAGATGGTCCCCACAACTACAACTATCTTAGAATCTACACTAAACTTTGTTCACTGATGAAAAGGTAGTGTGACAATTTTGTATGTTGGTTAATTATCACATAGATGAAATCATGGCTTCCGACTATCCATCGAATCCCCATCACAATATATATATATATATATATATATATATATATATTCCATTGAAGGTATTTGTACCTATTCCATACACTGGAATTTATAGACAAAGCATAATTTTGAAACTCCCTCATCACCTCCTTTGTCATCATGAATGGAACCAATTTCAATCCACAGAAAAGGATGACGTGTTCCAATAATTTAGAGAATCTATCTGGTGAATCTCCTAAAGATATATTGTCATAATGAACATCATAGTTGATGTATCCCAACTATGTGTCCCTTACATGTTGGACAATAGTCGGAGTAAAAAATCAATTAAGGAAAAATTACACCAATATCCTCTAGTAGGGTCACCTACAAAGATGCCAAAAAACTAGATGCCTCCTCCATAGAATGAAAATGAGTATTCTAGATAAGGTATTCTTCTACCACATTTCATTTATTAGGAGTATATGTAAATTGATAGTCATATCCCTATAGTAACACTATCCATTACCACTGTCACTATTTCAGATCTATCTGTGTGATTATATACCTGATACTTTGATATTAGGAGTACACAAAAAGTTCCCTCCTTGATGATAGTTCCTAGAAATCATCATATTGAAGACTACAACTACCAATTTCCGATCATGAGTTATGTAATTTGGATCATGGTGTATATACTTCCTTGACCCATATTTGATCGCTATCTACCTTTTCATCAACACAGAGCTAATCCAAATTTCAGAGAAATCAAAATATACTATGTACTCTATGCCCTCATCTAGTAGTCTTAAAATAGGAGAACTAGTTAAACTCAGCCTCAAATATGTAAAGGTTCCATAACACTTATCGATCTAGGAAAATGACTATCCATTTCACATAAGGGTAGTCAAAGGGGATTCAGTCCTAGAGAAGTATGCTATGATCCTCCATTAATACCCCACCAATCCAAGAAAACTCCACACCTTAGACATGATATTGGTTAGATTCCAATAAAGAAAAACATCAATATTCAATGTGAACACAAAAAATAAAGGATAAGAAATTACATTCCCTAGTATGTGAACCTCACCAATCTATCACTGGTATATCAAGAGCTTACTATATATCTGGTGCCCTTGCAGTATGTCTATGACAATCCTTAGGTTCTCTATGTACTCTTACTCTGATGCAGAGTAGTTGAGTATGTCATCAATGAAATGAAAAACAAATCAGTCCCAGTATGTAAATAAGCACTAGTTCATAAAATTCATAAATAAAAACATATTTCTTCAAACCATAGTGTATCAAAAGGAAATTGAAGTGTTCTTAGAGATATTAAAATTCCATATTAAAAATATCGCTGCACTAACCATCAACTGGTGGTATATAAACCTATGATCAATCCTTAAAAAAATGTCACAACTTGAAAATAATCAAAGTGGTCATCAATTATTAGAAGGGAGAAAATTTTATTTATTGTGGTCTAGATTAGGTGATGATAATCGATACAAAGTAATAATCTCCCATATACCCTTTTTCTTGAAAAAAACTAGATCCATCCAAGGTGACACAATGGGTATGATAAAACCCTTCTCTTAAAGTTCCTTAAACTACACCATCATCTCTAAGGGATTAGAAGGGTCCATTTTATATTTCAAAAATATATATATTCATGGTCCTAGGGTTCAAGTCAATATAGGAGTCCATATCTGTACATAAAGGTAGTCCAAGGTCTTCCTTGGAGAAGACATCCATAAAATAATCCTCTACCAAAGGAATCTGGATTCTTGAAGAGTATGATACTCCATGGAATAAACCCATCGATTGATGGGTGATGGGATACATCCTCATGCATGAAAGGATGACATGCCCTGCCATGAGATATCTCTCTCACAAAAAGTAGAATTCCATACCAACTGTCTAAATGAATCTGAACTGTAAATGATGAGAAGAAAACTAGGATAAAAACCACGATAAAAAAATACATACCTAAAATTATGTCATAAGATTTCATTGTGAAGACCAAGAGATAAAATATGAAACCTTATCCACCATGTGATAACACACACTGCCACTGTATGAGTGAAATCCAATAATTCCTCCCTATAGGAACTTATAATTTTTGATGTTTGGAAAAATTATTAGTTGTAATATCTAACTCTCACACCAATAATAAGGAGATGCTTGTATGGATCACACATTTGTCTCTTAGTACTGAGGAAGTAGTATAATAGTCACATATCATAATTCGTATCATCTCATGTGCATCCTGGTCAAACACCCCCATGTCTTTTAATTATCCATGGTCCTAACCGCCATCCCCTCAAGACTTATGTGGGCCACATAGTGGTGTGGGATGTAGTATATCATTAATAAACCCCTAAATAACTACTTATACCTCTAGATATTATCTATCTCATTTTATAGAACTACATCCTTGAGGGATACACTGTCCACATCTTGGAGATCCCAAATCATTATGCCACCTCTACCATGGAGGTCCATATACTATCTTCGAGACCTAATCAGAGTGAAAAGTCAAGAAATAATAATCCAAGTGGCCATTCCCATCATAGTCATAACATCTCCCTTGTTCAGGATGACTATAACCTCAACATGATCTTTAATCTATAGAACCACTCATGTTTGTCAAAGAATGTATCCTCTACTAGGAGTTAAATGTTTTATGACTTACACCTTATGTAGAAGACTCAACCACATACTTCCCACAATGAAATCCTACTTCCCGATTCACCCTATAGGAAATATCAGTCACCAAAGTCTACTCTAGCACACCTTCATAAGTTAGAAGACATAAGAAGGCCATAGTGGCTCAAATTTCTCTGCTGAGTCCTTTCTCTAACATCATCACTTGAAAGAATCCATATGGTACCATGTCACATGAGTACTGTGTAAGGACATTGAACATCATGGTACACTCAACTATTGTTATACTATGCTTCTGCATCTCTAGAAGCTCTAGGATTTAAAATAATCACATGAAAAATAGGTAATACTCCTCAAGAACCAACTATTGGAAGTCAGACCATGAGGGCATCGTCCCATTAGGGGTTTGTATAACTAAAATCCACAAGTTTTTGGTTTATCCATGGAAACTTATGGCCCCTAGAGAAACCATCTGATCTGTTATGGTTTGAACTATCTTAAACTATCTTACCACAATCTCAAGACAATCCACCCCCTCCTAGAGATCTAAATAACTATGTCTCCTTAGTGTTATTTGATGCTGGAACTCATAGCATTCACTAATCCTGCACACATCCTTATCCTCAAATACTGTCACTAAATTTTACTCAATAAGAATAGATGTTTCTATTATCCATCCTAAATGATACACATCATGGGATGACCACTAAATTGATTCCTTATCACTCATCATATCTTCATCATGATCCAAAATTAATAACCTGGAAGACTTCCTTAACATCAACATCCTAAATATAATCATCATGTACCAATGTGAGATGATCATATATATATATATTTGGAGTTTTATCAATAAGGAGAGTAAAAAGACTCAATCCTATATGATACATGTACCAAAGATCCCAGCAACCAATGTGTTGGTATTCTAAGTTATCATGTAGGTAGTCAGGGTCTTAGTGTATGGATACATCGACCACCACACCAACACTAGGTTCCCTATCTAGAAAATGGAACCCAGTGCACTCAAACACTATTTACCTAATTTACCAACCAACCTCATAAGGCGATAAAACTACAAACACCACCCATAGGTTGAACCCTCTCTGATACCATTTTGTAATGACTCGACCTACTAATTCCTATATGGTTGGAAAAAACCAAGCCACCACAAGCCTAATTCCACCTCCAATAAAAAAGGGGAAGTTGAAAAGCACTGAGGTGGGAACAATATAATATGAGTCTTTTCTTAATGAAATTATTTTCACTCACCCAACTAACTCTGTGAAGTATAGAATAGTAATTAAAAGTATGTAATGTAGCATAAAGAGATGAAAAATTATTTTAATAAACTCTTGGAAAAAGAGATAATAATGGAATCCACTCAAATTTTAAAAGGAAAAAATTACACACCCAACAAAAAATGAATCCCAAAGATGAAAACAACTGAAAATAAAGATAGGTGAGAGTAAAATTCTCATGTTCTCTAAGACTGACTAATGTACACTATTAATTCACCAAGTTATCACTATTCCACACCACAATAACTGTTAATCTATCTATCGTATGCATAATATATACAACATATAAGAAAATCTCATGAAAGAGTGAGTATACACATACCCAATAGTACACCCTGAAATTGATTGGGAGCAATAGATATATACAACAGCATTCAACTAAACCCAAGAAAGAGTAGAAAAACCCAACATATACACATATATATTTTCTTAAATAAACCTGAAGGGGAGGGAAAGGGGGTCTCTATCACATAGTCCATCCTATGTTGATGAGTAAATTTGTATCTTCAAAAGCCAATCATAGATTCCCATAATCAAATGAAACCTCACAAGAATATGAGTGGATGGGCCTAAATATTGTTATTTTAATCCAAATACAATGGAGAATAAATATCTTGTGGATTATCCATATCTATCCAGAGAACAAAGAAGATGAAGTACCATTATTCAAGTTGAGATCCCACACAATTTTCTAAGGGTAGTACTAACCCTACCTATATAAATATGTGGGGAACCTAATATATAGTGTGATAATGGAGTAATAACCTTAATATATATATTATAACATGAGGAAAACACACCCTAATATGATAGGGGAGTAATTAACTTGGTATTTATATAGTATCATGTAGAACATACACCCTAGTATGAAAGGGGTATTGAACCCATCATCTATGAGATAGAGTAGTGAACATGCGTGCTAGTGCGAAAGTGGAGTACTTACCCCAACATCTTTCTAATGATTCCACATGATCACTTCCATTATCAAGAATTGAAAGAACAAGGTTTTTGATCATAAAATATTTCATCATATCTCAAAATAAACTACTTTGGCCACCATTTCATTCTATATAGAAAAAATCATAATAGACTACTCGTGGGAAAAAACCGAATACAAAAAAAGGAGACAAGAGAGTTATAATATTTAATTAAGACTATAAGGTTTTTAGGGGGTCTACATGGTGTGTGGACATGATCCATTTTATGTCCATGTTGCTCATAGAAACAGATATGGAAGCCACATCTTTGTACATGGATTTTCTTCTAAGATTCATGGTTTGTATGATCACCCAAGTTCTAGGCCATGCTTCTCAACCCATGCATGTTTATTACTACCCATGTCCATGAAATAAATTACATGATGTATCTATCCACATGGGACCCCAGGAATGTATATATTTTATATGGAATTTCTACATAGGTAGGGTCAAATAGTGTGCAGTCCCACTTACATGGCATGTGATATTTACTATGCAGAAAACACTAATGGTTATGGAATAAGAGGTACATGATACGTGTTATTACTAACTACATGCTGTGTAATTATAGTGTATAAAGAATTTCATACATAATTAAACATATTTTTAGATGAATACTATATACATTACCCAAACACTAGACTAATGACCATAATAGTTTAGTTTCATTAGAGACAACGTACACAATATTTTAATTTGGTGGGAGATATTCTACATCTCCTATAATGATGATCCCATTTAGTAAAAAAATACCCTACATAAATCATTTCTATATATCCTGGGGAAAGGAAACTTAATAAAGGGTGAAATCAGTTGATCATTAAGGTTAAATAAGGGAGATATATAAGAACAACATAAACAAAAAGGTTTGAAAAAATTTTCACGAAATTTTAAAACCATACCTTGAATATCAATGATTGTAATATTGTATTATGAAATAAAAATTGGAATATTAGAATACATGAATCATATAAAAATCAAAAAACATGATCTATGAAAGTATGAAATTATCATAAGACTTGGTATTTTGGAATACACATAAGTATAGTGAATCATTTTAAATGTATTTATGGCTCATTTCCAAGGCTATCATAGTGGAATCGGTTCACTACAAAAAACTATCATAGTAATCATGGTTTATTCTCAAGACCATCATAAAAGACAAATACCCCTACTGAACTACATTTATTCCTCATTCCTATCCTATCCATATCAAGAGATATAATCCTTTACCCAATGCAATTGAGGGCGATATAGATCCCACCTGTCACATAATGAAAATATCACGTATTTTTTCCACAAGATCATTAAAAATTCATGATATAATGGCACATGAAATGAAATAGGATTCTTAAACATTTAATCCTAAAAACCCTATTGAAAAGATATAGGTTTCATAATCATTTCAATAATTCATCATATTATAACTATTGAAAAAGAAGAAGGTTTCAAAATAATTTTATCATGGTATAACCAGTGGAATAGAAATGAGTTTTATAAAATTATTCTCATATTAAACAATTCATAGAATGTATAATAATTCTATACTTGTTTAATATCCTTATAAAAATATAACTTATATCAAAGGATCTAATCTTATAAAGAGAATGATTTAGAAAGATCACATGGAACACTTCTTGAGAGAAATTACCTTTTCTCTTTAGAAAACACATTTTTATTTTTATTTAACATTTTCATTGAAATAGACCTTAAAAACTACAATTTAATGTTCAATTAAATAATTTTCATGATGTTAGGAAATTCTATTAATGGTTTACATGTAAAAAATAATGATTCCTTTACCATTTTTTCTGAAATCCAAATGACAATGATTTATAAAATGACAAGAATTTTCTATGAATTTGTTTTTTTAAAGATTGAAACATGGGTAATATTTTCTTTAATAAATAAGTTGGATATATTTCTAAAAATTATTTTATAATACAATGTTTTGGGTAAAAATTGAGTTATTTACTGAAGAGAGAAAAAAGTATGATTTTTCTAAAAATCATTTTCTCAATTATTTTAAATACCAATGATTAAAAACAATATTACAAGAAAATATCATGAATAAACAGTGTATAATAAAATAAAATATTTTTATTTAGATTTAGATCATTATATTTCATCATTGGATATTAAATCACCCACAAACCTGATAATCAATGAGATTTCCACATAAATCCATTACCAGTTTAGTAAACATTTTAACACAATGCACCCGAAATATATATCATAAAATGGTTATATAATACAATAATTTAAAGAAAAATAATAATAAAATAGATTCATGGCAATAATATACACCACTTAAATAAAATTGTTGGTAAATATGACAGGTGTCTCACAGAATTATGAAGTGAGACAAAAATCCGTTACCACGTTAGTAATAATTTGTATCATAATATCCAATAAATCATAATATAAAATGAAAAAATTAATATAATTAAAATTATGATATTTCTTATATAACATTTTATAGGGGTAGAATATACACCACATAGGATAAATTAGTGTTAAATATTTATATGACTACCAGAAATAAAAGAGGGAATAGAAATACATTACATTAATTATTGAGCTCCTTCAGAAATATTTTATCCTCCTTTATAATAAATATAAGTTTATTATACATCTATTTAGAACCATAAATACATATATTAGACTATATATGATTTACATGTGACCATTTATTAACTATTTATTACCAATTCCTTGTTAAAATCATATTTCAGGCAATGATCGCATAGTTTTTACTCTATGTTTTGATTTGTTATTTTCAGTTATATTTCATTGTGAAATGTTCCATGATATTAAGAATTATATTCAATAAATAATTATTATATTTATACATCAATTACACTATTTAATGCTAATAATTAAGTATGGTTTTGATAAATTACGTTTGTTACGATCATGGAGATGTTCGGTCATCTGTACACTTGATAAATGTTTCAATTTTTCAATAATAATTATTGAATGGTGGTATGAAATATTTTATGTTTAAATAATTATTATAATATTATTAATACCATATTTTTTCATGAAATAAAATTTTAAATATCATTATGTTGTTTGATAATGAAAAGAGTCACATCATTATGCGAAGGCAATAGTTTACACGTACATAAATTACGTTATCATCCTCAAGCGAGTTCGAGTTAAGAATGAAAAAAATAATATCATTATAGAATGATAAATATTTCATTAATTCTATAATTATTTCATGAAAATATCATTTATTACTTAAATTTATCTTTATTATCTTCAATGCAAAGCATTAGTGAAAAACGAATCATACCACCTCCTGAGGTGGTAGTCCTCTATACACATGACGAACATTATCGTATCTCATAAAAATGGAAATGAAAAAGGTATATGAAATATAATGTCACTATAGGAATAATTATTTTTAAATACCATATTTTTAATTACATTATCATCATACCCAATAATGAGGGGTGGAAATGAAAAAACAATGACAATGGTTTGTGAGGCGTTAGTCCACTTTCCAAACAAATAGTAACCCATATCATTAAGATAGATATGTTTGTAGGTCACTAAATTAATTTTAAAACATCGTATTATACTTTATATACTATGTATATTATATCTTCAAGGTTTAATATTAATTAAAGGAGGTGGATGAAGAAATAAAATTAAAACGCTTATTGAAGAATATTACAACTTCTCATAGTAAACTCCTTATGTTTGCACCAAAAGAATTAATAGGTTAGATTTCAAACCAAAATAATGTTTATAGGATTAGAGGAGGAAATTTGGGAAGAGATTATAGTAGGACTTGGATGAAAAAATGATTTCCATGGTGAGAAGATGAGAGGCGATGGGATGGCCTTTTACAAGTGATCTGAGTGACACATTTCTAATTTTTGAAACTAAAAAGGTATACCAAATTTTTTCCATTAGAAAATCTTTAACAAAAGTATAATCATCCCTAGCTATACATAATAGTATCAAAACATTCCAGAAAATTCATTTTATAAAATTTTTTAGGTTATTTTAACACTTATATTTTTAGTTTCAACCTGAGTAAACCCATTTTTACCTTAATTGTGGAAAATAGTTTTTACTATTTTTACATTTAAATTTAGTAGTAATAAATTTAACATTCTAGTGTAAAATAATTTAAATTTATTACAAACATGGATTCAATTTTTTAAAACTCCTTTTATAGAAGTAGAAAATTTAATTTAAAATTAATCACAGAGACACAATGAGAAATGAGGGGTTTCAAAGATAAAATGTACACAACATTACAAAGATTTTATATCCAAATTCAATATGAAAATAATTCCAATGACATAAATTTTATTAATATATGTATAATTGAACAAATTTAAATTCAAAATAAATTTAAAATAAATTTTAACTAAATTTTAACTTAAAAAATAATTTAATCAAAAAGTATGTTTTCAATTAAGAGTCAGTATATTATAACTATTAATCAATAAATTAATCTTTTAAGAAAATTTTAAAAAAAACCTCTAAAACTTTTGACATACTAGTGGAAAAAATATTTTTTAAAAAAAATCTATAATTTTCAATAAATATTTTTATACAAAGTGCAAAAAAAGTAGACAAAACCACTTTTTATAAAAACATATTTTAAGTTTAAAATTGGATTTATTCTTATCAATTGTATAGAAAACACATAAGAAAATTTTAAAATATTTGAATTAATATAAACTATAAAAATTACATTATAATAATTTTCCAAAAGTGTTTTGTTTAATATATTGAGCTAAAACATGTTTTTTTACATAGAAATAGTTTTTCAATGAATAATTTTTTTATTTTTAAATAGTTATTTGTTTTGATTTTTAATTACTTTTTCCCAACTGAATTCCTTTTATAAACATTTGTAAACCATATATTTTCATAATTCCGTTAATCATATTCATACCTATCACTCTAATGGATATGTGAGATATATCATATAATCTTATTTTAGTAATATGTAATGTTTTGTTTAAACTAATGGTTGTGTGTCACACAAGATAAACTCAAAGTTATGTGTAACACAAAATCATGAAAATATTAAATTCATTTGAAAAAAATATTTCACAAAAAATGAGGGAGTTCCATTCTACCCCCCATAAATTGAATTTATACAACAAAATTCATCTCAATAATCAATGGTTTATAATTTTAAAATTCATTCATTGAATCCCACATCATAAAAATGGTTAATAAAATATCCTCTTGAATAACAGAAAGGGATGTGTGAAATTCATCTAGAATAACACAAACTAGGATTCCAAATAAGAGAATATAGGAGGGAACTGATGAAATAGACATGGAATAATAGTGTAAATAATTATAGAGTGATATAAATCATTGATCATAAGAAAGTGGGTGATAGAGAGAAGGTCAATCAACACAAAACCATAGACAAAAGGTGTATGAAAAATGTCATTGATATCGTCAAAAATGATTATACCACAACAATATTTAATTTAAATAACCATTTCATAATTATGGGTAATTCTATTTCCATTTATAATTACAGTATTGGAAAATGTTCTTTGTATTTTTTTTCATAGGCACAATTTTATCCTTTCCTTATGCCATCATCAATTTCCACTTTATCTCCTACTTTAACAGATGAATTTCACATATCTAAATCACTAAATATGATCCATAATAGAATTATAATTCATTCATAATTTCTATAGTAAAAATGTTTAACATTGTTTATCTAATATGGATAAATATTTTTATGGTGAATAAATGAGTTAATATCTAAAACCTCATGTAGATTCCAACATGAGCATTTCTATAAATGGTCAGTCATATATCCCTTCCAAAAATAATAGTTTCTAGATAAGGTAAATAAATTTATCAAAATAAATATAACATAAATCTCCCATATATCATACAATAGATCTTTAATTTCACATACCAAACATGCAAATACCATCATCATATATTCTATTAAAATAAGGTAATAAAATTAATTACCATAAAACCTCAATTTAAACTAGAATACTACCTCATTCCTATAATAAAATGTATTATTGTTGAACATATTTCATATATCTAATATTGTTTTAAACTCCACCATTGATAAAATAAACCACTTTTTTAACAAATCTATTATCTTTCTTGAGGTCATAAAGACTATCCAATTTACTTTAACTGTATTAATAATATCTTTATATAATCTAAAAACCATTTTCTAAACCTTAGTAAAATTTTAATGGTTATCTCACTTTAACAAAAATACAACTTTTATATTAAATAACATTTCCATTAAACTAATTTTCTAGTCCATCAGGACCATTTATAATATTTTTTCATATTTTTAATGAAAAAATTATAATAAAAATTCTTTATATATAAAACAAAAACCATGAATTCTAGTAAATTAATACTTTAATAATCCCACTTAATTCTTAAACCATTAACTAGGACTCATGATATTCTTTAATAATACATCTTTTTTAATATTCCATTTATAGTCTCTTCATCACCAATAATAAAACCATTACTCATACAACTATGTTGACTCTCTTTAAAAGTTTTACCCTTAGGGAATATATTTTCATACTGCCCATACATTCATTATTTAAAAAATTAATTAGTCAATGATTACATAAGGAGACCATAATTCTCATCCATTTCCTTATCTAAAAACTTCATTTCTTCTCCTATGGTTACTTTATTTGTATACTTTTATTCAACACAAAAATAAATTCTTTTCCCTAAGATACACTACCTTGAGTGATTCTTCACAAATTATTGACATATAAGAAACTGAATCTTTTTTCATCCATGGTTTCCACTAATTAAACTCAATGTAGACTTTATTATTATATTCATTTGTGAATTTGGGTGTTTGTTAAGGTTCACATTACTAATAAATTATAGTGAAAGATTATTTTCAATAATAATATAATCATTCACACCAGTCATCATCACTTTTGGCTTCTCATCATTGAGTTTTCCATCACATTTACTGTTAAAACAATTTTTTATGGTTCTTAAAATTTAATAAAACTAAAAAACATAGTTTGAAAAACAATAATCATAGTGTAAAATCCATAGAATCAAGGAAAAATCACTTATAGGATGTCTAACCATGCCATATTATTTTTAATATATAATAACGTAGGTTTATTCTAGGTTATTCATTGTCATCATCTATTTAAATCCTTCATGGGGGTTCACAATTATTTTTTTAATTTATAAATAATATCCCCCAGGAGTGTCAAACCAGGTGTACAAAAAGGCCCATTTTTTTACACCAAGTAACAGTTGAATCTCGCTTAATGTCCCCTTTTATATTTTATACATTAAGGTATCCTTATTCAATATCCATATAATCTTTATGCATCCTAACAGGGATGTAATTTGTTTGAAACCACATTCTCTATCATTTAACAAAATTAAAAAACATTTTCTAATACAATTAGTCATCCTTATATATATCCATATAAATATACAAACAAATATCATTAAAAATAGCTCCAGGGATCTCACAAAATAATTGACATCTAAGTTTACATTGTTTAACTAAACCTATCTTATGGTAAAAACTATAGAGACCTAATATTTTTATACATAGATATTATATTATATTTGATGAATATCCAATACATTCTAAAAACACATGCCAGAGGACCGTAATAGTACAGTGTATTTGGAGACTAATAAAAAATCTTGTAAATAAGTGAGAGTTATTTCATATATCACATAAATGTATTCCACTTTAGTATAAAAATAACATACTTAAAAACATTCTTCATAACATGTGGAAAGGGAAAATAAGAAAGGGGGATCTCAATCACTTAGTAATGGAAATTATGGAAGATATTTTAGAATTACATGAATATAATCATATAATAACATGATCATTACATTTGAAAACTTCACACTGTATATCAATGATCATAATCGTGTGTCAAGACATAAATATTATAATCTTATAAGATATAAATAATATAGAAATAAAAATACATGATCTAAGAGAGCATAACATTGTCATAAGACATGGAATTGTGGCATACAGATAATCATATTGAATCCTTTCCACTATATTAAAGGCTCATTACCATGGATATTGTAGAGGAATGGGTTTACTCCCCAAGTAATAATAGTACGCAAGGTAAGAACCAAAGACCATCACTGATTACCAAGTTTCTTAATGAACTATTTTCACTCCCCATTCCAGTCATATCAATATCATGAGATATAATTCATTACCTAATGCATTGGATGGATATATGGGTCCCAAAAATCCCATAATGAAAAAATATTTATGTGTTCCACAAGAGCATTAAAATTTCATCATAGACTAACCCATAAAATGAAATGAGTTTCATAAACATTTAATGATATCACCACCTTTCAAAAAGTGACACGTTTTATAATCATTTCATCATTTCATCATAACATAACCCGTATAAAATGAAATGGAATTCGCAATAATTTTATCATGGTTTTACCATGGAAGAGAAATGGGTTTCAAATAAATATTTCCATCATAAACCATTCCTAGAAACAATAATAATGGTACCCTTAGTTCATATCTGAAAAATAGAATAAGTTAAATCAAAGGATTTTATATTACATAGATAATTATTTTTAGATATCACATGGAACATTTCATGGTGAAAATAACCTTTCCAATTTGAAAAGAATTTTTAAAACATAAAAATTTCTGAAAATAAATTTCTTTTAAAATTAAATTCAAAACATATAATGTAATATTTAATGAAAATAAAGTTCATGTAAGGGGGAAACACTAATCAAGACTTACATATTAAAATAAATATTCATTTCAATTTTTTAGTGAATGTAAAATAATAATTATTTAGAATACGACATGAATACACCTTTGATATTTTAAAAAAATAAAAAGTTAGTAAAATTTTAATTAATAAATAATTTGGATAATTTTATTTATTTATTTTTTTAAAAATTGTAATTGAAGAAAAAATATTTTGAACTGAAGATAGACATATGGACATATTTTTGGAAAAATATTTTTTTCATAATTTTGTGTAAAAAATAGATAAAAGATGGTCATATTACATGAAAATACAATTAATAACCTTTGGACAATAAATTTAATCTGAATTATTTAGACTAATATCATAATATTTTAATATTTTACAATTAGTCATAAACCATATCGATAAATGATATGATTGTAATGTAAATCCATTACCACCTTGCTAACATTTGAATAATAATACCTAAGAAATAATAATACAAAAATGGGTATTTTATAAAAATAATTTTCAATAGAATAATTCTAAAATAAATTCATGAAATTATATACACCACATAAAATAAATATTTATTGAATATGTAATAGGTTTTGTAGATGTATAATGTGAAGCATAAATCATGTACTACAATAGTAATATTTTGAATGGTAATAAAAAATAACGAATAAAACCAAATGAAACTTTTAAAATAATTAAAAGGATTATATTAATAATATAACATGTTAAAGGGGGATTATATACATCCAAAAAATAAGAAATGTGGTGAATTTGAATATGTATCCCACCAATAGAAGAAAGAACAAAAATTCCTTTCCTTAAGTATCGACTTCTTTTGTGCAAGTTCAAGACTACAATATAATAAGTATAGGTTTATTATCAAACTATTTTTTGAAAAATAATAAAATATTTTATAACATATATGATTTATTTATTGACATTCATTACCCATTTATTACCAATTCCTTATTTAAACCACATTTTTAGTAATAATGGATTTGTTTTACATATATGTTTTGATTTTCTATTTTCTTTACTATTAAATTTATCATGGTTCCGTAATATTTCGAAAAATAATAATAAAATAATTATCACATTTACCAATATATTATAATTTAAATAACAATAATGAAAGAAGGTTTTCATAAATTAAGTATGTTATGATCATGGAGGTGGTAGATCGTACGTACGTATAAGTAACATTTCCATTATTCAAAAATGATTGTGCGGAATTGATAATTAATATTTTATATTCAAAAATTAATTATAATATCATATTTAATATATTATATCTTTTTATATTATTATACATATCATCCATGTGGTATGGTGATGAAAATAAAGTCACATCACTACATGAAGGTGGTAGCCTATACGTACATGATGGACGTTATCATATTTAGTGAGTGAAATGGTAAGAAATAAGATGATATATTATCTTCTAAAAATGATAAATATGTTATTAATATCATAATTTAGTCAAAAATATATGATATATTAATCAGTTTCATCCTTATTATCTTTCATGTCAAGCGTTAGTGAAAAACAAATCACATCGCTTCGTGAGGCGGTAGTCCTCCATACACAAGAGCGATGTTATTATATACCATTTGGAATTTAAGATAAAAATGTATATATGATATAATGAATAAATATTGATATATATGTTTTAAATATCATGTATATACTTTATAACCATCATCATACCCTACTATGAGGGGTGGTATTTGAAAACGAATGACATCAGTTCATGAGGCGGTAGTCCGACATACTCATGAAGGACAATTTCGTAGCCCATTTTATGAAACCAAATATGGTTTTTGGTAATTAAAATAATATAAACAATATTATTATATTTAGGAGACTATGGTTATTATTTAATCATGGTTTAATAATAATTTAAGGAGTTAAAGAGAGACATAATAGAAAAACAATTGTTGAATAATTTTACTTCTTCTTCAAGTAACCTCATTCGAACAAAAATACATCCTAGGATAGATTTAGGCAAAGAATAATCATTCAATGTTGGGATGAAAAAATTTGGGAAGGTATTTTCTAAACCAAAATAATTTGACTATGTAAATAAGAGTGGTCTGGCAGTGGCCTTTTATAAGTGAGGTGAGTTCCACACTAGTACTCTTTGATAAGAAAATGTTATTACCATGTTATTCATCCACTAAAAGAGTCCAAAATAATGTATTAAAAATCCTTATACATTTATGGTTTTTAATGTTCCTATAAATATATATTTTATAATAGTTTTTATTTTATTGTAAACCTTCACATTTTAGTCAAATCCCCTAGTAAACCATTTTTTACCTTAGCTGTGGTAAATAACATTTACAATTTCTATATTAATCATGGTGGAAATTTAATTTTAAATTATTAGATAATATAAATTATTTTTATTTTAATAAATCGAACCATTTTACTAAATACAATTCATATAAGTGGAAAATTATTATATAAAATTAATCTTGCAGATGTGATGAGAAAGCTGGGTTTTCATAGAGAAAATGATCCCAAGTTTGGAAAGTATTTATATAATAATTCCATATAAAAATTATTAAAATGAAAAAAAAACTATATTAATATATGTATAATTGGACATATTTTAATTTAAAACCAATTTAAAATATAATTTAACTTTATATATAATTAAAATGGGATGGTAATTTATAATTAAAATTTTATTATTTTTTATCTGCTCATAAACAATTAATTATATTAAAAATTTCCAAAAACTTACCCTAAGATAATTTTGAATTTAAAAATTTAAAAATGGAATATATTTTGGTAAATAAAGTTTATAAATGTTTCAAAAATAATTTTTTAAATAAGTTCACAAAATGGTGAAAAAAATCTCTTTATTGAAAAATATAGTTTTCAAGTGTAAAATTATATTTATTCATATCTCTTTTATAAAAAACATATAAGATGAATTTTGAAAAGTTAACAAAATATATAATATATAAATTTTATTAGAATAGTTCTATAAAAGTGGGTTTTTAAATTTATTGAGGTAAACAGTTTTTTTGCGTAAAAGCTATTTTTCATTAGATGATTTCCATTATTTTAAAGTTTTTTTTTATTTTAATTTTTAAATAATTGGTTACTAAAGAATTATATTTATATACATGTGTAAAACATATAATTTTGTAATTTAGTTAATCATATTCATACTCACTATTCAATATCTAGATGATATCAAGAATATAATAATATTTTAATAATATTTCACATTTCATTTAAACTGAGTGTTTCATGTACTGTAAGCTAAAAGAATTTATGTGTAACTAAAAATATAAAAAAATTAAATTTATTTGAAAAAAATATTTCACAAAATATCAAGGTGTTATAGTTCTTTAATTTTTTTTAGAAACTGCAGAAACCTCACGCGACTTCTCTATTCCACATTTCTTCCTCAAATCACACCAAAATACAACTCCAAACTAGTGGGATATACTGTAGAACATATATAATGACCCTTTATTGGCTGGAAATTGGGGAAAACTCATTCACACAATGAACACACACCAACCTTTTCATTTTCTCGCTCAATATTATCAGTGATCTAGATTCTAGATCCATATATCATCACCCAAAACCATCAATCCATTCCAATACATCCATTTTTCTCTAATATATTAATCTCATGCACAACTATTGTGAATTTGATGGTTTGATCACGCTCGAAACCATCGAGGGAAACTCACACCATGTCCCCATAGGCCAATGGTGAAGATCATAAAAAACCTAGGGGTGAAGCACATAAAAAAATTCAATCTATAAATTGCCAAGTGTTCATGGAAAATGATCAGAGATTATGGTTAACCAAGGGTTATTGCATGTGCAATATGGGAAAATTATACTTAATTAATTTAATCAATTAACCCCATGGACAATTCGAAGAATAATTATTATTGATCAAATGTAGATAAAATACATGAGAAATATTTTAATCAAAATGTTGGAAAACCACGATTGAAAATACCTACCTTGATTATCTTTTAATTTCTAGTGAGGAACATGTTCATTAGTGGTGTGGTGATCCCACTGCTTTAAGTGTTTGTCCATAAATCTTGATTCAATCTCTCATCATGCTCTGATGTGATAATTGAATTAAGAACAATGAATCTCCTAATATAAGAAATCAAATTATTATGAATATAACCCTAGTGAAACACTATAACATCCTTTTTATAGAGTAAATTAGGTCTGTTGGGAATTTATTAATAAAATAAACTACTCAATTAATTGATTAAATTTGAATGTGCTACCAACAACCGCCTTAACCAAACAACATTCACTACAAAACAATAGGTTAGGACTAGGGTTAACCCCATGTTCCAGACTGAATTGTTATATTATTTTTCTAATTTGAGTATTTGTTTGGGATTTATTTCAATTTTTCTAGAAATATACACATGTATGATATTATTATATTTATATTATTTATAATATCAATTATTGGATCACCATGAATTGTAATCTCACACTATCTCAGCGTCTGACTCCAAAAAAGTATTCCATAATATATATAAAATTATCAAAAGGAAAAATAGATTTACTAAATTTATGTATACATGATTCTAGTAAATTAGTTGTAATAATATACCCTCTACCAGATGAATATATTCAAATAATATTGATGTGTTACTATTTACACAACCCAAAGGTTTGTGTTACTCAACAAAAAATATAAGTAAAAAATATTCATACATTTAATGAATCATATTTATAAGTTAAATGAAAAATTCCATTAAAATTTTATAATTATATAAAATTGAAAGTATCTATATGAGAAAGCCCATAAAAATAATTATTCGACACCATTCACCAACCAAGATAAAGCATAACCACAAGCAAGGTAGGTAGTCTGATCGTAAGTCTCTCTACCCAAGGATACATTACTCAAGATAGAATCAAATACATCATAACTCTAAAATAATATGTAAAAATAATATTTAAAAACTAGATTTAGGATAATAATTTCAATTACAAAATTAGCTCAAGGTAGATGAAAAATTGTACTTATTATAGTAAAATCCATGTATTGTAATATATGGATCATTCTTAAGAGTAGATTAATATTATAAATGAAATTATAAAAAACCCTCAAATTTATTAAACACTTTACTATATAGGAATATTGGATGGAATAAAATTTTAAATAAAATAATAACTCAAATATTTAAACAATATATAACTATTAAAGAATAATTAATAAATAAATGTTAATTAAAAATCTTGAATAATTTTATCGTTAACATTATACATACTCTATAATCTTGAATATATATTTTTTGTATTCATTTAAATATAAAAACTCTCATTTTAATCATTATATGGTATTTTAGGTTTAAAGATATGATATTATATGAATTGTACACAATTTTTATTCCAATTTCTATTGCACAATAATTTTTTTAATCTAAATATAATATACATAATTTTCATTTAACTTTCTTAGTTCAATCACTAATGTTTTTTTATGTGGCATAAATAATGTCCCAATAAGACCCCCCCTTGTTTGAACAATTCAAAAAAATAAATTATGAACAATTTATAATGTAAATATAAATATTTTATATATAGCATTGTTTCATAATATATAACCCATTATAAATTACAACTTATGATTTCTAAATAAACAGCTTTATTTATAGATAATAAGTCATTCCATATAATTTTTTAAAAATTATTTTAAACATTAACATTTAATATTTAGAAAAAATAAATGTTTTAGAAACATATATTTGAATAATAATAAACCATTTAAAATTAATTAATTAATTAACCCTTTATAAATTAATTATTCATATAATATGTTTTGAAATGATTTATAAATAATTTATAAACTAATAAAACTGAGTTAATAATTTAAAAACAAGTTTTGAAATCTTTAGTGTTCACCCTTGTCTATTAACCCTTACCTGTATATGGGTATCCTCCCATTACCCTTATGAAATATATTTTAACTCTCCCAAACCATTACAAATATTATCCATTGAAGGATAATACCTTTATATAGCGCCCACTAGAAGTATTCTACAAAATGGTAAGTTACAATATACCTATACATAACAGAAATAAAACACATCACATAAGGGTATTGAGGATATTAAATTTACATGAATGACTCACTTAAGGGTATGTATCAATATACATTTACAAGTCCATATGGAACTATATTATAAGGGAACTCATTTCCCAAAGTAGACATACATAATGGTAAGACTTTTACTTTTCCCTTTATGTATATGTTTAAATTTAAGTGACCCTTATGTATATTGATGTATATAAGGGTAATGTTGGATGAACCCTAATCGAACCATTCTATATATCTAAAAATCTTTAGTTATCGTTATGCATCCCAACTATGTAAGGGAAAATTATTTTTTCAAATTTCCATAAACCAGAAAAATGATGCTATGTTCTTGGTTTCATCATTATTTCCATGCAATATTTCATAGATCTATATCACAATTTACCCTTTACCATTGTTACCATTCATATGAATATAATAAGAAATATTATAAATAGGAGAATAAATTAAAAATAAAATAAGAGGATATCCTATGAAAGATAATTTAATCATATGGTAAAACTAAAATAAAGTACTACTATAATTGTATGTACATTTCATTGAAGAGACACTGAATCCTTTTGATCTTTTTATTATAATTTTGATAAATATCATGTAAGTGGAAATAATGGAATACCTCCTTAGAAGGTATCCATGAGTTGATATGAATAATCAACCATTCAAATGGTATATATACATCCTACACAACCTTCCATATCATCTAATGAAAAAGATAATAACAAAGAGAGAAATGCGTTATGGAGTATTAACTAAGCATGGGGATCTGAATCTATAACCAATTAACATTATTTGTAAGCAGGGTTTATGTAGAAATTAGTGACACCCTTGGGTGGTGTATGTATAAACTCATGTGCTAAAATGCCTATAAAAATTCCATGGATGGTCCATGAAAAAATTTTATTTACTTCATATACATTTTATATAAATATTAAAATAATTTATTTAATGATAGCTTACGTGGTTGAAACATAAACTGATAACTATTTATATTTTTTCTATAATTATATAATTAAAAAAATAATATATAATTACATTAATGCAAAAAAAATATTTTTCATGATATATATATATATCATGTATATAATTATTTTGGGAATATATATGTCACACTCTTCCCTAGTGTAAGCTCAAATTGTCTTTATATCTAATGATTATTTTATTCCCTCTTATTCATTTTGGATCAAAGGCTCCATCATCTTTTTAACCCCATGGTGTTTCAATAAGGTTATTTTATAATGTTTTAATGGGTATTACATATTTAAAAATATTATCATCCAATAAACATTTTATTTTTATAACCTTTATGAATTTATCAAGGTTCTATTATTAATGATTATTTATAAAAAAAATATTTTTCAATTTAATCTCACTTACCTTTTTTATAACATTATACCATTTTATAGTTTCCATTATTAGTGAGTCTTCTCAAAAGTAGTAGTTTCAAAGTATTTTCAATCCCCTTTATAAATCATAATATAAATTTTCAATTTTCCATTTTTAATGATTCTTTTTAATAATAAATATTTCCAATTAATTTTCAATTTTTTTTTGAAAAATTTATTCCTTTTTAAATAATAAATTATTGAAAGGTTATTCTGTAAGTAAAACATTTCAATGTATTTTAACATCCCTTTTCAAAATCATTTATATATTTTCAATGATTATTTATTTGGAACACTTTATAAAAAGGTCTTCATAAGTATTCTATTTCCCTTTATAAAAATTTATTTTTTTGAAAATAATTTATACTTTGATGTCATTAAAATGATTCTTGAAAACATTTTTATTTTCACTTATATATATCCTCTATGGATTATCATTTATGAATACATGTTTTGATCACCAATTTTATTTTATTATGATATTATTACATTTAGAAAATTAAATTTTTTATGTTTTATGTTTTCAAAAGTTCATATTACCTAACAATTTTGAATGTTTTTAGAAACCCATTATTTGTTCCAATGGATTGTTATTAGATGAAGAATGTTTGGTTTTCATGTGGCACATAAATTTATGGATAATGAAATGAGTACAACCTATATAAGACTCAAATGCATTGGTAAAATTAATATTTCACATTGTTGGAATCCTCATGTATTAGTCATGTTTTGATGATCACAAATCTCATTAATGATCCCAAATCTCATTAATGATCACAAATATTATTCAAACTAGTTAACTCTTAAATTATATCCAATCATGTGTATTTATGTTTCAATTTCTATCATGATTTATAATGGTTAAGCTCAATCCATTTCATGCATATTACTGTTTAAGTCTGCATACAGTTATTTTCCTAAGTACAAGACACCGTAATCAAGACACCGTGAAGCTAGACACCGTAAGCCAGACACCATGAAGCCAGACACCATAAGCCTGACACCATGAAGCCAGACACCGTAAGCCAGACACCATGACGCCAGATACCATAAGCCTGACACCGTGAATCCAGACACCGTAAGCCAGACACCGTAAGCAAGATACTGTGAAGCAAGACACCATGAGCAAGACACTATGACACTCAGCCATCGTGAACAAGACACTGTGACACTCAGACACCATGAACAAGACACTCTGACACTCAGACATCGTGACACTCAGACACCATGAACAAGACACCATGATAATCAGACACTGTGAACAAGACACCGTGACACTTAGACACCGTGACACTCAGACACTGTGAAGGAGACACTATTTTCATAACATACTGTGACACCGTTTCTTAAACTATTTTGTCGTATTTCAATTTAATTTTTAGCGGTCATATTTGATGCCTTTAATGAACTGACATAATTAATGTTTCTTTGTAGACATAGTACGAGGTACAGGGTATGAAACACATGGAACCTGTCAGCTAAAACTCATGCATTTGAATATAAAGAGAGGAGAGTGCCCAATAACAAGACAGCGCGATACTGAACGAAAAACAAGCCTGTGAGCACGACCACGAAGAACACTTTTCAAGATTTTCAAAGAAATCATTGTCACATGCATGCAATCTGTCTCTGTTGAAGAACATACGAAGTACACTAGAATCCAAATAACATCTTCACATTGTCGAAACTCATGAAGAAAACAAGATGAATCAGGACACTCTGTTTTTCAAGGAAAAAAATAGAGAAGGACTCAGAAGCATTTTTGTTCAATCAAAGGAGTCCGGAGATGCACTTCAAATCACTAGAGCATTATAAACTCATATATAATCTCTCTTAGTGATTCTTTTACATACTTTTTGAGCTATGTGTGTACTCTGTATATTCCATACACACACTGACTTTTGTGCTAAACTGGAGGATTTCAAAATCATTACACTAATCTCTTTATACTTTTTTTACCCATGAAAACTGTGGAAGAGGTCCCTATGTGGCCTGGTTATTACTTTTGTTTACCCATGAAAACTGTGGAAGAGGTCCATGTGTGGCCTAGATAGTCTATGTACTGTAGTTAACTCTGATCCAGGGCGTGGATCAAAGTTTATTTATATAAACTTCTTGGTGGAAGGTGATCGCCAAGTGGAGTGGATTAGGTCTCGGCTTGAGACTGAACCACTAGTTTCATATCTGTTGTGCTGTTTAATTTTAGTCTTCTCTATTTTACTGCTTTATTTCATAATACATAAAACACTCATTTCACTTTGATAGTTAGTCTTGGAAAGAAGTTATAACTGATTTGTTTTATTAGGATAACTTCAAAAGTAATATTAATAATACAAATTAAAATTTCTGAGAATAAATAAATCATTTAAAAAGTTTTTTTAAAAGTCAAACTCTTATAACATTATAACCTTGATTAAATGGGTTGTATCTATTTTTGTGGAAAACCTTTTCTTTTAAAATAATAATTTTGTAACCGATATTTTCATAGTTACTCAATTCACTCCTCCCCTCTTGAGTAAACTACTCTGGACAACATTTGGTATCAGAGGTTTCTTTACTTGGACTCTGTGTAATATTATTCATCTGTGATTGTAGTTTTACATTAAAGATCTTTAAATTTCTGTTAATTCTAAATTTATAGCTCTTTTAAATTAATTCGCTAGTATGGATAATAGATTGTAAGGTGCTGCAATCAACAGAGCACCATTCGTTAATGGAACCGACTATGCTCAATGGAAAATTAAAATGAAAATGCATCTAGAGAGTATGAGCTTTGAAATTTGGTCATCCATTATATATGAATACAAACATCCTGTGACTAATATAATTACATGGGATGAACCTAACAAACTTTCTTACATTAACAATTGCAAATCCATGAATGCTCTGTACTGTTCCTTAGGAGATAAAGAATTTAATAGGATTTCTGCTTGTAAAACTGCCCATGAAATTTGGGATACCTTGTATGTCTCACATGAAGGCACATATAGTGTAAAGGAAATGAGACTTAATACTTATACTATAAAATATGATAATTTTAAAATGAAGCCTGATGAGCCTATTTCTGACATGTATATTAGGTTCAATGAGATTAACAACCCAATGATTTCTCTTGGAAGAGAAGTCACTGCCAAACAACAGATCATGAGAATCCTTAGATGTCTACCTGACAGATGGAGGGGAACCTCTGTCTCTATTATAGAATCATGTGACATCAGCAAGATACATGTAAAATAACTCATTGGGAAACTGATGATGTATGAGGAAGAGATGAAAGTCAAAAAAGAAGAGGTGGATGACCAAAGTGGAAATCTGTAGCATTCAAGACCACCTTCTCAAAGCACAAAGACAAAGGGAAACTGGAAGCTTCTGTAGAAAGCTCCACCACTGAACAATCATCACCTGACAGTGATGAGGATATGGCTCAACTGGCCAGAATATTCAAACGATTTTATGAAAAGAATAACTTTTTCAGAAATCCTAACTTCAAGGGAAAGTATGATCTAAAAGGATATTGGAAAAAGGACTGGAAAAGAAGTGACAAAACTAATGAAATTTTATGCTATGAATGTAAGCGCAAAGGACATATAAGGTCTGATTGTCCAAAGCTAAATTATAAGAAGAAGTATGAGGACAAGGACAAGAAGTACAAAAAGGCAATGAAGGAAACCTGGAGTGCCTCTGAGGATAGTTCAAGCGACTTAGAGACATCACATGATGAACATGATAACAAAGCCAGTATGTGTTTTATGAAAAACACATCTGAGGTAACACTGAACTCGTCTGTACATAATTCAAACTATTATAAAGAAGAAAGTGACTCTGAAAATATGAATAATCAAGAAATTCTTGAATACTGTAACATGCTTGAAGAGACATGCAATGAATTGAAAGATAAATATAAATCATTGAAGAAATAACATGCTCTCACTGTTAATGTTAAATATTAACTTACTACTGAAAAGGAGAAAAATGATAAAATTCTCAAAGAAAATAATGAATTAAAAATTTATAATGAGAAATTAAAAAGTTACTTAGAAAAGTTTACTAATGGGAAAAATACCCTTACCAAAATGCTAGGAAAAACAATTGCCCCTAAATACAATATTGGAATTTGTTATCAACCTGGTAAAATAAAACTTGGTAGAAAAAAGTTTGTTTCAAAGTCTAGGACATATAGTTTTGTTCCTAGGTCTTGACACAACTCAACTAGATCAAGTCATGATACATATTCTATTGTTTCAAGTTTTTGTGTACCAAATACAGTTTATTTTTCAAAGACTTTACATAATGCTTATAGGAAACATATGAGACAAATATGGGTTCCTAAAGCACTCATTACTAATGTTAATGTACCCAAACAAGTATGGGTACCAAAATCTATCTTTTCTTGATCATGTTATAGGAAAGATGCTTAAAGAGATCCTTTAAGAATCTATGGTACTTAGACAGTGGATGTTCAAGGAACGTGACAAGAGACTACTCATGCTTCAAGAATCTGATAAAAGTATATGGAGGACATGTCACATTTGGTGACAACGCCAAAGGGAAAATCATCGTCTTAGGCTATATTGGTAACACTGATTCGATTTTAATTTCTAAATTATTGTTTGTTAATGGATAAAAATATAATCTTCTTGGTATCTCACAATTATGTGATGATGGATATCATGTTAAATTTGAAAGTGATGCATGTAATGTCTTTAATTCTAAAGATAAATTAGTATTTACTATATCAAGGAATGAGAATGTTTATTCTGTTAATTTATATTCCTTAGCTACTCAAAATGTTTCATGCTTATGTGTATTTTATAAAGAATCATGGATCTGGCATAGGAGACTAGGACACTGTAATGTTCACTCCCTTAGAAAGCTAACTAGAAAATGTCTATTTAAAGACATACCCAAACTTGAGTTTCCACATGAAAAAGTGTGTAATCCTTGTCAAAATGGAAAACAACACAAAATATCTTTCAAAATATAGAAATAAGTTTCCACTTCTCAACCTCTCAAATTGGTTCACATGGATTTGTTTGGACCATCTAGAGTTTTCAGTTTAAATGGGAAGCATTATGTTCATGTTCAGGTAGATGATTTTTCTAGATATACATGGACCTTCTTCATTGCTCACAAAAGTGAAGCCTGCTCTTATTTTACTAAGTCTTCCAAGTCTGTAGAAAATCATTGTGGCCTTAAAATTAAATCTTTAAGAAGTTATCATGGTCGTGAGTTTGAAAATCAAGAGTTTGAATCCTTTTTCTCACAAAATGGTTATAGTCACAATTTCTCTGCCCCTAGAATACCTCAGCAGAATGGTGTTGTAGAAAGAATAAATAGAACCCTGCAAGAAATTTCTAGAACAATGCTTAGTGAATATGACTTTCCTATTTACTTTTGGTCTGAAGTTGTTAATACAGCATGGTACATAATCAATAGAGTCTTGATTAGACCAACTCTCAAAAAAACTCTGTCATACCCCGACCTCAGAGATCTATTTATTTTATTTTATTTTTACTTTTTACTTGGTCCCGAATCTTTTGGACAAGGTTTAGTTGGGACACGGTTTGAAATTTTCAAAGTTCGATGTTTTTGGTGGGTCTTGGGACAGTGCGCGGTCACCGCACCGCTAGCGGTGATCGTGCATTTGGTCATAGTGAATGCGTTGTCACCCGGTCGTTCGAATAAATAATAAAAAGTAGATGAATAAATTAATTTGAATGAAAAAAAAGCTAAATAAAATTTTATAATGGAAAAACATGGTTAATGTTTAACCCATAATCAAAAAAATATTATTGTGCAGATGATAATTTTGTTATTATTTAACCTGGTAGTAATACTACTATTATTAAATTGTAATAAATATAATTATTAATTAAACTTAATGAAATCATCACCTTAATTATCATTAAGTTGTTACTTATTTACTTCTTTGGTTATTAATACTTTTATTATCATTTTGCTATTAATTTTATTACTACTATTATTATTGTAACATTGATATTATTGTTTTTATTATCACTTAAAATAAATTGGATAAGAACCAGTTATTTTTATTGGGTTTATTAATTTTTTTTGGTTCTATTTTTATTATAATTACTATTACATTGTTGTTATTATATATATATATTTTAAACCCTAATATACCTATCCCGCACCCCCCATTCTTGTGCCCCGCATGAACTGCCGCCCCCTCCCTCAGCCTGTTCCGCCACGCGACCCCCCCCCCTGCCCAGGTTTTCCAGTCTGGCATGGCTCCCTCCTCCCGGTCTGGCTTCCCTCTCACCTTCCTACAATGGCGCCCAGCCGAACCAGCAGTCGGCACCCCCTCGATGCAGCCCCCCTCCACCTTGTCTGCTCTCCCATTTTGCGCACCAGTACCCCCACCTCGGGTCCTCCTCCTCTGCACGAAGCCAACCGCCCCAGCTCACCCTACCCTCCTACAGACTGCCTCTCGTCATTCCTCCCTCAGCCATCAGCTCTCCCTCACAAGATATCTAGTATCCCTCCCCTACTCGGCCTCCTCTCTGTCTGCCAACACCAGCTGAGCCCTCCTGCTGAATTATGGTCTTTATGTGTTTTAATGTTTGTAGTAATTATTGTTTAGTGCGTTGGTCTTTTCTTTGTGATTTTGGTCCGTCTCAGTTGGTCAGTCACTTTTTGAGGTGGATTTAGTTTTAAAGTGGTGAATTTATGTGAAAAGGTTTTTGTTTTATGAAGAAAGAATTTAGTCGAGTCACTGCTTATAATTTTATAAATCATGCATGTGGTTTATTAAATCATGTGGAGGATTGAAATTGTATTTTGATATGGTTTTGGTATGCAGTTGTTTTTTTAGGGTTTGGGTTCTCTTTGGGTTTAGAAGATTTTGGGGGTGTTATTGAAGTTGTTTTATAATTTATTTTTATGGTGTTTTTATTTGTGTAAAAGGTGCAAACCATGTTTGGAAAATGTTTTGAGGTACGTTTGATTTTAAAGAGAGGAAATAAAGTATGTTTTTAGGGTAAATCCTTGTTGTGCATTTTAGAAAAGTTTTATTATTTATTGAAAGGATTTATTTATTGGTGAGTGTGATGTGAATGATACTTTGGGAAGGTTTCAGTGTGCGCTTGGTTTTGAATTCTGTTTATGTGAGTCCTGGATAACTTTTTGTTCATGATTTATTCCTTCCGCATTAATTGTTTTTGGGTGTTGTTTAATTGTTGTAGGGTGTTGCTCTGACGTGGAAGTGAATCCCCTCGCTGGATGCACAAGGGGTGTCTCGGGTTACGTCGGACTGCACTCCATCCGCCGCCGCTGATGGCGAAGCGATTCAGATTTCTTCAAATTGTTCACCTTTATTTGCGGGGAACACCTTATTTTACCGCATGTTTTGGGTTCGTTCCATTTCGTCTGCACCGATTTCAAGGTGGGCTTTACTCTGTTTATTCGTTTGGATTATTTTAAGACAGTGTTTCTGTATTTTTAGATTCATTGTATTGTTGTAGTGCATTGGAAAGGTTTTTTCGTGTTATTGCGATCATCAGAAAGTGACGTGTACTTGTGCGTAAGTTGTGACGTACTGCATCATCATTGTAACCGGGCTACGAGTCGAGGTAGGTACCCCACTGCACTCACCTTTAGATTTATTATTTATTAATTTCATGGTGTTTTATTAATTTTAATAAATAGACAATAATATAAGATAATTAATTTTTAAATGATTATTTGGTGTAAAAAAGAACCGTTTATTTTATACATGACACCCGAAATATTTTCTTGATGAGTAGACACCCAGTATTGAAAGAATGCATGTTTGGACTTTAAAAATAATTCACGTAATTTCAAATGTACTTATAGTTTTAAAGATATATTATTTATTCAAAATAAGGGTTTTGGGTTTTCTCGAGAAATGGGGTTTTGCTTTAAAATTGGTGAAGGCCTGTTTGGCACTTTAATAAAATAAATTATTTTGGAAAACCCACTCATAAGTGATCTTTGGTGTGCGTTGATTTCATGAGTTGTGTGTGATATTTGTGCATCATGACTGATTGATTTACATTGTGGACGCACCCCTTTTTATTGTATGTGTTGACATGGGAACCTGGCATATTGAGTGAATTTTCTGAGAACGATTACTGCACTAGTTTAGAATACGCACTGGCTAGTGGCCCCATAGTAGGGGAATAATGATTTATTGCTGCTATGGGGATTGGACCCCTCGGTTAGTCCATGTCGGGATATGCCGGGCGTTAGGGCGTTATGATGTCATCGAGTTAGGGCATGCCTTCAGGATGAGTTAGATGTATAGCATGTTCTGGATTTTTCATGATCTCCAAGGTTCGAACCATGTTCCTTTTAGTGTTTATTTGTATGTGGCAGATGATTGAGAGGTCTAGTTTGGTAGCTGGCCCCTGGGTTCCACTTCTTTTCCATTTCCCTTAGTGTGTGTGGTTTTCCCTTTGACTAGCAACTAAAATTTGAATTTCTAAATTGCACACAGAAATGTTTTGAAATCCTATACACCTGTTCCATTCAAACATTTAACTTGTTTTAAATAAAAAAAGGGCAATGGGCTAATACTTGCTTTAGAAATGAAAGTGTGTGTGTGTGAAAACAAAGATTTTGTATATTTAGTTCAAACCTGGAATTAGTAAATTTCTTTATTTAAAGGTAGTGCATTGGGAATAGATATCGGGCTAGACTACTGAGTTTTAATACTCATGCCTATAGTTCTTTTCTATTTTTAGTGTCTGTGCAGGCTAAAACTTGGGTGTGTTCGCCTTGGGTGACGTTTGGTCGTGAGTTGGAGAGTGACCCGTGAGGTCACACAGAGATAGTGGTTGTCTCTTTCGGTTAGTTTTATTTTCTTTTTTTCTTGTTTAGTTACTTTACTCTATTTATTTATTTTCCACTACCTTGTTCTATCTATACTGCTTTATTTATTTTTACTGGGAGAAATCATTCCCACAGCCTCTGTTGATGCCCTGGCGCTTGTCGCCAGCCCGAGAGGATCAGGAACGCCTCTCAGTCCATGTCGCGGACTGGCTCGGGCGACCAGTTCAGGGTCAACCTGGGTTGGTTCATGAAAAACTTATATCAGAGGAGGTCGGACCTTAGCGGACCTCACTTTTCAGAGCACCCTTTGTTATTTGGGATATTTGGTAGATGGATATTAGGATTTTCGGGGCTCAGGAGGTAGGTTACGGGTCAGTGCCTGATCACCACTGCTCATGATGAGACCTGAGTTATCAGGGGTAGTCCGAGATTTGAGCCTTTCTTCTTTGGTTATTTTGGATTGATGGGTGATGATGGAGGTGAATCGGTTCACTTTGCAGCCTCACATGGGGTGGTGACCCATGTGGAGTCCAAGTGCCTGGTTTAAGGTCCTCATAGTGTTATGACATACTTGGGGCATGACTCACCACCATGTCACCGGGTTAGGCACGTATACTAGTTCCTCATTCCAATGGTTTATAGTTGGTTTTGTTTTGTTTTGAACTCAGTCGATGTGAGTGTGTGTGGAAAATGAAAGTGATTTCGAAATGAAAAAAGGGGTTTCTTCCAATTGTTTTTGAAATTACTAAAGTGGGTTTTTAAAGAGAAGGTGTATCGTTTTGAAAAAAAAACCTTGTATGTGTCTGTATTTGGCAAGGAAAAGAAGTGTTTGAACCTTGGCACCCCTTATGGAGGGTCACACATTCCTGGGTATGTATGGAAGTGCATGGGTGCACTTGTTTTCAAATGATATGAGCGAGATTGAATGAATGCACATGTGATGGTTCATAAGGTTCCATAGGTGAGTTTTAAAATTTTAAAGAAATAATGGTTTTTGAAAAGTGATTTATGCTGGTATTTTTTTATGTTTGGCTTATGGGCCTTTTTCCCTTGTCTTGTGTTGTTTCTTTGATTGAGTTTTGGCAAGATGCCAGTTTCGATGGTGTTTTTCGTGTTGTTATGAGTATGCCACCCAGAAAGCCTCCAAAAGTTGTCAATGAGTTATGCCCAGTTCCCAGTTCTTTTTGTGTGTTGCCTGCTTATCGAGGTAATCGAAGTCCGTTAGAGGAAGTTGTATGGTCCATGGAGATAGTGTGTGTATTCAGGTTGTTGGGAACTCCCAGGGTAGTTAAGGTTCGTACCGTTCCAGAGATTATTTGAGGGTTCAGTTCTAGACGAGTAAAGGTGGGATGTCTCATCATTGTTGGAGTTTTTGGGTGTGATTAACAGTGGTCGATTTCCTCGAAGGTTCCCCACCTGGCAAGGGGTGCGGGCCAGTGGAACCTACCTCCAAGAAACCATCCTCGTCAGTATCGGCTCCTAGTTCGTCGGACTGCTCTCTTGTGTGCTACCAGTATGGAATGTCCGGACATTCTAAGTCGTCATGTTGAATTCCTTTGAAAACATATGACCGTCGTGATTGTTTGAATCATCAAACGGAAGGAGTTAGAGACCAGAAGATGAAAATACCTGACTGTGAGGTAGGAGATGCTTCAGCCATCAGGGCCCCAGCCACAGGTCTCGGGGTGAAGCTTGCGCACAGTCAGGAGTTGTCGAGGGTGTGTGGAACCTCAGTCTGAGTAATGTCTTCAACTTTGGGAGGGAAATATCCAAAGTTTCCTTGTTCTACCACATTCTATGCGGTCTTTTCTGTTCTCTGTGTGTTTTCAAATCATTCGGATTTCCTTGAAGGGTATTGGGCCCACAAATAAACAGGTCGTTCAAATTTTGAGTTGGGTCTCAATTGTGTTCGTTAGGGGGATGTTTGGTTTCTTGAAATTAACGGGCGGTGTTTCGGGGTCCTTTCTGAGTTCAGGATAAGAATTCCATAGTCTCTGGTTATGATGAGGATTTTATTCGGTCGGTGTGAGAGGTGTTGAGTTAATTTAGTATCCTCAGGGTTTTGAGCCATTTTGTAAAAAGATTTCTGCTTAAGTCTCTGAGTGTTTTTCGGTCCATGTGGAGAAATTAAATGGGTTCAGTTTGGGAGTTCCCGCGTTGGCCCCCCTCGTGGGTGGTGTGTTCAGGTTTCAAGGTTTTCGTATTAGTAAATTCTTGTGGTGGGGAGAACCCTCTCCTGTTCTCCCCTTAACATCAGCCTTCAGTTTTCTCTTGAATTGGTCGGGTGTGACATTTGTTGGGAATAGTTACTATGAGGCTCTTTCTTTTCTTTGGTTTTGTCTGGGCATGGACTCTAGTTGTGTCGACTATTGTCTTGACGAATTTCTGGGGGCAGAAAGTGTCCATGGTGGGGAGAATTGTCATACCCCGACTTTATAGTTCTATTTATTTTATTTTATTTTTACTTTTTACTTGGTCTCGCATCTTTTGGATGAGGTTTAGTTGGGACCTGGTTTGAAATTTTCAAAGTTAGATGTTTTTGGTGGGTCTTGGGTCGGTGCGCGGTCACCGCGCCGCTAGCGGTGATCGTGCGTTTGGTCGTAGTGAATGCGTTGTCGCTCGGTCATTTGAATAAATAATAAAAGTAGAGGAATAAATTAATTTGACTGAAAAAAAAGCTAAATAAAATTTTATAATGGAAAAACATGGTTAATGTTTAAACCATAATCAAAATAATATTATTACGTAGATGATAATTTTGTTATTATTTAACATAGTAGTAATACTACTATTATTAAATTGTTATAAATATAATTATTAATGAAACGTAATGAAATCATCAACTTAATTATCATTAATTTGTTACTTATTTTCTTTTTTTGTTATTAATATTATTATTATCATTTTGTTATTAATATTATTACTACTATTATTATTGTAACATTGATATTATTGTTATTATTATAACTTAAAATAAATTGGATAAGAACCAGTTATTTTTATTGGGTTTATTAATTTTTGTTGGTTCTATTTTTATTATAATTATTATTACATTGTTGTTATTATATATATATATATATATTAAACCCTAATCTACCTATCCCGCACCCCCCATTCATGTGCACCACGCGAACCGTCGCCCACTCCCTCGGCCTGTTTTGCCACGCGACCCCCCCCCCCATGCCCAGGTTTTCCAGTCCGGCGTGGATCCCTCCTCCCAGTCCGGCTTCCCTCTCACCTTCCTGCAATGGCGACCAGTCGAACCAGCAGTCGGCACCCCCTCGATGTAGCACCCCCCCCCCCTTTGTCTGCTCTCCCATTTTGTGCACCAGGACCCCCACCTCGGGTCCTCCTCCTCTGCACGAAGCCAACCACCCAAGCTCACCCTACCCTCCTGCGGACTGCCTCTCGTCGTGCCTCCCTCATCCATCAGCCCTCCCTCACAAGATAGCCAGCAGCCCTCCCCTACTCGGCCTCCTCTGTGTCTTCCAGCACCAGCCGAGACCTCCTGCTCTCCTTGACCCAGCGCCGCCACCTGCCTCCCACGTTGCACCCGACTCCCCCTACCTCAGCACTTCTTCAGGCCTTTTCCAGCTCTGGCTTTCCCTCAAACACCCCCTACAGTGGTCGTTTTTCTCTTCTTTGGGGTGCGTTGATGGTGTGAAGTAGGTTCTGCTCCAGGTTCTCAGATGTTTCTCTAACCTTGAGGTAGTAACCCCATTGATTTTACTTTTAAATTAAGTTTAATTTTTTTTCTTGTTCTTCGCACCATTGTTAATCATTAATTAGACAATTAATGCTTGTAAATTTAAATTGTATCATGTGAAATTGATTGGTTTCGATCTACTGGTTTTATCTCGGGGTAAGTTTTATGTCTGTTACTTGGTTTAACACCTGATGAATTATGGTCTTTATGTGTTTTAATGTTTTTAGTAATTATCTTTTAGTGCATTGGTCTTTTTATTGTGATTTTAGTCTATCTCGGTTGGTCAGTCACTTTTTGAGGTGGATTTAGTTTTAAAGTGGTGACTTTATGTGAAACGGTGTTTGTTTTATGAGGAACGGATTTATTTGAGTCACTACTTATAATTTTATAAATCATTCATGTGGTTTATTAAATCATGTGGAGGATTGAAATTGTATTTTGATATGGTTTTGGCATGCATTTGTTTTTTTTAGGGTTTGGGTTCTCTTTGGGTTTAAAAGCTTTTGGGGGTGTTATTGAAGTTTTTTTATAATTTATTTTAATGGTGTTTTTATTTGTGTAAAAGGTTCAAACCATGTTTGGAAAATGTTTCGAGGTACATTTTATTATAAAGAGAGGAAATGAAGTATGTTTTTAGGGTAAAGCCTTGTTGTTCATTTTAGAAAAGTTTTATTATTTATTGAAAGGATTTATTTATTTTTGAGTGTGATACGAATGATACTTTGGAAAGTTTTTGGTGTGCGCTTGGTTTTGCATTTGGTTTATGTGAGTCATGGATACCTTTTTGGTCGTGATTTATTCCTTCCACATTAATTGTTTTTGGGTGTTGTTTAATTGTTTTAGGGTGTTTCTCTGACGTGGCTGTGAATCCCCTCACTGTGTTCGCAAGGGGTGTCTCGGGTCACGTCGGATCGTGCTCCATCCGCCGCTGCTGAAGGTGAAGCGATTCAGATTGCTTCGAATTGTTCGCCCTTATTTGTGGGGCACACCTTATTTTACCACATGTTTTGGGTTCGTTCCATTTCGTCTGCACCGATTTTAAGGTGGGATTTACTCTGTTTATTCTTTTGGATTATTTTAAGATAGTGTTTCTGTATTTTTAGATTCATTGCATTGTTGCAGTGCATTGGCAAGGTTTTTCCGTGTTATTGCGATTGTCGGAAAGTGGCGCGTACTTGTGCGCAAGTTGTGATGTACTGCATCGTCATCATAACCAGGCTGCGAGTTGAGGTTGGTTCCCCACTGCACTAACCTTTAGATTTAGAATTTATTAATTTCTAGATGTTTTATTAGTTTTAATAAATAGAAAATAATATAAGATAATTAATTTTTAAATGATTATTTGGTGTAAAAAAGTTCTGTTTATTTTATAAACGACACCCGGAATATTTTCTTGACGAGCGGACACCCAGTATTGAAAGAATGCTCGTTTTTCCTTTAAACATAATTCACATAATTTCAAATGTACTTCTAGTTTTAAATATATATTATTTATTCTAAACAAGGGTTTTGTTTTTTCTCTAGAAATGAGGTTTTCCTTTAAAATTGGTGAAGGCCCGTTTGGAACTTTAATAAAATAAATAATTTTGGAAAACCCACTCAAGGGTGATCTTTGGTGTGCATTGATTTTGTGAGTGGTGTGTGATATTTTTGCATCATGAATGATTGATTTACATTGTGGACGAACCCCTTTTTATTGTATGTGTCGACATGGGAACCTGGCATATTGAGTGAATTTTCTGAGAACAATTGTTGCACTAGTTTAGAATACGCACTGGCTAGTGGCCCCATAGTAGGGGAATACTGAGTTATTACTACTATGGGGATTGGTCCCCTCAGTTAGGCCATGTAGGGCTATACCGGTCATTAGGGCGTTATGACGTCATCGAGTTAGGGCATGCCTTCAGGATGAGTCAGATGTATAGTATGTTCTGGATTGTTCACGATCTCCTAGGTTTGAACCATGTTTCTTTTAGAGTTTATTTGTATGTGGCGGATGATTGAGAGGTCTAGTTCAGTAGTTGGCCCCTGTGTGCCACTTCTTTTCCATTTCCCTTAGTGTTTGTGGTGTGTTGTGTGTGGTTTTCCCTTTGACTAGCAACTAAAATTTTAATTTCTAAATTTCACGCAGAAATGTTTTAAAATGCTATACACATGTTTCATTCAAACATTTAACTTTTTTGAAATAAAAAAAAGGGAAATGGGATGATACTTGTTTTAGAAATGAAAGTGTGTGTGTGTGAAAACCAATATTTTTTATATTTAGTTCAAACCTGGAATTAGTAAATTTCTTTATTTAAAGGTAGTGCATTGGGAATAGATATCAGGCTAGCCTACTGAGTTTTAATACTCACACCTATAGCTCTTTTCTGTTTTGAGTGTTTGTGCAGGCTACAACTTGGGTGTGTTCTCTTTGGGCGACGTTTGGTCGTGAGTTGGAGAGTGACCCGTGAGGTCACACGGAGATAGAGGTTGTCTCTTTCTGTTAGTTTTATTTTCTTTTGTTCTTGTTTAGTTACTTTACTCTGTTTATTTATTTTGTGCTACTCTATTATATTTCTACTGATTTATTTATTTTTACTGGGAGAAATCATTCCCATAGCCTCTGTTGATGCCCTGGCACTTGTCGCCAACCCGAGAGGATCGAGAACGCCTCTCGGGCCATGTCGCAGACTGACTTAGGCGACCATTTCAGGGTCGACCGGGGTTTGTTCGTGACAAACCCCGTATGAACTCTGGAAAAATAGGAATCATAAGGTTAATTACTTTATATATTTTTGTTGAAAAGTCTTTATTCTCAACACTAAGGATAATCTTGACAAATTTTCATCCAAAAGTGATGAAGGAATTTTACTAGGTTGCTCAATATTAAGTAAAGCTTATAGAGTATTTAATAAGAGAACTAAATGTGTGGAAGAATCTATTCATATAAAGTTGGATGAAACAGATCCACATGATCCTAGAACCATCCTAGAAAATCTGGAGGACGATGTATGAAATCGGAACATTAACTCAAAATCCTCAAATTCCTCTGTGAAAGAATCTATTAAAACATCCAATTTTGGAAATTCCCTTCAATCGAGTCATAATGAACTAGAATCTATTGATGAACCTGAAATCACAAGTCCCTTTTTTCTAGAAAGGTCATAACCCTTAAAAACCATCCCTTAGATGTTGTTGTAGGAGACTTGGAGAAAGGAACACAAACTAGAGCTTCTCTTAGAAATCAGGTTGAACATCAAGTTTTCTTGTCACAACTTGAACCTAAAAACATTGATGATGCCATCAATGATGAATTTTGGGTAATGGCTATGCAAGAAGAACTTAATCAGTTTGAAAGAAACAAATTTTGGAAACTTGTTGAAATACCCAAGGACACATTCATCATAGGCACTAAATGGGTGTTTAGAAATAAGGTAGTTGAAGCTGGAAATATAGTTAGGAACAAGGATAGATTAGTTGCACAAGGATATAGTCAAGAAGAAGGAATTGACTATGAGGAGACCTTTTCTCCAGTAGCCATACTTGAAGCCATCGGGATCCTACTTGCCTATGATGCACATCTGAATTTCAAACTATATCAAATGGATGTTAAGAGTGCATTATTAAATGGGTATACAGCTGAGGATGTCTTTGTTGAACAAACCCATGGATTTACAATTCCTCATTTTCCCAATCATATTTTCAAACTATCAAAAGCTTTATATGGTTTAAAAAAAGCTTCAAGATCTTGGTATGATAGATTGAGTACTTTTATTTTTTCCAAAGGTTTTACATAAGGAATAGATGATCCTACCCTCTTTATAAAATGAATTTCTAATGATGTTTTAGTTATTCAAATATATATAGATGATATTATTTTTGAATCTTCAAAAAATTCATTATGTATTGATTTTTCTAAAATGATACAAAACAAATTTGAAATGAGATTAATGGGAGAACTAAAATTATATCTTGGATTTCAAATCTTTCAAAATAATGATGGAATTGTTTTAAATCAAATTAAATACACTAGAGATATTCAAAAATGTTTTGGATTAGATAGCACCAAAAGTAGTGACACTCCCATGAGTACCACCTATAAGTTAGATCTTGATAAATACAGAAAATCTATTGATCAAACCACTTATAGAGGAATGATTATACGTTTACTCTACTTAACTACTAGCTATCCGGACATTGTGTTTAGAGAGTGTATGTGTGCTAGTTTTCAAGAAAATCCTAAAGAATCTCATTTAATTTTTGTAAATAGAATTTTTAAATATCTCAAGCATAAACCCAATCTAGGACTATTCTATACTAAAGGAAAATCATTTGAACTAGTTAGTTACTCTGATACTGAATTTGGTGACTATAAGTTAGATAGAAATAGCACCTCTGGAACATGTCACATTTTAGGCAAGTCACTAGTATCATGGTGTAGTAAGAAACCAAATTATGTTGCATTATCTACTGCAGAAGCTGAATACAAAGCTGCTGGTAGTTGTTTTTTTTAACAAAAACAGAGAGATTAATTGGAAACCCAACTCATGCCCCAAAAATTAATTAAAATAAAAGTATTGCAATACAAACTCAAGGTGTAATGACTTTACACCAACCCAAAAGAGAGAGCAGAACAAGTAGATAAAACAAAGAAGATCAAACACATCAAGAAAAAAGTGTGGCTGCTCCAAGTGAGCTCCAAGGCAAGGGACATGCAGGAATGTTCGTGACATAAGAGAAGAGAGTCGTGCCATGAGAGCAGAGTAGCACTAGACAAAGAAAATCAGGGATTTTGGCTATATTCCTGCACCAAAATCTTGTTAAATAGTCAGCGTTTGATATCCAGATAAGGTTACATATAAATTTCACCATCTATGAGCCTCTGATATGCCAATTCATCTCATTGTTCCAGTCAAGAGTCCAAATTTTCAATTCCCTCCACAGCATCCTGATCCGTACTCTTCACCATCAGGTCAGAGACTTCATTCAGTTTATCATCAGGAGGTGCAAAAGCAGGATCGATCTCAAGTTGTGAAGGAGTGTTTTTAGTGAGAGCTCCAAAGAAGTTTGTACTCTGGTCAACCAAATTCATTGCAATTAAATTTGCAGTATTTTCCTTTTTATAAGTATCAAGTGACCTCGTGACAATTGTTCGTTCCATTTGAGAGTAATCTCTACGCTTCCTCGTTTTTTGGGATTGGGAGTAATGAAACCATCCGCATCTACAATTTGTTTTTTCCCTTTTCTAGAGATTGATTTTAGGAAGTCCTCTTCAATTTGATCAGCTTTATGATTAGCCTCCAGTAAGGGTATTTTCTGTGCTGGGCATGTATCCTGGTCATATTTAGAAAGAACCGCCCAATTATCCTCCTTAGAGGGGTCATTCTGAACACTATGGACATCATCAACAAAACCCTGGAAGCGTCCAGGTTCAAAACCACTCTCAAAATTGTCCATGGAATGAGACTGAGCATCAGCAAGCATTTCAAAATCCTTGATTTGTTCACCAAATGGGTTCTTAGTTTCAGAGGGTCCTACAAGCGCCCTCGCTTTCATAGACTCTCCTGTGTAATATGCCATTTCCATATGTAGCGTTCCCTTTACAACCCAAGTCTTGCGAGAAGTTGGACAAACTGTCTTACCACATTCACTGGATAAATGCCCAATTTTAAAACAAACCAAACAATAAGAGGGCAGACGTTCATAAATCACCTCTTGTAAGAATCCATGGTTGTCATTTTGAATCCAGATTTGTTTTGGAAGGGATTTAGAGACATCAATATCGGTACAAATCCTAGCAATCGAAGGCCTAGAAAGTTTTTTGGTTGCAATATCCAACTTCAACGGGGAGATAATCAGACCAACAATTGGAAATAGGGCCATATGCTTAAAGAGGTGAATCGGTAAACCAGGGAAACCAAGACAAACCGGGACAATAGGCAATTCAACGTTACAATCAAAATCTGGAGACCATTTCAGAACTTTCATTGTGCATCCACCAAAAACCCATGATCTTCTCACACAAAATCTATAGTATTCATTTTTAGATGAAAATAGAAGAAAGAAGTTGGATTAATTAAGCAAACCAATTTGAAAACTAACAAACCCAATTTCCGCAAGCGATTTCCTCAAAAATAAAAACGAAGGTCGACGCCGAATGAATTTTCCAACAAGGGTGAATTGAAAATCAGGGGAAAGAGGATTTACCTCATTGGAAGAAAAAGAAATTTCCAAATGACCTTGATTCTAGAAGAATTTCAGGACAACACAATGCTCCTCAGTCGCAACCCCACCCCTGGTAGAAGTCGTATTCGTGTGTCCGGGTTGCTCTGCCGTAACATCTTCATAAGAATGGGTATTGGGCCTAGGGTTTCTCTGTTGATCACTTGGGGGAGGATATTTTGTCATCCGCGGGAGGTACATCGGGACCAAACGTGCGTAATGTTAATACTCGACTCTCATTGAAGGGGCCCCGCTAGGCCCCAAAGTGCGCCACACGTTCCCTGGCTAGGCAGATGGCTTTGAATCGCCCTGTGCATGATATGCACAGTGTCCGAGTCTGGCAGTTGTTGTGCACAAATTTTGTGGATGAAACACACATTACTAGATTATGGATATCAATTCAGACATGTACCAATAAATTGTGACAACACAAGTGCTATTAACATCTCAAAAAATCATGTTTCACATTCTAGGACAAAACATATTGATGTAAGACATCACTTTTTGAGAGAATATTATCAAAAAGGTGATATCACCTTGGAATTCATTGGTACTAAATATCAACTTGCTGATATATTCACTAAACCATTAAATTATGAGAGAATAGACTACATCATACATGATCTTGGCATGATAAATCATAAATAGATATATTACTTGTCTTACTATACAAAATTTTACTATGTTATACTTTACTATTTCTTGATTATGGTTTCTCAGTTACTGTCTCTCATGATTACCATCTCACCATTAGCACTTGGTACTCACATACTGACATTTACTGTCTCACTGTAACGCGCACTGGCTTTCACTCACTGTCTCACTATGACGACCACTGACTGTCACACTGTGATGAACACTTACTATCACACCGTGACGACTTCTCACTATCTCACCATAACAGCCATTATGGTCTCACTGTGAAAATTCATTATGATTTTCTTAAAACCCGTATCGCGGTAATTTTTATATCACCTCTTTTACTTTCCCAAATTTTTATTTTTGTGACGTTTGGAATTCCTAAATGATAAAACAAAAAGTTTCACTCAGTTCTTCACCAGGACATTCTCCTATTCACTCGTCTCGAACCCTTTCAACCTTACAACCCTATCTCTCTCTCTCTCTTGAACCTTCAGTGGATGCCTAGAAAGAAACAACCGTCTTTATCCACACCTGAGAAGTGAATCTCGAAGAAGAAAAATATATCACCAAAGTTGATGCCCGAAGGACCGTTAAATATGAATCTGGTAAATCGCAGTGTTGTACCTGAGAAAGAAATCTTACCTGAATGGATTATATCTAGAAAATCCCTAGTCTTGAAAGTGTAAAAATATCAAGGATGGTTAGAGTGGTTCTCAAAGGAGAATAGACCCATATATCCTATGTTAGTAGCTCAGTTCTACCAGTATGTACAGTTCTCCTTCATTTCTAGTGAAAGTTATGTTTTGAGGAGCTGGGTTAATGGCCAAATATGCTCCTTCTCATCGAGGTTATGGGATACATTCCTTAGGATGCCTTAAGAAGGAATTTGTGATGATTATTAGAGAGAAACTCCACTTATAACTGATTTCTTTGATCTTGAAGATTCTCTAAAAACCCTAACCGGAAATGGCACCAAGAGAAGGGCCATCACTATTGAACTTGATGGAGAAACAAGGATGCTGTTTAAGTTTTTTCAAAATATGGTTAGTTAAAGAAAATGTTATTTTTCTATGTTTAAGTATCAAGATGTATTTTTTATTCATATTATGAAGAATGGACACATGATCAACCTGTGAAAGTACATCATTCACCATATGTGTGAGTTGATCAAGGTTACATCCAAATCCACCTCTCTGTTCTACTCTAGGTTGATATCATCCATGATTTTTGAAAAACACGTAGTTGGACCTAATGAAGAAGTGCTTATGGGTTGTGAGTACTGTCTCTCTAAAGCCATCATTAGTAGAATGAAGATAAACTGGAATCCTTGGAAAAATTAATGGGTAGAAGACAATGATAAGGTTTATGAAAAGTTTAATCATGTGGATTATCCATCAAGGCCGAAAGATATTTATGATCCTAGTTTGGAACCGGATGAACTAGTTGAGTATTCAAAAGAAGAGGAAGAAAAAGCTGAAGTACCACATAGGGAAGCAATTGTTGTTGAGGAATAACGGATTGTTGTTCCTTGTGTTGTTCTTGAAAAAGAAGCTCCTGCCTCTACAGATGATGTCAATCGAGAAATCCAACTCGAGGCTGAAATAGAATTAGTTGTCACAGAATATGAGAAGTAACCATGGAAGAAGCAAATCTAGAAGAACACCCTGCTGTACAAGAAGCAAATCTGGAAGAATTCCCTGTAGAACAATCTATTCTTGAAATAATACCCTCTTCTAAAGAGAGGATGGAGATACCCTTTTAGTTGGCTAGACAAGAAATGAATGAAGAACTAGGAGCCGAACATGTAGATTTATAACAATCTCCTAAGCCTCTCAATCCTGAAAAGGAAGCACCTATTGAGGGGGAGGAAACCCAAAATCTTGAATCTAATTAAGCCTCACATCCAACTGAGTCATGTCCTGTGGACACTCAATAAACATTTTCAAGTTTCTATGATGTAAATGAGTCTCAGAAGGTTACTACAACCGGGATTTGTAAAGACCCGTAAAATTCAAGGAAAATTTTTTATAAATTTTCTTTGGGATTTTACAAGAATGCAGTTTCTGACGGTGCCAGATTCCGAGACCCGGTGTGCCCGGAATCAATTTCCGAATTTTAACTCGGGTACGTTCAGTGAACGAACGAGTGGGTTTTTCTATCTTTTGAACCAGTGCACAGAATCGAAATCATAGGGCACCAATGGAACCGCAGCGCCGGTAATTGCTTATGAAGACCCTTTATAGAGTTGTGTTTTCTTGGGAGGAGTTATTTTAAAAAAATGTGAGGGATAAAATATAATTGTTACAATTATATTTTCTTTTCTTGTTAAGAGGATTAAGTGTTGTGTTACAACAGTTTGACCCTCTCTTAAGTGGTTATAACCTATGTAAGGGAGTTAGGGGTGGGACCCACTTGAAGTTAACCACCCATGAGAGGATTAAAGGTGAGGTGGGGCCCACACGAACCCCACCCCTTCACATTCCTCTTAAACTCCCTAACTCCATCTTTAATTTTTTGTAAACTTATCTTTAATGAGTAACCTTTCATTTCCTCACTATCTCCCCCATTAACTCTAGCCAACACACACATTAAATTAAGTGAATTCAACTTTTGAATTTATTTTGGAAAAGCTTGGCTTGGGTTGATTAAATAATGTGGAACCATTATTTTTTGTGAAGGGTTGGCTTTTGTGGTGTTGAGGGTAAGGGAAGAGAGCTTGGGAGTTTTTTTAAAGAACTTCTTCTTCTTCTTCTTCTTCTTCATCAAGGAACGTCGATTCGGCAACCCAGATTCTTCCGTCTTCTTCTTCCTCGACAAAGGAGGAGGCATCGACGTGGGAACTCGCCAACGACATTCCACCTTTCAATTTTCTCTCCGCTTGAAAGGAAGGGAGACGCTGCTTCCTCCTCAGACGTTCTCCGTCGGCATATACGGAAACACACCCCGTGACGCCGTTTTCCATGACACCTTCGTTCGACAACATTTGTCAAGGTAGGGACATTAAGCGTTTCTTTTCGTGAATTACTTCTGTCATCTATCCATGTTCAATTAGACTGCTTGCTATTATTTAACGGGAGGGGGCCGGACCGCACAAACATGGCTGACCCTCCTCCCTTATTATTTTTGTGTTGTTGCGGTTCAAAGGAAAGTGACGCGGTGTCGTCGCACCGCGTTGGAACTGGTGGCAAGGATGCGCGGTGCCGTCATGCGGCGCATTTTAAAATCAAACCAATCCGTGGCGCCGTCATGCCGCGCTGGAAGAAAAACCCGAAGACACCGCGGCTGGAGCGGGGCCGCGGCAGAGGGGCACGGCGCCGTCGCGCCGCGCCGGACAGAATAAGTCACGGTTTAGGCCGCAGCGAAGTAGGGGGACCGGCGGTCGGTTCCGGGCCACCGGCTTCGGAGCAGGGGGACCAGACCTCACCGGTCCCGAGGCGGCAGAAGCTGGCCGGACGGAGCGGGCCGACCGGTCAGGGGGAGAGCCGGGGGTTACGACCCCTAGTTGGCCAGCAAAGAGTGGCCCCAATTATGGGGGTCCGCGGTTACAAACGGCGAAGGGGAGCCCCCCCCCCCCCCCCCCCCCCGCACTCCCGAACGGCTCAACCATTTGGCCGAGCCACCTGGCCAGTGCGCCGGGCCGACCCGGACCTGGGTCGGGTCGACCCAGGGGGTCTCGGGCCGGGTCGGTCCAAGCCTGAAACCCCCACTTTCGGACATTTCATGGTCTTTTGTCCATAAATTGGGTTGCGGACCTCTGATCTACGCACTGTCAGCTGAGATGCGATCTTTGGATCAAGACAGTTGTTTTGGTATATTACACTTAACGTTTCGGAGTACTTTGGGTTTGGCCGGGTTGGTTCGTACACGAAACCAACCGGGCCCTCGGAGCAGAAACGCTTATATCTTGAGCTCCGGACGTCCGATTGATGTGTCGTCGACTTTGTTGGATTCCTCTTGAGGAGACTGAACTTTTGGCATACTTCGCCCGAGGTTTGGATGCAGTTGGAGTATGGCCGGGTTGGATTGTACCCGAAATCCAACCAGGCCCCTAGAACGGAAAAACTGAAATCTTTCAGACCGGACATCCGTTTGACGAACCTTCAGCGGCGTTAGTGATCACTTTGAGAAACAGTCCCTATGAGTATAGCCTATGAGAGTTCGGGGTATAGTTGAGATACGTCCGGGTTGGTTCACACACGAAACCAACCGGGCCCCTGGGACGAAAAGGCTAAAAACTCACAGACTGGGTGTCCGATTGATGTGTCTTCTGTTGCGTTGAGACCTCTATGACGAGGCGGTCCTTTGAGATACTTCTTCGTGGGACTTGTGATACTTGGAGTATCGACCTGTAGATCGTGGATCAGACCCTCTCAGAGACGAGCATACAGAGTACGGAGACCGTGTAGCTGGCTGTGACCGATGACTGCTTGTCCGATTCGATTCAGAGTGACTAGCATAGGTCAGTGGGGAGCACTACTTTGTGAGGTGGCAGACCCATGGCGGAGGATCACTACTTTGTGAGGTGGCAGACCAGCGGTACTCGACAGGAGGAGTACCTCTGTAGGCTATGAGGGGGGCACTATTGTGTGAGGTGGCAGACCCATGGCGGAGGAGCACTACTGTGTGAGGTGGAAGACCCACAGTACTTGACAGGAGGAGTACCTTAGCAGTCTTAGGTTAGTGACCAGTACCTCGGAGTCGTGACATGATCACTGTACACTCCAGAGACGGGCTCATCAGCAGTTACGGTTTCAATAATGAAAATCCTGGTTGAGCTGAGACTTTGACCTTTGTGTTTACCTCATGATTGAGATGGGTCACTTGATAACATAGGTATATGTATGGGCATATACCTGGGTAGTGGTTATCCATTTATTTCATAATCTTTATATTTCCTCATGATTGAGATGAGTTACTTGACAACTTAGGTATATGTATGGGCAAATACCTAAGTAGAGGTTATCTGTTGAGATCTTCTTTGTGGTTATCCTTGTTGGTTTTAGTGAGACCTTGAGGGTCTCGGGGTCCCTACTGAGTATCGTTATACTCACCCCTGCATAGGCTATGCCCGCACCTCGTTGTGTTGGTTGCAGATGTAACACCCCAAGATTTCATAGTGTGTGATTTCTTCAAAATAATTCAATAACTTGCACTACACGCAACACCGAGTTCAATTGCACCATGAATTACCAAACAAGCCGTTCAAAAGAGGTTATGAATAGTATTAACTAAATTTTAAACTTTATATAATCCTTATAATTTTAGAATCCATATTATGAGTTTCTTAGACATAATGTAAGAACAAATTCATTTTCAGTATTGCACTTTCATCAACTTTTAATAGTGAAACCTTTTTAAATACAATATTTTAAACTTTTTGACTAAATGGGGACATCAAAAATTTAAAATGAAACATCCCAAGCTTCCACGGTACGCTTTCCTTTGAATAATACAGTAGCGTGTGTTGTATGCAACTTCGAGTTCTAACACACACCACAACCAATCAAACTAGCCGTTATGAATAGTAATACCTAATTTTTTAAATTATATATATTTTATATTTCAAAATGGACTTCATTTTTGGATTCGGAATATAGAATTTATCCTAGGGTGAAATTTTGGAACTTTTCGGATAACTTTAATATTTTGATGAATAGTGAAAATTACTTAATTTTAATTAAAAACAACTTTTTTAATCAAAATAATTAATATTGATAAATTATGAATTTGAGTGGTTTTAAAGTATATTTAGAATATATTTTTACCATTTAATTCAATGTTTTTCATCGGACATAATTTCACAATTAAACCAGACATAAACAAGTGTCAATCTGTTGATAGTTATTATCTCTTAAAAACACATTTTCTGTTTTAACAACGGGAATTAATTTTAAATTAATTTCTTCCACTTCTGTGTTTTGAATTTGGAAAAATGGATTCCATATTTTGAATCAGGATGTTCAAATTGTGTAAATAGGTAACTTTTATTTTTAGACATTTTGAATAATTACTTCGGTAAGAAATTTATTTACCATGGTTAAAGGGTAAATCCGGTAAATAAGGGTTAAAAAATAATATTATAATAATACAAAATTACCCTAAAACGTGTCCTAACCTTATTTGTTGATGCATGTTCGACCGTAGTCATATTTGGCTCGATTTTGGGACCCCATGGTGCCACTTGTAGGTGATAGGGACAATTAATTTTAATTAAGTTAAAATGAATACAAAAATGACACAAGCATATATCTTTTAGCAAAATAATTTTTACATAGGGTTATATATGTTGTATTTTAAACTATAAATATTCATTATAAATATAAAAAGATTTAATAAATAATTATATTTTATTTATAATTTTTAAAAATTATATAATTTAATTTATTTATGACACAATGATGATGCAGTAATTCCCATAATAGTAAAAATTTAAAATAATTGATATTATAAATACCCAAATAAATATAATTTGATACTTTTAATGAATTAAAATAATTTTATAGGATAATATGAAATATTAGGATTGATTTAATTAACTTTGTTCGAAGTAATCATTCTGTTATGAGTTTCACAAAAATCAACTATTGAATAGTGTCAAAATTGACATAATAGAGTTTTTAAAAAAAATATTATATTATTAATTGATATTAAATTCCTAAAAATCTAAGGTTCGGCAAAGAGACTTATATCATGATAGTTGTATCATTAATGGACCACTTTGGGGTCTCTTGGATGTATATAGTAATTTTATTAACCATATAATATAAAAATACAAAGAGACATTGTAAAAGTGAAACTAATTAACTTAGAGTTAATACTTAAAGATAAGTTTAATATAAGTACCCAAACCTATCTAAATTCTATTGGTTGAGTGGTTTTCGACCTATCCCCACCTTAAAATTTAAATAATCAACTTTGGAGTCATTAGAAACCGAATATGAATTTATTATAAATTAATATTTCTAGCTTTTCCAAAGGTGCCCCTCACCCCTCTTATAAAATGGCACTTCTCCTTCTCATTTCTTAACACCTTAAAAGCCTTTTGGTTTGGAAAAAATCTGACCAAATACTCTCCCAACTTCCCTCAATACAACCTATAGGATTTATTTTGATCATAAAGCCAACATAAGGAGCCATTTTGATCAAATAAAAAGGAAGAAACCGAAGAAGAGGTAAGGATTTCACCACCCTTTTTCCAAGTTCCTTTCTTCTTCCACTTCTTCTTCCTTTGTTGTTACCATTCTAAAATAATAACTCCAGTATCATATATATACTGTGATGTTATTATAAATATGTTACAACCATATTCCGTATTCTATCCACCCCTTGAATAACATGTCACCATACATGCGTACGTACGGCTTACCGTCTCCACATCGTGGTGTAATTGTTATTCAATATATTATTATTTGGATGGGTATAATAATGATGTGTAACTCATGTGAATAATAAATATAACATGTTAATGATTCTGTATATATGATATAACATCCATTTATATATTATTTTAATATCAAAATAATGATATTGTTGCTCGTGCGTACGTACGGACTACCGTCTCCACGAACGCGATGAGATTCATTCTCCATCGTATCCATTCAAGTATAATTATCACTTCATGATTTAAAAATAATATTTAAGGACTTGATATCATTCTGGATATGAATAATATACAACCTATCCATTACAAAAATGTCTTACGTAACAAAATATATAAAATAAAACGAGTAAGTTAACACCCGAAACAACGATAATACTAAGATATTATTAAAAAAGCAATGTTAAAAGATCATATATGATATCATATGAATGTATATGATTCTTGTATAATTTAATAATAATTATTTCACTATTATACAGGAGGTTAACCTACCCCAACCAAGGAAAAGTACAAGGTAAGGGTTATTTCACAATCTCTTCATTATCCGAGGTTGTTTATACGTAGTAATCTACTGGGATCTCTTTATCATCCACATACATGTTTCTTAAAAATGTATTTCAAAACATTTTTACTATTTAAAAGAATATGGGTTAAAGTCATTTATACCCTTTTTTGACTTTTTATAAGAGTTTTATAAAGGAATCTTTCCGTCATTTTCCAAACATGGTGCTTTTTAACCTTTTCAACATAATTAAGGTAAGAATGTTTTTTTAACTTATACGGCGGGTGTGGTTATTTTCCGCCGTTATAAAATCGTCGAAGCTTCCCTTAAAAGATTATAAGAATATTTTCAAAGAAAATGTTTTGTTTCATAAATATAAGACTCTTAAATGATTTCAAAATAGAAAGAGATATTTCTTTAAAAAGAGTTTTCATTTCATTTATGTCAACATCCTTTGATGGATTTTACGCTTATTTGAAGTTGATTTATCATGATACAAAACTTCTATATTGTATTGAAGGTTTTGTGATATGTTTGATTGTGGATGTTCTATTTTTATACCATTCATAGTTTATGGTGAAATTATTGAAATTTCGTATGCTAGTTTTAATAAGAATGTTTATGTTATGTTTAAACCTTTTCATATGGGAATGCATTAGACTTAATATGTGATGGGTGGAGCCCTCTATAGCTCCTCGATGCATTGGTAGGTCTCATGAGACAAACTAGTGTCTTGGCACAAGGCCTTGGAAAAATCTTATTTGTAGTCTTGGCACGAGGCCTTGGCTATGTGGTTATGATAGTCTGGCATTATGCATTCCATCATTATGAAAGTGGTTATTGATATTGCATGTGATTATTTGATTAGTAGAATATCCATGTGAATAAGTAAATGGAATTATTTCATTTTACTTTTGCCATACTATGTTGAAGTTCAAGTTTAAAAGGCTTTTGTTTTAGTTATACATTTCCTTAAATGTTTATGCTTATTTTGGAAAGTTTCCGCTATATTGTTATCCTTACTGGGCATTTGAGCTCACCCCTTTTCTATGTTTTATTTTTCCTAGAATGTGAAGAAGTAAGTTATGAATGACTTGCAGGGATATTATGAGGAGATAATAGTGTGGACTATGGAGACATTATGTTGATGTAGTAGTTTTTCACTTTATGATGTAATGTAAAACTTTATGAATATATCTAGTGTTTCCAAGGCTACTAAACCAATCGGTCTTTAGAGATTTGATATTTCTTATGATCATGTCAATGTTATGTAATAATGCACCGACTCTGGGTAACTGGGGTCGGGGCGTTACAGCAGATGATGCGCAGTGCAGATGGAGGCTGAGTGTTTGAGGACAGGACGGTACCCGGAGGTGGACCACACGACGAGTCGGTACCCGGAGGTGGACCACACAAAGAGTCAGTATCTGGAGTTGGACTTCACGACGAGATGACACATGGAGGAGGATTATGGGAGAGTGCGTTGTGAAGGCTATCTGCACCTAACCTTCAGGTAGGATCTGAGGAGGACGACCTAGGAGCAGCTTCCATTCTTCCAGCTGTTGTCCTTTTCTGTTGTACTTTTTTTCAGTTGTAGCTGTACTTTCAGTTGGGTTTGTATTCTAGCCCATTTAATTTTCAGCACTCTCTTTTGTACTTATTGTTTGCTTCCACTTGTACTCTGTGGTGTTTTGTTTTCTTTTATAAAGGCAATGCCTTCCCAGTTATCGGTATTTTCGCCTTTGGTGCTAGTCGCCAGCCCCTGGCCTATGGAAGGCGGGCTTGGGGTAGTCACGGCACGGGCCCCGAGGATGGGTCGTGATAGGCTTGATCTCTCTTCCCTATTTCAGTTGAAATCATTCACCAACTTTGCACCTAAGAAGGAAGCTGAACCTGAACTTGTCCCTATACCAATTCCTACACCTGAACCTTTATATGAACAGTTGTCCTATGACAACCCTACTTTTATTACAAACATAAACATGATTTATTACATAAACTATTCACTTGATACAACATGGAAGATCGAGAGTTATAGTATCTTTGGGGCTTAGGATCATTACATAATAACTTAAAACATGAAATACAACATCTTTATTGAAAAATTACTTTATATGACCACTGTATTCCCTCGTACTTAGTATTGCATGGGATAACCTGAGGACATGCATAAGAAAAGGGTGAGCTATAAAGCCCAGTAAGGGAATAAACATGGAATACATGAGGAGTAAAATACATGTTAGACAATAGGCATATCAATAGAGCACAAGAGAAACATGGACATAAAGGCAGAATAAATCATGATAATCATAACATGGAAATGTGGTAACAACACTTAACATGGAATTAGCATGAGCCAAGGCTCATTGCACATGGAGCATGAGTAAATCCTCATTGCACATGAAGCATGAGTAAACCCTCATTTCACTTGAATTAGCATGAGTCAACACTCACTGCCCATGGAGTATCATGATACTATACTTTACCCAATGCATTGGAGCGCTATAAGGGCGTACCCTTCTTAATCATTTCATTTCATGCATAAGTGTGCCACATGGATCATAAAACATGGATTCATAAAACATAATCATTTATTCCATGATAAAGGAATATAGAATTAATACATGAAACTTTATAATTAATAAGTAAATGTGCATAAATGTGAATACCCTTGATGGATAAATGGGCATGGTATTCACTACACAATGGCATTGGTTTAGAAAATCGGTGTGATTTTGGCAGCGTAACGACGTGACATAAGAATTCATAAAAATGATTGATGAGAGAGAAAGGGCTTCCTCATCATATTTAAATGTAATGGACAGTATGTAGGTCATATAGATACATGTCCCAACAATTTTAATGGAATTTAGATTCATGATAAAAAAGTATTGCTTGAATGTAAATGAGGAGAGAGAATTTCCTTTTGGAATTTTGGCATAGTAACGGGTGGACATGGGAGGCATTTAATGAGAGAGAAATGGGTCTCCCATCATTCAAACATAAATTGGTCAGTATGAGGGGGGTTTTAAACTATACCCCAACATTCATAATTGAAATTAAATGGGAAAAACAACTTAAACAAATCAGACAAAAATGAGAAAGGAAGAAAAAACCTTTACTTGGAAGTGTGCTTCCAAAGGCTTGAGAGAGGCTTGAGAGATGCTTCTTGGGAGCTTGGGGCACCTTGTTAGGATTCTAGAGAGAGTAGGGAAGAGGTTGGATGAACTCAAAAGGCTTTGAGTGAGGAGGAAGTGGGAGCTTGGGTGGGTTTATATAGAAAAGGTGAGTGAATTCTTTATTATTTAGGTTTGGGACCCCTTACATTAAACTAATCCAAACCAAAAATCAGATCATGGTTTTTGCCCATGGTTTTTGGGAAAGGGAAGAGGAAAACAATATTTCATAAGGCCAAAGTCCGAAATTCTTTAAATAATGGGGTTTCTTATGTGGAGGTGAGTCACACTCCCATGGAAAATAAGTTAAAAAGACATGATGTTTAATTAGTCTTCAGAATTCCATTAATGCTTTGAAAAGTAAGTCAAAAAAACCCAAAATCACATTATTTTAATGATAAAACATATATTGGCCGAACATAAAGCTTATAGTATTTTATTACATCACTATTGGGTCATTATGATGTCATAAAACACATTATATATTTAAACGGTATTTAATTTTTACCCAAAAATTTTACTATCTCAGATTATTATGAAAATTTCACCATTGGATAATGTTGATGTCCTGATTCTAGAAATATAATTTATTTTATCTAAATAATTTTCTAAATATGTTAATTTTCACTTTTAAAATAAAAACCGACATTTATCGAAAATTCACAGGTTTTGACAGAAATGGCTTTCAAACCTTAATAAAAATTATAATTGCATTCATAAAATTATATGATTGTTTATATATAAGAAACTTAATTTAATAATAATAATAATATTTTATTAAAATATTATTTAATTCAAAATCCCTTAATTTAATAAAATATATTTCTTAATTAAATAATAACTAAAAACACTTTTTGTACTTTAAAAACTATTTACAATGTATCAATAATGACAAGAAGGTATATTCATTATTATATACAAAAATAATAATATACATGAACATATTACTAGAGATTTGTTACATAACCCCTTAGAACAGCCGCATAAGACCTAAGGGTAAGGTGTGTAATGGTGACAGACTCTTGGGGTGGCTCAGATAACATCACTCGAGTGGTAATCTCTATCAACATCCACTTTTCCCATAGACAGTCTCGTTCGAGCTTTACATGATGAAGCTCAGCTGGGGCTTGGACAAGAGAGAATCCCAAGGGCTCCACCTCTTTTCTGAGCTCTGAAAAATGGGCTTTGTATGGAGAAATTCTACTGGATGAGGTCATCGCTTATTTTTTCTGAGTAAATTGGATTTGTTAAAGCCCTGTATTTACACTAATCATGTGATCACTATTCAACAGATATAAAAGTAACGGTCAAAATTCTTAACATAAAACCAAAGAAGTTGACATTTTATATAAACGTTTTACATAAAGACATATTTAACTAGATCTAGAGGGATTTACATTAATGATACTTTGCGTTGTTACAATATTCCCCCCTTAAGAAATTCCACCCTCAAAATTTCCTTTTTCCCACACTAAAACAGATGTGGGTAACTTAGCTTCATCATTTCCTCCAATTCCCAAGTTGCTTCTTCAAACTTTTGGTTTCGCTATAACACCTTGACAAGGGTCATTGTCTTATTTCGTAGAACTTTTTCTCTACGATCTAAGATCTTCACTGGTTTGTCCTCATAAGAAAGATCATCCTCCAACTGTACCACCTCAGAAGAGAGTACATGTGAAGGGTCTGGTATGTACTTACTTAAGAGGGTTACATGAAAGACATCATGTACTTTGGCCATGGTAGGTGGAAGTGCTATTCAATAGGCCACAGCCCCGAAACGATCAAGAATATCGAAGGGGATGATGTACCTTGGACTTAACTTCCCTTTTTTCCAAACCTCATGACCTTCTTCCATAGAGATATGCATAGAAAAACCATGTCTCCAACTTTAAACTCAAGGTCTCGTCGACGATTATCTACATAACTCTTCTGTCGACTCTGGGCTGCCTTGATATGATGCTGAATGGTTTTCACCTTCTCCACCATTTCCTTGACCATTTCTGGTCCAAGCAGCTTACGTTCACCAACCTCATCCCAACACGCCGGTGTTATGCACCTTCTCCCATAAAGGGATTCATATAGTGCCAATTGGATACTCGATTAGAAACTGTTATTATAAGAGAACTCAACTAGAGGAAGATGTTGATCTCATCCCCCTTTAAAGTCCATTGAGAACGCTCTCAACATGTCCTCAAGTGTCTGGATAGTCTGCTCGGATTGGCCATCATTTTGAGGATGATAGGCCGTACTGAAGTTCAGTTCAGTATTCAGAGCATGTTGAAAACTCTTCCAAAACTTAGAGGTGGATCTTGGATCTCGGTCAGACACAATAGATAGTGGCACTCTATGCAGCCATACCACTTGCCTGATATATATCTGTGCCAGTTGATCCAATGAGAAATCCTCCTGAATATCAATGAAGTGTGCAGTATTTATAAGATGATCCACAACAACTCAGATTGCATTGTTTCCTTTGGATGTCCTCAGAAGTCCAGTGACAAAGTCCATGGAGATGTTCTCTCATTTCCATTCTGGTATGGGAAATGGTTTCATCATCCGCTTAGACTTCTGTCTCTCTACCTTCACTTGTTGGCACACCAGGAACTTTGGTGTATATTCAAAGATCTCCTTCTTCATATTATCCCACCAAAAGTTTTCTTGAAGATATCGATACATCTTTGTGCTCCCTGGGTGGATAGAGTAATTTGAACTATGTGCATCATCCAAAAGTTCCTTCTTCATCTCTGGACTTGATGGAACACATAGTCTTTTCCCAAATCGCGCAATTCCTTCTTTATTAACATTAAACTCCGAGGATTTCCCCTTTTTGATAGCTTCCACTTTTTCTTGAATTCACACATCATCCTTTTCAGAATCCTTTAACCTTTCCAAAAAAGACAGTTGAGAAATCATTTGTGAAAGGATTGATGATGTTCCCTTCTTTATGATTCTCTTGCCCATCTTCATCAAGTCTAAGAAGATTGGATCCCTCTCAATTCTCATCATTGATAGAATCGCTGGGTCCTTTCTACATAGGGTATCTGCCACGTTGTTCGCTTTCCCAGGGTGGTAATGTATTGAACAGTCATAATCCTTGATGATCTCTATCCATCTTCTCTAGCGCATATTAATCTCTTTCTGTGTGAATATATATTTAGGACTCTTGTGGTCAGTATATATCTCACATTTCTCCCCATAGAGATAATGCCGCCAGATTTTCAAGGCAAAGATCACCACCGTCAACTCTAGATCATGTGTTGGATAGTTTCACTCATGGATTTTCAACTGCCTTGAGGCATAGGATATCACTTTATCATTCTACATCATCACACAGCCGAAGACCTTCTTCTAAGCATCACTAAATACCACAAAAATTTCCCCACTTGTGGGTAAAGTGAGCATGGGCGCAGTGATAAGCCTATTTTTCAACTCCTTGAAGATTTCTTCACATTCATCACTCCAAGAAAACATTACTCCCTTTTGAGTTAGCTTGGTAAGAGGGTTGGACAATTGTGATAAATTTCTCACAAATCGTCGATAATATCCAGATAACCCCAAGAAGCTACAGATATCCTTTACCAATGTTGGCCTCGTCCATCCCTCAGTTGCATCTGTTTTGGAGGGATCCATAGATATCCCATTGCTTGTGATGATATGGCCCAAGAATGAGACCTCCTTCAACCAGAACTCACACTTGCTGTACTTTTCATAGAGCTTCTCCTTGCGCAAGGTCTCTAGTATAGTTCTTAAATGCTCCTCATGATCCTACTTGGTTTTAGAGTATATTAGAATATCATCTATAAAGACTACCACAAATTTGTCGAGGTAATCTCTAAAGACTCTATTCATCAAGTCCATGAAGATTTCTAGACTATTACTGAGTCTGAAAGGCATTACTATGAATTCATAGTGCCCGTATCTTGTACAAAAAGCAGTCTTGGGGACATCTTCCTTCTTCACCCTTACTTGATAATATCCCGACCGCAAATCTACCTTGGATAAGTATTGTGCTCCATGCAGCTGATCAAACAATTCATCGATCCATGGCAGGGGATACTTGTTCTTTATCATTATTTTGTTAAGTTCATGATAATAGATGCAAAGCCGCATTGACCCATCCTTCTTCTTGAGGAAGAGGACTGGTGCACCCCATGGTGAAGCACATGGGCGTATAAACCTTTTATCCAGATTCTCCTGTAGTTGTTTCTTCAGCTCTTCAAGCTCCACGACAGCCATTCTATACAGAGTCTTGGATATTGGTAGATCCCCTAGTATAAGTTCAATTAATAATTCAACATCTCTTCTAGGAGGAAGACCAGACAGTTCCTCGGGAAACACTTCAGCGAATTCCCTCACAATAGGCATTTATTCAAGGATGGTTTCTTCCTTGGACTCAATCATCTGATCCAGATACGCGTTCTCATAGGGTAGTAATATTCATGATTGAGATGATGGATCTAAAGGAGATTCATCTTCCTCCTTACACTTGTAAAGAATCAGGGGTCGATTCTCCATATGGAGTGTGATTTCCCTCTCCTGACAATTTATGTTCGATCTATATAAGGAAAGCCAATCCATGCCAAGAATTGAATCAAATTCCACCAGAGGGAGTATGATGAGGTTCTCTGGGAAATTCAATCCACGGATTATAATAAGGGAGGACTTATATTCATGGGATGTAATGATTGCCCCATTTTCCATACTCACCAACATCTTCACTTCCATGATTTGTGGTGATACTGGGATTGTTCTACTAAACTTTCGAGATATAAAAGAATATGTAGAACCTAAATCAAAAATTACGTTCGCTATTCTTGAATGAATAACTAGCGTACCTGTCACCACTTCGTTGTTGGGGTTCGCTTTGGCAGAAGTGATGGAAAAATCTCTTCCTTTATGCCTTGGAGTTTGTTGGTTGCCTTCGAAAACCCTTAGTTTAGGGAACTGATTTGAAAAATGCCCTATTTCTTTGTAGTTGTAGCAATGAACAATGCATTGAGGTTCGAACAGAGTGTTCCTCTCCTCTGTCATAGCGGCAGGTCTTTCTTGCCGATAGTTAACAGCTAGGTTCCCTTATCTTCCACACCTAAAGCATTTCCTCATCCCCTTGAGGCAACTTCCAGGGTGCTTCTTTCTGCACTTTTGGAAAGTGGGGTGCTGGATCTTCTTAGCACCGTTGGATTTATCCATCGGACTGCCAGCATTGAATTCCACCTTACGCATCTTGTCCCCATGATACCCCAGTGATTCCCCGATCTCCATTTTGACCTTGAGGGCACATCAGACAATTTCCTCATAGCTGTCGAAGTCACGGATCGCTAATGATTTCCGCAGGCTAGGCTTCAGCCCACCAAAGAAGCGGTCAACCTTGCATTCAGGGGTAACAACAAAGACGGAAGCGTATCGTGCAATCCTTGTGATGTTTGCCTCATATGCTCCAATAGATTCTTCGTCTTTTTTCTTGAGGGAAAGGAAGTCCCTTTCCATCTTAACCCAGAGGGTGCGTGGAAAATATTTATCAAAAAACATCTTCCATAAATCCTTCCATTCCAATGCCTTGATCTCCTCCTCAGGCTTCGTATTTTTGATCAACTTCCACCATTGATCAGCTTCACCCTCCATACGATAAGCCACCAGGAGAACCTTCTCTTGTTCAGAACATTGAAGGATGGAGAATATCTTTTCAATGGAGTTGATCCATTGTTTAGCGATCGTGGGATCAGATGATCCACTAAAAGTAGGAGGCCTTTGTCTCATGAAGCTCTCAATAGTGACTTGTTATTTCTTAGGGGGGTTGAACATTCCTCTTGACCCGTGTTTCTATTCAAAGCCTTAGTTAGCTGAGAGAGAATCGTGACAAAGTTCATGATTCCTACTACCATTGGTTTGGGCATCTCATTAGTACAGTCATCACACTGATCTTCACATCGGTTGGTAGCTCGATTCCTCCTATTACCAGCCATTGGCTGGAATAAAAGGAATGTTAGGGGGTAACACATAAAGGGTAATCCAAATACAAAAGTTGATGACTTATAAATAAACTTTAATTTCCTTAACTCATGAGTCTATAGGCTTTAATCTTGGCTTTTCATGATCTACTTTCTAACATAAATATCTTAGGGGTTTTTTTATTCCCTTAATAAGGGTTCATACTAAGCTTGTGAATTTTCCAAAGTATATGCCCCGGGAATGTTGTAAACAAGAGTGAATCAAGGCTCGTTGTTGTGCACCAGTTCCTGTTCGAGTCTAGCTCAAATCGGTGTTTTTGGGTTTTACCCGTAGGATATATCTGTGTCAGATCCGCCTCTACCTGCTCGTATCCAGACAGGGATGTATTTTCTTGATAAACCACTTACTCAGTACTTACCAAAACTTAGCGATTTTTTTATTATACTTAGTCTTGACTCTAAGGCTTTACTAGGGTTTTCTAATCCTAATCCCAAAAATAACTAAACCAATCCTCTGATACCAACTATGACAACCCTTCTTTTATTACAAACTTAAACATGATTTATTACATAAACTATTCACTTGATAAAACATGGAAGATTGAGAGGTCTAGTGTCTTTTGGGATTAGGATCACTACATAACAACTTAAAACATGAAATACAACATCTTTATTGAAAATATCCTTTACATGACCACTACATTCCCTCATACATAGCATTGCATGGGATAACCTGAGGACATGCATAAGAAAAGGGTGAGCTATAAAGCCTAGTAAGGGAATAAAAATAGAATACATGAGGAGTACAATACATGTTAGACAATAGGAATATCAATAGAGAATAAGATAAACATGTACATAAAGGCATGATAAGCAAGATAATCATAACATGGAAATGTGGCAACAACACTTAACATGGAAGTAGCATGAGCCAGGGCTCATTGCACATGGAACATGAGTAAATACTCATTGAACATGAAGCAAGATTAAACCCTAGTTGCACTTGAATTAGCATGAGTCAACACTCATTTCACATGGCGTATCATGATACTATACTTTACCCAATGCATTGGAGCGCTATAAGGGTGCACCCTTCTTAAACATTTCATTTCATGCATAAGTGTGCCACATGGATCATAAAACATGGATTCATAAAACATAATAATTTATTCCATGATAAAGGGATGTGGAATTCATAAATCAAACTTTATAATAAATAAGTAAATGTGCATAAAGTTCAATACTCTTGATGGATAAATGTGCATGGTATTCACTACACAATGGAATTGGCTTAGAAAATCAGTGCGATTTCGGCGGCGTAACGGCATGACATAAGAATTCATAAAAACAGTTGATGAGAGAGAAAGGGGTTCCTCATCATATTTAAATGTAATGGACAGTAAGGAGGTAATATAGATACATGTCCCAACAATTTTAATGGAATTTATATTCATGATACAAAAGTATTTCTTGAATTTAAATGAGGAGAGAGAAGTTCCTTTCGGAATTTCTGCATAGTAACGGGTGTACATGGGAGGCATTTAATGAGAGAGAAAGGGGTATATAATCATTAAAACATAAAGGGGTCAGTATGAGGGTGGTGTGAAACTATACCCCAACATTCACAATTGAAATTAAATGGGAAAAACAACTTAAAGAAAATCAGACAAAAATGAGAAAGGAATAAAAAACCCTTACTTGGAAGTGTGCTCCCAAAGGCTTGAGAGAGGCTTCTTGGGAGCTTGGGGAACCTTGGGAGGATTCTAGAGAGATTAGGGTAGAGGTTGGATGAACTCCAAAGTATTTGAGTGAGGAGGAAGTGGGAGCTTCGGTGGGTTTATATAGGAAATGTGAGTGAATTATTTATTATTTAGGTTTAGGACCCCTTACATTAAAATAATCCGAACCACAAATCAGCTCATGGTTTTTGCCCATGGTTTTTGGAAAAGGGAAGAGGAAAAAATATTTTATAAGGCCGAAGTCTGAACTTCTTAAAATAATGGGGTTTATTATGTGGAGGTTAGTCACACTCCCATGGAAAATAATTTAAAAAGAAAAGATGTTTAATAAGTCTTTAGGGGTCCAATAATGCTTTGAAAAGTAAGTCAAAAAAACCCAAAATCAAATTATTTTAATGGTAAAACATATATTGTCTGAACATAAAGCTTATAGTATTTTATTACATCACTATTGGGTCATTATGATGTCATAAAACCCATTATATATTTAAATGGTATTTAATTTTTACCCAAAAATTTTACTGTCTCAGAAAATTATGAAAAATTCACCATTGGATAATTTGGATGTCGTAATTCTAGAAATATAATTTATTTTATCTATATAATTTTCTAAATATGTTAATTTTCACATTTAAAATAAAAAACCGACATTTATCGAAAATTCACGGGTTTTGACAGAAATGGATTTCAATCCTTAATAAAAATTATAATTGCATTCATAGAATTATATGATAATTTATATATAATAAACTTAATTTAATAATAATAATAATATTTTGTTAAAATATTACTTAATTCAAAAATCCCTTAATTTAATAAAACATATTTCTTAATTAAATAATAACTAAAAACATTATTTGTACTTTAAAAACTATTTACAATGTATCAATAATGACAAGAAGGTATATTAATTATTATATACAAAAAAATAATATACATGAACATATTACTAGTGATTTGTTACATAACCCCTTAAAACAGCCGCATAAGACCTAAGGTTAAGGTGTGTGATTATGAAAAACTCTTGGGGTGGCTCAGATAACATCGCTCGAGTGGTAATCTCTATCAACTTCCACTTTTCCCGTAGACGGTCTCGTTCGAGCTTGACATGATGAAGTTCAGCTTGGGCTTGGTCAAGAGTGAATCCCAAGGACGCCACCCCTTTTCCGAGCTCCGACAAATGGGCTTCGTATGAAGAAATTCTACTGGATGAGGCCATCACTTCTTTTTTCTAAGTAAATTGGATTTGTTAAAGCCCTATATTTATACAAATCATGTTATCACTGTTCAATGACTATAAAAGTAACTGTCACAATTCTTAACATAAAACAAAAGAAGTTTACATTTTATATAAACGTTTTACATAAAGAGACATTTAACTAGATCAAGAGGGATTTCCATTAATGAAACCTTGGGTCGTTACATGTCCTTTGTCAGTAAGGATGATTTTAAGGAATTTGGTGATACTCTCTTATCTAGTGTTGAGAATATTATGAACTCCCAACCTCTTCTTGTGACAAATTTGAGTGAGAGATATGCCTTAATATTTTTGGAGAAAATTATCTGGAAAATCCAACCTAATATGATCCATGAAATTCAAGAAGTTCAAGTTGAAAATAATTTTCTCAGTAACGAAGTCACAACCTTGAGAAAAATGGTTGAAGACATGAAGAAAGAGCTTCATTCTAGATCAGAGCCTACTACTTCTCCTTTAGAACCCATTGTTTCTCAAATCTCTCCAGATGTTGTGTCGCATATTCACCCTTATCTGTTGTCCTTCGATGAAAAGATTTCATAAAGGCACAAACAGATGTTGAAGGACATGAGAGAGCTTGTGGTGAATCTTAATAAACTCACTGATGAGTACACTGGTTTTCTTTAAAAGGTACTAAATCAGCTCAAATCTCTGACCACAGCCGTCAAAGCTTCTAATACCTCTGGTCAATCCTCTACACCTTCCTTGGATAGTACTTTGCTCAGATATATAGTCAAAGAAGAGATTTAGAATGATTTTAGTGGCTTTAATATGGATTCTTTATCTGAAGTTATCAAGAATAGTGATAGAGTGCTTGAACTTGTGCAAATTCACTCCAACATAGAAAATGATGCCCAGTAGGAGATTTCTAAGAAAGTTGATTTCTATTTCAACTGAATTTTCTCCAAGACTTATATGACCAACTACTTAAAATAACTTATAGAGAATCTGTGAATTCCTCTTGTAACTCAAGCCTTCAAAAACCAAGTCCAGAAGCTAACAGAGTTTACCAGATTGTTGGAAAAGTTCATGGAAAAAAAGATAACTTTGAAAAAGCCATGCAGTATGGCAGAGAGATTATTGTAGACTTCATAAAACTATAGAGACCATATATTCATGTCTAGAGTATATCAATTGTTTCTCCAGCCACTGCACCTCTCAGACCTAGGCTACCTACCTTCACCTCTACCTTAGCCTCAACTACCATGTCGTTTGGCCAAGATCTCAGTCAGATCAGGCCTATTATTCTTGATCAGCAATTGTCTAGAACTTCTACTACTCCTACCATGGATCCCTCGGTATTTGAAGGTCTCCATTTACCCTCTCTATCTATCATGTCTCTGCCTTCTTCTACATCAACCACTACCCCTATGGATTCCTCTTCTACTGCTGATAAAGGAAAAGATAAGGTCAATCCCTGAAGAAGACCAGTGCTTACTCCTTTCTGATGGGGATGTCATTATTTTTTGTCTTTATCTTTTATTTTGTACTCTACTTTGTTTACTCTTAATGGAATGTGAACTGTTTACCCTATCTTATTTCCACTTTTTGATAATCCCAAAAGGGCGAAAAGTTTCTACATAAAGTTTCTATATGTTATTTTCTCTATAGTTGCATCTAATTAACACTTTAACTATTCATGATTTATGATCATAAAAAAAGGGAGATTGTTGGAATCCTCATGTATTAATCATGTTTTAATTATCAAAAATCTCATTAATGATCCCAAATCTCATTAATGATCACAAATCTTATTCAACCTAGTTAACTCTTAAATTATATCCAATCGTGTGTATTTATGTTTTAAGTTCTCTCATGCTTTATAATGGTTAAGCTCAATCCATTTCATGCATATTACTGTTTAAGTCTGAATACAGTTATTTTCCTAAGTACAAGACACCGTAAGCCAGACACCGTGAAGCCAGACACCGTGAAGCCAAACACAGTAAGCCTGACACCGTGAAGCCAGACACCGTCAGCCAGACACCATGAAGCCAGACACCATAATCCATACACCGTGAAGCTAGACACCATAAGCCAGACGCTGTAAGTAAGACACCATGAAGCAAGACACTATGAGAAACACACTTTGACACTCAGACACCATGAACAAGACACCGTGACACTCAGACATCGTGAACAAGACATCATGACACTCAGACACCGTGACACTGAGACACTGTGAACAAGACACCATAACACTCAGACAATGTGAACAAGACACTGTGACACTCAGACACCGTGAAGGAGACACCATTTTCATAACATACTGTGACACCATTTCTTAAACTATTTTGTTGTATTTCAATTTAATTTTTAACGGTCATATTTGATGTCTTTAATACACTGACATAATTAATGTTTCTTTATAGACATAGTACGAGATACGAGGTACGAAACACGTGGAACCTATCGGCTAAAACTCATGCATTTGAAGATAAAGAGAGGAGAGTGCCCAATAACAATACAACACGATACTGAATGAAAAACAAGCCTGTGAGCATGTCCACTAAGAACACTTTTCAAGATTTTCAAAGAAAGCATTGTCACATGCATGCAATTCGGATCTGCTAAAGAATATACGAAGTACACTGGAATCAAGAGAACATCTTCACATTGTCAAAACTCATGAAGAATGCAAGCTGAATCGTGACACTCTGTTTTTCAAGACAAAACCTAGAGAATGCCTCAGAAGCATTTCTGTTCAATCAAAGGAGTCCAGAGCTGCACTTCAAATAACTAGATCATTCTAAACTCATATATACTCTCTCTTAGTGATTATTTTACTTACTTTTTGAGCAGTGTGTGTACTCTATATATTCCATACACACATTGACTCCTGTGCTAAACTGGAGGATTTCAAAATCATTACACCAAAATATTTATACTTTTGTTTACCCATGAAAACTATGGAAGAGGTCCCTGTGTGGCCTAGTTATTACATTTGTTTACCCATGACAACTATGGAATAGGTCCATGTGTGGTCCGGACAGTCTGTGTACTGTTGTTAACCCCGATCCATGGTTTGGATCAAATTTTATTTATATAAACTGCTTGGTGGCAGGTGATCACCAAGTGGAGTGGATTAGGTCTCGGCTTGAGACTGAACCACTTGTTTCATATCTACTATTCTGTTTAATTTTAGTCTTCTCTATTTTACTGCTTTATTGCATAATACAGAAAACACTCATTTCACTTTGATAGTTAGTCTTGGAATGAATTTATAACTGATTTGTCTTAGTAGGATAACTTCAAATGAATTATTAATAATACAAATTAAGATTACTTAGAATTAATCAGTCTTCTAAAAAGTTGTTTCAAAATTAAAACTCTTATAACAGTGTAACCTTGATTAACTGGGCAGTATTTATTTTTGGGGAAAACCTTTTCTTTTAAAATAATAATTTTGTAACATAAATTTTCATAGTTACTCAATTCACCCCTCCCCTCTTGAGTAAACTACTCTGACCAACACACATGTTAAAACAATTTAATGTGAATAGGTTAGTGAGTATCTTGGTTCATAAAGGGTGACTGTGATGGCATTAATCTCTTCTCAAAATTTTATTTGTGAAGATTTTAGATATTCGATAGGATTATAAAGGGTGAGTGAGATAGAGGTAATATATAATAAAAATTTAATGGGAGAACATGTTAGAGAGTATCTAGGTTCATAATGGGTGAGTGTGATGGAATTAAGCTCTACATACAATTATATATGTGAATATGTTCATGATTAGCCAGGCTCATAATAATATGAAACCCTATGTTTATGATTATTCCATATTTTCATCTTTTTTATCATGATATGCCATATATTCATCATTAAAATTTATTCTTATAATATTATTTACTTTTATGTAATCTTTATTTTTCTTTTTTATTGATATGTATTTTGATCAAGGTAAAGTACTTTATAATTCCATAAGAATGTTTTTATATTCATATGTACCATAGTCATGTTTTATTATTATCATATATAGTATTATTATATAATATTAAAATATTTAACTATTTCTAATGTTCTCATGTTCTCTCTCATGTTAATGACCTCAGCCTTTATGATATTTTTCCCTTACTGAGTTTTTGAGCTCACTACTTTTTAAAATTTCCATTCCCATAGTTATAAAGATGGTCATATCATATGAGATATGCAATAAAAGTTCTACAGGAGAAATTTTTTGGAGAACTCATGTATAGTAAATTAATATTCTTATATAGATAATATCCAAGACTAAAACATCCAATCATTGGGTTTTCAGACTATTTGTGAGATTTTTTTGAATCATGAGATTGATGTTTTATTTAATTCATGTTTAGCTTGAGTTTATTTATTAAAACTATTATATAGGGCTTAGAAATATCCCAAACACATGATTTTATAATATTTAATGAGTGGTGTTTTACCAAGTCCATTATAGATATAAAAATATAAAAACTTTATTCCATTTACCCTTGGTTATAACATTTATATTATTTTATGAAAATTATAAATACAAAATGTCACTTTCTAGATTTTAATGTATCCTATACATTGTCATAGGGATACAAAGAAATTATTAATGAATATAAATTATTATTTTTAAGATAAAAAATTATTTTTACGATGTTAATTTATCTTTTAAATTTTATGGATGATATAACTATCTTAAATTCTTATGCAACTCTAATACAGTGGTTTTTCAAGCACCAAAAAAATCAAGGTAAATGATTTTAAAAGTAATAAAACTAACCTATTTTGGATTAATTATGGTAGAAAAGAAATTTCATAGGTAATTAAAAATTATAAATGATGGTAAATGTGTTTTTATTAGATTTATATTATTTTATGTGTGTATTTCATGTCAAATTAAATGAATAGTTCCAAAAAATGACATTAATAATATTTTATGATAAAAATTTATTATTAATTTATTGAAATGTAATAAAAATATTTCAAGAGGAAAATTGGGTTGTTAAATAATCTAAAATTTAGTAAATGGATCAATTATGAGATAATTTTCACTTTAAAAGTAAATATATGACCCTTAAAATCTACAAAAACATGTTACAACAGTTAATGATAAAAAGTGTTAATAATGGGGTTAAACTAAAAGATAAGGTTAAAAATTTAACATAAATGTATCAATTATTATTTTTGAAGATATGTAGATATAATCATGTCATATATTTGAAATTATTTCCATTTTGAAATACTCTTTTGGATTATGATATATATTATTTTTATATATTTTTAGTAATTTCTAGTGTGTCCTTTCCCACACTTATAAAAGGAACTCTACTATTATCCCTTATTAGAAAACAATAAGAATTATATGTCAACCAAGACTTATCCAAAACATATCCTATATTCTTCAAATTAATTCTTGAGATTTTAATATTCTCATAAGGGAATAATATGAAGGCTTAAGGTCTAATCCAAAGGATTACTCTCAAAAAAGAGTTAATTGACTTTATTGACTCTTTCAAAGATTATTTCCTATTATACTAAATTTAAAATATTTTTACTATAAAAATTTAATAAATATGGTATAATAAATTTATAAAGATGTTATTATGATGATGATACAATAATAGTAGACTTCATTCCCATTTTATATAAACTGAAAACATCGCTTATGCCAGCATATCACCCACCGTCTCTAATAACCAAAACATATATCAATGAAATTTCCATTATTATCATTATTTTATAGAGTGTGAATCATATAAAATAACATATAGAAAAAAATAAAATCTTTATAAATTAATAATAAAATAAATAAGTGGTATTTATAGATGATAAGGAACTTATACTGATGAAATAGTAACTTTATCTTAGGAATAGTAATATTACCCTTATGAATATTAAATTGGTTCAATTAACAGTAAAAGAACCAATGAAAGTATTAATAAAATTTAGGCATCTCATAATTGAAAGTATGATATAGTTATATCAAAGTAAAAGTAAGTTAATATCATTTAAAAAACTTTAAGTGTTGGTATTTTTATAATCATTGATACATAATTACAATTTTATAATTAATAAAATTATTTAAAATAAAATTAATTTTCATAAAATGGATTCATAAAAAAATATTTGTTGTCTTAGGATTTTATGATAATTTTATTAGACCGCAGTTAAGTTTTTAAAGTGTTGTAAAATCAGTTTTAAATTTGAAATTTATATTTTTCAAGTAAATAATGATTTCATTTGAAATTAAATTTCGAATAGTTAAAAAAATATTTTTATAAAATGGAATTCATTTTTAAATTCTAAATGTCCAAAACTAGTTAGGGTGATGTTTTGGGATTTTTTTGAAATACTTGAATTTTTAGTGAATACTAAAATATGGTAATTTACATTTTAAATACATTATAAGCTAAATACACTATTCATGGAGTCATGGATGATGTAAAACCCCTTACTGAGAAGTCACATGATCTTATTATTGTATTTAATCCAAATAATCAATACTATTAGTTATATTGAGAAAACAATATATAAATGAATAGAATAATGAGAAATTACCACTATCATACACTATAAAAACCACCCTCATCCCCCTATTATATTCACTCCACTAAACCATAAATATTCTCATACTTCTGCCCAAATACTATTTACAAGTCTCTCCCTACATCCAGGAGATCTTGGGCTTTCCAAAAGCAAAACACCTTCCCTTAAAGAGGTTTTCAATGGGGCTTATTCAAGAGGTAAAATCCTCTTCCTTTTCCTTTTGTTTTCTTTTCAGGTTCATTATTTTTTTTATTCTCTCCCCACCTTCTCTATCCAAAGGATCATGATAACTCTGTTTTAATTTATATAATTCAATTTTATCATTTTAATTAAATAACCATCATCAATCTCTTTACTTTATTTTTTTAAAATGAAATCATCGCCCGAGAGGTGCTGATTTACAACATTTGTGAATGATGAACTTTTGTTCTTCAATTTATTTTTCAATGTTGGACATGATACTATATTTTGGTTAATAAATACTATAATATATTTATTATAACCCATTTAATGTTCTTGAACTTGTATATATACATAATATTAATTCATACAATAGAACTAGTTTGAGATGATCGAAATACCGTCGTAATAATCTAAACGATTATCAATTATGTTTTATATAATAATTAGTCATCAAACCATATAATAAAATGAATTATAAAACCATTTAGTATTTTTATGTTAATTAATATAATATAAATTCAATTCTATATAATTATACCCATTCAACATGAACTTTTATACTCATATACAAGTATACCGGTCCTGAAAACCAAGTAAACAAACGCTCCAAAGTAATAAAATTGTATCTTATAGCTCATGAAAAAGGACATAAATAAACTTTGTGATATTATTCTAAATAGAATAAATGTCTATAAAGCCATTAATTTATTAATTAATGGATTTAATTTGATTATCTAGGATGTTAGTTTTTAGGGAAGAACTCATTCAAACAAAAGGTAGTGGTTTCTACCCAAACCACAATTTTATTTCAGGTTACTCTTTTTATATCATTTCCCAAATAAATTTTTTAATTATTATTATGTACTCATCATAAATTATGTGGGAATTATATATATATATATATATATATATCTGTGTTTGTGTGTGTGTAACAATCATAATACCTCTTTATTTAATGGGAATTTACATGTTTTAAAAGGATCTTTCTGAAATTCTTCCTGATAAACAAGTACAATTCCAGGAAACTTCTTGAATTCTTTCCTATTTTTAAGTGCACTTTATAATATGTTTTAATCCACTTTTATTTTTCTAAAATCACTAATTTTATAGTTAAAAATGATCTAATTTAACTTCTGGTCTTATAAAAATATTTTTTTAAAAGGACACTTCATTTCAAAGTAAAAGTGTATTTCTCTCAAAATTACTCAATGATTTTAGAAGAGTATTTTAATATATTTCAACACACTTGTTGATTATTATGTTTAATTGGGACTAATTTTTTATGATTTAATCTAAAATTTGTACTTAAATGGTTTATTTTTATTTAGACTATGGATGTTCTATTTGAGTACCATTCACCATACTACTTAGAATGGTTAATATTATGTTTACAGATTGGGGGAATGTTATTTACATTGCCTAAATATATTATATTTATGTTTAACCCCATTAATATGAAGAATTAATTAAACCTATAAAGTGATAGTATGGTCCCTCTACAACCCCTAGATTCATCATTAAGTCTAATGAGACCAAATATATTTGGGTTTCGGTCAAGGCCTTACCCTAGTATTTTTAGTCGTCTTGGTTGAGGCATTGACAATATGTTTCAGATGCACGACATTATGCATACTTTCATTATGATGTTATTAATTGATAATACATGTGATTTTTCAACAAGTATAATATCAATGGTTATGTTTCATTCCATTATGATCATTTATATAGCTTTATTTAATCATATTTCATTCCTTCCATTTTATGTTCAAGTATATTTTTAAAGGCATGTATTTCTTGATATTCACCTTGCCTAGTGTTTATGTTTATGGTAACTTCCACTAGATTACATACCTTTACTAAGAATCTTAAATAGACCCTTTATTATGATTTATTTTTTGCAAGGATTAATATATGAATATTATGAATAACTTCTAGGGATAAACTAGGAGTTATGGATGATTCCAATTGAACTACTATATTGTTTTTTGTAACGCGCCGACCTGAGAAGCCCAGAGTCGGTGCATTATTATGTATCATTAGCATGATCAAAAAATAAAACAAAGAAAGGGGTGAGCTCAAATGCTCAGTAAGGATAACAATAAAGCATAAACTTTCATAAATAATCATAAACATTTAAGGCAATGTATAAGACTAAAACAAAATCCTTTTAAACTTGAACTTCAGTATAATATGGAAAAGATAAAATCAAATAATTCCATTTACTTATTCACATGGATATTCTAATTGTCGAATAATAACATGAAATATCAATAGAAACATTCATAATGATGTAATGCATAATCCTAGACTTCATACTCACATAGTCAAGGCCTTGTGCCAAGACTACAAATAAGATTTTGTCAAGGCCTTGTGCCAAGACACTAGTTTGTCTCATGAGACCTACCGATGCATCGAGTAGCTATAGAGGGATTCACCCATCACTTACTAAGTCCAATGCATTCCTCATATGAAAATTTTGAAACATAACATACACATTCTTATTAAAAATAGCATGAAAAATGTCAATACTTTATCCAAAAACCATGAATGGTATAAAAATAGCACATCCACTGTCAAACATAACTCATTCAATAAAATATGGAAGATTGTATTGTAATACATTAACCTAAATCGAGAATAATGAAGGATATTGACATAGATGAAAATAATCATCAAAACTATTTGAGAGAAATATCCCCCTTTTTCTTGAAAATATTTAAAAGACACACTATTTGTCAAGAATTCATTTAAAAATAGATTTTTGAATCAAAGTGTCCCATAACACTTCAAAAATTTTAAAAGGAATTTTAATTTTAAAACATTAATGTTCATATAAATAAAACCTTAAAACCATTTTCAAAACAAGGACATTAATGAGAAAGATTTAGAATAATAAATTTTTAAAACATTCAAAATGGTATTTTAGTTAGAGTTACTATTCAAATGAGAGATGCTTGAATACAAATAATTGATGTAATCAAAAATTTATAATACCATGAGAGTAAAGGATTTCATTATATACTATGTCAAAGGACAGTATATACACCATATAAAAGTGAATTGCTGCATAACAACAAAGAAGTCTCAAAGGAATGTAAATTGAGATGAAATCCCTTATAAAGACGGTATCCTTAGGTTAAGGATAAATAAGGAACATAATTATGTGTGAAAAATATAAATACACTCAATATGATTGTATATTCAGTGTAAATAAATCAGAGTACATTCACACATATTCTTCTAAAAACAACACCAATGAATTATATTTTTTACTCAATAAATAGAGATTGAGTTAAAATTACTCTTATCAAGTTTATATCGATGACTTGAGAATTTATAAATGGAGTTATTATGTGTATCAAAATTATATACACAAAAATGGGAGTGTAAATTACTACACAAATAATAAATAGTGATTCCACACATAATCATGGAGTAAAAAAAATCAATGAAGTATGTGTAAAGCCCAATGAGTGTAAATTGAAAATTGAAATTCCCTTACCGATTTGGTAACTTATGAAACGTACACCCAAAGAAAGAAGTATCATAAAATGAAGATGTAAATACCCATACATTAAAGTATATTACAAAAATAATACAATAAGGGGTAGTACATACTCCACACAAAAGGAAATAGTGGCCAATATATCATGAATCTCACTGGAATAAAAGTGAGATGAAAAAACCCTTAATTTATTGTAATCAATCGATTCGTGTGAAAAAAAGTTAATAACCACCAAATTAATAACACAATTCCATGAATATAAATAGAATCATGATAATATATATCAAATGGAAGTACACAATACACCACATGCAATAAATAAGTGGTGAACAATGGAAACCTCACGGAATTAAAAGTGAGATAAGAAACTCCTTACCTTGTAATTTTCCTTGGTCAATGGTACGTTAATATCCTGTATAATGGTCAAATAATTGTTATTAAATTATATAATAACCATATACATTAATATGATATCATATATGATCTTTTAATATTGATATTTTAGTATTATCCTTGTTTCGGGTGTTAACTGATTCATTCTCCTTTATATGTTTGGTTACGTAAGCCATGTTTGTTATAGATGGGATGTTTCTTATTAATATTAATAATTATATTAAGTCATTAAAAAAAATTTATAATCATCAAATGAAATTTATTCATGAATGGATACGATGGGGAATGAATCTCATTGCGTTCGTGGAGACGGTAATCCGTACGTACGCACAAGCGACAATATAATCCTTTTGATGTTAAAATCATATATAATTGGATGGTATATCATATATACAGAATCATTATCATGTTATATTTATTATTTAAACTAATTATACATCATTATTATACCCATACAAATAGTAATGTATTGAATAACATCTACACCACCACGTGGAGACAGTAAGCCGTACGTACGTACGTATGGTGACATGGCATTCAAAGGATGGATAGAATAATGAATATGGTTATACCATTTTTATAATAAAATAAAAGTATATATAAGATAATGTATTTATTATTTTAGAATGGAAACAACAAAGAAAGAGGAAGAGGAAGAAGAAAGGGACTTGAAAGAGGTGATGAAATATTTACCTCTTCTTCGGGTTCTTCTTTTTGATTTGATCAAAAGGGCTTCATAGGTTGGATTTATGACTAAATTAAGGACTCTAGGATTAAGGTAGGAGAATTTAGAGGATATTTGGGTAGGTTTTGGCCGATCTTAATGGCTTTGAAGGTGTGAATTAGAGATAAGGGGATGTGCATTTTTATAAGAGGGGTGAGGGGAACCTTAGGAAAAGCTAAAAGTATTATTTTATTATAAAATAATTTTCGGTTTCTAATGGCTCTAAAATGAATTATTTAAAGGATAAAGTGGGTATGGGTCTAAACTCACTCAAACAATAGGTTTTATACAGGTTTTTATCACTATATTAACCTTATCATTTAGATTTAACTCTTAGTTAAATAGTTTGACATTTACCATGTCTCTTTTTATTTTTATATTATATGGTTAATAAACTTACTATATACTTCTAAGAGAACCCCAAGTGGTTCAATAATGATAAAAATATCATTATATAAGTATTTTTTATGAATCTTAGATATTTAGGAATCGAATATAAATTAATAATATAATATTTGTTTTAAAAACCCTTTTATGTCAATTTTGACACTATTTGGTATTTTGTTTTTGCTAAATTCATAACAACATTATTAATTCGAAAAAAATTCATCCATTCAAGCCTAAAATGTCATAGTCACCTTGAAAATTAGTTTAATTTATAAAAAGTCTCAAATTACATTTATTTGGATATTTATAATATCAATTATTTTAATATTTCATTAATTTGGTAATTACCGCATCATCATTGTGTCATAAATAAATTAAATTATTTAATGTTTAAAAAATATAAATAAAATACCATTATTTATGAAATCTTTCTTTATTTATAATTAATATTTATAGTCTAATTTATCTTATGTGTAACCCTATATTAAAAATGGTTTATTTATTAAACTTTAAATTTAACACTTTTAACTCTTCTTTGAATTAAATAATAATAAATGTCGTAATCTAATACATGTGTACCTAAAGGATCATATTTTCTTCCTAAGGTTGTTTTTAGTCGAATTACACTTATAAAATAGAATTCAGACATGTGTTAGGGTCATAATAATATCATTTTACCCGTAATTACGCTATTTACTTTTAACCGTGGTAAATAAAAGTAAAAAGTTACTATTAGGAAAAATTTATTTTAATCTTATTGAAACAAATTTTACTTACTGATATCAACCGTTTCTCTCAGATTTTTTAAATTCAACTCACAAAAGCGGTAAAATTAAGTTTTATGTAAATTTGTAAATGCTCCTAGGAGCTAGGTAAAAGACGGTAAAAAGTTCAATAGAATTTTATACAACTAATTTTATTATAAAATGACTCCAATGAATTATATTGAACTTATATAGGTATTATATATCTATTTTTACTTAAAATAAATTTAAATAAAATAAAATATTATTTAAATAGAAAGTCGGTTTTAAACTATAACACAGTGTTTTTCACTATTCGTCAAAAATTGAATATTTTCAGAAAAATACCAAAAATTTACCCTAAGATAATTTTGATATTACAAATTCAAAAATGAATTATATTTTACCAAATTAAAAACCAAGAATTTTCATTAATTAATTTAAAATTAATTCCCATTTTCAAAACCGAAAAGCAGGTTTTTAAAAAGTAAAAACTATCAAAAGATTGACATGTGTTTCTGTCACATTTTAATGTGAAATTACTTATAATCAACTACATTGTATTAAATGAAAAAAAAATATAATATAATTATACTTCCAAACCATTCAAATACATAATTTAACATTATAAATTATTTCAATTAAAATGGTTGTTTTAAATTAAAATTTAGTATTTTTCAGTATTCATCAAAATATAAAAGTTATTAGAAAAGTACCAAAAATTTATCCAAAATAATTTTTTATGTCTCGATTATAAAGAATAATTTAATTTCATTAAATTGGATATATAAAAGTGTCAAATATTGGTTTTAAATGGGGTATTCTATTAAAAGGTTGTAAAATTTCATTTTTTTTTAAATACTTCTTTTATCTGAAAAAAATGAATTTATTCTTATATTATGTCTAAGAAACACATAATATGTATTATAAAATTATATGGAGTATATAAAATTCAAAATTCAGTTAATACTATTCATAAGTGCTTTTTAATAGCTAGTTTGGTATGTTGTGGTGCGCTCGAACTCGGTGTTGCGTGTAGTGAAAGCTATTGAATTTAATAAAATAACTTACTATGAAATATTTGGGTGTTACATTCTTCCCGAATTTTGGAAATTACATCCTCTAAATTTTAAAATTGGTCTTGGGAACTTCATTTGAAGTCCCACATTGGAAAAAGAGTCAATATAACTATCTATTTAAAAGAAATAAAGAAAAGTACAAAGGTCACCTGAGATAACCCACACTAGGATTCCATGTAGGAAAACATGGATATGGAAGATAAAATAAGTGTCAAGTTCTAGTGGAGAGTGATAGAAAACATTATTAGGATAAAGTTAACAATAAGAAAACCACAAACTTGTGATGAGATAAACGTTCATTAGTTTCCTAGTAGCAAAAGAAAACGGATAACATTTTTTGTTTTAAGTTCCATTTCATAAAGTTGAGGAATTTATTAATGAGATTTACTAAGAACATAAAGAGATATACTTACTTTTTAAGTAGAGTTTCATCCTTTAATAAATTTCTACCACTAACTCATCTTTTTTTCAAATGATGAGTATTCAAGATGACATGGTCACACCCGATGCACTAGAATCAACTTCTAGAGAATCAGATAATCCACAAAGGATAAACTATATATATTTACCTTGTTTTTAGAGATTAAACAAAACCAAAATGGTTAGTACAAGATCAGATGATCCCCAGAAAATCCTGTAGAGAAATAAATACTTTTCTTAATTTCTAAAATTAAACCAACAATACCTGAAGTTCAATAAATAACATTCAATAAAAAATTGTCCTTAAAATATATCAATACAATCCAAACTAATATTGAAACCCAAAACATAGAATAATTTGATTACACAGTCTTCTACGTTAAATTGTATTTCCAAATAACATATACTACTCTTAATTTCACATACTTAAAAGTCATTAAACTAATCACATATTCTCTATGATAGGTTAATCATTTCCATAAATAACCCAAATATCTATAAATTCACAATAAAATCATAGATAAAAATCCACCATTACTCCTTAAATGAAATCCAAAAGTATTCTATTTTCCTTAGGCATATAGTATTCCCAATAGAGCGAACTTCTTCTAAAATAACATTTATCACTTAATCCCCAAATCATTTTCTTATACTAAGGATATCCATTTGATAATATATAAGATCCCAAATCATTTTATTATTGATCAATAAAATCATTTAACTAAGTAGAATTAGTTACACTAACCAGGGTCGTTCATATTTTTTTCATAGACCAGGTACTCTTCATCACTCACCTCTTGGGCATGCGGATCGGGTAATGAGGACTATTGCTTGAAATATTTCAACTCATGGGGTATAATGATCCAAATGCTTCTAAATCATTCTCAGATTTTACTTTCAATGAGTAATTTAGCTTTATCCATTATTGATCGAAGTAATAGTGTGGTTGACAAATTTTTCATTTTTATTCTATAATTAAAAGATTCGATAATTAGCACTTTCTTGATTATATTTTATGAGAGATAATAACTTAATTTTATTACGTCTCCCCCAATTTTAACAAGTCTCAATGGCCATCACCATTGAATTTGTAATTTCTAGTTTCTAGGACACTCTAATGGAAAGGATCCATATTCCCCTTCGCATAACCCCAACAAGGGTTGGGCATGCTATTTGGTGGTATTTAGGTTGGAAGGTCTTTGCCAACCGTGGGTTTTCAGCTCCTTGATCTGTTGAGTGGACTCCTCAATCCTAAAATCCTGACATGGATTTTGTCAACACTTGATTCCAAGTTTACACCAAATATAGCAAGGGATACTCTGATTGATGTAAAATAGTTATGTCATCCTGAAAATTTCATAAGACCTTCCTATATAAAAACAAGTGTCTCAAAAATGGTTGGTCAAACACATAGTTTTATTGATTCATTCCCTTAATCAAGTAATTGAAGTCTTATTGTGACTTAATATTTTATTGAGGGATTTTTATCTCTTATAAATAAATTTCATTATTAACATTATCACATGCTCGTTAATATTAAGTTGAACTTACATATGTGATTAAAAATGTTTTGATAATATTTACAAAAAAGACAAGTTTATTTTAGTTTCATCTCGAATGCTTATTAATTCATTAATTATGCATCCATGACAACAAATTTATAATAAAAAATCATGAAAATGCCAAAATTAAAATTACGTAAAGGGAATGATCATGAGCTCTTCTAATGGTTAGTTTATCAAGCTATTGATAAACTAACTGTTGACATATGGGAGAAACACCTCAAACAATTTATGGTTCGTGTCTATATCTTTCAACTTTTCCACCTTTGTATCTCCTTGGATTGGTTTCTTCTCAACTCCTTACTTGAACCACCTCCACATGATTGGAGCTCCATCCATTAAATATGATTTTTAAATCACATGTAGGTGAGGGGTAAAAGGGGGGTTTACATAATAGAAACCATGGGAACATAAGCCTTTTATATTAATTAAGGGAGATAGAACACAAACAAACATTTTAATTTAAAATAAATTAAAATGAAAAAAATCACTTACAATGGTTTGGTATAGCTCATGATAATCCACATACATGCAATGAATTGTGAATTTCATAAAACTAGTATACAATTATTTATTTGTTCCTATTAATATAATCATGATTTAATCAATTAAATATTATCTTTAATTAATCAATCCTTTTATCATAATCCTTTACATAATTTCTCTAATATTTTCATCCATAAAATTGTAGGTCACAAGGTGAACACCCATTCGAATCTACATGATATGTAATTTTGAACATTACACAGACATTAATGTTATAATTCTATGAAATTTGGTAATGTACACAGAGTGTAGTTCTGAATACACGATGTGTACTACCATCACCATGTTAACTAAACTACATTCCTAGGGACTCGGTGTGTGAGTCATACTTTAGAATTCTTGGAGTACACGGCGTGTCCATTGGGCCACACACCTTGTTGTCTCTGGGTTACATGGTCACTGATCTGCTTAGTCATGTAGGGGATATATGGTTTGGCCCTTGACATGAAGGGACTACACACCATGTCTAGTGGACCGCACGATGTGTAATTCAGCTGAGCATGTACCTGTTTGTCTTGGTCAACACATGGTGTAAGAATTAACAACACTTAATTTCATTAATACACATGGCTTAAGTAATTGGAGAATTACTATTCTTTCACTGAACACAACTACATGATGTGTAATATGTATTACATGATGTGTATGGTAGATTACACAACATGTAACTCCGAATACATGGATTGTACTATACTGTTAGTAAGACAGAATCATCGGCGCCTCCTAATGATATCTTAAATTTAATTTTAATCAAAAAAATTATCCAATTATATTAGATCTAAATGAAATGGAAATAGGAAGAACAAATATTGAAATTCAAATTTCAAGAATGATTAAATATGAATTAAAAACTAAATTATTAAAGCATAAATAATCAATGAATTATTTAAATAATTATAAATGATGATGATCCCTCTCTCATAACACCTTTTGGATCTGGATGTAGTAAAACAGTTGTATTTGAAATGTCCTAACTTTGCTTTTTCCATAATCGATGACTATTCTGGGATAAATAAGATGATGAACACTAGTATCCATTGATTGAAATCAATGATTTAGGCAAAGACAAGAAAATAAATGGATCTGTAAAAGATGATATTTGAAATAAAGTTTATAATTAATTTAATAATTTCTGAAGAAATTATATATGAGGGACTTCGGTACTTTATTTTTTGAAGATCGTTGATCATCCAGAATGACCCTTCCCAATTTCCTTTGTTGCACTTATGAGGATCAAAATTAGAATTCCTCTAACGTTGATCCACATGTTCCATAATTGTATATGATCAAAACCACTCATTCTTTGGGTGCTAGCATGGTGGAATGAATGTATTTCATCGATCATTCTTGATCACCCATTCTTTGTTCCTTAAGAACTTTTCTCATTCTTGAGAGGCAAAGATAAGAGGAGTCGAGATAGAAAATTTTTGGATAAAAAATTCTCAATTCACTGGGGTTTGGCACAATAGACATACCTACCAATTAATATACATGGGGTTTCAATTGCAATATTTAATTTCAAAACAACAATTAAATGCAATTATAAATATTAGAGAAAACCCATGTCGCATAATAACAATAAAAACACCATTATTTGTTGTGTGAAAAATTCCACAAAAAGGAACCATAAATGAAATGCCATGCCACATAATGATAATAGTATTATTATTATTTCTTACGCCAACTCGATATGCATTATTTACCAACTTGTAAATAATTAATTTAGACACATACACACTCTTGGTCCCTTTGAACCCCTATTGCATTTATTGAACACCGAAGTAAAATATTTTTAATCTCTTAAATAAATATTTTTTGTTACAAAATAGTAAATAAATATTTATTAAATATTCAATAAAAATAAATAAATATACATTATTCAAAATCCTATAAATAAATATTTATTTATTTTATGTGATTATATTAACATGAATAAAAATATTCCTCAATCTTGAGTGTAATATTTATTCAATTAATTAAATTCAAATTCAAATTTAATCAAGACCCCCAAAAACACTTATTGTATGACCTTCTAGGATTATTTCATGTTGGAATTAGGCGGACTTGCCTAAAGTCCAAGATTACTATTTAGAAATGGGTCATGGAACCCAAGAGAAAGAACATAAAGTTGCACTGATGACATCCACTTACAAATTTTCGTTGTGTAATATAATCCATTGGTCACAATATATCATCAAGTAGGTTTCATTATTGTATCATGAACCCATATGCTTGATACATAATTCTTGGACTCCCTGAAAAAAAAAATCATCGTTACACCATGGCCATGGAATTTAAGGCGATAGTTCTATTTCAATAAATGGGTCGATATATCAAATTCCATAAATGGAAGGGAAAAATCCTTCCTCGACTTATCCATTAATAACATGTCATTTGTGACTCACCCAATGTACCATACTTCCCATCAACATATGGTGTGATGGGTTTCGTCAAAATATATAAGTTTGCGATTCATGAAATGTATTAATGATAATCTTAAAGTATAAGGACCATTACACACACACACTTATAGAAAGGAATATCTAATGACACGAAAACATGCTGAATTCTTTCTGGCTAGTTTGTTATCATAATCTTCTATCTTAGTGATTACCAAGTGAGAACTTCATGAGAATAAGCCTTATATTCTTACAAGTACTCACACCTAACGGTCTGTATATTATATGTTCCATAATAGTATGTCATCCATCCACAGAACTATATTTGATAATATTGTCATATCACTTCAAGGTTCTCATCATAGTGGGGAACTTCTATGACATTATTAATGTGACAAATACTCTTGGTCATTATTACATTATAATCATGCAGAACAATAAACAATATATAATAAGATGTTTAATATTTAAATAAATTAAATATTCATGTAATCAATTTACAAACAGTTGGTTCTAGTACACTAACTCCAACAAGAGTATGTGTCCTTTTATAATAAATGTGAGTAACAATTTTGGAATTTCTCAAAAAGATTAAATTAAAATAAATTAAATATCAATCCAAATACCTCCAAATTGAAATGTATTCGAAGAAAATGTGGGTAGGTGTTAATACCATAAAATAGATTTTATACATGTTTTGTTTTATATTTTAAACATTATCTTTTTAATTAACCCTCAGTTAACCTATTTATGTTTAACTAAGATAACGATATTCCCAATATTAAAATCTGGGAATTTTTTCTTATAATATTTTAGTTGGACCAAAAATGGAAAATTTATGATATTTATACCATAATTTATCCCCTTCATCTTTATGTATGATTCTTAGTATTTATAACTAATTCTTAAAAAAATATTAATTTCATAAAATACCATTACTGTTAATTTTGACATTATTCATTACATTAACATTAAGAAAATCAATACAACAATATAACATCAAATCAATCCATTAAATGAACCCATAATATTGAATACCAACCAAGGGAACTCAGGAATAACCTTATTTAATTTAAATTATATTTATTGGAATTTATTTGACATCACTTAATTAAGTTTCTCATTAATTGAATAATTACTACATCATCATTGTGTAATTATTTATGATAATTATTTATTCACTATAAATTTTAAAAAATATTCCATGATCTAGATTAAAATTTTATATTTCATAATAATACATATAGGTGATCATATCTTCTATTTATCCTCATAATAATAATATTATACTCATAAAATGTAAGAGTGTGACTTTTTAACACTCTTATTGATTTTAATAATATCCAATTAATTTTATGGAAATATGTCCATTAAATTACTAAATTTCGAACCTTATGCCTTAATTAATGGAATAAATGCATCCAATAAAATTTTATAAGTGTAAGGGTAATTTTATTATCCTTATAACTTTATTTCAACTTAATTACCTAATTTTACCCTTTACCGTGGTAAAAACAATTACAGATATTAATATTTATATTGTTAAAAAATAAAAGGGACCTATTTAATAAATATTCACCCTTTAATTCCATTTATGTTATCCAATTTTTATAATTAAAAAAAATAAATGAAAAAAATAATTCAAAATTAATCATTTAGACGGGGTGAGAAAATATGTTTTTAAAGTGAATACTTTTAAAAATTCTAATGTTTTTATATCCAAATTAAATATAAAATTGATCATAGTGAGATAAATTAAATTAAATGTGATAAAATGGATCTAATTATACTTTAAAAACAATCAATAAAATAATTTAACACTATTAAATATTTAAACTAAATATTTGTTTTCAATTAAAATTCAATATTGTTCAATATTCATTAAAACATGAAACTTTTCATAAAAATTCATAATATTAAAAATAAAATGTAAAGTTTAATATCCTTGTTTAAAATAAGAAGTTTATTCTTTCAAATATAATTTATAAATGTTTCAGAAAATTAGATTTAAAGTGGGTTCTCTATTAAAAGGTGTTAGAATCACAGGTTTTAAAAATATATCATTTTATTCATAAAATTGGATTTATTCTTATCCTATGACAATAAAATCTATTGGATGCGAATAGAAATTTTTTTATTTAAAACATTCATCAATATTGGATAGATTATTTTATTGATATAAAATTGCGTTTTTTCATAGAAAAAAAAATTTCTTTTAGACTGATTTTTTTATTTTAAAAAGGACTTACTTTTATTTCTAGCTAATTGATAACTTTATGATTCATTTTATACACATGTTTAAATAATATTTACATAGTTTTAATAATATTATTCATAATTTACATTCCAATAACTAGGTAGTAACTATAATAATATATTAATAATATTATTAATAATATACTGTAGTTTGGTAAAACTCTATCTTACATATAATGCATGCTATGGAAAAAATTGATATTGTGTGTAACACAAGACCAACATATTGTTTCATGTACCACAAGATAATATAAGTGTTTCATATTTAATAATGTTAACTTATTGGTGCGTAAAATTCTTTCTAAACTTAGTTCTTTTGTATAATATAAGCTATATTCAGTATTATGTGAAATAAAAAATATCAAAAAATAAATAAATTTTTTAAAAAAAACATATTTCACAAAATAGAAGGCTGTTACATTCTATCTCCCATAAAATAAATTTATCCCTTGGAATTACTACGTTATATCAATGGTTTAATACTTGAAAGATCATTTTCATAGAAACCCATATATTAAACATGAAAACTGAAACTCCCTTTAAAAACTGAAAGTTATAAACATAACATTTACCAAATGTAACTCCTAATTAGCTTTACACATAGGATAGAAAAGTGGAAATTGAAAACATGGGCATGTTATAGAAATATAATGACCATGTTTTGATGGATTGTGATATTAAACATGTTCAAGATAATGTTAATGTCCAAAAAAACATAACACAATGAGGCTAAAAAAAGTTATTTATATCATCAAAATGATGATATCAAGGAAAAATATTATTTCAAGACATTTTTTCTAAAATTAGAAGAATTTTAATGAGAATATATACACACACAATTTTAGGAAAACCTCATGCTTTATGGTGGATTGATTAATTTCCTCTTTATCTCTTATTCCATGAAAAGATGATGTTGAAATTGTTGTGCCTGAAGAACTAGTGGATCATAAGATCTATAATGGGATTATAAATCATTCATTCTATTTCTAGTTACCATCACAACAAAATGGATAGAAAAAGTTATCCAATATGCATAAATCCTCATATGGAGATATAATACTTTAATATCTAAATCTCCATTCGAATTTGAGAATAAACCATTTCATAAATTGTTATCTTTGTAATAATTACAAAAGATAAAAGTCCAAAAATTTAGTTATAAGGTCACTAAATTTCTCAAAACTATCTTAACATTTATCCCCTATATATCATAAAGTATATCTTTATTATCACATAATAAACATGTGAACACCTTCATCGTGTGTTTTCTTGAAACATGATAATTACCCTAATTTCCATAAATCCTAATGGAGATTATGCATGCTTACTTGTCCAAAATACTACTATATATATTAATTATATCCAAAAAAATTAAAATTCATCAATGATATCATAATACACCTTTTTAAAAAGTCATTAATCAATTCCAATGTAATTATTACCGTTCAATTTACTTTACCCAAGAAACATTATCTTAACACTAGGAACATTTTAATGTTTATCTTTCCATTAATCTTGGGTCTCCCATAAATATCACATTTCCATTAAATCACTTTAATATTCCAATGGAACCATTCAACATATTATTGAAAATTCATAGAGAAAAACATAAATTGAACAAACCTTATATATTTCAAAATTCATATAACATAATTCTTGAATTCAAATACATAAACTCATTGACTATTTGACTTCATCAATAAGACATTAACAATGATACCCCATCTTGTTACTTAATATCCCATTCCTTTCATATTTCACATGTATTATAATTATCATCAGTAGTATAACCATTAGTTGTATTTATATACTGATTATATTTATGAGAATTCCACCAAGGACATCAATTTTCATAATTCCCATACTTTATATATATAAATAATTCATTAATTAATAGTACCTTAGGGAGGCAGATATTCTCATTCATTGTATTAACTAAATTTTTCATTTCCCAGATGCAGTTACTTGCATTGTGTTCTTATTTTTAACAGTCAAAATAACTTATTGATCCTCTATGACATCAATTTGTGTGTTTTAAAAAACATTCATGACATAATAGAAACCGGATATTCTTTCCCCTATGGTATCTATTACTAGAATTATCACCAACTCATTCCTTATCTTCCTATTTGAATCTTAGAATGGGTTAAGGTACACATTATTAATAATTTTATAGGAAACTTGATTAGGAATGATCAAGATGTCCTTTACTTCAATGATAATCATATTTGACTGCTCATCAGCAAATTTTTCGTCACATTCAACATTAACCCAATAACTTTCGGTTCTATATATTGACTTAAATGAGAAATCATTGCATGAGAAACAATTATAATAATGGAAAACAACATAACTATGAAAAATAACCTTTAGGATATATAACTTTTGACACCTTTTTTAATATATGAAACCTTAGTCTTATCCTTAGAGACATCCCTAGATATATACTTATAAATATCCTTAGAGATATCAGTAATGTTTTCTCATTCAATTTTCCAAATGTAAACAAAACCTTTTTTTGTGATAACATATATAACAACCCAATAATAATTTACATAGACATTACATCATTTTTTCATAATACAAAAACACATGCCCAAATACCATATTATTTTGGTTCCTTTCAAAACATGGAACACAAAATTTAAATATGGTGAAATATATTTAATATTTCCTAGAAATATCTCTCTATTTAGTAACCCTACCTATATCCCTTCTTTATAACCTTGGGAAAATAAAACATAATAAAAGGGAGAGCTCAGATGCTCAGTAAGAGTAAACAAAGAAGATATCAATCATAACATAGTCATATGTAATAAGAAGATAAACAAAATTTTTAAAAAATCATATACTTTATATCAATGATTACGATATCATGTTGTGGAATAATCAGAGATAGATGGAGCTGTGGGAGGGAACGCCTCTAGGCATACAATGGAAAATCCCTAACTCATATCATAGATCCTTCGTAGACGTAGTTGCGGGATGTGCACAATCATTTCACGGAGACTCAATTCCCTCGACACACATCGAACTGAAGAAATTTCGATACAGGGGCCTTTCTGCGATATGGTTCTTGAAGGAATAGGTTAGGCTCTTGGATTCTGATTTACGCTTCATTCTTTTTGGAAAGTTTATCAAGCATATACCTTCATTATTCTTCCTAATAAAAACCTTGGAAGCTCTTGATTTTGGGAACTTTCATGTTGGACTTTTAAATTCGTCGCATGTTGTGGTTTATTTCCTGTCTGAAAATGACTATTATTGGCTATGGATGAGAGGTTCATGGTCCTTCGATGGTTGTTCCAGGAAGGTTTTGAAATGGTCCCCTGATTTTTGCACTGATCTTGAGCCTCCTATTGCCCCTATTTGGTTAGGGTTTCCTGGTCTGCCTCTGCACTTATTTAAGAAAGATGCTCTTTTCTCTATTTTTATCCTTATTGGGAAACCCCTCAAGTTAGATTCTTCTACTATAAGCCTCTATAGACCCTCTGTTTCTAAAATCTGTGCAGAAATCGATATTTCACAGTCCCTTCCATCCCACATCTGGATACAGAATAGTGATGATGTATTCCTCCAAGAGGTTGTCTTTGAACATTTTCCAGATTATTGCACTGAATGTCTTAAAATTGAATATTATGTAAATCTTTGCATAAAAAAATCTAATTATTCATGCCCCCTCACAAGATTCAACTCAATTTGGGTTGAAAAAGGAGATCACAGGGGGATGACCAATTCTACTGGACATTATGGAAACACTATTAAGAAGGATGTCCTGACTGGACCTTCTTACTATCACCCCCTACCAATGAATTATCTAAAGTGGTGGATGATGATCAGAATTCTCAGCCTCTTGACGAGGATAAGGCTTCCCTCAACAAGTTTGAGAAACCTGCTGTCACAGATGTCTCACAATCCATGCATAAGGAGGATAGGAATGCCCACTCTGATTCTAGTGAATCCATGTATGATTATTACGAGCCAGCCTGTAGGATTGAGGAAGACTATTTAAAGTCAAGTGCAAGGAAAGGTAAAAAAACTAATGATTGATTCAGATGGCTACATCACTTTGAGCTACAAAAAGTCTCTGCGACGTAAATATTACTCTAACCTCGAGAGAATAATTGTCACTAGAAACTTAGAGGCCTCTAGGATAGAAAAAACTATAATTCCACCACATATGGTGGTTACTGAGCATCCAACAGCATCCCTTGATGGAAGAAACATAAACGACACTACAAATATCGATGAGGAAGACCCTGTGGTGTGGGATGAATATCAGTATTTTGATGATGTGAGTGATGAATTGGAAGCTTGGATGGAAGAGCAAGATGAAATTGTTTTTATAAGATACAGGGCTGGTGAAATCTCTGTGGACACTTACCTACAAATCAGAAAGCGAATTTTCATGATGATGGTGGAAAAATACAAGAAACATCCAGATTTTAACTTCAAGGAAATTCCATGGCAATGAATTCTTTTTCCTATGGAATACTTGGTTTAGTGCTTGAAGATATAGCTCTATTTTTTATGAAACAACAGCTTGTCTTTTTGGAGAATGTTTTTTAGGCATTTTTTTCAGTGAGGAGCATTGGTGGTTGCCTCACTTATGGGACAGATGCGATGAGGGGTTAATGCCACTGAATTCCTTGATGGTGTTGTTGCGTATCTGCCTGCTGCTTCTTGATTTTATGGCCTGTGGGATTTTGGGCTCCCTTATATTGAAGCGGATATGATGTGTAACTACTAGACTCCACCTGAGGCTGAACTTCATCAGACTTCATTGTTCTTTCTGGAGGATCTTGGCTGGCTTGCTGATTTTGTTTTGATGAGTGCATTTCATGTTTTGACACTTTCCTGCTACTTGGGGAAAGCTGATGTAGTTTATGCAGGTGACTACATTTGGCTTCATTCTATCTTCTTTTTATGAGTTTTTTTCAAATATGGAAGGTTCTGTATATCTTCCACTAAACTTTTGGAGGAAGTCTTTGAAAGATCGATAACAGGTCGTTTTGGTCATTCTCAGTGTTTCTGTTTGTTTTTCTTCAAAATCTCATTTTCCCCTCAATCCCCTGTTGGTGTAAGTAATTTACACCTCGTGTTTGTACTGTTATCCTTTGATTTTAATAAATTACATTAGGGAATGAATTGGGTTACCAATTCATGTCACCCTTTTTAAAAAAATGTTGTTGAATAATCCATAGATGTTCATAAATAACCATAAAACATATTAATAGAGATCATAACATAAAAAATGAAATTGTAGAATATACATAATCATCGAAAATCATTTCCATATTAATCAAGTATTGTTTTCAGGACAATTACAGTGGACAATTTCCTTTACTAAATTGAGATAACTCAACATTCCTTCTCTGTATTACCGAATCAAGCATACTTTCGTTCAAGTCTTGTATTATAGAACTGAGTTCACTTCTTATCGTAGTAATATTTATATCCTGAGATATAAATATTTACCCAATTCATTTGGAGGAGATATTGTTCACACCCATAAAAAAATGAAAATCATACATATGTGTACCAGAAGAGAATAATTCATTCATCATATCAAAACCAATAAAAATAAATGGGGTTCATAAACATCATTTCCTCAAAACATTACCATGTAAAATAAATTGGTTTCATAAATATATTTCCATCATAAAGATAAATAAAAAATACAAATAGTAGGTATTTTATTAATTAAAAATTTCTCAAATAAATCATAGGTGATGTATGTAATTGTAAATGGGAAATTAATTTGAGAGATCACATGAAATAATTTTTGGATGAAAATATCCTCTATGCATTGAAAACATTTTCTTTTATTAAAATTTTGTGAAATTTTAAAAGAAAAAACTTTCCATGAAAATAAACATTTAATATTTTAAGGGGAGGATAAATGTATTAATGAAAAATTAAATAAATAAAAAACCTTCATTTTATATAAGATAAAATATATACCTCTCTAACATTTTCTAAAAATCTCACAAAGTAAATTTTTGAGAAAATGAAAAAAAATATTCCACTCAAACCATTTAGTAAAGATTAACACATTAGTAAAAATTAATTTAAAAGGTTATATAATAATAATAATAATACTATTTTGAGACACATTATTAAGAAACGTGGACATGGAAGATACATCTTCCCGAGAAGATACATACATATAAAAATCATGAAGAAAATAAGATTGTGAAACTAACTATTACCACATTATAATTAGCACAATCATATACCTCGTGAAAGAAAGAAAATTACATGGATATGAAAATACCATAGTATTCATAATAATACTCATAAAATACATACATGGCAAATATATACACCATAAAAAAACAATTAGAGTATAAGGAATGTGTCCCACTGAAATAATAGTGACACAAAAAACCCTTACCTTAAGTTTTGACTTCCTTAATATACATTAAAAACTCCTATGTAATAAATATAAGTTTATTATACATATAGAACAAAACAATATTCATATATATAATACCATATATGATTTACTAATTAATTTATATTACTCTCTTATTAGAAATTCCATGTTAATGCCATGTTTCAGGTAATAACCTCTTTATTTTTAATATATGTTTTGACTTATTATTTGTGGTCCTCTTACATAGATCTTGATTTCATAATATCTAGAATGATAAACATGATATAAATATCATATATATATTTATAATATATGTATTCATGGTGATTCAAAAAATTTGTAGGAAGAAAATAAAATACAGCATTCACTGATATGGTTGGACGTACGTACGCAAGAATGTTGTTTTCTTTTTCTTTCCATATTATAAGAAATGAAATTATTAATGTTCTCATTGGATCATGTAGGAAAACTAAGAGGGGGGTAGTTGAATCAGTGTACAAAAATTTTATCTATTTTTTTCTTTTCTCTTACACATTTAAATTTGAATCTTTGTACTTGTTAGAAGAGATAAATATTTCTTTTTTACAAACATAATTATACCATATGAAATACATAAAATAAATGAAGAACAACACATGTTATCTTTATAAGGTTCTCCCCTAATGTGGGTGAAAATGACTTTGTCGTGTTTAGGATGATCTGAGACACTTATTCTCCACTAAAAATGAATCACCAATTTCATGTTGGTTGGTCAGGTATCACCCAAATTTTTTTGTGTAGGTATGAACATTTTCGAAAATAATACTGGCATCCCACCAGTGTTCTTCATACTAGAATACCACTAGTGTTTCAAAAATAAATTACTTAACATAACGGAAAAGATCACAACCAATTCAGGCTTAAACTATAACACAAAACTAATTATCCTCTATAAGACACTGAGAATAAATTGATTCTAAACATTCACACTTCTTCTAAAAGTTTTCAACTACCCCTGAATGTAATCAACAGCACTGTATTCTAGTCAGTTCGCTATTCTATTTTTATTTAATAGAAGTTATCAATTCCATTATAGTTCACTACATTATCAGAATAAACAACTAAAAATTTATCAACAATACTCATGTTTTATTCTAATAAAACACTATATATTTGGTCTTAAGAACACAGTTCTCACAATCATGCAACATATATTGAATGTGATTCATTAATATACAATTCTAGGAATATTTTTATTTATTTTCTACACCCATTATTTCATGTGCATGTATTCCTTGTATATTGTAGGAACATTTCACAAACTAATTTACTTATTCATTGCCTAAATGATTTGTATAGCACCTAAGAAAATATACATTGCACTCTCTTCATGCATGCATATACTGAAAACTTTATCAACCTCTATGAAAACACATTGTACTTCACACTATTCATTGTATGTCATGTGTATGTAAATAATGTACTTTTCAAGAAACAGATATTATATCAATACTCATATATGTATGCTCATTTTTTCCTCGTGAGTGAAACAATTTTAAAACACTAAAATTTCCACAATTATTTTATAATTTGTGTGCATTCAAATATGTATTGAACAATAAAATTACTTCACACTGGCCTTATGCATGAAAACATGAATATGGGAATGTTAAAGATTATGATTTGTGCATGATATTCTTTCATGTGCAATAATGAAGCACTCGCTATATTTTATTCAAAAATCATACATAATATTCACACACAATTTTCATATCTAGTATATTTCATATCACCTTTCTTCATGAAATAGTTATAATGAAAAAACTACCACACATGAATGTGTGGATTATTTGGTGTTTTTTGTACAACTGTGTCAAACACAATCTTCATGAATGAGGATACGTGGATTTTTTCTGATCATCTCTCAAATGTGGGAGACTTTAATAACATTAAACCAAGTGGATTCATGGAAATAACATTCTTATTGAACTATTACAAGTGTTCTATGAAATTTCTAGGTGCCTTATAGATTCCATTCTAATTCACACAAACAAAAACAATACAGAGCCTTTGTCATTTGCAAACCAAATATTTTCCTCAGTTATGTTTTTCAATAAAAATTATCTCAAAAGAGTAGGGTAAATTTTCACAATACAAATGAACTTATACACTGATATTTATAGGAGTTTTAGCACTAAATTACCTCCTACATACCACCTCAATTTTAGGACATATCATATCATAATCATCAGAATTTTCACAACTCATTTTTATTCATCATTTTAATTATAAAATTTTAACAAAATATAGTTTCATAATATTTAAATATCATTGGAATCATCAGTACATTTAATGAAGCTTAGAATATTTTCTAGAGAACACATAAGATGTATCATGGAGATCTATAGTGAACAGAATCTCTCAGATGGATCAAATTTAATCTTCCTTCAGTTTACAATTCGTTATATGATGAAAACAAAGTGGAATATCATTTTGATCAATCTCATATCTTCAGTATCATCATATGGTGAAAAAAATATTGGATAAATATTTTCTCAGTGTCTCTCATTGAATTCCTGGAAAGCAGTTATCCTCAGGTGACCTTGAGTTAGAAAAAGAGCTCATATGAAGGGGATGACATTCAATGCAGATTGAATTACTCAAAAAAATAGATCAAGTTGATCTAATGGTCATCATTCTTTAAAAGCTATAATATGTGATCCCATATGAAAATGGTATCTGATATTCCACTACATTATAACACATGATTTGAATGGAGTATCTTATAAAATAGTTACCAATGTGGTCTGAATATTTATCAGCACCACCCCATACTGGGTGCTGCTCCCCCACAGTGCCACCCCACATAGTGGTTTTACATACTACCTATGAGCTCATGTGGGAGTTCTCTTCCACCTGCCATGTTGCCCATAGGATTAGCTTCGTCTAGATCCCTCATCAGTGGTCATCCCTTTAGGGTCCCACGTTCGGTGAAGGGTGGGCTATCGTATACATTCTTAGTAGGTTGTCTCCTATTATTAATATAAACTCTATTAAAATACTTTCCCATATAATGAAAATCCAACCAAAATATAATTCAAAACACAAATCCACCATTCTTAAAAAAACCACAAACAACATGAAAACCTTTTTATAAATAATAAATCATTTTTCATAAAATCCTCTTAAACTGATTTAAACAATTTTCATTATTTTCACAAGTGTTAAAACATAAGAACAACTCTATAATCATAACACTAAATGTTTCTTCATATAAATAAACACTTAAAATTAACACTTAAAATCAAAATAACCTTCCCAACATAATAATTCTAAAGGTAAATTCAATGTGAGAACAACAACCTTCAATTATTTTCATGTTGATGTTTTATCAAAAAACTATATTTAAAATAATTAAAACACAAATATTAATTTCAATAAAATTAGGAACATCAATACCCCGTTGGGTTTTTTGTCAATACCCATTTCACTTTAAAATTAAATGTTTCCTCATGCACTTACATGATAATTACACAAAAGATATATGTATGGGAAGTAATTCAACTTATTGAATTCGTTAATAACTAAACATCTATAATTACCTCCATTAATATACTTATTTCAATAGAGATGTCACTTTTAAGAAATTCAAATTTATCCAATTAATAGAAGGAAAACATCAGATTTTTTAAATAAACGCTTAATTAATTAATCAAATCTATGTCTAATTGGGAAAAACTGGTGTAGAATATATGAGTGATCATTTTATAAAGAAAATCTTATAAATAATTTTTTCGAAATATCATTCCAACAATGGAACATTATTTTTGGGGATGTTCAAAATAAGTTTTTTCAACTAATATTATATATTTATCTCAACAAATAGAATAAAAACATTAAATTTATATAATTTACTTCCCCTTTATCAATCCATTTTCTTTTTTCATCATGTTATTATTTCCACCCATTATGTCTCAAAATTTTTATTCATATAGATATAAAATAACATACCCCTTTAATGAAACATATTCAATTTCTAGAATTAGAAATCATAAAATAAATATCTTAAAAAAACTTCAAATATTCAATGATAATAGTTGAGATATTCAAATTTGGTAGTTTTTTATCTTGTCTCCCCCTATAGAGATGAGATTCATTCATCCTCTTTGTAATGATAACCTTTATTGATGAATGAATTCCATAAAAAATTCTAATAGAAATTGATATAATTAACTCTATGATAGATTGAATCCTAGAAACTCTATGATGTTTTCATATATATTATATATTCTAAAATCCACCTAAATGTATACCTCACATTCAATTACCTATATATAAGAAACAAACACAAAACATACATGGGAATATGGCACTTCCTCAATGTTTTTTAGCTAGAGAAATAGGGATGATATTTATTTATCAACCTAGAATCTCCTCTCAATTCTGCTCCAAATTTAAGAAGACTCGTCATTCTTGATATTTATAATAATTTCCAAATTTTATTATTTAAGGGCCCCATAGAATTCTTGATTTTATCATCTTTCATATTAGTTTGAATAGGCTTCTTCACATTGAAAAATAGTTCACTTTCATTCTTCTGAATCTGCATCACCATTTTAGCAAAATACAACTACTTTGTCCATATGACTGTACATTAATTTTTTACATGCTCATACTTCATGAGTTCTGAATCCATCTTCATAGTATCATTTTTAAGATAGGAAGCCTCCAGTTCTTTTCCTTTGTTCTTTATTATTCTTATTAGTTCAGAAAAACATGTCTTGATTTTGTCATCAATGTGTCCAGACATTTTTTGACTTCCTCAAAGATCTCCAGCAATCATTGGATTAACCTATTTAGACAAGATCCAATGAAATTCAAATTTTTCTTCTTGATTTTCATGCACAAAATAAATTAATTAATTTTATTTTGAGAAAAATTAATTTTTCAACATTAACCTACTACTACTAAAAATTTTTTTATACAACATGTTTGAAATTATTCATGATATGAACTCTTCTTCCACAATAGAAGCATATTTTCATTACTGTGACATTCATATCATCATTCTCCATGGGTGTATCTTACTAAAAAGTGCTCTTAATTTTAATTTCCTAATTATACCATAAGAAATATTTTCTAATTTTGTTATTTTCCTTTTAGATGGTTTTATTAATATATTAATATTGGTATTTTCATAGTTCATGGTTGATACATACTAGCGCTCATTATAAATATGAAAACATCTTTTGAAATAATCATATAAGTCTTCAAGAAAATAAAATATATTCTTACTAAAAATATTCTTTTTCATCTATGAATTATTAATCAACATTATAGAATTTCTCTTTACATCAGGTCTTATCCTTCTTAATGTAGTCCTTATATAATTATCATGCATAGAAATATTATGCCAATAATAAATATGTTGATTCCCAAATTTCCAACTACAAGTAAAATAGGCAAAAAAATTGATTTAATATTCTATTCTACCACTTGACATTATTTTAAATCATGTTGTTTTTTGATAGTATGAATATTTATATAACATATATATCGGGGAAAAGAATTAACATTCTTCTTCATATGCACCTTTTATGGTATGGTGGATTTATCCTTAGTCATCTTCATCCATGTTTAGCTAGAATTATTTTTGGAACCTGTACATGAATTGGAAACAATATTATTACTAACAAAATCTTATGGAATAAGGGTTAACTATTTCAAAGATATTTCAAAAGATTTATCTTTAGATAGTCTCAAAAATATTTCTTCCGCTTGAATGAGCATTTTCAAAATTAAGACGAACATGGAATCTTTTTTGATATAAACATAATTTGAAGATTCATCTTGAATGTTCTTAAGATTTAGAAACCTGACCTCCTAAACAATATATTTCTAATTTAGAGAATTCTTATGGTCTTTAAGTTATTTCACCATATCGTTACATTCCTTCTATGAATTATTTAATTTCCTTTCTGTAACATCCTAGGTAAAAAAAGAACAAGTTATTTTCCATAATTATTCATATTTTTCAATTAAATATTAATTTTACTTTAAAGGGGTTTCTATGTTCGATGGTGTACCTGAAACGCAACAACGGGTTTCTTTGAAATATTACATTGCGCGCTAATAATATAATAATATTATTTTAAATGGTAGTTAATTCCTAATAGTTTTATTGGCATGAATGAATATAACTAATTAAAATATTATTATATATGTTTGCTAAATGTTTTTACGTTTATCCAATAAAAGTTAGAGTCATAAAATGGGAATGAATCTAATTTTAAGCATAATATAATTTAAAAGGTCGATTTACCACCTTTTTATGGTGAACCCTCTTTAAATATAGTTTTGGTCACTTTTATATGCTCTATTTGAGAAAATAAAATTCTTCTTTAGAATTGGGACATAAAAATTTACTTTGGGTAAATGTTTGGTATTTTTCTGATAAAATTCATTTTTTAATGAATAGTGAAAAATATTGTATTTTAATTCCAATATGCCTTTTAATATAATTTATTTATATGGTTAGATTATCCTTTTAATTGGTTTTAAAGTGTACATAGATTATATTTTTACCATTTAATCCAATGTTGGTCATTGTAATTAATTTGACTTTGAAATTGGACATAATCAACTGTTAATCTTTTGATAGTTATTATTCTTTAATAACACGCTTTTTGTTTTGACAACGAGAATTAATTTTAAATTAATGAATCTAACTTCAATGTTTTGAATTTGGTAAAATATACATCATTTTTGAATTAGTAATATCAAATATACCTTAGGCTGATATTTAGGTATTTTTCTGAAAAACATCAATATTTAATAAATAGTAAAACCACTATGTAGTAGTTAAAAATATGACTTTTTTATTTAAATGAAAATTTTCCACTTCTTTGGATTGAATTTAGAAAATCCAACATACATTTTTTTTATTAGTAAGTAAAATTTGTTTCAATAAGATGAAAATAATTTTTGGTGAATAGTAACTTTTGACTTTAATTTATCGCAGTTAAAGGTAAATAGGGCAATTCAAGGTAAAAATAATATTATAAAAATAAAAAAAAATACCTTAACACTTGTCATAACCTTATTTTTTGATTAATTTACAACCATGGGTATCTTTGGGTCTATTTTGGGACCTCATGGACCCACTTTGGAGTGATAATGACACTTTATTTTAATTAACTTAAAGTAAAGACAAAAATGAAATAAACAAATATCTTTTAGTAAATTAATTTTTACAATAAGTTATATAAGTTATCTATTAGACTATAAATATTCATTGGAAATATAAAACTATTTCCTACATCATGGTATTTTTTTAAAAAATTTAGACATCAAATAAATTAAATTATTTATGACCTAATAATGATGCGGTGTTTACCTCATTAATAAATGATTTAAATAAATAAGATTATAAATATTAAAACAATATCCAAAACCTCTCCAATTATTATTGGATTATTTTATTTATACCATTATTCATCTTATATTAGACTTTAATTAGTTTTGGACCTTTATAAACTGAATATAATTATATAATAAAATAATATTTTCACATTTTCCTAAAGAGACCCTCCTTCCCCTTATAAAAATACATCACTTCTAACCAATTCCTCACACCTCTAAAGACTCTTGTATCATCAAACCTCTGCCCAATTAAGCTCCCTACATCTCTCCCCTCCTCTAAGAAGACTTACCTTAGGCAGAAGGCACTTCAATAAGTCCTTTTGATTCAAACCAAAGGAAGTTACCCAAATTAAAGGTAACAGTTTCTCTTAAATTAATTTCTCTTATTTTACTTCTCCAACCACTAAACTCCTTTTATTAATTTATTTTATAACAAAACCAGTATCCTAAATATAATAGTATGTTTTTAAGATAAGGATTTGTACTACACTTACACACACCCCCATCTAATGGGTGAAAAACATACTGTTTCTGTGGATGGAGAACTAACACCTCACGAAACGATGATTATTCGATTATCTACTACTGCCTATCATGGTGGACATTAAGATGGAAATGTATTTATATATGATATATATTATTTTTATGTTTTATTTATTCTTATATATTTATCTTTTAAATCATACCTTTATAGTTTCCATTATGGGTAAACACGATAATTTTATTTGAGGAAGTGCAGACTACCACCCCCTCAAAGTGATATGACTCGTTCTTTCCATATGTGGGACATATAAAGGATATAGTTAATGATATTATATATGATATTATATTGAAATTATAATATACCTATGTATAATTATAATTAAATTCCATTAAAATATGAAATATAAATGAATGTAGCATTCATGCGTATGTACGACTTACTGTCTCCATGAACAGTGCATTTCATTTCTTACCTCCAAATGATATGTACTGTTATAAGTATGTATATACTGGATATATATGATATATATGATATCTAAATAATGAATATAATTCTGGATATAATGGACTATTGACCACCTAGACAACTTGTAAATATAAGGTGTTTATTTTTGACTTAAGTACCAAATATCGACAAAACGATCACTATTAACTTAAATGATTACTTAATGTTTATAACATGGTAATAATTGATATAAAAGGATTAATAAATTTGAAAAAGGTTCTTAAGAAATTAGAAATTAACTTTATTTTATTATTCAGGAGATTAAATAATGAACGGGTCAATTCGGACATGAGGTAAGGGACTTCCTCTCAATCTCCTTTCATTGAGGCATATTTCGATCATATATACCATCTCCTTTTACATGGTGTATAATAAAACCCTTTGAATTTTACTTTCATTCAAAGGGAATATTTTTTCTATGAATCATTTAACTAAATGAAAAATGGAAATTTTTTAACGTTTGCGGTGACAATGACCTCTCTACCACCGTAATCGTTATTTAGCTTCCCATATAAGCCTTAATGTTTTCTAAAATGATAAAGAAATACCTTATTCTATTTTTGGGTGTTTTTGTTTTGAAAATTATTTTTGAAATGGATTTATTATTTCAATATCTTGAAATTATTTCTTGTGATTTCAAATTAAATGTTATTAGTGAAATAGTTATATTTGCAATATTTTATGTGTTATGATTTTATAATGGTACTTGGACATTTGAAGGGTGGTTACGTGATAAACCAAATAACAGGTGGCGTCGTGATAAACTAGGATAGGTGGTTACGTTATAACCTCCAATGCATTGGGTATAGAAGTCGGCCATATGGCTATTCCATTTAGTGATATGTGTGAAAGTTGACCGTATGATTATTCCATTTAAGTATATTTATCTCCCAAGATACCTTTATATGTTATGTGTTTTTTTATAAGGGTTTTATGGTAATATTTTGGTTACAAATGGTTATGAAATGGTATTTTATCCAGTGATGAGTATTTACTACTTCATAAAGGTTAAAAGTATTACTTATGATAATGTATTCATGGTTTACTGGTTGTTTTGAAAAACTAATAGTTTTCCTTCTTTGTGTATCCCTTTACTAAGCTTTTTATGCTAATCCCAAGTTTTGAAAAACTTTTCACAGGACTTAAAGATGAATAGGGTCAAGTATTGGATCAAGGAAAAATTCATGTTGTCTATAAAATGGAACTAGACATGACTCTTTTTTTCTAGAGTTTTTATTTTATAAAAGAAATGGATACTGAGTAGAATTGTCTACATGTAATATTCATGTTGTTTTGTAAATTTTATGACCTAATTCTATAAAACTCTAAACCTGAAAAGATCCTCAATGTGAATTATTCATTTAATTCAATATTTTGTAATGTTTAAGGCCGGGTCCTTATACTTTCTATATTATTTTTCAAATTAACTTCCATTTCAATACACTTAATATTGGGAAACGTTTTGTCATCTTCAACAGATATTAGTTTGTCTTCCCATTGAATCTTATTCTTTTGAACTTGGTCATCATGAATTTAATTTACCTATAGTAAAAAATCATCCAATTATTTATTCATTTTATTATTAACCTATAGAAGGGATTCATTAACATTTATAAAGGTTATATGTAGAAAATAAAATGCATGGATATCTTTTTTATGAACTATCTCAGTCATATCTTTCTTATAAACATTCTATTACAATTCATCTTCATTCATGTAAATCATTCATTTAAATTAAATATAGAATGTTCTTTTGATTATTTAACTATGATGAATGTCTCATCATTTTTTTATTTCTATCTGAGTATCCACAATACTCATAGTATCTTTATGATATTATTTCTATCTATGAATCAAATCATTGAGGACCTTATTAGTAACTTATTTCTCACACACATTTCATTACAATTCCACTTTAAAATGGGAAATGGTTCATTGTAAAGTGCTATAGTTTCTTCTTTGGAATCCATCATTTGTGCAATACATTTACATATTGGAAACTTATATTCCTAGGTATACTCCATATCCTCATATTCCTTTTCAATCCATGATGTTTCATCATAAAGTCCCTTGATAAAATAAAATATGTAATTGAAAACCTTAGTAGGAACATTTTACATATTACTTTTTATTTCTGAAGAAAAAAACAAGTGATTAAATAAATTATTTATCATAACTTCATGAACCATACTTATCAAAATGATATTTATCCACTTATTTAACATATCAGAGAGGTTCATGAATAGAGCATAATCAGTCCTAAAATTTACTAATAAAAATAAAATATAGAAAATATAACAGACAATAATGTGGAACATAGAGCACCACCAGACCAAGAATGCGGAAAAAACTCCACCGACAAAAAACATAAAAGACATAAATAAAAAAGGGGCTAGTAGCCCAAAAAATCTGAAGGTTACTTCCCAATAATAGTTCCTAAGACCCACCTTTAACACACCAAGTCTCTTGACATGACCCACATCACACCCAGCCATTTTCACCCCCCGCATGCACCAAAGTCATCAAATCCCTGTATTACCCACATAAAGACAACCAACTTCAACTATCTCCCAATGTCTACAGTGTAATATACTGAGGCATCTTCAACAAGAACCCTCCTCATCGACGGAAAAATAAAAAGTAGGTATAATATCATCTTCCACACTGATGAGAAGGGCAGACACCAGTGCTGCATATGTGCAGATCATCTTCCATGCCGATGAGCATGCGCAAGATCATCTTCCTCGTTCATCTTCTAAGAAGGATCATCATCAGCTTGTTTCCTATGTCATCACAGAAATCATTAAATAGATCCACCAGGATCCCACTGTCATTGGGAATCTGTGAATCTACACAAAAAATTACCAATAGATAACCGGCACCCAATATTAATATCATCACGCCGCCCATAGACAACCTCATTGGGTGAAATGAGATCTAACTGCCTCCTTAACCCACACCCAAAATGCCATCTCTAGGGTTACAAAACCTAGAATATATTCATATTATGATGAACCCTATTTATTATTTTAATTATTTCTTATATTTCTTAACTCTTTATTCTTCAAATTTTCTTGTTTTTTGTAGAAACCACCTTCTTGGTAGTAAAATAGATAGGAAAAAAACTTTACATCTGAGAAAAATATATTACTTCTTCAAATTCAAATCTTCACTTCATATAAGTCTGATATATGAAACCAAGACATTAATATAGATCCAATCAAAGGTATTACCTTTTCTCAGATACCAATTAAAGTGGTAGTGGAACATATAGGCACACTAAGAGGGGTGGGGGTGAATCAGTGTACACAAATTTATACCCATTTTATTTTCTTTTATCTTATCTCTTTTATTCCAAACCTCTAGACTTATTAGAGTGAATGAGGCTCTCCTGTATACAAACACAATTTTACCAGATGAAATGCCTAAAATAAATGAAGTATAACAAAATATATTTTTAAAATGTTTTCCCCTGATGTGGGTGACTATGTGCATGTTGTGTTCAGGATGATCCAAGACATAGATTCTCTATTAAGCATGAATTTTCAATTAAAATCGTTTTTATAAGGTATCACACTGAAACCATTGTGTGTAAGTATTAACCTTTTACCAAATTATATTAGAATCCCACCACTATTCATAATACTATAATCCCACTAGTGTTTCCCAAATAAAACAATTAAAATAATAAGAAAGATCACAACAACATTAGGTTGACACTGAAACACATTACTTATCTTCCTCTACGAGCCTCTGAGAATAAACTAATTCTTCACTTTCTTACTTAAACTAAAACTCTTCAAGTGACACTGAATGAAATTGACATTGTTGTATTCTATTTTTACTAGTATATTCTTCTTAATTAATTGAAGTTATCACTTTTTCTACATCCCACTAAAATATTAGAATGAAAAACTAAATATTTATCAACAAACTAAAAATTATCTTCAAATACAATGTCATGGCTTCGACCTCAAGAATATAGTGCTCAATTATCATGTAATGTATATTTCATGTGATTCATTCATATAAAATTCAATGCATATTCTAATTTCTTTTTTCACCCATTGTTTCATATGCATGTATTTATTGTATATTTCATGAAAATTGTACAAACTCATTTACTTATTCTCTTCTTAAATGATTTTTATACTACCTAAGAAAATATACATTACACTATATTCATGAATGCATATACTGAACACTTAATCAAACTCTATGAAAACACACAATACTTGACACTATTATTTATATATCATGTTTATATAAACAATGTATTATTCAATCACACACATATAGTCTCTTATAATCCTGTATGAATGACAATGTGAATATGAAATATACTTTTTTTCTACCTCGTGAGAGCTAAAAATTAAAAACACCAAACTATCCATTATTATTTCTTAATTAATATTCATTCACATATGGATTGAATCATAAATGTACTTCACACTGACCTTGTGTTTGAAAACCTAAATATGGGAGGGTGAAATCATATTATTTGTGCCTAATATTTGTTTGCATGAAATGATCAATAACTCACTGTATTTTACGCACAAATCACACTGAATATTCACACATAATTTTTAGGTCTATTTTATATGGATATCACCTTTTTCCATGTAATATTTATATTGAAAAATACTTAAAAAAAGAGTTCAAGGATTCATTGGCGTTTTTTTCACACAAATGTGTAATACACTATCTTCCTATTTGAGGATGCATGGATTCTTGATGATCATCTTGAAAACTAGAGATAATTTAGTCATGTTATCTTGAGTGGCTTTTTGGAAGCATGTTTCTTCAGGAACCACTATTAGTGTGATATTCCCAGGTCGAGTGACTCATGGACTCCCATATCCTTCTTGAAAATAGAAATAGTGAAGAGCCTTTGTCTTTAATGAACTAGAGCATTTCCATAACTCTATTTTTATCTCGAAATTCTCTTATAGGAGAAGGGTAAAATTTCACTTAGAAAATGAACTCATCCAATTAAATTAATGGTAATTTCAACACTACCTTACTTCATGCATACCACCTCTGTTTGATGACACAAAATATCATCTTCATCAGAAAAGTTTTTTCTTTTGAAACTCACTTCTTTTCATAATTTTGATCTTAATTTTTATGAAAATGTATTTACATGGGATTTCAATATCATTGGAATTATCAATACTCTTAAATGTATATTGTATTATTGGATGGGGAACTTGTATTATTTTTCATAAAGATGTCCATTTAATAAAAGCTATTAGATGAATCAAATTTAGTCTTCCTTCAGTTTAAACATTATTATATGATGAAAATAAAGATACACCTCATTTAGATCTATCTCAGATCTTCAAGATACTCTGATGATGATGATAATCTTGGATCAATATTCTATCAACATATCTCATATAAATCCTGGTGAGCAATGATCCTCAGATGATGTCACTGTTGAAGAAGATCTTGGATAAAGAGGACGACATACAAAGCTGAATGGATATATCAGAAAAATAGATCAATGGGATATGACAGTCACTATTATTTTAGAGCTATGGTTTTCGATAAAACATTGAATCAATATCTAGTTTTCTAATCCTTTATAATACATGTCGTGAATGGAGCAGTATATAAAACATTTACATAAGAGCTCTAAATATTTCCTAGCATTGCCCCATATCGGGCGTTGCTCTGCCATCATGTTGCACTGCATGGTGGTTCTCCATACCGCCTCTGTGGTCTTATGGTATCTCACATCCACCCTCCATTCCTCCAATAATTTTGTCCTAAGCTAGCTCCCCAATTCATGGTTGACCCTTCTAAGTCCCACATATTGTGATGGTTTATCCGGATTAGACTTTATCAGTAGGTTGGCTCTTATTTTAAATATAAACTCCATTAAAATACATTTCCATGTAGAAAAAATACAACCAAAATAAAATTCAAATCACAAATACACCATTTTAAATATAGGACCACAAACAAAAGAAAATCCATTTTATTAAAAATAAATCATTTTTCATAATATCCCCCTAAAATTCTGTAAACAATGTGAATTGTTTTGACAATAATTGGAACTTAATAACAATTCTAAAATTGAGTCACTAATTGATTATTCATATAAATCAACCCTTAAAATCAATAATTATAATCAAAATAACCTTTCCAACTAAATAATTTTCAAGTAAAAATCAATGTAATAACCCAATATTCTAATTATTTTCAACATAATTTTTTCCAAACACTTGTATTGACAACAATTAAAACAAAAATATTACATTACATAAAATTGGTTTCTTCAATTATATGATATATTAAAATTTAAGAATCATTTTTATATTATATATATATCATATATATTCATAAAATTAATTCTTAGTACCTTCAATGTAAACTATAGATGAAAAAATAATCCCATCACATCTTGGAGATGGTAAGCCATACGTATGCACAAGAAGCGTTATCATTTCCCAAAAGAATGTGCTATCCTATTTCAATTTTAACTACGCTAATAACATTTTCAATATTAAAAGGTGTATATATTTTATTATAAGTATTAAATTGAACTATAAATGAAAATTTTAGGATATATTAAACCATAATTTATCAAATTTATCCTTATTTTTTAATTTTTATTAATTTTATCTAATTTAATAATGTTTTATTTTCATAAAATATAATTAATTTCAATTTTGATACTATTAGTTACATTGTATTTAAAAAACTTAGCACAGCAAGATCACATCAAAAAATTCGATTTAATACACCCTTAAAATGAAATATTTGCCTTGAATATTTTTCGACCACCTTATGTAATTGAAATTATATTTATCTTAATTTCATTAATGTCACATAATTATGTTTTTCATTAATTCAATAATTACTACATTGTCATGTTTTAACTGTTTATGATAATTATTTCTTCACTAAAACTTCAAAATATTCTTCCATAAAGTATTTAACTATTTTAACCATAATAAATATATATAGAGTTGTGAATATCTTCTATTTTTCCCCATAATAAAAATATTATAATTATAAAAATTAAGAGCGTGGAATTTTTTCACTGTCTTCAATTTTAAAAATATCCAACTCATTTTCATGAACATGTTTCCATTAAATTATTCAATATCAAAACTTCTATTTTAGGGATCAAATTGACTTCATAAAATGACATTTTGTAAGGTTTTAGGATTATTTTATAATCATTATCACTTTATTTTATCCTAGATGACCCAATTATACCCTTTATTATGCTAGAAAAAATAACTGATGTTACTATTAACGTTATCCAAAAATAAAAGTGGACTATTTACTAAATTTGGACCTTCTCATAGAAATTTTGGAAAATATTTTTATAAATTATAAAAACAGAAATGTAAAAGATTAATTTAAACTTATTTCCATACATGTGGAGAGAAAACATATTTTTGTTGTGAAAACACTCAAAATACTGACTTGTTTTAATATCCATATTCAATGTGAAATTGATTTAAATGATGTAAATTGGATAAAATTTTATAAATTTTATCTAAGTATACTTTATAACCAACCAAAATATAATTTAACACTTTAAATTATGTAAACCAAAAATTTATTTTCAATTAAAAATCATTATTTTTCCCTATTCATCAAAACAAAAAACTTCTGAGAAAAATAAAAAAAATACAATATAAGTAAATGTTTATCTCCCAATTTCAAATAAAACTCTATATTGTAAAATATAATTTATAAAAGTATTAACAATTATATTTAAAATGGGTTCACCATTAAAAGGAATGAATTTACACTTTTGAAAAATCTAATATTTTATTCATATGATTAGGTTTATTTTTAACATATGCCTCTCAAATATATTGGATTACCATCCTAAAAATTTTATTATACATGTTATATATATTTTTTGAAAGTATTAATAAATAGTGGGATGTTTAAATTATTGTGATAAAATAGTGTTTTTTCATAGAATAAATAATTTCTTTATAAAAGGAATTTCTTTATTTTGAAATAGTTATTACTTTCATTTCAAGAAAATTGATAACCAACAGAATCATTTTTTATAAAATTTTAAATCATATTTTAATAATTAATTTTATTTTATTTGAAATTTCTATTGTAATGGCTAGGTTGTAACTATTATAAAATTTTAATACCAATATTATTAGTATATTTTTTTTGGTAAAATGCGATCTTATGTGTAACTCAAGCTGTCAAATGAACTCAGCATTGTGTTTAACATAATCCAAGCATAACGTTTCACATACACCAAGCTGATCTAACTCCCCCATGTTAAATAAGAGTAACTTGTTTGTGCATATAAAAAACCCAAACATGTTGCTTTGGTATAAAATAATATATATTAATTATTTTATGAAATTAAAAATGCAAAAAAGATTAAATTAATTCGATGAAAATATTTCAAAAAATCTCTGGGTGTTACATCAACTTATTTATTCACCCTTATATGTTATAAGTGAAGATAGTTATCATAGCCCTAGATTATATGTAACCATGTTTGGTGAAAAATTATGATCTCCTTTGGGATGAATATATACTTCAAACTTTGGAAACAATGTATATATCACATTTTCCCCATAATGATAGTGTCTATATATATTCAGAGAAAAAATAAATGAAATCTGATTGAGGTCTTGAGTAAGATTATTCATCTCGTGAGGTTTTAATTTTCACATTTCATAAGAAAATATTTTTTTATTTTTTAGTACATATAAAAGTTTTTTTATGATACATCAGCATAAATGAAAAATCATTTCCCATTATAGGGTATAATTAGCCTAGGAGCACTAAGAAATATATTATTTATTCCTTGTAAATATTTATTACAATCATTTTTTAAAATAAACATAACTCTTTTTTGAATAAAATTTGTTTAGTAGAATTTAAATACATCAATGTTTTTCAAAAACCATATATAGTATCCTACCAGACCATGGAAACTAGGAATATCAGTAATAGTTGCATGATGTGGACACTCCTGCGTGACCTTTTTCTTAATAGGATCAGCTGACATTCCTTCACTGGCCACGATGTTCCCTAAAAATGAATATTTCTATAACTAGAATTCAGATTTAATAAATTTACCATATGTATTCTACTTCCTCAATGTGTTTTATATGACGTTTATATGATCATTATGCTCCTTATATCTTTTAGAATAATTCTAAATGTTGATAATAAAAACGACCATAATTTTTTCAAGTTATTCTTTAAAGGCTCTATTAATAAAATTCATAAATATAGAAGGATAATTACATAAGATAAAAGACATAACAAAAAACCCCTAATGCACATATCTTGTTAAGAAGGTAGTCTTTAGGATATCTTCTTTACTCACCCTTAACTGATGAATCCAATATCAGGGGAAAATCTTAGGGGAGAATTTATCCCCATGTAGCTAGTTGATCAAATCATCAATCTCTATAAGGGGGTATTTTTTCTTCACTGTAATCCCATTATGTTCTCTATAATTAATGCATAGACACATTGATTCGTCCTTATTATTCACAATGAGTACATTTTATCTCCAAATAAATGCACTTGTTTAAATAAAACCATTCCCCAAAATATATTTATGATTTATCTTTAATTATTATAACTCCATATATTCAATTCTATATGGGTTCTTTGACATTATCATCGAACAAGGTATGATTTCAATAGAAAAATCTACTTATCCTTCTAGGGGAGGTCCATAGAATCTATATGAAATACACCAATGCATTCCCAAATATTGGTAACATGTATTATCTTTACACATTACCCTTATTCATTTTTCCCACCAATCAATTCCACAAAGAAGGAAACTTGAGGTTCTTCTTATTAGAGTTCATGCTGGAATATCCATCCATTAAAAATAACTCTTTTTTCAATTAAGGACCACTAAAATTTACTTGATTATATAGTTAATATTATCATATGACATTGATAGGTAGTATATAACTATTATAGTGTTTAATCCCACTGTTGGAATGGATACTATATTTACAAGCAGATTATACTCTCCAAAGTTTATACAAGAATTTATATAAACCAATAATAGTTATATATTCCCTCTAGAAGTTTGAACTGTTAAATATCTATATATATATGTCATGGTTTTGATTCTATATTCCTTAGAAACATTGATGAAATAATATAATTCATATAACAAGGGTTAAACAATGTGCCTCCTAGATTTTAGATCACAAAATTTTTAAATTCCATCACATTGTTTAGATCCTATAATTCATCCATTATGGTTGTCAAAGAACATCCTTACTCTAGTGGCCTATGTTGATGTAGATTGTGGTTACACTCAATTATATTATGATTTGGAAATTTATTTTTAATCTTTCAAATCTATCCAAACATGAATCATTTAACCCAAGGATACACTGAATAATATTCAATTTTTTTAGATCAACATTTTTAGGATTCACCTCACTAAGACAATTCATGGATATATGGACAGATAATCCAAACATATATCACTTTACACTTCCAATAAATTAGTTCCTAGTATTTTTCTTCCCACATAATTTTCCCATGGGATTTTTCAGTTTCTTTCATCCTCTTCCATGATCATAATTATTCCCTGAGTTTGGATCCACTACTCTCTTCTTTTCATTTGTCCCATCTAACCACTACATATCTCCAATCTCTATTTCATACTTCAAATCTCTCTGTAAAAAATCCGAATAGCATTCATAATCTATATTTTCTAGATTTATATATATATTGGGTCTTATCCCACTAAAGAACCTTTCAAACTTTACGTTATGATTGATAATAGTGGAATTGGTGTGTTGAAAAAGTATTATAACGTTCATTTTATAGCATCTAACAAAATCATTTTCATTCATATTTATATATAAGTTTTAATTCTCAATTTTTTTATCATTGTGCATCGGAAATAATTATTGAAAAATATACCCCGGAAATTTTTCCACTCTAAAGATTCAATATCCCACTTATGATTCATTTTATTCATCAATGTACACCATTGATCATCTTATCCATCTTTTCTGTATACTGCCAATGTGAATTTATCTTTCTATGAATAGTGGTGTTTAGGAAATATCATTTTTATATAGGGAATCCATTTTTTAGAAATTAATGGATCAATAGACCCAATAAAGTAAGGTGTTCATTGGAACATGAAGGGTTGAACTAGAAGTTTTTCCCTTTAAGGTGAATCTGAATTCTCCACATGATTTCAGTTGTTATTCATAACCATAGGTAGTTAATTCCACATCCTCTTGAATATTTCCATTATAGATTCCCCTATGTCAGGAATTACTTCTATGGATCATCCATTTAAATCATCATTTACATGGTTACTATGATTTACAACCATTTTTTATCAAAGAAGAAAACCTTTATGAGAAACCAGTTACTTTTGGATATACAATAATTCAAAATGGATTTTATGTCCTAAAACTAAATTCTTAAAGACATTATTCATTAATTTCAAATAATAAAAAATAATTTATCTATATATCCTTCATAATGGTTCATAAAAGGCATGTGAGTAACCAATGATATCCCTAGGGAGTTTGAAACTTGATGTGCATCAGGTCATTTTGTTGGGTACCTGGTAAAGATTGAGTAAATTCTCAATGCTCCCTTCAGGGTTTTATTACCCCTAGATACAACTATGCAACATCGACAACCACTTGAAGTATCCAAACAGGGCATTATTTTCTTTGAGACTACTCACTTCATACTTCAATAAATTTACAAGATGTTTTCTTATACTTAAAATTATCTCTAGGGTGTATACTAATTTTTTTAATCCTAATTTTCATAAACAACTAAACCATTATCTAATTCCAACTATGTAATACCTCCTTTATAATGAATAAATCCATTATTACATAGTACACCACTCAAAAACTTACATTTTATTTTATGTTTTATTGTATTGGAAATTATAAATTTAATTAATTAATATTATAAATGAAAATATAATACATTTGAATGGATTATTCTTTGGTTAATACTATATTAATTTTACTACATCTCATATCCTGGGGACACACATCAAATGAATGGGGTAATCATAAATCCCAGTAAGGGAATTAAAAATAACAATGGAACGTAAACAATCATCATAGATAATAAATGAGGCATAACGTGAGATAATAATAACATGTATATGATACATACCATGGAAATGTGTCTATAATATAGAATTTAGTCATTCATAAGAATATCTCAAAGGTTTATCACCATGGGCCTTAAATATTAATTTCCAAGGTTATTATCCAAGGTATTATAAAACATTTCACCTCTTGAGACTAATTATTTACCTAATTCATTAGAGCCCTACCAGGAAACACCATTCATATGTTTTAATTCATGTTCGTCAAAAATATTATAATAAAACATTTCATCAATAACCCATTAAAAATGAATAATGGGTTTCATATAAAATTATTGAATATATAAGTTCTTAAAGACATGAAAATTACATCATTTTCTACCCATGAAAATAGAATATGGGTTTCATATATGTAAATCCATGAAAAAATAAATTATGTTTTCATCTATTTGAATAATCGTGGGATAGGAAGGGGTTTGGTTATTCACTATATAATAATATTTCTTCTAAAAGAGATAAATTCAAGAAACAAATTTGGCAATATGATAGTGTACAACATAGATTAATGAAATTTCATAATATGATGGGGTGATGGTCTCTAATTGATAAAAATGTATTTTGGATGTATTGTGATAAATAAAATTTTATGGGAAGATTGTAATTAAAAATTTATAAATTACACTATATAGGGGGTTATTAAATTAAAAATATGTTTAGGAGGATTCCTTACATTCAATCCCACTTTATCTCATCTATTTTCCACCACTTGAATAATATAATTACTAAAATATAGAACATGAATTATATTGTGTTCATTTTGTACATATTATTAAATTATAATTATTGAATTATATTTCTTAAATTCAAACATTCATGTTGAAACATTTTTAAATAATACTTTCTTTAAAATTTCTATGTTTTATTCAATTTAATGATCTTCCTTAATTTATATTTTTAAATTATTGATATCATATATTGAAAAAATTAATTAAATATATTTTTACATTTATATATGATAAATAATTTATTTTAAACATTCATTAGGGTGGTGATAAGAACTGAATTTGTAACTTACTTGTGGTTATTAATATGACTGTTAATGGGAAATTGCAAAAATAAGTGGATAAAAAATATGAAAAATGAATACAATGTAAATTTGATCACTTCACTTGGTTAAAATCATTAATATAATTTCAATGTTCTTCTTAATGTTTCTTAAAATATCTAGGTTTAAATAGAATTTGGAAAAAAAGGGTGTGATGAAGACAATGATATAATAGTCAATAAATACTTAAACATTTCTCATTGTTGATTCTATTTTACGACATTGAACTCTAAGACTCCTAGAAATAACTATTTTTGAGAAAATACCAATGAGTTTTAAAGAGATTTAGAGAGGGTATCTGGATATATTTTTAACTTTGGTATGTAATTTTTGAGTTTTTTTATCAATGGAAGGTAAAGGAATTATTTATATTTGAGGGGAGGGGCATTTTTATGACAACACTTTTAATAAAATACTATATCCATGGTAAATAGGTGAATAGTAAATTTTTTGACATAATTAAAAATATTTCAATAATAGAACATTATTTTTTGACTTTAATATACTTTATAATATTAATTTATTAATTTAATCAAAATTAGAGGTGGAAAATGAAAAAAATAATATTTTAATAAAATAGTTTAGACATTGGGTTTGGAAAATACTAGTTGGGTTTAGAGAATATGTTTATTGTATTTAAATTATTCATTTATCAAATTAAGTATGTTTTTGGGTGAAACAATATTTATAGAGTATATAAGGTCATTATTACCTCATTAATAATGTCTTTATGAAACACCATTTATGGGAAGACTTTATTTGTAGTGTACTTATAAAAATTGAATTATTTCTTAAAATCACCAGAAAAATCACAGTTGTATTTTTTAAATTGATTATTCAAAAAATTAAATGAATTTTATCAATTAAATTTTCTATGTCTGTTAATTTTATTAAAAATATATGATTTCATTATGAAATACATTAAAATATAGTTTATTAAAAATTTGCTTATATTTTCTTTGAATTTTTTACACTAGAATTTATTTTATTGGAATATAATAAAAATATTCTATTAAACTAATCTAGAGAAATATTATTTATATAATATTTTATTATTTTGGGGTCAAATTATTATTCCCCCATTCAGGTTACAATTTCCAATATCCACATTACCTCTTATAAATACAACTTTATTCCTTCATTTAACATTCACTAAAACTCGTGTTAATTTTATATATCTTCATTTTCTATGTTTTTTATTGGGTTTATAAAATTCTATTCCCTTTCCATTGAGTTTTTCATAGGGGATATGGTTCTAGAAGATTGGGTTTATCCATATCTTCCCATTATTGTTTTTATATTTTATATTGTTTTCGCTATGTAATGTTTGTAATTTCGATGGGTTTATATATTGATTAATTTAATGGTCTGTATTAAAGAAATAAATTATTGTTTTTTCCTTATGCACTAGGAATAACATAGAATATTATAATATAAAAAAATTATTCAAGAATAATATATTAGTAATAAATTTTAGGTTATTACAATATTTCTATTCAATAATCCCTTTAAAGTGAAATAAATACTATCATTTATGACTATATACCATCTTAAGAATTGGGAGTCAGTTTATGATGGAGTGGTGATGATTTATTGTAGTTTTATAACTCTTTTTCGAAACAAATCCAATGTGACCATGTATCTCAAGAATGATATTATGATGCTTTTCCTATAAATACTGATACACTCTTCTAAAAATGGGAGTAGGATATCAAGGAGCATAGAATTCAAAGATCTCTTTTCTTATATGGTATGAATATAGAGAGAATTAATTTAATTTATGGGGAAAACCATTATAGATTCTTTTAATGTAACTGTCACACCCCGACCGCAGATATCTTTATTTTACTTCTTTCTTGGCCCCGGTTTAATTTTTTTTGAAGATTAATTGTGATTGGTGGTTTCGCGCCGGTGCGCGGTCACCGCATCGTTAGCGGTGACCGTGCGTTCAGCCCGGGTGACAGTGTGTTCACCCGGTGTTTTAAATATTATAATTTTTATGATTGGTATTTTATTATTAATACCTTTTTATTTGTGTTATTATTATTGTATATATGTTTATATATGTTTATATATATATATATATATGTATAATAATTTATGTATATATATATATCTATATATGTATAAATATATATATATATATATATGTGTAACATCATTAAATTATTTTATAATTATTATTTTAAATATTTGATCAGAATAATTATTATTTGAATTAACTAATTTATTATTCATTATTATTATAAGTTTTATTATTGTTATATAAGTTTTATTATTATTAATATTATAAGTTTTATCGTTATTATTATAGTGTTATTATTATTATTATTATTACAATTATTATTATTATTTTATCATATATATATATATATATATAAACCTAAGAAAACCCTACCCTAACCCTACAGCCGCCACCCGTTCCCCTTTTCTTCTCTCTCCCCCGCTTTTCTTCCTCCTTTTCTTTTCTCTTCTTTTCCTCTGGTTTGGCCGACCTCCGCCTCGCCTCGTCCCGGCCCCGGCTTCCCCTTGCGCACCCTCTGCCTCGCCGGCTCCCGCTCACCCCAGCGCCCCGGCCTCGTCCCGACTCCCCTGCGCGCTGCGCCGTCCCGGCCTCCCTCCGCCTTCGCCACACCCAGCGGCAGCCACGCCGCCTAGCTCTCCCTCTCCCTCTTCCGCTGTTGTGCCCACTTCCCGACCCTCTGCTCGCCCTCGGCCAGCCCGGACCCCCTGCTCGCCCTCGGCCATGCCTCCTACCTCCAGCGTCCGCGGCCTCCCGCTCTGCAGCTCCTCCGCCGGCCTCCATCTCCGGCGCATCCCACCGGCGTCCCGACCTGTGTGCGCGTCCGACCTCCACCCCGGTGCCCAGTCCCTGACCTCCGATCCTGCCGACCACCTCGGCCTCACCTCCCCGCTTCCGCAGTCGGCTCCCAGCTCCCCTACGCGACGGCCTCCGGCATCCCGTCTCCCCTGCGCGTTGTCGTCGTCGTTGTCCCGACATCCCTGTTCCTGCTCTCCCTCTCCCTACCCGCTGTCCCGGCTCCCTTGCGCCGACCCCGCGCCGCCGTCCCGGCTTACCCGCGCCACCCTCCCTGTTTCTTTCCTGCACCGGCCAGCCCCGGACCCAGCCCCGGACCCTGCTGCGGGTCCCTCTGGCTCACCCCCTCCCGCTCCTTTGTGAGTTTATTTTTATTTTGTTTTTATTTTGTTTTATTTTATTCTTTTTCTTTATGTGAATCTCATTCATTTACACTTTTATATATATAATGTTTTAATATTTTTATCATGTTAATAATCTTATAATTATTTTATTATTATTATTATTATTATTATTATTATTATTATTATTAGTATTATTATTATTATTATTATATTTATTATCATTTTAATTATTAACATCTTATTATTATTATTATTATTTATTAATTGATTAATTAATTAATTATCTATTTATTTATTTATTCATTTAAGTATTTGTTAATTAATCAGTTATTTAGTTATTTACTTATTTTTTTATTAATTAATTGATTAATAAATTATCTATTTATTTATTTATTTGTTCATTTAGGTACTTGTTAAATTAATAAGTTATTTAATTATTTACTTATTCATTCTTTCTTTCATTTATTAATTTATCTATTTAATTATTTGTTTAATTATTTATTTATTCATTCAATTATGTATTATTTTAGTTATTTATCTATTTGCTTATTCATTTGTTTATTATTTTGTTATTTTGATTATTTATTTATTATTGTAATTATTTCTTATTGTTTACTTACCTTTCTCTTTATTCAATATCGGTGTTTTTATTTATTTTGGATTAATCCTTTTTCTGTCGCGGGTTGAGTAACACGTACCTTTTCACTGTTCAGCGTACGCAGTGAGTCCGCAGGGATTCGTTCTACTTTCTTCTGGGTTTCCGTCGCGTCCGCTCCATGTTTGAGGTAGGTGAATTCAACTGTTTCCTTTCCGAGGTACTCTGCTGATGCTTGACTTGTTTTAAATAAATTTTATTCCATGATTCGCGTGTTTATGATATCCTTGCGTGGCTTATTTTGGTGTTTTAAGAATCTATAGTTTTTATTCAAAAGTTAAGTTTGAAGCAATTATATTTCATACCAAGGTAGTTGTGCACTAGATATTGTCCAGCACTTTTTATTGTTTATATAGTGCACCTGTTTAGGCATTTCCAGGTAACGTGGAACTAAATGCTTATGTTCTCTCATGTTATCATTGGTTGTCTTGAGCGGTGTTTTCTTTTTTGTAAAGAAAGAATCATTCTTGGATCTTATTATCCTGTGCTGGTTAGTTTTATGAAATTTAGTATCATTTGGAAGTGTTGTCGTGCCCCTTTGTAGGTTTGACGCACCATTGGATGTTGACACATCCATGGGTGCACCAGGTGCACACATGGATGTGCCCTCAAATGAAGATGGTGTTTGAAATTGTTACCATTTAATTTTTATTTATTTTTACTTTCTCGAAATCTCGACTTTTCTAAATGGTTCTTGGTTTCAAAATGTTTTCGCCTCTTTTGAGACACATCGGACTTGTTTAAAAAGAAATCTACGAAGATATGCCCGTTTGGCCCTTTACTTAATACAAAAACAGTGTCTAGAGTTATTTAAAATGATACTGTGAAATATTCGTGTAAAGCTGTTTGTTTTTGTAAAACCAAGTTCTCGCTTGACAACTCCAAGTATTTTATAAAATAGTTTTGATAATCAAATGACGTGAAGGCCTGGTTGGCACTTTATTAATTGTGAAGTGATTGTACATATATATATATATATATGCATACTTGTGAGGGCATCTCTACAGGGGGACTTCCCTTCGAGGGTTGTCGTGTAGCGATGTCCGTGTAAGGGGTTGGCAAGTGCGGTGAGATGAGTCACGCGTGTGTGGGCCTCCCACTTACACAGTGTTGCTAAAACCACCATGGGTTCCTGGGCGTCTTTTAGATTATCGAGTGACGGTTGCTTGCTATCCCTGATTAGACGGGTTAGTGCCCCCTGGAGTTTTGGACAGGCCAGGAGGGATGTGCCACTGGTTGGCTATTAGGGCGGCCAGTTGGTTATTGACTATGGAGTACCACGCCGGCAGGTAGTCTGAACCCGAGTACGTCCAGGGGTTTTCTAGGGATGTTTAGGATCACCCATGGTTACTTGTTCACCTTGTTTGTTTACTTTCTCTTATTCTTTACAGCTTATAGTGTCACTTGTGTCCTTTTGCACTACTATCATCTTGCATTACTTGGTTACTTTCTGTTTCACTGGTTTGCCTTCAGCCTGTACTGTTTACCTGTTTCTTGTTAGCACAGTCGTAGTATTATCTGTATTTGGTTTTGTTAATAAAAACAGGAAATGGTTTTGAAAGTGATTCATAGTGTGCGTTGGGTTTTCAAATGGGGAAAACGTTTTGTTTATTTTTAAATGTGAAAAATCTATTTTTATAATTGTATTTTTCCAAACCTGTGTCAACGGATTGCTTGGGAAAGGAAACATTTGGATTCAGTGGTTTACTTTGGCTTACCTACTGGGCATTTTTAATGCTCACGCCTATATTATCATTTCAGTTGCAGGTCTTCCCTTGCTCAGGTCTTCTGTTTTGAGTCGCTCAGTGTTGGAGCGAGGTTGCTCTCTAGTTGGGTGGTGACCTGAGAGGTCACACGAAGGTACGTGGTCATGTTGCTTTTATTTCTTTTCCGTTGTTAGTGTTTTTTCGTTCTGTTATATTTACTTTTGTTTGGGCTGAAATCGTTCCCAACGATCAATTTTTTAGTGCCCGGCACTAGTTTCCATCCCGGGGGGATCGGGAACGCCCCTCGGGACTTGCCGCGGACCGGCTCGGGTGCCCGGTTCACGGTCGACCCGGGCTGGTTCGTGACAAAATGGTATCAGAGGTGGTTCTTGTTATTTGGGTTGTCTGGTAGAAGGAGATTAGGACTGTCGGAACTCGAGGTGTAGGTACGGGAAGAGCGTCGCGAACTCTTTCTCGCACTGGTCCTCGAGTTACCAGGGGTAGTCCGGGAATTGGTTCCTTGTCTTTTCTGGTTTGTCTTGGATTGAGAGATGACAATGGAGGCAAGCCGACGTTACGTCGTGATTTCACATGGAGTAGTGACCCATGTGGAGTCTGAGTACACGGTTTGAATTCCTCCTAGTGGTCGACGCTGACTTGGGACATGGCCCACTACCATGTCTCCAGGTTGAGTGTGACTACTAGTCCCTCATTTCAGTGATTGATGCAAATTTGGTTGCTGCTTTCGTTTTGGTTTGTGTGAGTGCGTTGTTGGAAATGAAAAAGGTTTTTGAAAAATTGGACTGGTTTCTTTTAAAGGACTATAAATATATGAAATGGGTTTTAAAACTGAAATCTCTTGATTTGGAAATCTGTTGTTTGCTTGGAGTTGGTTAGGAATGGTTCGGGATGAAACCCCAGGTCCTCTTTATGGACGTTTGCACATGTGTGAGAATGCATGGAAAGTGTACGTTGGTGCTAGTATGAATGGAAAGTGGATAAAGACGTGTGAAACAGTTCATGAGATTACCTGGGTGTGTATTTGAAATTAAAGGCTTGACCTTGTTTTCTAAATTGGTTTTAAAGAGGAAATGGTTTTGGAAAATTTTTGGTTTGAAAGTGGATTGGTTTTTGGAAAGTGATCTAGAAAAAGGGTGGTTTTGAAATCAAAAAATGAAAAAAGGGATTTTGAAGAGGAGATTTTATTTTGGGTTGTGTTGTATTTGTTTGGTCCTTGTGATGACTGTTTTGATGAAGGCGCTTTTATTGATGTTGCTTCAGTTTGATATTGGTTTTGGCCTTGTGTTTTATATATCGCTCAGGAAATGCCGCCCAGAAAGGTCTCTAAGGATTCAGATATGTCATGCCCAGTTTTTGGTCCTCCTCAGACTTTTCCTATTCTCCGTGGTGATCAGGGTCCATTAGAGGCAGTAAAATGGCTCGAGGAAGTGGAACGTGTCTTTAGAATGTTGGGAACTCCCAATAATGTTAAGGTTCGTGCAATTATGAAGTTGTTCGAGGGTCCAGCTCTGGACCGGTGGAAGGTGGTTGCCCCACCATCGACGCAGGTTGAAATGACGTGGGATGTCTTTAGAATTGTTTTCATCCAATGGTTTGTACCTGAGGAAGTGAAGCTGGAGAAAAAGAGAGAGCTTGTGCATTTTCAATAAGGTCAACGGACGGTGAAGGCATATGTTGACCATTTCAAGGAACTAATTCCCTTTTCTCCAGAGGTAGCGTCGCATGAGCTCATGAAGGTCTCTCTTTTCACTGGGGGTCTTCATCCAGAGATCAAGGAGCGAGTCCTCCCTTCTAAAGACCTTTGTTTCGAGAAGTTGGTGGAGGAAGCATTCTTGGCTGAGTTGGTTTCCGGTGTGCGGGTGGTTAATACTTCAGCGTCCCCTGTTGTTGTTCGTAAGAGTCCCCCCTCTGGTGAGGAAAAGGCGCCAGAGATACCTGTTCCTAATGAGTTATTCCCTTTGGTCCCAGCTTCCAGTTCATCAGATCGTTCGATGGTATGCTTTCAGTGTGGTCGTTTCGGGCATTTAAAGTCGTCTTGTCGCAACCCTCCGAAGACGTGTCATCGCTGTGGTTTTCCGGGTCATCTGGAGAAGTTTTGCAAGAAGCGTCGCTTAAAGAGGAAGCTGTGATGGGAGAATGTCAGTACCTGACTGTGAGGCAGAAGATGCTTCATCCATCAGAGCCCCAGCCACAAGTCTCGGGGTGAAGCTCGCGCACAGTCAGGAGTCCCCAGGGGTGTGAAGCCTTGGTCCAGGTTTTGTGTTCCGTGTTAGCAGTGGAACAATCAAGGTCTTTTAGTACTTGTTTTTCTGCTGTTAAGTTTTGACGTTGTTGTATGTTCATTGTTTTACCATGGAGTTATCATGGACTTGTTCTATTATAATCCAAGTAGTCTGGATTATGTGGATCTGTTGTTTCTGAATCGTATGTGTTTCTTAAAAGTGTGTTTGACTCTCGTGTGGGTTGACCTCGTTTTAGTAATGTTGTCGATGTGGTTATGCTTTGTGGACTTTAGTGGTTCATGTCGCCAATTTGATGTTGGTTAAATGTTTTTCTATGGGTTTTCCCTGGTGTTGAAGGTTGTTAACTCTAGTCGAGGATTCAATGTCTCGACGGAGGTGTTGTTTTAATCGTTCTATAAGAGTTGGTTTGAATCGGTTGGGAGTTCCCGTGTCGACCCCCCTTTTTCCCAGAGTTTTCTATTTAGATGGTCAACTTTTCTGCACTAGTTGAGTTCTTGTGGTGGGGAGAACCCCTTCGTGTTCTCCCCTCAACATCGGACTCTAGTTTTCTCTTGGATGGGTCGGGTGTGACCTCTGTGGGGTAAGGTTATCCTGAAAATCTTAGTTCTCTTCAGTTCCTTTAGTTCTGTCTGGGCATAGACTTGGATTTTGGCTGACTTGTGGCTTGGTGACTTTCTGGGGGAAGAAAGTGTCTGTGGTGGGGAGAATTGTCACACCCCGACCGCAGATATCTTTATTTTACTTCTTTCTTGGTCCCGGTTTAATTTTTTTCGAAGATTAATTGTGATTGGTGGTTTCGCACCGGTGCGCGGTCACCGCATCTTTAGCGGTGACCGTGCGTTCAGCCCGGGTGACAGTGTGTTCACCCGGTGTTTTAAATATTATAATTTTTATGATTGGTATTTTATTATTAATACCTTTTTATTTGTGTTATTATTATTGTATATATGTTTATATATGTTTATATATATATATGTATAATAATTTATGTATATATATAGATCTATATATGTATAAATATATATATATATATATATGTGTAACATCATTAAATTATTTTATAATTATTATTTTAAATATTTGATCAAAATAATTATTATTTGAATTAACTAATTTATTATTCATTATTATTATAAGTTTTATTATTGTTATATAAGTTTTATTATTATTAATATTATAAGTTTTATCATTATTATTATAGTGTTATTATTATTATTATTATTACAATTATTATTATTATTTTATCATATATATATATATATAAACCTAAGCAAACCCTACCCTAACCCTATAGCCGCCACCCGTTCCCCTTTTCTTCTCTCTCCCCCGCTTTTCATCCTCCTTTTCTTTTCTCTTCTTTTCCTCTGGTTTGGCCGACCTCCGCCTCGCCTCGTCCCGGCCCCGGCTTCCCCTTGTGCACCCTCCGCCTCGCCGGCTCCCGCTCACCCCAGCGCCCCGGCCTCGTCCCGACTCCCCTGCACGCTGCGCCGTCCCGTCCTCCCTCCGCCTTCGCCACACCCACCGGCAGCCGCGCCGCCCTGCTCTCCCTCTCCCTCTTCCACTGATGTGCCCACTTCCCGACCCTCTGCTCGCCCTCGGCCAGCCCGGACCCCCTGCTCGCCCTCGGCCCTGCCTCCTACCTCCAGCGTCCGCGGCCTCCCGCTCTGCAGCTCCTCCGCCGGCCTCCATCTCCGGCGCATCCCACCGGCGTCCCGACCTGTGTGCGCGTCCGACCTCCACCCCGGTGCCCAGTCCCTGGCCGCCGATCCTGCCGACCACCACGGCCTCACCTCCCCGCTTCCGCAGTCGGCTCCCAGCTCCCCTACGCGACGGCCTCCGGCATCCCGTCTCCCCTGCGTGTTGCCGCCGTCGCCGTCCCGGCATCCCTGTTCCTGCTCTCCCTCTCCCTACCCGCTGTCCCGGCTCCCTTGCGCCGACCCCGCGCCGCCGTCCCGGCTTACCTGCGCCGCCCTCCCTGTTTCTTTCCTACACCGGCCAGCCCCGAACCCAGCCCCGGACCCTGCTGCGGCTCCCTCTGGCTCACCCCCTCCCGCTCCTTTGTGAGTTTATTTTTATTTTTTTTTATTTTGTTTTATTTTATTCTTTTTCTTTATGTGAATCTCACTCATTTACACTTTTATATATATAATGTTTTAATATTTTTATCATGTTAATAATCTTATAATTATTTTATTATTATTATTATTATTATTATTATTATTATTATTATTATTATTATTATTATTATTATTATTATATTTATTATCATTTTAATTATTAACATCTTATTATTATTATTATTATTATTATTATTATTTATTAATTGATTAATTAATTAATTATCTATTTATTTATTTATTCATTTAAGTATTTGTTAATTAATCAGTTATTTAGTTATTTAGTTATTTGTTTATTAATTAATTGATTAATAAATTATCTATTTATTTATTTATTTGTTCATTTAGGTACTTGTTAAATTAATAAGTTATTTAATTATTTACTTATTCATTCTTTCTTTCATTTATTAATTTATCTATTTAATTATTTGTTCAATTATTTATTTATTCATTCAATTATGTATTATTTTAGTTATTTATCTATTTGCTTATTCATTTGTTTATTATTTTGTTCTTTTGATTATTTATTTATTATTGTAATTATTGCTTATTGTTTACTTACCTTTCTCTTTATTCAATATCGGTGTTTTTATTTATTTTGGATTAATCCTTTTTCTGTCGCGGGTTGAGTAACACGTACCTTTTCACTGTTCAGCGTACGCAGTTAGTCCGTAGGGATTCGTTCTACTTTCTGCTGGGTTTCCGTCGCGTCCGCTCCATTTTTGAGGTAGGCGAATTCAACTGTTTCCTTTCTGAGGTACTCTGCTGATGCTTGAATTGTTTTAAATAAATTTTATTCCATGATTCGCGTGTTTATGATATCCTTGCGCGGCTTATTTTGGTGTTTTAAGAATCTATAGTTTTTATTCGAAAGTTAAGTTTGAAGCAATTATATTTCATACCAAGGTAGTTGTGCACTAGATATTGTCCTTCACTTTTTATTGTTTATATAGTGCACCTATTTAGGCGTTTCCAGGTAACGTGGAACTAAATGCTTATGTTCTCTAATGTTATCATTGGTTGTCTTGAGCGGTGTTTTCTTTTTTGTAAAGAAAGAATCATTCTTGGATCTTATTATCCTGTGCTGGTTAGTTTTATGAAATTTAGTATCATTTGGAAGTGTTGTCGTGCCCCTTTGTAGGTTTGACGCACCATTGGATGTTGACACATCCATGGGTGCACCAGGTGAACACATGGATGTGCCCTCAAATGAAGATGGTGTTTGAAATTGTTACCATTTAATTTTTATTTATTTTTATTTTCTCGAAATCTCGACTTTTCTAAATGGTTCTTGGTTTCAAAAAAATTTCGCCTCTTTTGAGACACATCGGACTTTTTTAAAAAGAAATCTACGAAGATATGCCCGTTTGGACCTTTACTTAATACAAAAACAGTGTCTAGAGTTATTTAAAATGATACTGTGAAATATTCATGTAAAGCTGTTTGTTTTTGTAAAACCAAGTGCTCGCTTGACAACTCCAAGTATTTTATAAAATAGTTTTGATAATCAAATGACGTGAAGGCCCGGTTGGCACTTTATTAATTGTGAAGTGATTATACATATATATATATATATGCGTACTTGTGAGGGCATCTCTACAGGGGGACTTCCCTTCGAGGGTTGTCGTGTAGCGATGTCCTTGTAAGGGGTTGGCAAGTGCGGTGAGATGAGTCACGCGTGCGTGGGCCTCCCACTTACACAGTGTTGCTAAAACCACCATGGGTTCCTGGGCGTCTTGTAGATTATCGAGTGACGGTTGCTTGCTATCCCTGATTAGACGGGTTAGTACCCCCTGGAGTTTTGGACAGGCCAGGAGGGATGTGCCACTGGTTGGCTATTAGGGCGGCCAGTTGGTTATTGACTATGGAGTACCACGCCGGCAGGTAGTCTGAACCCGAGTACGGCCAGGGGTTTTCTAGGGATGTTTAGGATCACCCATGGTTACTTGTTCACCTTGTTTGTTTACTTTCTCTTATTCTTTACAGCTTATAGTGTCACTTGTGTCCTTTTTCACTACTATCATCTTGCATTACTTGGTTACTTTCTGTTTCACTGGTTTGCCTTCAGCCTGTACTGTTTACCTGTTTCTTGTTAGCACAGTCGTAGTATTATCTGTATTTGGTTTTGTTAATAAAAACAGGAAATGGTTTTGGAAGTGATTCATAGTGTTCGTTGGGTTTTCAAATGGGGAAAACGTTTTGTTTATTTTTAAATGTGAAAAATCTATTTTTATAATTGTATTTTTCCAAACTTGTGTCAACGGATTGCTTGGGAAAGGAAACATTTGGATTCAGTGGTTTACTTTGGCTTACCTACTGGGCATTTTTAATGCTCACGCCTATATTATCATTTCAGTTGCAGGTCTTCCCTTGCTCAGGTCTTCTGTTTTGAGTCGCTCAGTGTTGGAGCGAGGTTGCTCTCTAGTTGGGTGGTGACCTGAGAGGTCACACGAAGGTACGTGGTCATGTTGCTTTTATTTCTTTTCCGTTGTTAGTGTTTATTCGTTCTGTTCTATTTACTTTTGTTTGGGCTGAAATCGTTCCCAACGATCAATTTTTTAGTGCCCGGCACTAGTTGCCATCCCGGGGGGATCGGGAACGCCCCTCGGGGCTTGCCGCGGACCGGCTCGGGTGCTCGGTTCAGGGTCGACCCGGGCTGGTTCATGACAGTAACCATGTTTAGGTAACTCCCCCTGATTTCACTAAATGAATAAGGGTGGGTGGACCATCATGAAAATCGTTTTTTATAATACATCTTCCACATGAAACCCTTATGGGTCCTCCTGAAATAATTCCGTCAAAATTTCATCCATGATATTCTTTCACTTAGGGACACTCATATGTTGTATCTCGTAATAATCCTTTAAACACATTATATAACTATTACTACTCATATAATATTGAAAATTTATATTAAAAGAGAGTTTTCTAAATCATATATTAGACTCTTATCTATAGTCGCAAACTATGAAATATTTTCCCTAAAGTGGGGTATTTAATGAGGGAATCCTATAATGGGTAACTAGTACTTCATTACACCTCTTCACTCACTTAGGTCTCCAATCTGGAAATAATTAATTCAAATTACCTCATTTGATTCCTTTTTCCATGGTAAAATCCTTGAAAATAGCATTCCAGTATATCCTCTTCCACCCCCTCCTGAGATTCATGTTTAGGATACTCACATCAAAATGAGACCCATAGATCACATATTCCTTTTATACTTGATCTATTATGGTGTTACTACCATACCTAAAGGACCCTATAAGTGTTTAAAATAATTTATTTATCGATAATGAATTTCCCTATCATAAGGATTTGAGTAAAACCCAGCTTTTTACGATGATCATTCTAGATGTCCCATATTAAACGTCATGTCAACCGTAATATATTATGAGATTATAGCATCTACTCAGTGATATAAGGAAACATATGGTCCTCACACACTTGTAAGGAAAAATAATATACTCATTTATGACCTCAATCATTTGGTCCATTTAATTATCCATATCCACACATGGGCCACTCATTAAGTGTAAGCCTACCATCAACTAATCCATCTTCCAGGATGGATGATAAGGTATGTGAATGCTTAGGTTTTAACACCTCTTCACTGGGATATATTACACATGATTATATTAATTCTTCCCTATCTACTTATCAATGTATTTAAAATATAAAATGCATGTGCCTCCTCTTTAGGTTTAAGCAACATCAATATCCTCTTTTTAGATTTTATCTTCATGTACCCCATTAGAGAGTCGTAAATATATATACCTTCAATATAATGTAGTCCCTCCCTATTCCTCAAAGGTAAATATCCCATGTGAGTCATTATTTGACAATGTTCTATATCCCAAGTGATTTATTCTTCATCAAAGATTCATATCTTTAATGACTAAATTTTTCTAAAGGTCCATATCCCTTATTAGAAATTCTTCCTCATATGGTCACATCCCCTATGAGTCACTATTCACTAATGAACCATATTCCCTGATAGTCATTCTTTATGAAATAGTTATGTCCCTAATGATTATGTCTCCTTCAATACACTATATCTCTTAGAAGTCCCTCTTCCCTAAATGGCCATATACCAAGTGAGTTACTCTTCCTCAATAGGTTATACCTCCTATGATTCCTTCTTCTTCAAAGGTATTTTTACTCTATGGGTAATTATTTAACAATGGTAAATACCCCATATAGTTCACTCTCCCTCAATAGGGAAAATCCCTTATGAGTAATAAATTATAAATGGTCCATATATCCTCCAATATAATCTTCCTCAAAGGTTCATATACCCTATTAGTCACTTTTCCTTAAAGGGATATGTCCCCTACAACATATTCTTTATTAATGGGAACTTTCCATTATAAGTACCTCTCACTCAATGGGATATATCCTCTATGGGTCCCTATATTTTAATGGACCATATCCACAATGATGTATTAATCCTTAATGGTATATATTTGACATGAGTTACCATTCCTCATTTGTTAATATTCCCCATTAGTCCAATATAATGCCTTTTTCTTAGTTAGCAAAAAACAATAAAGTGTCCCATATGCATAATACGTAATAAATATAATTATTTACATCACTTTCATGGAATGATATCCCTTTCCACATGATGTTAAACATAATGGACTATTACTGACATACGATCTTAAACATTGGAACTAGAGCTACATAAGATTTGGTTATTGTTTTCTAGGATACATAAGATTCTACTCTTAGTTTCAATACAAACTCACCATAGGTTCATGATGCATGAAAGTAAAATGAAAATCAATTGGTACTAAACAAATTACATTAAATGGAACTTAAATAGGACCTATTTATATAAAATTCAATGTATAATAACTAGGTTTTGGATAAGTGAACTTAAAATTCACCATAATAGTCCTTGTCACGTGACCTTAAAATTAATGATGTGTCCTATTAAGTGGTAGAATAATAAATGGATTCACATTAAATTAATATAAATATGAAGTAATAATATCTAATTGAACTATTCCCAGATCTATAATACATATATTTTCCATGGATAGTTTTAAATTTAGAAATTTTTAGTTTTTTCAATTTGAACCACAATATAAGAAACTAGCCGACTGAATGTTTTTTATAGATCAAATACATGTAGGTAACTGGTAGTTATATTATTACTCATAAATATTCATGAATAGATCATAAATATTTAATAGGGTCGTAAAATTTGTATCAAAATCCTAAATTTCAAATACATTATCCCATATTCTCAATCATTTTGGAACCAGTTTTTTATCTATCCTAAAGACTGATTGCCTTTAGAAAGTAGTTTTTAATTCACTCAGAGCATGTGCGAACATGGTCATTTTAGAAACAAAAGTATTGGATCATAATTCTTATAACATGTTAGATATATGTAGTTTAATATTATATATCCTTGAATATAATATGTATCATTGTTTTAATTTGTATAACATAGGTTGGAATGTGGGGAACGGATTTTCATACATGTTGTGATCATAGTTAACCTGGTGGGAATTATGAATATGAAATTTGTTTTTGTATGATTTATTTTAGTTGGAGAGTCATAGTGTGTATAAATTTAAAGGATGATATATAATAATATTTTTGATTAATTATATATAGAAATTTTAGGTACTATAAGTCATATTTATATATATTTGAATTGAGTATTCCTAAATAACAGTATATTGGATAGGGAAACCACTAGACACATTCAAATGATGAGTCTGTTATTTTACTATTAGATTGATATGAAGAGGATAAGTTATGGAAAAAATTGAATTATGGGTTATGATATAATAATATCAAGGGAATTATGAAATAGATATTCTTTTCTTTAGTACAAATATATGCATACATACAGGTATAGAAAGGTCATATACATGGATAATATTCTATAACAATACTAAAGGTAATCCCTTTAGATTATATATTCTAATTACTAACATCCGTAGAAGGTTTTTGGCAATTTAAAATGATGAAAATATGATGTTTGATATATGGGTGGTAAATTTTCAATGATATCATGTATTTTTATCCCAATTTCAATAAAATGGAGTTGGAATAAATCCTTAAGAGGGGTGGATTTGAATGAGAGTTCTTGTTTATGATTTGAATAGTAGGTTTAGGCATCACTACACGTCTTTATGGTAACATAAATGAGGACACATATTGGTCTAGAAATGGGGAAGTTATATCCTAGTGTTATAATGTAAAAGGATACCTGAGAAGAATTTATGTGGATGAGCACCATGGTAAATTGGATAAAGTGAGAAATTAAATGAGGTGGAATTAATTGAATGCAATAAGGATATAAGATTCACATGTTATTATGTTTCATCCCAATACAATGACGATATAGAAATATTAATGTTAATTGGTAGTCTCATACATTGGGATGGTTTGAATGGGGTGAGGTAGAATCATAGGGGAATTTTTGAGTCCACCTAGGATAGGATATACAAGAATAACTACTTATCTATTTGGTAAAAATAATTAATACACACATAGGATTTTTAATGGGAGATTTTATATAGGTGTAGGCTAAATAGAAATAAACATCATATGATATGGAAAAAAACTATACACTAGAATTGTATAAATGATAGATAAATAAAAGATAAAGTTTCTATGTGGTTTAAAAACAATATCTATGCATCACTATATATTTTGAGGAAATTGTCACCAAAACACATGTAGTTATAGAAATACACTCTAAAATATGTAACATATTATGAATTTATATTAATTAAAGATATCATTGTTGGTGGTGGAGGGAACACTATTGTAGCTAATCCCATGATGGATGATCTAGGTCTCACTATATATCAAGATGTAATTTAGATAAATTAATATATAGTTCTATAAATGGTATGGTTATTTTGTAAATTATTTATCATCAAACTGATGTAGAGTAGTGTAATCCCAATTCTAAAGGTGAGTTGATGTGGATTGGATTACATTGATGTGCCAGGGTATACGAGGATATGTAAGAGGAAGTATGAAGTGTGGGTAATCCCATTATAAGATATCGTGTGGAAACTATGTTATATCAGAGTGAAAAGATGATGGAGGAATGATGACTTAAAATAAATAACCTATAAACAAGAATAATATTAATATGAAATGAAAGGAAGTAGAAATTTTTAGTTGGTACTGATATATGATATCTAGGGCTATCTACATATCATATGGAAATAAGAATAAAGGCAAACAGTGTCCAATGAAAGGAATATTTTGTAACAAGTTTAATGATTCTTGATTTTATAGATTTTTAATGTTATTATATCATCTAAATTTATAAAAAAAAATAGGTCTCTTATATGATCCTAACTCTTATATAAGTAATGTTATACAGTTTTAGGTCATGAAAGTTAGAAATATACTTGTAGTTTAAAGTAATATGGGATGGACTATACACTATATAGTTTTGGGCCACATAGTAAAAACCTTACACCTTACTGTTTGAGGCCTCATGGTAAGGACATTATGTCATAAGTTTATGATTATGAAAAAAATACCATGATTTATATAGTTTAGGATCATAGGTTATGAACCTGTGAATCTAACATTAACTTTTCATGAAATGTACTTCTTTAGAAAATATGCATTGATTGGAGGAATGATTTGCTCTCCATATTTAGTAATCAATGAATATTCTCTATTAGAGGATTCCTTATCTATGATTAATTTCCTTTCCATTTTTTCCAGTTTCATAGGTATCATTCATAGTATAATCAATATTAGTAATTATAACAACAACTCTCATAGAATGAATGAGTAGAGGTGGATTGCCATATTGAATGGTGATGATACCTTATGTTGAGGATCATAAAGGTTTTTTAGGGTAAACTATCATTTCTTATTAATTTATTTGAGATTATTCTGGTAAATATATGTATATTCATATTCAATCAACTGAGAAAAAACATCTAATTCAATTGAAGGATATTTAATTTGATAGAAAAACATATTCATTTCTATACAATAATGAATATGGAATCTCTTGTATTGGAGTACATGTATTAATGTGGTAATCCCAAAATAATTGACGAGTTAGTTATGTTATGAATTTTAATTCATATCCCTAATATTCTATAGGATATTTGATAAATTTATGTTGATTTCATCAATTTATGAATTTTTATTTTCATGATAAATGGATGGATTATTAGATAGGATATTACATTCTAAATACAACTTCATTAACTCATATGTATAGAGGTTTTTACTATTTTTTAATGATAATAGTGTTATGATACCTAAATATCATAATGATACTAGAATTCAAAAAATCAATCGCATCCTATACTCTAATAACCATTAAGGGTAAAAATTCAACCCACTTGATAAAAATTTGATTCCAATAATGATGAGATTGAAATTCCTAACCTCTATTAGAGGGTAAAGACACATGAAATCTATCATACATATAGAAAGTATTAAGCTATAATTAATGTATTGAAATAAATATAGAGTTTGATTAATATATATGGAATTCACCTAATATTCATTTTACCTAAAGTAAATTTTACACAATATTGGGTCATAAAAAGCCTAAATTACAAAAATTGTTTTTATTTTATTTGATATATATGTTCATTTTTGATATATTACAAATGATTTATCATGTATTTATTGTATAAAATTGAGGGTATACTATCCATTAATATACATGATATATTCCCAATCAAATCCTTCCTTATAAAGGATATTTGAAGATATTAACACATAAATAAGAATGAAAATTATTATTCGTCAATGGATATTATCCTTCTTAGAATTATCATTGGGTAAAAATCAGTTTTGGAGGTAATAAATCATAAAAAAAATCAATTAGAATGCTTCATCTGTTGGTGTATATGACAATTTTACCTGAGCTATAGTTATATGTTTTTTATCTATTTCCTCCACTTATTTGTTGATAAAAGTATTGAACATATTACAGTATTTTATTTGTTTGATCATCTCATCAAGATTTTGAATATTGAGGGTCATAGATAGATTATCTAACACATTATATTGGGTTTTTTAATGTTAGGAAATATATGAGAACACTGGTTCTGAGGGAAATTGAGCCATTGATTATTACATGTGACCAAAAAATGGTCACATTTCTTCTTTCTTGATGGCATACTTCCTAATGGTCTGTTTTATAAAAAATTTAATTTTAGTTTAAAATTTAATTAAGAAACCATTATTTTCAATGCCAATTATATTATTCTTTTTAAGGATTTGTATTATGAGTAATAGTTAGTTCTCCCTTTTGGAGTAGAAAAGTATATGGTAAGACCATCCTGGATTGTGAAATATATACAACTCCAAAACCAACTTTGTTGTCTTTTTTTTCATACATTTTTGAGTTGGGATTTAGAAAGAACAATTAATGTATATTTCCCATGTTCATGTTGATTAATTGATAAATAATATATATTTACTTGGGAACATGGTATCTAGATATTATTCCTCCAAAAAAATATATACTTCCAAAAAATACCAATGCTTGTCCTTTGGTCAAATTTTGGGAGAGAAATCAGATATTGAATTTTTGAATAATAAAAACAAATATTTTTAACCATATAATAAATATGATATGTCCATGAATATTGTTCAAAAGATCAATCTGGAAAATGAAATTCATTATGCTATAAATAATGTCACAACTTCGGCACCATAAAAATCAAAGAAAGGGAATTATTTTTAACGAAATTATATTTACTTATTGTCTTTGAAATTATATGGTTATGGTAATAATGGTCATTTAAATTTTCTATATAATTCTTCCACATAAGGTATTACATAGAAAAATCCCAAATATCATGAAACACCTGATGTGGTGAGACATCCATGGAGTCTTATGAAGTCTTAGTGATTTTTTGAAAGAGAAACATTGGTTATTGCCATGGTTTTCTCTACATTAGCTTCAATATTATAATTTGGGACTATAAATATGAGGAAGTTTCTATATGTTTCCGTAAATGTTTATTTTAATGGGTTTATCTTCTTATTGTGAGGATAGAGTTTTCAAAACAATACTTTAAAATTAACTAACGCATCTACATGAAAACTTGACCTATGAACTAAATCATCAATGTATAATTCAATAGTCTTTCTAAGGAGAGGTTTTAAGATATGGTGTATCTATATATGGTCTATGGATATAACATACATTAATCTAAATGGAATTACTATATAGAAAATAATCATTGGTTTTACTTAAAGGTTATATCTTTTTCGTCTTTAGGATACCTCTTAATTTGGTTTTAACATCTATATCAACTTATAAATGAAAGAGATTAAAAATCATCTGTTACAAAAATAAGTAGATCTATGGTTATGATATAGAAATATTCATTTGGAAAATGATGGTTTGAATCCATGAAGGTGATAAATACTCTTATTTTATATTTTTTATTAATAGGGACAATATTAGATATCCATTTTTTTGTACTAGAAATATCATATAAAATTAACTTTAATTAGATTGTATATATTGGATTCTACCTTAGAATCATGATATGGATATAATCACCTCTATGTTTAGTTTTATAAATGGTGATTAGCCAATAATTGCAGGTGATGAACAATTTATAGAGGATTTCAAGCATATATTTCCCTATAATGAGATGAGAGTGTATCCTATTGTTTTTTGTTGAACTCAATATACTACTCTTGATACCTAAGAGTCATCTTCCCAATGATCAGTTTGGTTCATGGGTTTTAATCTATACATAAATTTACTTGTTTGAGCTTATCAATTTTAGTATATACTCCCTCTTTGAATATAGGTTGTTTATCTCTTAGCTCTTCTCAATCATATACAAATGGATTCAATCATTGATCAAACTCATGATATTCAAATCATCATAAAAGAACATAATTATCATTGTTGAAACTAAATTCAATAGAAGTGGGTGAAGGTTCCTTAGACACAATGGATACCATATGAATTAAAATAGTAGTTCTTATTCTCTATGTCCTAAATTAATGGAATATACAAACCCCGTAAAAATTTATTAGTTTTGTAGAGTAGATATCAGTAAAAATAGAATTCATATATATATACCCAAGACAAGGATTTATGTACAAAGGTTATATAACAATTATCTCTCATACAGATGAGGAAGATTCAAAATATTCATATACCTATCCATTATAATAGAAGAATGAAAAATGGGGATCTTTACCCTAAGATGGGAGGATTACATAGTTACCTAAATTTTGATTCAATTCTATAATATGGTGGATGAGGATTAGTTAACATTCCTTCACATCATTTAAAAGGATAATTGGATAAGATTACAACCTACTATGGAAAATGAAAAATATATTATCATCTATATTTATTTTCATTCGATAACATTTATAGTATTCCATATCAATGTAATAAGATTCAAAATAATCATAAGGGGAGTAATCATTATAAAGTATTCTTGCTTTTCCATTAATATATTATTTAAAGCACTAGTGGTTTGAAAAGAGAACTACTACCCACAGTTGATTCATGTACATCCCAAAAAGGATTTGAAAGTATTATAATTATGGATGACTATGAATTAATAATCAAACACAAGATCCCAGAATTATGTTTTCAGTATGATCTCAAATGATTTCTAAAAAATATTGTAAAAAACCTTGATTATTATAATAAATTGAGAGGTATTGTCATCCTAATATACCAAAATATATAGGATCTAGGTTTAAATGAGGTTAATCTTATATATATTGTCCACCAAGTATTTAAGGATGTTGAAATATATAAGCTTCACTGATACATATAAGTATTTGATATGCCCATATATAGTTGTACATTGTTTATTATTTATAATGGATATTATGGAATGAATTTTAGTGTATCTTGACTAATTGATATGTTTTTTAGTGATCAATTATGTCTTGAACTCCCATATGTTTGGAAACCCCTTAATAAGGACCACATTGAGTTCTTTGGAAAGACATAGAGAAGCTAATATTGAATATCATGCCAGAATAATGGAATGATATTTTAACATAAAATATTTATGATCCAAAGACTCATATTTATTCCAATTAATTTTCTCATGATCATGAGGCAAAAAAGGATATATGAACAGGTAGGACAATACACTTAAGTCCAAATTCAATGGATTTTTTTCTTTTTGTGGGTTAGGATGAAAAAATAACCTTGCATCCCATGGTTGAATCAATGATTCTTAATCACATAAATGAATCCCATGATTTATAGTTTTCGACGTAGAATTAGAGAGTATATGGTCATATTGATTCTCCCATTGAGCTCACTATATTTTCATTCTCTTAGTTTTAGAATTTTGTGTTCTATACTCAGGGGCAATTACTTTTACCTAGGTTACACCTCAAGTGTGTCTTCTATGTCCATGAGTCATTCCATGATAATTTTTAAGGGATCCATATTCAAAATAATATTAATTCTTTGTTTAATTATGTATAAATAATTAAACATTATGAGATTAAAAATGATTTTCTTAATCAGATGAAGGATTCTTTTTTAATGGGGTTTCTTATCCTCCTATTTATGGGGGAATGAAGTCCATGAGTATTGGGATTTGTTTTGGACTGTAATGGGATCGTCTTATTTGACATTGTTTTTTCTAAAAATGGTTGAATAAATTATTATAAGTCTAAGAAAAAGGTATTACAATTATAATTTTATAAGGATGTTTGGTCATTATATGTCTATTCATTCATTACTTAATAATATTGTGTGTAGTATTTTGTAATATTTGGTTTATCTAGTTTGTAAAACATATATTAATTTTTGCATCGAAACTATTTCCATATTTCTATTTCTATTTGGGAATAAAAAAACATATTGCATGTGGGTTAGATAAATATTAAACCACATGAACTTTATCATTCATCTTGTGTAGTAATTTTTATAAATATAAACCTTTCTTGGATAATTAGTATTAACATCTTATTGAGGGGGAAATAATTTGGGTAGTTATTTATCCCTTCTTCATCCGGATTATTTACCTCACCCAAAAAAATAATATTGGTATATAAAGTATAAATAATTTACATTTTAAGTTATTCATTTAACAAGTAAAAAGATATATTGATTACGATGTCAAATCTATAATTCATCTACTCTATATTCACATCATGTGATTTAGCATTATAGAAAATGATTTATTACTACTATCTATAAAGAGGTATTAAAGGTTATATATAAAACATTCAATAAATTTTAATAGGGGATGTTATATATCCATGGAATATATCAGTCAATTAATTTTGTATATGAAATACAAAACTCCATCATTCTAACAGTTCTTACAATTATAGACGAAAAAAATTAATTTTCTCTATATAGTACTAAACTGACAGGGGAAATTCTAATGGACGTCCTCCCAAAAAATAATGGATCCAATCAATATAATTATATACTATTATATCCAAGGGATTCACTGCTATAAATAGATTTCATAATTCTTTTGTTGTCAGTCAACACTAGGTTTGGTCAAGAATTGTGAAATATTTGAGATATTATAGTGTAGGTAGCTTCTGTTGTGATTATGGAATGATTTCCCAATATTTTAAGAAAATGGTTTCTAAAATTTGGAATAAGGGACAAGATTATTGAATTATGTATCTCCAAGACTGTCCCATGAAAATATAAAAAATTTATAGAATTCATGAATGTTTGGTGTCGTGAAGAGAAATTTTTCTAGAAATATGGATTTCTAGTATTGCCTCATGAAAATATGGTTAAGGCATGGAATTCACAAATGTTTGATGTTTTGAAAAAGTATGATGTTAGGATAGTCTTGGGATCAATAAAAAATAATGTTTTATGAATGATGGATGAGAAGTAACATAAATATTGTTTGTTATAAGATTATTAGAAGATTCAAGAACAAATGATTTCCCATAATCATTCACAAGGAAAGGGAGTTTTACAAACATGAATTTAGAGTTTCATAAAATGGTGGTGGTGATCTTGATTTTTTTCAAATGGGATGAAATTTTTATAAATTTTTGTCAACTTGTCATATGACCATAATATAAGGTTTAGAGAAGGGTCTATGTAAGATCTTAAACATTTCTAGAGAAGTATCATAATTGTTTTCAGGTATTATTTTCCCTACTTTTTTTATATTTTTTTGGGTTATACCTTGGGGTTTTTTTGTGTGAAAATTGAAAATTTTGGAAGGATATTGGGTAGTCCACAATTGGCATATAGTTTCCCCAAACCATATGCCCTGCCCAAGAAAATCGTGTGAACCCAAATAAAAGGTATTCACACAGTTGGTGTACTAGTTTTCAAACTGTTCACCCTATTAGTATAAATCATTTACCTTCTAGAAGAGGTGCATAGTTAAAGATGGTGGTTTGTAAAATCATATTTCCCTTCCCAAAATCCATGAGTGGGTTTTTCTTTTAAATTGAATTTTGATTCCAAATTCCTAAACCCCCATATTAATCCCCAATCGACCCCCACTCAAACTCAATCATTTTATCTAGATTTTGTAGGCTCCCATATAATTTCATAAGGCTCTTGACCTCCTTTTTGGGATATCCTAATCCCATTTTTAAGATCAACACCACCCGATTAGGTGGCTTCTTCTTATTTAGATCTATCTCTCTCTTTTTATACTACACCTTATCCAGAATAAAAGAGGGATGATTATATGTTGATGGATGTAGATATAGATCTATGTTCTTAGATATTTATTTGTATAAATCTTGGATCTTGGAATTGAATCAAGATCTCGTTCTTCATCGTTGTTCCAATGAATTTGGTGTTTTCCTTTAGAGAGCCTTTATCTGAACCCTTGAGGTAGGCAGTCTATTTTAAAATCCCATAGACTTAATTTCAATTACATGTATTAAAATTAAAAATTTATATTGGATGGTAAGAAATTAAGTTTCCTAAATTTAATTAATTTATTATAAAAATTAAATAAATTTGGTATTGTGAAACTGGGGATATTGAGATTGTGAACCGAATAATTAATTGTTGAATAAATTGGTGATATTGGGATTCGGTATTAATTAATTAATAGTTTTATTAATTAATAGAAAATATTTTGTTTATGTAATTATAGAAATAAGAATAATTATTTGTGTAATTAATTAGTGGAGGTTTTCATGATTTAATAATTTTTTATGTTATTAATTAATTATTGAATTAATTAATGGAATTTATGTGACATATTAATTGGTGAATTAATTGAATGTATTAATGTGATTAATTAATGGAATTAATTTGACTAATTAATTTGTAAATTAACTGAATGGATTGATTTGATTAATTAATTATTTAATTATCTAATATAATGTTATGATTATGAATTTTCTAATTGTGATACATGTGACTAAATTGATATTCATGTGTAGGAAATGAATTCCTATGTTAAAATATCGTAGTGATAAATTGATATTCATTGGTGGACGTGGCCTACTGCATCCAAATACCATAGTGTTAAATTGATATTCATGTGCTGTACATGAACAACTAGGTAAAATCCCATAGTGATAAAATGATTAATGAGTGTGGGACATGATCTGATGCAGCCAAAGACCACAGGGTCCTAGGCCTGAAAACCCAGACCCAAAATGTTAGCATTGTATTATGGTTCAAATTGAATATATTATAATTTGAGATAAAATAATAAATATTAACAATTTTATTGTGATATATGATGCCCCTTGGGGATAGCTCAGCCTCTAGAATGGTCTGAAGTAACTATTTTGGTTAGGGTGTCCTCAAAAAGTTTTGGGTTTTATGTGGTTACTTTAAATAAAAAAAATGTGATACATGTTTAATTATTAATTGAACTTATTCTTTTTATAACAAAATATACTTCTATTAACATGATATTATATTAAACAATGTTGGTGGTGGACTACTAAGTTTTACTCACACCCAACTCGGGATTCCTAATTGGTAACTAAATAGACTTCATCTTTGCAGTACATGATAATGTCAAAGGACCTATGTTAGATTGATCATTTGTGATGAAGCATGAATTAGAAAAATATACATGGGTTGGGACCTTGTTGGAGGTTGTCAGTGTCTTTAATTTTATAACTACATTTCACACCTGAAATTCACTTTGTCATGGTATATCTACAATTTAGTTTTTTTTGGTTTATGAGTCAAAAAAATTCTTCTAAGCACAGAAAGAGTTTTAGGGTTTTCTAAGCCCTGACAGTTCCAAAAAATAAAATCCATTTAAAATCTAGATTTGGAGCGTCAGCTCCCCTTCTTCTTTTTCGAACCGCATGAGCCTTTGTTCCTATTTGATCACCTAAGAGTAGAAGAAGAGGTTGGGGTGGGCTTAAATTCCTGGCTACCCATCAATGAAACATCAATAATGTTAGAAGCACCAAAAGTATTAATATCCAAAGAATTATCAACAGGTTTAGAGTTCATAGGTGTGGTCATAGGACCAAGCTCTGATTCGTTGGATGAGCCTAAAATCTGAGGATTAGTAGGAAATACAGGAGGAAACTGATCACTTATTTCCCCATCAAGATCAATGTGCGTGTTTAAAATATTTTTGTTATTTGAGTTTACATTCATTGGAGGATTCAAATAATCAGTGAATAATCCAGGGGTTGGGTTAGTAGTCACTACCATGCTATGATCAGAATCTAAACATGAGAGACAATAGGAATTATACCTTCATTTTCCACTTGAGGTACCTGAGAGGGATGATGAAATTCAATTTGGTCGTCCCTATTTATACTATCGTTTACGTCTTGAGTTGCATTCGAAGCTACTGCCTCATCTGCAATAGTGAGAAACAAAGTTGATGTTCATCCTTCTCCAATATCAGAGGTTTACCAACCAGACCAGGGATAGGTGAGGTCAATTTAGGAGTGCATGAATCCAAATCCATAGCTAAACCATGCACCACCTTCAATACATGGCACTGTCCCCCTCTAGAAGGATCCAGAAAATGTGAATCAGACTCATCCTCACAAACATCCAGCACCATTTGCTCAATATCATCTAGGATTATCTGATCAATATGTACATTTTATTCCTCCTCCACCAGTTCAGCCTAGGTGACACCCGAGAATTCACCAAGGAGGGTGTCTTTCTTCACCCAAAAGTCATCTTTCTTTTTCGGAGGCACAGGAATTTCAGAGTTCTAGGCCTTACCTTTCTTTTTTTCTTTAATTTAGTCCACCCATCATCGGCAGGTTGAGAGACCTGACTCTTAACGACTCCGCATTTCAAAAATGTGTGGTTGATGATCTTTCATAGCTCATAGTAGGGTGGCATCTGCTCACATTCAACACTGACCTCTGTTATTTAGTCATTAGCATTGAAGATGGTGAACTCTGGGATTTGGGCTGCCATATCGAATTCAACGATCACTCTAGAAAATAGACTGAGATCAGCATTGAGAGATCGTTGATCAATTTTAAGTGGTGTACCGATACTGGAGGCGATGTCGTTGAGGATTTTTAGGTGCTATAAATACCAATTGAGTCCATGTAGACGAACCTAGATCTACACCTATGTGTTTAAAGATAACATCTGCAAGCAAGTTCTTAAAATGAAATGGCTTGTTGATGGAGATATAAACTCTAAGTTATATAATTCTCTGAAAAGAATTAGGAAAGTATGTAGACCTCTATCTTTCCTTAAATGCAATGAAACCCTTTTTGACACTGAAGCGGCCATAGCTAATCATGTGGTCTCTTATTTTGAAAATATTTTCAATGGTCTGGGCATAAACAAGGATCTCCTTCCTGAGGCCATCCTTGTTCTCGTTAGTGAAGAGGACAATCACTTTTTCTTTGGAATCTCGCATGACCATGAAATCAAAGCCACTATTTTTAGTCTCAATCCTGACAGTGCCCCGAGTCCTGACGGCTTCAATAATGGTTTTTACCAAAAACACTGTGATGTTATCCATTCAAGTGTTTTTAAGTTTGATAAATACTTCTTCTATAATGGTTTCCTTCCTCATGGTCTTAATTCTCAATTTCTTACTCTTATCCCCAAAGTGGCCAATGCTTCATAAATTCATTTATTTTTCCCTATTGCTCTCATCAACTCCCATTACAAAATCATTACCAAACTCTTAGCTAAAATACTTTCTTCCCTATGTAACAAAATCATATCTTGGAACCAATTTGTCTTTATCAAGGGTAGGTCCATTCCAGATTTCATTTTCCTTTCCTCAGAATGCACCAATGCTCTTAAAAAATTCTCAAGAGGTGGGAATGTGGCCATTAATCACAATATTTGGAAATCCTTTGAAGTTATAGACTATAATTTTATTTTTAAGGTTCTCTAGAGTTTCAGTGTCAATGATGTCTTTATAAGCAGGATAAACTCTCTTTTTAAATCAGCTTCCCTCTTCGTCCTTATCAATGGATCCCCTAAAGGTTATTTTAAGTGTACCAAAAGAGTTCATCAAGGTGACCCCTTATCTGATATTCTTTTTTCCACTACAGAAGATTATCTTAGAAAGATACTTACTCGGATTGTTGGAAAAAATAAACTCAAGCCTATTCAAACAGCTCATAACCTAAATGTGTTGACCCATATTTTATATTTTTATGACATAATATTGATTCTAAATGGGAGAAAAATAAATATTCCTAATCTTAAAAATGTCTTATCCTACTATGAAGTGGTTTTGGGGCAATCCATTAGTTGGAACAAATCATTTATATTCTTTGTAAAATGTTTCACATCCAATAGGAAATCTGACATCATTGAAAACATTGGTATCAAAGAAGGTGTCTTCCATTTTATCTACTTGGTTGTTCCCTTATTCTGGGGAAGACCTAAATCCATGTATTTCACTAATGTTGTGGACCAGGTTATCAACCAAATTTCTTCATGGGAGAGGAAATCCCTCTCCATGTCTGGTAGGATTTTCCTGGTTAAGTATATCATTATCTCTAAAATGGTTTACTCACTAATGATCTATAAATGGATGATTTCTCTTATTAAGAAAATTAATGGCTACATCAAAAACGTTGTTTGGTCTGGAAATATTCTTGAAAGAAATTTTGTTACCATACCTTGGTCTACTTGCTGAAAACCATTAGAGAATGGTGGTCTGGGAATTAAGAATCTCAATCTCTTTAATGAGACCCTCCAAGCTAAACTCGCTTGGAATTTGATCAATCAAAATTTTTACTCCATTAAGTTTCTTCGAAAAAAATTCATAGAGAAATTTAAAAAAAGGAAACTTGATCCATGTTAACTCCTCGATCTAGCCCTCCATCAGAGACTCATTTACCAAAATTATGAAAAAATCTAAATGGATGGTCAGTATACACTCTTCCCTGAACTTTTGGATTGATTACCGGACTGGCACCCACCTAATTTCTATATTGGCTCCTAACTCCCCACCTGATTAAATCAACTGCACTATTTAGGAGGTGATGCAGCCTCATATCCTTAACCTCCCTGATTCCATTATGCATGTTGTTGATAACCACCTATTCTCTAACGTGGAGGATTTTATCACTTGGGAACCTGATCATAATGGTATTTTAGACTCTAAAAGTTTTTATAATCATAATTTCACTCATCCTGGTCCTATTTTTATTTATTTGAATCACTTTGAAAAATCTTGGATTAACCTCTCTAGACTAAACCTTATATGGAGTATTTCTCATAATTGTATTCCTACTGAGGATTTCCTTCGGTATTTTGGTATCCAACTCTATGATAAATGTCAAATAGGTCACCAACATAGAGAGGATACTAACCATATATTCATATCTTGTGCTACAGCTTCTGCTCTTTGGAATTATATTACTGATCTGTTTGACTACAGATGGCTTTACTCTGACTCCATTTACTCCCAACTAAAACATTGTGTGGATCTTGATTCCTCATAGAAAATCAAGAATCTCTTCCTTTCTATTGTTACTAATCTATTCTGTGTTATCTGGTATGATAGAAATGCTATTATTCATAATAAACACTCACTCAATCTTAATTCAGGTCGGACGTGAATTCTCATCACTATTTGAGATGACGCCTCACTTCAAAAAGCTCACTGTGACAATCACGTTGGGGACTTTGTGATCCTCCGATGTCTTAGAATTGAAGGACTCTTCAGAAAATTGAGGCATTCAATTGATGTTTTTTTTGCATACCCCTATTCTTGGATGGATAAAGATCAATGAGGAAGAAGCTTCCAAAGTAAATCTAGGACCAGCGGGCTTTGGAGTTATTTTCAAAGATTTTCTGGGAAATTTCCATGGATATTTCTTTGGAAGCTATTATAACACCTCTTCTCTAGATGCAAAAATGATGGTTGTGATCCAGGCTATTGACTTTGTTAAAATAAAAGGCCGGAACGACATCTGAATTAAAAGTGACTCCACCACCATTGACAAAGCTATTTGGAATAGGGTGGCCCACCTTGCTTGGCCTCTTACTTCTTGATGGATAAACTGCTTGGATTCACTTCGGGTGATCAGATACATTGCCACTCATTGTTATCTTGAAGCGAACATGGTGGTTTATGGTCTTTCCAATAAAGGAATCAACTAGAGCATTACGTGGAGAGATGATCTGTCAGTTGATCTTCTTCCTCTCTATGAAAGAGATTGTAATAAAATCCCCTCTTACAGAATTTTGTTGTTCTTTGCTTGTTTTTTCATAAATTGTATCTTGGTCTTTTACCAAAGTATTACCTTTAAAAAAACTATTCATTTTTGGTATTGTATTTTTTGTTTTGGTTAGAATGGGATCTGTGTATTATTCTAGTTATGGTTTTATCATTTTTTTTATTGTTTATTTTGTTCTACTGGTGTATTACACTGATAAAGAGGGTAAAGTCTCCCAATGATTGTTATTAGACCCTAACTAATAATCAGAATCATCTGGTATATGGGGAGGCATGCCTGAGGTCACATGGTCAACCATCTTGGGGAACATGTGTGTGGAACCTGGGTTGGGACATTAAAATGTCTTATGAAATTCCATTTTTCTTTTCTTTTCTTAAGTCTTACAATTTGGGAAAGGTAGGTAGGAAACTAGGAAGAGTTGGTTCAAGTTCATGATATCAGGAATGAAATTAGCTAACCCATGTATGGGGTAAAACCCATGTATATAATGTGGGATTGTTGTTATTGGAACTTTCTTCTACAGTAGGTTGTTATTTCACATTGGGTGATGTACTTGTTGTGTGATGTTATTATTTTTTCAGATATTTTTTGTCATTTATCTAGTGGACAAGTAAGTCATGGGATTTGAGTATACATATATCATTATGGGAACTTAGGAATATTTGGATAAACATAATTTATTGGCACACACTTGAAAATAAGATATAAGTTTGTTATTGAGCTTGAACTATTTTTATTTTCATGTTAATTAATGTCAAATGGTGACTATAAATATTTTTTTCAAATTTTAGAGTGATGAAACATTAAAATAATTGGGTGTCACATGAAAACCTAAATAATGAGAATATGTATATCCTTATCAACAATGAACTATATGGTGGATGGGTAAGGGTAGTGATAGTGCCTCAGTTTGACCATGTGGTGAGAGAAGGGGAATGACTTGTTGTGGATTAATTGAAAAAACTGTTGTGATTTTTGTTAATATTGTGTTATCTATTCTAAGACGTGTGTTTGGAATTATTGAAAAATGAGTCAAAGTAATTTTTTTTTTGAGAGTATGAATGGAGTAAAAGGATAAAGATTCTCCTCTAGTAGTGGAACCTAAGGCACCAGTAGAGCTAAGTGAGAAATTGAGAGAGCATTTCTGAGATAAATTTTCTTAGTTTATGAAAACAAGAGAAAGAGACCAAGGAAGTGTTATGAAAAGTATGCATGATTTGATGAGTGATTTATAGTAGAATCACCCTATGAATATCAATGGAGAGTAAGGAACTGAGGCAACAAAGTTTTTGATTAAGTCCATCCAGGATATAGTCGGCCACTTGGAGACTCCTTCTGAAAAGAGAGTTGAATTGGACTCTTATATGTCACCTGGTCAAAAGAATAATGGGTTATACATACAAATCTAGATTAAAAACTATAGAACATGGAATGGAAGGACATACATGAGAAGTTATTGGAGCACTTTTATCTTGAAACTATTAGGTAGGAGAGGGCTATTGAGTTCCTGAGAATGACCCTGAGGTTTATTTCTATCATGAACAATGTTGGACACTTCCTATATTTTTAGTTATTAGTTAGATAGTTGTTGGGGGATGAGGATACTACAGAAAAGTGGTTTAATAATGTGATTAAATGTGAAATTAAGTCACAGGTGAATATCTTCAAGGTGATATAATTTTTCAAAAGTGTTGAATTAGTATCTTAAATTTGAGGGGAACCTAAACAAGGCTTCTAGAGGAGGATAGGAAGTTCTAGTAGGATGGTCCCAAGGTACAACATCTAAGATCAAAAAATATCATTATTAAAATATTAGAGAGGGCAGTGGAAGGTAAAGGTTCTACAAAATCTTTACATCATTAACATGTGAGTCTTTGACCTAATTATGGGTACCAACTACCTAGTAGCATACCAATCTCACATAGATTGTTACCATTGAAGAGTGTTGATTAAATCTCCTGATGGTGAAAGTTATATTCGCATTGGAGAGTGGTATATCAAGGTGGTCCATGTAGGGCCATTTCACCAATAACTGGGGGAGCTTACTGCCTAGTTTTCTTGTTTGTTTCTAGTGGATGGATGATTAAATATGTGTGTCATTCCACCCATGATAGATCTATTTTCAGATGTGTTTCCTAAATAATTCTTAGGGATGACACCTAAGAGATATGTAGAATGTACAATTGAGATCCTGATGGTGGTTGAAATAGTTTCTATTCCATCAAACATAATGGCACCAATAGTGCATCAAGATATGGAGACTCATCTGAAGGAGTTGGAGTATATGAGATTTATTTTTTTGAGTATGTCGCCTTGGGGTTTTCCATGGTTTTTTATATGAAGGTTGATGGGATCCTATTCTTATGTATTGATTATTATAAGTTAATGTAGATGAATATGAAGAACCAGTATCCTCCTTAATGAATCAATGATCTCATTGACCAGTTGAGGAGACGTTATGTATTGTCCATGATCGACATGGTATCAAGGTATCACCTGTAACACCCCAAGCTTCCATGGTACGCTTATCTTTGAATAATACAATACCTTGCACTGTACACAACTTCGAGTTCTAACACACCACGACCAATAAAACTAGAAGTTATGAATAGTAATACCAACTTTTTGAAATTTTATAAATTTTATTTTTCAAAATGGACTTCATTTTTGTATTTGGAATATCAAAATTATCTTAGGGTGAATTTTTTGTCTTTTTTGAAAACATTCAATTTTTGATGAATAGTGAAAAACATTGCGTTATAGTTTAAAACCGACTTTTTATTCAAATAATCAGTTGTTTTATTTAAAATTATTATAGGTACAATAGATACATAATACCTATATATCTTCAATTTAATTCATTGGAGTCATTTTATAATAATATTAGATATATAAAGTTTAATTGAACTTTTTATCGCCTTTTACCCACCTTCTAGGCACATTTAAAAAATTGCATAAAACGTAATTTTACCACTTCTTTGAATTGAATTTAAAAAATCATAGTGACATGGTTGAAATCCATAAGTAAAATTTTGTTCAATAAGATTTTAATAATTTTTGGTGAATAGTAACTTTTGACTTTTATTACAATGGTTAAAAGTAAGTAGGGTAATTAAAGGTAAAAATGATATTATAATTACCCTAACACATGTCCTAATTCTGTTGGATAAGTTTATTTCATACAAAATCAACTTTATGAAAAAAATATGATTCTTTTGGTCCACTTGGATTAGAATTGGACATTTATTATTATTTTATTTAAAGAAGAGTCAAAAGTGTTAAATTCAAAGTTTAATAACTAAAATGTTTTTAATATATGGTTATATGTAAGATAAATTCGACTATAAATTTTCATTAGAAATATAAAAATATTTTAGACATAATGGTATTTTATTTATAATTTTTAGACATTATATAATTAAATTTATTTATGACACAATAATGATGCAGTAATTTCCTTATTAATGAAAGATTAAAATAATTGATATTATAAATATCCAAATAATTGTAAATTGATACTTCAGATGAATTCAAATAATTTTCTAGGTTAATAACATATGTTAAGTTTGATTAAATATTTTTTTTCGAAGTGATAAAGTTGTTATGACTTTCCCAAAAACAAAATACCAAATAGTGTCAAAATTGACATAAATGAGTTTTTAAAAACAAATACTATATTATTAATTGATATAATATTCCTAAAAATATAAGGTTCAAAAAAAGGATGTAGATAAGGTTATATATATCAATAATTAACCACTAGGGGTTCTCTTGGATTTTTATAATATTTTTATCAACCATTTTTTATAATAATACAAGAATACATGGTAAAAGATAAACTATTTAACTAAGAGTTAAATCTAAAAGATAAGGTTAAAATGGTGAACTAAACCAATATAAATCCTATTGGTTGATATTTTTTTCGACCCATACCCACCATATAAATTAAATAAATCATTTTAGAGCCATTATAAACTGAATATTATTTTATAATAAAATAATATTTCAAGCTTTTCTGAAAGTGACCCTCTTCTCTCTTATAAAAGGATATTTCCCCTTCTCTCAAAATCACACCTCCAAAGCCATTTGGCTAAGCCAAAACCTACTCAAATATCCTCCCAACTACCCTCAATTAAATCTATAGGCCTTAATTTTATCATAAACCAACCTAAGGATCCTTTTTGATCAAATCAAAAGAAAACACACGAAGAAGAGGTATTAATTTCACCACCTCTTTCAAAGTTATTTTTTTCTTCCACATCCCCTTTCTTTGTTTCCATACCAAAATAATTACTTCAGTAAATTATACATACTTTGATGTTATTATAAATATGGTAAAACCATATTCATTATTTTATCCATCCTATGAATGACAACTCACCATACGTGCATACGTACGGCTTACCGTCTCCACATCGTGGTGTAGTTTGTTATTAAAACACTTCATTATTTGTATGGGTATAATAATGAGTATAACTTTTTTAAATAATAAATATAAAATTTTAATGATTCTGTATATATGATATAACATCCAATTACATACGATTCCACCATCAATATAATGGTATTTGTTCTCGTGCGTACATACAGATTACCATCTCCACGAATGTGATGAGATTCATTCTTCATCGTAACCATTCAAGAATAATTTTCATTTTATGATTAAAAATATTGTTTAAGAACTTAATATAATTCTTTATATTATTCAAATAAATCGTATAAATAACAAAAATGTCTTACATAACAAATCATATAAAAGAAAATGAATTAGTTAACACCCAAAACAGTGATACTACTGAAATATTATTAACAAATAAATATTAGAAGATAATATATGATATAATATTTATGTATGTGGTTCTTGTATAATTTAATAACAATTATTTAACTATTATACTAGAGTTTAACTTACCCTCTATCAAGTAAATGTACAAGGTAAGGGTTAATTTTACAATCTCTTCATTATCCGGGGTTGTTTATACGTGAGTATCTACTGGGACCTATTTATCATCTACATCCATGTTTCTTAAAAATTTATTTCAAAAAAAATTACCATTTCCAATACTATGGGATAAAGTAATTTATACCATTGTTTTAATTTTTATATAATGTTTATAAATGATTTTTTTAATAGTTTTCGAAATAATATTCTTTATGACCATTTCAAAAAAATTAAGGAAAGAATGTTTTTTAAAGTATACGGCGAGTGCCACTGTTTTCCACCATTATAAAATCCTTAAATCTTCCCTTAAAATATTATAATAATATTTACAAAATAAATGTTTTCTTTTATAATTATTTTACTTTTAAATGATTTCAAAATAGATAGATATATTTTTCGCAAATAGTTTTGTTTTCATCTATGTCCACATCATTTGGTGGATTTTACACTTGTTTGAAATTGATACAAGCTTCCATATTGTATTGAAGGTTTTGTTGTATGTTTGACTCTGGATGTGTTATTTTTATACTATTCATGGTTTATAGTTAAAATATTAACATTTTTTATGATAGTTTTAATGTGAATGTTTATGTTATGCTTCAAACTTTTCATATGAGGAATGAATTTATCTTAGTAAGTGATGGGTGGAGCCTGTTATAGCTCCTCGATACATCGGTAGGTCTCATTACACAAAATAGTGTCTTGGAACAATAACTTGACAAAATATTATTTGTAGTATTGGTACGAGTCCTTGACTATGTGGTTTTGTTGTCCGGAATTATGCATTACATCATTTTAAATATGGTTATTGATATTACATGTGATTATTTGACTAGTAGAATATCCATGTGAATAAGTAAATGTCATTACTTGATTTATCTTTTCCATATTATACTGAATTTTATGTTTAAAATGCTTGTGTTTTAGTCTTATACATTACCTTAAATTTTAATTCTTATTTATGATAGTTTTTGCTATATTGTTATCCTTACTGAGCATCTGAGCTCACCATTTTCTATATTTTATTTTTCCCAGGATGTCAAGAAGTATATTATGATGAACCTGCAAGAATAGTCTAAGGGATGTGAATCTCTTCAAAGGAGACAATGTTGTTATTGTTTTTCATTTCAAGATGTAATGTAAAACTTATATATATATCCATTACTTCCAAGGCTACTAAACTAATTGGTCTTTAGAGACTTGATCTCTTGTGATCATGCTATTGTTATGTAATAATGCACCGACTCTGGATAACTAGGGTCAGGGTGTTACATCACCAGTTGAGAGTTTGAAATTTTGATATATTGAGTATTTATTTTATAAGTAGGTATGACCTATATGAGTTCATTTTAATGTCTCTTGTGTTGACTAATGCACCAACATTGTTTATGGACTTGTAGATGATAATATTCCATCCATACCTAGTTCAGTTTTGGGTTGTGTTTGTGAAAGATATAATTGTGTACTCCATGAATATTGATGATCATGTCCTATATATTAACATCATATTGAGTAAAATAATAGAGCATTGAATATATTAAAATCTAAATAAGTTTCAGTTTTTGATAGATCAGATGCACTTCATGGGTCACATCATCTCAAAGGAAGGTGTGTCTGTAGACCCAAATAAGGTTCAGGCACTGGTTTCTTTAGAGAACCCCAAGAACATTTTTGATATCCTTATATTTCTGGTGATAGATAGATATTATTGGTGCTTAATTCAATCAATTTCCCATTTTGAAACACATTTTTTAAGTTTACCAATAAGGATGATAAGTTTAAATGTTCTGTAGCATGTGAAAATGCATTCCTAAGGCTAAATAAGTGTTTGAATACATCAACAATCATGATCAAACCCAACCCATCTGAAAAAGTTACTATGATTTTTGACATTTTTATAATATTTCATGGATGATGGTTGATGTAAGGAGACCCATTTGTGGCATATGGTTCCTAGAAGTTGAGTGCACATGAATGTAACTACCTTATGCATGATCTTGAGTTAGCTAAAGTTGATCATGCATTGATTTGTTGGAGACATTATCTATTGGGAGAAATGTTTATTGTTTACACTGACCATAAGAGTTTAAAGTATATAATTTCACAATGATATTTAAATATCTGGAAGTGAAGGTGGATTGAGAATATAAATTACCTTGATTTTGATCTATCATATATGCTTGAGTAGGGAAACTGTGTTGCAGATTCATTAAGAAGGAAAGATAAGAAATAGGTAATTCAAGATTCTAGTTCTGAGTGGAAGATGATGACTTTACTGGATGAGATAGATGTAGTGGTTCCATATGGTCTATAGAGGATCACTCTCATATCATTTTTAGTGGAGTATAAACTTCTGAGATTGATTAGGGATTACATTATGAGTATCCAGAATGATTGGTCTTAAGGGAAAGCCTTGATGGTGGGGAGTCACTTTCTGATTGAAACATATATTAGGATGAGGTCATATATACTAGGAATTAGTTTTTATTCCTATGAGTATTCCAAAGGATCTGATTTGTGAGTTCCATGCCTCAAAGTGGGTGGTACATCTTGTGGTGACTAAAATATACTATGAACTATAAGGATAGTTTTTGTGGATAAGCATAAAAATGGAGATAGAAGGTTCGTGACATGATGATGCACCTTCCAACATGTGAAGGATGAGAATCAATGACCTGGTGGATTATTGAATTCATTAAACATTCTATATTGAAATTAGGATGATGTTACCAAGGAATTTGTTTTGGGTGTTTCAAGAATTCCTTGGACGAATGATGCTAGTATGGTTATTGTGGACCATTGGACAAAGGTAGCACATTTCTTACCAGTGCTGATGTCTTTCTCCGTGGATCATTTGGGAGAGATTTATGTTCAAGTGATATTCCATTTTCATGGGTTTCCACAGACTTCTATTTTAGACAGTGAATCACATTTTACTTAATGCTTCTAGGAGGTCTTTTTGAAGTCAATTGGTATACATGTTTTATTTTGAGTGCAACTTTCCACCCACAAATAAATGGGAAACTGGAACGTGCTATACATGTTTTCAAGGATATATAGAAATCATGTGTCCTAAGAATTAGATAGTCCTTGTTGAATCAACTATATTTGGTGGAGTTTTCCTATCACAACAGTTACCAAGAAACTATACATATGGCATAAAATGAGTCTCTTTATGGTAGGCAATGCGGATTGAATGCATGTTCTTTGGAGGTAGGTGGTTCAAAGTTGGTGGGACCGAGTATCATGCATGAGACATCAGAGGAGGTTCATTTTATTTAGAATAAAATTGATATGTGTCATAGTATACTGAAGTCGTGTGATGATAAATATTGATAACCCCTAGTGTTTACATAAGATGATCATGCATTGTTCCGAGAGTCTCCTAGGTTGGGTAAATGTAGGATACGAAGATAGAGGAAGTTGGATCCCAGTTTTTTTGGACCAATTGTGGTTGTATATAGGATCAAGTCATTGATATATCAATTGGATCTTCTATAAAGATATAGTTCTATGAAAACGTGTCACAACATTGGTGCTATTACTTTGACCCTTTTCATATGATTTATGTGGATATGTTGAGTTCGAGATTGATATATCCATTGAAGAGCATCCAATACATGTATTAAAACATAGTGAGAATGTGTTGTTGGGAAAGACCATGATGATAGTTATTGTACTATAGAAACATGGTCGTGTTCCAGAGGAAACATGGAAATGATAAGAAGTTATATGGGATCAGGGGCCAAATATTTTTTAATCGGAATCTTATAAATTCTTAGGTGTAGAGATCAAGGATGATCTATTATAAGGTGGGGAGATTGTAAGATATAGAAATTTCCTATATAATTATTTTTCTTGTTTTAAGGTACTCTATCGAAATGTTTTTATTGATTTATATTTTGGTTTTACCATGGGGGTATTTCGGTGAAAATTAGAAAATTCATAAGGGGATTTGGAAGTGCACAGTTGTGCCTGATTTGTCCAAACCATACACTGAAGCCTAGAAAATATCATGAACTCAAACAGAGGGGATTCACATGGCAGGCACATGGTTTTTCAAATCATACACCATATTTAGAGAAAACATGCACCCCCACCCCTAGAATAGGTGCATAGTTATGGCACACGATATTGAAAATCATTCCCCCTTCCTAGAAAATAATGTGCGTGATTTTATTTTACCTAATATTTAGATTTTAAAATACCTGAACACCCATATTAATCTCAATTCAACTCCAACTCGACCATTATATCTTTCTCTTAATCATGGATTCTCCCTAATGATTTTCAACGTCTTGTGGCCTCTATTCGTTGGGATTCAAAGTCCTGATTGAATATTTTCACCACATGGATATGATGTTTTTTCCCATTTATATCTATCTCCCTCTTGGGATCCTCTTCCCAATTAAAAGAGGAATTTTTATCCACTGTTGGATCTAGATTTAGAAGTAGTGTTGTTAGATTTTGATTCTTTTAAATCTTGGATCTTGGAATTGAATCAAGATCTCATTATTCATCTTTATTCCACTGAAATTGGTCATTTCCATTGGCAATCATTTATCATCAATCATCTAGTATATGGACTATATTAAAATCCCAAAATATTAATTTCAATTACATGTATGTAATTTTATATTTTAAATTGGATGATTATTAATTAGGTTTTTTATTTGAACTAATTGATTTGGTAAATTAATTAATTAATGAATTCTAAAATTGAGGACATTGAGATTGGGAATTTAAAAATTAATAGTTTAATTACTTGGATATTTTGTAAAATTGAATTTGTTAATTAATTTTTGGATTAATTAATTGAAAATTATGAGTTTATGTAATTGAAAAAATTAGATTAATTAATTTTTGAATTAATTATTGGAAGTTTTCATGATTATAAAATTATTTATGTCATTAATTAATTGATTAATTAATTAAAAAATTATCTAAGGAACAATTTTTGGAATTAATTGAAGGGATTACTGTGATTAATTAATTGTTAAATTAATTAGTGGATTTGATTTGACCAATTAATTTATGAATTAATTGAATAGATCAATGTGATTAATTAATTATTGAAATAATTAATGTAATGTTGTTTATATTTAGTTTTCTAATTTTGATACATGTGATTAAATTGATATTAATGTGTTGGACATCAACTGATACATAAAAATACCATAGTGATAAAATGAAAATTTTGGGTGGGACATGGCATGCTGAGTCAAAAGCCCGTATTGTTAACTTGATATTCTTGTTTGGTGCATCGCCAGCTGCATCAAAATCCCATAATGATAAATTAATAAATGAGTCTGGGACATGGTCATCTACTTAAAATTACTATAGGGTCCTAGGCATGGAAACCTTGACCCAAAATGTTGGCATTTGACTATGGTTACAATTTTCTATATTAGAATTTGAAATGAAATAATATTTATTAACAATTTTATTGTGATAGGTGATATCCCTTGGGTATAGTTAATAAAATGGCATATGCTGAAGTATGTATTGTGGGTTTCATGTCCTTAGGAACTTGAGGGATTTATGTAGTTAATATAAAGATTAAAAAATGTGAAAACTATTTATTTATGTGTTGTACTTATTCTTTTTTCAACTACATACACTACTATTTACTTAATATTATTTTCTATAGCATTGGTGGTGGCCTATTAAGTTGTACTTACACCCTACCCTAGCTTCCTGATAGGTAACCAAATAAAGTACATGTTTATAGGGCAAGATAATTGAGAAGGAACTATTTTTGATGGTTGAGTTGGGATAGAGTAAGATGAAGAAACTATACATGGTTTAGGACCTACATGGTAGTTTTCAATGTATTTACTTGTCGGTCTATATTTTAATATTGGGCATATACTTTGTCATGGAATACGTCCTGTTTGGATTTAGTATTTTATTTTTTATTCATTATTTGATATTGGTGTAATTATGGTTATGGTTATATCATTTGGATATTTTTTATTTAGCTTCACTAGTGTATTACTCTGATAAAGATTTTATAGTATCCCCATGATCGTTATTGGACCCCACTTCTAGTTAGAATCCTTTAGAATATGGGGAGGTCTTTTAGAGGACATGTGGTGAACTTGCTCAGGGAATCGACAAGTGGAACCCATGTTGGGATGTTACAGCTTATTTCTATGATTTTATGAAGGTTTTTAATGAACATAATTCTAATGTGAATCATGAAATTTATACAAACACATGTTTCAAGAAAATAATTGTTGATAAATAATTGATGATATAGAATTTTTTTTAAGAGTTTCAAAAAAGTTAGGGATTCATAGTATATAAGTGTTTTACAAAATTTGGCTGTCTCTTGAAATTTGGTAGTTTCTTGAATTTGTGTATTTTTTGATATCTGGTATTTCTTTAAAACAAAAAGGGGTTTCCTCAAAAAAGTGTGTTTCAAAAAAATATAATTTCACGCACGTAATTGAACTTTGAAAAAGATTGTGGAATGTATTTAAGAATTTTTATTGGAATAACATGATGAAAACATCACCTTAATGGGCTCTAATATGAATAAACCTTTAAGTTTATAATATGAGAATGACTTCTCCCATAGTTGAGATAAAGGGGGAGTCGATGGAATTGATCTGATAGAGGTAGTGGGCTATCCCAATAATTCTTGTAAAGGTAGTGTGCCTAGAATAGAGTGACCGTGTATAATAAATTACACTCCAAAAATATCTGGTGAATATTGTAGGATATAGGTATAATGAAAAAATTATCAGGGTATGCTACTTGGATTATAACTTTTGTGTGAACCGGGAAAAACTATGGTGTTGTGTTTATATTTCTACATATGGGTGTTTGATATTCCCACAATTACTTTAAAAATGTTTCATAATTTCATACCAACATAGTGATAAGATCAATATCTTTCAAATAAAAGGTTAACAACCTAATTCTACCCTCCCCAATTAGGGTGATCAAGTGATTTAGAAGTGGTATCTGAGGATATAGATTGTAGGTGCTAAATCAGCCCTCTATTTTATTTTTATAGAGAATTTAATGAATGTTAGGGGAGTTCCCATTTTTGTTGAAAGAATAAACCATATTTGGTATAATATAATGATATCTCATCTATGATATATTGTGATGGAAGTTCTCTATTACAAATTTCAAGGGATTTAGGCAAGTGATGTGATAGGAATTTATATGACTAAAACATATAGGGAAATTCTTGATATATATTCCAAATCTAAAAATGGTTTTAAAATATCACAATTAGATCAAATATTTTTGAATGTTATGAGTTTAAATATATCCAAGTGTATGTGGGAGAAAGTGTAAAATATTTATTGGGGAGATTAAAAAAAAAATTGTGTCCAAACCTCATGTTTTTTCTAATCAGTTCGATGATCTAAAAATGAATCTAAATGAAAATGAAGATAGTTTCTTTAATCATAATAATGATTCTGGTGGAGAAATTTGAGGACTTTAGAAATTAATTAAGGATATTGACATTTTGAAGAATATCCAAAGAAGTATTCATCCATTATTCAATCAAAAATATTCTGTCCCTGAGGAAAGGGATCTTCCTATGATTTCTCCTGATGAATTTCTAAGAAGTATGGTGGATTATGATATGAGCGCCAAACCAAATGATATAAAAATTCAAGTGATCAAGGAAATAAAATTCAAAACCATGGATTATCAATACATTTATAATGTTAGTGACAATGGATATGATAAAGAAGTTAAAATTATTTCCCATTTTTCTAGAAAATTAAATATAGGAAAGGGTATATTTTAAGGATTGATTCTTTTAGCTTTTTAGTGTCATAAATTATGGAAAAAATTTACTCAGTGATTAAGGAAATTATATGATGTATAAGGAAAATAATAAATCATGTAGAGTTTATTAATTTGGTTCCCAAAAATGAGATACCATAAATTTGGAAAGAAATTATAATGGAAAAGCTTCATTTTCAAAGTGGAACATGATGATAAATACATTTTGGAGGATGTAGATCCAAAGTCTAAATATGTTTTCGAATATTCCATAATGGAAGGATTTGAAAATATAAAACCCACAAAGAAGAAATATAATAATTCTAACTGTGTTCTCGATCTGAAGGTATAAATTTTTCATTTATTGATCATCTTGATAATAAGAGAGAGAAAAAACTGATAGTTTTTAGTTTTGTTAAAATAGTACTTAGAGTATGTGGATCATCTTGAAGAAGAGATTAATTAACTTCAAGGAGGCCATAAGAACATTTGACATCTCTTAAAATAATGAATGTTTCTATAGATCTTAAATAATAGATTTAAGAGTAGGATAATGTTATCAATGAACTTACATAGATGTTATAATAAAAAAGATAATATAGTTGAGGACAATTAAGAAGAGGTTATTTCATCAAAAAGTAATCTAGAAACTGAATTAGAATCAAGGGTTTTTTTGAAATTACTGTTTGCAAGGTTTTCAGATGTAGATATTTTTCAATGAGTTAAAACTGGTTTAAAAGGAGTAGAGAATGTATTGATTGATGAAAGCTATAAATTTATGGGTAAAAGCGTAAATTTTTGTGATAAATAAACATCAAAAGATGGAAATGAGATGAACCAAAAACAAAGTAATGTAAAAAAGTTGGATATATCGAAAAATTTATGGATGTCTTAACAGAGGCTTCTTCTAATAAAACTACAAATATAACTGAAAGTAATTATATGTTATCTAGAGGTAATTTTCGAACGAATACCTATTTAAAATAAGTGGATATGAGGAGGATTATAAGTGATAAGACATTTACTCTTATTAAATTCCAATTATGTGGCTTTCTTGGCTATACCATGTCTTACAATAAATAGGTAAGTAGATTTATGAATGTTAAATAACCTTGTAGTCAACCCACGAGAATGAGACTATATCATTCATCATATAACCGAAATAGTTTTAATGGATATGTTTTCACTATTATAACATTGGACAAAAAACAAATCATTGCAGGAAGAGGAATGGAGGAAACCACGACTATAGATATCCGAGATATGTCAATATATAAAAATCTAGAATAATTAACCTAAAAATAGGTATTCTCATATGGAAGAAGAATATGAGTTAGATTCAACCTTGTATGTTGAAAATATATTGGATAGGGCATATTATGCCTCCCCCTAATTAGGTATCTTATTGAAGTAAAAGAAGAATATTGATAAATCCAACTTGATAGAGATCTCTCTCAATGGTATAAAGAATAGTAGCACCTGGATTTATGCTACTGTATTCTCATCCCACATGATAGGAAATTATTTTTTTGGGAAAATGTTAAGGAAAGTGTTTATGGAATAGTGAGATTATAAACCGATGGTTCTATAATGATTAAATGTAGTAGAAAATAATAATCAGTGAAGGATGAGATAATAAAAATATAAGTTCCCTAGGTGGTGGGATTGTATCATAATATTCTAAGTGTGAGTGAACTATGTGACTCAGGAGTGGTAGTAACATTTAATCTGAAAGGGTGAACCATCAATAGAAAGAAAAGTAAATGAAAGTCTAGAGAAGAAATGGAAATTTATACAAGGTAGAAAGTAATAAAAAACATATTTCTAAACAATTTTAGATGATGAAAACTTTTGGAACCATAGGTTGGTCCACATTAATCAATAGATCATATAAAATTTATCCAATATAAAGGTTGTAGTAGAAGTTCCCAATCTAAATCATGATCGAGAAAAAACATTTGATTATTTCATTCGAGGAATGGAGGTTTAAAATTATTATCGACCAAGGAAATAAAGGGTATAAAATCTAGTAAATATAGTCCACATAGATGTGTATGGTCTAATGAATGTGGATAGAACATGTGGAGAGAGGACCATGATTATTTCTATTGAAGATGATAGTATAATATAATGTGTGTTGTTTATGACATGAAAGCAAGATTTTATTGAATTCATGAAGACATATCTTTGATGATTTGAGGATGAAACTAGTCACACAATCCAGATATTGCAATTTTAGAATGGAACAGAATACAAATCCATTGAATTTGATGATTTCATTTAGAAACACTAGATCATGAAAGATGTGTCTTCAGTGGAAAAACCTCAATAATATGGGGTTAATAAATGCATAAATCAAAAGGTGAATAATATGGTCAAAACTATGATTATTGGGATTTGTGTTTCTCATTATTATAGGAAATAGGTTGTTCGTGTTGTGTTTTACACTCAAAAATTAACAGGGTTGTGTCTAGGAGAGGAAAGGACACAATATTATATGTGGTACACAACTAATCCCTCTCTAATGTATTTTCTTATTTTTTAAGTAAATATTTCATCCTAAAAAAATAATTCAATCAAGTAAGGTATGTTGATATGGTAAATGAGGGAATATTCCATGGATACTAAATGAAAAGTAAATAATATAAATACTAAAATAACAATCTTAGAATGGTTTTGGGGAGGAATGATTTCAAGATCATTCAGGATAAAATTACATTAATAGAAGACTAGGTTATAGAGACAGTTTATAATCATGGTTATACACCGCAAAACCATGGATATATTTAATATCCATTTTTAACTAGTCGTGTAACCTATTGGAATGGATATAGGGTAAAACCTATAACCATGGTTTGGAACTATGGAAAAAATCCCATTTCCATAGTTTACAATCATGGAAATAGCCTCCTCCATTCAATGTTAATTAAATGGTTATAAACTATGGCTATATCCTCTACTACATAGACTAATTTCCCTGATTGTAAATATAAGGATCCGGCCTTAAACATTACTTAATCTTGAGATAAGTCAACAATTGACTTTAATTCACTTTGAAAATATTTTTCGGATTATATTTTTAAATAATTAGGCCAAAAATAATACATAGAAACTTAAATATTACAAGTATAAACTTCTACTCTATATCCATTTTCTAATAAAACATAAGGTCTTTAAAAATAAACATTGTATCGTTTCATGTTTAAATAACATAACATTTCCTTGATCCCATCCTTAACTCTATTCTAATTTATGTCTTATGAAAAACATTTAAAAAACATGGGATGATGATAAAAATCTTAGTAAGGGATACACAATGAAAGAAAACTGTTAGGTTTGGGATAACATGAAAACCATGAATACTTTACCATAATTTAATACTTATTACCTTTTGGAAGAATTAAATATAGTTCACTAAATATATTCTCATTGCTTAGCCTTTTTGTAACCAAAAGATTACCATAAAGCCCATAGAAAGAAATATATAACATATAAAGGTATCTTGGGACATAAACATACTTTAATGGAATAACCAAATGGTCTACTTACACACATATCACTAAATAGAATAGTCATACGGTCTACTTGCATACTAAATGCATTGAAGGTTATAATGTAACCACTTGTCCTTAGTTTATTAGGGAACCACCTGTCATTTGGTTAATCACGTAACCACTTATCCTGTTTTATCATGTAACCATGCATCAAATGTCAAATTACCATTTAATAATCATAACATATAAAATAAAAATAAAAGAAAAAAATCAATTTCTACACTGCAACCAGAAGAGATTATTTTAATATATAGAAATATTCAATCCATTTCCAAAACCATTTAAAACATTTAATAATGAGTATATTGACTAAAAGTGTCCTTTAAAAATTTGAAACTTTTGAAATAAATTATCATTTCAAAACATTCACATCCATATAAAAAAATTCTTAAAACCATTTTGAAAACATGGACATGAAATAAAAAAAATTAAATGAATAAATCCTTAAAATATTTAAAGTGGTGTTTTAGTTAAAGAGTCCCCTACCGCTTGAGAAAATACTTGAATAAAAATAATTAAATAATAACATTAAAAAACATAAATTATCATTTGAATAAGGATATTCATGATATAATATGTCAAAGGGAATTATATACACCATATAAAAATGAATTGGTGCATAACAACAGATAAGTCTTAACATATTGTAAATTGAGACGAAATCAATTACAACGATCATATACTTAGATTAAGGATAAATGAATGAAATAATTATATGTGAAAAATATAAATACCCCCAATATAAGTTTATATTTAGTTTAAAGAAATCATAGGTCAATCACATATATTCTTGAAAAAACAAAACCAATGACATGGATATTTAACTCAATGAATTGATAATGAGTTTATATTTACCATACAAAGTTCATATAAATGATGTAAGAATTTATAAATGGGGTTATTATGTGTGTAAACTATATATACACACAAAGGAAAGTGTAAATTAAAACATAAACAAAATAAATATGGATTCCACACATAATCTTGGCATAATATAATCAATGAAGTATACGTAAAACCCAATGAGTGGAAATTGAGTTTAGAAATTACCTTAGAAAGATCATTTTGTTTATAAAATAGATTGATTATGAAAATTAAATTTAAATGCACATAAATCAATTATAAATACTAGATAATATATCAAAATTCATTTCACATATATTCATAGAATGACATAATCAAGAAGTAGAAGATCAACCCAAAGAATGGAAATTGGGTTATGAAGTTCCTTTACCTTGAGTCTTACTTGTCTCATTCATTATTTATATTACTAAATAATAAAATCATGTTAATTTTTACATGATTCAGAACCTTTTTCAAGTTTATTATTCATTTTTTTATAACTTATCAATTACATAATTATTGAAGTTAATATCAGTCGTTTTGTTGATATTCGGTACTTGAGTTGAAAATGAATTTGTTTTGATGTAAATTGTCCATGTATTCATAATTAAAAATTCTTCAGAATGATATTAATTATTTAAATAACATATATATCTAGTATATATGTATTTATAATAGTCCATAACATTTGGATATGATAAATTAAATGCACCATTCATGGAGACGGTAGGTCGTACGTACAAATGAACACTACTTTCATTTCTTTGTCATATTAAAGGTATAAAAACTAAATGATACATAGGTATATTATAATTATAATATAATATATATGTTATATATGTTACATATTTTCATTAAATTTATCCTTTATACGTTCTAGGTATGGCATGAATGAGTCATATCACTTTTAGGGGCGGTAGTCCGCACTTCCTCAAATGAAATTATCGTATTTTCACATTATGGAAAACATAAAAGTACATTGTAAATAAAAATTACTGAAAAATATAGATAATATAAATATAATATATATCATATATAAATATATTTCCATCATAATGGACACTATGATAGGTGGTATAAAAAATGAACTATCATCGTTTCGTGAGGCAGTAGTTCTCTATACACAGAAACAGTATGTTCGAATCCATTAGATTGAGGTGTGTATAATTTTAATTTGAATACTTATCTTAAAAACACCATATTATATTTATCATACTTCTTTTGTTTTGTAATAAACTAATAATAATAGAATAGGTAGTTGATAAGGAAAATAAAGGGAAGTAACTTGAGTGAAGATGTTACTCCTAAATTAGGTATCTTCTTTTGATTTGAGCCAATAGACTTTATTGAATTGATTCTTCCAAAGAAAAGTATTATAGAAGTATGTAAGGGATGTTGGGAGATTATTTTAGTATTATTTGAGTGAGAAAAGGGGATTTATATGTGTTATTAAGTTCGTAGAGGTGGTTTCCTTTTATAAGAGAGAGGATGGGCACTTTAGGAATGTCTTGAAATATTATTTTATTATAAAATTATTTTCAAGTTATAATACCTAAAAAGTAATATAATTTGAGTATAATATAAGTAAGGTTATAAATTCTCTCAACCCTTAGGTTTTGGACAAGTTTAGGTCCTAAAATTAACCTAATCTTTTAGCATTAACCCTTAATTGAAAACATTAACTCTTACCATGTCTTCTTGTATTTCAACAATATATGGTTTCTATAGTTACTATAAAATGTCATTAGAACCATAAGTGGATAATTAATTAAATTTATAATATTATATATGTAATTTGTAATATTATTAGATTTTTAGGACTATTAGATCATTTAATAAAATATTATTTGTTTTAAAAACAAATTTTTGTCAATTTTGACACTATTTAGTAATAGATTTTTGTTAAAGTAATAACAACTTGATTGCTTCAATCCAAAGAAATTAAATCAAATATAATATGTTATATTCATCCATAAAATTATTTTATGGCATCAAATGATCAAATTATATTTATTTTCATATTTATAATATCATTTATTTTAATATTTCATTAATAAGGTAATCACTGCATCATCATTGTGTCATAAATAATTTTATTCATTTAATGTCTAACAAATATAAATAAAATACCATGATGTAGAAAATATTTTTATCCTTATAATTACTATTTATAGTAATAGATATCATTTATATAACCCAATATTAATTTATTTTAGTAAAAGATACATATTTATGTTATATTTCCCTTTACTTTAAATTAAATATTATAAAATGTCATTTTCTAACCCTAGTGGCTCCAAAATGCACAAACGTTCAGCCTAAGGATACTCATGGTATGAAATATATCATCCAATAGTATTATGATACATTTTAGGGTATTTTTATATTATTAGAATATTAGTTTTTTGCCCTTATTTACCCGATTTACCCTCTAACCATGGTAAATAAAAATAATTACAAAAGTTATTATTCATAATATCCAAAAAATAAAAGGTACCTATTTATATAATTTTTAACATATGATTCCAAATATGGAATTAATTTTTTCAAATTAAAAACATATAATTTTCTTTAATTAGTTTAAAATTAATTTCTTTTTTTCAAAACCAGAAAGTGGGTTTTTAAGAAATAAAAATTATCAAAATATTGACATGTGTATGTCCAATTTAAAAGTGAAATTACTGTCAATAACAAAAGTTGTATTAAATGATAAAAACATAATACAATTAAACTTTAATACCCATAAAAATATTTTAATTATATAAATATATTAGATGAAAAGGCGATTTTGACTTAAAATGATGTATTTTCTGCTATTCATTAAAAAAATGCACTTTATCATAAAATTACCATAAAATTATCCAAAGTAAAATTGGATGTCCTGATTCTATAGAAAAAGTTTATTTTGTCAAATAGAACATATAAAAGTAATAAAAACTTGAATTAAAAATCGGTCACCATCAAAAGGCGGTGAACGAGATTTTAAAAATATTAGAGTATTTTATGCTTAAATTTGGATTCATTATCATATTAAGCCTCTAAAATTTATTGGATAAATGTATAAACATTTCAAAAACTTGTGTAATCATATTTTTTTAGTTCTGTTAATTCCCACTAATTCAATGTCTAGGCGTTAACTAACATTTAAAATAATAATAATATTATTGTATTATTTTTTGGTATAACTCAATGTTGTGTGCAACGTAAGATTTCAAAGAAACTCGTTGATGTGTATCATGTACACTATCAGACAAAGCGTCCTACTTGATGTAAAATTAATATCTTATTATTAAATATTAATAGTCATGAAAATGTATTATTCCATAATTATCTATGTTTTTACATCATTCTCTGCTTTTGGAAATTGTGTCCCCGCAATTTTAAAATTGGGCTTAGAAACTTCATTGAAAATCCCACATCGTAGAAAGATTCAAAAAAGATATAATTTTAAAATACATAAAGGGAAATAAAAATGTCATCTAAGATAACATGTACTAGTATTCTGTATAGAAAAACATGGATATGGAAGAGAAACTATCCATCTTATTCTGATGGAAAGTGACAGAAACCATGATCAGGAGAAAGTTAACAATATGAAAACCACAAAACTGTGATGGGTTAAATGGTATTTGATTTCCCATTAGGAAAAGTAAATGGAAAACATTTTTTTAAAATCCTTTTTCATAAATTTGAGAAATTTATTTATGAAAATGACTAAGAACATAAGAAAACATACTTACTTGACAAGTATAGTTTCATCCATTAATAAATTTCTACCAAAAACTCATCTTTTCTATAAACAAAGTGTATTCAAGATGAATTGGTCACACTTGAAACACTAGAATAAACTTCTAGAGAATCACATAATCCAAAAAAATATTAACTATATGTTCATCCTATCTTGAAAAATTAACCAGAACCAAAATGGTTAGGGTAAAATTAGATAATCCCCCAAAATAATAATCCTCTATAAACTGAAATACTACTCTTAATATCAAAAATTCAACAAACAATACCCAAAGTTCAACAAATAAAATTCAATAAAATATTTTCCATAAAATTATTCAAAATAATCCAATATAATATTGAATCCCAAAACATATAAGAATTTGATATCATAGTGTTCCAAGATAAATTTTAACATACATCTCCAAATAAAATTGATCACTCTTAAAGTCTTATACTGAAAAGTAATTAACCTAATCACATATTCTCCATGATAGGTTAAAAACCCAAATCACTATATTTCAAAAATAAAAACATGGATTCTTCCAAAATAAAATTCAACAATTACTCCTCAAATTAAATCCCATAGTATTATATTTTCTTTAGGCATATAGTATTCGTAAAAAAGAAAACGTCTTCCAAAATAACATTTATAACTTAATCATCAATCATTTTTCTATACTAAAAATATCCATTTGATAAAACATATGTTCCCAGAATAAACTTGTTCTTAATCAATAAAGTCATTTAACTAAAATGAATAAGTCATAATAACTAGGTAATTCACATAGGCAAGTTATAAGGGATAAATCCTTGTCACACATTGGTTTTGGGTTTGATTCTAGTAGCTTTGTCCGACTCGATGGGTTGTTAATGGTCTATGTGTTGTCCAATTTCAAAAACTATATAATTCTTATAAAATTCTAAAAATGAGATAAAATCCTCAAAAAAACATAATGTAGTTTAACCCAAGATTACCTCATCCCTTTGATTTAGAATCTCAAAATGTAATAACCCATAATTACCTCAAAATCATGGATCATATAAACCATAAATATTCTTTGTAATTATGTCCATAAAAGAAAATGTAATTCTTCCTCAAATATCATTTTCACATAACAAACATCAGAGTTTCACATACTAGAGAAAAGTCTTAAAAATTAATTCCATCAACAAAATAGCATTAATACTTATAAACATTTATCACCCATAGATCTAACATAACTATCAAATTTATAAAATGTAGACATCCACCATTCGTCATGATCCCTTAACCATTTTTCCAACTTATTTCATAATACATATTTCCTTTCATTTGTCATTTTTAGTTTCCTCATCTTCAATTAGAATGGAATTAGTTATTGGTAAACATATATTTGTACAATCATACTGAACCCATTCCCATACATTATTTCTATAACATCTATTTACAAAATGACCATACTCCCCATATTTAAAACATCCAATTGATAACTCATAGATAAACTCTTTCCCATTCCTAGAGTCAACTTAACTCTTCCTTTTTTATGGTTGGTTATTTCTTTATGATATTCATTAACACATCTATAACATCTTCTTATCCCTTTAAAACATATTCCAAGGTGTTTCTTTCCACATCCTTGACACATAAGTTGTTGAATATACGTACCTTTGTGAATATTACCTAAAATTCCATAGGGATTCATTTCTTAGATATATAACACCAAATAAAAATAACCATGGTTCAAGTGGTAAATTTGGACTCTAGATATTTTGTTAAGATTAACCACAAGAGGTCCCATTGTACCTCCCATTTCATTCATTTTCTTATTTGGAAAACCACCATAGTTTCCTTCACATCTATTGTTACTTTTGTTCTTTCTAGATCTATCCATTTAATAAAACCCAAAAGGTTAGTATAGTATATTAGTAAAATCATAATATACTATGTTATGAGGAGTGTAAAAACAAAGATATAATTTTTCATTTTATCTTAAAATCAATAAATTTATCTAAAATAACTATGAATCATTCTAATATTCATGCCATTATGGTTATATAAAACATTTCACTTATTCTTAAATAACACCTTAACCTCTAAAGTTATCTAAATAGACTTTTGATACCAAATATAAGGCCCCAACATTTAACATTACTTAATCTTTTGATAAGTCAAAAATTGACTTTAATTAACTTCGAGGATATTTTCTGGTTTAATGTTTAAGTGAATTAGGCCAAAACACATACATAGAAACATAAATATTACAAATAGACACTTCTACTCACTATCCATTTTTTCATAAAATAAAAACTATTAAAAAATAAACATGGTTTCATTTCATTTTTAAACAACATGACTTTTACTTGATCCCATCATTGACTCTATTCTTCTTTATGTAATGTGAAAAACATTTCAAAAACCAGGGATGGGAATAAAAAACTCAGTATGGGTAACATAAATAAGGAAAACTGTTACTCTTGGGATAACAGGAAAACCATGAATACTTTATCATAAATTAATACTACTTACCTTTAATAGGTAGTAAATATACTTCACTGAATATATTCACATTTCTTACCCTTTTTGTAACCAAAATATTAGCATCAAGCACAAATAAAGAAACATATAATATATAAAGGTAACATAGGACATAAACATACTTAAATGGAATAACCATATGGTAAACTTCTACACATATCACTAAATAGAATATCCATATGACTTACTTCCACACCTAATGCATTGGAGTTTATAACGCAGCCACTTGTCCTTGGTTTATCACGGAACCACCCATCATTTGGATTACCACATAACCACCCGTCTTGGTTTATCACATAACCACCATTCAAATGTCCAAGTACCATTTTATAATTATAAAAAATAAAAGATGCATAAAGGAAAAAATAACACTTCCACACTAATACCACAAGATATCATTTTAAGATATAGAAATATTCATCCAATTTCAAAAACCATTTAAAACATTTAATAAATAGAATTTTGAATCAAATTTCCCCATAAAACTATGAATATTTTTAAAATAAATTTACATTTTAAAACATTCAAGTCAATATAAATAAATTCTTAAAAACTATTTTGAAATCATGTACATGAAATAGAGGGTTTAAAATGAATAAATCTTTAAAAAAATTAAAATGATGTCTTAGTTAAAGAGTCTCTTACCACTTTAGAAAATAATTGAATTAAAATAAATAAATAATAAAATTTAAAATACATATAATATCATTATAATAAGTATATTCATGCTATATTATGTCAAAGAGTAGTATATACACTATATAAAAATGAATTGGTACATAAAAACAAATAAGACTCAATAGAATGTAGATTGAGACAAAATCCCTTACAAAGACCATATCCTTAAATTAAGGATAAATCAATGAAATAAATATGTGTGAAAAATATAAATACACCCAATTTAAGAGGATATTCAAGTGTAAAAAAAATCAGATGTCATTCACATATATTCTTGAAAAAAACAAAAACCAATGACATGGATATTTAACTCAATTAATGGAAATTGAGTTAATATTTCCCTTACAAAGTTCATATAAATGACGTTAGAATTTATAAATGGGGTGATTATGTGTAGAAACTTTATATCCACGCAAAGGGTGGTGTAAATTAAAAAATAAATAAATAAACAGGTATTTCACACATAATCTTGGCATAATATAATCAACGCAGTATGCGTAAGATCCAATGAGTGGAAATTGAGTTTAGAAATTCACTTACAAAGATCATTTTTTTATCAAATAGATTGATTATGTGCATTCACTATAAATCCAAATAAATCATTTATAAATAATATATACTATATCAAAATTCATTTCTGATATATTCATATAATGACATAATCAAGAAGTAGAAGATCATCCCAAATAAAGGAAATTGGGTTAGGAAGTTACCTTTCCTTGAGTCGAATTTGTCTCGTTCATTATTTATATTAATAAATAATAAAATTATATTAATTTATACTTTCTTTAGAACCTTTTTCAAGTTTATTATTCAATTTTATATCACTTATTACCATGTTATAACAATTACATAATTATTTAAGTTAATATTGGTCGTTTTGTCGATATTCAGTACTTGAGTTGAAAATGAACTTGTTTTGATGTAAATTATCCATGTAGTCAAAAGTACAACATATCAAGAATTATATTAAAGATTTAAATATAATATATATCTATTATATATTTATTTATAATATTCCATAACATTTGGAGATAATAAATGAAACACACCGTTCATGGAGATTGTAGGTTATACGTACGCAATAACGCTGCGTTAATTTCTTGGTCTTATTAAAAGAGTTTAAAACAAATGATACATAAGTATATTATAATTACAGTATAATATATATGTTATATATGTCCCATAATTTCATTAATTTAATCCTTTATACATTCCATGTACGGAATGAATGAGTCATATCACTTTGAGGGGGCGGTAGTCCACACTTCCTCAAATAAAATTATCATATTTACACATTATGGAAAACATAAAGTTAAGATGTAAATAAAAAATCCATAATCATAGAGATAATATAAATATAATATATATCATATATAAATATAGTTCCATCATAATGGACACCATGAGAGGTGGTAGGACAAACTTGAATAATTATCGTTTCGTGAGGTAGTATTTTGTTGTACACAGAAACAATATGTACATATCCATTAGATGGAGGTGTCTGTAAGATTAGTTAGAATATTTATTATAAAAAAATCATAGTATATATGTATGATACTGGTCTTGTTATGTAATAAATGAATAATAAGATCATAGGTAGTGGAGAAAAAAATAAAGAGAAGGAACTTGATATAAGACGTTACCTCTAAATTGGGTAACTTCTTTTGATTTGAGCCAAAAGGCTTTTTTGAATTGTCTTATGCGCAATGTAAGGATTCTAGGAGGAATGGAGGGATGTTAGGATGTTATTTGAAGAGAATTTGGATGAGACCATGGGATTGAGAGGTGTGAGTAAGTGGGTAGACGTAGTTTCCTTTTATATGATGGAGGAGGATCACTTTAGGAATGTCTTGAAATATTATTTTATTATAAAATGATTTTATAATTATAATATCTCCAAAGTGATATAATTCGATAATAATATGAGTATGGGTAAAAATACTCTCAACCAATAGGTTTTAGATAATTTTAGGTCATAAAATTAACCATATCTTTTAGCTTTAACCCTTAGTTTAAAACAATAACTCTTACCATGTCTTCTTTATTTTCACAATATATGGTTAATATAGTTACTATAAAATGTCAATTGAGCCATAAGTGGATAATTAATGATATTTTTAATATTATATAAGTCATTTGGCTTAATATTAGATTTTTTGGACTATTATATCATTTAATAAAATAGTATTTGTTTTAAAAACACATTTATGTCAATTATGACACTATTTAATAATTGATTTTTGTTAAAGTAAAAACAAATTGAGTCTTTCAAACCAAACGAATTATGTCAAAGATAATATTTCACAGTCATCCATAAATCTTTTGGATAGCATGAAAATGTTAAATTATATTTATATTAATATTTTTAATGTCATTTATTTGAATCTTTCATTAATAAGGTAATCTCTACATCATTTTTGTGTCATAAATAAATTTATTTATTTAATGTCTAAAAAATATAAATAAAATACCATAACGTAGGAAATATTTTTATATTTCTAATGAATATTTATGGTCACATAGATCAGTTATATAACACTATATGAAATATTTTTATTAAAACTTACAAATTTTGTTATATTTCCCTTTACTTTAAATTAAATTTTATAAAATGTCATTTTCACACCCAAGTGGCTCCCAAATGCCAAATGTTTGGCCTAGGATGCTCATGGTTGGAAATATAACATCCATTAGGATTAGGACATATTTTAGGTTAGTTTTATATTATTATAATACTTTATTACCCTTATTTACCTGATGTACCCTTTAACCCTGGTAAATAAAGATAATTACAGAAGTTACTATTCCTAATGTCTAAAAATAAGAGGTACCTATTTATAAATTTGAAAATTCTGAGTCCAAATATGGAATCATTTTTAACAATTCTAAAATACATGAGTTTCATTAATTAATTAAAATGTAATTCCTAATGTCAAAACCAAAAAGCGGGTTTTTAAGAAATAAAAACTATAAAAATATTGACTTGGGTTTATGTCCAATTTAAAAGTGAAATTACTGAAAATTAAAAAAAAATTGGATTAAATGATTAAAACATAATACAATTACACTTTAAAACATATAAAAAATATAATCTAATTATATAAATAAATTATATTAAATGGTAGTTTTGACTTAAAATGTGGTATCTTTCACTATTCATTAAAAAATGAACTTTATTATAAAATTACCCAAAATTTATCAAATGTAAATTTTGATTTCCTAATTCTATAGAAGAAGTTTATTTTGTCAAACGGAACATATAATAGTGACAGAAACTATATTTAAAGAGGTTTATCCATTAAAAGGCTGTAAAACAAACTTTTAAAAATATTTGAGTATTTTATGCTTAAAATTGGATTCATTCTCATTTAAAGCCTCTAAATGTTATTGGATAAATGTAAAAACATTCATAAAATGTGTCTAATCATATTTTTGTTAGTTATATTCATTCTCTCCATTAAAACTACTAAGCGTTAACTAATATTTTAAATAATAGTAATATTATTGTATTATTTTTCGGTATAACTCAATGTTGTGTGCAACATATGATTTTGGAGAAACCCGTTGTTTCATGTCGAGTACACTATCAGAAAAAGTGACCTAATTAATGTAAAATTAATATATTATTCACAAATAAAAATAGATATGATAATTTATTATTCTTTAATTACCTGGGTTGTTACAGTAAACTCTAGAACTATGAAAATAGACATGTTTTAAACCTTGTAAATAGGTTTACTGCCATGGTTTGCCATCATGGATAGAGTCTCCAGATTCTAGATAAAAACATAACTTGACATCATGCTTAAACTCATATCCTGCCTACTAGTTGACATAAAATAATTAAAATGAATGTCCCTAGATAAGTGGACCAAAAAAATTAATATAGAACATCGAAAATACATTTTATCGCCTAGATATCCCCAAAATAAAGAACCTACATATCACTGAAATGAACAAAAATTGATCATTAACTCTAAAAAAATAATAAACAGATCTGAAACGTTCCCTGAATCATACCATGAGAGATGCACCTTTGCCAACAGGTGTCATCTTGAGTATCATATAACAATCCTTTAGAGCACATTATTCTGTTTTATGGTATATGGAATATATACCACTAAATAATGATACAACCATGTCTTTCTTTATAAATCTTATATTAAGTTTTACAACTCTAATCCCATGTGGTAGATCCTTGGCCAACAACCTAGTTAATCCCTCTGCATACCATTTTGAAGCACAATAAGGTGAAACTAGTGCTACAGCAGACCATCCCCATCCTGATGAGATACTAAAAATAACACAATATTTACTTTTAACAACTAAAGGTTTGAAGTTCCAGAAAAAATTGTGGTCCATTTTATATTAGAATCGATGATAGTGTCAAACTCTTCAACTGGAAAATCCCATATCCTATAATTTTGAGGTTTTATGTTATCATTTAATTACATCTTCATTTCAAGACAATTATGTATTTGAAAAAATCATAAATTTAAATTTGAAAAAATAATGGTAATATCCATGTCATGTTAACTATTTGAGCATTCTATTCATCTGAAAGATAAATAAACCATGATAAATCTTAGAGACAAGATGCATACATTATAGGTGAATTTAATGTATTAATTATACATGAATATAAGTGTGCAGGACATTTAATGTAGGTAGTTTAAGAATTTTTATAATCCACATGCATAGGTAGAAATAGTGGGTTATAGTAGAGAAAAAAATCCAATTAGACATCAACAAAAAGCTAAGGTATTATGATAGTTTATTAAGAAAATAAATACAAATTTATACCAAAATGTTTAATAGAATTATCTGAAAAATAGTCATCATTTTATAATATTAATTTATTTGGGACTTCCAATGAGATGAAATCATATTTATATTTCCTCAACCTTGGTCTCTAATATTCAATAGGATCATATTGTGTCTGTTTCAATCACATGGTGATCACCACTTTTGAGAGGTGATTAAAATATGAGAAAAAATATACATGTATAGATTACTCTCACTTCTATAGGACATTAATATTTGTAAAATTTCATATTTTTTGATGTTTAAGTGGCCTGTGGACAAATCATATGTTGATAAAAAATAGATATATCACTTAGATTCAACAAAATTTAATGTGTTGTTATAATGAATGCCTATAAAAAATAGGGATCCCAATATTGCAGTTGTAGAAGTAGGCATGGGTGTGAATTAAATATGATCATGACCATTGCTTTTAAGAAAAATGATAAAATAGTGGAAAAGACACTATGTTGAATATCATGTTAGATATTGGTGGGACTATTGTGAAATTAGAAGCCCAATATGAGCATTTTGGTGGACATATTAGAGTTGTTAAAGATGATAATATTTTTTAAGAGGTGGATAACTAAATAGTGATGTGGTCATATAGATGTTTTTTTTCCTTATGACTAACTGCACAATGCTATGGTGTCAAGAATAAGGGTATCTCATTGCATGTCAGGTCTCAAGAAGCATTGAAATTGATATTGAAATTGTGGTTATGTAGTAAAAACTTGATGATCATATAACTTATTATAACATATAAAAATTTTATTCATTATAATTTCTCAAATATATTCAAATATCTAAAATATTATGCAATTTTACTATATAATCAATGAAGATATGTAAAAATATAAAAAATAGATGCAATTCAAGAAGTGTTAAATATTATAAATATAAGTGAGCATATAATTATGAATGATAATTCAATTTATTCTAATACATATAAGAATTACACACTTCTCACTATAATGAAAAAGGAGAACATCACTTGATAAATGAAGTAGCAACAAATGATACTATGAAAGTATATATATTTAACATATGAATAAAATTAATGTTTTAAATATGTGATTCTCATGGAATTAATAAAATTTAAATGAAGATGATGATACACTCAAAATCATGATGAATTAGGAACTCCACAATTTATCTCATAGAAGTATTTTCATGATGGAATGGTTGATTATTATTAGATCTTGAAATAAAAAGAGTTATACCTGTCTTGAATAATTTAGATTTCTATTAATTAATATTTTTAGTATTCATAATAATATTAAATAATAGTTAATATTAAATAATTATAATATTTTAGAGGAATATTTTCTACCACATTCTACACAATATTCTATTAGAAAAGAAAGGATTTGAGGAGAACCAAAACATAACCTATTATAGAATTATAATATCAAAATGTGATAGAAAAATCAAAGCTTTATGAATAGTTCATGCATTTCATACTGAATAAGAAGAAAATGAGGTTAATCATACCTTTTCAAATGAACATTATATTCAGGGTGATGTTTTGAGAAGTCTACTATATTACATTTTTCTGTAGAAACCTGATTTTCTTATGGAAAACTACTTGATTTCTACAGGTCAAGAAGAAGATCATTTGTGTTTTCAATAAGTGACACATTTGTCTAATTTATAATCTACATCACTTGGTGTAGGAAAAATATTTTCTAGTAGATGCGTTATATAATATAGATGGATACCTTAAAATGTACATGGTGAGTGCAAGTAAAATGAGTTTAAGGTCACACCCTTTCTTGTTTTTTCATTGATAATAAGAAGATAGTTGTGTGCATTAGATAATAACCGAAAAATACATGGTATTAAGTAATCTTTATGGAGGTTAAAACCATAAAAAAATATTAGTGTTTTTTGTGTGTCTAATATTATTTATAGTTGTACTTACACTAACAGAAGAAGAAATGAATAAAATCTTGATATATAGTCAATTAAAAAGTAAATAGGTGATAAATATATAAAGATTAAATTGAATTAAATATAAACCAAAAATTATTCACCCACTATCAGTGTTGGAAATAGCCCTTTATAATTATATAAATTGATATTAGTGAAATGACCACACTGTTTTTGTAAATATTCTACATTTTTTAATATCATTTTTTGTAGTACCACATTCAAAGGATACATGTACTAAACACTAAAAGAAATCATATCAACTAGAGAATATATTCTAATCTATAACAAAAACTGAAAGAAAAAATGAAATAGTTCAGTAAGAAATAGACTATGTCTTTCTTGAGAAAAGTTTAAGAAAATATAACTTCAATATTCTATAGTCATGATAATATTCATCCAGGAAAGATTATTAATTAATTAACTGAGAATTACACACTAGTGAAAAACTATTAACAAGAATTACACCTAATAATAAATAATGGATAATGACATTTTCAATGAATCAGACACTAAAATCATAAATGTGTTGTAGAAAATAAAATAAAAAATAATAGTACTAAGATGAAATTGAGAATTAATAAAACTAATTACATAGAGGGAAACATTAAAATTACATGTTCTTTTCAGCACAAGGGGTTGAAGGAGTTGAATTGGTTTCTAAAGAACACTAACTCTTAACACCTATAGAAGATGATTTAATTCTCACCAAGAAGTCTCATAAATTTCTAACATTATAGAGACCAATTGGATGACAAGATACATTAAGACTACATGGGTAGGTAAGGAGTATTTTGTAAAGAATCAAATATTATTGAGTGTCTACAAAGAATTTAAGTAATGACCATAGAGATACCAACATCTTGTGATTTCCATTGAGGATAATGAAAACCAATACATGAATATAACCTCACCACCCTCAAAAAAACCACTTAGTGCACAACAACTCAAGGACATCTATGTGATGATTCATAATCCATGATACTACTCGCAAGTTCACCTTCACCATAGTAGAGGGTATGAATCTGATTCACTTGGGGTACTTCACCAAAAGGAACCTGAGTGTGGTTGAATTTTATTTTTGAAATAGATAAAAACATCAAAACTAATGTGGTAAACATAAAATCACTAAATTAGAATAAAAATAATAAAAAATGAGAATAAAAAAAAATAGAAGCAAGTATAATAAAAAATGATAATGATGGATTACCACTAACCAAATATTAATATTTTTTCTGACGTAGGAGTAATATGAGAATACAGTTTATCTGTCTAACTTCAAATCCACTTCTATGAGAAGTAATAATATTACCATGGATCATAATATCATTGATCCCTTCAATTTCAAACCAAAATTATTACAATCATCAATCCAAGGCTATAAAATAGTCATTAATAATAATTCCTCCTAACACTAGAAATAGAAAATGAAATTTTCAAAGAATCAGACATCCAATTAAAAACTTTTATTTACAAAATGAATTTTGAATTAACTAATTTTATTATAAATGATAATTTTAGAAAAGAATTTAGACTCTCATATTTTAAAAGAATTAACATCAAAATTTAATAATTAAAAAATCATATTTCATAAAAATTTCACCACTTTCATGATAATGAATTTAAAAACATTAAGATTCTATTTTGTAAAGTATAATCTATCATAAAAAATCATAGGAAAATAATGGAAATTGATAGATAATTTAATGGTGTTGTTGATTTTTTTTTGAGCTAAAACTCCAATATTAGAATGTGTTTCCATTCAAGATCTCAGAACAAAGTATATTCCACATATTCTAATACTACCATGAATTGATAAGTATGAATTATATAATGTAAAGTATGAATAAAAATAAATAATACAACATCTATGTCATATATGTTTCCTCTTGACAGTATATTTCACCCATAAAGATGGTTAAGTTGAATGATATAATTAAAAATATGAGATAATAAATGAAATTACTTAGAATAAACATATATTAAAGAGAACTAAGTATATATAGGGAAACATGTGGCTTTAAAAAATTGATCTTAAATATTTTATACTTATTTAAAATAAATAAAAAATTAAAACATTCAAAAAAAGTCGATGTTTTCTATGAAAAATAAAATTAAAATAAAATGATGAGATTAATCTAATTATATTAACCATATTAAGGAAAAAAATATTACCTGATATGAAAAATAAATTTAGGTTATAATGATCATGGATTTACCCAAAACAGAATATCCAACTTCACTATGAACCAAACTAAGTATAAAATTACAAAATAAAAACACAAAATACAAAAGCATGTAAAAATAAAATATAAATATATCAATTTAAAAATAAACATAATATCATATCATCACTAAAATAATATCCTAAAATTAAAAATATAGTTTTTTAAGGGAACCTCATTTTTTCTTACCTGAAACCATGTATAAGTAGTTTAATTTCTTGTGAATGTATAATGTTCTCAATTTTTTTCTCCTTTCATAACTATCTAAAGGTAAATTATTTATTTGGATAAACTCACAAAAAAACAATATTAAAGGTATGTATAATACTATGCTAGTTTGTTATTTCATTAAAATATTCCAACGTCCTTATAAAGTTCTGAAAAATTAATTTTTTGAATCAAATGAGTAGGTAAGAAAAAGCAGAAAATTCCACATAGAAATTTATTTGTAGAACCAAAATAACATATCATTTTGTTTATATATATCCCAACTTCCCATTCAAATTTTACTATAGAATAAACTTATAATGGAATGACCATTTTTTCTTACCATAAATTCTACAATAAGAATTATATAAGATCAAAAATGAATATACGAAGACAAGTAATAATAAAAAATGATAATTAGAAATATAATTGGTAATGGGAACCCACAAATCATACATGAAACCAAATATAATTAGTTTGACTTATTGTGAATTCATAATGTTCTATGAATTTTTTGCCTTTGGAAATTGGTTAAAGATGAAATTTTTTTTTTGAGAAAAACACAAACAAAAATTATATAATATTAAAGGAAATACCAGCTTGTATAGAATAAAAGATGTTACATTATAGGTAAGTTAATTTCCAATGTAATAATCTAAAATCATATTAGATATAAATTATAGAACAAGAAATATTAGTTTGTCTCTAAAAGTCATTCTATGTAGCATAAAACCATAGTTTCCATGCTTATATGTTTTATTTTTTGTATTTAGAGAAGGGACCTAAAATTATGAAAGGGTAGAAAACAATCATAATTAGAATATTAAGAGTGATATAATCATAAATATAATTTTATTTTTGATATATATTTATTGTTTGATTGAATGAATTCTAATAAATAATCCATTTTTAGGATATATTAATTTTATCAAAATATAATAGATGTATTGTAAATAATATTTTTATAATATTTAGAAGAATAAACAAATCTCAAACTCTAATATTATGACATCATTTTATAGACATTTGTGTGTACTAAACAAGGAATTATTTCTAACATGAACTTAAAAACATTTTTATAAAAAAAAATTGAGGGATAGAAGAGAAGTTAGTTATATATTTTATAATGAGAAAATAGAATTCAAATTTATTCAACAAAGATCCATAAATGAGTTAAACAGTGAATATTGAAAATTTATAATGAATATAATGTAATATGAAATGGAAACTATTTATAGATATGAAAAAGAGGATAAAGATGGCTATTTCTCAACTTATAAATAAGAATACTATGTAGGGAACATATAATTGATTAATTGAAATCATTATTTTGTATAAAACACGTGTGGTAATGAAAATACTTAATATTCATTTCATAATGTCATTTAGTGTATTTAAATATGGCATAATAATGAATCAATTTATAAAATATCAAATGTAATAATTAATTCAAATTTTTATTCATAATGTGTGTAATTGAATAAAAGTTTCAACCATAAATTTCTTTATGAATAGGTATATTTGTTTTTGTTATTACACATTACTTATTGATACATATAAGTTAAAAAACCATTCATAACTACATATTTATAAATATTAATATTAATAAAATTACTGTTAAAAATCAACATATATGAACACAGAATTAAAATATGAATCTATATATTTTAGATAATTGATATGAGCAGAAACAAAAAACAAATTGGAATATGAATCTGTTTAAAAAATTATATGAACCAATATGAACCATCTTATATACAAAATAAATATTAGTTCATTATGATTACAATGTAATAAATAAATAATGAAATTTAAATTAATGTTGATGAACCAATTACAGTTGCAGTTTCATAACATCATGGTTGGTACCACTGAAGCAACATGAAATGTAAATATTTGTTCATTCATAAAAAGAATGATATAAAAAAATAAATAAAGTTAAATATTTTAACAATGATAGATAAGGGGTATGGGATAATGATTTTTGTGAGGTTATATGATAGAATAATATGAAATAGTGTAACCTCACTCGAGTATCCCAATTTGTGAGTTTTAAAGTAGCTGAGGAAGGACAATTTTCAGTGATGCGAACAATAGTTGGAAATTATGAGGTGTCTAATAAGGGAATTTAGATTACTGATGAATTATGGAATATGAGGGGATTATTATTAAGTATTAATATAATAGTAGGAGAGATTTATATTGAAGAATACAATTCAAAACCCTATAATTCTTTCAAAAATGGAATTCATGGGTTAGTGTAATTAGGAGGGTAGAGAGGAAAATATTTACAAGGGATATGGAGGGCGGGATGTAGGGAGAAGAGGAATGAGGACTAGTGGAGGGGTTGGATGCTAAGAATAGGTCCAGATTGTGACATAGAGAGTGGGAGGTAGAGACGAGAACTATGGGAGATGAGGGGAGGCTAATTGTAAGAGAGGCTCAAAAGGGGAAAAGTGGTGGGTAAATGGGGTATGGTGGGAGTTACATGTATTCTTATCTCCAAGCACTTTATAATGAAAAATAGATATAGATATATGTATACATATTAAAAAAACATAAAAATATCTTTTTAGTTTCACAATATATATATATACAAATTATATATATATAAAATATAAGGGAACCCAAAATTAATCTTTGGTAAGCTCAAGCATATGTCAAACACCCCATTAATTCTATGTGCATTCAATAAGTATATTCACCACTTTAATCTCTTAAATATTATTCCTAGCTTTTTATAATTCACTAAATATATCCAAATAAAGCTTATAAATCTTTTATGATTGAGGTTAATTCTTAAAATTAGAATACACATACTTATCCCACATAAAAACAAATTTCCACATGTGTAAATGACCGTTTTATTAGAAGTTACACCCTCTACAACCAAAATCCTATGTTTAACTTATCACGAGGAAATAATGTAACTTATAATTCCACCATATGAAATTAATAATCACTAGATGACACCTAATATACCATTATTATCATTATTTCTTAATTTGTTATCCATGTTTTCTTATCTAAAATCAACACAATATTGTCCATTTTCTTATGAATTTCACATTATCTATTCCCCAACTAGTTCATCAGCTTAAACATGTTGAAACTAAAATTAAACAATCATAAAAGATGTATGTATTACTAATTATACTAATTAAAAATTAGAGAAACAAATATAATCAATTTAAATTATTAAATAGTCCATAATTCACATATAAAGACATACCAAGCCTGTGAGGAATTGATAGGTCATCTAACTAAAAGAGGACAGGTAATACCCTTATGTTATAGACCCATATCCTCCATAAGAATATATGGATTCAATAATATTATGAGATGAAAAGAGAATTAAAAATCTATTATCTATATTAAAATTGGATTCCTCCTTACCTACGTGTCACTATTTCCATCTTCCACATCACCCAATATTCCAATTTCTTCTACTCCCAATTCCCCATCCCGCGACAGAATTCTGTCTCCCCCTCCCGCGCTCCACCTCCATTCCATCGGGTTTCTCTTAGGGTTACCTCCGGCCTCCGTCGATCCCCTCTGATGATCCTCTCCGCGAGTCCCCTCTCCCAGTCACCTTCCCGAACATCCACCGCCTCCACGCCTCCATCTCCATGCCTCCACCTCTGTGTGCTTCACCTTCGGTCCTATATGGATTTCTTCTAGGGTTCTTGTAGCTCTCTGTGACTCCCCAATCTCGAACCTCTCCGCGATTCCCATCTCCCGGTCCCCTTCCCGATCATCCTCCACCTCCACGCCTCCGCCTCCAAGCCTCCACCTCTGCGAGCTCTGTCTGTAGTTGAGTTCGGTTTTTGGCAAGGAGTCCAAATAAAACCGAATGTTGGTGAAGTATATGTGAGCATCGTCGTCATTGGGGTACATCGCCCTCTCAAATTAGTAGTGGAATTTCTGAAGCATTATGATATATTCATTTCATATGTGTGTTCCTGCATCTGTCATGACTGATTGCGGGAGTCTCTAGGTACGTTCATCTATTGGCGCATCTGTCTTATTTTTTGCAGAACCCACTTAATCTTCCTATTCGACTAGGTTGCCGACTGAATCTGTCAACACCTGCATATAACCATCCATTCCTCATTGCATATGGAGACTATTGATCAAGTAGTATTCAAATTATGTAAATATTGAGTAATGTACAGGTGCTACCATAAATATTATAAAACTGCTATCTCTTCGATTAAAAGTTAAAGAAATAGTCTGGGTCCATGATTAGGAAATTGGTTTTGCAAGTGTTATCATGAAACATTTCTGTATTCTTATTTTATAAGATTTGATCATTTTATTCCTAGGAAGATTTATGTTATGTGGCTTGATAGAGTGACTTAATTCTGCCAACATGGCAATGAAGAAAGTAATTCTTAGTACCATAATAAGGTATAACATTTAAATCGCTACAATAGATTCTTTCACAAACTATATTACTAGCATATGAATATCTGATTTTTTTATTTTCTAATTGAAACATGCTAAATTCTTCACATTCAATCGCAATATTCATGTTCTTAATAGATACAAAACATATGGTCATTAAAAAAAATTATTCTCTCTTCAAGCTTTAACATTCATATTCAATTAGAAGATTCATGTTCTTAATAGATACAAAAAATTTGGTGTCAGTGTCTCTTAATTGTTTTTGCAAGTGACCCCTTGATGTGATCAAGGTTAGATACTAGGTCTGACTTTACTTCCATGATTTTAAATTACTGCACAACTTCATTCAAAATTTTATCTTATATTATATCAAAACAATTTTATCAATTTCATTGTATTAGTTTACTTCTTATGTGAAAAACATACAGAGAAAGGCTAAATTTTAAGTGCATCATCCCATAATTTTTCTTATTAAATTGATCACACTTTCTTTAGGATTAAATTTGCATGATTTCCCATAACAGGAATGTAAAATTTCTATATGATTCAATGAATGAAAATTTCATTGCCCAGGTTTCTGGAGAGGCTATGTCCATGCATGACTCATGGTTTTTCCAAACATGGTTATACATTTATCAGTTTTACAAAAGCACATGGTGATTATGGGAGGCACATCCACATAGTAATAATTTCTTTTACTTATACTAAATATTACTTATGATTCATTGTTTAAATCAGTGGATCAGGTTCATGTATTTGGATGATGTATTTAATTCGAGTAGTGGATATCCATTTGTTACATATTTCAGTCGGTATTTGAATTTGCAATATCCATTTCTCTAAAAAAATCTTTGCTTTTTTCAATGCAGTAAATGAAAATCATATGAAGGCCACTGGACACAGTGGGAAGACTATTCATGTGTCGAAGAATCATTGAGGGAAGATGGTTCTTCCATCATGATGTTTTTTAATAGGCTATCACTGCTTTCTCAGTTGGTGTTTTACATTCATGGATTAGTTGTTTTGAGGGGAGATTCTCGGTATGATATCATAATATCAAACTGCTTCATTATGTTAGGGTTATATTGTTTTATTGTAATTAATTTTTACCAGGTTCAGCTGCTTTTAATGATTAACATATAATACATTATGATGGTGGGGAGATTCTCAAACATGATATTCTACTACAGAAGAATAAACTGAGAAGTACAGGAAGATTCATGATGTTCTGAAAGAGAAAACTGTAATTTTGGTACACTAAATGAAACATCAATGTATAACATTGGTGAGCCAGAGTTTGATGAATAATGGTAAACTTCTTGACTCAATTTTGGCACACCAAACGAAACATCAGGGTATATAATCAGCATATTTTTAGAGTTCTAGGTTTCCTTTTTCATTTTTCATTTTCAATCATTATTTCTTGCATTTCCTTGGGTTTATTATTATTTTATGTTATCTTAAATTGAACTCGGTGAGCTATTTGGTTAACCCAATTTTTCCAGTTTCTAAGCATTTTAATGAAATTGCATCTCATTGAAAATTTCTAACTATCATGTTTATTATCTTTACAAATTTTTGATATTTGAAAGGTGGTCATTCATACTATCTCTTACATAAACATTCAAAATTTCGATTTTCATATTTAAATATTCTTTAATATTTTTTCTTATCTTTATAAATTATATTGTATGTAGGAAAATGTAGTGGAATCTTTTTATGTTCAAGATTCAGTACAAGGTGACATCATCAATGGTTCATTCTACAACTTCAAATGACTGCCTTTCATTAAGCTGGTCATTCAAACTATCTCATTTCGTAGTTGGATGATGTTTTACTTCCCTTCAATATTTATCATGCATTAAGCAACGGAATGTTTCCCTACATTGTAGAACCATGGTCAACTAGAATATTCATTGGGTTCTTCACATGACTGGGATCAGCACTGGAGATCACCCATTCGAAACATATAGTGATTATGACAATAATATTGTAGGGAATTTTGTGGTTTTTGGAAATTCAATGCACTTATATGTATTTTAATATTCTGAATGTACTTTCTATTTATACAGATTCAAATATATTTATATTGACATAGAAGTTTTTATTTAGTTAATATTCATGATTTACCATTACTATTGACCATAAAAATTTATTATTGTTTTCATTTTGTCTATTTGAATTAATTATAAAACAGACAACATTATTTTCACACTCTTTTATACAGGAAACATTTTCGTTTTTGCAATTGGATTCTTCTATTGCTCACTATGAATCAAGGACAACCTTTTTGTATCTGATCTTTTCTTGGGAGTGAACACATCCATAATGGTGATCTTGGTGTATTTACTGGATTTCTTGGATTGTAGGTGATTTCAAATGATATTATAAGTAGATTACCAGACTTCTTTGGGTCTTTTCAGTCTGATGATCTCGGTTTTGATTTTATCTAGTCTTACATGCAAAATTCCAGATCTCCTTTTATTTAAAAACTATTTGAATGCCATGAAGATGAGTAGAATTGATTTAGAGCTTTGTTAATGTTCTTTTCTGATGTTGACAGACTCACCATGAAGACGATATTCTGGATGGATTTGTTAATTTCGTCTTTCTTCTTGGTTTTAGGTTCCAATGGAAGTCTAGGACTACTTTGCCTCTTTCTCTGACTCTTTCATGGATATTTTTGGAATTTTATGGACAACTATGAAGACCTAGATAGGTTTTTTTGTGTTGTGGACCTTTATGCTTCATAGTACCTGTATTTTCATCATTCTTCTCTGACTTTCTGGACTGATTCTACTCTGTCTATTGATTTTGATATGCCTCTAATTTAAAGTAGGAGTGTTTGATCAGATGGTCATGGGATGCCTGTTGTTTATTTGATCAATGATTTGAGGGATATTAGGAATAAATAAGAATGAATAAAGTTGTACACATGAGGTCCACTAAAAGGTATACTAAATGGTTCTTTATTTAATATACATAATTTATTTGGGTTTCACACATGATAGTCTTGGTAATTTGATATTCTAATGGTTTCCATGATAAATGAGTGTCTTTTGATCATTTAAACCACCTTATTGGTATCAGACCTATGTCTTCTGCTTGGTTTACAAGATCATGTTCTAAAATTGAGCGAAAAAACTCCTCGGTTTCAGGTATGAACATCCTTCTTCCCTTCCTAAATATAGATCTATTTTCATGTATTATAATCCATAATCTCTGCATTTAAATTTTCAATTCCTATTACACGTTACTGTTTTCAATTTTTCAATATCTTCATTATTATTTTACATAATTTCTATAATCTACATTTATTTTCTATTTCATTCACTTGATTTTTTTTCATCTATTCATTATGTGTGAACTGTAAACACCCTAATTAAATAAGTGTCACACTTCCACTCAATTTGAAACAATTCCAATGGTCTTTTTCTGGTCACCTGGGTTTGTGTAAGGAATGGGAATTACAAGGGAGATTTGGTTCTGGTATTGTTGTTAATTTTCCTTTACACTTGCCTTGGATTTCTTTAACTGTTTCCATTATTTTTCATTCTATATCGTGGCTATTAATGATGCATGAAATACAGATACCATAATACTAATTCCTAGAATAAACCTCCTAGACTTTATTGACACATTGGTAATACATCATGGCTACTTTTTTCAGTGGCAATGATCTTTTTATAGTTTGAAGTGTTTGAGAAGGTATTACAAAGAATTGTTTTCTTGAAATGAAATATGAGATGCAAATGTGTTCATTAAGAACAAGGTATTACATAGAGCACTTTTCTCCATTCTCAATCAAGATCAAAGTCATGAAGGTTAATTATTAATCAGCATCCCATGTTTCTAAAATTTTTTTTATCTATTACATATTTGTAAGTGATTTGAGTACCCCTACAGAATTAGAGGTTTGTGGAATTTTTTTATTCTATCTTGATATTGAGATATTTGTTTTAAAAATATGTATTTAATGCATGCATCTTTTAATTTATTTTAATTATACAATTTGTTGCTTATGTCTTCCATGGAAATCAATTACAGGTCATGGTAATCATTGATGGAAAGGTTGGGCAGGGAGGGAGGGGAGGGGAGGGTAGGGGCTGGGCAGGTTGGATGATAATGGAGGAGAGGGGATGGGAAGGGTCAGGCAGGATGGAGGGAATGAAAAGGGAGAGCAGGATAATGGAAGGATAAAGGACAGTGCTGGGAAAATAGGTCATACTATCTGTTTTTATTGAAATAGAATGAATAATTCATTTCTGTTTTGACATAGATGCCTTCTCACAGCACCCTTTATGGGGTAAACAAACAAACCACCAAGGAATAAAATTGGCATGCTTTCTGTTATAATATGATTTCATGCAAGAAATGATGGTTCTTTAAAAGGAACAGAGTCCTATAGTTGTTCCAAGGAACTCTGGATATCTGTATACTAGATACCAAAACCAGTTTTCGGATCTGTAACATCTAAAAACAGTATAAACTGTTGAAGATGACACTTTCAATGCTCAATTTCATAAATTTTGTTCCAGATTATGTAATTCTGTTACAAATTATGTAATTCTGTTACATATATGTCTTCATTATGAACTTGATAATGGTCCTGGTGGAGGAAGATAAGCATCTTGTTGTTCAAAGGCACCCTGTTTTTCTGTACAGTTGATACACATTCCAGTTTTGGGCTCTACAACAACTAATTACAATAGAAACTTCTCAATATGTAAACTTATGCACTCATTATTTAAACTTTTGTTTCTAGATTTCAACATTTCAGTAACATTTATTTCATCAATTTTTAATTGATATATAAGGCTGATCATTATGTTATTCCATTTCTGTAACATCTATTTCTGCATTTATATTCCAGTTATTCAGTATTTTTGTTCCAGTTATTCTGCATTTCTGTAACTTATATTTCATCAATATTTCAGCATTTATGTAACATTTATTTCAGCATTTATGTAACATTTATTTCCACCATTTCTGTAACATTTATTTCTTGAATATGAAATTGTTGCATATTTCAGATTTCAGCATTTTTGTAACATTTATTCCAGTTTTGTCCTCTAACAAATGTGTTGTATTCCAGGTTTACATAATCGCAGCTGATCTATGGTTATAGAGGAGATTCAGTGTTTTTTGTGGTATTGAACTTTTAGATCTGTAACTTTTTATATGTTATAGAAAATATTGTTATGTGACTTCATTGTGTTTCAACTCTTAACGTATAGGAAATCAGGAGCGGTCTAAAAAATTTAGTTATTGGGATCCACAACAACATCGACAAAGATATTCTGGTACCCTATTACATCATGTATTACAGTTTGTTGTTTCATAAACTTTCTTCCTTTTCAATCCATTTCATATAAAAATTATGTTACATGTTATTATTTTTCTCTGCTTTTCATAATGATCAATCAGTGAAACTGTTTTTTTAAAATATTATAGGTTTGATACACGAACAGTGGTCATGGGTTTTGGGATGATGTAACTCCAGAACAACTATCACATTTCCTATGATGGTAGATATTTTTATCCTCTACATATTTGTAGAATGTGGTTTGTTGATGTGGCATTCCGGTGACTTTTGATTTTTTTTCTAGAAAAATTTTGAGTTTTTATAATCACATGTTATTTGTTACATTTAGATTTCTATCTCAATAAATGACTACATATTGTTCCTTTTTTTCCATAATATGTACCACTTAATTTCTGTTTTAAAATTTTCCAATTATAATATGATTTATTATGTTTCAAAATTGGTATTCCATTATTGATAATATGAATTTTTTTATAGTGCCATGCTAATGCACGGGCGGAGTACTAGTATATAATGTTTAAGGCTCTCATAAATTAAAAAACATGTTGGAACAATAGAGTTAAATCAAAATTCTTCATGTGATGTTTTGGGAATTTTGGTTAGAAATTGATCATATCTTGATTTTTTATTTCTTGCAAAAGGACATGAAACCAAATTACTCAAGTAAAAATTTTAACATATATTGGAAATAATAAGGAGAATAATAATACAATTCATTTTTGAATTATATTTCAAATAAAATGTCATGTAACCTAATTTCTTATTGATAAATTTATTGATGTAAGGAAATCAATTTTCCATTTAAAACATAGAAATTCAAAGTGTGAATATATTTATGAAAAATACAATGAATGATCTCATGATGTTTCCAAATAAATAATAAAATAATATAATCTATAACATATAATATTTTTTATTAGATGAATTTAAATATAAATTAGATCATGAATAGGATAATGTAAGAAAAATACTACTGAGGAAGGGTGTTAGGGGTTTGAGGAATTTCCTTGTTTGGGGTGGATTGTGCAAAAGTGTGGGAAGGGGAATAACTAGTAAATAGGGGGAACCACCAGAAAATGGAAGTTGGAGGGTTGTAAGAGTCTGATGTGGAGGTGGGGAAATGTTTCAGGTGGAGGATGAGGAAGATGGGTCCAAGTCATAGAGGGTCTCAGGTGTTGGGGTGTCATTTGGGAGGGAGATAGTGAGTAAGGCATCATCGTCAGTATTGGGGTTGTTGATGGTTGTGGGTGGGGAGTTACCGAGTGCGTCGTCATGGAGTTCGTCGAGGAGTAGTGTCATGGGATGGATTAGAGGAACTGTCGATGGTGGAGGGTATCAAAGAGAGGACCATCATGGGGAGGTGGAGAGCTACATGAGTGTATAGTGAAAAAATGAAACCCTACTACCACAATTTTTATAAAACTATAGAATTAAGTATATATATATCCAAAATTATAATTAAAACATGGACACAAATAAACATATATCCACAGACCTATAAAATTGTGTCTATAGGTATGTGGATATAGATCATTTTTCTAGTTGTGTTAGGAATAACTCGAGGAGCACATATGTTGATATGATTGGAAATGAAGAATAATGTGGAAAAGGGATATATTCAAATAATCTAATTCTATGATGCTTTCCCAGCATTCATGGATATCAAATTGATAATGATTCAGAAGTAAAAGCTAAAGAGTAAACAATTTCTAAAGAAACTATACCGGAACCTCCCAAGAGAAATATAATAGTAGAATTTATCAAATACAACATCATTGGGGATTGAGACACACCTACACATAAAATTATATTGATTAATGGAGAACATTATTCTCTCCTATAAATTTTGGAACCAAATATTTTGAAGAAGAAGCATAGGATGAATCATCGGGTTAGGGTCATGAATGATGAACTAGATCATATTGAGAAAATCAGCTTCATATCTTGTTAAGGGACTAGAGAATAATAATGTTATTGGAAAAAAGAGGATCCTAAAAAAATTTATAACCTAGGTAATGTGATCATAAACAAGGAACTCATATTATGTAAAGGTTATGTACTTATTTAAGACATTGATGTTGAAGAAACATTTGATCTAGTAGGTTTAATGGAGTTGATTAATCTCTCTCTAACCCTAATGAGTCAAGTAGAGTGAAATGTTTATCATATTGATGATAAATCGACCTTCATAAATGGTGTTCTTGAAGAAGAGTTATATATTGAACAACCAGTGGGATATATATTTTGAAACGATGATACAAATGTTTATAGACTAAATAAGTCTATTTATGTTCTAAAGTAGGCACCATAAGTATGGTATTCTTAACTGGATTATTATATGATGAAGAGACAATTTAAAAGATGGGATATCAACCATAATCTCTATAGGATGAATTCTTAGGGGGATCAATTTGTGGTGATTTCATATGTGGTTGATATAATATTGGGTAGAATAAGGAATGGATCAGTGGAATAATTTTATAACAAAATGAAATCATAATTTGAAATGTCTATGATTAGTAAAATGATAATCTTTTTGTGGTTGATGGTGATTAAAAAGGACTAAACCTTCATTTCTCAGTAAAATTATGCAAGAGTTATTCTGTAGAAATTCATCATTCGTGATTAGAAACCAATTTATATTCCTATTGATATTGGTAAACAACCTAGAAATCATAATAATGAGAAATACGCAGATCCCACCTTGTATAGTAGGATCATTTGAATCTTATTTTATTTGATTGTGAAATGACTAGATATCATATTTGGAACATGTTTAGCTACTTAATATAAATGTAATCTAATGGAAGATCAATTTGAAGCTGTTAAAATAATCAAGAGGTGCATTAAAAGTACTACCAATTTGGGATTCTACATTTAATAAGGTGATGATAATGAGTTATCTGCCTTTTATGATGATGGCTGAGTTGGATATGTGGTGGATAAAAATTCTACTAGTGGGGGTTCATACTTCATTGGAAAAAAAATTCTTGGTCTCACTACGAAAGAGTCAAGAGTGAAATTATATTATTATTGATGAAATAGAGTATATCTCTATGAAAAAGGAATGCACTTAGCTATTGTGGATGAAGAAACAACTTACTGATATTGTTGATGAGGTTAAATTTTCAATATTTATAATATTTGACAATAATATTGTTTTTGATGCTTTCTTCGGGGCACGCGCATCAGTCACATAGAGGACGCGCAGCTGTTACCCCGCATTCTTGCTTTCCAAAGGCGGGAAGCATCAGCTCCTTATTCAGGGACATCTGCTCCTTGGTCAAAATGGGATGATGGGATGTCAGTTCTTCCTTCCATGGATTCCTCCTTAGAGCTCTTCACCTATTCTGGGTCTCCCTCATAGATTTAAGACGTTGTTTGTAAAACTCTTCATGGAACCATATCTTCATGGACACTAGTTAATTACACTGCTTCTGTCAGGACATTCCAAGGGGTCTAGTCAGGGCAAAAACCTTCGGTTTGGGGAGTAGTCATGTTGGGCATCACTGGCGTGTCTGGACACTAGGGGATTGGTGTGTCTGTCTTCTGTCCCTTATTACAGGGCTTTTCAAGGGTGCGGAAGCACGAGGCATCCCACATCGAACTTGGGGAATCATATTCCATGGGAATGTATCTGAGGTTTTCCTCAACTTCCTATGTTTAGCATAGGGCATTCCGAAAGCTTAACGTCCAACAGAGACGGATCAGACTGATCGAAACACTGATTTGAGTGGATCAGATGTAGGAACCCTCTAAAGGGAACACTGATACTGGGGCCAACACATGGGTGGATTCTCGAATGTTTTCAAATGGAATGGGTAATGGGGGTGGAATGATCTCACCGGGATGTAGTGGCTCGGGTAAGAATCAGGATGGATGATGGAGAGTTTGAATGGAGTGGAGGGGGGATGAGATGGGACCATCATGAAGGTGACAGTATTGTTGGTCTTGAGCCTCGAAGAGACTTCCTACGTATCCCAATGGAAGGGAATCAAAGTCTGCGTAGTTCAGTGGGACGATGGGACACTTGAGGAGGCGACCCATGTGAATGGACGCATGGATGGGACCCAGAGGAAGTGGAACCTCCAGGTTAAGGCATGACCTTCCCAAGGCACATAGGCTCGAGGGAGAGGTCATGATGAGACATGAGTGATGGGCTTGAACCTCGTGGAGGTTTCCTACGTACCTTACCTTGGAAAGGATCAAAGACCACGTATTTCAGATGGCGAATATAGTTTAACGTCATGCGGGATGGGGGCGAACCGATGTGAAGGGGGTCGGAATGACCGGGTGGTGGGATTGAACCTCATGGAGGCTTACTACATACCATGACTTGACATGGATCAAAGTCCTTGTAGTTCAGGTAGAAAGGGGCTTGGCACACCGACACGGAGATGGTCGGGGCCAATGATTGTTGGGCTTGAACCTCGTGGAGGCTTCCTACATACCATGCCATGACATGGATCAAAGTCCCCGTAGTTCGGGATGGGTTGGGGCTTACACTCAGAGGCGGCCCAAGGTGTTGGGGCTTGAACCTCATGGAGGCTTTCTATGTACCATGCCTTGACATGGATCAAAGTCCCCGTAGTTTGGGATGGGTTGGGGCTTACACTCTGAGGTGGCCCAAGGTGTTGGGGCTTGAACCTCATGGAGGCTTCCTACGTACCATGCCATGACATGGATCAAAGTCCCCGTAGTTCGGAATGGGTTGGGGCTTACACTATGAGGCGGCCCAAGGTGTAGGGGCTTGAACCTCATGGAGGCTTCTTATGTACCATTCCTTAACATATATCAAAGTCCCCGTAGTTCGGGATGGGTTTGGGCTTACACTCTGAGGTGGCCCAAGGTGTGGGGGCTTGAAGCTCGTGGATGCTTCCTACGTACCATGCCTTGACATGGATCAAAGTCCACATAGTTAGGGATGGGTTGGGGCTTACACTCTGAGACGGACCAAGGTTTTTGGGATTAAACCTCATGGAGGCTTCCTACATACCATGCCTTGACATGGATCAAAGTCCTTGTAGTTCGGGCTGGGTTGGGGCTTACACTCTGAGGTGGCCCAAGATGTTTGTCATGATCAGTGCTCACTCTAATCTCATGTGAGTCATGATCGTTGTGAGAAACAATAGATAGAAGAGACCTTATGATCACATCATGAAATATGCGTCCATGGGAAGTGAAGCGGGGTGGGGCTTACATGTGGAGCAGCCCAAAGAGGAAACAGGGGATTACGTGTGGTTCACAGCCCAAGAAGTCAGGACTTACTCCAGGATGGAGGCCCGAGGTGACAAAGCACAGTGGGAGAGGGATTTGGGACCGAAGAAACAAGGATCCACATTCCCTATCACGCCCTTCGTTGGCCCTGGAGACCGAAGATTAAAGGAGGAGCAATGATGCTGCATCCTGCAAGAAAAGCTAGGGGCTTACACCAAGGTGGCTACCATTTCCCCACAGACAAAGGCCACTTCGATAAGGAGGATATCATCCCCTATGAGGGGTGATCCCATCCCCATGGAGACGAGTGGGCGTGGAGAATTTCCAAGGCGTGGGGACCCTGCGTGCGAGGCACGGGGCTAGCTCACAGTTTAACGTCATGTGCTGAGGACGAAGGAGATTGGAAGTTTAACGTCCTGCAGCTCGTAAGAGGTGGGTTTACTCCTCACCCCTAGGACTTACATAACCGGTACCCAATGCTCCATGTGGAAGGTAAGGAATCAACAATTCCATGGTGAGGGGGTGTCATGGAGTGAACCATCGAGGGGTCCATGTTAGCGTGGCTATACGAAGAAGCAATAGTCGTTAGTGTACCTATGCGAAGAATCATGAGGCAAAGCAACGGAACGGACGGTATCATCCAGGGGAATTTGAAGTTACTTCATACGATCCTAGAAGGTCGTACGAGAAAACGTTGCATGATTTGGATGCTCGGGGCGGGAGAGACACCCGAGAATGGCATCCATAAGAAGAGCATTGGGCACTCGTGCAAGGGTACGCCTAGGGAGCACTGAGGTGAGGGGTCCTGAGGAATTGAACGCAACCTTTGATGATTGTGCACGAAATCAGTACCCCTGCACAAAAAACACTGGGCTGGTGTGAAATCAATGATTATTGCGTGTAAATGGAGCTGAGGTTTTGCATGCAACTAGAAAGGATTGCACGCAAGGAGTATGAATTGCGCGCAATCGGGAGAGGCTACGCGCACTGACTGGGTTGCACGCAATTGGGAGAGGATGTGCACAATGACTGGGGTGTGCGCAATTGAAGGGGATTGCGCATAGGGGGCAGACCCTGAAGAGATTGGAATTCATTCCTAAACCAAGGAGATCTTGCACGAAGGCAGACCCCGGGGCAACTTGGCGCAAAAAGAACCGTACCTGAAGACCATCTTTGCGCACACGAAAGGCTAATTTCACGCACGAGAGCTAGTTCAAATTCTTCATCCCTGAAGTGGAAGGGGATCGCCTTCTATTTATAGGCATCTGGGGGCACGGAAACTAAGACGGTGCAAAATAATTGTGCATCGTAGGCAGTGATGAGAAATTTCGACCGCGCGAGGTGGGGCGCGAAATATTTCATGCCCACGCCAAAAAACTTTCGCAAATCCCAGAACATTCTGCGCGTGGCATAATTTTTTCACGCACTTATGAATTTTTTTCACGTGACACCTCCGGGACCCCTGAGCTGGGTCCCTAGATCCGAATATGACTTCACTTTGTTGTTTGAAAACCTTCTTCATCCCTTGAGTGCTTTTCAGCGTCTAAAAATATTGTCATCAAGCTCATGGAAAATCAAGCTCAACACTCTCATGAAAAATATATTGATATCAGACGTCACTTAATCAATGAAAAAGCTTAAAATGTATTGAAATAATTAGATAATATTGGATTTAAGGATTTAGTAGTTCATATCATGACTACACCTTTAGAAGCTCCGATGTTTGAGAAACATTGGTTGATCTTCATTGTCCATCCAGCTCTCATTTTATGACTTCTTATCTATCTATACTAGAACACACAAAGCATATACAACCTCAATATCAGTGGTAATAGAATTATAAATTTATATTTTTGAAACTACATGTTTGGATGACATTTTCAATAGATGAATTAGTAGTGGATAAGATCAATATTCTCCCAATAAAGTAAACTATTCGCAATTTATTGGTGAAATAATTAAAAGAACATCTTTTTTGAACATTGAGCTATATGATGACTCAAATATACTTTTTTATTTTAATCTCATTCTTCTAAATTAGGATGATAAAATGAAGGAGGTAAGACATTTCTGTTAAAATATTTCTCCATAATTATGTTTCCATTGAGAAGGTCATTTTTATTTTTATTAAAATTTTCATTTTTTTACCTAGAAAGTTTTTCTTTCTCAGAGATAAGATTGAAATTCTTAGCCAGTGGAGGTATGTAAATATTGTCACACCACTTATTTTAACATCGTGATTGGGTCACTGAGTAGTTAATAGTGGACATTTAAGAGGATATCCCAAATCTTGAACATACCTTTGATACTTGTTATGTAATACCCCTTCACATATCCCAATATGAGTGATATCCTCTATTTATGCCTCCCTTTTATCATTCTCCTCATTGGAATCATGATTTGTTGTATTAGTAGTGTTAGTAGTGAAAATTTTTAATAATGTGAATCCCATAATTAAAAACACATATTTATTTATACCTAATAAATAGGGGATTTGTCAACATTAGAAAACCCTTCAAAGGTATGATCATAATCAACCTTTTCCATTAGACTTTTAGAGTACTATTCATCTTTTTGGAATCAATAGAACCTTGTGGACTCCTATTATTTATCTTCTCAAGCTTACATAGACAATGAATGAATGATATCATGGTGGAATAGTTGGTATATATAATATATTAATGTCTTATCTCACACTTATGGAAACTAATTTTCATAAATTAGTATCAGTAGTGACCCATGTATTCTTTTTTGGTACTTAGGTGCCATAGATTTTTTGAAAAGGGTCTTTTATCAAAGGAGAAAATACCTAAAACAATGTATTAAAATTATTTTGAAAAAATTATAGAATAAAAAAATTATTAAAATGGATAGGTATTTTATGTTTATAATCATGAAGATGTATCTTTGAAGAAGATTTTTTTTTCTTTTTAAATTTTTTAATATAACACAACGAGAATATATTTTTATAAAATATTTTTATATGGAATAATTAATCTAACTATACCTATAAACATAATTATTAAAATTTATATTGAAAAATAAAATCTAATTATTTTTTATCCCCTTTTTTATAACCCCAAACCCTATGATAATTAACATAACAAGAAATTTGAATTGAATTAAACCCTAGGGTAGCTTTAGAATTCTAAATCAGATAACCCATCATTAATTAATGTTCTACTGATGGGTTATTGTAAGTGAAAAATGATGGAACATATCTGTTGCATAAATGATGATGAATTGAGTTTTTTATTGTATTTGAACATTAGGAATTTATCTTGTGTTCTTTTTCTTTACTGATTAAGATAACACTCTCACAATTCTCACATTACTCTACCTTGGGTGTTTTGTGTTAACTGTTTAATTAAATGATTGGTTACTTTTATGTTAAAAAAATTTATAGATAACATTATATGAATTATATTATCTCATTTATTAAAAATAAATAAGTTATTAACATGATAATTAGATTGATTACTATGAAAAAACTATTATTTAATGGGAGGTGTAGTCATCATTGAAGCATTTTTCTTATTTAATGGTTTAGAAATGGAACAACCCAATACCATTTTTAATGTTGATTTACATCAAAAATAAGTGTATTAAAAAAGAAAAAAATTAAAAATAACATATTAAATGGAATATAAATGGTGAATTTATTATAAAAAACAGTCATTGTAATGCAAAGATGAAAACAGAGGCTTATATGAAGGGGTCATTCCTTTTAAGAGCTCCCTCTCTTGAAATACATGGTAAAATTGAGTGAAACCACTTCCCCTCTTCCCTAATCAACTAATTCACATCCATAAACCTCAAATAGAGGAAATTAAACATTTATAGTGGGTATTGAAGGATAAGTCTATAAGATATTACAAGCATGAAGAAATTCAACCATATATTTTAACCCATATTCCATTGAATTGTTGACCTATGAAATATGTGAAGTATATATTTTTTCAAAATGGTAATTTTTGTAATAATTGGTTCATATATCAAATTTCCATATTTCTTCCCAATCCAACACTAGATATATAAGATATGGCCTAAATAGTGATATGGTGGCCATTTTGATTAGTCTTGTCCATATTTGAATTAATGAACCATTTACTCTAGTAAAATGAAAGATATAGGTTGTATGTAATAAATGAAATTTTTATCCCATTGTATCATGAATTATCCAATGAAATTTAATGGTAAAATAAGTCAAAAAAATACTTGTAGCCAAAATACAATAATTCACATTAATGGGTAAAATCTATAACTTTTATCAAATTTTCAAATAAATGATCTAATCCCAATTATTAAATAAGTTAACATGTTTAACACAATGTTATGAAAATATTACATTTATTATAAAAAAATATTCATTAAAAATGTGTTTTATAAACTACATTATGCTTAACCTTGGGAAATCTTGGGTAAGGTCACATGTAATGATTTCTATATAATTGTATCAATATATGGATGTTTATAATTCACATTCCATTGTAAAAATATAGGAAAACAATAATCTCATCAAGATACATTCTCACTAAATTTCAAATTCATGATCTTATAAATTGAATCAGAATATAATCCATTTAGGCTAGTGATACTAATCATAGAGAAGAGTGTTATGGGTCTACTATACCATTAATTCTCCACGTGTGTGTGCCAGTCATTTCCTGCTTATATATCCACCCTTTTTTCACTGTATTCAAGTAAAGTAAATTTTTTTATCTTACCTTTTCTAAATCCACAAAAACATTTCTATATTCCATTTTATTCAGATTCCAAGACCCACCCGCTTAACCATTCATGTATGTCAAACCTTAAGGTCCTAAACAAGATATCCCCATGGGTTTTATATTTCACTAATCCCCTCTTTATTAACATAATTTATAAATTTTTTTAATTTTTGTATTTTTATAAGGGTATAAATTTATTAGATTTAACTAACATGCATATAGGTCAATTCTGTACAGTTATGAAATAAACAATAAGTTGAATGACATTATGGATCAACCATTGATGTAAGATGAAAAATTCACCTAACATGACTATACCTTAATTTGAGTTGGAACAAGTTTTCATGTCATGGTTTCATGTAAATTATATGGTGAAATAAATGACCCAATTTACAATGAAAAACATTCACATGGAATGGTGTCAATTTCTAAAATATTTTATAATGTCATAACCAATAATATCAAAACTACTTATATTTTTATAACAATTATCACTTAATGATGAAACCTTTATCATGATTTCCATGATACGAATGAATTTTTAATATTTCAAAATAAATTTTCCATATACTCGACATGTAAATGAGAATGTTACATGTTGTTTTTTTTATTTTTCAATTTTTGTTTTTTCTAACATAAAGACAATACACACACACAAAACAGACTAATGAAAAACGAAATGATTCTACTACAAAATATTTTCCCCTCCTATACACAAAAAATATTACTTTTCCCTCAACGTGAACCTTTGATATGATATATGAACATGATATGTAAAATTTTAAATATGAAAAATAATATAGAATTGAAAGGGTTAGGGAAGACCTATTGTTTGGAAGTGATGATGGGGTCATGGAGTGTGATGAAATCAACTGCATGTGTCTATTGTCCCTCAACGTATTGCTTCAAATGATTCCTATTAACTATAAATTAAAAACCAAACCAGGATTCCATCTTACCTGACACCCAACATGATTCACCATTAGGTATGAAGGGCACTCATGATACCCATGGGCTAGAAACTACAGCTTAAGCATCACCAGAAATCATGTGGGAACAATTTCTTGCAAATTTGAGTTAAACAATCAAAAAAATATATAAGTGAAAAAAATAAATAAAATAAATAAATAGTAAACACTTCTATACAGAAAAAAGTAACTAAAAGGGACAACTAAAAGTAAGAAAGAAGGTAAAACTATCCTACTCAAGCTGAGACCCTAGTCATATTCACCCAATTATCCTCATCATCATCCATGAATAAAGAAAAGAATCCAACTGAGAACCTGAAAAGATATAGGTGTTATCTAAAAGCCAAGTATGTCACCACAACTAACTAAAACTATAAAATAGGTTTCCAAAGGCTATACATCAATTCTAGTTTGAAAATAAATCTAGAATTATCATTTATATACATATTCATCTTTAGGGAAAAAATCCAAGATAACTTCCAAAACATTTTCTGTTTCTTTCCATAAACCAAACATAAATGTTTGAAAACAAATCAACTGGTCTATGACATATCATAAACCACACACACCATTATCATTTCCCCAAAATAGCCCACTTTCATAATTAAACAAAAAAATCACATGAATAAATTTTCCAACAAGGCTAAAATAAATAGTTAAGGACACTTAGGAACCACATGATCAAATATCTAACAAGGACTGACAAAGGACCTAATAAACAACATATACTCAAAGAACACAATGGGAATAACATGTCTCAATACATCATGTCAAACCTAGAACTAAAAATATATATCAAGCAACAAAAATCCCATCCAAGCATTAGATATCTCAAGGGATCTAGAATGCCATGTGTGGCCATCCCACCACTAGATAACTTTTTGATAAACGCCAAGCATTTGTCCATAAATCTATAAAAGACTCAGAATTCCATATACGACCCTCCCAATATTGATATATAATGTCATGTTCATACCTTGGGGTTCATGAGCATCAGTCATTCCCCCAAAGACGATGGTGCATCGGGGGCGCCTGGAGCTTCAATCTAGCCCACTCAAAACCAAGGAGTGGAGCATTAGTCCAAATTTCAAAGACCATTAGTCATAGCTCATCAACCATGGGGAATCAATCCATTAATCCAACCAGTATTTGGCATATCTCGTCTAACCATACCCAATCATTATTCAAATAACAATCCATTTTCAGATAATAACATAACATTCATAATTCATAATTCATCAAAACATAAATATTTCTCAATCCATAAACCATGAGAAAGTTACCATATGAAAATAATTTCCCAATAATACACTAACATTATACCAAAAAATCCTTCATTTCATGCTACTAGTTAAGCACAATTAACATCAACCTCATTTACAAATGATGTTACCTGAATAATCCCAATTCACCCAATTTCCATTTATTACCCCATGTTAACAAGTTATACCTAAAAATATTAGATCTAACCCCTTATGTTCAACCAAATTCATAATTATCATCCTGAACCCAAGATCATGAACACATCAAACCCCATGGGTATCCTTAATCCCATCCTCTAAATCCTCCATGCATCCCACATAGATTAATAAGGTCTCAATTATCATTTAATAAATCAATTTATAATTTATCACAAAGGATACCCAAAATCACAAAATTTTGAGACCAATAGAAAAACCATTTTCATATCACATTCATTAATCACATGAACAACATCATCATCCTCTACAAATAGGGGGTTAAATAAGAGGAAATCAACATCACATCCCATGTACCAACTGGTCCTTCACTAAAATCCATTAAAGAAAAAAATGGATCCCACTTAAAAACCCATTTGTCCTAAATCTCACAAATCATGGTCATTTTATAATGAAAACCATCATTTTAATTTTTACAAAATATAAAGAATGTATAAAACCCCATTTCAAAAACATGTTCCACTATATAATGAAATTCACCCACTATTTTCAAGGAAACCCAATCATTTAAATAATATCAAGGTTAACCTAAAAATGGATTTATTATTTAAATATTAAGATAATGGAAAAAGTAATTTATTCCATCACACATTCCCTAAAAATCTATATAAAACATTTTTTGAGGTTCAAAAAAATAATGCATTTCATAAAACATTTCATTCTACCCTATGATAAACCAAAACAAGGCTCATGAAATCTTCATTTACATCAAACCACTATTAAACAAATCTAACCAGACTTTTCCAAAAAATGTTAAAGCACTCACATATTTCAAATCACCATTTAAAACAAAACTAAAAACCCCATTTTTAAGTCCTTTGAGGTCAACAACTAAATTTTAAAGCAAATTCCATTTTAAAACGTCGTTTTCACTCAATGAAGAACAAACTGGGACAGAACCCATCTCCCAAAATTAAAACCATTCAAAGATACCAATTTCATTTCATAAAAAAGCTTAGAACAGTTTAATAATCCAATTTTAAACATAATATGTGAACTACACAAAAATAAATATTTATGATATGTCCAAGGAACAAAAAATTGTGTCAAAATCATCATAAGGCTATCACATTATTGTATACTTTTATAAAAAGAAAATTTAAAAGTAACAAGCATATTATAATTCCAAATGGAATATAATTTAATAATAACACTTACCTTGAGGAGAATAAGATCAAGATGGAACACTTTGGCACTTGAATATTTCATCGATAACTTCTTGACGCTACTCATTCCCATGGTTGTTCATATGAACCTTCATATATACATAAGGACACCTAGACCCTATTTACATATTTTAATGGTCGTGAATATATACAAGGGGATCCTTACGTATAGCTTATATGAATATACCTATTTCCACTTACACACATATGCATTTTCATACTATATGTAAGCACACCTAGCCCCATGTACATATATATATACTTATATATTCATTTCCATGAGTTAATATATATATATATATAATGGGGGAAAATACATATATATATATATATATATATATGCTTACCAATGCATAAGAGGTAAGTTTCCTTTGACTATGGAAACTTAAAACCATCACAACAAGGACAACACACTAAATAAAAAACTCTAGAGACACAAACACTACAAAATCCCCAAATATAAATTGAAAAAAAAAATAAAGGGGGTAAACCTACCTCAAATCCATGGTGGGAAACCCAAAATGAACCAAACCACTTCGCCTTTAGTGGAGGATGTCAGAATATGAACAAGACTGGCCAGAGAGATCCTTCACATGTTTTAACACTGGATAAAGAAATAAAAATAGGGATAAACCCTAAGCCTAGGGTTCGGCTGAACCAAACAGGGTGATGGAGAGAGGGAAATTGTCCAAAATAGGGAGAAAGATGGAGAAGAGAGATTACATTGAAGGTTTGACTAGAAAACCAGAACAAAACTACAAAATATTGTTGGAGAAAGAGAGGTCTAAGAAGGATGGGAGGTTCACGAACATGGAGAAAGGGTGAGGGAACATAATGCAATGCACAAGGAGTAGATGATGAGGAAAAAGAAAGAAGAAGAAATAAATAATAGAAAAAAAAACCAAATTTTAAAATTTTGGAAACTCGCACAGTTTGGGTACGGTTTACCAAACTGTGTGCATGCCACATCGTAGGCCATGAACTCTCTCATGGTTACCTCTAAGCAGATGCATGATTTATAAAATTGTGATCAAACCATGTGAATCGACACTGTTGTCTTATAGAACCCAATTGCATGCTTACTACACGTTTTAATAGACCAAAGATAATTCATTTTCCAACCTCAGACTCACATGGACACCCACATGGGTACTACACAGTTATTTCTAACCATGTGGGATAATTGTTCAATAGCTAAAAATCCTCCAATAATTTAAATTCATTGTCCAAAAAATGACTAGAGCTCAAACCCACTCCAAAATATTTCAAAATAATCCAAAATAAAAACATCGTGAAACCTGGGGTATTATAATCTCCCCACCATGCCACTTTCTATCCCTAGAGAGTCCCGACCAAAGGAATAGAAAAGGAAAAATGGAAGGTTATAATGTGGACCTAACCAAAAGAAACACTCGAAATTTCTTAACCTCAAAGGAACCAACTAATATCCTAAAAAACTATAATTCTATCCAACTATAAAGCATCCACATCTCTAATTAGTACTGGAACATGAACCTCAAACAAGAAATATTATTCATCATGAGATCCACTAACATGGTCTCCCCACCATATTGAGTTCCTCAAAAATGTTCTTAATAAAAAAAATATAGAAGTCATATCCTCAACCAAATGAACATCCAAGAGAGATAGATTCTCAATAAAAAGCACCTCCACACTCAAGGAAGAAAGAACAACCACATGGAGCCTCAAAAAAGGAAAAGATATCTCACCTAGGGTCCCAAAATGGGTGGATATCCTAGGGTTTTATGGAAGGATCACCCCCACATGGTGCATCCAAAACCCCCATAGTAAAAAGCTATCTATTAAACAAAATTCAGCTGGTAGAGAAAACACCCCAGTTACCCAATTTTGCACCCAAGTCCTCTCTCTTTTCCAATGCAATAAGTACCTAAATGAATCAATGAGAAAATGGGTGCAATATACATAATATCTAAACAACCCCAACCAAATCTACAAAACTAGTATCACATCCACCAATAGAAATGATTTCCAAAGTAACTCAACTCAATAAACATAACCAGAATAGAAAATACAGAGCTGAACTGCTCTCACAAGGAAGGTTTCATGTCCACTAATCCACTAGGAGTCTAGGTAGGATCTGGATCTGAATCAACACTTTCAACTATTTTGGGGTATAGAAATAATGATTCTAGATATGTACCTTAGTGATCCATGCCTCTTAGAACAAACCAACTGATTCCTTCTAAATTATGGAATAAGAACAAACTTAAAATCTTAACAAAGAGCGCAACAACCCTAAAAAGGGGAAGACACAATTTTTCCAAAATTTCATTTCCTTTAAAAACATAATTTTCACCAAAAAAATTATGGATAAAACTCCACCAAGGTATTTTCCAAAAACCAATCCATCCCACATTGAAACTAACATCCTAGGTGGATCCCACTCATTTTCCAAACAAGGATAACCACATGGAAGCCTGTTAAAAATTCCATTTCATTTTCAAAAATAAGAACCCAAGGATGGACATCCAAAACTCACTTTCCATTTTAAAATTCCATTTGTTAAGGAGGAAACCATTTTTACATATCATTTCATAAAACTTAAGAAATCTGCTCCTTATTTTTTACAAAACCTTGTTTTAAAATAAATATTTTTCTATAAAACCCATTTTCATTTCATATTAAATATTTTGAAAACCAAGAACACACAAGTACTAAACAAGAACCCACATAAGTATCAAAAAAATAGCATCCCAAAAAATCCTCAATCCACCTCCAATGCACAGAAAGCGCCCTTGGAGAAATCCAAAATCAAGAGGAGTCTGAAATAGGCCAACTAAAGAGGGAATAGTTTTATGCATGCATTTTATCCATGGTTCGGGGACCTTGAGACAACCTTGCAATACACTCTATATAAAGGCAAACTTTACCGTAAGGTAACCACATGTCTTCCCAAGCCATGTGTGTCAACCACACAGCTAAAGTAATAATTCCATTCCACCATAATACTATGAAAGTGTCCTAACATCACACATGTGATCAAAGGGGATCCAAACATCAATCAAATCAAAACCATCAATACATCACAAAACAAAATTGAATCCATGATTTGAAACCCAAATTTCCCTAGAATCATGAGGATCAAGATAAGCAAGAGTTTTCTAGACACTCCCTTCATGTGCTGATAAATCTATGATAACCTTAGTACCCCTTTTACCCGAACATCCCCAAATTACATGGGTTATACCAAACCTAGGCCCCATTATGAAATGAGGCACTAATTCCACATTGTAACAAACCGTCTCATAATAAAATCCTAACGAAAAATTAATCTGATTCTCCACAAGGGATGAAGGGTGTTCTTGATCCCCACATGATAATGACCAATGCTTGGGCATCACCAGAATTAATTTGGGAATGATTTCACTCATATTATAGTTAAACAATAAGAAATATATATAAATTAAATAAACAACATAAATAAACAAATATGAATAAAGGATATAGAGAAAAAAAATACCTAAATTAATCATCTACAAGTAAATAAGAAAAGAAAACTAACTGACTAAAGCTAAGACCCCTAATATCTCTACCCAATACTCCCCCATGTTGGTCACGAAGAACAAAAGGAATAAAACTGAGAAACTGTAAATATATCGGCATGAGATAAAATCATAATAGGTCACCACAACCCTATAAAACTATTAAATATGTTTCCTAAGGCTAAAAATCAATGATTTTTTGAAAATAAATCTTGAAAATACACTTTAAATACATAATCATGTTTTGAAAAAAAAAATCCAATAAAAATTTTAAAACTTGTTCCATTTATTTCCAAAAACCAAACACATTTATTTGGAAACAAATCCATGGGCCTAAGACTTATGATATACCATATACAGCATTAACATTTCCTAAAAATTGCCCACTTGATTTATTTAAATGAGAAAAATAACATTAAATCATTTTCCATAAATGGTCAATTAAACACACCATGCCACCTAGGCACCACATGATCAAATATCCAACAGGGCATGACAAAAGACATAATCATAAAAATATAAAAAAATGAACACAATTGGCATAAAATGTCCCAAAAAATCATGTGAAACATGGTACTAATAAAATATATCAAGAAACAACAAACCCATCCAAGAAGTACACATCTCAAGGGGTCTAGAATACCATGTATTTCCATCCCAACCACTAGATCACAAGTTGAAAAACACGAATCATCAGTACATTAATCCAACTGAGACTCGGAATTCCATGTAAGACCATACCAACCTTGATATAGATTTTTAGGTGCATAACCTTGGGTTCAGGATCTTCAGTCCGTCCCTTGAAAACCACGATGCACAGGGGCACCTGGAGTATCAATCTGGCCCACCCAAAACTGATGAGTAGAGCATCAGTAAAACTTCCTAAAACCATTATTTATATGCCGGCAACCATGGATCATGAATCCATGAATCCAAATAGGGTTTGATACATCAAATCCGACCATCCCCAATCATTAGTCACATCACAAACAATTTTTAAAAAATAAAATTACATTCACAATTCATGATTCATCAAAACACAAATCATTCACATGCCATAACCCATGAGCATGTTTCCATTTGAAAATAATTTCCCATTAACCCATTAACATTATACTAAACACTCTATATTGTCATGCTATCAATTAGGCATAATTAACATCAATTTCATTTATAGATCATGTTACCCAACAAAAACAATTTTCACAATTTCCTTTCATAAACCCATGACAACATATTAAACATAAATATCATAGCTATAACCCCTTAAGATCTAACAATTGCAATATTATCATTCTGAACACAAGTTCTTGAACACGGAAGACCCCATGGGTAGCCTCAATCTCAACCCCAACATTTTCCATGCATCCTATAGGGATCATGAGGGTTTAATTTTTTATTCAATAAATAAATATATAATTTCTCATCTAGGGAAACAAAACACACAATAATAAGAGTCCAATATCATAATTATTTATCACATCACAAGTATCAGTCACATGAACTACATAATAACAATCTACATAAAATGGGGTTAAACAAGGAAAATCAACATCACATCATATGTTACAACCATAACATTACTCAGACCCATTTAATAAAAAATAAAAGCCCACTTAAAAACCCATTTTCTTAAATCCCATGAATCAAGAGAATTTTAAAATGAGAACCTTCATTGTAATTTTTATCAATCATAAAGAATGTGCAAAACCCCATTTCAAAAACATTTTCCACTACATAATGAAATTCACACTCTTTTTTAGGAAACTCATGCCTTTAAATCATATCATGGTCACCCTAAAATAATGGATTTATTATTTCAAAATTTAAAACATAGAAAATCCATTTCTTTCATTACATTTTACCTAAAATTACACTTAAAAAATTTTAGAGGTTCAACAAAATTGTTAATTTCATAAAACATTTAATGAAACTATAAAAAAAGGCCCAAGACCTTTTCATTTCCATTAAACCACCTTTTAAGAATAAAACCTTGATTTTCCAAAAAAAAAGGTAAACCACTCAAAAATTTCAAATCACCATTTGAAATAAAACTGAAACCCCCTTTTTAAGAAATTTGAGGTTAATGCCTCAATTTCAAACCAAATAACCTTTTAAAACATAATATTTACTCAGTGAAGACAAAACTGGGTGAAAATACATCGCATAACTTAAAACCATTAAAAAATCCAAAATCCATATCATGAAATTATTTACCCAATTTAATAATCCATTTTAAATCATAAAATATGAATTATACGAAAATGACCATTTATACCAAGCCTAGGGAAAAAGAAAATGGGCCTGAATCATCACAAGACTATCACATATTTTTATACTTTCCTATAAAGGTAATTATAAAAGTAGAAGAAAATTATATTTCCACAAGGTATATAATTGTTTAGTAACACCTACCTTAAGGAGAAGAGGTTCAAGCCATAACACTTCGGCACTTGAAGCATTCATCAAAAATCACTTGAATCTTCTCCTTCATATCCCCATACATACGAACATTCAAATATACATAATAAAACCTATACCTTATGTACATATTCACATGTCCATGAATATGTACATGGGGGGTCCTTATGAATAATTTTTATGCATATTCCTATTTACAGTTACACCTATATGAATTTTCATATTATACGTAAGTACACATATCCCTATATATATATTCATTTCCATGGGTGAATATATATATATAATTTGGGAACACACACACACACACACACATATATATATATATATATATTCTTACTAATGCATACACGATAATACGACTTTGAATCTGGCGACTCAAAACCATCATGGAAAGTCCAACACCCACGAGGAAAAATACTAGAGACTCAAAAAATAAAAAATCCCTAAATATAAATGTGGGAAAACATAAAATTGGGGAAAACCTACCTCAAATCTATGATGGGTGAACCAAAATGAACCAAACTACTTTTCCTTTAGCAATAGATGCCAGAATATGAACAAGGCTGATCTGAGAGAGCCTTCACACACCCTCACAACATAGAAGGAACCAAAACCAGGTTAAACCCTTACACTTGGGTTTTTTGATCCAAATAGGGTGGCAGGGAGAGGGAAAATTGGCCAAAATAGGGAGAAGAGATGAAGAAGAGAGCTTATATCGAAGGATCGATCACAAAACCTGAACAAATCCAGTGAGATCGCCGAAGAAAAAAGAGGGATGAGAGGGAGGGGAGGCCCATGATCCTGGAGAAAGGGAGAGGGAGATTCACATGACACAAAAGGATGATAAGGGGATAGAAAAGGTAGAATAAATAAATAATATAAAAAAATTAAAAAAAATTAAAATTCTAGGCTAGCTTCGAAATGTGGAATCATTTCACCCTACTTTGATTATTATTATATGAATTTATTATGATCAATGGTGAATTTTGGAACATATAAATTCATTAAATGAGGAATAATTGAGTTTTTTATAACATTTAAACTCTACACTTTGATCCCTTTTTATTTTTTATCGAGTATGATCGATATCTCACAATTCACACCATACTTGAACTAACGTGTTTTTAATTAATCATTAAATTACTTGTTAGGATTCATTTAAATAAAAAAATTCATATATCACATTAGTTGAATTAAATTATCTCAGTTATTAAAAAAAATAAGCGGAGAAGGTGTGAATTAGATCAATTACTAAGAAAAAACTACTCTTCAAGGAGTGGTGTAGTCATTATAGAAACGTTTTACATGTGAAATGGTATAGAATGGTTTTAAAAAAATATAATTTATAATATTGATTTCTATATCAAAAAAGTAAATGAAATAATAATAAAATTTTAAATAATAGAAAAAAAAATGATAAATGGAGAGTTTATTACAAAATCAAAAATATTTTAAAGTGAAATAGTAGAAGAAAGATTAAATAAAGGGATTTTTTTCTTTAAGAGCTCCACATCTGTAAATTCTTAGACTAATGCAGTGGAAACACATCCCATATTCCCTATATATACTAATCCATAGATATCCCCATAAAATATATAAATTTATTCATTTAAATAGTGGAGGATATTCTATTGTTACAAGAGGTTACCAATGTGAATAGAGAAATACAACCAAATATTTTAATCCATATTTCACCTACTTGTTGACCTGAAAAAATTAATTAACCATATATTTTTATATTAATATTATTTCTATGGATTTGGTTCCTCTATTTAGTTTTAACATTTATGTTAATAAAAACTTAGATGTAGAAGACATGACCCAAATGGTGAAGTGGTTCCCATTTTGATGAGTCTTGTTCAGCTTTGATTTCATGACACTTTTACTCCACTCAAATGCATGATCCAACTCAGATGGTCAAAATTAATGTTTTATCCCATTGAGTATGAAATTTTATTATGATATTTTATGTACAAATATGTCAAAAATGAATATTTGTATTTGAAATAGTACAATACATTTAAAAGGGTCAAAACTGATATTTTCATCCATTTTTCAAATGAGGGATATAGTCTCAAATATTCAATAAATAAACATATTTGAAATAATTTTAGAAAATTATTTCATTTATTATGAAAAACATATTCAGAAAAAATGTGTTTTCTTGTGTACTACTTGAATAAGGGTACATGAGTTCTATATTGTGGGGGGGTGTACTATTATAAAGTGTGTGAGTACATGAATATGAAGGGTGTTTGTGTCTTGTAGTGGAAGGTGCAGACATAGAGATATGAACTAATGATCATGTAATATATCACATTAATTTTCATCCATATACTTCTAGGGAATCCATCTAGTATGTATTAGTGAATTTGATTTTATTTCGTCCAAAAATTATCAAATCTATTTTTTTAGATTAGATATGACTATATTTACCAATACATGGGAAACAAAAATGATATTGTTTGATAGATTTTGTTTGAATTTTTTTCCCATATAGTAGTAATGATTTATGAGGTTATGATTTCAAAGACTTGAATTGGATCACCCATCGACCATGATCAGAACAAACATGCCCTCTATTTTTTTGTGATCATTTGGGGTTGACAACCAACATTCAAGAAAAAATAAATTATAATTGAATGATTTACCCACTCTTAACTAGTTCATTCCCAGGTTATACTAACATTATGATATTATCTGTTGGTAAATAAGATGTCCCAAACTATAAAAAATACAAAAATGTGATCCTCTAGTTGGGGCCCCACCGTCCCTTTATAACTATATAGAATGAAACCAAATATTTTATTCAAACTATACAAACAATAATACATATCAAAATTAATAATGAAATTAAACTCCAAGTTATATAAAAAACATGTACTCATGTAATATTCTAAACCACATCTCCTACTAATTCCATCCACCCAAGCTCTAAGACATGTTGGAGTATAGTTTTGCTACTTCAAAACCCTAATCATCGTAAGGTCATCTGATCAGTTATTTGAAATACCTTCATATAAACATAATTTCACAATTCAATCAACATGTTTTTCAAAGAGAACATAAAAGGTTTTAGTATTATTAATCAATAGGAAACTCCAAGAAACCTCAACTTCTAGATGTGTAGATAATCTGGTATGTACATGCACGTTTTTCAAAGGAACTTATCGTGGTATACATATTAGGAAAAAAATAAATGAATCAATTATCAAACAAAAAAGTATCTATCATATGTTATGAAATAACTACTAACTCCATTTTCTTTGTGAATAAATGTTGTAGTATAAAGGTGAAAATCATAACTCCCAAACCACAAGCATGCTCCAAAACATCATTGGGACCTTTCTTGGAATACCAAAGAAAAAACAACAAATACTAAACAAGTTAGAAAATATTACATAAATATCCATAATACGAGGTAAAATACAATATAAAAATCATCAACAAGGGTGTAAATTCCATTTAAACAATCTCAATAAGAGAGAAAGTTTCATTTAAACACCCAATATAAGATAGGAAATAATGAATGAATATATATAACCGAAACTATTTCAGGATTATTGAATAATACTACTCATAATATATATATAAATTTGTTACAAGAGTTGGTATTCTTGAAAAACTTGCATAAAATAATTTCGAAGGAACTATCAATATACTTACATTGTTTAAGTTATTTATCAATATGACAGGTACAACTAGTCAATAACATGTGGTAAACATAACTAAACATTTCCAAATTATAGCATACATGTATTCCAGTTTATCATATAGAATACACATATCAAATAATTAATAGAATAATATAGTCTATGATGTATAACTAGTAACTCAAAAAAATGACTCTTCTCATAAAACAATTAAATCAATAAGTTACCAGTTGATTTAGATGTGAAAACTAATAAAAAATACTAATTAATGAATTGTCAATATCATATAGTTGAACAAAAATATGTACAAATTATAACTAATTATCTGATAATTTATAAACATTATCAAATAAATTTAATACAAGACACAATTCAATATAAAGAAAATTTATTTATTATAATAATTTATTTGTATTCATTTTAAAAAACTATATTTTAATTATTTTATGATTTTGAGAACATTGTTCATTCACCACAGAGATAAAAATGGATTAAACATAGAGAGGGTTTGATCCTCCTAGCTTAAATCACTTGTTATGAGGTCCTCTCAACCGAGTTATTATTTTATGTCACAATGAAAATAAATAAATAGTTATTATAACAATGTGATTAAAAAAAAAGTAAAAAACATGTAATAAAAACCTAAAATTCACCTTTAATTCTCACACAGAGAATCCCTAGATCTAATAACATAAATAAAAAATAATTTTTGCAAAAAAAATAAAATTAAAATTTAAAGAACACTTGTAAATATTTCATCACCAAAAAGGTTTGAAGAACACTTATCCACCCTTCATGATCATACCCTAGGAACAATACGTGAATGGAAAAATAATTGCATTGATTTTACTACGATTTAGTGAAATCACATTCCAAAAAAGTACATAGAGATTCCAAAAATAAAAAAAATGTAAAATAAAATAATGGTAGAAATAGGTAGAAATGTGAATATATTACCTCAATCTATTGATAAAACACTAGTTGGATCACCATGGATTCAATGGAGACCATACATAAGAAAAGAGGATGGAATGGGGAGATGCTGACCAAAATGGTTGTCCCTCATAGCCCCTATCACATGTAAAATAGGTTCAGATTGATTGTAAATTTTTTTCATAGGACCATATAAAAACAGAATTAGGAAACATTTCATACTTAATGGATGAGTATGATACACTCAATGAAAATCCAGTTGGATAATCCCATTAGTTAGATCAACATGTCCTATGTGAAACTATACTAGGTTCTTAATGGCTATTTGTAGACAGCTATATATTAGTTTGTTTGTAAATGCAATTTTTAATGTTTCTCTAGACTCTTAGCCTAAAGATTGATGCCTATAGAATTTTTTTTACTAAGGTATAAAGGATTAGTACCACCAAATTATCATAATTCCACAAAAGTCTTGTATACCAAATCCATGATTTTCTACCCATAGTACCATATTCAATTACTCACATTAAATATTTTAAGAACACTAATAATAATATTTTCATTAATTTTAATCTTAAATTTATTTTATTAGAAATTATTTCTACTATATTTCAACTTTCAACAATTTTACAGATAATTAACTAACCCAGGACGTCATAAACCCGCCACTGTTAGGATTCTTGGACTTGAGAAGCATTTTGTAGGTGCTTTCAATGACACTAAAAAAATATTGACCAAGGATTATCAAACATAGGTATTACATATTTTTAGATGAATATTCAATAAATTACGTAAACACTGTCCTGAGGAACATAATAGTTTAGTGTCTTTGGAAAGTAGAAACATAATCTTCAAATTTGCTGAAATATCTTCAACATCTCCCATAAGTATCATCCCCTTTAGTAATATTTGCAAACATAATCTACTCAAAACCATTCATCATAACATGGAAAAAGGAAATATTAGAAAGGGTGACTTTTGGTTCTCAGTAAGGGTAATTAAGGGAGATAAGTAATCCTAACATGTTCATACAGGTATGAGAAAAAGAGAATAGAATTTAAAAACCATACAATTTATTTTAATGATCATGATCTGGTGTCATTGTATAAATATTTTATGTTCATAATACATGAATCATAAAGGAATCAAAGAACATGATCCATGAGAGAATAAAATTGTGATAAGGCATAAAATTGTTTAATAAACATCGACTTATAACATTTTGAACATGTATAAATATAAGAAAGTTTACTCATTAAAATAAGAACATGAAATTGGGTCCTATCATAAACATATGGACATGTAACGAGGTCCACTGAATACACAAAAGGAATTACCAGGTCCATGAGTAACATTATGAACTTGAAATATAATATCATTCATAACACTATGAATGTGTAATAAGTTTCACACATAACATTGTGAAAATGCAATCACATTCATAGATAAAATTTGGAACATGTAATCAGGTTCATAAATAACATTGAGAACATTTAATCGGGTTCATAAATAACATATTTAATCATTAGTTATCCATCTATACCCAATGTGTTGGGAGTTGATATAGGTCCCACCAATCATATAATTAATATTTTATGTATGTGTGCTAAATTTTCATTGAAAATTCACCATATCATAACCCAAAAATTGAAATGAGTTTCATAAAAAATTACATCATAAAATAACGTGTGTAAAATAGAAAATTTTCATAGTCAATTCATAATTTAATCATAGAAAAAAAATGGAAAAATAAGTTGGATTCATAATAATTTTACCATGGTATATCAAATGGATGAGAAATGGGCTTCATAAACATATTTTCATTATAAACCATTCAAAGAAAGAATAGGATTGGAATCCTATGTACATTTCCTTAACATATAATATGTTACATCAAAGGATTTCAACTTAGGTGGAGAATGATTTTGAAAGATGTCACTTGGATCATTTTTTAAAGATGCTAAAATTTCATTAAAAACAACATTTCTAAAACAAAAAAAATCAAAAAATATTTCAGAATTCATTTTAATTGAAAATATTCTTGAGAACATATAAAGGATTGTTTAAAAATTATTTATATCATTTACTGAGGAAAATATCCTTTACACTTTGAAAAACAGTCCTCAAAACATAAAACATTTTGTAAATCATTTTCTTTGAAAATATCATTAAAATTAATACATAAAGAAATAATAATGATTTTAAACATTTATTGAGGGAAATGCATTTTCCGATTTGGAATTTTTTTTAAACATACAATTTTTGGAAAACATTTTTAGAAAATATACTTTTGGAAGATAATTGTTTTTCAACTGAAGAGAGGAATACATATATTTTTTCTTCAAAACAATTTAAACTATTGAGTATATAAGGAGTGGAAAATTAAGTTAGAACATGTGTTATCTTGAAATGACTGGATGATTAGATAATTCATGATTTTCTTGAGAGATATATAACAATATTTCATCATTGTAAGAATGATCATATACCATCTCAAAAAAATGATGAGGTTGTTTCATAAAACCATTACAGCTTTGGTAACATTGAATCGATATCCCCATGAAAGAATAAAATTAAAAGAAACATAGAATACCATGAGGATAAATATATTCATGATATTAAATTTAAAAGGGCCCTTGTAAAGACCACATAATATAATACTTGTGTATAATAAAACATATGTCTCAATGAATGAAAATAGAGACACAAATCCATTACCACTTTGGTAACTTTTGTATTGTAAACTTATTTTAAAATATGTACTTATATCAGTATATCAATCAGAATAATTCAAATTAGAGGAATCATAAAACAAATTTATGGGGATATAAAAACCATATAAAAGAAATTTGTGGTGAATATGGCATGGGTCGCACAAAAGTAAAAGTGAGGCAAAAATACCATACTGCTTTAGTAATCTATTGAATCATAAGTTCCAATTAAAAATATAATCAAATGAAACTGTAAATATTATTAATATAAATAGATTAATTATATAAAATTTCAAATGGAAATTATATACACCATATAATGTAATTGAGTGGTGAATTTTCATATGTATCACATAAATAAAAGAGAAATTAGAAGTCCTTTACCACTTTAAAAATATTTTGAAATATAATCCCCAAAAAATAATAAAATAAATTGAAGCATTAATTTCATTAAAATAAAGGGATTAGTGATATAACATGTAAAATGGTCATCATATACACCACATAAATGGAATGAGTGGTGGATTGGCATATGTCTCTTACAAATAAAAGAGAAACTATAAACCCCTTTCGACTTGAATCTGAACGTCCTTCATACACATTAGAAAATAATGAATAGTAAATATATTTATTTTATAAATCTATTATAGAATCATAAAAAATATTATAAAATCATAAATTATTCGATTATATTGTTTCAAAACCCATTTATTAACAATTACTTTATAATATCTCTATTTCTGGGTGTTAACTATTTATTTTTATTAATGAGACTTTTGATTTAATTGTTCCATTTATTCAACATTGATCATTATAAAATCATATAAAGAATGTTAAATGTGATATTAATATGATATATTTTCATTATATAGGTATTTATATTCATTCAAAATGTTTGATATAGAATGAGGAAATGCACCATTCAAGGAGGCGATAGGTCATACGTGTGCATAAATGTTGTTCTCAACTTTTGAAAAATAGATCCAAAGAAGAGTAACTATTTATTAATGTTAATATAATAATTATGATTTAATATATATTACAAAGGTTCGTTATTATAATCATTATTACCTTCCATGTATATTGTTAGTATGAATGAATCACATCACTTGACGAGGTTATAGTCCGTTGTACAAATAAGCAATGTTAGTGTATCCCCCAAAAAATGGAAAGTAAAAAAAGGGTATATATGATATTATATATCAAAAAATGAAACAATTTTAAAAAAATTATATAAATATAATAAATCCACCATTAAACACAATCGTGATAGGAAGTGATGTAAAATAAATTATTGTGGTTTACAAGGCGGTTGTCCATCGTACACACATCCAATGATTTCATTTCCCATTTGATGGAAGTGGATAAGAATATATTTTATTAAATTAACATAATAACATATCATCATATATGATAAAATTGTATTATAATATTTTAATTATTAAGACATAATTAAAGTTGAAAGAAGAAGAAAATGAATAATAAGGTTTGTGACGACAATTACCTTCCTTAAATAACCTCATTCAGATCTCTTAGTAAGGACACTAGTGTTGGTCATTTGGGATGACCAGAAGTTATATAATAGGGATAAGGATTCTAGGGAGATATTTTTGTAGTGTTTAACCTATTTATATTACTTAATAGGTGTGAAAAATTATAGGGTGTTGTTGGCCTTTTATAATTTATGGGACAAAACTCACCTGGAAACTACTTGTAAATTTATTAAAAGAATTCAAAATAACAAGGTCATTCTACATCCAAATGATTCAAAATTGCCATATATTATAACCTAGGAAGGATAGTCTTAAAATATGGTTATAATATATGAATTTTAAAAATGATATAGTTATTTTAACACTCATATAAGTAGTTTAACCACATGATAAACTCATTTTTACCATAACCATGCTAATAATTTTTTCCCTAATCATTTTTGTAAAAAAATAAGTTTACCATAATAGAAAATATAAATTATTTTGATTCCAAATATTACACCCATATTTTCAATTTAAATTCATATAATTGGAAATTTTTACTTTCAAATAAATCTCGTTGACGAGATGGACGAACTCCTTTGTGATTTTATTTGTAGGATGATAGAAAACCACACAGTTCCAAAAGGAAAGAGAATCATAACTAAGGAAAAAAACCATGGGGGAGGGAGAAAGTGATGCAAGCTAAGGGAATCCCTTCTAACTAAATTCATACCTTACGGATGAAGAGACCACATAGTAGAAAATGAAGTCACATTACCATGGGAGACGAGAGCATCGAGAGGGGAGGAGAAATTAGCAACTCTATTCCCCCCATGCCATATGTATTGGACCTCTATGTACCTTGAAATTAAATCCTTGCACCTTCGTATTAGGTAAATGATAGACCATGGGATAGTACCCCGTCCTTATAGTGAATTATGAAGCATTGTAGAATTAGTATCTACTACTACTAACTCGATACGATTGTGATTGCAAAGATGGACCTGTATACATTTTATGGGCATTATCCTGAAGGGAATCACCATTACTAAAACCCACAGGGAATGAAAAAATGAATAATCCATGGGAATCCTGCATGATACCCCCCCCCCCCGCATAAACACCAATATGCAGGACCCATATGTGTTGAGTTTGAATCCAATTCTTTTAGGACACTATTGAACCCAACATCCTTGTGGACTACACTCGACCGCAGGTTAAAAATTGTTGTCTATGTTTAATGATTTAAATGATGGATCATCCATTATCATTAGGATCAAGTCCATGATCAAGTCTATAATTCTATTGATGAGGTTTTTGCTTGATGAATTAATCCCTTCATAGCGAGCATTGTTTCTAGTTTTCTATAAACACTAACAACCCTCCACTAAGATGATATCTTGAGACTTCTTCTCAATTCCATATATATTCACACCCTAAAACCAAGGAGTAAAGATGGATATGTCTAATTTCTATTGAATGGTGGATACTAAAAAAACACCAAAACATTCATAGATAGATTTCACCCAGTCAGTAGCAAAAAAAGATATTATCAGCCATCTCTTCCCAATGGCTCCTACAACAGGAGCATTTTTAAACAATATTAAATCATTTACGCTTAATAGACTCATTTATTGGAAGTGCGTGGTTTCTGATACATCAGGGGAGGAAGTTATGATTTTCAAGGATCTTTTTGGGATAGAGGATATCATGCCATTCATCATGGGGAGATTTATTAAACATTTCTCAGTAGAAATATTTGGATGAGAACTTCCCAAATGACAAGCCTGTAAAAATACATTTATCTGGTTTAGCATTAAGAGTAATCCACTCAAAAGATTCACATTGATTTTGATCGAGGACATGAATGAAGCGAGGATGCACGCATGACTATCTAATCTTTAGTGGGGAACCTAGGAAAACCTACCTTAACACCATCCAAATTATGATCCTAGAAATTGATGTCACCTTGCCCAATGATCCACTACGTTAGACTCTGAAGAGAAGATAAATGTCGGAAAACCTACCTCCATAGTGGAGACACATTCCCTTTCATGGTGCCAGGGTCTCTCCCAAACATACCCCCCAAAAAATATTCCCTAAATCCTTTGTCCTTCAATGACCGCCCACCAAAGTTATTATTGCCTAATATGCATTGTACTCGACACGCTTCTCATATCAATGTCACATTCCCTTGTAGATTTCCCCAACTAATCCCTTGATGTACAATGATATTTTCCTTCCGAATGTGCATCCTAAATAATGGAATTAAAAAATAATCTTAATCTTATTAAAAACTCTTTTTGGAACCTTGAGACCTAAAAGAGACCAATTCTCCCCCGAAAGGGCAAATAACGATTCTTCCAATTCAATATTCGTTTAGTTATTTTGTTAACCACTTGATCTAAATCCCAAATAAGGATACAATGAGGGGAGATATAAGCACCCAAGTACACCAAGGAAAAACTTTTCATGCATATGGCCATGCAGTTCTCCAAGGAAGAAACCCGCCTGTCCGAGCATCGTTTTGAAATAAAAAATACTACTCTTTTCACGATTCACCACCTTCCCATTCCATTTTTCCATACTCATCCAAAATTTTATTAATTCCCTGGATTGATATTTTTTTAGTGTTAAGAAAAATGATAGTGTCCTCAGAAAACATTAGATTAAAGATACCGCCAAAGTGGTTCCTTCAACGGTAAGTTTGAAAGGCATATTCTAGGGTTCACTTATTAATGAATCGAGTAAGGGAATCTTGGGAAATGATAAAAGGCTAGGTGAAAGAGGATCTCCTTTCCTTATACCTCATGAGGATTTTTAAAAACCACATTCCCTCCATATAAAGGATACCTAAAGCCATACCAAGCCAAATCACCAAAACAAGAGATCAGAATATAAAGACGAGAAGCCCATGCAAGTAAGAACTTTGATATTATAACTCCACTCAATTCTGTCAAAGGCTCTGTCTAAATAAAGCGTGATTACCATATTGGAACCTCTGAACTTTTCATTTATTTCACTCACCATATCTTTAGTGCTATCAATAGCACATTGGATTAACCTTTCTAGGACAAACCCATGCCACTCCTTCAAAATCCACTAGGGGGATCTGTAGCTAGCATTCTATTAACCACGTTGTCCATGAGTTTGTTTGTGAAGTCACACATTATTATTATCTTATAGTGATTCAATAGAAATAGGTATTTGATATTAGGAATAAGAACCAGATTTGTATCTAAAACCACTTGGGGAAGATCACCACCCTTAAAGAAAAATTGGATTTTCATCACCACATCATTTTTCATAAGATTCCAAGAATTAATAAAGTACCCCGAAAATCCAATAGGGTCCACAACACTTTCTGGATTAAGAACTTGGAATGATTCAATAATCTCCTCCTCTATAGGGATTGCTTCAATATGAGCATTATCCATTTCAAAAACCATTCTAGAAATAGCTTAAAACAACTCTAAATGACCCCCACATAACATTCTAAGATGTGAGGGTTAAGATCGACAGGGAGGTACTTGAAATGAGATTCATCCATACCTCCAAAAACCTCGCGATCATTCGAAAAGGTGACATCCTCCATTAAAATGTTATGTCTGATAAAGAACCACTTCTCTTTGATTCATCCATCGATGTAGGCAGTGGTACGTTCCCCTACTGTTAACCATTTGAATTGGTATTGATCACACATCCTGCGTTCATGAATCAAAAGCATATTATCCCGACTGATCTTATTTTGTGATAAGTCATTGAATAAGACCTCATACCATTCACTCTCAAGGCATAACTCCATATGGGAAATCACATCAGATAGCTTGTCCATGTCTTGTGTGCAATGGGGTGACTATTAACCCAGGCAACAAGGTCCCCTTTCAATCGTCTTAATTTATTATGAAACATGTACTGGAGGCAACCATTAGAAGGCTTGGTCAATGAATACTCAACGATTTAATGATATTAGGGCATTGAGATCCAGTGATGAGACAAAATAAATCAATTACCACACCCCTATCTTGTGGACATCTCAATGTAGAGGGGTGAATGGTTAGAGCGGGATCTAACAAGATGAGAGGCTTTCACATCAGGATAAATGTAAATAGTCTGATAAATAGCTAAATATGATCAAGAAGACTCCAAACATGCCCCCACCCACATTGATTATTGCACCATGTGTAGGGATCTCTGACATTACCCATGTTGATAATTCTAAAAAGATCCATGAATGTAGAGAAGTCCTGGATAGCGCTTTGAGGAATGAAACCCACCAATCCTTTCAGAAGCATCAACAGTCACATTGAAATTGCAACTTACAAACCATGGGGGGAAAAGGAACCCAGCTCATCCCATAAGCCGTTCCTTGCATGAGAATCACACATTGCATAAACAAAGGAGAATAAAAAATTTGGGCACTTGCATTAACCCTAGTGGTGATGAACTGATCTGATGCGCACACTAGATAAAGCAATATATTTGAATTTCAGAAAATCTATATGTGATGGTTATTCGGTTCCGCATTCAGGCTTTGAGGCATTTTAACCCTGCTCACAAAAAATGCTATCTTGGAAGGAGACTGCTTAGGCTTGAGCGCTTCAACCATGGAGGAACTGTTCTTCGAATCTTCAAAAGAAATCAAATTATATTTAACCTGTGCACTAGCCCACAAGAATTCCAGATAAAAATGGAGACCATTACAAACGTTTGAAAATGGATTTGGCCCCAGGTGTCTCGGTGCATTTTGAGATAGAAGTATATTTAGATAGGAGTATCTTGGGATGTTATCTAGTACACACACCATTGGGAGGGGACAAGATATGGGGAGCCCCCATTTCCAAATCAACCTACACATAAGAAAATATACTGTAGAAATTTGAAGTCTTCAGCGGTGAGTACCTAGGAGAACCTAGCTCACAATGAAACAACATTGAATAAACATCTATATTCGAATCCTCTTTCTGTCTAGTTTTAAGTGCTGTGGGTGGATTCGTGCGAGGCGCCTCCCACCGACCATCCATAGATGAAGCTCTCCATCATGAGAGATGTCTATTTCTAAACATATACGAGCTGAAAAGGAATCCAATAGGTCAATGGTTTTTTCATCCGCACAAAGAAAATCTCCTAAGGAATTACCAATACTGTGGAGAAACCCGATGTTGTGAAATAGGATAGGATGGCCTGGTAAATTTATCCAAACCGCAGCCAGAGGAGAGTTGGCCGCTTGATGCCCCTCCAAAGTCCAGCGAAATAGATTGAAACTCCAACGACCAGCCGCAGGAGATCTTTGAGAGCAAGCCATCAAGAAATCTTCCCTGGAGGCAAGAACAATACAAATCGACCTATGATTCAGATCTGAAACCCATGATGGTGTCGGAAAACCCCACAAGGCCTCATAGTTCCGAAAGAAAGGGGTTTATTGACCCGAAGATTGGGGAAACCTCCATCAGAAGATTGGGGAACAGAGACGAACAGGGCTCCACTGAGACCATCAGCTGAAGAACCACATCCTTTAATGAGGGGGCACTCAGAGAAACCACCGGTAGAGACGTCGCCGGTGAAGGAAGAACAAGCGACAATGAGCTAACGGGGAAAAAAAATTGAACGCACAGTTGCTGGTGATACAGGTTCAAATAGAGGCATCGCAAAATCCATTTAAGAACTATCGAGAAAAATAATAGAATCCTGGCAAAGATAAAGAAGGTTTTCAAAGTGATTTTTTTTAAATGATTACAAAGTTTTCATAACAAAATTCAATATTAAATCGATTAAAATGATCAGAATTAGACTAAAATATATATTATAGAACATATTTTACATTGAAAAAATTAAAATATAATTTAACATTATAAATAATTTAAATGAAAATGCGTTTTTTATTTAAAATTGATTATTTTTCACAATTCGCCAAAAAGATAATATTTTAATAAAAAAACAATAAATTCGCTCTAAGATAATTTTGACATTAAGGGAAAAAATTTATCTTTCAATATATATTTTCTAAAATTATTAAAAATTATTTTTAAAATATGTGAACAAAAGTGCGATAAAAATGCTTTATATAAGAATACATTATTTATGCATAAAATAAGATTTATTCTTAACTACCGTCTAAAAACAAATAATATGATTTTCAAATATTTTATTTAATATAGCCTATAAAAATTTCATTAAAACTATTCACCCAATGTGGATTGTTAAATTTATTGATGTAAACCGTGCTTTTTTTATAAAAATAGTCTTTCAAAGAACAATTTACTTTATTTTCAAATTGTTTTATATTTTCATTCTTAATTATTTATTAACCAAATAATTCGCTTTATATAAATGTGTAAAACATTTATTTTCATAATTTAGTTAATCTTATTCGTACCCTTTAGTCTAATGGCTTTGGGAAAAATATCTTATAATAATATTTTATTAATAATACATGTTTTGTTTAAACTTTTGGATGCATGTGAAGAAAGATAAAATCAGTGGTACATGTAACTCAATATATATAAGATTAAATTCATTTTAAAAAAAAATATTTTTTTTGTTGTGCTACATTCTACCCAGCATAAAAAGAATTTCACCCTATAAATTTTTCTAGGTCAAAAAAGCTTTAGAATTTGAAAATTACTTCATAGAAACCCAAATCATAAAAATGGTTAATAAAAAAACCTCTTTAAAAAGAGAAAAGGGTGTGTGAAAGACATCTTGAATAACACATACTAGGTTTGCAAATATGAGAACATTGGTGGGAACTGAAAAAATAGACATAGAAGACAAAACTAACACTTAAATAAAAATGGTGAGTGAAAAGAAAATGATTAGGAGAACATTAACGAACATAAGGCCATAAACCAAAGAGGCTTGAAAAATGTCATTTATATCATAAAAATTATTCTAATAGAATAATTCCATTTTCAATATCCTTTTTCAAATGTTGGGGAATTTCTATGAGAAGATATACTCACTTGATTTCATTTCATTTAATAAGCACAATCTCATACATTGGTGGTGCATTGATTAAATTATCACTCATCTCTTATTCAAAGAGAAAGGTTTTTCCATTTATGAATAACTATATATGATCTATAATAGAATGATAACTCATTCATTCCATATCTATATTTAAAAAAAGGTCAGTACTGGTTGTCTAATATGGATAAATTTTCATATGGTTAATCAATACTTTAATCTCTAAAATATCATCCAAAGTTCAACATAAACCATTTCATAAATGGTTAACCATTTGACCATTAAAAAAAGATTAGGATCCAAAAATTTAGAAAAATGGTCAGTAAATTTCAAAAATAAAGTTATCATTAATCCCCAAAAACATGTAGTAGATCTTAATAGTCTCACACTAAAAATGAGAATACCTTTATCATGTATTCTATTGAAACATGATGATAACTTGAATTACCATAAAACCTTACTAAGAACATGAATTCTTCCTCATTCCATGCATAAAACAGATATTAATTTTTATATTCATTAAATCCAAATATGATATAATCTTTATCAGTGATATCATAAACCAATTTTCCAATAAAAAATTAACTAGTTCAAAGGAAATCAGTACTATACAATTTAACTTATTCATATACGACATATGTTTATCCTAACATCTTTATCTCAACATCCAAAACATATTAATAGTTATTTCCATTACTCAAAAAAATCATGTTTCCATTAAATAACTTTTGGATTTTGTTAGTACCATTTAACATAAACCTGAAAATCCATAATGAAAAACTTATACAAACAATCCTTACATAAATTATGATTCCAATACCATTATCCCGAAATTTTAATACCTAACCACTTCAATTATTCCACCTCATCCTTAAGATAACAATTAGGCTTCATCTTCCCATTACAAAATATCTCTATCATTTAATAAAACATTATTTTTCTATTCATCATCAATAGTAAAATCATTACTAAAAAAACCTTGGTGATTACCTTCACAAGCTTTCCCCTCAGGTGCTTGATTTTCATAATGTCCATACCTTCCACATTTAAATAATTCAAACGTTAATGATACCATATGAAGACTATTATTATCATCCATTTAGTTATCCAAACTTTTCACTTTTTCTTTGTAGTTTATTTCATCGTGTCCTTATTTTTTACAACCAAAACATCTTGTTGTCCCTCTAAGACATTCCATTGAGTGCTTATTAAAAAATTATTGACATAAAAGAAACTAAATCTTTTTTTCACCATGGTCTCCATTACCCAAACTCTCAATTAAACTCATCCTTATCTTCATCACTGAGTTCGATAGTCCTTTAAGATTCACATTGTTAATCATTTTCTATGATAATTGATTAGGCATAATCACAATTTCCTTTATTCCAGTCATCATCCCATTTAGTTCCTCATCAAAAAAAATTTCACCACATTCAATATTAACCCAATTCTCCCTAGTTCAATCAATTGACTAAAAAATTCATAGTGTCCGAAAATTCTAATCATAATGGAAACCATAGAGTCCAATAATTCATTTATAGAAGGTATAAATTAAGAAACATTGTTTCTAATCTATTACATCGTATGTTTAACATAGTTCATCCATGATCATCATCTATTTAAAACCTTCATGATGGTTCATAAAGAGTTGTTGAATTTCTAAAGCATATCGTCTGGGAGTGTCAAACTAAGTGTTCAGCAAGACCCATTTTTATACATTAGGGGATGATTGAGTCCAACTAAGTGTTCCTTTTTTAGAGTTATTACCCCTATGTACCTCTGTGCTAGATATTAATCCACATGCAGTGTCTAGATAGAGATGTAATTTCATAGAAACAAATCTATCAATCCTTTTCCAAAATTCCATGATATTTTCTTATACTTTAACTTATCCTTATAACAATCCTTAGAAAAATCCCATGATATATCCATAGAAATATCCCTAGGGATCTCACTAGTGCCTTCTCATCCTGGTTTCCAAAGGTTAACTAATCCTATAATCTGATAGAAACTATAGAATCACATGATTCTCAAACATAGATATTATATCCTTTCAAATGAATTATTTATAAATTACAGAAACACTTGCCTAAGGACCATAATAGTTTCGTGTTTTTTGGATACTAGGTACAAAATCTTTTAATTTCATGAAATATCTTCAACATATCCCATAAATATCATCCAATCTAGTACTCTTCACAAACATACCATACATAAAACCATTCTCTATAACCTGGGTAAAGAAAAGAAAAAAATGGTTAGATTAGGTTCTCAATAACAGTAATCAAGGGATATACATAAAAAAACATGAATATAAGGGTATGAGAACATGATAAGAACAATTTAAAACCATACTCTTCATATCAAAGATCACAATGTTGAGTCATGTCATAAATATTGATATTTCATAAGATATGAATCACAAGGGAATCAAATAACATGATCCATGAGATCATTTTATTGGAATAAGACATAAAATTAGGATCACACATATCATTGTTAATAAGGGTCAAACATGTTGTTGGGAACATGTAATAAATGAGACCCATAGAATTGTTAAAATTTAATCATGTTAATGTATAACACTGTGAACATGTAATCATGTTCACACATACCAAATTTACTCATGAGATATCCATATTTATCCAATGCATTGGACGGATATATAGGACTCATCTGTCACATAATGAAAATCATACATATGTGTTCCAAAAGATCATAAGACATTCATTATATCATAACGCATAAATTTAAATAGATTTCATAAGAATAGTATCATAATATAACATATGGTAAAGAGAAAGGTTTTATAACCATTTCATCATTCCATCATAGAATAACCTATTGAAAAGGAAGCAGGTTTCATTAGAATTTTATCATGGTATAAACCAGAGAAGATAAATAGGTTTTATAAACATCTTGTCATCATAAACCATTGAGATAAAGATTAATAATGAAATCATTGGACTATATCTGCAATAAATAATAAGTTTCCTCAATGGATGTAATCTTAAATGAATAATTATTTTGAATAATAAATCACGTGAAACATTTCTTTGAGGAAGATAAATTTTAATTTAAAATAACCTTTTAAAAAATAAAAAATCATAAAATATTTTTCAAATCCTTTTCTTGGAAAATAATCTTGAAAAATTATAAGTGAATCATTAAAATCATTTAAAACATTTCTTGTGGAAAATATCCATTCTTTTTTGAAAATAATTTTGTAGAAAATATATCATTTTGAAAATACTTTTCTTTCAAAATAACCTAGAAAACTTATAAAGGAATATTTAAAAATAATTTTAAATATTTCATGTGTAAAATAACATTTTATCATTGGAAACCAATTTTAAAAAACGTAAAACATTTTGAAAACAAGTTTTTACAAGAAGAAGGGTTTTATACCGAAGAGAGAAATAAAGATAAGTTTTCATAAAAAGATCATTTTGAACTCTTGTGTATATAAGGAGAGGAAATAAAATGGAAAATGTGTATTCGCTTAAAATAACTATTAGATAATAAAATTCATGAGTTTCTTGAGTTATATATTGTAATATTTCACCATTGGATGCATATTAATTAATAATCCCGACAAACGATGAGATTGTATCATAAAACCATTTCAACTTTGGTAAAATTGAATCATAAGACCAATGAAATAATTACATTAAATGAAGAATATATGTAAGAACCCGGTCCTTTTTCTTGAGGTATGGGTTTCTTCTTTTCCTTTTTCCTTATGTTTTTTTGAGAAAATAAAGAAAATGGGGAAAATCCTGAATTTTGTGACTACACGCCATGTACTTTGGCCGTGTGGGATGGGTACACAGGGCGTGTATGCATGCCAGCAATGAAGGGTGTAAAAACTAACTACACTCTGAGTATAGGGTATTTACATGTCGTGTATTCAGTCGGCAGGTGAACAGTAAGGAAGTGGAGGCAGCCTCCAGCGGAGCGACAGTACACGCTGTGTAATCGAGAATACACGTCGTGTACTCATGTCGGTAAGTGAACAGTTCGGCGGTGAAAAAGTATCCGCCAGAGGAGCAGTTAAATGAGAAAAGTACACGTCGTGTACTTGAGAGTACATACCGTGTAGTTTTTTTTCACTTAAAATGGGCAGTAGCCTCCTCTGTTCACAGAGGAAGCTTGGAACGCCGGAGGAGAGTGGGAGAGATGGCTGGACCTTGGAGGATCTCCCTACCGCACATCGGGAACCCGATTCCTACGCCATCTATCTCCTTGGAACCACATGGGTGAGTTATTCCTCCTTATCGTGTGTTTCTTACCAATTCTTTCCTGAGGGAAAGTTATTTGAGTTTGAACAGGTTTATGTTCATCTCAGATCTGCGCCGTTCTCGTTTGTTTCGGGAGGCATCGTTCACGTATACCGATCAGGGGCGATCGAGGTAGGTGGTCTGATGTTTATTTCCAACTGTGTGTTGAAATTGTGTATCGTTGTGCCACGAACCCATATTTGGGGTGTCGTATGGATAAGGACTTGGCTGTTTTAAATACCTAGAACTGTATAGGTGATTGAATGTAACTTTAAACTGTTGTTTGGGATCACTGCTTGGATCCAGGACCACCCCGGGGGTGCGTTCCTCTGTTTAGCCATTTGGCCAAGATACCTGAGGGTATGCCATGATTATATTGATCATTGATTTTGACTTGAGAGGAATTGTATGTAAATTTCTTTCTTATGTGTTGGGTGTGGCCCAATTACTTGCTTAGCTTACGGGCAGTGGTTCTTTAAGTCTGAGGGAAATATTCGTTATGCCTGTGGGTAGTAGATTTTGTGCATGTGGGCGACACTTCGTATGCCTGTGGGCAATATATGTTATGTATGTGGGCAATTACCTGTGGGTTTAGACTCTTCTTACCTGAGGGTAAGGTTTGTATGTCTGAGGATAGTGTTATCATGAATGTTCACCATGGTGATTTTCATATGTTGTACCTGTCAAGTTAAAGCACATGCTTGACATGGTTCAATGAATATTAAAAATAGCAATATAACTGGTAAAGTTAGATACTTTAGAGTACTGCTTAGTTTATTGCATTTACTACTACACACTGTTGTTGTACATTTTCACTAACAGTTGGGCACAGGCCTTTGGTGGTTGCCTACTGGGATTCATTTCTCACACCCTATTTGGGTCATGTCTTCAGCCTAAACAGACTATATTGATGCAGGTGTCGATAGGGGAAAGGGTCCCTATACAGGTACATGATTGTTGCAGAGGAGTAGGAGAGCATGGGACTGAGATTAGGCTCGCGATGCTGTTGAGCTCCTATTGCACTGTTTTGTATTGTTTTGTTTTTGATGTACCTTGTACTTTGAGTTGTATTGTATTGTATTGCATTGTATCCTGTTCTGGCTATTTTCATAGAATTAGTGACATGCTACATCTTTATATATATGTATGACTACTGGTTCTCTTTACTTGAGTTGTCCATTTCAGTTGTATATTGCTTACTGCTTCCATTGTTGGTTGTTATTTATCTATTCCGCTGCGCTACACTTTGACAAATGAGGGCATAGTTTCCCCCCTATCAGACCTGGGCATTCGCTGTTAGTCGACAGCCTCTGGCATTTGGGGAAATGCACTTGAGGTCATGTGACCAACCGGGTTTGGGGCACCCATTGAGTGGCTCCTGGATTCGGGACATTACAATATAATATCATTATAATAAACAAATTCTAAGATATTACATTTTAAAGAGGCTGTATATTCACTTCATTAAAGAAGTGCGGTGCATAACATAACATATGTCTGAAAGAATGTAAATTAAGACAAAAATATATTATAAATTTGGTAAAATTTGAAACATAAACCAATTGAAAGAGTGGTACCAAAATGGATATTTGAATCAAAATAATTTTTAGGATAAAAATCAGACAATAAATTCATGTTCATTATATACACCACATTATAGAAATAGGTTGTGAATATGGAATCAGTGTCACAGAAGTAAAAAAGTGAGACTGAAATCCCTCACTACTTTAGTAATATTTTGAATGGAATTAAAAAATAAATATTATTATCAAATGAAACATTAAATGTGACTAAAATATGATATTTATGATATAAAATTTCAATATGGTAGTATATTCATCACACAGAGGAAACGAGTGGTGAATTTTCTTACGTTATCCAGAAATAAAAGAGAAACTAGAAATGACATATCATGTTGGTAATATTTTTAATTTTAAGAATTAATAGAGAATAACATGAAATGAATAATTAAATAACATTAAAATAATTATATTCACTATATAACATGTATATGTTTCATTATATACAACACATAACAAAACAATTCGTAAATTAGAATTTGTATCCTAGAAATAAAATAGAGACTATAAATCCCTTTCCATGTGAATATAGAATTAATTTTTACATGTTTGAACCACCTGTATAATAAATGTAGTGTTTTTATACATATATTATAAAATCATAGACTAATTTATAATGTAATACTTTATTCCCTTATAATGATTCAACACCCATTCATCAATACATCATTTATAAAATAGTTATTTCTTGGTGTTAACTATTTCATTTTTTCATGAGTGTTTTGGTTCAGTAGTTTTGGTTTTTGTACATTGATTATCATTCCATAATTTCGAAAATGTTAAATGTGACATTAATATCATATATTTATATTTTATATATATATATAGATATATATATATTCATCACAAAATTTACAGAATGGAAGTTGAAAATAATTGTTCATAGGGACGATAGGTTGTGCGTATGCATAAAGATTGTTTATATCTTTATACAAATAGAATGAAAGAAAAGAAAATAATTAGGAACCTTTATAGAATTTTATGGTTTCTTATATATCAAATATGAAAATTATATTAATATTTATTACCTTCCTTGTAAATTTTTTGTGAGAACGAATCACAAAAATTCGCAAAGAAGTAGTATTCCGTACACAAGAGAGATGTTAGTGCATCACCCAAGGAATGAAAATTAATACATAATATATGTGATATAATATTTACAAAAATTAAATTATTTTATAAATATTATATAAATATACTAAATCCATAATTATAACCAATCGTTTTAGGTTGTGATGGAAAACAAATTATGTTGGTTCATGAGGCACTTGTCTACTGTACATATGATCAACGGTTTAACTTTCCATTTGATGGAAGAGGAGATTGATATAGGTTATTACACTAAAATAATAAAATATCCATATATATATATATATATCATATAATTATTTCATTATATTATAATTTTTAATAAATAATTAAAATGAGAAAAATAATAAAGAAAAATAAGGATCTTAGTAAAGAAAATGACATTAAAATAAAAGAACCTCTATTGGGTATCTTATTAATGACACCGATGTTGGTATTTTGGGATGAAAAAAGATATATAACATGGATAAGGATTATTGGGATGTATTTTTTTAGGGTTTTGATGAACTATAAGACATTAGTTGTGTGAATAAGTTGAGGGTCGTACTTGCCTTTTATATGTGGGTGAAAGGAACCCACAAGGAATATACAAGGATATTTCCCAAAAGAATAAAAAAATGGTAATTACCATGGAAAAGTTTCAAAATGAACATATATTCGAAATTTTGATGCATATATAGATATATGTCCATCCAATATCACTATTAAAAGTTCTATAGTCATTTTAACCATTATCTTCTTAGTTTAACCCTCAATAAAGTGATTTTTACCATAACTGTGAAAATTAATTTTTCATGTTTCAATGTTCATTTTAATTAAAAATGAAAATGAACATAATTTATAATATAAATTATTCTTATTGAAAATATATAATCCATTTTTTCAAATTTAATTTAGAGAATCACAAAATATTAATATAAAATTAATCACAGAGACATGTTGAGAAAAAAGTTTTCAGAGGGGAATTGTTCAAACCTTAAGGATGTTATTTATCCAAATTCAATATAAAATTGATTATAATTACCTAAATTAGATTAATATATATATATATAATTGAAATAATTTTACTTTAAAAAAATTAAAATATAATTTAACGATATAAATAATTAAAATGATAATGCATTTTTCAATTGAAATTATGTATTTTTTAATATTCATCAAAAAATTAATCTTCTGAGAAAATTATAAAAAAGACACCCTATGATATTTCTAAAATGATGATTAAAAAATTAACTTCTTTTGTATAAATTTACTAAAATTTTAAAAATTCAGTTTGATAATAGGTGGTAAAATAGTGAAAAAATTTCTTTTTAGTATAATAAAATAATTATTTCTAAATTTGGATTTATTCTTATATAGTGTTTAAAAAACACATAAGGTGGATTTTATAGAGTTTATTGAATTTATAATATATAAATGTCATTTAAATGATTAATTTTTTTTTAATTTATTGAGGTAATACATTTTTGTATTAAAATAGTTTTCATAAAATGATTTATTTTATTTTAAAATATTTTTTTAATTAATTAGTCGTTGAATCATTCAGTTTATATACATGCTTAAACCATATATTATTTTAATTTATTTAATAATATTTATACCAGATATTATAATTGCTATGTGGTAACTATCAAATAATAATATTGTAATATTATAACATATCTCATGTAAACTCAGGGTTTCATGTAATGTAAGCTAAACTCAATGTTACATGTAATTAAAAATATAAAAAAAAAATTAATTCATCTAAAAAGATATTTCAAAAAATCATTATATGTTACAAAAATCACCAAACCCAACATATTTTAATATTATACCCACTAACTATATTTTATCCAATATTAACAACCAAAACTTACTATCATTAGTCATTACCCCATTCACACATTAGACTCTTGTGTGTTTCTTAAGGATTCACCAACATCATACTCCCAAATCTAGGATGATTTTTCCATTATTAAAAATTTACATTATGATAACTGCATACCCCCATAGGTTCCCCTCCAAGGATTAAAAATAATGAAGAGGGAGAATGACCCCCGAGTCCCGCCAAACTTAGGACATGGGTTGGTAATAAGTAAATATGGTATAAAAATATCACAATTAGAAGGCATTAATCTCTATAATAATATAGTATTGGTAGATAGGGTAAAAACCCACTAATAAACATAAAATATAAAAAAATTAAACCCCAATGTATCCCTGTAACACCCTAATATTTTAATTATTTTTTCGAATAAGTTTTATTTTTTCGATAGCTTGTGTTACATGTAATACAGAGTTTTAACGAATCATGATAATTTGTTAATAATATTCTTTAAAAATGTCATTATATCATACCCATTAAATATATAAGTATTAATCAGAATAAACATAGTTTGAAAATTATTTATAATGGTTTGAGATAAATATAATATATTTATAAAAAAGTATATGGTTTTTAGTAAAGTCTTTAAATGGTCCCAAAATAATTTTTTTTCTCGAATGAATATTTTTATTGATTTTTATGAACAAATAATATTTGTTTTTTCAAAATTGAATAAAAAATTATTGATAAAAATAACTTAATTTTCTTATTCAACATTTCAGAATAATCTCTTTGTGAATTTTTCTTAATTTTCTGAAAAGAATAATTTCTCAGTGAATAGTGAAAAATAATGATTTTTAAAAAACTGCCTTTTCATTCAAAGGATTTACAAATTCTAATCTCATTAAAAAAATTAAAAGTAAAATTAGATCAATTTTGTTATTAATAAACCTACTTAGGATATTTTAATCAAATTTAAATTGAATTTTGATATTAAAATTTTTTATATTTATGAAACTTTTCCCCTTGGAAAGTCTTTTTTTATCACATATACCGGTTTAATTTGAAATTATATTCTATCACTAATATAAATGGAATTGTTTAAAAGTGATTACAGATTTGGATTCAGAATAATTAATATTATATAATATGTTTAAAATATTTTTTTGGTCAAAATGAATTGTAAAAGCAGTAAAAATTAATTATTATAGTCAAGGTCAAAATGAGTTTACGGACTATTAAAATAAAAATATAAGGGGTACAATGATATAAAAACAAGTATAAATCCCATTGTGTGGCCATAATAAGGCCTTATAACCTATTTTTTTAAATTAACAATTTTATCCTTTTTTAATTTTTGAATCATTGGTATAATATTTTTAAAAAAACTTCCAAGAGTATCCTTTATCCCACTTATAAAATGGAACCCCCTATCATCTCCTCTTCACACATCGAAAACATTTTTTTTCAACCAAAACCTTAAAAAATAGCTTAGTTACTGCCTATAAAACATCCTATTGTAATTGTACTTTTTTTAAGTTTCCTATGATTTTTTAATATATAAAACAAGATAGGTTCTCAAAAGAAGAGGTAAAATTATTGAACTTATGTACATGTTTTATTTCTTATTCCAAATCCACAAAATATTCTCCAAATATTATTATGTGAAAAAATATCTCAAATATACATATATATTTATTATTTTAATTTATTAAACTATACCCACCTAATCTTCCATCAAATTGAAGAAAACATTGATTGTGTTAATAGCGTACTACATACTTCTGGACCGATGTAATTAATTTTCCATAACCACCTCCCATGGATGGTTATAATGATGGATTTTATATATTTATATGATATTTATGACATAATTATACATTTTAAATAATGATATATCATACAAATTCTTACCTTTTACTCAATGGAAATATGATGACTTTGCTTGTGTGTATAGTGGACAACCGCCTCATGAAGAGATGTGATTTTTTATCAATTAGTCTTTACATTCAATGTATAAACAAATAATTTAATGAATATATGTTATATATATGAAATAATTATGACCGTGTAACTTTGATATTTATTTTTACATTCCTTTCATTCAACCTTTTGAGAAAATGGAAATAATGTTCCTGCATACGTATGACCTACCATCTATATAAACTGTGTAATTCATTTTCTATCGATAACATTTACATATTAATATAAATACATATATAATGAATATATATTATATTTACATCTTGGTTAAAATTCTGGATTTTATGGAACCATGATCAAACTTAAAGAATCAAAAATACCAAATCAAAACATACATAAACAAAAAATCAATTATTATACGAAACATGATTTAAAAACGTAATTTTCAATAAACAGGTGATACAAGGTTATATATGGTAAGATACATATGATTATGTTTCTATAAAATATTTATAAAAAGATATTTTTATTATATAGGAGGATCAAATGTGTATTAAGGATGTAGACACTTAAGTTAATGGATTTTGTCTCCAATTTCCTTCTCTAGGTCATTTGTTATGTTTTTTACATATCTTCTTTTATGAGGTGTATATACAGACTTTATGATAGTTTATATCATGAATTTATTTATTCTTATGATAGTTAATGTTTCATTTAATTTTATTATTTTATGGGGCTTACGATTAAAAGGTTAAAAAATCATGTAAGTACAATTTCGTCTCATTTTTATTTCAATGGGACACATGCCCTATACACCACTTGTTTATTTTGTGTGGTTTATATAGTTACCATGAATGTAATTTATGATACTTATCATGAAAATTATGGGATATAAATATCCATGTATTTTTTGAATTTCATGGGGATTACTATTCAAAAGATACCAAAGTGGTAATGGTTTTATGTTACAATATCAGTGGTTATCATGGTTTTTTTATTATTCTTTTGATGATGAGATAATATGATCCACCTCTTAATAATCACAATTTTAGTTATATAAATTACATGTTTTAAATTAAATTTCAACTCTATATGTATGCAATATTATAAATGAATGTTTTTAAAGAAAAAACCATATTAATTTCTTTAATTGGTTGAAAACCATTTTTCTTCCATCTCCATGTATTGTATAAATGTTTTAAATTTTTTTACCATTCCCAAATGATTTACATAGTCTTTTATACACATTTTTTATTTTTTAACATAATCTTTAAAATTAATATTCTTTTTATTTTCTAAATGATGTAATTTTTACTTTTTTCTAGAAATATAAATAGAATATTTTTTTAATGTGTACATCATGAATGCAATTTTTTATCGTCATGACCAATCAATTATTTGAATCATAGTTTACATGTTTATATTGTTATTTTCAATGAAAATTGTATCCTTCATCAAATTTAAAATTTTGGATTTTGTATAAGTAGATTATAATGAAACTGATATTTTCATCAAGAATATTTTAATGAGATTTTAAGAATTTCTATTCATAAATGAAAACAACCATTGGTGTTACTATTGTTTTACTAGGAATATGATCCAATGCTACCATATTTACTCTTTATTTAGGTGGTTTATTTTCATTATTATGATTGAAATATTATTATGAACCCATTCCTTTTCAATAGGTTATGATATGATGAATTGGTGAAAAATTTATGAAACCTATTTTTTTCATAAGTATATTTATGGTAAATTTTTTATCAAACCCATTTATTTTCATGGGTTCTAATTTTATGATTTTTTTGATCTTATGGAACTCATATATATTATTATTATCATGTGATGTGTGGGACATATACCTCCCTCTAGTGTATCGGTTGAAGATTGATATATCATGAGATAAACATGACTAGAATGGGGCATATCAATCTGGAACTTTATCCACTATGATAGTTTTGGGAGTGAACCTTGATTACTATGATGGTTTTTTGTGTAAACCCATTCCAGTATGATAGTTTTAGAAATGATCCTAGACTACTAATGAAAATATATTATATGGTTATCTTTATTCAACAAATATATGTGTTAGGGGAATATTATGCTCTCATAGCTCATCTTCATTTATTACATTATCATTCATATCTTATGAACTTACATGATTAATTCCATGAAACTTGTTAATGACCTATGGTATTCATGTTATAGTTTTAAAATGTTATTTTCTTATCATTATAGCCTTATAAACTAGTTATGTTGATATCCCCCTTTCATACCCTTACTGATAATCCTATATCGCCCTTTCTTAAATTTATTTTCCCCATGTTATAATGATAGGTATTTGTATTTTATGTCTACAAAGGGATATAGTTATGAAGAAATTAGTGGGAGATGATATAGTTCTTAGATGAACTATTTGTCTCAGTATCCATGTTTCAAAAGGCACTATACGTAAATGATTTTGGAGTATATTGTTATTATATATAATATATATTCATCTATTTTGAAATGTTATATATGTATGAGAAGTATGGTTATTTATAGTTGGTATCATAGATTTGTTTTGTTAAACTATGAAAATAAGGATGATAAAAATTTATCATGTTTCCTAAGGATATCTCTAAGGATAAGTAGGGGGTTGAGTCAATGTATAGATAAATGTACTTGAATTATTATTTAAGGATAAAGTGAGGGGTTTTAAGAAATTAAATCCATGTATAGGTAATAAAAGTGGATGTGGATCCAGAACATTTTTACCTTAGGGTGATGACTCTGAAAATAAAACATTGACTTGGGCTTGATCATCACATAGTTCTTTAAAACAGAAATAGTTGCACACCTGGTTCTACACTTTTAGAGGATATGTTTTGGAAATTCTCAAAATATTTATGAACCATCATGAAGGATTTTAGTAATGGACATTAATGACTACGTCTTTCCCTAACATGTCATATATTGGAGGAAAAGTGTTATGATTTAGACCTCCTATGAATTATTTTTCATGATTTATCATTTTGATCGATGATTGTTGATGTTCAAAAAAATAATTTTAGTTTCATTATGGAATTTAAGACATATTGATTATTTTGAGGTGGTAATTGGTTTGATCAAATATTTAATTACCCTATTTCATCTTAGTTATACAATTTTTTTTATATTAAGAATATTCTCAAGCATTGTTAATTCATAATGTAACACCCCGACCTCAGTTACCCAGAGTTGGTTCATTATTACATGACATTGGCATGATACAAGTAATCATGCCCAAAATCCTGATTAGTTTAGTATCCTTGGAAGTACTAGATACATAAATAAGTTTTACATTACATTATGAATTTAAAAAACAAAAAAATTGTGTCTCCATAGAACAAACTCATATCCCTTAGCCTATCCCTATAGGTCAGTCATAATATACATCTTCACATTCTGTGAAAAATAAAACATAAGAAATGGGTGAGCTCAGATGCTCAATAAGGATAACAACATAGAAGAAACTTTCATAACTAAGCATAAACATTTAAGGAGATGTATAAGACTAAAACACAATCCATTTAAACTTAAACTACAAAATAATATAGAAAAGATAAATCAAATAATTCCATTTACTTATTTGCATTGATATTCTATTAGTCTAATAATTACATGTAATATTAATATCTAATTTCATAATGATGGAATGCATAATGCCAGAAATCATAACCACATAGTTAAGGCCTTGTTCCAAGTGTACATATAAGATTTTGTCAAGGCCTTGTACCAAGACACTAGTTTGTCTAGTGAGACCTACCGATGCATCGAGGAGCTATTGAAGGCTTAACCCCTCACTTACTAAGTCCAATTCATTCCTCATATGAAAAGGGTGAAACATAACATAAACACACATACTAAAACTAGCATAATAAATGTTAATACTTTAACAATAAACCAAGAATGGTATAAAAATAGCTCATCCTCAGTCAAACATATCATAACTCATTCATTACAACATGAAAGATTTTATTATAGTAAATCAACCTCAATCAAGAATAATATCCATTAAAGGATGTTGTCATAGTTGAAAATAATCAATAAAAATCTTTAAGAGAAATACCCCTTTTCATGAAATCATTTAAAAGATGCATAATTTATAAAGGAATTCATTTAAAAGATATTTTTTAATCAAAGTTTCCCATACCACTTTGAAACTTTTGAAAGAAATTTACACTTTAAAACAAACATGTCCACATAAATAAATACTTAAAATCATTTTGAAACCATGGACATTGATTACAAATATTTAGAAAATTAAATCTTTAAAAACATTTAAAATGATGATATAGTTAAATATCCCCTTTCATAAAAACTTAAAATATTCCTTTTTAAAACATTTTAATGAAACATTGACATAGATTATAAATATGACCCAGTAGATACTTACAGATATACAATATCAGATAATAATGAGATTGAAGAAATAACCATCACCCTATACTTTTCCTTGGTTGAGGGTACGTTAACCCCCTATAAAATAGTTAATTCATTGTTATTAAATTATACAAGAACCACATACATAAATATGATATCATATATGATCTTCTAATATTGCTTTGTTAATAATATTTTTGTAGTATCATTGTTTTGGGTGTTAACTGATTCGTTTTACTTTATATGTTTTGTTACGTAAGTCATGTTTGTCATGGATAGGATGTATTTGCTTCATATAGACAATTATATTAAGTTCTTAAACATTATTTTTAATCATAAAATGAAAATTATTCTTGGATGGTTACAATGGGGAATGAATCACATTGCGTTTGTGGAGACGATAATCCGTACATACACATGAGCAACAATATCATTCTGTTGATGGTAAAATCATATGTAATTGGATGGTAAATAATATATACAGAATCATTAACATGTTATATATATTATTTACATCAATTTTACTCATTATTATACCCATCCAAATAATGATGTGTTGAATAACAAACTACACCATGACGTGAAGACGGTAAGATGTACGTAAGCATGTATGGTGACTTTCTCATTCATAGGATGGATAGAATAATGAATATGGTTGTACCATATTTATAGTAATATAAAAAAATTTATAAGGTACTGGAGTTATTATTTTTTTATGGAAACAACAAATAAAGAGGAAGTGGAAGAAGAAAATAACTTTGAAAGAGGTGAGGAAATTATTAACTCTTCTTCGGGTTCTTCCTTTGGATTTGATCAAAAGGTCTCCATAGGTTGAATTTCTAATAAAATTAAGGCCTCTAGGTTTATGTTAGGGTATTTGGGAGGATATTATATAGTTTTTTGGCTGATCAAAATAAACTTGGAGGTGTGATTTTGAGAGAAGGGTAAGTACCCTTTTATAAGAGAGGTGAGGGTCACTATAGAAAAAACATGAAATATTATTTTATTATTAAATCATTTTTGGTTTATAACGTCTCCAAATGAATTTATTTAGAGTATATTTTTGGTATGGGTCTAAAACATTTCAACCAATAGGTTTTAGACATGTTTAGGTCACCATATTAACCTTATCTTTTAGATTTAACTCTTTGTTAAATAGTTTAACTTTTACCATGTCTTCTTGTATTATTATAATAAATGGTTAATACACTTAAAATAAAATCAAAGAGAACCCCAAGTGGTTAATTATTGACTTATATAAACTTTTCTAGGTCATTTGGCTGAACCTTATATTTTTAGGAATATTATATCATTTAATAAAATAGTATTTTTTAGAAACTCACACTACAACATAAACAGTGTTTAGCGGCGGTTTTGTGGCGGCGGTTCACAAAACCGCCGCTAAACGTTATCCGTGAAAGATTTCGCGGCGGTTTTTAACAAACCGCCGCGAAACCCAACCTATTTTGAAAAGCCGCGACGCTTTCCCCTCCCCTATCGCATACCCGTCTTCCCCGATCCCCCTCACAAACCCTCCCCTCTTCCCCGATCCCCGTCCCGCTACCTCCGGCGACACCCGCGCCCTCCGGCGACACCCGCGCCCTCCGACGACACCCGCGCCCTCCGGCGGCCGCCGCGGCCCCCGAGCCCCCCGGCGAACCCTGCACCCCCCCCTCGACCGTCGGTGACCCCCGCGCCCCCGCGCCCCTCGCGCCCCCCACGCCCTCCGGCGACCGCCACACCCCCCGCGGCCTCCGGCAACCCCCGCACCATAATTTCAGTCCTCCCACCATAATTTTCAGGTTTATTTATATATAATTTTTATTTTTTCCACATTTTAATTAGGGATATTGTGATTTTTATATTCCAAATATCGTTGTAGTGTGTTTTGGTCTTTATTTTGGCAGGTTTGAGCTGTCATCATCAAAGGATTACATGTGTATTCATAATTAAGAATCTATATATAAGTTCTCCATTTATATATATTCAACCTTGAAAGTATTAATATATATCATGGGGCTATATGTGCTTATATGTGTATATGAAAATGAATATGTGTATCATTGAAAAGGGGTATATGAAAGTATAGTCAAATATGTATAGATCCCTTATACATATTTGTACACCTTAATATGTATATATGGACTAGGTATCATTACATATGAGTTAAGGTGAATATGTGTGCATTTGAAAATATTAAAATTTGAGATTCCATCATCTATTTTAGCATGGCTTGAGTTTTAGGTAGTTTCCATATTCATGTTACCATTATTTGAATTCCATGATAGCATGGATGTTTTTTAATCTGTTATTCATTATTTTATCAATTGAATATTGTATATCTTTTTATATATATTATTGGTTTTATTTCTCGGAATGTATCTCCCAATGTGGTTGATATAAATTATCCTAAACATTTAAAATGTGTTTTAAGGTGTAAAGCGTGATTTCAAAGTGAGTTTTCTATCGTGTGATTTTCTATTTAGAGATAATGTTTTGAAAAAATGGTAAGATGGTGTCAAGCGTTTTGAGTAATGTGTTGTGAAGAGGATCGGGCCGATGGGGAATATATTGGATATTCCATGATGGTATGACTTTATGTGAATTATTTCTTTATGTTTCATTTTAGGTGATGTTTCATAGACTTCTCTATAGAGTCCATGTGGCTGAATTTTTGTTGGAGGCCGAATCATCCTTTAAGAGAATCTAGTTCATTTTATGGATCACAATGGGATGGTTTTGCAAGGTAGTATTGTACCTTTTGTTCTAGTTTTATTACTACATAGTACCATTAAAGAAGAGACATGGGAGGGGAGATGAATATGTAGGAATAGTGGTCCAATCTCTTTTTTAACAAAGCTTTTATTACTATATAGTACCATTAAAGAAGAGACATGGGAGGGGAGATGAATATGTAGGCATAGTGGTTCAATCTCTTTTCTGACAAAGCTTAGTGATACTTTGAAATGTGGCTCAAAGCTAAGACATTTCATGTTAGGGAGGGTATGATATTCTATGATTTTTTCAGGTACTTTCTCATTTCAATTTTACTTTAAATAGATAATTTTGGGATATCAAAATGTTTACTGGATGTATGAACAGTTTTTGGGGTGTCCAGGGTTTTTAGGACACAAAAGGTTGAAAAAGTGCCTATCCAGGTCAAGTAATACGATCAGAGACCAGTTAGTAGTTATTGTGTTCCCTAACCATGATTTACAAGAGGTGGGGTAAATTCAATGAAAAAATAAGGAAAGGGGGAGAATAAACCAAGTGGAAATGGATAACCCATTCCTCATGGTTATAGCATGACTTAACAAACCATACAGGCTTTATCGAAGATCATGTGACTAGCCCGCATTTCTATCCAACAGTCCAGCATTTCTAAAATATTACTTTTGAATAGCATGAATTGTCTTTAAAGTTTCCACATGATGAACTTTTTCCCAGCAATACTCATACACTGATCCTTTCTTTTCAGCTTCATTCCATCTCTCATAAATCAGATGAAGTGCCAAACAACAACTATTGTTTGTTTTATATTCATGGACTAGATTATGCATTAGAAACCATTAGTGGTGGACTACTTAATTTACCTCACACACCATATCGAAGTTCCACCTGGCCTTCCCTATGAACCCCCAAACATGTCCCTTATAGGTTTCTATTTGGAACCTTGATTCCTCCACATCCACTCTACAGTTTTCTCCACATTTCCATGACTAACATAATTCTCTCCACCTTAGGAGGGTCATTATCACTAATTTATTCAAGAAATTCAAACACCATGTCTCATGCTTCCATCACAAGATGAACCCCAAAACTTAAATGTGGCCATTTAGATTTCCCTAGAACAATAAAACAAACATTACCCATTGTGAAAATGGTTTCAGTGAATGTAGTTAACTTGATTTAAAATGCATTATGATCAGTTTCGATCACACATCAAAGGGGTGTTGTTTGAGGCAACATAAATGTGTGATCGATGGTGTTATGATAAGTGTGTATCCCGATATTCTTATTGTTCCTAAATGAGGTGTTGACGCTGTCTCCTATGGACCAGACTTGTTCAGTTGGTCTGAAATGGTAAATGTGGTCAATGAATCATCTTTATTATATTATGCATACTTTATGGCCAATGGTTCATCTTTATTATATTATGTTTCTGTAATCTTAAACTATCGTATATTTTGTGTAGGCACATTGTGATATACATGGATAAAAGCTGGATCACATTACCGAGGAACACATCTCAATATGTTAAGGGTTTGAATGGGTTTTTAGATTTTGCAATTTCTAATCGATCCGTTGAAGGGAGAATAAGATGTCCATGTCCTAAATGTAAATTTAGAACATGGTTGAAGAGAGATGAAGTTTATGAACATTTAATACTGAAGCAATTCCCTGAGCAATATTTGTGTTGGATTTGGCATGGAGAATCAAACAATACAGAAAGATTGAGGACTGATGTTAATCCACAGAATGAGGTCCCAAGTTCTTCGACAATGGAAAATGAAATGCAAAACCTCATAAATGATGCATTCGGCACTGCAAGACACCACTATGAGCATCAAAACATATCAGAACAACCAGAAGAGGGTGCTACAAATTGCAACGTGACAAGTGATGTTTCTGAGACTGTAACACAAGCAGATCAAGATTGTAACATATCATTGGATCCTCTTGATTCTGTGGAGCCAAATGTAAGGGAAAACTTCAGTGAGGAAAATGCATTTCATGATTTAGTTGACGATGGAAATCAAGAGTTGTATAGTGGGTGTTTGAAATATTCAAAGCTTTCATTTCTACTGAAGTTGTACCATATCAAATGTCTATGTGGAATTACAAAGAAGGCAATGTCCATGTTATTGGAATTGATTCGTGATGCATTTCCTGAAGCAAAAATCCCAGAATCGTTTTATGATATGAAAAAAGTTGTTAACAAGCTTGGTCTGAATTATACAAAAATACATGCGTGTCCCAATGATTGTATGCTTTACTGGGGAGAGGATTCAAGTAGACAGAATTGTAAGAAATGTTCTTCTTCTAGATGGCAGTCAAAGGGTGATGTTGGAAGTATGACTGAACATAATTTCACGGAGAAGAAGAAAAGGAACACACCTGCAAAAGTTTTGCGTTACTTTCCTTTGAAGCCTCGATTGCAAAGATTATTCATGTCATCAAAAACCGCCGAACACATGAAGTGGCATGCTGTAGATAATAACAATGATGGGTTAATGAGACATCCACGGGATTCCCAATCGTGGAAGACATTTGATTCATTACATCCAGATTTCTCAGCTGATCCTAGGAATGTTCGATTGGGATTGGCTGCCGATGGATTCAACCCATTTGGGACTTTGAGTACGAGTTATAGCATTTGGCCAGTTGTTTTGATCCCTTATAATCTGCCTCCGTGGATGTGTATGCAACAAACATCTTTTATCATTTCGATGATTATTCCTGGAAAACAAATGCCTGGAAATGATATTGATGTATACCTGCAGCCTTTGATTGAAGAATTGCAGGAGTTATGGAGCAACGGTGTTGAGACATTTGATGTTTCTTCTAAAACAATGTTTAAAATGCATGGTGCTTTAATGTGGACCATTAGTGACTTCCCTGGGCTTGGGAATTTATCTGGTTGGAACACTTATACGGGTTTGGCTTGTCCCGTTTGTAACTTTGATTTCGAGCCCAAACGGCTACCTCACAGTAGAAAATGGTTCTTCTTGTGCCATCGAAGATTTCTTGATGCATCTCATAGATTTCGGCTGAACAAATCAAAATTTAATGGTTGCATTGATCGTAGACCACCTCCAAAGTTGTTAACCGGTTCTGAAATATTGACACAGCTTGAAAATGTTAAAACAGAATTTGGGAAGGTTCATCATTTGAATGATAGCGGAAAACGAGTGCGAAGTGCATCGTCAAGTGAAATCAGAACGCAACAATGGAAGAAAAAAAGTACATTCTTCAAACTTTCGTATTGGGAATTTAATTCTTTGCGCCACAATCTTGATGTGATGCATATTGAGAAGAATGTATGTGATAATTTGATTTTCACATTACTTAATGAGCATGGAAAGTCGAAGGATCATCTCAATGCTCGCAAAGACTTACAAGTAATGAACATAAAACGTGATCTCTGGCCAGATGAGAATGAAAAGTATGCTCCGGCCATTTTTTCATTGAAAAATAGGGATAAAGATACGTTCCTTCAAATTTTAAAGAATGTGAAGGTATCTGATGGGTATTCGAGTAACATCTCGAGGTGTGTTGACTTGAAGAATCGTAAGTTATATGGATTGAAAAGTCACGATTCACATGTTTTGTTACAACAGTTACTACCATTGGCATTGCGTACATTATTACCTGAAAAAGTTACTGCTGTTGTACTCCATTTCTGCACATTTTTCAGACAGTTATGTGAGAAAGCTCTACATCCATTTCAGCTGGACAACCTACAGGAGAGGTTTGTATTGACCCTTTGTGCAATGGAGATGATCTTCCCTCCATCGTTTTTTACTGTCATGATGCATTTAACTGTGCATTTGGTTGACGAAGCTAAATTAGGAGGCCCCGTTCATTATCGATGGATGTATCCAATTGAGAGGTATTTTATTTATATGTTTCCAGTTAAGTAAACATTTTTTGGCATTTAAATAAATGCATAATATTATTATTATTTTTTCACAGATATCTTGGGCATTTGAAAGCATACGTGAGAAATAAAGCTCAACCAGAAGGCTCTATTGCTGAAGGCTATTTGGCCGAGGAGTGTCTCACCTTTTGTTCCAGATATTTGGATGATATTGAGACAAGATTTACTCGAGTTGGACGTGTTGACGACACATCAACTCAATCTCAAATGCATCAGAAATCAAAAATATTTCCTGCTATTGGCCGATCAGTTGGGAGGACCTCATACGCGACACTAACAGAATTGGAATTATTACAGGCACATAGATATGTGCTGCTGAATAGTGAAATTGCAAATCCATTTATTGAAGAGTTGAGGATACAAACAAAGAGACGAATGAGAAGCCGAAAACGAAATGAAAAAGATATAACGAAAGCTGTGAATAAAGAGCTGGTAGAATGGTTTGCACGACGTGTAAGTTTATAAATATTGCAATAAATACGAATATTACTTTGACACATACAATTTGCAAATCTATTAAATTATATTTTTTTTTTCAGATCATGAATACTGATACTCGAGCTGACTTTTCAGAATATTTGAAGTTTCTTGCTAGAGGTCCTATAAAACAAGTTAGAAAGTTCAACGCTTATAATGTGAATGGTTTTAGATTTCGTACAGTCGATCGAGAAGTGGGTTTGAAAACACAGAATAGTGGTATTTTTACATTTGCTGAAGTGGAATACTATGGAAAGCTGCATGATATTATTGAATTAAAATACCACGGGCATTTTTCTGCTGTTTTATTCAAATGCAAATGGGTCGATTTTATCAGAGGTGTTAAAAGAGATTCATTGCAATTTACTTCTGTAAACTTCTCTCGCTTGATGGATGTTGGTGATCGTGAACTGCATGATCCATATATCTTAGCATCGCAGGCAAAAATGGTATATTATGTGAATGATGTTGCGGATGAAGGGTGGAGTGTAGTTACTCACGTAATACAAAGAGATTTGTATGATATGGGTGATGAAGTGGAAGATTTGACCTCTGCAATCGAATTTCATCAACAACAGGAAGCAGAATTATTTGTCCATCATGATATTGAAAATATTGGTCTAGCAAGGATGAATGAAGTGGATGAAGCAATGGAGCAGGAAACCGACATGATTGAAGGGGAAAATGATTGTATGTACAATTATTTATTCATTCAGCAACTACTTGTTTCATTTCTGTAGTCATTCATTATCATTGTTATATATATATTGTTTGTTAATACTGGGCATCTATTATCATTTTTAATTTTTTTTCTGCATGAATTTTTTGAAATATATATTCTGAACTTAATTTTATTTGATTAAATGACAGGAATGCCAAGGAAGAAGCGGTACACTATTCCTTCTTCTTCTGCGACAGATGACGATCCGTCTGTCCCCACAGCATCATCTCCCCCTGCACCATCTCTGACACCATCAGTGGATGCCTCATTAGAGGATGAGTCATCGCCTCTCCCTACAGGAGCTTCAGCAGCGGGGCAGCGACACGCCCACTCCAGTTCATCACGGACATTCTGGAGGGTCGCAGTCATAGGTACAAATTTTAATTAAATAAATTTATTGCATTTTGTTTATAGTAATTGTTTGCTCATTGCAGATGAAGACAATGAAACCGTGGAAAGAGACATAAAAAGTTCTGATGTTTGGAACATGCATGGCAAGAAGATAGTGGTGCCATTTGATTCTTATGGGGTCCCGACGGATGACGCCGCAGGTTTACTTGGTCAGATTATAGGTCAGCTGGCAGCGGAGCCCGTTTCCCTGCCTATTTCGTATGATGATTGGAGGCATATGCCTCCAAACTGGAAAAATGAAGTTTATTATTCTCAGATAAAGGTAATTTTATTACTTTATGGTTTAATTGAATGTCATTTTACTAATATATTCAAAATGAATTTCTGTATACAGATGTTCTTCCACTTTACCGTTGCTGATGTGATAGCACGGAAGTGGACATTGAAAAATCTTGGAAAAAAATGGAAAGATTTCAAATGGAGGTTGTGGTGTGATGTCAACGATTCTTCGTTGACCGTGCAGCAGATGTATGAGAAGATACCCAGTGGGGTACCGAAAGAACAGTGGAAGGTTTTTGTCGATAGACATCGTGATGAGAAGCGGATGGTATTGAAATATATATTATTATATTATCCTCATTTTACATTTATAAATGTACATGAAGAGGAGATAGACATTGAATACAATACTATTAAATTGAATTTTATTTATTTCAGGATCTCTCAAGAAAGAATGCTTCAAACCGGGCGAAGCAGGTAATCCCGCACACTGCGGGTTCAAAAAGCTTTTCAAGAAGCCGAATGTCATTGGTAATCTTTTAATTAGTTTAAATATTTATAAGATAATATTATCTATTTAACATATTTGATTGATGATTTATCTTTGTTTAATGCAGTCACAGAGTTTAGGGCATGAAGCATCCCGAACAGAACTGTGGCTGGATGTTCATAAAAAAACAGATGGAAGTTTTGTTAATGAACCTGCCAGAGAAGTTGGGGTATGAAGTCAATTATTTATTATAATAACTTAATATCAGTTTTTACTGTGTTAATATATATTGATATTTGATTTATAGGTAAAAATTAAAGAAAAATGGGATGCCAATCCTGGGCAATCCTACTCAGTCTCCCAGGATGACCCGGTTGGTCAAGTCCTTGGGAAGGAGCATCCTGGTAGAGTGCGCGGGATGGGTTTGGGACCCGTACCATCTGAGGTCTTTCGCATGCCATCAGGGATTTCGGCCTCATCTACTCCTGGTTATAGTCATTTCATACCTGAAGATGCTCAGAGGGAGATGTCTGCTCTACGAAACACAGTTCACCAGCAGGGGAATCAGATATCTGATTTACAGAAAGAGTTGCTTGAAATACGTCAGCATATGAGCAGATATGCCCCCGGTGGTAGTGCATCGGGTAGTGGTGAGCAGGTAAATCACAAAAAAATCAAAATCATTTAGTTTGCAAACTTTTATTGGTTTTAATTTTTATTATAAATATGCAACAATATTTAATTTTCAATATAATGTTCTTACAGGTGGCAGCAGGTGGTAGAGATGAAGGTGGAGAGGGTGACGATGCAGCATCAGATGATGAGTAGTAGTATTGTTGATGTGTTGAACAAGTATGATAACAGTTGGTTTGTAGTAAAAGCATTTCATTTTCTGAAAATTATTTCTTTTTAGCACTCTAGTGTTGTTCTCTATGTATTAAGATGGTATTCTGAGACTATGTTCGGAGTAATTAATGTTTAATTATCATAAAATCAAGAATTATTACCCATTTTAATTGTAGATGATATATTACACCATTTAAAGGAATCTGATAGGTTTTTTATGATTGATATATGGTCTAAAAATCACCCGAGGTGGTTGAATGATGAGGTTATCTTGAATACATCCTTCCCTCATAGGTTTGAATACATCTGGTTTGTGGTTATATCATTCAATGTTATAATAGAAGAAGATATATAAATGGGGCTCACAATATATATGATCTATGAATTCATATACTAGTTCTTAGATGTGTACATTCATGAAATCATTATATACCAATTGGAAGTGGGTGGAAGTCAAAATTGTGATGGTCACAATGTATCCCCAATATTAGGGAGGATATGTGATCATATATTGAATAATGATTTCATAACATTATATAGAAATCAAGGAGTCCAGTTAAATACATTATTAAGAATGATTGTACATGGATGAGGTTTTAGGACTCCCCATGATACCATAATTAATTGTTTAGAATGTAATTCCTATTTCATATCATCATTATTGGGAGGAATATGGAATCCCTCCATTACCTAAACTCTCTTTAAAATGACTTTCAATCCCCTAATCGATGGAAATCTGGAATTGAATTTCAATAAGTTGTGGGATTTTTTGGGAACATTAATTTTGACCTAGTTGCATTATGGGTGAATAAAACACCAATTTTTTTTTGTTTTCCGATAAAAATATACATCATTCATCTGTTTTTGTGTATATATTCTATGAGTTGTGTTGGATGTTGTATACTTTTACATTGTGATGTGTTTATGTTTTGTTTTGATTCTCAAGGATGATAATTGTTTAATAGATTTTTGTTTTGAGGGTCCAGAATTCAAAAGTCACTCCCTTTACATTTTTCCATGTCTTGTTTCTACTAAAAGGAATTTTAGAGGTGTTTTAGAGTCTTGGTGAGAGTTATGTGCATTCAAAGGGTCACCATTCCATGTTGTTGGTTGTGGTGATGGTTGTTTTGGCCATTGGTTCTTGTAGTTTGTCTATGGAGATGGTTGTGTGATGTTAGGATACACCACAAAGAGTGAAATGGTATGGTTGGTTATGTTGTTGGGAATGGTGAATGGATGTCCACCCTGTGTAACATGGGAAATAGAATATGCACGGTGAAGGGAATTATATTGTTCATTTCACTTTTGGGTACCACCTGTGTAGCACGGGGAGCTAGGTTTAACCATGTCGTGGTCTTGGGTGTGGTGAGGAGAAAACAACCAATCTTTTTATGTTATGTCATAGTGGATGTTCATGGAGGGAATCGAGGGATCCAGCACACCTTGGTCCATTCCATGTTCTAGGATATGGTGGTGGTCAATTTTTTTTAAAAACACATGAAAGGCAGGAAAGAGATATGGGTGACTTAGATCTCCTTTAACCAAGGGAGACCACAGCATATTGGGATGTCTCCACACTATGGAGAACCCATTTGGGATTTCCTCTATAAATAGAAGGCACATATGGACTTATTTTGATTTTCTTTCTTCTAATTTGATATTTGGATAACACCAAATCCCATTGATTACCTTTTACCATCTCTCTTAATGTTTTTATCCTCTTGGATTGTGGATAATTGAGTTCCATTTATTCAATTTTCCTTCTTCTTTCCTTTCTACCTTTTATTATTCCCAATATTTTGGGTGTTTATTGTTGAGAACCCCTATATTTTTGGTTGAGTTATGAGTGTGTTTGGGTGATGGGATTCTGAGGATAGGTTTTGGTGGGTTTCTCTTATATCCTAGTGAAACTTGATCCTTTGTTTCTTCTGTTGCGATTATGGTTCTCCTTAAATCTCTAATTAAGGTAGGATATTTGAGTTCCCTCATTACTATTTTAAATATGTGATATTATAATACTACTATTTCATCTTGGGTGGAAGTTAAGATATTTCCTAATGAAAATAATTAATTGGATATATTAAAATTAATGGGAAGGGGTGATATCAAATGTGCTTTAGGTTTTTCATGATATTGCTTTTCTATGAATGTGTGTTGGTTGTTGTTTATTATGAATTGTTTTTACTTCTATGAAATTATTATTGTTTCTAAAATTTAATTTGATAAATCACCTCACATTAAAATGATAATGTCTTTACTTATGGTAATTGAATTTCCTATCTGTAAACAAGGAATCATTGTCTTTTCCCTTTTCTTGTGAGGTTGATTTAATTTGATAGTTTGCATAATAGATGGAATTATGGTTATGGTTACTTTATGAGTTTGGATTATGGATAAGGTGATTATTTGTGATGCAAAAATTGTGGGTTGGATGTGTTTGAATTTTATAACATTGTGTCTTGTCTTGTTAGTTACTCAGTAGTTATGGAATTCTTGAAATGGTAAATCCTAGTAAATGAATGATGATGGATAAATTGGATAATTTTTCTTAAATTAGGTTGAAAAAAATGTAGGTCTTGAATATATAATGGATTGTAATTAAATATATAAATATGGTAAATGATTATGTAGGTGGTTGGTAATTGATGTAGTTAAATTGGAACTATGAAACTGGTGTATGGTTGTGTGCTTGGTAAGTGGGACTGGAAGGGTGGTAAGTGTTATAGTAGAAATTTTGATGTGCAATATTAGTGACGCATAGGTTGTGGTAGTTTATTGGCTTTAGTTGTGTGAACCTATAGGTTGGGATTGTGTGTAACTAATATACAATTTATTTTCCTTATTATTTGTATATACACACATTATGGGTTGTGTGTTTACAATGATTCCCAAAGGATCTAGTTTTCAGGTGTCTACCCCAAATATCCAGGTTAGTGATGGTGGATGGTTAGATATCCCATATACCACACTTTCTCTTCCAGGTGATGTTTTTATGCATGGGTTGTGATGGATTGTGGATATAGCGCACTTAAGGTGATGATTGATTAGATGATGAGGTGTTTTATAGTGGGGGGGGTTCCATGGTAGGAGGATGGAATGATGTTAATATCCTTCATGTTCATGATACCCTCTATCCTATTTATTGAAGTGGTTATAGGATGATGTGTAATTAATGGTTAAGTCACATGGTATGATGATGATGCACCTATAATGCAGTGATTTTCATGGGTTGAGATCTAGGGATTGACTGCTATGATGAGGCTTTTGAGGTATGATTTTGAAGGATATGGAAGGGATATGATCCCTAGGATATATTATGTTGGGCTATGAGAGCATAAAATTAGTGGGGCAGTGGTGTAGCAGATGCAACATATTTTTTTTTTCCAGTTCAACGTTTAGCGGCGGTTTTAACCGCCGCTAAATGCCATACCTGTGAGCATTTAGCGGCGGTTTTAACCGCCGCTAAATGATGAACTGGGCAGAATTTAGCGGTGGTTTTAACCGCCGCTAAATATATTATGTTGATATTTAGCGGCGGTTTTCACCGCCGCAGAATAGGCGCATCAAACGACTGAATTTAGCGGCGGTTAAAACCGCCGCTAAATAAGATACCCATATAACCGCCGCTAAATGAAGAAAAACCGCCGCTAAATGACGGACATACGACACATTTCTAAAACCGCCGCGGAATCGAAAAAACCGCCGCTAATAGATTGCCGACGCCAAACTTAGCGGCGGTTTTTGTAAACCGCCGCCACACAATATAGCGGCGGTTTAAACCGCCGCTAAACCGGAAAAAAACCGCCGCTAGGATCGGCATTTGTTGTAGTGTCATTTATGTCAATTTTGACACTATTTAGTAATTAGTTTTTGTGAAAGTACTAACTACTATATCACTTTGGAAAAAATTTATTTAATCAACCCTAACATTTCATATTAACCTAGAAAATTTTTGTAATTCATCAAAAGTATCAATTTAAATTTATTTTAATATTTATAATATCAATTATTTTAATCTTTTATTAATATGGTAATTACTGCATCATCATTATGTCATAAATAGATTTAATTATTTAATGTATAAAAATAATAAATAAAATATCATGATGTAAGAAATCATTTTATTATTCTAGTAAATATTTATAGTCAAATTTATCATATGTATAACCCTATATTAAAAATATTTTAGTTATTAAAATGTGAATTTAACACTTTTAACTCTTCTTTAAATAAAATAATAATAAATGTCCTAATCTAATCCAAGTGGATAAAAGAGGATCATATTTTATTACTAAGGTTTATTTTGGTCTAAAAACACTTATCCAATAGAATTAGGACATGTTTTAGGGTAATTATAATATCATTTTTACCTTTAATTACCCTATTTACTTTTAACCATGGTAAATAAAATTCAAAAGTTACTATTCAAAAAAATTATTTTCATCCTATTGAACAACATTTTACTTAATTATTTGAACCATTTCTCTCGTATTTTTGAAACTTAATTCATAGAAGCGGTAGAATTATTTTTTATGCAGTTTTTTAACATGCCTAGAAGGCGGGTAAAAGACGTTAAAAAATAAAAAAAATTATACATCTAATCTTATTATAAAATGAATCCAATTAATTACATTGAATTAATATAGGTATTATGTATATATTTTGACATAAATTAAATTTAAATAAAATAAATAATTTTTTAAATAAAAAGTTGGGTTTAAACAATAACACATTATTTTTCACTATTTATCAAAAATTGAAAGTTTTCATAAGAATACAAAAAAATTACTCAAAGCTAATTTTGATATTAAAAATTCAAAAATGATTCATATTTTACCAAATTAAAAACATAAATGTTGTAATAATTAATTTAAAAAAATATTCCCGTTGTCAAAACCAGAAATCAGGTTTTTGAGATGTAAAAACTATCAAAAGATTGATATATATTTATGACCAATTTAAATTTAAAATTATTTCCAATGAACCAAATTGTATTAAATGATAAAAATATAATATAATTATACTTCAAAACCATTATAATTTATAATTTAAAACTGTGAATTATTTTGATTAAAAAATTTGTTTTTAATTTAAGTTTACTATTTTTCTTTATTCATCAGAATATGAAAGTTATCAGAAAAGAACCAAAAATTTATCCAAAATAATTTTTAATGTCCCTATTATAAAGAAGAAGTTAATTTAATTATATTTAATATATAATTGTGTCAAATATTGTATTTAAAAAGAGTTCACCATTAAAAGATGGAAAAGTTACATTTTTTTTGAAAAATACTTATTTTATCTGAAAAATTGGATTTGTCTTTATATTATGTCTAATAATAAAAAATATGAATGTTAAAATTATATAGTATATATATATATAATTCAAAATGAGGTTAATACTATTCATAACTACTTTTTAAACAACTAGTTTGATAGGCTGTGATGCGCTTGAACTCAGTGTTGCGTGTAGTGAAAGCTATTGAATTATTTTAATGAGATAACATACTATGAAATCTTGGGGTGTTATATTATCCCCTCCTTCAATAAATTTCATCCTCTCAATTTTAAATTGTTCTTTGAAAATAAAATGTAGAAAATAAAAAATACCTTTTTGGAAAACTCACATCGAAAATAGGGTTAATAAAATTTTGTCATAATAAGAGGGAAAGGAAAATGAAAAAGTCACCAAGAAAATTTGGATTTCGAATATGAGAACATTTGTGATAATTAGAGACACATAATTGGAGGAAAATGTATATATTTATAGGAAGTTAATGAGTTCATCAATCACAAACAAGTGAACAATAAATCAAAAATTGAGGGCCTTAAAGCCATAAATCTATGATGATTTAAAATATCATTGGTTCAATAGAACATAAGGTAATAGGATAACACATTTTTGGTTTTAAGTTCCTTTAAATAATATTTAAGAATTAATTTATTCATATAAATAAATAAATAAAGAATACTTGGCATGTAGAGTTCCATCCTTAAAATAATTTCTACCACAAACTCATCTTTCACTCCAAAGATAATAGAACTAAAAAATATCCAATTTAAACTAATAGTATAGGGTTCAAAAAAATGAATTTATATTTCATCTTGTACACCATGTTTAGAAAAACAATATTATATAAACAATGACATCACGTAAGATAGTTGTTGGTGATGCACCCTTGCCTCCCTTCGGTTGAGGGTTCAAGTCTCGCGACCTTGCAGACTCGACAGGTTGTCACTAGACCTCCGGGTTGCCCTTTTTATAAATATCCAAAACTAATCTTAGGAAATGTTTTAACATTAAACAATAGTATCAAATGTCCAAATTAATCCATTCCAACCTTTATACTTATCCAAAATACTTGTTTCTAAACTCATAGTCCAAAAATTTATAAGGAAGGTCAACATAAAAAAATAAAGATATCTTTTTACCACATAATAACATGTGAGTACCTTCGTCATATATTCTATTAAAACATGGTAACACCCTGAATTACCATAAAACATTATTTATTACATTCATGATCCCTTATTCCTTATATAATACTAGATATATTCCTTATATAAAAAATTTTGAACACTTCAACAATGATGGAATTAAAAAACCATTAATCAGTTCTAAGGTTGTCAAGAATATCCAATATAATTTATCCAAATAAACCATCTCTTATTCAAAATTCACTAAATCAGTATCAGGACCATATTAAAGTTTATCTTTCCTTCAACCATATATTTTCCAAAAAGTTTAAATTATTTTTGGGTCACTTTTCATAGTATCATATAATCCCAAATCCTCAATTAAATAGTACTCCAGTACAATCCTTATTTATTTCCATAATTAATATAACCACTACATCGTTGATACAAAACTCAAATGAAATAATTCATTAATAAAAATATAATAACACTAATTATTTCTCTTCATCTGGGGTTGTATGATAACTTGATTATTATCTAATAGCATTATTTGTGGTATAATATGATGATTGGGACACTGATTCGTGTAGTGTCTCAACTCCTTGAAGATGAAGCATTGTACATTTGGAACCTTTTTTATACCCTTGAAATCACGTACTTGGTGTAATTTTTCTCCACCCTTATAAAAAACTCACATTCCCTTCATGCATTTAACAAGGTGATTCTTTCCACAGTTATCACATATGGAAAAATCAGTCTTTCCCTTCTTCCCTTTATCCATCTTTCTCTCTACCATCCTTTACTTCTCTAGATTCTCTTCAAATACGTAGGACTCAGAAAATTCTTTACTTATCTTATTAACACATGATACTATTTCTTCATATGATGATAATACATGAGAGACTATTTTTCTTCTAAATGTTAGCTTAAGACCATGAAAGATATGATCCATCTTACACTTTGGATCATGCGTATTGATGGAGTTCTCATTCCTTCTGTTGGGCGCTACTTCTAAATAATGGAATACACTAGATTAGTTTATTAATCGCAATACATAATTACAAACTAGTAAAATACCTAACATAAATTTAATAGTTTATGCATATAATCCATAATCCTAAAAATGTTTTCTTTGAGGAAGTATTTAATTTTAAATCCTTCATAATGGTTTGTAAATAAAATTTGAATTATCCTAAGCATATCCCACAGGAGTGTCGTAACCAAGAGTGAAGTAAGGCCCATTGTTGTGCACTGGTTCCTATTCGAGTCTAGCTCAAAGTGGTGGTTTTGGGTTTTACCCCTCAGTACATCTATGTTAGAGCAGCCTCTACCTACTTGTATCCAGACATGGATGTATTTCTTAAAAAACCCACATAATATTTACACTACCAAAATATTTGGATATTCTTCTTTCCTAATCCTTAAAGTCTATATTAGGATAATGTTCTCTAATTAGAGATTATCTAAATCTAGTTTCCAAGGTTTGTATTAAACTTCCTCTAATAACAACTATAACACCCCGACCCCAATTACCCAGAGTCGGTGCATTATTACATAATATTGGATTCACACAAGGAATCATGTCCCGAAAGACTAATCAGTTTAGTATCCTTGGAAGTAATAGATACATACATTAGTTTTACATTACATTATGAATTGAAAAAAAACATTGTGTATTTATAGAACACACTTATATCCCATATCCTATCCCTACAAGTACGTCATAATATACTTCTTCACATCCTGGGGAAAATAAAACATAAGAAATGGGTGAGATCAGATGCTCAGTAAGGATAAAAATATAGCAGAAACATTCTTAAATAAGAATAAACATTTAAGGAAATGTATAAGACAAAAACAAAATCCTTTTAAACATAAAATAAAGAATAATATGGAAAAGATAAATCAGGCAATGATATTTACTTATTTACATGGATATTCTACTAGTCGAATAATCACATGTAATATCAATAACTAATTTTATAATGATGGAATTCATAATAGCATGCATCATAACAACATAGTCAAGGCCTTGTTCCAAGAATACAAATAATATTTTTTCAAGGACTTTTTCCAAGACACTAGTTTGTGTCATAAGACCTACCGATGCATTGAGGAGCTATAGCAGGCTCCACCCATCACTTACCAAGTCCAATGCGTTCCTCATATGAAAAAGGTTGAAAAATAATATAAACATTCGTACTAAAAATATCATACGAAATGTTAATACTTTAACCATAAACCATGAATTGTATAAAAATAACACATCCACTATCAAACATATCATAACTCATTCAATACAATATAGAATATTTTATTATAGTAAATCAACCTCAATCAATAATAATATCCAATAAAGGATGTTGTCATAATTTAAAATAATCAATAAAACTCTTTGAGAGAAATACCACTTTTCATGAAATCATTTAAAATTCACACAATTTATAAATGAATTCATTTAAAATAGATTTATGAATAAAAGATTCCCATACCACTTTGAAACTTTAGAAATAAATTAACACTTTAAAACAATTATTTCTGTGTAAATAAATCCTAAAAACATTTTGAAAACATGGACATTAATTAAAGTTATTTAGAAATATAAATATTTAAAAACATTTAAAATGATTATCTAGTTAAAGAGTACCTTCCATAAAACCTTAAAATATTATTTTTTAAAACATTTTAATGAAACATGGGCATAGATGATAATATGTCCCAGTAGATACTTACAGATAAACAATCATAGATAATAAATATATTGAGGAAATAACCCTTACCTTGTACTTTTACTTGGTAGAGGGTATGTTAACCTCTTGTATAATAATTAAATAATTGTTATTAAATTATAAAATAACCACATACATAAATATGATATCCTATATTTTCTTCTAATATTGCTTTGTGAATAATATTTCAGTAGTATCATTGTTTCGGGTGTTAATTGATTCGTTTTCATTTATATGTTTTGTTATTTAAGTCACGTTTGTTACAGATAGGATGTATTTAATCCATATACAGAATGATATTAAGTTCTTAGAAATTATTTTTAATCATAAAATCAAAATTATTCTTGAATGGTTAAGATGTGAAATGAATCGCATCTTGTTTGTGGAGACAATAATCCGTACATAAACACGAGCGACAATACCATTCTATTGATGGTGAAATAATATGTAATTGGATGGTATATCATATATACATAATCATTAAAAAAAATTATTTACTATTTACATCAATTATACTCATTATTATACCCATCCAAATAATGAAGTGTTGAATAACAAACTACACCATGACGTGGAGATGGTAAGTCATATGTACACACGTATGGTGACTTTATCATTCATTGGATGGATATAATAATGCATATAGTTGTACCATATTTATAATAAAATCACAGTGTGTAGAAGGTACCAGAGGTATTATTTTGGTATGGAAACAAAAAATAAAGAGGAAGTGGAAGAAGAAAAGAACTGTGAAAGAGGTGATGAAATTATTACCTCTTCTTTGGGTGATTTCTTTTGATTTGATAAAAAGGCCTCCTTAGTTTGGATTTATGATCAAATTAAGGATTTTAGGATGAAGTGAGGGTAGTTGGGAGGATATTTGAGAAGGGGTTGGCTGAGCCAAATGGATTTGGAGGTGTGATTTTGAGAGAAGGGAAAGTACCCTTTTATAAGAAAGGTGAGGGTCACTTTAGGAAAAGGTTGAAATATTATTTTATTATAAAATAATTTTTGGTTTATAATGGTTAAAAATAAATTTATATAGAGTATAAAGTGGGTATGGGTCTAAATCATTTCAAACAATAGGTTTTAGAAATGTTTAGGTCACCATATTAACCTTATCTTTTAGATTTAACTCTTAGTTAAATAGTTTAACTTTTACCATGTCTTCCTGTATTATTATAATAAATTGTTAATAAACTTACTATAAAAAAAACAAGAGAACCCCACATGGTTCATTATTGACATATATAACCTTATATAGGTCCTTTGGCTGATCCTTATATTTTTAGGAATATTATACCATTTAATAAAATAGTATTTGTTTTAAAAACTCATTTATGTCAACTTTGACACTATTTAGTATTTGGTTTTTTTGAAAGTCATAACAACTTTATCACTTAGAAAAAAAATTATTTAATCAACCCTAATATGTCATATTAACCTATAAAATTCTTGTAATGAATAAAAAGTCTAAATTTACATTTATTTTATTATTTATAATATCAATTATTTAAATCTTTCATTAATAAGGTAATTACTACATCATCACCGTGTCATAAATAAATTTAATTATTTAATGTCTAAAAATTATAAATAAAATACCACGATATAGTAAAGTTTTTTATATTTCCATTTAATATTTTTAGTCAAATTTATATTATGTATAACCCTATATAAAAAATCGTTTAGTTATTAAAATGTGAATTTAACACATTTAACTCTTCTTTAAATAAAATAATAATAATTGTCCTAATCAAATCCAAGTGGATAAAATTGGATAATATTTTAATACTAAGGTTTATTTTGGTTGGAAAACACTTATCCAATAGAATTAGGTCATGTGTTATGGTAATTATAATATCATTTTATTCTTTAATTACCCTATTTACTTTTAACCGAGGTAAATTAAATTCAAAAGTCACTATTCACCAAAAATTATTTCAATCCTATTGAACCACATTTTACATAGTGATTTAAACAATATCTCTCATATTTTTTAAATTCAATTCAAATAAGCGTTAAAATTATGTTTTATACAAATTTGCTAACGTTCCTAGAAGGTGGGTAAAAGACGTTAAAAAATTCAATAAAATTTTATACATTTAATATTATTATAAAATGATACCAATGAATTACATTGAAATAATATAAGTATTATGTATCTATTTTGACTTAAAATAAATTTAAATAAAATAAATAATTATTTAAATAAAAAGTCGATTTTAAACAACAACATAGTGTTTTTCACTATTCATCAAAAATTGAATGTTTTCAGAAAAATGAGAAAATTAACCAAAATCTAATTTTGATATTAAAAATTCAAAAAGTGATGCCTATTTTACCAAATTAAAAACATAAAATTTGTTTTAATTAATTTAAAAAAATATTCTCGTTCTCAAAACCAGAAAGTGGGTTTTTGAGAAGTAAAAACTATCAAAATATTGATATGTGTTTATGTCCAATTTAAATGTAAAATTACATCCAGTATACAAAATTGGATTAAATGATAAAAATTTAATCTAATTATAATTCCAAACCATCCAAATGTATAATTTAACACTATAAATTATTTTGATTAAAAAAGTTGTTTTCAATTAAAATTTAGTATTTTTCACTATTCATAAAAATATGAATGTTATAAAAAAAGCACCGAAAATTTGTCCAAACTAAATTTTATGTCCCAATTCTAAATAATAATTTAATATAATTAAATTTAATATATAAATGTTTCAAATATTGTATTTAAAAAAGGTTCACCATTAAAAGGTGGAGATTTTTTATTTTTTGAAAAATACTTATTTTATCTAAAAAATTAGATTTGTCCTTATATTATGCTTAAGAAACAAAAATATTAATGTTAAAAATATATAGGATATATATAAAATTCAAAATGTGGTTAATACTATTCATAACCACTTTTTAAACAACTATTTTGATAGGTCGTGATGCGCTTGAACTCGGTGTTGCGTGTAACACAACCTATTGAATTAGTTTAAAGAGATATCGTACTATGAAATCTTGGGGTCTTACACATGAAATAAAATATTAGATGTAGAATTTGTAGTGAAAAATCTAAATTTTACTATGGTTTCATCTAAAATATACAATTCTTCTTTGGTTGATGTTTTTGAAAATGTACTTCCTAAATTTATTTCTATTCTCCTTCTGGTAGAATACAATGTTATCTTAGGCATGGATCATATTTCTATATATAATTACCACATAAATTCCAATGGAAATTAAATCACATTTGATATTCCAAACCAACCTATAATATTAAACCATTGTGAAAATAAATATTAAATTTTGATGGAAATAATATCCATTGTAAGGGGATTAATTATAATTTAAAAGCGTTATTTATCGCATATGGTTCAGTAGAAACTAAACATAGATGATATTTCTATTGTGTAGGAGTTTTTTGATGTCTTTTTGGAAAATTTTCCCAATCCATCACTAAATCATGAAGTTGAGTTCTTAATATAACCCTTACCCAATGAATTGCATATATCAAATAATCCCTACAGAATTTCCACAATTATGTTTATGGAATTGAAGAAGAAGCTCCAAGAAAATATTTACAAGGGATTCACTCATCTATGTGTATCACATTGGGGTGTGAATATTCTTTTTTTAAGAATAAGTATTGATCGATGCGACTTTGAATTTATTATATGGAACTGCATAAGAACATAATCAAGAACAAGTATCCTCCACCCCATATTGATGAATTGTTTGATCAAATATATAGAGTTCAATACTTTTACAGGATTGAACATCATTCATTATATTATCAATTTTATGGTTATGAAGTAAGATATACCCCATACATTATTCCATAAAAGCAATGAATTCTAGGAATATGTTATGATTCCATTTTTTTCATAACAATTCTCCTTTTATATTAATGGATTTAATGAATAGAGTCTTTATAGATTACCTATAAATGATTGTGGTATTCCTTATAGGGTATATATTTATCTATTAAATGTTCAAGGAAGAGAATGAAGATCACTTGAGAACTATACTAAATACACTAAAGAAGGAGGCGTTTTATCAAAAAAATTCCATGTTTCATTTCTCATTACAAAAAAAATCATTTTTAGGCCATATAATTTCAATAAAGAGTATATATATAAATTCATAAAAGAATGGAGTTATTGATCATTTGTCTGGTCCAGACCTGATTACTGAGATCCAATGTTTTCTTGATTTCATTGGATATTACTGATTGTTTTTGGAGAATTTATAATGATTTTATAATAAACTTACCAAGAAAACATGTAATAGATCTAAGTTCATCTATATAGATTATTGTGATGAAAATTTGATTGGAATAAAGAGAATATTAGCCAATTCACCTAGGATTACATTACCCTACAGCGGAGAAGGGGTTTTATTCTATATTTATGCATCAAATAAGGAACTATGTTGTGTTCTTATAAAGAAGGATATGATTATATCTTATGCCTTATGAAAATTGGAGTTTCATGAGAAAAATTACCCAAATCTGGACTTAGAGTTCACTATGGTATTTTTTCAGTAGAGATATAGAATAATTATAGTCGTAGAGAAAGGTGTGATATATATACAGATAATTTGAGTTTCAAGTATATATTCACTCAGAAAGAGTTTAATATGAACCAAATAAGATGGTTGGAGTTGATTAATAATTATTAAAACTCAATACAACATACCCTTGGGAAAGTGAAAATTCTAACCAATGATTTGAGTTGAAAGGATCATGATAGCTCATCTATGATTATTATCATAAAATATACTATATTTATTGATATAATACAGATGGATCTGGAAATTTTGAATGAATGGGGGGTGGGATCATCTCTTTCTCAAATTATTGTTCAAAAATTTATCCATGTAATACTAAAAGAGGCATTGAAGTAATCTGTAGAGATAATAAATAAGGTGATATATATTCCTGAGTTTGACCTTGATTGTGATGGAATGGTATTTTTTAGGAGATTTTTTTTTCATTTCAATAAAAAACATAAATAATTATCTATATAACAAGGTTCATAGTTCTTAATTCTCTATTCATCCTATAATTTCAATGATATATATAAACATGAAAGATTATTTTTTGTGGGATAACATGAAGAGTGATATTTTTTAGTATATATCTCAGTGATTAGTATGTAATAAAGTGAAGTTTAAGAGACATGAATCTATGTGGTTATTATAAACATTACCCATACATGAATGGAAATGGGGAAACCTCGCCTTTTATTTTGTCATCAAAATCCCCAAAACATTCTAAAGGGAATAATTCTATATAGTTTTTACTCAATCCCTTTATAATGGTATATCACTTTTTCGCAATTCAAAATGATTTCACATTGGATTGTATTGTTATTATATACATGGAGGAAGTGGAAAGATTTCATGGACTATCAAATTCAATTATATTTATTTGAGATCTAAGTATTATCTTGTAGTTTTGGAAAAGTATTCAAGAAGATCATGACACAGAGTAGAGTTTCAAAACTTTTTATCATCCTCAAGCATATGTTCAATCTAAGAGAACAATCTGAGCCCAAAAGGGTATATCAATATCTTTTTATTTTTATTTTAAAGGAGTTTAGGATCAACACCTTCCACTTATTGATATTTTGTACGACAATAGTTTTCACTCAAGCATTCATATTGATCATTTTGAAGCCCTATATGTAAAGAATTATATAACTTCAATACACTATAATGAAGTTTGATAATGAAATATATTGAGATAAGATCTAGTGGAAGAAATTGAAGAAAATTTTAGTTCCATGAAACAACAAATAATGGTAGAATACTTTTGACAAAAATATTACGAAAATATTTATTGACATGATATAGAATTTGAAGTTAGTGAGATGGATTTTCCATAAATTTATCAATGGAATAAGGTTCTATGATTTTGAAAGAATGGAAATCCAATCCCTAGGTTTATTTTTCTATTTTAAATTCTTTATTGTATCATTAAAATATATTATCACTTCACGGTTCCATTGAACCTCTATTAAGTTCATGATGTGCTCCATATATCTCTATTGAGGAAGTACATACATGATACATAACATATACTGAACTCAGTGGTTATACCAATAGATCATGATATTTCTTATGATGGAAAATTATTATGTATTCTAGATCATATAGATAAGAACTATCAAATAAGAGTACTCAGCTAGCTATTGTATTTTTGGAAAAACCACTATATTGAGGAAGCTATGTGGGAACTTGAGGATGTAATGGGGTTGTGGTATACTTAGTTTTTTATACTATAGTGATGTAATTTAGAATTGAAATTCATTGGGGGGAATAATTTTACACACTAAGATTGTGTGAAATAAGTTTTTTTAAATAAATTTTATTTCTTTGATATTCTTCATTATATGTAACAGAGTTTTAACAGACCATAAAATTCTATTTATTTTATTATTTATACTTGACCATTATAACATAGAAATTAAATTTTTAGGTATTAATATAAAAAAATACAATTTAAATAGTAGGTGTAAATTTTATAGATCAATAAATTATATCAATAAATAAGTACTTAATTCTTAGTAAAGTATTTATATGTATTGAAAATATGTTTTTCCTAAAAACATTTTTTTGTTTAATTTTGTGAAAAAAAATCATGGTAATTTTAGAAAATAAATTTGGGAAAATTAACTTCTTTCATGGAATGAATGTGTAAAAATAATCTTATGGTGACTTTTTGAGAATTTTTTTGAAAGGATTAAATTTTTCTAGAATAGTGAAATATACAGACTTTAATTAAAAAATAATTTTAGTTTAAAGAATTTAATAAGTTTAATATTATATTAAATTGTTTTAATATAATAAATTGTTATATTATTTAGTGATGAAAACAATTTAGGTCATTAAAATAAAATTCAGATTGAATTTTTATATAAAAACATTCTATACTTATTAAGCTTCTCTCTTTGGAAAACCTTTTTTCCTCATGCCCACAGGTTTAATTTTAAATTAAAAATTTTCAATTATATGAATGGAAATTATAAAAATGGATTCAATATTTTAAATTAGAAGTAAAAAATATTATATATTATTTTTATCTTAAGTCTTGGTCTAAATGAGTAGTAAAAACCATAAAAATTATTTATTGTGAATAAGGTTTAAACGAGTTTAACAATTGTTAAACTAAAAAGATAAGGGGTAAAATAAACTAAAAACATGTCTAACTCCAATTATCCTTCAATATTTTTACCTCACCATCCATAATGTTCACTAATTACCCACTTTTGATTTTTTTTATGCATAAAACATGGTTATATTTTTCTTTTAAAAAAAATTGCAAGTGTGACCTCTACTCCACTTATAAAAGTGTACCCCTATCATATCTTCTTTACAAATACAAAACCATTTTGTTAAGCCAATTAAAACTGATATATATTCCTTACATCACTCTTAAGATAATTTATTGTTTATTTTTAAAAGTAAACCTTCATAAAAAAACCATTAGGTATAAATCTAAAGAGGTTCTCTGAAGAAGAGGCCAAAAAAATAAACTCGTGTATTTATTATTTATTGTTCCACATCCTTAAAATATTATCCATGTATAATGATATAATAAAACCATTATCTCTAATATTATAATATTTTATTATTTTTTTGGAATAACATATTTCCACCTAATATTTCATCAAATGGGAAACCAGGCCATCGGTCATGTGTACGGAGGACTTCCACCTCATGAATCGATTTAACTCATTTTCAATAAAAAACTCTCAAAGATATTTATAATTATATATATAACATATTAATGATATATTTATAAAATAATTATATTACTTTATTAGTGATATCACATATACATTCTTACCTTCTGTTATGTTAGAATATGATAATGTCGCTCGTGTGTATGGAAGACTACCACCTTACGAAACGAAGTGGTTCATTTAAAAATATATTTTAAATTGAATATAATAAGGATAAATTTAATTAACATGTATATGATATAATAATTACTATTTAATTTTGATATATTATTTACCATACTTTCATTCCTTCCATTGAGAAAATGGAAACCAAATCCATGCATATGTATGACCTACCATCTCCATGATTTGTGTCATTAATTTTATATCTATAATTTTTAAGGATTACTATAACTAAATATATATTTAATATATATGATATTAATATCATGGTTGATATTTTTGAGATCATGGAACCATGATCAATATAGAACTACCAGAAATTTGAAATCGAAATGTACATGAAAAAACATTTAATAAAAGGATATATATGGTATGATAAATATTAATATGGTTACTTAATATAATTATATTAAACCTATATTTATTATATGTGAGGTTAGAATGTGTATGAAGTAATTTGTGACTTAAGTTATATGATTTTTGTCTCAAATTTCCTTCTTTGGGACCTATGTTTTCTTATGAAAAAATCTTATTTTATGAGGTGTATATACATCCCATTGAAATATTATATTATTAATGTAAGGACCTGACCTTAAAAATTACATAACATTGAATTAAATGAATAATTCACATTGAGGATCTTTTCAGGTTTAGAGTTTTATAGAATTAGGTCATTACGTTTACATAACAACATGAATATTACATGTAGACAATTCTACCCAGTTTCCATTTTTTTCATACAATAAAAACTCTTGAAAAAAAGAGTCATTTCTAGTTCTATGTTTTAGACAGCATGACTTTTACTTGATCCTATCCTTGACCCTATTCATATTTAAGTCCTATGAAAACATTTCAAAACTTGGGATGAGCATAAAAAGCTCACTAAGGGTTATAAAACAAAGAAATAAAACATTTGTTCATAAATACATAAAAAACATGAACTCTTTTACTTACCTCATGAAATTATAAGATTTTATGAATAACACATAGAAATCATAAATCATAAAGGTAACTTGTGGCATCTATATCATACTTACATTGTAGCTATCACAGCTACATAGGGAGTTACTTTGGAATACCCATCACAGTATATTCCCTAAATCTCTTAGGAGAAACATTCATGTTTAACTCCTTCACATTACCCAATGCATTGGAGAGCTATCTTAGGCTCACCCACCCTAGGTTTATCACAGAACCACCTGTATACGTAAATAATTCCCAAGAACCATAACATGATCATAACACATAACATAAGTACAAAGGAAAGATAAAATTTCCACATTGAAATAACAAAATATCATTTTAAGATATTGAAATAATAAATCCATTATCAAAAATCATTCTCAATACAAAAATATGTAAAAAGAGTATATGTTATTTATTTTTCCTTTTAAAAAACATTCTGGCATGTTAAGGAAGCCAAAGATCAAATAATACTCGCGGCGGTGGAAAGGTCGTTGTCACTGCTTACGTAAAAAAACATTTATTTTTGTCATTTGGTAAAAAAATTCATATAAAAAGATTCCCTTTGAATGAAATGAAAAGTAAAAGGTGTTTATACAGCGTATAAAAGAAAATCGTGTATTAAAACAAAATGTGCCTCAATGAAAGAAGATTGAGATGAAGTCCCTTACAAAGAACATTTTGTAAACAAAATAGATCTATTATGTGTGTTAAATATAAGCACACATAAAGAAAGTATAAATACATAAAAATTAATTTCTCACATAATCAAGGAATAACATAAACAAGAAAGAGAAGATCAACCCAAAGAACGGAAATTGGGTTAAGAAGTTCCCTTACATCGTGTCCGACTTGACTCGATCGTTCTTTAATCTCCTAAATAATAAACTAAAGTTAATTTCTACTTGATTAAGAACCTTTTTCAAGTTTATTATTCCTTTTATATCACTTATTACCATGTTATAAATATTATGTAATCATTTAAGTTAATAAAGTCCATTTTGGCGATATTTGGTACTTGAGTAAAAAATGAACACCTTATATTTACAAGTTGTCCATGTGGTCAATAGTACATTATATCCAGAATGATATTCATGATTTAGATATCATATATATCATATATATAATTGTTTCCCTCGGAATCTGGGGATGACCGCCTTGATGGGAGGTTCAAACGTTCCGATCGGTTTCTAACGGGTTTCTTCGTAGAACCGGAAACATCCAATGATTCCACATCCATTCAGACCTAATTTTCAAAGGTAGGTGCTCATTAGTTTGTGGAATGATGAGGCTTATGAATTTTCATTTGTCGAGAGGATGGGAGGTCGGACTCATCACACCTTTTTGGGGGGAATTATTGTCTACTCCGGGACTCTCTTTGTAGATTTAAGTTATGTTCATGAATCCTTATTACATTACCAAGTATAAAATGAGATTTCCTTCAGATCTGACAATAAATGATTAAATATGTAGGAAATTTAGAGAATATTTTCTATGTATTCGAGGTTCTTCATCGATAGAGAATCATCTGTATTTATTAGAGATTCTTGGTCAATGGTACCCTTCGACACATTTATACAGAAGTCTCTTGGTCATTATGATGACCATGCTGGTTTTAAAGCCACTCAGTGGGGCACTTGAAGTTTATTGTCATTCAGAAGGACATGGATTATTTTAGAGTTGGGATCGAGCCCGTAGACGGGCTACCTACGTATCCTTTGTTTAGAAAAGGAATCAGAACCCACGTAGTTCGAGTAAGGGAGTATGATGTTTATGATTGATGGCTCAAAGAAGGATGTCACAATTACCTTTACACTCTAAGCTCACGTGAGTCATGCTCGGTGTAAGAAACAAGAGGTATTGGTAAAAAATTAGACAATTGTGTCATGAAAGATGCAATCATAAGAAATAATGTGGGGCTTATGTATGTATGACTGCCCAGATAAATGAAGGTTTAGGATTTACTTTAGAGAAGAAATCCAGAAACAGGGTCCATAAAGGTATATGTGCTTCATGGAGATTTTTAATACTCTAACTTGGGGTTTACTTCTGAAAAGGAGTCCCAAATTAGTAGAAGACTTATGATTGGGTTTTACTCCTGAAAAGGAATCCCAGATCAAAGGTAAATTAGGACTGGTTAAGAGGAATTAAGACTGGGGCTTACTCCTGAAAAGGAGGCCCAGGTTAAGGTATTTATGACTGGGACTTACTCCTGAAAAGGAGGCCCAGGTTAAGGATTAAGGTTTGGGGCTTACTCCTAAGAGGATGCCCAAAAATTGAGGGACTTGGGGCTTACTCCCAAAGAGGATGCCCAGATTTGGGAATTTTAAGAATTTGGGGCTTACTCCTGAGGAAGATGCCCATATTTGAGACTGGGGCTTACTCCTGAAAAGGAATCCCAGGTTAGGGGATCTGGGGCTTACTCCTAAGAGGATGCCCAAAAATTAAGGGACTTGGGGCTTACTCCTAAAGAGGATGCCCAGATTTGAGACTGGGGCTTACTCCTGAAAATGAAGCCCATATTTAAGGATTCTATCATCTTTAAAGGATGAGGTTGAATGAATGAAATATCAATCTTTAGTGACATAAAGATGTATAAATCACTAGGTTTTGAGAGATATTCCACATAATTCCTTTCAGATAAGGAATTCAAATCAAGAAATCATGCCATAAATGGATTTAGAGAGTTTCTTGAAGACTGGATCTTGAATAGGAAATGTGTAATGGCTTAAGAGGGGTGAAATGGGCAAGAAAGGCACCCAAAATGGTAGGGGTGCGCAAGTCCTGGCAGGCACGCAGGTACTGCGTGGGCGCGCAAGTTTTGGTCGTGCAGGTCCTGGTCGCGCAGATATGCCTGCGCGACACATGGTGTACTTGCGCGATAGTTAACCAGCAGGGTAATACTTGAGCGACTCTTCATTAAATCCTTTATAATCCTCTTGAGGTTTTTTCAGAAGAAGGGAACGCAATATCTAATGAAGGAGTAAGGCGGCGCTTAAGTGTGGCCCTTTTCCCTTAAGGGCTGGCCACTCAGGCGCGCAAGTGTTGATGAGTTTCAACACTTAGGCCTTCCTCCCCCTCTTTAGATCTTCCGTTCTAGGTAAGAAATTACTTTAGAAGTGTTCCAGAAGCTTTGAGAAGAGACTAGGGCACAGGGAGCTCAAATATGGGTTTCTGAAAAAAAAATCCCCCCTTCGAATGGGGGGCCCACAGGGTCTATTTATAGGCAGGAGAAGACCCCGGGCGGTTACCGGGCGGTTATCACTTAGGTCGCGCAAGTCACTTGCGCGACCATAAGGCGTCACGCAAGTGGACTTGCGCGATAGTGATAGAACTTCCGCGGTACAGGTGATTTTGATCCCTTGTTCATGCCTTTGTTAATTTTTGATATTTTCTTCAAAGGTTGAATCACTTTGAGCTCAGATATTCCCCTTTTCCGATCTTTAGATTCTATGAAGAAAGGAGCGTCAACAAAACTCCCCCCTCAGAGTTGGATCTGAAAGAAATGAGGATTTGACTCTGAGTAAATCGAAGAATTAAAAAGGAAATCTGGCAGTTTAAAGTCATGTACGTCGGACATACAAAGGCTAATGTTTAAGGTCAAAATATCTTTGACCGAAATGGATTAGAATTGACTCAATTCCTTGAAAACTTATCTGAAAACATAGTACCATACTCAAGTATGAGGGAAAATATGTAAGCTATGACTTAAGAATATTTGAATCTGAGGAATGATATGAAAAATATCTAAAAGGAATTAGAAGAAGTAGTTCCCAAGAATGAAGTTACCATTATTTAACAAACCCGTTAGGGGGTTGAATTATGCAGGGCCACCTAAGGGCATTGGTTGCAAAGTTAAATAAAATAGTATCTTTTGGCTAACAAGTCTGTTATGTAGACTATTTATGCAAGGCCACCTATGGGCATGTGCTACATAGTCAGGAAAAAGAACTCTCAGAAATTTACTTTCCTAGTGCTAAAAGCCAGTGAAAGTTTATGGAGATTAAAATCTTACAAAGTATAGAGTTTGTAGTATGGAAAGAGGTACTTGAATATGGATAAGATATTTCCAAACAAGATTATCGAAGAACTGGATGAATATCACTCCTACGAAGGTCTGACCCAAACGTAGGGAAGGAGAATATAAACCATAGACTTGAATACTTTTAGATCATGAAAAAGGATATGGGACAAATATGTTAAGTATGGCTATTTTTGTGGATCCCTACATACTATTATTTAAGAAAAATAAGGACAAAAGAGGCATTATTACCAAGAATGAAGTTACCACTATCCGACAAACCCGTTAGGGGGTTGAATTATGCAGGGCCACCTAAGGGCATTGGCTGCATAGTCAAATAATAGTATCTTTTGGCTAACAAGTCTGTTATGTAGACTGTTTATGCAAGGACGCCTATGGGAACATGCTGCATAGTCAGGAAAAAGAACTCTCATAAGTTTGACATTTTTGTGACTAAAAGTCATGAAAAGGGTTATGAGGATCTGGAAATATTTAAGGTTAGGATTATGACACATAAAGATGGGTATTGTTCAATGTATACGGAGATACATAGATCAATTCTAACCATAATCATGTTATGGCTGGGTCCTGAATTGAAATGTTGGACTTCACTACGTATCCCATAAGGATGAGAATCAAGCCATACGTAGTTCTTAAACTACATTTTAACATCATGTGGGACAAAAGGATTAGAGATCTTAGTTTAGGGTCATAGAGCTTGGACCATTGTAAGAAATACACAGTGTGTGTTTTCATGAGGACTTTTCAACCAAGGTACTGAAAGTGGAATTTGGGGTTAGGCCTAAAGACTTGGGTCTGGATTCGAGGGACACTCGAACGTTCCTACGTATCCCATAAGGATGGGAATCAATCCCACGTAGTTCTAGAAATACCCTTTGTACAAATTTGGTTCGTACATATGAAGGGTGAAAGGGGACTTTAGTACAATGATGGTTTAACCCAAGATAAAAGGTTTGGGCATTTCCATGTATGCATGTTGTCTTTGAGATGAAACATGATTGAAAAAATCAATGTAAATAATGGTTCCCTCTCAGGTGAGGGTATCAAATAATATTGTAGTTTATTATCATACTGGACAAAAGTGTTGTATAGTTTAACATCGTATAACAAGGACGAATGTGAACCAATGTAAAGATATTGATTCTAGGGGCGGTTTCACAAATCAACATCATATGAGATGGAGGTGAACCGATGTGAAGAGATTGGTTTTGGGCTTGAACCTTGGGAGGTTGCCTACATACCCAACCTAGAAGGTAGGGATCAAAGTCCGGGTAGTTCAATTAAAGAAAGAATTAATGATCAAGTTGTTCTTGGGGACAATGACCTAAAAAATGATGTTAGGACTTACACATGGTTAGCGACCTAGAGAGAATATTATGGTTGAGGTTTTCTCTAAGCTCACATGAGTCATACTCGGTGTGAGAAACAATAGGTAACAACAACCTTAATAATGCATAGTTTAAAGTCATATAGGACGTATGAAGGGACTATCCAGTTTAAAGTCTTGCAGTTAGGACTATTGGTGCTGCACAATTTAGTGTCATGTAGCAGGGAAAAAATATAGTTTAATGTCATGTAGGATGTATCATGAACTTTTTGTACAGTTTAGCATCATGGAGTTAGGATGATGGGGACAATAGAGTTTAACATCATGTTGGATGAAAAGGGGGGGGGCTGTGCAGTTTAATTTCATGCAGTGAGGAAAAAAGAGTGCATCATTTTAATGTCATGTTGGACGCATTGGGGATTTTTTCCACAGTTTAACATCATGTTGGACGAAAAAAGGGACGATATAGTTTAGCATCATGTTGGGCAAAAGTGAGAATAGTTTAAGGTCATATGTATAGACCGTGGATGGTGCAGTTTAATGTGATGCTGGACGGTGGTGTAGTTTAAGGTCATACATGACCTTTGATGATTATGTAGTTTAACGTCTTTTCGGACGTAAGGGACTTTTATACAGTTTAGTGTCATGTAGTTAGGACGTCACAATTTAACGTCTTGCTGGACGTAAGGGACTTGCAAATAGTTTAGGGTCATATGCATGGACCGTTGATGGTGCAATTTAAGGTCATACAAGACCTAGTTGCAGTTTAAGGTCATACTGGACCTAGTTGCAGTTTAAGGTCATACTAGACCATTTAGGGAACTTTTTTCATAGTTTAACGTCGTGTGGAACGAGGTTGCAGTTTAAGGTCATACTGGACCATTGATGTATAGTTTTAATGTCATATAACAAGGAAGAACTGGTGACGCATAGTTTAGTGTCATGTTGTAGGGACATACTTTCGAATAGTTTAGGGTCATATACATGGACCGTTGATGATGCAATTTAAGGTCATACAGGACCTAGTTGCAGTTTAAGGTCATACTGGACCATTTAGGGAACTTTTTTCACAGTTTAACGTCATGTGGGACGAGGTTGCAGTTTAAGGTCATACTGGACCGTTGCTTTATAGTTTTAACATCATATAACAAGGAAGAACTGGTGCCGCACAGTTTAGTGTCATGTTGCAGGGACATACTGGTGAATAGTTTAAGGTCATACTGGACCAAGGAGGAGTTTAAGGTCATACTGGACCATTGCTGTATAGTTTAACGTCATATAGAAAGGACGAACTGGTGCCGCATAGTTTAGTGTCATTTTGCAGGGACATGGACAGTTTTTGCAGTTTATACAAAATAATTCTTCAAAAATATGGCATTGGTTGGAGTAGTGATGAGTTCTCCATCCATTGAGATTAATGAATAAGATCCATTGGAGTAGACCCTATGTATTGAATAAGGTCCTTCCCATTTTGGCTCAAGATTGGGAGGTTTCTTTCCTGGTATCATTGGAGTTCTGAGAACTAATACCAATTCTCCCTGAGTGAATGAACGAAGATTAACTTTTTTGTTAAAAGCTCGTGCTATTCGATTCTGATAGACTTTCAAGTGGTGCAAAGTGCACAATCTTTTCTCATCTAACCGTTCCAATTCATTCAATCGCTTTTGAGATTGTTCATCTATAGATGATTGATCACAAATGGCAACTCTGAGCGAGGGTAGTTGAACTTCAATGGGAAAGACGGCTTCCATTCCATATACCAATGAATATGGATTTGATCGAGTTGCAGTGCGGGTGGTAGTCCGATAAGCCCATAAATCATGAAAGAGTTTATCAGGCCATGACCTCTTATCTTTATCCACCATCTTTTGCAGTATATTTGAAAGAGTCTTGTTAAAGGCTTCTATCTGGCCGTTGGCCGCTGCATGATATCGAGATGAATGGTTGAATTTGATGTTGTATTCTTGATACAACTTATTCATCTCAGATGAACAGAAATTGGTGCCATTGTCCATCAATATGGTATGAGGGACACCAAATCTGGTAATGATGTTAGACTTGATGAAGCTAACAATGCATTTAGAACTTACTTCCTTGAGAGGTATTGCCTCTTCCCATTTGGAAAAGAAGTCGGTAGCAGTAAGAATATACTTAAACTGCTTGGTCATAGCCGAAGGGTAAGGTCCCACCACATCCATTCCCCATGTGGAAAATGGCCATGAGTATTTAGCTGTATGAAGCAACTCTGGAGGATGATGAATGAAGTTGGCATGTACTTGGCATGAATGATACTTTTTTGTGAAATCAACATAATCTCATATCATTGAAGGCCAAAAGTATCCAAGCCTTCGAACCTGATCAGATAGTCTATGTCCAGACTGGTGGGCACTACTGACTCCTACGTGCACTTCTTTCATGACAGCCATTGTCTCTTCACCATCAATGCATCTGAAGAGAACTCCATCAAAACCACGTTTGTAGAGAATTTTCTCTAGGTGATTTGGGCTATCATAAAGAGTAAAATTGACCACACGTCGCCAGATTTGTTCTTTCTCGGCTCTATCAGGTGGAAGTGTTCTATTTTGAAGGTATTCCCTGATAGGTGACCTCCATCCTGTAGTATGACCATACGGTTCAGAAATGGGACTAATTTCATTAATTTCCTCTGTTCTGATTCGAACATAAGGTGAAATTTCATGACGGTGGGAAATACTGATGGTTGTCTCGTCCCGATTTGGATATGCCAGAGTTGTGGCTATATTAGCCAGTGCATCAGCTTGAGCATTTTGTGATCTTGAGACATAAGAAAATGTCGGTTCCAAAGGGAATTCCACCATTAACTCTCTGACGTAATCATACAAAGGGATTAGTTCTTCTTTTCTGATGGCATAATCCCCATTGACTTGTTTGATTACCAAGTCTGAATCACCCTTCACCTTTAAGTGATTCACTTGTGCTTGAAGCACTTATTCCAAGCCTGTGATAAGAGCTTGGTATTCGGCTTCATTATTGGTACCACCTTCCCACAATAAGAATGAATAAGGTAACACTGTCTTTTCTGGAGAAATGAGTACAATTCCTAAGCCAACTTTGTTGAATTTAGGATTTTCCATTTTCTTCCCTGTTGGACTTCTGGAAGCACCATCAAAATACATTTCCCATTCTTGAGGACTTTCTTGAATAGAAAAGACTTCCTTATCAGGGAATTCAATATTTGAAGATGTGTCTTCCACTGAAGGGTGTTCAGCCAGGAAATCAGCCAGAGCTTGGCCCTTTATCTCCTTTTGAGACACATACTGAATGTCGAATTGCTGTAAAATAACTGCCCACCTTGATAGACGTTCTATAAGCATTGGACGACTAAGGATGAATTTGAGCGGGTTATTGCGAGATACCAATTGGACCTCATGATGTTGCAGGTAATTTCTCAACTTCTGAACTGCAAAGATTAATGCCATGCAGCACTTCTCAATACTTGAATACCGGGTTTCTGCTTCAAGCATAGTTCGACTGAGATAGTAGAGGTTGTTTTCATTCCCAGCGTCATTCTTTTGAGCAAGAAAGGCACCCAATGATCGCTCTAGAGCTGTCACGTAGAGGATAAGTGGTCTTCCTTCAATAGGTGGAATGAGTACCGGTGGACTTAAGAGGTATTTCTTGAGAATATCAAATGCTTCTTTACATTCTTCAGTCCACTTGTAAGTGACCCCCTTCTTCATCAATTTGGTAAAGGGTAAACTTTTTCCTGCCAAATTGGCGATGAAACGCCAAATATAGGCTAAGTTTCCTTGAAGTCCTCTTAATTCTTTCAAATTTTGAGGAGGTGACATACCAAGGATTGACTTGGTCTTCTCAGGATCGACTTCAATACCACGATGGCGTACAACAAAGCTGAGAAATTTTCCTGAGGTTACCCCAAAAGCACATTTTAAGGGGTTCATCTTCAAATTATGTTGTCTAAGCTTGCAGAATATGACTTCCAAATCATCCAAGTGATTAGAATGTTGTTTGGATTTAACCACCAAATCGTCTACATAGCATTCAACAAACTTCCCTAAGAAGGGTTTAAAGATACGATGCATGGTGCGCTGATATGTTGCACCTGCATTCTTTAAGCCAAAGGGCATTACCCGGTAACAAAACACACCCTGAGGGGATCTGAAGGCTGTGAATTCCTCGTCTTCTGGGGCCATTCGGATATGATTATATCCATAATATCCATCCATGAAGGAAAGTGCTTCATAGCCAGCTGTTGCATCAATTAGAAGTTCTGTAATCGGAACTGGGAAATCATCCTTAGGACAATGCTGATTAAGATCTATGAAATCGATGAAAACTCTAATTTGTCCGTTCTTCTTCTTTACAGGGAAAATATTAGCCAACCACTTGGGATATTGAACTTCTCTGATGAAGTTAGCTTTGATAAGCTTATCCACTTTAGCTTCAATTTTAGAAGCATAAATTGGGTGTGTTCTTCTCACGGCTTGCTTAAATCCTCGATGTTCTTCTGGTAAACCCAAATGATGAGTAGAAACATCAGGATCAAGCCCAGGCATTTATGTATAGTTCCAAGAAAAAATATCTCTATTTCGCTTTAGAAAAGAAATATACATCTCTTGCTCTTCAAGGGTCATGGCCACACTGATTAAAGTGGGGTGTGGATCTTCCTTTGTACCCAGATTTATTTATCTGAGTTCATCCACAGTGGTAGAGATACCCTCTTCAAATGATGGAGGAGCATCTCTAAGATCTTCCTCTTCTTCTTTATCATGTGTTATTTCTTCCATTTCTACTTGCATAGAAGATGAAAAAGCAGAATTTTCATGATCAGAAGAGATGTCAAAATTTGCACATTTTGAAGAAGAAGCTTCCATTTCCAACCCGATTGATGGTGAAGGGTCTTCTTTGGGTAATAAAGAGGAGATTATGGATTGATAATCGACATCATTGTTCACCTTTTATGTTTCTATAACTTCTTCTGGCCTAATTGGCGAAGCATAGACTTGTTGGATTTCAATAGATGAAATGAAGACGTCACCATTTGTGCTTTCATCACTGCTTGGTAGATTATGAATTTCTCCCATGTTGTCTGGCTCGATTGTCGTAATTGACATTATGGATCTTTCCATAAGAGTATTTTGATTTGGGTATATCTTGTCAATTTGACTGATAGGCAACACATAATCTGTACACACATGTGTAAATGGATTTACTGGAATTTTTTCCAAACCATATGGAGCATTAACTTTGGTAATTTCCTTTGTTATGGATTTCTCCCTTTGCTTCATGTGATAGAATTCTGCCTCAATGTATTGAGACTCACATGTCTTGAACGGGGCCTTATCACCATACAACGTCCCAACTTGACCATCGAAACAATATTTGAGACATTGATGGTATGAAGAAGGGATAGTCGCATGTTGATGTAACCAGGGTCTTCCAAGAAAAATGTTAAAGGCTGAGTCTTGATCAACAACCATGAAATCTGAATTGGATACAAGATCTCCAAACTGAGTTCTGAGTGTAACTTCACCCAGTGGTTCTTGTTCATTTTTATCATATCCCTGTAGCATTATGGTGGAGGGAGAAAAATCAGCTTCCGTGAGGCCCAATCGACGAAGTGTACGAATGGGCATGAGGTTGACTCCTGAACCATTGTCAATGAAAACTCTTCGAACATCCACACCATTTACTTTTCTAGACAAGTACAATGGTCTAATATGTCCATGCACAACATCATATTCATCTTAATTAGTAAAGGATATTATTTCATGGCATTCTGTAGGATTATTCTCTATGTGATAGACTTCAGCTGCATCAATTTCAGTTTCAAACTCCTAAGGACTTGACAAAGCCTCGATGAGTGCTTCTCGAAGATCTTTTGACAGATTCAAAGCATCTAGAATTGATAACTTGGCTGGTACTTGGTCCAAGTGTTTCAATATATCATACTTTTGATCCAGAGGTCTGGGTTTCCCAATAGGAATATGTGGTTTAGCAGGTACCTTGGAAGAAGATGCTTTGGAAGTTGATGAATCTTGTATAGGAGTTGGCAATATTCCTGGTTTTGGAATATTAGACCGATTAGATCCATTTACTTGCTGAGAGGAAGAAGATGGAACCTTCAACCGGTCTTCCAAAATAATTGTTCCAGGACTGAATTTGCTATTGGTAGAAGAACTTGCTTGTTCTTGCTGAGCTCGCTGAAGGGCTCTACCACAAGTTTCTATTGCGTACACAGTTCTAGCAGGGGTGAAATTAGAATAGTGGCTTCTGAAAGATCCACGTCTTCCCCTATATCCTGAGCCCCTGGAACATCCTCTGATTCCTTTGTTTGATACAGGGAATTCAGGCTCATTGAAATCGAAACTGCGACTGGTATATGGATCTATTAATTGAATCATATTAACAGAACCAAAGATTAATTCTTCGTCTGATGAAGACTCTGCCTGATTATCCTTTTTAGGTTGTGCCGTATGGTGGGGCGGTGCCCGTGGCTTTGAAGTAGATGGCATGAAGTCCGCCAAAGTCAAAGACAACTTAGGCTTTGACACATACTCATCTTCTTCTGATTCTTTTTCTTTCTTTGAATCATGCCGTTTCTTTGAGGACTTCCCCTCTGACGAAGAGGGTTTTGCCGTAACATTCATGGAAGAAGACACAATTGGTTTCCTTAATTGTGTTCGCAAAATAGCATGAGTTCGATTCATTGTCTTTCTGACCATCCAATCATCATACTATTGTGCATTTTTTTCCTTTGACTTCCTGCCATTCATCTTCCTCCTCTGGAACTGTAGCAGTGACACATGCTACTTGGGTTGAGAAGCCTTTCAATGTGACCTATCCCGAGTCGACCATCTTTTGCAGGAGATCTTTGAAGACAAAACACTCCTGGATGGGATTCCCCAACATTTGATGAAAAGGGAAATAATTAGGACGGTCTTCATATCCTTTCTTGTTTGGCCTCTTGGGTATTGGAAATTGAACCAAATTGTTTTCCAGAGCCGAAATGAAATAACCAGGAACTTGTTCATTTCGGAAAGAATATGTTTTGCTCTTCAGATCCTCAAATTGTTTTCATCTTTGATCTTTTTGATCATCTGGACGAAAAGGCCTTTGTTGTTGGCGCTCAGAAGGTGGATCCCTTCGAGAAGATGAAGGTTTTGAGGTAGAAATAGGTACAGGTGCTTGTTTAAGCATAACTGTAGCAGTTTCTGCTTTACCCATTCTCCTTCCTGGAGTTGATGGAATTACACGAGATTTAGCCTTAGCCTGTATAAGGGAATCTTCAATCTACTGAGTGATTGAAGTAAGGTCTCGAAACCCTCTTGTGTATTTCACGGGGATTAATGGCATGCATAATTCGTCACGCAGATTTTCCACACAGATTAGCAACAATTCTTCTTGAGGGAGTGCTAAACTCAAGGAATGTGTTAATACCTTCCATCGAGCAATGAAATCAGAGACCCTTTCATTCTCCCTTTGCTTACAGTTTGTAAGATCGAAAACTGTTGTATTTTCCAAAGTTGAGCTAAACTGAAAGAGGAATTTTCGGCGAAGATCCTCCCATCCGGTAATTGACCAGGATTGAAAGCTTGTATACCAAACAAAAGTTGGTCCTTGCAAGGTTCGCACGAATCATCTGAGTTTCACTGCTTCTTGCTGCTCCGGAGTTTCCATCATAGGATCGCAACAAGACACGTAATGCGTCAAATGTTGTTCTGGATTGCCAGATCCATTGAAAATAGGGAATACAGGGTTCCCAAAACTAGATGGAGGAGAAATTGAATCTACCCATTCAGGGTAAACTTTCTTTTCTGGTTGAACTTGCGCACGCTTCCCTTCCATAGTTTTTAACCGAACTGTTAATGACTCAATAGTAGTTATTAACTTTTGAGAAACATTCGGTTGAACTTGGACTTGGGTAGGTGCAATGACTGGAGCTTGGACAGATGTGGCGATTGGCGCTGCAACTGATGGTAGCACTGCCAACTGTTGTTGCACTTGACCCGTAGGATTAGACCTGTGAGGGTGTACTGATAGAGGAGGATATTCTTGATCCATCTCAGTAGCTGCAACAAATTTCTTTGGCTGACTGACTCCAGTATTCTTAAGAAGAAGACTACTCTGAAGTAGTTCTGCATTCAACCTTCTTAATTCCTTCATTTCTTCCTCATGTTGTGCAAACCTATGCTCTAGTGAGAGCGATTGACCTTCTTCAGAGGAAGGATATGTAACCTGGTTCTTTCACTTCCCTTTGTTGGATCCTTTTCGGAGAGGGGGAAGTGGGTTACTCGAAGGATTACTTAAGTTTTGAGTAATCCTTTGACTTCGTGTACGCACACCTTCTTCATTTGTATCGGTGCGTAAATCTTCTTGAGCAGGAACCTCTTCATCTGAGTCCCCTGAATGAGCCTCATCTGGTGGATCAGCAACAACGGCATTGATGACATTAATTGATGCATAACTCACTGCATCCCTTCTATCAGTATTTCTGTTATATTGTCTTCTTCCATGTCTTTGATGAGACATTGCCTTTTGTTGATTCAATCCCTCAGGAACTTCTTGATGAACCGTAATTTGGAGGGAATCTCCTGATAATTTGGCTCTTCGTTCCTCTTTAGGTTTCTTCCCCAATCGAGAAAAGAATGAATTTATCTGAGGAGGGGATTGATGATTTGAAAAAGTCCTCAGTCCAGTGGATTGGGGCTGTTCCTTCTGTTCTCGCTCAACTCCTTGGAACCTATTTGTTGATTCCGAGGGTTGGTTTAAAAGAGTCCTCAGTCTAGCGAGATGGGGTGGTTCTTGACATGCTATGTCTGAGACTTTCTTGAAAGTCCTCCTGATCTTGTGAACCTTAGTCCGGAAATTAGCTGGATGCATTAATCTGTATCCGCTTTTATCACCCGGTTCAAAAGACCGTTGGATGATTTCCGATACTTCTGTCATTTGGTGACGTGCTTGCTTCAAACGAGAGGCTTGTTCGATATTCTCATTTTCTTGATGCAAGAGTAATTCAACAAATTTTTCTCTATATTCTTGATTTTGAGAGGAACTAGTTGAATCCTGTTCTTGGGCAAGCTTTTGATTACAAACAAAGCCCATTGACTGCGGCTGGCCATGGGCAATAACATTGCATGAGACCATTTTCGGCGGGCTTTGCTGACTGGAGAGCACCGTGAAATGCAGTGCTCCATGAACACCCCATCCTCTGACACGAATACCAGATGGGGCATTGGCAATTAACTGACGCAATCTTCTTAGTGCGCCAAAGCATGAATGTCGAAGGGATCTCTGCTGCTTTTCAGCCTTCGGACATCGAGAGACTGATAGAGATGCCAAATCAATCTGATGTTGCAACCCTTCTATTATCTTAAGATGATTTTCATATTCATCATAAGATAATACTTTCTTTTTCAACTGACAAAGAGTTTTCCATATGTTGAGATGAATATAATGAATTTCATCTTCCGTCAACATTTCTGTAATATTATACTGAGAGTTAGCCAGAGGCCAAAACATAACTAGCACTTCACCTTTCGCCAGTTGTTTTCTCATGTTCATCATTTCCTCTTTATCATTTGATGAAGATTCTTCTACCTGATTTGACCAGAGTTGGTGTTTCCTTGTTGCTTAATTGGATTCAACAGGATTGGTAAAGAAATAATTGATCAAACTAGAAGATGCATGACTTAGGGGTGGTTCAGAGAATGACCTACACCCTGGGCTATCTTCTGATTGAGAAAGTATTTCACCTGCTAGCGATAAAGCTTCAGACATGACTGGTTTCGCATTTGCAAGTGCCTCAAGATAATAGGGCTTTCTCAGCACTACATTTTCCACTGGAGCATTTTATGGGCAATGTGCATCACTACTATGGAGAGGACTTTCACAGCAAAATTCATCATCATGGGGAGGACCACCATAATGGGTTACAACAAAAGATGAGATATCTTGCTCCTTAGTCTTCTGACCACACAGAGGGTTCCTGTGGCTCTCATCTGAAGATGAAACTTCAAGATCGACCGAATTGTCATGAAGCAAGCCTTCATGAGGAAGTGTCTGTTGAAGACCTTGGGAATTAATGTTCCCACTATTGGGAACTGAGGGAGTAGAATCTTGAATTCCAACAAATAATTGTCTGAGGGCTTCAAAAACTCCAGCATCAAGCAAGGCCTTGTTACAGATTGGAACTTGATCTCCTGACTGTACTGGGCAGGTCTTTTTCTTAGACGCCTTCTTACTCGCCTTGGAAACCACTTTTTGACAAAAGTGGATGATCTGAGCAGTTATATGTGCCTGATCTGGAAAGATGGACAGGTTAGGCTAACGATATCCTCTCAAATCAGGTGTATGTGCCTGACTTGGTTGTCCGTATGATATGGGGGAGTATGCCCCATAACCCTCTTGGACTGGAATAGATGTGTGTGTCTTTTCTGGAGTGAATTGTTGATGTATCACTCCACTGTTAGGGATAGATTTATGTGTCTTTCCCTGAGATGCCACTGAAGTTGTTATAATATCCTGGTAGGCATCCAGAATATGAGTAGGTATTTGCTTCTGCTCTTTCACCATTGATAGAATATGTTTGGTGACTTCAGCTGCCGGAACGGGAATATACGTCCATTCCGGGCTTGGAGCAGGTGTATGTGCCTACTTGTGTCCTCCTTTTCCTATCAGTGAATCCTGACAGTACTCAAGTGTGGGGGCATAGAGTTGAGTTTGCCTCCTATTTTTTGTCAGGGCTTTCCGACTAACTTCTCCGAATGCTACCAAGTGAGACTGTTGGTAGGCTTGATTAATACCAGCAGGTGTATGTGCCTGCTGATTGCACTTCGCCAAACGTGGTTGATGAGATCCATCATATGTAGTCAGACGAGCCTGCTGACTAGCTGATGGTGTATAAACAGGTGTATGTTCCTGCCTATAGTACTCCACCAGAATTGCCTAGTGGGATTGGCGTGATGCTGCCAGACGAGTCTGCTGGACAGCGGAATTAAAACGGGAAGGTGTATGTGCCTGCTCGTTGCTTGCCACCAAGTTAGGTTAGTGGACTTCTCCGGAGATGGCAGAGATGAGAACCTGCTCACTGTTGACCGGATTACGCCTCTGGTGGTTCGTCTTGCTTACTCGGGTACGAGGAACCTGAGCCGAACGCCTGGAGTCGGTACCCTCATCATGTTGAGGGCGCACTGCCACACGAGTCTGGTGACGATTGTTGGTGGGAGCCCTCAGGAAGGACTCCCATCTGTTTGAATTAAGGTCCTGAGGGAGCTTCTCATTCACCTCCCCAGAATAAGGGAGTGAATGGTGATTGCGTTCCGGGGATAACGACCCGAAATGGTTGGAGATGGTAGTCAGCACTGCTTGCTTCTTGATCACTGGTCGTCGTTGTCCGGACGACTGATGTGAGTTATTTACTTGGAGGGCTTATCGGGTGGCCTCCATAGTTGGGATGGTATCGTGTTGACGGTACTCCTTAACCTGTGCGTTTGATACCCAGCGTTAAAGACGTTGAGTAGGTGATATTGTCCTAAGAGCGGATGACGATCCAGCAGGAGTAGCAGCAGTGGCATTTGTAGCAGCAGTATTCACAGGTGTGAATTGGAGAGAAGCCATTATGGAAATGCATAAGATATTGGAAAAGAGTTCCTTTTTGATATAAAAGACGTAATCAAGATAAATTCAGCCACTATATCTTTTGGATGAGCACATATATCAATGATTGTTTTTGTTGGCCCTCTCATTGAGTTTTAAATTGGGGCCTGAAAAAAATAGGTAAAACATAATTTTAACTTGGTTAAGGATTCACGTCGGGTTCACCATTTTTTGTTTCCCTCGGAATTCGGGGATGACCGCCTTGATGGGAGGTTCAAACGTTCCGATCGGTTTCTAACGGGTTTCTTCGTAGAACCAAAAACATCCAATGATTCCACATCCATTCGGACCTACTTTCCAAAGGTAGGTGCTCATTAGTTTGTGGACTGATGAGGCTTAAGAATTTGCATTGGTCGAGAGGATGGGAGGTCGGACTCATCACACCTTTTTGAGGGGAATTATTGTCTACTCTGGGACTCTCTTTGTAGATTTAAATTATGTTCGTGAATCCTTATTACATTACCAAGTATAAAATGATCTTTCCTTCAGACCTGACAATCAATGATTAAATATGTAGGAAATTTAGAGAATCTTTTGTATATATTCGAGGTTCTTCATCGATAGAGAATCATCTGTATTTATTAGAGATTCTTGGTCAATGGTACCCTTCGACACATTTATACAGAAGTCTCTTGGTCATTATGACGACCATGCTGGTTTTAAAGCCACTCAGTGGGACACTTGAAGTTTATTGTCATTCAGAAGGACATGGATTATTTTAGAGTTGGGATCGAACCCTAGACGGGCTACCTACGTATCCTTTGTTTAGAAAAGGAATCAGAACCCATGTAGTTCAAGTAAGGGAGTATGATGTTTATGATTGATGACTCAAAGAAGGATGTCACAATTACCTTTACACTCTAATCTCACGTGAGTCATGCTCGGTGTAAGAAACAAGAGGTATTGGTAAAAAATTAGACAATTGTTCCATGAAAGATGCAATAATAAGAAATAATGCGGGGTTTATGTATGTATGACTTCCCAGATAAATGAAGGTTTAGGATTTACTTTAGAGAATAAATCCAGGAACAGGGTCCATAAAGGTATATGTGCTTCATGGAGATTTTGAATACTCTAACCTGGGGTTTACTCCTGAAAAGGAGGCCCAAATTAGGAGAAGACTTATGATTGGGTTTTACTCCTGAAAAGGAATCCCAGATCAAAGGTAAATTAGGACTGGTTAAGAGGAATTAAGACTGGGGCTTACTCCTGAAAAGGAGGCCCAGGTTAAGGGATTTATGACTGGGATTTACTCCTGAAAAGGAGGCCCAGGTTAAGGATTAAGGTTTGGGGATTAATCCTAAGAGGATGCCCAAAAATTAAGGGACTTGGGGCTTACTCCTAAAGAGGATGCCTAGATTTGGGAATTTTAAGAATTTGGGGCTTACTCCCAAGGAAGATGCCCATATTTGAGACTGGGGCTTACTCCTAAAAAGGAAGCCCAAGTTAGGGGATCTGGGGCTTACTCCTAAGAGGATGCCCAAAAATTAAGGGACTTGGGGCTTACTCCTAAAGAGGATGCCCAGATTTGAGACTGGGGCTTACTCCTGAAAAGGAAGCCCATATTTAAGGATTCTCTCATCTTTATAGGATGAGGTTGAATGAATGAAATATCAATCTTTAGTGACATAAAGATGTATAAATCACTAGGTTTTGAGAGATATTCCACATAATTTCTTTCAGATAAGGAAGTCAAATCAAGAAATCATGCCATAAATGGATTTGGAGAGTGTCTTGAAGACTGAATCTTGAATAGTAAAGGTGTAATGGCTTAAGAGGGGTGAAATGGGCAAGAAAGTCACCAAAAAAGGCAGGGGCACGCAAGTCCTGGCAGGCGCGCAGGTACTGCGTGGGCGTGCAAGTTTTGGTCGTGCAGGTCCTGGTCGCGCAGATATGCCTGTGCGACACATGGTGTACTTTCACGATAGTTAACCAGCAGGGTAATACTTGAGCGAATATTCATTAAAGCCTTTAGAATCCTCTTGATGTTTTTTCAGAAGAATGGCGTGCAAGATCTAATGAAGGAGTAAGGTGGCGCGCAAGTGTGGCCCTTTTCCCTTAAGGGGTGGCCACTCAGGCGCGCAAGTGTTGATGAGTTTCAACACTTAGGCCTTCCTCCCCCTCTTTAGATCTTCCGTTCTAGGTAAGAAATTACCTTAGAAGTGTTCCGGAAGCTTTGAGAAGAGACTAGGGCGCCGAGAGCTCAAATATGGGTTTCTGAAAAAAAAAAATCCCCCCTTCGAATGGGGGCCCACAAGGTCTATTTATAGGCAGGAGAAGACCCCGGGCGGTTACCGGGTGGTTATCACTTAGGTCGCGCAAGTCACTTACGCGACCATAAGGCGTCGTGCAAGTGGACTTGCACGACAGTGATAGAACTTGTGCGACACAGGTGCTTTTGATCCCTTGTTCATGCCTTTGTCGATTTTTGATATTTTCTTCAAAGGTTGAATCACTTTGAGCTCAGATATTCCCCTTTTCCGATATTTAGATTCTGTGATGAAAGGAACATCAACAATCATATATATACAGTATATACATATTTTTATAATAGTACATAACATTTGGAGGTAAGAAATGAAATGCACCGTTCATGGAGACGGTAAGCCGTACGTACGCATGAACGCTACTTTCATTTATATTTATTATTTTAATGGAATTAAAACATAATGATACATCGGTATATTATAATTCCATTAAAATTTCATATATAATTTCATCTATAATATCATTAACTCTATCCTTTATACATCCCACATAAGGCATTAACGAGTCACATCACTTTGAGAGAGCAGTAGTCCGCACTTCCCCAAATGAGATTATCATATTTACCAACTATGGAAACCATAAAGGCATGCTATAAATAGAAATTATAGAAGCATAAAGAAAACATAAACATAATATATATCATATATAAATACAGTGCCATCATAATGGCCACCATAAGAGGCGGTAAGATATAATCAAACAATCATCATTTCGTGAGGCGTTAGTTTGTCATCCACAGAAACATTATGTTCTTAACGTATTAGATGGAGGTGTGTTTTAGTGTAGTTATAATCCTTCTCATAAAAACATCCTAGTATATTTAGGATATTGGTGTTGTTACAAAAGAAATGAATAAAAAGATTTTAGGTGTTGGAGAAGTAAAATAAAAGAAAACAATTTAAGAGAAACTGTTAACTTTAATTTGGGTAACTCCCTTTGGTTTGAACCAAATGACTTATTGAAGTTCCTTATGCCTAAGGTAAGGCTTCTAGGAGGAGGATAGGGATGTAGGGAGATTAATTGGTCAGATTTTGGATGATCCAAAAGTCTTGAGAGGTGTGCATAATTGGTTAGAAGTGGTCTCCTTTTATAAGGGAGATGGTGGGCTCTTTAGGAAAGTGTGAAAATATTATTTTATTATAAACATATATTCAGTTTAAAAAGGTCCAAAAATCATTAAAGCCTAAGATAAGATGACTCATATTTGAAATAAAATCATCCAATCATAATTGGACATGTTTTGGATAATATTTTAATCATTATAAACTTATTTATTTAAATCATTTATTAATAAGGTAAATACTGCATCATTATTGTGTCATAAATAATTTAATTTATTGGATGTATAAATATTATAGAAAAACTACCATGATGTAGGAAATATTTTTATCTTTCTAAAGAATATTTATACTCAAAAATATGACTTATATAACCCCATGTAGAAATTGATTTACTAAAAGATTTTTGTTTATGTCATTTTTGTCTTTAAGTTAATTAATATAATGTGTCATTATCACTCCCAAGTGGATCAATGGGGTCCCAAAATTGACCCAAAGATGACCATGGTCGTAAATGACTCAACCAATAAGATTTGGACAAGTGTCAAGATAATTTTGAATTATTATAATTTTTTTACCTTGAATTATCCTATTTACCTTTAACCATGGTAAATAAAAGTCAAAAGTTACTATTCACCAAAAATTATTTTCATCTTATTGAACCAAATTTTACTTACTAATAATAACCATGTATGTATTATTTTTGAAATTCAATTCACAGAAGTGGTAAAATTTCATTTAAATGGAAAAGTCAGTTTTTTAACTACTACTAAGTAGTTTCACTATTCATCAAAAATTGAAGTTTTTCAGAAAAATACCAAAAATTTATCCTAAGCTATATTTGATATTCCGAATTAAAAAATGATGTTTATTTTACCAAATTCTAAACATAGAAGTTTCATTAATTAATTTAAAATTAATTTCCGTTGTTAAAATAAATAGCGTGTTTTTAAGAAACAATAACTATCTAAAGATTGACACTTGTTTATGTCCAATTTCAAAGTGAAATTAATTCCAATGACCAAAATTGGATTAAACGGTAAAAATATATTCTAATTACACTTTAAAACTAATTAAAAAAATAATCTAACCATATAAATAAATTAGATTAAAACACAGTTTTGAATTAAAATACAATATTTTCACTATTCATTAAAAAAATGAACTTTATCGGAAAAATTACAAAAATTTACACAAATTAAATATTGATGTCCCCATTCTAAAGAAGGATTTTATTTGGTCATATAGAATGTATTAATGTGACGAAAACTAGATTTAAATAGGGTTTACCATTAAAAGGTGATAAATCAGCCTTTTAATGTAAATTATGCTTAAAATTAGATTCATTAACATTTTAAGCCTCTAACTTTTTATTGGATAAATGTAAATACATTTAAAAAACATGTATAATTATATTGTAGTTAGTTTTATTCATTCCCTCCAATAAAACGGCTAGGAGTTAACTACCATTTAAAATAATAATATTATATTATTAGTGTGCAACGTAAGATTTCAAAGAAACCCATTGTTCCGTATTAGGTACGCTATCGAACATAGCAACCCCTTTAAAGTAAAATTAATATTTAATTCAAAAATATTAATAAATATGAAAATCTCTTATTCTTCATTTACCTGGGATGCTACATCCTTCCCCCCTTTTGGAAATTACTTCCTCGCAATTTTTATTCACTTATCAAAATAAGTGGGGGTATTTATCCCTCATAGCATTTTCAGATTCCCACGTTGCCTCTTAAATCATATGGTTTTTACACAAAACCTTTACTTAGTGAATTACCTTATTCCGCAAAACTTTCTCTCTATGGTCAAGAATCAGGACTGGTTGTTCTTTATAAGAGAGATTATTTTCCAACTGAACTACCTATGGGCTCAAAACATGAGATGGATCTAGCATATATTTTCTCAACATCGAAACATGAAAAACATTGTGTACCTAGGATAAAATTGGAGGTAAAGCCACTCTGTATGCAACTGATCCAACTTTCTCTAGAATTTCATAAGGTCCAATGAACCTCGGACTCAAATTTCCCTTCTTACCAAAATGCATCACACTTTTTCATGGAGAAACTTTGAGAAAGACATGATCACCAACCTCAAAAGAAAGATCCTTCCTCTGGTTATCTGCATAACTTTTCTGTCTGCTCTGAGCTGTTCTCAGGTGCTTCTGAATCAACTGAACTTTATATGTCATCTCTTCTACCAATTATGGTCCCATCAGCTTCCTTTCACCTACTTCATCCCAAAAAGCTGGAGTTTGACAATGCTTTCCATATAATGCCTCAAATGGAGCCATCTGTATACTAGAATGAAAATTGTTATTATATAAAAATTCAACCAAAGAAAGATTTTGGTCCCAACTTCCCTGATAATCTATCGAGCAAGCACGTAACATATCCTCCAATGTCTGATTTTTTTTTTCTGATTGCCCATTTGATTGAGGGTGAAAAGCTGTACTAAAATTTAATTCAGTACCCAACGAATTCTGAAGGCCTTTCCAAAAGTTAGAAGTAAACCTGGGATCACGATCAGATACAATGTAGAGGGGAACTCCATGAAACCTAACTATCTCATCAACATACAATCGAGAAAGTTGATCTAGAGACAAAGTATCTCGAATAGGAAGTAAATGAGCAGATTTAGTCAATCGATCAACAATAACCTAGATTGCATTATTACCTCGAGATGTCTTTGGTAATCCCACAACAAAGTCCATGGATATATTTTCCCATTTCCACTATGGCACTGATAAAGGCTGAAGAATTCCTTTCGGTAACTACCACTTTTCTTTAACCTACTGACAAGTCAAACACTTCATAGTAAAATCAACAATATCTTTTTTCACTCCATCCCACTAGTAATACTCTCGAAGATCTCTGTACATCTTAGTAATATCAGGATGAACTGAAAATGGAGAACTATGAGCTTCAAATAACAACTCATTCTTCAACTTTGAATCACAAGGCACACATAATCTCTTCCCAAACCTCAAAACACAATCATTATCAACATTAAAATCAGGCAACTTACCCTTATGAACCAACTCTACCTTTTTCTGCAACTCACTATCTTCTTTATGTGCTTTCTTTATTCTGTCTGATAGAGATGATTTCACTGACTCCTAAAACAAAACAGAAGAATTTCCTGCACCAACAACTTCTATACCAAATTTTATCAAATCAAAAATCAAAGGATCTCGTTCCAAACGTAGCATGGATAATGAGACATTACTTTTTTGACTCAAAGCATCGACCACTTTATTTGCTTTTCCCGGATGGTAATGGATCGTGCAATCATAATCCTTGATTAATTCTATCCATCTCCTCTGTCTCATGTTCAATTATTTTTGAGTGAATATATACTTTAAACTTGTCTGATTAGTATATATTTCACATTTTACTCCATACAAATGATGCCTCAAAATTTTTAAAGAAAAAATAACTACAGCTAATTCCAATTCATGTGTAGGGTAATTTAACTCATGAGGTTTCTACTGACGTGAAGCATAAGCAATTACCTGATCATTCTACATTAGGACACAACCTAGTCCTTTCAACGAATCATCACTATAGATAACAAACTCACCAATTCTGGATAACAGTGCCAAAACTGGAGCATTCACCAACCTTCTTTCTAATTCCTAAAAACAATCATCACGTTCTTTTGTCCAAATGAACTTAACACATTTTCAAGTTAACTTAGTCATTGGACTAGACAACCGTGAAAAATTTTCAACAAACCTCTAGTAATAACCTGCCAAACCAAGAAAACTATGAATCTTAGTTATATTTGTGGGTCTTGACCATTATTCAACAACTTTTGTTTTAGCAGGATCAACAGTTATGCCATTTTTTGAAACAATGTGACCAAGGAAAGAAATTTTTTGTAACCAAAACTCACACTTGCTGAATTTCCCAAACAGTTTCTTTTATTTTAAGGTTTTCAAGACAACCCTTAAATGAATTTCATGTTCCTCCTTACTTTTGGAATAAACCAAAAAATCATCAATGAACAAAACCAAAAACGTATCCAAGAACTCATGTAAAATTCTATTCATAAGATCCATGAATACAGTAGGTGCATTGGTTAAACCAAAAGGCATAACTAAAAATTCATAATGGCCATATCCAGTACAAAAAGCAGTCTTCGGAATCAGGACCGGCCCGGAAAGCCCCTAAAAATTTTGTTGCCCAAGACCAGGGCATAAATGTTGCCCCTTCCAAAGTGCTACAGTGCCTGTACAGTACATGTACAGTAAAAAACATGTCGGTTGCCCTAGCCCAGGGGCTTGCTGGGCTTGCCCCAGGGCCGGCCCTGTTCGGAATGTCTGCTTCCTTTACTTTTAACTGATGGTACCCCTACCTCAAATCAATCTTCAAAAAATACTGAGCTCCCTGGAGCTGATCAAACAAACCATCGATATGAGGAAAAGGATACTTATTCTTAAAAGTGATGTTATTCAATGCTCTATAATCAATGCAAAGTCTCATTGAACCATCTTTATTTTTAACAAAAAATACAGGAGCACCCCATGGTGATGTGCTAGGTTGAATGAAACCTTTATCTAATAACTCCTGCAATTGCTTCTTTAACTCTAAAAGTTCAGTTTGAGCCATTCGATAAGGGGGTTTTGAAATTGGATTAGAATTAGGAACTAAGTCAAAAGTAAATTCAACTTCCCAATCATGTATAATGCCAGGTAACTCATCAGAAAAAACATCAAGGTGCTCATTTACCACTGGCACATCATTAATCTGAACAGTTCCTTTGTTTTCAACAATATGTGCAAGGTAACATTCATTTCCATCTTTTACTAGTTTCTAAGCTTCCTGATATGTTATCAAAAGCAAGGGTTCATTTTTGTATACAAACTGAGAATTACTCTGAAAAGAAACATCTTTAGCTCTGCAGTCAATATTAGCATGATAAACAGAAAGCCAATCCATACCTAAAATAACATCAAACTCTACTAGAGGCAAAACAACAAGGTTTGCAGGTAGATTCTTTTCGCACACAAGGATAGGAATGTTCTTATGTTTTCTTTTTTCTCTCAACATTTCCTCCAGGTGTTTCTACCATAAGTTCTGTTTTCATATCTTGAGATGCAATTCCCAATTTACTATAAAACTTCTCAGAAATGAAAGAGTGTGTAGACTCTGAATCAAACAACACATTGGCATAATCTGAACAAACAAATAGTGTACCTAATACAACTTCAATTGATGGCTTGACATCTGTTGAAGTAGTTGCAAAGGATTTCACCACCCCTTTCTGCTTGTAGTCTGGCTGCTTTCCTTCGGTTGAGTTCTTTTTTGGACACTCATTTTCATAATAACCCATTTCATTGCACTTAAAACATTTTACTGACTGTAAATTAGATTTTGTCTTACCATTACCTTGATCCTTTTCAGTGCAATTACGAGCCTTATGTCCTATTTTACCACATCGGTAGCACTTACCAGAATTCAAAAGACATTCCCCAGCATGATTTTTATCACAATTTTCACAAATTGTAAACTTAAGTTTCTTACCATCAGACTTTTTTGAAGAGTTCTTCCCTTTCTCCTGCCACCTCGGCCTCTTATTCTGTTGTTTTTTAAAGAATACCTAATCATCAACAAACTCCATTTCCACCTTCTCCGCACAACGAACAAGTTTTTCATAACTTTTGAACTCACGAGAAGCTAAAACCCTTTGATACTTTGGCTTTAATCCTGAGTAAAAATGGTTGATTTTACTATCAATATCTCGTATGAAATTTGGAACATACCTTGCTAGTCGAGTGAATTTTTCTTTATAAGTAGCCACTGAGTCATCCTCCTGCCTCAATTCTAGGAATTTTTTTTTCATCCTAAGACAAACCACCTTAGGAAAATATTTCTCAAGAAACATACCTTTGAATTCATCCCAATCGAGAGCATAAATCTCCTCACTATCCCTGCTATTTTTCACCATCGACCACCACTAATCAACTTCACCTTCAAAACGGTAAACAACAAGACTAACCTTTTGATGTTCTGAACAACCCCTGACATCAAAAATCTTCTCTAATGCTTTAATACACTCTTCATATATCACAGGGTTAGATGATCCTCTGAATGATAGAGGATGTTGCCTCATGAAATGCTCCACTACTGACATGTTCCTATGTGGTTGATCTGGCTGATCTCGTACATGGATACCACCACCATTTATAGCCTGAGTCAATTGTGCCATCATTGCAACAAACTATTCAGTTCCGATTCCGACCATCTCAGGTTGCTGATTTGGAAGGTTGTTTTCCTTCTGATGTCGTCCCAACATAGCTGTCATGTTTTCTCTGTGGAAAATCATTCTGAACATAGAAATATCTTAGGCGAAGAAACATGGTAATCTGGAAATGCTATATGATTTCAATATTAACATAAATTACTTTATGGATATTAATTTAACAATACCCTAAATCCTAAAGTTATCTAAACCGACCTCTGATACCAACTGTAAGGACCCAACCTTAAACATTACATAACATTGAATTAAATGAATAATTCACATTGAGGATCTTTTCAGGTTTAGAGTTTTAGAGAATTAGGTCATTACATTTACATAACAATATGAATATTACATGTAGACAATTCTATCCAGTTTCCATTTTTTCATAAAATAAAAACTCTTGAAAAAAGGAGTCATGTCTAGTTCCATGTTTTAGATAACATGACTTTTCCTTGATCCCATTCTTGACCCTATTCATCTTTAAGTCCTGTGAAAAAATTTCAAAACTTGGGATGAGCATAAAAAGCTCAGTGAGGGTTATAAAACAAAGAAAGAAAACATTTGTTCATAAATACATACAAAACATGAACTTTTTTACTTACCGCATGAAATCATAAGATTTTATGAATAACACATAGAAATCATAAATCATAAAGGTAACTTGTAGAATCCATATCATACTTACATTGTAGCTATCACAGCTACATAAGGAGTTACTTTGGAATACCCATCACATTATATTCCCTAAATCTCTTAGGAGAAACATTCACATTTACCTCTATCATGTTACCCAATGCATTAGAGATCTATCTCGGGCTCACCCGCCCTAGTTTTATCACAAAACCACCTGTATATGTAAATAATGCCCAAGAACCATAACATGATCATAACACATAACATAAGCATAAAGGAAAGATAAAATTTCCACATTGTAATAACAAAATATCATTTCAAGATATTAAAATAATAAATTCATTCTCAAAAATAATTTTCAATACCAAAATACGTAAAAAGAGTATATGGTATTTATTTTTCCTTTTAAAAAACATTCCGACTTGTTAAGGAATCCAAAGATCAAATAATACTCACAGCGGCGGAAAGGTCGTTGTCACCACTTACGTAAAAAAACATTCCTTTTTTCATTTAGTAAAACGCTTCGTATAAAAATATTCCCTTTTAATGAAATGAAAATTCAAAGGTGTTTATACAATGTATAAAAGAAAATCGTGTATTAAAACAAAATATGCCCCAATGAAAGGAGATTGAGACGAAGTCCCTTACAAAGAACATTTTGTAAACAAAATAGATCTATTATGTGTATTCAATATAAGAACACATAAATCAAGTATAAATACATAAAAATTAATTTCTCACATAATCAAGGAATGACATAAAAAATAAAGAGAAGATCAACCCAAAGAACGGAAATTGGGTTAAGAAGTTCTCTTACCTTGTGTCCGACTTGACTCGATCATTCTTTAATCTCCTGAATAATAAAAAAAGTTAATTTCTACTTGATTAAGAACCTTTTTAAATTTTATTATTCCTTTTATATCACTTATTATCATGTTATAAATATTATGTGATCATTTAAGTTAATAACGTCCATTTTGTCGATATTTGGTACTTGAGTCAAAAATGAGCACCTTATATTTACAAGTTGTCCATGTGGTCAATAGTCCATTATATCCAGAATGATATTCATGATTTAGATATCATATATATCATATATATACAGTATATACATGTTTTTATAATAGTACATAACATTTGGAGGTAAGAAATGAAATGCACCGTTCATGGAGATGGTAAGTCGTACGTACGCATGAATGCTACTTTCATTTATATTTATTATTTCAATGGAATTAAAACATTATGATACATATGTATATTATAATTCCAGTAAATTTTCATATATAATATCATATATAATATCATTAACTCTATCCTCTATATATCCCACATAAGGCATTAACGAGTCACATCACTTTGAGGGGGCGGTAGTCCGCACTTCCTCAAATGAGATTATCGTATTTACCCACTATGGAAACTATAAAGGCATGTTATAAATGGAAATTACAAAAGCATAAAGAAAACATAAACATAATATATATCATATATAAATACATTTCCATCATAATGGCCACCATGAGAGGCGGTAGGAGATAATCAAACAATCATTGTTTCGTGAGGTGTTAGTTTTCCATCCACAGAAACATTATGTTCTTCACCCATTAGATGGAGGTGTGTGTTAGTGTAGTTTGAATAATTCTCATAAAAACATCATAGTATATTTATGATACTGTTTTTGTTACAAAATAAAGAAATAAAAAGAGTTTAGGGGTTGGATAAGTAAAATAAAATAAAACAATTTAAGAGAAATTGTTACCTTTAATTTGGGTAACTCCCTTTAGTTTGAACCAAAGGAGTTCTTGAAGTGCCTTCTGCCTAAGGTAAGGTTTCTAGGAGGAGTAGAGGGATATAGGGAGCATAATTGGGCAGAGTTTGGATGAGCCCAAAGTCTTGAGAGGTGTGCAGAATTGGTTAGATTTGGTCTCCTTTTATAAGGGAGAGGAGGGGCTCTTTAGGAAAGTGTGAAAACATTATTTTATTATAAACATATATTCGGTTTCAAAAGGTCCAAAAATCATTAAAGTAGAAGATAAGATGACTCATATTCTAAAAAAAATCATCCAATCATAATTGTACATGTTTTGGATAATATTTTAATCATTATAATCATATTTATTTAAATCATTTATTAATGAGGTAAATACTTCATCATTATTGTGTCATAAATAATTTAATTTATTTGATGTATATAAATTATAAAAAAAAACCATGATGTAGGAATTTTTTTAGATTTCTAAAGAATATTTATAGTCTAAAATATTACTTATATAAATCCATCTAAAAATTGATTTACTAAAATATTTTAGTTTGTCATTTTTGTCTTTACTTTAAGTTAATTAATCTAATGTGTCATTATCACTCCCAAGTGAATCAATGGGGTCCCAAAATAGACCCAAACATTCCCATGGTCGTAAATGACTCAACCAATAATATTTGGACAAGTGTTAAGGTAATTTTTAATTATTATAATTTTCTTTTTACCTTGAATTACTCTATTTACCTTTAAACGTGGTAAATAAAAGTCAAAAGTCACTATTCACCAAAAATTATTTTCATCTTATTGAACCAAATTTTACTTACTAATAACAACCTTGTATGTCAGATTTTTGAAATTCAATTCATAGAAGTGGTAAAATTTCATTTAAATGGAAAAGTTAGTTTTTTAACTACTACTAAGTGGTTTCACTATTCATCAAAATTTTAAGTTTTTCAGAAAAATACCAAAAATTCAGCCTAAGATATATTTGATATTATGAATTCAAAAATTATGTTTATTTTACCAAATTCTAAACATATAAATTTCTTTATTTAATTTAAAATTAATTTCCATTGTTAAAACAAATAACGTGTTTTTAGGAAACAATAACTATCTAAAGATTGACACTTGTTTATATCAAATTTCAAAGTGAAATTAATTCCAATGACCAACATTGGATTAAATGGTAAAAATATATTCTAATTAAAATTTAAAACTAATTTAAAAGATAATCTAACCATATAAATAAATTACATTAAAACACAGTTTTGAATTAAAATACAATATTTTCACTATTCATTAAAAAAATGAACTTTATCGGAAAAATTCAAAAAAATAATCACAAAGTAAATATTGATGTCCCCATTCTAAAGAAGGATTTTATTTGGTCATATAGAATGTATTAAAGTGACCAAAACTAGATTTAAAGAGGGTTCTCCATTAAAAGGCGATAAATCGGCCTTTTAATGTAAATTATGCTTAAAATTATATTCATTCACATTTTAAGCCTCTAAATTTTTATTGGATAAATGTAAATACATTTAACAAACATATATAATCATATTGTAGTTAGTTTTTTTCATTCCCACCAATAAAATTGCTAGGAGTTAACTACCATTTAAAATAATAATATTATATTATTAGTGTGCAACGTAAGATTTCAAAGAAACTCATTGCTCCGTATCGGGTACGCTATCGAACATAGCAAACCCTTTAAAGTAAAATTAATATTTAATTCACAAATATTAATAAATATGAAAATATCTTATTCTTCATTTACCTGGGATGTTACAATTAACTTATTTATTGTCATGATATTTAGGTTTTCACTTAATTTTATTCTTTTATGGGGATTACAATTCAATGGTTTCCAATGAAAATAAGGTGAGTTTTGTGTCTCTTTTATTTATGTGGGACACAATCCTTACAAAACACTTGCTTCTTACATGTACTATATATAGAGCCAATGATTGTCTTTTATGATCCATATAATGATAGTTGTGAGATATACATTACCATATAATGTTCTTTCATTAATGATTATTATTATTCAAAAGATACAAGAGTGGTAATGGTTTTATATTACAATCACATTTTTTATCCGTATAATTTATGATTATGATCCAATGATGACATATTATAGTACACATCTAAAAATAGATGAATATTCTTCTCCTATGGTTATTTTATGAAATTAAATTTGTTCCTTTTAATTTATACTCTTTATGTACTCAATATTACAAAATAATTCTTTTAAGGAGAAAAACCAAAATTATTTCTCATTTCGGTTGGAAACCCTTTTTCTTCCATTTCCATGTTTTATAAAAATGTTATGATTAAAATTTTACCAATCCACAATGATTATATAAATAAATTTCTACCCATATTTTACTATTTACAAAAAAAATATATAACAAATATTGTTCTCATTTTCTAAATGAGGGATTTTTTAATATTTACTAAACATAAAAAGGAAATATTTGTTTTAACATGTACATAATGAGTAAAAAAATTTACCATAATAAAAACGAAATTATTTGAATATTCATTTAAATGTTTTGAGGTTTCATTTCGAAATTATTTTTTTCCTTGTGATTTCAAAATATATATATATTAATAATGTGATTTCAATTGAAATGAATAATTTTCTCAAGAATGTTTTTTTTGATATTTTAAGAATGTTCTATTCATAAATGACAACATTAAGGGTTTATAATGTTTTATTGTTGATATGATGCAATGGTACCATCATTATTCATTTATTGGATAGTATATTTCTAAAATTATGATAAAAATATGTTTATGAAATCTATTTCTTTTCCAACGGTTATGATATAATTAATTGAAAAAATATTTATAAAAAATGTTTCTTTTCAATTGTTTATTCTATCATGAATTGTTTATAAAACCCATTTCTTTTCATAGGTTCAGATATGAAGAATATTTTTTGACCCTGTAGACCACATATGTATGATCTTAATTATGTGATGGGTGATATTTGTATCCTCCTCCAAAGAATTGGGTAAATATTGATATCTAATGATTTAAATGGGATAAGAATGAGGAGCGAACCATGTTTAGTGAGGAGCTTTGTCCAATATGACCATCATGGGAGTAAACTTTAACTACTATGATGATTTGGGGTGTGAACCCACTACAATATGATAGTTTCGGGGATGATACTTAACTAATTAGAAAATTATTTTCTATGATTATGTGTATTCCATGAATCTATGTATTATGCGAATGATTTTCTCTCTTGGATCATATTCTTTGATTCCATTATCATTCATTCCTTATGAATGGACAATATTTATTCCTAGACACATATTTATGATATATGATAAATAGGTTATGGTTTTCAAATGCTATTTTCTTTTTATTATACCCTTATTATCACATTATGTTTATATCTCCCATGTTTTCCCTCACTGAGCATTTGAGCTAACCATTTATTATATTTCTATTCCCTAAGTTAGGATTAAATATATTATTTATGATAAGTTTATGAAGGGTTATAGTTATAAATAACATAGGAGGAGATGATGTAGTTTACCTATGGACCAATTGACTATGTATCCAAGTTTCCAAATCCACTAGACATAAATGATTCTCGTAAGGATTGTTATATTATGTAATGAATATTAATCTAATAATTTGTGTTATCTATGTATGAGAAGCATGAGTCTTTAAAATCCCATAATACATGAATAATGTAAGAAAATATAAATAAAATTCTACCAATGAATACCATAATACAAGTTCTACAACAATGAATCAAATACAACTCCAATCCCCAAGATAGAAATGTCCAGATATTTTCCAATAGTGTCCATGTATACTTAGAAAATATATATATATAGGGTGAGCATATAAGCGTACACAGTATGATCATACCAAAGGTATCTAGTGTACATGTGAAAAGTTCATTCTGATGCACCCACAAATAAATGGAATAACCAACAATCAATTAATCATGTCAACAAACCCATTCCAGCTTCTCCAGGGCTCTCTCACCAAGTCATGAATCCAATATAGTAACATAGTATTAATAGGTTAACCAATGATATTTACTTCCACTTACCTACTATTTTTTCACTCTCATACCCAAATTACAAATCCCAATGCCCCATACATTCCATATATATCACATCATGAAACTATCCATCTATGATATGGGTTGGGATGCATATGTACAAACCCCTTCCTCACAAGTTATAACATTCTGTTTTAGAATCATGAATATTCACAACACATCCCACCAAACCCAATGATAATTGGGATATCCCACCAAATATCATATAAAGACTCATGATTTATTATACCACTTCTCTATTGAAGATAGATGGTCTATCAATTCAAATAAATCATGAAGACACATGTGAAATCAAACTGTATATCATCACATAACTAGGGTAATATGGTATCTTGAATTTTAAGGAAATTAACCTCATTCCCTTATTCTACCATTCATAAACCCACCACATGTCATGTCACACCACTAATGGGTAATCCCCAACACTAACTCGCCTCATCACTATTGAATGAAGTGCAGGGATGAGGGGTTATCCAACCATCCATGTCACTTTCATCTTGGATGTTGTTGATGAAACTAAGAAACCAATGTCTCTGAGTGTCAGTTAGGATATCAAACTAGATTGGTATTATAAAGAAACAACATAAAAATACATGATAGATAGATAAAATAAAAAAACCAACCTATGGGTATAAAATAGCTACACTAACTTACAACTTGACACCAAAAAATCTCTACACAATAACCATCAAAACTAATTACAACACTACTTGAACCATATAATAAAACCACCACACAAAACCACACATTACCACTTTCAATTATAGGCTTCACCATTTTTTCAGAGTAATGAGTTTCCAAAAACATCCATTACCAATAATTTTATTGAAATTTACACTTCTAATTCATTTATCATTGTAATTAATTATTCCAATTACCAAATAAAAAATACAACCTATCCTTATTCATTTATCAAACTGTATAATTTTTTTTCAACATAAAAAAACCATTCCAGGGAAAATTGGGTAACTAACACAACCCCACCATTAAATAGCTCACCCATTACACATGAACTGTCACAAAAACACTATATCTACTAGGAGAACTTATAAAAAACAAAAAATCTAAACCCCCTCACCACAAAAACATCACACTAAACAACCACCTCATAACAAAACCTCTAAAAAACTACCCACATTAAAAAAAAACTTCCCATATCATCCACCACAACATTTAACTACAGTACACTAGGAACATCACCTCCCATTAGAACACATCTTCATCACTAACCCACACCATTCCCACCATAGTTTTTTTTTACCACCATCACTCAACAAAATACAACCTTATTGTTGGAAATAAAACAAGGAAAAACATAGACAACATTACATCTCCAATTACACAAATATTTTCAAGGGTTTAAATTACATAACATCATTATCTTTCATAGTTTTTTCATAATAATCATATTTCCATGGGTAACCAATTATTATCCATATATACATTCTTCTAAATTTTGTTCAACATGGTATCAAAGTGAAACAAAAAAATGGCCACCCATACATATCTTATATATCATGTGCAAGTATTCCAACAACCATGATTTTCATAATTAGTAACAAAAATATATAATATCAACAAAAATATCATCAAATAATTAAAAATGTGTGATTACTCCACATAAACATCAATTTAAGATTATCAAATTCATTATATTTATTATTCCATGATTTATTATTCACCCAATGGAATTAATAAGCGTGAAATCGCTACACATTCGTATAAATAGGGAGAGCAAGGATCCCATATATAACACCAAGAGATTTTTTGAAATATATATTTTTTAAATAATTTAATCTTTTTTATATATTTTTTCATTTCAGACAACACTGAATATAGAATTTATTATATATTAAATCAATACATTTTTCTTGTATATACTATACACAACACAGACTTGTCTTGCGTTACACACAATAGTGAGTTTCTACGAAAAATCATTGTATTGTTATAAATATTAAAGAGGGATAGTTATAACATTTTCGTTAAATATAGTAATATGAATTGTAATAACTAATTTTTAAATGTTAATTATAATAGTTTTATACGGATAAATAAGATTAATAAATATAAATGCAATTGAATTAGTAATGTCATGATCTGTCCCACGGGGCCTGTGTTGTGACTACCCCAGGCTCGCCTTCCATAGTCTAGGGGTTGGCGACTAGCACGGAAAGGCATATCCCTGAAAAGAGAGAAGGCGTTTCCATTAAACCTGAAAACACACAGTCTAAGAACACAACAAGAAGCAACCATGCAGTAAACTACTGTAGTCAAAAGTGTACTGAAAGTAAAGGGGTCGGAATACAAGCCCAATAGAAAAGTAAAAGTACAAAAGAAAAGAGGAAAAAACTCCTGGATTGTCCACCGAAGATCCTACCTAAAGGGTAGGTACATATCTGGATCAGTAGTCACTACGGAATGTCACATCAAATGGTGCACCTCTGAACACCGTCCAGTCCTGACTACCTCATCCTCGATCAACGTTGTCCTTTGTCTACACAATAAATAGAAATTTACAGGCATAGCCCGTGCAGCGGTGAGTATAACAATACTCAACAGTGACCCTGAGACCCTCAAAGGTATCCTAGAGTTCCACAAAGGAAAAACCACAAGGCAGGATCTCAATCATAAAGCATGAAGTAGTCAACAACTCTACTTAGGTAGATTCCCATAAATATACCCAAGTTATCAAAATATACTCATCTCATTCATGAGGAAACATAAGGCTCCAACTTTGAATCCATTTTCACAAATGATCCATGAGGGGAGAATGCCACAAAGGTAACACCATGAAGGTAACACCGTGAAGGTATAAGTACCAAAAAGGTAAAGACTCAGCTCACACCAGGTATAACTTATGTACAGAATTACATATGATTAGACGTATCTCTAGATCATCTTATTTTGTCGAGAGCCTCTACTAATGACCCACACAAGATCGGTAGATGATGACCCACATAGGATCGGTGATCATTGACCCACTTAGGATCACTGAGCACTGACCCACATAGGATCGATAGATGCTGACCCACATAGGATCGATGTTCTTTCTTCACGTTACAGTCATCCACTAGAATCCCTCACTAAGCACGCTTGATTCCATGAGGATCCAATCATAAATCTATTGGTCATACATAAACTACCATTAAGTTCCATGAAGAAGTATCCCAAAGTACTGCCATGTCATAAGGGTTCCAATGTGACAGACGGCGGGTCAATCGGATGCCCAGTCTGTGACTTATAAGCGTTTTAGTACCGAGTGCCCGGTTGAATTCAGGTTTGATCCAACCTGGTCATACTACAACATTCTCCAAAATTCATGTGGAGTATACCAAAAGGCATGTATCCCTCCAAGGATCCCAACACCATAGATGGTTCATCAAATAGACGTCTAGTTCACAAGTTATGTCCATTTAAGCGAAACTGGGCCTGGTTGGGCCTAGGTCCGGTACGACCCAGCCCGACCTAGTCCGGGTCTGACCCGGGCCAACCCGAACAGGCCTAGGCCAGCCTAGATTGGCGAGGTCATTGAGAGATTGTCCCGCTGGTCCGTGGACCAGTCCGGCTTTCCTGGGCGACGCGGCCTGGCCCATAGAGGGGCGTGGCCCACTGGGCTTGCGCAGCTCGACCTGTAGAGGGTGCGACATGGACCGTGGAGGGGTGCAGACCGCTAGAGGCACGACCTGGCCGGTGGAGGGGCGCAACCTTTTGGAAGCCCAACCCGCTGAATTAGGGCCCACACTAGCTGGCATGGGGGGAGCATCCCATCGGTCTTCCCGGACGGCTGAGGCTATTCGGTTCGTGCGGCGGTCTTCCGCGGGCTGTCGTGCTGGTGTCGTGCTAGTGGTCTTCCACGGGTCACCGAGTGAGCTCTGGTGGCCTATTTATCCATCTGAGGGTATCAACGGCCTCCCCAGGATGCCCTCTTCACCACTTGACCCTCAGTTCTGGGTTCCGTTCAACCCGAATAAAAAGTCTGCGAAGAACGCATAAATCAACACAGTAGCGGAGGGTCTGGTTCTTGTTCATTTGGCCCATGCACTCCATGTTACCTTGGTAACATGAGGGAATAATATGATTCAACAATTCTTTTAAAACTAGAACAAATAAAAACCCTACCTCACGATCATTAGAGAACTTCCGCGTTTAAGGAGGAGTCAGTGTTCATCATTCCCGCAATAAGCCTCCAATGACATCGCTCAATCATTGTTCTTCAGTTCTTCCTTCATGAGGGGATTTGTTATTCATCAAGAATCCCCCCAAGATCAAGCCTTTGCCAACGATTTTCCAAAACCCACATTAGAGTTTAAATCTCTAACATGTGATTAATAGGTTCAATAATTGGTGTAATTAATGAGCCTCATTAATCACATGAAGGGTGGTTACACAACCATTATGTAACCGGGCATTTAATGTCCTTCATTAAATCCAGACCACCCCTATGGTCCTGACCACAAAACATAAATGTGGGGTGGGATAATGTTTTAAAAATAAAATAAAATTGATTTATTTTATTTATTCATCCACGAAAAATGAAAAAATAAATTTCCTACTCGATTCACTACTGTCAAGGTTAAACATCTCTTAAGAGAATCTCGGTGCCGCGAGGTCAACGGTTCCCTCATATTTCAATTATGAGCATCAGTTCAAAAGTTAGGATTTATTGCTCTCACATTTACTGAATGTACCTTAAAGAATGTTCAGAAATTAATTCTGGGCAAACCAGGACTCAGAATAATGCACCGTCAATTTTTAGAGACACGTAATAATTCCATATAATTAAAAAAATGTACATGGAAAATTCAAGTCTTTAAATTCTCACCACCTTAGGGCTTTTCATCCCTAAAATCCACAACATTGACTAAGGAAACAAATGTGGGTACTGAGCATGAGTCAGAGCATCCCGCTCCCATGTGCTCTCATGGAGGTTCCCATGCTGCCAACAAATGTGCACCAAAGGAATCAATCGTCCATGAAGGACCCACTCCTGTCGATCCTCAATCTCCACTGGAACCTCCATAAACGTCTCCCCATCATAAATTTCCTTCTCACCCTAGTCAATAATGTGTGATGGATCATGTACGTACTTCCTCAATTGTGACACATGAAAGACTTCATGCACTAGATCCATCTTTGGGGGAAGAGCTAGGTGATATTCCATCTCACCAACTCTGATGAGAACCTAAAAGGGTCCGATGAACCTCAGAGATAGCTTGCCGCCCCAGCCAAATCTCCAAAAACCTCATTAAGGTGAGACCTGTAGGAAGACATGGTCTCCCTCCTCAAACTCCAAAGGTCTCTGTCTCTTATCGACATAAGACTTCTTCCTACTTTGTGTCGTCTTCATCCGCTCATGGATGATCTGCACCATCACAGTGGTAGCCTGTAACAACTCTGGACCCATAAGTGTTGAATCCCCTAGGTCTATCCAACATAGAGGTGGTCTGCAATTTCGACCGTACAAAGCCTCAAATGGTGCCATAACTATGGTGGAGTGATAGCTGTTGTTGTATGTAAACTCCACCAAGGGCGAGTGATCCTCCAAACTATGGGAAAAATCTAGGATGCAAGCACAAAGCATGTCCTCCAGTGTCTGAATGGTCCGCTTTGTCTGACCATCCGTCGGAGGATGAAAGGCGGTGCTCAAACGTAGCTAATTCCCAAATGCCTCCTGCAATCCATTCCACAAACAGGATGTAAAACGTGTGGCACAATTAGAGATGATCGCCGATGTCACCCCATGAAGTCATATAATCTCTTGTACATAGAGGCGTCCCAAGCCCTCAATTGATTCCTACTCTTGGATGGGTAGGAAGTGGTTTGACTTGGTGAGTCGGTTAATGATCACCTATATGGAATCATGTAGCATGGGAATACGTGGAAGCCCTATCACAAAGTCCATGGAGATACCATCCCACTTCCACTCCGGCACCTCTAGTGGTTGTGCTAAGCTTGCTAGAACCTGATACTAATCCTTCACTTGCTGACAAGTGAGGCATTGTGAAACAAACTCTGCCATTGCTTTTTTCATCCCTGGCCACTGGTGCTGACACTAGAGGTCCTGGTACATCTTCGCCACACCAGGATGTACCGCTAGAGGGTATGTATGGAACTCCCTCACACCTCCTCTCATAGCGCCACTGGTACCATGTTGCGTCCTCTAAAGAGGATGACATGCTCCCCACCTTAAGAAAATAAATCAGGTTCCTGTCCTGAGGATATCTAGGCATGTCGATCCCCGCAGTTAATGTCCCTAAGTTGTGCCTCCTCAACTCGTAGAATAAGTGGGGGAGTGACAGTCATAGAATGGAGGTAAGTTGATTCATCTCTATCCACAAAGGATATCTGCAACACAAATATCTTCTTTGTTTCCTCACTCAGTAGCTATAAACCAGACCTCCTGCTGAGTGTTTCTACCACTACATTCTCCTTCCCAGGAGTGTTAACTATCTCGAAGTCATAGTCCTGGAGGAACTCCAGCCATCACCATTGTCTCTGGTTCAGGTCCTTCTATGAGAAGATATAAATGAGACTCTTGTGATCATAGTAAATAATAAAATGTTCACCAATCAAGTAGTGTCACCACATATATAAGGAGAAGACTATTGCTGCTAAATCCAGGTCATGTGTAGCATAGTTATTCTCATGTTGTATCAGTTGTCATAAACCATAACCGATCACTACTTTCTCCTGCATTAGGACACATCCATGTCTGGTCCCTGATGTGTCGCAGTAGACTACATACCCAACGACTTCTTCTTGTAGCCTCAAGATGGGAGCACTCTTCAGTCTCTGCCTCAGCTCCTAAAAAACCTTTTGGCATCTCTCCATCCACATGAAGGGTTGTCCCATATTTTTCAATGCTGAAAAGGGTGATGCAACTATGGATAAGTCTGGTAAAAATATCCGGTAGTACCCAGCCATCCCCATGAAACTCCGCACCTCGGTCACACTCTTGGGTGGCTCCGAAGCAATCACAACCTCTATCTTTTCCAGATCCACTGTGAATCCAACCTCCGAGATAACATGTCCCAGGAAGTGGACCTCTCGTATCCTGAACTTGAACTTCAAGATATTACCATAAATCTTGTGCTCTCGGAGTGTATCAAGAACTATATGCAGATGACAAGCATTCTCCTCCTCCATCACTGAGTACACCAAGATGTAGTCAATGAAGACCACCACGAAGCGATCGAGGTATGGATGGAATATATTTTTCATGAGTCCCATGAACATTGTAGGGGAATTGGTCATGTTGAATGGAATAACCAAGAACTCACAGTGGCCATACCAAAATCTTAAGGACATCTTCTGCACATCCTCATCTCGTACCCTAAGCTGATGATAGCCTGATCTGAGGTCTATCTTCAAAAACCAATGAGCACCCTTCAGCTGATCAAAAAGATCCTCAATCCTCAGAAGTGGATACTTGTTCTTCATGGTCACTTGGTTCAGGCATCGATAGTCCACACATAGTCTCAAAATCTCATCTGACTTCTTGGTGAACAAGATCGGGGCCACCCATGGAGAAACACTGGGCCTTATGAATCCCTTCTTCTGCAAGTCCTAGAACAGTACTCATAACTCGCAAAGTTCCGTAGGATCTATATGATATGCTGGTGTAGATATCTGTGCCATCCCAAGGTACATGTCGATGTAAAATTCCACCTCTCTACGAGGGGATAATCCTGGAGCATCATCATGAAAGACATCAATATACTGGTCCACCACTATAGGATAGCTCGAACTCTCAACATCAACTGCTTCGAGGGTAAGGCTAGCCAACTAATGAGTGATCGCATGCACCCTCCTCCGGGTAAGTCCATACTATGCTAAAAAAGTTCTTTCTCGTTTGTGAAGGAAAACTTGGTCCAATCCGGGAGGATGCACCACACTTTGCGCCTAATGTAGTCAATCTGAGCATGGACTATAGATAACCAGTCCATACCCAAGATGATGTCGTAAGGACTCAACCCCACTACTAGAAGATCCCAACTAAATCTCTAGTCTCCAAAAGTAATCTCACACTGCTAGAACTAGTGTGTAATCATCAAATCCCCTATCGTAGGAGTCTCTAGCTGTAAGGATCGATCCAATGGATCCACCAGAATATCTGAGCTCTGAACGAGGGTCGTTTCAATAAAAGAGTGAATGGAACCTGTGTCTATAAGTACTGCATCTAGGTTGGACTAGACTCAGATCATACCTCAAAATCATCTCTGGAGTGTCATGGTCGTAGGCCTCAGCTTCCTGAAGCTGAGCTCGTCCATGTTCACCTGCTCCCTATGTTAGGGGTGGACCACCTAGTGGTAGCAGTGGTAGAACCTCAAATTGCCACCCACTGCCTGCTACATGGCCAGATCATATGCCACATCTGCTTGCTGCCTACGGACCTCCCCGATCGAATCTCTTTCTTTTCCTCGGCAGTCCCTCGACTATCTGTTGGTCATCCGGGCAATGAGTCAGGCAGTCGCGAGACATGTGTCCCTACCCGCCACACGAGTAGCATTGTCTGGTCCTCATATATCCTCCTCTATCACATGAGACCCACACCATTGACCCTGTATCCTGAGGTATTCCACCAGAAGGTCTGGTCCGATTGGGCCCTAGCGTCATCCGTCTACCGCCTACTGCATATGACTCTACTACCTGACGTATGGTGGTGGCTCTCAATGTTGGTGCCTACTCAGCTAGGAATCTTTCCACCAAAAGTGCTTGCTCTAGCAACCCAGTCTGCATCAGAATTCTATGTGATATCATCAATTCTCTAATCTCCTGCTGGAGACCCTGCTCAAAGGTTTGTGCCCTGAAAAAAGGGTCTCGTACCATGTCGGTGGACTAGCGGGAGAGATCCGTGAACCTCACCGAGTATTGGGCTGCAGTCTTGCTTCCCTATTATAAGTGCAGCAGATCCTGTATACGCACTGAGCGTAGAGTCACTAGGAAGAATCTGCCCTAAAATGGACCTCGATGTCTGCCCAGGTGAGGGTCGTCTTGTCATGTATCTAGAGTGTCTTATGCAACCATCTCCCAACTACTCCATAGAAATGACTGGTAGCTAGAATCACCATTAGATCAGATGGTGTCCTAATTAAGCGAAAATATTTGGCCACAACCTCCATCCAGTCCTCAGGTGCATGCGAATTTGTCTTGCCTTAGATCCTCAGAGGCCTCTAAAGCTGGAACTTGTACAGTGCGCTAAGTCGGCATGCACTATCTGCTGGTGGGGCTGGTGGCAACGGCTACCCAATGGGTAGTGGTGCTACTAGTACACCACCCGATGGTACTATCGCTGAAAAAGGTCCCTGCACCGAAGCCTCTTTGCTCAGTGGTCCGTCATCACAAACTCTCACTAGAAACCTTGTTGTCTGTCTACGTGGTGGAATCCTGGAAGAAAATAGATGCACCACAGTCAATAAGTTATACTTGGTGTGCTGACTCAAAGGGATCATAAGAAAAACATTTCAAAAACACACACAATTAGTGTTTTCGTGCACTGAGTCAGATTTCAGAATTCATGGTCCTGCTGTATGGATACATTGGTCACCGCACCAACACTAGATTCCTCAAACTAAAATCCACACTCATAACACTTAACACTATTTCTATATTGAAAATATTAGAGTCCTAATTCTTCGGTAGAACCGAATCCTCTGATACCACTTTGTCACAACCCGTCCCCCGAGGCCCGTGTCGTGACTACCCCAAGCCCACCTTCTATAGGCCAGTGGTTGGCGACTAGCACCGAAAGGAATATTCCTAAAAATTAGGAAGGCATTTCCTTTAAAATTGCAAACACATATTCTAAGAACACAACAAGAAGAAACCACAAAGTAAAATGCTATAGTAAAAAGTGTACTAAAAGTAAATGGGTTGGAATACTTGTCCAACTAAAAAGTACAAGTACAACAGAAAAGAGGAAACAACTCCTAGATCATCCACCGCGGATCCCACCTAAAGGGTAGGTACATCTCACGATTAGTAGTCACTACTGCACGTCATGTCAAATGGTCCACCGCTGAAAACTGTCCAGTCCTGGATTCCTCAGCCTCGATCAACATTGTCCGTCATCTGCACAAGACACAACAAGGTACGGGCCTAGCCCGTGCAGGGATGAGTATAACAATACTCATTAGGGACCCCGAGACCACCAAAGGTCTCCTAGAGTTCCACAAAGGAAAAACCACAAGGCATGACCTCAATCATAAAGCATGAAGCAATCAAAAACTCTACTTAGGTATATGCCCATATATATAAGTAAGTTATCAAAATATACTCATCTCATTTATGATGAAACACAAGGCTCCAACTTTTAATCCATTTTCACAACTAATACATGAAGGGGAAAATACCACAAAGGTAACACCAGGAAGGTAACACCATGAATGTATAAGTACCAAAAAGGTAAAGACTCAGCCCACACTAGGTATAAATTAAGTACAAAAGTAAATATAATTAGACGTATCATTGGATCATATTATTCTGTTGAGAGCCTCTGCTGCTGACCCACACAGAATCGGCAGATGCTGACCCACATAGGATCGGTGAGCACTGACCCACTAAGGATCGCTGAGTGTTGTCCCACATAGGATTGATAGATGATGACCCACATAGGATCAATGTTCATTCTTCACATTATAGCCATCCACTAGATTCTTGCACTAAGCACGCTTGATTCCGGGAGGATCCGATCCTCAAGATATCAGTCGTACCTCAACCGCCACTAAGTTCCATGAAGAAGTATCCCAAAGGAATACCATGTCATAAGGGTTCCAATGCGACAGACGACGCGTCAATCGAACACTTGGTCTGTGACTTATAAGCGTTTTAGTAACAAGTGCCCGGTTGGATTCAGGTTTGATCTGACCCGGCCATACTCCAACATTCTCCAAAATTCAAGTGGAGTATACCAAAAGGCATGTCTTTATCTATGGATCCTAGCTCCGTAGATGGTTCATCAAACGAATGTCCAGTTCACAAGTTACGCCCCTCTAAGAGAAAGTGGGCCCAGTTGGGTCCGGATCCAGTCCGACCCGGTCAAACTGACCTGGCCTGACCCATTACAGGTCTGACCTGGCCTGGTTGGGCAAGGCCACAGCAGGCTCGACCCAATGGACCTCAGACCATCCCGACCTGCTGAGCTGGCATGGGCCGACCCATGGAAGGGGTGTGGCCTGTTGGGCTCGCGCAGCCTGGCCCACAGAGGGCGCGGCCCGACCCGTAGAGGGGCGCGACCCACTGGAGGTGCGACTTGGCCCGTGGAGGAGCGCAACCCACTGGAGGCATGGCTTAGTGAAGCGAGGCCTTCCCTAGCTGGCACGGGGCGAGCAGCCCCCCCCCCCCCCCCCGATATTCCTGAACGGCTAAGGCCGTTCGGTTCATGCGGCGACGCCATGTGGCAATGCCTGGTCTCCTCGTGGGACCCATAGGGATCCGGCCCCTACAGCTGCGATGTTGGAGCTGTGACCACCCTCTCCGGTGGCATGTCATTGCATGCCGCTCCGCCTCCTATGGTCGGCCGGTGTCGGCCACTCCCTGCGTCTGCTGTAGCTGAAGAGCCACGACCACCCTCTCTGGTGGCGCGTCGTTGCGTGCCGCTCCCCCTTCTGCAGCCGGCCCGATCCGACCATCGTCTTCACCCACTGCGACTACGACCGCGACCTTCTCCACTGGTAGCACGCGACAGTGCGCCGCCATCACCCACCGCGCCGGTAGCCGGTGCTGCCATGTCGGTGCAACACCGACGGTCTTTTGTGGGTCACCAGGTGAGCATCAGTGGCCCATTTTTTCATTAGAAGGTATCAACAGCATCCCCGAGACGCCCTATTCACCACTTGACCCTCAGTTTTGGGTTCTGTTCAACCCGAATAAAAAGTCCGGAAAGAACACATAGATCAACAAAGTAGCAGTGGGTCCAGGACTTATTCTCTTGTCCAGTGCCCTCCGTGTTAGCTTGATAATATGGGGGAATAATAATATTCAACAATTCTTTTAAAACTTAACCAAATAAAAACCCTACCTCAAGATTGTTGGAGAACGTCCGTGTTTGAGGAAGAGTCGGTGTTCGTCGTTCCTGCAATAAGCCTACAACGTCACTGCTCAATTTTCATTCTTCGGTTCTTTCTTCATGAGGGGATTCATTCTTCCTCAAGAATCCTTCCAAGGTCAAGTCTTTTCCAATGATTTTCCAAAACCTCACGTTAGATTTTAACTCCCTAACATGTGATTAAGAGGTTCATTAATTGGTGTAACTAATGAGCCTCATTAGTCACACGAAGGGTGGTTACACAACTATTGTGTAACTGGGAATTTAATGTCCTCCATTAAATGCCCGACCACCCCTGTGGTCCCCACCACAAAACTTAAAAGTGAGGTGAAATGATTTTTTAAAAATAAAATAAAATATATTTATTTTATTTATTCATCCATGAAAAACGAAAAAATAACTTTCCTCCTCGACCCACTACGGTCGAGGTTAAACCTCCCTTAAGAGAATCCCGACACTACGAGTTCAATGGTGCCCTCAGATTTCAATTCCGAACATCGGTTCAAAATTTTGGATTTTCCACTCGCACGTTTATTGAACGTACCTTAACGAAAGTTCAGAAATTCTTTCTGGGCACACCAGGCCTCAGAATCACGTGCTGTAAATTTTTGCAGACTCGTAATAATTCTATATAATTAAAAACAAAATTTACATTGAAAATATGAGTCTTTACAAGTAATGTCTTTATATGTTTGAAAATATTATTTTCTTAAAAGAACTCATTTTTTGTCTATCTATGAATGATAATAAAATTAATTTCAGACACTTTAGAAATTTAATTTTATAAAATAAAATTCATATTTGAATTCCAAATTCCAAAATTATATTAGGGTTATTTTTTATTGGTTTTTTCGAGAAATATTATTTTATAATGAATAGTTAAAAATAATAAATTTTAATTGAAATATTCCTTTTATTCTTATTTATTTTTAAGGATAAATCCAATTTTTATTTTATTAAGTTTAATTATATTAATTTAATATTAATTAATCAAATTTACTTATTAGAACCAATTTCACATTGAAATTAGATAAAAAAAACTTAGTAATCATTTGAGCATTTTTTTTACTTTAAATACCCACAATGTCGTCCTGTTTGTGGGATTGATTTTAAATTAAATATGACTAATTATGTGATTTGGATTTGGAAAAATGGATTCCATACTTAGAATCCGAGTAATTTATAATTTATAAAATGATAAAATTATTTTTTGAACAAAAATATTAGTGAATGTAATTAAAATTATTTAAAACTATTAAGGTGAAATTAAGCATAGAAAAGGACTAAACCTTAAACTGAAGGGCCCAAATGATATATCCACATGTCTAAAACCCAATTGGTAGAAATATATTTGACATAAACCTTCCATTGTTGTTTTAAGTTTTTTTGGATGTCTTTTTTTAGGTAAAAACCTTGGTACACCTAACTTTATTTCAAAAATGCTAACTGTGTCCCCTCCCTTCCCTATAAAAGGCCACCACCTCTCCCCCTTCTTTACACCTCTCAGGCCACTTAATATCATCCTATATATTCTCAATTCACGTCCCAATAACCCTAACTTCCTCATTTAATCCTCACATTGTGACAAAATGCATCCAAGAAATCCCTTGGCTGCAAACCAAAAATTATTACCCTAGTCATATTCTTTCTTTAATGGTTATTGGTTTGATGGAATGATTCTTATAAAATATATTTCTATATCATGGGTTATATGATTTTGAAACCCTCTTCTTTTCATGGGTTATGATTTAATGAAATGATTAGGAAACCTATGTATTTTATATAGGTTATTATGTGATGAATGTTAATGACACACATTTAATATCATGGGTTTCAATTTGATGTTTATAAAACATATCTCTTTTTATGGGTTATGATATGATGAATGTTTTATTATATTATGGAACATGTATGAATGATTTTATTAGGATATGGGTGGGGCCTATATTTTCCTCTAATGCACTAGGTAATGATAAGTTGTATATGAGATCAAATGATACATGGATTATACCACAAGACTGAAATTAATAGGGTACAAGGGCTGTAGCTGAAGCCTAAAAGTAATAGGGCACATGAGTTGTATCCTAGTCCTGAAATTAAGAGGGTACATGGGTTGTATACCATGCCTGAAAATAGGAAGGTACACGGGTTGTATCACAACCCAAAAATGAGAATGTACATGGGTTGTAACCGATTCCAAAAAATAAGTAGGTACATGGGTCATATACCAATCCCAACATGTTAGATATTTCATGGTAGGTATCCTTGAAATAAGATTTTCTAAGATTATGTGTATGCCACAAATTCCATGTCTAATTCCTTAGTAATTCTTTCAAAGATTATTCTCTTGGTTCACTTATGATTCATATCTTATTAACTTCAAACCTTTATTCCATGAATCCTATTTATTATTTTTGATATGTATGGCTTGACCTTATAATTTTATGTTTATGTACTTGTACCCTTATGTTCATGTAATGCTTCCGTATTTTCTTTATTTACCTGTAATGAGAAATTGAGCTCACGCATTTCTTATTTCTCCTTTCACCATGTTATGAGGTAAGGTTTTAAGTTGTATTGGTAAGGGGGGTCATCTTTGAGGAAAAAATTTAATCTCCTTTGATGAGTTTGAATATTTTTTTCTAAGATTTCAAAGGCACTAAACTAAAAAGGTATTTGGGCATCTATTTTGGTAATGTATTACGAGTTTCTAAAAAGAGATATAATGTTAATGTGTGAAATATTATGGTATCTATAGTTGGTATCAGAGTGAAGGTTTAGTTAACCATTAGAAACAAGCATAAGAAAACTTTATTGAGATCCCTAGTTATATTTATAAGGATATTTCTAGGGTTGTCTCTAAGGATAAGTATAAGTATGAGTAAACATTTAAGAAAATGCCCTGGATTTTGGTAAAGGATAGAGTGAGTAGTTTCAAAGCCATACATCCCTGTATTTAAACTACTTGTGGATGTGGTTTTGGCATAGATGTACACAGGAGTAATATCTCCAATATGGTGTGTCGGTCCTGATTCGACAAAACATGGTACATGATAATAGGACTTACTGCACACCTTGTTTGAAACACTTGGGGGAGATGCTTTTGGAAATCAAAAACTCTTCAGAAACCATAATGATGGATTTAAAAATATTTTGTATATGAATAACCTAGGATAAACCTAAGGTGTCATAGAATAAGTAAGGTGTCATAATTTAGATATCATGTAAGTATTTTTTTCATGAGTATATGGTTCCTCACTATGAAAATGTTTCTTAATCTATGTTTTTTGGTTTTTTTCAATGGATGGAACCAAAAGGAATAACATTAATGGTGACTATGAAGGAAAATTAAATGATTTTTCTCCAAAAATCTAAATGATATGGGATATTTAATGATAACTTCATTTCTATTTTCAAACAGATTTGTTAGGCTATGAATGATATTGATATTCCAAACGAGGAAACATGGTAACAATGAATTTTTGAGTCCTTTTTAAGGAAAATTCCACATTATTTTATTAGGTAATCTGATCCACTTGTTTATGCACACAGTATCATTACCACTGAAAATATATTATCCATTCTCCAATGTTCATAACCTGAGAAAGTCATTCGGGAAGTTTATCAGCTGGAAGGTGAAGTCGACCAGTGGTGGACTCTAATAAAGAATAAGAGGAAGAATGATGATATTGAATCTATATATTGGGAAGAGTTCAAGAACTTATTTTACCATTAGTTCTTTCCTTGTGTTCTTCTTACGAAGATGGAAAAGGAGTTCCTTGATTTGAAGCAAAAGGATGATGAATCTGGTAGTTCCAATGAGGCTAATTTCACAAGACTTGTGAGGTACAAATCTGTAATTAGAATACAACTAGAAATTAAGGTTGATAGGTTCTTTAGTGTCTTCAATCTAAGTCTCAGAAGAGAATTTTACATAAGTGACTTTAGTATCTATGAAGATATTTTTCATTGTGAAATAAATTTTTAAATGTATTTTGGAGTTATGTATCAATATCACAGTTTTAACAAGAAGAGGAATATGGAGTTAGACGGGAAATCTAAAAACCATAGAGATAAGATGATGGTCCTTCCATTATGCTATATGTGTGGAAATAATAATTAAGGGAATCTCTTAATTGGATTAATAAATGTTTTATGTTTTTAAAGGAATGAAATTGAGTGGATGAATGTTAAAGTGTTTGAAAAAAGTTATATAATGATGTGAATAATGAGAAAAATCCACAGAATGCACCTCCCACACTTTGGGGTTTCAATTTTTGGGAGTGTGAGAATTTTTTAAAAAAGTTACCAAATCCAAGGATTAATAATTGTGATAATATCCTACAACCTATGAAGGCATATGAAAAAGAGAAAGAATATATAATCACAATGGATGAAGTGAACCACAGTAATTGGGGAACTCCATATTTAGGAATTTTTTGTGGTATTTTGTAAAAATAATATCTATGAAAATCATATTGTTCATCCTTTGGAAGAACTTGATATGGGTCTATCAATTTATTATCACTCTCTATAATAGTTTTTTATTACTAAAATCTCATTGATTTTTTATATTTAAAATGATGAACCTAATATTTCAATATGAAATGGTTTTTTTGATAAGACAATATTTAAGGAATAAAGGGTGAATTATCTTTTTGAAGCATGTATGTTTTCAATAAGGATTTATGGATATTAAGGTTATTACCTTGTTTCAATAGAATACATGATGAAGGTATTCAGATGTTTTCTATGTGATGACACTTTGGGGATCAATGTTAAGATGATTTCATGACCTTATTTATAATGTTTTTCATTTTCATCTCTCAAAAGGGTTATAAGCTTAACCATTTATAGAATGTTTATGTTAATGTTCAGATTAATTTGGTGAGATTAAATTATAATCTCACCACATGAGTATTTATAAATATTGGATAACCTATTCAAACCACTTTGTGTTGATGATAACAATAGAATGATGGGATAAATTATCACGGATCTATTGACATTCTATAAATCAGGAATAATGTAACATTCCTTTTTAGAGAATTAGGTGAAGTGGAAACTGGTCAAGGCACAAAAATTGGTAAGATTGTGATGAAATCAAGTAGGTATATCTCCTTTTGAAAATTATTAGATAGTAGGAAATGATATTGAAACTGAAAAGTTGTTCCTAGTGCCTTCTTTTATTATGATTCAAATGGTCCCTTAGATCAACTAAAACTTATGGCTCTGTGATTTTTTAATTTCTTTTCACCGTGTTCTCTATCACTCTTCATCAAAACATGATAGTTGGATTTTTCATCCATGTCCTCATTTTGACTTCCAACCTTTGTTCTCATATGTGCTAACCTAGTTATGAGTTACTTTGTGTAACCGTTATGTTTCTAGATTTCCCTTTTTAAAGAATGTTTTAGTATTTTTTAAGATGTGGGTTTCTATGAAATTAAATTTCAAGTATTAAACCTTTGATAATATAGATGAATTTTGAGGGTGAATTTCATTTTAAGTGGGGTAGAATGTAACTCGCCAATGTTTTGTGAAATATCTATTTTGAAATTAATTTAACATTTTTGATATTTTTTTCATTTCATGAAACAATGGATAAAATATTTCATATATATTAATGCACTATGTTTGTCTTGTGTACAATACATACAAGCCATAGATTAGCTTGCGCTACACGCAACACTGGATTGACTTGTGTTACATGCAACACATAGTTTCTAAACAACATCATTATATTATTATAATTCCTAAATAGAGATAGTTATAACATAGTTGTTGAACTTAGTAATATGAACTGTAATAAATAATTTTAAAAAATATTATTTATAATAGTTTTATATAGGCAAATAATATTTATAATAACATATAAAATTGTTTTAGAAAAGTCTTTTATATTTAAAAATATTATATTCTTAAAAGAAATCCTTACTATGTCCTTCTGTGAAAAATAATAAAATTAATTTTAGATACATTTTAAAATTTAATTTGATAAAAGATACTTCATATTAGATGTCATAATTCCAAAATTATCTTAGGATGAATTTTGGTGAATTTTGTTGAGAAACCACATTTTGTAATGAATAGTTAAAAATAAAGAATTTTAATTCAGAACTCATTTTTCATCTAATTTATTTACAGGGATAATTTTTTTATTATATTTGTTTAATGTTTAATTAGAATATTTTTTTCAATTAGTCAAATTAAAGTAATTTTTAAAAAAAAATTACATTGAAATTGGATATAAAACTGATCAAACATTTGATCATTTTTACTTTAAAAACCTGCAGTGTCGTCTCATCTGCAGGATTAATTTTAAATTAATTTCTGCCACTTATGTTTATTGGAAATTATAAAAAGTGAATTCCATATTTTAAAAAACAATAATTTATTAATTTCGATAATGTAAAATTAGTTTCTATATAAAATATTAGTGAATGTAATTAAAAATAATTACAACAATTATAGTGAAATTATGATTAACAATGGACTAAACCTTAAACATAAGCAGCCAATGACCTAAACTCCTGTCCAAAACCCATTTTTTGGCCATATTTAGGCCATAAACATTCCATTAGTTAGTTTATTTTGTTTTTGATGTCTTTTTTTATGTACAAACGTTTGTACACCTAACTATTTTTCAAATATTCCAAGTGTGTCCCCTCCCTTCCATATAAAAGGCCACCACCTATCCTCCTTCATTACACCAATAAAGAAACTTATGTTCTGCCATGATCTAAAAACTTTAGTTCCAAAAAACCAGAAGTTCCTTTTTTAATCCTCCATTTTGGTATAAATCCATCCAAGGAAGCCCTTTGGTGAAAACCAAAAGGAGTTACCCAAAAAGAGGTAACATCCTTCCTCAAGCTCATTTCTTTTTATTTTCTTTCTCCATAACATTAATTAGTCTTATTCCTTGAACACATAATATAATTGTTGTCATAAATATACATAGATTTTGTTTTGTTAAGTGTCTTACTTGAACTTACACTCACATCCATCTAATAGGTAATGAACATACCATTCTTTGGTATGGAGAACTACGACCTCACGAAACGATGTTATTCATTTTACCTTTACCACCTCATATGGTCGAAAATTATGATGGAAACTCTGTTTTTATATGATATATATGATATTTATGATGAATTAATAATTATTAATTTTTTATATAAATCGTACCATCATGATTTCCATTTTTTAAAACATGATAACTTTGTTGGTGGTAGTGCAAACTACCACCTCCTGAAAGTGATGTGATTCTTTCACACGTTACATGGAATGTAATAAGGATGGGTTTAGTAAAATAATATGATATATTTGAAATTATAATGTTACTATAATGACATTTTATAAATATATTCAGATATATCATTAACATTCTTTCTTTCAATACGACATGAAAATGGGAATAACGTTTATGTGTACGAACGGCCTACCGTCTCCGTAAATAGTGTATTCTATTTAATATATCTATTTTTATTGATTATTATAAATTTTTATATATTGAATATATATGATATATAAGTAATGTTTTAATCTATTTAAATAATTAAATAATGAATTATGTAACAGAGTCATGAATGTATAGTCAAAACACATATGATATACAAAGCGGTTATTATCTGAAATCTTTATTAAACATAGAAGTGTTAATAAATGGGTAATAAAAGGTCATAATAAAATATTATATGGTAGTAAATATATGAATAGGGTTATTTTAAAAGTTTATGAAAAACTTATACTTATTAAATATGATACTTTTACGTGTAGGACAAAATTAAAGACACAAGGTAAAGAGATTTCTCATCTCACATTTTGTGATCCATGAGTACATTCTAGGTTCAAGACTCATTAATTTGTGTGGTGTATATACATCTAATGAATGTATCCAATGAAACATACACTTATATTTATGTTTATTTACATATTCATTTTATGATATCCCTTCAATAGGGTTTATATATGAAAATTTACCAAATCGTTAATGTAGTTTTTGTCTCAATTTTACTTCTTTGAGACACATCTCATGTTATACACCTATATTTTTCTATGAGGTGTATATAATAACATTTAAATGTTATATCATGAATCAACTTATTTTACTTATATTATAAGCCTTATTTAATGCTATTATTTCTATTTTATTATGATTCAATGTAACCAAAGTGGTAGCGGTTTATTGAAACAATCTCATCGTTTGTCGAGATTGTTTATATTTATGCTTCCATTGATGAAATTTTATGATCTATATATCAAGAACCCTCATGAATATTCCTAACCTCAAGTTATTCATGTGATATCCATGTAATGGTACAATATTTCACACTCTTTGGTACATAATATGATCAAGGAAGTATTTTTAAGAAAGTCTAACATTACCTCTCTCTTCGGTCGGAAATATGTGTTCCTTCATTACTAAGTTTTCTAAATGGTTTCCAAAAAATGTTTGGATATTATCCAATGATAATTAAAAAAAATTCTCATGTTTTACCATTTAAAAAAGGGGGTTTGAAAAAGGAATCTTCTTATCATTTTTCAGTTGAGTCCCTTTCCTAAACATTTTATGGTGAAAAAGGAATGTTAGGCATGTATGGATTTAACCAATATCATGACCGTCATTACATTGAATATTCCATAGAAATATTACAAAGTTAATTTATATGGAAAATATTTTCCTAATATTCTGGTAATTAGTTTTTATACTATTATTTTCAAATAAAAAAATTTCAAAAAACTTTCAAACTTATTTTATAATTTTTCAATGAAAAAGATTTTGAAAATTATTTCAAGAATTAAATATATGTTTCAAAAGTAATTTCTATGAAAATGGATTTCAAAAGTTTTTTTTTGGTTTTAAAGCGCCTTTTTAATGATGAAATGATATTTTCCTCAAGAAATATTTTAAAAAGATATTTCAAAATTATTTTCCATCTAAGATGGCATCTGTTGATGTTACTTATGACCTTATAGGAAATAGTGGAAATGTTCCATTCATATTCTTTCTTGAATGGTTTATGTTTTGATGGAATGATTCTTATGACACTCGTTTCTCTTCCATGGATTATATGATTTTGAAACCCACTCCTTTTCCCAGGTTATGATTGAAATGAATGGTTAGGAAACCTTTATATTTTCCATATGTTATGATGTGTTGAAATGTTAATGATACATACTTAATTTCATGGGTTTTCATTTGAGGTTTATAAAACCCATCTCTTTTTATGGGTCACAATATGATGGAATTTTTATTATCATGTAGAACATGTATGAATGATTTTATTATGATATGAGTGTGACCTATATCTCCAACCGATGTATTGGATAATGATAAGTTGTATATGAGCTCAAAGGGTACATGGATTATATCCCAACCCTAAAATTAATAGGGTAAATGGGTGGTATCCCAAGCCTAAAAGTAAGATGAAACATGAGTTTTAGCCCATACATAAAATTAATACGTTACATAAGTTATGGACCATGCCTGAGAATAAGAAGGTACATAAGTTGTAGCCTAAGCCAGAAAACAAGATAGTACATATGTTTTATCCTAGGCCTTAAAATTAGAAGGTACACATGTTGTATCTCAAGAATAACATGTTATATAGGTTTTGGTAGGTAGCATTGACATAAGAGTTTATATACTTTTCTCTAAGCCAAAAATTCCATGTCTTATTCCTTAGTTACTATTTCATGGATTATTCTCTTGATTCACTTAGGATTCTTGTCTTATGAACTACAAAATTTATTCCATGATTCATGTTTATGATCATTGATATATAGCGTATTATCATTGAATGTTATGTTCATGTTCTTGTACCCTTATGTTCATGTTATGCTTACATATTTCATTTACTTCACCTTAATGATCTTTCAAGCTCAATCGTTTATTATGTTTCCTTTCTCCAGGTTATAAAAAAAGGTTTTAAAGTATAATTAATTAGGGGGATGGTCTTTGTGGGAAACATTGATAATCATTAACTAACTTAAAGGATCTTTGTTCTATGATTCCAAATGCACTAAACTAACATGATATTTGGGAATCTATTTTCGTAATGTATTAAGTATTCAACAAAAGTTATGTAATGTTAATGTACGAAAGATAAGGGTTTCTATAACCTACCTCAAAGAATATTTTCAATTCACTGTACAGAATAGGGTGAATGAGAAACAAACAAGAAACCAAAATTGCACTAGGTAACCTCATATTAACCTAAATTGAAATAAGGGGTCATTGAAAGACATAAAAGACACACTGTGAACCATAAAAAAATCACTGTTATGAATCATTGTAAGAATGATGAACATAAACAAAGGGATATAATCAATAAATCACCATAATGTTTCATTGAAATACCACAAAAACCTATGGATCAATGCAATACCAAAGGTGATGGATTAACATAAAATGGGATGTAGGGATTTCTCGAAAATCTGAAAGGAAACATGATATAATGGAGAGAAATCATCCAATTTTTTTAAACAAACTATAAGATGAATAATTCACATAATGAGCTATATATTCATGATTTGAATTTTTTCTATCCCAAGCAATAAAATCTGTGGATTGATTTAAGGTATGAACTATTAAAAGATTCTATTTCTGCTAAAATTCATTGTTCCATGACTCCTTTTTTCACATCATTAATTACCCCATTTATTCTGTATTTATTTCTTTGATAAATACTACCCAAATACACTATATGAATCAAAATCCATACAAGCCCTAAAATGTAAACTCACAACATGAATTATCTTCATGTCATGAACCACCTACTACACAATAACTACAGGTCCATCTCCACTAAACCCTCCTAAAACCTCATACAAATACCTCTAATCAAAAAACTCGAAATGTAATGGGCAATGAAGGCATGAACTATTCCATACACATTCAATAATGTTTTTACTATATACCCTAACCAATCCTCTTTGTCCAACTAAATCACTAACATTTATATGAGAAATACACATGAATATCATCACTCATACAGTAAAGATTATTTATGTAGACTATACTAATGAGCCCAATAACAATTTGTTACAAAAAAATTGATTATAAATTCTCTTGAAAAGTGTGATAAGAATGTTTAATTTCAATTTATCATAATTTACCACTACAATACCTAATCATCAAGTAACATGGAAGAACATAATTATCCAATCAAAATCATCAAAATCCCTCCAAACTATAATTTATCGATGGATTTACCACTCAAATGATACTAATAGTTATCCCCACCATCATTATTTCTATATACCTTTAATATATATCAAATAAATGAAAAATCACCTATTCAATACAAAAAAATTGACTATTAGTAAAGCATTACTCTCTAATTCCAATCAACCTCATCAAGCTCTCGAATTCCAATCAACCTCATCAAGCTCAACATGAGCATGGTTCACCCCAAATGAATCATAGTCAATTTTCACTACTCCCAAGAACTCTTCTAATCACACCATTATATATGGTGGAATATATATGCCCAACAGTTCCGCTATATTAGAAATTTATTACTATATCATAGTGACAATCTAATGACTCCTTCCTCACATTACTAAAAACATTTTTTTGAATCATATAATTTTTTTAAAAAAAATACAATGTAATGTTTTCTAGAAAGATATTTGACTGTATCTACACAACCTGGTGTATTTAATAACTCTCCAATCATCCACCCTCAAAAGATCTCCTCCAATGTCCCGAAGGCCATGTTTTTTATTATTAATAAAACCTCTTTTGAGGGAAGTAGGGTGAACCACCCAGACAGACATCATATACTTAAGACATATCATAACCCGAAGGTGGAAACAAACCCATTCTAAAAACTTAGATCGGCCCATCCCAACATATGAATCGTGATGAAGCTCTCCGCCATTAGAAGGCTATTCAGTGAGCATGTGTCATATGTCAAAGCACATGCCCAATCCGATCATTGTTTTCATACCCTCTTAAACATCCAAATCTGAATAACTATGCATAGGTGAACTGCTATCTTTGAACCTCCTCTGTTTCTTGTGTCTGAGTCCAACAACATCATTACAAATGGCTTGAAGACCTATCCAACATAAAACATCAAAAAACATAACCACCGTAGATTGCCTCACAGGCACCAGAACCACCGCCAGAAACAGTCCCACCACACCATTTCCATCAACCACTCTCAACACTATAGCAGTAAGCAACCAAAGGGAAGACGCTCTATGTTGCAGGATGCCCAGCCAGCGCCACCAATGGATGGAAGGACCAACAACCTCACCAAAGAAGCACCTCCTGGGAGGGGAACCAAGATGACCTAGACCATAAGTACTACTCTGGGATGAAACCAATAAGATCATATCAAAAGCAGAACCCTCGCCAGATGAAAAAGTGGATGAACTCACAGAAAGAGGTAGGAGAGGAACTCGTAGAACCATGGGCATGGATTTTCCATCGCCATCAACACCAAAATCCACCTACAACATTCCAAATTCCAAATCGTCACGGAACCAAACAAAGAATCCATCACACCACAAATGTATACCTCCACCGAGAAACCAGAAACTGAGATCCCCCTCCCCCCGAGCCACTCTGGAAGCTGCAGTGGACCCCACCAGAGTCTTTTGAGCTACCGTAGAGCCTTGCCAACCCCGCCACGCCAAGATCCAGGTCCGAACGGGAAGACGAAGCACCAATCCAGACAACGGATGAAGAACCAGGGATGACGACGCGCCACGCCATGATCCCAGGGGATACACCGCCGAAGACCAAAGCATGTCGATCCACCAAAGCCTAGAAGCCGAGGACTAAGGCTCACTGATCCACCGAAGCGCCGAGGATGTCAAGATCTAGGGCCGACGACGCACCACACCGAGCTCCCGAGGAAGACGCCACTAAGGACCGAAGCATGTCGGTGGAGGGAAGAAGGAGACGAGGGATGAAACCCTAGCTGCCTCGAGAGAATGTGAACCTGCCGCTCATAGGATTTTACCCTCATGAGATCTCATCCTCAATATTATATATATTCATGGTTCATTCAGAAAAAAATTAAATCATAACTATATTTTAAAAAATTCTGAGTCACATATATCATGAATCATTTTTCATATAATTTTTTTTTGTGTATGCCTCGTGTTAAATATTAGTTGAATCTTATGACACTCATATAATGAAATCATTTATCATAACTTGAATTTTTCAAAACAAACCTTGGTGGTGATATCATCCCACACAATTTAAACATAGACCGAACTCCCTATTACATAGATTTATTTTTAACTTGACTTATGACCAAATTAAGCTCCCTATGTCAAAAATAAAATTCTAAAATACTTTTAGATCTATACAAACACTTTAGGTGGGGTGAGTTGAACCATGGGTTTTCAATATTTTGCAGAATTCCAATTAACACTTACAAAACATTTAACCCACTTTGGTTTTTGGACATCTTCCATCTGTTAGGATGAAAATATATATGTTTATCTCTACATAATCCCATGCACCATATTAAAAATAGATTATAAATAAGAGTGAGTTACACATTATTTTTACAATGTTTTAACCCGACATTGGAAAGGTATTACTTGTTGTGATCTGGTTTCACTAAGCTAAAAATGATTCACTAATAATTTTGTCATCAATAACATGTGGTTTGGGAAATTATCATATTTACCGAATATCACTATATTAAAAATGTGATTATTAACTATATTATGCATCTTAAGATAAAATCCATCAAATAAGTTTACTATAAATGTATCCTATAAGTTTTTATTTGATTTTAATCTTCTTGAGGTGGATTTTAAATATTTACTAGGATGTTTCTGCATTAAAAAAATTGTTCTGCTTGCTCAAAAAGAGTCTTTAAATAACATTTGAGGACCTACTAAACCTTCAATAAATTTATCTATGGAAAACAAAACTCTACTTCTAGATCTACTTTAAAATTTCTATGTCTTCGTCTCTCATCATTATTTAAGGAAATTGAATTACTATAAATGATAAGAGAAACCACGAGAACATCATCTATATCAATCACTTCTTCTTTTTCAATCTTTCTATATCAAACTACTTCAAACCTATGGCTCAGCATAGGAATAGTTAGTTCTCTTATTCATCTTACTCTTCAACTCCCAAATGGTTCATTTATTTATCATAGGATCAATTCTTTTTCTTCCTCAATAGGTCTTATCATTCCAATATTCTCAATAAAAACACTATAACACACACAAAATTCTTAGTTTCCACCTCACTTACTTTATCCATTGGATTAATTTTATTTTTCTATATATTCCCAAAAAAATCATTTTGGGGGTATTTTAACAATTTCCATAAATTGAAATTTCTCGCTATGTTTTAAAAAATGTAAATCGCATATATCTATTTTCCCCACATGTTCTCTTATTTTTTTTCATTTCGTAACTGTTACCTCTAATGAAATTATTGATGTGAACTATTTTTTTGAAATTTTATTTTTCTCATAGAAAAACACACCCAATATCTATTCTTCCGATTACAATGTGTATTCTTATTCTCAGAATATACCAATAATAATTCACAATAAATCTCTCTTCATTGAGGTATGAAAATCAAAAACCAATTTATCTTGTTTCATGACAAAACATCATAAACTATGAGATCTTATCAGATACTTGTGGGGATTGAAGACTGAGTTTGTACACTCCATATAGTATCTTAAAACATCATTCTTTATCCAAAACCATAATCACAATTTTTTTTATATTTAATTCCAATTAAGTATAACACAATCATATTCAAACAAACAATACTAGATTTATATAATATGAAAATTCTTATTTCAGGATCAATAATTTTCTCATAAATTAACCATGACAAAATATTTTTATCACTCAATGATAATTCGATCATAATTCATTTAATGATTTTTGTATCAATGATGTTCAGTGCATGCATCATCTGATCTAATTTCAAAATCGATTACTAGATTTTTTTATGAATTTTCATATTTGAAAAATGTAGAATACGTAGAACAGTTATCCTATAAATCACACATTTTTTAACTTCATCAATTCTATGATTAAATCATGGTTAAATAATGATTCATAATGTTTAGATATTTAATAAATTTATTTAGAATCATAATATTTTATTTCACTTTAGAATATATAGTTTTGGAAGTCTTAGCATAATAAAGTCTTCATTTTATCTAATATAATTTATGTTACTTTAATCATATATTACTCAACATTAAGATCATATTCTCAATAATTCATGTTAGGAATGATACACAATTATATTTTTTACGATATTTTAAGCAACAAGTACTAAATTTTACACAATCAAAATTAAATATCCTTTATAATAATTTTTTAGGAAACTTTATTGTTTGATATATATATATATATATATATATATTGAATTTTAATAAGTGTTAACTCATACAAATATGTCATATGACTCATATGTAGGTCTCAAAGACTTGTACGCAGTGTGGGATGAATCTTACATAGATTAAAAATAATCCAACATTGATGTAAATGACTCAAATAGTGGTTAAATTGATACTTAAAAAACCAAAATGACACTTATAAGGATTGAAATAATGGTTATGCAGAGCTCAAATGAATCTTTTCTAAATAAATTCACTTATACATTTTCTCAAATGATTCATATAGAGAAATTGATAATCCTTATATAAAACTATAGATGAATTGTATACACATGATTTTTACTTTATAAATGATTCGTATGAAGTAGAGGATAACTCATATGACAGTAGAGACTTCACTATGTTTTTTAACCTCAAAAATATGGATTTATTCATTATAAATTAGATTCAAAAAAATCCCTCATAAAGACACTTCTAACAACTTGAAATTATCTTCAATCACCTCTGAACAATTTTTGGTATACATCAAACCAGCTTAGACTTCTTCATCACCATTCCTAAGGTCTTATAGCATATTAAATACTCATGTTAGAGTATTTCATGTTTTCCAATGCATTATGATGTTTATATCCAATCAAAAAAATGAAGCCTTCATGAAAATACTTCTCATCGGTAAAGAAAATAAAAAATTATAGGTTATCAAAGGATTGTCCCTTCAAAACATAAGATCAAATTGACTTCCATTGATTATAAATTGAATCTCTCGATCTAACTAGAAGATCAAACTTCAAAAAAAATATTTTAAATAGCACTTGAAATATTCCATTTACATTTTTCTTGTTTCCATACAAACAAGATTAAAAGGTTCATATTATATCGGGCTTCACTGAATCTACAAATCTAGGTATTCCAATAAATAGTTCAACTTCATTCATTATCCCAAGCATTAGAAAACACCTTCACAAGAATATTATCATACTTTATTTATAAAAAATACAATTACAATCCAATAGTAAATTTAATATTTCACTTTTTATTTGTTTATAAATATTTGAATATCTACCTAAATTAAATGCATTTCAATATTCCATTTGTTGTTAATTTTTTCTAATCCCGATTTAATGGATATATATACAAAGGTTACAATCTATCTAGAAATTATTGATATCATGAGTGTTTGGGATGATATTCTCATCTCTTTAACTAACTAATGTAAAAAATATTCTCACCTCCAAAGCAACCACATTTCACCCTATCCCTCTTTATTGAGTGGTTTTAGTAATTTCCTTAACAAATAAGGGTGATAACAAATTTTATCATTGGAATTCACCATTAACCAATCAAATGTAAAAATAGTACGGCTAACTCATTATAGTGAACAAGTGTGATAAATTTAAAATATGTTGTTATCCATAATTAAACCATTATGTGATTATTTCCCAAAAATTCACTTCTTAGGGGATATTCCAATAGATTTTCAAGAAGATATAAGAACATCTACCCTACCTCAATAAAGAAATTAACATATCCATAGTTAAAGTTAAATTTTCTTCATTGTTTTTAGATAATAATATCATTGATCAACATATTAAACATAAATTAAAATAAAATTAAGTGTTTGAAAATCATACCTCAATCTCCCTTTTTTGGGGGGATATAAAAAATTCCAATGTTAGAGGTGATTAATAAAATTACTAATTGTGTTTTATTCTAAGGTATCTCTCATCAAGGGATTGACTCTATTAACATTCTCTATGATCTATCCATAATCAAAGAATGTGAAGATTGAAACACATAGTAGTATAATTTATTAAATGAATCTCCTTAAATTTCGTCATCCATGGTACAAAAACAATAGAAAATAGTATAATCTAGGTCTTTATAGACTCAAAAATGTGATCAACATGAAATGAACTTGTTTTTATACCATTAAAATCATTTCACCGAGGCTCTAAAATATATAGACATATTCATTCATTCGTTCTATTTAGATTCCTTAATCTATTCACCTTTTGGAAGCATGAGATTATTTCCTTATTCAATTTTATTCCATGTACGAATGGGATTATACACATGAGATAGTAAAAAATATCCATATTTTCAGCCTTCTTTATTATTCCATCCACTAGAAACTGGACTGCTAATATTGTTAGTTATTCCATGGGTACGTAGTGAACCTTCTCTTTGTGTTAAAACTCTATTTTCATGCATGATTTCTTGGTAAATAGAGTAATACATGAGTTTAGTTTATTTATTATAATTCATATGGTTATGGAAGATACACCATATACCAGTTAGAAATGTATCCCATATTTTTAACCCTTCTACACAATGTTCACTAGCATTCTAGAAACCTTTAATTGGAATCGTCTAAAGAAATATTTTTTCTTCATCTATGATATCAACTACCCTATCAATCCTTATATAAAATTTTTGTCTATCTTCTTTATAGATTAAATATTGTTCCATTATTTATTTATTTCCGTGGACATCATGAAATAGTCCATGATGTGTAATATCCTATGACCTTTTTTGGAATCATTCTCAATCATTATCAATTACTTCATTGGAGTGATTACATCAAAATTCTTCTTCACTAGTTTATTTCCAAATATAGATCTTATTTCCTTTATTTTTTTATATTGTTTTTTCCTTCATCTTTCATCTATATAAGTTCTGATGATACATAAAAATATTTTTCATAATAATGATTTTTTTATAATATATAAATGAAATATTAAGACTTTAAAATATAATTTTTATAGAAAAAATCATTACCTTATGTAAAGTTTTCATTAGACCATCATGTTTATTCATTTATTTAACACTACTTCCCCAAATGAAAGGCCTTTTGAAACAAATATTTTCTAAAATATTGTTCAATAATTCTATATCCTTATGTTAATACCTATTGGGAAAAAATCCATCAAGGTGTCCTATCAGTATGTTTTGGGTGTAGTTGTGTATGTTGACAAAGCCAGATGACTGCGAATGAGTACGAATGGTTTTTTTTCCGAAGATAGGTTTTTAAGGTGGTGATGTTTTCTAGTGTTTGTCAAATTTTTGGGCCTAAAAATCAAGAATTTTTATTTGGAAATGTATGTTTTTCCTCATAATACTGGGTGGTGTGAAAAATCGCAAACAAAATCAAAAAATGAAGTGAAATACGTAGCCTGGGACATGGATCACGTACCATGTCTGGAAAGGGTATGCAGTCATGTACCAGGTAGTGGGAATGGTATGTGGAAGCGGTCTGAAAAACCAAAAATGCTTCAAGATGGAAGGCGGTGTGATATGCAGATGAATTTTCATTGGCAGAGGAGATTGACCGTGTAAGATCAAAGGTAGTACGCAGACCACATATGAAAAATGGTTCGCAAGAAGGCTTGTAGTTCGTGGCGGTAGGAGGATCGGTATGCGGTGGAGGCCGTACCAAGTCAAGGTTTTGGTAAATCTTGGATTAACGGATATTTTAGATATTGTTTCCTATATAAGAATTGCTAATCCCATCGATTAGAGTAGAGACCAAATATCATTAGAGAACATCTTTATGCCCTAGGATTTCGGCAAAGTCCGAAGAAAGTTCATGAGGGAGAATTCTGTGGAAGTTGAAGTGGTTTTCGCGAAAGAAATTCCATCAAATGGTTTTGTGGGAAACTATATCATACAAAAGATGTGGTACGTGGAGAAATAAGGCACGATACATGGGTAGTTTTCAAAGGTAGTCTTCAAATATAGAACAATTTGTGGACAAAGGGTGATTCACAGAAGAGGTTCACATAGTCAGTACGCAGAGATAGTATGCAATAGTGAAGATAGAGGCAGTCTGCAGATGAATGGAGGTTCGCAAAAGAAGAAACGATACACGAAGGAGGTGTTTAATGTACCAAACCTGGTACTCAGTATGTGGGAGAAGAAGGTGGTTCACTATTTTCACAAGGAAGCTTACAAAAGCATCAAATCAGTTTGCGAAAGTATTTTCTGGTACCAAGAAGTACTAGGGAAGGTGGACTTCATCTTCGCGGGAAAAAAGAACTTCAACTGTGCATACACCTATAGTTGAGGATACATGAATTCAGGAAAATGAATGGACATACATGTCCATAAACTGTGTTTGACCTAAAAATTGATAAACTGCATGTGGATTCCTTTTCAATAGAAGTGAGCACAGGAAGAGGAAGACGATGGCCCTTTCCACTGGCAGTGAAAAAAAAAAAGCGGCGTAGGGAGTGACCCTTGGTAATGCAGTAATTAGACCCTATAACTTGTAAATGAAGAGATCCTAGTCATAGAAGATCTATCCCAAATGTTGTACTCATTTATTGGAAGTGACCCTTAGTGAATTTGGTACATCGGAACATCATCGCTGTATACTCCTTGGACGTAGCCCAGTGAGGGTGAACCAAGTACAAATCACTGTGTTGTGTGAAGGATTTCATATCTGTTCATATATTTCTATGAGAGGAGGAGAGAATTGAGTTTTTTTAATAATGAAACAAGACCCAAAGGGGCAAAAGTTATAATCTTTCATACCCTGATTCACCCCCTCTCAGGGTATTTGACCATGTGGACCTAAAAATACCTTTTATTACACAAAAATATCTAAAATATACTAATATTTTATTTTTTTATTCAATTTGTATAAATATTCCTTTTTTTGGTTTTTTGGGTAGAAATCCTTTCTTTAAGATTCAATTTGTGGGGTTTATTTTCATGTAAATGACTATATTTACCCATTATAAAGTGGATAATTTATTATATTATTTTCCTTTTATTTTTATGTAGTTTTTGATTTAAAATTTATAAAACTATTTAAAATATATTTAGTAGAAACATTTTCAACTGTGAAATGGGATTGTATTTCCCTATGATTGAGGTGGATGATTATCCAAATGATTTAAATAGATTATTTTCTATGGTTTGAGTCTTATTATAAATAGAATTATTTTTATAAATTTAAGTGAAATATATTTCTTCTTATAAAATTTTATATTTTTAGGGGTGATATTTAGATTTTTCTACTCGACATCCAACTCTAGATAGTTTGTACAGAGCAAGTACTTCTCATCTTCAAGTGTTTTTTCCTTCTCTTCACACTCTATCTTCCTCTTATTAACTTGATACTCATAAGTATTCTCTAAATCTAATAGATAACTATATATCTATTTTATTATTTTCTTTTTAACAACTACCTAAGAATTGTTAACATTCATAGACAAGCTTTGTAGTTTCCCAAATGCCTGAATAATTATCTTAAAAATGTTTTAAAAAACAACTTATTCATAAAAAATATTTCGAAATTATTCATTAATAAAATAAATATATAAATTTTAATGGGGAATATATTATTTTTTGACTTTAACTAATTTTGTTAGAGAACTGTTACTACTTACATTATTGGCATATGCATCTTCAATTTCATTATCTTCAAACTCTAAGTATGATTTTCCATTATATAGTCCCTTAACTCATGAAAATATTTATGTGGAAACATAAATTGATAATTTCATGAAGTAATATTATAATTTTGAATAAAAATCAATGAGGCGTTCATTTAAATTATCTTCATCATATTATGTTCTTGTATTATCAGGGGTATAATCATTAAAATATTTATGAGTAGATTTATGAATTTGAGTAATTTTAGGTAGTGGTGATTCCTACAAATCTTTTTTTATTTATCCACCTATTTTATTCTTTCTTTTTCATATATATCATGGTCTTTTTTAAAACCTCCAATGAAATAGTAATATGAATAAAAATATATTATTCTATATAAGGGAATTCTAAAAACAATTATTATCTACACTTCATATAAAAATTGGTTAAATTGACAAGGAAATAAAATGTTAGATCCAATTAGAGGGAATCTTAGGCTATATTATCAATTAAAATGACCCAATCGATCTAAATAGGTATCTAATATTAGTGATAATAAGGTATTTTTTGGTATTTTACCTAATTAAAATGAACCATTTTGAAACTTTTAACCCCATTTGATATTTAAACCTTCACAACATGTTAGGATGTAAATTGACATATTTACCCATCATTAATCACACATTCCACATGTAATGAATAGTATAAATGAGAGAGAAACACATAATATTTTTCAAGGTTTATACCTAATGTGGGAAACAACTGCTTTCTAGGAATGGGGTTCATCGAGTCACAAATTCTCCAATAATAATCTTTTCATCAATAATAAGTAGGTTGGACAATTATCACCATCAACCAATATCACCATATTACATAAGTGACAGTTTATTATATTAAATAATTTTAGGTGAACTTTATCCCACATTCAATTTATACTTGAATCCCACTAGTTATTTTAGAGGCCAATCTTCCTAAATTAGATCTTCAATCTATCCAGGGATGTTTATAAATCACCTAAACTCATATACATCCCTAAACAGAGTCCTTAGATTACATTAGATGATCTATTAGACCTATATAAATTGACTACTACATAACATAGATTTATTAATTGATATTATTTAGAATATGTATGTTAAATTAATTATCTCATTCATAATGGAACTCTAAATCCTATAAATGACCAGTTAAACTCCATAAAAAATTGTCTTTACAAACTATTATTCTTCTTTAATTCATTCTAAAACTACTTCGACACAGTTGTTTATCTTAGACAAAACTGGGCTATTTTTTATTCTTTTTCTTCTTATTCTTTATTGATAACATGATGTTTTTCATCTAAATATAAGGTTGAATTTTCATCATCCTAAAGAGGTCCTATCATTCCTCTCGGCTCACTCAAAAATCTAGACCACACACATCACTCATGAGTTCTATCTTCTTATATTTATAGAGTGGATCAATTTCCTTTTTCTATATAGATAAAAAAATATAATTTTCAGATCCGATTAATAATTTACATAAATGTAAATATATCATTAGAGGAAAGAACTCAAAAAAAACATCAACCTACTTTATATTCTCTCATGAGCATCATATATTTTTCTTTATAAAATGCTACATCCAGACAAATTATTGGTATTCCTTCCTCCTTTTTGGTTTTTCTTTAATCATAGATAAACACATTTACTCCCAATTATTCCATCAAGATCTAGTTTTTTTTTGGAATATACCATGATAATCCATAATAAATCACTCATCATTTCTGTATGAAAATCATATAGACTGTCATCTTATAGAGTGGAACAAAAAATTATAGCGTGAGATATTTTATTAAAATAATAGATTTTCATTATTGAATATTTGAAGTATATATATAATCTCAAAAAATCCTTCTTCATCTATATCATGAATCATATTTTTTTTGATAGTTAAACCCATAAAATCACAACACATGAAAATTGAAATTCAAATTTCACTATTTGAGTAATATGGAATTTTCCATTAAAGTATTAACAATTCTCTAAAAAATTATACCTATTATGATCATATTATTACTAAAAAAATCATAGATCCCAATTATTTTTTAACATTTTAATTAATAAAGTTCAATTCATCCATCATCTGATTTGATGGAAGGTGAGACGAAACCCTCGCCGCACGGCGACTGGGTATATCTATCCCACCCAAGAGAATCTAACCTCTTCTCCAATGATTCATAGGATCACTGCACTCTCGGGACCTCAAAGTAAATGAATAAATTTCAAACTCCTGAAGAACATCGAAGCTTTTTCTCTGCCTACAGAATTCCTAATGACTTTTTCATTTTCCTATAAAATTGCATTGGACAATGTATTGTTAGAAAGGGGTCTTTGGAACAGGTCTCTGCTTTGGATGGCATGATCACGTAAAGGTGACATAACTTCAAGAACTCTTTCATCACTCGAATATCTTTATCCAAGGGCACACAACCTAGGAAAATTAATGAATTTTTTCCCATCTGTCTAAGATCTGGGGTTTCAATGATTTTAAATGTGTCTCGCTGGGGAATAAATTCTTCCATTTTTATTTCTTTCTACTAAATTTAATGGTCGAGAATGGGGTTTTGTTTCAGTAAACCTCAAACTAAGAACCCTTAGGATTTTTTAATGGAATCCAAATTTTAGCGTTTATGATTTTAAGGATACTTTTTCTCAATTATGGATCAATATTTATGGATTAAAATGTGTTTTATGGTACTTATAAATTATATTTGATATTTTTTCTATAATAATAATTCCAATCTGAATAAACCTAGCCACTGAGAAAACTAGATATGGATATTTTTCTAGAATTTTAGTGGAAATTGATTTAGGATCTACTTTGATTGATAAGGTGTTTCTCTCGACTTCTCAAGATGAAATTAACTTGAGAATTGTCTATGAAAAACTGTCTCTGTTTTGGGATGTGTGCTGTATAATAGGACAATACAGGTCAAACTGTAACTCACTCATTAATTGTGATGAATTCATGCTAAAATGGAATGATGAGTCTCAATGTAGAAGAAAAGAGAGCAAAAAAACCTCCCAATAGGATACTATACATTTGAAAAATCACCCTATTGAACCTTAGGTTAATTTTAGAAGAACTTATCATTCTGAAAATTCCTAGGCTAGGATGACTCAGACTGAGTTACAGACTCCTAGACATATTGCAACTCAAATCTTTCAACAAGATTAAGGAATTACTTTCACCACTCAACTAGATAGACCAAGAAATTTTAGTTAGGATGATATTTATAAAGGTAATAATCAATCTGAAAGAAGAATTTCCTTCAAGGATGCACTAATCAAAAGCATAGAAGGTGAAGGAAAATAATTAGACTTAGAGTATAGCCAAATAGAGGGAGAGATATAAGCTCATGAAATGGATAATTATTGAGTTAGGAAAGAGATTCATGCTCTAAAATGGAGAAAATGTAAGATAACGTTTGATGCTATGACTTCAGAGATGGTTAAGTTCAAATATTACTATCATTCCAAAACATAGGTGTCAACTGTATCGAAGTTCCCAGTTTTCCTAGTTACTGGGGCTTTGGACACATGTTGCAATGTTAACCTCATGCAAGGGAAAGATCCCCCATCACTGTAGATTGAATATGTATTGTCTATCCCCCCTATGGGATTACCTGATGAATATACTATGATGCAACCACCTACCCATAGCTACGATGTAAATCCATAAACTAGTCAGGCCACCTTTCTGACTTCATATATATTCATCAAAGAAGAGGTGGCAAAAATCACTACCATGAAAAATATGGGAAAGTATAAAGCCTCCCTGCAAAAGGAAGAACTGATATCCATGTCAAACATTTTCTCTCCTCTTGAGAAGGTACTTTGTAATGTTAGTATTTCTATCCCATTTGATATACTCACTGTAAATATTAAATAGGTTGATCCCTCTATATCTATCATGACTCCAATTGCTGTGGAAGGACCTTAAAATTATGAAGGAGGTGTGTGGATGTAAGAAAGGACTGGGAGGAGGGGTCGACACCCCCGTGGAAGAGGTGGGATCCTTCCTTACCACAACATTAACACTATCTTTAGAACATGGTAATATTTCTTGTTCTATTTATCTGATGTACCACATGGTTTTTATTTTTACTCTCCACATATACTTTATTTTTATTCAATAAAGATGACACTGCGCCTAAATAAATTTTCTTAAAAAACCATAATCTAATTTAATTTCAACTTTTATTACCAAATTATGTTTTCAAATGTTGGTATTTACAAAACATGACTTGAATACAACATCGATCATCTCAAACTAGTCCTCCTTCATCATTTTAATTATGATAGTGAATCATGGATAGATAAATATCAATTATGAATAAAACATGAAAGACCATATTTGAATCATCACATTTCATTTATCTTTAGAATATATCATTCTAAAAAAATTATCATTCTTATACATTATTTAATCTCACATATTTCTCTTTCGTTGATCATATCTTCTATAACACAAAAATTAGTTTCAAAATATTAAATGGATTCATTCAAAAACCCTTTTAGTGTTTCCGATATTTAAATTAGTGAGGAATAGATCTTGATTCATCAAATCTATTTATCATTATAAATTTCTTATTATAGTTTTTTTTTATTTTTTTCCTACAAAAATGATGAATTTTTAGCAGTGCAAACTTATACAGATATGTCCCAAAAACTATTAATGATGTCTTCATAACTCATTAGTTTTGTGTTATGACTTATTAAAAACATTATAATCATTTATATTTTGAAAACATTACTCACACACATGTAAAATTGATACTTTTTAGATTTAAATAAATATGTCATGACCCGACCCTACCCGGGCTCGAGCCGCAACTACCCCAAGCCCGCCTCCACAGGACAGGGGATGGCGACCAGTGCCGAAGGCACAATAATTCGGGGAGGCCTTTGCCTAAGTATCTATACACACACACGCAACACACTCAATGCAAAAGATCAGAGTAAAAATAAAATCAAAGGACAACTGCTATAAATAAACCACAATGTGCATTGACCTCTAAAAGTACAAAGAAAGTGCTGAAGGTAAACTGAAAAGAAAAGGGGCAAAACACACGCCCAACCAGAAAAGTTCCACAACCCGACAACAGGTAAACAAAAAAAGGAAAACAGCTGGAAGGGTCCCCCACCTGGAACCCAACTCCGACCACCGCACGCGGTCCACGCTCCTGACTCCTAAGCTCCTCTGACGTCACGTCCAACCTGTCCGTCGTCTGCAAGGGCACACCAAGTGCAGGCAAAGGCCAAGTAGGGGTGAGTATAAAAATACTCAGTAGGATACCCCGAAGGCTTGATGGAGAAACAAAGGATGTACCGAAGGGTGAGCAGTAGAGAGAATAGGGAATAGTAGAGGAGTACAACTGAAAGTGCAGTAAAGAGTACAGTAGAGAGTCCAGCTCAACCCAACAATAGAAAGGAGGTAGAATCATCCAGACACAAGGAGCTGGAAATGGTGATAAGATGAACTTCTCGTCGAGTCTTCGCTACCTATAGCAGGAGAGTAGACTCATCCAACCACGAGAAGCTAGACACGGAAAGCACGTGACATACCCCGCGCGTCTTCACCTCACCTGGAAGGAGAGTAACCAAACCCAAGAAGTGGGTACCAGAACAAGGTATATACATATTAATATGCTCCCTAAGAAGCACAAAAAAATTCGTAAGGGGATCTCCATCCCATAGATCAGCCCAAGAAAGTGAATCGCCAACAGTCCCAGAAGTAACACCATCGATACCCAGCATCCCGCACGTCTGCCCCGAACTACAAGTCAAGGTCTCAATCACCGAACCTCGACACTATCCACTTTGGGCGGCACTGACTCACCAACATTGTTTTAGGTCGCGTCACAAGGATGCGTCTCAGTGGGGAAAGCACTCCTCGTACTTGGGAGTTCTGGGGGAACGTCAAACCACAACTCATCACTGCCCCACAGTCGAGAGGTCTCCTCAAAGTCGACAGGCAACCCCCTGCCCAGCCCTGCTGGAGGGTCCCTGGAAGTCAACGGGTTCCCACTACAGGGAGACCCAGCAATAGTCGACGGGTTCCGCACTTCCCAGTCCCGTAATAGGGTAATCCACTGGAGGGTGACCCAAATAAAGTCGGTGACGAAACCACTACCCAGCCCAGCTGGAGGTAACTCGGCATCGAGGACCACTGCCCAGCCCAGCTGGAGGTAAGCCCGACATCGGGGACCACTTCCCAGCCCAACTGGAGGTAAGCCTGGCATCGGGTACCACTGCCCAGCCCAGCTGGAGGTAAGCCCGGCATCGGGGACCACTGCCCAGCCCCACTGGAGGTAATCCCGAAACTGCTCTGGTCATCCCTGCTGGATGGTACTGCTCGGTGAACACTGCTGTACTGGCCATCCCTGCTGGATAGTAACCCACTGGCGAGCCCTGCTCGAAACAACCTCAGCCCTGCTGGTAACAACCTCAGACCTGCTGGAAACAACCTCATCCCTGCTGGAAACAACCCCAGCCCTGCTGGAAACAACCTCAGCCCTGCTGGAAACAACCTCCTGGGTAGAGGATCGGTGCCCGTGTAAAGTGTTGGTCACATTGAATCCACAAGAACTCTACCAGGGAACACAGAGTGATGAGAGAATCTCCCCAGGCCTCATAAGGCGATCATGCTCCAATCCGCTGAGTCACTGTCGAAGAGGACTGAGACAAATCATCCCCGAGAGTGGGAAAACACCCACACTGTACAAACACCCGTAGTCGCAAACGGTGCCACAGTTCGGTGGAAGGGGCACGGTACTGAAACCCCTCACAGCTGAAAAAATAGAGGAACCAAACCATCTCTGCCGGCCAAACCATCGAGAATAGGACCAGGGGAAAACTCAACCCTGCTGGCCAAACAAACGAGCACCAAGCTAGGGGAATACTCAACCCTGCTGGTCAACAAATAAGAATAGAGGGACCCTCTACGTCGTGAGTGGTCAAAAGTACGCAAAGCCAAACACGACACGCACATGGGGCCTACACGACGTGTGGCCACAAGTCAATACCCAACCAAGCGCACAAACAGTCTCAGGTACAAACCACACGTACCTCCAAGCACTCCCGTATACTCCCATAGTATACCTCACTTTCATCCCAAGGGCTATCGTGCACACGGCACCCCATCGTCAATGCAAAGGGCATAAACATAACTTTGCCAACTTTCCACCTCATCAGCTGAGGCACAATCATCCAAATCTCTTCAAGCATTTACATCAATCGCACGGGAGTGCACGCGATCACATGCTAGGGGTCCGCTATAAACACGGTAGAGGAACCGCCACCGGGGCAACTTTACATTTCCACATTTACTAAGACCGCATAAGAGGCTTCGCACAACCAAATGGATCGTACCGTTGTAATCCTCACGGAAAAACACCTGAGATAGGCTACTTACTCGCCTCAAACGGATATCCGACGGAAAGGTCGCCAACATCGCCTCACGCCCGAATGGCGTCCCGGGATCTCGAGCCTCGACCCCAAAAATAGTTGGGCGCATCGCACCAATGTGATCCCCTTGGGAAAACATGTCAAAACCACTACTCATTTGAGCGCAACAGATATCCAGAGAAAAATGTGCATTCCGGCGCACCGCACACGAGCGGTGCTTCGTGGGACCCGCAACTCAGTCCCGAAACACAATGAATGGATCACACCGTTGCGACCCTCTTGAAAAAGCACACAAGATGGACTATTCACTTGTCCAAAATGGTCTCCCGGTGATAAAGATGGAAAATCACCATCGACGCCCAAACAACCCACGTGGGCCCCGCACCATCGTGCTGAATTAGAGCGGGAAAATTGCACCATTGCAATCCCCTCGGAAAAACATCCAGAATCGACTGCCCGCACGCCCTGAACGGACGCCTGAAGAGAAAGTTTCCAAACACTGCTCCCAGCTCCAAAGACGGGCCATGGGGCCCACACATCAACTTCGGCCTCAACGCCTGAAACAACCCTGGTAAGCTCCGCCTCGGTGCCAGGGTCCCAATGCCACTGACGACGCTCAAAATGGATGTCGGACGCGCCCGCGCCGTCCAAAACAAGAATACCCGAGATAACGTCAAATCGCTTAAAGACGCGTCGGGCCTCCAAGGCCCCTCGTTTCGGGAATTAAAAATTCCCAAAACCGTCTCAAAAAGTCCTCCTTTATGCGAGGAAGGCACTGCCGCAGACGGCATGCAAATCAGACACCCGTAGTGGAAGATACGGGTGTCCGATCACAAAAGGGGACAATCCCCTTGGGCTGGACCGGCCTGGACCGGCCGGTCCGCCCGTTCTGGGTCGGCCCGCGGCTCCGCCGCGAGGGACCGGTCTTGGTCCTGCGCGGAGACCCACCGAGCGCAGGTCTCAGTCTCCCGCGTGAAGTCACGGGCGCGACTTCATCAACCCGAGTGCCGCCGACCAAGCCCGCCGCGCTTCCGCTGCGCTGATGCCCAGGAGCCAGCCACCGCGTGCGCCCCGCGGGTGCTCCCCTGCCGCTCGCTCCCACCAGCCTACACCCGCCCGAAGCGCCTCGACCGAGCCGCGCCGCCGCCTCCGCCGATCCGGGCCTCCCCAAAACCGCCAGAAACCCCCCTTCAACACCTAATCTTCGACGATCGATTGCGCATCGCTCGTAACTCAGATTTCGAATCCGTAAAATGCGATGAAAAGCTCAAAATATGAACTACTGGGGTAATGGATTTTCTCTAAAATAAATCAGAATTTAGACAACCAAAATTTTGGGCGAAAGGGTGCGGGAAAACAAAAACGAACAAGATCCTACCTCGCGGGGCTTCGCCCGAAGCTTCACGACGATCCGCCGGCCGCCACGCCTTAGAGAGGATGGAGATGGGAGGAGGGGCTTGAGCTACCTTAGTGTGTTCCTTCCGCCAGAGAATGAGCAAGGGGTGGAGGAGGGAGAGGGGTGTTTGTTTATTTAAGGGAAAATTAATTAAAAGCTTAATTAATTAAATCCCCAAAATAACCCACTTACGAAACACTCGACGGGGTCAAGGTTAAGCCTCCCCTAGGGTAAACAACACCTATCGAGAACAAAGACGGTCTCAGAATTTTAATCCGAGACCACATTCGAAAGTTATCAAATTTAACATCCGAAGCTGCTAAATTACGAAAATACCTCCGGGTCCATTTTTCACAGACGGGCCGCACCCGCGAAGCTTACACCCCTCCTAGGGTAAACGACATGTTACGAACTCAAGGGTGCCCTTAGTTTTCCAATCCGAACCACCATTTAAGAGATACTCGTGTTAAGCCGTTAAACGAATAAATTAATTATTTAATTTATCCGTTCCACGCTCCGATAGCGAGCGAGGGGTCCAAACGTCCCGTGCCGACGTGTTTTATGTCATTACTAGGGTAAACACCCCATTCCAGACCCATCCGTACACTCAGATATTTGATCTGAAGCACCGTTTAGGAGTTATACCATTTATTTGGCGTTTCTAGTGTGAACGCACTGAAAACTTAATTCTGGCCACACCGGGGCTCGGAATCGCACGCCGTCTGAAGGCGCTGCTCTGGAATAACATCAAGAATATTCCAAAGTCTTTCGCAGCAAAAAATGGGTTCTTACATCATTCCCTCCTTCAAGATTTTTGTCCCCGAAAAGCAAAACCAGGGAACAACTCAGGGTACTAAGCCCGCACCCGGCTCTCCCGTACCCAGAAGAACTCTTGCACAGTCTCACGCCACCGCACACAGACCAAAGGATTGATCCGTTCACGCGAGGTCGGCCCTTGCCGATGTCGTGCATAGGAGCACACACACTTCTCTTCAGGTGAGTCACGTGGAAGACTTCGTGCACCCACTCTCGGCCTTGGGGTTAGGGTAAGGCGGTAGGGGACCTCGCCATCCCTTTGCACGGTCTCAAACGGCCCGAAGGCTCTCGGGGGTATCTCACCTCCCTGACCAAACCCCTACGTCGCACGCCACGACTGGAATCACCGCCCACACCTGGAATAAGGCCCGGTGATTCCCTCCTTCAGAATATCCATACGGTGAAACACCCAAGGATATCTGGTCACACAAGGTTTCACAGTCGATGTCCCATGACCAAGACCCTATTACACGCTCGAAAGGCGAAGGAGTCGCTACCATCGAAGAAGAAGAAAGGTTCCACGCCTTCTAACTTTCCGACACAGGGCCATACTGACACCCCGCGTCACCCCGGTAACACTTCAAGCAAGGAGCAGGGAGAAAAGCATTGCACACCCAGAGTCTAACAATTCTATCGCAAAAAGTAGAAGAGCTATAGAGCGTACCTCTTATCACCTCAAGCTCTGTAGGATCATAGACATTCAAAGCTCGCGGCTGTCCGCGGTCCCAACTGTCAGCTCCCGGAGCCTGGCGTGGACCGCCTAGTAGTGATGGGAAGACCTCGTAAGGTCATCCTCCACTACCTCCCGCTCCTCTGCTAGAACCAACTCTCTGGGCGCTACTCCGATCACGGCGCTGCCTCCGTCGTGGTGGTGCACCTACTGCCTGCCTGAAGCTCTCCGCATACCTGGTCAGGCAGTCCCGTGTCAGGTGACCTCGTCCATCACAAGCATAATACCGCCGCTCCCTGAGCTATCCTGGTTCCCTCTGGTGCCACTGTGGTGTATGACCACGGCCCGGAGCCCACTAGCTGCGACAGACGTCTCGGCTCCGTCATGCCCACTGCCACTACCAACCGCAGAACGTGACAGGAAGCTCTCTGTCACCAACGCTTGCTCTAGCACACCGGTATATGTGGAAATGACCAAGGGTACTATGACAACACGAATCTCTCGGCGGAGACCCTGCTCAAACTTCCGCGTTCGGATGTTGTCGTCATGGACTAAGTCTGGGTAAAAGCGTGCACGGTCTGTGAAACTAGCCGCGTACCCGGCCACCGTCATCCCTCCCTGCTGAAACTATAGAATCTCTTGAATCCGAACGGAGCGAAAGTAGGAGGGAAAAAACTCCTCATAGAACAACAACTAAAAGTTTCCCCATGAAAGCGACAACTCATCAAGAAGCTGAGTCACCAGACTCCACCAACACCAAGCTACTCCATGAAAAAGGGTGGCTGCCAAAGCCACTCTCTGATATGTCGGCGTCTGCACAAGCCTGAAAAGGTGAACCACTACCTCTAGCCAAACCTCTGCTGCCTGAGGGTTTGGCTCACCACTGAACCTCAGCGGTCTCTTCCACTGGAACTCACGGAGCACGCTCAACCTGCGCTCAAGCCCCGTCTGCTCTGCTGAAGCTGTCTGCTACTCAACAGGTGGGGGTGCTACTACTGGCCCACCCGGAGAAAGGGGCTCACATGATGGGTCCTGGACTGTGGCCTCGTAGCTCACAGGGTCATCGTCACGAACCAAAGCTGGTATTCTGGCTGGCTGTCTTTGCGGAGACATCCTGAAAATTATCAAGGAGTGTCGCGGTCAGATGAGCATATATGTATATACTACAACAACAACGATGGAGAGCTAACTCAAGAAGGACAGTAAAAGACTCAATCCTATGTGATGCACAAAATTTTTTTTCCTTGTAACAAGTGTCTCAGCATGCCGAGTCGACAAGCGGGTTATCAGGGTCCTGGTGAATGGATACGTCGGCCGCCACACCATCACTTGACTCCCAGGCCTGAGAGCTGCTCTCGAGACACGTTGACACTGTTGCCATAAATCCCAACCAATTACTTTTATTTTAGGGACATCCGAACAGTGTCCCAAGGAATGAACCACCTCTGATACCACTTTTTCACGACCCGACCCTACCCGGGCTCGAGCCGCAACTACCCCAAGCCTGTCTCCATAGGCCAGGGGCTGGCGACTAGCGCTGAAGGAATAATAACTCGAGGAGGCCTTTTCCTAAGTACCTATACACACACACACACAACACACTCAATGAAAAAGAGCAGAGTAAAAAGAAAATCAAAGGGAAACTGCTATAAATAAACCACTATGTGCATCGACCTCTAAAAGTACAAAGAAAGTGATGAAGGTAAAATGAAAAGAAAAGGGGAAAAACACACACCCAACTAGAAAAGTGCCACAACCTGGCAACAGGTAAACAAAAAAAGGAAAACAACTGGAAGGGTCCCCCACCTGTAACCCGACTCCGACCACCGCATGTGGTCCACGCTCCTGACTCCTAAGCTCCTCTAACGTCACGTCCAACCTTTCTATCGTCTGCAAGTGCACACTAAGTGTGGGCAAAGCCCAAGCAGGGGTGAGTATAAAAATACTCAGTAGGATACCCCAAAGGCTTGAGTGAGCAACAAAGGAGGTACCGAAGGGTGAACAGTAGAGAGAATATGGAATAGTAGAGGAGTATAACTGAAAGTGTAGTAAAGAGTACAGTAGAGAGTCCAGCTCAACCCAACAAGAGAAAGGAGGTAGAATCGTCCAGACACAAGGAGATAGAAATGGTGAGAAGATGAACTTCTCGTCGAGTCTTCGCTACCTATAGTAGGAGAGTATACTCGTCCAACCACGAGAAGCTAGACACAGAAAGCACGTGTCATACCCCGCGCGTCTTCGCCTCACTTGGAAGGAGAGTAACCAAACCCAAGAAGTGGGTACCAGAAAAAGGTATATACATATTCATATGCTCACTAAGAAGCCCAAACAAGGTCGTAAGGGGATCTCCATCCCGTAGCTCAGCCCAAGAAATTGAGTTGCCAAAAGTCCCAGAAGTAACACCATCGATGCCCAGTATCCCGCACGTCTGCCCCGAACTACAAGTCAAGGGCTCAATCACCGCACCTCGACACTATCTGCTTTGGGAGGCACTGACTCACCTGCACGGTTTTAGGTCACTTCACAAGGACGCGTATCGGTGGGGAAAGTGCTCCTCATACTTGACAGTTCTGGGGGAACGTCAAACCATAACTTGTCACTGCCCCACATTTGAGAGGTCTCCTCAAATTTGACAGGCGACCCCCTGCCCAGCCCTGCTGGGGGGTCCCTGGAAGTCAACGAGTTCCCACTACAGTGAGACCCAGCAAGAGTCGACGGGTGCCACACTGACCAGTCCCATAACAGGGTAATCCACTGGAGGGAGACCCGGCTAAAGTCGGCGACGAAACCACTGCCCAGCCCAACTGGAGGTAACCCGGCATCAGGGACCACTGGCCAGCCCAGCTGGAGGTAAGCCTGACATCGGGGACCACTGCCCAGCCCAGCTGGAAGTAAGCCCGGCATTGGGGACCACTGCCCAGCCCAGCTGGAGGTAAGCCCTACATCAAGGACCACTGCCCAGCCCCACTGGATGTAAGACCAGAACTGCTCTGGTCATCCCTGCTAGATGAACTGCTCGGTGAACACCGTTGTACTGGCCATCCCTGCTGGATGGTAACCCACTGGCGAGCCCTGCTCGAAACAACCTCAGCCCTGCTGGTAACAACCTTAGCCCTGCTGGAAACAACCTCAGCCCTGTAGTAAATAACCTCAGCCCTGCTGGAAACAACCTTAGCCCTGCTGGAAACAACCTCCTAGGTAGAGGATCGGTGCCCGTGTAAAGTTTTGGTCACACCGAATCCACAAGAACTCTACCAGGGAACATAGAGTGACATGATAATATCCCCAGGCCTCACAAGGCGATCACGCTCCAATCTGCTGAGTCACTCTCGAAGAGGACTAATAAAACTCATCCCCAAGAGTGGGGAAAACACCCACACTGTACGAACACCCGTAGTCGCAAACGGTGCCACAGTCCGGTGGAAGGGGCACAGTACTGAAACCCCTCCCAGCCGAAGAAACAGAGGAACCAAACCATCTCTGCCGGCCAAACCATCGAGAATAGGACCAGGGGAAAACTCAACCCAGCTGGCCAAACAAACGAGCACCAAACTAGGGGAAGACTCAACCCTGGTGGTCAACAAACAAGAACAGAGGAACCCTCTATGTCATGAGAGGTCAAAAGTATGCAAAACCGAACATGGAATGCACATGGGGCCCACATGACGTGTGGCCACAAGTCAATCCCCAACCAAGCACACAAACAGTCTCAGGTACAAACCACACGTACCTCCAAGTGCTCCCGTATACTCCCAGAGTATACCTCACTTTCAGCCCAAGCGATATCGTGCACACGAAACCCCATCGTCAACGCGAAGGGCATAAACGTAACTTTTCCAACTTGCCACCTCATCGGCTGAGGCACAGTCATCCACATCTCTTCAAGCATTTACATCACTCGCACGGGAGTGAACGCGATCACATGCCAGGGGTCCGCTATAAACATGGTAGAGGAACCGCCACCAGGGCACCTTCACATTTCCACATTTACTAAGATCGTTTATGAGGCTCCGCACAACCAAACGGATCGTACCGTTGTAATCCTCGCGGAAAAACACGCGAGATAGGCTACTTACTTGCCTCAAATGGATATCTGAAAAAAAGGTCGCCAACACCGCCTCACGCCCAAACGACGTCCCGGGATCCCGAGCCTCGGCCCCGAAAACAGTCTGGCGCATCACACCAATGCGATCCCCTTGGGAAAACACGTCAAAAGCACTACTCATTTGAGCGCAAGAGATATCCGGAGAAAAAGGTGCATTCCGACACACCGCACACGAGCGGTGCTTCGTGGGACCTGCAACCCGGTCCCAAAACACAATGAAGATATCACACCGTTGCGACCCTCTTGAAAAATCACTCAATATGGACTATTCACTTAAACGGTTGCCCGGTGATAAAGATGGAAAATCACCGTTGACGCCCAAACGACCCACGTGGGCCTTGCACCATCATGCCGAATTAGAGCGGGCGGATTGCACCATTGTAATCCCCTTGAAAAAACATACATAATCGACTGCTCGCACACCCCGAACGGACGCCCGAAGAGAAAGTTTCCAAACGCTGCTCGCAGCTCCAAAGACGGGCTGTGGGGCCCATGCATCAACTTTGGCCTCAACGCCTGAAACAACCCTGGTAAGCTCCGCCTCGGTGCCAGGATCCCAACGCCGCTGACGGCGCTCAAAACAGACGTCGGACGCGCCCGCGCCGTCCAAAACAAGAATCCCTGGGATAACGTCAAACCGCTTAAAGACGCGTCACGCCTCCGAGGCCCCTCGTTTTGGGAATTAAAAATTCCCAAAACCATCTCAAAAAGTCCGCCTTGATGCGAGGAAGGCATTTCCACAGACAACATGCAAATCGGACACCCGTAGTGGAAGATACGGGTGTCCGAACACAAAATGGGACAATCCCCTTGGGATGGACCGGCCTGGACCGGCTGGTCCAGCCGTTCTGGGCCGGTCCGCGGCTCAGCCGCGTGGGTCTCGGTCTCCCGCGTGAAGTCGCGGGAACGACTTTTTCCACCCGAGTGCCGCTGACCAAGCCTGTAGCGCTTTTGCTGCGCCGACGCCCAGGAGCTAGCCGCCGTGCGCGCCCCGCGGGTGCTCCCCTACCGCTCGCTCCCACCGGCCGACACCCGCCCGAAGCGCCTCGACTGAGTCGCGTCGCCGCCTCCGCCGAGCCGGGCCGCCCCAAAACTGTCGGAAACCCCCCTTCAACACTCGATCTTCGACGATCTATTGCGGATCGTTCGTAACTCAGATTTCGAATCCGTAAAATGCGACGGAAAGCTCAAAATATGAACTACTGGGGTAAGGGATTTGCTCAAAAATAAATCAGCATTTAGACAACCAAAATTTTGGGCTAAAGGGTGCGGGAAACAAAAATGAACAAGATCCTACCTCGCGGGGCTTCGCCCGAAGCTTCGCGACGATCCGCCGGCCGCCACACCTTGGAGAGGATGGAGATGGGAGGAGGGGCTTGAGGAGCCTTGGTGTGTTCCTTCTTCCAGAGAATGAGCAGGGGGAGGTGGAGGGAGATGGGTGTTTGTTTATTTAAGGGAAAATTAATTAAAAGCTTAATTAATTAAATCCCCAAAATGACCCACTTACGAAACACTCGATGGGGTCAAGGTTAAGACTCCCCTAGGGTAAACACCACCTCCCGAGAACAACGGCGGTCTCCGAATTTTAATCCGAGACCCCGTTCGAAAGTTATCAAATTTAACATCCAAAGCCGCTAAATTACGAAAATGCCCCGGGGCCATTTTTCACAGACGGGCCGCACCCGTGAAGCTTACACCTCTCCTAGGGTAAAAGACATGTTCCGAACTCAATGTTGCCCTCAGTTTTCTAATCCGAGCCACCGTTTAAGAGATACTCGTGTTAAGCCGTTAAACGAATAAATTAATTATTTAATGTATCTGTTCCACGCTCCGATAGCGAGTGAGGGGTCCAAATGTCCCGCACCGACGTGTTTTATGTCGTTCCTAGGGTAAAAAACCCATTCCGGACCCATCCGTACACTCAGATCTCTTATCTGAAGCACCGTTTAGGAGTTATCCCATTTATTTGGCATTTCCAGTGTGAACGCACTGAAAACTTAATTCCGGCCACACCAGTGCTCGGAATCGCATGCCGTCTGAAGGCGCTACTCTGGAATAACATCAAGAATATTCCAAAGCCTTTCGTAGAAAAAACTGGGTTCTTACAATTTATTACAATGATGTAAATAATATTTATAGAAAGCTCAAATGATTCATACAAAGAGTAATTAACTTTTAATAAGAATTAATTGAGTTTTACATAGATAAATATAATCTTTAGATAAACTAAAATGACCCATTTTCACATTACTTTTCATTCGAAAAGATTTATATAATGTGTGTAATGACTCCTACATAAGTCCATACTTAGGATTTTTCTAACCCTCACAATTTTGAATTTGTTCAAATTACACCATATACAATACAATTCACCCTAAAGCCTCTTCTAACTAATTAAAATCAATCTGAAACAACATAGACCACATGTTTTAAAATATTAAAACTTCTTAACCATCTTCCAAACCATTATTAATGTCATGTAACATATCAAATACCAATGATTGAATATTACATTAACTTCATTGCCTTAAATTAATCTATAGTTATTGATTCAAAAAATTATTTCATACAACACATTTCATCTTTGCATAAAATCCATTCCAAGAATTAATATAATGTTATACTGATTAGAATCTATCTTGCTGGCTATTTAATGAAGCATCACTTATTCATTATTTACCCAATTATAAGGGTAGCTCCTTTACACACATATTAACATTATTTTATGAAAAATAAAAGTAAAATCCAATGTCAACATTAATAAAATAAAATAAAATAAGGAAATAATTATACCAATAATATACCCCAACTTGCATTGATGCCATATCAAAAAAAAGTTCACTCACCTATCTCATAGGCCCAAATAATTTCCAATATATGGATTCCCTTGATAGTTCATAAGCTTTATACCTATAATAAAAAAGAATCTATAAACATTCCTAATAAAGGGAGATATAAACGAAGACAAAAAACTCAATAGTTTAAATCTTATCAGAAAATAACCCCTCTCTAATCCATCTAAAACTATTACTATTAGTTAACATGTCCTAACTCATCACTTTCCAAACCCCTTATTTTACATTAAGTGTACAATGGTGGATATCCAGATCAAAATTTTCTTAATTAATAAGTAACTTCAATAATCATCACTTAATTGAATATATTGTAGAAATCATCAACAAAAATAATATAACTAATAAGAAATTGTGACCATCATACTGGAATCAAAACATAAATCTTAATTCTAACCAATATATCTAATTTGATCATAATTATAAAACAAACTTTTACCTATTATCGACAATATCTATCACTATATAAATCATGTCCTAATAAATACATTTTGTCCTGAAATTATGCTCATAATAATCACATGGCCACACAATTCAAATTCAATTACCCAATAATTTACACAAAACATTAATTTAAAATTTTCACATTATTTTTAAACTTATTTATGAAAAGTAGTTTTCCTTTCTAAAAATAAATCACACATCATTTTATGACATAATATTATTTTAGAAAACAATTTTAAAAAATAATTTTTTTATATACATAAGAAATCATATAATATTTAGATCATAACATGTTATGTCAAAAATATAATCAGGGGTAATGTTTAAATTTAGTTGAACTTTATCAATAACCAATGAATATATATCTCTTTAAAGTTAGTTAAATTTTTACTCATAAGTAATTGAGAAAGGATGAAATATTTATGATTTATAGTTTAATTTATATGAAATGTTTTTTATTTTTCCTCTATCCAAAAACACATTCAACATAATGTTAAAACATATCAAAAAACATTATTTTATTTAAAAAATTTATTCATAAATCCATCTTTCAAGATTCATAAAATCCATTCACATGAAAACACAAAATGATTCAATTTAAATAATTTTCTAAAAATAACTCAACAAATAATTCTATAAAAATATACTTCAAGGAAGAATTTATAGATAGAAAACAAAATTTACCTTTTTAAAATTCAATTTTTTCCTTTTATATTATCAGTACACTATTTCCTAGAATTACTCACAGTAAATACATTTTAATTCAAATTAAATTTCAGAAAAATCCATCATTTACATATGAATAATAACAAAATCATAGAGAAAATAACATATTTTAACCATCATAGGGTGACTTACATTAAATTTTCAATATATAATTACAATTGTGATATCAATTAAAGAATAAAAAATACCTTTTTTTTGTTTCACAAAACATAAATACATAACATTACAGTTCGTTTAACAAATAATTAATAAAATAGTGATAATTTGTTCACAAAAATGGAACTATAATCATGTTTGGTCCATTTGAATATTACATCACAAAATACATAAATAATTTCACATGAATGCATATTACATATTCCTTATGTTCCTAACATGATTCATTGAACTCATATACACTCTCACCATCAAGGGTTAAGAGTCAAATAAACACAAAATAATATATAAATAAAATTGGGACCATCACACCCATTATCACTTATCAAAAACTTCACCAAATAAAATGAGTTCAATTACTAATAGGTGAATGGAGTTTATTTATAGTATAATTACTAAGTATAAATCCAACCAATAACCTATTTATAATATCAAAAAAAAAACTAAACCATGAATCTAATACCATTTGTAGTGACCTTGCCTAGTCCTTTTGTTATCCGGAATTAGATTTTCATTTATAACCAATAGTTAAAATTATTTTATAGAGTTAAAATTAATTATTTGGAAATAAATTAAACTCTAATATATACTACCTAGGTTATATTTGGGTTATACTAAATATAAAACATGATCTATCTGTACATAGGGCATGCTAACCTATAAATATACAAAAAATTGAATCCTATAATTGGGCCCCAAAACCACTATGTAACCATAGAAAATGAAACCAATTATATGACGAGAACTATAAAAAACTATATTATAGTTAAATATATATTTATAACAATATATAAATAAATAAACCCCACATTGGATATATTCCAAATAATGAATATTGTTAATACTTTCCACACTCACTCCAGGACCTGAAGGAGTCCTTCTCTAATACTCAAACACCTTAAATGTTATAAAATAATCCAAGTTGGATTCCATTATACATTATAATACATATAATGTTAAATGTGAATCTGTATATGTAAATACTACCTATAGGGTTTGAGTATGAAAACTCAATAGTAAACACTAAAATCCTAAACTCTAACAAATGTAAATAGTCAAGGGAATGAAAGTAAATGTGTATAAACAATTTTTAATAGAATATGTGTTAGTTTAATAAATAAATAAAATAATTAGAACACAAATAATTATACCATATAAATTAGGAAAAAACTATTAGCTCCCTAGTCACCACCTGATTTAGTTATTCCTAAAACATCCAAATAACAACTCCAAGACCACTAGTAGTATTCATGCCCAGATTGAGTAAAATCATTGGATCTCATAGAAAAAACTATAAATGATCAACATTAGTTAAAATATCATCAAAAAATACTTAATTAGAGGGAGAAAACAACATAAAAGTACCTAATATGTAATTCCTCATAACATAAATGACCCATAATCATATGAATTATTACAAGGGTTTAACTTTCATACATTTTGAGTATCTTTTTGGATTATAGTTCTAGATAATCAGGATATACTCCTTCAATTAAAACCCATTCAATAAAAATCAAACACTTCCACTGAATGTCTATGTTATTATAAAAAATAGGAATCAGAAATTTAAATTCACGATTCATCCAAAACATGTTTTATTATTTTAATATAGATCCCCATAATAAGACAATAGTCCTTTCTATAGTTACTACTCATCCTTAAGAAATAGGAATAACATTTAAAAATATTGTATGAGATAAAAAATGATTAGTAAGATATATAAAAATAATTTAAACTTGTAAATATATTTTAAATTCATGAAAATCAAAAAACATGTTTTCCTTTTCTTGGAAAAAGTATTGAGTTTAAAATAATAACATACATACTATTTTAATAAACTTTTTACCCAAATATTTTCATAAAAAAATCATAGGAAATAAAAAATAAAAAATTATAATTCATTAGGAATTCCTAAAAAACATGAAATATTTTCAGAAAAAACAATCATTTTCATTATACGGGATCTAAAACAGTATTTTTTTAAATAGAATCTTATTTAATCATATGGATAATAATAAGTGATTTCATAATGATGGAATGTGTAGAATTAGAAATCATAATCATATCATCTAGGACTTCTTCCATGAGATCATAAACGTACTATCAAGGCCTTATGCCATAAAATCATAAATGATTAGGTAGAAATACAAAAAATACTCAGGATTGATTATCTTATAAGATTTACTATTTCCTAAAGGGGATATATTAGGCCTTTCTTGTAACTTAATAACTATAATAAATTCGTCATATGAATCAAATTATTAACAATATAATAAATAGTCAACTTAACTTTCGTATTGAAAAACAATAATATGAAATTCCAAAATATTACCCATTATGTAAATAGAATGACATAATCACAGGACATCAAGAGAAATAAGTGGATACTAAAATTAGATTATATATCGATTAAGGAATAATAATCTTTGATGGATATTGACATATATGAAAATATATTCCATAAAAATGTATTCATTCATTGTAATGATGAAAAAAATTATTTTTTTCATTTGATAAAATTTTAAATATATTTTTTAGAATATTTATAAAATTACATTCATTGAAAATAAAATTGGAAAACTATAATGGGATATTCAAATAAAATAATATTTATGATGGTGTGAATATATTTTCATAACATATTTATTAAAATATTACATTCTTTTTAGGGTCTTTTAAAAATTCAAATGTGAGTCATACATAAAAAATTTGAAATTATTCCTTTTAGTTAATTGTAATGAAATTGAAATATAGTGTAAAATGACCTTTAATAACCATTTAAACAAAAATAAGGATATTATTAAATGATTTTACAAACATGTACATAGTGGAGAAATATTTTGAAATGAAAACATTACAATAATGTTTTAAATAAAAATACCTTACTAAGTGTCCAAAATAATTTTGTATATTCTCCAACTAATGAATAAAAAAATTATATAAATTATATAATTTCTTAATTATTTTTTAGTTATAGTCTATTAACAATATTCATTTGATTTAATTTTTTACAATGACATATTTAGTTACTAAATCAATTAAGTTTAGATAAGATGTTTTGTGGACGTTCGATTCATAATCCCAAATCAACATTGTGAGGTTGACCATGGTCAAATGGGTTAGGGTTATATCATATAAAACATATTAATAATAAAATAATTAACATTTTTATTCTACAAAGACAATTTCATTATTAAATTCATGCATGAAAATAATCACATTGGTTCGTGGAGGTGGTAGTATGCATGTACACAAGAGCAACGACACCATTTTTCAATTGGAATAAAAGAAATGATTTAAGTGGTATATTATCATTAAAAAATAAAATTTATTTCATTAATATCTTATATATTAATTTAATATATAATTATAGTCATCCTTTTGAGGCTGTGATGATGAGAAGACACATGGTTTTTTTTGGAGTTGGTAGTCACAAGTACGCATGTGGGATATTTTCATTTCCCATAGGATAGAAAATGATATAGTTAAGGATAGTTTCATCAGACTAATAACATTTAAATATTCAAAATTTAATTATTTTATTATATCATCTTTGTTAGTATATAATTGAACAAGGTAGAAGAAGAAAAAAAATAAAATAACCTTATTAAGAGTTATAGATATTCTTTTGAAATCCCATTTTTGGATTAAAAATTTTCCCATCATAGGATGGTCCATGGGAAGAGAGAATGATGAAGGTAGTGGATAAGGAATATAGGATGGTATTTCAATATATTTATTTTAATGTAAGTATCTTTGGAAGTATTATGAAGATATGATATATGGTTTTCTTTTCTATGTGAGGCAAGAGACAAACTTGTAAATACTTGAAATATTAATATATAATAAGTGGATAAATCATGTAATATAGATCTAGAATGACTTATATTACAATATAATAAGTATAAGGAAAAAATAAAATCAAAATATAAATTTTAGAGAAGTTATGGTGTAATTTGAAAACATATCATTTGGTTTAACCTTTTTATTAACCATGTTTATCCTTATTAGTTGCAACAAATTTCCCACTCTTCAAGGGTCATAAATGTAATTTTAAAAATTTATAGTGAAATATACATGAATAATTAATTATGTGATCTAAAATATTTGATATAATTGATTTGATATAGGATTTTATAATTTCTGAATTGTTCAAAAATAAATTTGAATCATTAAATACCATTTATAGTCATTATCAAGACTATTCACATATCTAGACATTAATAGAATCAAGATAACAATGGGATTTGAATCTAAAAAATTTATTATTCAATATAAAATTATAATTATCTATTAAAATTTTGGGTAACAATAATTTATCACGAAAAATATTACTTTGTAATATTTTAAAATTATTTTTTATTTTTCTACTAATTGCACATATGCCATGTCGGCTTTGCGTAAGAGTTCAAGTAAATTTTAATATATCTAAAACTTATAGATATATTAAATTTAAAAATATTAATTCATCTTAAAATAAAAATTATAATCAATAATAACTTCTTTTATCCATATTAAATAATGTTAGATGCATTAAAATAAATAGAGTGACATTCTGTAGTTTTTCTTAACAGAAAATAATATAACGGTCATAATTAGAGGTATGTGGAACTAATATTAATTATTTTAGATTTTAGTATGGTTATAGGAAAATTAATATCATTAATTGAAATAAAGGATCATTATGTGTTAAATTTTAGTTCTTATCTCCTAGTTCTATCTTTACTTAAGTAAGTAATGCATTACCACAATGATAATCTTTTACCATTATTACTATTCATGATGAGTATAAATAAAATTAAACTAATTATCTAGTTTTAAACCATAGATTAAAAATTTTTAATAAATTTTTATTGTTTAAATTTCTATAATTGGTAGAAATTGATTTTAAATAAGTAGTCAAATCTCATAAAGTATAGATTTTAGAAAAATGTAATTCTAATCATTAAGATTATATTATACCAGAATAAAATATAATAATAATTATTTTGGAAGTATTTAAATTATTTTTAATCAAATAGAATATTATTTTACTTTAATAAAAAATATAAGATGACATGATACTTTTAAATTATACGATTTAAAGTAAATAAATGATAGTTTTTCAAGAATTAACATTGTTCACTATTCAATAAAAAATCAATCATTTCTATTTTTTTGAAAACCATCCTAATTTTATTATGAATTTATTATTTCAGATATAATATCTATTTTTTTAATTAGAATTTATATTAGTGGTATAAATTAATTATAATATCTGTACAGAAAATAAAATAAAAAATAATTTGAAGAAAATGTATTTTTAAAGAATAAAATTACTTTATTACCATTACATTCCATGTTAAAAAAAAATAATTTTAAATAATTTAATTTGTTATATAATAGAATCATGTCCTTGAAATCATTTATCAATAGTAATTAATTTAATATATAAATATAAAAATACATTTCCCACATAAAAATAGGTTTAAGAAAATTGTTTCTCTTACTTATGAATAATTTTGTATTCATTTATAATAAATTGATAATTAATATATGATTAATTTTTAATTTTAATTATATATATATATATATATATCATAATACAGTTATTCCAATTCATTCCCGCCAAACCAAAAGCTAGATATAACTTTCAAATTTAAATAACATCATTTTTATAGCTTGTTGTGGTTCTTTTAAGATCAGTGTTTCCTTTTGTAAAAGATATTAAAAATATTATTTCCATAATGTATAATTATATATGTAAAATATTAGGGTTTTATATTCTCTCCCACTTAAAAAAATTTCAACCTCTCAATTTTTATTTTATTATCTCAAAATAAATTTATCGTAACATAGTAGTAAAATCATATATAGATTTTATCTTGAATTTTAATTTCTAGTTCAAGAAAAAGAAAGTATATATTCTTATATTCTTTATTCCTTATAATTTTATTTTAGATTCTAAAAGAAAACCTTGATGTTTGAGTGTTACTTTCTACATAAGATTTGATATATTTTATAAATTATTTTACCATAAAGATATAAATTTTAGAGAAAACATATGCACTTAATTTCTTATCCATTCATATGTTAAATTTAATCCTATGGTTTTTATTTGAGAAATTTCTACTTTTATCACATATCTTACTCTAAGAAATGAATATTCAAGATGATTTTTTTAGGCATAAAGCACTAAATTCAACTTCTAACAGATTGTAAGATCCCCAAAATGATGAAAATTAATTTCTCATGTTATATTCTATTAATTAAAAAATTAGTCACAAAATATAAGGTAATAAAAAATAAAAATAAAACATAATATTAAAAAAATGATACATTAAACATAAAATATTTAATAATTACCAAAAAAATTCAACTGAAATTATTCCATAAATAACTAACCTCAAAACTCTACAAAAAATTTCTGAAAATGATCAAAACCAAAATGAGAATTATTTTATCACTTATTCACCAATGATCAATTTAAAATTTATATCCAAACTAAATTAATCATTAATGAATTCTTATACTAAATATGTATATTCCATAATAATATTTTCTCCAAAATATGATACTCTTTTTCATAAATATCCTATATCACCATAAAGACACAATAATGTCATATATTATTATAATATTTATATGGTTATTCATGGAAAATTAAAACTAAATATACATCAACACACGCCACACATGAACAAGCTGAAAAAGCAGGTCATATCCCCCAAGTTATATCTTTTCAGTTGAACCCTTTTTATTACATACTTATATAGGTCTACAAACCCTTTATTTAGTACATGCCCCATAGGCCCTCCATTAGATGGATTGATGGCAGCTTCATTGCGATGGACCAAAGGCCCAACATGCGTTTTCATGTGTCACCACCATCCCACATCATACCTATATCACTACCCCCTTGATGTCCCAAAGGACCATTGGACTGAAGGATATATTTTATGGATTAGAAGACCATTCAAGATGAAAAGTACTGTAGCTACTATACCCTACTATAATACATATTCTGCTACAATTCTATAGTGATTATGTAGTACATTCTTGAGTACTATTACAATAATGTGGATATTTCCCCCCACATATATTTTACCCCGAGTCTGATAGAGGATTACGAGGATCCATTACAACTTAGGTAATCCCCAAAAACCTTTTATATATAACTTATCCTTATTCTTCAAATAAAAGACTATCTTAAAAAAATTATTTATATTTTCCAAAAACATATAATTTTTCCAATATTTCGATCTTATTCAAAAATATCTTTAATATCTTAGTCTCTAAATGAATTTTCAGTCCCATGGTTATCAATATATTAAAATATTTATTCTCAATATGTAATAACGATTTAATAAAAGTTATCCACATTTACCTCAACATCAATGATCCTATTAACCATAATTCTTATCAATAATTTTCATGTAACATACCGACCTGACTCAGATCTAAGATGGTGGCTGTACCGGTGGGTCACATGACCTCGGGAGCATCTCTCCGTATGCCAAAGGCTACCGACTAGCAGCGAGGGACTCAGGGGGTGATAGTTGAGAGACTATACCCTCTTATCGTAGTTGTACAATGGTATAACATAGTAGAAGTAAAAGACAACAGTGGAAGTAGTAAATAAATATAAGACAGAGTTTGAAGACAATACAAATACCTGAAAAAGCTGTGGAAGACAATATTTAATAGTTTAATAAATGTGACCAATGCCAAATTATAGAACAGATGAATGCATGTCATGGGGACGATACATACTGAATGCAGTAAACAATAAAATATTCTCAATAACGTAGTACGACAATAAATAAAGGACAACAAGACCCATGATGATCTCCATGAGCATCCCAATATCCAACTCAGTTCCTTTCTCCTAAGTCCCAAATAAAAATAGCACAACATAAGCAATAAAGCATGGTTCATAGTCCAGTGAACCAGAATTCCCTACTCTGGAACCCTAATGAAACATTGGACTGAGCAGGGTGTGAGATATAAATTCCAGTAGGCCGACACCACCGGTGTCTAGCCTAATCCAGAAAATGAATTACAAATTTAAAAAGTGTTCTATATAAATAATGGTGGGTGGTATAAATTAAATAATGGACACTTGTTCTGGGTTCCTAAACGAAAACCCTTCCTATACCACATGATTCGTCATATGCCAGAAATATAAACTGAGTTCCTCTAAGAATAAGGATGTATATTTATATATAAAAGGCTAGAAAATAGAAGGAAGAAAAAAAAATAAAACATACCCCAAAGCCTTTGATTTAACTCTGGGTCTAATATATGCATCGAAAAACAATGTCACAGGGCATCAATAAGGTATCAAAATCTAGAAGGGAAACCAAAGAACATATTTATTATTATTTTGTTCAAGTTTTAGATTCAGATTCTAAGACCACCCCGAAGGTATCGCTATGGTACATCCTTCAAATTACCAAATACCACTAAGATCATCCAAGGAATTCTTTCAAAAACCAAGTATTGCATCGAGTCATGGATTTACCATGAGTGCATCATGATATTGCATATAAGGGGTCGAGTATCACCTGAGTCTTGGTGTAAAAACTTTTCTAATGATTCTTTCCTCAATAATCCCTTTGTGAACTGGTATCACTCAGAAGTATTTAGAAAGCCCATGGAAACCATCTTCTTGTAGATCCCAAGACATCATTTCCCCGACACATTGTGGTATAACCACCCAAGAAAGGGAGTCCACCCATGAGTACTTAATACAGAACTCATGTTTTCACCCGACCTGTATCAAACGAACAAAAGTTACCAAAGAACATTTCATGGAAAAAAACAATACATATGTAAAGACCTGGAAATTCTGTATTCATGGGATTTTTACGAGTTCGTAAAAATTTACGGCACTAGATTCCGAGGCCCGGTGTGCCCGGAATCAATTTTTGAAGTTTTATTTGGGTATGTTCAGTAAATGTACGAACTGAATTTTATAACTTTTGAACCGGTGCTCAGAATTGAAATCCAAGGACACCGTTGAACTCGTAGCGCTGGTATTCACTTAAGAAGACTTTCACCTCGACGATAGTTGGTCGAGAATGAAAGTTAGTTTTTGAGTTTTTAAGTTTAATTGAAATAAAAATAAAGTGTGACTTTATTTTTATTCTTGGTAGTTAAAACCTCCAAGAGGAGGTTAGAGGTGGGGGCCACCACACCATAACCTCCCATGAGAGGTTATGGTGGTGGGGCCCACCCGAACATAACCTCCCCTGGGAGGATAATTTTTTGGTGGGGACCACCCGAGCTTGTAACCCCTTGTAACCCCCCATTTAAGGTGGAGAGCCTCTCCACCTCCCCCTTTAATTTATGCCAACCCTCTTCACATAATTGAGCCAACTCCACCCCATTAATTAAATGAGTTGTCTCATTTAATTAAACACCACAATTTGAATTGTTGTGCCAACAAATAATAGAAAATGCTTTCCTCTATTATTTTTACCTTGGAATTTTGGTGGAGCATGGGGAGGAGAAGAACTCTCCAATGAAGAACGACCACTAAAGAACGAAGAACACTCCACTGATAAAGAACGTCGACGAGGGACACCCTCGACTACGAAGAATGAACCCCTCCGACCTTCTTCCTCGGACTCCTTCGACATGGGATGTGTTCGTCTACCACGGATCGACGACCAGCTTTCCGCGATGTCAACGAATGATGACCGACAAATCAAAGGTAGGGGGACTATTACTTGTTGATGTTGTACCCTTTTTCTTACCTTCTTCAAAGGATAAATATGGGATTGATGAGGACGTATTATTGATCATCTTCTTCTCATGATGAGCCAAATGATACCTTCCTAAATGCGGAGGGTGCGGGGCAACCTAACATGGACCGACATCCTCCGTAGTTTTCTCTCTTCTTGTGGCGTTCTATGAAAAGGCAATGAGGCGGTGACGATGAAAGCGGAAACGACGAAGGCCACGCTACCCGTGGCCTCCGTGAATCGAGCCACCCCCCACAGCGCATCGAAACTTCCAGCCAAACACCGCCGGCCCGAGCGGCGCCCGGCCCACCTACTCGCGGCCTCCTGGTGCCCTGCCCGGCACGCGGCCCGCGACCCCAGCACATTGCCCGATTCCCTGCCAGCGCCCCCGCGGCCTGCTCGGCCGCTGCCGCGCCCTGCCCGGTGCCCCGAAGCCCTACCCGGCGCCCTGCTGGCGCCCCCATGCCCTACCCCGCACCCTGTCGGTGCCCTCACGGCCAGACCGGCACCCCCACACCCTTCCCGGCCACTTCCATTCCCTTCTCGGTTCCTCCGCGCCCTACCTGTCGCCCTACCGGCGCCCTCGTGGTCTACCCGGCCCCTGCCGTGCCCTACCCAGTGCACCCTCGGCCTGCTCGGTGTCCAGCTGGCCTGCCCATGCCCAGCCCGCGCCCCACGCACTCTGCCCACTGGCCTCCTGACCGACCGACCTCCCAGGCCGAGTTTCCTGAGCTGCGCCCCTCGCGGTGCTGGCCGAACCAGCCCCGGACTTCGGGTCGAGCCGCTTACGTGGTGACATCCGGGCCGAACCGCCCTCACAATCCGCTAGGCCGAGCCCAGCGGACTGGGCCAAACTTAGCGGGTTGACCCACCCAATGGGTTGGGTTAGACCCAACAAGTTTGACTGGGTCAACCCAGACCATGTCGTCCTAGACTGGGTTGGTCCGAGTCGGCCCGACCGGGTCGGACCGTACTCGGACCCACTACTGACCCCATTACCTTCTGGGGCCATATCTTTGGCACCAGACGTCCGTTTGATGAATTGTCAGTGGCGCTGGATTTCTTGGAGTGAAGTTGTCCCTTTGAGAATACCCCACTGGAGTTCGGGGTATAGTTTGAGATACGGTCAGGTTGGATCATACACGAATCCAACCGGGCCCCTGGGATAAAAAGGCTAATAACTAACATACCGGGCGTCCAATTGACGTGTTGTCTTTTGCGTTGAGACCCCTATTACATGGAAGACCTTTGAGATAATTCTACGTGGGACTTTATGACAGTTGGAGTATCGACCAATAGCTTGTGGAGCGGACCTTCCAGATACGAGCATGCATTTGTGCGGGAACCTAGTAGCTGGCTGAGACTTGATGACTATTGATCAATTCGACTTGGAGTGATTCGACTAGACCAGTGGGGAGCGCCTCTGTGTGAGCGCGGCAGACCCACAGTGGTGAGCACCTCTGTGTGAGCACGACAGACCCACGGTACTCGACACGTGGAGTACCTCAGCAAGATACTAGGGGAGCGCCTCTATGTGAGCGCAGCAGACCCATAGTTGGGAGCACCTCTATGTGAGTGCGACAGACCCATGGTACTCAACAGGAGGAGTACCTCAAAAGTCTAAGTTAGTGGGAAGCGCCTCTGTGTGACGCGACATGCCCACTGTACTCAATAGAGAAAGATTTCTTCAACATCTGAGGGTTCAGATTGATACTACCCCTAGAATAAAATCCTGGTTGAGCGGAGTCAATGACTTTTGTGTTTTCCTCATGATTGAGATGGGTTACTAGATAACTTAGGTGTATGTATGGGAATATTCCTAAGTAATGGTTATCCATTGATTTCATACTTCTTGGTTTATCCTTGTTGGATTTTGTGATACCTTGAGGGTCTTGGGGTCCCTACTGAGTATCAATATACTCACCCCTGCATGAGCTATGCCCGCACCTCGTTGTGTTGGTTGCAGATGATAGACAACATTGAATGAGGCAGAGAGTAGCAGAACTGGACGGTACCTGGAGGTGGACTACACAACGTGATGATACATGGAGGAGACAAATGAATGGGAGTGCTGAGGAGACCATCTGTACCTACCCTGTAGGTAGGAACCCCAAAGGACGACACAATAGCTGCTTTACTTTTCTTTAGTTGTACTTTCTTTCAGTTGTACTTGTACTTTCCTGTTGGGCTTGTATTTCCGGACCCTTTTACTTTCTAGCACTTCTTTTGTATGCAGTTTTACTTAGTGTTTTGCTTCTAGTTGTGTACTCTGATGTGTTTATTTATAGTTATAAAGGAAATTACTTCCCAGTTTTAGGGATTTACGCCTTGGTGCTAGTCTCTAGCCCCTGGTCTATGGAAGGCGGGCTTGGGGTAGTCACGATACAGGCCCCCGGGGATGGGTCGTGACAAATTGGTATCAGAGGAGTTGGTTATACTATAGAACATAGAACTCTGATCTTTATTTTCTGCGAAGCAATAGTGTTACAGGTAATAAGTGTGGTTTTTAGTTCAAGGAGTCCAGTGTTGGTGCGGGCGGCCGACGTATCCATACACCCGGACCCTGACTACTAATTTACGACTCAGTGCACGAAAACTCTAATTGTGTGTGTGTTTCAAAAGTTTTCTCTAAGTCAGCTCAACCAGGTCATCTCACCAGGTATAATATTTTAACTGTGTCACATCTTTTTCTTTCAAGATGCCTCCCTGCGGATGAACAGTTAGAGCCCCGAGAGTTGTACGCACTGACAGCCCACCGAGCGACGAGGCCTTGGTGCAGGGCCCTTTACCAGCAGAGGCACTATCAGTACTACTTCCCATTGGGAGATCGATTCCACCAGCCCCAACAGTAGACGATGCACACCGCTTGAGCTCGTTTCATGAGTTCCAGCGCCATAGGCCACCTAGGTTTAGGGGAGATATGGACTCACAGGTGGCTGAGGATTGGCTTGTGGCTGTGGTGAGAGTCTTCAGGCTAGTAGGGACACCTGCAGACTTTATGGTGATCCTTGCCGTGAGTCTCCTTCAGGAAGCAGTAGGCAGATTGTGGAGCCTAATGCTCTAGGTGCATGAAGAGGCGACGCTACTCTGGGCAGACTTCGAGAGCTTGTTTCAGGCAGAGTTTGTCCCAACCACTCTCTGTGTGGTGTGGATACAGGAGCTACTTCATCTGCAGAAGAGAAGCATGACAGTAGCACAGTACTCAGCAAGGTTCACAAACCTCTCACTCTAATCCTTATATATATGGTGCGGGACCCTTTCTTTAGGGCCCAGACCTTAGAGCAGGGGCTCAGATGGGAGATCAGAGCATTGATGATCTCATTCAGCATCTCGACGCAGGTGGGGGTGTTAGAGAGAACCCTCATAGTGGAGAGTTTCCTTACTGAGCTGTCTCTAGTAGAGAGACCAATCACTAGTAGACATGCAACAAAGTCTTCTGCAACTGAAAGTAGACAGATGACGTAGAGGTCCAAGAGGACCAGACCCATGGGTGGACGACTACAGGACTCAGGATCTTTTGTGTGGGGCACCCGGGGTAGAGTCACACATTCCAGGAGTGGGAAATGTTACTCATGTGGCAGGCATGTTCACATGGATCGTGACTATCCAAACCTCCATTAAAATGATCAGCAGACAGTTGAGTGACCTCTTAGGAAGATGCAGAGGTTTGATCGAGGCGGTCCACAGGGAGGAGGTGGATGTGTAAGAGGAGCTGGATGTGTAGCTAGCGGTGGATGACGTTACGAGGTGTTACCACCACCACCACCAGGAGGCCCACCCCGACTCCAGGGAGTAGGTGGACAGGGGAGAACTCAACTCCAGGTAGCTGAGGCCTACGATCATAGAGCTCCGAAGATGATTCGAGGTACGATCTATGTCTACTCCACCTTAGCTTCAGTTCTTATATACATAGGTTCCAGTCAATCTTTCATTACCACATCCCTCGTTCAGAGCTCAGAGATTCCAAAGGAGCTGTTAGTTCGATCATTACGGCTAGAGACTCCAACGGGAGCTGATTCAATGATTACGCACTGGTGCCGACATTGAGAGCTTACTCTAGGTGGCGAGAGCTTCAGCTGGGATCTCCTAGTAGTGGCGTCAAGGCCTTACGACGTCATCTTGGGTATGGAATGGTTATCTATAGTCCATGCTCAGATAGACTGTATTAGGTGAAAAGTGTGGTGTGTCTGCACGGATGGGACCAGGTTCACCTTCACCGGTGAGAAGGGATACTTTGTAGTATAGGACAAACTTACTCGGAGGAGGGTGCAGCCGATCACTCATTAGTTGGCTGCCCTTACCCTCGGAGTAGTAGATGTGGAGAGTCTGAGCTATCCTGTAGTGGTGGACCAATATGCAGATGTTTTCCCTGATGATGTTCTAGGACTACCTCCTTGCAGAGAGGTGGACTTATACATTGACCTGTACCCCGAGACGACACTGATATCTACAACAGCATATTGGATGGCTCCCATAGAGCTTCGTGAGCTGCAGGTACAGCTGGAGGAATTGAAAGGGAAGAGATTCATCCGGCCCAGTGTTTCTCCCTGGGAAGCCCCAATTCTATTTTCCAAGAAGGCATATGGGATCTTGAGGCTCTGTATTGACTACCGTCACCTGAACCAGGTGAAAATGAAGAACAAGTACCCAATTCTGAGGATTGAATACCTTTTTGATGAGCTAAAGGGAGCACGGTGGTTCTTAAAGATAGACCTCAGATCAAGCTATCACCAACTTAGAGTTCAAGATGAGGATATGAAGAAGATGACCTTCAGGTGTCAGTACAAACATTATGAGTTCTTGGTTATGAATTTAGGCATAACCAATGCTCTAGTAGTGTTCATGGGACTCATGAATAGGATCTTCCAGCCATACCTTGATCGCTTTGTCATAGTCTTCATTGATAACATTCTGATCTACTCGACTACTGAGGAGGAGTATGCCTACCATTTACGGGTAGTATTGGACACACTCTGAGAGTACCAACTTTATGGTAAGCTCTCGAAGTGCTAGTTTTGGATTCGAGAGGTTCAATTCTTAGGACATGTCATCTCGAAGGCTAGAGTTGTAGTGGATCTAGAGAAGATTGAGGCGGTAATTGCTTGGGAGCCACCCAGGAGTCTGACGGAGGTACAAAGTTTCCTCGGTTTGGCTGGATACTATCGAAGGTTCATTTTAGAATTATCCAGAGTTGTAGTACCACTATCAGCCTTGAAAAAGAAGGGGAAACCCTTTGTGTGGTTGGAGATATGCCAGTATAGCTTTCCATAGTATAGGCAGAGGCTGACTAGTGCCCACCATCTTGAGGCTCCCAGAGGAAGGCGTAGGGTACGTAGTTTACTGTGACGCATCAGGGACCAGACTCGGGTGTGTCCTGATGTAGGAGTGAGCAGTGATTGCTTATGGTTCTCAGTAGCTGAGACAACATGAGAAGAACTACGCTACCCATGACCTGGATTTAGCAGCAGTGGTCTTCTCTTTGAAGATGTGGAGACACTATCTAATGGGCAAGCATTTTACCATGTACTCTGATCACAAGAGTCTTAGGTATATCTTCTATCTGAAGGACCTGAACCTGAGACAACGACGTTGGATTGAGTTCCTCCAGGACTATGACTTAGAGATAGTCTATACTCCTGGGAAATGGAACTTTTTTGTAGACGCACTCAGTAGGAGGACTGGTATACAGCTGCTAGGAGAGGCGACGGAGCAGCTTACTGCCTTACAAATATCCTTTGTGGATCGAGACGAAGCATCCTTCTTGTAGTCTCTTACGGTAACTCCCCCACTCCTTCAGCGAGTCAGGGAAGTATAACATGGGGATGCTGACTATGAGACACGATGTGTTCAGATATCCACAGGGCAGACACCTGATGGATTTTCTAAAGGTGGGGAGCATGTCATCCTCTTCAGAGGACGTACCTTGGTACCAGTGGCACTTCGAGAGGAAGTGTTGAGGGAGTTCCACACATCCCCTCTAGCAGTACATCCAAGAGTGAAAAAGATGTACTAGAACCTTCGAAGACATCACTGGTGACCAGGTATGAAGAAGGCAGTAGCAGAGTTTGTCTTACGGTGCCTCACTTGTCAGCAAGTTAAGGAAGAGCACCAGGTACCAGTAGGCTTGGTACAGCCTTTAGTGGTCCCATAGTGGAAGTGGGATGGGATATCCATGGACTTCGTGATAGGTCTTCCACGTACATCCAGGGGTCACGACTTGATTTGGGTGATCATTGACCGACTCACCAAGTCTTCCCACTTCCTACTGATCAGAGAGAAGGGTTTAGTAGAGAGATTGAAATGCCTCTATGTGCAGAAGATTGTGCGTTAAATGGAGTACCTTATTCTATTGTCTCCGACCATGACACACGGTTTACTTCCTAGATATTGAAGGGGTTGCAGGAGGTTTTTGGGACATAGCTTCACTTGAGCACTGCCTTCCATCCCCAGACAGATGGTCAGACCAAGCGGACCATTCAGACCCTTGAGGACATGCTTCGTGCTTGTGTCCTCGATTTCAGTCGTAGTTGGGAGGATCACTTACCCTTGGTAGAGTTTTACTATAATAATAGCTATCAATCCACCATTGGAATGGAACCTTTTGAGGCATTGTACGGGTGACCTTGTAGATTACCCTTATGTTGGAATGACCCTGGGGAGTCAACACTAGTGGGACCAGAGATGGTACGGGCTACCCTAGAGAAGGTGCAGATCATCCAGGAGTGAATGAAGACTGCACAGAGAAGACAGAAGTCGTATTCTGATAGGAGATGGAGACCTCTAGATTTTGAGGATGGAGACCACGTCTCTCTATGGGTCTCACCTCGATGAGGCCTAAAAATATTTGGCCGAGGCAACAAGTTATCTTTGAAATTCATCGGACCTTTCCAGGTCCTCAGCAGAGTAAGCAAGGTGGATTATCGCTTAGATATTCCACCTCAGTTGCACCGAGTGCACGACGTCTTCCACGTATCTCAGCTGAGGAGATACGTGCATGACCCTTCCCACATCATCGACCATGGAGAGCTGGATGTCAATGATGGGGCGACTTTTACGGAGGTCCCAGTTGAGGTCGAGGATCGATAGGAACGGGTACTTCGGGGATGGTTGATACCTCTAGTGTGCATTCGCTGGCAGCACAGGAACCTCCAGGAGAGAACATGGGAGTGGGAGGCTCAGATGCGTGCTGAGTACCCCATTTTGTTCCCATAGTTCAAGTTGTAGCTTACAGGGACATAAATCCCTGAGGTGGGGAGAATGTAAAGACCCAGAAATTCTATGGAATTTTTTTTCTTAATTTCATGGGATTTTTATGAGCTCATGAAAATTTATGACACTTGATTCCGAAGCCTGGTGTGCCCAAAATTAATTTCTAAAGTTTTGTTCGGGTACATTCATTAAACGTACGAGCAAGATTTTATAACTTTTAAACCAGTGCTCGAAATTGAAATCCGAGGACACCGTTGAACTCGCAGCACCTGTATTAGCTTAAGAAGACTTTCACCTTGACGGTAGTTGGTCGAGAATGAAAGTTTGTTTTTGAGTCTTTAAGTTTAATTTAAATAAAAATAAAGTGTGACTTTATTTTTATTCATGGTGGTTAACATCTCCAAGAGGAGGTTAGAGGTGGGGGCCACCACACCATAACCTACCATGAGAGGTTATGGTGGTGGGTCCCACCCGAACATAACCTCCATTGGGAGGATAATTTTTTGGTGGGGACCACCTGGGCTTAAAACCCCTTAGAACCCCCCATTTAAGGTGGAGAGCCTCTCCACCTCCCCCTTTAATTTATGCCAACCCTTTTCACTTAATTGAGCCAACTCCACCCCATTAATTAAATGATTTGTCTCATTTAATTAAACACCACAATTTGAATTATTGTTCCAATAAATAATAGACAATGCTTTTATCTATTATTTTTCCCTTGGCATATTGGTGGAGCTTGGGGAGGAGAAGAACTCTCTAACAAAGAACGACCACCGAAGAACAAAGAACACTCTCCCAATGAGGAACGCCAACGAGGGACACCTTCGACTACGAAGAATGACCCCCTACGACCTTCTTCCTCATACTCCTTCAACGTGGGACGTGTTTGTCTACCATGGATCGATGACCATCTTTCCACGACATCAACGAATGATGACTGGTGAATCAATGGTAGGGGGATTATTACTTGTTGATGTTGTACTATTTTTCTTACCTTCTTCAAAGGATAAAAATGGGATTTCTGCGGATGTATTATTGATTATCTTCTTCTCATGATGAGCCAAATGATACCTTCCTAAACGCGGAGGGTGCGGGCCAACCTAACATGGCTGGACATCCTCTGTCGTTTTCTCTCTTCTTGTGGCGTTCTACGGCAAAGCGATGAGGCGAAGACGACGAAAGTGACAACGACGAAGCCCGCACTACCCGCAACCTCCGTGAATCGCGTCGCCTGCCCACGACGCACCGAAGCTTCCGGACGAACACCACCGGCCCGAGCGGCACCTGGATGGCCTACCCGCGGCCTCCCGACGCCCTTCCCGGCACGCGGCCTGCCTGCCCGTGGCCCCCACACCCTACCCGACGCCCTACCGGCGCCCCCGCGGCCTGCCCGATGCCCTTCCGGTGCCCCCGCACCCTGTCCAGCACCCTGCCGACACCCCCGCGGCCAGCCCGGCCGCTGCCGTGACCTTCCCAGCACCCCCGCGGCCTGCCAGGACCCTACCGCGCCCTACCCGGCGCACTCACGACCCACCCAAAGTCCATCCGTCCAGCCCGCACCCCGTGCGCCCTACCCGCGGCCAGCCCAGACCCCGTACGCCCTACCCGCGGCCAGCCCGTGCCCTGCCCGCCGCCAGCCCGCGTCCTGCCCACGGCTATCCCGCACCCCACGCGCTCTGCCCGCGGCCCGTTCGTGCCCCATGTGGTCTGTCCTCTGGCATCCCGGCCGACCGACCTCTCAGGCCGAGTCACCCGAGTCGCGCCCCTTGCGGCGCTGGCCGAACCGGCCCCAGCCTTCGGGCTGAGCCGCCTATGTGGAGACATCCGTGCCGAACCTCCCTCGCAGTCCTCTGGGCCGGGCCCAGCGAATCGGGCCAAACTTAGTGGGTTGACCCACACAATGGGCTGGGTCAGACCCAGTGAGTTTGACCAGGTCAACCCAGACCAGGTTTACTGAGACCAGGTTGGGTTGAGTCTGTAGAAACCCAAACCTTGACGTACATGGACATTACATTACTTTTGCAGAATACTTAATACATAACAAAAACAGACACACAAGGACCGTAATAGTTTAGTGTCTTTGGAAACTCGGAATATAAACTTCTAATCATGTTGAAATATCTTCAACAACTCCCATAACAATCTTCCCCTTTTTGTTTCCTTACCTAAAACCTTTATTTATTTCCTGAGGCAAATAAAACATAAAAAGGGTGAGCTCAAATGCTCAGTAAGGGCAAACATAGATAACATAAAACAATCCATAAACATTTGGAAGCAAAAACTTGAACATGAAATTTAAACATCAAAATCTTGAGAAAAGGCATAAATCGTGGAAGTATGTAAGGCATATATCATAATAGAACATCAACCATGATAAAATATAATGGAGATAAAACATGTAATTGTGGAAAACATTCAACACATGTTATGATTTCCATAGTATCCAAGGCATTACTGCCAAGACCATCTTAGTGGACAAAGTCCCTTTCTGAATCGAGTTCACTCCTCGTTTTAGTCCTGTAACACGAAACCGTATTAACTTACCGTTCCAACCATGTCTATCTCATGAGATATAAATCTTTACCCAATGCATTGGAGGGAGATATAGGTCCCACCCATCTCATAATGAAATCATTATTACTTGTGCCACAAAATAAACACAAATCATTCATAATAACCCAACGAATAAAATGGGTTTCATAAACATCATCCCATCATCACATAATCCTTATAAAATAAATGGATAACATTTCATAATAAGAAAAGTTAAACAATGTAAATCATAGAGACATTACACTTGAAATAAACACATATGAAATAATGTCATCTTAGATGGAAAATGGTTTTTATAAAACACTTGAAATGAATTCTTGAGGAAAATATCCTTTCTTCGTCAAAATCATTTTCTTTTCACAAAATGCCATGGAATTTTAAATGAAAAGTATTTTGTTGAAAATAGTAATAAAATATTGTCGAGTAAACTTTATGAAAATGAGGTGTTATGAAACCGTAAAAATCTGTTCACGCCGTATAAGTTAAAAATAACATTTTTCTCGTACTTTTGTCGAAAAAGTCAAAAAGTTACTTGTATGGTAAACAAAAGGAAGATTCCTTCCATAAAACATGGTAAAAGTAAAAAAAGGTCAAAAAGGACTTTAAACATACATGAAAACATTTTTATAAAACTTGGACATGGATGATAAATATAACCTCAGTAAATACTTACGAATAAGCAATCTCAGATAAAAATGAGATTTGCAAAATTATCCCTTACCTTAGATCCGATATACTTCGTACATTTTCGAACCTCCTGTATAATGATTTAAATAATTTCATTGAATTATTAAATAATCATATTCATTGTTATGATATCATATATGGTTCACTTATGACTTTATATTACCCGCTCTTTTGTAAATTCCATGTTAAAGCAGTGTTTTGGGTTAAATCGTTTTATTTATCGTACGTGTTTGGATTTGTTATTCTTCATATTATTACTTATATCACAATTTACTTAATTCCAGAATGTAAAACATGATTTAAATATAATATATATTTCAGTATATACATATATATATGATAGATCGATTAAATGAAATTAAATACACCGTTCATGGAGACGGTAGGCCGTACGTACGCATGAACGCTGTTTTCGTTTCCTTATTGAATTGAATGAAATTAAGTAGATGACATACATATATATACACATAAATCCAGTATCATTATTATGTCATATATTTTATGATTACTTATTATATATACTTTATAATCATTCATGAATGGTTAACATGGAGAATGAATCTCATCGTGTCATGGAGACGGTAGTCCGTACGTACGTACGAGCGATGATATCATTACCATGATCATGGAATTGTATTGGAGGGTATGTATACTATTTCAGAATAAATATAAATTTACAATAATCATATATAGTTATTATTTACACCATTATACCCATCCAAGTAAGGTGGTGGTGGAAAATAGATTACACCACAGCGTGGAGACGGTATTCCGTACGTACGCACGCGCGGTGATTTCATTTTCCGTAGGATGGATAAATGGTGAAATAGGGTTGTTTCATACTTATAATAATATATCAGTATATTAGTGATACTGATGTTATTACTTCATAATGAAACAACTAAATAAGAAGAAGTAAAAGAAGAAATAAAGTTGAAAGAATCGGTAACAGACATTACCTCTTCTTTGAAGCGCCTCTTTGAGACCTCCTCTTAGGGCACCAAAATTGGTCTTTGAAGAAGACCAGGACCTCTAGGATGTTTCTAGGGAAGTGGATAAGAGAATTTGGTAGGGGTTGGCCGAGCTTGAAGGCTCAAAGTGGTGTGAGGAAGATAGGGAGGAGGTTCCCTTTTATAAGGGAGGAGAGGGGCACCTTTGGAATAACTAAATATATTATTTTATTATAAAGTCATATTCGGTTTTTAATAGCTCCAAATTGAGTTATTTAGAATCTAAGGTGGGTGTGGGTCTAAATCCTCTCATCCAATAGAATTTAGACAAGTTTAGGTTTCTATTTTAACCTTATCATTTAGATTTAACTTTAAGTTAAATAATTTTTCTTTTACCGTGTCTTCTTGTTTTCTTACACTATAAGGTTAATAAACTTACTATAACAAGCCAAACGAACCCTAAGTTGTTTATTATTAATATATATAACCTTATCTAAGTCATTTTGATGAACCTTAGATTTTTAGGAATAAAATAACAATTAATAATATAATATTTGTTTTAAAAAACTATTTTATGTCAATTTTGACACTATTTGGTAATTGATTTTTGTGAAAATCATAACAGAAATATTAGTTCAAAAAAAGTTAATTAAATCAATACTAACATGTCATATTAACATATAAAATTATTGGAATTCATAAAAAGTCTCAAATTACATTTATTTGGGTATTTATAACATCAATTATGTCAATATTTTATTAATAATATAATTACTGCATTATCATTGTGTCATAAATAAATTAAATTATTTAAAGTTTAAAAATTACAAATAAAATATCATTATGTATGAAATTTTTTTATCTTTCCAATTAATATTTATAGTCGAATTTATCTTATGTATAACCCTATATTAAAAATTATTTACTTATTAAACTTTGATTTTAACTATTTTAACCCTTCTTTAAATAAATTAATAATAAATGTCATAATCTAATCCAAGTGGGCCTAAATGGTCATATTTTATTCCTAAGGTTGTTTTTGGTCGAATTAAAATTATCCATTATAATTATTACATGTTTTATGGTAATAATAATATCATTTTTACCCTTAATTACCCTATTTACTTTTAACCGTGGTAAATAAAAGTAAAAAGTTACTATTAAAAAAAATTATTTTCATCTCATTGAACCACATTTTACTTACTCACATCAACTGTGCCTCTCAAATTTTTGAAATTCCATTAAAAAATGTGGTAAAATTAAGTTTTATGTAAATTTGCAAATTCTCCTAGGAGGTGGGTAAAAGACGGTCAAAAGTTCAATAAAATTTTTATATATCTAAAATTATTATAAAATGAATCCAATGAATTACATTGAACTTATATAGGTATTATGTGTCAATTTTGACCTAAAATAAATTTAAATAAAATAAATAATTATTTAAATAAAAAGTCGGTTTTTAAATAGTAACCCAGTGTTTTCACTATTCATAAAAAATTGAAAGTTTTCAGAAAAATACCAAAATTTCACCCTAGGATAATTTCGGTATCCTGAATCCAAAAATGAAGTCCATTTTGAAAGATGAAATTTAAAAAATTTCAAAAAGTGGTTATTACTATTCATTACGACTAGTTTTAATAATATTTTAATAGCATATCGTTGTTTAGTGAAACTCGGTATTGCGTACAACACATGCTATCGAGGAAGGTCGCGATTGCGTGTAATCCAACCAAGTTAGGGTTGCGTGTTGTGAAAGACTCCTTTTTTTGTAGCGTACAACACAAGACATCAATAAAATTAAAAAGAATATTTTTCATAAAATCTCGGGGTGTTACATTCTACCCCCCTTAAAATGAATTTCGACCTCAAAATTTGTCAGGGTTATAAATGGTTTACTATTCGAAAGTTTCTTTAATAGAAACCCACATCGTAAAAAGGAATTCCAAAACCAATCTTTAAAAACTAATGTATGAAACATAACGGTTACCCAAATTAACTAATCACTGGGTTTCCACATAGGAGAACATAGGTGAAAATATGGATATGGAAGAGAAACCTAACCATCATGTTCTGATGGAGAGTGGTAGAGAACATGGCTATGAAAAAAAGCCAACAATCACAAAGCCATAGATTTGTGATGATCTAAGGTACCATCTGATTCATCAGATATAAGGGAACTAGGACAACATTTTTGGTTTTCAAGATCATTTCCCTAAAGTTGATGAATTAAAAGAAATATTTACATGATTTTGGTACAATTTCACTGTTGTTTGTGAATTGAACAATTTCCACTTCATCCCTTAAAGAAATGAAGTTGAATTTGTTATTCGTGATGTGTTAGCAGATCATTTGATAGAATGATGGGTCATTCCATCTGTTTCAAACAAAAGGTTAGCAAAAGTTATAAGTCCATATTATAGTTAGATTAATCGTATATGGTTCCAAAAATGAACTTATACTTCATATATCATACCGCTTAATAAAATAAAACTAGTTTATACTAACCAGGAACTTACTATAGGCCAATGGTAGGTGATAAAGGCCAGTCGCATTTTGGTTGTGGGTTTGATTCCCACAGCCTTGTCCAACGCGATGGGCTGTCACCCATCCTGCAGGTTGTCCTTTTTCTAAAACTACATTACTAAACATACCATCAATAATATTGAAAAAAATTCTATCCTTAAACAATACTAACTTATGTCCAACATAATCCATTCCAATATTTAGGCTTATCCATAATACTGCAGTCCACTCTCATAATATAGTGAAAACGATTACCATAGATTTCATATAACAAGCATGTTAATACCATCGTTGATCCCCATATATCATAAGATATGTCTTGTTGGTCACATTCCAAACATTCGAAGGCCTTAATCATGTATTCTCTTGAAAAATGAATACCCATTGAATCTTAGTGAAAACATGAGTGTTTTCAAAAGTTAACTCTTTCCACATACCAAAACCCCAAAATTCTATATACTCAAACCATGATATAACTATTACCTTATATCAGTCATTAGCCCATGAATACTATCAAACATTTCATTTTCTCCTTATCCCTTCATTATGCACATATCATCTTCTTTCCAAAAATATCTCAATCACTTTCCATGGTTACCGGTACCATAAAATTATTAAAAACCACAATAAACCAATACATAAATATTCCAATATTCCATGATACTATATACAACATTATTTTGGAATCCCATTACATAAACACTTAATCATTCCACCACATTGTTGTCATATTCAACATCGCCAATAGTGATTTCATGTGACTTCCCTTTGTCCTTTTCCTTAAGTGGTTGCTCATGTCGATCATCATTAACCCTTGGATTAGGGAATTGATTAGAATAATGCCCCATTTCATTGCACTTGAAGCATGGAAGTGTTGGTGGTGCATTCTCTGTAGTCTTTTCTTTATTCACACCATTAACAACCCTTTTTCCATTACTTCGACACTCAGCTGCTCGATGACCTTCTTTTCCACACTTAAAACATTTTCTAGTCCCTTTAAGACAATCTCCACCATGCTTCTTTCCACACTTTGAGCATAAGGAAACATTCATCTTCTTTTCACCATTATTCTTAGATTTCTCCTTAAACTCCATCTTTAGTTTCTTGTCAAAACCATGAGATGGATATATAACACCAACTTACATTTCTACCTTTATAGCACAATGTACAATTTCTTCATAGCTACTAAAGTCTCTTATAGCTAATTCCCTTCGAAGGTTTGGTTTTAAGCCACTGAAGAATCGATCAATTTTACTTTCAGGTTGGATGATAAAGCCAGATGCATACCTTGTAAGCCTTGTACAATTTTCTTCGTATATACCAATAGATTCATCATCATTTTTCTTTAGTTCAAGAAACTCCTTCTCCATCTTTGTTCGAAGAATACGAGGGAAGTACTTATTGGAAAATAAGTTCTTGAACTCGTCCCATTCCATGGACTCCATTTCATCTCTTGGCCTCGTATTATTGATAAGATTCCACCATTGATCAGCTTCACCTTCCAAACGATATACTGATAAGATGACTTTATCATGTTCAGAACATTGAAGAACTGAAAATATCTTTTCAGTGGTACTGATCCATTGTTCTACAACAAGTGGATCAGAAGACCCACTGAAAGAAGGTGGATGTTGGCTCATAAAGGACTCAATAGAATATTGTTCCCTTATCTGCTCATTTGGAAGTCCAGAATGATTCATATCTTTTGTAAGTATAGAAATAATATTTTTCACTCCATATCCCATAAAATTTGTTTGTTCAGGAGGAAAATCATTGCATTGTACATTACATTGATCAACACGGTTCCTTCAGGTTACAGCCATCGTCTAAAACCCAAAAAGAATAGTGTGAGAGGAAAAAATCATGCTAGGGAAAAAACATAATAAAGGGGGAGTACCTTCAATATATAACATCTTAGATTAAATTCTAATATCGTTACCGTAGTTCTAGGACTATATCCTATACGTATACTTATCCTTAGGGACATCCCTAGACATACCTTAGAAATATCCCTAGGGATATCACTAACGTTTTCGTATCCTAGTTTCCAAAGGTTGACTAAACCTTTCCTCTGATACCAACTGTAGAAACCCAAAGCTTGATGTACATGGAAATTACATTACTTTTGTGGAATACTTAATACATAACGAAAACAGACACACAAGGACCGTAATAGTTTAATGTCTTTGGAAACTCGGAATATAAACTTCTAATCATGATGAAATATCTTCAACAAATCCCATAACAATCTTCCCCTTTTTGTTTCCTTACCTAAAACCTTTCTTTATTTCCTGGGGAAAATAAAACATAAAAAGGGTGAGCTAAAATGCTCAGTAAGGTCAAACATAGATAACATAAAACAATCCATAAACATTTGGAAGCAAAAACTTGAACATGAAATTTAAACATCAAAATCTTGAGCAAAGACATAAATCGTGGAATTACGTAAGGCATATATCATAATAGAACATCAACCATGATAAAATACAATGGGGATAAAACATGTAATTGTGGAAACCATTCAGCACATGTTATGATTTATATAGTAGCCAAGGCATTGCTTCCAAGACCATCTTAGTGGACAAAGTCCCTTTCTGAATCGAGTTCACTCCTCGTTTCAGTCCTGTAACACTGAACAAGATTAACTTACCATTCCAGCCATGTCTATCTCATGAGATATAAATCTTTACCCAATGCATTAGAGGGATATATAGGTCCCACCCATCTCATAATGAAATCATTCTTACTTGTGCCACAAAATAAACACACATCATTCATAACAACCCAGCGAATAAAATGGGTTTCATAAACATCATCCCATCATCACATAATCCATATAAAAGAAATGGATAACATTTCATAATAAGAAAAGTTAAACAATTTAAATCATAGAGACATTACACTTGAAACAAACACATATGAAATAATGTCATCTTAGATGGAAAATGGTTTTTATAAAACACTTGAAATGAATTCTTGAGGAAAATATCCTTTCTTCGTCAAAATAATTTTCTTTTCACAAAATGCCATGGAATTTTAAATAAAAAGTATTTTGTTGAAAATAGTAATAAAATCTTTTCAAGTAAGCTTCATGAAAATGAGGCGTTATGAAACCGTAAAAATCCGTTCACGCCGTATAAGTTAAAAATAACATTTTTCTCGTACTTTTGTCGAAAAAGTCAAAAAGTTCCTTGTATGGTAAACAAAAGGAAGATTCCTTCCATAACACATGGTAAAAGTAAAAAAAGGGCAAAAAGGACTTTAAAAATACATGAAAACATTTTTATAAAACTTGGACATGGATGATAAATATAACCCCAGTAAATACTTACGAATAAGTAATCTTGGATAAAAATGAGATTTGCAAAATTATCTCTTACCTTAGATTCGATATGCTTCGTACATTTCCTAACCTCCTGTATAATGATTTAAATAATGTCATTGACTTATTATAGAATCATATTCATTGTTATGATATTATATATGGTTCAATTATGACTTTATATTACCCGTTATTTTGTAAGCTCCATGTTAAAGCAGCGTTTTGGGTTAAATCATTTTATTTATCATACGTGTTTGGACTTGTTGTTCTTGATATTATTAATTATATCATGATTTACTTAATTACATAATGTAAAAAATTATTTACATATAATATATATTTCAGTATATACACATATATATGATAGATCTATTAAATGAAATGAAATACACCGTTCATGGAGACGGTAGGCCGTACGTACGCATGAACGCTGTTTTCGTTTCCTTATTGAATTGAATGAAATTAAGTAGTTGAAATACATATATATACACATAAATACAGTATCATTATTATTTCATATATTTCATGATTACTTATTATATATACTTTATAATCATTCATGAATGGTTAACATGGAGAATGAATCTCATCGCGTCGTGGAGACGATAGTCCGTACGTACGCACGAGCGATGATATCATTCCCATGATCGTGGAATTGTATTGGAGTGTATTTACACTATTTCATAATCAATATCACTTTACAATAATCATATATAGTTATTATTTACACCATTATACCCATCCAAGTAAGGTGGTGGTAGAAAATAGATTACACCACGGCGTGGAGATGGTATTCCGTACGTACGCACGCGCGGTGATTTCATTTTCCGTAGGATGGATAGATGGTGAAATAGGGTTGTTTCATACTTATAATAACATATAAGTATATGAGTGATACTGATGTTATTACTTCATAATGAAACAACTAAAGAAGAAGAAGTGGAAGAAGAAATGAAGTTGAAAGAATCGGTAACGGACATTACCTCTTCTTTGAAGAACCTCTTTGAGACCTCCTCTTAGGGCACCAAAATTGGTCTTTAAAGAATACCAGGACCTCTAGAGAATTTGGCAGGGGTTGGCCGAGATTGAAGGCTCAAAGTGGTGTGAGGAAGAGAGGGAGGAGGTTCCCTTTTATAAGGAAGGAGAGGGACACCTTTGGAATAACTAAATATATTATTTTATTATAAAGTCATATTCGGTTTTTAATAGATTAAAATTGAGTTATTTCGAATCTAAGGTGGGTATGGGTCGAAATAATCTCATCTAATATAATTTAGACAAGTTTAGGTTTCTATTTTAACCTTATCATTTAGATTTAACTTTAAGTTAAATAATTTTTCTTTTACCGTATCTTCTTGTTTGCTTACACTATAAGGTTAATAAACTTACTATAACAAGCCAAAAGAGCCCCAATTTGTTTATTATTAATATATATAACCTTATCTAAGTCATTTGGCCTAACCTTAGATTTTTAGGAATAAAATAACAATTAATAATATAATATTTGTTTTAAAAAACTATTTTATGTCAATTTTGACACTATTTGGTAATTGATTTTTGTGAAAATCATAACAGAAATATTAGTTCAAAAAAAGTTAATTAAATAAATACTAACATGTCATATTAACATAGAAAATTATTTTAATTCATAAAAAGTCTCAAATTACATTTATCTGGGTATTTATAAGATCAATTATGTCAATATTTCATTAATAATATAATTACTGCATCATCATTATGTCATAAATAAATTAAATTATTTAAAGTTTAAAAATTACAAATAAAATACCATTATGTAGGAAAGTTTTTTATATTTCCAATGAATATTTATAGTCGAATTTATCTTATGTATAACCCTATATTAAAAATTATTTACTTATTAAACTTTGATTTTAACTATTTTAACCCTTCTTTAAATAAATTAATAATAAATGTCCTAATCTAATCCAAGTGGGCCTAAATGGTCATATTTTATTTCTAAGGTTGTTTTTGGTCGAATTACACTTATCCAATATAATTAGGACATGTGTTAGGGTAATAATAATATCATTTTTACCCTTAATTACCCTATTTACTTTTAACCGTGGTAAATAAAAGTAAAAAGTTACTATTCACCAAAAATTATTTTCATCTCATTGAACCACATTTTACTTACTGAAATCAACCATGTCTCTCGAATTTTTGAAATTCCATTCACAAAAGTGGTAAAATTAAGTTTTATGTAAATTTGAAAATTCTCCTAGGAGGTGGGTAAAAGACGGTCAAAAGTTCAATAAATTTTTTATATATCTAAAATTATTATAAAATGAATCCAATGAATTACATTGAACTTATATAGGTATTATGTGTCAATTTTTACCTAAAATAAATTTAAATAAAATAAATAATTATTTAAATAAAAAGTCGGTTTTTAAATAGTAACCCAGTGTTTTCACTATTCATCAAAAATTGAATGTTTTCAGAAAAATACCAAAATTTCACCCTAGGATAATTTTGATATTCCAAATCCAAAAATGAAGTCCATTTTGAAATATGAAATTTACAAAATTTCAAAAAGTGGTTATTACTATTCATAATAGCTAGTTTTAATAATATTTTAATAGCATATCGTTGTTTAGTGAAACTCGGTATTGCGTACAACACACGCTATCGAGGAAGGTCGCGATTGCGTATAATGTAGCCAAGTTAGGGTTGCATGTTGTGTAAGACTACTTTGTTGTAGCGTACAACACAAGCCATCAATAAAATTAAAAAGAATATTTTTCATAAAATCTCGGGGTGTTACAGAGTCGGTCCGACCGGGTCGGATCGTACCCGGGCCCACTACTGACCCCATTACCTTCTTGGGCCATATCTTTGGTACCAGACCTCTGTTTGATGAACCGTCAGTGGTGCTAGATTTCTTGGAGAGAAGATGTCCCTTTGAAAATACCCCACTGGATTTTAGGGTATAGTTTGAGATACGGTCAGGTTGGATCGTACACGAATCCAACCAGGCCCCCGGGACAAAAAGGATAATAACTAATAGACCGGGCGTCCGATTGACGCGCCGTCTGTTGATTTGAGACCCCTATGATGTGGTAGACCTTTGAGATACTTCTATATGGGAATTCGTGAAAATTGGAGTATCGACCAGTAGCTTGTGGAGTGGACCTTCCAGAGATGAGCTGAAATTTTTTCGGGAACCTAGTAGTTGGCTAAGACTTAACGACTGCTGATCGATTCGACTCAGAGTGATTCGACTAGCCCAGTGGGGAGAGCCTCTGTGTGAGCACGACAGAACCACGGTGGGGACCACCTTTGTGTGGGCGGGAAGACCCATGATACTCAACACATGGAGTACCTCAGCAGGCTACCAGGGGAGCGCCTCTGTGTGAGCGCAGCAGACCCACGGTGGGGAGCACCTCTGCGTGAACACGGAAAACCCACGATACTCGACAGGAGGAGTACCTCAGTAGTCCAAGTTAGTGGGAAGCGCCTCTGTGTGATGCGGAAGGCCCACTATACTCGATAGAGAAGGATTTCTCCAGTAGACGAGGGTTCAGATTGATACAACCCCTAGAATAAAATCATGGTTGAGCTGAGTCAATGAATTTTGTGTTTTCCTCATGATTGAGATGAGTTACTAGATAACTTAGGTATATGTATAGGCGTATGCCTAAGTAATTTTTATCCATTGTTTTCATACTTTTTGGTTTATCCTTATTAGATTTTTGTGAGACCTTGAGGGTCTCGAGGTCCCTACTGAGTATCGATATACTCACCCCTACACGGGCTATGCCCGTATCTCATTGTGTTGGTTGCAAACGACGGACAATGTTGACTGAGGTAGAGAGTAGCAGGACTAGATGGTACCTAGAGGTGGATTACATGGTGTAAAGATACAATAAGGAGACAGACGGACGAGAGTGCTGAGGAGACGATCTGTACCTACCCTTCAGGTAGGAACCCTGGAGGACGACCCGGTAGCTACTTTACTTTTATTCAGTTGTACTTGCTTTCAGTTGTAATTGTACTTTCCTGTTGGACTTGTATTTCCGGACCCTTTTACTTTCCATAACTTCTTTTTTATATAGTTTTACTTAGTGTTTTTCTTCTATTTGTGTACTATGATGTGTTTTTTATAGTTATAAAGGAAATGCATTCTTAGTTTAGGGATTTACGCCTTTGGTGTTAGTCGCCAGCCATGGCCTATGGAAGGAAGGCTTGGGGTAGTCACGATACGGGCCCTGGGGGACGGTTCGTGACAAAATATATCACATGGAATTCTTATACATAAATTATACTATTAAATAAGCATCATGAACCAGAATTCATTCATTCTATCAAATAAAAAAATTCAAGCCATCAACACAGCATAAAGCATCTAGAACAAAGTAATCAGGTAATAATTACAAGACAATATTAGCACTTTAAAGTCTAAATAGAACAATATTAGAATGTAGTCATTCAATTAAAACTGACATTTCATTTATAACATGGAATTTAGGTGGGGAACACCCAAAGAGGTAGCCAATTGCAAAGGATAACACCCCAAACAGGGTTTTCCATAAGAGAAGGCCACAACGAGCATGGTTGAACAAACCAGATAATTAAATAAGTGATAATAAGGCATCACCAGAAGGTTACAATGATTTTCACAAAGACGCAACATGACATAAGCGACCAAGGGAAGAGGGTAGACACCCTACACTCATAATCCTAATTACCTATTGAGCTATGTACTTAGAAGGAATCTTGGATTATCTATTATTTTACAAAGAAAAGAGGTCATTTATAAGTGACCAATAAGGGAAGAGTATAAGCAAGACATTTATCAATTTATATCTAAAACAATAAGAGACACTAATGAATAAAGGAAAGAAAGCATAAAAGTATACAACTACATTTTTATCTTGAAGACACCTCACCTCCATTGGAGGATTTTTATTAGAAAATGTGACACTTATTTATGAAAACATTGATTTAGTTATAATTAAGATTTATTTTGAAACTCTTTCAGCACAAATCAAAATCAAGAAGCTAAGAAAACTAAAAATAACCATAGGTGATTTTTCACAGATAGATCACCTCTGTTGGAGAGATTTTATTATAAAACCTTGAATTTCATATCAAGAAACCAATTATCACATTTAACACTTCTATCAAGAATCACAATAAATTCACATTAAAAAGGAATGTAATATATACTCTACTGCATTAAGTAAAATATAGTAAAAGTCGAGTAATAAATTTATTACAGATAATAATTAATGAATTCTTTAAATTATTTTCAAGGGAATGGGATCTTACCTCAAGTGGAACTACACTATCCACTCCAGCCCTTCAATATTTCTATGTAAATGCTGATGCTCCCCCACTGGGCATATGAAACTTCACACATGTTCAAGGAAACCTATCCACTATGCACACACCTGCATGGCCATGGGTATGAAGAAGGGGGTCCTTACACAAGTTCTTATATGCATATGACTATCTCCACTCACCTACACATGCATTTATATATATATATACACAGGAACACCTATCCCTATACATGCATAATCACTGCCATGGGTGACTACACACATAACGGGGAAACCCACATACATATATTTACATAACAATGAATACGAATGAGAGTCGACCTTGACATAGTGACTCAAAACCAATTAGCAGGGATCAACACACTACACAAATGATACTAGGAACAATAAAAAGAAATAAAGGACACCTCATAACCTGATGTGAAACCAACCAATGACATTAATCCTTACCTCGGGTATCAAAGACAAATAAAAATTACATGAACCAACATGAAACTATCCAAAAGCCTACCAAAAACATAATAGGGAGTCAAAAACACCGAAATCCCTAAATAAAAGAGGTTCAGAACAAGTGGAAATAGAAAAAACTCACCTCGTGTCAAAGCTGGATGACCAAAATAAACCGAACTGCCTCCCCTTCAGTGGTGGTTTCCTAGACATGCATCCAAGGGCCTTAAGAGACCATTCTACCCAACCTAGAATAGGTGAAAACTGTAAATCAAAGACACCCCCAATACACAGGGTTCAACCGAACTATACAGGGCGTTAGAGAGAGAAAAATGTGGCCTGAAAGAGGGAGGATAAGTGAGCAGGAAGAATACCTTAGAGTTTCAGAGAGAAATCAGAAGAAACTATGGAAAAAATCAAAGAACATTGGAGGGTTGTGTAGGGGAGGTTGTGAGATGAAGGGGAGGAGCCCTACGGGTTGGTGTGTTGGGTATGAGAGTGAAGGAGACCCCTTTGGTATTCAAAAAAAAGGAAACAATAATTTAAAACTGAATTATAAAAATTACAATAATAATAATAAAGATAACAATAATAAATGATAACAGTTATAATAATAATAGTAATCAAAATAATTATAATAATAATCATCATAATAATTAAATTATTATTATTATTAAAACCATTATTATTATTTTCCCTTTAATTTCACTTATATTAATTTTTATATTCCAACATTAATTTAATTAGTTTAATTTATTTAGAAAAAATACACATCATAACATCAAATCTCAGAGAGTTAAATATTCCGATTCTTGGTTTCTAAAACTGATCTTCCTAGATAACATAAATTTTTTAAATTTTGTCTCTTTTTTTTCCAGTTCAAAACGCGAGACACTACAACCTTCCCACCTTAGAACTTCTCATCCCCGATAAGGTTTCGAGATAAACGTAGACATCACCAAACCTACATGGGTTGAAAAAAAGATTCATAGATGGCCACATTGCATCTCCAAATTCCAAACGCACCTTCAATAATTTAATAGGAAAGTGGCACATAAGACACTAATATCTGATCCAACACTCATTTTTCAACTGAGACATCTAGATACTGCTTATCCAAGCCATTTTTTCTAGAGATATGACCATTTCTTCATCTCATTAAAATTATAGACAAAGTTACATCCAACCATAGGATTTAACATTAGAAAGATAAAAATTACCCATTGACCATAAATCCCATGTTGATCTAGCTTTTTAAGAAAATCCCTAGTCGACACAAACCACAATTTCATCCTAGGGAAACTCAAGGATAAACTGAAATTATCCTTACACGAGGGTTTATACGAGGAGACCACCATAGGTTCCCTTCTCAATCCTTTAAAATTTATTCACATTTATCTCTTTTATAATCATTTACAAGGTTTAAAATAAACACCAAGTACCCATTTCTAAACAAACTCTAGGTACTTGATTAAGCCAATGCACCCAAGGCCAAATCATGTCACTATAAGTAGCTAACACTAAGAAGAAATCTATAATGTAGAAGCATGGAATTTTAATCACAGAGGAATACTAATAATCCCATAAGCATGATATAGGGAAAATATTCTAGTAAACAGGTAGCATGAAAATAGGTTATCATGCTAAATATATCACTGAAAAATTGTATATGATCATGCATTCTAATAAATACAAAACATGGCATACATTTAAGGCACTAAATCATATGGAAAAATAAAATCTAACTACATGTAATGCCACTACGCGTGGGATGAAAATTTATATGTCCCTAATATTATGCATGTTATGTTTCATCCTTGCCTTAACATGCCAGGGGTAAAATACCATAAACATCATAAATCCATAAGTAGTGGGAATTACACCAATAACTTGAGGAAAAATCATATCAAATGTAATAAATAAAATCATGAACATCAATTCACAACCTTGGTCACTTGGCCATTTCCCATATGTGGGGTGATCAGTCCCAGACAAGGCTATTAACCAAACACTGACACATTCCTAGTCTTCTGTCTACCAACCCAAAAAAGTAAGAAAAATAAAAATAACTTACTCTAATATCACTTTCTAACATACCAACCTGGATGACCTCTAAAATGGTGGTCGTACCGGTGGGTCACATGAACTCAGGTGCGTCTTCCCGTACACCAGAGACTACCGACTAGAAGTGAGGGTCTCCAAAGGTGATAGTGGGTAGAATATACCCTCTTATCAGAGTTTCACAATGGTATAATAGAGTATAACTAAAATACAATAGCAGAAGAATTAAATAAATATAAGACAATAGTGGAAGATAAAATAAATACCTAAAAAATTTGCGGAAGACAAAATTTAACAATTTAATAAAAGCAATCAATTCCAAATTATACAATAGATTAATTTATGTCATGGTGACGATACATAACGAAAGTAGTAAAAAGTACAACATGATCGATAACCAAATACAACAATTAAGAAAGGACAACAATGCCCCATAACGATCTCCATGAGCATCCCGAGCTCCAAATTGGGCCCTTGATCCTAACTCCTAGATACAAACAAAACAAAATAATCAATCAAGAATGGTATGTAGTCCTGCGAACAAGAATTTTCTTATCAGGTACCATAGTGCAATAACGGCCCGAGTAGGGTGTGGGATATAAATCCCAGTAGGCCAGCACCACCGGTGTCTACCCAAATACAAACAATGAAATAAAAATAAAAAAAGTGTGCTATATAAAATAATGGTTGGTGATAGAATTTAAATAATGGAAACTTTTTCTGGGTTCCTAAATGGACACCCTTTCTTTACCACCTGCTTCAGCCTAAGCTGGAAATATGAAATGATTACCTCTAAGAAGAAGGATGTATATTTATATATAAAAAGTCTAGAAAAAAGAAGGTATACAAAAAAGAAGCATAACCCAGAGCATATTCTTTAACTTTAGGTCTAATATATGTAACCACAAAGAGTGTAATAGGACATCAGAAAGGGAGCCAACGAGCCTGTACCCTAGTGGTACAGGCTCCTGCTTAGCATCCAAATGGCCCAAGATCGAATCCGGGTAGGGGCAGATTTCCCAGGTACTATAGCAGTACTGTAGTTGGTACTGTTGCAGCGGCAGCACTGTAGTAGCGGCAGCACTGTAGCTGCAGAGGGACTGTAAAAGATACTATAGCGGTGGCGATACTGTAGCAGGGACTGTAGCAGTACGGGTACTGTAGCAGTACTGTTCACCGAGGGGTCCTTTGGGCTAAAAAATGGGCTTTCAAGCCTTGTATTCCGGGCACTTGGCCTTGGGCCTTTGGTCTATGTAATGGGTCTCCCTCTACCTAGTCTAAAAAGAGGTATTTGCTTTAAAATAATAAATTGAGGCTTCGGCCCCAACCTTTAAAAAAAAAATAGGACATCAGAAAGGGGTTAAAATCTGAAATGGAAACCAAAAAACATATTTATTATTATTATTTTCAAGTGGTAGAGTTGGAGTTGAAGTCCATCCTGAAGGTATTGCAATAGAACATCCTTCAAATTACCCAATACCACCAAGACCATCTAAGGAAATATTTCAAAGACCAAGTATCACATCAAACCATGGATTTACCATGAGTTAGTACAAGTATCACACAGAAGAGGTCAAGTATCACTCGAGTATTTTTGTAGCCACTTTTCCAATGAGTCCATCTGCGATAATCCCTTTGGGAATCATTATCACTCATAAGTATTTTTAAATCACAGGGAAACCCTCTTCTGGTAGATCCTAAGACATCATTTCCCCAACATGTCATGGTATAACCAGCCGAGCATGGGATTCCATCCATGAGTCCTTAATACATAACTCATGTTCTCACATGGCCCGTATCAAGAAAACCATAGTAACCAAAGCACATTTCAAGAAAAACACCAATACATATAACACATGGAAAAAATATAAATTATTTGTGCTATCACATAAGCATCGTGAACCACAAGTCATTCATTCTATCAAATAAAGAAATCGAATCCATCAACATGACATAAAACATCTAGCACAATTTAATCATGTAACAATTACAAGACAATATTATCACTTCAAAGTCTAAAGATAACAAGTTTAGAAAGAAGGTCATTAAATTAAAATAGAAACTTCATTTAAAACATGGAATTTAGGAGGGGCACACCCAAAGGGGTGGCCAAGAGGCAAGGAAAAAACCCCAAATAGGTTTTTCTATAAGTGAAGGCCACAACAGGCATGGTTGAACAAAACAGACAATTAAATAAGCAATAAAAATGCATCGCCAGAAGGTTGTAGTGAGTTTCACAAAGATGGGGCATGACATAAGCGACTATGGGGAGAGGGTAGATGCCCTACACTTGTATTCCTAATTACCTATTAAGCCACATACTTAGGATGTGTCTTGGATCATCTATTGTTTTACAAAGAAGATAGGTAATTTATAAGTGACCAATAAGGGAAGAGTATAAGAATACCACTTATCAATTTATATCTCAATCAATAAGAGACACCAATACAGCAAGGAAAGAAAGCATAAAAGTGTATCACTACATTTTTATCTTGAAGACAGCTCAACTCCATTATAGGAGTTTTATTAGAAAACATGACACTGCATTATCAAACCATTAATTTAGTTATATTTAACATTTATTATAAAACTCATTTTGCAGTAATGAAATGAAAGAATCCAATAAAACTAAAAATAATCCTAGGTGAGTTTTTGAAGATAGTGAACCTCTATTGGAGGGGTTTTATTATAAAACCATGAATTTATTATTGAGAAACAATTTATCACAATTAAAACTTATATTAGGAATCAAACCCAACACACATTAAAAAGGAATGTAATCTATAATTTACTACATCAAGTAAAATCTAATAAAATTTCAATATGAAATTTATTAAAGATATTAATTAAGGAATTCTTTAAATTAAGGGAAATGGAATGGGATCCTACCTCATGTGGAACTAAGCCGTCCACTCTAGATCTTCATGATTTCTAACTAAAAGAAGATGCTCCCCCCACTGGGCATATGTAATTTCACACATATGCAAGGACACCTAGCCCCTATGAATACACCCGTATGGCCATGAGCATGTGAAAGGGGATCCTTACACATGTTCTTATATGAATATTCTCATATCCACTCACCTATGCATATATTTATATTTATATATATATATATTTACATTCATGGGAACACCTATCCCCATACGTGCATATTCAATTCCATAGGTGACTACACATGTAACGGGGGAACCCACATATAAATATTTATTGACCTATGCACACGTAGGCGAGTCTCCCTTGACTTGGAGACTCAAAACCAACGGGCATGGATCAATGCAATACAAAAAGGATACTAGGAACCTTAAAAACACCTAAAGTATACCACATAACTAGATTCAATACCAACCAATGAAATTAACCCTTACCTCAGGTGTTGGCAATGAACCAAAATGAGAAGAACCAACAAGAAACTATCCAATACCCTACTGAAAAAATAATAGGGAGTCAAAAACATTGAAAGCCCCAAATATAAAATGTTCGAAATAAGCGGAAATGACAAAAACTCACCTTTGGTCAAAACCGGTGGACCAAAACACACCGAACTACCTCGCATTCGACAAAGGTTCCCAAGACATGCATCAAAGGGCCTCAAGAGACCATCTGAAGCAACCTATAATAGGAGAAAACTAGAAATCAAAGACACCACCAATACCTTAGGTTTGGCCGAACGCTACAGGGTGATGGAGAGAGAAAAAAACGACTTGAAAGAGGGAGGAGAAGTGAGAGAGAAGAATACCATGGAGTTTCAGAGAGAAATTAGAAGGAACCACAGATGAAATCGAAGCATAAAGGAGGTTCATGGAGTTTAGGTCATGTGATGAAGTGGAAGATCCTTATGGGCTAGTGCATCGCGTATGAGAGGAGAGGAGACCCATTTGCTCTTTTAAAAAAAGAAATACTAATTTAAAACTAAATTAAAAAAATAAAAATCATAAATATAATGAATATAATAATAAATGATAATAATTATACAAATAATAGTAATCACAATAATAATAATAATAATAATAATAATAATAATCATAATAATAATTAAATTATTATTATTATTTAAACCATTATTATTATTTTTTTCCTTTAATTTACATTAAATTTATTTTTCGATTCCAAATATAATTTAATTAGTTTAATATCTTCAGAAAAATACACATTGCAGTGTCAAGTCTCAGAGAGAAAAATGATCTAACACAAGATTTTTAAACTTGTCTACCCAGCTAATAAATTTTTTTTATCTTCTGTTGTTTTTTATCCGGTTCAAAAGGAAGGATGCTACATTTCAACTTATGTACACAATATATAAATTAATTATTCCACATATAACCTTTCCACTAAATCATATTCTAAATCCAATTTTTTTATTCCATTTAATGACCCCAAAAAAATATTTAATCATCTTAAAATCCCTTCACATTAAATCCCAAAATGTGTATTTATTCCATTGAACTTATGATAAAACCTAGAATTATTAACCCATTATGGTATCTAAAATTCATAAAATATCTACATATGAATCATTTTATACTTTAATTTTATCTATAACTTTCCTTCTATACCAACTATAATGCATGATGACTTAAACAAACCATAATTACATGATTTATAAAAGGGGGTTCAATTTCATAAATTTCAAGGAACATTTATATTTATTGTTTATAAAAACTAAGAAAAAATACTATATATGAAACTGTTATAATAAAAATTCGACACTTCTAATCAATGCTATTTTTTATTCCTGAAAAAGAGGATTCGTAAATTTAAACTCACATTTTATTTAAAACATGTTCACTTATTTTATGGAGGGTAGCTATAATGGAAATATAGTCATTGCTACAATTCCCTCTCATCCTAATGCTCTGTGAAAATAATTTTAAAATTTGGTAAGAAAAAAATCCTATTATGGGATATAATAATAATAGAAACTATTTAATGCATTTGATATTTATGTGAACCCAGACGTTTGTTTTCCTTTTTAAAATATAGAATTTGAGTTCAAAAAAAACACTCAATCCTGATATAATAGTTTTCCCCAATATTATTCCTACATAATTTTTATAAGAAAGAATAAAGGAAAAATCATAATTCCTAAATGTTTCACTAAAAAACATGAAATATTTTACATCAAAATAATCCTTCTACCCATAGGATATATAATAAATATTTTAAAATCAATCCACATTTTAATATATTATGAAATAAAACTATTTCTTTAACAACTATAGTTACATAATATTTTCATACATGGATATTACACAATTTTTAATGAATATTCATTACATTATAGAAAAACATTACTAAGGACCATAGTAGATCAGTTCCATTAGACACATGGAAACATAATATTGTAACATGGTGAAATATATTCAACATCTACATTAAAGGTGTAGTGACCCATAGATTGATGTACATAAACATTACATTAATTTTACGGAATACTTAATACATAACAAAAAAAGATGCCCAAAGACCGTATTAGTTTAGTATCTTTGGAAACTCAGAACATAATCTTCTAATCCTGGTGAAAGATCTTCAACATCTCCCATAAAGATATCCCTCTTTTTGTTTTCTTACCTAAAAGATTTCATTATATCCTGGGGAAAAGACAACATATAAAGGGTGAGCTCAAATGCTTAGTAAGGGTAAGCATGGATAAAATAAAACAAACCATATACATTTGAATTTAAAAACATGAACATAATGTTTAAACATAAAAATCCTGAGCAATGACATAAAACATGGCAGTACATAAGGCATAGATCATAATGGAACATCAATCATGATAAAATATCTTGGGAAATAAAACATGTAATTGTGGAAAACCATTAAGCACATGATATGATTTTCATAGTAGCCAAGGCATTGCTGCTAAGACCATCATAGTGGACAAAGTCCCTTACTGAATAGAGTTCACTCCTCGTTCTAGCCCTGTATCACTGAACCAAATTAACTTTCCATTCTAGCCACATCTATATCATGAGATATGAATATTTACCCAATGAATTGGAGGGAGATATAGGTCCCACCCATGTCATAATGATATCATTCTTACTTGTGCCACAAAATAAACATAAATCATTCATCATATCCTAAAGAATAAAATGGGTTTCATAAACATCATCCCATCATAAAATAATCCATATAAAACAAATGGATATCATTTAATCATATGAAGAATCAAACCATGGAAATAATAGAGAAATTATACTTGAAACATAATCATACTGAATAATTTCATCTTAGATAGAAAATAGTTTTGACAAAACACTTGAAATGAATTTGAAGGAAAATATCCTTTCTTCTTCAAAATCATTTTATTTTCACAAAATACCATTAAATTTTAAAAGAAAAGGATTTTGTTGAAAATAATCATGAAATTATTGTAGAGGAAGTTTCATGAAAATTAGGAGTTCTGAAACCGTAAAAATCCATTCATGTTGTATAAGTTAAAAAAACATTCTCCTCGTACTTTTAACAGAAAAGTCAAAAAGTACCACGTTTGGTAAATAAAAGAAAGATTCCTTCCAGAACACAAAATAAAATTCAAAGAGGGGTAAAAATTACTTTAAGAATACATGTAAGAATATTAAACACTTTATTAAAAACATTTTATGGGCATGGATGAAAAATATACCCCAATAAATACTTACGTATAAGGAATCTCGGATAAAAATGAGATTGCAAAATTCTCCCTTACCTTATGTCCAATTTCTTACATATTTGTCTAAGAATCCTGTATAGTGGGTTTAAACATATTATTAGATTGTAACAGAACTATAAAAATATTTATGATATCATACATCATTCACTTACGACTTTATATTACCCGTTTTTTTGTCAATTCCATGTTAAAGCAGTGTTTTGGGTAAAACTGTTTCATTTATCGTACCTGTTTTGACTTGTAATTCTTCATATGATTACTTAGATCATGATTAAATATTTATAAAATGTAAAACATGATTTATATATAATATAAATTCATCATATAAATATATAATAGATAGATAAATGAAATGAAATACACCGTTCATGGAGACGGTAGGCCGTACGTACGCATGAATGCTGTTTTCGTTTCCTTATTAAATTGAATGAAAGTAAGTAAATAACATATACATAAATCCAGTATCATTAATATGTTATATATTTCATGGTTATTTAATATATATAATTTATAATCATTCTTGAATGGTTAACTTGGAGAACGAATCTCATCGCTTCATGGAGACGGTAATCCGTACGTACACACGAGCGATGATATCATTCACATAATTATTGAATGGAATTATAGTGGATGATATAATTTCTCAGAATTAGTATCATGTTATAATAACCATATATAGTTATTATTTACACCATTATACCCATCCAAGTAAGGTGTTGGTGGAAAAACATATTACACCACAATGTGGAAACAGTATTCCGTACGTACGCATGCGAGGTGATTTCATTTTCCATAGGATGGATAGAAGGTGAAATGAGGTTGTTTAATATTTATAATATCATATCAGTATATTAGTAATACTGATTGTATTGTTTTATAATGAAATAGCTAAATAAGAGGAAGTTGAAGAAGAAATAAACTTGAAAGAATCAGTAAAGGATCAAAGTGGTGTGAGGAAGAGAGGGAGGAGGTGCCCTTCTATAAGGGAGGAGAGGGGCACCTTTGGAAACATAAGAAATATTAATTTATAATAAATTCAAAACCCACTTAAAAACATCCAAAATGAATCAAATTAAAAGATGAGATGAGATAGTGTTGTAATATAATCAAAAAATAAAATTTATACATGTACAGAATTTATTTTAAACCTTATCAATTTGATTTATCCTTATTTAATCTATTTAAATTTATTTGTGGTAATAAAATTCTAATTTTTAAATTGTTATAAATACTTACTTATGTGTTGTTAATTTTCCATAATTAGATAAATTATTACATTTTAGGCCATATAATTTTCAATTTGTAATTTTTAAATATTTTTGTTATTTTTAAACAATTTAATAATATGTTATTGTTATAAAATATCAATAGTGTCAATTTTGACACTATGCAATTATTTGAATTTAAATAATATCCAAAGAGAATATATATTCAATAAAAAATATATAATAGATTTCTAACATGTCATATGAATCTATAAAATTACTGGATCACATTAAATAGTTCATATAATATTTATTTTAATATTTTTAAAACCATTTATTTGATATTTCTCTTAATAAAATAATAAATATAACATTTTTGTATAATTATTTAATATACTTTTTTTTGCATAAAAATAAAAAATAAAATCCTATAATGAAGATAAATATATTAAATTTAATAATAATACTTTTAGTCGAATTTATCATCTTAAAATCACAACATTTAAATTGTTATATTTATTAAGTTATGAAGGTAGCAACTTTGACATTATTAAAAATAAAATAATATAAATGTCATAATCTTATTTATACATCTCCAAATGGTCCCAAAGTCATCCCTTGGATTTTTATGGTATATATATACTAGAAAAATAGGTTTTGGTCAAGTGTTTGGGCCTTTTGATGGGTATTATTACTTTAATAAAAACTATATTATTGATTTTTCACTAAGTAAATAATTTCTGCATCATTAATGTATAAGATATTAAGGTAATTAAATATCACTTAAAAATTACAAATAAATTACCATAACAAATAAAAACATTTTATCTTTAAAATGAGTATTTATAATAGAATTAATATTCTGTATAACCATATATTAAAAATACTTTAATTATTAAAGTTTGATTGAGACATATTTCACTTTCTTTAAAATAAAATAAATTAAAGGTCTTAATCATATCCAAGTGGGTTCCAATGGATTAAATTTCGACCCAAATATGCCTTATGACGAAATATAATCATCAAATTATATTAATACAAGTGTTAGAGTAATTTTATAATATTATATTTACCCTTAATTACCCGATTTACCTTTATTTATGGTAAATAAAATTTACCGTAGTTACTATTCATAGTGCACAAAAATAAAAAGTATCCTATTAACATAATTTGGACCTAATGATTCCAAATATGTAATCCATTTTTCAAAATTAAAATAACATAAGTTGCAGAAATTAATTTAAAATTAATCCCGTTGTTAAGAAAACAAGTTTTAAAAGTTAAAATATTGCAAAATATTAAAATGATTTTACCTATGAATTCAATGTAAAATCAATTATAATGTCATAAATTATATTAAATGGTAAAAATATATTCTATTTATACTTTAAAAACATTAAATATTATAATTTAACCATATAAATTATTACGATGAAAAAAGTTGTTTTTAATTAAAATATAACATGTTTTTACTATTTATTAAAATATGAAAGTTATCAGAATAATATGAAAAATTTATCCAAAGTAAATTTTTATATCATAATTCTAAAGAAGAATTTTATTTTTTCAAATTGAACTTATAAACATGTCAAAAACTAGATTTAAAGTGGGTGCACCATCAAAAGGCGGCAAAACTGCATTTTTTGAAAAATACTTATTTTACCCAAAAAATTTATTTTGTTCTCATACCATGTTCTAGAAAATGTGTAATATGAATAATAATGTTATAAAATTAAAAATATAGTTAATACTATTCATAAAGGCTATTTCGTAATAATATTATAACAATATATCGTTGTTTATCGAAACCCGGTATTGCGTACTACACACGCTATCGAGGAAGGTCGCGATTGCATGTAATGCAAGCCAAGTCAGGGCTGCATGTAGTGGAAGATCCCTTTGATGTTGCATATAACATAATAAAAAATTATTGCATTTATACATTAAAAAGAATCTATACTTAATGTTGCGTAGAATAATTTCTACAGAACGAACTTGAAATTGTGTGTCACACGAGCCAAGAATAGTGTTGTGTATACTGTATGCTAATGTGGTGCTGTGTATAGTAAAAGCTAATATTGGTGTAGTGTACAATAGAATACATCAAAGAAATTAAAAATAATATATCTCATAAAATCTTGGGGTGTTACATTCTACGTCCCTTAAAATGAATTTCGCCCTCGAAATTCGTCATGGTTATAAATCATTTACTACTTGAAAGTTTCATTCATAGAAACCCACATCGTAAAAGGAGTACTAAATCATCATTTTAAAAAGGAATGTTAGAAACATAACAGATACCCAAATTAACTCATCACTGGGTTTCCACATAGGAGAATATAGGTGAAAATATGGATATGGAAGAGAAATCTAACCATCAAGTTTTGATGGAGAGTGGTAGAGAACCTGGCTATGAAAGAGCAAACAATCACAAAGCCATAAATTTGTGATGATCTAAGGTACCATCTGATTCATCATATAATAGGGTACTAGGAAAAAAGTTTTGGTTTTCAAGATCATTTCCCTAATTTTGAAGAATTTTTTAATTAAAATAAATACTTACTTGATTTTGGTACAATCTCACTAATGTTTGTGCCTTGAACAATTTCCACTTTATCTCTTAAAGAAATGAAGTTGAATTTGTCTTCCTTGAAGTGTTAGAAAATCATATGATAGAATGATAGGTCATTCCATCTGTCTCAAACATAAGGTTAGCAAAAGTTATATACATAAGTCCATCTTATGGTGAGATTAATCGTATATGGTTCCAAAAATGGACTTATACTTCATCTATCATACCGCTTAATAAAATAAAAATAGTTTCTACTAACCAGAGACTTCTTGTAGGCCAGTGGTAGGTGATAAACGCCTGTATCAATTCAGATGTGGGTTCAATTACCGCAACCTTATCCGACGTGATGGGTTGTCTCCCGTTCTGTAGGTTTTCCTTTTTCTAAAACTACATTATTATAACATTACAGAAATAATATCAAAAAAAGTTATAGTCTTAAACAATACTATTTGATGTCCGACATAATCCATTCCAATCTTTAGACTTATCAAAAATACATCTGTCCAATCTCATAGTATAAAGAAAATGATTACTAGAAAGGTCACATAACAAGCACGTGAATACCATAATTTATCCCCCATATATCATAAGATATATCTTGTTGATCGCATTCCAAACATGTGAATACCTTAATCATGTATTCTCTTGAAACATAAATTACCATAGACCCTTGGTGACAACATGAATGCTATAAAAAGTTAACTCTTTTTACATACCAAAAATCCCAAAATTTCTATTTACTCAAACCATGATGTCACTTTGTCCTTATATTAATCACGATCTCGTTAATACTATCAAACATATTATTTTCTCCTCATCCATTCATTATGCGCATATAATCTTCTTTCCAAAAATATCTGAATAACCTTTCATGGTTACCAGTACCATTCAACATATACTTTCAAATACTTTAGGAAAAACAATAGTGTAACAAACCTTAGATGTTTCTTCATTCCATAGTACCATTAAATTACCCATACAACATAACTCTTGATAAACATACAATCATTCCACTACCTTCTTAAACCATTGATTGAGCTTCATCATTTTATTCCTCAACACTTCTTTTATCTCATATATCATTTGTAGTCTCTTCATCATCATCAACATAAATACTACCCATACAACCATGATGATTCTCTTCATGAGATTTTCCCTTAGGGAATTGTTTTTCATAATGCCCGTACATTCCACATTTAAAACATTTAACCGTTGTTGATGTCTTAGCAATACCATTATCCTCATCCATGGTGTTAATTGAACCTTTTCCTTTGCAATTACTAGCTTTGTGTCCTTCTTTTCCACACCCAAATCATCTTCCAGTTCCTTTTAAACATTCTCCCTGATTCCTCTTACCACATGATTTACATGATGGAAATTGAACTTTCTTTCCTCTATGATCATTATGAAAGTCCATCTTTCTCTTATTAGCTGAGTCAGGAAACTTACCAAAGTTGAGATTATTGATCATATTATGAGACTTTTGATTAGGAATAATAACGATGTTTGGAATTCCAAATCCCATTTCATTTGGTTTCTCATGAAGAATATCAGTCCATTGTTCATCATATCCTCCATTATCGCGAATCTTCCGGTTTCCATCCATTTTATAAAACCCAAAAAGAATAGTATGAGAGGCAAAAATCATACTAGGAAAACAACAAAATCAAGGGGAGTAATTTCAATCTCTATCATCTTAGGTTTAATCCTAGGTTATTCATGATCATTATCATAATTCTAGGACTATAACCTATACGTATACATAATCTCAAGGACATCCCTAAACATACCTTAGAAATATCTCTAGGGATCTCACTAAAGTTTTCGCATCCTAGCTTCCAAAGGTTAACTAAACCTTTTCTCTGATACCAACTGTAGAGACCCATAGATTAACGTACATAGACATTACATTACTTTTTTGGAATACTTAATACATGAAAAAAAGACACCCAAAGACTGTATTAGTTTAGTGTCTTTGGAAACTCAGAACAGAATCTTCTAATCATGGTGAAAGATCTTCAAAATCTCCCATAAAGATCTCCCCTTTTTTTTCTTACCTAAAACCTTTCTTTATATCCTGGGGAAAAGAAAACATATAAAGGGTGAGATCAAATGCTCAGTAAGGGTAAGCATGGAGAAAATAAAACAAACCATATACATTTGAATTTAAAAACATGAACGTAATGTTTAAACATCAAAATCCTGAGCAATGACATAAAACATGGCAGTATATAAGGCATATATCATAATGAAATATCAATAATGATAAAATATCATGGGAAATAAAACATTTAATTGTGGAAAACCATTAATCACATGATATGATTTACATAGTAGCCAAGGAATTTCTACCAAGACCATCATAGTGGACAAAGTCCCTTACTAAATCAAGTTCACTCCTTGTTCCAGTCCTGTATCACTGAACCAGATTAACTTGCCATTCTAGCCATGTCTATCTCATGAGATATAAATATTTACCCAATGCATTGGAGAGAGATATAGATCCCACCAATCTCATAATTAAATCATTCTTACTTGTGCCACAAAATAAACATAAACCATTCATCACAACCCAAAGAATAAAATGGGTTTTATAAACATAATCCCATCATAACACAATCCATATAAAACAAATGGATATCATTTCATCATAAGAAGAATCAAACCATGTAAATAATAGATACATTATACTTGAAACATAATCATACTAAATAATGTCATCGTAGATGGAAAACAGTTTTGACAAAACACTTGAAATGAATTTTGAGGAAAATATCCTTTCTTTTTCAAAATCATTTTATTTTCAAAAAATGCCAATAAATTTTAAAAGAAAAGGATTTTGTTGAAAATAATCATGAAATTATTATAGAGGAATCTTCATGAAAATTAGGTGTTATGAAACCGTAAAAATCCGTTCATGCCATATAAGTTAAAAAAAACATTCTCCTCGTACTTTTAACAGAAAAGTCAAAAAGTACCATGTATGGTAAACAAAAGAAAGATTCCTTCCACAACACAAAATAAAAGTAAAAGAGGGGTAAAAATGACTTTAAAAATACATGGAATAATATTAAACACTTTATTAAAAACATTTTATGGACATGGATGAAAAATATACCCCAGTAAATACTAATGTATAAGCAATCTCGGATAAAAATGAGATTGAAAAATTATCCCTTAACTTATGTTCAATTTCTTTCATATCTGTCTGAGACTCTGGTATAGTGGGTTTAAACATATTATTAACTTTTAACAGAACCATAACAATATTTATGATATCATACATTATTCACTTACAACTTTATATTACCCGTTCTTTTGTCAATTCCATGTTAAAGCAGTGTTTTGGGTAAAATTGTTTCATTTATCGTACATGTTTTGACTTGTAGTTATTCATATGATTACTTAGATAATGATTACATATTTACAGAATGTAAAACATGATTTATATATAATATACATTCATCATATAAATATATAATAGATCAATAAATGGAATGAAATACACTGTTCATGGAGACGGTAGGCCGTACGTACGCATGAACGCTGTTTTTGTTTCCTTATTAAATTGAATGGAAGTAAGTAAATAAAATATACATAAATCCAGTATCATTAATATTTCATATATTTAATTATTATTTAATCTATATACTTTATAATAATTTTTTAATGGTTAACTTGGAGAATGAATCTCATTGCGTCGTGGAGACAGTAATCCGTACGTATGCACGGGCGATGATATCGTTCCCATAATTATTGAATGGAATTAGAGTGGATGATATAATATATAATAATTAATATCATGTTACAATAACCATATATAGTTATTCTTTACACCATTATACCCATACAAGTAAGGTGGTGGTGGAAAAAAAGATTCCACCACGGCGTGGAGACGGTATTCCGTACGTACGCACGCGTGGTGATTTTGTTTTCTATAGGATGGATAAAAGGTGAAATGGGGCTGTTTCATATTTATAATATAATATAATTATATTAGTGATACTTATTTTATTACTTTATAATGAAACAACTAAATAAGAGGAAGTTGAAGAAGAAAGAAACTTGAAAGAATCGGTAAAGGATACTACCTCTTCTTCGACGCGCCTCTTCTAAACCTCCTCTTAGGGCATTAAAGTTGGTATTTGAAGAAGACCGAGACCTCTAGTATGTTTATAGGGAAGTTTAGAAAATAAATGGGCAGGGTTTGTCTAATCTTGAAGGCTCAAGGTGGTGTGAGGAGTAGAGGGAGGAGGTGCCATTTTATAAGGGAGGAGAGGGGCACCTTTGGAAACATAAGAAATATTAATTTATAATAAATTCAAACCCCACTTAAAAACATCCAAAATGGATCACATTAGAAGATTATATGAGATAGTGTTTTAATCTAATCAACCAATAAAATTTATACATGTTTGGAATTTATTTTAAACCTTATCAATTTGATTTATCCTTATTTAATCTATTTAAATTTATTTGTGGTAATAAAATTCTAATTTTTAAATTTTTATAAATACTTACTTATGTGTTGTTAATTTTCCATAATTAGATAAATTATTAAATTTTTGACCATATAATTTTCAATTTGTAATTTTTAAATATTTTTTTGTGATTTTTAAACAACTTAATAATATGTTATTTTTATAAAATATCAATAGTGTCAGTTTTGACACTATTCAATTATTTGAATTTAAATAAAATACATAGAGATTATATATTAAATACAAAATATTTAATAGATTCCTAACATGTCATATGAATCTATAAAATTAGTGGAGCACATTAAATAGTTCATATAATATTTATTTCAATATTTTTAATACCATTTATTTGATATTTCTCTTAATAAAATAATTACTATAACATTTTTTTTATAATTATTTAATATACTTATTTGTTGCATAAAAATTAAAACTAAAATCCTATAATGAAGATAAATCTATTAAATTTAATAATAATACTTTTACTAAAAATTATCTTCTTAAAATGACAACATTTAAATTGTTATATTTATTAAGTTATGGAGGTGACAACTTTGACATTATTAAAAATAAAATAATATAAATGTCATAATTTCTTTTATACGGCTCCAAATGGTCCCAAAGTCTTCCCTTGGATAATTATGGTATATATATACTCTACCAATAGGTTTTGGTCAAGTTTTTGGTCCTTTTTATGGGTATTATTACTTTAATAAAAACTATATTATTGATTTTTCACTAAGTAAATAATTTCTGCATCATTAATGTATAATATATTAAGGTAATTAAATATCACTTAAAAATTACAAATAAATTACCATAAAAAATAAAAAAATTTAGATTTTATAATATAATTTATATTCTGTATTAACTTATATTAAAAATACTTTAATTATTAAAGTTTGAGTGAGACATATTTCACTTTCTTTAAAATAAAATAAATTAAAGGTCTTAATCACATCCAAGTGGGTTCCAATGGATTTCATTTAGACCCAAATATACCTTAGGATAAAATATAATCATATAATTATATTAAGACAAGTTTTAGGGTAATTTTATAATATTATATTTACCCTTAATTACCCGATTTATCTTTAACTATGGTAAATAAAATTTGCCGTAGTTACTATTCATAGTGCCCAAAAATAAAAAGTAGCATATTAACATAACTTAGAACTAATAATTCCAAATATAGAATCTATTTTTCCAAATTAAAATCACAGAAGTTTCAGAAATTAATTTAAAATTAATCCCATTGTTAAGAAAATGAGTTTTAAAAGTTAAAACATTGCAACAGATTGAAATGATTTTACCTATGAATTCAATGTAAAATCAATGATAATGACATAAATTATATAAAATGGTAAAAATATATTCTATTTATACTTTAAAATCATTTAATATTATAATTTAACCATATAAATTATTACGATGAAAAAAGTTGTTTTTAATTAAAATATAGCGTGTTTTTACTATTTATTAAAATATGAATGTTATCAGAATAATATGAAAAATTTATCCCACGTAAATTTTTATATCATGATTCCAAATAAGAATTTTATTTTGTAAAATTGAACTTATAAACATTTAAAAAACTAGATTTAAATTTGGTGCTCCATCAAAAGGCAGTAAAACTGCATTTTTTGAAAAATACTTATTTTACCCGAACAATTTATTTGGTTCTCATACCATGTTCTAGAAAATGTGTAAAATGAATAATAATGTTATAAAATTAAAAATGTAGTTAATACTATCCATAACGGCTAGTTCATAATAATATTATAACAATATATCGTTGTTTAGTGAAACCCGGTATTGCGTACTACACACGCTATTAAGGAAGGTCGCGATTGCATGTAATGCAAGCCAAGTCAGGGCTGTGTGTAGTGGAAGCTCCCTTTGGTGTTGCATATAACATAATCAAAACTTATTTTATTTATACATTAAACAAAATCTATACTTAATGTTGTGTAGAATTATTTCTATATAACGAACTTGAAATTGTGTGTAACACGAGCCCTGAATAGTGTCGAGTATACTGCAAGATAATACGGTGTTGCGTATAGTACAAGCTAATCTTGGTGTAGTGTACAATAGAAGAAATCAAAGAAATTAAAAATAATATATCTCATAAAATCTCGGGGTGTTACAAATGGTCTTCCCTTTGGTACTCTTCAAAAACATAACATACATAAAATCAATCTTCATAACCTTGGGAAACAAAACAAATGAAAGGGTGATCTTAGATACTTGGTAATTTTAACAAGGGAGCTACATAAGAATGATGTAACACCCCAAAATTTCACAGTATGTTGTCTTCAATATCTAGCATTTCACGCAATACAAACTTGGCTTGTGTAACATGTAGAATTGAGTCTCTGTGAAAAACACTTTAGTGTTCAAATTATTTAAATGATATATTCATAACTTATTTATTAAATATAGTATTATAAATAGTGATAAATAATTTTTAAATGTTATTTATAAAATTTTCACGTAAATAAAACATATTTATAATGAAATGTATATGATTCAGTAAAAAATTTATATGTTTAGAAAATAATATTTTTGTTAAGGAACTACATTCATGTCATTTTGCGAATAAAAATAAAATTTATTTTAGACATACTTAGAAATTTAATTTGATAAAATAGACTTCATTTTTGAATTATTAATATTAAAATTATATTGGGGTGAATATTTGATATTTTTATGAAAACTTTAAATTTTTGATGAATAGTAAAAACACTACATCATTATTAAGAACCTAACATTTTCATTTAAATATTAATTTTAATTTTAATTGATTTTATAGTTACAATAGATAAATAATAAATATATAATAAAATTTTGGACAATGGATTCATTTTTATAATAGAATTAGATATAAAAATTCATTGAACTTTTTAACATATTTTTACTCCCCTTCTAGCCACATTTACAAATTTTCATTAAATGTAATTTTACCGCTTATGTGAATTGAATTTCGAAAACAGACATACCTGGTTGTAATCAGTATGAAAAATTTGGTTCAATAGGTTCAACTTTTTTTTTTTGCGAATAGTAACTTTTCAATTTTATTTACCATAGTTAAAGGTAAATAGGGTAATTAAAGGGAAAAATATTCATATAATAATATAAAATTACTCTAAAACTTGTAATAATTTAATTTTATATGTTTTTTAGACCAAAATCAAGCTTAGTTCTAACATATGATCCTTTTTAAGCCACATGTGTTAAATTAAGATGTTTCTTATATTTTATTTAATGAAGAGTTAAGAGATTCATTTTCAATTTTTAATATTTAAATCATTATTAATATAGATTTATACATAAGATAAATTTGTCTATAAATATTCATTAGAGAAATAAGAAACTTATATAAATAATTATAATTTATTTATAATTTTTAGATATTAAATAATTGAATTTAATTTTAACACAATGATGATGAAGTAATTGATTTAATAAATGAGTAATCAAATAAATGATTTTAATAATATTAAAATAAATATAATTTTACATAATTAATGACATATACTAATTTTATTGATAAAAAAGACATTTTAGTGACAATTTGATAGTATTGGATAGAAGTTATCATATTGGTTTGATATTTTTAAAAATATAAATATTGAATAGTATTAAAATTGACTTAAACAATATTTTAAAATAAATACAATTTTATTAAGTGATATAAAAGTAATAAAAATATAAGGTTCGTCCAACTAACATGGATAATGTAAAATATGTCATAAATTATAAAATTGGGGTTCTTTTTATAATTTTATTGTAACTATATTAACCCTATTGTTCAAAAATACAAGAAGGCACTGTACAAGTTAAATTGATCAACTAAGGGTTAATTCAAAAAATAAAGTTAATTTTATAACCTAAACATGTATAAAATATATTTGTTGAGAGGATTTAGACCCAAAATAATATTATCCTACAAATAAATCACTTTGGGTCTATTATAAGAAATATTTTAATTTATAATAAATTAATATTTCAAGATTTTCCAAAAGTGCCTATAATCCCCTTATAAAAGGGCAGTTCTCCTTCTATTTAATTCACACCTTCAAAGCCATTTTTATGGCCAAAAACTTCCCATTTCCTATCAAAAATACTATAACATCATCCTAGCAGCCTTACTTTGTGCATAAATCCATATTATGATGTCATTTTTTGCAAGTCAAAAGGAGATACCCAAAAAATAGGTAATCATTTTATCAAACACTTTCAATGTTATTTTCTTCTTCATATTCCACGTTCACCATCCAAGAATTATTATAAAAAAATATATTATTAATATTTAAGAAATATATGAAATCATAATTCTACTAGAAATATATATATATATATGTAGATATATATCATTCACTTACTTTAATTCAATACGATAAGAAAAAAGAAACAACGTTCATGCGTATGTATGACCTACCATATCCATAAACGGTGTATTCCATATATCAATATATTATATATTATGAATATATATGATATATAAATCATTAAATACATTCTATATGTAAGTAAATCACGATCCAAGTAATACAATCAAGAATAACAGGTCAAAACAAGTGCTATAATGAAAGTGATTATTACCTAAAATGTTTCTTTAACTTGAAAATTATTTGTAAAAGGGTAATAAAAATTCATAAATGAATCATATATGATATCATAAATATTATTATGACTATTAAAAGTTAATAATATGTTTAAAACAATTAAACATGAGTTTCAGATACGTACGAAGAGTATTATACCTAAGGTAATGGAACTCTATCTCACTTTTAATTTTCATGAGATATATTCCATAATCACCACAAATTTCTTTTTTGTGGTGTATATAATTCCCATATTATATTTCATATCATGAAGAAATTTTCTTAGTGGTATTTAAAGAATAATTTGAAGATATTAGGCTTGTGATTTAAATGTTCAATGTTGTATGGGATGCTTTGAATGTTTAAAGAATTAATACTTTCTCCATTTCAATATTTTTGATATTATTTTACATAACTATTTATATAGATATGAAAGGAAAATAAAAGATTTTTTTGTCTATTTTTATGTTCATTAATTTTTTTTTCGAAAAAGAATTTTTTAATGGATTTATGTAAGGGTTAATTTTATAATCTCATTATTATCCGAGGTTGTTTATATGTAAGTATAAACTAGGTCATCTTTATCATCAATATCCATGTTTCTTAAATTTAATTTCAAAATATTCTTGAAAACTATTAAATTCATTTTTACCAATTTTTTACTTTTTATATTTTTTTTGAAAGGAAACTTTCCACCATTTTCCAAATGTGTTACTTTATGATTGTTTCAACAAATTGAGGAAAGAATGTTTTTTTAACTCATACGATGTTAGTGGATATTTTTCTATCGTAATGATGCCCTAACAATTTTAAGATTCCATTACAAGCTTACAAGGTTATTTTTAATAGAATTTTTTTCTTTTATAATTGAACATTCATTTAATTGACTTCAAACAAAAAAGTGATATTTCTTCCAAAGAGTATTGATGATTTTGTTAGATTATTTTCATTTATGAAAATATCCTTTATTTGAAATTATGTTTAACTATGGTTGATTTATGATGATACAATCTTCCATATTTTATTGAAAATTTTATGTTATGTTTGATTGTGGATATTCTATATTGGTAAAATTCATGTCTTATGGTTAAATTATTAACATTTTGTATTCTAGTTTTAATACAAATGATCATGTTGGTTATGTTTCACACTTTTCATATTAGGAATACATTGGAAGTAGAATGAAATTGTTTGGGGAATAATTAATGAAAGCCCTATGAGTTGGGGACTAATTAATTAAATCCCTACAGGTTTGGGATAGGTTAATGAAATCCCCTCAATGCATCAATAGTTATCCTGAGATGAAATAATTTGTGTTTTGAATAATGTACTACCCATACTGTTTTTTATGAGGCCTTGAAGGTATGTCCACCAATATGAATTCCCTTATTATGAGATTAGTTATTGATATTACATGTGATTATTCGATTAGTATAATATCCATGTTAATGTTTAAATGATGTTATTTGATTTATTATTTCAATATTATGCACAAGGTAAATTTTAGAAGGAAGTTTTTTACTAATATACCTTGATTTAAATGTTTATTCTTATTTATGAAAGCTTATACTTTTTTTTAACCATTCTAAGAACATGTTCTCACCCCTTTCATATGTTTTATTTTCCCATGAATCCAAGAAGTCTATTATGATTTATATATAAGGTTATTCTAAGATAATAATTTTGTACTTTAAGTATTTTAAAGGTTGTATTTTATGTTTTGAATTATAATGTAAAGATCATGTATATAATCTATTTTACAGGGCTACTGAACTGATCAGTCCTTTGGGATTTGATTCCTTGTAATCATTAATATGTATTAAAATAATTCAATAGCTTCATGGATCTGGGGTCGGGGCATTACAGTTGATATGCGATGAAGTTTAGTAACAACATTGGAATCTAGATTTAGAAAACCTAAATTAGGGATCTAACCCTATGATATACTTATAGGATAAGTATAGGGGAACATCTTAAAATTTTGGTAATATAAATATTATTTTGGTATTACTTGAAAATACATCCTTTTCTGGATACTAATAGTGGAAGTGGTTCTGAAACAGTTGTACCTAGGAGTAATAATTTTTACAAGGTGTTTCAGGCTTTACTCAGGGTAACCTGGTACATGATAATGGCCCTTACTACGCACCTAGTTTTAAACTCTCAGGGGATATGCTTAGGATAATTCATATTTTCTTTACAAAACTTTTTGAAGGATTTATGAGTAAATATGTCCCCAAAAAATAAATTTTATGATTATGGGACTAGATATGTGTAAATATTCAATTAAATCTTACCATTTTTCTAGTTTTTTGGATTATACATTACATTATAATCTAATGTAGTGGATGTCTTCATTTAGAATTGGCACCCAGTAAAAGGAATATGAAATCCACCAATACACATGATGCAAAGAGTAAGAAAAATCATATCATTCATGGACTTAAGCTAACATTTCAAAGGGAAATAGTCTCCCACATATTCTCATCATACGAAGAAATATTATATTGTGTTAATAAGACAAGTAATTAATTATCCAATTACTGTGGATTTTAATGGATGTAAGAGTAGAAGAGTATGGCATAGAAAAATATGGATGAAGGGTATAAGGGAAAGAATAATTTTACCACATGTGATAACTGTGGAACGAATAACCCTATTAAATGCTTGAATGGAATGATAGTTTGTTATAAGTGTGGTGAAAAAGGACACCAAGTTCATGATTTCAAGGGTATGAAAAGTTTTCCAATGTACAATGCTTCATCTACAAGGATATGGGACACTATGTGAATCAATTTCCCAATCGTCATAGTATACCCCGGATGATGCTATTGGATAAAAATCATGTTATGATACTATCGTAGATGAAGAGGAATGATTAATGTGCTTATGTTGTTATTAAATATTTATGTCATATTATTAGTGTATAAATTATTCAATGGTTATATGAATTATTAAAATAAATAAGTATTTTACTCCATCACTATTTCATTAAGGATTTAAGATTGTATCGTACCAAGTAAAGTGATATAGTTGCAAGTTAAATGTTTTGGAAAATATATGGTTGATGGAATGATAACCCTTAATATTCCTAAGATAATGATGTTGGAATAAAGATATTATTGACTTGGATAATGTATATTTGATATTATTTACTACTTTGGAACTACTTAATGGTCTATTTATTCCATCATTGTGGGATTTTATAACATTTTTTAATTTAAGGAGTATATCTAGTATTCTATGTTTTACATAAGGAATAAAAAAACATCGATGTATTAAAATAGGTTTTTTTGGAAATTTAGGGTATTAAAAAGTTTATTTTAGAATACATGGTGAAGGTATTCACATTCTGGTTATGTGACCAAATGATCTGTATTATGTTATGTGACCTTCCTTAAAAAGTTTTGGATATTGATTTTTGACAGAAGTATTTTGGATATGTCTAATGGTTAAAATCAATTAAGTTGTAAATTGGTTGTATTTTTTAAGGATAAACCATTTTATAAAATTATTTTTTGAATGTTATGATCATATAGTTTTACAAAAAGGAAAACCCTTAGGTCAGGTGATAACCCATCACATCAGAAAAGGTTGTGAGAATCGAACCCAAAACTGAATGGCAACAAGGCTTTATCACCTACCACTGGACTATGCGATGCCATGGTTTGTATAATGTAGTTTTTTTATTTAAATGTTATGAATGATGATATATAAATTCATTTTTGGAATCCTATATTATTAATATAAATAGAATATGTTTTGAATCTCATTATCTTTTTGGGAGAAAGATGATTTTTTGTAGAAATTAGTTAAAGGATGGAACTGTACTTTTCAAGTATCTATTCTTCCTTTTTTTTATTATATGAAGTAAATTAATTATCAAATTCTATGGAAAGGATATTAAAACCAAAAATATTTTCCTTTTACTTTATTTCTTGATGAATCTAATGGACCCTTGGATCATCATATCTTTTTAGCTTTCTGGTTATTAACTTTCTCCTGAAAACATTCTCTATCACTCCCCATCATAACTTAATGGTTAAATTGTATTTCATTTAAATTTTTTCCTACATGGATCCTTAGTATGTGTTATCTCTAGTGACCTTATTACTTATATTTCTTTATTTTACAATTTTGGTCTCATTATTCTATTTTCCAATGTGGGATTTTAGTAATGATTTTTTGAAAGTTCCACCCCATAGATTTTTTTTCCGAGTTTAATTTGTGAGGATACAATTTATTGAAGGATGTGAGAATGTAACACCCAAATATTTAACAATATGTTTACTTCAATAGATTTTGTTGCACGCAACATTGATGTGGCTTGTGTAACACGCAATATTGAGTCACTGCGAAACAAAACTTTAGTGTTAAAATTATTTAAATGATAAATTCATAACATATCCATTAATTATAGTAATATAAATATAAATAAATAATTATTAAATGTTATTTATAATTTTTTGACATAAATAAAACATATTTATAATTAAATATATATGTTTTGGTAAAATATTTATATCATTAGGAAATACTATTTTCATAAAGGAACTGCTTTTATGTCCTTTTATGAACAATAATAAAATTAATTTTAGACACTATTAGGAATTTAATTTTGTAAATTAGACTTAATTTTTTAATTATTAATATCAAAATTATAATAGGGTGTTTTTTTGGTATTTTTCTGAAAACATTAAAATTTTAATGAATAGTGGAAACATTGCATTATTGTTAAAAAACTGAATTTTTCATTTAAATACTTATTTTATTTTAAATCTATTTTAATGTAAAAATAGATAAATAATTAATACATTAACCTAATATAGGTTATTGGAATTATTTTTATAATAAAATTAGATATAAAAATTCAATGATCTTTTTAACAGATTTTTACCCATCTTCTTACCACATTTAGTGATTGAGAGTAAACATAATTTTACCACTTCTATGAACATAATTTATAAAAATGGTCATAAATGATTGTAATCATTATTTAATATGTGGTTCCATAGGAAGAAAATAAATTTTTGTGAATAGTAATTTTAGAATTTCATTTCCCACTGTTAAAGGTAAATAGGGCAAGTAAAGGTAAAAATAATATTACAATAATATAAAATTAAGCTAAAACTTGTCCAGATTTCATTGTATTAGTGTGTTTTGATCAAAATCAAGCTTAGGTAAAAAAGTTGATACATTTTATGCAACTTGTGTCAAATGAATAAATTTATTATACTTTATTTATTTAAGAGTTAAAAAGTGTCATTTTCAAATTTTAATAACTAAATCATTTATAATATTGGGTTATACATAGGATATATTCGACTATGAAGTTTAAATAATAATCTAAAAAACTTATCTACATAAGTATGAATTTATTTATAATTTTTATACATTAAATAGTTAAATTTAATTACGACACAATGATGATGAAGTAATTGATTTAATAAAAGAAGAACCAAAAAAAATTAATTTAATAATATTAAAGTAAATATAATTTTAAATAATTAATGAAATAAACTAATTTTATGAATACAAAATAAATATTAGTAAAATTTTAGAAGTATTTTTTAGAATTTATCAGGTTGGTATGATATTTTATAAAATGAAAATATTTAATAGTATTAAAATTGACATAAAGGATATTTTAAAATAATTACAATTTTATTAAATGATATAATAGTCATAACAATTTTGGGTTCTACAAAATGACATATAAATTTTCAAATATTTCATAAATGACTGAATTGGATTTTTTGGGATTTTATAGAAACTATATTAACCCTATAGTGAAAAATACCGGAAGGTTTGGTAAGAGTTAAACAGTTTAATTAAGGGTTAATTCTAAAAGATAAGCTTAATTTTATGACCTAAACATTTCTAAAATCTATTTTTAGAATATTAAGAGCCATAATCATCTATTACTTGAAATAAATCACTTTGTAGGTGTTATAAATTGAAAATAAATTAATATTTCATGATTTCCCTAAAGTGCCCCTCATCTCCCTTATAAAAGGGATCTTATCCTTATCTTTAATTCATGCCAAAAATTTGATATGTCTCAGCCAAAACCTAGTAATTTCTTCTCAAAAGAACCCTCAAATCATCATACATTCCTTAATTTGGGAAGAAATCCATCTTATGAAGTTATTTTGTGCAAATCCAGAGGAGATACCTGAAAAAGAGGTAATCATTTTTTCTAACTCTTTCAAAGGTTAGTTCTTCTTCATCTTCCACATTCACCATCCCAGAATGATTATCTAAATATATATTATTAATAATTATGAAAAAAATTATATAATAATTCTATTTTAATATATATATATACATACATATATTCTATTCACTTACTTCCATCCAATTAGATAAGAAAATAGAAACAACGTTCATGCGTACGTACGACCTACCACCTCCATGAATGGTGTATTCCATATATCTATCAATTATATATATTAATATTTTAAAAATATATGATATATAAATCATGTTATATATTCTAGAAGTAAGTAAATCAAGATCTAAGCAATACGATCAAGAATAAATAGTTAAAACATGTATGGTGAAGAAATCAATTATTACCCAAAATGTTAATTAAACATGGAAATTTTTAATAAATGGGTAATATAATGTCATAAATGAATCATATGAGATATCATAAATATTATTATGATTCTAGTATAATTTAATAATATGTTTCAAACCATTATACGGGAGTTTCAGACACCTACAGAGAGTACCAAACCTAAGGTAAGGGAACTCCATCTCACTTTTTATTTTCATTAGATATAAGTCATGTTCACCACCTATTTCTTGTGTGTGGTGTATGTACATACCCTATTATATTTCATATCATGGATACATTTTCTTCATATTATTTAATGATTCATTTTAAGATATCAGGCTTATGATTTAAATGTTCAAAGTGGCATGGAATGCATTGAATGTTTAAAGAATTGATATTTTCTCTATTTAAATATTCTTGATATTATTTTACATAACTATTTATATGGATATAAAAGGATTATGAAGAAAATTTTATGTCTATTTTTATTTTAATTTAATTTTTTTTCAAAAAGAAATATTTTGAATGTTTTATGTAAGGGTTAATTTCAAAATCTCATTATTATCCGATATTGTTTATATGTAAGTATCTACTAGGTCATCTTTCACATCCATGTCCATGTTCCTTAAAATGTATTTCAAAATACAATCAACATATTTTTAAATTAAATTTAACCATTTTTACTATTTATAAAATGTTTTGAAAGGAATATTTCTACCATTTTAAAAATGAGGTACTTTATGATGTTTTCAACAAATTAAGGAAAGAGTGTTTTTTAACATAAATGGAGTGAACAACTTTTTTTATGCCATTATGATGCCTTAAAATTTTAAAGATTACCTTAAAATATTACCAAGTTATGTTTAAAATAATTTTTTTTTCTTTTATAATTGCATATTATTTTAAATTATTTCAAAGTAAAAAAAGAGAAATTTCTTTTATAGAGTATTAATGATTTTTGTAGATTATTTTTATCTATGTCAACATCCTTTATTGTATTTTATGATTAATTGAGGAAAATTTATTATAATAAAATATACCATATTATATTAAAGATTTTATATTATGTTTGACTATGGATATTCTACTTTGATACCATTCATGGATTATGGTTAAGTATTAATATTTTGAATGGTAGTTTAAATATTAATGTTTATGTTTGTTATGTTTTACCCTTTTCATATAAGGAATGAATTAGACTTAGAATGAAATATGTTAATGACTGGTTAATGAAATACCGATGGGTTGGGGACCAGTTAATTAAATCCCTATAGGTTGGGGACTGGTTATTGAATACCCCATGGTTCATAGATAGGTATTGTGAGACAAACTAATTTGGGTTTTGACTAATGTCTTACCTGTATGGTCTTGGCACGAGGCCTTGGCGATATGTCCGACATCATGCATTCCCTCATTATGAGATTAGTTATTTATATTACATGAGATTAATTAACTAGTATAATATCCATGTGAATGTTTAAATGGAGTTATTTGATTTATTATTTCCATATTATGAAGAATGTAATGTTTAAAAGGCTTGTGTTTTAATTTTATTCCTTAGTTTAAGATTTTATTCTTATTTATGAAATTTTATTATATAAATCTTAACCTTACTGAGAATTGGATATCACCCCTATCTTCAATTTTATTTTCCTAGGATTCCAAAAAGTGTATAATGACTTATATACAGGGTTAATGGAGGAGAATAATGGCTCTCTCAAAGGATTATAAATGTTTTATTTTCTGTTTTGAATTATAATGTAAAATTATGTATGCAATCCAATTTACTAGGATACTAAACTGATCAGTACTTTAGGATTTTATTCCTTATAATCAGTACAATGTATTAAAATAATGCACAAGATTTGGGAATCTGGGGTCGAGGAATTACAAATGACATGTACATAAGGGTATGAGGAAATGAGTATAACATTTGAAAGTCATACCCTACATATCATTAAACATAACCTGATGTCAATACTTAATGATTGGCTGTTTATAAGACATGAATCATAAATAAATCTATAAAATTATTCATGAGATCATGGAATTGTCATAAAAATATTTTTTTTGAATACACATAATCATATAACATCTTATGCCATTGATACCCACCCAGACATTTGTAACATGTTAGGATTAGCCTAACCACCCATTTACCTACTTCGAGTTTGGAATAAACACCAGTTTACCCTCATTTTGGGATTTGGAAAACCAAAAATGTACCCTCTTTTTCATGTCTAGTTTTACAACTCATGTACACTAATTTTTAGCCTTGGTCAAACAACCCATGTAACCTTTTTTCTTGTAGAAAATCTATATTTACCCAAAAATTTTGAGGAAGATATAGGTCCCACCAATATCATAATGAATAAACATATTTATATTAGCCAAAAATCATAAAACATTTATCACATCATAATACATGAAATGAAATGGGTTACCTAAACATTCCATCATATCATAATATAGATAAAATATAAAGGGCGCATAATAATTTGATCATATAGTAACCGATGGAAGGAAGTGGGGTTTATAATCATTTCCTCATGGTATAACCCCTGGAAAATAAGAAAATTTCATAAACATCATGACATTATAATCATAAACCATTTATAAAAATAATAATAATGGTATCCTTGGTTTATATCCCCAGCAAATCATAAGTTACATCATTGGATTTCATATAATATCAAGGACTTTGAAAGATTATTTGGAACATTTCTTAAGGAAATTTAACATTCTTTTTAAAATAACATTTTATAAAATAAAATATTTTTATAATAATTTTATTTGAAAATAGCATTGATAACTTATAAAGAAATATTTGAAAATTCATTTAAAACATTTCTTTAGGTAAATGTCTCATCTTTATTGAAAAACTCATTTTAAAACATAAGAAAATTTTAAAATAATTTCACATTAAAATCATTTACCAAAAATATAAAAATTCCCAAAAAAATTAGGATTGATTCTTATTTGAAAAGAAATTTTAAAATATGTAATATATTTAAGAAATCATTGGACAGTCATGACATCGATAAGTAATTCTCATTTCATATGTGTTAAAAATAAAGATTCATTTTACATTTATTGGTAAAATTAAAATGGGAATTGTTTTGGAAAAACACATGAATATTAATTTAATTTTTTTATAAAAATTTAAACACAACAAGAATTTTATTTTAATTACATTAAGAGAGTAATAAAATATGTTTGAATCCATTTTTATAAAACATGGTTTTGAATAAAACCATATTTCTGACATAAGAAAGGAAAAAACTAGAGTTTTTATTTGAAACACTTTTATCAATTATCATAAGTACCAAATAGTGTATTAATGGTACTAATACTTCAGAATATCATGATTAATTATAAGATAAGAACAATTATGGGTTTCCTGAAATATGAATCATAATATATGATCATTTTTGGCTTAACCATAAACAATCATGATAAATGATGAGATCATAACATAAAATCTATTCAATACTGCAAACATGGAATCATGATCCCCATAAAGGAATGGAATAAAATGAGACATAAAAGATCATTTGGATGAATAAATCCATTATTTTTTATTTAAAAATGTGTTCACATACACCTCATGTAAGTATATACATCACATCAAACAAATATGTGGTCAATATGGCTTATGCCTCCAAAAAAATATACGTGAGACCGAAATCCTTACATTAGGCCTAGAATTCTATCATACTCATTAAAAAAAGATTTATAATAAATATAACTATATTATAAATCTTTTACATAAAAATATTTCTTATATATCAAACCATATATTATTTTCTTATGACTTGCTATTACTTATTTATTAATAATTTTATGTTAATGTTATGTTTCTAGTAATAAGCACTATGTTTTTAATAGAAGTTTTGATTTGTTATATTTTTTGACCTCTTAATTTGTTTATGGATACATAATATCTATGCTGGTAAACATCATATAAATATCATATATATTCTATATATATGTATTTTTAGTAATCAATAATATTTAGTAATAGGAAATGAAATACACTATCCATGGAGATGGTAGGTCGTATGTACGCGTGAACACTGTTTTTCATTTTTTTTGGGTTGTAAGAAAAAAAATTAAAAATTAAAAATTATCATTATAGAACAATGGTAACATCATATATATTTCAAAAATAATTATTGAATCCATCCTTAATGCATTCCATGTAAAGTGTGAGCGAATCACATCACTTCGTGTGGGGGTAGTGTGCAATACAGAAGAGCGATGTTATCATATTCCTAAAAAATGGAGAGTGCGAATGTATGTGTGATATAATAATTAACTAATAATAATATCATAAAAATAATATATATCATATATAAACAATAAATTATTCATTATTAATAGCCTCTATATGTTGTAATGGAAAGACTAACTTCATTGGTTCGCAAGACGGTAATCCACCGTACACATGAATGAAGATTTTATAACCCATTTTATGGAACTTGAGATTTGTGTAAGTCATTTATTTAACATAAAAACATATAATTATATTTAAGATACTTGGGTTATTATATAATAATTATATAATAATAATTTATGAAGGTGTATAAATAAATAAAATAATGATGTTCATTAAACAACATCAATTCATCATTAGATATTATCTATAGTTTTGCACTAAAGCCTCCCTAGTTTGGATTTATGAATTTTATAAGGATAAAAGGATTAAGGTATGGAATTTTGGATTTTATTTTTTTTGTTCATGGGAAAAAAATTTGTGTGAATTCATAATGAAAGGAAGAGAGTGAGTTCTATTCTATAGTTGAGTAGGAGTGGAATTCTTTTAATTATTAAACATTTTCCACCATTGGGAAGTCAATATATCTTAAAGTGGTTACATAATAGATAATTAATGGTTTATATGGATTAAATGGTCTAGTAACACCACCAATAGACCATAAAACACATGATTTAATCATTTTCTCCTTAACTTCTATGCTTCCAAACATTTACCGTTTTGGGTTTTCATTACTGTAACATGTTTTCTAACTGAGGTAATATATAAATTAAACATAGAATAAAATGATACTTATTATATATTTTATACCCATTGAATATAAATATTAAATATAATTTATCATATAAAATATTATGTGTGTTTTGAAAATTAAATTTAACTCAAGCACATTTGACCTACAATAACACCTCTTTAAATTTAACCACACTAACATTAATTTTACTATATAAGTGTCAAAATATTCAATATAAAATATAAGATATTCCATTAATGAAACATATTACTTTATTTATTAAAATTTAAATATCAATTGGAAGAAAATAATTATTTAGTATTTTTTAAATAGTTTAATTATATATAATTGGTCATAAAATAATAACAATGTCAATTTTGACATTATAAATTTGTATTAATTTTGTTTAAAATGAAAATATGGAATTATACAATATTAATTTAAAACAAATTTAATATGATATATTTATCTATAAAACAAATGTAACACAACAATTCATCTATTTTACTTCACTTTTATTATTTTTATTATCAGTTATTTAATTTTTTTAGAAACAAATTAATGTGTTGGAATATCATAACGATTTTAGGTAACTATTTGATATTTAAAAATTAAAGATAAAAAATAAAGATAAAAAATTATTTATATTTTAGAATAGTACTTATAATCGAACATATCTTTTTTTGTCCTCATTTGAAATCTTTATTGACATTAAAAGTAATAAATGCATATTTTTTTTGACTTTTACATAAGTTATCTTATAATATGGGTCATATTCAATTAAAAGTGTCCTGTAATATCCATATCTCATATAATTTTATGACTATTATAGAAATAAATCCATTTAATAAAATTTGGAGAATATTTTAGTTCATTTTTACTATTATCATTGTGTTTAACCCCCATTAAATCTATTTTTACCATAGCCATGATAATTAATTTTTATTGTAGTAATTATTCATTCTGGTCAAAAATTATATTTAACATATTAGACATTATAAATTATTCTGATTGAAAATTTATAAACAATTTTTCAAATTTTAATTAATATAAATTGAAAATATGAATTTAAAATTAATCCCGTAGTCATGATGAGAAAATGGTTTTTTAAATTAAAGATGTTATATTTTTTATAATATTTTAATATCAAAATTAAATATGAAAATTATTAAAATGAAGAAAAAATTGAATTAATATATGTATAATTGAACTATTAATACTTTAAAACCAAATTTAAATATTATTAACCCTTATAAATAAATTAAATGAAAATGTGGTTTTCAATTATAATTTAGTATTTTGACTATTCATGGAGAAATGAAAAATTTCAATAAAATCCCAAAATTAACCCTCATATAATTTTGGTATAAATTTTTTAAAATTGAAGTATATTTTTTCAAATAAAATTTTAAAAATTGGTAAAAATTTATTTTAAATTACCTAGGCAAAGTGTGACTAATCCTTCTATTAAAAAATATAGTTTTTTCATAAAAAAATATCTTTTTTATTTAAAACAATTCTTATTTTATTTATAATTAATAAATAAAAAATGAGTGTGTTTAGTCTATATGTTTTCATAATTTATTTAATCATATTTCTAGCCTTTATTCTAATTTCATTTTTATATATATTAAAAAATAATATTTTAAAAGTATAACATATTTCATTTAAACACATTATTTCACATAAACCATGATAAATTTAGTGTGTTTGATAAAACAAGGTAAATTTAGTTTTTCATATAATAAAAAATATCTACTATATTAAATTCATTAGAAACAAAATAAAAAAATCTCAGGGTGTAACATTCTACACCATTAAAATTAATTTATCCCTCAAAATTCATCTTGTTCATTGAAGTTTGAAAATTTAAAAAATTCCATCAAAGAAACCCATATCATAAAAATCAATAACAAAAAATACCATTAAAAGGGGAAAGTTATAATCATTAATATTACCTAAAGTAACTCATAACTATGTTTCCACAAAGGAGAATATTATTGTGAATTCAATTTTTGGACCTGGAAAAAAATGTTGATAAATATTGAGACTGAAAAAATCACTGATCACGTGAATGTGGGTGATCCAAATAAAGTTAACAACTATAGAACCGTAAAAAAATAGGAATGAAAAATGTCATTGATATCATCAAATATGATGATAATAGGAAAACAATTTATTTCACAATCCTTTTTCAATAGTTGAATAATTTTTCCAAGAAGATATAATCACATTATTTCATTCTATTTGAAAAGAAAAACTCACCCTTGGGTTGTACCTTAATCTATTTACACTTCATCTATTACTCAATGAAATTTCAGTGAATTTTTTATTTTTGAAGTACTAATGGATCATAAAATCCCTAAATTTAATGATAATTCTTTCTATCTACCATTAGCTATCAACTCCACAAAATGGTTAGCATATGGTATGCATAAATAATCATATGGTGAAATAGTACATTAATCTCTAAAGTCTCATCCAGGTTTCATATTTTTTCCACTCTATAAATAGATAACCTTATGACCCTTCCAAAAGATTATGATGGAAAAAATTAAGAATAATGTCGTTGAATGTTCAAAATTAACTTATCATTAATCCCCGATATATCATATTAGAACTAGATTGTCATATTCCAAAATTGTGAATACCTTCATCATATATTCCTTTACAACATTGTATTAACCTAACTTACCATAATAAACTATAGAAAACATAATTGTTTCCACATTTTTCAAATAAAAAATAGATTATTAGATATATTCCATCAATAAAAAAATTATGTAACATCCATTAATGATATCATTAAAAACTTTTTCAATAAATTTTTTATTAGATCTGAGGTCATCAGTACTATTGAATATAATTTATCTAAAGAAATCATCCCTTTATATCAACATCATTATCTCAATATTAGAATCATAATAAAGGTTTTCTTTACCTTAATCATGTGTTTTCCATGAATATCACATTTCCATGAAATAAATTTTCCAATTCATCAAATTTTTTAAACATATTATGTCAAATACATAATGAAAAACATACACTGAAAAATCCAATGATATTATTGAATTTTTATAACATAGTTATTGAATCCAAATGCATAAATACTGCAATATATACACTTTAGTGACTAGAATGGAATATTTATTTCCTTGGTCTATAAGTTAATTATTTTTTAATGGAATTTAGTTGGTGAATTCTCATGTTTCCAATACAGAAATCATTTAACTCCTCAACAAGGTGACACTCTATGAACTTCCATTCCAGATAGATAAAATCTTCCCCTTTATTTTAAATATTAATCTGGGTTCTTATTCCCAACATCTTGACATGTATGAATATGAATAATATTTTCTCATTTTTAATTACCATATAAACATTATAAAATTTTAATCATCCTTTTATTCAATGTGTTAGGAATATTACTGTTGTTCATGTTGTTAATCATATATCTCGATATCCAATTATGCTAATCAAAATATCTTTAACTGTATTCATCATCCAATTTTGGTTATAATAGTCACCAAAATTTTCCATTAGATTTTGTGTTAACATGATTTATTAATGTTCTACCCATCAATTAAAACCAAAAATATACTTCGAGAAATAATAATCATAGTGGATAATAACATAATCATGAAAAATTAATTGTTGGAAATGTAATCATGAAAAACAATTATTAATCTATAAAACCTTAGGTTTATCCTAGGTTGATCATATTAATCATCTATTTAAATCATTGATGATAGTTTGTAATTAGTTTTTGGATTTCCAAATCATATCCCCCATGATTGTCAAACCAAATGTGTAGTAATGCCCATTCTCGTGCACGAGTTCCTAATCGATTCAAGCTAAATATGAGGTTTTCAGAGTTGTTTACCCTAGGTTCATCTATGCTAGATCCATGTCAACTTTTGTTATCTAAAAATGGATTAATTTATTGGAAATTACTCATTATATCCTTTACCAAAATTCAAATAAATTTTCCTATACTTTGACTAATCCACAATATTATCCTTAAATATGTTTATAGGGATTTGGAAGAGGGTTTATCATCCTAGTTTCCAAAGTTAAACCAAAACATTCAATCAATACTTACTATATAAAACCATGATTTTTTATATATATATTGAATTATTTTTTATGAATATTCAATACATTAGACAAATACATGTATTAGGATTGTAATAGTTTATTTCCTTTGGAAACATGGAAACATAATCATTAAACTTGTTTAATGATCCTCAATATGTACCTTAATTATATTCCTTATTGTAATAAAAAATAGATTTTTTTCATACACATAATCATAGAAAATCTTATCTCAAGGATACCCAACATGACATGTATAACATGTATGTCTTGGGATTACCACCCATGTATCTCCTTTAATCTTGGGATAACCAGCCCTGTACCATTCTTTTTGCGCTTTTCCTAACAACCCATGTACCCACATTTTCAGGAATAGAATGACCACCCTCTCACCCTCCTATTTGAGCATGGGTTTACCACCCATGTACCATCTTAGCACATAGAGTATGTATCTTTACCCAGTTCATTGAAGCAAGATATAGGTCTCCATCATTCATAATGAAAAAATATATTTATGTGTTCCACAAAAACATAAAACTTTCATCATTTCATGACCAATGAAATGAAATGATTTTCATATAAATTTCATTATATCATATCCTTTATAAAAGATACATGTATCATAATCATTTCATCATTGAATAAACCGGTAAGGAATACAGGTTTCATAATCATTTCGCCATGGTATAACGTATGGATGAATAAAGGGTTTTGTGAAAATCATTTTATCACAAAAACAAACCATTTATAGGCATAATAATAACTTTATCGTTGGTTCATATCCATAGAAAAGCATAAGTTACATCAATGGATGTCCTGTTATATGGGTAAGTGTTTTGAAAGATTATTTGGATCAGTTATTAAGGAAGAAAACCTTTCTTTTAAAATAACATTTTATAACATAAAACAAATTCTAAATAATTTTATTTTAAAATAAAATTTAATTTTTTTAGTTAAATCTTCAAAAAATAATTTATAACATTTCTTGAGGAAAAAAATCATCTTAGCTTTAAAAAATAGGTTTTAAAATAATAAAACATTTTAAAATTCTTTTCAATTTGAAATAATTTATTTAAAATAAAAAAATATAAAAAATATTAAGGAAATAATTTTCATTGAAAGGAACTTTGAAAAATTGTCAACAGACCATAAAATCAATGAGTGTTCATAATAATGGGAAGTATTGTTGATGTTATGAGTGTATAAAAAAAATATTTTTTTTACATTGTAAGAAACCAAATATTCGTTAAGGTATGTTTTCCTTTTTTTTCTGGAGTTTTTAAGAAAAATGATTTTTCTGGAAATTTCCAAAGTACACGCCGTGTACTTTATGAGTACACGCCGTGTACTCTGATCCGGCTCGAAGCCATGTGCTGGCCATACCTGGGCCACACTCACGGTGTGTAGGGGTGACGTGGAGGCCGATTTTGGCGGAGTACGGAAAGGACCCAGTACACGTCGTGTACTCTAAAAGTACACTCCGTGTACTTTTTTTTTTACTAAATGGACCGGGTTCACGACTAACCCCCAATTTCATCTTGTTCTCTAGTTTCCGTCCGTCTGAAGCGACCCGTACAACCAAATCTTCCCCAAGCTTCCACCTCGCCGTCCGTTCTCCGATTCGAACACGGTCGATTGAGTTAGAAGCGCAATTGTGAGTTCTTCCTTCTACTTGAGCCTTGTTTCTTGATTACTCATTGTTTTTAAGATATCGTAGGTTGAGAATTTTGTGCTTTTTCTCAGATCTACGTCGTTATAAGGGGAATCTTTTTTCGTGGTTCATGTATATCGATCACCTAGGATCGAGGTAGGTGGTTTGTGCATTTCTGTAGAAAGTTGATGAATATTTTGTGCAAATTCCACCAATACCCTTGAACTGGGTATTGCGTGTTCCTGTTTTTCCCTTGTTGTATTGCCTACTTTGCTTGATTGCTAGAGTAGATGTTTTGCCTGTGATTATGGTAGATTTACTTTAAATTGAATGTTTGTTATTCTTGTTCTGCCTATTTGGCGTTTTTCCAGTTTCCATGCCTAGTTGTAGGATTGTGGACGGTTTCCTTGTTTTGCTGCTGAGCCTTAGTTGATAGCCAAGTAGTTCTTGAGGTTTACTTGGAAGATGCACACGCGCTGAGCATGTTTAGTTTCACTCAAGACTATGAGAACCTAGAGTAGTATACCAAAGGGAGAATTGACGGAAGGACTTCTCCAGAGTGTCTTTAAATTACGATGCGAGACCACATGGGGAATTGACGTTGAGTGCTTCCTCAGAGATTCTGTAGTTCCTCGAAGTGGGCCACAGGGGGAATAAACGTTGAGTGCTTCCCTAGAGATCCTTTAGCACGATATGAGACTATATGGGTAATTGACGGTGAGTGATTCCCCAGAGAGTCTATTAATTTCAGAGCTGAACCAGAGGGGTGAGACTGCGTGTGCCTCTTAGAGGGTTGTTGGTACTTATAAGCTGAACCATAGGGTTTAGGCTGTGAGAGCTACCCATAGGGTTACCTATTTTCTTCTTATTACTAACTTCTTACTTGTGTACTTTATTTGTTAGAACTATGGATAGTAGCTGCTTGTGCTTTCCTGTTTACTCCTTCTTATTTTATTACTTGCCTTGTATTCATTGACTGATAGACACAAATATTTGGGTGATTACCTACTGGGATTGTATCTCACACCCTGTTTGATCCATGCTTTTGGGCCTAAGCAGACTATGTTGCTACAATTATAGATAAGGGAAAGCGCCCTTCTACTTCAGGATCTTGATTGCACTGGAGCTGGAGAGCATGGGACCGAGCCGGGGCTCGCGATGCTAAGGAGTTTATTTTGTTTTTCTTTTGCACTTGTTTTCAGTTGTATTCCAACATGTTGTTGTGTTTTCTGCTTTCCATAGATACTTGTACCTGCTGCATCATTGTAATCATTGTTATATATATTCATTTCTTCTGCTGTTTGGTTTCTTCTGTTATGCATGTTGTTACTGCTTTTGCTGTTGACTGTTGCTTTTTTCGTTGTATACCTTTCCGAATGAGGGAATAGTTTCCCCACCGACTCACCAAGGCCCTCACTGCTAGTCGGCAGCCTCTGACATTTGGGGAAACACACTTGAGGTCATGTGGCGAACCAGGTATAGGGCACCAGTGGAGGGGCTCCAGATTCGGGTTGTTACAAAGTGGTATAAGAGGTGGTTATTTTCTCTTGCTTTACTATTTGGAGACTTTAGCCAAGGATAAGATAGATTCGGTACTTGGTTTTAAGCTGTGCTCGGGAGTAGCTAACCCGTGTACAGGTAAAGACCATACTACCTCGTTAATTACAGTTTGCTGGTTTTGAGTTTGATGGTTGATATGTTTTCACCTATAGTGATTCGCATGACTTGTGCGGTTATTGTTTTGATGTTTCAGTTCTATTTCTGTCGCAACCTGATGAGATGAGGGTATTCCTTCTCATGCATCATATAGACACTTTTAGAAATCACATGCCATGCATTCTTGTCATGTCATCTAGGGTGAATTAGTGATTACATGCTGTTGTGATAGGCCTTTTGTAGATTATGCATGCTGTTATGATAGATGCTGATAGAATCTCTGCTGTTATGTTAGAGAGCTGTTTTTTCCCTTGTATGTGACAACTAGAGATGCCGAGCTTTGATTCGCGGGGAGTATGGGCCCTCAAGAATCGGAATTTGGCACCTCTTTTCCTTGTTTTTAGTGGTTCTGGGAGTTTGAGCAGTTTCTGAGCTACTGCCCAGAAAAAACCAGAATACACAGCGTGTACTTTTTGGATACACGCCGTGTAGTTTTCAGGCCGTGTCACTGACCGTGTGAGAAGAACATGGTGTTGTGGGAGTAACTTCGGGAACACACCGTGTATGATTGATACACGTCGTGTAATTTCGGAGCTGTGTACCTGGCCGTGTCACTAACAACACAGGTCGGGGAAGCTCGGGTAGAACACGCTGTGTCCTTAGGGAACACACCGTGTAGTCCTATCTAGGTACCCGACCATGTCACGAACAACATGGGACGACATTACCTTCTTTTCCACATGATGTGTTTGTTCGGAACACGCCGTGTAGTCTTGTCCAGGTACCTGGCCGTGTCACGAACAACACGGGACGAGGTCACCTTTCCTATACACGCCGTGTTTGTTTGGAACATTCCATGTAAGGTTCAGCCGTGTAGATGGACTTGTGTTTAACAACACGGTCCACTGAAGCCTTCTCCACTACACGCCGTGTCCATAGTAAACACGTCGTGTAGTCTCAGTTTAAGAAAAACCGTGTGGGTTAGCCGTGTAAGGAGACTCAGGCAGGGGAACAGTTTTAAGGTACACACCGTGTGTGGGTTCAACACGCCGTGTAGTTTGAAGTGTACACGACTTGTAAGGCAAGAGTACACACTCATGTTAGTGGGTTAATAAGACACGCTGTGTAGTTTTATACACACAGTGTAGTCAAGTTTTGTAAACTTGTGTGTTTTTCTTCCCCTGTTTCCTTTTTGTACTCTTGTGTTCTCTGTCCTTGTTTTCCTGATCTAAGGTGTACTTTTGACCTTTCAGGGCTATGCCTTCGAGACGTACTCTGGTCATATGTCTGTCGTCGGGCAGTGATCAGATGCCAGATATGGCTGATCAGGGACTTCCTACCGATCCTCCAGTCGGGCCAGCCTTGGCACCGGCTGTTATAGCAGTTGTAGGTGCTGATGCGAAGTTTAGGGAAGGTTTTATGAGGATGATGCAGGCCTTCCTGGGAGCGCCGCCTCCTACCATGTCTATGGCAGACTTGACGTGGGTTTTCCAGCAGCAACATCCTCCTACTTTCTTGGGGTAAGGAGGACCTCAGGCTACGGAGTCATGGCTGGAAGCCATGCTGACTATCTTCGACCATCTAGAGACACCTCCAAAGAGGCGGGTCAAGCTCACCACCTATATGCTCCGAGAATCCGCCAAGAGGTGGTGGGACATGATCTCACAGGCGGGTCAGCAGCAGGTTATGGCTTGGGAGGAGTTCCATCATGTGTTTTATGACTATTTCTACCCGGAGACCCTGAGGTCCGACCGAGCCCGGGAGTTCATGAGCCTAGAGCAGGGTACTCTTTCTGTCATGAAGTATTCCGCTCGTTTCATCGAGCTGCAGCGCTTCACGCCCCTCCGGGATGGGAGTGTGGTGTTCTTAGCAAGGATGTTTGAGGATGGTCTTAGGCGGGAGATCCTCTCATAGGTGAACATCTTCCAGCTGACTTCCATTACTTCTATCATCAACCAGGCACTGATTGCGGAGCACAATCTGAGAGACTCTGGAGCTACAAACCAGGGCAGTTCTTCTTCCAGAGCTAGTCTTCCTCAAGACGACAGCAAGATGCGACGTAGAGATCCTACACACAGTGATCTGAGGAAGCGAGATGCATCGTCAGGCAACCAGGTGACTTGCTACCAGTGTGACCGGTCAGGGCACACGAGGCCGCAGTGCCACAGGGACCCCGTGGAGTGCCGATCTTGTAGAAAGATGGGTCACCTTCAACGTTTCTGCCAGGTCTTCTCTCCAGTAGCTGGTGACCGGGGTTCTTCCACAACTCCTTGTTTAGGAGCAGCACCACCAGTTTATCATCAGTTGGGGAACTGGAGTTCTTCCAGCCATTCGGACTAAGGTGGGGGTCGAGGCCATGGTGGTCAGCCACCAGTTCCTCAGCACCAGCAGGGAGGTTTAGCTCAGAGTGGTTAGCCAGGGGCACAGGGCCGCGATACAGGCCAGTCCTTCACCGTGGAGCAGACTTATCAGGAGCAGGATCCCGACCCTTCTATTGTTCGAGGTACAATTTTAGTAGCCTCAGTTTTATCTTCAGCCCTTTTCGATACTGGTGCTACGTATAGATTTATCTCTGTTTCTGTTGTGGAGGGCCTTAGGCTCTGTAAATTTTCTTCAGTCGACTCGTTGACACTAGACACACCTTTTGGGATGAGTATATCTAGTGTATGCCAGTGTAGAGAGTGCCCTCTCAAGGTTTCAGGGTATCGCTTCTTATGGTATCTCTATGTCCTAGAGATGACAGGCTATTATGTCATCCTTGGCATGGATTGGTAGATTCCCTTTCAGGCAGTCGTCGACTGTTATCGCCACAGAGTGAGCTTCGTTTCACCAGAGGGAAAGTCTTTTCTCGATAAGGGCGAATGGGATGTTCGGGTGAGTCAGGAAGGACTCGAGCATCTTGGGCTAGGAAGGGTGATGGCCCAGATTTCTAGTCTTCATATGGATGATCAGGGGATTCCACAGTTGGATTTTCCTCCAGTGGTGGATCCTTTCAGGGACATCTTTCCAGAGGACTTTTTAGGTTTTCCTCCGGAGCGTGGGTATAATTATCTATTGAGCTTGTACTAGGAGTGGCACCGGTGTCCATTCCTCCCTATAGGATAGCTACACCCGAGTTGTAGGAGCTAAAGAAGCAGTTGGAGGAGCTACGGGCTAAGGGTTTCATCCGACCCAGTACTTCTCCTTGGGGTTCACCTATCCTGTTTGCAAAGAAGGCAAACGGTACCCTTCGGATTTGTGTGGATTATTAGAATCTAAACCAGTTTATGGTCAAGAACCGATATCCTTTTCCGAGAATTGACAACCTTTTCGATCGGCTTCGAGGAGCCTGAGTATTCTCGAAGATTGACTTGATGTCCGGTTATCATCAGTTGCACGTTAGACCATCAGATATACCTCTGATAGCCTTCAGGAGCAGGTATGGTCTATACGAGTATACAGTCATGCCGTTCAGTCTCACGAATGCACCTGCAGTTTTCATGGCACTGATGAACTGAGTGTTCCATCATTACTTGGACTCCTTTTTCGTGGTCTTCTTGGACGATATCTTGGTGTACTCTCACACTTGACACAACCAAGACACACATCTTGAGATCGTTTTGAGTACATTGAGAGAGCATCAGCTTTATGCTAAACTCTCAAAGTTCCACTTATGGATGGATCAGATTCACTTCTTGGGTCACGTCATCTCAGAGGCAGGAGTATCAGTGGACCCAGAGAAAGTGAGAGCTGTAGTTTCCTGGGAGCAACTAAAGAACGTCTTTGAGGTACAGAGTTTCCTAGGGATGGCTAGGTACTAAAGATGCTTCATTCAGGACTTTTATCGTCTAGAAGCACCTTTGATAGTTCTGACCAAGAAGGGGGCGAAGTTCTTATGGTCATATTCTTGTGAGTCAGCCTTTCAGGAGCTAAAATGGAGGTTGACGTCAGCACTGATACTAGTCTTGCTGGAGCCAGGAAAGAACTACACTATTTACTGTGATGCTTCAGGTATCGGGCTGGGAGTTGTGCTTATGCAGGGGGATGGAGTCGTTGCGTACGGGTCTCGGCAGTTGAGGCCACATGAGAGGAACTACCCTATGCACGATCTGGAGTTGACAGCTGTTGTTCATGACTTATGCTGTTGGAGACACTATCTGTTGAGAGAGCACTTTGTGGTCTTCACTAACCACAAGAGTCTCAAGTATATTTTCACTCAGCGGGATCTGAACCCGAGACAACGCATGTGGGTTGAGTACCTTCAGTATTTTTATTTAGAGCTTGCCTATACGCCGAGGAAAGGAAATGCAGTGGCAGATGCGTTGAGAAGGAGAACTTAGATTCAGGTAGTTCAGGAGGCCAGCAGTGAATGCCAGCTGATGGCTCTATTCTCTGAGATGCATCTGGAGGTGCACAACAGACAGGGACAAACTTTCTTATCTTATGTAGCTGTTACCTCTACACTTCTTGATCGAGTACGGATGATGCAGCTATCAGACTCTGAAGGCTTATTCCTGTGGGAGAGTGTGTCAGGAGAGGACCCTCTTCCCAGATGGGCAGTGGGTAAGTATGAGATCTTGCGTTTCCAGGGATGTGTATGGGTGCCAGCAGACATACGTGAGGAGCTGATGCAGGATTTTCATTCCTCAGTTTGGGCAGTTCATCCTGGCGTCACCAAGATGTATCGGGATCTTCATTTCCAATATTGGTGGCCAGATATAAAGAAGGATGTTGCTGATTTCATTATGAGATGTTCTACTTATCAGCAGGTGAAGGCAGAGCATCAACGACTAGCAGTCCTTTTACAGTAGTTACCCATTCCGGAGTGGAAGTGGAATGATGTCGCAATGGACTTCGTGACTGGGTTGCCGAGGATGCATCGAGGGAACGATGCTATTTGGGTTGTCGTCGACAGGCTTACGAAGGTTGCGCACTTATTGACAATTAAGGAGACCTTCATTGTTGATGATCTAGGGCAACTTTACATCCGAGAGATCGTTCATCTACATGGAGTTCCACGCTCCATTGTTTCAGACAGGGATGCACGCTTTACCTCTCAGTTCTGGCAGGGACTTCAGAAGGCCTTAGGTACACATGTACTTTTGAGTATAGTATACCATCCCAGACTGATGGCCAGTCCGAGCGCACGATCCAGGTGCTTGAGGATATGCTCCGAGCTTGTATCCTAGACTTTGGCGGTTCTTGGGAGAAGCATATCCCTTTGGTGGAGTTCGCCTACAACAACAGTTTCCAGGCAACCATTCAGATGGAACCAAACGAGGATTTGTACAGTAGGCTATGCCGATCACCCTTATGCTAGCTGCAGGCAGGAGAGACAACTTTGTTGGGACCTCGTCTCATTCAGGAGACCTTAGAACAGATAGTGCTAATTCAGAAGAGGATGGCTATGGCACAGTCTCGACAAAAGTCTTATGCTGATCAGCGGAGACGACCTCTGGAGTTCAAGGTTGGGGATCAGGTTTTCCTACGCGTCGCACCAAGGTTGGGACACAAGAGGATTCAGAGACAGGGTAAGCTTTCACCATGGTACGTCAGACAATTTGAGGTCGTCGAGAGAGTGAGATCGGTCGCCTATCGGTTACAGCTACCTCAGAGGTATTGGGCCATGAACGACCACGTCTCTCAGCTCCGACGTTACTTTTCAGACCTGTCTCACGCCTTTCAACCCGAGGAAGTCGAGCTTGAAGCAGATACGTCATTCAAGGAGCATCCTATCCAGATTGTCGATCGCAGTACAAAGGTTCTCCGTGGGCAGTCTATTCCTCTGGTATGAGTGCTATGGCAGCACGGGCGAGTATAGGATGAGACATGGGAGAGGGAGGCTAATGTATGGTTGTAGTGGCCGGAACTGTTCAGGGATTCTTCTTCTACGCCCCATTAGGGAAATTTAGGGATGAATTTCTTTAAGGGGGAAGTTTGTAAGAACCTGGATCTTTATTCAGGTATGTTTTCCTTTTTTTTCTGGAGTTTTTAAGAAAAATGAATTTTCTGGAAATTTCAAAAGTACACGCCTTGTACTTTCTGAGTACATGCTGTGTACTCTGATCCAGCTCGAAGCCATGTGCTGTCCATACCCGGGCCACACACACGGTGTGTTGGGGTGACGTGGAGGCCGATTTTAGCAGAGTACGAAAAGGACCCAGTACACGCCGTGTACTCTAAAAGTACACGCCATGTAATGTTTTTTACTAAACGGACCGGGGTCGTGCCTAACCCCCAATTTCATCTTCTTCTCCAGTTTCCATCCGTCCGAAGTGACCCATATAGCTGAATCTTCCCTGAGTTTCCGCCTCGCCATCCGTTCTCCGATTTGAGCACAGTCGATTGCATTGGAAGCGTAGCGGTGAGTTATTCCTTCTACATGAGCCTTGTTTCTTGATTCCTCCTTGTTTTCAAGATATCGTAGGTTGAGCGTTTTGTGAGTTTTCTCAGATCTACGTCATTCTAAGGGGAATCTGTCATCATGGTTCACATATATCGATCACCTAGGATCGAGGTAGGTGGTTTGTGCCTTTTCGTAGAAAGTTGATGAATATTTTGTACAAATTCCACTAATACCCTTGAATGGGGTATTGAGTGTTCCTGTTTTGCCCTTGTTGTATTGCCTACTTTTCTTGATTGCTAGAGTAGATGTTTTTCCTGTGATTATGGTAGCTTTACTGTACCTTTAATGTTTGTTATTCTTGTTCTGCCTATTTGGCGTTTTTCCAGTTTCCATGCCTAGTTGTAGGATTGTGGACGGTTGCCTTGTTTTGCTGCTGATCCTTAGTTGATATCCAAGTAGTTCTTGAGGTTTACTTGGACGATGCATGCGCATTGAGCATGTTTAGTTTCACTCAGGACTGTGAGAACCTAGAGTAGTAGACCAAAGGGAGAATTGACGGAAGGACTTCTCCAGAGTGTCTTTAAATTGCGATGCGAGACCATAGGGGGAATTGACGTTGAGTGCTTCCTTAGAGAGTCTGTAGATCCTCGACGTGGGATACATGGGGAATAGATGTTGAGTGCTTCCCCAGAGAGCCTTTAGCACGATACGAGACTATAGGGGGAATTGACGGTGAGTGCATCCTTAGAGAGTCTATTAATTTCAGAGCTGAACCAGAGGGGTGAGACTGCGTGTGCCTCTTAGTGGGTTTCTGGTACTTATAAGTTGAACCATAGGGGTTAGGATTTGATAGCTACCCAGAGGGTTATATGTTTTCTTCTTGTTGATGACTGCTTTCTTGTGTACTTTATTTGTTAGAACTATGGATAGTAGCTGCTTGTGCTTTCCTGTTTACTGCTTCTTGTTTTATTACTTGCTTTGTATTCATTGACTGATAGGAACAAATATTTAGGTGAATTCCTACTGGGATTGTATCTCACACCCTGTTTGGGCCATGCTTTTGGGCCCAAGAAGAATATGTTGCTGTAGGTATAGATAACGACAAGCGCCCTTCTACTTCAGGATCTTCATTGCGCTGGAGCTGGAGATCATGGGACCGAGCCGAGGCTCGTGATGCTGAGGAGTTTATTTTGTTTTTCTTTTTCACTTGTTTTCAGTTGTATTCCAACACATTGTTGTGTTTGATGCTTTCCATATATACTTGTACCTGCTACATCATTTTCATCATTGTTATATATATTTATTTCTTCCGCTGTTTGGTTTCTGCTGTTATGCATGTTGTTACTGCTTCCGCTGTTGACTGTTATTCTTTTCGCTGTATACCTTACCGAATGAGGGCATAGTTTCCCCACCAACTCACCAAGGCCCTCACTGTTATTCGGCAACCTCTGGCTTTCGGGGAAACACGCTTGAGGTCATGTGGCAAACTGGGTACGGGGCACCAGTGGAGGGGCTCCAGATTCGGGTTGTTACACACATATTTGACTAAATCTAAACATGAATTGATTTTAAAAATGAAATGAATATTCCTTTGATTTTTTTAAAAAAAAATTAAAACATCGATAAAGGTGTATTTTATAAATCTTATTAGAAAAAATGAAACATTTTTGAAATCAATTTGACAAAATGTGGTTTTGAAAGAAAATTGATTTTAGATTGAGGAGAGGAATCGATCCATCATTTATTTAATTTTTTTCTCAATTATATTAAGTACCAAAGATCCTAAAAATCATAATATTACATTAAAATAACAATAATAACTATAGGATAAGAAAAATTAATGGGTTTATTGAGATATGTATCATAAGATTTCATCATTTGATAATTAATTATGAACAATCACGATAAATAATGATATTGTAACATAAAATTGATACCATCTTGGAAACATTGAATCATAATGTTCAAGATGGATTAAAATAAAATGAAACTTAAAAGATTGTAAGGTTGAATAAATTCAGGATTTTCTCTCTAAAGGTGTTTTATATATGGATCTAGAAAGAATATAGTTTCAATGTATAATGTTCGTCTCAAATAAGGAAAATTTAGAAAATAATCCATTACCGTTTTGTCAAAATTTGAACCGTAAGAGAGATCATAAAATACACATATAAACCATAATAATATAATAATAAGTATCATAAAATAAATTAATGGGAATTATATACACCAAATCAATGAAATACATTGTGAATATGTCTTCTGCCTCAAATAAAATAATGGTGAGACAGAAACCCTTTATCGTATGTCTTGACTTCCTTCGTACTCTTAAAATCCTCCTATATAATAAATATAAGATTATTATACATCTATTATTAAACCATATTGAAATATATCACACCTTATCTTATTTTATTATGACTTTTTATTACCCATATATAAACAATTCCATGTTAACATTATATATTGGGTAATAATTGCTTTATTTTTGTTATTTGTTTTGATTTGATATATTTTTTGTCCTCTTGATCTCATCATGGATCCATTATATAATAGTGATAAAAAAATATAATTATAATATATATTCAGTGCATATATATTTATATAAATCTATAAAATTTAGTAACTGGAAATGAAATACATCGTTTATGGAGATGGTAGGCCATACGTTTGCATGAACATTGTTTTTCATTATCTTTTTGGGATAAAAGAAAGAAAAATAAATGATAATTATCACCATTATAGATCAATTTTTATATAATATATATCCAAATTATTTATTGAACCCATTCTTAATGCATTCCATGTAAAGTGTTAATTAATCACAATGCTCCATGACGTAGTATTATGTCGTAAAAAAGAGCATCATTATCGTATACGTTCAAAATGAAGAGTATAGAGATATGTGTGATACAATAATTGAAGAATCATAATAACATCCTATGAATAAAATATATCATATATATATATATATTAAATATGTCGTTATGACCATCCATGAGAGGTGGTAATGAAAAAAATAATGAAATTGGTTCATGGGGTAGTAGTCCACCGTACACATGAAAGATGATTTTATAACCCCTTTATTAAAATTGGTGATGATTATAGGTCATGAAAATAAAATAACACAATATTAATATTTGAATTTTAATATTTTTATTATATAATCAGGATATAATATGAATTTTTTAATGTGGCTAAAGAAATAAAATTAAGATGCTCGTTGAAGAACATTACATATTCTTTACATATTCTCCTTATTTTTTTTTCACTAAATCCATACTAGAATTATAGTATGAAAAAAATTAGGCTCCTATAAAGGGTTTAGGGTATTTTGGATGTGATTTGGGTAGGTCTTTTATAACCCCAAAGAGGTTTCATTGTGTGACTAATGGAGGAGAGTGAGTGCACAATATAGTTTAAGATGAGTGAGATTCTTGTAAATACTCAAAATTATTCACTATTGGGAGGTAAATATTACTTAATGGGGATATAAAATAGATATTTAAAAGGTTTTATGGATTATATGGTCATGGAACACCTCCATTAAACCATAAATAACATGTTTTAATAAATTTATATCTTAACTTCTATGTTTCCTAATTTTTTTTGGGTTTTCACTACGGTAACTACTTTTGGAACATAGGTAATTTGTACATTAAACATAAAAACATTATGCTTGTTATATCATTTGTAACCTAATTTTATAAAAATAAAATTAAATTTATCAAATAATAAATCCCACATGTTTTGAAATTAATTTTAGCACAAGTGAATTTAACGTGTAAAAATACTACATTAACCATAACATTGTAACATGATTTGTACTATTTAAGGGTAAATATATTAATTAAAACATATCAGTTGGTTGACGAATGGACCATATTTGTTATTTATGAAAATTTAAAAATAACTTGGAAGAATATATAGTTTTTTGTACTTTTTAAATAATTTAATAATTTAGAATTTATCATAAAACAACATTAATGTCAATTTTTAAAATTTTCATTTAAATTGAATTTAAAATAAAATATCAACACTATTATGGACTTATAATATATTATGAACACACCTATGTAATGTAATATATTTATATAAATAACTAATTGAACATAACAATTCATTCATGTAACTTTACTTTTAATTTTTTAGTATCAATTATTTTATTTAATGTTAAAAAAATATTTCTGAGTTTTCATTCTCTTTACTTAACTTATTATATTGGTCATATTAATAGGAAAGTGGAATGGAATTTACATATTTAAAATAATATATTAAAAATTATAAAAATAAACTCCATAAATAAAATTAATATAATATTTTAAATCATTTTTAATTTTATCATTCTAGTTTAACCCCCAGTAAATCCATTTTACCATAGTTTCAGTAAATAAGTTTTTCTACAATCACTATTCATTTGGTAAAAACTTATAATTATATTATTAAAAACTAAAAATTATTATGATTTAAAATTAAAAAAAATCAAATTTTCCAAATCCAATTCACTAAATTCAAAAAAATATATTTAAAATTAATCCCTTAGACATAATGAAAATATGGTTTTTTAATGTGAAAATATTAAAATTTTTAAGAAGCTATTAAATCTAAAATTTATAGGAAAATTATTCCAATAACCTAAATTATATTAATAAATATACAAAAGGAATAAAAATACTTTAAAAAAGATTTAAATATAATTCAACTGCATAAATAAAATAAACAAAAACTGGTTTTCAATTAAAACTTGGTATTTTTTACTAATCACCAAGAAATGAAACATTTCAAAAAAATGATAAAAATTAACCCTAACATAATGTTTTTATTATAGTTAAAAAAATTAAGTTCATTATTTCAAATGAATTTTCTAAATTTTTTAAAAATTAGTTTTAAATTAGGTGTGCAGTGCACGATTAACACATCTTTCCAAAAAATATAGTTTTTTTGAGAGCATTTCTTACAAATTTAAATGATTCTTATTTAATTTATAGTAAATATATAACATATGAATTAATGTAACTATATATTTTCATAATTTAGTTAAAATTATACATATGAAACATTCTAACTGCTAGGTGGTATATATTAAAAAATAATATTTAAATAATTTGACATGTTTTTTAAACTATTTGTTGTGTGTAATGAAATATAAAAACATTGTTGTGTATATCAAAAGGTAAACTCTATGTTGTGTACAACATGAAATATCTAAATTATTATGTTCATTTGAAAACTAATTTCACAAAATATCAGGGTGTTACAAAAACCATCAATAACTAGAACATGAAATATATCCAAGGATTAATGTAATAAAATGGATAATGATAATGGGTTTGAAAAGTATGTAATTAATAATGAATTATATTATAATCAAATTCTAGAATCATTTTCCCAATACATCTTAAAAATAATTCCAATTCCTTTTATGAAGGCTTTATAAATAATTGTGAATGCATACACCCAATGACTAAACGAGTTTATTTTATGCGACCTACCAATGCATCAATGGTAAATAATGGGACTTGACCATCATATACTATGTAAAATACATTCATCATAAGAAATAAATCAATAAAAATATAATACATAATCAACATAACATTCATATAGAAGTGTTACTATAAAAATGTCAATATTTTATCCAGTTGATATATAGAACAATATGACCATAATCCATCAAGAGAAATACTTTGGATAGAATTATCAAAATATATTCTCGGTAAAGTATAATAATTATAAAATGATGTTTTCATTTATTAAAAAAACTATAAAATGACCATTGATCATTAATTTGTAAACATTTTAAAAAAAATTCTTTTCTTTTGTTAATAATTTAAAACAAAATTTCTACAATATTGATAAACATACATTAATTTAAAAATAACATGAAAACATATAAATAATTATTCAAAAAAATAATTGTCATGATTATGGGAACATATATTTATTCTATATATGTTAAAATAGATCATTTTTCACACTTTTGGAAAAATCAAGACGTGAATCACAAATATTTTTTTTCAAATTCCATTAAAAATTATAATGAATGTAAAAAAGTAGTTAAAATGACCTTTCAAAATATTTGAAATATAAATATAAACATTCATAAAGTATTTCAAAAACATTGAAATGGAGGATAAATTTTCTAAATAGAAAAAATTAAATCAACGTTTTATATGAGAATCTCTTACTTCACATATGAAATGATTTTGTATGTTCTCTAACTCATGAATAATAGAATTATATAAAACTAATAGTAGTTGAAGGACCAAGGGTTTATGGTTCATTGATATATTTAATATTAACGTTGATATAATTATATTTCTTATATGAAAAATAAAATTTTACATTTTTCATTTAATGGTGGACATTAAAAATGAATCATATCACTTTTGGAGGTGGTTGTACACACATAAGAATGAGAGACACTATCCTTTGTTATAGTCATAAGAATAAGAAGGAAATTAATATATTTTAACTAAATAATTATAATTATCTGAATAATATCATATATATTCATTAAATCTATAATAACAACCATAATTTTGAGGCGGTGATGAAAAACAAGACACATATTTTTGTGGAGGTGGTACTCCACACATACGAACAAGTGATGTTTTCAGTACCCATATAATGGAAAAAGATATTAATAATGGATATAAAATAATCATAAAAGAGTATGTATATTTAAGATACTTATGATATTATATCATCACGATTTGGATATAATTTAAAGAGGTATAAGTATAAATATAATGTGAGAAATCAGTTAAGAGTTATAATTTTTATTTGAAAATCCTCTTTTCGATTACACCATACGCCTTCATAGGATGACCTTAGGGGGAGGAAAATAATATATATATAGTGGATAAGGAATATAAGAAGTTATTTTTATAGACAATGTCTTAAATAAGTGTCTTATTATGTGTAAGTAAGAGATGATAAGTGTTTCCCATTTATAAGTGAGGTGGGTCGGAAACTTGTAAAAACTTGAAATATAATATATAATATGTGTCTAACTCTTTTAATATAGATAAAAAATGAATAAGTTATAATATAAATATTATAAGTTAATACTAAAATCAAACAAATTATACATGTTTAGGTGTCAATTTAATATTTCTTTTTTGTTTTAACCCCCTTATTAACCTTATTTAACATAACCACTGTAATAAATATTTTACTAATTAAGTATAATGAATGTAATTTTAAAAATTAAATGTGAAACATAAAGAGACCATTAATGATATTATATAAATTCTCCTACACACTTTATTAAATATGAAATTTTTATAATTTTATAATGATGTACAAATAATTATTAAGAATTAAATACCATTTAAGTCTATTTTCATAACTATTAAAATATATTAAAAATAAATTCATGAAGATAACAATTAAATTCAAATATATAATCTTTATCCTTATCCTCAACTTATATATTATAATTATGAATTAAAGTATTGTTTCACCATAATTAAATATAAATATATTAATTTTAATGTTTTTAATATCATTTATCTTATTTTCCCACTTATTACATAAGAACTATGTATTAGTTGAGTAAAAGGGAAAAGAAATTATATTGTCTATAAAAATTTAAAAAATATTATTATAAAAAAATTTATATAATTTAAAAATAACCACTCACAAATGTTTATATCTTATTTTTATCTCTATGAAAACATATTAGAGATATTAAAAGAAATAGATTCACATTTTATAATATTTCCTAAAACAAATAACTATATTTACCGTAATTAATGGAATGTTGAAAAAAAAATTCATATTTATTAATTCATAATTGTTATGGAAGAATTAATCTCACAGTAATAAATAAATTCAATTATTGTGTTCTTTTGAGACCTTATCACATATTTATATCCTTAATTAAAATGTTGTACCAGTAACTGTAGTGATACACTCTTACCAAGGATACAATTCATTATAACTAAAAATGAAAATAAACTATTTAATAAATGAGAAAATATGTATTAAAAATATTAAATCCACTCTTAATGTATAAATTAGTAAAATTTTAAGAAATTCATTTTAATATTACTAGATTAAAAACATAAAAAATAGTTTCTATAAAAAATTATTTTAGGCTTCACAATGAACTTATACAAAAATAGAAAATAATTCTAAATCCTATGAAATAGATTTTATTATTTTTAATCCAATAGATTTTTTTTACTTCAATAACAAATCTAAAATATCATGGAACTTATAAATTACACGATTTAAATAAATGAAATGATAATTTTACAGAATGATCATTTTTTAAATTCACTCAAAAATCAATCATTTCAAAAAAAGTATCAAAAAATCATACTAATCCAATAATGAAATGATTATAAAAAATTATATAATTTATTTAAATTAATTTTTTTAAAATTGGTTGAAATTAAATATAGTATCCATGCGAAAAATAAAATAATAACTAATTTTTAAGAAAATACACTTTAAAGCATGAAATTATAATATTAGCATTAATTACCTAATTATAATTATTAATTAAATTATATGCAATTAAATTTAATATAAAATATACTTATATAATAATAATATTTTATCAATATTAATTAATATGATATATTAAGATAAAAATGCATTATACACATAAAAACATTTTTATAGAAAAATATATATTATACCTAAAAAACATTTAATTTTCAATTATAACCAACTTGTCATTAAATATTCACTTCATTAAGAAAAAGTTTCTACATATAATTCCGAATAAAACTATTTTTATTAATACCCACAAAACCAAGAGCTATATTATAACATTTATATTTAAATAATATTATTTGTATAGTATATCAAGGTTTACTTAAGATTAGTGTTACATGTGGTACTCTCTATTGAAAATAATATTTATGAAATTGTTAAATATTGATTAAAATATAGGGGTGTTATATGTCCCCTATAAAAATTACATCATTACAATTTTAATTTATTCTCTCAAAATGAATTTATCATAAAATTTTAGTAAAATAAGATAGAGAATCTACTATGAACATTAATTTCTAGAAAAAAACTAGAAAACTATATAATTATAATCCTCTATAAGACTTTTAATTGTATTTGATTCACAAAAATCATATATTGGGAGTTGATTGTTGATTTCCATATAATACTCTATGGATTTGAGAAATTATTTAACCATAGAAATACTGACTTTAAGAAAATATATATACTTGATTTATTTCCACTTAATAAGTAAAATTTAATAATTTTTTCTGCCTCAATACATTTTAAGTCTATCTCATCCCTTAATCCATTAAATAATCATTCATGATAAATTTTTTATGGGAGAAGCACTTAATTCAACTCCAAATGTATCAAAAGATCCAAAAAATTATGAAAAGTAATTTCTCTTGTATATTTTTATTAATAAAAATAAAAAAGTTAGCACATGTTATGATAATAGCCCATTTGAATAAAAATTAAAATGAGAAAATAATTTAGTAATCTAAAATGTATCAACAACAATACAAAAATGGTCAAAATAAATCATTCCATAAATAACTGACCTTAAAAATACTCAAAATATTCTTGAAAATGTTCAAAACCAAAAAATAAAAAATACTTGATCACATATTCTTTTTAGGTCAATTTAAATTTTTTTAGCAAATTAAATTAATCACACATATAGTTAGATACCAAAAAATCATCTGATAAAATAATATAATTTGAAAAATAAGAAATTCTTTCCATAAATAACACATATCACCATTAAGCTACAATAAAGTGACATATGATTCCAAAACATACCCCAACCTTTATTCTTCAAATGAAATCCCATATTAGAAAAAAATATTTCCACTTTACTTAATCATATACTATTCTAAATATAGTGATCATATTTAAAAATGGAATATTCACTTAGTTATAAATACACTTTTCAATCAATGTTTATCTTTATACTAAATCATATATTCCCAAATTGTAATAACCCTTTCATCGCACTTAACCATAATTACCTCAATATTAAATATAATATTAACCGAAAAAGTTATTTATATTCTTAAACATATATAAAAATAAAATAAAATAATTCTTTATCAAATAATATTTTCACTAAATCACATAATAAACCCAAGGGTTTCATTACCATTAATTTATCAAAAAATATCATTAATCATATAAAAATACCACAACATAAATCCTAAAATGGGTATTTATGAAATTAAATTTATGATCAACCTTATCCTTATTAACCTGTGATGGTATCAAAAATTATTTAAATATACTCATATGAATCATCATAACCTCTAAAGACACCTAAAAAATTCCTTTGATTCTAACTGTAATGACCCATAACATACACAACCCATAATTACATGATTTAGTTAATATTTTTTCACTTCTTTATATTTCAAGGGTCTTTTTGGTTTATAGTTTTAATGAATTAAGAAACACTCATCTATGTAAAAATATTAAAATAAAAAGGTGAAACTTCCACTAAATTTTCATTTTATTCCTCAAAAATATGTTTTTTAAATTTAAACTCACATTTTATTTAAAACATTTTCACATATTTTCTGGGGGATCCCTATAATAGAAATATAAACCTTTCAATAGTTCTTATACATTATTAATACCCTTGAAAAATATTTGAACATATGGGATAATTGAAAAAAAATCTCATTAAGGGATATAAAAGGAATATACATTGTTTAATCCTTTTTAAATTCATGAAAACTGATAAGGTTGTTTTACTTTTCTCAAAATAATCAGAGTTTTAAATGACCACATACTTAAAAATGAAAATAAATTTTTACCCAAATTAATTCATAATAATATTTTTAAGAATAAATAAATAAATAAATAAATAAATAAATAAATAAATAAACATAATTATTATTGTTATCATCAAAAATTGGAAATATTTCTTTAAAAATAAACATTTTACCCATAAAAAAATATAAAAAATATTTTTCAATCAATACTTATTTTCTTATCATATGAAATAAAATGATTTCCAAAAAAACCAACAACAACTAAAACGTGAAATATATAAAATGATAGAAGTAAAAACATGGATAATAATAATTGATTTCATAATAATGGAATGAATAATACTAGAAATCTTGATCATATTATCAAGGCCTTATTCCAGGTCATCCTAAAAATATAGTAAAAGCCTCAATCCAAGACATCATAACAATTGGGAATCTATACACCAAATACCTAGAATAGTTTTTATCATGAAACCTAATGATTAATTTATGGGATATAGTGGTCCCCTACCATAACATAATAATAAAAATGAATTAATCATATGAAATAAATGAAAAACAACATATTATGTAATACATATAACATTTATACTCACAAACTAGCATATTAAATGTGACTATTTTACCTAGTTGATAAATATAAAAATAAGATCATAATACATTAGTAGAAATAAGTTAGATTTCATCATAATATTATATTCCTACTAATATATAAGAGTCATTAAATAATTCCAACATTGATGAAAATACCATTTATAGAATAATCAATCCATTGTTTGTCAACCTAAGAAAAATATCATTTTCTTTTGCAAAATTTTATATGAAAACGAATGGAATATTAAAAAAATTAACATTATTTCAAATTTATTATTTATAATTATAATTTTATCTCCGAATAAAATAAAATTCATTATTTTATTAAAATTAACTCATGTAATAAATGTTAAAAGAGAATATTTTTGTAAAATTATTAAAAATTCAAAAGTTATTCATATGAGAAAAATTGGGAAGATTCCTTTTAAAAAAATTTATGGAATGCAAAAAATATTTTAAAACTAACTCTATAAATATTTTACACATTAATAAGAAAATATATAAAATGGTTTTCCATAATTTATAGGGAGGATAATGATTTTCAAAGGAAAAAATTAGAACAAGGTTTTAATGGAGAATCCAATTCCATATATCCTCAATCATTTTTTAATTCTATAACTCCTAATTAATAAAATATTTCAATTAAAAACATTATTAATACGACTTTTTTGTTTATAACACTATCATTACACCTTCTATTTCATTTATTAAAATGAATAATTTAGTTACAAAATCATTTATATTTACGTTGGACATTTTGAGGATATTTACTTCATAATCCCAAAAAAACATTGGTATGTAGACAATAGTAAAAGGGTTATTGGTTCCATATTTTCCAGAATATTAATAACAAAATAATTATATATTTTATATTTTAAATAATATTTTATAATTATACCTTAATGGAAAATAGTAAAGATGAATCACATCGCTTCATGGAGGTGCTAGTCCACACGTACTCAAGGATAAATTATCATTTTTAATAGGTGGAAAGTAAGAAAATAACTAATATGTTTATTTTATAGAATTATAAATACATTATTAATTTGATATATATATTCATTAAATAAAGCATAATAACTATCGTTTTTATGCGCCATTGAAAACAACTTACCATTTTGTAGAGGTGGCGGTGCACATACACATACGAGTGAGGTTTTTATTACCTATAGGATGGAAAATGATATAAATAAGGGGTTTTACAAAATTATAAAAAATAATTAACTATATAGAATACAATGATTTTATTATATCATCATGCTTCATATATAATTTAAATAAGTATAAGAAGAAATAAAATGAGAGAACGTTGTTATGATTTTTATGTCTTATTCATAAATGCTATTATATATTACACTATAAGCCTTGATTAGAGGTACGTAGTGTAATAAAAAAATGTATATAATTTTTTCAAGGAATATGGGAATGTAGTTGGTTAGATAATTTTTAAAATAATTTTTTCATGATATTTAAGGAAGAGAAGATATGTGGTTCTCTTTTATAAGTGGGGTTTGTCTCAAACATGTAAATAATTGAAATTTTCATATATAATATTTTTCTAAATCATGTATTATTGATGAATAATGACTTAAATAATAATATCTGGTTTTTTTTGAGAGCTCTTGCAGCGGCGATTTCCAGCGAAACCCTTGATGGCGTAGCATGACCTCGCGGCGGTGCGCCCCCTCTGTGCCTCGGCCAGATGGGGGCAACGACTCTTCTCTGTCAGAGAGTGTGGATCCCTCCTCCTTCCCTGACTTCCCGGAGATTGATGTTTTCCCTAAGGTGCCGAATCGGGTGAATGGTGAGATATCAGTTCCGATTTCCTCTTTGGAGTTCGCGAAGGCGGTGTCGCGGTTGGACCTCATCCTTGTCGCAAGGTTTGGCAAGTCTCGACCTTCAGTGGACAGCTTTCACAGGTTCGTCTCCTCTACCTGGTTGCTTCAAGAACAGGCGGTTTTAGGGATTTTAGACACGAGGAATTTCCAAATCCGTTTCTCCTGTGAAGATGACTTAATTTATGCCTGGTCTTCTGCATCGAGGGTGGTTAATGGTTCCAGATTCTCTCTTTTTCGCTGGTCCTTTGATTTCAATCTCCACCATGATCCTCCTACCATTGCGTTATGGGTCACGCTCCCCGGTCTTGATTTACCATTTTAGAATCCTGCTATCCTCCGTGTCATTGGCAATCTGATCGGGCGTTTCCTGTGTATGGACATGAGAACCTGTGTTTCCTGCCATCCTGTTGCTCCGCGCATCTGTGTCGAAGTAGATGTCTCGAAGGAACCAGTTGAATCGGTCTACGTTGAAGTGGAGGGTGAGATCAGATGGCATCAGTCTGTCTTCTTTGAGTCATGGACTCCTTATTGTGCGAATTGTCGTCGCTTTGGAAACTCAGACCTTCATTGTCGCCGGAATGCCTTCTATAGAAAGGATGCTGCTGCGATAATGGAGGAGGTTCCTGGTTGACGTATGCCACTGAAGATAGGTGGGTCAGTGGAGCTTGCTGTTACTACAACTGCGAAGGATGCAAGCACAGGGGCCCCGAGTGCCAATGCTACTGATTCTGTTCAGAAGGAGGAAAACAATGAGGGTGTCAATCCCTCGGTTGGGGATGTTTTTAAAAGGCTGAAACATGATCTCAATTATGGTGCTGGTGTTGATTCAGGAAGGACAAAGGGTTGTTCAGATACTGATTGTGGCAACTGGATGCTGGCTAAGGAAGGCTGTGAGAATCTTCTGAAGCAAGGCAGTGATGTACCCCTGGATAACAGATTTGCAGGCTTGACTGAGCTGGACTCCAATGACCAGGAAGCACCCTACCCACATCAGGATAGGGCTACTGCTGGTGCTGTTATATCTGATAATATTGGGAATGGGGAAATAGGAGGGGCTGCTGGAGCTCCTGTCATCATGCTTCAGGTGGAACTGGATAAGGGATGTGGTGAGTCACAAGGGAGTGATTTGTTGAACATGGTGCAGGAAAGTCCTGAGGAGGATGCTGAAAAAATCTCAGAGGGGGTGTTGAATGACAATAATAATTCAGAGAAGCAGAATGTCAGGGAGAGATCTTTGAACAGACAGGAATTTGTAGCGGCAAGCTGCAAAAATCAGAATAGCAGGGACCACTATCCGTGTCTGACACCTGTAGACGTTAACAAGCAAAATTCCAAGTTTGCACCCTCCTTGGTGCATGAAGGCACTCTAGGGATGGATGAGGGGAAAGAAAATCAAGGAGGCAGACTAACGAGTTCTATGAAGGAAACATATAGTGACATTCTTAGGAAAGGGGAGAAGAGGGATGAGAGTATTGGGGCTTCCACTGCTCCACCAAAGAGGAAACCCAGGAAAGACTACTCCAACACGCTGAGGACCATATCCACCAGATCATCTACCCAAAATGGAAAGCTGAAATATTTGGATCAGAAGAAGGGACGACAGAACAAAGAGCCAATGTCCCCAGCAAAGTTACGTCTGCGGGAGCAGTATATCCACATGTTAAATCAATACGCTCCACAATCTGAATGGGAGTCGGCAGATCCAGATGAGTTCTCAGAAGGTGGTGGTGATGATGTATTTGATGCTTTCTAAGGTATGAGGCTGTAATGTTTTGTGGTACACTGTCTTTTTATTTTTTCTCTCCTTTGCTCTTTGCACTTTCTTTTTATTAATAAATTTCTACGGGACTGGGCATTCAGCCTAGTCCTGCACCTTCCTTGCTAAATAATAATATATGGATTATTAAGTTTGAATTTAATAATTTTTTTTACACGTTTAGGTTTCTTTTAAAAACTAATATTTTGGTTGAACCCCCTCATTAATCCTGTTCAACTATAACCATTATAAAAAATATTTCACTATTGAAGAGTAATGAATATAAATTTAAATATTTCATATGGAAAATATAATAATCCTGAATTATATTATATAAAATTTAAAATCAATATGATTTAATATAATAATTTTATAATTTTATAATTATTTAAAATAAATTTTGAAAAATTAAATTCCATTTAAGGACATTTTCAAAACTTTTCATTTATCTTGGCTTTAAATTCATCAATGTAATAATGAAATTATAATGTATTCCATTTAAAAATAAATTATACATTATAATTGACCATTTGTTTCTTGATACATAATAATTCAAGAAAATCACATGAGTTAAAATTTTAAATTCATTTTATTGATTTTTCTATAGATTGCACAAGTGATACATCAGTGTTGCGTAAGAGTTTAAAGAAATTAAAATATCTATAAAAAATAGAATAATATAATATAAAAAATTTATATATATTCAAAATAAATATTTATATCAATTCATATATTGTTTTTTCATTATAAACATGTATTGGATATATTAAAAGAAAATGCGTGATATTTTATAATTTTTTAACAAAAAACAATATAAAGATCACAATCAATGTAATGTGAAAAAATACATATTCATTAATTTATATTATTTATGGTCTAATTAATCACCTAAAATTAAATAAATTCATGTTTTTGGTTGATTTTGAGACCTTATACCACATTATTAACCATAATTAACAAGGTTTATCCATTACTGCAGTGATAAAGCTTTACCAAAGCCACTATTAATTATATCAAATAATGAATAGGGATTATGAATATTATATCCTTTTATAAATATTTAATTCATATTGTTGGTATAAATTTATTTAAATATCAAAAGACAAAATGTTTTAAAAAATTGTTTCTAAGAAATTCATTTTCATGCATAAGAATTGGCTTATACAAAAATAAAATATAAAGATGATTCCATTGAAATTAATTAAATTATTTTTAATTAATTAGATCATATTTTAGTTTATCTAAAATCCAAAATATCATGGTACCATTAAATTAAATTATAATGAAAATAAATTATAGATTTGAAAAAATTGGTATTTTTAACAATCCCCAAAAAAATAAATATTTTTAACAAAATTTAAAATTAATCCTAATAATATTATTAAATAATTATTTTAAAAATGATATCCATATTTGAAAATAAAAGTTATTAAATTGGTATAAATTAATTATAATATCCATGAAAAAATTGGTGCAATAACTGTTTTTTTATGAAAATATACTTTTGAAGTATAAGATGACTTTATTCACATTATATGATAGTTAACAATATTAAATAAAATTTAATTCCAGAAAATGAATATATAATATACTTATATCATTTTAATAATTTATCAACAAGAAATAATTTAATATATTAATGTAAAAATACATTACACATATACAAACAGTTTTAAGAAAATTATATCTTTTACGTAAAATATATTTTATATTCATTTCTAACCAATTAATAATTAATGTATGGTTGATTATTAATTTAATTAATAAAAACCATTCAATTAATAATTTATAATACATTTTTACGATCTATAACCACAAAATGAATGGCTAGGTTATAATGATTATATTTAAATAACAATATTTCTATAGTATATCAGGGTTCGTTTAAGCTCAGTGTTGCATGTGGTACATTATATATAAAATTTTATTTATTTATAGGATAATTACAGATTCCAATATCTAGGTATCATGTTCTCCACATCATAAAAAACTAAATAATGGAAATTTGTAATTGATTCTCTCAAAATTAATATATCATAAAAATGCATCAAAATCAGATATAAATTTTATCAGGAAATTTAATTGAAAGGTCAAGGTCATGAAACAATATAGGCGTGTACCTATATGAGAAATTTACATGAATATGAGATTCAAAAATAATATCATGATAGTTTATTGTTACTTTCCACATAATACCTGGCATAATTGAGAAAATACTTTTCCATAGTGATAGAAATTTTTTGATACTATGCAGACTTCATTTATTTTCACATAAAAAGTGAAATTTAATCATTTTTTATTTAATTAGTTTAAAATTCAATTTGATATCTTAATCTAATTAATGAATATATAAGAATAATTTTTTATTCTAGAATAACTATATTCAACTTCTAATGGACTATAATATCCACAAAATAATGAAATGTAATTTCTCCTCTTCATTTCTATTAATAAAAAATATATAATAGTTTCCACAAGTAAAGATAATAATTTATATCAATAAAACACCATATAATAAAATAAAACATCACTATAAAAATCCTCAACAATTACTGAAAAATATGAATTTCAATAATTATATAATTAACTAACATAAAACTATTCAAAATATTCTTGAAAAAGTTAAATATGTTTTTTTAAATAATTGATCACATATTTTCTCAAATCAATTAAATATTTATCATAAAATAAAAATAGTTTCTTATAATTTTAAATAGATAAAAATTTGTTTTTATAAGTCATATAATCTCTAAACCATTTTAATACATTCCATAAAAAACTCGAGTCACCATAAACCCAAAACAATGCCACATATAATTCAAACAGATAACTCAACCATTATTCTGAAAATAAAAACCCATATTATCCAAAATATTCCCATTTACCATAATAAAATAATTTTCCAAATGTAGTGAGCTTATTCAGAAATATCATTAATCACATAGTTATGAAATCACTTTTTAAAATCATGTTTATTTATACTTAAAATTATAAGTAGTTGGGGTTTGGCTTAGTGGTAAGAACCCTGTAATCCTACATGAAAAACGGGGGTTCAAAACCCATTGGGAATAGGTACTATAACAGTAATGTAGTGTACTGTAGCAGCAATGACACTATAGAAACAACGGGTACTGTAGTTGTGGCATGTCACTGTAGCGGTGACAGAGCACTATAGTGGCAGAAGGTACTGTGTGGGACTGTAGCAGCATGGGTACTGTAGCAGTACTATTCAATGAATGGGCCTTGGGCCAAAAAATTGGGCCTACGGGCCATGTAATGGGCTAAATGACCACTAGGCCTTCGGGCTATGTAATAGGTCTCCCTATAACCAGTTAAAAAGGTATTTGATTTGATTTAATAATAAACGAGGCTTTGGCCCCAACCTTTTTATACTTTAAATTATTTTTCCCCAAAATGTAATAGTTATTTTCTCCCAATTATCCATAATAACCTCAACATCAAAGATCATATTAAACCTAAAGGTTTTGAATAAATTTTAACTTAAGGTCTAAAAATATAAAATAATTATTCCACAAATATTTTTATTACTAATTCACATACTATGACCAGGGGTTCTATTCCTAGTCATATATCCAAAAATATACCAAATCATCTTAAACTCCCATTCCATAAAATAGAAAAGGTTTACCTATGACTTTAAATTTATCATCAACCACAATATTATTAATCCATGATGGCATCTAAGAGTCTTAAAATTTTCTAAAATGAATTATAAAGACCTATAATGTTATCTAAACCTTTCTATTGATACCAAAAATAATGTTGTGTAACATATAAAACATATAATTACATGATTTATAATATTTTGTTCAGTTTATTACATTTTATTTATCTTGTTAGATTACAGGTGTATTAAATAAAGAAAAATATTTTTTATCAATCACTTAAAATAAAAAGAATATACTTCCAATTAATTTCTATATTATTAGAGAAATGATGATTCTAAAATTTAAACTCATGTTTCAATGAAAACATGTTATCCACATCTTTAACGAATATCCACTATAGAAATATAATCTTCACTATAGTTTCTACTTATGCTTAATCCCTATGAAAAATATTTCAAAATATGGGATGAGAAATACAATGATTAATAATGGATATAAAAATAATTTAATCGCATCAATGCCTTTAAAATTGTTTAAAACCAATAAGTATTTTTTACATTCCTTCAAATAAAAATTGATTTTAAAATAATAACTTACTTAATCATGAAATAAAATATTTTTCTAAATTTTTTTATAAATTGTATACTAATAAAGTACAAAAGAAAAAATAACATTTCATTTTGGTTAATTGAAAAACATGAAAGTGTTTCCATGAAAATAGATCCTTTACCCATAATATATTAAGAACATAATTTTTAAACCAAAACTCATTTTTTTATCTTAAGAAATCAAAATATTTCAATAAAATATCATCAACTAGAGTATGAAATATGTTATAAGATAAAAATTATTACATTGCTGACAATAATTAATTTCACAATGATATAATTAAAAATTATAAACATTGTAATTATAATATTATGGTCTAGTTCCAACAGATCATAAAAAATATTGTCATGTCCATGTGCTAAGACATCCTAAATAATTGGTAATTCATACACAAAATACACAATATTGTTTGTCTCTTGATAATTATTGATTCATAGAGGGTTTATATTATGCCCTGACCATAAAATAATGAGTCCAATTCATTCATAATATTAAGTACATGTCTAAAGACTTAATATATAATCAAAATAAAACTCATATAAAAACAACCATATGAAATTTTAAAATTTTACCCAACCAATAAATAGAAAGAAATGATTGAAAACCATTAACTGAAATAAGGAGGGTGAAATTTATATATTATATCCTTAGAAAATATAAATAATCATCAAATTAAGTCCACATGGACGAAAATACTTTTAAATGAACATTAGGTCCTTTCTTTATAAATATGTGATAAATATCCTTTTCTTTTTATAAAATTTTAAATAATAATTTCTATAAGATTAGGAAAACTAATAGAATTTTAAGTAAACATGGAAAGTTTTAATGTATCATTTAATGTAAATAATTGTCTTGATATAGGGAAAATCCCCCAATTTCTCACAGGTTAAAAGAGAACATTCTTTTTACACCTTTGAAAATAATTAAAAAATGAGTCGTACATAAAAAAATTAAAAAGTTAATTTTATGTAAATTTTAAATAAAGTAAAAAAGTAGTTTAATTTGTTTTTTAAAAATTAATCATAAATAAGATCATAATTGAAATATTTTCTAAACATGGACGTAGATGAAAAATATTTTAAAAGGATAGTATTAAAACATTATTTTGATGGAAAACCCTTTACATCATATCCCAAATCACATTATACATTTTATAAATATATAATAATAAAATAATATCATTTTTATATATTTTTAATATCATTTTTCATTTTATTTAATTTTTAATTATTCATATTATTTCTTACTATACCTTATCATGTGAATAAATTAGTTATGTTTATGTCAGACGTTTTGAGGACATTCGATTCATTATGCCAAGACATCTTTAATTGGTTGATTTTGGTCAAAGTGGTCATGGTTCCATCTTCTCCTGAATATTAATAATGGAATTATTATCATTTTTATATATTAAATACAATTTTATAATTATCAAAAAATAGAAGAAATGAAACCTGAATCACATCTCTTCATGGAAGTGGTAGTCTAATCATACGCAAAAGTGACACTATAATTCTTAAAGGGTGGAAGGTTTGTATGGTTTGTAATATATTATCACTATAGAAAGATAATTATTTATATAATATCATAGTTATTCAATATATCAATCATAATAGTCATCCTTGGGAGGAAATGATGACTAATGAAACCCATTAATTTATGGACTTTGTAATCCACACATACGTAGATGTGATCTTCTAAATTCACATAAGAAGAAAAATATTTGAATAAGGGATTTCCATTAATCATAGTATCATTTTTGTTTTTGTAAGATACTTATTTCATTGTATAATAATGGTTAGAAAATAATTTAAATAGATCGAATACATAATAAAATGATAGAGAACGATTAAGTGTTATACCATTTATTTGGAAATACTCTTTTTTATTAAACCTTAAGCCTTTATATGATGTTCTTATGTTAAGAATAAAATAACTATGGCATGGATAAGGAATTTAAGAAGGTATTTTGGTATATATTTTTTGATCAATATAGCTCAGGGAGAGTTTGTAAGAGAGGATAACCAGTCCTTTTTATAAGTTAGGTAGTTGGGAAACTTGTAAATACATGAAATATTAATATGAAATATTTTTCTATATCATTATAAATGGAAAATACTAACATATATTCGACTATAATGAGGATAAAGTTATAATATAACCAATAAATAAATTTAAAACAAGTTTATGTTTTATTTTATACCTTATCCTTTAGCTTAACCCCCTCTTTAACCCTACTTAACCTTAACTACAATAACCAATATTTCACTCATTGTGAGTCATGAATGTAATTTCAAAAAGATAAAAGTGTCACAAAATTTAACCACGAGTTATAGGATAACAAATTCCCATTAAATTAATTAAATATAGAACATTTTAATTTTTACAATGTTTTAAAAAAATTAGACAATGAATAGAATTTATGTATATTTTCCAGAATATTCACATTTTTTGACATTAACGACATAAATGAGGTAATTTAATTAGAGTTTAAACTATTGATTCATAAATAATACATTATAAATTTCCATTAAATTCATGGTTAATAGTAATTCATCCTAATACATGACTCTTAACATCTTTAAAATCAGTTTTAATATTTTTCAACTACTTGCACAGGCATTGTGTCACTGTTGTGAAAGAATTGAAGACAATTATAGCATATAAAAATATTTTTTTAAAAAAAAAATTAATTTAGTCCTATTAAAAATAAAAATTTAAAACAATTAATATATACCCTTTATCGATATAAAAAAATATTTGATATTTTAAATGAAGGAGAGTGACCTTTTGGAAATGTTATTAACATAAATTAATATAATGGTTATAATGAATGAAAATTGGCACAAAAATTAAATATTTTATAATTTAGGATCTTTATAATCAAAATAATATCAAAAAAATAAATAATGTACATAATTTGGTTTCTATTGAGAAATTATACTATAATTTTGACAATAGTCAACCAGTTTTACCCATTATAACACTGATAAACATTTACCATGGTTACTATTCATTATGACTAAAAATGAAGTTGAACTATTAACAAAATTTGAAACTAAAGATATTAAATATGAAATAAATTTTTTAATATTCTATTCCATTAATTAGATGAAATTTATTTTAACATAATTAGGAGAAACAAATCAAAAACTGTTTTTAGAAAAATTTATTTTAAGCATACAAATTAACTTACACATAACTAAAATATTATGATGACTATTAGGGATTTTATTATATTTTGTGTAATAAATAGATATGATATGAATTTAAGAGCAAATCCAAAATATAATATTTATTTTATGTTACTTTATTTTATAAAATGGAATATTAGTTTTTCAAAACAACGTCATTTCTCACTATTCACTCCAAAATAAATCTTTTTAGACAAATCTCAAAATTTAATCTGAATTATATTATGAAATTTTGATTTAAAAAATTATTTTAATTATTTCAGATAAAATTTATAAAATTTGAATAAATTAGTTATAATATCAACACACAAAATACAATAAAAATTATTTTTCATGAAAGTGTATTTTTGATGTACAAAATGTATTTATTATCAATAATTTAATAATTACCATAATTAATTTATTTATAATTAAAGAAAATGGATATATAATATAATTATATATTTGAAATAATTTATAAATAGATATCAATTAATTCTATTTTGATATGTATACAGAGTTCCCATAAAAATAGTATTTAGAAAAATAAACCTTTTACTCTCAAAAGACTTAACCTTCATTTCTATGTAATTTAGAATAAATTTAAGATTGATTACATATTATATTAAGAAAAAAATTTCATTATATGTTTTTTATATTATTAATCATATTCATACCCAACAAACTAATGAATATACTATAATAGTTATACTTATGTAATAATATATTTAAAGTATATTGCGGATTTTTTAACCTCTATGTTTTATGTGGTACATAATATCAAAGATATTATTTATTTAATTGATAATTAATGTTTTAAATATTGGGATGTTATACTTTCCCCCACATGAAAAATTTTATCCTCAACTTTTTAATTTGATTCCCTAAAAAAACTAACATATCATATTAGTAAAACAAGATATAGATTTTATCGTGAACATTAATTTCAAGGCCAGGACTAGGAAACTATTTATAAATGTATTTCAATAAAACATATATTTGAAGATGAGTTTCTAAAATAATAATTTGATTGATTATTTTTTCTTTTCAAATAATTTTAGATATATTTGAGAAATATTTTACCATTAAGAGAGATATTTTATTAAAATATATATAGTTGATTTACATCCAATGTATAAGTTAAATTTAATTATTTTATTAAATTGACTAGTTTCAAGTTATATCTTATCTCATACACCAAATCCAACTTCTAACAGATTACAAGGTCAAAAAATGAATAAAATTAATTTCTTATGTTGCTTTATATTATACAGAACATAAAACTGTAAACACAATTTATGATAATAAAAAATTTGAAAAAACAATAATATTTGAAAATAATAAATTAATATTGACACCTCAACAATACTAAAAAAATATCAATGTAAATCATTCCATAAATAACTAAAATTAAAACTCTTCAAAATATTCCTAACAAAGTACAAAAACCAAAAATTATAAATATTTGATCACATATTCTTCCAAGATATATTAAAATTTTATCTCAAAAAAAGTAATAAATCATAAATAAAAATATAGAAACTTTATATGACCTAATAATATAATCATTAAAATATGACAATATTTTCTATAAATTACATAAATCACCACAAACACACATTAAAGACTTACCTTATTCTAAAAGTTAACTCTTGCTTTATTCCTCAAATAAAATCCCATCACAGAAACAAATATTTTTATTAAAATTAGTTATATAATATTCCCAATATAGTGATATTATTCAGAAATAAATTTAATAACTTAGTTAATAAATCAATTTTCAATCCCATGGTCTTTTATATGGAAAATATTATGTTCCCTAAATGTAATAGGGATTTATCCCTATTAAATGTAATTACCTCAACATAAAATATCATTATAACCCAAAATGTTAACAATACCATTAATCTTATTTCTAAAAAATATATAATAATTCTTCCCAAATAACATTCTCATTAAATAATACACTAATACCAAGGGTTGTATTCCAATTACCATCTCCCAAAAATTCTTTAAACATCTTTAACTACTATCACATTAAACCTATAAAGGGGTATCTATGCCATTAAACCTGTAATCAAAATTGGATTTTTTTAACCTAATATGGTATCTAATATTATTAAAATATCATTATATGAACCATATTAATCTATATAGTTATCTAAAACAGTCATTTTATACCACCAATAATGAAATGTAATATAAAAAACTCTAAATTAAAGGATTCATTGTAAACATTATAATTTATTACATTTCAAGGATCATTTCAGTTTTGATCTTTAGTAAATTAGGAAAAAAAATTCAATATAAAACCCTTACAATACAAAGAATAAAATTACACTCCATGACTATTTTATTCCCTAAATAGGAGGATTTGTAACTTTAAACTATTTTTTCATTCAAAAAATGTTCACATATTTTATGATGGTTCCCCATAATGAAATGACAGTCCTTATTTATGTTCATAATTATCCTCAATACCATTGATTTTTTTGAAAACATGGGTTAATAATATCAATATTCATTAAGGGATATATAAAAACGTGAACAAGTTAATCCATTTTAAATTCATGATGAACCATAAGTGGTTTTTATTTTTCTCATAATAAAAGTTGTGTTTAAAATAATAAGTAACTCTTAAATAAACTTATTTCACACAGTTTTCAAAAAAAGATTCATGTAAAAGAATAATGGAAAAATTATAATTATTGAAGGTTTTTTATAAAGAAAATAAAACATTATAATTATTATTTTCAAATCAAAACTCAAATTTTTATCTTATAAAATCAATGGATTTCTATAAACTAGAACATGAAATATATCCAACTATAAAAATAATCACATGTATAATAACATATAATTTCATTATGATGGAATGTATAATTTAGTACATAATAATAATACCATCAAGGCCTTATTCGAAGGCATCAAAAATATACAATCAAGTCCATATGCCAAGATATTATAAATAATTTGGTAGGCATAAACAAAATACATTGAATCATTTTTGTCATGATACATAAAAATGTATAAAGGGGATATAATGGGAATATAACATCATTTTATAAGTATAATTCAAAAATAATATAAAATCAATTAATAATAACATAATTCATAATCAACATAACATTTTTATTGAAAAATAGCATACAGAATGTCAATATCTTCCTTATTCAATAAATTTATAGACAAGATCATAAGAAATAAAAATAAATAGTGTTTATGGTATCATTATATTACATAACTATTAAAATATAATAATTATGAATGCAGGTCTACATAGAAAAAAATACATTTAAAATAACATTATATCCTTTATTTATAAACATGAAACAATATAATTTTATTTTGATAACATTTTAAATAATAATTTAATGAATATAAAGAATTTTTATTTAAAAAAAATTATCATTAAAAAATATAAATGAATATTTAAATCAAATAACTATAATTAAGTAATTACAAGCCATTCTAGATGTATACATTCAAATATAACATTTTCACCCTTTTGGTGAAAAGTCAAAAGTGAGTAGTATATAACACATTTGAAAATATTCAAATAAATAATTTTTAATGAGAGTATAATGTATCATAAAATGGGCTTAATTTTTTTTGAAACATAAAAAAGAAAATTATTTAAATATTTGACACTGATGTCTATAGTGGATAATTATTTTGAATGGAACACATTAAAACATGGTTAAAATGGAAAATCCCTAGCTCATATCCAAAATTAGTTTAGACATTCTATAACTATTAAATTATAAAATTATATCAGTTTTCTACATTCATAATAATTTTTTTTTTCATATTTTCCAATTTTAATTATTCCTTTCATTTCATTTATTAACATTTCTAATTTAGTTAGAAAATCAGTTAATTTTATATTAGACATTTTAAGGGTGTCTGGTTCATAATCCAAAAACAACTTCGATAGGTTAAACATAATAAACTAGTTCATGGTTACATCATATGTAGTATATTAATAATTATTAAATTATTAATTTCATTCATTAAATTTAATTCTATAATTATCCATTAATGTCATATATGAACAAATAATCACATCACCCCACAAAGGTTGTAGCCTACACAGGCGCATGAGTGAGATAATCCTTTATCAATGGGGGGAGGGTAATAAATTAATTAATATATTATCACCAGAAAAATAATTATATAATTAATTTCATATTTAATAATTTAAAAAATTAAAATTATAATCCTTTAGGTATTGTAATGAAAAAAAACAGATCGCTTTCTGGAGGTGGTAGTCCATACGAATAAATGAGTGATATTTTCATTTCCCATAAGATGGTAAATATATGAGTATGGTATTTTTTGTATTCATTATAAAATTTAAAACTATAGAATACATTCATGTTATTATATCACCATGGTTCCAAAAAAATTTATGGAGGAAGAAATATAAATGAAATGAAATAACTCAGTTATGAGATATAAATCTTCTTTAGAAACCCTCCTCTTGATGATACCTTAATACTTTTTTGGATTATCACAGTGGAAGAAAATAAAAAATAATAAGTGGGTAAAAAATCTATAAAGTTATTTTTATATATTTTCATAATAATTGGAACATGAGATTTTAGGATGAGAGGATAGGTGGTAGCACTGTAGCAGGTCACTGTAGCACTACTATAGCAGCGACAACAATGTAGCAGAGGAGGGACTGTAGTGGTGGTTGTACTGTAGCAGGATACTGTAGCGGTGGTGGTACTGCAGCTGTGCGGGTACTGTAGCAGTACTGTTCACCAATGGGTCCTTTGGGCCAAAAAATGGGCTTTCTAGCCCTGTATGCAGGCCACTTGGCCTTGGGACTTCGTGATATGTAATGGGTCACCCTATACCCAGTCTAAAGAGGTCTTTGATTTAATAATAAATTGAGGCTTCAGCCCCAACCTTAAAAAAATGTAAAATGGTTCATTATTGAATTATATTATAAAATAAAGAGGATATGGTCAATATATAATTAAAAATTAAATTTTAAAAAAGATTACATGTCACTTAAATATTATGTTTTTATTTTACCCCTTATCAACCATGTTTAACTATAAATGTTATAACGCATGTTTTTATCATTAAGAGTAATAAAATTAATTTTAAAAATTACTAGTGAATAATATATGGACCAATGACAACTTTTTATACAACTTATAATCTCCTTGATTCAATATTGGTATTTTTATAATTTTATAATTATTATAAATATTATTAAAAAGTAAAAACCATTAATTGTCATTTATAGGACTATTAATATATCTTCAGTTTATAGGCATGATAATTACAATGGAATTAGAATATAAAATATTTCACCATATGTTATATAATATAATCCTCCCATAGAGTCAGGGTTTAAATTTATTTATCCAAAATATATAACTTATCATGTCCATAATATCTTTTATTGGATATTTATTCTTATTGAACATTCACTACACAGAAATTTCTTAAGAGTTCATGAAAATAATTTCATCTCTAAAAACAAAAAATAAATTAACATAACAAAATAATTTATTAAAAGTAAAAATAAACATTTATAATCATTCGAATATTCTTTTTATACTTATGATAACATATAAGAGATATTAAAACAAAAAGAGTGACATTTTTTAATTTTCATAACATAAAATAATATAAACGTCATAATCAAAGACATGTTCACAATATTGAAATAATTTATAATTTTTTATTTTTATAGTAAAATAAATATCTCCTTATTCCATACATTTTACCTTAATTAACCAATTTTACCCATTATCATAGTGATATATTTTTACCATTGTTTAAATTCATTTTGACTAAAAATGAAAATTATACATTTAAAAAAATTAAATTCCTATTTATAAATATTAAATAATTTATTGTATATTTAATTACTAAAATTTAAGTAAATATATTTTAATATAAGAAGGAAAAACACATATAAAATAGTTTCTAGGAAAATAAGTTTTTAAACATGCAAATGAAATTATACAAAAATAAATTTAACAAAAAATATTATTAAATTAATTAGATTAATTTATTTAAGGGATATTATGTTACTTTAATTGAAAAACCAAAACATAATGGGAATTCAAATTACATTATTTAATGAAACGGAATTACAATTTTTCAAATATTACATTTTACATTTTATACTCAAAAATAAATATTTTTATAAAAATCCAGAAAACATCATATAAGAATATAATTAAATGATAATTTTAAAAATGATATCAATTTTCCAAACAAAATCTATATAATTGGTATAATATAAATATAATAATAACACACAAAATGAAATAAAACCCTTTTTTAAGCGAATACCTTTTTGAATCCTAGAATGTATTTATTCTCATTACATGCCTAAATACCAAAAATAATTGTATATTTATTGATTTTATAGGATATATAATCAATTTATATCATTATAATCATTTAAAATTATTAATTAATTTAATACCTTAGTATAAAAATACATTTCACAAATAAATATTTTCAAGACAAATTCATTTCTAACTAAAAATGATTTTATCTTAATTTTTTTAAATTGATAATAAATTATTTATTGATTATTCAATTTATTAAGAAAAACTATATATATATATATATATCATAATATGGTTATTCATTTTCAAACCCACCAAACAAAGGACTAAGTTATACTATAATATTTAATTAGTAATATTTCTATAGTATATTGTGGTTTATTTAATTTTGGAGTTTTATTTTTTAACTCTATAAAAATAATATATATTTTGAGGATAATTATAGATTTAAATATTAGGGTGTTATTTAATTAGAGTAGAAATACAATTTGAACATCCAAAATGAGTGGTGAAAGATAAAAAAAAAATTTAATTAGAGGATATATAGATAAGGAAACCATGATCTAATATAGAATTTATAAATAATAAATAAAATAATAACATTTCTCATAAGAGTAAAAATAATAAATTAAATAAGTTAAAATAGGAATTATATGTGAGTACAAATAAAAATTATTTATTAAATAAATTAATGAATTTATATGGTAGGACAACTATAGTGATAAATGAAAAACTTCTCCAATAATCGATAAAAAAATCATATAAAATTTAGAGAAGATAAATAATTAATTAAAAATTCATTAATTTATGAAAATCATTAATTCTAATTAAATATATAAAAAATACACTTTTAATTTATTTTAGAATTTTAAAAACATTATACATGAATATTAATGAGAAATATTAACTAATACATTTTGATGAGTTGAGACAACCTATCAAAATCACTACATGGTGAGATCTTATTAATATTGTAATAAAAAAACACCTCTGAAGAATTAAATTTCTAGGAGCTATTTCAAAGTGACTAAAGAAACTAAGAGGAGGCACCTACATAAAACAACTAAAATTTACTTATAACTCTTATAATAAAACACTAAACATGGTGATATAAATATTTTTAAAATTTATTAAATATTTAAGGAATAAAATTGAAATATCACTATAAAACATACCACTATAGAGGTGGTGAGAAATTTAACATATCCACTTTTTTATAGTGGAAACATATGAAATTATATTCCTAAAAAAATATTTTTTTTTGGTTAGGGAGAACCTTTTTTCCAATGGTATGTATCCACTGGCACATTATTAGTGACACATTATAATGCATGTTACTTGGAGGGTGGGAGGATGGGTTCTTGAAATATTTTTGAGGGGATTATTTCCTACCCTTGGACTCACTTATAAATTAATGTAATATTTGAGAATCCTTTATAGTCCCAATGTGGGACTAGTTCCCTTTATGCTAGTGGTTATTCATTGAATTTTATACATGGGAACACCTGTATGTATTAGATGTTCTTTATCTATATTATATAATAATTAGTGGTTCTTAATTTATGATACTATGGTATCAATCAACACAGTTGGGGACTGTGGAACTCATTTTTCACAACCCCATCCCCAAGAAGTAACCAAAGTGTGGGGAGAGAGATAGTGAATCTTGAATCCCCACTCCAGATATCCCCTAGTTAGAGACTAGCACCAAGGGCATAATAAACATGCATATGGGAGGAATTAACCTCTACAAGAAACATGTAGAATAGAGAGAGGTAAGATAGATACATGAATCAAAACCTTCTCAAACATATATGTAAATAAATAAAAATTTAATATATTCAATTCCATATAATAATAAACAACTAAAAGAAAACTATAAGCACTAAACAACTAAAAGATTCCAGTGACCATGAATCATAAAGAGTTCCTACAAAACCACATGCTAGTAATATCCATCATGATATTCAACCTAATCCAGATGACATGAAACATAGTTTACATATATGTAGGGAATATATAATATTATACTCAGTAGGATCCTCCCTAGATCCTATAATGAAAAAAATAATGCAACCATGATAAATCATAGTAAACAATAGTGAAGCTAACTTATTGCATATATAGGTATACTAAGTTACAAGACTCACCATTGAACAATATCACCATTTATTACATAAAATAGGGCATATAATATAGTAACGGAATATAAAATTCACCCTTATACCACATCCCCACTAGTTTTACACTCTTCCCAAAAATTGAAAGTCCTGATAATCTCTCTCCAAAAGTAAGCCAACCTAAAGACACATAGGCAAGGAATAAAAAAAAAACCTCATTCAATACACCATCACATTATCCCATAACATATGTCCATATATAGTAAACAAGTAGTTTTTGGGATGCACAATATCCTGTATGACATGAATCATACAATGGGTATTATACCTCAAGCTATTACATCCCATAAATTGAATAAGTACCTCAATCCATGATAGCCTATACACATCATAACATAACAGCAATCTGGATAGTGTATCTGGAAATACATGTGCATAGAATAACAACAATCCACTACACCCCTCTACGAATATATATAGGAAAACTAAACACCATGAATACCATCACAAGTAACTAACAAGGGATGAGTGTGGGGCTAGATGGGGTAGTCATCCACCAATCATCATACCTTGATGTCTGGGAAAACACCCTCATAGAGCCAACTAGGTGTTAGTATCTATTATTGACATGGGAGGGGAAGTGTATGAAATCATAGAATATATGAGATAAAATATTTCCCACAAGCATACTATGGAAATAAACTAGTATTAGAATACACTTTAGCTAATATATCTTGGAATCCTAACTTCCACTACCAAAACTAGATATCCTATAAGCACATAATAATTTAAAATAGCTTCATTAATTACATTATTTTTAATCATTTTCCATAATTTAATTAATTAATTAATTATTAATTAAACATTAGAATTTATTCAATATAAATTACAATAATCCTTATAGTAAAGTCCATTCTACCCTGGCATAATCCAAACTGAGTCCATGGTTTATCAATATTAGAATCTTTTAAGAGTTTTCATTCAATCAACACCAACCACATGGGTCAATAATTATTTATTCATTATTATAATTCATTACTAAATTTAGGTACTCTAGATAAACAATCCTATGCCACAAATAAGAGAGAAAATAAAACCTAGCACATATAGCTACCTCAATCAGTGGGGAAAGGATTGAAGATAAAAAATAAACCTAGAAATCATCCATTAAACAGATTCATTGGTGAACACCCCAACTCTCAGCATGATATAAATAATGGTTAATCCAAAGTTCAAACCAATATATCATTTCTTATTCCATTACTAACACCCATATAAAAATCATGATTTATCTTTCCATTATAGTTGTTAAATGATGCCACATCATCTAGGCCTCCCCTCCCCATATCACAACTGTCATCACATGCTCCAATATCCCAGTCTCACATCACATACAAGACTTCCCCTCCAATATAACAATATCCATATTAATTTCACATCTAATATAAGCTTCCACAACCTATATAACATCATCCAACCCTATCTCACTTGAATTAGCTCACATAAAGAAATATGTAAGAGACAAAAAAATGCACAACTGGTAGGGAAACTAGGCCCTCAAACAAGGAATTCGTACATCAAATGTAAAAAATCACTAACGACACTAAACCTAAGGCTCTCAACCTACTCAATAAAATAATTAAATTAGGTCCTAAAAATATATTTATCACATAAATGGTTCTTATTCCACATTTAATTAATCGATAAAAGATTAACAAGTTCAAACTATGGGAAACCAAAGTCATCAAGCTATAAAAATCTACCAAATTATTAAACCCTTAATTTTAACATTTTCCCAAGAATCCAACCATTATCATTAATCATGAGATTTCGATTAGTAACAACATCAAGAATAAAAAATCATGATATTATTTATCAATATTATTAATCACATTAAATATTATATTCAATTACATATGTTCATGACATCAATTTTAACATCATCAAATTTGAACAAGAACTGGATTACAACCATTAATTTTTTTTATTACACTAAATTCAAATAATTATACATAAAATATGATTTTACATTATTTATGTATTTAAACATGGTACTCAAATAATAACAACATGGAAAAAATTATATCATTGATATCACACTATCTATGAAAGCATGAGAAAAACTGCTATCATGGTAATAAGTAACAACATGATCAACATGTGATCAAAACCAATTTCATTAATCTGGTTTAATATTATTTTGTTAATTCAATTGAAATCTAATGGGATAAATCATGATCAGTTTATGCTTTCATGAAAATAAAATAATAGAAGAAATGTATTCCCTACCATATAGGTGTCAACATTAATTACATGATAAAGGCCCAACATTATGGATATCCTATCAGCTCTCTAGAATAAAATCATCCATCCCTGGATTCCACACTAAAAATGCACCAAAAAATAAGAAAACCCATTTATAAAATAAAATATCATGAACCGTTTCATAAAAAGAAGAAATGCGATAAAGAAAGACCAATTTGGGAGAAACTACTTGAAAATGAAGGAATAATGCACCTTGGATCACCATAGATCGAAGAAAAAATATTAATAATCAATCGCCGATAATGGAATCTAAAAAAACTAAATAGAGGGTCACTATATTTCTTGAAATCAAGAGATTATAGTTGGTTTTGGATAAAACCCGAGTATTTACAACATTTATAGTTGCACTCTAAGGAAATTTAATTGGAGTGTAAATCATACTCATCCTATAAATGTCTTGTTTTAAAACTCACCAAAAAATGTATCACATATAAGTATTTAACACTTAAAATTTATATGATGTGAATCTCCTCATGAACCATCCATAACAATCCATCAGTTGCACATATAGGATGTAAAAAATCATTACACATCATGTATTATACTAGCTTCCACCTACTAGAATTAGAACCCCTACAACTCATTATCATCCTCCTCTAAGAACATAGTACCATAGAAACATGAAAAGGGTATGAAAACAAGGATCCACACCCTTACATTATATACGTCTCAAAACATTAACATCCTTGAGAATCCAAAACCAAAATGGGAGAGAAAAAGGAAATGAGATTTCTAAAAAACCTCCACAGGAGATACATCTCAATGATATCAAAATTATGGGAGCTCAACCACCTCATTAGATAAACATGAACAATACTATGAAATAAAAACATATAGATCCTGAACACTCTCTCATTGGATGTGACTATCAAATGAGTGTCAAGACACCAAAAACTACAAGATGAAACTGAATCATCTATGGGAGAATTTATATATGATATAAAACTTCTCTTACATGGGCCAACACCTTGAAAGGGCCAAATATTTGGGGATAAATCTTTATTCCTTAAACAATCCTTCACTGTCCAAGACTTGGAGTCACCATAAAGAATACATGACCACTAATTTCAAAATCCATATGTCTCATTCTTTTATCAACAAAGACTTATGATGATCTTGTGTGGCCTTTATCCTCCTAGTAATTACCTGAACCACCTCTGTCATATATAGCAGTATCTCCAACATGAAAATTATGGTTTCTTGGATCCCAGTACAACAAAGTGGAGAATGGACTGGTTGGCCATAAAAATATTCAAAAGATTTCATAAAAATGGTTTAGTGGAAAATATTATTAGGAGAAAACTCGACCAAGGTCTAGTGAATCATCCATGATCCTCAAAAATCTAAAAAGTATGAGTGCATCAGGTCTTCAAATGTCTTAGTCAGATGCTCTATTTTACCTTCATTAAATTGATAAAAAGTTGTAATATAAATTGCTAGGAGAAAAAACAATGATGGAGACCTCTCTACACACTCGAGGTAAAATGTGGATCTCAACCAGAGATGATCAACCTCGAGATTCCATGGAGTCACACCTCATCCTACACATACTACATTAAAAAAACCTATTTTGATCTCTATACCCTAATTTCTATAAAGTGGGATAATTTCATCAAATGATAATCTATCACCCATGAAGAATCATATCCTCTTAGATATTTTCATAAACTGGTAACAAATTCCATCAATATATCCTCCCACTTCCACTAGGGAACATCCAATGTATGAAGTAAATAATCAGGAACACAATGCTCAACCTTCAAATTATAAAAACCAAACATCGAGAAACAAACTCTATAACTCCATGATTTTACCAAGGCCACCAAAACTAACCTATAAAATTTGGATCCATCATGGTCATGTTGGGATGTACTAAAAAAAGGTGAACTATATAATTCCTAAATAATCATCTCATACATTTATAAAGGAATAATAATCCTCCCCTGAAGAAAAAAAAGAGTGGTATCCATCCATATAAAATCCATCAGGGTATCTCCAATAATAACTTAGTCACACCTGAACCCTACCTCAGATTCACCCAAATGGGATTCCTCAAACTACAAAACCAATGAAAAATTTACTGCCTTGTAGAAAATAAAACCTCTACCTAAAACCTCACCAGTATGTAGATACATCAATGATACATGATTCGTCACTCTCCAAGAATCCCCATACTCACACACAACATCACTGTGTGAATTGATTCCCAGCACATCATCTACAATATCTACCTTTCATGTCCTATATATAATATCAAAGTCATAATACTACAATAATTCCATCCACCAAAACTGATGCAAGTTCATCTCATGCTAGTAGAAGATGTGCCTTAGGGATTTTATGGTTGGTATAACCCACAAAACAATCACCAATAAGGTAATGTAATAAAAAAATCAATTAATAAAAAATATTATACCAACTCAGGATTAGGGGTGGAATATTTATGCTTATGGGGACATAAACTATATTAAATATATTAAAATAAAGTTCTCTAATACATTGGAAGACTTTCTAATCCATGTTGTGAAGCATAAAAAAAATTAAACTGAACCCCCTCTGTAGGAAAATAATGAAATCGAGTACTAAACAAATTATTATTCACATAATCAAAATCTAACTAACACTGGTAAGTCTACAAGAATGCATGATTCTTCTAGGTCATGGTATTTAGAGAAGTCACATCTCTATAGAAATTATATAGGAACCCTTTGTGACATCCTACAAGACCAAGGGAACTCCACACCTCTTGCACTACATTAGGGGGATCCCAAGACACAACATCCTCAATAATCAAAGCATCCACATGTACTCCTTACTATCACATGGGATTTTACAATAAATGGAACTTACATTACCATAATACCCACTTCAACCTCATTCCATAAAAATACTATGATAAAGAACTCTAAAAATGCAATGTAGAGATCTTTATTCCATTCCATAGAAGTGGAGTACACAAGGATTCCTTTGATGAAAACCATTACATAATTAACTAAAAACTCAATGAAAACTGTGTTCATAAACCCCTTGAATATAGTTGGAGTGTTTTTCAGAATGAACAACATTATAGAGAACTCTTAATACCCATGAAAAAAATTAGTCTTCTGATTATCCTCATCCTTAACCCACATCTGTTGATAACCCGAACACAAATTGATTATAAAGAACCAAATTTCACCTTTTATCTGATTAAATAAATCATCTATCTGTGTAATAGGATATAGGTTCATCAATTTCACCTGGTTTAAGCAATGATAACTGATGAAAAGCCACACAATTCCATCAGTCTTCTTTACAATATAAACTGTTTCACTCTAAGGTGACACGCTCAGTTGAACAAAACCATACCGAATAAGATCCATGAGATGTAATCATAGATCTCACAATTTAGCAGTTTTCGTCCTATAATTAAAGAGTGAGATAGGATACAAACTTGTGTATAGCCTAATCCGAATCGTGATCTTTTTTCGAAAGGGTAATGCTTCAACATCCATAGGAATGATATTTGGGTACTCTTCAAAAACCCTTAGAATCACTGACTACAGAACCTATTAAGAGAACAACATCATCTAGACCATAAAATATTGAAAGGATGAAATACACATCCATCTCATATAAGGATCTCTCTCAATAATGAAATTTTTTATCTCTCAATCAGCATCATAGAACACAACCTACCTCCTAAATCAATGTACAATAGCCTGCACAGAATACAACTAAACCAGAATGAGGATGAGGTCATACGGTTGTATCCATAAACATATCTAGCCTCTACAAGAGTGGTGATGACCTAGAACTAGAAAAAAGTCTCCAAACACTTCATACTAATCATCTCAACCTCCAAATGTCTTATTCAATTCCATGAGAACTGGAAGCCTCTCAACATCTTGTCTCAATGAATGGAAAAGTGTAGGTGATATAATTGCATGTTTCACTCTTCAACTAAACGAATCATGTACCCATGTATATAAAAGGAAAATTGATCCCCAATTGATGCATATCATGACTGAAACTAGAAACTTTAAAGTATGATTCTATACTCAACCTAATCCACAACCTCTTTGACTATTTTGTTGACCACCTACATAATTTCACTCTACTCCATGAGGAAGAGGAGTTTTTAGGATTGTATTCTTCCTATACCTTCTGCTCTCTATTATTCACAACTAGAGATTTCTACCTTTGATTCCTTGGATGGAACTAACTCAATGGTGGAGAATGACGTTGAATAATTTGTGCATGATGACTGCTCAGAAAGGTCCAACACTCTCTATATTGATGATCTCATCCTTCTTGTAAAAAATTCTTATGATCCCTTGGAATAAGTATGATATTTGACACACCCATATGAACTAGATGATGATGGTCAGGACCTACCCCCAACTGACCAAAAGATGTTACGACCAAACAAATAGGAACCACATACCCTAAATCCACTTCATGAGTAATCCTGAAAACTCCCCTCTCATGATGATCTGATTCGGGCCAGCATCCCCTCAATAACCTCCAATCTCCCCCGAAACTCAAGATACATCTTCATAATAATAGGGGTAGCCTAGTGTTGGATCTCAAGAAGAAAATACTCCTCAAAATTCCTCTCCATGGCCTCCTCATTTTAAAAAGGGTCAAAATTATATTGAAGAAGGGTCTTGAAATGGAACCCAAACTATTACATGCTTGAAAACCCCTTCTGAATGGAATGTAACTCCTTTAAATTGACCTTCTTCATAGTTTAAGAATGAAAATGTACTCATATCTAGTATCAAAATGCCTCCCATGAGACCACCAACTCCTCACGATCACTATGAAACATGAACAACCACCGCCTCACTACTCCATGCAGTGTCTACAAAACCAATGAAACCCATATTTCCTTTCTGAGGGTAGATCAAACTTAATGTGATCTTTACCTTCTCTAACAAGTCTTATATGACTGAATATTAAAGTTATCCCTCATTATTTGTTAGTAATTTTCATGGAAACTCTCATATTTTCCACCTTTGTGTGTCATCATCATTAAACTCTACTTTGCGATGACCCGCTGACACATCCTAATGAACATCATCACCGTGACCCTATGATTTCTTTGACATGGAGACATTCCTATAAAAGAAAAAACATATAGGGATCCAAAAAACTGTAATATAGAATAAATAACATTACACAATTAATTAATTATCATCTTCCTTAATTTTTTACATTATCCCAAGGTTGACCCATTTTAAAAACCGGTACATAGAAGAATGATGCGTTATCACTCACTAGGTATCTACCCCAAAAAAATATCACTTCATTTATTAGGATTAGTAAATTTAAATGACTATGAATTAGATCACATGGTGTCCTAAAAACTAATGTCTTAGCTAGTATCCCTTGTTTACAGTGTTTACTGAACATAACTGGCCATGTCAACCTAAAAACCCAGGAAACCTCACCAGTGCCTAATAGAAAACTATATCCTATTCCTTATCTGGAACCATTGATTCCACTTTTTCATGAACTACTCCCTACCAAGATACCACAATGAGGTTATATAGAGAAGGAATTCCCAATTCCCACCTACAGTAGTAACTAGGTTGATTACTAGCTCCAAGGGTATACTAAACCTATATATGAGAGGCACAACCCTCATAGAGGAACATGTGGAAGAAATATAGATAATATATATAAGAAATTAAACCTTATTAGATATATATATATATATATATATATAACGTGTATACATGCTATTCGAAAAAGTACTAAAAAAAACAAAACTACATGTACCAAATTAGAAACGATGGAAGTGACCATGAAGTGCATACATCTTGGGAAAAACCATAAGCTAGTAATATATAACCCAATTTATAACCTTTTCTTGAAGACTTAAAAAAAATTTATATACACATAGGGAGAGCATAATAGTAAACTCTATAGAATTCTCCCTAGATCCTCTTGTGAAAAAGGATTAAGAAAGCATTCAATAGAGTAGTGAATAATATTGAAACTAACTGATCACCTAGACATGTATACTAAATTTCCCACCTCAACATGGGTAACTTTAACCAAGTATCATATACATGAGATCATATAATATATTAATGATACATAAATGGAACCCTACTCCTGCTTCCCCACTCGTTTTCTGCACTACCAAACAATGCATGTCCTTTTAATGTGTCTCTAAAGGAAAGCTATCCAAAATACATCTGGCCAATGCATAAAACATGAACCTCATACATCACATTATCATATAATCCCACATCACATAGTCATATATTGTAACCAAGTAGTCTTTAGAATCCACCATAGCCTGTGTGACATGTATCATACTTCATGTATTTACCTCAAGACAATATAGCTCATACACCGAGTAATTACCTCGATTTATCACTACCTATACACATCATACCTATAATTATACTTTGGATATTGTATCCAATAATACATGTGTATGAAATAACCATAGAACATCACAAATATATACATGAAAATATAGGTAAATTGACCATCATGCATACCGACACAGGTAACTACCTAGAGGAGAGGGCAAGTCTATAGGGGGTAATCATCCATCCATTCTCCCATCAGGATGTTTGGGAAAACACCATGTTTAAGTCCACAACGTTTCATATTCAATAACGAACATGAGTGGGGTACCATATGAAATCAAAGAATATAAAGGGATATAATAATACTCATAACCACACTATTTCCATAACCTACACATGGAATCAACTACATCTAATATCCCCTAAACTCCCAGCTTCCACTACAAATACTAGATATCATACAAGAACACAATGATTTTAAAGAGATATGTTTATTATTTCCTTGATTTTTAATCACATTACTTCCATTAATTAATTATTAGCCATTAATTAACCATTTACAATGTTTCAATATAAATTTCATTAATTATCAGAGTATAGTTCATTTCCTCCTGGAAAAATCCAAACTAAGTCCTCTGTTTATCAATATTAACTTATTTGAATCATTGTCATTCCATTGACACATAACTTATGGGTAAATAATTATTTACACAATATTAGGATCATTCTATAATCCAGGTACTTTAGGAAGACCATATGAAACTACTACTAAGAGAAAGCCTGAAAACATGCACATCCAACTGCCTCAAGCAATGGGGAATGGAATTAAAATAAACTAAAACCCAACCATAAATAATAATATATATTTACGAGAGAGAATCATAGATATCATAATCACATCAAAAATTGTTAAAATGAACATAAACCCATTCCATCATCTATGGTGCCATCCCCGAAACCCAAATCCATATCCCGATGCATCATTCCATTATAGGAGTCAACTACAACCACACTATTTTGGATACCATACTCCATATCACAATATCCATCTTATAATTACATCATAATCCGACCTCCCCTCCCCATAAAACATCATCCATCATAGGCTCACATCACATATGATACTCCCTAACCCATATCACATCATTCATCCCTTGATCAACCATATCAACTAACATCACAAAAGAAATAGGAAACAAAAACCGCATAGCCAATAGGAAAATGGCCCCTCAAACAAGGAATTAATACTTCACATGAAAATGATATATCCTAGCTTCAAAATAAAGGACATAATCCTTCTCAGGAAAATGGTAAAAAAAATCCCTAATAAATATATTAATCATACAACGAGTTCTTATTTTACGTTTAATTAATAGTTTAATTATTAACCGATTTCAACTATAGTAAATCCATGTAATCAAGATACAAAACATCTATAGATGTAATTAAAAAATTAAATTAATCAAGATTCTAAGCATCCAATCATTTTAATTTATCATTCCATTTCAATTATTATAAACAATAAGAATATACATTTTTCGCACCATTTATTAATTCCATTAATCATATGGAATAATATTTTCCATTACCCATGAAAAAAACATCAAATTGATCATCATAAAATTACAAAAAACACTTTATTACAACCTTTCATCTTCTTTAATTACTCTTAATACAATTAATTATCAATTAATTCCATATATATGTTAATTAACAATTGAAAAATGATACTCCTTGAATAAAAACTTATTAGCAAATCATCCCAGATATATGAAACTATATATAAGAACATGAGTCCTACTGCTATCAATGTAATAAGCAATAACATCACCATTATATGGTCGAAACAAATTTCTGTAGTCTAGTTCTATAATATTATGTTAATTCAATTTACATCCAAAGGGATAAACCATGGTCAATTTATGATTGAAAATAAATAAAATTAGAGAATAAAATAACCCCCTACCTTAAAGGTTTTAAAGTTCATTTAACAATGACATACCAATGTTATGGATCTATGATCACCTCTCCCATAAGAACATCATCCGTTCAAGAATTATACATCCCAACTATCCCAAAAACCCTTGAATACCCTATCTGAATATTGGAGACCAAGCACCATAGCATGTTGAATATAAATAGGAGAAAACGATACCATTTAGGGAGAACCTGCTAGAAAATTAAGAAATAAAGCACCTTAAATCTACCTACATTGAAGAAAAAAATCCTATTATTTAATTCCTATGAAGGAATCCCACAAAGTCAAAGGGAGGGTCTTTGGGTCACCTGGGATTAGGAGAGAACCATAGGGTTCTGGTAAAATCTATGGTTATATAACCATTATATCCACAATTTAATGTTCTTTTACATGGTGTGTAATATATTTAAATCATTTAAATTAAATGTTTCAAATATTTCTGGAAAGCATGTCACTTCAAAGGATATAAGCCTCAAAATTTAAAGGGCATGAATCTCCCAATAAACCATCCTTAAAAATTTATGAAATGAACTTAAAAAACAAGAAAAATCCATACACATCATTTATTATCCCAACTTTCACCCTTTAGTATATAAACCCATCATACAAAATATAGATCTCCTCCAAGAACCTCATGCCTCAAAAACTTGAAAATTATCAAACCATACATATGTATGCCATTACATTATAATCATTCATGTATGTGTTGAAAAATTGTTTATATTAGAATCATGACCATAATAATTTCACTTTTTGTATCCCTATGAAATGAATCAAATCCTATGTATTTAGGAATCATGTTACATGAAATGTTTTAACTTTTTAGGCTATGTGATAAGGATAAATCCATGAAATTTAACATTATGTGTTAAAGAATATTTTGAGAAAGTTATCTTATGATGGTTGGTGTGGGATTTACACATGGTTGACCCTTTATATTAAACCTTTAATGTAATATATCCCAATGAGGTTAGGTTGTATTAGCACAAATTATGGCCCTATAATTTATGGGGTTGATTTAGATATATGGAATATAGAACCCTAAGTAGAATATGATATTGTAAAAAATATGGAATAATGTGTGAAATGTAGTGATACTTGGAAGGAATATTTCCATAAAATTGGAAGATAGTCTCATTAATAGTATGAACCAAAAAGGATATTCCTTAGGGAATTTAGTCCCGGTGAAAGGGAATTGTAGGATAATTGATATATTTATTTGGGAAAAAAAGAACATATGTGTCTTTACAAGGAATATTTCTCCATGAAGATTAATATAATGGATTTATGGTCTAATATTTAAACGTATGATGTGCATCATAGGTATATTTCTTAATATGAAACAAATACTATTTAGTTCATGTTTTAAATTTTATGGTCTTTTAAAAGGACTATACTGTGTTGTTTAATGTCAACAGATAACGATTTCATTATGTTGTTTTACATTGTGTAACTTTTTTTGAAGATGTATTTTAGCATCATGATTTTTGGAGATCTTCATCATAAATTTCATGAAAATAGTGGATTTAGAGGGTATTATATAGACACAACATCCCAAGAAAACATAAAATAATTACTTTATTGTTTGGTGACATGTGTAATTGGGGATTACACATAGTTAGAGGCCCATACTCTAATTTTACAACCCATTGATATGTGGGGAGAGTTGAATGAGTCATTCTCCAAGTAAATAGACTAGAAGGATATATATAGTTATTATTCTTTATTTTCATGCATCCCTTTCTGAAGAGACATGAGAATCCACCTATCCACCCTGCTAATTAAATTTGGGTTAGGGTAGGTCATAGTTGTAATGACCCACCAATTCTCATTGGCTTGAGAGATCAACGAGTCATTATTAGGCCTTAAGCGACATCACCAAGATGCCAAAGGCTGGCAATAAATGCCGAAGGGTTTCAATGCAAGAGGGGGATGATTTAACCTTTTATAAATAAACCAACCAAACTATCACTATCAACCACTATATGATGCATGTTAAACCAAAAACCAACTCATGCATTACCAAAAGAGAAATGCACTGTTCCAGCAAAAATACAACCCAACACAAAATCAGAGTACCAAGAAGAAGACTAAACAAAAGACTCAAAACAAACCGAGACACTCTCCACGACTCCACACCAAGATCCATGCACCAAGAACCACCAAATATCCCAAGCATCACCACGAACCACTATCAATAAGATGCTTTTCCTTTACCTGTTTCCCAGAAGATGACATCTACAAAAGCACTAAAGTGCCAAAGCAGGGGTGAGTATAAAACTCAGTAGGTTTTCTCCAATGACTTCCCTACTCACGCCACTAGGATAGAAGAGTTAGGAAACATTTATATAAAACAGTTTATATAAAACAATTTCTCAAAAATAGTTTATAACAAGATATAAACAAGTTTCCAAAACCATTCACACTCAAAAGCATCTAAGTTCAATTAAAACCAAATTTCCAAAAAGTTATTTTTCCAAAAAAATAACCAATCAAGCTTTCAAACCATTTCACAAACATCCTGATTTGGCAACCCAACCATTTCACAAACCTGTGAAGACAACCATGCATGCTTCATTATGAAAGTTCCATACTCATGAGTAGTTTCTCATCGATCTACCAAGTTATCACAAGGTAATTGTTTCCCATGTGCCATCACACCTTTGGCACCGAGAACAAGGTCATATTTCAACCAAGCCTCATACTTAAAAGTCCCATGTGCCATTAAACGTTTGGCACTGAGCACAAGGTCCTATTTCAACCAAGCCTCGTATATACAACATAAACACACAACACACATTCATAACAATCATGCCAAAACCATCCTTTCAATAAAACACCATTTATTGAAAACCATTTCCATCAAAACCAAGTGTGTTCACCCAATTCAAACCATTTCAATAAAACACCGCTTTTTATTGAAAACCCATCATTCATAAAACCATTTACCATTCCAGAATATCCATAATTTAAAATTGACATTTTAAATTCAAAAATCCAAATCACTTTACACAACAATTCACCAAGATTTCACAATTTTATCAAAACCATAAATCATCACTAAAGAAGATTTATTCCATGATTTTCACAATCAATTCCATTCAAATAACCCAATTTGAAACTAAACCAATCAATTCTAACAATAGGAGTAAAGAGTGAAGCCACCTACCTCAAAGGTTTTGACGAAAACCCCAATGAATGAAGAGAACACAAGAAAACCGGGTCGACTCTCCAAGAATCCTCCTTAGATATCTTCTCATAACACAACCAAGACCAAATCTCATCATATTTGGCATCCAAACACTTTGATCTACCCATAACGGGAGAAGTTCTAAGAAACTGAGAGAAGAGGAGAAGTATATCTAAGTAGATCTAATAAATCAAACAAGAATGATCACATACCTTAAGAATCTGGCTTTGATTCGCCAAGAGAAGCCTTCAGATCGCCTCCGGAATGATGGGAGAACCCTCTTTGACCTTAGGAGAACCAAAATCCCGAGTTAGGGCCACTTATGATCTTAAACGAGCCACTTAGAGGCAAAAACATGTGAGATAAACTTTTATAGGATCTAGTTTAAGTGGTCGCATGGTTAGTTCACACGGTTTGACAAACCATGCACTAATCGTGCATTATATACTACCCCAGCCACCCTTCTTGCATGGTTTGGCCACACGGTTAGAAAAAACTTGCATCGACTGTACAAAATCCACTGCCTCCAAGACCCACTGCGCATGGTTTGGCCACACAGTTTAGACAAACTGTGCGCCTCCCGTGTGACTTCCCCTTTGCCTCAAAACATCATTCCAAGTTCTCCCTACTCTCCCATTCAACACCCTTAACTTTAAAACCATGAAAAGAATCAAGTAAGGGTTACATACCAAAAACTCAGGGTACTACAATAGTAGTTTATATGTCCTAAAGACGACCTCAGTAGAATCCCTATAAAGGCCTCCAGTTATATCAGAGGAATGAATGGCTTCAAATTCCAAAGAATCATATCAATATGAAAGTGAAGGAGGGAGAAACCATCTATCAAGGAAATACATGAATAGATAAGGGGAAATTTCTAGTGCCCAATAATATGATTACACCTGTCCAGTGGTTTTGTAAGAGTTTTGGATTTGGTATTTTAGGGGTTTTGACCATGGTAGAATTAAGAAATAAATATATATCGGATTGAAATAATATGTGTAGGTGAAATTTATTTAAAAGGGGAGTTCTTTGATGGGCCCCCATTATGAATTCATGAAATATCTATCATGTGTTTGACCTAATAAACTCATCCTATATGTGTTGGTATTTTTTTTTCCTAGTTGTCTTTTTTAACATGAGGTTGGCCTTATGGGAAGGCCTCTAGAATTTGTACTTCACATGATAGGCCACACATGCTCACCTAACTATCTCATTATGTGAGATTTACCTCATGGTATGAACTCACAATGTTGTTCTCAATATATTAGTACTTTATTGGATTAATCATATTCCTAGTGTGTTTTCTTCTTTATGAGTTTCTCACTCTTAAATACTAGTGTGTTAAAAATATAATGAGCCACATAATTGAAAACTCATAACTATAGTCTCTATCATCCTATCTACCATGCATTCCTCTATATATGTCAACTATTTATATAATGGAATGGTTATTTATAGGAATCCCCAAGTAATTGGTTTCCCAAAATTGATGGACATATGAAGAAGAAATGTGGCCATTTAAATTATTGGGGTGGTGAAGTAGTTTCATGTAAGTACAATAGACAATGTTAAAAAAATATATCTCGATGCTATGAGAATAGGAACATCATCAAGTCAACCACATCTTGAGGTGATCCCAAGAGATCGACCACCACCTTACCATGAAGTCCCATTGCATTGCACTAAAAAATATTCTCAAACCTATTTAGGGATGAGACATTGAGAGGTATACATTATATAATTAACAACTTCATGGGGATACAAACCATATAAAGATAACTCATGATCATGCTAAACACAAGATTAGTGACCTAAATATGCCATATAATTTTTGCGGTCAGATTGCACTTTATAAACTCCTTAAATTTATTTACCTTCATTATTTTTATGAAATTTTAATTCAAATTTCATTGTTTTTCATATACATTGGAGAAAATAAAATCCCCCATCTCATAATGGGTTCTGTTCATGATGATATAGAGAGAATTATGATGATGTATAATAGCCTATGAAATTTTCATGCGACACATAGTAGTGGGTCCCTGTATATATTTCATTATGGGAGCTATTGATTTTAACTTTACCTGTATAAAGAACTTGTAAAAACTATATAACAAAAAAATTCCACTCAACAATAAATCTAATCAATAAAAGAAGTTTTTAAATGATTCTCCATGAATTCTGTACCAGAAAGTTAGCTCGTGGTTTATAAAACAACCTCTTATTTTTCATCTTCAAGAAAATCCTCGTAAGGCTATTTCATTTTAAAATCACACCACATGGTTCATGTGGTGACCATAAAATACATGTGTTCATCTTCACAAATTTCATAAATATATCATAGGAAGGTGAATTTTGTGTGTATCATTATTTTTCTTAGACAATAACTTAGAATTTTGATTTTTTTTGGAAATATGACTATGTTTTCATCAATTTTTTCATAGAAGATGATTCCATAATAGGTTTTTTAATCATCTAAATTGAGGAGGGATGGGATGATTGATAAAATTAATACCTCAAAACATTAATTTATAATTCAATAACATAACCTTATATTAGATTTAATGGGATATTTATTTTGATATTATATATGTTAATAAAGGATACTAATCTATGGGTTTTATTACTAGATGATATACCTATTTCATCACCATGATCAATTTTATTTTAATTAACCAGATCAACCTGCATTGGGAGAATCTTTCATCAAATGTGTCTAAAAAGGTGACTTGGTTAAGTAATTGAACTTCTAAAATAGAAACACTATGGGTTACTACCCATGGAATCATAATGGGAAAGAAACACATGAGAGGAGACTACTCAAAACTTTTCATCAATAATGGAGAGTTCAACTATCAATCATAATTTGGGTTGTGGCTTTGAGAAACATACCAAATAATGGTCAAGGGTGAAAATGGATATCAGAATATATTATGGATAAAAGGGAATCCTTTCAAAACAATTACTATTACATCATTCAATATAATGGAATTCATGCATCTTGAGTTGCATGATATCATAAATAAATACACTATGTATGGTCATAGTTACATGCATTCTAGAAATACGATCTAAAAGAAAAAGTCATTGTGTTCTCACAACCTAAAGCTATGTGATGCAAAGTAGGATACCAATTAAACTCCCAATATACATAATTCAGTAGTAGTTTCAGAAACTATGTTTCTCTATGATCTATACTATCTATAAATGGTGCATCTTCCTTCATTTTTAGGGATAAACGTCAAGACGTAGAAGGGTTTAACTCTCCCCTCATTGAACTACTTCTTCCAAAAATTATCAAAACCAAAGAATACAAAAGATTATCATAGGTTATATGAAAATAAAAAATCCCTCACATAGACATTTAATTTTATTTCATTATATTTGTTATTTATTCACACAACATTCATTGATCAAGGAAAAAGTTGGCATAAGAGTCAAACTCTTCATGGAACACTCTATTTCATGTAAAACACATCTTGGGTGGAACACTTTTTTTATAATTCCATGAAAAATACTTGTTGGTGAGACCATCATTTATGAAACTCTAATGTAGAAAAAACCATACTCTAGGGACCCCAAATTAATGCCTCTTTTCAAAAAACATATTTATTTGAATGTTCAGTGCTCATGGGCCTTATGTATACTCGACTTGAGATAACTCATACAAAACAAATTCACAACCGGTGTCATGTACCCTTATTCCCATGGCCTTTGAACTAATATTGGTATAACAAATCACATTTACTTCTTCTATAAATCATAGTAACTCACACACTGGGTCTCCTACGTGTCTCATTAAATAGGAAATATTCACATCTTTACCTTACAATAGTAATTACTTAGTCAAATAGTATTACCCAACCATGTCATCATTGAGTGTGAAGGACCATGATATTACTTAGAAATTTTTTATAAGATCCTTTTATCCTTTTCGACCCATTTTAATCAGGACTCAGAAGATTAATTCTAAAACTCAACAAAATATATTATTATAACCCCCATCAAAATAACCAAATTTCTCTACACAAGATTTAAAAATAAATCCATCATCCATAGTGTAAGATATAAAACTACACCCACCTTCCTCAATTCAAATATTTAAACTACTAATAATGTCCATAGTGTTGGAAATTAAACTGAATTATACCATATGAAATGAATATATGATCCATTTTCTAGAGATCCCCCGATTCCCTAAGGGATGAGCACAACATGACTCATGTGATGATAAAGATATAGACCACACAAATTGGGGATCCCAATGTATAATCCCAAGACAATCCCTTGTTATCTCACAAACATTAGCACAAACTTAATTAAAAAATTATGTTAAACTACATGGTTTGGAGCTGTTATATTACCATAAACTATATACACAAACTACATGGTTTTTTTATTCCCATGAAAAGTATGATATGTTGTATGCCTCCTTGAGGTTCCATACAAACTCTCCAATGAAATTTTTCTCTAATGAAATGTGATACCATGGGATATGATCCTTTTATAACCATACAATCTCCAAAAAAATCATTCCCATTAATATTTCATCCCCCTCAGGATGTGGTAGCTCTGAATCATTCAATTGTATAATAATCCTCTCATCGTAAAATCAAAAATTCCACACTAATATTTAGAATATCCATAATAGTTTTAATTATTCCCAACACAATACATAAAGAGAATAAATAAGAAGCACCCCCACTAGGCTTTAAATGGAATGCAAACCCACTTGACTTTAAACTGTTATAATCCATATTGGAATTTTAAACTGTGAAAATCCCCATAAAAATTTAAATGATGATTGTCCATGCTAGAAACTCAAAAGTGAGTTCCCCTATATAAATTCAACTTTTTAATATACCAATATATGAAAATTTTTTACAAGAAATTCCCCCATAGGATATTTAATTTTTGTTAAAGAAATACACAATGATAATATTTTGGAAACATCACAAATGGACATTAAAATTATGAATAACCCATATTTGATAAATTTAAGAGGGACTATCCTTTATAATGATAAATATTTATTTCAAACCAAGAATTTCCTAATAGAAATCAAGGTCAAAGTCTCCTAAAATAATTATTTCCAAGCACATAGGCTAGAAAAAATATATCAAATTTGGTAGGAATGTAACCCAATCTAGAAAATAACAACTGATTATTACTATGATCCACCCAAGAAGCTAGGTAGTCTACTAAATTGTTCCCCTCCCACCAGGTATGTTAAAGAGTCACCCATGAATCAATAAGCCTTTTGAATTTTTGTATAGGACAAATAATAGAGCAATTAATTTTAATATTATCTTGTAGTGATCCAATAATGATAGTAGAATCAATATCTATAGACTTTAGCTTGATGTTGTGTACAAGGAATAACTTGAATTCCTTCACCATTGACATAGTTGCTACTACCAAACAGTCCCCCAATACAACGACTTCCCTAAAAGTGATAACTATTTAACCATGATGGTCCCAGATGACAACCACTCCTCGTATGTACCCATTAGTACATGATCCATCCATGTTCAGTTCATACCCGTGGATTGGAGGCCACCACCTCACCCATTTCCCCTCCTAGCCAGGTTTAGAGAAAAAAATAAATGGACCATCCTACAAATAACCTCCTTAGTGATGGAGATACATCCTACCAACTATAGATCTTAATCAATTCAACCAAAAAACTTTTTTATTTGATCACCATACCCATCCCTACTAAACTATAAGAATATTTGTATCCATTATTTAGAAACCATATTAGAAACCCCACTTGATATGTTGATAACCCATACCTGGGTGATGATCATCAGTCGCATTAGTTGACATTCCTCGGAATCCTATTAGGAAAGAATATGATCTTTCCCCCCTATACTTTGTTTACAAGACTAAAATGATACATCAAGTGATTTACATGATATTAATTATGTAAAGAAAATAAAAAGAATATATGTTAAGTATGTGACCCCTTAAATATTTCCCTAGGTTATGAGCCTATGCCATTCCCTCATGCGATGAACATGAGATTCCATATGTGATGACCATAAGAAGCCTATGTGATTATCATGAGATATCTTAGATCACCCTTTAGGAGACAAGACTATGATTTTTCCCAACGTGATGAGCATAGTATGCCTCTAGTGATAATTCAAGGAATCCAAAGGTGATGATATGATATGTCCTTGCATGAAGATAATAGGATGCCTCATTTGATAAGAATTAGTAGTCTTTAGTGGTGAGATAGGGTCTCCCTGAGCAATGAGAATAGGATTCCATACATGATGAGAATATGTTACCTCATGTGGTGAATACAGAATATCACAATGGATAAACCTATGATTCCCTATGGGATTAACATAGGATTCCATTATGAACTATCCTAAATATGATATTTATAGACTCCCAATAAGACCAATGAAGTCAAATCATGTGTGATGTCAAATAAACTACTAAAATATAAGGTTTCACTCTATAAAGTTATCAAGTAATGTAATAACTAGAGTGCATTAAAAGATGAAGTAATTATTGGTATTTATAGACATGTAATAAGTATTTTAGGGGTTCACAAACATGTAAAATAACTACATATAAGTATCCATATAAGGATAGGAATACATCACATCATCTTGTTCTTAGCAAAGAGATGTCTCCATAACCCTGGTGTTAAAGTCCATCCACCTTTAGAAGGCCCGAATGTGGGAAAAAGAGGATCAAAAGTAGTCCAAGGATGAAAATAGGATATGAATTTATGTAATATCAGATATGTTAGAAAAAATGATATACTATATATGAATCCCTTCACTTTCAACATTTAAATGATTTTTAATGTTGGGTCCTCACCACCTGATATCATCTGTCATAGATCATAATTAGAATCCAATTTGACATAAATAATCTCATGATTGGAATTAAATATATCATATATAATTATAGAAAATAGTCATACACAACAATATACCTTTTCTTAAAACATTTCGTGTGAGTGAAGGATATCTTACCATGAAACAGTCATGCAAACCCTTTCTCTATCTAATAAAAATACCTCTCACATGGATACTAGGTTCCAATTAACTATTTTACCATAAGAAATCATATATCAGAGGCTTATAAATTCCCCCCATTAACCAATATGAGCTAGATGGAGTCATCCCCACATATAATGTCTTATATTGACATGGAATATATGGTTTTGTGTCAAGGCCATCACCTGAAAGGGATAATATGTTTCTCACTCCATTACCAATGAAAATCATTTTAGGATCCTCTCCCAAAAAAAATAATGAAAACACTATTCGTAATGAAATTTTGGTTAGGTAATTTCAAACTATGGCAGGCCCTACTAGCACTCTGGAGTCACCAAGGTAGTATCACACCATGTGACATCACAAACATCACAAGTCAAGCCCATATATATAAGAGAAGGTTGATCTTATCCCCATTATACCTATCCGGAACAAGGATGTATGGTACCTATGTTGTGGTTTGGATATCTAACCTACCTAATGGAATATAACATCTAAATATTTTTATCCCCAACCACCATTGTCACACCCCTTCCATTCTCATCACATAATAAGAAGATTTCTTCACTAGGATTGAATAAATAACTCATGAATCAACCAGGCATTCTAGGAAAACTATTAGCTAGCTTAAACCACTGGAATCCATCATAAAGTATATCCCCATGAAATATAATGACACCATGAAGGTTTATCTCATGATTCTAACAAATGACATCATCATTCATCCAATGATCAATAAGTCCACCACTTTGTAATTCCTCCACTTATCATAGGGGATATTTCCCACTATAGAGGTCCTTCCCATGGAACTAGCCACAATTCTTGTATAATACAACCTTTAAACACTAATAAGACCACTCTTGGAGGAACATTATTATCAAAAAAAGAGGAATGACATGGGAGAAACAACGCAGTGTTACCATTGATTTTTTTTGGATCTAGAATAAAAAATTATTTAAGAGAGATGCCCCCACCTCGACCACCATAGTTAGGGATAGTAACCCTTTAGTTAAATATAACCATCCCTGATTTTTAAGCCTTCAATGTCTAAAAAAACCCCAAAAATTAAATTCATGTTGATGATGTTTTTTTTTAATTTTATGGAATCATCATTTATCTATTCCTGACAACATAAATATCCCTTATGTAAAAATTATATGTTAAGAGTATAAGAGTTTTCATCATGATGTTGGAAATCCTTTAATTATGAAGAGCATATGGTTGATCCATGAGATCTCAATGATCTCCCACACCAATAAGATGTAACATACCCTCAATTATAAATGAATATGGAAATGAAATTTTCATCACTTCTAGTGGAAGGATAATCATACGAGAGATAAATTTCTCATGTTATACCACTTCTATTATAATATCACAAGAGGGGATGGTATACAAAAATTCCTCCTATATCTTGTCGATAAAATAATAATGATTTTTTTGGGAGATAGATAGAAGGAATAAAATAATAATTAAGAACAAGGTGATGAAAACTTATGGGATCTGTCTACCACTGGAAGGTTACCATTTGTTTTTAGAAACCTAGAACTTCATACTTCTCCATCCATGATTTGATCAATGAAAATAATGTATCTTTGTAGAAGAATATATAGAAAATTTTTATCCATATTTAGGTTTATTAAATGAATTAACCAATAATATAAATTCACATTCAGGCACTTGAAAAATAGAGTCAAAAGTTGACCCCATTTCACTTCAAATAGACCACCATCTGAATAATAAATGCATCTCTACATGGCCTTGCTCAAATTTACCAAAGTTTTTAGGGTTAAGCGATTGCTTTTAGTTTATCTTGGGATGTCGAATCTCGAGAGACCTAAGAAGAAACCTTAAAAAACATACATTCTATGGACTATTTTTGGCTATGAAGTGTCCATATTTGGGTTGATTTTATATTGGTTTATTTGAAAACTAAGAGACTCAACTGAATTCAATTTAAAAAAATGATTTAATATTAGGTTATCTGTTGGGGTAGATTGGATGTATTCCTTTATCAACTATTTCAATATATTACATTTGATATGGGTTCATTTAAGAAGATAAAAAAACCTCATCACTTACTAGTATATTACCTAGATAGCCTAATAATAATAACATATTGGCTTGGAGGATCAATGTTTTGAGAAGTCCAAGGTAATGGTTTGTATTAGCACATGAAGTGTGTGACCTTAAATTCAACAAGGATGAAGGAGTTTAAAGATCATGAAACAAAATTATCAATTAAGAGAAGATATTAAGAATTAATGGAGTGAGAAATAACATCCAATACATACCCTTTATAATCCCATGGATCAAAAAATAAGGTTGTTATCCCTCCCTCAATTCTATCGTTTCAGTGGAAGCAGGGAGTAGTCTCATGAGGGAGGAATTGAAGAAGTAGAAAAAAAACAATCTCTCAACCGTTGTGTGAATAATTTAAAAATTTCAGTGTGAATACGTTCACACCATGGGGAAATAGTATCAATGTGACAAAAAATAATAGAAAATGACAAGAAAAATATGTTTTATTAAGAATCTAAGGTGATTAGAGAAACATACAAATTGATGAAAATCAATTACAACATCAAATTGGAAGAATAACCTTACAAGGAACCAAAGAAAAAAAATATGACTAAACCATCCAACAAAACAACAATAAATAGGCATTTTTGAAGGCTTGGGTTGAGCCCCCAACATTCAAATTCTCCTTAATTAATGGTGGTAGGCTAGGGTGGGTGGAAAGTTAAGGGAGAGTTGACTATTACACCCTTGAAAAAACATCTCAGCCAACTTGAATTCCTCTGATAGGTGTGTCTAAATGATAATCTATATAGAGGAATTTTGATGGGCCATACAAGAAAAATTTGAAGATACAGATATCTCCTATCGATCAGTTAAATTTTATCATGAAATAGTTTTTGGTTTTTGGGATTTGATTTAAATGGTGGGATGTTCTTATTGGCTATAGAATATAACCTATAATTTCATATTCAACTTGGGACACATAGAAATCAATTAAAAAAATATGAATTAGCTTTTTTTACTATTTAATGAAATTTCACCCTGATGTATCATATCTCCAATTTAATTTTGAAAATAATTGGACTTAAATATTGTCTGCTACAATACTTTTATTGGGATACTATCCAGTTCACTTCTCCCAAAATGTTATTGGTTCAATATGCACTTTGGTGGTCTTAAAAATGGAATATTCAAGTTCTACAAAGTATTAATTGTTACTTATATCACGAGAGACCTGAAAATAAAATATTAAAATAAAACCAGGACCATTGTTTATTTTATATAGTGTGAAAAAGTGTACCATGTGATAGTGAATTTTAAGAAAGAATTGAAATAATGATGTGAAATGATATTAAATGTATAAGATACACTAATATTTTTTGAATAATGAAGATAGTTAATATTATAAAATTAATAATGAATATTAACTACTTTTATTGGCTAATAATATCCCCAACATTAGTTTTTCTAGTCCCGAGAAAAATATATCTAAAAAATATGAAATTAGAATTTCCTTTTCAAAAAAAAAATTATTACACAATACTCACCAAAAGGCCTCATACCAAAAAATATTGAAACCCATCAAAATCATGTAAAACATTCTAGGAACATAGGCATATCTCAAGCCCAATCACTTTTCTTTTTTCAAATTAATTACAACATTTCATCCAATTTAAATTAAGCGCGATGATGTGTTGTGCATCACAATAGACATGGGGGTTCATATTTATTCAAGGGAGATAATATGGAAGTTATATGTGTAATTATATTTCAATATTAAGAATAGTATTAATTTTTTTAATTTTTTTTTATTTTCTTGAGATAGTTTTGTTGAAATTTTGCCATGGTAATTGAAATTGAACTCAATCGAGTAAACCCATGTAGCAAGACTTGGCCAAAGACTGTCAAGATCAATGACATTAGGGAACCAAGTGAGTCCCACATAATTGGGTATCATCTTTAGTTTAATCAATCAAAAAAATTAAACTTTCCATAAATAGAGATTAAATTCCCAAATCTGGGCAAGAAAACTATGGAGTTACGATCCCCATGTTTCAAATGCCACACAGTAGGTCAGTCCATTTATCTACAAATAATTTATTTTTTTTGGATTTATTGTTTGATTTTATTTGAATTCTCATGTTAAAATTAAAACAATCACTAAAACTATGCTATTTATAATGGGACCTAAATAACTAAAAATAATACCCCACAATCAAAAAGATTTTAATTGTGTTTTTTGTGGGTGATCATATAAATTGTGAAAAATCACATCAGAAAACCACACATTCCAAAATATATGAACATGAACTTAACCTTGCATTAAAATTATAATATAGGCATGAAAAATTATTTGAAATTCAATTTCAAAGTCTATAATTTTTATTATCATGTTCAACGTTAAACGAATTATTCCTTACAATTTTTTTATAAAAACCAAAGTAATTTTTTAATTTCATATCCCCACCAAAAAAAATTAACATTGTCCCTAGTGTTTAAAGAAAATAAAATATATAAGGGGTAGATTTAGTGGAGGATATTTCTAAAAGGAATTTTAAATAGGAAACATGTAACAAAGTGACATGGTTTTGGAAGTTGAAGTTTGTGACACTCCTAATTACTCCTTTGATCTCCATGTCACTCAGAGAATCCTTATTAATGAGGTCAGTTTGTGTTTGTACACTAGGAAGAAATTTGAATTTTATAATAATCCATTAATCTCAATATACCTTGAATCTTACACACCAACACAATTATATCAAAATCGGAAACCCTTGAGGTTCCCTTAACTAAAAATAAACAAAAACAGAAGGAATGAAAAAACATACATGTTTACTTTGAAAGTCCAAACTTGTGTAAATGTACTGGTAAAAGGAAAGTTGCCTCCTAGATAGCGCTTGGCTTAATTTCACTACCCTGAAATATATGCTAAATATATCAACTTCTTTTTTGGTTCATAGGTTGGATCAATTAACTCCTTTTTTGTTTCTTGTTTATCGAATGATTCGATTAATGGGTTTAATCTATGACCATTATATTTGAATACATGAACACTAGTGGGATCCTAAATCACTAATGCCCCATGAGGGTACACATGATGCACTATGTATATATATGACCATCTTGGCCTTAAATTTCATAGGTGTAAATGACGTTTTTAACTATACAAGAGCAAAAAATTTCCTGGTTCAATGTGTTTGAATTTGAGATTCCTATATTGGTAGGTTTTAACTCTAGATTTATTTATCCTTTAATTTTCATAAGCCTCCGTCCTAAGTTCCTAAAGTTTGTTAAGATTTAATTTTCCCTTTTTATTGGCTAAATAAATGTCAATGTTCATTTTTGATGGCCCAAAAGGCCTTATTATTGAGTCAATAAGGTTCTCTTATGACTTCTCTATTTCTTATGGATTTATGTTTTGAAAATCACGAACACTTTTTTTTATGTTTTGAATTTATCATTTAGTTATACTTACAGAAATATCATTACGTTTACCAATAGAATTATCATTCTATTATACTTTTGAATCTATCATTATGTTTATCTACAAAATTTTCATTTTGTTATACTTATAGATCTGTCATTACGATTACTTACAGACTTGTCATTATGATACATTTTTCATTACAATTACTTACATATTTTTCATTTGGATATATTTTCATCACGTTTTACTTACATCTTTAATTTCATGGTGCACTTAATATTCTGACGTATTGATTTACTTAAGCCTACATGATAATGTTTTTTTGATACCGATACTAGTACAAATGTCATGCTATTTTTATGATACCAATACTGGTACAATTTTCATACTATTTTTATGACACTGGTACACAAAAAAAGTGATACCATTTCTCTAAATCTATTTTTATTTTCTTAAGAATCCATTTTCTTGATAATTTAAGAGTTTTTTAATGTATCATTCCAATATTATCTGATTTGAAGTTTTCTTATACGTAACATTTACCTTAAACATAACATCATTTCTTATACATGAAACTATGTCTTAAAATCTATTACAAACTAATCGTTGTCTATTTGACAACTGTCTAGGTCCCTCTAAAATTTTAGGAGAACATGACCGTTGGAGTGGAGCTGACCATTGAGAAGTTTTGCGTATAAATACATGTTCATTTGAATGAGAAAAGTAACTAAGTGAACTTCAATGATGAAAAATGAATAGAAAAGCAATCAAAGATTGTTAAGTGATTTCTAGAGAAAGAGGCTCTTACAACTCTCAATGATTTATGAGGATGTCGTGAACAACTTGTTCTGGCATGAACAACTTGTTTAGACTTGCTTTGTAGAGACTCCGATCATGCTGATTGTAGGCTTCCGGGTTTGGAAGATAGAGGTTCTGATTTCCTTCTAAATCGAGGGATTGCAGGGATAGCAAGACAGATACCAATATTTGGATTGAGGGATTACCAGGGTTTAGGTAAGATAAAATTTATTGAAATCATAAATCAAGGAACCTTTATCCAAGGTTGTTGGGTACCCTTCTCTTTGGGTTAAAATAATCTTATTATTACTTGTTTTTTATTTCACGTTGTTTTCATTATGCTACTATTTTAACTTTTCTAATGTTTGAAAGTATAACTTTGTTATACTTCCTAATTACGTTAATCTGATTATATTAAATATTCTATACTCTCTAAGGTAGAATCATTCTTTTAAGAAAATCACTCTTATGTTTTTATCTTAAGATTGTAAAGTTTAAGAAAAGGTTTCTTTTAGAGTTTTCGTGAATGTTTGTTTAACTTTGTTAAAATAAGTTTTCATAAAGTTAAAAGCTAACCTTAAGAAATAGATTTCTATAAGGTTAAGAAACATTCTTTAAGAAAGTTATATATCAACTTTAATAGTTCCAAAGGAATTTTTAAAGTATGAAATTCACCCCCTCTTGTATCTGAAAATATCATTATACATATTTGTTCCTACAATTGGTATCAAAGGTGGTATCTAAAATAATTATATTTATATATTAGTTTTATTTCTCAATATTTCATTGTTCTTAACTCCTTTATATTTTTTTTATCCTTGTTTACAAACTTTTACTGCTAAAAAGTTGTGTGGAACAAAATTTTCTTTTAGTATGACAAGCATTCATGTTGGATCTCTAGACAATCTCAATCCTACTAGACCACCAATCTTTGATGGAAATGACTATGAGTAATGGAGAGACAGAATGAATACCATCATGAAAAAAACAGGTGTAGACAACTATATTATATTAAATACAGATTATATGATTCCTGATATGGAACTTAGAACCTTTACTAATCCAAAAAAGGTGGAATACTAGCTAATCATTAAGGTATGAAATACTTTGATTTATTCCATGACTAGAAACATATATAGCTAAATTTCATCGTGTGAAGTTGAAAATTGTTTTTGGAAGATGCTTGAAGTAACTAACTTTAGAACTTACAAATTCAATAAAACTAGAAGAGCCATGCTCAGAGCTGAGTATCATGGTTTATGTTTTCCTTATGGGGAAACCATATGTATGGTACAACAAATATTCATGACTATTGTCAACAACTTTTAATTTATTGGTGATAAAGGTTTATATGATGAGATTCTTGTAGACAAGATTATAAACATCATGCCTAATGAATGGGAATCCAAAAGGACAACTATAGATGAGAATAGGAATGTTACTAAGATTTGTCTTGATTAATTGTTTGGAACTCTTCTCCATCATGAAAAAAGAATGAAGATATATTCTGATAATATTAACAAAATGAATGGAAATAGAGGTTTTTCTTTTACAACTACTTAAAATAATATGAAATCCAAGACTACTGAGAGAATTACAAGATCTAAATCTAAGATGGTTGTTATTCAATCTAAATCTAGTGAAAGTGAAGCTTCAGAAAATAAGTTAGTAAATCTTGCTCAGAGAATGAACAAGATTATTAGGAAAAAGAACATTCAACATATATACAATAAGAAAGATGGAAAAGAAAAGAATGATGGATAAGTGACATGCTACGAATGCAGAAGAACTGGCCATATTAGACTGGATTGACCCGTGCTTAAGAAAAGAGGGAAGAAGGATAGGAATTCTGAAAGGAACAAGAAGTATTTCTACAGATCGAATCATAAGAAATTATTGAAATCTAATAACACTTGGAGTGCAAGCGGTGGAGACTCTTATGTTGAATCTTTAGAATATGAATATTCTAAGAAAAATAATATTAGTCTAATATCTAGAGATCCATTTCAAAATTGTTGTCTTATGGTTATGGTACGAACTGATGAATCCTTAACCAGTATGTCTTCAAGTGAAAATCTTCTAGTTAAATATTTTTCTTCAGATGAAGAATGCACTTCATCAGATAGTAATAATGATTTTCCTTCCTATGAGGAAGTTTCAAGATTTGGTAAGTTGATTGAAATGAGAAACTATAAAGTTTATAAGAAACCTGAGAAAGAAAATTCTAGAGAATTTATTTTAACAAAAGAAATTTCAGATCATACCAAATACCCTGATAAGAAAAAAGATGTTTTAGAAAATCTTTCTAGAAAAAGAGAGAAAGTTAATTCTGAGAAAGGTAATCCTTCAAAATATCTTAGAAATCTATTTTTATAAAAATATGCTTTAGAGAATAAAGTTAACACTTAATCTATTATTATATAGGATATGAATGTAGTCCTAAAAATAAAATCTGAAATATTTTCCATGAAGAAACTTATTGAAAATTTTACTTCTGCTAAGGAAAATTTTGATAGTATGTATTATCAAATCCAACCTCATGGTAATAATCAAGGATTAGGTTATTCTCATGAAAAACCAATTTTCAGAAATAATTATTTTGTTCTATCAAGAGCTCCTTTTTACACTACATGTCAAATTGGTGGGCATTGGAAGAAGAACTATTCTTTAAATAATTTCCAATCCTTTGGGATTCATAAATCTTACCTTTTCTAAACATATGTGGATACACAAAATTTTATTATCTAATAATTTCGGATCCAAGCTTGTTTGGATTATGAAAAAATAAATCTTTATTTTTCAAGATAATAAAGGAAGTACCAAAAACATATGATACATGGATAGTGGATATTCCTAGAACATGACTGGTAACAAAGACTATTTCAAAAATATTTTAAATACTAAAGGTGGAAAGGTAACCTTTGAGGACAACTATCAAAGATAAAAAGTCGGTATAAATAACATTATTCTTCTTAGTAAAGCTATTATTTCAAATGTTTTTTTTGTAAAATGCCTTAAGCACGACCTCATTAACATAATCCAATTTTTCAATGAAGGTTACCTTGTGGATTTTAGAAATAATAAATGTTTATTTCACAATTCCAAGGTTGAGTTTATTCTCTCTACCCTTCGGCATGAGAATGTGTACATATTAAATCTACAAGACCTTAGAAGTCATGGTATAACTTTCCTTAGTACATTTTAAGATCAATACTGGATTTCACATAGAAGACTAGGACACTGTATCTTAAGGAATCTTAGTAAAATTTATAAAAAAGAACATGTTAAGGATCTACCAAAACTTAGGTTTTATTCTTCAAAATTCTGTGATACTTGTCAATATGGCCATTAACATAAATCAAGATTTAAATCTATAAGTGAAGTTACAACTTCTAATTCCTTATAAATAGTGCACATGAAATTATTTTTTCCAACACAAACAGTAAGTATTGGAGGTAAATACTATGTGTTTTCCTCAGTTGATGACTACACTAGATTTACCTGGGTCTATTTTCATGCAAAGAAATATGAATATTTTTCTTATTTAAAAAACATTATATCTCAAGTTAAAAATGAGAAAAATATACCATTAATAACTATTTATAGTGATCATGGTGTAGAATTTGAAAATTCAGACTTCGAAACTTTTTTTAGTAATAAAGGTATTACCCAAAAATTTTCAGCTCCAAGAACTCCTCAACAAAATGGCGTTGTTGAAAGAATAAATCGTATTTTTCAAGATATGACTAGAACCATGTTGAGTGAATATTATATAGAAAAATATTTTGGGTTGAATCTATAAGTATAACTTTTTATACTATAAATTGAGTTTTAATAATACCATTTATTAATAAAACACCTTACGAGTTATGGACTGGCCAAAAACCAAAAGTTTCTTACTTCAAAGTTTTTGTTTTCAAAGTATTCATCTTTTATACTAAAGATAGCATACATAAGTTTTCACCCAAATATGATGAAGGAATTTTCTTAGGCTACTCCAATAACTCTAAGGCATATAGAGTTTTTAATAAAAACACTTGTATTGTGGAAGAAACAGTACATGTTAAATTCAACGAAACTAATCCTTTTGTTTTCAAACAACCTAAACATATTTATGATATATTTTCTAAAACTAATCACCAACGTTTGATAGAAGATACTTCATATAATGAAATTTTTCAGAAAAATATTTCTGAAACATTTACCCCTGAATATTTTCTACCCTATGTTGATGAAAAAGTTTTTCAAAATCCAAGTCAGTTGTTACTTAGGAATCATCCGAGTGATAATATCATTGGTAATGTTAATCAACCAGTAAAAGCTAGAAGTTATTTAAGGTATGATGTTGAACATTTTTCTTTTATTTCCCAATTTGAACCAAATACTCATGAAGAATCCTTGGGTGATGAATATTAGATAAAATCTAGGCAAGATGAACTCAACGAATTCGTATGTAATCATGTTTGTACATTGGTTTAAAAAACTAAGGAAACTTCTGTTATTGGAGTAAAATGGGTTTTTAGAAATAAATGTGATAAAAATGGAATTATTGTTATAAATAAGGAAATATTAGTTTCTAAAGTCTATAATCAACATGAAGGCACAAAATATGAAGAAACCTATGCTCCTGTATCAAGACTCGAATCTATATGTACTCTTTTATCCTTTGCAGCATTATTTTACTTCAAACATTATCAAATTGATGTGAAGTGTTCTTCCTCAATAGTTATGTATAAGAGGAGGTCTATATAGATCAACCCCATGTTTTTGATGATACAAAATATCCTAATTGTGTTTACAAACATACCAGAGCTTTATATGGACTTAAAATAGCCCCTAGAGCTTGGTATGATAGACTTACAGGATTTTTTCTTCAAAATAACTATGTTAAAGGAAGAAATGATCCAAACCTTTTAATTAATAATGTTAATAAAGATGTTTTTATTTTCTAAATTTATGTTGATGACATCATCATTGTATCAAATGAGAAATCCTTAACTGATTCCTTTGTTAATCTTATAAAACCTGAGTTCAAAATGAGTCTGATGGGTGAGTTAACTTTTTTCCTAGGTTGTAATTTTTTTCAAAAACTATAGGAACATACATATATCAACATAAGTATACCAAAAAACTTCTTAAGAAATTTGGGTATGACAACACTAAGATAATAAGTACTCCCATCGAAACCTCTAATACTCTTGATATTGATGAAGCATGGAAACTTGTGGATCAAACATCTTATAGAGGAATGTTAGGAAGTTTACATTACTTAAAAATTACTCAACTTGACTTAATGTTTTCAGTATTCTTATGAAAAAGATACCAAGAAAATCCTAAAGAATTTTTTTGGTATTTATAAGGAACTTTAGATTTGGTACTATTTTATTCTTCTAGAAATTATTTTGAACATAAAAGTTTTTTGGATGCTAACTTTGATGATTATAAAATGGATAGATAGAGTACATAAAGAACTTGTCATCTCTTAGGGGATTCCTTAGTTTCTTGGTTTTACAAGAAACAACATTCTGTAGAACTTTCCCCTGCTGAAGGTGAATATGTTGCAGTTAGAGGATGTTGTGCTCATGTGTTGTGGATGCAACACACACTCATAGACTATGGTATGAGTTTTAATAAAACTCAAATAATGCGGGATAACACAAGTTCCAGTTACCTAAGTAAAAACCATACACATCACCCCCATGGAAAGCACATAGATATTAGACATCACTTTCTTAGGTATCACACACTTAAATGAGATATTATTTTTCAATTCATCAGAACACAAGAAAAACTTCCTGATATTTTTAAAAAAGTGTTACCTTCCAATAAATTTGAATACATTAAATAAAATATTGGAATGATCCCTATAAGGTAATCATTCATATGTACTTCATGTTTAAATCACATCTTAACATTGTGTTACTTCTTATTTCAGAGAGAGTACATATGCTTGTTTAATTTTTTCCGTATTTTTTTTCTTAAGAAAACTTATCTTTATTTAAATTTTTTTAATAAAATTTAATTTTCTTTTAATTTTTTTATCTTTCTCTAAGAAAATCCATATTATATTTTTTTTTGGAATTGAATTTCATGGAATTGAAATTCTCAAAATTAAAATTCTCAGAATAGAAATTCATGTATTCTAAAACATCCAAGAGAATTCTTATAATACCAATAAATTATTTAGAGTATCCAAAAAGGTACGTTTTCTTACTCTTCTCTTTCTAATTTTAAGTTTCAATTGTTGGTATTTCATGTTTTTCAATTTATTTTTTACCTTACCTCAAAAGATAGTAAGTTATATTTTATATAATCATCCTCAACTATCAGATCAGGTTATTTTCAGCCATTTGATTATATAATGGGAGTTGAAAGGTCATTTCTATGTCTATATAAGGGGTTATTTATTTATGAGCACCACATCATCTTCACTGGTCTCTGTGATGATGTTCTATTACATTCAAAGTCTATTTTCTGATTCCTTAGTTTCTTTTACTCCGAATGTCTCCTGACTCCTTAGCAGAACAGATTCAAATTATCAAGGAAATAAAGGATTGGTCGATCTTTAGGGAAATACTGGTTTTCCCTAACTTATTTTCAAAGTATGACTCCCTCATTTCTAAGGTCATAATAACTAATAGATGGGAAAGTGTATGTGTGGATATGGAGAAAATTTAGGATCTGGTTTATCTTGATCTAGTCATACAATTCTATGAATATGTTACTTTCTTTCAAAAGGATGGAAAGGATATGTTCATGTTCAAATGTTTTGACAAGGATCATACAATTCCTTATAATAAGGCAGAAAATGCTCTCAAGATAATGTATGAAGGAGAGGCTATTTTATGCTCTCACAGAATTCCCCCAGATGAAGGTTCTTTTGAAAAAGACAAGGCTCTATATTACCTTGGTCATAAGTATGTCAAGAATCCAAAGATTACAAATATTAAAAAAAATCACAAACTTGTACCTCTCTAGATGTAGGGATTCATAATTCCAAGAAAAGAAAATAAAGACTCTATAAAGATATGTGATATCTTTTTATTAGACTTTCATATCAATGTAAGGAAGATCAAATTGATTAAGTACATCTTTCTTACTATCCATGCAGTAAAAGGTAGAACCAGTAGATCTCAGATACTTATGTATCAAAAAACTATCTCCAAGATAATTGTAATGTTCCTTTAAGAGATGAATGTTCCTTGTCGGTCAATTTCAAAGATGTTTAAGATTTTGTTGCTCAGCGATGATTCTCTTAAGAGAATGAAGGTAAATTTTTTACTGGAATAACTTTTTTTTGAAGAAATTGTGGTCTAGAACAAGGTTGATGTTCCAGAATCTTCAAAATCAGTACCTAAGAAAAGTAAACATGAAGCACCAAGCTTACTAGCACCACTTCCTGATGTTTCTATATCAGTACCTCCTCATGTAAAGAAGCCATAATCCCATTATGATTCACTATTTCAAAGTGGAGAGAAATGGCAGATACCAGAAAGGAAGTTGATCCTTATTTTGTCTTAAAACCTATAGAGGCTAAGGCCTTAAAAATCAAGAAAGCTGAAAATATAGAGAACAAAAAGTAGGAGAATATCATGAAGAATAAATCCACAGAAGCTCAAGTGTGTCAGTATTTACTAAAAGATATAGAGAATAAATCTCAAGAAGTATTATAATCTCAAGTTAATCCTATGAAACTGGTTGCCACTCCAAAAATTTTAAAAACCAAGAATGTCTTAACAATATCAGAACCTGTTCAAGAAATGGAAGATCATATATTTCAAGAATACAATGATGATGCTTTAAGGTAAGTTGAAGATTATATTGGAACTCATCAGAGTTAAACTTCTAAATCCATTTATGAAGATCAAGATAATGAAGAATAATTTGAAGTTGATATTGAAGAACAAGTTTTGATTGAATTGGAAGAAGAAGAGAAATAAAAGGTTGAACAAAAAAGTGATGAAAGTGAAGATATCCAGGAAGAAGAATGACAAGAATGAACACAAGAAGAAGAGCTTGAAGTAGAACAGGATGGACATGAAGATATTAATGTTATCCAAGTATCAGATGAAAAAACCCCAAATCGAAATCTTATCAAAGGCAAGAGTAGTTTTTTTTCCTCATCCGAAAAAGAAACACCTCAAAATTCTTCTAAAAGAATAGAAAATTAGGATTCCTTAACTACCAGAGGAGTTGAGAAAGGAAAAGATGATTTAGATTCGAAGTCCTCATCCTCTGTTGAGAATGAATTTGTTAAGTTGTCTCTAAGAAAGTTGGTTAGTACTATTCCAGTTCTTGAAAATATAGATTCTCGGAGTCAAATGATGCAAGATACCCGGAATAAAAATACGGAATAATCCAATATTCTTATGGACATGGTGGTAATGAATGAATTGGATTTCAGTAATCTTTTGATTGATTATAAAGCTCAGAAGGTGACCTGTATGAAAGTCTTTAATTGCACCAAAACCATCAATGAAGAGCTTAGACAATTCAGTGACTTCATGGATTCAACAAACATAGCTTTCAATACGTGTGAATTTGAGTTCAATAAAGTCAAGGCATCCATTTATGAGAAAGTTACCCAACTCAATTCTGTTTCCCGATCTGTAAATAGTGAAAAATAATTCAAAACCGTATTAGTGAAAAAGGTGGATACCCAGGAGGATTTCATTAAGAATGAAGATAACAGAATCAAACTCAAGAAGAAAGGATCTTGTCCTTAGAAAATAATAACTAGGATCAGGAAACATTCTTAAAGAATATTCAAGAATATCATAAGGAAATTAAGAAACTTAAAGCTTTGATATAGAAAATATTGTCTGAGTAGAAGAAGGATGGATGTTTTTTTTAAATTTTGATGTTTGTTTGTAATCTAAAAATTATTCCCAAAATTTTTATAAGAAGTTTCTTTCATATCCTGCTTTTGTTTTCGCATGTATTTTTTCCTTAACCTTACAGGTACATCTTATACCTGTCCATTCCTTTTTGAAAATCACAAAGGGGAAGAATTTATTTGAAGGAAGAATTTAATGAATAATTCAAAGGGGGAGAATCTATTAAGTGGGAGTATGGTAAGAAATAATGCCTAAGTAAGGGGGAATTTTCTTTAAAGAAGAGATGTTTATCTAAGGGGGAGATATTTTCTTAAGAAATAAAACCAGATGTTAAAGATCAAGAATATGATCTTTGGGAAACAAAACCTATGGGGGAGTTAGTCGTATTAATCCTAAATTTCTTTCAAAGTGGGAGATAAGTTTTTTGAACTTTTTTATCAAAGTAAATATATTCTTCCTAGATAATTTGTTTGTGCTTTCCAAAAAGGGGGAGATTATTGAGTCAATAAGGTTCTCTTATGAATTATCCATTCGTAATGGTTTTATGTCTTGAAAATCACAAACAATTTTTCTTAAGTTTTGAATTTATCATTTTATTATTCTTAGAGAATTCTCATTACCTTTACCTACAGAATTATCATTTTGTTATACTTACGAATCTATCATTACATTTACCTACAGAATTCTCATTCTATTATACTTACAGATCTATCATTATGATTACTTATAGAATTTTCACTACGATACATTTGTCATTACGATTACATAGAGATTTTTCATTATGATATATATGTCATCATGTTTTACTTTCATATTTAATAGCATGGTGTACTTATGATTTTAACATATCGATTTACTTAAGCCTACGTGATACCATTTTTTTATACCGATACCAGTACAAATGTCATGCTGTTTTAATGATACTGATACCGGTACAAATTCCATACCATTTTTATGATACTGGTACCCAAAAATAGTGATACCATTTCTCTCAATCCATTTTTTATTTCTTAAGAATCAATTTTATTGATAATGGAAGAGTTTTTAATGTATCATTCTAATATTTTATAATTCTAAGTTTTTTTATACATAACATTTACCTTAAACTTAACATTGTTTCTTAAACATGAAATGATGTCGTACAATCTGTTACAAACTAACCATTGTCTATTTTACATGTGTCCAGGTCCCTTAGAAATTGAAGGAAAATGTGACCGTTGGAATGGATCCGACCATTGAGAAGTTTTGCCTATAAATACGAGTTCATTTGAATGAGCAATGTAACTGAGTGAACTTTGATGATGAATAGTGAATAGAAAAAGCAAACAAAGGTTATGAAGAGATCTCTAGAGAGAGAGAGAGAGGCTCTTATAACTCACAGTACTTCATGAGGATGTTGTGAACAACTTATTTGGTCGTGAACAACTTGTTTATACTTTCTTTTTGCAGACTCTGATCGTGCTGATCGTGGGCTTCTGGGTTTGGAAGACCGAAGTTCTGATTTCCTTCTAAATTGAGGGGCTTCCAGGGATAGCTAAATAGGTACTGATCTTCGGATTGAGGGATTACCCGGGATTATATAAGGTATACTTTCTTGAAAGTATAAATCAAGGATCCTTTATCCAAGGTTGTCAAACCCTTCTTTTTGGGTTAAAAGACTCTTACTGTTACTTGTTTTCTATTTCAATTTGATTTTATTCTGATACTATTTTAACTTTGTTAAAGATAGAAAGTATTAATTTCTTATACTTCCAAATTATGTTACACAGATTATATTAAAGTATCTATGCGCTCTAAGGTAGAATAGTTATTTTAAGAAAATCTTTCTTAAGTTTTTATCTTAAGAATGTAATGTTTAAGAATAGAATTCAATAAGAGGTTTTGTGAATGTTTGTTTAATTTTATTAAAATAAGTTTTTTTAATGATAAAAGGTATCCTTAAGAAACAAATTTCCATAAGGTTAAGAAACTTTTCTTAAGAAATTTCTATATCAATTTTAGATGTTCCAAAGGAATTTTTAAAGTGTACAATTCACCCCTATTGTATTTGAGCATCTCATTATACATATTCGATCCTACACTTATGCTCAATTCCAAAAGTTAAATGGAATAATTTGACATAAACAACCCTATATAGTGACATTCCTAGGATGTTTTTTTAATGTAGTATGATATTCCCAAAGGGAATCCAAGAGTTTCTCAAACCATTCTTTCCTAGAGGGATTGATATTTTTTTCAAGAATTTTTATAATCTCCCTATTATCTAACTCAACTTGACCACTTGTTTGAGGATTCTATGCGGTGGAAAATTTATGAGAAATCACATACTTAGATATGTGTGAAGAGAATGGGAAGTTGTAGAAATGGGTTCCTCAGTCACTGATTATAGCCATAGGAATTCCAATTTGAGAAATTATGTTCTCTTTTAGAAATAGGATAACAATATTATAGTTTTTGGACATGGTGGGAATGGCCTCAACCAATTTTGAGACATAATCAATATCCCAGATGATATATAGGTATCCTCTAGTGTTTGGGAAGGGTCCAATGAAATAAATTCCCCAATAATCAAATATTTCGATGACTGTAATGGGAGTGAGGGGAATTTGATTCCTTTTGGGAATGGATCCTAATTTTTGACATTGAGGACATCATTTAATGAATTAGTTGGAATCCTTAGTGAGGTTAGACTAGTGGAGACCACTTTGGAGGACCATTTTAGTGGTTTGCATTGTGGAAATGTGTCCTCCACTTGCCTCTCCATGACATAATTTTAGAACGGATTCTTACTCAGACTTGAAAACACATCCCCTAATGATTTGATCAAGAAAAAACATGTAGAGGTAAGGAACATAAAACACATAGTTTTTTACATCAGAAAGTAATTTACTCTTTTATTGGGTCCCTAGGAATTTTGGAATGTCACCCTTCACCAAGTGGTTTTCTATGTCAGCCTACCATGGGAAATCACTCATAGAATAGAGGTAATAATTGATGAATTAATTAGACACAGAAAGATGATATGAGTTTTTGTTAGGTCCACTAGGCTAGATACCCTGAGGGGGGGGGGGGGGGGTGAATTAGGATATGATAGATAAAAAAGACTTCCCCTTTTGATCTTGTTTTTCTGTTAGACAAAACCGTTTTCTCTATCCTTCATGATGCATAGTATGAACAAACCTTAAAGCATGCACAAGACACAATGATTTTTACTTGGTTCACCCTCACTGGGCTACGTCCAAGGAGAATACACCTACAATGTGCCGATGTACCAATTCTACTATAAGCACACTGCTGTTTACAAGTTCGAAGCAGACTCACTGTCCCTCCAGGTTTACAACCACTCACAATATAAAAGCTCACTGCTCTCTCAACCGAAGTGTGCTCACTGATTCTTCAAAAGATCCACTCACAGTTTATAGAACTGTAGGTATCTTCATTATCTCTAATGAAATATGCATCCTCAACTGTTGATAGATTCTCTGTTGACGTCCAACTTTCACCCACAGATGAATCTCTCTTTGCACCACATGTACCAAGAAACCCCAATTTTTACATGCAGCCTTCATTGTGCCTTGCTCGTAATTCCATGCTTTTGCACAAAATTCACTTTTTTCACAACATCCCTTTTACGTGAAACACTCCTTTTATACAAAAAAATTTATTTTATGCGCAACATCTTTTACACGCAGCCTCTACACTGCCTTGCGTGGAATTCTCCACTTTAGCGCGTACTTCACTTTTCGCGCAACAGTCTTCTTTTCGCGCAACTCACTTGTGAACTCTAATTTCACGTGCTAGAGCTCAGATAATCTCTATGTCATGATCTTATATGAATGGAGGAGGGTCACTTCATATTTATAGGCAAAAATGACCCTGTGTGAAAAATCCTCCTTGAGCGCGTAATTCACTTCGAGCACGAAAAAAAAATCTTCCACGCAATGCCATTTTTCGCACATGACTCCAAGATTTCGTGCACGTCCTGACTTTTTTCCAATTTTCGAGCTTCGGATCTCGAAACACCTCTGGAGAATACAAGTTCATCCCTCTATTTCACACAAACTGCCAATATTTTTCGCACCACCATCGTATTTCATGCACCGCACAAATATTTCATGCAACACTTTATTTTTCCGCGCACCATGCTAATATTTTGCACACCACACTGATTTTTTGTGCCCCACTATATTTTTTGTGAACCACTCCAATTTTGCACGCACCAACCTTTTCCAAAAAAACATCTCTCCATTTTCCAATTTTTAGGCCCAAAAATTTGGCAAACACTGGAAAACGGAGCCACCTTGTATCTAATCTTTTTTACACCGCCTCCAAATAATTCATTCCTTTTTTGAGGTTCTTTAATAAATAGTGGATTGTTGGAAGCATCCCTTGAACCCAAAAAATCACCATGTAAACCCCCTTTTTCAACACACTCATACATCAGGGTCTTCTTTGTTAACAAACATAACATGGATGCCCACTTTGTCAACAAACACAATCACCTCAAAAATGCTTCAATGATTCGTTGAGGGATTTTTTCCCAACCTTTTTTCTTGAATTACACCCTAGATAGATGACCAATTATAATATTTTAAACAACCTTCTTATCCTTAATGGTTAAATAGAACTCTTGAAGAAGAAGAAACCACCTAATCAATCTATCCATGGAATATTGTTTTTGGAAAAGGTATTTACAGGTTGAATGATTGATGAAGACAATGATGGGTGATCCGGAGAGATAGGACTTGAATTTCTCTAAGTCAAATACAACAACATGTATCTCTTTCTTAGTGGTGGTTTAGTTGATTTGTGGATTATTTAATGATTGTTTCATTTAAGCAACGACACATGGAGTTTTATCACACTGTTTCCTAACACTAATCTTATAGAAATGTCACTCGCATCACACATGAGATCAAAAAAAAGTTTCCAATTGGGATATTTCATGATAGGTGGAGAGATAAGATATGACTTGAGTGTAGAGAATGATTACTTGTAGATTTATAACTATAAAAATGGGGTATATTTTACTAGAAGAGAATAAAGTAGTTGGGAAATAGAGATAATGTTCATAATGAACCATCTATAGAAACCGACATATCTTAATAAGGACCTCACTTCCTTGATATTTTTAGGAGAGGAAAGGAGAAAAATGATATCTAGCTTAGCTTTATCAACTTTAATCCCTCTACCAGAGACCAGATGTCCCGAAACAAGTCCTTCCATTATCATGAAATTGAAATTTTCATAGTATAGGATGTGTTTCTTATCCACAATCTGGGAAAAACCCTCTTAATACTTATAAGAAATCCCTCAAAGTATCCCCAAATATTGATATGTCATCTATAAAGATCTATAAACAACCCCCCACCATGTCTGAAAAGATTCCTATAATTCACCGCTGGAAGGTACCCAAGGCATTATATAACCCATAGGGCATGTGATCAAAGGAAAAAGTGCCGAATGAGCAAGTGAAGGTTATTTTTCCTTGATATTATAAGGAGGCCTAGATTTTATTATACCTTGAGAATCAATCTAGGAAGAATTAGAATTGATGACCAGCCACTAGCTCGAGGACTTGATCAATGAATGTCAAAGGGAAATGGAATTTCATGGTACATGAGTTGAGATTCCTATAGTCAATGCAGAATCTCCACCCACTACTGATCCTTTTGGGGAGAAGATAAACATCCTAATTAGTGGTCATAGTGACTCCATATTTCTTTAGAATGACTTGAATTGGGGTTAACCACTCACTCTTATAAATGGGGTAGATGATACCAAATTTCAGCAACATAAGAAGTTATTTAATTACCACATCTATAAGATTAGAATTTATTCTTGGTTGAGGTTTATGACATGGTCTGGATTTAGATTCAGGAACAATTTCATGAGTTACAATGAGTGGTCTAATCCTAGGAATATCATAAAGGGTCTAACCAATTGTTTTCTTATGATTTTCTAGGACATGAGGAAGAATCCTATATTGATTGGATTAATGGGAGGAAATAATTAAAATAGTAATGTTTTTATTGTCCCTTAAAAAAAATACTTGTGTGATGAAGGTAGTACCTTTAAATCATGATCATATTTGTTAACACTTTTGATAGAAGGATGGGGATTTGTATCAATCTCGGTATCTTTTTCCATTTTTTTTGACAGAATTGGTTCCTTTTGAACAGACATTTCACCAACCAAATTAGACAAATTAGTTTCATTAATGGGTATGGACTCAATGTTTTTTATTTCAAAAATGTTATCATTGATTGGTGATTTGAGAAAATCATTAAATTATATTTTGGGGATAGATTCAATTCAAGGAGACAAATTTCCCTCATGTGAACAAAGGAAAAAAATATCTTCTTGATATAAACATAATTCAAAAATTCATTGATGTTACTCTAGATCACTGTCAACACTACCAATCGATTTAACCTCATGGATCTCTTCATAATCCCCAATTTGAGATTTTTTATTTTATATGTTCAAATCGAGCTCGTGTTTTTAATAGTTATTGTCCTATTCCCATTCCTAACTTAGATTACTAAGTTGATTGTTTATAAGAATAGAAAACCAAGGATGATTGAGGTTTTTCCCCTAGGAATTAATAATAGATTATTGTCAATGACAATGAAGTCAGTAGGGTAAATGGAATTTTCATATTTCACCAAAACATCCTTTATGATCCCCTTAATAACTCACACACTACGATCAACAAGTTAAAGAATGACAAATGTGGGTTGGAGTTCATTGATCCATAACTTCAAATACATGGAATAAGGAATGAGGTTCATAGCAGCTCCTATATCACAAAGGGATTTTAAATATTTTTTCTCTCCTAAATCAACATTGATGTATGAACATCCCAGATCATTCAACATTATAGAAGTGGTTCCTCGAATGGTGATACTCACATTAGTGGCCAAAAGGACTTGGGTTTTATGTAAAAATTTCTTTTTTTAAATTTAAAATGTATTTAAGGTACTTTGATTAGGAAGGAATGGTTTTGATTTCATTGTGAATTGGAATGTTCAACTTAAAATGAGAGAATTTTTCCCTCAAGTTTTCATTCAGTTCATGTTTATATTTTCCTCTCATGCGTTGAGGGAAGGGATCAGGTTGTTTGATTATTTGCTGTGGTTTTGGTTCCTTCTCATTTTCATTAGGATTTTTAGAATATGTGGGTGGTTATTTATTATTTTCATATATTGTTTAATCTTTTAATGGTTCCAAAATCGGTTTTTTTTGGTTTCTCAATGGATTCCCCACTTCATAAAATATTCACTGCTATTAGTTATTTATGAGAGTGTTTTGTGTAACTGGATTATTCCCTTAAGATTGAGTATGGTACCACCTGAGTAGGCATGGGTGCCTTTCTAGTTTTAATGGATTGAAGTTCATGTTTTAGGGATAAGACTTTTGAGTTCATTTTATCCATTTGTTTACACTATTGTTCAAGGATTCATAGAGGGACAGATTTGGTAGGGGCTTGTACTGGTTGATTTATACCAAGTGGATACTTTGGTTGTTGGATTGGTTGTTGGATGGTTTTTTGATATTGGATAGGAGGATGTTGGTGTTGGAACTGGTTTTGGTGTAGAAATGTTTGTGGAGGGTAAGGTTTTGGTCCCTGTGGCTAACTCAGTTTTTGGTTGAGTTACCGGTTATCTTTCCAAAAGAATCCTACATGGTCATTGTACCTTGGATTGAAAGTGTTTTCGTATTGTGTCTTCTAAAATTTCAGACATTTTCATATGTTGGTGGTCCTCCTAAAAGAACATATATAATAGAAGGGATGTTTGGGAAGTTGTTAGTCTTGTGGTCAAGTTTATCACAAATTGTGAAAACAGAGCCAACGATTTGAATTTCATAGACATTCCTAAGAATGATCTCCTCAACCATCCTAGTTAGTGAAACAATTTTTCCCTAATACATTCATCATCCCTAAGTGCGTGAATTCCACCAGATTTGGGTTTCTTCTCATATTAAAGTGACATTCCCCATGTTGGGTTTTGTTAGGCTAGTGCTTCTAAATACTTGTAAGCATCATTTGGGACATTGTTTTTAAATGTTCTACTACAGATCATGTCAATTAATTTTTTTTATTCTTGGACCCAACCATTAATGGAAGATTAAAAATTGTTCTATGATTGAAAATACATGGTAAGGTAATATGTTTCTTGTATCTTTGATCCTTTCCCATGTTTCATAAAATAAATCCCCTTCTTTTTCAAAGAAGTTTTGGATGCAATTTTTGAGTGAAATTGTTTTGTGATGGGGGAAGTATTTTTTGGTAGAAGTCTACTTGTAAAAGGGTCGTAGAAGTTTATTTACATAGGTTATATATTGGTTAACAAATTATTTTTTTGGTCCATTAGTAAGAAAAGAAAGAGCCTCATCTTAGCTGACTTTATTTTATGTGGTTGGCACTTAGTTTCAACAATGTCGTTGAACTCTTTGACATTAAGGTATGACATTTATGACTCCATATCATGGAAGGTTGGAAGGTGGTTTAATACATGAGATTAGAAGGAATAGTGGGCGTATCCTAGACCAGAATTCTTATTGAAGGAGGTTCATTGGTCTAGGCCGATGTGAGGTAGTCATTCATGGTTTGATCGACTACATTATCCATGTTTGGGGCTACCTCATTTGGATATCCATTTTGGTTCTCACCCAGGTATATGAGTTGGTTTCATGGAAGACCCTATAATGATATGGGGTCAATTTTCTTACATTGAAGTATTTCTAATATTAGGATCTAATGGAATGAGTTATCTAGGGGTACTTGGCTCCCAAACCCTATTACTCTCCACCCAATCTAGACGGTTTGATTGGTCACAGGTATAAGTAGACATGTACTAAGAAAAGTTACAAACAAATAAAAGGGAAAATATAAGATAATTTGATGTGAGAAAAGATAAATGGGGGAGAATAGAATGAGTGCTGATATGACTAAATTTTTTCCTTAGAAATGGAGCCAAAATTTGGTCTCACCCATAATTACCCATGTTTTTAGTGTTAAACGGTTTCTTGTAGTTTAGCTTGGGTTGTTGAATCCATAGAAACCTAAGAAGAATACTATAGACATGTGCATTATATATAATATTATTGGATATGAAGTTTTCCAAATTGGGTTGATTTTAAATACGTTTAAGTGAACACTAATAAACTTAAGTGAATTAAATTTAACATAATGATTTGATACTATGTTATCACTTGGGGTGGATTGGATACATTCCTTTTTCATCAATTTCAATTTATTATATTTGAGTTGGGTTAATTTAAGAATATAAAACAACCTAATAACTGACTTGTTTAATACCTAAAAACCCTAATAAAAATCACCAATATGTTTTGGGGGATCAATGTTTTGATCACTCCAAGGTAAGTGTTCGTATTAGCACTTGAAGTGTGTGACCTTAAATTCAATAAGGATGAAGGAATTTAAAGATCATCAAATAAAATTATCAATAAAAATAAGGTATTATGAATTAATATAATGAGAAATAATTTCAATCCATCATATTTCTACTCCCTTGGATAAACCCATAAGTGATTTATCCCTCCATTTATGCTATGGTTTCAAAGTAAGCTAGAAGTATACTCATGAGGGAGGAATTAAAGAAGTAAAAAAACAATAAAAAAAATGATCACTCCACCATTGTGTTAATAATTTCACAAGGATTGGTGGTAATAATTTCACACATTGGGGAAAAATTATCAACATGAAATCAAAAACAATAGAAAATGAGACCAAGAATAAGTTTTATTAAGAATCTAAGGTGATTCGAGCAACATAAAAAATAAAGAAAAACAATTTCAATATCAAATTAGTAGCATAACCTTAAATTGAAACAAAGATCAAAATATTCCTAAATCCTAAAAAAACTACCTTAAATAGAAATTTTTTAAGCCTTGGGTTGATCACCAAATAGTCCAAGTATCCTCAATTAATCCTGGTCAGCCAAGGTTGGTGGAAAGTAAAGGTAGAGTGAACTTTTCCACCCATTACAAAAAATTTGAGCCATCTTACATGAATATAATTGGTGTGTCTAAAAGAGAATTTAGATGGATTAATTGGGGATTATATAGAATAAAATATGTAGATAAGGATATATTTTATATTTATGTAAACTTTCAGCCCAAAATAGTTTTGGGGATTTGAGATATGATTTATATGGTGGGATATTTTTCTTGGCAAAAGATTCTAGCACAAAATTTCATCTTCAACATCGGAAACCTAGAACACAATTAAAACATCCAAATTATCATGGACCAATACTAAATGAAAAATTTCCCATTGTTTCTTCTATATCTAGTTCAATTTTTAGAATCATTGGGCCTAGATATTTTCCTCTATCGTACTTTTATTGGGATGTTGTCTAGTTAACATCACCAAGAATGTTCTTGGTTCAAGACCCATTTTTGTGGTCTTCCAATTGGAATATTCAAGTGCTCCAAAAATATGAATTGTTCCTTATAGAATGAGAGGCCTAAAAATAAAATATTAAAATAAAATCAAGATCATTTTTTATTTTATATAGTGTTAAAAAATGTACCATGTAATAGTGAATTTTAAGAAAGGATTGAAATCATGATTTGAAATGATGTTCAATGTATAAAATGCATTAAAATGGTGTTTATGAATAATTAAGCACATGAATATTATAATATAAATAATTAATATTAGCCACTTTCAATGGATAATCACTAGACCATATGAAAAACCTATATTTAATGTCTTAAAATACTACAATGAATAATGATAGAATATTCTCCCCATATAAAACATCATAGGATGGGGTTTGTATGCCTTACTCAAATTTAGTATATTCCTATGAAAAGAACAACTTCCACCAGTTTTCCACTTAGAGGATACTGATATATCTTCATCATCGACCACCACCAATATGAAGGTTTTCACCATCAATCTTATTATTGTGTAGGAGCATGAGGCTGGTGATAAAGACGATGGGTAAGAAAATCCTCCCCAATATGATAAAAAAAATCAAGTGATCCTCTATACTAGTTTTTTTAATGAAAATGGTTTCTTGGCCAAAATAAAAAAGCACAATTATTATAAAAAATAGGTTACATGAGTGTAAAAAATTGGATCATATTACAATCTTTCACATGAAGGGGGAGTAAATTGTTTGGAAGATCATCCAGACAAGTAATATTCAGATTAACTCTTTTATTGGAGAGGCCATACGCAACCATATTCACCTCATGATAGATATCAGTGGTAACACGGTTGATGTCGTGGAGAAAATAGGGATAATCCATCTAATGTGAAGTAGTTGACCAAGCCATATGAATCACACCATTCCAAATCACTTTCACTATAGAAGTCAAATCACATTAAATCCATATGTTTTTCCAACCCTAGTGCTTAGTGAAAGAATTAACATGAATAGAACTCATCATTTCATCATTTAGAGATGATGCAATACCATAGTTTCCAAATAAGAACCCAAGGATCTAAACAAGATGATCCTTGAAGATGGTGCCACATCCCACAGGGCTCAGATTTTCTTTAGAAGTGTCGTCCACATTAACTTTGATACAAACATAGAACAAAGATTGACAGAAAACATCAAATGGGCTTCATGGTTTCCCAAAAATACCGTCAACCTGTAGTCACTGAATAATCATAATGTCTTTCACTGTATTTTTGTAGAATCCATTCTAAATCAAAAAAGCTTCACAAATAGTAGTTAGGATCCACATCTGACCAACATTAATATTGAGTGAGAAATTATTGGGATGAAATTCATTTCTATCATACCAGATCACACGATGAATCTCCATAACTGCAAGAATAAATAAGTTTCTTATTTTTTTTGGGATTTATCCATATCAACACAATGCTTTAGCAGAGCATTGAAAGAGTCAAGAGTTGGTCATCTGCAATCAAAAATGTAAAAAATATAGTTCTAAAGAATATCATGAGTGTTATAAGATAGAAATAAATGATTAGAATCTTCTATGTGTTGATTATAGAGGTGGAATTTTGAGAAAGTGTGGATCCCAAATGATTACAGACATGTATCAGTGGGGAAACTGTTGTAAGAAATATGCCAAATCAGAGTATGTCTTGAAGGTTTATCCATAGCTTATGAAATTTTTTAATCTATCTAAAATCATTTACAACGTGATTAAAATAGTGGTTAGAATATGTTTTTGAATATAACATACCATTTTGTGAAGAATCCCAAATTAGAAAATATTTTGTATTAGAAAAATTATTATTGTCAATTATATGCATAACATTCCTATGGAGACTATCAATATGATAATTAATAACATCCATGATAGTATTATTAAAGCTTTTAGGGGATTATTATATAGGGATCATAGAAATTATAGGATCACAAGTCGAGTTGTCCAACTAGAATATCATGGAGGACTTCATTAAATCCCTCAATCTATAGTTGGTCATAATATTGATATACTCTTTTTTATTGGAAGGCCAGATGATAGAGTTTAGAAAGTCGATGCATCATTTCTTCAACTTATCAAGAAACCTATTTTTGATGAGAGCAATTAAAGGAGAATCACTCTAGATCAGGTTCTAAGTATGTCTAGCTTGAAGGGCATCATTAAAAATACTCAATTTTTTTATGTTGAGGCCACCCTTATCCAAAGGTTTGCATGAAGTAGACCAAGGTATAGTCACTAATTTCCTAACCACAGTTCTTCTAGACTAAAGAAAATATTTGATGAAAACATTCATTGTTTTAATAAAACAAGTATTCCATTTATAAACCATCATAGAGTAGACCATTTTAGATACCATGATAGACTTGACAAGGTAGATTATACCCACTATAGATAGAGATTTTCCTTTCTAAGAGGATATTTGATTAAGGACTTGATAAAAAATGTTAAAGAAATATCTTGATTTGGGTCTGCCTCAAAATATAGGAACACTAGGGTATGTAAAAGGAAAATAACCTTCTTGAATTCCTAATTCATTGATAATACCATGTTTTCTATTAGAAAAAACATTTATCCCAAAGAAGATAAAGGTTTTTTTAAGCTAATTACCAAACCTGAGACCTCCTCATAGTGAGAGAGATAAATTTTTTAAATTATAATGTTTCTTTTATAAACTTGTAAAAAAATAATGATGTCATCTGCATATAAAATATGCATGTGAGAATTCACATTTCTAGAAGAAAGGACGGGTTTAAGTTTACATTGATACAAAAGTTGAGGGAGTAATATACTAAAATAGTCCTCTGAATTAGAGAAAAGTATGGTAGAAACGGGATCACATTGTTTAACAACTTTGGTGAATTTGAAGTAGCCTCATGGCGAACCATTGACCAGAATCGATATGGAGGCTGAGTTGAATAGGTTTATGATTCTAGTAATAAATGAGTTATTGAAGCCAAATCCTTGGAGACCTTTGAAGAAGCAAATCCAATCCAGGGTATCAAAAGTTTTTCTAATTTCATGTTTTATGGAATTTTTACCCCCCTATTGGAATTGTTTTACATGTTAGAGAATTCAGAGGAAAGAAAAATGTAGTCCTAAATGGATCTTCCCTTGACGAAACCTAATCGATTCCAAGAGATAGATTTTTCAGTCATGGTAGTAAGCATGTTTTCATGAAGTTTAGAGATGATTTTATATAGAGTGTTAATAAAATCTATGGGTTTCAAAAGATGAATCTAAAAGGAATTATAAACCATCAGGATCAAAGAGAGGAATTTCACATTCAACCCATAGGGTAGATATCCCCTAGAAAAGAAGGATTTGATAAGATTTCAAACATCATCTAGAATGAAATCCCAATATTTCTGGTAGAAGTCATCATTAAATCCATCAAGACCCGGGTCACTATTAGGATTCAATCTAAAAAAGAGTGTCTTTGATTTCATTCTCAAGAGAAATTCTTAATAGAAAAGAGTTATCTTCCACATTGAAGACAAATAGAATGACATCATTTAATAGATCTTTATTTATGTTAGGTCCATTAAATATAGATTAAAAATATCATACTCATTATCCAAAAGGATATCCCCATCTTTGAGAAAAGTTAAAGGTATTCACGTTTTTCTTATTCTTTGAAGAGTGTTGTAGAATTTGGTGTTTCTGTTATCATCAGTAACCCATTTTATTTTTAAATATTTCTTATGCATGTCATCCTTAAAGGTGAGAAGTGAGTTGAGTTTTACATAAATGTTAATTTCATAATTCTGATCAGTAGTGAAATGAGAGTTGGTGTTGTTGTTTTCAAGGTGATGAAGTTCATTCGCAATAAGTAGGATGTTGTTATCAATTTGTTTAGCTTTTGAGCTGCAACGACCATTAATATTTTGTTTAAGATATTTTAATTTAAAAATAAAAGAAGAGGCATTATTGTAATGATCAATGGAGGACCAAAGATTTTTAATGATATTACAACATTTAGGGTTCAAGAACAATGATATGTTAAATCTAAAGCATATAATAGGTTTCATGGTTTTGGAAGAAAATGTTAAAATAATAGGATGATGTTCAGACTGAATCTTGGGGAGAGTGGGGATGGAAATAGGGTCCCTTTTATCTAAAGAATTATCATTTGTGAATGACCTGTCCAATTTTATAGCTACCACCCTATTATAATGTCTTCTATACTAGGTGTATCTTGCACCAGAATGAGTAATTTTGATAAGGTTTACATCTTCAATTACAGTCTTAAAATCTCTCATAGAGATAACCGACTCGGACGTGCCCAACTTCTCACATGAAGCAATGATAGAATTAAAGTACCTAATAACAAACTAGGGGTTATGTATATTGTGACCTAGATATGAGTGGCCAGTCTAGAGAGACCTCTTATCCTGATATATTTTCTTTTCATAAAAAATAAACTAAATATATGCATACTATCTATATTAAAATAATAGGTAAATATTTTCTCAGATACATAGAAAATATTAGTATTTTTCAAATATGGTTGTGTGAAAATCCAAAGAGTTCAATAGTGGAGCTATTTTTAATCGTACCTATAAAAGTATATCCAACCCTACTAAGATGATGTAAATTAAAAGATAAGTTTATCTAAGGATTAGTAAGGGAAAAATCAAATGATGATAAATGTTCAGAATTATTTTTAAGACAATAAATGTGTCAGGGTTAGAAATACCCTAACAATTATAGAAAAGGATCTTAATTTATACCTACATTTGGAGTTAGAATTCCCCTTTTTCTTACCCTCTGAGAATTTTTGTCTAGATTATATTCTGAAATTTTAGGATGTGTTGGGGATAGAGTTTTTCTACTTCTTACTCTTAATAGATGTAGAAGGAATAATTGTAGTACCTGCATTGAAGGATTCATTAGAAGGGTCTTGCATAACATCTTTAATGGGTGTGACCATAGATATACTAATAAAAAAATTATTATGAACCTCATTATGAACAACATTTAGATTTTTAGAGTTTTTAGAAAAAGTAGTGACATCAATATTGTAGGTACCAACTGCAGTGCGCATGTCAACAAAAAAGGGGGTTGAGTTACTTGAATATTTTCATATGGGATTTTTTTTCATCTTGGTCTAATCCCAGAAGGGGTTTGGTTTCATTTTGACTAACCACAACCTTAGTGTTGTGTTTAATAACATCAACCAAAGGACTAGGTGCCTTGATGTTTACCTGGTGAGTGTCACTACTTGAACTGAAAGAAGGACAAGCAGGCTATCCAAAAGCATCTTTTTTAACCTTCTTACCATCTATACACTTGGGGGTGATAATTGTTGTATCAAATAGAAATTTGTTCCTTCTTTATCTACTTCCGAAATATTAACAGATGTAGTACATGATATATAATTGGAAGTGTTAACATAGGTCTTACAGGTCTCGGTTTCCATAGAAATAGTTTCCAATGGTGGTTTTATAGCATCCATCATAAGAGCCTTTAATTATTTACGAAGATAAATATCTTTTTTGGTAATATCCACCAACTATAAATGTTTGGGAGGTAGTGGAGTATGTGGTTTACAATCTTATTTCTTAAATTGAATCCCTAAAAGAACAATAACATGCCCTGGGATGTTGGGGGGTCTCAATATTGATTCATATATTAAACTTTCAGGCTCAAATTGGGACAACATGAATAAATCCATGATAATAGCTTCAATTTCCTCAAATAACATTGTTCTTCAGTTTCATTTTTATGGTCTTCCAATAAATCAACCCAATATTTTCCTACTTCAACTCCTATGGGATTCATGCTTTAAGATTTGAAAATGCTTTTTTCATTATTCTTTCTAGAGGGTTCTTCTTTATCTAAGGCAAGACCCTTATCTTTTTTCTACCTATTACCCTTAGTCCATTAAGTGGAATTTGGTTGGGAGACTTGTTTATACACCACTATACAGTTTAGAATATAATGTCCTATGGTTTTTCAATAGTAATAGAATTGAGGTTTTATCTCATACTATACATTCACTTCGGTCTTATAAGAATTAGAATTAAAATAAATGGTTTTTGGTATTTTAGAATCCAAATTAACTTCAAAAATCACTCTAGAAAAAAGACCTAATTCCCCATTTAGAGGTCTCTGGTCAATCTTTAGAGGAGTTCTAATAAAAGATGATATATCATTTAATATTTTATAGTGCCATAAAAACAATATGAGGTTATAAAATCTAACCCAAATCTATGCCATAGTGTTCTTATGGGTGTTTGGGATAAATGAAAGATCCCATTCATAGAAACACAATTGTCCATGTTAGAGTTTTATATTACTTAACTTCCATATCCAGTCTAAATTTTCCTTATATGTAAAAAAGATATGAAAATAACCTTCTCCTAGAAGGATGGTTTTCCAAATTGAAAATCCCCAATAGTGATCAATAGAGGGTTTGAGATCTAAATACAACCAGTTTTTATCACCATTTATTTAACCAATGAAACCCATAATTGAAAACATACACATCTGGGTGCATTGGTGAAGTGATTTAGGATCATCCTCTACTAAGAATCATCTGTCCTCTAGTTTTTTGAACAACGAAGTCTTTGAAGATAATGATTTAAGAAGATCTGAGTATCTCAGAGACTCATAGAATGATATTCCCTTAGATTTAATATTTAGTGATTGATTAGGTAAATTGTCTGCAAGAACATGAAGGTTAAAAAAAGTGTGGATATCCTTAGAAGTAATATCCTTTTTAAACGATATGTTTAGGATGAATCCATCACAATCCCTCAAGAACCCTGAGAACCAATTATGGTTGATCGATCTACCGGCACTGAAGTAGGTGGTTCTATATACACAATTAGGCCAAATATTTTTGTACATTAACATCCTATAAAAAACTTACTGTTCCCAATGGTCTATTTTCCATTTAATGAAAGTGATATCACACCAATGGATAATAGAAACTCAACTTGACATGTTATTCCACCAATCATAGGTAGGTAACATTATGTATACCCACATGATGATGTAATACATTATTTTTCAATTATCCTTGAATTTTGGGAGATAGAGAGAGAATCAATTCATACTGAACGCATCTATATCTGGAATGCGTGAAATATAGTTCTACACAAATTGATTTTAGAAAGAATATTTTTTTCCACCATCAAAACAACTTGAGATGATAAAAAAATCTAGACCACTTTTTCTCTTGGTGTTTTCAAATGTTGGGTACTCTAGAGAAGATAGAGGAATCAAATATCTAATAATTTTTTACAGAATATAAAAGGACAATTAAATTTTATGTAATTTTTCTAATAACCAATATCGATCAATATAAAAAAATGGTCATCACCAAATGTTCCTATATTAGTTAATCTACACCTTACATAGGATGAGTGTCAATGATCACTCAAAGTGAAATCAATGAAATAATAGACATGTTTCTGACATTATTTCTTAGTGGAAGGGAATCATATTCCCCCTCTGTGTCCATATTACATAGAGAAATTTGTTGGTGATTTGTGCATATAATGATGAGGATGAGCTGGATTTGACCCCCATCTACCTGAAGTATCTAAGATAATTTTGTGAGATTTATAAGAGAGATCAGAATCATGTGGATGAAAAGTATAAAACCAAGTAGATATATTACCCATTACCTCACCGTTATCTAGATATAAATCCTTATATATTTTAAAATTTTAGAGATAAAAAAACTCAATCCACTCAACTAATCTGGCTCTAGGAACCCCCTTTAAATAAAACCTTCTAGGAACAACCTCATCATAAGAATATCCCTTAGGGCCTCCTAAATGGGAAGTCACCCAAAATACCTTTAATAGAATAAAAGATCATTATATATTCCATTTATGAGGTCCAAGACACATGTTAACTCCTCCATACCTTAGAGAAGAATGTAATCAAGCCCTTGGAGATCAAGAATCCATAAGAAGTTATGATAAATAACAATCCCAAATATTAACTCTATCACAGATTCCTTGGAAAGACCATCAATGGATTATTTTTATTTAATTATTGGCTCTATGAAATGGTATATTATGAAATATTTTAATTTGATGACCCTCTAGAGTATTCGAGTTGCATATCTACTACCTCCATTGATTATGAAAATCATTGGGAATGATATAAAATATGAGATAGTGGTGATCAAATATTTTATCAATGGATAGCCAAAAATTAAATCACTCGATACTATAGGGTCATCCTTGTGGGAATAAATTTGGAATAACCTATAATGGATATCCTCACCACTCTAGGTTCACTATTAGCTTCACAACTTTCTATGGATGATTGTGATTGTATTTGTTTAAATCTTATTTGGGGAATAATAAGCATTTTCAATTTCATGTTGTGTTATATATGAATAGTTAGTAATTGTTTTTCAAAATATGATGATGTTTTTATTCATTGAATATTTTTTTTGATAATATCTATTTTTGAATTTAATTCTTTCTGGATCCTGGATTTTTCTATGAACTTCTATTTTGGGATCGTCTTTTATTTTTTATGTAATTTTTTTTCATTATTTTTTTTGGTTTTTTAAATTTATAAACTATATTAAATTCTTCTATAATTTATAAAATTAAATGGAAGTCAAATGGGGAGCTGATCTCTTGATGGTAAGGCTATGGTGCTTTCTATTAAAGCTAATTATGATTCAAACTACCACACAATCTAAAGAAATAACATTTAAGAGAGAATATTTTATAGAGTATTATTGATGTAGTTATATACAAATAAGGGGAAAGTTTTAAGGGGTGATAAAAGGATACTATTTAGGTGTTATCGAAGTTTATTGTAGTGATAGTAGCAATGAGTATGGAATTAGTGTGTGATATCAAAGGAGGAAATTCATGATTAAAAGGGAATACTTTATCACTATCTGGATAAATTCGGTAGAGGATTTTCTAAATATGAATGGGAGATTAATAGGGCAGAGGGATCTAGAGGGAAATATATTTGATAAATTTAGACTAAGATCTATCTCAATGAATGAATATATTAGATTTTGAGATGGGGGATGATGTCAATCTCCATAAATAATCTTCTTTTTCTCTCATATTATTTTCCTAACTTTTATATCGTGAGTATTAAATTAATATTTCATTTGTAAATATTATGTGTGAGTATTTTTTTTCAAATATTATAGGATGAATTGAAATATTTTTTTCATATTCATATATTGGATTAATTAAAAAATTATGTTGTTATTTTCATCGAGAGTGCCAAATTTTTTATACCTCATGAGTATAGATTCATTCTACCCCATGTGTCGATAGGATACATGTATACTTTCTTTTACTATGGAAATTTAAACTGAATTACTTCAATGGGAAATATTACGTTATTCCCTTCACAATTAAGAAGATTATAAATCTTATGTTCTACTGAGAGTAACATATATTATAATATATATATATATATATATATATATATTGGTCTATTATCTGTTGAAAATTATGTATTTCAATACTCCTTTTATCATAAAAAATCATATCATTGGTTTAGAAATTTTCTTGTTCAGTGATCACTTCTATGAATTGTATATGGTCTAGTTTCCCCAATATTTATAACTTTATGGAATCCATTCCTTTTACAGTTTATTCTATTAGAATAAAACATTTATCACTATTTAATGTATTTCACAATCACTTAATTATATTTATTTTTTATTTATTTTGGTTTTTCTAAATTTTTCACACAACCTTTACAATATATATTGTTCAACCCACGTTCCCAAAATGTGTTGAGTTTTAGGATTTAAAAAAAATTAATTGACATATAACTAATCACTAAACTATCTTATCTTCATCAAATTTTGTTGTCATTACTAGGGAAGGAATTTGTGGATGACTTAAATAAAATTAAAAATTTATAGAAAAAATAAACATAAGGAAACATTAACTTAGTTATATAGAATATATAATAAATATGGAAAATCTAAAACCTATAATTATTTCTCACATTTATTGACCTAATTTTAAATTACTCAGAATTATTTTTCATTAACACTAATGCTTCAACATGAAAAATTAATACTTTATATTATATATTGAGAATAATTTTTATTCCCTTAATATGAAAATAAAAATAGAAACAGTTAATCTAAAAATTCATAGAGATAAAAATGTAAATTGAAACATGAATCCAACATGGACAATAAATCAATTTCATTAGAGGAATAAACATTAGGAGTTAAATTAAAAACTTTTTATAGTAATTATTCATCATCAAGGATCACTCCTAGGTCTTTAAATTTTGAAGTAAAAAATTATTACTTCTCTATTCCGGTATCCTTTAATGTCTAAACCACTAAGAATTATTTATATTTAATTTGAGACTTTTATAGTATCATGAAATAGTATCTACTATATTCTATTAGTGGATAAGATCTTAGGTTTATGGACATTCAATATTCTAGAAAAATTAGTCTAATAGTTGGTTCTAATATTTAATTAGAATTATATGACATAGGGGAATGACATATCAACTAATTTATTACCAAATATTGTCATAGGAACACCACAAAAGAGTTTTCACAATATAATCAACTTTACCAAGGATGATGTTGGACCCTTTTATGAAACAGGGGATATGTTCCAATATTTACTTAGGTAATTTCTTTACCACCAAATGGATACCCATATTCTTATCGAAAATATTTATTAATTTATTTCCAATTATAGACAGAGACTTATGTATTACTCTTGTTTGAGGTGATTTATCAAAAATGACTTCTAAAAAGATAAAAAGAAACATTGAATATTTGATCAAAATTCAAAACATAATTTCTTTAAGAAGAAAATAATTCATATTGATGAAACAAACCCTAAAGATGTTTTAATTTCCATAAATAGTTCAATTATGGGATTCTTTAATAAAATTGGGATGTATGTTCACACTATGAACTGTCGTGGAAACTATTATATTCCGTTTTAGCTATATAACAATACACAATTGATGGAATTTAGGGATGTGTAATTTATAAAAATTGATCATTTTTTCAAACTAACATAATGTTGTCTATAAAAGATGTAATGACCCCTCCCCCCAATAGAATCCATCCAGGGATGGTGATGAAGGGATAAAGATAATATCCCATCGGTCCAAACTTCATTAGGCTATATGTTAGAGACTATCAAAGAGGGTAGGAAAACAGACATTTGGATGGAATTAATCCCAATATTAAATATAGTATTGGGACCTAGTGTGAGGGAACACCAAAAAAACTCTATATATTAAACAAAAGGAATACCATTTCAATATCCCAAATGAAACTACATAAAAAATTAAATACAAAGAATGTAATACAAGGCTGATGACATATTATATTATCCAGATACCCAAATAGTATCTCCCTTATCTGGTGATCTATCCAATAAAAACAAGAAAACTATGATGGGGTGAGAAATTGGGAGTAAAAATTTGAATCATCCCTCTAAAAATATCAACTTCAATGTGAAATAAATATGAAAAAATAATTAAGAGTGAAATTACCCTAGTAATGAATGAAAATGGAAACATTAAAGAAATATAACAATCATGATAAAAATGAATATAAATAATCCCATAATCTTGAAAATCACAAGAAATACAATTATCAATACCCCATAGTCACAAAACCATCCAGTATCATCTTTAACACCATAACCTTCATCATTAAGACCACTGTCCTTGAAGAATAAATATCACCAAACCCAACCTCAAAACAATCAATATCATTCAACATTCTCATGTTCGAAAAATAATCACCTCAGATGCGATTGGTCAACTTAGGGTCTCCCCCACTCAAACCTGTAAGGATTCAGTAGGATCACCTCCTCGCAAAATAATGGGACACAACTATGAGATAACATCAATAACATATCATTAACCATAAAATAGTACATTCTAAACTGCTTCACCACAATTCAATATATCCACATATACATCATCACATATCCACAACCACATCTCTAAAATCCATATAATTCCACCACTTCCAAACCGTCCATCATTAGGGAAATGTAAAAATGATGTATAACAACCCCATTCCCTCCTCCTTTTATGTATACCCCCCAAAACACTACTCCATTCCCTATATTAGGGTGTCATGGATGGGAAGGAAAAAAACCCATTACCCCTCCTTATAAACACATAAACAAGCACAAATAACCTCTTTATCATCACTAAGTGATCTAAAACATCAACCCTTTATCATTGGGAAAATATTAACATCAAATGGTCATCACTGGTTGATTTCCAACACCAACCTCTCATCACATGGCGATCTATGACACCAAATTTTCATCACTAGGTGATCTTTAACACCAACCCATTATATAACAGTAACAATAAATTAAACACAATAATTTTCTTAGAATAATATCACTATATGAACAACCAAAGACATTTGAAGGAGAATCCCACATTATCAATTATTCAAATTTATTTTATTAATTTCAAAACATTATTTATTAATTTTTAAAACATTTTTTATTTCCATATGTCATTCAATAATTCATTCCCATGGCCACAAATACATACTAAATGAGGCCCAAAATAAACACCCCATAATTCCAACATGATGTATATTTCAATTTTTCATTAAATTATCAAATTTATCTCCTTAATCATTTGAAGTTTATTTTTACACAGACCATCATATCAAAGATTATGTTCATAAGATAAATGAATTTATAATAATAAAATTTTTCATCCCAAATGTGAATTATTAACATATTTATGTGATTTATCTAATTATAATAATGAAATAGTTTTTATTAGAAACAATAATATTAAGTTATAATAATGAGTATAAATAATGGAATTCAATACCAAAAAAATTTACAAACAATAACCAATATGTTTTACTCCATCCCAATATCTAATTCCCTTATAATTCATTAAATGTTTTAACAGTGCATGCATTCAGTTTTCCCATTATTGGAATTAACCTATGAACAATTATCATAAACAATCAATGGAAAAAAAATTAATCCATAATAAATAAAGTATAAAGAATAGATTTTATCATTTTTTATATAGAATTTATATTCCATCCATCCCCTTAATCCTTTAACATGTTTAAAATTTAACATTTATAGAGGAAACATAGTATACAGGTGATAATAATTGATATAGGCCAATGATATCAGAAACAATTAAACTAGAAAAATTTAACCCACTGTGATATCATGAAAATAATAAACCAAATGAAACATCCCATCCCCATTAAATTCTCTATTAACCAGTTACAATGTTAATTTAATTCTTCTTCCCTATTCAATGGGGTTTTCATATGTTCTCCCCCTTACTATAAATAAAAACAAAAAGAAATAATATACCATACAAGGAAGAAAAAATAGTAAGAAAATATGCAATATTAAATAAATGTTTTAAGAGATAAGTCTTGAGGGCCCTATCTTAATCGGTGATTCAGAATCCCCATAAATAGATGAAAAGAAGGAGATAACGGATGCCACCAAATCTAATCTAAAATATATGATCCCCCATATGACCTAAACCACAATGAATTCAACATCAAAATTTTATATCAACATAACAAAACATTATGTTACACAAATTGTAGTAATAAACATGGATGAAATGATTGAAATCAATGGTAAAATAGATAATAACACACCTCATATCACAAGGAAGAAAGTTCCTATAGAAAATGTCATAGTTGAGAAAAAGGAATAAAACATGAACTAAAATTTCACTCTAGGTAGCCTTAAGATCACGAGTAAATAATTGTAAAAAATGGGATCTAATATAGATATAGAATCTACTCATAATCTTGGAGAACACCCATTCACAACATGACATGGGCCTTCACTTCATGAAACATTTAAATAAAAACCTCTGAATAAAACATGATACCTAGTGTTTTGAATCCATTAAATCATTCATGTTGTGAATATATCATTTACAATATTAATAATCAAAAATGATAATTTCATTGAATCATTAAAAGTAACTTTCATAGTTTATAACATCATTCATGTTTTCAGTTCCCCTAGTAAGTGTAATTGCAACTCTAAATCAAATTCAACTCGAGATGAAAAACATATGAAACCTAAAAAACAGTTAATAGATACCTCTAAAATTTAACCATACTATTTACAAAAACCTCATTAATATGGATATAACTATTACCCAAAAAAACATCACCTAAATTCCTTACAATAGTAAGAGATACCATTAAAAATACCACAACTAGATGAAGATAATGTTGAATCCTCCCCCTCTAACGTGGCCACCTCTCACTAACTAGTCATCCCACTATAACTAGGTTTTAAGATACCCATAAATGGTTTAAAATTACATAAAATATTTTAAACAATTACAATAATTTCATTTTAGAAGGGATTTTATAGATATTTTTGGGAAAAAATAATAATAACAAAATAATGAAATCGTTAAACAAAAATTAAAAAAAATTACAAATACAACTAAAAGGATCTATGGAAAGGAGTAGAACTCAATGAATATATACCCCACCTGATTATTATTCTCTAATAATGATTGGTAATCATGCATGAATCTCAGGGAAACTATACTATCATTTTCTAAAAACATCACACCAAAAATATATGAACTCACCAGGAATAGGATACCTCAATCCACTCAACCCTGGAGTGCTAAGACATGTTGTAGCCTTATAAAAATGCCTCACTACATTCCTTGATTAATCTCAATTAAAAACCTAAAGTATTAAAATCCAACTTCTAAACCACTTTGGAGGGGTCTTCACTGGAATAATCCTTCACAAAAAACATTCTTTACAATATCTGATTGGTCTCCCAACTCTTATAAAGACCCAAAATAAAATTGATCAAATAATTTCTAATTATCTATCCTCAAGGAATACTTGAAAATATGATTTACCGTTTTCATTTGGTATGAAGCATAAGAATAAACTGATCATGTTCATGAAAAATGTCCTGAAACTTTTGACACTCTTAGAAACATTCCAAACCTCATAAATCTGTATCTTATAATCTTGAATCTACACATGAAAAAGTAATTTCACTTGAATAATTGGCAGAATTCATTACATGACATCCCATATGGGTTATTAGAAATTGTCATCCACCATCTCCAATCCACAAGGGAAAATGACTGTACAACTTCATATTAATATTCAGAAGGGATTTTTGATTGTACAACTTCATATTAACAACAAAAATGTCATCTTAAACCACTCACGTCTCTTCAATAATTATTGAAAATATTATATGGGAAGGAAGATTCTAAGAATAAAATTTTAGGAATACCTAAAACCCTAATAGGATATTATCCACTTTGTGTTGAACTAACATATTCATAAGACTTTAAAATGTGTCAAAAACGAATGTATATTTTTTATGATGTTTTTTCTCTAATTATTTTTATAGAGTAATAATATATATCACCAACACAGGGAAAAAACAGCACCCACAAAATATCGACCGAACTATCTCCTTTCTATATAACCATTTAACCACCACATCTATATAAAAAAATTCAAAACATATTATTACCACGAAGGGAAATAAACTCAACCTTGATTCCTAGAACAACCCACTTTATTCAACAAATTACACCTAAAAAAATAAATAAACGGGTCATATCCACTGTATGAATATTTTTTCTATTTTGGGAAACCCTAAATCACCTTCATGACATTAAATCATGTAATAAATATAAAATTTCATTATGGGGAAAGGGGTTCCCTCTATTAATTTTCTTGAATCCATAATCCACACCACCAATAACACATCAATAACCACAAAGCCATTCTATATGATAGAAATTAAATATATTCGTTATTTCATTTCAAATAATTTAGGTTTGGAATGTAATATAATTTTTGAATATTCCATGAATTCTGAACAACCTTTTTCTGTTAATTAATTTATGTTATTAAACCTTTATGGGAGTTGGATGATTCCATTAATACAACTAAAAAATAAATAAATCATCGTAGGGGAACATGTTTAAAATAATAAAAAACATCATCTCAAGTATCAAAAAGTTTTCATAATAAAAAATAGATTCCTTGATTAGTATTCATTTTGTTACATATTCTTCATTAAAATATTTTAAATCATCATTTTATAACTCAAAAATTGGTTTTCAGCATGGCATGTCAATACTTCAAATCAATAACCAATAACAAATGAAACTTATAAAACACTCAACATTTAAAAGTTTTATTCTAGGGAATTATATTTTCTTGATTTTGAATAACTCTAACTATCATCCACGTTAAAGACAAAAATATATACATGTTTTAGAACTATATATTAGGAATGAAATACATAAAATAATTATTTGATCACCAAGGTAACATGATTGGAATAAGAAAGAAATTACACCTTCTAAGTTATCATACCTTATGATACCTATACCAAAATTACAAAATTCATATACATTTTATCATATATGAAATATTCATTTGGATTTCACAATAAAACATAATTTTTTATCATAGAAATTATACTGAACGTGTTATATCATTACATGTCACTATTTATATTCTCAAATTGTTTAATATTTTAACATTTAATCATCCATGAAAACATTATAATACACCATAATATAGGAAACATGAATTCAGTTCAACACATACATAAATAATGATCAGTGCATAACATTATTTCATATTCTAAACACATCATACTAATGTAATTAATACTTTTACAATGAAATGACATTCATATTTCAATGAATAATATATATATATATATATTAATAAAATAAATATAGAAAACAAATTTTATTGACCATTATTGGAATATGAGATATATTTATTGGTTTATGAAATAAAATTGTTAGTTTTTGTCACTAATAATGTTGAACATTTTCTAAAATTAAAAGATAAATGAACCATAATATCATCCATTCTTTCAATTTATATACCTATCACACAAAATGTAAATTAATTAATATAATAAAAAATAATTTATTAAAAAAATTAAAGGGTATGGTTATTACCATAAAAGTCATCAAATTAAAATGGTTTATCAATAAACATACTAGCCATTTTCAGTGAATTAAATAATTCAAATCACAAAAAGAATCACGATTAATCCGAATAATATTGTCATAATGCATCATGAATTAAAAACAACACATGGAATACCAACTTGAAAGTAAATTGGAAAACAAAAAAATGTGGTTTCAAAAAAATTAAATTTAAATATGATGTCTAGATATGGTGGAATGCTCTATAGTTATTCTCAAAATTCAATAATTATTTTCTGAAAAAATATATTAAGCATGATTCATTAATAATTTTGACCATTCTGAAAATGTGTCAACATGATAGGAACCTTAACATTGATAATAAAATAATTCAATTAATGAAGGTTCATGTTGTAATAGGAAAGTTAATATCACTATTTAGTGTTAATAATGTTCATAAAATTAGATAATTCATGTTAATGACCATTATAATAATTTTCTATAACTCATGAATAATTCAGAAAAAAATATTTATAAATTAATAACTTTAAAATTGGTATAGTTTCAAAAACATAAATAAAAATATAAATATAAACAGTAATGAAACCAATGATCATGATTCATGTACCTCCAAAAAACTCTTCCCCATGATGGATTCACTTCCACTTAAAGATGGTCATAAGTATTTCAAATTTATTCTTATTTGATTTTAGGAGGACCAAATATTAGTTTATTGGTTGGATTCCTTGGCCCACATCACATTTTTGGTTTACGTTTCACTGCTTCAATACAAATCCAATATAGCCCCTACATATTCCTAACTCTAATCTATACCCTACATATAACAAATGACATCGAGAAAACTTTATCATGAACAAAATCCATTAAAGGCACCCCTACCTTGTTGAAAATTAAGGTAAAGAGACATTAACCCCCTTAAGTCCCATATTTTGAAGGAACTGGGTTTAGAAATTGTACTGAGGGCATGTAAATCCCACATTTGAGAGGAATTAACCTATGAATAATTTAATTATTGGTAGATAAAGATAATAACCACCAAGATAACTCTATAAAATTAATGAAAGTATAAATTTATATAATCCCATATGAAACTACGTGAACAAATGCATTACATCCAATATAATGCATGTCCAAACAAATATTTCACACTCCAGCTACCTAAACAAAAACTCCTAACTATTGTGATCTATCTAGCCACCACTAGAAAAATGTTGTGGGGTGAGAACATGGTAAATAATACAAAAATTATTGATGAATAATAAAAATACATATCCATAAGATAGAAATAACTAAATGAATGAGCAACACCATTATCTATATCTTAGGGCCACCAAGCTGGCTAGTCCAATCATATATACCGCAACTTCCATCACTACTAAAAACATCCTTGAAGAATCACCATAAACATAACCACCTTAAAAAAATCAATATCATTCAACATCATTAGACTAGTAATATATTCACCTGATCTCCAAAAATTAAACTAAGGGTATCTCCCACACAAACTTATAGATACACACTATGATAACCTCATCACTATGTGCAATGAAGCATGTATGGTACCACACTAGTAGCATACCATCAACAATTATCTCATAGATCCAAAATTTCTTCACCACATTTCAACATATCTAAATTCAAATAATTATGCATCCCTAACCACATCTCTACAATCACCAAAATCCCACCAATTCCAAATAACTCATCAGTAGGGAAATATAAATATGAAGGAAATCCCCTTATTCCCTCCAACTTTTGTGTATATCACGCACCACCACTATCATTTTACCCAACACTAGAGTATCATTAGTGTGAAATAAATCAAACTTATAACTCCATCCATAGTGAACCAATATTATCATAGATGGATATTAAATCATTTCTTTGTGAATATTAATTACATTGTAAAAACTTATGCCATTGGTCCATAACAGTTTAAGGCCTTTTGAAATACAAAACACAATATTATAATGCTGTGAAGGATCTTCAATGTTTCCTTAAATGATCTTCCCATTTAGTAATCTTCATAGACACACCCAATATAAAACATATCATCATAAAATTGGGGAAAGAAAACATATGAAAGGGTGCAATTAGATTCTCAGTAAGGGTAAACACTAGTGATATCAATCTATTACCATATAAAATAGTAATATAAGAATAATGGTACATGATTATGATCATAACTTATGAAGATCATACCCACCCTATCATAAATCATAAATATGAGCCTTCTCATAAATATTGGTAGCTAATAAACATGAATCCTAAGGAAATCAATGAACATGATCCACGAGAGCTTAACATTGGCATAAGAATTAAATTTTTGGAAATCAAAAAAGCATTAAAAATATGAATTCAAGGATACCAAAAAATATATTCCTAACACATTAGGGTTGGGAAAACCACCCATTAACCTAATTCAGGCTTGGGATAAACTCTCATGTACCCTCTTTTGGGATTGTTATAACAACCCATGTACCCTTATTTTAGGAAGCTTCACCTCCTAATTGATACACAACACAATCCCCATTGGGATCCCTTTACTCAATATTGAATGGGTTCACTACCCAAACCATTATCGTGGAAAATATCCCTTAATAAATTGATTTTACTCCTAGTTATAGTTCGGTCATATGGAACTGAGTTCACTCACTATTTCAGTTTAGTCTTATTGAATTGAGTTCACTGCACATTCCAGTCTAATCTATATCATGAGATATAAATCTTTACCCAATTTATGGGAGAGATATATAGGTCCAACCCATCACATATTGAATATAATATGTAAGTGTTCTACAAGATCATAACATTTATAATATCATAACATATGAAATGAAATTGGTTTCATAGAATGTTTATCATAACATAAACTATATAAAAATGACATGTTTCATAATTACTTCATCATTTCATAAAAGTACAACCCATTGAAAAATAAGAACGTTTCATAGGCATGAAATCATGGTATGACCCATTTAAGAGAAATGTGTTTTATAAACATATTTTAATAATAAACATATCCATTCATAGAAAAAATATGAATGGTATCCTTGGATCATATCCCATATAGAAAATAAGAAACCTCAATGAATGTTATCTTAGATAAAACATTATTTTTGAAGACTACATGGGAAATTTCTTGAAGAAAATAATTTTCTTTCAAAATCATTTTTTAAAACATAAAACATTATGAAGATTATTTAAATTAAAATATAATTTAGAACTTATTAAATAATATTTTAAATATCATTTGAAACATTTCTTGATGAATGTATCTTTTCATCATTGTAATGTTTTTTTCAAAATGTAAAACATTTCGAAAACCAATTTCTTAAAAAAACGTTATTCATTATAAAGGAATATTTTAAACATAATTAGAAATATTTACTGAGAAAAATATCATTCCACTTTGAAAATCATTTTTAAAAATAGAAAACAATTCCAAAATCATTTCCCTTTGAAAAAATTTATTTAAAATGTAAAAAATTTCCAATTATTAATCAACACATTTTATTTGAAAATTTATTCAAAACAATTTATAGGACACTTCAATTCATTGAGAAGTCATGAAAATGGGAAACATTTTTATGCTATGCATGCTAAAAATAATTACTCCTTTCATATTTTTTGGAAAGAAAACAAACGAGCATTATTTTGGATAAAAAATTAAAATTTATATCAATTTTTTTTGAAAATGAAAAACATTTGAAAAAAAAATATTTTCAAAATATTTGTGGATACAAATATATTTTTATAACATTTTCAGAAAAAATGTTTTTGTAATGAAAAATATTTCTGAATTAATGGAGAGATAAAGTCAGGTTTTCATAAAAATAAATTAAAAATGATAATAATTACCAAATAATTGAAAAAATGGATCAATTAGGTGAAAATATGATAAATAATCAGGGGAGATGAAAATTAAGGTGTTTATTATTATATGGATCCTGTGATTTTTTCATCAAAAAAATAATCATAAAAAATCTCTATAGATAATGATATTGTGAAATAAAAGCATACCACATTGGTATGATTCATTCAAAATACCTAGTAAATAAATAACATAAAATGAAATTTAAGATGAAAAAAAGATTTATAATTTCATGATATTACAAGTAAAATGGGATATATATACACCTTGTGATATAATATTAGTGTATAACATAACATATGTCTCAAAAAAGGAAAAGTGAGACAAAAATATCTTACTACTTGAGTTACTTTTGAATTGCATTCCCCATAAAATTATTACAACAATGAAAAAAATTAATTATTACTAAATGAGGTATATTCATAATATATAATGTCATATGGAAGGTTATACACCACAAAATGGAAACATGTTGTGAATTTGACATAAACCAATCATAAATTAAAGTTGGACTAGAAATTACCTTACATTAAGTTTTGAATTCTTTCATACTCGTTAAAAATATATATAATATATATAATTATATTATACATATACTAGAGATGAATATATATATATATATATATATATTATACCACATATTTTTTCTTTATTTCCATTTATTACCCTTTTATTAACAATTCAATGGTAAAGTTACATTTTGGGTTATAACAACTCTGTTTTTTATATATCTTTTGAATTGTTATATTCATGGTACACTTAAATTGATAATGGTTCCATGGTATTGAAAATGATATCCATGATGAAAATATTATAAATTTTTTTTTATATATTTATTTATATTAATATATAAAATTTTGTGATAGGAATTGAAAAACACTATTCATGGAAGTGGTAGACACTACGTATGGATAAATATTGATTGCATTTTCTTATTGTATTGAATGAAAGAAAAGTAAATTATATATATTTTATCATTATATTATTATTTTAAATTCATATATATCATATATATTTTATTAAACCCATCCTTAATACATTTTATATAAAACATGACCAACTCACATCGCTTTGTGAGGCGGGGTCCACCATACACATGAACGACATTATCGTATTCCCACAAATTGGAAAAATTAAGGTGTGCATGATAAAATAATTCCTTAAGTTTAAAAAAACTATAAATACCATATATGTAATTTTTAAACTAAAAATACTTTATCATTCCCAACCATGATATGGGGTAATTGAAAATGATTGACATTGGTTCGTGAGGTGGTAGTCATCCATACACATGAGCGATGATTTTGTAACCCAATTAAGGGATGTGTGTGAGGTTGTATGACATAACCATAACATTAAAACATATGGTTATATGTATGATTATTTGTTTATTATATAATCATATGATAATAATAATTTATGTTGGAGTAGGAAGAAATAAAATGAAAACTTTCATTAATGAACATTACCACTTATTTGGCTATCCTCTTTAGGTTTGTAATAAATCCTTGATTGGTTAGATTTATGTCTAAATTAGTCTTATAGGATGATGGGAGGAAATTTTTGAATTTATTTGGGTAGGGATTGGCTAAATCAAATAGGGGTAAGGTGTGGAGAATGGGGAGAGGTGGTGGCCTTTTATAAGTGGGGGAGAGTACACACTTGGTATTTTTGGAAAGAATTGAGTGCTCTCACATTTTTTCATCAGGAAAGGGGGTAAAAAATGGATCATATTAAGAAAAATAGATATTATACAGTTATAATTTGGTATTAAATTATTTTTTGACCTGTTTACATGTAAATTTAGAACTTTCTTTTTCGTTTAACCCCAATTAAACTCATTTTTACCTTATCCACGATAAATTATTTTTATAGTTCTCAATATTAATTTTTGGAAAGAAAATATGTTGGCCTCATTAGATATTATAAACTATTTTTAATCCAAATATTGAATCCATTTTTTCAAATTTTAGTAATATATGTAGAGAAATTTAAAATGAATCCCACAAATGTGTTGAGAAAGTGGTTTTTTTATCTTAAAATGATCTCAATTTTAGAATGTTTTTGTATCCTATTTTGATATTATATTTATTCTGTTGACATAAATTTGATAAATACGATTATAATTGAACAAATTATTGTTAAAAAATTTTATGTATAATTTAACTTCATAAATATATTTTATAAAAAAAAATATTTCAATTAAAATTTAGTATTTCTCCATATTCATTAAAAAATGATGTTTTTTAGAAAATAACAAAAAACTCACCCTAAGATAATATTTATATAATGATTTAAAAAATTAAGATTAATTTTTAAAATATATTTTTTAAAAGAGTAAAAATTATTTTAAATATAAGTGCTCTATAAAAATGCAACATGACATGTATTTTAGAAAAAAAAGTATTTTTAGGCGAAAAACTGATATATTAGTTTTTCTTTTCTAAAAAACCTATAATTTTAATGTTAGATTTTTTTAGAAAATGTAATATAAAAATTTCATTAAAATAATACCCATTAAGTTTTTTGCATATTTTATTAAGGTAAAACATATTTATACTAAGAAAATTAGTTTTTGAGAAAAACAGATTTCATTATTTTAAAATGGTAATTATTTTAATTTCTAATTAATTTGATACAAAATTATAAATCTTATATACATATATAAAAAATGTTATCACAATTAATTTAATCTTATTCATAACCTCTACTTTCACAGCTAGGTGATAATAATCAAATCAATATTTTAATTGTTCGGAACGTTTCATTTAAACTCGGTGTTGCGTGCAACCAAAGTAAAACATGGAATTGTGTATAAAACATGTAAATAATTATAACACATGTAACATAATATAAACATAGTGAAAATTATATCCCAATAAAAAATCACTATTTCATGTCACAATAAATAAAAATGAACATATTTTGTAAATAAATTAATTTTTAAAAAATCATGGGGTGTTACTTTCTACCCCTAAGAAATAAATTACGTCCTCAAAAATCATCTCAGTCCTCAAAGGTTTACCTTTTTAAAGTTAATTGATATAAACCCACATCAAACAAATAAATAATTAAACAGAAATTAAAACTGGAATGTATAAAACATAATTCTTACCGAATGTAACCCATAAATAGGTTTCTACATAGTAGAACATAGGTGGTAAGTGATGAATTGGATGTGGAATTAAAGAGTAAATAATTATAGCGAGTGACAAAAATAATTGATAAAAAGAAATTGGGTGATCCAAAAGAGGTTAAAAACCATAAAACCATAAGACAAAGAGACATGAAATGGGTCATTTTATCATCAATTGTTATGATAAGATAAAAACATTTTATTCCCAGATCATGTTTCTAATGTTAATGATTTTTCATGAGAATTTGTACTTAATTAATTTCATTCAATTTCATAAGAAAAATCTCTCCCTTTGGTTATGCCTTGATAAATTTCCAATTATTTTTAAACATAAAGAATTGAAGGTTAATTTTTTATGCCTAAATTACTAACTGATCATTATATCCATAGATTGAATTATAAGTATTTCAGTCTGTCTTTAGTTATCAACACAAAAAATGGTTAAAGAAAGTGATACATAAATAGTCATATGGTGAATTTATACAATTATATCCGAATACTCATTTAATGTTCAACATAAACCTTTTAATAAATTTTTATCCTTATAAACCTTAAAAAAATATGAAAAATTTAAAAGAAAGGTCACTAAATTTCTAGAATAAACTTATCACCAATCCTCCAAACAACAAAAAAGTTTTCTTTATTGTCACAAACCAAACATGTGAATACCTTCATCATGTATTTTTATGAAATAAGAATTTCCATAAAAACTCATGGAAAATATCTATTCATTATCATTACTTGAATAAAATACCTATTATTGATTGTATTCAAGAGATCCAAAAATGATGATAACTCCATCAATGATAACATATAGATCCTTTTTATTAAATCCATTATCAATTACAGGGTCATAAAAACTATCAGATTATATCTATCCATATAAATAAACTCCTTATCCAAACTAAACACCATTTTCTCAACATTGGGAATATATTAATGGATAACTTCCCATAATCAAAATATAATAGTTCTATTGAATCACTATTATAGTCCATCTATTTCATTCAAGATATTATATTAAATACTTGATGAAATAATTATGAAAATATGTAATTATATATTTCATGATTCATAGTCATTGAATCCCAATAAACATATAATTCATTCACTCCATTTTCATGTTAAACCATTAAATATTATTTGTTGTGTTATTCCACAATACCTTTCTCCTTTAATATGTCATCTGTAGTCTCTTCATCATAAGAAATGTAACCATTATTCCTACAACCTTGCTGGTTTTTTTCATAAGATTTTTCCTTCAAACAATGATTATTATAATTCCCATACTTTCCACCTTTAAATAATCCTATACTTTAAGATATATATGGGAGAATAATATTCCCATCCATTAAAATAAATAAACATTTAATTTTCCCTTTGTAGTTAATAGATTTGTTTCCTTCTTTTACATAGTCAAAACATTTTCCCACTCCTTTGAGACATTAAATTTCGTACTTATTTCCATATTATTAAAATATAAGAAACTCAATATTATTTCCCCCATGGTTACCAACACCTGAAACCTTAGTGTAATATTTCCTTCCATTCTTTGGTAAATCTAAGAGTTGATTAAGATACACATTATTAACCATGTTTTTTGAAAAATTATTAGTCATAATCAAAATGTCATTCACTCTAGTAATCATCCCATTTGTCTCCTTAGCAAAAAGTTTTCTATCACATTAGATGTTAATCTTGTTCCTTATGTTTCCCACTATTGATCAATAATTGAATGCATATTGTGAGAAATAATAATCATAATGGAAAATCACATAGTTTGAAAAATCATTTAGGTGGTCTAAATCAGGACACATTATTTTTAACCTATGAAACCTTATGATTACACATGGTCATTCATAGTCGTCATCAAATAAAATATTTCATGTTTGTTTGAAAAGGGTTTTTCAATTTCCAATGAATATCTGCGGAGATTGTCAAACCAGATGTGTGGTAAGGCCTATTTTAAGTCACCAATTCTTGGTCGAGTGTAGCTCAATATGGTATTTATAATATTGTTACCCCTAGTCACATCTATTCCAGAGCCACATACACTTATAGAGTCTATATAGGGATGTAATTTTTTAGAAATCAACCACTCTATAATTTAACAAAATTCTAGAAAATGTTCCTATAATTTAACCCATCCATAGAATTATCTTTTGATGAAAACATAGAAATATACTTATAAATATTCCTAGAGATATCACTAATGATTTCTCATCCCAGTTTCCAAATTTTAACTAATCCTTTTTTATAATACCAATAATAGAAACCAAGTATTCCCATATATCTACATTATAATATTTTTGATAAATTTTCATTACAATATAAAATCACATACCTAAGGACTACAATAGTTTAGTGACTTTGGAAAAATGGAATTCAGTCTACTATCCTTGTAAAAGATATTCACTTTTACAATAAAGATCTTCCCATTTAGTACTCTTTATAGACATACCCTATATAAAACCATTCTTTTTAACAATGGTGATAGAAAAAATATGTATGTGTGATATAATATTTTCACTAAGTGAAGACACAAGAGATATCAATTTATGATCATATAATATAACAATATAAGAATATGGGTAAATGATAATGATAAAAAATTATGAATTTCATACCCCAACTGTCTTAGATCTTAATTACAAGTCATGAAGTAATGATTGGTATATCATAATACAATAATCAAAAGGAAATAAAATAATATAATCCATGAGTGAATAATAGTGGCATAAGAAATAGATTTCTTGGTATACACATAATAATAAAAAATATTATGTTAATGATACCCTTGAATTCAATTATAACATATTGGTAGAGGATAACCACCAGTGTTCCTTCTGCAGGCTTGTGATGAACTCCCATGTACCATATTTTGAGCTTATACTAACCCCCATGTACCCGTATTTTAGACTAATTCACCTCCTAGGTAGGACACACCACTATCCCAGTGGATAAAATTTACTCATAATGGAATTAGTTCCCCAACAAAACCATCATATATGATAAAGTACCTTACCGAACTATGTTTTCTCCCAGTTCTATCTCTACCTTATTAAACCATGTTCACCTGTACCCCCATTCCAGTAGTGACTTACTAAACTGAGATCAATCCTTATCCTATTCCTCTCTGTCTCATGAGATATAATTCTTTAACCAATGCATTGGAGGGAGATATAGGTCCCACACATTACATAATTAATGTCACACATATTTGTGACACAAAATCATAATATTGATCATATCGTTACCCATGAAATGAACAAAATTTCATAAAACTTTAATCATAACATGTCTTGTATTAAATAGACTGTTTTCATAGTAATTTAATTATATAACCAATGAAAAAAACATTGGGGAAAGAATCTGGTCTCATAAGAATATTATTATTGAATAAATGATAAAAGAGAAATGTTTTTCATAAATATCTTATCATTATAAATATAAATAATTATAATAAAGAATATTATTTATATCCTTTAATCATATAACATGTAAAAATTAGTGTCCTAAAGTAATTTTATTTTATATGGAAAATATTTTTAAAACACTACATGGGAAATTTGTTGAGGAAAATATTTTTTCATTAAGATTAAAATTATAAAACATAAAACATGGTGAAAATACTTTTCATTGAAAATAACAATTAAAACATTAAAATTATGCTTTTAAAAATTATTTTAAATATTTATTGATGAATTTATGATTTCCTCTTTAATTTTTTTTAAAACATAAAATATTTCAATAAAATTTCTCTTTGGAAAATATATTGAATACTCATAAGTGAATCCTTTAAAAATCATTTAACCATTTCACAAGAAAAATAACCATTACACTTTGAATATAATTTATAAAAACATAAAAAAATTTAAAAATTATATTAATTTAAATAATTTATTTTTAACGTAAAAGTTTTTAAAATATTAAAGAAAGCATTTTATTTCCTAATAACAATGAAAAAAATTAAGGTAAGAATGATTTTTTAAGTGTTCAGGATAGTGGTTAATATTTTTTATGTATTTTATGTTAAAAAAAATATTCTTTTAACAATTTTAGTAAAATAAAAATTAGTATTGTTCTGGAAAGAAACATGAAATATTAAATTTACAAAAAATTACAATTAATTAATGGGTAAATATTTCATTTAAAATATTACGTGATAATAAATAAAATAATTTTTTTTATGAAAAATGGTTTTGGAAGTAAAAAATAATTCTAATCTAAGAGATAAGTGAATATATATTTTCATAAAAACAATTACTCAATAATAATATTTACCAAAGAGTGGAAATGATTGTACTTTTACATTAACATTTCATGAATATACATAGGATAATGAAATTATTTATAATTACAAAGAGGTAAATTGTGATATATCAACATTGGAAACTTAATCCTAAACAATCCCGATAAATTATGAGATTTTCACATAAAATATTTTCCAATTTGGTAACACTAAATCATAATACCCATAATAGAATATCATAAAATGGAAAAATATCATTATATTAATTATATTTATGATATTAATTATAAAATGGACAATATATACACCTCATAGAAGAGTATAGTTGCATAAAATTACTTAAGTCCCAAATAAGGAAAATTGAGACAAGAACCACTCGTTGATTTGTAAAATTTTAAAATAGATACCCCATGAAAGAGAGATCCTAAAATGAATTTGTAAATACCAATAATTCAAAATATAATAATAATAAAATAAATTCAATTTAAGTATGAACACCACATAAAAGGGTTAGGTGGTGAATAAGGTATGTGCCTCATGAAAGTAAAACTCTGATGGAAATCCCTTAATCCTTAAGTAACTTTTGAATTGCAATCACAATGAAATAATAAAATTAATAGAAATATTAATTATAATATGATTGTATATATTCATGATATATCATTTCATATGGTATTATCTACACCATAAAAAATAAATGAGTGGTGAATATGGCATAGGTCTCTCAAAAAATAAAAGTGATACTTGAAATACCCTTACCTTTTGTCTGGAATTTCATCATACTCATTAAAAACTATTGTATAAAAAATATAATTTCATTATAAACATATTAAATAACTAAATTAATATATATCACAACATATATGATTTCTTGGTGAGATTTTATTACATGTTTATCAACAATTCCATGTTAATGTTACATTTTATGTTATATTAACACTGTTTTTCAAATTTTTTTTCATTAGTTATATTTTTGGTCGTATTACATTGATACTGCTTACTAAAAAACCAGAATGATAATTATGATTAAAATATAATATATATTTATTATATATGTATTTATAGTATTCCATAAAATGTTTTGATAGGAAATTAAATACACCATTCAAAGCGACTATAGGGCATACATATACATGAATGCTGATTCTATTTTCTTATCATATTGGAAGAAATAAAATAAAATTACATATATATATAATATAATTAAATTAAAATTTATATTTCATATATGTAATTTATTTTTATTTAACCCATACTTAATAAATTCCATGTAATGAATGAACAAACCACATCGCTTTGTGAGGCGATAGTCCGCTGTACACACGAACAACATTATTATATTCCCAAAAATGGAAAGCATGAAGTTATATGTGATATTATAATTATAGAATCATAATAAAATTATAAATATCATATGTATCATATATAAACTATAAATCCATCATTATTCCCATTCATGACAGGTAGTAATAGAAAAACAAATGGCATCGGTTCGTGAGTAGGTAATCCTCTGTAAAAATGAATGACAAGTTCATAAACCATTTGTTGAATGTGTCTATGTTTTTTGATCAAAACACGAATATAAAAAAATATTTTTATATGGAATAAACATATTTTATTATATAATTCATATTATAATAATAATTTAAGTGGGTGTAGGATGAAATAAAACAAAATACTTATTGATGAACGTTAACTCTTCTTCAAGTATCCTCTTTAGGTTTTCAAATAATCCTCGATCAATTATATTTTTGTCAAAACTAATATTATATAATGAGGTTGGTGGGAATTTGGGTAGTTATTGGGGATTTTATTGGTTAAAAAATAGGTTTAAATATTTTATGAATGGAGGAGAGTAGTGTCCTATTATAAGTTGTCGAGAGGACACACATGATATATTTGAAATCAATTGACTAATCACACATTTTTTACATGAAAAAGGATCCAAAATGGACCCATTTATAACCTTATAAATTATAAAGTACAAATATATCCATCCAATAATTTTTTGACAATTTTATTGGTATATTTTATCCTTATCTATTTAGTTTAACCCCTTGGAAAACAAAATGTTACCTTAACATTGGTAAATATTTTTTATTTTTTCACTATTAATTTTGTCGAGATATTAAGTTAAGATAATTATAAATAATATATAATTTTTATTCCAAAAATGGAATCTCTTTTTCCCAATTCCATCCATAGAAGTGGAAAATATAAAATTAATCCTGGAGATGTGATGACAAAGTAGGTTATTATAACTAAATGATCAAAAGCTTTCAATGTTTTCATATTAAATTTCAAAATGAAAATTATTAAAATGAACTAAATTGTAAAAATAGATATATATTGGCCTAATTATATAATAAAACAAATTTCAAATAAATTTTATCTTTATAAATAAATTAAATGAAAAGGTAGTCTTCAATTAAAATAAAGTATTTCTAACTATTAATCAAAAACTAAAACTTCTATGAAAATACCCAAAAATACTCTATATGAAAATTTTGATATATATATTTATAAAATTATTATTATTTTGTAATATAAATTTTATACATGTGCTATAAATTAGTTATAAAATAAGTGTGACTTAAAATGGTGACAAAAAAGTTTTTTTAGAAAAAAATTGTTTTTAATCACAAATTTGGATTTATTATTATTTCTTATCTTGAAAAAAATAAAAATTGAATGATATGAATTTTAATGAATATGAAATATATTTATTTAATTAAAATAGTTCACTAAAAAGTGTTTTGTTTAATGTATTGTGGTAAAACGTATTTTTTCACTGGAAAATAATTTTTTAGAAAAAGAATTTCTTTATTTTAAAATGGTTCTTATTTTAATTAATAATTAATTATTAACCAAATAACTAATCATACATACATGTGTAAAATATAATCTTTATAATTTATTTAATTTTATTCTTATTCTATATTCCCATGATTAGGTTATATCTATCATAATAATATTTTGACAGTATGACATGTGTTGTTTATACTCTACATTGCTTGGAATGAAATATGAACTCGGTATTCTGTATAAAACACACAAAAAAAAAGAATTGTGTGTGACATAAGATGAAATTGGTATTACTTGTATTGAAAGAAAAAAAGTATCATTTCATGTTATACAAAATATGAAAAATATCATATTTATTTGAATAAATGAATTTCTCAAAATATCAGGGTGTTGTAGTTCAAGTATAGCAGCACAATAATGTACATCTAGTTCACCAATTTCAATTCATATATACTACCAATGGAACCCATATAAAAAATGTTCATTCCTTATTTCCAAAGGAATATGGTCATTTTGGGTTTAGACCCATCAGTGTGTTGGAACTCACATTGGTCTAGGGGATGTGAGGTTGGGCTCCACTCACTCTTTTGGGGGAAATTTTCCCTACTTTGGGAATCTCTTATAGATTTGTGATATATTCCTGAATATCTTCCAAATTATAATACATAACCTATTTCTTAAAAATTTACAATGTTTTGAATCCTTGTTTGTGTAAAGGGAGTCTATTAATGAGACCATTTTTATATATCTAGGGAACTTTATCTTTTTCCAATTATTTTTTATTAATGGGTGACTCCTTAAATTTTAATTCTATATGACCAGGAACTCTATATTTTACTAAAAGTAATAGAGTTGATTCATATTTTGAGGATGGTATTGAACCATTATGTGGTTTCACACATATCCTATTTATAATAGGAATCAAAACACAAATATTTTGTATAAAAAATGTAGTTTAACAAAATGAAGAAATGATATATGTGAGGGTGTATATGTTCTAGGTATTGATCTCAATCCTTTGGAAGGAATCCTATATATCCTAATTATTTAAGGAATTAGATTCATCATATTAATGTTATTCTTGTAGGACATACCCCAATGTGGATTACCTTGTATGAGGGCATTCATATCAAGACACTAAATGGGGATTACAAAATTAGGTTACCCTAGCTGGGAGTGATTAATTATGTGAATAATATGGTAATTAAAAATCCCTATTCCCTCATTATCCATGTTCATTGTGAGAATCAAGTGATAGTAAGAGATTGATCTCATTGCATATGGATTCGGGACTTAAACACTATGAAAACCATTATGGGGTGTTTAATATAGAGATCAACCCTTAAAAATGAATCTTACATATATTAATTTTATTATGGATTAGATTCATCATATATTATTGAACTTATCAATTTTTTGATGGATAAGGAAGAACAATGAACCCATGTGAGTTTTTGGGACCCACTGATTATAGTGTCTGTGACATTTAGGGGCTTCAATTGAGGATGATTTCCAATGGAGTTAGAGAATTATGAATGAATACCATTTATCATATTTGGGTATGGATTAGAGGCCTCAAAGTTCAAACAAATTCTAAATATTTTGATTAAGGAGAAAGAAAGATGAACCCATCAGTGAGTCTGGACCCCGCGAGTTTGAGAGTCAGAGACATGGAGGGAATAACACTGAGGTGGATTTACATTAGAGATCATACTATAGAAAGGAGTCCCATGTGTCATATTTTCAATTGAATTATATTCCTCATAGTTTTATTCATGGAACCTGAATATATCTTCTAGATATTTTTTTCATGTCTCTGAGTGTTTTGTCGACATGTCTAGGATTGTCTGATTGGCTTGTCTGGATTTTCCATTTGAAATGTATTAGGAGGTATAGACATTCCATAATTTCTCAAAAGACATTTCCAATGATAATATCATAATCATTATACTTTTATATAGGACATTTTTTGATCTTAATGTCATGTATGAGGGACCCCACATGTCCTATATGACATGTTGAAAAGACTCTATTGGACATGGGTGACATGTCTTAATGATGCTGCATGACTCCGATGACATATCTGGAGGACTTTGTAAGACTTTGTTGAAATATCATGGATACTACAAAACACATAAGTGACATAACTTGAGGACGTATCAAGATATGTATAGGTCATGTGAAGTGCATGAGGCCTTCATATGAAAATTATCATATTTTCCATCTCATAAATTTTACATATTCTTCCTATACTTGTTGAATATGTTCCTCATGTTTTGTGAAGCATTAGTGTGTTTAGGTTTCATGTGACAACATTTACATGAATAAAATTCTTACCATAATCTTGATGGCTCAACAGCAGATCTTCTTGTGGTTTATATAGTGTTCAGGTGAAACACATATTCATGCCATGCAATTCATTGGACCATTCCCCATATTTTACCTAGTGAAATACTCTTATTGTCTCATGACATCCCACAATGAGAATTATGATCTTATTCTCCCATATCCTTTTTATTTCTGATATGGATGGGGTTATAAGCTTTTTAGTCTTGATTATATGCATCCATATGTGCCACATATATCTGAAATAGGAGTTGGAGTTAGTGGAAGGAGCATCACATCATGCACTTCACATGAACATTCCATGGGGTTTCCAATGAATATCAGAATAAAAAAAGACTACAAGAATGACCCATAATTTCTATAATAATAGAATACTTCTTATCGAGAGGCTTTTTAATAAACATTTTGAATCATTATATGGTCCTCAAACAATTTATCCAACATGTCTAATTATCCTTAGCAAAATAAATACACCCATAGAATGTTTATTGTATGATCAATGAAGACATTTCTGGGGTCCTTTATGAGGCTAATATGGCATTTTAGGGGCCTCTTACTAGATGTAGATATGTTTTTTGGGGACTCTCTCAAGATCAAGTTGTCTTATCTGGGGCCTCTCGAAATATCAAGATGTTTGGTCAAGATATCTTCACAAGACTGAGATGGCATATCAAAGGGCCTCCCCATAATCAATAGTGATCACAAGTTGGGAAAAACACCTTTGAATAATAATAAATATATATTCCTTTTGTAAGGGAACTCTTCCCTTTTCAATCATCTGTTTTTTATGTTACTATAATCTGATCCTTTTCCCGTTGATGGTCAATTTGGGCATCACATGATATGTTGAGTATCTTGTGGAGACATGAAAGCATTATCATAGAAAACCTCTATTAATTTTTTATGTTTTAGAAGGGGAATCACATGATCAAATGGACATTTCCAATTTCCTTTACATGATGTATGTGACACGCCAACATTCCTTCTCTAGAACAGGTCAGCATGTTATCAGGGGACATTGTGAGGTCTTGCGAATTGCATAAGCACATCCCATGAAAATCAACATACGTATCCATTAAATGAATATTCCTCCTTTTTATTCCATTATTTTTAATGGGTATTTGGAGACATGATGGAATCTATTGATTTCTAACTCACATCATTGGAGGGACATTTCGGGAAGACTTCCACAATCATCAGTGTTTATTGGGATTCCATCACAAGCGCAATAAGGTTTTTCAGAGAGGATTCCTATCATCATAAGCTAATCATGTACAAAATAGGATTTTTAATAACACATTATTAACATAGATAGACATTACATCATTTTTGTGGAGTACATAAAACATTAAACAAACAAACATCAAGGATTATATTAGTTTAGTTCTTTTGGAAACATGGAAATGTAAACAATGATACATGAGTTAGATACATTATCTCCCACATTGTTCTCTAAGACTGAAAAACCTCTTATACATATAATACATTAAATATATATTCATAACATGAGAATGAAATAATAAAAGGGGTGTTATCAGATGCTCAATAAGTGTAAACTGGGAGATATGTAATCATAAACATGTGCATAAGCATATGAGAATGTGATCAAAACATTATAAAATCACACCTCGTATATTAAGGATCATAAAAATGAATTCTAAAATAAATATTTTCAGTTAATAAAGAATAAATTATAAGGAAAATACAATCATAAGACATGAAATCATAACATTGTAATAAGTCATGTAATTTTAGAATAGAAATAAAACAGGTAATATCATTCTATATAAGTAAAGTCACATTTACAGAACATATAAAGAAACTTCATGGGGACTAAACCTATAGGGAAGGACAAAAAAACATCCCTAGTAGCAGTGATTTCCTCTTAAGGGATTAGTTTTCCTCATCATCTCATAATATATCTTGTTTCACCACCATCCCATACTAGATAAGAATTCCCCATAATCCCATCTCCATGGGGACTACACGTAACAGGTAGAAAACAACACCATCCCCAAATAACAGTGATTTCCTTTTAAGGGATTGGGTTTCCTCATCTTTCCATAATATATCAGGTTTACCAATATTCCCATCATCATGGAGACTACAACTACTGGGAGGGACACATCAACGTCCCTAGTCATAGTCCTTTTCTTGTATGGGAGAGGGTTTTTATATCGTAGCATAGTGGATCAAGATCATACACTTGATTCCCATCATTAAATCATAAGATATAAATCTTTATCCAATTATTTGGAGGGAGATATATATCCCACCCATCATATAGTAAAATCATAAATACATATTCCATAAGATAGTAACACTTTCTTAATATCACAACCCATAAAATGGAGATGGGTTTCATTAACATCATATCATAACCCATGGAATGAAATGAGTATCATAAACATTTAATCACATAATAACCTATAAAAAATAGAAAGGTATCATAATCATTTCATCATTTCATAAGCCGTGAAAAGAAATAGGTTTCAAAATCATATAACCCGTTGAAGTGAAACATGTGTCATAAAAATCATTATATTAAAACATAAACCATTAAATAATTAATATGAATTATATTCTTGGATAATTTTCCCAATAAATATTAATCTATAAAAATGGATCACATCTTATATGGATAAGGATTTTGATTGATCACTTGAATCATTTCATGAGGAAAATATCCATTTTTGGAAACTCATTTTCAAAAAACCATTTCAAAAATATTTTTCTTATAACGATTGATTTAAAATTATTCTAAAATATATATTTGGTTAAATAAATATTCTATGTTGATAACAATTTTTTAAAACATATATCACTTTTTCATCATTTTTATTTTAAAATAGCATTGAAATATTATAAATTATGTTTGGAAATATTTTGAAAACATTTTTATTTTAAAACACCATAAAAACTCATAATTAAATATTGAAAACATTTTTATAAATTTTTTATTTGAAAATTATTGGAATAGTTAATATTATGAATTGAAAAAAATTTATAAACAATTTTAAATAAATAAATATAAAATAATCTTGAAAACATTTTGAGAAAACAAATTCGATGAAAAATTCTAAAATATAATAGGAAAAAATTTGAAATCCATTTTCCATGAAAGATTTTAAAATAATATTGAAGAAATATGAATTTTTTTTAAATAAAAAACATTTTTGAAAACATTTTTAGAAAACATGGTCTTGAAAGAACACAGATTTCTGACCAAAGAGAGTGATATTGTCAGATTTTATTTAAAACACTTTCTTAATTATCTTAAGTACCAATAAGTAGGAAGATGTTACCATTACTTGGATATAAAATTAATATTTATAGGTTAATAAAATTAATTATATTTCTTGAGATATGGTTCATAATTCTTCAATAATGAAAGCAAAATCATAAATAATCGTGATAATGATGTGATTGTCACTACAAAACCTTAATCTTTGGTAACTTGGAATCACAATAAAATGTAAATAATAACATCCCATGAATCTTGAAATAACATTAAGATAATTTTCTTCATGATATAACATTTCATATGATTTAAATACTCCTCATAAAAAATATAGGTGCATTACATAGCATGATTTCTTTCAAAGAAGGAAATTTGAGACAAAATTACTTTACTAATTTGGTAACTTTTGAAACATATAATCCATGAGGGAATGATTATAAAATGGGTATGTTAATAAAAATATATTTGATTGTATGAATAATATAATATATACATCCTTAGTATACACACCACAAAAAATAAATGAGTGGGAAAAAGGACATGTATTTCACAGAAATAAAAAGTGAGATGAAATTCCCATACCTTAACTCTTGAATTTATTTTTACACATTAAAACCTCCTATATAATAAATATATGTTTATAAATAATATAATACAAACCCATATTATTATATCCAATACCATATATGATTTACTTATGACTTTATATTACCAATTTATTATAAATTGCATGTTAAAGTAGTGGTTTAGGTAATAACATTTTTGTTTATCGTATGCGTGTTGGCTTGTTATTCTGGATCCTCTAACCTAGATACTGAATTAATTATTTACAGGATATAAAATATGATGTATTTATTTTATATAATAATTTTATAAATATTTATAGTAATCAATAAAATATAAAAATATTTAATGAAATACATCTGTCATGGAAACAATAGGTTGTATATATTCATAAATGCTGCTTCCGATTTGTTATAATATTGAAAGAAATAATATAATTTATATATATGTGAATAAATATATAAAAAATTCTATTAGAATTAATATTTCATATATATAGTATAATTTTAAAAAACCCAACTTTAATACATTCCATGTAAAGTGTGAATGAATCACATTGCTTTGAGGAGGTGGTAGTCTAAAGTTCAACAAATGAAGTAATTGTATTTGAATACAATTGAAAGAAAAATGGTAGAATTTATATGAAAAATAAATAAGTATAAATACATAATATATATAATTTATATCATATAAAAATATATCTTTCATCAAAATTACCATCCATGATAGGTGGTATAGGTAAGACAGACAACATCATTTCCCGAGGTGGTAGTTCATCATACAGAATAATGGTATATTCGTTACCCATTATATGAAGGTGTGTGTATGTAAAGGTATAACCCATGAAATAAGAAAAATATATTATATTAATGATGTAGGTTTTATTATATTATCATGAAATATGAATAATTGTTGTCTTAGAGAAAAAAAATAATGGGAAGGAGCTTGAGAAAGGATGTTTCTTCTTCATTGGGTAAATCCTTTTTATTTGAAACAAAGGGATTACTTGGTTAGACTTATTCCCTAAGGGAGGCGTCAAGGAGTAATGGAGGTATTATGGAAGTGAATTGGGAAGTTATTGGTATGTGTTTAGTTGTTTGAGAGGTGTAAAGTAAGAAGATATGTAGTGGCCTTTTATAGAGGAGGGAGGGTACACACTTGTAATTTTTGAAAACATGTTATGTTTACCCACTTTTTTATATAAAAAAATATAAAACCCACTAAAACTAAATAATTTAAGGTTTATGGATGAAATATGTATAGAAAATTTATTCTGGACAATTTTCTAGGTCATTTTGACACTTAATATTAAGGTTTGGCCACTTGTAAGATTAAATTTACCATAATCACTATAAATAATTTTAATAACATTCTCAAAAAAATTTAGTAAAAATTAATTTTATATTAACAGAATATAAATATGATAAATATTTCTTCTTTTTATGTTTTTTTAATTCAATTCAAACCAGCAAACAAATTAATTTTAATGCTAACCCCACAAACATGGTGAGAAATATTGTTTTAAAAGTGACAATTTCCAAATGTTAATTAATGTTATTCAAATTAGAATACTCATGAGGGGGGTGAATTGAGTATCTATAAAAAAATTTACAGAATGGTTCTTTGAAAATTTCCCTGAATTAAAAATCTAATCTAAGTTAGTTTTTATTTAAATTTTAAGAGTCCAGAATGTTCAATTAATTTTTCAAAAGATTGATTAGTTATCAGCTATACTAATATTAATTATTTATATAACATTTAAAACTAACCTACTAGTTCAAAAAGGTTATAAACACTTGATAAACTAATTATCAAAGTTCAATTTAGTTTTTTGAAGTTTGTGATAAAAATAGTGTAAAAAATAAAAGGTAAAAACACAGTGGATATAAACAAGAGGTTCAGTCATAAGATGGGAAATTGTCCTCTCCGCTTGGTGATTACCTAGCAAAAAAGAGTTTAAATTAATAAAAAATGTTGATCCATACCCTGGATTGGGGTTCACAATAGAACACAAGGCTGTCCAGGTCACACTTGACATCTACCACAATTATTCGTAGGAAAAACAACTAGAAGGTCACACTAGACCTCTTACAGAGTTCTACATGGGATACATAAGGATAACTAGAGAGTGACTTTGAGGATATTAGCTATCCTCCCGTTATGCATAGGAGTTAGTGTGTGTGACAGAAAGATACACATACATCTCAAAAATGTAAATAAATAAACAAAATAGATCTAAAGGTGTAGTGTATGGTTTAGAAGCCGTGTGTGTTATTTAGTACTGCTCTGGACTCATTTGATATAGTGTATTTGAATTTCAATTACTCTTCTTTACGATAACTCAAAAAACAGAGTATCATAGCCTCTCTGTTAATCCTTTTAGAATTATGATATGTTCTGCTTTTTGTTTGAAAGATGTTCAGGTCATCTCAGCAGGGTTTTCATGACTTTTTTATCTGCATGTATGTTCTTCCTTTTGAGTTCTTGTATTTTTGGATGTATTATAGAGAGTCATATGAGTTCGCAGGTTTTTATTTTCTTACTTATATATTACCCTTTGAATGATACATCTTTTAGTTCATTTATACTTCGAGATTCAGCAGACAGAATGATCTTATGATGTTCATGTACCTCGTACTATCCTTAGAATATCCTACAGACAATATTAAATAATATTAGAAACATTAATATGTCTAAATATGATCATTAGATATAAAGTTGAATTAATAAATTTAAAAAACGTTTTTATATCTGCTGGTGAGTCATAATTATTGGTGAGTCATTGGCATCGGTCTATCAGCATCGGTGACTCTCCCTATCGGTGAGTCCTTTTCATCGGTATCGTTGAATGCTTTCCATCAGTGTCAGTGACTCAGGGTATTAGTGATTTATTTGAACCATCGGTTGTTTCGGGCATCAGTGAGTTGTTATCGGTGACTCATTTTGATCTATTGGTGTTTATCCCATCGATGACTCAACCATCGGTAAGTCGTTTGAACTAATGTTGCGTCACCCATCGGCGAGTCATCCATTAGTGAGTTGCTTGAACTATCGGTGTGATCGATCATCAATAACTTGTTCATCGGTTTTTTGTTTGTCTTATCGGTGAGTCCTACATTAGTGTCTTCTTTAATTGGTAAGTCCTCATTGGTGAGTCATCCATCAGTGACTCCATTGAACTATCAATGTTAGGGACTTTGGAAAACATAAAAAATATATGTCTTATACAGAACAACAACAGATTAAGAGAAATTCATAATTACATGTAAATATACAATTCTAAATATATTGAAACATAAATATGCATGATTTATTGACTTATTTAAATTTATTATACCATGTGACATAAGTTATTCATTTATAAATATTTATTTACATGATTAACACTAGTTAAAACATAACATGTGAATTATCAAGATTTGTAAATTTGCATGATTTGTGAATATTAAAACCATTATCTCACAAAGGGTCCAACAATATCCCCCTTTTTGATAATCACAAATCATGGAATTAATGATTTATATATGATGTTAAGGAATAAGAATTACTTGACCAGCATACCAACAATGAATGTGAATTCTCAATATAACTACAAGATCATTACTTTTATGATCCCCCTAAATTATTGTACCAGAAAATATATATAGAAGGTTCCTTTTAAGAGAGTTATATCAGATAATTTTCATGCTCCGCCTTAGTAAGTTGTATTAGAGCAGTCTGAGTGATTTGTATCAGTGGTGGGATATATATATATATTCTGGTGATTATATTCCATGTTTCCTATGCCAGAATTCTCCCCCATAGATTAAGAATTTAAGCCATCTAGGGATTTCTAACCCTTTTGGGATTAACAAAATTGTGAAAAGAAACATTAAGGATAAAAAAAATAAAAAAAAAGAAATTATGAAACATATATAAGTCAAAATTATATTTATTAAATCACAAAGAGTACAACCATAAAATTACAGTCATCCAAATAAATGCACAGATCCCTATAAAATATTGATCCATAACTATGCCTTGAGATTCTGAGGAGCCTGACCTTTGTCTAAAGGGTGAATTTGAAGTGAATGAGGTGGTGTTATGGATGTAGGAAGGGCTAATCAAATAGAAACACCACGTAAAGAAACACCTATATGAACAATATATGCAAGACTTGGTCTCCTCTCTAAAAGAACATGAATTTGAAGATGCTCTTGGATCACTGGCATGATCCGAGATAGATCTTGAAGCACTGAAATCTGAGTAGAGTCAGAGAACTAGTCCAAATGGAAGCATATTTAAGGACCCTTATCACTTCAGCTTGGACATGCAGGAAGGGCTTAAAAAGTTTTATAAAATCATTTGTGATTTCACCCCCATAATTCATTTCATTTTCAAAAGCTTCCTTGTTCTCTATGAACTTTTCCAAAATAGATGTAAAAACATTCAACTGGACCACTTTTCTCTTGAAGGACTCTGTCACTGGGGGTATCTAGAGATTTTCATCAAAGTAATTAAAGTTATTAACCATATCATATTTGGTATAGATTTTTTAGAAATACTTGTCCACCTTTTCTTTGATCACTTTTTGGGAAGTAGATACCTCATTTATACACTGTCTCACCATGTTATAAACAAGGTAAGTGTTCATGTGCACCTTGTCAAGGGTTTCTTTATCAGAATCACTTTCAATAGTCCTCAGATATTCTCTCATCACAGTCCTGAGGGACTCCATATTAGCAGTAACAGACCTGACACCTTTAGAATTAGAGTCACCAGTAATTATCTTACCAAGAACCTCCTTTATCGTTTTCCAATATTCCCTCAAGATATGTGTAACCAAGTTCCTAATAACCTCCATAACACCACAAATCATGGTCTTGAAATCCTTGGACATAGATTCCAACTCACTACCCATTCTATTCATTTCTTCTCTCAGCATTATATTGTTTCTAACAATAGTATCGGCTGTAGTGATTAGGTGGGGCTGTTTCTCCTGAATGACCATATTTTCAATCCTAGCAGCATCTTCCTTTGAAATACTCATTGAAGTGGAATCTTTATTTCTAACTCCAATAGATTATCTCATAGATAAACATATATCTGCTTTGAATTGTTCAAGATCAGCCTTGGGGACATAGTCCCTAGGCACATCAGGTACAACAAGCTCATCAATAGGTAAGACATGTGAAGCGAGAGCCCACAGTTCTACTTCTACTAGTAGAGTAGGATGAGGAAGAGCTACCATCTCCTCATATAAGCCAGAATCTAGTAAAAATAGGATATATCCTGGATTTCTATTCCACTCATGAGAACAAGTCTAGTCTCTATGATACACAATATCAATCCATTCTCTATTTACTTGAGTCTCAGGTATAATCTCAACTTCATATTCTTCTTCTACTTTACCTCCAGCTAAAACAACATTCTGAGGAACTGGTACTATCTGAAATTTAGGTTTTACTTGAACTCTAACAACTAGAGCCACTCCTGCCACTTAAGGATCCCCATCAATCGGAGGCATAGGATCAATCTGATCCTCACCCGCTTCCTATTGTCCTCCATCCATGATATCATTATGCTCTTTAATTATTCCTTGAGAATCACCATCTAGGTGTACATAGATGTTCTCATTTCTATCATCTCCATCATCATCATCACCAATAAAATCCTATCTAAATGAATCAGCATCATCCTGTCTATCAGCCTCATCATCATCTTTATGCATAAACTCATCATAAAAATGGTTTACAAATTGTCTAGATTTTAGTGAGTCACTAACATGATCACCTTCATCATCCTCATCATCATCATAATCATCCACATCATAATCATATGTTTTTCCCACATATCCTTCAACTCTAGATACGTGATTCTCTTCCTCCTCTCCATCACCCAACAATGGTTCTTGATAAGGTAGTTCTAATGGCAGACTGGCATGTCTATATGAATTGTACTTAGGTTTTCAGCTATATAGGGGTCACTCCTATCATTTATTAGAGACCCCTATTCTCTTGGTAGCTCAGGCTCTACTCCCTTTTCATATGAATAAACCACATGATCTATAAGTTTAAAAAATGGATCAACTTGATCCCTTAGTCTAGTAGGATGATCTATGGGATTGTAATCCTCATATAATATGTCTTCATCAGATACCTATCATCTATTACATGGTTTCCAAAAGATGTTCATCCTCTTGTAGATATCTTTGTGTAAGAAGAATCCACTATAGGCCGTGATTGCCTCATCTCCATCCTCCACACATCCTAGCTTCTTCAATATTATAGAAATCATCCATGGTTTGTATAAAACAGTTTCTTTCTTAGACAGTTTGATCATCTTAGAATTTTTTACCCTAACATACCTACATAAAATCACTTTCACCCAATTCATCAAAAAATAAATCAGGTAAACATCATAATACTTCAGAGTAGAAAAAAATCCCATCATTGGGAATATTTTGTGTGGAATAAATTAGAAAAGTAATATGGCATATCCATTTAATTCTCTAGTTGTTTCTCTCCTATATTCCCTATTTTTAGTCAATTATTTCAAGGAATTTTCATAAGAGAAAAAATCTGAGGTTGGAGGAATGTTACCTAATAATAAGAAAATATACCATCATGTGTCATCTCTAATTATAATTTCATGTTAAGATAGAAGTGATGTACCAACTAGGAATATAACTATATCTCATTTATTGAAAACTAAAAGATCCACTGTTGAGATTCCAAAACTTTCAGAAAGAGTGAATTACTCAAAAATAGCCACCCGATGGACACCTCCTTCTCAACAGTTACCACATAGCTTCCCAACCTAGCTTCACAGAACCAATGACACTATTAGATCTACCTTTACGATAGTTATCTGAAGATGATTTACTTAGTCCTTCAATTAAACACTTTGTTCTCTCCATTCTGAAGGTTTGGGTTTGAAGGAAGTCGAATGGTCTAAGGTTCTAAATGTAGAGCGAGGGCAGTGAAAGTTTGAAGTGTGGGTAGAATTAATTTTATCATTTTGGGATTGTACTTTTTAAAATAAAAAATAGAATAATGGTAAAATAATAAATAACCAAATTGTGTTATTTTACTTAAAATAAAATAGATAAACATATTTACTAAAAAGACCCTATCAGTATCGGTTTCATACCAATGGTATTACATGATCAGCTTCATGTAATCAGCTTCAACTGATCAGTTTTACTCATCAGTTTCACACGATCAATATTACACGATCAGTTTCACTGATCAGTTTCATAGATAAATAGATCATTCTATGGAAATAAGGATAGATAGTATTTATAGATTTATCATTCCTAGTTCATGTATGATTTAACTTATTCTCTTAGAGTTTAAGGGTTTGGAAAAATTATTAGCACGATGATTCTCAATCCCAATAAACTCAAGAGTTATATCTCCTTTTCGATAATGGTATCTCAAAAAGTGATGTCTTACATCAGTATGTTTTGTTCTGGAATGATAAATTTGATTTTTATATTTGTTAATAAAACTTTTATTGTCACAATTTATAGGGATATGTATGAATTGAAAACAATAGTATAATAAAGTGTGTTTCATCCAACAAAATTTTCACATAGAAACTACCAACTGAAATGTACTATACCTTAGTAGTTGCTAATGAAACAAAATTTTTATTTTTACTACACCATGAAATGGGAGACTTCCCCAAAAATTTACATGTTCTAGAGGTGATTTTTCTATATAATTTAAATCCACCAAACTCAGGAACAGAATAACTAACCATTTCAAAATGAATTCCTCTTGGGTAGAACAATCCTAAAGTAGTTGTACATTTGAGGTATTTGAAATATCTTTTAACATTATTTAAATGTGACAATTTTCTGTTTTCTTGAAATATTTTACACATACTCACACTGAACATGATATATGGCCTATTAGAAATTATGTAAAGCAAACTCCCAATCATTTCTATATAGGAAGTTTGATCAACATATTTCACATTTTTAACATGATCCAGCTTACATGTAGAACTCATAAAAATTTCACTACTCTTAATGACATGAAAGCCATAACTTTTAAAATGATATTTAGTATATTTAAATTTATTAATAATAATAACTTATCTATTTTTAAATATTTTAAATCTAATATAATATTTATGTTCACCCATCAAACTAATTTTAAATTCACTTTGCATCATTTTTGAGAAATCATTACATAACGAATTTTTAAAAGATCCAAAGATAATATCATCTATATATATTTGAGCTATTAAAACATATTTAGAAATTCTTTTTATAAATAAATTAGAATCTGAAACTCCTTTTTTTTAAACATTTATAAACAATGAAGTTACTTAACCTCTCATACTAATCTCTTGGAGCTTGTTTCAAACCATATAAATAATTAAATAATTTGAAAAAATGGTTTCAAAAATGTGGATTTTTAAAACCTGGGGGTTGTTCAACAAAAACATCCTCAATTATATAACCATTTAGGAATTAACTACTGAAATCCCTTTGATAAAGTTTAAAATTCGAGTGTGCTGCATAGGCTAGAAAAGTTATAATGGCTTCCATCCTAGGTAATGGTGAAAAAGGATTCCTCATAATCAATTCCATTTTAATGATTATATCCTTATGTAACCAATCTAGCTTGGTTTCTAACTATATTTCTAACATCATCTACTTTATTCCTAAACACCCATTTAGTTCCCATGTTCAAGGTGTATTTTGGTCTATAAACAAGATTTGATACTTTATTTATCTCAAACAGATTAAGATATTCTTGCATAGCCATCATGAAAAACTCATCATTGACAGAATCACTAATATTTTTAGGTTCATGTTGTGACAAGAATTCTTGATGTTCAAACTAATTTCCCATTAAAGATCTAGTTTTTGTTCATCTGTTTAAATCATAGACTACATCATCTAAGGGATGGTTTTAAGGGTTTCAGTTGGTCTAGAAAAAGTAGGGCTAGTTAATTTAGGTTCAACACTTGGTTCTAGTTCATTATGTCTAGAATCTGGAGAATTTCCAAAACTATATGTTTTAAGATATTCCTTTATAGGATGGTTAGAAGTTTTATCATTAATGACTAGATCAGACATATCCTCCTAAAGATTCCCTAGTGAGGACTTTGGTTTATGTGGATCTATTTCCTCAAACATGAGATGTGCATATTCTTCCACACATTTGGATTTCTTATTAAATAATCTTTAAGCTTTTATTGATGTTGAATATCTACGGAATATCCCATCATCACTTTTAGAGGAAAATTTAACTAGATTATCATTAGTGTTAAGAATATAAACTTTACATCCAAACTCTTTAATGTAATTTACCTTGTGTTTCTTATTATTCCATAACTCATAAAGAGTTTTTTATATATAGTTATAATTAATACTCTATTTATTATGTAACAAGCTATATTGACAACATAAGCCTGCAAATAAATCAGTTGTTCATATTCATTGAGCATAGTTTAGGAAATTTCATGTTGTGTTCTATTTATTCTTTCTACTACACCATTATGTTGAGGTGTCCTAGGCGAAGAGAAAATTTTCATATAGACTTTTTTTGAGAAAAAAGATTAAAAGTATTTATTTTCAAACTCATGGCCACGGTAAATTATTAAGGATTTATTTCTAAGTCCACTGAGATTTTCTACAGTCCTAGAATACACGAGAAAATGAGAGCAAACTTCACTTTTTTAAGCTATGAAAAAGGTCTAAGTATACCTAGAAAATTCATCTAAAAGAACATAAACATAGTTATTACTATTGATGATTGAAACTCTAGATAATCAAAACAAGTCTACGTGAACCAACTTGATAGGTTGAGAATTTGTAAATTCTTTCTTTGGTTTGAATGATATTTTGTGTTTCTGTCCTTTTTAACAAGGATTGCACATTCTATAGTATGGAAAAACTAGTTTGGGAATGTCTTTAAAGAAAAAATTTTGGTTAGTTTCTTAAGGGAGTGTAAATTAAAATTTCCTAGTCTTCTGTGCTAGAGCCAATACTCTTTGTGAAAGGAATTTAGGCAGGAAACATTATGTGATTCTAGAGTGTCTATGTTTAGAAAATAAACATTATCATTTCTAAGAGAAATAAATATTAAGTTATTTTTGGCATAAAAACAAGGAAAAAATGATTTCTAAATTTAACATTAAATCAATAATAACATATTTGAGATATTATAAGAATTTTATACTTTAATCCATCAACTTTAAGTACTTTATAAATTGAAATAGTGTTAGGGTTACCAATATAGCCCAAGGCGATGATTTTTCCTTTACCATTGTCTTCAAATGTGACATTTCCTCCATAAATATGGGTGATATTATGGAAGATTTAGTATTATCCTATCATGTGTGTTGAACATCCACTATCCAAGTACGAAATATTTCTAGAGGAACTCTTTAAGTATTTACCTACAAAACAATTCATCAAAGAAATGATTTTTATACCCGTATTTGTGTGGGTTCAAAAACATTATTAATAAAGGATTTGGGAACCCAAAATTCTCTTATCGGTTTCATATATGAAGAATATAACATATTTTAAAAACAAAATTGGTTTAGTCCAAAAAAAGTCGATGCAGAAAAATATTTTTTTGAACTCGAACGTGCAGTAAAATCGTGATTTTTGGACAAAGAAGAAAATTTTCCAGATATAGTCATGAAATGTGTTTTAGATAGGTTTCTCTATCTAAGATGATATCCAATACCATAAGTGAAATTAGAAACTATCCTTTTTACCATGAATTTGAGTAAGAGTATCTTTTCCATTGGAAAAAATTTCTAAATCCTTCTTTAATTTTTCATTAGACATTTTAAATTTATTTTTTTCTTTGATCAGTTTAGCATTCTATTTATTTTATGTTTTATGTTCAAAATTAATAGTTTTAGTAAGATCATTATATTTATTTAAAGACATATATTTATCTTTTTATTTCATTACAAGTTTATTTCAACATGTTAGATTATTCAAATAGATCATCACTTGTCATATTTTCAGACTCACTTTCATTTTCATAATAATTAGAATTGTGTGTAGTTTAATCTAAAGTTACCTCAAATTTTTTTTTTCATAAAATACATATTTTCAATGTCATATTTCTCATAATGAGATGATGCTGATTCACTGGAGCTATCTATAGAGGCACTCTAGGTGGCCTTCATAACTTTTTTATACATCTTGTCTTTGATTTCATAGATATTTTATTTATTTTATCTTTGGATAGTTATAATTTACATATCCTCTCCTCTTTTATTGATAGAAGAAAATATTCTCTGATTTGTCATTTCTTTTCCAGTCCTTTTTCTAGTTTCCCATGTTATCATTTATTCCTTTATAATTGGTCTTTTTAAAAAACTTCTTATTTCTATAGAATTTCATGAATCTTATGGACAATTGATCCATCTCTTCATCACTATCCGATGTTGATTCATAATTACTGGAGCTTTTAAAAAAGGATAGAACCTTCTCTTTTCCCTTATTTATAGAGGCAATAGGTTTGAAAGCTAAAAACATTCTCATAGGTTCATGCTTCTCTTCTTTGTTGACTTTGATCTCTTATTCATACATTATTAGTTTTCTAATGAGTTATTTGATAGGTAATTTTTGTTATGTCACATGATTCTCTAATAGAGACAGAATATCCTCTCCATCTATTAGGTAATCAAATGAGAATCCCCACGACTTGTTCTTTAGTAGTAAAATCTTTTCCTATAGAGATCATATTGTTCACTATTTCATTAAACCTGAGATACATGTCAGAAATAGGCTCATCTAGTTTCATCTTGATGTTATCATATTTAATAGTATATGTGTTATGTCTTATTTCCATAACACTAGAAGTTACTTCATGTGAAACAGACAAAGTTTCCCAAATTTCATGGGTTGTTTTATATGCTGAAATCCGGTTAAATTCCTCATACCCTAAAGAGAAGTATAAGGCATTCATGGCATTACAATTATTGTTTTAAGAAGTCTTAGGTGGGTCATCCAAATTAGTTCGAGAAGTAGTAGAAATCTTATACTCATATACAATTGAATACAAGATTTCAAAACCCATACTCTCTAAATGAATTTTAATTTTAATTTTTTGTTGGGAATAATTAGTTCCATTAAAGAATGTAGGTATATTGGTAATAGAACCTTACATTTTATTATCCACAAAATTTAGATCAATATTTTAAAGAGATAAAAATTTAGTATTTACAAGAATTTTAAGATCTTTTAAATACAACTAAAATCACAGATGAAAAGATTGAGAAAGTGTTGAAAAATAAAAATTCCTAACTCCTATATTAGTAAATTTTGGTCAGAGTAGAATAATCATGATTGTGGTGAATTGAGTATATATACAAATTTATTTTTACATAATTTTTCTTTGAACATATCCACAAATTAAAAATATAATCTATGTTAGTAAATAATGAATTTATAAGAGTCTTGAATGTTCAGTTGTTTTTATCAAAATATTTATTAGTTCTCACCTATACTAATCTTAAAGATTTATATAAATTTTTTATCTAACCTACCATTTTAAAAAGTTATATAAACTTTCTAAAATAATTATCAAACTTAAATTTAGTTTTGTGAAATTTGTGATAAAAAAGAGTAAAAACTAAAAGGTAAAAGCACATCATATATAAACAAGAGGTTCAGTCTCAAGTTGAGACTTAGTCCTCTCCACTGGGTTATCACATGCCACCAAGCAGTTTAAATTCATAAAAATTTTTTATCCCCACCTTGGATCGGGGGTTACAACAACACACAAGGCCTTCCAAGCCACAATTTACCTCTACCATAGTTATTCATGGGAAAAACAAAAAACATGACACACTTGACCTCTTCCACAATTCTACATGGGATACAGAAGGATAACTAGAGAGTGAGTATGAGGATATCAAGTATCCTCCAGTTATGAATAGGTTTCAGTGTGTGTGTAATAGACAGATACACACACTACTCAAAAATGTAAATAAATAAAAACAATTGAGATACAGATGTAGTTTATTGTTTAAAAGTCTTTGTGTGTAATGTAGTGCATCTCTGAACTCGTTTAATATAGTAGATTTTATGTTCGAGTCATCTTCTTGATGTTAAATCCTAAGTAGAGTGTCATAGCCTATGTGTTCTTCCTTCCAAGAGTATGACATGTTCATATTCTTGTTTAAAATATGTTCATGTTAGCTCAGTAGGATTTTCATGTCTTCTTTATCTCCCTGTATTTTCTTCCTTTTGAGTTCTTGGATTTTTTGAAGTATTCTTGAGAGTTTCAAGTGTTTATAGGTTTTTCTTTTCTTGCTTCTATATTCTCATTTGAATGATATAGCTTGTAGTTATTTTATACTTTACGATTCAGTAGAAAAAATGAACTCCACACATGCATGTACCTCTTAAATTCCTTTTAATATCCTACAGACAACATTAAATAATGTCAAAAACATTAATTTGTCTAAATATGACTGTTAAATATTAATTAGATTTAATAAATTTAAAAATAGTTTTTATGACTATCGGTGATTCATAAGTATCAGTGAGTCATTGGCATCAGTCTGTCAGCATCATCCTATCAACATCAATGACTCTATGCATCAATGAGTCCTTTTCATCAATATTAGTGACTCCTTTCCATTGGTGTTAGTGACTCAGGGCATCGGTGAGTCATTTGTACCATCCGTTTTCCTGGGCATTGACAAGTCATCATCAGTGACTCATTTTGAACTATCGGTGTGTCACCCAATGGTCAATCGTCCATCCTGATTCATTTGAACTAATGGTGCATCGCCCATCGGTGAGTCGTCCATCACTGAGTTGCATGAACTATCAGTGTGACCGATCATTAGTGACTTGTCCATCGGTGTGTCGTTTGTTCAATCGGTGAGTCCTGCATCGGTGTCTTCTTCAATCGGTAAGTCCTCATCAGTGAATTAGACATCAGTGAAACCTTTGAACTATCGGTGTTAGGAACTTTGAAAAACATACAAAGTGTCTGTATTATACACAACAACCCCAGATTAAGTGAAATTCATAATTACATGTATATATAAACTTATAAATATATTGAAACATAAATATGCACAATTTATTGACAATTTGAAATGTATTATACCATGTGACATAATTTACTCATTTATAAATATTCATTGACATGATTAACATTAGTTAAAACATAACATGTGAATTATAATGATTTGTAAATTGGTATGATTTGTGATTATAAAAACCAATATCTCACAAAGGGTCCAAAAATTAATCATTTATATTTAAATTCAAAATAAAAAATATTAAAATGATGCAAATTGAATTAATTAATGTATTAATTATGTATTGTTATTTTAAAACAAAAATAAAATATAATTTAACAATATATATAAATTATATGAAAAAATTATTTGTGAAGTAAAATTTAGTATTTTTCATTATTCATCAAAAAATGAAGTTTCTTAGGACCATACAAAAAATTTACCCTAATAAAATTTTAGAAATTTAAATTCAAAAATAATGTTTAGTTTATAAAATTAAATCTCTAAAATTTTAAAAAATTTATTTTATTATTGTTCACAGGACATACAAACAAATTTTGTTTATGAAATTAATATTTTCAAATATATAAAGACATTACTAAAACAATTGTATGAATTATTATCAATATGATTTATATATATATAAATTAAAAATAATATTTAGTTTTTAATATTCATACTACTAAGTTTAAGGTAAATTTTATAATTATCCCATTTAAATAATTATAATAATAAAATAATATTTTTTTGAAATTCATAGTTGTGTGTAACACAATCCAAGTCGGTGTTAAATTTAGTGAAAGCATAACATGGTATATAATTTAAATAATATTTGAAATAGAGTATAATGAAATGAATTAAATCAAATAAAATTAATTTTATCAAAAAATTGTCCACAAATACTTGTGGTGTTACATTCTACCCATCATAAAATGATTTTTTACCTTGAAATTCATCAGGAATTCCAATGGTATAATACTTATATGTTCTATTAAAAGAAACCCAAATCATAAAAGTGAATACAAAAACTTTTTTTTAATAGGGAAATTTTTAACCATAATGGTTACCCAAAGTAACTCATAACTAGGTTTACAACTAGGAGAAAATATGTCCCAAGTGAAATTCCAAACATGTAAGAGATATATAACTATCAAGTTATGATAGAGAGTGATATAGAACAAGGTAAGGAGAAAGTTTCCAATAAATAATAAATAAATGTTAGATGATCTAAGGGTCCATTTGATTCATCAAAAACTAAGGTACTAAGATTTAATTTTTGGTTTTAATATTCTTTTTCCCTAAATTTGATTAATTTTCATGAGAATATATACTTACTTGATTCACTAAAATATCATCCATTGTTGTCTCATGATAAATTTACACTTCATCAATTATTTTAATAAATAAAGGTGAATTTTTAATTCCCAAAGAATTATAAGATCATGAAATCCATAAATAGAATGATATGACATCCCAACTATCACAACCAAAAGGTTTTCACAGGTTATCCAATATGAAAAATTCCATATATGGTGAGATGATACTTTTATCTCTAAAACTTCATTTATAGATTAACATCAACCATTCCATAAATGGTTAAAATTACAAACCTTATGAATAAAGAAGATCCAAAACTACCAAAATAAGTTCGTGAAATTATATTAACATTAATCCTCTATATATAAAAATTTAGCTCATGGATATCAAATTCCAAATGTCGGAATATCCTCATAATATATTCTATTAAAACATTTTAATTGGATGAATTACCATAAATCATTTTTAAAACATATATTCTTCCTTATAATAATTCTTACTAGATATATATTACTTGAATCCCAAAAGTTTTAAACTTCACCCATGATAACATAGACCACATTTTGAACATATCCTTTATTAGTTCTAAGATAATTAGTACCATCCAATTTATTAATTCATATCCACTATATCTTTATCCAACCCACATTATCATTACATAAGGAACATATTAAAAATTATCTTTCCATACACATTTTTCCCATGGAAATCACCATTCCATGAAATAAATTTTTTATTTTATATGAACCATTCAACATATTCTTGTAAATAATTAGAGAATAAAATAAAATGAATTACTTGTATAAATTTGATCATTTATATAACACAGTTCTTGAATACAAATAAATAAACACTTCAATTATTCTATATTATCAATATCAAATAAGAAAGATACCTCATTAAATTACATAATACCACATTTCCTTCCAAAATTTATATTTATTCTCTTCATCTTGAACAATATAACAATAACCCATACCACATTGATAACTATATTTAGGAGATTTCCACTTTGGACATAGATTTCTATAATGATCGTTCATTCCACATTTAAATAATTTTACCATTGATAAAGTCTCTAGGAGGACAATATTTCTATTCTTGTCATTAAATGAACCCTTTGTTTTATTCTTTTAGAGTTACTTGATTTTTTTCCTTCATCCCCATTGTCAAAACATCTTCTTGTTCCTCTAAGACATTTGTTTTGGAGATTCTTTCAATATTATTGGTAGAAAGGTAACTAAATCTTCATTTTTATATGCTTTACAATACACAAAATCTCATTGAACTCCTTCCTTCAATTATTTTTTGAGTCCAAGATTTGGTTATGGTATACCATTTTAATCACGTTCCATGAAAAATGACTAGGAATGATCATAAAATCCCTTACTCCAGTGAAAATACCATTTCACTACTCATTTGAAATTTTTCCATCACATTCAACATTAACTGATTTCTGTATGGTTTGTTCCATTGACTAAAACCAAAAAGAGTTGAGTTGGAAACTTTTATCATAGTGGGGAACCAAATAATCATGAAAAATCAGTTATAGGATGTAAAAATTATGAAACCTTCCTAAATTTATGAAACCATAGGTTTCTCCTCGTTTATTCATAGAAATTATTTTGTAATCTTTCATGATGGTTCATGAAGAGGTTTTGAATTCCAAAAGCAGATCCCTCTATATTTTCAATGCAGGTGCGCAGTAAGGACTGTTTTCATGTACTAGGTTACACTCAAGTCTGGAATGGAGAACCATTTTAGAGTTTCTATGACAAGATACATCTATGATATAACCATCTACAGTTGTAGTATCAAGAAATGAATTTATTTCAAGGAAACCAGTCACTCTATCCTTTACCAAAATTCCTCGATATTTTTCTATACCTGTCTTTATACATATAAATATCATTAGAAATGTTTTTATAGGTCTTAATAAGGTTTTATCATCCTCATTTTCAAAGGTTTTCTAAATATTTTCTTAGATACCAACAATAAAAACCCAATGTAAATTTACATAGACATTAAATCATTTATTGGAGTATATAAACCATTACATAAACATATGGAAAGATTACATATAGGTTTCTTTCATTTAGAAACATGGTAATTTAAATGATGATACATGAGTGTGATAAATTATAACCCACTTGTTTAATTAATACTAGAACCCCTTGAAGAAATATCATATATGAAATATATCTTCATAACCTAAGGAAGGAGACAATGAAAGGGGTGATATCAGATTCTTAGTAAGGGTAAAAAATAGGGAAATGTATGAATAAACATGATCCTAAGGGTATCATAACATATAATAACCATATAAGATAACTCCATATATATAAAAGATCATAAAAATGTATCATGTAGTAAATATTAGATGTTTATAAAACATGAATCATAAGGAAAAAAGAGACTAACTCATGAAATTATAACATTGAAATAAGACAAGGAATGTTTTAATACACATAAAAATGAAATACCTTTCCCTATAAGTCAAGAAATATTTTTGGAACTTATTAGGGAACTTCATGTGGATTAAACCTACTATGTGAGACTCAACACCATCCCAAGTCACATTTCTTTCTTTATAAGGGATCATGTTTCCCTATAATCCCTTATTGGATCAGGTTTCACTATCTTCCCATAGTGGATTGGGTTTCCCCATATTCACACATTCGTGGTGACTATACCTACTCAAAAGGACACACCACCATCCCCAATCATAGTCATTTACTCATAAGGTATCAGTTCTACCATATTCGCATAGTGGATCATGTTCCCCCCATAATACCATCTTCATGGGGACTAAACCTACTGGGTGGGACACACTTCCATCACAAGTATCAACCCTTCCCTTATAAGGGTTTGAGATTTCCCATATTCCCATTGTTGATCAATCTCATCCACTTGTTTCCCGTAATTTTATCACGAGATATAAAATATTAATAAATGAATTGGATGGAGATATCTATCCTACTCATCACATAGTAAAATCATACACACATTACCCATAAGATAATAAATCATTCTTCATATCATGACCCATAACAAGAGACAAGTATCATAAACATCATATCATAACACATTAAATTAAATGGGTATCATAAAAATTTAATCACATATTAACCTTTTTAAAAGTGAATGGTTTCATAATCATTAAATAAAATAATAACCCATGAAAATAATAGGGTTTTTGAATCATATATCCCATGGAAGGGAAATAGGTTTCATAAACATATTGTTATTAAAACATAAACCATTAAATAATTAATATGAATGGTATTCTAGGATAATGACCCTTATAAATATTAAAATATAAAAATCAATGACATCATATATGTAGAAGTATTTTGAAATATCACTTGAATCATTTCAAGAAGAAAATAGACTCTCTATGAAAATATTTTTCATAAAAGTAGCAGAAATTTATTTTCTTATAAAAAATTAACAATTCCATTGAAAACATATTTTTGTAAAACTTTATTTTACACTTCAAGAGATTCATTTTAAAAAATAAATCATTTTTAAAACTTTTTTCTTTTGAAATATCTTTTAAAACTTTTAATGGAAGAAACAAAATATTTGGAAAACATTTTTAAATTAAAAAACCTTGAATCCCTATATTGGAATCCTGAAAAAAATTTGAAAAAAAGATCCATTGAAAATAATTGTAAAACCTAAAAAATTTCTTGAAATAATTTTGAAATCAATTTTCCTCTAAGTTATATCAAAGAATCTTGAAATATTTTTGAATAACAATTTCCAGAAAAAACATATAAAATATGATTGGAAACGGTTTGAAAAATAATTCCCTAAAAACAAATAAAAGATTATTGAAGAAATAGGAATCATGTTTTAAACATAATTTTTTTTAAAACCTATTTAGAAAACAAGGTTTTGATAGAAAAATTATTTCCTACCAAAGAGAGTGATAAAGTTTGATTTTCATAAAAACACATTCTTAAATGTCATAAGTAACAAAGAGTAAAAAAATGTGAAAATTACATTCATATAACATGAATAACTTGATATTTAGATAGTTAATGAGAACTATTTAGACATATCTCATAATATATATTTTTAAAAGTTGGGGTCGAATCCTCACTTATTATTAAAGCAAAGTAAATACTACTTTTAACTGGGTAGAGGGAGACCCATTACATTTCTTAAAGGCCCAGTGGGCATTTAGCCCATTAAATGTCCCATAGGCCCAAATTTTTGGCCCAAGGCCCATTCTGTGAATAGTACTGGTACAGAACCCCTGCCTACTACAACACCACACAGTACCCACCGTTGCTACAGTACCATCCGTTGCTACAGTGCTCGTCCGCTGCTATAGTGACCTGCCACCGCTACAGTGCCTCCTCTACTACAGTATGATGCAGTACTGCTATGGTACTTGTGCCCAATGGGGTTTAATCCCCCATTTTCATGTTGTATTACGGGGTGCTTACCACAAATCCAAACCCCAACTACATATATCTCATAATATATCACAATTGGAAAAATAATCATAAATAATCCATAAAATGATTAGATTTCAGTTATAAACTATTACCACATTGGTAACATTGAATCAATATACAATGGAAAGAATAAAATTAAATAAATAATGACATATCAAGAAAATATTAGATTAATTATAAAAAATTTCAAATGTTTTTTATACAACTCATTGAAAAATATAGGTTCATACAGTGGAATGTCCCTCAAATAAAGAAAATTGAGAAAACATTTCATTTCCAATTTGGTATCTTTTGAAACATAGAACGTTTGAATGAAATATCATAAAATAGATATATTAATACCTTTAAATTTAAGTTTAATAATCATAAAATAAATCCATGAGAAATATAAACACCACAAAAAATAATTGAGTGGTAATAAGAATTGTATCTCATATAAATAAAAAGTGACATGAAATTCCCTTTATTTAAGTCTACACATTATTTGTAAACTTTCAAAACTCATGTATAATACATATAGGTTTATAATACATCTATAAAAGAAAAATATTCTTATTTATATTACCATATTATATTCACTTATGAATTTATAGTTCCCTTTTATAAACAATTTCTTTTTAAAGTAATGTTTCTTGTATTAACCACTTTGTTTATCGTACATGTTTTGACTTGTTATTGTTGAGACTCTTACATATTTAATGATTTACTTATTTAATGAATTTAAAAAATGATCTCTATATCATATATATTCAGTATACATCTATTTTTATTAATCAATAAATGATATAAATATTAAACAAAACACAACATTCATGGAGATTGAATGTTGTACATACGCATGAATGTTGCTTTCATTTTATTATTGTATTGAAAGAAAAAAATTAAATAAAAAATATGTATATAAATATATAATATCATTAACATAAAATTATTATTTCATATAAAACATATAAATTTATTAAAACCATATTTAATACATTCAATGTAATGTTTTAAGGAATCACATCCCTTTGAGGAGGAGGTGGTCCGCACTTCCACAAACGAAGTGATCATATTTACAAAAAATGAAAAGAATTAAATTAGGCTTTATATAATAACTAAAAAAGTATAATTATATCAGAAATATCATATATAACATATTATAATATAGATTCCATCATAATTCTTAACCCTGAGTGAGTGGAAAGGTAAAATGAACAACATTGTTTCGTGAGGCGGTAGTTCGCCAAATACAAGAATGGTATATTCATTAACCATTAGATGGAGGTATGTGTATATAAAGGTTTAAACATTATAATGAAAACATATAATTATATTTATTATAGAGATGTTACTGTATGATCATTGGAAAATAATAATTGAGGTGGTAGAGAGTGAAAATAAAATAAAGGAGCTTGAGGAAGGATATTAAACCTTTAGGTAAATCCCCTTTTGTTTACGCCAAAGGGACTCCTTGGATGAATTTATTTCAAAAGAGAGGCATCAAAGAGGAAGGGAGGGATTTTTTTAGTGAATTGGGTAGATCATGTCCTAAATTTTGTTGTTTTAGATGTTTAAATAAGAAGGATAAGTGGTGGCCTTTTATAATGGATGGATGAGACACAAATGGAATTTTTGAAATCATATTAGTTGTACCCATATTTTTACCTAAGAAATGACATAGAAACTAACCAAAATAATTAATGGAAGGTTTTTTTTGAAGAAATATGACCTAGAAATGAGTGTTTTAAATATTTATAGGTAATTTTTTTCTCTCATGTTTAAGGATTAGTTTCTTTTTAAGATTAATTTTACCTTAATCCTTGTAATTAATTTTAATCACTTTAATAAATATTTTTGGTAAAAATTTATGTTCATATTATTAATCTATAAATATTTTAATTATTTCATACATTAATTTCTTATTTTCATAATTCAATTTACATAAGTAGAAAAATAAAGATGAATGTTATTCCTATAGATGTGAGAAAGCGTGTTTTGTAATTTTAGAATATTCACATGTTAATAAATATTATATATATAAATTTAAAATAAAAATGATTCTAATGACCTAAATAGGATTAATATATGTATAATTGACATATATTTGTTTTATATCCATTGTAAAATATAATTTTACTGTATAAATTAATTAGATAAAAATGCAATTTTGAATTAAAATTTAGTATTGTTCAATATTTATCCCAAAATGATGTTTTTTTTTTGAAAAATCAAATTAAAATCACCATAAGATAATTTTGCAATTCAAAATTCAAGAATTAAGTTTTATTTATCAAATTTAATTTCTAAAGGTTGCTCTAATTAAATCTACTATTTTTCATAGAAGGAAATAAATTGGAGTTCTTTTAAGAAAATATCATTTTCAAATATATAAAGAAATTACTAAAATAATTTTATGACTTATTATGAAATTGATTTATATATATATAACAATTATAAATAATAATCATGTATTAATATTCATATTACTAATTTTAATCACTATTTTATAACTATCCTGTTTAAATAATTATAATAATTAAATGTTGTTTCGTAGAAATTTGGTATTGCGTGTAACACATGACAAGTGTATGTTGTGTGTAGTTAAAGATTAACTTGGTATAGTTTATAAAGAATATTGATTTATTATATCATGAAATAAACAATATAAATGAAAATTAATTTATTTGAAAATGGTTTACAAAATATTAGGTCATTACATGATGGTTTTATATGACCATCCAAGGGTTATATGATCACTTTTCTTTCTTGAGGTTATATGAACTGCATGATTCATCTTCCTAGAATTTAGTTTACTACTTACCTTTTTTTTCCAGAGATAATAAAACCAATTTTCGAGAATATCTTCAATTATTGAAATTATCACTCATTTTGTGGGTGTCAACAAATCCCACCCTAAGAGTGTGGTCTGCATGGACAAGGAATCAGTTTTGTGGAGATTAAATTCCCACCTGATCCATTGAGGCTTATTCTGAGTAGTGAATATGATGACATTTAGACTTCCAGGTTACCTTTGGTACTCCTAAATTCATCCTATTAATATAGAAGAATGGGAATCTCATTCCACTAGCGACTTTGAACTCTATAGATCTTGAGATTTCTCATATTCTGTTATTGATACACAATACCTTGCCAGAAGACCCATTTCACAATACCTCTAAATAAGAACCTATTATAAGTCCAATTTTCATCAATATTTTGAGAGATCTATCCAGGTGATTAATTTTTATTAGTGATTATTAATTCAATCACAAACTAAATTTTGGTAACTTTCATGAAAATTGAACCATGTCTTCTACCTCATAGTTATCCTGTAGGATTCACATGTTCTGCTGTCTTGGTCACATGATCATATAATCATCATGAAATTATCATGGCCATATTAGGTTCAGATAAAGACAAGTTGAACGATATATTGTGATGTCACAATATACATCATGGTTCATGTTATTCATGGGGTCTCTATGGGTAATGCGATTCATGAGGTCTCCATGGGTCAAGCGATTCATGAGGAATCTATGGGTCATGTGATAATCAAGACCCATATTAGGTCATGTGATCATAAATCCATTAATATTTCATGTGATTCTAAATATGTTTTCAGAGTCATGCACATATTTTGACTAGATATATTCACTCATCGAACATGTTCTTATTTTTCTTATACAAAATACTTCCATTTCTCAGACAAATTCCTCAACTTCCATCCATATATCTATGATTGTTGGGAATTGAAATCATATCCCTCATAATAATGTGTTATCTAACAATGAGGCTAAGATGAATCTTCTTCCTGATGAAAATTAGATCGATCCCCTATCACACCAACTTACCTTATATACAGTCGATGTGTTCGATGATGTTATTATTTGTTCAACTGATTACAATCTTAAATATTCCCAAATTTCATCATCCTTTAATAGTAATTAAATACAATATATATGGAAGTTCAATTTGTTTTCTCACAACACTAGGTATTATATCATATTTTAGAAAACTCCCCTTAGGGTCAAAATAGTTATGATCTATCCCACCAGCCAATTTCACAACATTACTTGTGAATTATTATATCAGACATGAATAATATGAAAAGCAGTTAGAGCTCCATGTGGGATTTACAACATGTAGGATGTTTTTTAATGAATGATCGTGTCTGATTAGGGATAGTTAGATCTTATATCCCATCAAATTCACACCATTTATATTTATGGGGTAGTATTAATTTCTTAGTTCATCATGTATCATCAGTCATAACTTTTCAAAGAGTTGATCATCTATTAGTTTCTGATCCCCAATTGCTTCCATATGTCTCATAGTGATTTAGGGATCATCATATGGGACATTTACAAGATATTAGGGACATATCCTTTTTGGGCTATATACAATGATTTTCTTGTTACTACAGATGTTTGGGAAGAACCCTAAAAAACTCTAATCTTGTCTTGGGACATGCTGAGAATCTTGGATGATAATTTGTAGAAGGATTTGAATCTATGATAAATTTTTTATTTTATGGACTAGATCAAAATATTTCATTTCAATAGAGAGACTCATTCATCCATTGTACACCCTCATTGATGCCCTTCCCAAAATGTCTATGAATGCATGAGATCATATTAAAAAATATTTAAAGTTGGGGAGTATGCCTTATAGTGATATCAGATGATACCGGAGCTATAACCAAGATTTCAACTAGGGGGTTTTCATACATGATATGAAATGATGTATTTTTTAAGTTAAGGACATATTTTTGGGAATCTGAGTTGTCACGTTGGTGAAGGAACCTAAATTAGTAAATGGGAGGCCTCATAATATAAGTGCACTGACTCTTTCATTCCTTTAAGAACTCAAGGGAAACATGAAACAAGGAAAAACTGTCACAAAATTGGTGGCCCTTTCTAGATATTATTTGGGTGGTTATGTGACAATTTATGCTATTAAAAATAGAACAATCCCACTCATATCGATTATTCAGTATTCTATCATACACAATTGAATATTTTTGTGTTTGAGGTGATGATGCAAAGACCCAAAATGGTCATTGATATGCTAGTCCATTCTAATAATTTAAACATTTTGTTCTTTCCTAAAATGACTACTAAAATTGTTCATAACAATAATGAATCTCTTGATGAATATTTATTTAAAAACATTATTTGGTTTGGGATTATTTCTAACAATGTAGAAAAGCTAATTGTTTAGGATTCATATACCTTTTTTCAAATTTCTCACCAATTTGGATTCATCTAAAAGGGTTTCACATCTCCCTTCATCTAGTATACAATGATAATGAAACCCCTAAATTATACACCAATTTTGGATTATATTGTTGTATAAAGAAAAAACATTGAGATTATTCTTCCGCATGTTGGAACCCCAGTCTACCTATATTATAATATTTCTAGGATCGGGTGGTAGCCTACTCAGGTAGTGTTCAGAATAGATTGGTTGTTAGGTTGAAAAATTATGTTCTTCCCTAAGACACTTACTTGTAAGAGTAGTGGAATTGATTCATGGATTGGGTAATCCTTTGAGGATTCATCCTCTACCTATAAAAAATAATCCCATTAATAAAAAACAATTTATAAATAATGCTATTCCTACAATATTAGTGCTGGATGATTCATAATTTGATAGAGGATTACACAAAGCTTGTCTTGTTTCCTCTCCATTAGCTAATCTAATCATTCTTCTTTCTTATATACCTACTGAAATAATGTCGTAGACCACGATCAATGAAAGAAAAAATGATATCATATTCATACCCTGATAACTAAGAATCCATTGGAGATGTTTCATGAGAAAGAGGTATTCCTTCACCAGAACTTTTTTAAATTTTGGGGTAGGTGGCTTTGACGTCCAACCATCATAGTATATCATGCTACAATATATTGATACACATTAACAACTTTTTAATAGTGATATGAAACTTCATAGATTTTATGATTAAGGTTCTCTAGACCTGTAAATAAGGTGAGCGTCAGAGGTGATTGAGCAGAGAACTGACATGACCTCTTAGTATCACGCTCAGATGGATCCCTTGACTATAGAATTAGTAGAGTTTGAAGTGTCTGTAGATAATTAAAAATCCCATCTTATGACATCATCAACATTATTGGAAACCAATTATAATGGATATGATTAATATCTTCTTTTATTGAGACAATTCATCTTAATGTTTTGTCAGGGGAGGTTACACTTCAAAATTCCATTTATACATACCACTAAACTCTAACTAATTTTACAAACATTTCCAATCTTATTTTATTATTATTCATCCATGGAAATATATATTCCATTTATTTTGAAACTTTTAAGATAGAATATAGAATATATATATTCCTCAGTTTGTGAACTTAATCAATGAATGAATCCTCAGAACGTTATATTTCATTGCCCAAATTTCATTCATTTATAATGTAAAATTATGTTAATTTATAATGAATGAATTATCAATGATCACCATCCTTTTAATAATACACGTTAAATCCAAATTCCTAAATTTTAATGTTTACATCACCATAGATTTATCTTGAGAACTACTCACGAATTCTCATAGACATGAGATTCTTCATTGATGTACCTACTCCAAGTGTCTTGAGATTGCTATATTTAAAATTACAATTTTTTGTAAGAAATAGTTTTGTGTGGGATAAATATTTCGATTTTTAGGAATTTAATGGAATTATAGAGCATAGATTTGTTTTTTATTGGGAAAAGTAATGATCGCTACAATCATTTCATCTTTTTTATTTATATTACAATAACATTTTACTAAGATTAATACACAGGAAATATCAGTGGTAATTGAGTCGTGTTTTTCATAGGATTCCCTATTATGGGTTTTTGACATAATAGATTTTTTTCTTTTCCATTGTATGAGTTCTAAATATTTTTAGGATAACTCAATGTGCTTTTCAAACAAGAATATAGTTTACTTTTTCCTAGTGTTCCATTTTCAGGTTTTCAACCTTGCGCGCATTATGTGTCTTTTTATTATCTGTTTTAAGGCCTTAAAAACTAGTATGTTATTGTCATTTAGTTTAATGTCTTCCATATCCGACCTTCTCATGTTGGTAATTTACCGATCATAATGTAATTCTCTATGTGCATTTTAATGTCATGCGGTATAGAATTATACAATGTAGTTTAATGTTATTTCAGGGGGTTGTATTCATGAAATTTAATGTCATGTGGTATAAAAATCTACAATTTATTTTAATGTCATGTGGTAAGTATTTAATCCATGCAATTTAATATCAGGTAGTAAGGAAATCTACCAAGTAGTTTAATGCCATGTGGTAAGGATGGGAAAATGCTATGTTGCTTATAGTTTTTTCTTCCAAGACATTATTGATGAATATAGAATGGGGAATACATGTTGGTGATGACTCAAAGCACCCTAAGGTGATGCACTCTACTACAATGTCTCAAAGGATCATGGATTTTGGGGTTCCATTTCTGTAAGGGGGAGAATCCTCTAGTTAGTAGGTCAGGAGCCCTTATCCATGAGCCTGTATGACTTACATGAATGGTCAAGTGGATGTGTCCCCACTATTTCCAAGGGTTCAAGAATGATTTTGGATATGGTATTGGTGGATGATAAGAAATATGGAAAGCAAGGTCCACCTGGATGGTTGAAATATTTGTGGTTTAACACATTACCCCAAAGTTAGAGTCAATGAATATGGAATGGGGTAGACATATAAGGATGAACCAAAACCCACTAAGGTGTTGATTTCTACAATAGTGTTACTGAGGCTCATGAGGATCATAGTTCCATACTTGCAAGGAATATATGACTCTATTAGGTAGGTCAGAAACCCTTCTGAATGAGACTATAGAGATCACATGCATGGTCAAGTAAAGGGGATACCCACTATTTTCCATGTACCATGGAATATGTTTTAAGACTCAAATGTCTGGAGGATGAAGTTGGGTATGGAGAAAAACAATATCCATGAATGGTTACAGAACTGTAGGGATATTTATCATTTTTATGTTGAGTCTCATGCCTTATTCCATGTTATTTTGAATTATGTTTTGTGGTCCATAAAAATGTTGGGCAATTTAGTGTCACATTCCTTCATTAATAATGGTTACAATACACAGTTAAGTGAAATTGAGGATGTCAAGTCCACATGAATTGTCTTGAAATGGGGATTATAAATAATGGAATTTTAATATTGAGTTATCAAGATGCGGGAACATGTGGTTATAAGACTTCCATTGTTAATTAAGAGATCATATAATGTTCTACATGGACAAAAAATAACTCACTCATTTAATGGGGGCCTTAATGAGATAGAAGGATTGTTTTGGATGAACTAGTCATAGTTACAAATTTTATATATGGAAGGACCAAGAGAAAGGAATCCCAAGGATAATGGGGTTCCAAGATAAGGGGATCTACTGGATTAACTAGTTGTGTTAGCTCAGACCTCAAATTCATAAAGGTGTTTTATGAAAAGTGTATTACTTCCAAAGAGTTCAGGAATAGTAAATCTTGTGTTGCCTCCAAATAAACAAATTATTTAGTGAAGAGATGTAAAAATTCATTACTCTAACATTTCCCTATACCTAGGGTGTCCAACAAGCATGTATTAACTTTTACTAGGGCTAAGAAATAGACATTATGAGCATTACACATTATTCATTTATCCTATAACATTTTTTAAAACCTTGTATATAAAAGTTTAGTGATTGAATACTCAACTATTTATTTTCCCACTCTTTATGGATTTCATCCTAATATGTTTTAAATATTTTTAAACAGTAGTTTTTAGGGTTTTATGACTTTTACTATCAATTTATATTACTTAAGGTCCTACAGAGTTGACCAAAGTCAACAAAATTAATGTTTTTGACACACATTGAACTAGTATGAGGTTAATGTTACACAAAAAAATAATTAGAATACCCAAACATAATATTAATCCAATAAACTTTTGAGTGGGAAATAAATATTTTGTAAATCATGGCTCAAGGTTCTCAAGTCCTGAGTAATGATATAGGAAAATCATGTCGGGGATGTCACAGAACACCCTAAGGTGTTGAGTTCACCACAGTGATGTCAGGATAACAAGGATTAGAAAGGCCTTCCTATAGATAGTGGGATATCTCTAGTTTGTGTTTCTAAGACCTTATACATTTCTATCATTTTTAAATAGAGAGATAAATTTTCCAATCCTATGGACATGAAAGGATTGTGGAAAACTGAGGTTCTCAAGATTTTCTGGGTGATTTATGGGTTGATGTGCTTAAAATATGATACATGTACCACATACTATGTATGACTGGGGTAATTTTTTTATTATAATAATGAAAGATAATGGATTATATCTTGTATAGTTTAATTACATGTATTGGGGACATATCTACCTTGTAGTTTAATGTAACATGACAATGAAATTTTCATTGATGTTTAACATCATGTAGAAAGGATGTAGAAACTGATGTGAAATTTTGAAGGATATCGATGGGGAAACTTTTTACTGGTTGGGGGAATTTAAGAATAAGGAATTTTTTTTTTGTTGGATTATTTTTTGGTATCCATATGTTTCTTAACTTATTTCATAGATTTATCTTTTGTGCAAGCCAGATGTATGTAGATTTGGATTGTGTGTTGGAGGAACATGATTGTATGACTCGAACCCATTTAAACTAAGGTATTTATTACTTATATGGATAAGTTTTCCTAGGATTAACTATTAATATTTTATGGTTAATAATTATACCATAATCAGCTCATTTAAGGGGATCCCCCTGTATAGATCTATCTTATTTCTAGAAGATGGGTGAGTAACATAGATAAATTGAGTCATACCAGAAGTTTAATACCTTTTAATGGGATTGTAAAATGAAACTATGTAATAAATTTTCTTTGAAAATGGACATGATGAAAATATTTATAACATTGAGAGTATATGAATTTTCTTGAATAATTTTGTTATGTAAGAAGTTAGTCATAACCCATGAATATATAACTTTACTGGATGTGGGAACCTATGGGTATTAGTCAACCATTTGTAATGGTGGAAGCCTATAATTTTCAATATGATTATGATATCAAATCCAATATTTAAAGGGGGGGGGGATTTCTAAGAGGAATGGGTCCTTTTTGATAAATCAGTACTTGTTACTAGTCTTCAATAGGAAAGATCTAGGAGCATGAAATATCAAACACTATAGGGTTCGAAGAGAAGGATATGAAATCAAGGAATTAATGGTGTCAAATAAGATATCGAAGATAAATTTTTTTATGGAAAACAAAATATTCTATTAGTGTTTGAGTCCCCTAAAGAATAATATACTGTTGTTTGAATATTTATTGAGGTGATATAATAAAACATGAGATTATTGAGTATATAAGAATCTGAGGTGATGGTTTTTTCACTATAAATTCATTTTATCATGTTGATTAACGTAATGTGGAAAAATGTTATTAATTATCCTAGAATTTTTTTGGTCATCCCGAACAATGAGAGCTTTTAGGTTCCCTATGTTCACATGATCAATACTCAGTGTGGAAAAAAGAGATAGCTGGGTGGTTAATAAGGCCACATGAGAGTGGGTTTCAAATGTATTTCTATATAGGTCCAGTTCATATGCATTTGGGGATTATTTTTTATTTATTATATTATGATTAGATCCAGGATCACGGATCCAAAAACAATGACATATAGTGTGATGGAATGAATCTATACACACATAGTTATTTAATGGGGAAATATCTATACAGGTCTGACCCATATGAAATGAGGGATATTATTCCTATTGATTATCATGGTTGGATATAGGATTGGAAAATCTGGTGTCACTACATATCAGGTGATGAAAGTTATCCAGCCACATGGTGTTCTTGAATGGGAAACTATTTAGATAGTTCTTACCCATAAATAGATTTGGGAATTATTCTTGTTGTTTATAGTGGTTAGACCCATAATTGGAGATCCAATTTTCACTATATATCCTTTAATGATAGGTATCAAGCCACATGTAGTTCTTAAAAGGGAAAATATCCATACATATTTGGACCATTTGGCGAGGAGGGAATATTTCCCATTTATTATCACAACTAGACCCAATATTGGAGATCCATGCATCACTATGTATCTATGATGATAAGAATTAAGAAACATATTGTTCATGAATGATAAACTCACCATAATGCTCTGAAACATAATCATAGGGGGAATTGTTCCCATTTATTGTTATATATGAATCTAGGATGTTAGATTCAGGCATCACTACATATCCATTATTGATATAAATAAATCTGAACATAGTTATTGAATAGCAAACAGTCCAAGAAGTTGTGACCCACACACAGAGGGGGAATTATTCTTATTGATTGATATGGATGATCCTAGTATTTTAGATCCTGTAATTACTATGTATCCCATGATGACAACAATCAATCCCAATTTTTTTCTTTTAGGGGAACATCTCAATTAAAGTCTAATGTGTTTGAAGAGGGGGGGAGGGTCCTATTTTTTTTTGTGTTTGGACCCAATATTATAGGTCCATGAATTAATATTTATGTTGTGATGATATGAATCAAGACATGTGTAGTTATTAAGTAGGAAAATCTATACAATGGTCTGACCCATATATAGATGGGGGAATTATTCCCATTGATTTTCATAGATGGACCATATATTGGATATCTGAGTGTTACTACATATACAGTGATGACATGAATCAAGCCACACATAGTTCATGAATGGGAAACTCTCTACACAGGTTTAACCCATTGACACAGGGGGAATTGTTCATGTTGATTGTTGAAACTGGACCCAGGATTAGAGATTACTGTGTCACTACATGTATGGTGAAGATTCATACATAGTTATTGAATGTAAAACTCTCACTATAGGTTTAAAACAAACACATATGGGGGAATTATTCACATTTATTATTCCAACTAGACCCAGGACTAGAGATCCTGGTGTCACTACATATCTAATGATGAACAGAATCAATCCACATGTAGTTATTAAATGGGAATCTATCCATGTTCTCTTGATCCATTAGAATAGGGCATATTTTTTCATTTATTATTGTTTCTAGACCAAATATTGGATATATGAATATCGATACATATAATGTGACGACTGTAATCAACCCATATATAGTCCTTGAATGGAAATCACTCAACCTAGGTATTCGCCAAAATGTAGAGGGGTGAATTTTTAATATTTATTTTTGTGTATAGAAAATTTATTTGAGATATGGGCATTAGTAATTATCCTATGATGATAATAATCAAGACCCACCTATTTATTGAATGGTAAAATCTCAATTCAGGTCTAACCTACATGAAAAGGTGGGTATTCTTCCTGCTGACATTCATGGATCGACCCAGGATTGGAGATATAGGCATCAATACATATCATGTTATGGTAGGAATAAATATTAACGTATTTAGAAAATAAGTGTGTGGTGGGGGACCATGAACAGGGATAGTGGTCCTCTTGATCAAGGTCTATAGTAATAAATAATTTTATTTCATGCAAGATACATCAACTATGATGTTTAATATCATGAAACAAGGACATATAGAATTCATTTCAGGTTCTTGTATCAATGAATAAACTAACCATTATGAGTACTAATATTTCTATATAATTTGGGTAATCCCTTATCAAAATCCCTAATCCAACGTGAGCTATTATTCATGTAAATAACATGGAATGAAAGTAGTTTCTATCACCACACAGTGGCGATTAAAGGAAAGTACATGGGAATTTTTTATCATGTGGTGGCTGGTCTAAGATATAAGATATAGGCATATCAATTCACCTCATTGGAATGAGAATAAATCTGAATTTAGTTATGGGAATAATATTTAGTTTAACATCATGAGGGTATGATGAAGTTCCCCAATAGGAAAAATAAAACATGAAGCCTCATAAATGATGTATAAAAATTCAAGAGATCATCTCAGGAGAGGAATCCAGGGTTTGTGACATAAGGATTCATAATATGGGTATTTAATGAATCATATATTTAATGAAATGTGTATGCCAATTTTTTGAAGTTATGTGTTAATGAAATTGTCACACGACCTCATGTATTGAATCTAGGATTAATACATTGCTGCTGGACCTAGGATTTTTTATTTGGAAATCACTACATATCCTTGGATGGTAGGACTCATTCAATCCATAGTAATTTTATGTGGATATCAAATATATGGATATAACTCACACATAGAAATGGGGGAACATCATTTCACTTTTTCATATATCTAGAACATGTGTATTGGGTCATCTATGATGTAACATTTGTTGTGAAGTATAATTTCATGATGTATGGATGAATGGAATCTTGTAGTTTTTTGTCATTTGACTTAGACCACTCATTAAGTTTAGTATCATGTATCTAAAACGAGAGATTCATGATGAAAATTATGAAAATTTATCTTTGAGAAACCTCACATTATTGGGGGGGGGGTGACACATTTACCATATATAATAGCCAATGAGTATGCTCCATTTGAATAGAAATTATATATGATGTAAGGAACATTCAATTAGGATCTAACATTGGAGGATTATTCCTCGGTATCATTGGTGATATGATAAAGAACACTAGTTCTATATGAGAGACCAAATATAGACAATCCATTTTATTGGAGGCTCATGCGATTTAATTCTGATGCTCCTCGAGATTGTGTAGTGCATGCAACCTTTTATTATCATGCCATTATAACTCATGCAACTGATTTTTTAATTAATCATCACCAGAGACTTTTCCCACAATATCTACTCAATGCGAGTGTAACTGGACTTCTATGGTAAACACTACCTCGGTTCCATACACCAATGAATATAAATATTCCTTCATAAGAGTGCGCATAGTGATATTATAGGCCATAAACTGTGAAGGATATTTTCTGGCCCATAATTATTATCATTATTCCCCATATTATGGATTATATTAGATAATGTCTTACTAAATGAATCTATATTTATATTTTTTATTGAATGATAGGGGGATGAATGGTTGGACTTGATGATGTAGTCCTAATAAAATATCATTAACATAGTAGAATGGATTTTGGTTCCATTGTCTATCAATATCATGTTAGGGACGTCGAATTGGGTGATGATGTTAGTCCTTATGATGATAATGATATTTTTCATATTGACATTGATGAGGGGTATTTCCTTAGTTCATTTAGACTAAAATTTGGTAGCACTGATACTGTAGTTAAATTGCTTAGTTGTGGCTAATGTGATATAGCCTCTCAACATTTATTCCTCATAAGGAAAATGACCAATAATATTCTGCTTTCTGTAATGATTTTGTGGGAAAATATATAATTTTTCATTAATATGTAAAGTAAGGAATTTCCAATTGAATCCCAAAATGTCATGTATCATTGTTTACTAATAGTAATCAAGCCTTCTTATTTGGGGGTAGAGAATGGTTCAATATTTATGAGTTCCCTAAGGGCCTTTATGTACTTCATCAATGAATGTAGGAATATATAATTATGCTATGCATATGAGGAGGATTGCATTAAAGCCTATTTTTGAGGTATTTTGGATCATTTTGACCATATTGAAGGTTAATGTTCACTCAGTGTCGATTGTTTCCATTATAGCTTCGACTACCATGAAAATCCCGTTTTGGGGATAATAAATTATGGGATCCATCAATCCTGGTGTGGATATTGGTTCATGGAACCCTAGGGTGGTCTTGAACTGATTGATTAAAACCATGTTATAGATGATGATCGATGAGACCATCCATCAGTGTGGGATGAGAAATACCACCTCAACCCAATTAGGGTGTGTCTAAACATTAGTTTTATTTGTCAGTGTGTCAGTACTAGAATTCTAGTAGTGGGGAAAATAGTGAAATATTATTCCAAATGGTGAAACCATCTATTATTACTCTGATATATCCAATGATAGGCGAAAATTATTTCTTTTTGAGGGAATATTCATTGTTGATATATTTTATTAGTAGTTCTTAATCCCTTTGAGGTTTAGGTAGGTGGTATGAAGCTATAATGCAAGGTGTAAACCATAAATGAGGGATCTATTTTCAGACTCCTTATTAGTGTATTGTTTGGATAGTGAGAAATAGTAGGAAAAATTTTATTTTCTATAGAAATAAATAAAAACCCTAAACCATACCAATTGAGCTCCAGGGTTTTTATCATTGTACCAACATGACATCATAAGGCACTATCAAAATACATCTCCTATTTTAGGGGAGTTTCATGGGCATAAAATTCCTCATTTTATGGAAGGTGGATGCCCACTTGTGTTGTTTGTGGGATGCGATGTACTCAAGAAAACCATCTAGTTCTTTCCTTATCATGTACATATATTACATGAAATGGATGTCATACTATTGAAAAATTACCGCACAATAGTCCAAATTCCTAGTTAATATAGGAGGACCAAAGATTTACTTGATCCTATCAATACGAGAGACCAAGATTATTTCTTAATGTTGTATGTAATGTCTCAAAATATTCACTCTAAAGATGAGTATGAGGTAGTTCATATAAGCACCATAATATAGGTAATCAATGCCTATCATCTTTTTAATGAGGTATTATAGACTTTACTCATTCCCCACACCATTATTCTATGTGAAGATTGTGCTAAGTGATCATTCAATGGTTCCCACAGTTGAAATGAGAGGCTTTACTTACACTAGTGGAATCAAAACTTGTTGGTTTAGAAGGTAATACTTAAGACTCGGAAAGTATTCTTTTCAGTCCTCAACCCATCTATAGGTGGATCTCTTATTCATTAATTTGGTGAATGGGAGATATTTTCTATCTAGGTTACCTGTGAAACACTAAATTGAATGGAGGTTCCATTATATCCAACATTATTCTTTAAGATTACCACAGTGTGAAATTGTTATGATCACACTAGTATTTTATAGGTTAACCATGATTCCATAATGGAATACCAAAAAAGAGAACTAATTTCAATTAAATAACCCCAACGATTAAATTTAGTGAATTCATCTTTAGAAGTTACTTTAATGACATGTTGAATATTTTATGATGATCCGTGAAGTGATCACAACACTATCAATATTTGACCACCGAGTCATAAACGTAAAATTATTATATTTTTTTCAATAAGAGATTAAATATATGATGCATGGAAAAATTGTAAGTAATTATATATTTCTTTAATCATAAGTTATTAGACAGAGTGAAAAAATCCATTTAGGTTCTCTAAAGGTAATGACATCCTCATCATAAAGGAATATAATTATTTTATTATACCCTAACTAACCATACATGAAGTAAATTTCTTATATTCCACTAGTTTCATCAACCAATATTTACATTATGGGTAATATAAATACTTCATTTGAGAAGTGTTGAATATGGTCTCAGAAATCAATGAAGACCCTAATGATCTGATTATTTTTCTATTAAAGTATTGTATTGGATAGCTATTTTGGTTATTTCCTTTCATTTATCATTTACTAGATTGACTATTTATGATTCTAATTTAGTGGAATGATAAGGGTGCATCTTTCTTTCTGCCTTCTTGAAACCCCAATGGTCATTGGGTAAGACAACATGGTGTGTACCCAGATTGGGGTTCCGACCACTCATTTTTGTATAATTCCAAGAGAAAATGCATTGATATTTCTGGATAAATTCAATATAAATCTTTTTATACTCAATAAGAATGGAAGAAAAAATAAATTAATTTAGTGGGTATTCTTTTATTACAAGATTCCACATCCTAAGAACATCGATTGTGGTGGATATTCCTTCCTAAAATGTTGGAGCGAGAATTCCTGATGTCATTCTATTATTATTCCACCTCTTAGTACATGGATATAATTTTATAAATGGTATTTAATGTAAGATCCCAATTCATTGTAGAGGTAATAATAATTTAAATTTCATTAACATTCAGTTTAAATTCTAAATCATGACCTTATATGAATTCCCTTTTAGGTTGTGGAGGTAGTGGGGGTGTTTGGGGCTGGTTCATAGCATGTAACCTTGATACTTGGTTGAAAAAATCCAAGCACACAGTTAGAAGAAACCATGTGGGTCATGTCGAACATTAACTTATAACCATGCTAATATGGATAGTGGGATGGAGGAGGCCATAAAGTTTTATAAACCATGCGATTTAGGGAATAGTCCCATGGAATAATATTTACAAATTTGACAATGAAGTTTTTCATGGTTTGTACATGGTTATTTGACCCATACATACAAACTGTTTGGGGTGCCCCTTCCTAAAGAAAAAGGTGAACTATTTTTCTTAATATGCTACCAAACCATGAGTCCTAAAAAATTCAGTGAATTTACAAAATTAAATTTAATTAAATCTTGTAATTTAACACTAATTTATGATTACCATTATGTATAGAACCCTCACCTTTGAGAGCTTCCTTTAGGTTCATATTCTACGATTTGTTGCCTATCATCCATCTAATATCAGTGTCAAGAACTATTTGTCTCATTTTATCGACATAAAAAAGATCTACATTTATTTTGGTCCATTACTTGTTTGGGTTTGTATTAGTTAATCAATCTAGGTGTATGCTAATATGCCATTTTTGAGGTTTATTATCCTTACTTTGATTCTCTCCCAATCTAAGTCGAATTAGAAGACGATACCATTCGAGCTATACAATATGGACCTACAGTTTTTGGTCTCATGGTTTCCCATCAATGTCAAAGTTTTTTTATTAAGGTCTTTTCTTTTCTCACTTAATATTTGGTGCATCTCCCCTAAAACTATGTTTGATCCCTAATTTAAATTGATAGTTTTAGCCTATGTAATTAATGAGGCCAATTGATAAATGTTAAATGGTTAATAACATTGAATTGGAACCAAGCATCTTGGATTTTTTGTTTGTTAATCGGAAAACCTTGGATGGTAATGAAATTAGGATTCCATAGTATGTTTCTTTTTACACCTTACTATGGGATTTCAATAGTGAATTGAATTGAAAAATAAAATGAAATATTGAATATTGTATTAATATGTTAGTTGAATTTAAATATCAATTGTAAATTGAATTGATAGAGAAAAGGAAAAGGAAGACATGACCCTAGACACTTCCATGTATTGGATCATTTAGCATGAGATGCTTGTTATAATGAATTCCCCATGTGAATTAAATTTAAAGACTAAGCATTCTATGCTCAGCCATGAATTGAGAAACCCACTGTGGTGAGGTATAGATGTTTGAATTTGGTTTTAAAATTTTAATAATAAAATGATTTTGAATAAGATATTTTATTCCTTGGTTGAGACATGGTTTAATATATGAACTATATGGACAAGCTCATTTGGATACTACAAGCTTATGTTCGAGTGACACTTCGACTCCTTACAGGGACTGCCTAGGATGGAATAAAGGGGGATTATTGTGATAAACTTGAGTGATACGTGACTCCTTATAGACTACTATGGATGGAATCTGAGGGTAGTTGATCATATATGACATGGGAGATATGAAGTATCCCTTAGTGGATAGAGACGCATGTAATCGAGGGGAAATGATGTTATACCACACCTAGAGAGATACATGGGTTCTTGTGAGGATATCCTAGGATGGGCATGTTGGTATTGGTTTACATTTTTCCCGATGTGATATACAGATTACAAATGAGGAATTCTAAGGATGATCTTAGGTTATGAATTGAATAAAGAGTGGAATGGTTTACATGAAGAATATTCCTAGATAAACAACAAGCTCAGACTAGTTATTTGTTTTATTGTTTATGGATGAACTTTTTAGGGATCCATTGAGCATATCACTATGGGGGACACTAGGATATGAACTGGAACTCAAGACATATTAATTGTAATGACCCAATGTTTTTGAATGGAAAATTCCCTTCTTATATTTATGCCATAAAATAACATGAAAACACAAAATAATGAACTACTAAGTGATAAGTGACCTTTAAACAAAATTTTGTTACTCCTTTGTTTGGAATTTTGAAAATCCAACATACACGGTTGTGTTCAAGATGATTTTTGGAGTCTAATGACACAAAAATAATTTTTGGTGAATAGTAACGTACCCTTAGGAATAATAACATACCCTTATGAATAGTAATATGACCCTTATGAATAGTAAATCATCCAACATAATCTTAACATTGCCTATGAATAATAAAATAAAATTTAGACATCTTAGAAAGTGATAATTTGACCTTAGTAAATGTTTTGGTATTTTGTAAGTCATAAATAATTAATTATAATTAATTAATTAATTTAAAAGAATATTTATTTCCCTAAAATTTATTCATAAATCATTTAATCAATGTCTTATAGTTTTTAGATAATTTTATAAGACCCTACGTAATTTTTGAAAGCACTATAAAATAAGTTTTAATCTTAAAACTATTTTTTAAGTAAATTATGATTTTAATTAAATATTAAAATTAATAATATTTAGAAAATTATTTTTGAAAAATGGACTTCATTTTTTGTATACTACACATCAAAAAATGGCTGGGGTAAATTTTTGGGATTCTTCTGAGATACATGAATTTTTGATGAATAGTGAAATACTGTAATTTACAAAATAAGCTAAATAAGCTAATTATAGGGTCATGTGTGATGTTCTACTGATGTAAGCCCACTTAGTTTGGGATTAAATTATAAAATTACTATTTTTGGTCGTTCAAGACTCACTATTCCTTGTCTTGTGGGGAAATAATAAACTAATGAATTTTATATTAAGGAAACCCCTCTCCCATCCACTATAAAAGCCACCCTTCACACCCTCATTTCCTCACACCTCTCAAGCTCCAAGACTTCTCTAAACTCTGTCCAAAAACCTTACCTATTGCCTCCCCCACGTCCAAGAGCTTCTGGTCTCATCAAAAGATCAATCTTAGACCCTTAAGGAGGTTCTCAAGAGAAGGATTCAAGAGGTAATTTCCCTCCCTCTTCTCCTTTAATTTCCTTTCAAGTTCAAGTTCATTTCTCGATCTCTCCCCACCTATCTTCATCAAAATTGTATTTTAACTCCATTATTATACATATAATGTAATTTTATGATTATAATGGGATATTATATCATCCAAACCCCTTTCCCTCTTCCTTTTATTTTATTAAAGAGAATGTTGTTCGTGAGGTGTTAATTTATCACCTTCAAGAACGACATGCTTTCTTTTTCCATTTATACCTTCAGATCTGGTCATGAAACAATTTTTATGGTTGAAACAGAATATTTTATGTGTATTATGTTCTATTTAAATTTCTGGAAATAACATATGGACATAGTACTAAGTGATAAGTTAAAACAAGTTCGTTGTGATCCAAAAACCGCCCAAATTGACCCAAATAACCATCATTTAATTCTTATCTAATGATTCATCCACATGGTATAATATATATCATTATAAAATCATTCAATCTCCGGTAATATCATTAATTTCATGTAATATAATTTCTGGTGTTTACTCATGTTCTACCAAAACATCAATTTAAGAATACAAGTGAACAACCCAAGAAAACCCATAAAAACGAACATCCCCGAACAATGTTTTTAAACTCTATAAGTCATACAAAGGAACATAATATGACATAATGAAACCATAATTAACCCTATTAATGTAAAAATGGTTCTGGATTTCTAATTAATGAATATAATGTCATTATATAGGACATTAAAGAGAAGGAAGCATTCGGGTACAAGGTAAGGGGAAATTCTCTAACCCAACTTTCATCCTTCGGGTTCTACCTCTTTCACTCCATTTTTGATATTGTCACTCCTTAAATATCATTTGTTCATCATTTTATTTACTTTTATGGGATATAAATGTTTTCTAATGAAGTTTATGTCAATCCAAATGTCTTCCAAAAGAAATATTCTCTTAATAAATCAACTTTTACCTCTCATTCATGGTTGATGGTTCTTGTATCAAGTATGTTTTTCCCTATTCCTTTTGGGAACCCAAAGCTTATGAATGTATTATTATGAGATGAAACCAATTCCTTAAAATGGTTTATTTATGTTCACTTTTGTTTTATGTTCCATGTGTCATGCATGATAATGACAATGTTATAATGTGACGGGTGTGCCTGGAATTATATAGCGCAATTATGAATGTTTCAAAGTGACAGGTGCGCCCGAAATTATATAGCACTCGAATTCATTGGGTAAAGTGATGAATCTCATGAGTAAATATGAAATGATGTGTGAACAAGATTCTATATTTGTTCACAAGTATGTGTGGTAGTTAACCACTAAGACATGATGTTTCATTTTTATGCTTTGCCACATTTCAAGTCTTTTATTTATGATCCTCTCATGTTCATGATATTTTGTCTATGTTATGATTACACTCACCCCATGATATATTGTTCTTATATATCCTCTTATTGAGCTTCTATATCACCCCTTTTTATGTATATCCTCAGGTGGCTACATGTACTAAGGAGAGGACAAGTGCCAATAAGAATCTAGAGAAGAAGAAATTAAATAAATGTTTATGCTAGATGTTGTATTTGTTATGTGTGGTCCTAGTTTGCCCAAGACACTAAGCCTTTGGATCCTCTTTTTGTATTAACATTATGTTGTTTATCTTTTAAATGATGTAATAGTAATGTAATAAAAGTCTAGGTCGCTATAGCTTGTATCAGAGGAAAGGTTTAGTTAATTTGGGAATTAGGATTAGTGAACCCCAGAGAAAACCTATAGCATGAGATTAAGTACAAATATGCACAAAAGAATATTTACATAGGGATCCCATATGTTATGTTTTTGGTATAAATTATTTAAATTAATATGTTATTAATGTCTTGTTTACTTATGTTTTGTTATAACCTTTTCTTTTTTAGAAAATGGTGGGAACCAGGAGAAATCAGGCCAACAACTCATGCGAGGGCCAATGAAACGATTGCCCGAACGACATCCCCAATGATTTGGGAGGTAGAGTTCAAAACATCAGGGAGATGCTTACCCAATTATCTCATGTAATTAATAATAACCATAATAATGGGGAACATCCTCCTTCACCAAAGAGGGAGCAACTGGCTATCGAATGTTTTATGCGGCAACGACCACCGATGTTTAGTGGATCTTCCGATCCACTAGTTGCGGAATAGTGGGTCAACTCCATGGAGAATATATTTTCTATTCTTCACTGTTCTGAGACGGAGAAGGTGACTCTAGTCATTTATTGTCTAGATGGAGAAGCCGATCAATGGTGGGATTTGATTAAGAACACCAAGCCAAGGTAGGAAATTGAATAGATGGAATGGAGAGACTTTAAGATAATTTTTCTTAAGAAGTATTTCCCATGAACTCTTCGCACGAAAATGGAGATAGAATTCAAAGAGCTCAATCAAAAGGAAGGAGAATCTGTCACAACCTATGAAGCGAATTTCACAAGGCTTGCAAGGTACGCTTCGGGTTTTGTTATCAACAATGATAGCAAAACTGATAGATTCTTTAATTTATTAAAACCACACCTTAAAAAGGATCTTGCAATTCAAGACTTTTGGAGTTATGAAGAAGTTGTTCAGTGTGATCTTGAAAGAGCTCTATCATGGGCTCCCTCAAATGATTAGTGTGATTTTGGGGTACTTAGATGTAGCAGAGTGGCTGACTAAGGTCCTCTCTCAAAGGAGGAAGTGAATTAAAACAACTTTTCAGAGGTATTCTAAAAATAAAAGATAATAGAAGTGAAAAAATACTTAAAAGGATAGGGGTTGTTTATAGTTTATAAATATAGAAGAAGTTTTCTGGAATAATATTTCAATTTTTTTGTTTTTAATTTTGAAATGAATTTTGATTAAAAAGACACAACAAGAAGATGTTTTTTTAGAAAATATTTTAAAAGGCATAATCGATCTATCTATAACTATTCATTTACTTATTAATAATTATCATTTAAATAAATATCCACTTAATTATGATCCCCTAATTTTTTAACCCTTGAACCCTACAAGAGTTAACTTAACCACAAAGATAGAATTACTTAAACCCTAGGCTAGCTTTGGAACACGCAATCGCAGCACCCTGCTTTGATTGTTGTTCTAATGTTAGATTATGGTCAGTGGTTAATTAGAGCACATATCCATTATGGAAATGAGGATAAATTGTGTTTAGGGATTATATTTGAACTCTAAAAATTTATCCCGTGTGGTCTTGCATTACCGATTAAGATCACACTTTCACAATTTACACAAAATCTTGACCTTGTGTGTTTTTGTGTTAATTTTTCAATTGCTTGCTTAGTTTCTTACAATTTAAAAACACAATTAATGAATTATATTAAGTGAATTATATTAGCTCAATTATTCAAAATAATTAAATGAAGAAGGATAGAAGTCGATCAATTACTAAAAAGAACTACTCTTCCATGGGCAGTGTAGTCATCGTGGAGACGTTTTTCATGAGCAAAGGATTGAAAGGGTAGAACCCAATATCATCTCCACTCTTGATTCCAAACCAATTAAAAATATTAAGATAATAAAAAAAGGGAAGAACCCATAAGATTATTTGAATAAAAATTCATGAAACAAACATGAAAGAAAAGAAATACAAAGAGGAGGTGGGAGAGGAGAGCTTTTTGGGAAGAGAGGTTTTCACAAAGCCTTACTTCTTCCAAGATTTTTTAGGGGCTCACAAGAGAAACCCTTTTGAAAACACCTTCCCAAAGCTTCTACATACCTACCAAAGAGTTAAAACCCCCTTTAAATAGAGTTTGTGAGGGCTAGGGTTACATAACTTTTTAAGTGTGAAATGAAAAACTCAGAAAAATATTTTATTCCAAGTTGAACCACCTAGTTGACCTCCAAAACGTGTTAATTGACCAGCCTTCCAGAAGGATTATTTGTGGAAAATAATTTCCCCGATATTCCCTAAAACTTTGGGCTCAATACAAGCCCGGATGAAGAAGATATGTCCCAAATACAAAATCTATGTCCATTCTGCCGAGTCCAGCCCACCATTGGCTTAATGGCCCATTTACTCCATCCAAATGCACTATTTAGCTCTAGTGTCCTGCATGAAAGTTGTAGAAAATTAAGTTAGTAATACTGTTACAAAATATTTAGTTCAAATAATAAATATTAAAATATTTATCTTCAAAATACTACAGTTTATTTTAAAAGGGAAAAACTAGAATTTACATCAAATTTTCAAATGAATGATCTAATCCCAAATATTTCATAAATGAATATATTTAGCACAATGTGAGGAAATTATATAATTTATTATCAATAAAATATTCAACAAAATAGTGTTTTATCAACTCCCCCACACTTACCCTTTTGCACTCCTGAGAAAAACCTCATATCAAGTAAACATCAGTATCAAATCAAAACCAATTTTAAAACATATATCCTTGAGATCAATAAATTTTACACCAAGAATCAAAAGATATCATGGCTCATAAAAAATATTATTTCAAGTTCTCCATTTATATCATTCAATATATTTCCAATTCATTTATCCTCTCATGCACAAAACACTTACCTCACTTAAATTTTCTCTTATCACTCAAATATCAATTTTTCTTGCAATGTATTTCTCATACAAACTCATATAAGGGTCACCATAGGCTTGATAAATTCCTATATCGCTACCCGAGGTTAGTCAAAGACATATTTTTATCATGAGTACTTTTCAAGGTTGTTCTATGGCTTTCGGTTGGTAGGATTAATATGTGAAAAACTCTGAGGCTGAATGAGGAGGGCTTGACTCTTTTTGAAGCAAAATTGCATTAATCTAATTTTCACTTAAATATGGTCTTCTCCTCAATCCCCACAGTATAAATTCAGCTCCATCATCATGAAAATTCATCTAAAGTTTACACCATTCATTATTTCAGCATAAAAAATGTCAATCTTCTCAAACATGATTTTCTTGAAAGCTCCAGATAGGCAAAACTTTCCACATAAATTAGAAGATCTAGAAAAGGCACAACTTCACTTGTCATGAAAGCTCCATAAAAGGCACAACTTTCAATATAATGAATTTCTTCAATAGAAAACACATCTCTTCAGAATTTAATTTTCCACAAAAAGTATCATAGAATGTGGTATCACAACACAACATAGATTCCCCCACACTTAAGCTCAACTAGATTATGCAATTTCACTTCAAGAGTTGGTTGGATAGGGAAAATTGGCTTGTAGTGTGGCTAACCTAACAGGATATGCATGGATTATAAGGGATACAAGGATTAAATGTTCAATGTAGGCCATTATAAAAAAGGATTCTTTGAAATAGGGGATTTAATACCAAACAAATGCCTCAATAATTTAAACATAAGTACCTCAAACCCTCAAGTTTTGATAGGAATAGATCAAGTTCTGGTTAAATCAAGCATGGTTTGGTTCTCTCAAGAAGTGAGGTGAATGTAAAGAATATAAAAATAATGGTTCATAATCTTCAAAGGAAAGTGATTTAAAATATATAGACAGTGAGATGTGGCATGGGATTCAAAATTCAGTGTACTTTTCATGAAATTACTAAAGAATTGAACTTGAAAAAAAGTCATTTTCAGCATTCATTTAAGCTTAGTTTCAAGGGATAAATTGTTTCACTCACTGAAACAAGTTTAAAAAATTGAAATGATAATAATTGTAGCTCAAAAGTTTCAAAAAACACACAGAAAATTGTAAAATAAGCACAGAAAATTTGAAAAACACACATTTTTTTGTTTTTTTTAAATCTGGAAAAAAATTGAAATTACTAAACTAAAAGGTTCCCTCCCCCACACTTAAAATATTGCATTGTCCTCAATGTAAACCCATGAGATGATATATGAACATGAAATGAATAATTTTTAAATAGGACAAATAATATAAAAGTGAAAGGGTTAGGAACAGCCTGATGTGCTCAAGTGATGATGGGGTCATGCAGTGTGATAAAATCCACTACATTAGTAGGAAGTCCCTCAATGTATCTCTTCAAACGTTTCCCATTGACTATAAATATCCTTCCAGTGTCTTCTTGTGTGATCTCCACTACACCATAAGGAAAAACATTAGATACAATATAAGGACCTAACCATCTGGAATGCAACTTACCAGGCATCAGCTTCAGTCGTGAACTTTAGAGAAAGACTTTCTCTCGAACATGAAACTCCCTTTGTTGGATCATTTTTTCATGAGATGCTTTTGATCTTTCCTTGTAGAGACTTGAGTTCTCATATGAAGACAATCTAATCTCCTCAAGCTCTTGAATTTGTAGCTTCCTTTGGATTCCATCTTGGGCCAAATCCATGTTGCATTTATTTATAGCCCAATAAGCCCGATGCTCAACTTCTACGGGGAGATGACACGCTTTCCCAAAAACAATACAAAATGGGGACTTACCAATGGGTGTCTTGTATGCTGTCCTATAATCCCACAATGCATCATCCAAGCACTTGCTCCAATCCTTCCTATTTGGCTGCACGGTTTTCTTCAATATTTGTTTCAACTCACGATTTTAAACCTCAGCCTGGCCATTTGTTTGGGGGTGGTATAGTGTTGATGTTTTGTGTGTCACCCCATACTTTCGAAGGAGGGAAGTAAAATTACTATTGTAAAAGTGTGTCCCTTGGTCCCTGATGATGGCATTTGGTACTCCAAACCTGCAGAAAATTTGAGCCTTGACAAAATCCACTACAACATGAGAATCGTCAGTCCTGGTGGCCTTGGCCTCCACCCATTTACTCACATAATCAACAGAAACCAAAATATACAAAAATACAAATGAACTAGGAAAAGGACCCATAAAATCAATGCCCTATACATAAAAAATCTCACAGAATAGTATGGGTTTTTGGGACATCTCATGTATCCTAGAAATGTTTCCAGTGTGTTGGCAACGAGGGCATGACTTACAAAACACATGGGCATCATGGAATAAGCTAGGCCAATATAATCCAGAGTCCAAAATCTTCCTAGCTGTCCATTGGGGTCCAAAGTGTCCACCACAAGAAAGTGTATAAAAAAAATGCAAAACAGTCTCAAACTCATGATTGGGAACACACCTCCTAATGACTTGGTCACTACACATGCACCAGAGGTAAGGATCATCCCACACATAAAACCTAGTCTAACTTTTTAATTTTTAGACTTGATGTTACTTTAAATTTGCAGGTATTTTAGAGGCAACAAGGATGCGTACCTGAGATGGAATAAAGATGTTCATCGGGGAAAGTGTCCTGAAGTGGTACCTAGTCTAAGGTGTCATCCTCTAGTGTGCGAGTAATCCTACTCATGTGGTCCACCACCAAATTCTCTAACCCCTTCATGTACTTTATCTTGATGTCAAACTATTGAAGAAGGATCATCCAACAGATAAGTCGTGGCTTTTCATCTAGATTCTTTAGGAGGTACCTCAAAGCTGCATGGTCAGAAAAAACAACTACTTTAGATCCCAATAAATACGAACAAAATTTATCTAAAGGAAATATAACAGCAAGAAACTCCTTTTCTGTTGTGGTGTAGTTTTATTGGGTAGAATCAAACGTCCTCAATGCATATGAAATCACATGTGAACGTCCCTCCACCCTCTAAGATAAGACAACTCCAACCGCAAAGTTGGATGCATCACATATAAGCTCAAATGGAAGGTCCCACTACAGGGGATGTATGATCGGTGGAGTGGTCAGACACTTCTTTACCTCATCAAATGATGCCCGGCATGAATCATCAAAATTGAAGTCAATATCTTTTTGAAGCAATCGAGATAAGGGTAGAGAGATCTTACTAAAATATCTGATGAAGCGTTGATAAAATCTAGCATGTCTAAGGAATGATCGAACATCACACACACATGTAGGATATGGCAGGGATGAAATAATATCTACCTTAGATTTATCAACTTTAATGCCATGTTGTGAGACTATATGACCTAAGAAAATTCCCTTTTCCACCATGAAATGACATTTTTCAAAATTTAAGACCAGATTCTTCTCAATACAATGATGCAACACATCACCCAAACTATAGAGACATTCATCAAATGAGGATCCATAAATTGTAAAATCGTACATAAATACCTCCATGCAGGTCTCAATGAAATCTGAGAAAATACTCACCATGCATCTCTGGAAGGTACTTGGGGCATTGAAAATTCCAAATGTAATCCTTCAGTAGGAAAACATACCAAATGGGCAGGTGAATGTCATCTTCTTCTGGTATTCTGCTGTAATGGGAACCTGGAAATAGCTAGAAAATCCATCCAAGAAACAATAGTGTGTCTTCCCAGCTAGTCTCTCAAGCATCTAATTAATAAATGGGAGGGGGAAATGGTCTTTGCGAGTGGAATGATATAGTTTCCTATAATCAATACACAAACGCCAACTATTTTGTACTCTCACAGGAACTAACTCATCATTTTCATTTTTTTATAACAGTGAAACCAGTTTTCTTTGGTACAACCTCGACAGGGCTAACCCATTGTGAGTCAGAAATAGGGTAAATTATACCTGCCTCAAGCAATTTTTCAACCTCTTTTTTAGCAACCTCCATAAGGTTTGGATTGAGTCTCCTTTGTTATTGCCTCACTGCATTAGCCCCATCCTCCAAAAAAATCCTATGCATGAAAATGGAGGGGATCATACCTGATTTGTCTTCCAAGGTCCACCCGATTTCCCTGATGTTCTCCCTCAAAATATTCAAAAAAAATTCTTTATTTTCAAAATGGAGATTGTTAGAAATGATAATAGGTAATCTCTCACCACTTAACAAGTATGAGTATTTGAGATTTGGTGGAAATGTCTTGATTTCCAGTGTAGGGGGGTGGTGTATGGATGGATACATAGAAGGAACTGAAATATGTGCACAAAGAGCATCAGTATCAGAATATAAATTATCAAATCAGAGAATAAAGCATCAAATCCATCAGAATAATCAACATCCATGTCATAATCAGAGTTCACATGATCAAAATCAGAATATGAATCCATTTAAAAATCAAATCTTAGAGAGTCTTGTTCCTTAGAAACGGGTGTGAAAGTTCTCTTAAACATCAAACTAGAAACAGTACTCATAATCTCCCTAAGCATAGGACAATAAAAATCCATGTGGTTTTTACTTGGTGGTTCAAAATGGGAGATAAAAAATGCATAATGATCCTCTAAGGGTTACTTCATGGAATCCATAACATTAAATATCACAACCTCATCCCCAAATTCCATGGAAAGTGTACACTCATTAACATTTATGATAGTTTTTTGCAGTTTTGAGGAAGGGTCTACCTAAGCTAATGGGGGCATGAGAACTTACCTAATCCTCCTCCATGTTAAGCATGTAGAAATCTACTGGAAAGATCATGTCTCTTACCCAGACAAGTATATCCTCAAGGATTCCTGCTGGATATGCCATAGATCTATTTGCCAATTGCACCACTACTCTCATTGGCTTCAACTCACCAACCTGTAAAGAAGAGAATACAGAGTGTGGCATCACATTTATGGAAGCTCCCAAATCACAAAGTGCATCAGAAAAGTGAAAATCCCCTATGGTACATGGAATGATGAATGTCCCTGGATCCTTGCACTTTGTCGGCATTGCTAGAGTTGGTGTAATGAGTGCTGACACATTCCTTCCAAGATTGATCCTCTCATTTCCCTTGATCCCTCTTCGATTGGTGGAGAGTTATTTTAATAATTTAGCATACCTTGGGATTTGTTTGATGGATTCAAGTAGAGGAATGTTTATCTCCACATGATTTAATGTGTACAAAACCTCCTTTTCCATTGCTTCTTCAGCCATCTTCTTGGTTTGAAAAAACCTGTTTAGAAAAGGAAGGGGTTTAGGAGGAACATCATCAATCTTTTTCTTACCTTTATCTTTCTCCTGGGATTTCTCATTAGTTGGTATGGAATGAGGCTTCTCTAGAGTTGAGGTATATCCCGGTTGAATGGTAGGTACAGATGTATCATTCATTTGCTTCCCACTTCTCAATGTGATGGAAATAACATTCCCCTTTGGATTTGGAGTGGGTTGGGAAGGTAGATTTCTAGAATTCTTACTCACAAGTTCATGGAGGGCGGTGGCAATCTGGCTCATTTGAGTCTTCAAATCCCTCAACTCCGAACCTTGACTCTTCATCTCATTCTTTTGATTAAGAACAATTTGTTTCAAAAGATCATCAATGTTAGAGTCTACCTTGTGTTGGAGATTCCCTAGTTGCTAAGTTGTTGATGTTTGAGCTTCAAATCTACTTTGGGGGTTTTGGAAACCCTGTTGGTAAGGCGGAGGCTGCTGGAAGTTTTGTTGAAAAGAGGGCATTTTTTTATTGTCTAGAGCCATACCTCATGTCCGATTGATCCTTCCACCCTTGTTTATATGTCAGTTCAAACTTCTTTTGGGGATATGGTTGTTGTTTTTGTTGCTTATATGGTCTCCCAGGGAACACTGCTGCACAATCATCTGTTTCTTGGAGTTGTGGGCAACAGTCAGTTGGGTGGCTTGTCTCAGTGAAAATACCACAAGGCCTTGAAGGAGGGGGTTGGGATGTATTTTGTGCCAAATAAATATGCCTCACCATAGTGGTCAATTCTTCTAACTTGGTATCAATCAATTGACTTTCAAGAGAAGAAGGACTTACCTGATGTACTCCCCTGATATGTGGTGTACCTCTATCACCAAATTGTTGGGAGTTTTGGGCCATATTTTCAATCAATTCACGTTCAACTACTGGTGTCTTGTCCACCAATGCTCCTCCAGCTGCGACATCCACCATGCTTCTCTCCATAGGTGTGAGTCCTTCATAGAAGTACTGAATGAGGAGTTGCTCACTAATTTGGTGATGTGGGCAGCTCGCACACAACTTATTGAATCGCTCCCAATACTCATACATCGACTCCCCTTTTACTTTCTTGATCCCTGAGATATCCTTACGAATAGAAGTGGTCCTCGATGCTGGAAAAAATCTCTGCAAGAAAAGAATTTTCAAATCATTCCAACACGTTACATCTTCGGGTTGTAAATAATACATCCAGTCTTTTGCAGCTCCATCAAGTGAGAATGGGAATGCTCTTAGTTTGATTTGATCTCCTGAGAAATTTCTAGGTTTTAGGGTTGAGAAAACTACATTAAATTATTTAAAATGTTTTTTGGGATCCTCACCAGAGAGGCCATGAAACTTTGGAAGTAAGTGAATTAACCCAGATTTTAGTTCAAAGACCGACTCGAGATTTGGGTATGCAATACAATTTGGTTGATAAATATATCAGGATCAGCCAATTCTAGAATTGTTATATTAAGTGAATTTACCTTATTTTCAGCCATTGGTTCTTGTTTTATGGTTTAATTTGAATTACTTCCAATTTAATTGTTTCTATAAGAGAGGAATTCACCAACTAGTTGAATATTGAAACTTCCCGTAGACTAAGAATGTCTGATTCGAGCTCGAAGGCTATGTTCAATCTCAGGGTCAATATCTAAGAGATCCTCTGGATTAGATCATGTCATAAACCAAAAAATGAAAATAGGAAAAGTGGACCCTAATAAAAAATGAGAAGTTTGAGTTGATGGTCCAAAAAAGAAAAGAAGGGGATGAAAAAAATGAATACTTGAGAAAGGGGAAAGATGAAAGAGAGATGTGAAGAAAATAATAAAATAAAAAATATAAGAAATACCTCTAAATGGTTGAACAAATTACTTAACTCCCCAGAAACGGTTCCAATTTGAAAGAGTTCTATTATGGGCTCCCTCAAATGATTAGTGTGATTTTGGGGTACTTAGGTGCAGCAGAGTGGCTGACCAAGGTCGTCTCTCAAAGGAGGACATGAATTAAAACAAATTTTCAGAGGTATTCTAAAAATAAAAGCTAATAGAATTGAAACACTACTTAAAAGGATGAGGGTTGTTTATAGTTCATAAATCTAGAAGATGTTTTCTGGAAGAAGATTTCATTTTTTTGTTTTTAATTTTGAAATGAAGCTTGATTTAAAAGACACAACAAGAAGATGTTTTTTAGAAAATATTTTAAAAGGCGTAATTGATCTAACTATACATATTCATTTACTTATTAATAATTATCATTTAAATAAATATCCACTTAATTATGATCCCCTAATTTGTTAACCCTTGAACCCTACAAGAGTTAACTTAACCACAAAGATAGAATTACTTAAATCCTAGGCTAGTTTTGGAACACGCAATCGCAGCACCCTGCTTTGATTATTTTTCTAAGGTTAGATTATGGTCAGTGGTTAATTAGAGAAAATATCCATTCTGAAAATGAGGATGAATTCTATTTAGGGATTATATTTGAACTCTACAAATTTATCCCATGTGGTCTTGCATTACCGATTAAGATTGCACTCTCACAATTTAAACAAAATCTCGGCCTCGCGTGTTTTTGTGTCAATTATTCAATTTCTTGCTTAGTTTCATAAAATTTAAAAACAAAATTCATGGATCATATTAAGTGAATTATAGTAGCTCAATTATTCAAAATAATTAAATGAAGAAGGATATAGGTCGATCTATTACTAAAAAGAACTACTCTTCCATGGGTGGTGTAGTCATCGTGGAGACGTTTTGTATGAGCAAAGGATTGAAAGGGTAGAACCCAATATCGTCTCCACTCTTGATTCCAACCTAATTAAGAAGATTAAGATAAGAAGAAAAGGGAAGAACACATAAGATTATTTGAAGAAAAATTCAAGAAAAAACATGAAAGAAAAGAAATACAAAGAGGAGGTGGGAGAGGAGAGCCTTTTTGGAAGAGAGTTTTGCACAAATCCTTACTTCTTCCAAGAGTTTTGAGGGCTCCCAAAAGACACCCTTTCAGAAAAACCTTCCCAAAGCCTCGACCAGCCCTCCCAAAGGGTTAAAACCCCTTTAAATAGAGTTTGTGAGGGCTAGGGTTACATAACTTTATAAGTGTGAAATGAAAAACTCGGCCAAATATTTTATTCCAAGTTTCACCGCCTCATTGACCTCCAAAACGCATGAATTGACCGTCCTTCCAGAAGGATTATTTGGGCCAAATAATGTCCCCGAGCTTTCTTCAACATTTAGGCTCAATCCAATCCCGGATGAAGAATATATGGCCCAAATAAAGAACCTATGTCCATTCTGCCGAGTCCAGCCCACCATTGGCTTAATGGCCCATTTACTCCATCCAAATGCACTATTTAACTCTAGTGTCCTGCATGAAAGTTGTAGAAAATTTATATAGGAACACTGTTAAAAACTATTAAGTTCAAATAATAAAGATTAAAATATTTATCTTTAAAATACTACATTACATTTTAAAAGGGAAAAATTGGAATTTTCATCAAATTTTCAAATGAATGATCTAATCCCAAATATTTCATAAATGAATATATTTAGCACAATGTGAGGAAATTATATAAGTTATTATCAATAAAATATTCAAAAAAATAGTGTTTTATTAGCTCTCAAAGTGGAAATGGAGTTTGGAGAATGGTCTCATGGCTATGGTGATAAGAAAAGAAAAATGGAGTTTCAAGTCGGTGGATCTAATGATAAAGGTGGGGAGAAAAATCAACAAACCAAATGCAAAAAATGTGGTAAGTTACACAATGGGAGCTTCCTCAAAGGGATGGGGAAATGCTTCAAGTGTGAGAAAGAAGGATACCATGCTCAAGAGTATCAAAAAGACACGAAAAGGAAGGATAATGTAGCCGATGAAAGGAGAGAACCACTCATGGTCCAATGCTACAACTGTAAGGAGCTAGGGCACTATGAAAACTAGTGCACGAAACCTCAAGTTCTCGAGGGTAATCAGCATCAGCAACCACCAAATCCAAAGGAATAAGGGAAGGATTATGCCATCACTACTGTGGAGGTGGATCATGATAATGAAGTCGTACAAGGTACACTTCCTATTCACTCAAGAATGGAAAATGTCTTATTTGATTCTAGTTCTACACATTCCTTTATTTCTTGAAAGTTTTCTAGAACTATAGAATCAAAGCCCCAAAACCTTGAAGTAGAGATATCTGTAAAAACACCAAGTGGTGCAATCATTTCAACCCAAGTGTTTGACTCTTCTTCTGTTGGTTTATGTGGGAAGATTCTTCCGGAAAATCTCATAATACTTCCCTTGGTGGAATTAGACGCTATAATGTGAATGGATTGGCTCTATTTATATAGAGAACATATCAACTATCAGGAAAATGAAATATCTTTTCATATTCCGAACCATCCCATGCTCCTCTACAAATGCAAGGAAGATCATGAATCTCCTTTGAAAAATCCTTCAATGGTGTGGGTGTTGATTCCCTATGAAGAAGCATACCTCTCCCAAATGGTTGAGTCGAAGGAAAGTTCCAACCTTGAGGAAATTCCCATAATGAGGGAATACGTCGATGTATTTCCCAAAGAGTTACCCGGAATTCCCCCGGATCGTGAGGTAGAGTTCTCTATTGAACTCATAACCGGAGATACTCCTATATCAAAGTGCCCCTATAGGATGGCTCCTATCGAACTGGAGTAGTTAAAGAAGTAGCTGCAAGAGAATCTATACAAAGGGATCATATGCCCCAGTTCATCACCTTGGGGTGTGCTAGTACTCTTTGTGAATAAGAAGAATGGAACCATGCGGCTGTGTATCGATTATCGAGAACTCAACAAGATCACCATAAAGAATAAGTATCCTCTCCCAAGGATTGATGACTTGTTTGACCAATTAAGAGGAGTTCAATACTTCTCAAAGGTGGATCTTCTTTCTGGATATCATCAGGTAAAGGTGAATAAGGAAGATATTCAAAAGACTGCCTTCCGTACAAGGTATGGGCACTATGAGTTTTTGGTGATGCCCTTTGGAATTACTAATTCCCCTGAAATCTTCATGGATTTGATGAATAGAATCTTTAGACATTACCTCGACAAATTTGTGGTAGTGTTTATCGATGATATTCTCATCTACTCTAAGAGCAATGAGGAACATGAAGAACATCTATGACTTGTGTTGGAGACATTGAGAAAGGAGAAGTTGTACGCCAAGTTCATAAAGTGTGACTTTTGGATGAATCAAGTCATGTTCTTGGGACATGTGATCACAAGTAAGGGAATTTATATGGATCCTTAAAAGACAAAGGCGATTAAGGAATGGCCTAGGCCCTCTAGTGTCACAGAAATCTGTAGTTTTCTTGGATTAACTGGGTACTACTGACATTTTGTGAGAAACTTCTCACGATTGTCAAGCCCGCTAACTAAGTTAACAAGGAAAGTGGTAAAGTATGTCTGGATAAAAGAATGTGAGGGAAGCTTCAAGGAGCTAAAGAAAAGGCTGATCACTGCACCTGTACTCACACTACCGAAAAGTGGAGAAAGTTTTGTGATATATAGTGATGATTCAAAGAAAGGATTGGGTTGTGTACTCATGAAAAATGATAATGTGATAGCCTACGCCTCACGAAAGTTGAAGATCCATGAGAAGAACTACCCGACACATGATCTAAAGCTGGAAGCCGTGATTTTTTCCTTGAAAATCTGGCAGCACTACCTTTATGGTAAGAAGTGTGACATATACACTGACCACAAGAGCCTAAAGTATATATTCACACAAAAGGAGATCAAAATGCATCAAAGGAGATGGTTAGAGATAATCAAGGATTACAATTGCTCTATTCACTATCATCCTGGAAAGGCGAACAAGGTAGCTGATGTTCTAAGCAGAAAAGAACCTACTACTCTATCCATGCTGCAGATTGAGAAAGACCCCATCTTCTTGGATATGCAAAGAATGGATTTGGAAATCATAAGGGTAGGGGATATGTCCTACCTCGCCCAAATTATTTCACAACCATCCATACAAGAGAAGATTAAGGAAGCACAAAGTGATGATGTGGAGTTACAAAAGAGGGTGAATGAAGTAAAGGAAGGGAAGCTACAAGGGTTCCATATCGACAATGATGGTGTGATTCGGTTTGGAATGAGGATTTGTGTGCCTTCATCACCCGGGATAAATAAGGAGTTATTGGATAATGTGAATAGCTCAACTTTCTCTATCCATCCTGGGAGTACCAAGATGTATCGTGATCTCCGAGAACACTTCTGGTGGGATAACATGAAGAAGGAGATTGTGGAATATATATCAAGGTGCTTGGTATGTCAGCAAGTCAAAGCTGAGTGACAAAAGTCCAAGGGTATGATGTAGCCATTGCCTATACCTATGTGGAAATGGGAAAATGTTACTATGGACTTTGTGACGGGTCTCACAAAGACGTCAAAGGGAAATAATGCGATATGGGTTGGGGTTGACCGACTCACAAAGACTTCCCATTTTATCGATATTCAGGAAGACCTCTTGCTTGAAAAACTTGCAAAGATATATGTGAAGGAAGTGGTGAGACTGCACGGTGTTCCACTCTCAATTATCTTTGACCGTGATACAAGGTTCACATCTAAATTCTAGAGGAGCCTTTAACATGATTTGAGTACTGAATTAAATTTCAGCACGACCTATCACCCCCAAACCGATGGACAGTCTGAAAGGACTATTCAGACACTTGAAGATATTCTAAGAGCCTGTTCTCTAATTCAAAGTTGTTTGGGATCAGCATCTCCCATTGGTTGAGTTCTCATACAACAATAGTTTCTACTCGAGTATTCAGATGACTCCATATGAAGCTCTGTATGGAAAGCGATGTAGAACTCCAACCTGTTGGGATGAAGTTGGAGAAAGAGAGATACTTTGACCCGATCTTGTTCAAGAGATGATAGAGAAGGTTCAAGTCATCCAAAAACACATCAAATCTGCTCAAAGTTGGAAAAATAGCTATGATGACAACCGTCGAAGGGACTTGGAGTTCGACGTTGGAGATAAATTCTTCCTTCGAATATCTCCATGGAAGAGAGTCATACGATTCAGGAAGAAAGGGAAGCTAATCCCAAGGTATATTGTCCCCTTTGAGACCCTTGACCGCATAGGAGTCTTGGCCTATCGTCTTGCACTTCCACCGAATATGGCTCAAGTTCATGATGTGTTTCATATATCGCTACTGAGGAAGTACAAACCAGACCCCTCGCATGTACTAAACTCAGAGGTGGTGTAGCTGGAAGATGATCTCTCCTATGAGGATAAGCTAGTAAAGATTCTGGATCGGAGTGATAAGGTTCTACGCAACAAGGCAACCCATCTTGTCAAAGTGTTGTGGAGGAACCATAAGTTTGAGAAAGAAACTTGGGAAACAGAAGAGGCAATGAAGGAGAAGTACCCTCACATGTTTGTGTAAAGTGAAATTTCGGGAGTGAAATTTCTTAAGGGGGGAAGAATGTAATGACCCAATGTTTTTGAATGGAAAATTCCCTTCTTATATTTATATCATAAAATAACATGAAAACACAAAATAATGAATTACTAAGTGATAAGTGACCTTTAAACATAAGTTTATCACTCCTATGTTGGAATTTTAAAAATCCAACATACACGGTTGTGTTCAAGATGATTTTTGGAGTCTAATGAAACAAAAATAATTTTTGGTGAATAGTAACATACCCTTAGGAATAGTAACATACCCTTATGAATAGTAATATGACCCTTATGAATAGTAAATCATCCAACATAAGAGTAACATTACCTATGAATAATAAAATAAAATTTAGACATCTTATAAAGTGATAATTTGACCTTAGTAAATGGTTTGGTATTTTGTAAGTCATAAATAATTAATTATAAATAATTAATTAATTTAAATGAATATTTATTTCCCTAAAATGTATTCATAAATAAATTAATCCATGTATTATAGTTTTTAGATAATTTTATAAGGCCCTACGTAATTTTTGAAAGCACTATAAAATCAGTTTTAATCTTAAAAATTGTTTTTAAGTAAATTATGATTTTAATTAAATATTAAATTAATAATATTTAGAAAATTATTTTTGGAAAATGGACTTAATTTTTTTATTCGATACGTCGAAAATGGTTGGGGTAAATTTTTAGTACTTTTCTGAGATACTTGAATTTTTGATGAATAGTGAAATACCATAATTTACAAAATAAGCTAAATAAGCTAATTATAGGGTCATGTGTGATGTTCTGCTGATGTAAACCCACTTGGTTCAGGATTAAATTATAAAATTACTATTATTTTTCATTCAAGAATAACTATTCCTTGTCCTGTGGGGAAATAATAAACTAATGAATCTTATATTAAGGAAACCCCTCTCCCCTCCACTATAAAAGCCACCCTTCACACCCTCATTTCGTCACACCTCTCAAGCTCCAAGACTTCTCTAACCTCTGCCCAAAAACCTTCCCTGGCCTCTACCCCACGTCCAAGAGCTTCTGGTCTCATCAAAAGATCAAGATTAGGCCCTTAAGGAGGTTCTCAAGAGAAGGATTCAAGAGGTAATTTCCGTCCCTCTTCTCCTTTAATTTCCTTTCAAGTTCAAGTTCATTTATCGATCTCTCCCCACCTATCTATATCCAAATTGTATTTTAACTAGAGTATTATACATATAATATAATTGTATGATTATAATGTTATATTATATCATCCAACACCCTTTCCCTCTTCCTTTTATTTTATTAAAGAGAATGTTGTTCGTGAGGTGTTAATTTATCACCTTCAAGAACGACATGCTTTCTTCTTCCATTTATACCTTCAGATATGGTCATGAAACCATTTTATGGTTGCACCAGAATATTTTATGTGTATTATGTTCTATTTAAAGTTATGGAAATAACCTATGGACATATTAGTAAGTGATAAGTTAAAACAAGTTCGTTGTGATCCAAAAACCGCCCAAATTGACCCAAATAACCATCATTTAATTCTTATCTAATGATTCATCCACATGGATCTAATATAATTTATTATTAAATCATTAAATCTCCTGTAATATCATTAATGACATGTAATATCATTTCTGGTGTTTACTCATGTTCTACCCAAACATCAATTTAAGAATACAAGTGAACCACCCAAGAAAAACCATAAAAACGAACATCCCCGAACAATGTTTTTAAACTCTATAAGTCATCCAAAGGAACATAATATGAAATAATGAAACCAGAATGAACCCTATTAATGTACACATGGTTATGGATTTCTAATTAATGAATATAATGTCATTATATATGACATTAAATAGAAGGAAGAATTCGGGTACAAGGTAAGAAGAAATTCTCGAACCCAACTTTCATCCTTCGGGTTCTACCTCTTTCACTCCATTTTTGATATGGTCACTCCTTAAAGATCATTTTTTCATCATTGTATTTCCTTTTTTGGGATATAAATTTTTTTTAATAAAGTTTATTTCAATAAAAATGTTTTCTGAAAGAACTCTTCTCTTAAGAACTCAACTTTTACCTCTCATTCATGGATGATGGTTCTTGTATCAAGTATATTGTTCCCTCTTTCTTTTGGGAACCCAAATCTTATGAATGTATTCTTATGAGATGAAACCCATTCCTTACCATGGTTTAGTTATGTTCACTTTTTATGTATGTTCCATGTCGCAAGCATGATAACGATAATGTTATGCTGTGACGGGTGCGCCCGAAATTATATAGCGCAATTATGAATTTTTCAAAGTGACGGGTGCACCTAGAATTATAAAGCTCTCCAATGCATTGGGTAAAGTGATGAATCTCATGAGTAAATATGAAATTATGTGTGAACAAGATGCTAGGTTGGTTCACAAGTATGTGTGGTAGTTAACCACTAATACATGATGTTTCATTTTTATGATTTTCCACATTTCAAGTCTTTTATTTATGCTCCTCTCATGTTCATGATCTTTTTCCTATGTTATGATTATTCTCACCACATGATATATTGTTCTTATCTATAATCTTACTGTGCTTCTAGCTCACCCCTTTTTATGTATATCCTCAGGTGGCTACATGTACTAAGGATAGGACAAGTGACAATAAGAAGTTAGATAAGAAGAAATTAAATAAATGTTTATGCTAGATGTTGTATTTTTTATGTGTGGTCCTAGTTTTCCCAGGACACTAAGCCTTTCGATCCTCTTTGTGTAACAATATTATGTTGTTTATCTTTGAAATTATGTAACAGTAATATAAGAAAAGGTCGGGTCGTTATATTAATTAAATGAGATATTTTCAATTAAAAAAAATTGATTATAAAATTACACAATATAGAATGTAAATACAAAGGAATTCATTCTAAATTAAAATGATTAAATTAATTGGTCATTAAATGTGAACCTGAAAATTATAGGTTGTCCACATTCAAATATTTTGTGCATATTCTATTCCTTTATAACACTATTATTAGTATATTTTAGAGACACGATAGAAGTAGACCTGGATTGGTTTATTATTGGTATTATATCCAACCCCATGTTTTCTCCACCTATGGGTACCCAGGATGACTATATGATTTCAGGTATTGATAAGGGAAATCCCCCTCCTTCATGTGTCTAATTTCTTCTTTAGATAAGGGGAGCACAGGACCGAGTTGAGGTTCATCATTCTAGGGGAAAGTTTCAAGTGTTTATTTACTTTTGGTACATTTCTTGCATTTTACTATTGTGTAAGTATTTTGGATTCTTTATTATACACATGATATGTATCATCATCTTCTTTATATGAGGCTTCGTCAGGTATTGTTTATTATATTTTTCTAGGATGTTATTAATTTTTTCATTGTTATACTGCTTCTACTACATATCATTTATAGTATTTCCAATATTCTACACTCTAATTATGAGGTAATAGTATCTCCACATACACACCTAGGAACTCACTACTAGTTAGAATCCTCTAACATTGGGGGAGATGCACTTGAGTCCATGTGGAAAACTAGGCTTGAGGTGCTATTGAGTGGAATATGGATCCTAGATGACACACGGTGGTGTCAATGAATTATTTTATAGTATTAATTATTATTTAGAGAAAATATATATAGATAGTAAGTAATAAGAATTTGGTAATGAGCTATATCGGGGAGTAGTAAACCAACATACATGAAAACCCAAATTGACTCGAAGAGAAATTTTTATTTTCATGTTTTTGACCCTTAAGTTGATTTGATTCCACCATTGGGTGATGCACTTGTATTGATATGTTATTATTAACATGATTATAGGCTGTATTCTATTGAAACCTTATGATATGAGGGTATTCTATTTCATTCATAATTCTAGGAACTTTATAGGGATTACATTCTATGAATTATATCATGCCATTCAGGATGAAATAATTTTTACATGCTATTGTGACAGGTTCCTTGATAGATATATCAAATACTATTATAGGTAATCTAGAATGTGTAATGATGTTGATTATGTGCGAAAAATATTTTGTTTTAGGAGGAGTATGATTCCTTATAGATGAGAATTTGGTTAACCATTTGGTTAAAACATTTAAAGGAATTGTAATATAATAAAAATGAAATGAAAAATGAATCTGAAAATAAAATAGGGAACAATATTGTTTATAGTAGAGAACATGACCCGGACCTAAACATTTTAGTGGAATGTAGGTAGTATATATAGATTTATTTTTATATATATCTTCCCCAGAGAATAATCATGGAATAGGTAGAGGGATGTGTTATTATATATAAAGTATTCTACCAATATTTATTAATTATCTACGCTACGAGCTATGAACATTGATAATGAAAATGATCTTAGGTGTGTGCTTGTAATTTTTTGGGTATTCGACCATGATGAACTCTAATCGTATGCCAAGATAGTGAAAATAAACATGCACTGATGGAGGTGGGATATGAGATACCAATAGATCCTCTATTAGATCAACCTTTAGAACCAATCATAGTACTGGACACATGTTTTGGGGAACCATTCTGTGAGGGATTCTTCTGATTCTTGCATACCATTTAGGGAGCAACGCGACCTTCGTCAACAATGATAGTGTTGAAGAAAGTGTTTTAGAAACAACATCCATCCATGTTTTCTGGGGATAGAGGACCATAGGATATGGAGTCATCCCAGGAGGCCATGCTCTATATCATTGAGAATCTAGAGGCTCCTCCTGAGAAAAGGGTAAATATCACTTTGTATATACTACGTGATTCTTCCCTAAGATGGTATAATTTCATTACAAAGATGGATCATCAATAGGAATTTAATTAGAGGGAATTTAATAAGGTATTCTATGACTAATTCAATATTGAGATGTTTTTTGGATAATAGAGACCAAGAGTTCAGGCATTTGAAAAAAGGAACACTATCAGTTATGGAATATTTATCCAATTTTACTGGGCTCCATCATTTCGTATCTATTTTGACCAGTGATGATTTTTTTAAATCTAAGAGATAAATGGATGGACTTAGGTACAACATGTGATATTAGGTGATTTTATTTTGGCTGACTATTGTTTCTAGAATAGTGATTTAAGTGTTTATCACATAGCGTAACCTAAGCGAGGTTGTATGTGCGAGCCAGGGTGGTTCGACAAATAGATCTGGCACTACATTTAATGATAGTAGGAAGAGTCATATAGATCCTCAATGAAGTGTAATTACTATCTAGATAAAACAATATTGTAGTCAGGTGTGTCTCCACTACTATGGTAGACGATGAAATACGAGACCTCAGTGAATGAGAGACCCAGTCAAGTGTCTATCCTATGACAAGATGGGTCATGTATAGAGCTTTTGTTGAAATTTTCCTCCAAAAGATAGTGAGAGTGGATATTAAAAAAACACAATGTGCAAGATTTGTCTTAGTATCTTCTCATCCAGCAAGGATCTAGATTACCCCCAACTGATCAGGCTGAGGTAGTGGTTGTGTCTAGGATAGAAATACCCCTATTTTTCCAGCATCAATTGAGCATATAGGCTTAGCATAGCCAGAAAATATCATAGGGACACAAAGAAGAAGAGATATATGCACTGAATCTGACACCTAGGGAGATGGATTTGGAATATTCTACTAGGAGAGGTACTATTGTAGTGGACACTACATTAGCATATACAGTTTTAAATACATGTATTTCTCATAACTTTATACTTGTTCCCATTGTAAAGATCCTTTGGATTACCTTTCAGACTTCTGATGATGTTATGATTCTTGAAACTCTGTTGGGGATTAGAACAGAGGATGTACATTAGTGTAGGGAGTAGCCCTTTTGGATTGTTGGGTGTTACTTTATATGGGGCCTCTTTTTCCTTGAGATGATATGTATTTCTCCATCATTATTAGGATGGACATGATGGATAAATCCTATTCATTCATTTTTTTTCTATCTATAAAGGGGGTCTTTCACATATCCAGAGGGTGGTGAGTCTATTCCCAAGGTTGAATTGGGTGTCCATTAAAGCTAAGCTAGACATGGGCATCGTGGGAGGGACGCGATGACAACATAGATTGTGAGTTTAAATTGGGATGATCATGGAACACATCAGATAGATATCCTTCTAGTGTTTTATTATTTCTGGGACATTTTCTCAGAAGATATTTTATGTTTTCTACCACCGAGAGTGGTAGAGTTATCTTTAGATCTAGTACTAGGAGCTATGCTAGTATACATTTCTCCTTACGTGATGGCTACTGTAGAGATGCAGGATATCATGAGGTGGTTTGAGGATTTAGAGCCAATGTGGTTTATCCAAAAAAGTAATTACCTATGGGGTTTACCATTTATTTTCATGAAAAGGGTGAATAATACCCTCAGGATATGTGTGGATTGCAGGAAATTGACCAAATGAATGTTAAGATATTGTATACTCTACCACAGATAGATGTTCTCATCAATCAGCTCCAAAGAGATTGGGATTTGTAAAAAAAGTATTTGTGATCGTGTTATCATCTTGTGTGTGTAATACAATCATACATACCTCTCCCAACATTTCATTGTAGGATTAGATTTTACAAGTATTTTTCCATTTTGTTCATTCTCACAAAGCGATATCTATCTTCATGGAACTGATAAATTGAGTTATCCATCCTTATCTGGATTCATTATTAATTCTATTCATTTAGGATATCTTGGTGTATTCCCAAAATCGATCTGACCATGCCAAAAATCTTGATATCGTATTGAATACACTGAGATAGAATCAATAATATGCTAATATCACAAAGTGAGACTTCTTGATGGATTAGATTTAGTTCATGGTTCACATTATCTTAGAGATAGAAGTATCAGTATACCTAGAGAAGGTGACAACCATAGTTTCCTAGGTGAAACCCAATAATATCTTTGAGGTATGATGTTTATTGTAGAAATATGGTAACTTTTAGAATTTAATACATGAATTCTTCTTAGTATCATATCTTACATGCTTGTCCAAGAGGGGTGTGAAGTTGTAATGGTCAGATTCCTATGAAACGACCTTTTATGAGATGAAAGGGAAATTAACAACAGCATGGATACTGATATTTTATGATCTATAAAGGAGTTTCACTATTTATTGTGTTTAATCATCTATCGATATGGGAGCAGTACATATACAGGATGATTGATTCATGGAATACAGGTCTCAATAGTTGATTCCACATGAGAGCCAACGATCATGTACCCAAGTGGTACAAGCTCCTTCTTGGCATCGAAAAGACCAAGGAACAAATACGGATAGGGACTAATTTCCAGGTACGGTAGTAGTACTGTAGAAATGACAGAATAGTAGAGGTGGTGACATTGTAGCAGAGGAGGTACTGTAACAGATAATGTAGCGATGGCGGTATTGTAGCAGCCTGGGTATTATAGCAGTACTATTCACTGAAGGGCCCTTTGGGCCAAAAAATAGGATTTTAAGCCTTGTATTCAAGACACATGGCCTTCGGACTTCGGTCCATGTAATGGGTCTCCCTCTACCCAGTCTAAAGAGCTATTTTATTTAATAATAAAATGAGGCTTCGACCCCAACCATTAAAAAAATTTGATTCCACATGAGAGAAATTACCCGATCTAGGATAGTGATGTAGCTTGTGTTGTTATTGTATTTCACTTTTGGAGATATTGATTACATGGAGATTGTGTTTTGGTGTACATGGACCAAGAAATAATCAAGTACATATTTATATTTAATGATCTGAATCTGATTCAGTGAAGGAGGGTTGAGTACCTATAGTCTTTCAGATTCAAGCATGACAACATGTTTGGTAATGGTAATGAATTGGATGATGCACAGATCAGGAGGAATCAAATAAAATAAGTTCAGTAGGATGGTATTAAGTGAAACATTATGGCCTTGTTCACAGAGATACACATAGAGGTGAAAGAAAGTGATGGATAGAATAATCTATCATCTTCAGTTCTTACCTCTAACCTTTTAGAAATAGTGAGGATGAGAATGTTATCAAATTACAAGGTCCTAGTGCTACAAGAGAGTGTTGTATGTGGGGACCCTCCTAATGGATTGACAATATTAAATGATGAAAATCTATATGTACATGGTCATGACTGGGTTTCAACATACATTAAGTGGGAGATGATTCTAAACATTCGTGATTTAGCAAAGGCTACACATAATGGCCTCACCAATATGTATCGATATTTAAATCTCTAATAATGGTGATCGAGTATAAAAATATATGTCATTGATTTTTTCCTGATATTTTTCACCTGATAATAGGTGAAGGAAGAACACCATAATATATATAGATTCTTACAATATTTACCCATTCTTGAGTAGAAGTGGGTTGACGTCATGATGGGATTCATGACAGATTTATCGAGGCCACCTCGAGGTAATGATTCTATGTGGGTTGTTGTTAACATGGTCACAATGGTTTGTCAATTACTACTTTTCAAGGTGACCTATTTAGTTGATGATATTAGGATTTTGTTTATCTGTGAGATAGTAGGACATCCCGGGGTTATGCATACTATCATTTCAGACATGGATGTCTGGTTTACTTCATGGTTCCAGAAAGCGATGTAGAGGGAATTGGGTACACAAGTGCATCTGATAACATCATTACACCCCAATTAGATGGAAAATAAATGTTCATGATACAATTTTATTGAGGACATGTTGTGAGCATGATTCCATGATTTTTGGGGCTCTTAGAAGAGGCATATACACCTAGATTAATTCACCTCTAACAATAACTTTCATGTTATTATTGAGATGGGGCCTTATGATGATTTATTTTATTGTCTATATCGATCACCCCTATGATTGTTAGAGGTATTATAAGTAGAAATTATTCAATATTTTCTTTTTTATGATACTACAGAGTATGTTCAGTTGAGTTGAAAGCAGATGGCTACTGCATAGTCTCATCAGATATCTTACGTTGATCACCATAGAAGGCCTCTAGAGATTGTGGTCAGGAATACTGTCTTTATACATGTTTCACCAAGGTATTGACATAGAAGGATCATGAGACATGGTAATCCTTTCCCATGTTATGTATGTCTTTTCAAGATTCTGGAGATATTCAGGCAGGTATCCTATCAGTTTCAGTTACCTCAGTGGTACCAGGCCATGCTTGATTTGTTCCAAGTATCCTAGTAGGACCATTATTATTAAGACTAGTATCATTATTTTAAGCCCAGGGAGGTTGAGTTACATGTACATTCATCCTTCTATAAGCATCCAATATATATTGTGGATTGTATAAAAAATGTTATCTAAGGCCAATCAGTTCCTATAGTATGGGGGTTATGGGATAACAATCATGTACCCGAGAAGACCTAGGAGTGAGTGAAAGATGTATGATCACAGTGTCCTAAGTTATTCTATGACATTATTGACCACCCTTGAGAGGGAAATTCAGGGACAAATAACACTAAGGGGAGATTTTTCGAATAACCATGTTCTCTATAGAGGTAAATGTCATTTAATATCCACTATTTTTTAGTTTAAATTCTACTTTATTACCTAAAATGAATGTAATTTGAGTTTTTTAGGGTATCTGGGCTATTCAGGGCTAGTTTAGAGCCCAAAACCCATATTTTAGGGTGAAAAGGCCCAGAACATGGTTATTAGAAACTATGCGGGACATGCATCATGATTACTTATAACTGTGCTAATATGGAAATTGGGATATAGAAGGACACATAGTTTGATAAACCACATGACTTGGGGATATGCCCATGTGATAATTTCTATAATTTTGAGAGTTGTTTTTCACGGATTGTGCTCTATTAGTCAAATATGTGTACAAACTGTGCAATGTGCCTCTTATAATAGAAAATGGTGCATAGGTGTTGCACATTTTTCCCAAATGCGTAGAGAAACATTATAAACCACTAAATTGGGTTAATTTATGAAAATACCCATAATTAAAAATTATAATTCAACCATAATTTTTCATTACTCATAGAAACATAACCTACACCTTCCCAAGCATTCTTTGGGTGCCTATTATATGATTTTACACTACTCATATGTCCAATCTTGGAATTAAGATCCATTTGTCTCATTGGATCTGCATCAGTGTGATCTTCATTTATTTTGCATCATTACTTGTATGATTTTGTATCATCTATTCTATATAGGAGAAAGATAATATTCCCAATTTTTAGGGTTTTCACCCATTATTTAATTTTATATCGATCTGAGTTGAATCATGAGTTGATAATTTATGAGCTATCTACTATGATCCTACATTAGGTGGTTTCATGATTTTCCATACAATTTCAATGTAATTATATATATTTTTTTGTGTAACACACCCAATAATCATAGTGTCCCTTAAAATAATGTTTGATCCTTTTTTTAAATTGAATGGTATAGTGTATGAAATTAAAGAGTCCCATTGACCAATGTAAAATAGTTAGGTACCATGAATTGGTACCACACCATTGGATGTGTTTTTATTTGATTTTACTACCATGGGTGAATATTAAATTGGGAGGCCTTAGCTTGTACATTTTACCACTTACTATGGTATTCCAATTGTGAGTTGAATTATAAATTTATGTCATAAATTAAATTGTGTATTTATATGTGAGTTTAATAGTAATATAAATTTTAAATTGAATTTATAGAGAAAAGGGAAGGGAATCTGTGACCATAGACATTTTCCATGTATTGGTATCTTTAGCATGAGATAGTTTTTATAGTGACATTCCCATGTGTGTTAAATTTAAATACTAATCCTTCTAATAATAATAATGCTTTGAGAATCCTTCTGAGGAGAGGTATAATTGTTGTATTATGGCGTTGAAATTAGAATAATTAAATGAAACATAATTAATACTTGTATGACTTGGATAGGACATGGGTTCGTTTATGAATGCCATAGACATACACATTTGGATTCTACCTTTCTTATGCCTGATTAAAACTTGGACTCCTTCTATAGACTTCCATCTATGTACTCATGGGGGATTATTTTGTTATGACTGAGTGATACTGGGACTCTTTATGCACTGCCAAGGATGGAATTAGAGGGTAGTAGATCATATATTCCATGGGTGATACTTGGGCTCCCTTAGTGGATTTCCAGGGATGGACTAGAGTGGAAATGATATTATATAAAAGCTTCAATGATACCTATGTTTTTGTGATGATATCTATAGAAGGGAATTTATAGTGTTCGTTTATATTATACCTTGAGAAATAACATTAATCCAAATGAGGAATGTTAAGGAGAGCTTAGGTTCTGAATTGAGTAAGTAATGGAATGGATTAAATGACACCTCTTCGAGGGAAAATAAAAAAGATTGGATTCAATATTTGTCTTTCACTTTATAGATGGACTATTTAGGTATCCTTTAAGCATATCACTGTACGAGATACTGAGATATGTGCCATATCCTGAGACTTATTAATTAAATTAGAATGTTTAATTACATGAGTTTGATTATAAAATGAAGCAGGCATGACTGTAAACTCAAAGACTTAATTTACAAATGAAATTGATGAAATAAATTGGCTGTTAAATGAGATCCAAAATTTATAGGATGTTTAATTTCTGTACATACTTGAATATTATATTACATTCTACCCAATTTTATTATTATATATTGAAGGTTTGCATGCACAAGACCTTGGGTTGATTCCCACTGAGATTATATCTCACACCATATTTGGGCCACTAATGAGAACTCAAAAAGACAATGATTTTAGGTATGGAAGAGGGAGAGAACCGTGCTATTGGGTTTTTATTTCATTATAAGAGTAGGGGAGAATAAGATCGATCTATGGTTCTTGATGACATTGGATTGATTTTTCCCCTTTTACATTGGATATATTTATTGAATTGTACCATCATGTAGCTTTTTGGGTTCTTTATCAGAGACATGAAATGTATTATCATATTTTGTATATGGGGTTCGTTCTTGTAATTATTATTATATATATCTTGGATGATTTACAACTTCTAATTCTTATACTTCTTTCTATACTTATTTATTAGTATATTTCTTTAATGGACCAGTCCATCCCATGATCATGATATTGTCCGCTTTGGGCCTAGTCCGCACGGTTTTGTTTTCCCTGGGCTCTGGCCCTCAGGCATCCCCCAAGAAAAGGCCTCATAATGGGAGAGGTATCCAAACCACCTTATAAAGGGGTGCTTCGTGCTCCTCCTCCTTCGACATGGGATTTCCATAACCCATCCCCCTAGAAGGGTCCAACATCCTCACTGGCACATAAAATAGACACTAGATCTGATACCATTTGTAACGGACTAGTGCAGCCCACGGTCATGATATTGTCCTCTTTGGGCCTTGCTCGCACGGTTTTGTTTTCCCTAGGATCTGGACCTCATGCATCCCCCAAGAAAAGGCCTCATGATGGGAGATGTATTCACACCACCTTATAAAGGGGTACTTCATGCTCTTCCTCATTTGATGTGGGTTTTCTATAACCCACCCCCCTAGAAGGACCCAACGTCCTCGCTGTCACATCAAATGGACACCGCCTGTGATACCACTTTGTAACGTCCTGGTTCCAGAAGCCACCCATTGGCGCCCCATACCCAGTTGGTCACATGGCCTCAAGAACATTTCACCTAAGTCTAGAGGCTGCTGACTAGTATAGAGGGCCCTGGGTGTGATGGTGGGGAAACAATGCCCTCATTGGAAGAGTACACAGCAGATGAGAAACAATATACAATGGCAGAAGCAGTAATAATACATTCACAAGTGAACAATGGAACACTAGAGATAATAAACAACCAGAGCAATGCATAATAAATGATGAATGATACATGTAACACCCCGAGATTTTATGAAAAATATTTTTTTAATTTCATTAATGTCTTGTGTTGTATGCTACACCAAGATTACCTTACGCTATACGCAACACCGTATTAGCTTGCAGTATACGCAACAATATTCTTGGATCGTGTTACACACAATTTTGATAATAGTTATTCTACGCAACATTGAGTATATATATATATATATATTCAATGTATAAATGAAATATGGTTGGATTATGTTATACAAAACAACGAAGGATTCTTGCACAGCACACAACCCTGACTTGGGTTGCATTACACGCAATCGCGACCTTCCTTGATAGCGTGTGTAGTACACAATACCGAGTTTCACTAAACAACGATATGCTATTAAAATATTATTAAAACTAGCCGTTATGAATAATAATAACCACTTTTTGAAATTTTTTAAATTTTATTTTTTAAAATGGACTTCATTTCTGGATTCGTAATATCGAAATTAGCTTAGGGTGAAATTTTGGTACTTTTCGGATAACTTTCATTTTCTGATGAATAGTGAAAATTACTAAATTTTAATTAAGAACAACCTTTTTAATATAAATAATTAATAGTGATAAATTATTAATTTGATTTGTTTTAAATTATATTTAGAATATATTTTTACAATTTAATACAATGTTGGTTATTGTATGTAATTTCACATTTAAACCAGACATAAACAACTGTCAATCTTTTGATAGTTATTATCTCTTAAGAACACGCTGTTTGTTTTGACGACGGGAATTAATTTTTAAATTAATTAATGAAAATGATATGTTTTGAATTTGGTAAAATAGAAATCATTTTTGAATTCATAATATCAAATATATCTTAGGCCTAATTTTTGGTATTTTTCTAGAAACTTTCATTTTTTGATGAATAGTGAAACCACTAAGTGGTAGTTAAAAAAAAATGAATTTTTCATAAAACTTAATTTTACCGCTTCTTTGAGTGGAATTTAAAAAATCCGAGAGACATGGTTGATTTCATTAAGTAAAATGTGGTTCAATTAGATGAAAATAATTTTTGGTGAATAGTAACTTTTTACTTTTTTTTATCACGGTTAAAAGTAAATAGGGTAATTAATGGTAAAAATGATATTACTATTACCCTAACACAAGTACTAATTCTATTGGATAAGTGTAATTCGATTAGAAACAACCTTAGGAATAAAATAGGACCATTTAGGCCCACTTGGATTAGATTAGGACATTTATTATTAATTTATTTAAAGAAGGGTTAAAATAGTTAAAATCAAAGTTTAATAAGTAAATAATTTTTAATATGGGGTTATACATAAGATAAATTCAACTATAAATATTAATTAGAAATATAAAAAGATTTCCTACATAATGATATTTTAATTTTAATTTTTAGACATTAAATAATTTAATTTATATATGACACAACGAGGATGCAGTAATTATCTTATTAATGAAATATTGACATAATTGATGTTATAAATACCCAAATAAATGTAATTTGAGACTTTTTATGAATTACACTAATTTTATAGGTTAATATGACATGTTAGTATTGATTTAATTAACTTGGTTCGAGCTAATAATTCTGTTATGAGTTTCACAAAAATCAATTACTAAACACTGTCAAAATTGACATAAAATAGTTTTTAAAACAAATATTACATTTTTAATTGTTATTTTATTCCTAAAAATCTAAGGTTCGGCCAAATGACTTATATAAGGTTATATATATTAATAATAAACAACTTGGGGTTCTTTTGTCTTGATATAGTAAGTTTATTAACATTATAGTGTAAGAAAACAAGAAGACACGGTGAAAGTTAAATTATCTAACTTAAAGTTAAATCTAAATGATAAGGTTAAAATTGATACCTAAACTTGTCTAAATTATATTTGATGAGAGGATTTAGACCCCTTCCCACATTATCTTAGAGATATATCAATTTGGAGCTATTAAAAACTGAATTTGACTTTATAATAAAATAATATTTTTAGTTATTCCAAAGGTGCCCCTCTCCTCCCTTATAAAAGGACACCTCCTCCCCCTCTTCTTCACACCACTTTGAGCCTTCAATCTCGGCCAACCCCTGCCAGTTTCTCCTCTCCACTTCCATAGAAACATCCTAGAGGTTCTGGTCTTCTTCAAAGACCTATTTTAGTGCCCTAAAAGGAGGTCTCAAAGAAGCACTTCAAAGAAGAGGTAATGTCTGTTACTGATTCTTTCATCTTTATTTCTTCTTCAACTTCTTCTTATTTAGTTGTTTCATTATGAAGTAATAAAATCAGTATCACTCATATACTGATATGTTATTATAATTATGAAACAACCCTATTTCACCATCTATCCATCCTACGGAAAGAGAAATCACCGCGCGTGCGTACGTACGGAATACCATCTCCACGCCGTGGTGTAATCTATTTTCCACCACCACCTTACTTGGATGGGTATAATGGTGTAAATAATGACTATATATGACTATTATAAAGTGATATTGATTCTGAAATAGTATACATACACTCCAATACAATTCCACTATCATAGGAATGAAATAATCACTCGTGCGTACGTACGGAATACCGTCTCCACGATGTGATGCGACTCGTTCTACATGATCTTCATTTCATAATGATTATATAAATGAATTGAATGAATGAATATGATATATATTACACTAATACCATTATGGAAATGAGGTATCTATAACCTAAATAGATGAATAAGAATTTATTCGACAAAACACGCATAAGAACAAAAAGTACTAAACACCCGAATAACAAGTTGTAATGAAATATTACTAATAAGAAGCTAAGAATATGACCATATATGATATCATAACAATAAGTATGATTCTGTAATAATTCAATAACATTATTTCAAACATTATACAGGAGGTTAGGACACTTACGAAGCAAATCAGACCTAAGGTAAGGGAAATATCACAATCTCATTTTTATCCGAGATTGTTTATACATTGGTATTTACTGGGGTGTATTTTATCATCCACATCCATGTTTACTCAATATGTAATATTATTTCTATACACCTACAATTTTTTAAATCCATTTTTACCCTTTGGTGAGTTTATAGTAAAAGATATGAAAGGAATCTTTTGTCATTTTTCATACGAGGTACTTTTTGACTTTTCTGAAAAAAGTACGAGAAGAATGTTTTTTTAACTTATACGACATGAATGGATTTTTAAAAGATTTTTTCCAAGAAGCTTCCTTTACAAGTTTTCAAGTATATTTTTGATCAACTTGTTTTAGTTTAAAATTGTATGGCATGTTAAGAAAGGAAAAATGTTTTTTTGAAGTAGAAAGGATATTTTCCTCAATAATGGAGTTCAAGTGTTTTATCAAAATTATTTTCCATGTAAGATAATATAGTGTTCTATTTCTATCCCTATTATTACATTGATTTGATTATGTTGTGATGGAATTATTTTTATGAATTCCTTTATTTTATATGAATTGTTTTATGATGTCATGTTGTTTAAGAATCCCATTTCTACTACATGGGTTATGCGATGATGTATGATTTATGATTTTGTGGCACACATAAGAATGGTATCATTATGAGATGGGTGGGAACTATATCTCCCTCCAATGCATTGGGTAAATATTTTATATCTCATGAGATAGACATGTCTGGAACGGTAGGTTATACCGGTTCAGTGAAACAGGACTGAAACGAGGAGTGAACTCGGTTCAGAAATGGACTTTGTTCGCTAAGATAGTCTTGGCAATGATTCTTGACTACTAAGAAATGATTCTCTATGATTATGTGTGTATGAAACAAAGTTTCATGTTTTAAGTTATGATTATTGGGATTACATTTCACTACTATGATTTATCCCATGTTATGATATTATGATCTCTATTGCAGGTTATGATTTCCAAAATGTTATGTTCTTATGAATATGATGTGATTGATATTTCTTTTGTTTACCCTTACAGAGCATTTGAGATCACCCTTTAATGTTTTCTTTTCCCCAGGATATAAAGAAAGGTTTTAGGTATAAAAAAAAGAAGATCTTTATGGTAGATGTTGAAGATCTTTCACCATGATTAGAAGATTATATTCCGAGTTTCCAAAGACACTAAACTATTACGGTCCTTGTGTGTGTGTTTTTGTTATGTACTAAGTATTCTGCAAAAGTAATGTAATGTTCATGTACGTCAGGATTCAGGTCTCTATAGTTGGTATCAGAGGAAAAGTTTAGTCAACCTTTGGAAACTAGGATGCGAAAACGTTAGTGAGATCCCTAGAGATATTTCTAAGGTATACCTAGGGATGTACCTAAGGATAAGTATACGTATAGGATATAGTCCTAGAACTATGGTAACGATATTAGATTAAACCAAAGATGTTAGATATTGAAGTTACTCCCCCTTTATTATGATTTTTGCCTCTCACACTATTCTTTTTGGGTTTTAAAAAATGGCTGGAAACAAGATGATTCACGATAATGTAGGATATGATGGACAATGGAATGATATTCTTCATGAGCAACCAAATGAAATGGGATTTGGAAGTCCAAACATCATTATTATGCTGAATCAGCAATCTCATAATATGATCAATAAAGTAAAATTTGGTATGTTTCCTGACTTGGCTAATAAGAGAAAGATGGAGTTTCATGATGATCATAGAGGAAAGAAAGTTCAATTTCCCCTATGTAAATCATGTGGGAAGAGGCATAAAAAATAATGTTTCAAAGGAACTGGAAGATGATTTGGGTGTGGAAAAGAAGGACACAAAGCCAGTAAGTGAAAAGGAAAAGGTTCAGTTAACACCAGGGATGAGGATAATAGTATTGCTACGACATCAATAATGGTTAAATGTTTTAAATGTGGAATTTACTGGCATTATGAAAACCAATTCCCTAAGGGAAAGTCTCGTGAAGAGAATCTGTATGGTCGTATGGGTAGTATTTATGTGGATGATGATGAAGAGACTACAAATGATATGTGAGATGAAATAATTGTTGAAGCTCGGTCAATGGTTTAAGAATGTAGTGGAATGATTACATGTTTATCATGTGTAATGTTGTATAAGTAATCTCATGGTACTATGGAATAAAGAGACATCTAAGGATTGTTACACTGTTGCCTTTCCTTGAGTTTTGAAAGTGTATGATTAATGTTACCAGTATCCATGAAAGGTTATTCAGATATTTTTGGAATGTAGATGATATGCGCATAATGAAGGGATAATGAGAAAATTAAATGTTTGATAGTATTCATGAGCTCATGACTGATATAAGGAGAAGGTTATATCATTGTTTGAGTATATATAATTTTTGGATTTTGGTATGTGGAAAGAGTTAACTTTTGAAAGAATTCATGTTTTCACTAAGGTTTAATGGGTATTCATTTTTCAAGAGAATACATCATTAAGGTATTCACATGATTGGAATGTGACCAACAAGATATATGGGGGATAAATGATCGTATTCACATGCTTGGTTGACGACATTTCAAGTAATCGTTTTCTTTATACTATGAGCTTGGACTCAAGTATTTTAGATAAGCCTAAAGATTGGAATGGATTATGTTAACCATAATTTAGTATTTTTAAGGATAGAACTTTTTTTTGATATTATTTATGTGATGTTATAGTAATGTAGTTTTAGAAAAAGGACAACCTGCAGGACGGATGATAGCCCATCGCGTCGGACAAGGTTGTGGGAATCGAACCCACAACCGAAGTGCGACTGGCCTTTTTCGCCTACCACTGGCCTACAGGAAGTCACTGTTTAGTAGAAACTAGTTTTATTATTTTAATCAGTATGATATATGAAGTATAAGTCCATTTTTGGAACTATATATGATTAATCTCACTATAGATGGACTTATGTATTTTTTGATAACTTTTCTAACCTTTTGTTTGAGACAGATGGAATGACCCATCATTCTATCACATGATCTGCTAACACATCATGAATGAAAAATTCAACTTCATTTCATTAAGAGATGAAGTGGAAATTGTCCAAAGAACGACAAACGGTGATACTATACCAAAATCACGAATGTATTTCTTCTAATTCCAATTTCATCAACTTTAGGGAAATGATCTTGAAAACTAAAAATGTTGTCCTAGTACTCTTATATCTGATGAATCAGATGGTACCTTAGATCGTCACAAATTTATGGCTTTGTGATTGCTGGCTTTTCTATAGCCATGTTCTCTACTACTCTCCATCAGAACATGATGGTTAGATTTCTCTTCCATATCCATATTTTCACCTATGTGGAAACCCAGTGATTAGTTTATTTGGGTAACCATTACGTTTCATACTTTTGTTTTTAAAGATTGGTTTTGGTATTCCTTTTTACGATGTGGGTTTCTATTAAAGAAACTTTCAAATAGTAAACCATTTATAACCTCGACGAATTTTGAGGGCGAAATTCATTTTAAGGGGGGTAGAATGTAACACCCTGAGATTTTATGAAAAATATTCTTTTAATTTCATTAATGTCTTGTGTTGTATGCTACACCAAGATTACCTTACGCTATACGCAACACCGTATTAGCTTGCAGTATACACAAAACTATTCTTGGATCGTGTTACACACAATTTTGACAATAGTTATTCTACGCAACATTGAGTATATATATATATATATATATATATATTCAATGTATAAATGAAATATGGTTGGATTATGTTATACGAAACAACGAAGGATTTTTGCACAGCACACAACCCTGACATGGCTTTCATTACACGCAATCGCGACCTTCCTCGATAGCGTGTGTAGTACGCAATACCGAGTTTCACTAAACAACGATATGCTATTAAAATATTATTAAAACTAGCCATTATGAATAATAATAACCACATTTTGAAATTTTGTAAATTTTATTTTTCAAAATAGACTTCATTTCTGGATTCAGAATATCGAAATTAGCTTAGGGTGAAATTTTGGTACATTTCGGATAACTTTCATTTTCTGATGAATAGTGAAAATTACTAAATTTTAATTAAAAACAACCTTTTTAATAGAAATAATTAATAGTGATAAATTATTAATTTGATTGGTTTTAAATTATATTTAGAATATATTTTAACAATTTAATACAATGTTGGTTATTGGATGTAATTTCACATTTAAACAAGACATAAACAACTGTCAATCTTTTGATAGTTATTATCTCTTTAGAACACGCTATTTGTTTTGACGACGAGAATTAATTTTTAAATTAATTAATGCAACTGATATGTTTTGAATTTGGTAAAATAGACATCATTTTTGAATTCATAATATCAAATATAGCTTAGGCCTAATTTTTGGTATTTTTCTGGAAACTTTCATTTTTTGATGAATTGTGAAACCACTAAGTGGTAGTTAAAAAAATTGATTTTTTCATAAAACTTAATTTTACAGCTTCTGTGAGTGGAATTTCAAAAATCTGAGAGACACGGTTGATTTCATTAAGTAAAATGTGGTTCAATTAGATGAAAATAATTTTTGGTGAATAGTAACTTTTTATTTATTTTTACCACGGTTAAAAGTAAATAGGGTAATTATGGGTAAAAATGATATTACTATTACCCTAACACATGTACTAATTCTATTGGATAAGTGTAATTCGATTAGAAACAACCTTAGGAATAAAATAGGACCATTTAGGCCCACTTGGATTAGATTAGGACATTTATTATTAATTTATTTAAAGAAGGGTTAAAATAGTTAAAATCAAGGTTTAATAAGTAAATCATTTTTAATATGGGGTTATACATTAGATAAATTAGACTATAAATATTAATTAGAAATCTAAAAATATTTCCTACATAAGGGTATTTTATTTTTAATTTTTAGACATTAAATAATTTAATTTATTTATGACACAACGATGATGCAGTAATTATCTTATTAATGAAATATTGACATAATTGATGTTATAAATACCCAAATAAATGTTATTTGAGACTTTTTATAAATTACACTAATTTTCTAGATTAATATGACATGTTATTATTGATTTTATTAACTTGGTTCGAGCTAAGCATTCTGTTATGATTTTCACAATAATCAATTACTAAATAGTGTCAAAATTGACATAAAATAGTTTTTAAAACAAATATTATATTATTAATTGTTATTTTATTCCTAAAAATCTATGGTTCGGCCAAATGACTTAGATAAGGTTATATATATTAATAATAAACAACTTGGGGTTCGTTTGGCTTGATATAGTAAGTTTAGTAACCTTATAGTGTAAGAAAACAAGAAGACACGGTGAAAGTTAAATTATCTAACTTAAAGTTAAATCTAAATGATAAGGTTAAAATTGATACCTAAACTTGTCTAAATTCTATTGGATGAGAGTATTTATACCCCTACCCACATTATCTTTGATATATATCAATTTGGAGCTATTAAAAACCGAATTTGACTTTATAATAAAATAATATTTTTTGTTATTCCAAAGGTGCCCCTCTCCTCCCTTATAAAAGGACACCTCCTCCCCCTCTTCTTCACACCACTTTGAGCCTTCAAGATTGGCCAAACCCTGATAATTTCTCCTCTACACTTCTCTAGAAACATCCTAGAGGTTCTGGTTTTCTTAAAAGACCTATTTTAGTGCCCTAAAAGGAGGTCTCAAAGAAGCACTTCAAAGAAGAGGTAATGTTTGTTACCGATTCTTTCATCTTTATTTATTCTTCCAATTCTTCTTCTTTTGTTGTTTCATTATGAAGTAATACCATCAGTATAAATCATATACTGATATGTTATTATAAGTATGAAACAACCCTATTTCACCATCTATCCATCCTATGGAAAAAGAAATCACCGCGCGTGCGTACGTACGGAATACCGTCTCCACGCCGTGGTGTAATCTATTTTCCACCACCACCTTACTTGGATGGGTATAATGGTGTAAATAATGACTATATATGACTATTATAAAGTGATATTTATTCTGAAATAGTATACATACACTCCAATACAATTCCATGATCATAGGAACGATATCATCACTCGTGCGTACGTACGGAATACCGTCTCTACGATGTGATGCGACTCATTCTACATGATATTCATTTTGATAGTGATTATATAAATGAATTTAGTGAATGAATATGATATATATTACACTAATACCATTCTGGAAATGAGGTATCTATATCCTAAAGAGAATAATAAGAATTTATTTGACAAAACACGCATAAGAACAAAAAGTAATAAACACCCGAATAACAAGTAGTAATGAAATATTACTAATAAGAAGCTAAGAATATGACCATATATGATATCATAACAATAAGTATGATTCTGGAATAAGTCAATAACATTATTTAAATCATTATACAGGAGGTTCGGACACTTACAAAGCAAATCGGACCTAAGGTAAGGGAAATATCACAATCTCATTTTTATCCGAGATTGTTTATACTTTGGTATTTACTGGGGTGTATTTTATCATCCACATCCATGTTTACTCAATATGTAATATTATTTCCATCCAACTACAATTTTTTAAATCCATTTTTACCCTTTGGTGAGTTTATAGTAAAAGATATGAAAGGAATCTTTTGTCGTTTTTCGTACGAGGTACTTTTTGACTTTTCCGAAAAAAGTACGAGAAGAATGTTTTTTTAACTTATACGACATGAATGGATTTTTAAATCATTTTTTCCAAGAAGCTTCCTTTACAAGTTTTAAAGTTTATTTTTTATCAACTTCTTTTAGTTTAAAATTGTATGGCATGTTAAGAAAGGAAATTTTTGTTTTAAGTAGAAAGGATATTCTCCTCAAGAATGGAGTTCAACTGTTTTATCAAAATTATTTTCCATCTAAGATAATATAGTGTTCTGTTTCTATCCCTATTATTAAATTGATTTGATTATGTTGTGATGGAATTATTTTTATGAATTCCTTTATTTTATATGAATTGTTTTATGATGTTATGTTGTTTAAGAATCCCATTTCTACTACATGGGTTATGCGATGATGTATGATTTATGATTTTGTGGCACACATAAGAATGGTATCATTATGAGATGGGTGGGACCTATATCTCCCTCCAATGCATTGGGTAAAGATTTTATATCTCATGAGATAGACATGGTTGGAACGGTAGGTTATACCGGTTTAGTGAAATAGGACTGAAACAAGAAGTGAACTCGGTTCAGAAATGGACTTTGTCCGCTAAGATAGTCTTGGAAATGAGTCTTGACTACTAAGAAATGATTCTCTATGATTATGTGTGTATGCCACGAAGTTTCATGTTTTAATTTATGATTGTTGGGATTACATTTCACTACTATGATTTATCCCATGTTATGATATTATGATCTCTTTTGCAGGTTAAGATTTCCAAAATGTTATTTTCTTATGAATATGATGTGATTGATATTTCTTTTTTTTACCCTTAATGAGAATTTGAGCTCACCCTTTTATGTTTTATTTTCCCCAGGATATAAAGAAAGGTTTTAGTTATAAAAAAGAAGAAGATCTTTATGGGAGATATTGAAGATCTTTCACCATGATTAGAAGATTATATTCCGAGTTTCCAAAGACACTATACTATTACAGTCCTTGTGTGTGTGTTTTTGTTATGTACTAAGTATTCCGCAAAAGTAATGTAATGTTCATGTACATCAGGCTTCGGGTCTCTACAATACATATATGTCTAGGAAAGCATCCAAACAAGTCAAAATTCCGAATACAGTACTAAACCCAAGTATGAAAGAAAAACAGATGAGCAACTCCTCAGTATCGCAAGCCTCGACTTGGTCCCATGCTCTCCAGCTCCAATTCAATCAAGTACCTAAAGTCAAAGGGAGCTTTCCCTTGTCTATACCTACAACAAAATAATCTATTTGGGCCCAAAAGCATGGCCCAAATAGGGTGTGTGACTAAATACCTATAGGTAACCACCTGAAGATCTGTGCCTAACAGTCAGTGAATATATGACAGTTAAAAGTACAGAAAGCAGTAAACAAAAAAAATACTCATAAGTAATCAATCCATAGTTCCAATATCAAGCAACAGCTGATGAAAAACTAACCACAAATAGGTAACCCTCTAAAAATTACTCACATCCATCCCCTCTGGTCCTACCTAAAAGTACCAAAAACCCTCTGGGCAGTACACTCAGCCTAACCCCTCTGGTTTGGACATACGAAAATTATAAGGCTCTTTTAGGAATCTCACCTAATCAATTCCCATTATAGTCTAAGGTATTCATGGATTCTCTGAGTAAGATCACATAGTAAATTCCCCTTATAGCCTTAAGGTCAATAGACTCTCTAAGGAATCTCACTCAGTTAATTCATCTTATAGCCCCAGGTCGTTCACAGACTCTCTAAGGAAGCTCACCCGGTCAATTACTCTTATAGCCTGGAGTGGTTCAAGGTAATTCAATTAAAACAAAGATAGTATGAGGAATATCACTCGTTCTATCCCCTTATAGTCTATAAATCTCAAAGTCTCTCTGAGGAAGCTCACTCAGTCTATCCCCTTATAGTTTATAATGTCCAAAGACTCTCTGAGGAAGCTCGCTCGGTCTATCCTCTTTTAGTCTATAACACTAGGTTCTCACGAACTCGTGTAATTCAACGCATAGTAATGATATATGTCCAATTTAAACCTACATAACTACTTAGATAACCAGTTTAAAACATCTCAAGCATGTCAGAAAACAACACTCCATCCTACGACCACAAGGCATGGAAAACAGGTGAACGACCATTAGGCTAAACAAGACCAAATGATTGTAAACAAAATAAATCACGAGGAGAAAATACAATACATAGAAATAAACCTGAAACATATCCAATTTACCTCTACACAATCATAAAATAATGGAAGAAAAAAACAGGGGTAAAATGGTAAACACGCAATACCCTATTCAAGGGTATTGGTGGAATTTGCACACAATACTCAAAGACTTCGAACATAAAAGAACAAACCACCTGCCTTGAGGTTATGAGATTAATATACTTGAAACACAAGGCTTGAATAATCTTAGAATGTTGTTGATCTAATAAAATGCATAAAACGTTAAACCCACAATAACTTGGAAAAGAGGAGGAATTAGAAAATGATTATCTAGAATAAGGAAGAGCTTACCGCTATGGTTCCAATGTAATCGATGATGGTCGATTCAAAGAACAGATGGAGGATCGGGGGCTCAGAGAAGTTTTGGCACCTTACAGTTTCTCTCAGTCAAATAAGACCTAGAAGAAGACACTTCTAGAAATGAGACGTGACCCCGACCGTTTAATTAAAAAAAACAAAATACACGGCATGTACTTTTGAAGTACTTGGTGTGTACTTACTGTTTCCATACTCCACTTTAGGAGGCCTCCATGTCACCCCACATGAACATGTGTGTAGCCAAGACATGGCTGGTACACGACCTCCTGCGGCAATGAAGTACACGACGTGTACTTCAAAAACTTCCAGAAACTCCTCTTTTCTCAAAAACTCCAAAAAAAGGAAAAACATACCTAAAAAGAAGATCTGGGTTCTTACAATTTCTGTTGTGTTATACTCTGGTGATGGGGAAATAATCTCCATAGACACACCATGTCCCATTATGGTAGTCAAAAACCTACGACGTTTAAGGGATGTTCTTGAGGACATATGGAAAACTAGGATTATAGATCTATTGAGTGTAATTCAGGTCCGAGATGTTATAGGTAATTTGGTTTTGTATAGTTCATTTATGAGGTGAGAGAGGAAATATAAAGAGACAATATAATCCTGGAATTACAGGCTCACTGTAGAGTGGTTCCAATACTGATTATTTTATTTTAAACAATTTATAGGGATATAAGGAGACTAGAAATATGAAATTGGGTTTACTGATTCAATTAGGTTTATGGGAATCACATAATAATGGTTAGTAATACTCTAGAGATTTGATGAGGAATTCCCAAATACATTATTGGATACAGAATATTTATCATCACCCATTATTGGTTTTATTCATTCCCATTTATAGAAACCTACCTCAGCATATATGGCTTCACAAGACTCGAAATGAAATCTAACACCACGTAGTGTGGCGACATTCCCATTGGTTAGGTATTTAAAAAACAAGTGAAATATTAGTTTTATGAAAATGTGGATATCAAGACAATGAGTTAAAATAAGAATATTATATGTTTTATTCTTACTGGATAACCACGAAATTGCTGTCAGATGTGATATCCCCAATAAGACCTTTATCTTGAAATTATTGAGTTGAAATTTTTCACTCTTATCATATCGCTAAATATTAAACTTTATAGGATGAAATTCCACTTTTCTATATTCCAAACATCAATGGTTTTGAATTAGGATGAGGTTGATCCTAAAACAATGTCAATTAGTGAACTTAATATGTAAACATCATTGTGTTTTTCAGAAACCCATAGGGGTATGATATGTCCCTATATAAACTCTTACAGATCATGTTCAATGAATGATATGGAAACTTGGGGTTTTGATGGAATAGATATTACTATATTAACCTTGGCTATAATGAAATATGTATGAAGCTTAAATGGGATCTGAAGGTAATCAATGAGGGATTTTCTCAATTATTTTAAATGATCAAGAGAAGAAAGTATAGATATTTTTAGTGGAACAACTACCAAAAATATCATAATGTTGTAATTTTCATCCAATTTTATATTATCCTCAATGTGGTATATCTCCCTATTATGTGGAATGGGAGATTATGTTTTTATGATGAATTTTACTTTTTATTTAGTAGAGGCTTAAGGATAATCTATTGAAATTGTCGTGTACCATGGAAATCATTCCTTTTTTCGAACATGATCATATAATTACACCCTTGGTAGGTGGTCATGTCATATGACTGGACATGGATGGTTAGGCAGGATCTCAAGTGTCTTGATGATTCTGATGGTCTTTCTGTAGTTCTCTCTTTTTTGTATCAACTGGATTTAGGGATTTAGTGGGGATGCGATAGTAATATTGAGTTAAATGATGCCAGTGTTTCCCCTGTATCATGAGATCGTGCACTGTCAGTCTTCTCCCCCTGATCAGTAAGTAGGACTCATACTTATAGGTGCATTCACCATCAAAGAAGGGATATATTAAGTGAACTATGTTAATAGACCAAAATATGATCTCTTAATTTCATGAGGAACCCATTAGGTGGGGAAGTTCCCATTTCGCAAAAATTTGAGGAAATATGCCTACGAGGGTCAATGCTTGTGTAGGTACATCATATAACTCTTCCTTTTATATCTATTCCATTTTTCTAGTGATTAAATCCTACTCCAGGGGGTGTATTTGATTTCAACTTCCCATGTTATGGGACCATTACGGGTTTTAAAGTATATGATTTTTGGGATATCTGAGATAGAACAATTTTTATTTGAGTTATCTAGTTATCAAACTTCTTGCCACGCATGGTTGTAACCCTTTTCTAATCATCCCTTCTTTGAGGATGTGAGCCAACTAAAAAAAGTAAATCTAATGGGGAATTTTCCTATGTCACATTCCCAAAATAAACTATTCATTATAGTGCATCTATAAAGATCAATAAATCTTGGATGTTTTGGACTAGCCTCATATGGAATGGTAAGTAGTCAAGATGCTCAATGAGATTAACATCACTAGGTTTCCTAAGCTATAGTAGTATGATTAAATTATTTTTCATGGATATAAGGAAATATCTGGGGACCTTCACCTTTTTTAAATATTAAAATTTATTTATCCATTTCTAGAATCATGGGTGAAATAAATATCCTCTTTATTTTTGTTAAGTGAAATTTTTCCTTGTTAACGATTGACAGGATGTGTCAAGTGATTCTAGTAATATCTCTGTGATTGGATGGGAACTTCAACTAGTTTGAGTGAAATGGAGGAATTATCTACATTACCAAGGATTATCCCATATATTTAGGGAATGGGATGATATTTATCTGTATTCCCATATGTGTAAGTCATGAAATTATTCCATTTCCTCAAACTCATAGAATATGATTGGATACTGCATCTGGATCAATGGCCTTTGTAGTACATCACATAGATTTTCATCATATATTTCTGGTAGTTTCCCTGGATAGGGAGTGATAATGAATGAATAGGTTAACACATTATATATTTATATTAAGTTAGAAAACCTATCATTTTCTCGTTAAATGTAGTTTTTGAGGTAAAAAATTGTCATTTTTCCTTCATCTAGAATGAAAATGATAAAGGAACTGATGATTAATGTCTTCAAATACCTTAATAGATCATGCATGAAGGTTATTATTACAAACAAAGGTTATAACCACCATAGTTTTTAAAATAATAATATCTTGGTAATCACCTACTTATAAATAGTGCCCATCATTAGGCCACACCATGAAAAAAATTGTATAGGATACTATTCAAGATCTCCAATTCCATCAAATATAGATATGATGATCCACCCATTTAGGGTATGGATTATTCTTAGGATTCATGGGTTCGTTCCTCTCGTCTATAGAATCCCATCGGGAATAGATGCACTCAATGTAATTTTGTAGTTCCATAGGTAATACTATCTTGGCTGCCTCCCATCTATAGGGAGGGGGAAAGGATTGATGAGGAGGCTCAATTTTTATGCCTTATTGATTCTTGATATGTTATAGGACTAAATTATCACCCTTTTGTGGAGGAGTTTTATGTTGTAATGGAGTTATGTAAGGATCATATTTGACTTTCATATTTATTTAGACCATCTTTTTTAGATTTAGTGATGGCCTGATTCCCATATGTGACTCTTTCTAGCTGATTGACTCTTTTTTGGTATTTGGGAGGAGGGATATTAATTACTATTTAAATATGATACCCATTAAGAATTTTCCCCCATGTATCTCCTCATTGAGTTTTTTTTGAGATCATGTATCTTATTATTACACTCATCCAAGTGTTCCTCCATGGAAGGATTTTTTGTTCTTTTAAGTGGTGATTGGGACACAACCAAATAATCCCAATTATCATTGGATGTATTCTTTATAATAGGTGTATGATCATAATTAAGAGGTTCAAGGTTTTGGATTATCTATTGGTTCCAAATACATGTATCATTTTTTGGATCATCTATATTTTCATCTTCTTGAGATACAAATTATATATATATATTCAAAATGTGTTTTCATCTTGGTTTATATCATCTTTTGGGTTGATGGGGATGTAGTTCACTAAGGTGTTTAAAAAATTGAAGTTTTACCATTACTATTAACATAATATAGTCCTTCTACATCACTTGAATAAGGTCCATTTATCTAACCCTCTTCCATATTAGAACTTTTTTTAAGTATTAACCTTATAGGGATTGATTTCCTTTTTCATAAGTTCCTCTTATATTGGTCTGTGATTAGTGACCTTGAGGGATTTTATGGTCATTATTTCTAAATGAGCCCCAAATAGAAAAATATTTTGTTTTCTGTGTGAGGAACATATGGGATTCTGACCATCAATATTTACATCATAATTTAGAGAATACTGATTATTTATGGGGTGTTCATAGTGAAGAAAATTCCCTCATCCCAACGGGTTGTGCCTAGACAGGGCTTCCACTAGAACTTGGTGATACTGCTACTGAGTATTTGATAATTATAGTTTAGGATATTATGAAATTTTGGATGGGAAATGAAGATATAAATTACACCATCTATATGGGATTTAGTTGTATTGGAACTACCATTAGTTTCTCTAGAATGATATCTTAGTTTGATGAACCTGGTGGTAGTGATTGAGATAAAAATTCCCCAAACTCTATTGTATAGGTTTGGTTTCAAGCTATCACTGATACCTCATAAATCCTATCAGGGATTTATTTACAGTGGTGTGGATATAGTGTTAAATATTTTCCCAAACTAATTGTCTTGGATATGTTTTAGGAGATTTAAATGGTAGATTTTATCATGACCCATTTGATTTGGTGCAATTGTGCTCTTGTACATACTCGGTGTAATGTCATGCCATAATGAGATTCAAAATCTATCGGAATTTTTTTTCCTTCAGCCAAAACTTCATATTATTTGTTTGAAATGTTTTCCATTATTTCATGGGGACCATATTCAAGGAATTTTGGCAATACTATCCCCCCTTCATGACATATTTTAGTATTTAATGTCAGGGTATTCAATTATAATGGCTAAATATAGAATTCATTATCCAATATGCCTATTTTTTAGAGGAAATAAAATAATAGTAATCCATATTGAGGGTGTTTTATTTTTCAAGGGGTGTAGTGAATTAAAAAACCCCACACATTCCCCATCTTTAGATATTGATTTCTGATGAGGCTCTGACGATCTATTGTTGAGGAGTTATGGTGAAATGGTAGAAAGGGTGTTTTAAATTTATGTTGTGATTTTACAGTTGTAGTTTCCATTACATTATTATACATCCATGCCCATTTTAAAGAAAATTATTTTTAAGGTTTGAAGTTTTCCCACATATCCTGGATAGTGGAGGTTTCTATCATTTAACTAATGATGAGTGGCCCACATATTTTGGCATAGGCAAAGAATTTACACTTTCTTTAGATCATTTGAGATCTCATAGATAGTCTTAAAAAGGTTCCAAAAAAAGTTTGGTAAGATGTTTCTAGGAAGCTCTCTCTATATATCTATCTCAATCTCTTCATAATCATAATTACACACCTCCACCTATTCAAGTCATAGTGGTTTATTCTCATTGGTCGTTTGGTGACTATGGTGAAGTGTTGATGATAGTTGATGGGGAACTCTATATGGTTGACCCCAGTGTTTTTATAACCCATATATAAAAAGGAGTTTGAGTTTTGAGAACCTCTATATGTAGAGTTTTCTAGGAAAGGGGAGGATTTTCTATTCTGAGAGAGATATAACTATGGGGAAGTTGACCAAAATGGATTTTAGGTGTAGAAACCCTTCAATCTATCTCTACACTACAATGAGGGGGGAAATTGAAGTAATTATTGACTTTTTATTTGGTATATGAGTTGATAGAAACTTGATATATCTCATATATGCATATAATATCATCAAATACAATGGAATTGAGAAGAATAGGAATATGATATTCATTCATCATCATGGTTGGAATATGTCGACCAGCCTTTTGGGGTTGACTAGGGATATGAGCATTCTCTATGGAAATTTTTGTAATATGCGGATAACTATATGGATACATGGGAATATGATCTTTTTAAAGGGAAGAAACTAGGAGATATAGGAAAGATTATGAATTATCAAGAAGAATATGAGTATGCCTATGGGTTGTTTTGATAATATTATAGTAAAACCTGGAAGAATAAGGGATTTGAGATCGGTCCAAATATGAATTTTCTATTAGAATATTCTAATGGAACTTTGAAATTAGAGAAGGAATATGAGCCTCCTATGGTATGGCCTCTGAATGATGTTGTTGCAGTTTTTCATCAATGAAATTCGGTATTTGAGAATGTCTTATACGATCTGCTTGAATATGAATTGTTGCATTAGTGATAGTATTATCAGTCTATCACAAGGTTTTCACTTTTCTCATTTGGTGAGCCCCAGTCAGAACTAGGATATGGTCCACATCTTATCCCATTTAAGTGTTCCTCTAACTTTTTTGATAAGAGTTTGAGCATGTACTAATGAATGTGTCCCTCTCAATTAGAGAGAACCATCCAAAATGAAGATATGATCTAGGACCTATGCCTTTAGAGTATACATCCAATTCTTTTTGATTAGAATGTATTCCTATAATAAAGTTTGTTCCACTCTTTCTTGGATAGAAACAGTTGGAATGTTAACATTACCCTAGTCCAGTTCCATGTCCTTTATTGAAATATGATGATAATCCTCCTGGATGCGAGAAATAATGTAAACATTATTATGAGTAGATACCTATTTTTACTAATCAGGGTGATATGCTACTATTGTTTTTAGTATTTATATATATTCTTATCCCTATATTTTTTTATCCATGTTGAAATATGATAGAATAGTTATTTAGTTTTTTCTATATTATAGTGGTACTAAAGAAAAGTGTTCCCATGATGGTAGGCCTAGAAATTTCTTGTCAGTAACATGTAGTGGATGATATATTGGAACTAAGAAATGATATAATCCCACCCATTTTCTACTTTTTCCTGATATAATATGTTGATGGGATTCTTGCATGAGATTAGGGATATGAGCCACATCAATTAATGCTACAAGAATATATATACATATGTAGTTTGAGGCGGCTAGGATAAGAGGATTTTAGCAACCCTATCCTTTCACAAATATAATTACACAACTTTAAGAAGAATAAAGCATTATATTACTAGCCATAGATCATAATCTCTAGTGTCTTGGAAGACCAGGTACATAAAACCAAAATCATTAGATTAAATAAAACATTTATTTATTTAATCAACAAAAAGTTCTCCTAACTTCCATTGTGCTCATACATCTTCATAGGATAACCTGACGATAACATGAACAAAGGGGTGAAGTAAAAATCCTAGTAAAGGAATAAACATAAGAATAAAGCTTTAGAACATGGGTTAGAAGGCATGAAATAATTCTATAAAAAGGCAAGGAACATATGGATTCATAACAAATAAACATTTTATCATACAAACATGGAGTCATATAAATTAGGTGGAAACATAAAAAATTTCTTTAGCATGAGTCAGGGCTCGCTAAACATAGAGGACCACATGTCAAGGGTAACTACCAAGATAGTTGCACATGGTATCACGAGTCATGGATTACTTCTAAGAATATAACACATAACTTCTAAGGGGACTCAAATTTATCCAATACATTGGAGAATAATCTAGGAACACCAATCATAACATGTTCATGTATATTATTTCACCATATAGAATCATACACAATCAATAATTAATAAACATAAGGGATACACATGGTAAGAAGTGGGTATTGTAATCATTTCATAATGAATAACAAAAAAAGTATCATAAAAATGTCCATAAAGGAAAGGAATTAGATCATTCATGGATAATCATAGGGTCTAATAGTCATATTTTCTGAAAAGTTATATTAAATTTACATAATAACATGCAAAAGTGTACTTATGAAACTTTATAATTTAAACATTTTAGTGCTATTAAAAGAGAATATCAAAGTACTTTTAAAAAATAAAGGAGAATAATATTTTATATAAAACCAAATTGAACCCAAAATATTTTCATAATAAAAATAGTGGTTTTATAAAAATAATTTTGGATTAAAATCAGATTACATAGTGTACTTAAAAATGGGTAAGAATTTGGAATGTTCTCTTGAATCATGCTTTCTAAATGGGAATAATTGAGGAGGGAATCATTTAAGAACATGAACATCACAAAAAGAGAACGATGAATGGATATTGTTACATGATTTTGGATCATATAAACAACACTAATATGATGTTAATAAAATGAAATGATAACTTCATTTTGGTAGAAAGAAAGACAGATGAACCCAAAGGAACAATGAAGTTCAGATATAATCTCTTACCATATGTCCGATGATGTTATTCACATGATCTTAATATCCTGGATAACAAAATTTAATTCATTAGTTAATATTTATATTAACTCTTATACATGTAGTTTATTTATTATAACATTATTATGTTCATTCATGACCTTTTTGGTGGGTTAAGATGTTAAATTTAATTTCGGAGTGTTTATTTCTGTAGTTTTCATGATTGGTTTACTTATATAAATGTTGGGATAAAAATTTAAGGTGAGAATGGTTGAATAGAATTAGAGTTATATGTTATTTGTGAATATCTATAATATTACATGGTTATAAAATTCATTTGGTTATTTGGAGTGAAGATGAATCATTATATAAAACTTTAATGAAAACCATTTTGGTTAATTGAGAGTTTTTTTGATCACAATGAACACATTCTGATTTATAAATTGATATACTATGTAAAAAATATTTGATAACTTTATATTAGACATAATAAATATATTATATTCTTTTTAAACCATAAAAATGATTTCATGACCATAATTTTAGACGTTAAAATAAATTGAAAACCCATTATCCTTGAATATGATGAATTAACACATCTCAGATAATGTTTTCATTTATAGCGTAAAAGGATGGGAAATGAGAGATTATGATTTATAATTCCATTATAATAACAAAAATACATAAAATTTAAGGTATTGTATTTATTACACCATTTTTATGAGTAAATGTTATGATATAAATTAAAACAAAGGAACAGGAAATAAAAATAAAAGAAAAGAAAATAAGAATTTACCTTTTTAATATATCTTCTCTGAGTGCCTCTATATGAGACAGGTTTTGGTTTTTTATGATACCAAAAGATCATCTAAATAGTATATGGGATTAGAGAGATATTTTATTAGAATTTGGACTACGTACAAGGCTTGAGAGGTGTGAGGAGATGAGGTAAAGAGGGATGCTATTTATAGTCAATGAGAGGTGGGGTTTCAAATTATTTTAATCATTAGTTCAATATTTTTTCACAAGACTATGAATATTATTGATTATTGAGACAAAAAATATTAAATAGATCATGTTAGTTAAAAACAATGTCCATTTAAATCATCCATGACTCAATCATGATGCATTAATTCAATTATATAGCATTTATCGTAAATTGTCATATTTTACTATTCACCAAAAATTTAGTTATTTTAGAAAAATCTCAAAAATTTATCCCAACCTTTTTAGATGTGTAGGATTAATAAATTTACTCCATTTTATGAAAATAATTTTTTAAATATGATAAATTTAGTTTTTAATTAAATTCACAATTTACTTAAAAAATACAAATGTTAAAATTACAAATACTTTTCTAACACTTTGAAAAATTAATTAAGTTCACTTAAAATTGTAATATAATCATAATTAATAAAAATAATTATTTATGAATACATTTTATGAAATTAAATTCTATTTTAAATTATTAAAATTGTCACAAAATTTTAATTAAATATACATGACATACAAAAACACAAACACTTAATTAATATTTTTTAAAATATTTACACACATATACTATGATATATTTATATCATATTATCACTTATATGATTGATAAATTTTATTTATACCTTCATTAGTAGGGTTACTATTCAATTGCCTGATTCACTATTTACAAGGGTTATATTACTATTCCAAAGGTCAAATAACTATTTTATCGATATACGTTCTTTAACATCTAGAGATACATTTTAGTTTAATCATTATTCATTTATAATTTCTTTATTATGTACTATATGAAATAATATATGATTATACTATAATACATAAAGAAATTTCATTGATAAAACAATAGGACATTAAATTCTTCCCTTCTTAAGAAATTTATCCCTTGAAATTTCATTTTATATTCTACACTGAATACAGGTGTGGGTACTTTTACTTCATTTCTTCCTCTAGTTCCCATGTAGCTTCTATATACATAAGGTTCCGCTATAGTACGTTAACCAGGTGAGTAGTCTTGTTACGTAGAACAATATATCTACAATCCAAGATCTTAACTGGCTGCTCCTCGTAAGAAATATCTCTCTCCAATTATACCTCCTATAATGATAGTACATGTGAAGTATTGTGTATGTACTTCTTTAAGATGGATATATGGAAGAAATTGTGTACTTTTGACATAGTAGTTGTATGTTCTAGTCGATAGGCCAGAACTCCAAAATGATCAAGAATATATAGGGGTCCATTGTACCTAATTCATAGTTTCCTTTCTTCCCAATCCTCATGACCTTCTTCCATTGAGATATGAGGAGGAATACCATGTCTTAAACATTAATCTCAAGGTATCATTGATGATTTTATGCATAACTCTTTTATTGGCATTCGTATACCATGAAGTGATGATGAATTATTTTCACCTTCTCAACCATTTCCTTGACCATTTCAGGTCTAATGAGCTTACACTCATAGACTACATCCCAAAATGCTAGTGTTCAACACCTTTTCCCATAAAGGGATTCAGATAGTTCCATTCCACTACTGGAGTGGAAGTTGTTGTTGTAGGATAATTTGACCAGTAGAAGATATTGGTCCCATCTTCCTTTGATGTATAGAGAACACACTCTCAACATGTATTCTAGAATCAAAATTGATTTCTCATATTAGATATCTGTTTGAGGATGATAGGCTCTATTGAAGTTCAGTTTAGTGTTTAGATCGTGTTTGAGTCTTTTCCAGAACATTAAGGTGAATCTCAGATCATAATCAGATGCAATAGATAGTGTTACTCCAGGAATGTTGACAACCAATTATATATATATATGAATGTTTATCCAATGAGATGTCCAATTTAATTGATATAAAGTGATATGTATTTGTAAGATGATATGCAGTGAACAATATAGCATTTCTTCATCTAGATGTCCTTGGAAATTCAGTGACAAAGTCCATAGTGATGTTCTCCCACTTCCACATTCGTATTGTTAGTGGTTTCATCATCCCCTTGGTCATTTTACTTTCATCATTCACTTACTGGTATACAGGGCACATTGACTTATATTCCTCAATATCCTTGTTCATATAGTCCCACTAATAATTCTTCTGTAGATCTTGATACATCTTTCTAATCACTGGATGAATAGAAATTGTTGATCTATGTGTGTCATTCAGAATCTCTTTTTGTATCTTTGGATCAGATGGTATATATAATCATGAACCAAATATTGTGACTCCATCCTTTTTATTCTTTAACATATAGGATTTCCCATTTTTGATAGATTCTACTTTTTTCTGATGTTTCACATCATTTCATTGAGCATCCTTTATTTTATCCTTGAGGGGTGGCTGAGAAATCATTTGAGAAAGGATTTATGATTTTCTACCTTAATGATCCTTGTGTATATCCTCTTAAAATAAAAAATAATTGATCCTTTTCAATTTTCATCATTGATAAAGATTCTAGATCCTTTCTTCTTTGATATTCTGTCACCTTATTTTCCTTACAGAGATGGTAGAGGATTGAGTTGTCATAATCCTTAATGATATCTAACCATATTAATTGGTTAATATTAAGATATTTATAAGTGAATATATTTTTAAGACTCTTGTGATTATAATATATCTCAAACTTCTCCCTGTAGAGATAATATTGCTTCATTTTTAACACAAATATCACAGTCGACAACTACAGATCATGCTTGAGATAATTTTTCTCATGGAGTTTTTGCTACATTGAGGCATAGGCTACCACTTTATCATGTTGCATAAGCACACAACATAAGACCTTTATTGAAGAATCACTATACACCATAATGTGTAATACTCTTATCTGGTGTGTAAGTACTGTCATAGTGATTATCCATTTTTCGAGATACTTAAAGCGTTACTCACTTTATTGAGTCCATACGAACTTCACTCCCTTCTATGTCATCTTGGTCATTGGGTTTGACAACAATGAGATGTTCTTAAAAAACATCGATAATAGATGAGTAAACCTAGAATGCTTCAGGTCTTCATTACTGATGTTGGCATGGGCCATTATTCAATTGAATTTATCTTGGAAGGGTAAAAAAATTTCCTTTTCTAGTGATAAAATTCCTCATTAATGATACTTCCTCAATCTAGAAATCACATTCACTATACATTGTTTAATTCTTCCCCCTTCTCATAGTCATCATCTTAGTATTCAAATGCTCATCATGTTCAACCTTTCTCTTTGAGTATATCATATTATCATCGATAATGATAGTCATATTTTTTTCGAGGTAATCTCTAAAAACACTATTTATTAAATCCATGAATATTTCATGAGAATTACTGATTCTAAAGGGTATCACTATGAACACATAGTGTCCATACCTTATTTGAAAGGAATTTTTTGGAATATATTCCTTCCTCCCCATTAATTGGTGATATTATGAATAAAGGTCTACCTTAGATAAATAATAGTCCACACATATCTGATAAAAAAAGACATATATCCAAGGAATGGGATACTTGTTATTTATAGATATTTTATTGAGATCATTATAATTAATGTAGAGGCACATTGATCCATCCTTCTTCTTAAAAAACAAGACATGTTCACCCCTTGATGAAGTACTCAAGCAAATATTACCCTTCTCCAGACTCTTTTATAAGGGATTCTTTAGATCTTCTATATCAATAGTGTCCATTCAATTAGGTATCATTGATATAGGTAGATATTTAGAAATAATTTCAATTGATAACTCAACCTCTCGATTAGGAGGAAGAGCAGTAAATTCTTTAGGTAATAAATCAATGTAATCCCTCACGATGGGAATACCACCAATAAGTATCATCTCCATTATCTCAATCATTTTAGCATGATATTCTTTCATAAAAGGTTACATTGTCCACACTTGAAATGATTATTCTGAAGGTGATTAATCTTCCTCTTTACACTTGTGCCATATTGGATGATACTCTGGGGTGTGAAGAATGATCTCCACTTCCTAACATTTAATGTTAGATTTTTATAAACAGATCTAATCCGTTCCCAAAATAGAATCAAAATTTACCAGAGTAAGTATGAAATTATTTTTGGGAGGCTCATTCCAAAAACATTTACTGGGGAGGTGTTATAAACCTTTGATTCAATAATATCTCTATTCTCTTTTCAAACATATAACTCAATCTCTAAATTTTGAGGTAGTGTTTGAATTGTTTTACAAAACATGAAATATATGAAAGAAATGCATATAACTAAGATCAAATAGTAAATTCACCATTATTCAATAAATATGATAAAACACATTTTAAATGAGTATTTTATTGATAATAAATAATAACATTTCATGAAATTGTGTTAAATATGTTTATTTATAAAATATTTGTGATTAAATCATCCATTTGAAAATTTGATTGAAATTCCAGTTTTAACCTTTATAGTTTACTGTAGTATTTAGAAGATAAATATTTTAATAGTTATTATTTTAAATGAAATTTTGGGAATGTGTTCCTGACATAATGGGATAAAACTTTTGTTCATGAAATTAGATCTAAAACGTGAATTCAGTTGGACTAAATGGACCATGAAGTCAAATGTGGGTTAGACCTGCCAGATTGGACAATAGTTATGTATTTGGGCCATAACTTCTTCATCTGAGATTATATTGGGCCCAAATTTTGAGATGATCTCTATAACCCAATTGTTAAAAAATAATTATGCTGTAAGAATAGATGGTTCATGCATTTTGGAGGACAAAGGCATTGTGAAATTTGGATTAAAATATTTGGCCGAGATTCTTCATTCACACAGGAAACCTCTTTAAACCTAGCCTCCCATCCACTCTATAAATTAGTTTTTTTCTCTTTTGGAGGGGTTGGGGATGTGAATTGGGAAGCTGAGGCCTAGGATAAGTGAATCAACTCCAATTCTCCAACCATTTTAGTAAGGGTATCTCTTGAAGCAAGGATCCCTTTGACGAAGCCTTCTTCTTCTTCTTCTTCTTCTTCATGTTGTAATACTTTTGTTTGTGTAATAGAATCCTTATTTATTCATTAATTTATTCTATTTTACTCTTTTTTTTATTTATCTCTATCATTATTCTTCCTATTTGGGCTGGAAATCAAGATTAGAAACGAGATTGGGTATACCCTCTCTAAATTCTTGTGAAAGAAAAACATTTCTACGATGACTACACCACCCATAGAAGCGTAGTTATTTTTAGTAATTGATCAACCTATTACCTTATTCATTAATTTATTTTGAATAAATTAGATACTATAATTCCTTTAATATGATCTATGAATTGAATTTTAAAATTATAATAAACTATTCATGCAATTGAACAATTAACCCAAAAACATGCGAGGTCGAGAATCCGCGTGAACTGTGAGAGTGTAAACTTAATCGGTAAAACAAGACCACATGGGATAAATTTGTAGTGCTAAAATATAATCGATAAACTCAATTATTACTCATTTCCTAGAATGGACATGTGATTTAATTCAACATTGACCATAAGTTAGATTTTTAACATTAATAAAAGCAGGGTGTCGGGATTTCTTGTTTCAAATCTAGCCTAGGATTTAATTATTTTCATCTTAGTTGTTAAGTTAATTCTCATAGGGTTCGGGGGTTAACCAATTAAGGGATAATAATGAAGTAGATATTGATTTAAATTATAATGATAAATAATTGAATTAATAGGAAGAGTTATATCAATTACAAATTTTAAATATTTTCTAAAAAAACATCTTTGTGTTGTGTCATTTTAATCGAAAATCATTTCAAAAATAAAAACAAAACAAAACAAAATATTCTTCCAGAAAACATATTCCTAATTTATAAACTATAAAAAACCCCAATAATTTTAATTAGTATTATTATTTCTTTTTATTTTATTTTCAAAATACCTTTAATATTTTGTTAAATTTACTTCCTCCTTTGAGAGACGACCTTGGTCAGCCACTCAAATGCACCTAAAATAACCCGATACCGAATATCATTTGAGAGCACCCACGACAACGCCTTTTCAAATTGGAATTGTTTCCAGGGAGGCAAGTAATTATTTCAACCAATTAAGGTTATTTATTTTATTTAACATTTTAATCACTTATTATCTTATTTCTTCCTTCTTTAACCAATCTGATTTTTTTTCTTTCTTCTTCTTCTTAAATTTTCTTCTTCTTCTTTTTAGACAATCAACTCAAACTTATCATTTTTATTTCACTATAGTGCACATTTATTATTTTAATTTTTATTTTATTTATGGAACTAACTAATCCTAAGTATATTTTATTTCCTGATCCTGAGATTGATGTATTCAGGCTTGAATCAAACATTCTTAGTCTATGGGATGTTTAAACATTCAATCAGTTGAAGAATTCTTCCACTCCCAAAACGTTGAAATTATAAGCAATTAAAATTAAAACATAATACAAGAAATAATGGATGAAAATAATTGAAATTAATTTAATAGAACCATTTTTTAATTGGCTTCACCTGATATTAATTACCAACCAAATTTCATTGCATACCCAAATCTCGAATCAGACATTGAAATAAAATCTAGGTTAATCCACCTACTTTTAAATTTTCATGGCATCTCTAGTGAGGATCCCAATAAATATTTAAAAGAATTTAATGTGGTTTTCTCAACCATAAAACCAAGAAATTTTTCAGAATATTAACTCAAACTAATATCATTTCCATTATCACTTGATAGAGCTTGAAAATATTAGAGGTATTATTTAGAAACTGACGATGTAACTTGTTGGAATGATTTGAAACCTATTTTCATAAAAATATTTTTTCCATTATCAAGGACCAATTCCATTCATAATGAGATATCAGGGATGAAGCAAGCCTAGGGGATTCAATGTATGAGTATTGGGAGTGATTGAAGAAGTTGTGCGCAAGCAATCCGCATAACCAAATCCGTGAGTAACTCTTCATCCAATACTTCTATGAACAAATCACACCAATGGAGATGAGAATGGTAGATGCTGTGGCTGGAGGAGAATTGTTGGACAAGACACCAGTAGCTACACGTTCATTGATTGAAAAAAATGGCCCAAAACTCCCAATAATTTGGCGATCGAGGTACACCACATGTCAGAGGAGTACATCAGATAAATCCATTGTCTCTTGAAATTTATTTGATTGATACCAAGTTGGTAGAATTGAAAAATATGATGAGATAGATTTCTTTGGATCAAAAAACACCCCAACCCTCTCCTTAAAGGCCCTGTGGAATTTTCACTAAAACATGCCACCCAACTGACTGTTGCCCATAACTACAAGAGACGGAGGATTGCACAACAATATTCATAAAGAGACCATATCAGCAACAACAACAGATGTATCCCCAAAAGAATTTTGATTCATTTTCTCCAAAAAACAACCAAGGTTTGAAGGATCAATTAGACATGAGGTCTAGCTCTGGACAACAACAAAGGACCCATTTTCTAGAAAACATCCAGTAGCCTCCGCCTTACCAACATGGGTTCCAACAACCGCAAAGGAGATTTGAAGCCCAAGCATCAAAAAGCAAACAAAAATGGAATCCCCTACCCAAGGTTGATTCTAACACTGATGATATTTTGAAACAAATTGTTCTTAATCAATAGAATGAGTTGAAGAGTCTGGGTTTGGATTTGAGAGGGTTGAAGACACAAATGATCCAAATTGCCATTGATCTCCAAATACCGGTAAGTAAGAAATCCCTAAATCTTCCTTCCCAACCTACTCTAAACCCCAAGGGAAATTTCAGTGCCATCACATTGAGATGTGGGAAGAAAAAAATGATACATCTACACCTATCGTTCCACCGAGATTCACCTCAACCCTAGAGAAGACCCATTTAAAACCAGCTGATGAGAAACCCAAGGGGAAAGATAAAGGTAAGATAAAGATTAATGATGATCCTATTAAACCCCTTACCTTTCCAAATAGGGTTGTACAAACCCAGAGGATGGATGATGAGGTGATGAAAAAATATGTTTTGGATAAATTCAAGATTGTGGAGATGAACATCCCTCTACTTTAAGCCATGAAGAAAATACGACGGTATGTGAAATTTTTAAAAGAAATCTGTACCAATTGAAAAGGGATCATGGGAAATGACAGGATCAATTTTGGATGGAATGTGTCATCACTTATTACACCAACTCTAGCAATTCCAAAAAAGTGAAAGGATCCCGGGACATTCACCATACCATGCACCATAGGGGAGTTACATTTTTTTGATGCTTTTTGTGATTTAGGAGCTTCCATAAATGTGATTCCTCACTCTAGATTATTTTCATTACAGGTTGATGAGTTGAAGCCGACAAGAGTGGTGGTGTTGTTGGATAATAGAGCCACAACATATCCAATATGAGTACTTGAGGAGGTACTTGTTTGGGTAAGAGACATGATATTCCTAGTAGATTTCTACGCTCCTAACATGGAGGATGATCTGGTAAGTTATCATTCTACCATTATCTTAGGTTGGACTTTCCTAAATACTGCAATAACTATCATAAATGTCATTGAGGGTACACTTTCCATGGAATTTGGAGTTGAAATTGTGATATTTAATGTTATAGAATCCATGAAGTACCCCTCAGAGGACCATTCTGCATTTGTTATCTCCCATTTTGAACCACCAAATAAAAAACACATGGAATTTGATTGTCCTATGATTAAGGAGATTATTATCATTGGTTCTAGTTTTATGTTTAAGAGTAATTACACACCAATTTTTAATTTACAATACTCTATGAGATTTAATTTTGAAATAGATTAAAATTTTGATTTTGATAATGTTCAATCTGGTTATGACATGGTTGTGGAGTATACTGATGGATTTAATGCTTTATTCTCTGATTTTAATGATGTACATTCTGATACTGATGTTCATTGTGCACATATTTTAATTCCTTCAATTTATCAATCCATACATCAACCCCTACATTGGAACTCAATCCATTAACACAAAATATAAAATAATAATACTTTTTAAGTGGTGATAAATAACCAATTATATTTTATAACAATATCCCTTTTAAAAATTAATAAAAACTTTTTGAATATTTTGAGGGAGAACATCCAGGAAATTGAGTGGAACTTGGATGATATATCAGGTGTTAGCCCCTCTATTTTCATGCATACGATTATTTTAGAGAATGGGGATAAACTAGTTAGGCATCCACAAATGAGACTCCATCCAAAACGTTTTTAGGTTGTTAAAAAAGAGGTTGAAAAATTGTTCGAGGCAGGTATAATCTATCCCATTTCAAATTCCCAGTGGGTGAGTCCTATTCAGGTTTGTGCCTATGAAAAGTTGTGTTACTGTAGTTGAAAATGAGAAAGATGAGTTAGTTCCAATGAGGGTCAAAATCAGTTAGCGTGTGTGTATTGGTTATAGGAAACTAAATCAAACCACTTGCAAGGACCATTTCCCCCTCCCATTTATTTATCAAATGCTTGAGAGACTAGTTGAGAAGACACATTATTGTTTCTAGGATGGATTTTATCGATATTTTGAGGTTCCTATAGCTCCATATGATCAAGAGAAGAGAATATTAAATTTTTCATTTGGCACATTTTCTTACCAGAGGATTCCATTTGGAATTTTCAATTCCCCAGATACCTTCCAAAGATGCATGTTGAGTGTTTTTTATGATTTTCTTGAGACCCGCATAGAGTTTTTTATGGATGTCTTTATAGTATATAGATCCTTATTTGATAAATTACTATGTAGTGTAGGAAAGGTGTTGAATCGATGCATTGAGAAGAATCTGGTCTTGATCTTTGAAAAGTGTCATTTCATGGTAGAGTATGGAATTGGGTTAGGGAATGTAGTGTCAAAACATGGGATAGAGGTTGATAGATATAAGGTAGATAACATTTCATCCTTAACCTATTCTTTATGTATTCGTGATGTTAGATCTTTCCTATGAAATGTAGGGTTTTATCATCACTTCATCAAATATTTTAGTAAGATTTATCTTCCTTTGTCGAGATTACTTCAAAAAGATTTTGATTTTTTTGTTTGATGATTCATGCAGGGTAGCATTTGATGAGAAAAATATGTGTCATACCACTCCACCGATCATACAACTCCCACAATGAGACATTAATTTTGAGATTATGTGTGATGCATCCAACTTTGGAATTGAATTTTTCTTATTATAGAGGGTGGATGGATGTACACATGTGATTGCCTATGCATCAAAGACACTGGATTCCACCCAATAAACTAAACTACTACATAAAATGAGTTTCTTGCCCTCATATTTTCATTAGATAAATTTTGTTCATATTTATTGGGCTCTAAAGTAGTTTTTTTGACCATGTAGCTCTAAGGTACATTTTGAAGAAGCCAGATGTGAATCCCAGGCTAATTCGATGGATGTTCCTTCTTCACGAATTAGAAATTCAGATAAAGGGAAAGAAGTGGTCAGAAAACCAAGTGGCAAACCACATGAGTAGGATTACTCACACACTAGAGGCTAACACCTTGGCCTGAGTACCACTTAGGGGTACTTTTCCTGAAGAGAATATTTATTCCATCTCAGGTACGCATCATTGGTATGTTGATTTAGTGAACTACCTTGTTGCATCTTAAATACCATCAAATCTAAAGGAACATCATGTCCAAAAATTAAAATGTGAGTCTCAGTATTATGTGTGGGATGATCCATACCTCTGGTGTCACGACTCGTCCTCGGGGCCCATGTCGTGACTACCCCAAGCCCGCCTTCCATAGGCCAGGGGCTGGCGACTAGCACCAAGGCGTAATTCTCGGTAAAGAGGGAAGGCATTGCCCTTGTAAGGTAAACAAACACCACAGAGAAAGGAAGCAGTAGAAGTAAACACTAAGTAAAAACTGAGTACAACAGTAAGTGAGGAAAAGTAAGTGGGCCAGTATACAAACCCAAACTGAAAGTAAAGTACAACTGGGAGGCAAAACAACAACTGAAAAGTAAAGCCACAACGTTGAGCTGTCCACTGGAAATACCACCTGAAGGGTGAGTACAGATAGCCTCCACAACTCCTCAGGTCCATCCATCTGCTCCGAGAATGTCCTATCCAGTGGTCCACCTCCAAGTACCGTCCTGCTCCGCAAGCCTCAACCACGATCAGCACTGTCCGTCGTCTGCAACCAACACAACGTAGTGCGAGCATAGCCCGTCCAGGGGTGAGTATCAGCTACTCAGTAGGGACCCCGAGACCCCCGAAGGTCTCCCAAAATCCATAAAGGAAAGATACAATCACAGTAACATTCGACCCTGCTTAGGTATATGCCCATACATATACCTAAGTCATCAATTCTCGTTTGGTTCCAACATCCGAGCCAAAGTACAACCCAGTCCACACAGGAAAGAAAAACGTAAATCCACACAGGATAGCACAACACAATCCACATAGCAAATCAAAACAGGATTCAGATCACATAGGTATACTTCTTCGTATGATGATAGAGATTATCAGATATATCCACTGATTAATCTAAGCCGTAGGACCCACAAAGGATCGATAGGTACTAACCCCCGTAATGACCCACAAAGGATCTGACCCAAACAAGATCAATAGGTAACTAACCCCTGCAATGACCCACAAAGGATCTGACCCACACAAGATCGATAGGTAACTAACCCCCGTAATGACCCACAAAGGATATGAGCCACACAGGATCGATAAGTAACTAACCCCCGCAAAGACCCACACAGGATCAGACCCACACAGGATCAGACCCACACAGGATCTGTAGGCGCTGGCCCACACAGGACCGCTGAGCACTGACCCACACAGGATCAGACCCACACAGAATCGGTAGCACTGATCCACGTAGGATCGCTGAGTGATGTAGTCGTTGCCGTCGAATCCATTGAGGATCTCTGTATAGTCGTCGTCGTAGTCGCAACCAGCTCTAGGGTTCCCGCACACAGCAAGCTCGTTTGGGAGGGTCCACTCCACAAGCCGAGGGGCTGATACATCAACTGACACATAGTCCGAAGTTGATGTATCCAAAAGTTCTGTATCGCCAACAGGAACTCAACGTCACAGACGACGCGTCAATCGGACGCCCGGTCTGAGAGTTATTGGCCTTTTCGTCCAAGGGGCCCAGTTGTTTTTTAAGTGAAAACCAACTCGACCGTACTCCACCTGCATCCAAACCTCGGGCGAAGTAAGCCAAAAGATCTGTATCACTTAGAGGAATCCATCAAAGTCGACGGCACGTCAATCGGACGTCCGGAGCTCAAGTTATAAGTGTTTCCGCTCCGAGGTCCTGGTTGGTTTCGTGTGCGAACCAACCCGGCTGAACCCCAAAATTCTCCGAAACCTTGAGTGTAATATGTCGAAACGACCGTCTTGATCCAAGGACCACATCGCCACTGACGGTGCGTCGATCGAAGGTCCGTAGCCCAAGATATGGGCAAAAGACCGAAAGGGGTCCGAAAACGGGGGGTTTGGGCCCGGACCGACCCGACCCAACCCCCCTGGGTCGACCCGACCTAGGTCCGACCCAGTTGGGCGTGACCCGGCCCAGCTGGTGTGGCCCGACCCGGCCTGGGCGCGACCCGGCTGGCACTGGCCGGGTGGCCAGTGGGTCAGCTCGGTCGTTACGGCCAAGCGAAGCGGGGGGTGCGCTGCCCCCGCGTGGAGAGACCGCGACCCCGCGTGGGGCCTCCCTTGCCAGCGGACGCGGCCGGTGGCCGCGTCCCGCTCCCTCCGGTCCCGCGCGTCCGCGGGACCGTGGCCTGCAGCTGGGGCTTTAGCCTCGGCGGCTCCTCCTGGCGGCGCACCGGGCGCTGCCCACACCTGCCGCCGGCACCGCCGTGCCGGTGAGGCGCGCCGGCGGGCTGCTCTGCGGACCACCGGATGAGTTCCGATGGTCGGAATTGCATGCCGTCTTCGCCAATGGCCCTCCCGGGGCCCGTACTTCACTACGAGGACCTCACATCACCCGTGCGGCCTGCTTTATTGTCTCCCTCCAATCTGCTCACCAAGAACGAAGAGTCGGTAGGTTCGGACTTGTTCGTTGGTCCACACCCACCGTGTTAGCAGTTTTTAAAAAGTCTTCCGACAAATATTTTAAACATATTATGTGGGTATAAAATCACAAGATTAAGAATTCACCATTTGAAATCAAGTCGAGGATATAATTCATGAAGAATTAAAAGAACCGCAACCCCCTACCTCAATAGGTTGTTGATCGAAGATTGTCACGGGGAAGGAACGTCGTGGAAGAAGCGTCACGGAAGGAGGATTGTCAATGTCATGGTACACGACATCACGTCATTGATCTCCGAGGGTTCGGTGCTCTTTATCTCCCTTCGTCGGAGGTCGGCGTTATTCGTCGGCGATGATGCGTTCTTCGCGTTCTTCGCGAAGGAGGATGAAGATCTTCAAGATTTAGAGTTTCTCCAAATCCTCTCAACAAGCCACCCTCAAGTAAAACAAGTGTTGGTCTTATTTTATTCCTGATGCCAACAATTAGATATTCAAAGATAAGTAACGAACAATTAATTCGATGAATTAATTGTAACGACTTAACTGCCCAATTAATAGGGGCATTTAGTATTTAAGTAAAATCACCGGTTGACTTTATTAAAAAGAGGTTTTCGCGGGTGCGTTACTTAGAGGGGAAGAAATGGTGGGGCTCATGTGGGCCCCCCCTCAAAAATATCCTACCAAGTGGGTGGGATATCGTGGGTCCCACCTTATCCGCTTAACCTGGCTTAAGTGGCTTTAAGTGGCTTTAAATAAAATAAAATAAAGTGTCGCACCACTTTTATTTTATTTCTTAACTTAACCCCAAAAATTAAAAACCACACCCGAGAAAACGCAACTCCAGAAAAGGCGTTTCTAAGAAAATACCAGCGCTGAAATTCCATCGGTGCCCTCGAAATTCGATTCCGAGCACCAATTCAAAAGTTTGAAAAACCCACTTGTTCGTTCACTGAATGTACCCGAGCCAAACTTCGGAAAATGATTCCGGGCACACCGGGCCTCAGAATCAGGTGCCGTCAGAAACTTCGTTCTTGTAAAATTCCAAAGAAAATTAAGAAAAAAATTTCCTTGAATTTTATGGGTCTTTACATCACTCTCACCTCATGGATTTACGTCCCCGTAAAGATACATCATAAACTAGGGAAACAAATGTGGGTACTGAGCACGCATCTGAGCCTCCCGCTCCCAAGTGCTCTCCTGGAGGTTTCTGTGCTTCCCTATGATGCGCACTAGAAGAATTGACCGTCCATATAGGACACGCTCATGTCGATCCTCGATCTCCACCGGGACCTCCACAAATGTCTCCCCATCATCAATGTCTAGCTCCCCATGGTCAATGATATGCGTCGGGTCGTGCACGTATCTCCTCAGGTGAGATACGTGGAAGACGTCGTGCACTCGGTGCAACTGAGGTGGTAGAGCCAGGTGATAGGCCACCTCGCCAATCCTGGTGAGGACCTGGAATGGTTCGATGAAGCATGGAGACAACTTGCCGCCTCAGCCAAATCTCCATAATCCACGTCGAGGTGAGACACGCAAGAAGATGTGGTCTCCATCCTCGAACTCTAGTGGCATCCGCCTCCTGTCAGCATAGGACTTCTGCCAGCTCTGAGCTGTCCTCATCCTCTCTCGGATGATCTGGACCTTCTCTTTCGTGGCCTGGACCATCTCCGGTCCCACAAGTGCTGACTCTCCAGGGTCTGTCCAGCACAAAGGAGATCTGCAAGGTCGGCCGTACAACGCCTCTTATGGTGCCATCCTGATGGTGGAGTGGTAGCTGTTATTGTATGCAAACTCCACCAAGGGTAGGTGGTCCTCCCAGCTACGACCAAAGTCGAGGACACATGCGCAGAGAATGTCCTTGAGAGTCTGTATGGTCCTCTCCGTCTGACCATCTATCTGAGGGTGAAAGGCGGTGCTCAAACATAGTTGCATTCCAAAACGCCTCCTACAACCCCTTCCAAAGCCAGGAAGTAAAGTGAGCATCTCGATCGGAGACAATAGATGATGGAACACCGTGAAGTCGTACAATATCCTGAATATAGAGGCATCCCAAGCTCTCCCCTGATCCATGCTCTCTAATGGGTAAGAAGTGAGCCGACTTGGTGAGTCGGTCGACAATCACCCAAATGGAGTCGTGACCTTTGGAAGTGCGTGGAAGTCCAGTCACGAAGTCCATGGATATCCCATACCACTTTCACTCTGGTACCTCCAAGGGTTGTACCAAGCCTGCTGGTACCTGATGCTCTGCCTTCACCTGCTGGGAGGTGATGCATCGAGAAACGAACTCTGTCACAGCCTTCTTCATGCCCAACCACCAGTGCTGTCATCTGAGATCCTGGTACATCTTCACCACTCCAGGATGTACCACTAAAGGAGAAGTGTGAAACTCTCTCAGCACCTCCTCTTGTAAAGAAACTGGTACCAAGGTACGTCCTCTTAAAAGGACGTCGTGCTCTACTCCAAAGGAGAAACCATCAGGTGCCTGTCCTGAGGATATCTGTGCACGCCGCGTCTCACAGTCAGCATCCCCACGCTGTGCCTCTCTGACCCACTACAGTAGTGGAGGGGTGACTATGAGAGACTGAAGGAAGGATGCTCCATCTCTATCCACGAAGGATATCTGCAAAGTGGCTAGCTGCTCTGTCACCTCCTCAAGTAGCTGAATGCCCGTCCTCCTATTGAGATCATTGGCTACTACGTTCCCCTTCCCAGGAGTATAGACTATCTCAAAGTTATAGTCCTGTAGGAACTTGAGCCATTGCTGCTATCTCAGGTTCAGGTCCTTCTGAGAGAAGATGTACCTGAGACTCTGATGGTTAGAAAAGACTATAAAGCGCTCGCCCATTAGATAGTGCCGCCATGTCTTCAGAGCGAAGACCAATGCTACTAACTCCAGGTCATGGGTAGCGTAGTTCTACTCATGTGGCCTCAAATGATGTGATACATAGGTGATCACTGTCCGCTCCTCTATCAGGACACATCCGAGTCCGGTCCCTGATGCATCGCAGTAGACTACGTACCCTACTCCCTCCTTTGGAAGTTTCAAGATAGGGGCACTGGTCAAACTCTGTCTCAGCTTCTGGAAGCTCTGCTAACATCTGTCTGACCACACAAAGGGTTTCCCCTTCTTCGTCAAAGCTGAGAGTTGTGCCACAACTCTGGAGAAGTCTGGCACAAATCTCTGGTAGTATCCATCTAGTCCCAAGAAACTCCACACCTCCATCACACTCCTAGGTGGCTACCAAGCTAGCACTGCCTCAATCTTCACAGGATCCACCGCAAATCCCGCCTCAGAGATGACGTGTCCCATGAAGTGGACCTCACATATCCAGAACTGACACTTCGAGAGCTTTCCATAAAGCTGGTGCTCTCTGAGTGTGTCTAGTACAACCCGCAAGTGGTAGGCATGCTCCTCCTCAGTCGTCGAGTATATCAAAATGTCGTCGATGAAGACCATGACAAATCGATCGAGGTATGGCTGAAAGATCCTGTTCATGAGGCCCATGAACACTTCTAGAGAATTGGTTACGCTGAATGGCATAACCAAGAACTCATAGTGGCCATACCGATATCATAAGGCCATCTTCTGCACGTCCTCGTCCTGAACTCTGAGGTGATGATAGCCTGACTTGAGGTCTATCTTTGAGAACCACCATGCTCCCTTGAGCTAATTGAAGAGGTTATCAATCCTCAGTAGTGGATACTTATTCCTCACTATCACCTGGTTTAGGTGACGATAGTCGACACAAAGTCTCAAGCTCCCATCCTCCTTCTTGGCGAACAATATCGGGGAAGCCCAGGGTGAAACACTGGGTCAGATGAATCCCTTGCCCTATGAGTCCTCCAACTGTACCTGTAGCTCTCAAAGCTCGGCGGGAGCCATCCGATATGATGGGGTGTATATCAGGGTTGTCCTGGGGTACATATCAACATAAAATTATACCTCTCTGCGAGGATTTAGTCCTGGAACGTCGTCGGGAAAGACGTCCGCATACTGATCCACCACTGCAACAAAAACTCAGACTCCGCATGTCAACTGCTCCTAGGATGAGGCTAGCCAACTGATGAGTGATGGGCTGTCCTCTCTTCTGCGGATGACCATCATGTGCTGCAAAGGCTCCCTTCTCGCCGGTGAAGGTGAACCTGCTCCCGTCGGTGCGTACACATCGCACCTTTCACCTAATACAGTCAATCTGAGAATGGAATGTAGATAACCAATCCATGCCCAAGATGACGTCGTAAGGCCTCGACGCCGCTACAAAAAGATCCCAGCCGAAGCTCTCGCCTCCTAGAGTAAGATCACACTGTCGTCACCAGTGCGTAATCGTCGAGTCTGATCCCGTAGGAGTCTATATCCATAAGGATCAAGCCAACGGCTCTGTCGGAATCTCCGAGCTCCGAACAAGGGAAGCAGCTATGAAAGAAAGACTCGCTCCTGTGTCTATAAGAACTGCAAAAAGGGTGGAATAGACACAGATAGTACCTCGAATCATCTCGGGCGTGCCGTGGTCGTAGGCCTCCGCTGCCTGGAGCTGTGCCTCTCTCTGCCCGCCAGCTCCCTGTGGCCGGGGTGGACCTCCTGGTGGTGGTGGTGGTAGAGCCTCAAAGCATCTCCCACCACCTGCTGCTCGACCATCTCTTCTGCCTCGTTTTCCTACTCCCTGCGGACCGCCACGGTTAACCCTCTGCCTCTGACTGGGTGGCCCCTCAACCGTCTGCTGCTCCTCGACATGGTGGGTCCGGTAGTCACGAGCCATGTGACCCTGCCCGCCGCATGTGTAGCACTGTCTGCCTCTCGAAAGACTGGCTTCACGCTGTGTGCCCCGCACTACTGAGCCAGTGTCCTGAGGTCGTCTGCCTGAGGGTCTGGTCTGCCTGGACCCATGAGTCATCCGTCGACTACCTGCTGTAGAAGACTCTGCTACGTGCCGCCCCGCGGTAGGTCTCGTTGCTAATGAAGGCTCAGCAAGGAAGCTCTCGATCAAAAGGGCTCACTCTAGTACTCCTCCCTAAGTCGGAATGCTCAGGGAAATCAGTGATGCCCTGATCTCATGCCTCAATCCCTGATCAAAGGTCTGGGCCTGAAAGAATGGGTCCCGTACCATGTCTGTTGAGTAGCACGAGAGATCGGTAAATCTGGCCGAGTACTGGGCGACCGTCTAGCTGCCCTACAGCAGCTATAAAATCTCCTGGATGTGCACCGCATGGAGGGTGGCTGGGATGAACTCTGAGAAAAAGAGGCTCTCAAAGTCCGTCCAGAGGAGAGATGCCTCATCGTGCACCTGGAGCATCAAGCTCCACCATCTACCTGCTGCCGCGTGCAGTAGGCTCGCTGCGAGGATCACCATGAGGTCTGCTGGTGTCCTCACTAACCTGAAAACCCGTACGACTGCCTCCAGCCAGTCCTCGGCTGCCTGGGGGTCCGTCTCCTCGCGGAACCTGTGCGGTCGCTGGCGCTGAAACTCGTGTAGTGCACTAAGGTGATGTGCATCGTCAGCGGGCGGGACTGGTAGCATCGGTGACTCGGTGGGTAGTGGTACCACCGGTGCCTCTGCTATCAAAGGGCCCCGTACTGAGGCCTCATCGCTCGGTGGGCTGTCATCACGCACAACTCTTGGAACCCTAGCTGGCTGCCATCGTGGGGCCATCCTAAAAAGGAACAGGTGCGCCACAGTCAAAAAATATACATTGTGAGCTGACATAAAGTAATCACAATGAAAACTTGAAACACACATGCAATCAATGATTTTGTGCATTAATTCGGAAATCAGAAGTCTGGGTCCTGGTGTACAGATACGTCGGCCACCACACCAACACTGGACTCCCTGGACTGATAACCACACCGAATACGCTTAACACTATTGCTTCACATAGAAAAAGATCAGAGTCCAAAGTTCTGTGGTAGAACCGAACTCCTATGACACCAATTTTTGACAACCCGTCCTCAGGGCCCGTGCCGTGACTACCCCAAGCCCGCCTTCCATAGGCCAGGGGTTGGCGACTAGCACCAAGGTGTAATTCTCGGTAAAGAGGGAAGGCATTGCCTTTGTAAAGTAAACAAACACCACAGAGCAATCAAGCAGTAGAAGTAAACACAAAGTAAAAACTGAGTACAACAGTAAGTGCGGAAAAGTAAGTGGGCTAGTATACAAACCCAAAATGAAAGTAAAGTACAACTGGAAGGGAAAACAACAACTGAAAAGTAAAGCTACAACGTCGAGCTGTCCACTGGAAATCCCACCTGAAGGGTGAGTACAGATAGCCTCCACAGCTCCTCGAGTCCAGCTGTCTGCTCTGAGAACGTCCCGTCCAGTGGTCCACCTCCAAGTACTATCCTGCTCCGCAAGCCTCAACCACGATCAGCGCTGTCCGTCGTCTGCAAACAACACAATGTAGTGCGGGCATAGCCCGTGCATGGGTGAGTATAAGATACTCAGTAGGGACCCCGAGACCCCTGAAGGTCTCCCATAATCCACAAAGGATAATCCACAAAGGAAAGATACAATCACGAAGTAACATTCGACCCTGCTTAGGTATCTGCCCATACATATACCTAAGTCATCAATTCTCGTTCGGCTCCAACATCCGAGCCAAAGTACAACCCAGTCCACACAGGAAAGCAAAACGTAAATCCAAACAGGATAGCACAACACAATCCACATAGGAAATCGAAACAGGATTCAACTCACACAGGTATACTTCTTCGTATAACGATAGAGATGATCAGATATATCCACTGATTCATCTAAGCCGTCGGACCCACAAAGGATCGATAAGTACTAACCCCTGCAATGACCCACAAAGGATCTGACCCACACAGGATCGATAGGTAACTAACCCCCGCAATGACCCACAAAAGATCTGACCCACACAGGATCGATAGATAACTAATTCCCACAATGACCCACAAAGGATCTGACACACACATGATCGATAGGTAACTAACCCCCGCAAAGACCCACACAGGATCGGACCCACATGGGATCTGTAGGTGCTGGACCACACAGGACCGCTGAGCGCTGACCCACACAGGATCAGACCCACACATGATCGGTAGCACTGATCCACGTAGGATCGCTGAGTGCTGTAGTCGTCGTCGTTGAATCCACTAAGGATCTCTGTACATTCGTCGTCGTAGTTGCAGCCAGCTCTAGGGTTCCCGCACACAGCAATCTCGTTCAGGAGGGTCCGCTCCACGAGCCGAGGGAATGATAAATCAACTGACACATAGTCTAGAGTCGAAGTATCCAAAAGTTCCGTATCACCAATAGGAACTCAACGTCACAGACGTCGCGTCAATCAGACGCCCGGTCTGAGAGTTATTGGCTTTTTCGTCCCAGGGGCCCGGTTGGTTTTTAAGTCAAAACCAACCCGACCGTACTCCACCTGCGTCCAAAACTTGGGCGGAGTAAGCCAAAAGATCCGTCTCACTTAGAGGAATACATCAAAGTTGACGGCATGTCCATCGGACGTTCGGAGTTCAAGTTATAAGCGTTTCCGCTCCGATGGCCCGGTTGGTTTCATGTACGAACCAACCCGGCCGAACCCCAAAGTTCTCTGGAACCTTGAGTGTAATATGTCGAAATGACCGTCTCGATCCAAGGACCACATCGCCGCTAACAGTGCGTCAATCAGAGGTCCGTAGCCCAAGATATGGGCAAAAGACCGAAAGGGGTCCGAAAACAGGGGTTTGGGCCCGGACCGACCCGGCCCGGCCGGCGCGGCCCGACCCGGCCTGGGCGCGACCTTGTTGGAACTGGACGGGTGGCCAGCGGGTCGGGTCGGCCGTAATGGCTGACCAAAGCGGGGGGCGCGCTGCCCCCGCGTGGAGAGACCGCGGCCCCGCGTGGGGCCGCCCTTGCCAGCGGATGCGGCCGGTTGCCGCGCCCCAGTCCCTCCGGTCCCGCGTGGTCGCAGGACTACGACCTGCCGCTGCGGCTTCAGCGGCGATGAATCCTCTCGGCGGCGCGCCAGGCACCGCTGCCCCCTACCGCCGGCGCCGCCGTGCCGGTAAGGCGCACCGGCGGGCTGCTCCGCGGACCACCGGACGAGTTCCGGTGGTCAGAACTGCATGTCGTCTTCACCAATGGCCCTCCCGGGGCCCGTCCTTCACTGCGAGGACCTCACATCACCCGTGCGACCTGCTTTGTCATCGCCTTCCAATCTGCTCACCAAGAACGAAGAGTCGGTGGGTTCGAACTTGTTCGTTGGTCCGCACCCACCGTGTTAGCGGTTTTTAAAAAGTCTTTCGACAAATATTTTAAACATATTCTGTGGGTATAAAATCACAAGATTAAGAATGCACCATTTGAAATCAAGCCGAGGATATAATTCATGAAGAATTAAAAGAACCGCAACCCCCTACCTCAATCGGTTGTTGATCGAAGATTGTCACGGGGAAGGAACGTCGTGGAAGAAGCGTCACGGAAGGAGGATCGTCGGTGTTGCGGTACACGGCGTCGCGTCGTCGATCTCCGAGGGTTCGGCGCTCTTCGTTTCCCTTCGTCGGAGGTCGGCGTTCTTCGTCGGCAACGATGCGTTCTTCGCGTTCTTCGCGAAGGAGGATGAAGATCTTCATGCTTTATAGTTTCTCCAAATCCTCTCAACAAGCCACCCTCAAGTAAAACAAGTGTTGGTCTTATTTTATTCCCGATGCCAACAATTAGAAATTCAAAGATAAGTAACGAACAATTAATTCGATGAATTAATTGTAACGACTTAACTGCCCAATTAATAGGGGAGTTTAGTATTTACGTAAATGCACCGGTTGACTTTATTTAAAAGAGGTTTTCGCGGGTGCGTTACTTAGAGGGGAAGAAACGGTGGGGCCCGTGCGGGCCCCACCTCACAAATATCCTTCAAATTGGGTAGGATATAGTGGGTCCCACCTTATCCTCTTAACCTAGATTAAGTGGCTTTAAGTGGCTTTAAGTGAAATAAAATAAAGTGTCGCACCACTTTTATTTTTTTTCTTAACTTAACCCCAAAAATTAAAAACCACACCCGAGCAAACGCAACTCCGAGAAAGGTGTTTCTAATCAAATACCAGCGCTGTGATTCCATCGGTGCCCTCAGAATTTGATTCTGATCACCAGTTCAAAATTTAGAAAAACCCTCTCGTTCGTTCACTGAATGTACTTGAGCCAAACTTCAGAAAATGATTCAGGGCACACCGGGCCTCGGAATCAGGTGCCGTCAGAAACTGCATTCTTGTAAAATTTCAAAGAAAATTAAGAAAAAAATTTCTTTGAATTTTACAGGTCTTTACATCTGGCGCATGTGTAGTGATCATGTTATTAGTAGGTGTGTTCCTGATCATGAGTTTGAGTATGTTCTTCAATTCTTTCATACACTTGATTATGGTGGAAACTTTGGACCCCAAAGGACATATAGTAATGTTTTGGACTCTAGATTATATTGGCCTAGATTATTCCATGATTCCCATGTTTTTTGTAAGTCATTATCTCATTTCCAACACATGAGAAATATTTCTAAGAGACATGATATACCCCAATGACCCATACTAATATTCGAGATTTTTAACGCTTGGAGCATTGATTTTATGGGTCCTTTTCCCAGTTCATTTGGTTTTTTATATTTTGGTTTCTATTGATTATGTGAGTAAATTGGTGGAGGCTAAGGCCACCAGGACTGATGATTCTCATGTTGTTATGGACTTTGCCAAAGCACAGATTTTGTGCAGGTTTCGAGTACCAAAAGCCATCATCAGTGACCAAGGGACATACTTTTGCAATCAGAATTTAGATTACATCTTTCGAAAGTATGGGGTGACACCCAAAATATCAACACCATACCACCCCCAAAAAAATGTCCAGGATGAGGTTTCAAATAGGGAGTTGAAATAAATTTTGGACAAAACAGTGCATCCTAATAAGAAGTATTGGAGAAAGTGCTTGGATGATTCATTGTGGGCTTATATTACAGCATACAAGACACCCATTGGTATGTCCGCAGTTTAGATTATTTTTGGGAAAGCGTGTCATCTCCCCATAGAAGTTGAGCATGAGGCTTATTGGGCTATAAAGTAATGCAACATGGATTCAGCCCAAGATGAAATTCAAAGGAAGCTACAAATTCAAGAGCTTGAAGATATTTGATTGCCTTAATATGAGAACTCAAGGCTCTAAAAAGAAATATCAAAAGCATATAATGACATAATGATCTAGAAAATAGAATTTCAAGTTGGAGAGAAATTCATGCTCTATAGTTCATAATATAGGCTGATGCCTGGAAAGTTGGATTCTAGGTGGTTAGGTCCTTATGTTGCAACGAATGTTTTTCCTTATGGTGGAGTGGAGATCACACAAGAGGACACATGAAGGAGCTTTACAGTCAATGGAAAACATTTTAAGAAATACATTGAGGGACTTCCTACTAATGTAGTGGATTTCAACACACTACTTGACCCCATCATCACTTGAGAATATTTGGTTTTTCTTAACCTTTTAACTTTTATATTCTTTTTCCTATTTAAAATTATACATTTCATGTGCATATATCATATCATAGGTTAACATTGAGGACAATGCAATATTTTAAATTTGGGGGAGGGGACAACATTTTTTGGTAGATATTTAGGATTTTCATTGGTGTGTTTTATGTGTATTTTCAATGAAGTTTTTGGTAAAATTTTTCAAAAAAAACAAAAAAAAAAAACAAAAAAAAATCGATAAAAAGGAATAAAATATATCATGTAACATTCTCATGTGGAACATATGAAAAATGAATGTTTTAAAAATTATTTGGGTGAAATATAAACATGAGTAATATTTCATCATCATGGGTTGAATTTTATAAAAATCATTGATGATATGAATGGTTGTGTTATTATAAAACCTTTATGATTTTGACATCGTTATTTGTGATATTTGTTCATGGTAAATTGTTTCATTGATTTCCCCACACAATTTTTCACACAATCATGAATTTTGAGTTTCTATTACACAATTGAATGTATATTCAAGGCAAGTAATCTTTTTTAGCTTATAACATGGTCTTCCCATACATTCATTTCACTTCTGGTAGGTTCTATCACTTTACCAGATTGACCTATGTATGTGCACTGAATATCTAACTATTGTACACCCTCTAAAAAAATTCAAAAAAATCCAAAAAAAGTCAATAAAGAGGAGAGTGACAAAATGTACAACATTTGGGGATATTTACATCGGGAGATCATGGTTTGACTTCTAGGAATGCTAAAATGAGTGGGTTTTGGAATTTGATGGCAAAGGATGTTGAACAGGTTTGGTAGAATAGAATCAGGTAAGAAGAAAAGTTTTTATTGACCTTGATATACTAGATAATGGGTTGAGAGACCATCATGGAATGTTTGGAACACACACACATGGAGAATTAGCTACATGGTAGACCCATGACTTGTTTAGCTATGATTAGTGTAATGAATCTCATTGGATTTTGTTTTGACAAAATTTATTTGATAATGACTTTAAAATCTATTGATATCAACTCTTGATGGTATTTTATCTTTTTATTATATTTTCACTGTAGATTGAGAAATATTAATATTAATATCTTGTCATAATTTTTCGAGTACATGATATGAGGTTTTTCCCAAGAGTGAAAAAGGGTAATTGTGTGGGAGTTGATAAAACTAATTTTTATTGAATATTTTATTGATAATAAATTTTAAAATTTCATCACTTTGTGTTAAATATATTTATTTAAAAAATATTTGGGATTAGATCATTCATTTTAAAATTTGATGGAAATTACATTTTTACCCTTTATAGTGCACTGTAGTATTTCGTAGATAAATATTTTACTATTTATTATTTGATCTTGAAATTTTGTAACCATGTTATTTAATTAATGGGATAAAAAAATGCATTAGACATGATTCCTCTCTACAGGTTAAAAATATTTTTCTTGCGGTGGTGGCGGAGCTCCTGCATGAGATCTGGTACACTTGTAATGATATTTTTCATAACAATCACTCATTTAGTCTCAATGCAGGAAAAGCTCGGTTTCTTATTGCAATTCATGAAGCCACTTCAATTAAAAAAGATTCCTGCAACAACTCGGTTGGAGACTTTGAGATCCTTCGTCATCTCCGTGTGCCTGGTATATACGCAAAGCCCAAACGTTTATTTGAAGTATTCTAGAAATCACTGATGCCGGGATGGATCAATGTGAATGTGGATGACGCTTCCAAAGGAAATCCTGGCCCTGCAAGTTATGGTGCCATCTTCAGAGACTCATCTGGCCAGTGTCAGGGCTGATTTTATATTGGATGTGGTTATTCTTCATCGCTTGAGGTTGAGATGCTGGGGATCATCCATGCTGTTGATTTTGCACATCAAAGAGGCTGGAGAAAGATTTGGATTGAAAGTGATTCCACCACTCCGTTCATGCCATCTAGAATGACATCACTCATCTTGCCTAGCCGCTTACCACTCTTTGGATGAATTGTCTGAACATGCTTCATGGGTTTGATTACATAGCTACTCATGCTTACCATAAAGCGAATGCTGTTGCTGATTCTCTCATTAACAAAGGAGTTTAACAGAGCATGACATGGCTTGAGACTCTGCCAGCTGACTTATTATATCTATTTGATAGAGATTATAAAAAAATCCCATCTTTACGTCTTTTTTAATCATTTTTCTTATCAATAAATTGTGCTTTGGTCTTTGACCAAAGCATTACCTTTTAAGAAAACATGCCTTTGGTTGGACTAAATGGACCATGAAGTCAAATGTGGTATTGACCCTCTAGATTGGAAATTGGTTCTATATTTGGGCAGTAACTTCTTTATTAGAGCTTATATTAGGCCCCAATTTTTAGGGGATTTTGAAAAAAAAATTGTGAAAAAATCATTATTCTGGAAGAACAACTGGTTCGCACGCTTTGAAGGTCAAATGGGTGGTGAAAGGTGGATTAAAATATATGGTCGAGATTTCTCATCCACACTTGAAACCTCATTAAACCTAGCCTCCCATCCACTCAATAAATTATTTTTTTCTAATTTGGAGCGTTTGTGGATGAGAATTTGGAAGTTGAGGTAAGAAAATAAGTGGATCCACTCCAATTCGTCAACCATTTCAATAAGGGTAGCTCTTGATGCAAGGGTCCCTTCAACGAAGCCTTCTTCATCTTCTTCGTGTTGTAATACATTTGTTTGTGTAATAAAATCCTTACTTATTTTATAATATCTTTAGTTTTTTCACTATTTTTTTCATTTTTATTCCTTATTATTCTTCCTCTTTGGACTGGAATTCAAGAGTAGAAACAATATTGGGTTATACCTTTTCTAAACTCTTGTGAAAGAAAAACGTTTCTACGATGACTACAACGCACATGGAAGCGTAGTTATTTTTAGTAATAGATCTACCTATAAACTTATTCATTAAATTATATTGATTAAATGATCTAATGTAATTCATTTAATATGATCTATGAATTGATTTATTGAATTAAAAGAAACTAAGTTTGCAATTTAACTATTAACACAAAAACACGCGAGGTAGATAATTTGTGTAAATTCTAAGAACACAAACTTAATCGGTAAAACAAGACCATAGAGGATAAATTAGCTGAGTTAAAATATAACCCCTAAGCGAAATTCATCCTCATTTTACAAAATAGACATGTGCCATAATTTACAACTGACCATAAGCTATATTTAAAACTTTAATCAAAGCAGGGTGCCATGATTTCATTTTTAAAATCTAGCCCAGGGTTTAATTAATTTCGTCTTGGTGGTTAAGTTAATTCTCGTAGGGTTTGGGGGTTAAAAATTAAGGGATCATAATGAAGTGGAAATTTATTTAAATGATAATGATAAATAATTGAATGAAGAGGTTCAGTTATATTGATTATTCCTTTTAAATATTTTCTAGAAAAACATCTTCTTGTTGTGTCATTTTAATCGAACATCATTTCAAAAATAAAAACAAAAAATAAAATCTTTTTCAAGTAAAGTTCTTCTAAATTTATAAATGATAAAAAAACCTATCATTTTAATTATTATGATTATTTCATTTTATTTTATTTTTAAAATACCTTTAATATATTGTTAAATTTACTTCCTCCTTTGAGAGACGACCTTGGTCACCCACTCTACCACACCTAAAATAACCCAAAAATAAATATCATTTGAGAGTGCCCGCGACAAAAACTTTTCTGAATATCTATCCTAACTGTCACCACATCGTATTATAACTGAAGCTGAACAGTAGTGAAAACATAATCCCTTCCTTATTTCCTTGGAGGTTGTTGTTAATTTCCGGTGATAACCATTTTATTGGGGAATTTTTTTGCACAATGACCATGTTCCTCACAACTATAAAACTTCACTATAGTCTGAGTGTTGGTCTGAAACTTCCTTTCTTCTTACATGTTAGAGGGATTATTCATATCCCTCGGGAGGTTCACAGATAGATGTCCCAAACTTCTACATTTTAAGCAATTCATGGTTCCCTTTAAATAGTTACTAAGATGCTTCTTTCCAAAAAAATTATACGTTGGTTGTTAGATCTTCTTTCCATTATAGGATTTATTTTGTGAACCTCCTATATTAGAATTCATTTTACACTTTTTGTTACTGGGCCAATGAGGCCATTGAGAGTCTCTAATCCCTATTTCACCATTATGGAAAAAACAGACAATGTCCACATAACGGTTTAAGTCTCGAATCACCAACACATTTTTGTAGACTTGGATTTAGTCTGCTAAAGATGTGATAATACTTGCTTTTAGTGTTCTTTACAATTCAACAGGAATATATTTCAAGACTTATGAAGTTTTCTTCATACTCCCCGATATACACATCTTCCTTTTTCTTATGTCCAAGAAACTCTATTTCCATATTGTGATGGAGGGTTCGGGGAAAATATTTATTGAAAACATGTTATTGAATTCCTCCCAACCTGTTGTATCAATTTCCTCATGGGAATACATATTATTGATTAGTTTCCACTGCTGATCAGCTTCCCCATCAAAATAATAGACCGAAAGTAAAACTTTTTCTTCTTCTGGTCACTCAAGGATAAAGAATATCTCTTCAATGGAGTTAATATGTTGTTCCATGAGGAGGGAATAAAAAGGTCCACTATACATGGGAGGCCCTTTTTGCATGAATTATTCCATGATAAATTTCTCTTTACTTGGAGGATTAGGGTGTTCCACTGATTCATGTTACTATTGATAACTTGATCCAGTCAATCATGTAGTGTCATAATGTTCTGAGCACCCATTCCCACTATATCTGGCATATCATTAGGGAAATCATCACATTGACTATCACATTTTTTTGGCATGTGTTCTTATATTTCCCTCTATTAACTAAGAAAAATAATGTACAATTATAGGGCTTGAATACATAGCTAATATGCATAAAAAAGGAAACATTAAACATAAATGGATAAAATATTAATGGAAGCATATATCCTAACTCATGATTCTATAGGTTTTAATCCTGGTTACCCATAATCTATTTCATTACATTTATTATAATGGGAATTTTTTTTATTCCCTTAAAATTGTTTGTACTAATCTTATGAATATACCAAAGCATATCCCTGGGAGTGTCAAACCAGGACTCTGTCGAGGACCGTTTTTGTGCACTGGTTATCATTCAAATCTTGTTTAAAGTGGTGTTTTCAGGTTTTAACCACATATAAATAAACTTCATATTCACATCCAATTGTTCATATCCATATAGGGATTAATTTTCTTGATATATCACTTACTCTATACTTACCAAAATACTTGGATGTTTTTTATACTTAGTTTCATCCCTAATGTTTGTACAAAACTAAATCTCCAATAATAAATAGACCATCCTTTGATACCAACTATATTAACCCTATCCTTTTAAATATATCATTACATTATATTAATCATAATAAAGCATCATATTATATGCCAAGGATTGTAAAATCTAGTGTCTTGGTAGAAAATTTACATAAAATGGAAAACATGGGACTAAATAAAACATTTCCTTACTTAATATTCATAATGTGAAACAAACTTTAATTGTGCTCATACATCTTCATAGGATAAACTTAGGATTACATGAACAAAGATATAATCGAAAAATCCTAGTAAGGGAATAAGCATAAGAAAAAAGCTTTAGCACATGGGTTAGAAGACATGACATAATGATATAAAAAGGAAAAGAACATATGGATTCATAAAATATAAACAAGGGATCATTTTAATGTAGAGTCATAGAAAAGATGATTGATATTAAAACATATATTTTTCATTAGTTAAGGCTTATTTCACATTGAGGAGCACAAGTCAAGGTTAACCGCCAAGACCGTTGCACATGGTTTCACAAGTCAAGGTTTATCACCAAGACCTTTGCACATAAAATATATTGAGGCCCTAAATTACCCAATTAATTGGAGAAATATTTGTGCAAAACCATAATAAAATTTTCATTAATATTCCTACCCCATATAAAATTATACATAATCAATCATACAAAAACATAAGGGTTACCCATTGTATGAATTGGGTATCATAATCATGCCATCAAACATAACAGATGGGAGTATCATAATAATATACATTAAATAAAGGAATTGGATCATTCACATATAATAATAGGGTAGAATATTTATATATCATGAATAGTGCTATCATCTTTACGTAATAACATGTAAAATGAGTACTTATGAAACTTTATAACTATAACATTTTAGTGTGGTTATACTAAAATATCAAAGGTCAACATAAAAAAGCATAATCTTTTATATAAAACCAGATGTTAACCAAATATGGGTTTCATAAAAATAATATGGGATTTATAAAAATAATAATGTCTTGAAACAATATTATATTGTGTACTTGAAAATGGGTCAGAATTCAGAAATTTAACTTAAAACAGGCTTGCTTATTAGGAATAATTGAGGATGGAATAATTTAAAAACATGTATATCCCTGAAATAGAATGATGAATGGTTATTTATACTTGGGTTTAGAGAATATAAAAAAAATTTAGAGGATTTTCATAAAAATAATTGATAAATACATTTGGGTAAAATGGAATACAGAACAACCTGAAAGAGTAATGGAGGTTCAGGTTGAATACCTTACCTTAAGTATGAAGGTGATATTCAATTTGTCTTAAAGTCTTAGATAACGAAATTAAATTAATTAATTAATATTTATACAACCTATTATACATGTAATTTATTTATTATAACCTTATTATGTTTATTCATGACCTTTTTGGCAGGTTAGGAGACTCAATTTCCTTATTTTGGGATAGATTGTTTCCTTGGTTTTCATGATTGGTTTACTTATATACATGAAAGGATAAACATGTAAGGCAAGAATGGTTTTCTATGTTTTTAGTTAAATTTTATTTTTGAACATACAAAATAATACATGGTTATAAAATTCATTTGGATATTTATTGTGGAGATGAATCATTATATAAAACTATAATGATAACTGTTTTGGTTAATTGGCGGTTTTTTTCACAACGAACACATTTTTCCATATAAATTTATATCTTGTGTGAAAAAGATTCTAGATCCATAAATTAAAAATAATAAATATATTATATTATGTTCAAATATAAAAATGGTTTCATTGCCACAATTGAAAATGATAAATAAAGGTGAAAACCCGTCGTCCTTGAATATAATAATTAACACATCTCATATAGTGTTTTCATTTCTAGTATAAAAAGAAGGTAAAAGAGAGTTGATAATGAATTATTACATTTGTATACAAAATTTATAATACATCTAAGTTTCTAGAGTTATCACACCATTTTTATGAGTATATGTGATGATATAAATGAAAACAATCGAATATGAAATGAAAATAAAAGAAAAGAAAAGAGGAATTTACATCTTGAATATATCTTCCTCAAGAACCTCTTTTGGGGCAAGGTTTTAGTAATTTAATGATACTAAGAGCACCTAGAAGTTTTATAGAGGCTTAGGGATATATTTAAGAATAATTTGTATGAGCACAAGGATTGAGATGTTTGAGGAGATGAGGTAAAGAGGGGTGGTATTTATAGTGCAGGAGAGGAGGGATTTCCCATTATTTTAATCATTAATTTAATATTTTTGCTCGAGAATAAGAATAGTCTTGATTCTGGTGACCAAAATTAGTAAAGAGATCATTTTATTTGTAAATAATGTTCATTTACATCATCCATGACTCATGAATGATTCAGAGATTCTTTTATTTAGAATTTATCATAAATTATCATACTTTACTATTCACTCAAAATTCAAGTATTTTCAAAAAATCCTAAAAATTTACCCAAATTATTTCCAATGTGTAGAATTCAAAATGAAATCCATTTTATGAAAATAATTTTCTAAATATGATAAATTTAATTTTTAATGAAAATAAAAATTTACTAGAAATATACAAATTTTAAAATTAATATTGATTTTCTAACACATTGAAAAATTAATTAAGGTATCACAAAATTATATTATAATCAAAAGTCATCAAAATAATTATATAGGAATAAATTTTATATAATTATATTTTCTTTTAAATTATTAAATTAATTATAAAATTGAAATAAAATATTCATGACGTACAAAAAAACTAACACTTATTAATAATTAAAAAAAATTACATTCTTATACTATGATATATTCATATAATATTTTCACTTATAAGATGAATAAATTTTTTTATACATTCATTAGTGAGGTTACTATTCAGCTGGCTGGTTTACTATTCATAGGGGTCCCAATTCTATTTGAATGGTCAAGTTACTATTTCATCGGTATATATTCCTTAACTTCTAGATATACCTTTTATTTTAATCATAATTCATTTATAAGGTTTGTATTATGTTATATTTGTAACTTTATATGATTATACTTTAAGACATAATGGACTTTAGTTTATAAAATATTGGGTCATTGCAAGAAAGCCTACCAGATACCACCAAAATATACTTGTTGGATTCATCAATAGAAGTGTTGGTATGATTCCAATCCCATTAATACAAATGTTTTCATGATTGGTGTGACTTCATTTGTACACATTCATGAGTATCAAGGTTGGAAATATGTTAGGTGGTTCCCTTTAATATGAGACTGAGTGGAATCTGTGGGATGAAACAGGTGATAGTGGAAGACATGTGTCCTCCTTGGTGGCTCATAAACTGAAATTGAGTTGTAGTTAACTAGATAATCTAAATTCATTTGATATGGATGGTTTTTATTGATACACAACCGGGATAATATTCTGATGTGATTGGAGGAGGCATCAAGCCCCATTGGTTTTAATACATCTTTCCCTAAGCAACATAGAATCATCTAATTTACTATTTGGAGAACATTACATTCATTGTCAAGGGTCAGAATTGTACCTTTCATATTTCATTACCAAACCATCACATCCACCATATGAAGATGATGTTTTTGGGTGGGTATGGTTTTTCTTTGACCCACAAAGTCTCTATCCAGAATTGATGTTCCATAACAGTTTCTAGACGAAGAAATGATCTCGAGCCGGGGTGTTGTCTATGAGAGTAGTATCAAGATTCACAAAGACATCAAGGAATGAGGTCATCAATCAATTATTCATATCTTTTATGAATCTTTCTTTATATTATATTCATAGTAAATACATTTTCACTTTCATTTTCACTATTTTTCTTGTGAAGACATGTCACATCAAGAAATATCTTATGTCATGAGATCCTGAGTTATGTTAGTTTTTTTCAAGCATTCCAAAAAGGAATAATGAATGGTCAAATAATCATTTTCATTATTGTATTTATTCACATCATGTTCATGATTTTCATTTCTTCCTAAAAATATGTGGTGTGCCTGGTTTAGGAAGAAAATTTCTTCATGCCTGTACTGATTTTTCTATTCTATCATTATATATAAATCCATAATGGGTGTAATTTTTTCACTCTCTAGGGATTATTGATATGGATAAAGTATGGTTTTACAGACATTTATGCCTCTCTCACCACACTCATTTCATAGGAAAATCCAACACATCCCACATCTATATCATGTTACAAACTACCATTCTAAATTCAAGATGTCATTTCGGGTTTCAAACACAATAAAAATTGGGAGCTCGCATTGGTCGAGATGATGGGAGTTGAGGCACATATAACCATTTTAGGGGGAATATTTTTCTACTATGAGACACTCTCATATATTTAATATATTATTGTGAATCTCTTCCAAATCCTGATATAGAACTGCTTACCTGACTGAAATGATCGAGTATTTAGTCTTTCTATTTGTAAAGGGGTTATATTAATGACACAATCTATATATATCCAAGGATCTTCATCAATTTAAATTATTTTTTTTTTGAAATTGATATCCTATTATATTTTAAAACTATATAACTATGCACTATAGAGTTTACAGTCACCTAAGGAGGTGATTGAAATTTTTAGAATGTAATTGCACCTTTATGAGGCCTCCTATGTATCCTATTTATAACAGGAAAAAACCCAAGTATTATTTTAACCATGTAGTTTAACATCATGTGGAAATAATATATATATGAGGGTACATAGGCATTGTTTTTGTATCTTGAGCCTTAGTAATTCCCCATACATATCCTTATTATAGTAGGGATCATGTTTTTTATAGATTAGTTGTGCCTTCGGGACTCACTAAGATGTGGATGACCTTATATAGGGGCATTCATATCATGTTACTTATTGAGGATTTTAAACTAACATATCTCTAACTGAGGGAGACTCATGATATGAATTATATGATCATTTAAAATCTATAAGACTGTGTTATCTATTCTTAGTGTGAGGAACATGGCTTGAAATATGATCAGTCTTATTGCATATGGATTCCAAACTTATGAAATAAGGATTCCCTTAATGGGTGTTTAGTACAGAGCTCATTCCAGAGGAATATATCCGACATATACTATATATATTTGAAATTAGATTTCTCATAGTTCATTTAACTTATCAATTAATTTATGTATTAGGAATAAAAAGGAACACATAGTATAATTTTATTTTCATGGTTTAGAGTGTTTGAGACATAGTGGGACTTACACTGATGTGGAAGCCCCTGGGACCACATACCCTAGGAATGTTTCCTATGTATCATTTTTGGAACGAATCAAAGAACTAATATATTTATTAATATTTAAATTTTCTAATGGCTGAGAAATAAATAAAAAACCATAGGACATTTTGGACCCCACAGATATTAGTGTCAGAGACATTGAAGGATTAACACTGAGGTGGATTTCAATTATTGTTCAGTTCGTGGGATGGTTTCATATGTATAATGTTTGTATAGGAATTAAATTCTTATTAGTTCAATTAACATATCGGAATATGTATAACATAAAATGTTTTCATGTCCCGAGGTGTCTTCTCGACATGTCCAGATTAAGTTCCTTGCATGGCTAGGATGCCCATATGACATGTTTTAAGAGGAATGGACATTTCATGATTGCCTATAATATATTTCCAAATAAAATCTCATGATAAAATTGACATTAATGTATAAATTCATGAGATATTAATTTCATGTATGAAGGGAATCAAATTACATGGCTGTCATGTTGTAATAAATCCATATGAGTTGGGTGACATGACCTGGTGCTTCTGAATGGCCTGGGAGGCATCTTTGGATGGATTCTAAAGACATTGTTAACATTTCCTAGAGGCTTCAGAAGACATGGGCGATACAACCTAATAAATTTGTATGATTTTTATATTCCATGATAAGTTAATGATTCTTTATGATGAAAAATACCATATCCATATCTGCATAATTCTTCCACATTTTCCATTCCTTTTTGAATATGTACCTCAAGGGTTGTCATGATCTCGATTGTTTAGATTTAATTTAACCCATTAAAAATATATAAAATTATTTTAATAATCAAAATTATCAACCAGACTTCCTTTGGGTGATATAGAGAGTGTTCACATGAGTCACATATTCATATTGTATGATCCCGTAGATTGGTCCCTAGATTCTTCCTAGTGGATGACTCTTGAGATCATGTGACATTACACTATGATAGGTCCACTCCTGTAATCTTGTGTACTTTTATTAATTTTCTCTGTAGGGAAGAATTTATATTCCACAACATCCGTGTTATGTACCACCTTTAACAATGTGTATATAATATATATGAGCTTGAGTCGGTGGAGGGGGAATCACACCATGATTTTCTCACGATCCATCCACATGTTATCCATGGTGCTACATAATAAACTGTGACCCTGAGAATAATCAGTTATCACCATATTTATTGGACTCTAGATTTTCAAAAGGCTTTCATATAACCATATTGATAAATTAAATTGTCCATGCAACATTTATCCAATATTTCTTATAGCCTTCATGACATCAGGATGGCTGTAGAGAGGCTATCATGTGATCCCAAAAGACATGTATGGGGTCATTCATGAGGCAAAGACGACTTCTTATGTGATTCTCAAAATATCAAGATATATTTTATAGGGCATCTCATGAGACCAATTTGTCTTATTATGGTCCTCTCACAAGATCAAAATGGCTGGTTGAGGGGACTTAATGAGATAGAGTTGTCCTTTTAAAGGGAATTGATGTATTCAACGGGTTTCACATGAAGTGTGTAACCAAATCACATAACAATCAATAGAACTAACTTTTCAGGAGAATTAATCCCACTTTAACCTTTAATTTTATTTATTATTCTACAAGGATCTCAGCCTTTTACCATTGATTGTCTATCTAGGTGTCGTACGATCGTTAAGGGATTTGGAGAGGGTGTGAATGCATTGTGATGGAAAATAAATATACTTTTCGGTGGAGTCAAAGTGGAATAACATGATGACATGGACATAAGTGAGTTTCAAAAAATAATTAATTTTATACACCAACAGGATATCTCATGACAATGTCAACATTTTTCAGAAGATTCTGCAAAGTCTTGAAATTATCATAAGCACATCACTTGAAAATAAACATAACTCCCCATCACATAAACTACTCAATTTTTTGACTTATATTTTCATGGTATTTGGGCGATTACCATGAGACTATTTATTGAAATGGAACATGATTGGATGAAATTTTGTGGAATAATTTTCACAATTATCAATATTTTTGTGGATTACTTCACAAGTGAAGGAATATTTTTTATAATGGATTCTCTTGATCGTAAGAAGATCATGCGTTGTGAAAGATTCATTCTCATGACCCTCATAGGGTTATGTGATCTTGTTCCCTTATAGAGGCCATATAATTCATATGATCCAGACTCTTAAACATCATGTTAATTGTTATGTTGTTTTTTAGAAAGAATAAGTCCCATGTTTCTGGAATTTATTAAATTTCAGACATTACGATGATCATTTAGACGATGTCAACAACCTCTAAGAAATCACGGAGAGCCTAAAGAACATAATAATAATACCTAGGTATGAATATGTCATTGATACATACATCAATTCTTCCTTTATGTATTGAAAAATTATATTCCTAAAAACTAGATATGTAGTTATCAATGAATACACTGAATATTATAAAATTTTTGACCATTATAAACAAATATTTTTTTTATCAATGAATAACTAAATACCCGGACTCTTGGATACAGGATTGAAAATACATTCTTAAAACATTAAAATTTATACTAATTGAGAACACTTAAATATTATAGAAATATGTTTGAAATTGTTTCAATAACAAAAAAATTACACCTCAAAACTAAAAAACTATACATGAACCCCCAATGTTTAGTATCATTGATGATTAACTGGATTGATTTATTATTTCACATTTTTATTTCATAAAAATCTAAATAATTCTCCATAAATTACATACATCTAAACAAAATTATATATATATTTATATATATATTTCTATATTTAATGTGGAAAGAAAATAATTAGTTTAATAAAAATCATAAATAGGGAAAACTAATCAATGAGTAAAAAATAATTAATCAAATAAAACAATATTACATGATAAAAGAAAATATATATTATTAAATAGACATGGAATCATTTGATTTTTCTATACATATGAACAAAAGGATATATAACTTCTATTGATCATTCAAATATAATGGAATATTAAATTCGGAACATTAGACAAAATCATAAGTCATGGAACAAAACATTATCATATAGCATAAAAGACAAGTATACCATGTGAATAAGAATATAAAATTAAAATATTATATGAAAATATAATGAAAACCATATCCACATATAATTTAGTAACATCATAATAATGACTTAACATAGGACCCCATAGATTTTTCAATATAACAATAAATTACCCACATAGTGTTTTGAACATAACAATGGTACCCATGTTTACTTTTCTTTAACATTTAAATAACTCCCACTTACAACGTTGTAAAAAGTATAATAATGTAATGAAACTTATTTTGAAAATTACTATATTTTCAATATAGAATGATTTGAATATAATATAATATACCAAACCTTTTGTTTTGAACATAAAAAATAATTTTCACTCATAGAGTTTTGATCCTATAATTAATGTATATGAAAATTGTAGTGAATATAAAAAAATTCCACTCATAATAACATTATATAATGAGATAAAACATGTCACTTATTAAATTGGAGAAATATATAGGGAACCAACCATTAATCATAGACAAATCATATAAATTTTTCCCACAAAATATCAATCATACATCACACCATTGAAATCTCATTGATTGAAAATGTTATAAATAATATTTTTGATGGAATTAAATAAGATGATATAAATAATTATATACGATGATAAAAAAATTATATCATCCAAAATAAGTATTTCATAAGTTAACATTGATAATGATATTGAATAATAACAATATAATATATTTATTTTTGATATATAGTGTAAATTGGATGTTAAATCATAAATATAATTTTCAAAAATCATTTAGAATATTTTCAAAAAAACTCTTCATCATTTCACATTTAATGAATCATTTTTAAAAATGTTTTTGGAATAATTTTTAAAAAATTCACTTTAAAAGAATACCTATCAAGGGAATATTTAAAATATATATGGTTTAATTAATTAAATTTTGTTCAAAATATAAAATATATATACATAAAATAATACTTTTTATGATTTTTGGAAGTATTAATAAATAAACCACATCACTGAAAAATCAATAAAACATAAATTTGAAATGATTTAATATAAATATGGATTTTATATAAATAATACATATTTATCATTAAAACTAATGTGGGAAATTTTTTGAATGAAAGAATAATGATATGATAGAGAAATATTATTCACTTAGAACAAGATATTTGGTTAACTTCACATATGTTCATTTAATCCATTTTATTATAATGAGAGTGGTTTAAAAAATGAATTAATATTTTTAAACTCATAAATTTTATTGTGGGAAGAAGATATATGTGTTTTAAGAGTTAAAAATACTCATTTCCAAAAATGGATGTTAGACATTTACAGTCTCGATTCAAATGAGAGATCGAAAAAATCCCTTAAGAATTTGGTAAAATTTGAGTAAAAAGTAATTGTATGAGAAAAAAACATAAATTTGAAATTACATAAAATTAGTATAAAACTAATCACTGTATACTATGTCAAATAGGTAGTGTATATACCATATAAATTAAAATATATGTATAATACAATACATGTACCTTATATACGAACATATAAATAATGTGATTTCATAGAGATGTGGTAGCTATAATAATGTTAATGCATAATGTCTTAAACATAATAGTAATTTCAATGCTTAGATTTTCAAACATATCAATATTTTATGTACATTGTAATTTCACCATGAAAATAATGTCCCTGGAGAATTGTTTTAATATAAAAATCTTTCCCTTGTATATAATTTTCATCATAATAATAATATACATTTCTATAGTCATGGGAATACAATTATTTTCCATGCATAGAATTTTGAGTATATGGGTAATTTTGATGTATAACACCATTATGACATGTGATATAAAACATCTCCCAATGTAATAGAATCCTATATAGAACCCCAACCATAAAATAACGATGAACCATATATATTATTATCTCATAATAGTAATAATGCATCTTCCCATGAAAATTGAATGCATTGAAACTGTGATACGTGAAATTTTAAAATTGTATCACCTAAGAGGATATGAATAATTAGATTAGTTAATACCAAAAATTATGTCTAAAAAAATTACCATATTATACATTACTTTAATGAATGATCATAAGCATCACCTATACATAGATCATTATTTAATATATATAGGAGGGAATGGAAATAAAAATGTAAAAGGAATTTTCATCAAGCATTAAGAATGTTTTCATATAAACTGTATTTCAAGTCACATTAAAAAATAAAATTTTGGGAATGTGATATGGATTTTTTTTCAAAAAATAGAACATTAATATATTACACAATAATTTATTTTTTAGATGAAATAAAATATATATATATATATTTTTATATATACATATAAATATAGAGAATAAGATAAAATATATAATCTTTAAAAGAATATTTTATTAAATTTTTTATTCCATATTAATAAAAATCCATAATTGATTAAAATGTTATAAAAAATTATATTTATAAGATTTAATGTAAAATATAGTTAGTATATAAGATAATAAGAAATTAATTTCCAATATAATGAGTGGAAAGTATGATGAAAATAATGAATATATAGATGGTGTAGAAATATTCCATATCGAATAGAAGAGATAAGGTTGGACCCACATACAAATATACATTTAATTGGGTTTTGAACCAAACAGAGTAAAAAAGTAATAATTGATGTGAAAAACTGGTAATTACAAAAATGGAAAAAAATTTATATGTTTAAAAAGATATTTAATATACACCATCATGAAATATAACTTCAATTATACACAATCTCAATTCAATTGTGACATTGGAAAACATCCACAATGTCTTAGGTAACATTTGAATCAAATCCATTTAAATGGAAGACATGAAATTGATATATATATATATATATATACATTTATACCATGAATATAGATATAATTATGATATAATATTTCATGTATTGATATTATATAACATAAATATGAAAATAGTTTTATAATAAATTACATGTCTAAAAAAGTAAAATTGAGATGAAAACACCTTATAGAAATCAATTTGTTTTGTTGAAAAAAGAATATTTGAAAAGGTCATTATGATGATGAAACTAAAATATTTATAAAATTAAGGGTCTCCCATCAAGGTGGATTTGGTGAAAAATAATTTATCTACTTCTAGGAATGGGGTACTTGTTTCTTTTTCTGATGTTGTAGCTACTAAGAACCTCATTGACATGCATATGAATGCTCAGCAAGGCAGGGGTGTGCTGTCTAATCCTTCAGGTGATAGAAAACATCATATTTTTTTCTTTCCTACAATTTAGTATGAAGAACCATCTAAATGGGGTGATATTTGTTCTAGAAGTGATGATTGCGATCAAGATATAGATCATGAAGATTTAATGGAGCAGCAATTCTTTGCTAAAGGTAAGCTAGGTAGTTTTCCATCTGGTGGGAGAGGCACTAATGTCACTGAATTTTCTGATCATTTTAATTAACAAAGGGGTGTACAAGGCTATAGTGATATACATACCGGTTCTTCTCATGGTATTGTTCATACAATAGGGGCCTCATATGCTTCTAGTTCTTCTGTTGTTGTCTTCACAATAGTTGATGTGTCACCTAGGCACATGAGGGATGTGCATGCTGGGAAGACTTCCCATAATAATATAGAAGAATCTCTTAAGAACCCCACTAGGAATGCTTCTGTTTCTTCAGGTGACCCTGTCACAATTATAATATCCTCACTTGAGGCCTCTTCTATGTAGGAATCTGTTCTTCCTTCTTCCGATTACAAGGCTCTTCATGTCTTGGATGAAGGTGTTTTACCACTTGATCACCAGGTGCGTTTGGATGAATCTGCCATCAAAATGGCAGTGACTCCAAACACAGGTGTTGCAGCTTTGACTACTAACACAGGTGCTAAAAATTTCTTTTCCTTTCTGGATTTAACGAATTCCCCTGGTTTTGATCTTCTCTATATAGAGATATATGAGAGGAAATATAATGCCACCCTGAAAAATCCTATTACTGATGCACCTTCTTTATTTGCACAGGCTAGTGATGAGCAGGTTGGAAAGCCCTATACTGAATAGCATCTGAAAGATGGGGATCAATGCACTATTGGAAATTTTCATGATGTCATTTAAGTTGATGTTATGAATAATCTAGCTGATTCCCATCATGATGGCCATGTCTTTGATGATGAAGGTGCAGATGATCAAGGCGATGCATTGAAGACTCCAAACTAGTGGAAAAGTGGTATGAATCCAAGAGGACAAGGTGGTTGTAATGGAAGGGGAAAGAGAAGAGGTAGGAACAAAGTCTGATTATGTTTGGATTACATTGGTGTTCATCACTTGTACCCAGAATCTCTATCATTTCTTGTATGCTATCCTACTATTTTAATAATAATTTCTTGGATCATGGACACAAATCCCTGATTCCACTATTATGGTATATATAAAATGAAGTGGATATATATTAATATACCTCCATAGGATATAATAAATCAATATTTTTGTGAATATAAAATCAGATAAATATTAATACACAAAGAAATAAGATGGGCTATGAAATAACCCATACATTGGATTTTTTCTATTACAGATGTAGTCTATATTCATCTATAATGAAAAAATAGTTATTAATAATATATTTCATAAAAATAAAAATGATTATTAAATCATAAATTAATATTTAATATTTATTTGTTATTTTTTTCAAATTTAGTGATATTATTCATTAGTTATTTATAGTTTCAATAGTTTTTTGTTGGTCATTATTATAATGGTTTCATACATCATTCCCAATATATGATATCAAATTCTCTCAAATATTTAAGTTACTACAATGGGGGTTCAATTTAATGATATGATATTTTGTGTATATTATTGGGGAGTTTTAGGTATGATTCTACAAGATGAAATCAACAACATTAAAGTTTCAGTGATTTTAATAAATAATAGCGTTATATCAATAGTGTCTAAATATTGGTTATATTCCTAAAAAAGAAATACTTTGACTCAATGAAATAATTATTTATTATGAATTTAATTTTTTTCCTATTATTAAATTTCAATTATTATCCAAAATAGTTATTTATATCATCATTCATGTATTTCATTAAGCCAACCTAAACAAGAACATGTTATAATTTATGGGTGTGTATCATTATGAATGGGATTCATGACATATAATATTAATCTAATAGAGTAATAATTATATTATTTTAGATGTTATCGATTAAATAAACTATATTATATAATATGTGGAGGTAATAATTAATAAAATGAAAATTGAGTGAACAATTCTCACATTGGGAACTTGAATTTTCTCTTACGGGAATACTCTTGTGATCAGAGTTTTAAAATATTATAATATGGATATATGTGAAAAAATATATATAGTAATGGAAGAGGTATTCAATGTAGAAGTGTTATTTTTAAGGGGTATGGGAGAGGATCATTTAAAATTGAAAATAAGGAACAATTAATTAGAAACTAAATTTATGGAAAAGTAAAAATGGAATGAAATGGGAGTTGGACGAGTTATACAAATAAATATGAATGTATATTTTAAGATTGAATCAAATGTGTAACAATATAAATATAAAATATTTATATTTCATGCTTTGGAAATTTAGTTTATACTAGGATAAACTACATATTTTTAGCACTTTTTACCTTTTTAAATTATCTAGTATGATAAAGAGAATGTGATTTTTTTTAAATAAATGATTTTTAAAAATTTTTTGTACATAGAATTACAAGAAGTAAAATATTAATTAAATGACTAATAATACTATATATATATATATATATATTACATTAGATCCATCATTTTGATGCGACTAGTTTAATATCATTTCGTAGTTATATACAATACTAAGAAAATTATATTTAAAAAAAATCTCTTACCATTACCATGGAAAGTTAATTTTATATATTTTTTAAAAACAAATTATGCCTAAAAGTAAAATTTCAACAAAAACATAAATCATACTGACGATTTTAATTTTTCTCCAAATTATTTGATTCATTTTATAAATGTATTTAAAAATTATTTAAATATAAAAACACATAATACGTAATAAAAAATAAAATATTGACATTTTAATCATAAATGTGCTTAATTTTATTCCCTTACATGAAAAAATATTTAGATGAATAGTAATTTAATAAAACATTATTGACTATTTTTCATTTATTAATAAGAAAATTTTCATTTTTTATTTCTCACTTTAATATATTATTCTTAATGAGTAGGGACTCATGGATATCTAATGTGAATTTATTTGGATCCACTACTAGATAATACTATTAAATTTCAATAGTTTTAAGCAATCATTTAATCATGTAACCAATAAATTCTCTAAATAGTAGATTATGAGCGTATACATTTTGTGATGTTCTAATTAAGCATGATATCATAGAAAAGATTTACCTCATAATATATTAATAGAACATCATTTAATTAATAATTAAATTTAAAATATGATTTTATAAATAAAAATTATTAAAACACATTGAAATACTATCATAAAATGGTGAAAAGAAATTTCCATTTACCTATATAAAAAACCCATATTAGAGGCTAATATTTTCATTTTGTTTCTTTCATATGTTTTAAAATAAATTAAAAACTATATTAATATCCCTCCATCCAAATTCTATAAATACATTCACCTCATCATAACTAATTTTTTTTTCATAAAGTGAAATTTCATTTGTAATTAAATAGATCAAGTGATTTTCATTCCAAATATTTTTTTTGAATCATTAAAAAAATGAATTATTTAGTATATTTTATCTTTACTATTTCCCATAATTGATATTTCATATCATGGAAAGTTATTATCCAATCAAGATATAATATTCTAATGATACCAAAAATCTACATGTATAAGAAGATATTAAAGCTCACCACGTTTTGTACAACTATGTTATTGTTATCATAAAATTCAATTAGCATCCAATTCTACTCTCCAAGAGAATGTGATAATTTTATTAAACATTTAATCTCATTTATATTGACATTGGCAGTCTCCTTCTCCGAATAAGAGTACGTCTCTAAAATTGTGGGATCACTCAAAGTGTTATAAATAATTCAAATAAAAATAAGTTATATTTTAATAAATAATTTAATTTTGATATATATAATTTTATGAATAGAATTAAAAATACCTTATTAGATAATACTCTACTTACATTTTTTCATAATTTTTTATAATTCAACTTTAATGATATTCTATGATCCTATTACTTGGTTAAAATAAATCATTACTAAAATTAATGATATGGATTGTTCACAATAGAAACAAAATTATATTTGTTTCTTTAATTAGTACTAATTATGGGAGGTGAATCCATAAATAATGAACAAATGTAAGGGATCTTAGAGAAATATGATTTTTGGATTCTTCAACCAAAAATTGTTTGGATGAAACTGATGAATAACAAATTAATATAATAGAAGAAGAAATATATATATATATATATATTAAAATTTCTATGTAATTTTTGTGTTTTTACATGTGCATCATTAAAAAAATTTAAAAATGGATATTTACATTAATAATTACTAGATTTTCAATTTTTTCCCCATATCCCATTAATCTAATCATTTTTTACAAAATGTACCATATCTACACCATCGTCATTATTATATATAAGTAACCATATAATAGGTGAAGAAATATCACATCATTCTATATGAACAAGAATATTCTCTTAAAACCAAATGAGTTTCTCCACATGAAAAAATATACCACTTATCATCTGATGGCTTAATAACCTAAAATGTCTAAATCATGTATATCTATATGATAAAATTTATATATTTTAAATTAAATCTAGTGAAATTTAAAAGAATAAAACCATAATGATATTATTTCACACTAGTGTTATTGATAGCACTGTTACAATTAATCACTCATATATGAAATTTAATAAATTAAATTTTCTATATATCATAAATAATTAAAATATATGTTATTGTTGTAGAAATTTTTTTTTATAAATTGCAACAAAATTTTATATTTCATTTGTGATGAAAATAAAAAAGTATATATAATGATATTATTTTCCCCCAATATTTTTTATAATATATGTATCTATTATTATGAAAGAAACCATGTGATGATGCTTAGTAATATTCCTCCAGATTAGTATTTCATTGTCTTTAATGAAATTTTATATTAATTTCTGTCAAGAATACATTGACTCTTATTTTAGTTTTCCTTTTTTGTTAGGTTCATTTCAGGCTTATCAGGGATAGAGATCCATGGCTGGGGAAAATGAAATAATACCTTAGGATGTATGTATTATTGAATTTCTAGAGTAAGGGTATAAATGTGTTAATGGATTTTGATGGTTATTCATGGTTTCAGAGAGCCTCATGAATTGGAATGGATATTTTATATAGAAGTAAAGAGTACACAATACCTATTTGATATATTCACATTATAAATGTTTTTTATAGTGTAAACCTATTGTAGTGAATATGTTATATATATTTTTTAGAGTATGAAAATTTTCAATTTTTTAAACCCTTACACATCATTAATGCATCTATTGGGATTTAATTTAACCATAGGTGACACCTTTTAGTATATTTGAAAATTTTCAAATTGCTTCCATGAATGGTGTCCATATAATGAATTATTTTTGTTTATCAATTTTAACTTCATTACATGCATAACCACTTTTTTACATTGTTAAGTCCTACCTATCAATCTTTAGGGATATTTTGAGTGATTTTGGGTGATCTCCCTTCTTCTTTATCACTCTCTTCATAATTGGAATCACATTTAAATTGTGTTCCATATCCTTGGTAAGTCACATTCTAACTTCTTAATTGTCATTTCTCATTGAAGTAGTGTTTTATTCATTTCTATTTCATACTATAATTGGTTGGTTATAACTATATATCCTTTACATCTTTCATTCATGCCATATCTTTCAATGGTCAATCTATTTGTGTACAATCCTTAATATAAATGATATATTGGTTTAGATAATTCTTTCAATAGGTTTATCCATGTATGCAATTCAAAATCATGAATTGTTATTTGTACTTGTCAATTCCATTTTGTTATTTAATTATAATTCATGATTTTACATTTGAACATATTTATAACAAAAAACACTAATTTTAATGATATTTGGATTTAATAACCTTTTTCAATTAATATAAATATATTTTATTAAAATGGTGCATGAAATCTAAAATGGTTTTGAGAAACATAGCACATTGGTATACTTGGGGACATTGAGAAATGGACATGCTTATTTAGTTTGTGTAACACCACTATAATTCATTGTGATATCAATATACTATGGTAGGTCAAGATATTAGTTGGAACCAACATATGCCTATTTTAGACTTCTTTTATATCTATTACATAATCACGTATGCTAGATCCAGAATGGTTTGATTTTTCATTTTTAGATGGTTTATCCCATGATGGATTATTTCATGGATATCTTCTTGCATTCATATCTTAGGGAGTATACATGGTTTTTTTCTCCAATTTTTACATTCATTTATTTTTTATTTGACATATTTTTGGGTTTGGTGAATATGGTATACCTTTATAGAATATGAAGGGTTATTTAGAAAATGGTTTCATTTATAAAAATTCCATGTAAACTGATTATTTTAAACATATAACTCATGAATTCATGATATTTATGTTTTTAAAAAATATTTGGTGGTACCCTACAAGGCAGTATGCACACACCCTTATTTTTTTTTAATTTAAGAATTTGTAGACCATGTTTCGTAGGAATTAGGTAATGGGAAGGAAACTTATAGCATTACAGGTTCACTTGTCATTTGAATATTTAGTATTGTGATGGATTACTGGTTATGGATGGTCAAATGGAGACTTACTTATTTTGATCTATTTTATCTTTTTATTTTGAGACTCTTTATCTTGACTTGTAGGTATCATGGGTATATATTCCTTTATTATTAATTTTAAATTTATAATTACTTAGTTTTAGAAGATATTTTTGGTTAATTATTTATATTTTTCTATCTAGTAGAACACTTAGTGTGGCTTGTCTCGTTTTCCCAAGTTGGTGCATCAAAATTTGGTATCAGAGAGAATACACATCCTATATTATTTTCAACACTACCTTGGTTTTGTCTACTATTTTTGAGTATTGGAGTCATGATCATTATAATTCTACCATTTTGTAATGGAAAGGAGCTTGAACAACTTAAATTCTTGTATGAATATGTGTTACCAAGGGTGGACATGAATTTTTTTGAATCATGAGACTCAGTGGTTGATATTGTTTAAATGAACCATATATGAGGTTTATCTATGTAGACCACTTACTTTATTTTAATAAACCTTTTTTTCAAATAATTTATGATTTAATTAAGTTCATGTTGTTTTAATGAATAGATATGGATACCTGAAGTTAGTAATATGATTTTGGAATATTCATGTGACTTATTGGGTTTTATATTTGAGACTTCAGAAATGGATCCAAGAAGAGATATTCAAAATCTGAATGATGGTGCTACTAGATAGGCTCTGCAAGTGAATCCTATATTGGAACCTTATTTCGTAGAATTTTTAGTCTATAATATTTATACTCTACGTCATGAATGTATTTGGAACATGGGATGAGAAGTGGATATCAAATTAATATTTACTAAACAACATCCACCAAACTTCTATAGTGAATAAGAACATAAGGAATATAATGAATAGATTTATTGTATTGAGAGAATATTCAACATTTAAAATAATCTTGATGACTCTATGGTTAGTTTTAAACATATTTTATTTAATGGCCAAGATAGGGATGGTGGGACTCTATTGTAAGAGTTATTTTACATGAGGATATATCCTCAGTATCCTTCCATAAAATCATTAATCAATATATTTATCTAGATTCATTGTATGGGAGAAATACCTAAGAGTTTTTGGACTTATAGTGAAGATATAATATTGTTCTAGAGTATTCTACACATTCTAATGAGTTGGTTCACTTGGAACTAGAGATAGTCACCAATGATTACCTGATGTATAAGAATACTGAGTTGGGGATAATGGATGATATTTGGTAGTTTCTAATTATCATTTTATTTTTTTACCATTATAGAGTTAGTCAATAATGAATCATTAGTTGAGGCTACTATATTTAGATAAATAATTTTGGGAGTATCTTCAGTTGGAAATGTTGTTATCTAGGGTGTATATTTTGGATAAAAAAGGATGAAAAAAGATATATGGTTTTCTTCAATAACAATTTTGGGGGAATCATCAAGAATACAGAATGTTTTTACTACAGTTGTGGATGTACTAGTTATAGAAAACCTAATTTCATGTAGGCTCCAATGTATCTTCATTTTTTGGAAAATCTGGATATTTGAAGAGTTTTTGTTAATGGTTGTACCAATGTAGTAAGGATGAACCCCCTCTTAAAAAGTGTTCTTATTTTCACACCGATGCTTCCATGGGAGGATGGTCTTATCATCAAGGTAAGGGGTATGTTCTTGTGACTATGAAAACATAAGGGAGATCTGATACTGTATGTATTTATGTGGTGGAATATTAACTATAGAAATACAATGTAAGTCCATCTATAGTTAGAGGTAAGTTGTTTATTTTTTCTTATATTGTACTATCTATTTTTTATAAAGGGTCTACTAATTCTTTTATTTTATCAGATTTTATCAACATGTTGGGATTACATTATAAAAATATGTTGTTCTTTTTGGATTTTTACAAACATATTGGAATTAATTTTGAAAAAGGTTTCATGTGTTTAGCATGTTGAGTGACAATAGAAGACCGTGAAGTTGAGTGGGAATTCTTATTGCATGATCTTAATATCTTTGACATGATTATTTTCATTCATTTAATAATTATAATTAAATACCATATAGAATTTTATCACCTTTGAGTTTAGTTTGTATCTACAGTTGGAATTGCTCATATCTTTTAGTGTTCTTAGGATTCCATGTTTGGGGGAGTGGGTCATGATGTTACTTATTATACAGTGATCTCATGATTTTTTTTGGTATTTTTTCCTAGATCCCATTGATCTTTATTTGACCAGTTCACACACTTTAGTGGTGGGTGTGGGTGGCCCTAGGTCTTTCTGGATGAATTTTCAATTTTACAACAATATAGAGAAGATGTGTTTACCATATAACTTCTACATGGTAAAATTCCCATTTATATTCCATCATATTGTATAGATCCAAGTAATCTGATAAAACATAAAATCCACATTTATGATCCTGGGGTTAATAGATTTATTGATCACAACATGTCACCCTGGTCTTCACAATTAATCATTTCTATAAAGGAACAATAGAGACTCATAGTTTATATTGATTATCAAAAGAGAAATTAGATTTCCTTCAAGAATAAATTTCCCTTTTCCAGTACTAATGATCTCTTTAATTATCATAGAGGGACTCATTAGGTTTTAAATATTTACCATCAGTTAAGATACCACCTATTGAGTGTATGAGAAGTAGATATACCAAATACATCATTTTAGAGAAGGTATATGAATTTGTAATTTATAGTCATTTAATTCATTACCATTAAAACTCTTTTGATGTTTAAGGTGTTGGTAAACCAAATATTTCATTAGTTTTTAGAATATTTTTAATTTTTTTCATCGATGATATTTTGGTTTACATCAATTTGTAGAAGGATCATATGGTCAATTTTAATATCATTATTAGAAAATTGAGGGAACATCTCTTGTATGGAATTTCTTATAAACGTGAGCCTTGAAATAAATACGTAACATTTCTGGGACATGTTATATATATAATGGGTGTCATAATTGATCCTAAATAGGTATAGGTGGTTATGATCTGGGATAAGACCAATTTTTTTTCAGATCCCAAGACTCTTGGGGTTGGATGGTTTTTATAGGTGATTTGTTTAAGAAATATCCAAAATCACATCACTAATTATATATTTATCAAATAAGGGTGTAATTTTTTAGTGGAATAAAAACTTTTAGTGAAATTTTGAGGAACATAAGTTGGGATTAACATCAACCAAAATTTTGATACTTAAAAAACTAGTTTCTGAATATGATGATTTTTGTGATTCTTCTGACATGGGTATGTGATATGTCTTTACGTAGGGGGGAAAGTGGTAAACTACATGTTCCACCATTTAAACACTCTTGAGAGGAACTATCCTACACATGATCTTGAGATAGTTGTAGTCATGCATGAACTCAAAATATAGCATCACTACCTTATTGGGAAGAGGGTTACCATATATTTTGATCATAAGATCCTGAGGTATATGTTCACTCTTAGGGATATAAACATGAAACAAAGATGGTGGGTGGAGAATCTATATGTTTTTTTTGATATTGTTTATACATCTTGGAATAAGAATGTGGGTTTTAATGAATTGATAATGATATTACTAACAAAAGGAGTGAATGAATCAGTGGAAGAGTAGACTTTGATGATATTGTTTGCTGAGATGGTCTTTATAGTGGATGAATACGGTGGGTAGGTATGTCTGGATTTGATGAATGATAAATATTTAATTAATTGTTAGGTTTTTCTAGAGCATATATCATAACCCATGTTTCATATCATTAGTAAAAACCATTATGGTTGGTGTACCATAGGTTGGTGGTCTCAATCCCCTAATGTAACTCATGTTTACAAAATATCTTGGTTGTACCATTTTGATCGAGGAAGGAGTTTATGGGTAGAAGATACCATTTTTGTTGGCTTGTACCCTATGGTAATACCAATATGTATCATGATTTTTTATCATCGATATTGGTGGATAGGGATGAGATGTTCGATTGTGTATTTTGTATCATGTTTTCCTATTTTTCAAATAAATAAATAGTCCACTATAGGTCTATTAGGTTTTTTGTATCCCATAAACTTTCTAGTCTGAAAATGGGTTATATTTCTATGGATTTCATCATTAGATTACCAAGGACCATAGTGGGAAGAATGTGATTTTAGTGATCATTGATCAACTCATGAAATAAGAATATTTCCTCTCTATAAAGGAGATAATAAAAGTAAAATTACTTGGGAGATAGTGTGTCCAATAAGTTGAGAGTCATAATGAGATTCTTTTATGGTTGTTTTTTTACAAGGATCTTAGGTTCACATCATGTTTTTGGAATGGTTTAGAAAAGTCGATGGTTTACAAGTTCAAATTCAGAACAATATATTATATAATGATGTATGGATAGATAGAGAGTCCTCCCTAGGTTCTTTAGGATATACATTGGTATTTTTGATTAATTTTAGTCTTTATTAGGGAATACATTTTCCTTCAGTAATGTTATCCTATAATAAGTTCTATACAGCCTTGATCAAAATAGATCCCTTTTAGGATTTGTATACATGGCCATATAGATATCCCTTATATAGGGAAGAGATGGGAGAGTGATCCATTACTAGTAAAGTTCTTGTTTTGGGGATGATGAAAAAAGAATAGTTAATTTGGAAGAGATTGATCATTTCATAGAGTCTTCAAAAACCATTTGTGTATTGTTATCATTTCTAACTTGAGATTCAGGTTGGTGGTCAGGTTTCTCATAGATTTTTATTCTCTCTTGGGATATCACCAGTTAGGTATGTAGGATAAGATGAAAATTAGTTTTTTAGGACACTATATGATCATTATAAGGCACAAAATGATGGAATATCTGTTGGAATTACCATCTCATTTGACAATAATACATGATGTGTTTGATATTTCCTATAATAAGAGTTATTGAAAAATCCTTACCAGAAGATTTAATGGGAGGATATTGAGCATGATCCCAACACCACTATGGTTAAACAACCAGTTCAAATTATGGATTTCTAAAAGATGGTGTTTCATGGTAAAACAACCCCATTTTTCTATGTATTATTGAAGTGTGGATGTGATATCTATGTGATGTGGGAGAATAAAATAATGATTAAGAAGTAGTGAGATTATATTTTTGTGATTCCATGATCTTGAGGACTTTCTGAGGACTGACAGAATTTATTGTGGGATGATTGCAACACCATGATACCTTGCTTCATGTATTCTTTGAATCTTATAGTGATTTTCACATTATATTTTGGTGCATTGAGGGTTTCTTGATGATAATGGGCCGTTTATGGGGATAATGGACTAATGTATGTGTATGTATGGTTTCATTAATTAATATGGTTTTAATATATATGGGTAAATGACTTTAGATATTTCATCTTGGGAACATAGACCCTCATGAATTGTATTATAGATTTTCTAAAAAATGGGGTTTTCACTACCTAATGGGCATAATCAAATCATGAATGGGTCATATGATGTGAACATATTACAGGGAAAATTTTATGAGTCTTGTTTAGAGGGTGAAAATTTATAGTTCATGAAACCATTATAGATTATGAATGACTTGACTATGAATTAATTTAATATAAAGTAATTATTTTTTAATCATACTTGATAATTGTGGAATTCACATGGTAGAATTGGTTCACAATTTGATATCTTTAGGTTTATTAGTTCTAACCGTGCTACATGCATAACCACTTTTTTAATTTGGTGGAAAAAACAACTTCTTGGGATTTAGTGATATTTTGTGTTATTTTGTGTGATATATCTTCTTATATATTTATCAGTTCGATATTTTAATCTTTTGGTGGTTTCATACCCTATCCATAGTAATATATCTTCTTACTTCATCATTTTTATTGGTTGTGAATTTTTCATTGGATTCATTTGTGATTAAAATTGTGATAATTTGGTGTTTTCAGTTTATACTTTATACTATTATTTCATTCCTTTCCTTTCGAAGGAGAATTTATTGGTTTCAGGTCTTCATTTTAAATGGCAGATATGTTTTAGTAATTATCGAGGTAGGAGTATGTATGAATGTGTATATATTTATTTAATTAACATTTTTTATTGTCAATTCCATTGGGTTATTAAATGAAAATTATTTTATACATTTAATTGAATTTTTAGAATATGATCTGAATTTTAAAGGGATTTGGATTTAAAAGAGTATTTTCTTTTTTATAAAACAATTTTATTAAATATGAGCATGTATTTCAAGTTTTTTCACAAAAATAGAATATTGGTATGCTTGGGTGAGTTAGGAAATAAACATCTCACTTTATTATGTGTAGCTCCATAAGTAATTTTGTGATATTGAAGGACTATTGTAGGACTGGATATTTTTTACATCCAGAAAATGCCTGGTTGAGGATTATTTTATGTCTCATAAGTATTACCATAGGCTAGATCCCATATTTTGTGTATTTTTTAATTTATACTTTGTTTCTCTAATGAAGGATTAGTTCATGGATATTAATGGGCATTCTTATATTATTTTGTATCCATGGTTGGTTTTTCCTATTGTTACATGATTTTATTTTATATTTGACATATTATTGGATTTGGTGAATATGGTATGCATTTATGTTAAATGATGAGATATTTACAAAAAATATTTTTAAACTATATTTCAGTCTAAATCTTGACCTTGTCAATTACTGATATTAGTTCCCCAAGAGTTTCATTGGTGGTGTTATACTAATATATTTTCTCACACCCTAAATTTTATCATTTTAGATGTTATAGAGCTTAGTTTGTAGTAATCATGTAAAGGAGAGGGAATCTTGTAGTATAATCGATTCTCCTTTCATTCATCTCCTTTCTAATTGTATGGTTTGTTGGTGACATATGGTCATATAGATGCTTGTTAAATTAAATCTATTTTATCTTTTTGCATTGGTATTTTTTTCTTTACATATATGGATCATAGATATGTGTTCCTTTATTCCAAATATTACATTGAAGTTTCTTCAGTTTTACATGATACTTTTGGTTTTTTGTATCTCACCATGTGGTGGATAATTTAAGTCATTTTTTCTAGTCGACACAGGTCAATTACTTATATCTAATATATATGAATTTATTTTAAATTTATCCTTAAACCATGATTTTTTATGCTCATTTATCTACGAATTTTATTTTAATTTCATATGATTTAACTAAAAACTTATAATATATGATAATAATTATTGTTGAATCTCAAATGTGTTTTAAAAAAATTTAGAATTGTTTCGGAATTACTACAAAATGTGAAATATAATTGAATTTTAAGACATAGATCCCCTTACCGTCACTATTGACAATTAGATTCCAAGATATATACTGACCAATATGATCTGCTTCATATAAGAATTTGGAATAGAATCGAACCACCTCCTCCACTATATATATTTTAATAATTTATACATATATTTCATGTATATATTTAATTCTACTTTAATGAAATGATTTATGTAATATAATTTATATTTTTTCCCAATATTTGAACTTTTTAACATGTTATGTGATTATTTGTAGGATACTACTAATATATAAAAAATGAAAAAAATGTGATGATTATCATGAGTTAAAGACAATTCACACTACAATGTGATGTTGTGTGATGTGAAAATAAGTATATAATGTTATAATAGAGAATGATAGATTTGGTGAATATGAACAAAATCATATTAACAATGTCATAGAAGTAATTCCAAAACCAAGGTTTCTTATATAGCATTATCAGGGGTTGATACTAATAAACTAGGTTCAAAAAAAGTTTTTGAAGTTGGAAAATGATGATTCACATTGTGTATACATAGATGTCATGAAATATTACATGGTGTGAAATAATTATAGTGTGTGATATGGATAAGAATATGATTGGGTGATAAAATTAGATGTCATGATGTGAAAAATATGTTCACATTGTGACACTTCCAAATGTAAATGATATATGATTTTAGGCCTTGTAAAGAGTACATGACATAAATTCTTTACATGTTGTGAAACATTTATATGATTTGAAAGTGTCAGGTTGATAAAAAAATTGGTCGGATTCATTGCAATGGGTGGCAGAGATATATTTTATGACCCTAAGATAACTCGATATGACTTGATGACCCATTATGACACCATTTCATGAAACATGATCCCAAAAAAAATCTATAAATAATTGGTAGGAAAACATATTCTTTGGGATTCTAGAGATAATTACCTAGGCTAATAAGTTGCGCTTCTATGGATCATATCCAGTCTTCCACTCTGAGTTTTATTTATGTTTTATTTGCATTATTTTGTTGATATATACTCTCTCATCACCCAGATAAGAGTGTAAAACATTATTTATGACATGTTTATGTATCTAAAGGGGTAAGGTGTTTTTGGAACTATTTCTTATTAGTATTCATGTATTTGGATTTCTTTTGTTTGATTATAAACATCCAATACCATTTTTGTATCATAACCATTTATAACTGATTCTGAAATAAAATTTTAATGGGAACAATTGGTTACCCAAAATTGAGGAATTACTTATGTGGAAATTAGGGGAACCAAGTTTAATTATTGTATCGACACAAACTCAATTCAGAAAATTCTCAAATTACCAAACCATGGGAAAATGGAATCACCTTGTTGAGGAGGGGACACCGTGACCGTTAGATCTACTATATATTGAATCTAATGGAAACAAAGGATTAATAAATTTATCTACTAAAAAAATTACACCTTAACCCTAAAAAAACAAAACTTAACATTTCTTCAAACATGATTTCTAGTCAATGGCTCTGATACACTTTACTTCTATCTTTTTTGTTTCTAAAAAATTTTCCCACCAATACATTTTTTTCTTCACCATTCATCAATTTAACCAAATCAATTCTATTAGGAACGTAGATTTTCTAGTTTCACCTTCTCTATGGGTTCGACCTCAAAATTTCCTAACACTATATTTTAATTAATTAATTAGAATAGTTTTAGATTTTATAAATTTTTTATTTTGATTAAAATTGTGTGTAAATAACAATGCACGAAGGGAATTTTAATAATATAATCCTCTAATGAATTAAAATTTTCATAAATTCTTGAATAATATTTATATTACATTTATGATTATACATGTAATAATAATATATATCCACACTTATCCTTATCTATCACACCAAATGAATCACAAGATGAAGTATTATCCAAAAAAATATTTTTAAAGATAGATCTTATGTTGTTAATGTATGGTAGTATATCAATTTTCAGATTTATTTTTTAAAATTGGATCACTAATTTTTCAACAAATTGAATTTAATAGTAGAATATCATGAGAATCTACTCTCATACATGTATAAAAAATATTCCAAGTAGTGCAGATGTTAGTAATTGATTCATTTATAAATTATAGTGATTTTATTTCGTATTTAATTAAATCAAACATATCAATGAAATGATGATTTTAAAATTTTATGAATACTCAGTAGGTACTTTAATACCATAAATTTTTTTTTTTTATAAATTATGATCTTCACTCTATATTAACACGTATAATTTTAAAGGTAGATATTATATTTTTCAACTTCATTGTGGGAAATATTTCCAAAATTATTCACATATATATAATGTTCAATGTTTAATGTAATATATACTTTTTTACACTACCTTTATATATAAAACTTTTCTAATCAAAATTCATAATATTATTTTCTCATCATGAAGAACAATGATTTTAAACTTTTCAAAAAAATATCTCACATATAATAGATAAAATAAGATGAATTATTTATTCAGTTAATGTAACTGGAAAAGTTATAATGTTTCCGTCTAAAATGACACATCATTGTTTTTCACCATATTGAAATACTTTTGAGTTTTCAAATATTGTGGGGTAATTTATACATTTATTTCCCATTAAATTATGAAATTAAGTCGTTGTTAATGGTTATAAATTCCTAAAAATCTTAAATAGATCATGTTTATAGTCTTCCTTCTTTTTTATAAAATATGATATGTTATCCCATATTCTCAAACTGAATGAGATTTTTTCCTCCAGAAATTTATAATGATATGATTCCATATATTGGAATTTAACTTATATTGACAGTTACTATAACATGAAAACATATATACTATTTCATATATGAATCAAACACTTTGAAATTATTCTACCATACAAATTTGAAATCATCAATAAATAGTGAAAGATAATCATACTTATCATTGGAAGGCCAATTTTCTCATGGAATCATCAGGTTCATAATAAAATTATTTGCAATCATTAATATCATTACAGAGAAGTTGTAAAATACAAATATATGTGGTCATAGAGTCTATTGGATACTGGGGCTCCTATATAAATTCATTCAATCACTATAATATCTAATTTTGAGATTCCTATAATCATTTCAATATTTAGGAAACATTTTATCAATCCACTTCTATTATAGTTAATAAGTAGGTGTATGTAGGTTTCTATTAGATATTCACTCTTCATTATCCCGTATAATCAATATTTTATAATTTTAATTTTAAATCAACTAATTTTATGAGGAATTATTAGAAGACTATATATTTCATTAGTATGAGTTTTGAGAATATATTTTAGAAGAAATCATACTTGTTTATCCCATCCATTTTATTTCATGATGACCATGTTGATAAATTTTTAATAAATCACCATATTCCTACCTATATGGAACACAATTGTTTTTAGAATAATATATTTTCATACATACCATTACAATTAGAAAAAATAATTTTTATCTTCCTAAATCAATTATAAATTCAAATTTCCCTCTCATGTTAACATTTTAAAATGATAAAAAAATTATGTGATTATTTTATTATTCCAACCAATTCATTATTTTAGGATAACATATATGAAAAATAATGATAACAAAATTAATATCATACAACCATGATATAGTGGTTTTTATACATCACCCTATAATCGTTCCACATATATAGTTTAATTTAATAGTATTGATGTATATATAATGAATGAAATCATAATTATTTTCCTCTTTCCCATAACAATATTATTATCAATGTTATATCATGAATATTTTTATTATTTCATCATTCCTTCTTTTTTGTGATCTTAACTCATTGAAAGCCTCCCATGTGTCAGTATTGAATTTTAGTGTGGTTCCCAAAATCCAAAATCTTATAGGCTACTATTGAGAAACTATAACCAAGTGTTTCTGTTTTCCTTTTGATTGGAATTACCCTATAGATTTAAAGGAGAATAAGTGAAATCACTAATCAAATCATACAAAAAACTCATTAAACATATAACAATTACCATAGCCAAAGTGGTAACCATATAGAACATTCACTACAACAACATACATGGACCCTCCAAAAACACAGTTCAATATACAAATCTCAAAATTCAAAAATTCAAACATCACCACACCTTGCACTCCAACCAGGTACTAATCCCACGACACACACATGATAACATGATGAATCTTTGGAATTATGATTTTTGAATATTTGTGATCATGTGCGTGCCATAGGATTAGTACCCGGTTGGAGTGCGAGGTGTGGTGATGTTTGAATTTTTGAATTTTGAGATCTATATGTTGAACTGTGTTTTTGGACGGTCCATGTATGTTGTTATAGTGAATGTTTTATATGGTTCCCACTTTTCCTTAAAGTGGCTTTTTAATAAAATAAAAAATGATTTAGACATATCACTAGGACATAAAATATTCACTAATAAACCCACATAAATAGTTAATTTCATACATAAAATATATAAAAAAAATATTTCACTTGTAAGAATATAAATAATATAAACATAGATTTTACACATATAAGGTTAAAAAAATACACCTAGACTTGCCTACATATCCCAACTATAAAATATCCATACCATCAATTGAATACCGATGGGAAAAAATTAACACAATATTCATTAATCATCCCTTAAATCAACCTCATTATGAAAAACATGAATCATATAAAAATCAAACTCAACTAATAGATTACTATAAAATATATATGGTCTTAAATAAAAAAAATTAAAATGTTATTTATAGTTATAAATATATATAATTGATTACATTCCTATTATTACCAATTCTTAAGGTAGTTTATATTTTATTATTTCTAAATCAGGATATACATTTTTGTATCACATCTATCATAATTTTAATTTACAATGTTTTTGCATAATATTAAAAATAAAACACTTCATCATATATTTTAACATATGATTCATCATATTATATCGAACTTTGATAACAATATATACATAATTTATAATATAAATAAAATATGTAATCACATCAATAGTTTCATATTTACATTAACAATATTATCTCATTAAAAAAAATTCATTTATAAATTATATCCAACGTACGATTATAAATATAATAATATCATTAGAAGACAAATATCACTTAATTGTCATAAAATTATTTCCTAATAATAATAAATATTCTATCAGATTAGTTATATGAAAAACAAATGAATGATATGAATCAATATATATAAACTGTAACTACGATGAAATTAAATTATGGAGTAATTACGAAGTATCCTCTTCATAGATACCAAACCATAATATTGGGTTGAGAAAATAATATTTAAATATATATCCCAAAATAAATATAACTACCCAATTTTTTTGGAACAATCTATCTTCCCCAAACCCAATGGAAGAATATGAACTTACAATATCCGAGGCTTTAAAAATATGAATATTATCAAAGTATGTTATAATATAGGGAATCAAATAATATTTTATTTAATGAGAAAGTTTTAAGTAAGATACTTATGGTAATTCAAATATTTCATTTTGAGAAGATAATAATAATCTATCTTGAGCGTCACTATGTTTAGTGTAATAAAAATTGATGGAATTTTGGATTATAATGTGTAGCTTGGTAGATTTTACCTAACATCATGAAATATGTATTACTAAAATATAGAATAAATATATTAAATATACGCTTATTTAATGATCATGGGAAATTCCATATTAATTGAATCATAGTGGATGATAAATTATTCGGTGGGAAGATTCTTTGAACTAGTAACAAGACATTAATATTACTATCAATCTCAATTTTACAAATATTGATAACCAACAATGTTACCAAGATTTCATAAATGAGGATGGAAAATATAAGAAAGAGATTTTCACCTTAGATTAAAAGAGAAACATCCTTCAAGTCTATCTCTTCAAGAATCATGATGAGATCATTGAATTATCCCCTAATAAATCCCCAAGATCTCTATGTGTGTACAATAAATAGTGGTGTATAAACCTAAGAGAGGTGGGACCCAATATTTATAATAATACCATGGGTTCCTTAAATTATAGTGTAACATAATTATTCACAAGAAAAATTATCATTTTATATCATTCTCAAGAGCATCATAATGTCAACCCAGGGACGCCACTTACTAAACCACGGTCAATGTCCATAAATTTAAAATAACATAAGAAAGACACTTTGCGACTCATATTACAATTTTATATTGTTTGTACACACATAAATGGTAGTTGAACTATGAATAAATACACAATACAATGAGAGTTCCATAATAAAAATAGAGAAAAACTATATAATGATATCCTAAAAGGAATAAACAATAGAGTATATACTCAGGGAATAATTATATAGATCCTATAATCAATTATCATAGGCCAATCACATAAAATTATACTTCTATATACTCCACACAACTTTATTGATGATCTCACACCACTGATGGCCATTATGTATGTGTAAAATGATACATAAGTGTTTATAATAAGGGATTACTTCAATACATGGCCAAAAAACACCTCAAAACATCTCATTGTAGTAAATCACATATAGAAATGTCATATCTAATAACTCCCATGTGATAACCCTACTATTTATGAAACTATATAACTCTACCTATATGATTTTCAACCAAAAATGCACCCTAATCCATCCAAATTTAAACCATCACTCATCATATTCTCTCAAAAACATGGGAATGTTTAAGGAGGGTTTGAAAAAATCTCACCCCTTATAATATATATCTCTTAAAAAAAATTTAGACTGGATAATTAAAAATAATTTATGAAAAATGAGAAATCGGCCCATGTAAATATTTTTAAAAAATGGGTATTCACCATAAATATATTTTAATTGATCACAATCATTATAAATTAAAATAAAACATTGAAAATAATGAACCCCATGAATAAAATCTTGGGGGATACACCTCTCAAACAATAAATAAACTCAACTAAAGTAAGTAAACAATTATATTGTTTTGAGTAACCTTTGTAGAAAACCTTAAACTTGAAGTCATTTAGAAATATATTAACCTTTTTATATCACTAGAAAATAGTTATTATACATATATAGTGAATGAAAAACAATAATTTAGGGTTTAACTATCCAACATAAATAAAAAATGACCCATCCAATAGTAAATTCCACTCATCTAACTTCACTTCAATGTAAATTCAACCTTCTCATTAATACATAAACATTTTAAAATTCGTTATGTATCTCTAAAAAACAAATAAAATATTTAAAAATATATATTTATAATTTAAATAATGGGAATTGATTTATTTTAACATAAATTAAGAAAAACCCATTTTTTTGAAATAATAATTTTAAATCATCATCAAAATTATATTAATGTTTTTTATAGAAGGTAGTAGAGTTTATAAATTATGACTTGATTCACCCCCTAAAATAATACTTTCTACGAATTGAAGTCAGATAGCCAAACAATCTTAAAAATATTCTTAATAAAGACACAATATCTTAATAGAAAAAATAGTATAACTATCCTAGTTCATAATCTACTATATCATACATTATCTTCTTGAGAATTCAAAGGTTTATGAAATGTTTACCAAAAATATCATTAATCATATCAACATCCTACATAAAATCATGTCATCTAATAGAAGTCATGGTATAAATATTTTAATTTTATAAGTAGACAATGTTGAAAAAAACAAAATTTATTTTATAAATGTGTGATATGTGTAATAAATCATTGACTAGATATCATTGACCACAATTATCAATTTCCCCAACATCATCATTTTTCAATATCAATTTATCTAAAATATTTTCAATAATAAATGAAACAAGATATTATATAAATGAATTTAATCAAATAAATACAAAAAAAATATTTATAATAAACTGATTTATCATATAAATCAATTGAATATACAAAAATTAGAAAATAATAAAAAAGAGGCTATTAAAAAAAGAAAATATAAATTAATTACATATTTTTATAAGATTAAAAATATTTGTTTTTAATTTTGAATCATATATTTATCCAGAACATCTAATATCATTCCAAAAATTATGTAATCCCTAATATATTTCAATACCACTAATTCGTTTTCACCATCAACCATGTCCCCCATTTAATACCATATCAAATCATACCAATTTTTTGAAAAACTACCCTATAATGATTTATTTCAAAATAAAATAATTTTATATAGAAATTTTATAGTGATAGTGGGGGTATAGGGGACATGTTTTTAATATGTCAATTCCCCTTCCCACCACTATTTTTGGGATTCATTATTGTTTTTCAATTTTTTACTTGTTACTGGTGATTTATATCCTTGTTTTTTGTAGACATAGACATGGAATTGATTCATCATCAAGGTTATTTATAGTGGTTTTTAATTAAACTTTTCAGTAAAATTGAAGTTACATTATTTTCATGGTTATATTAACTACATATCTATAATTTTGGTTGATTTATGGAAGTGATTTCTTGTTGAAATTACTGTGAAAACACATTAAAGATATTTTATTCTTGATAACATATGGATTTATAGTGATTAACTGATGTCAGGGTATAAAGTGGCACTGAGCATCTGATAGAGGATGCTTCCTTGGGGTTTTTCTATGTTGGATCTGGTGGTTTATTTAGAGTATCTATTTAATTTTATGTACTAATGATAGACCATGGTCTACAGTTTAATTTGATGTGATCCCATTTTGCATCATATTTATATGTTCACTTTTTATTTGTCTTGGGATACTTCTCTCTTCCATATTTTATGGTCATGGACCATATGTGGGTTTTCACCTTGGAATTATTTTCAATTGTTTCACAACTAAATTTACTATATTGAATTTATTTCTCCTTTGTTTGTTTAATTTATTTTCACTTGTGGTTTTTTAATTCTATAAACTAGGTGGATTCATTGTTTCATAAATAGATGATCAATCATTTTATAGTTTTATTATTTCTTTTTGGTATTCCTGTTTGTGTCTCACTTGACTATCTAGTAAGGTGTTTGTTATTAAAGAGTATTGTTCTGCAGGAAATTTATTACAATGTTTTGTTTTGGTTAATTGATATTTTTTTGTTTTTGTGTACTTTCATGCAGTGCAGTCCAACAAGGATGAATTTTATTTATTGGGTAGGGTTAGTTTTCAATATATTTATTTAATTTAGTCTTTTTTCCACTAGTTGTTTTTTCTATTTTGGATTGGTTTATTAGTGTTCCATTGTGTTCGATATCTTGGTCATCAGTGTAGTCTATTTCTATTTGGGGTTTTCTTCAATTTTCTATCTTTTTGTATTTATTTAGGGATATTAAGGAAGTTATATGGCAATATTAAGGACTATTTATCTTAGTTTTTTTGGAGTATTTATTATTTTTTAGGGGTATCATTTTTTTCATTTTTATTATGTAATTGGTCCTTACCAAATATAGAACCCAATATTTTTTATTATCCATATCTTTTTATTGATATATTGTCTTTCCCCACAATCTAGTTGGTGGGGAGGCCATGGGAGTTTTAAAAAGGAATCATATTGGATATATTGATGTCTATGGGGTGCTCTAGTATAGATTTTTTTTGTGAAATAATTTCTTGGTTCAACTAGGACTATGGTGCTTTGGATCATTTTTTGTATTTCATGGGTTTTCATTGTCCTTTATTCCTTGTTTTATCATAGAAGAAACATAATTGTCAATGTTCTGTGGAAAAATTTATTTCAAATGGTAGTCACTAACAACATCTTCATTTGAAAAAATCATATTGTCAGAAAGGCCAAAAAATATTTACTAACAAAGATAATAGACCATCATATGATATTAAACTACCATAAGACACGACATTTAATGGATGGAGCACAAGGAATATTTCTCATAATATGGTTTCATAACAATTCATTCTTATAATACTCTCATAGTAAAACTTATTAGTTATTTAATATCCTAGCATGATTTTAATTAATGAAATTTTTTCCACATTTTTTTATTTAATGCTCAGACCTGATCAAATTATAACATAATAAATCACACATAAAATTTAATTAATTTTTAACAAATGAATCTCATGGTGATAAATTATCATAAAAAATAATACAGATTTGATGCATATCAAATTTATTATAATATTTAATGTTCTATTAAAAATTATCTAGAATAATAAGATCTTGGATAACACATTAATTATCAATTTCAAATAATGCATAGTTATTAAAATATTAAATAAAATATATATTATGAATTGATAAAAACATTTGATCAAATCGTACCTTATAATAATCAATAATTTATAACTGTAACATTATTTTAATCATATTTACATTAATATAGAAAAAAAATATGTTTTAAAAATAAGAATATAATATTTGGAATATGGTTTCATGTTAAGAATCATTAGAAAAAATAGACTTTGAAAATATTTCATAAAAAATACATCAACATAATTAATCAATAATTTTTAAGTTAATGCTTAATTTTTATACCATATAGAAACATTTATTCATTTAAATAACAATAATTTATAAACATATTATCATTAATGAAAAAAAATTAGAATTATACTTATATTAATTAAATTCAACACATTCAACACCGAACATGATCTTAGTTGATTGTTAATTAACCTAAATTAATCATTAAAATATTATAGTAATCATGGAATATTATGAATTGAAAAAAGTATCATATTATTTTATTAGTTAATAAGGAAACATGATCATTCAATAATTAAAAATGTACAAAATATTCATTGAAACATATTTAAAATGATTATATCAAATTGAAAATAATTATTATAAATAAAAAAACCTTTCAAATCTAGTAGTCCCAATTTTTAACTTATATTCAACTCATTAAAAATATTAATGAACCCTTACAAATTTATCTACCATAAAATTAGTAAATTTTTTAAAAAGTTGTTATAGTTGGCTATGATTACCTTTAATCATATTATAGTGGTGTAAAATAAATCATTCCTGGTCGATCTACTTGATATTAGGTTTTATGGAATAATTTATAAGGTGTTATTAATATTAATGTTCTAGAAAATGTTCTTCCTCTATAATATATTAGATTATATAACATAGTTCCATTTTAAAACTATACAAACCTCACATGTCACTTTCTCTCTAATATGTCCTATATCTTAAAATAATATTTTCATAAAATGTTTCATGACACAACCTAGAACAAACCCAACCTAAGATAACACCGAAGATGAGTGTGAGCCCCCAAAGTATTCCTCTCTTAATCCATGGGGTTTTTCTAGTATAGAGGGAATCTACCACCTATTTGGGATGTATTAATATCCTAGATTGACCTTAAAATATGTAAAACCACTAATAGAGACCACAAATATATAAAATAAAAGGACAAAAAATTCCATAGGAAAACTATTTTTACATATAAAAAAATATAATTAAAACATGGAAAATGAAAGAGTGACCTTATACACTAGAAATTAACCACAGAAATGACATCTTCCAAATTTTCCCTAAAATTTTAACATTAATGTAATCATGAAAAATGCAATGGGTTGGAAACCTAAGATGATTCAAAAGGAATTTATTTCTATCCAATTTAATGTCAATGACAAATAAATGTGCCATGATGGATTTGAGTAAAATAAAATATAAAATTTCTTGAAATAATTATAGATGGGGACCAATCATGTACGCAATTTCAAAAGTAAATATAATGTCAAAAAATAAACTAGAATCTCATTTGAATGAAGTACTATAATTATCATAATATTTCAATTGTTTTCTACTATAAATAAATGAGGTTGATAATATATTTTTAGAAATATATTTCAATAAATAAATACGTGTAAGATCCAAAAGAGAAAATAAATATTCCATAACAATAATATCACAACCATAACCATATCACCACAACTATTATTCCAGTTACATATCATCTCATTAATTAAAAAATCCCCATGCACAGAACCACATCACATCATCCACCATATAATCAAATTATATTCCTAATGACTCATGCATCATCCTCAATCCATTACTTCCAAAATACATGAAACAAACTCAAGATATCACATCTTGGGGAAATTTTTACCTGTTATAACCTAATTTAAATATTTACTATAAATTTTTTCACCAATGTTACCCATGAAGAATTACAAAAATCATATCTATATATTCAAACAATTAACTATATTTCCTTACAAACGTTGTAAATATATAAATAAATATCACTATTAAAATATACAAAAACTATACCTGTGGTAACATTTATGCATTATAGACACTTTATATATATTATAAATCATATAAAATTATAATACACACAATTATACACCTATTAAATACATTATATTCAACACATATAGTATCATAATATCACACAAAATCACAAATGAAAAAAAATCCCCATACAACAATAAAAAATACTAGAATGTAGTGAAATTGATAAAAAAAGAAAGAACAATAATAACAATGAATGAAAAATTAGATTAAATGATAAGATACATCTATAATTCATTCAATAAAATAAAAAAAATATCCATTCATGACAACCAAAAAAACATATAAGACAATTTGATTAAGTATTAACATAATAACAATCATAAAATCATGACATATCCATCTATTTTTAGTTAATCTATATCAATTAATCATGTAGTTGATTATAAATTATCACTATTTCATGATTACCCAAGGAAAAATCATTACATAACCCCACTCATCACTATATAATGGTATAACTAATCATATACCAATATTTTCCCAAAACCTCAATTATATCATATACAATAAAAATGTAATTTTATTGATTCCCTACACTGTCACTTATAAAATTATTTATAAAACTCACATTAAATCAAATATAATTACACAACATAAAATAAAATGTAAATAAGTCACTCTAGGCAAGGAAGGTAATGTAAAGGCAGAAAATACTCTCATGAGGCTAACAACAACACACCAAAATCAATGAAATATTATAAAAAGCTAAAATAATAAACAAAATTCCAAAACTAAATGTAAAAAACAAATAATATTTTCATAAAACAACTCATAAATATGTCCAAATTTCAAAACACTTAATGTTATAGAAATTTAATAAAATTATTACAACACTCCCAACTATATAATTTCATCAATTACATCATTATAAACATTGTATTTCTTCTAACCTTATTTAGTTGTATTTATGAAAAAACACTCTTAAATATTTGTATGGATTTCATTTAGTTAGTTTGAAGATATAATGATTATTAAATTCTATTATAATCATTGAATAACACTTGATGATGTACTAATGGGATTATTGAATTCATGAAGTTATGTCCCTAGTTATTTTGAAGGAACTAATATAGTATTTAAGGATTGGGGGGGGGACTTTTAGAAGCATTAGGCTACACTGAATACTAATTGTATATTCACTGTATATCCAAGTATAAATAAATAATCCTAGACAAGCTTCATAAGTCCACCAACCAACCAGTGGAGGAGCTCTACTCAGATAGTAAAATTGGAAAAATGGCATTATAAACTCTAGGAGTCATTTTCTATCCAGTTTAGGAGCACATTTGACCAGATTGAATCATACAATTCTATAAGATTTTAAATTGATACACCATAATACTTATTAGAGTCTACCTAGTAACTACTTTTGTTGAGTTTGATTTTCTAAGAATGCATTTATTGTGGTCAAAAAGACTAGAAATGCAGTCTACTTTAATAATAAATCCCTTAATGAATTCTATAATATTCCAAAATCTCATGATGATTATATAGAGACCCCTTTGGGGTATTGAAAATATAACTTCAAAAAATATCACCCAATTTAAAACATCAATGTTCTATTATATTTAATTAAACCCCAAACTCTTAGTCCCCTATATTTCCAATCATGTGTGTGATCTTATTGTAAAATTACACTGGTTCTTACATCTTTCTCATTCACCCTTAATTTTTATTATAATAATATTTATATAATTATTCTTTTTGAAATGAGATTAATTTTAAAAATAAACTCTTCATTTATATAATATATCTACTTTAGTGGTCTTGGCCAATTAAAGTAATGGAAATTGGTTTCATGAAAATACCACCAAATGTAAAGGGATTATTTCTCTTTTCTGTTTCTATCTGCAACCAATAAAAATATACAATCGATTGTATTGTAGTTTATTAACCTATATAATTAAAGAAAAAATTGAGTTTTTCTATATTATTTTTCTTAAATGTCAAGGGAATAAAAATATATACCCTAAATCAGTTAATGTAGGGGAAGTAGGGGTTAATCAAACAACCGCATCTGAACTCTTTTATAAAATCAAGTAAATTATGTCAATCAATATCAATTAATATTTTTTATATAATTTCACATACACTTACATACATCAATATAATTAATATTTCATCATATGAATCAATAAAACTTATAGGTTTCCCTTTTTATAAACATATATAGTTATTCTTCTGTACTTTCTATTTGTTTTACATATATAAATTATTCCTTTTATTGTATTCAAAAGGATTTAATTATAATCAAACATTTAAATGAGTTTTTTATTATTTCAAACATTAATTATTTAATAGTTTTAAAGGGAAATTCACCCATTATATTTTATCCAACTCCAACCAACATCAATTTTAAAAGAGTTATTGAATTGTTATGTATTTATTTTTTTCAACTCTTTCAATGTTTTACATGTTTCAAAAAAATTTATATCATTTTCTAAAAACAATATTTTTTAAAAATGGATTTTCAAAACCATGTAGAAGTTAAAGGATAGTCCATGTGTACTTAAAACCTTTTGATTCTAATAATAATGTTTATGGGATGAAATTTTACTATACCATTTAGATATTAATTCATATTCTCATATGGAAGAGAGTCATTTTTAGATATACCTATAATATTAAAAAATAAAACCAACAGAACCCTATTGATATTTATTATATTTTATTAGATTATATTATCATGAAGTCCTTGCATTGTGGTTTAGTCCAAAATGAATTTAATAAAAAATATACAATAAAAAAGATATCATGAAATATGTAAACTCTTATAATTAACTCACGAAATAATGAAAAAGGTATAATATAAAATTATAGATATGTTTATAAAAATTAGTGCTTTTGTTTCTTTGAATCCTGGATAATAATTTTCTAAAACATTTACAAGATTCAATGAAATTTTTAATACTCAAAATTCTATTGGTGATAATATTTCAATAGAGAAATTAATAAATGAAATATTCAATGTATTAATAATAAATTGGAAACCTAATGTCACCGTGATCCAAGAGGATTAAGAAATAATGAACATGGTAGTTGGTGATGTAATTAGATTCTTTGTGATATATGAAAAAATTGTGAAAATATAATTCAAATGAAGGAAAAGGAGGTCAATGGAACAAAAAATAAAATTATTTTCAAATCAATAATTGATACCATATAAAAAAGTGGGAAAATTATTGTCCATCATTTAAAGAAGATGGATATGTAAAAAAAATAAATGACTTATTGAACTCTTTAGAAATGAAAATCAACAAATTTAATTTACTTTCAAGAGTATAAAAATGAAGGAACACATCATGATGTATTGTTTCATGAGTAAAAATAATTATAAATTTGATATGAAGAATTTAGAAACCATATAATGATCTAACTTGGGGTACTATAGAAGATTAAATTTCTTCATGAAAATAATTTTATTTAATTCCAAATTGTCTCAAATAAAATATCAAGAAAGGTGATGAGTTTATATTTCCTATTTCTCACTCTCCATAAAATTACACTTCTTTCTATAAACTTCTTAAACCTCCTGTTTATTTTATATTGATATATGTTATGGAATAGATCAAATAAAAAAGCTATATTGAACTTGTTTGATTGTTTTATGAGAAAAAAAATAACTAAAATCATATTGTTGTGGAAAAATTTGAAATCTTATAAGAAAAATATAATTTAGATTTGAAACCAAAAAGTGAAACAAATATTGAGAATTTAGATTCCAAAATTATATAACTCAAAAAAACTACTTTACAATTTACCATAGGGGAAACAAAAATTCAATAAAATTTTATATTCTCAATGTCCTATTTTAAAATAAAAATGGTTTTGGATTTTCAAAATAATCTTATTTTACAAAAAATTAAAAAATTACTAACTTTTGAAATAGGATTTTCTCAAAACAAGTATTGTAATAATTTTATGAAATTTAGGCATCATTTTTTGAATGAATATATATAATATCTAGATATTGTAAATATAATAGAATTGTTCTGTCTTCTTACATTTCTATTTGAAAAAAACATTGTCTTGAATTTTTTTTATTCCAAAGTATTTATTATATAAATTAGGTAGACCCATTATATGGGAACAAAAAACAATAGTTTCTTAATATTTTATTTTAAAATGGTATGAAGAAAAAAACTGATAAGCTATATGGTATATGGATAGTGGATCATTGAGTCACATGTGTGGTGATCCTTCTGAATTATCTAATCTAAATTTTTTTGACGAGGTATATGTCACATTTGGAGATGATTCAAAATATTAAATCAATGGTATTGGTACAATCCATTTCTCAAAATCATTTTTAATAGATGTTTTCTTATGTTTCAATGAAATGAATTATAATTTACAAAGTATTATTTAATATTTTGATAAAAAATTTAGAATAAATTTTTAAAATGGTTTTTTTATTGTTTTAAATTTCAAAGGAAAGTGTGTTTTTACAACACCTCATTCTAAAAATTCTTATATAATAGATTTAAATCTTATACATGTAAAAATAAGATGTTTTTATGGGAAAAAGTAAATGAATCTTTTCCATGGCATCAACACCTAGGTCATTGTTTCATTCACACCCTTGTTAGGATCAACCATAACTGGATAGTATGAGATTTACCAATATTTTCTTTCAAATATGACGTAGTTTTTTTACTTTTACAATATTGAAAGAAAAAAAATGAATCTTCAAATTTAAAAAGTTTTTTCCTAATATAGATAAATAGATCAAAATCACCATGGAATTTATTACCAACTCACTCATCCAACATTGCAGATAATTGTTACATATTTTTAATTATTAGTGATTATACTAGATCTTTATTGGAATTCCTCTTGCATTATAAAAACGAGGAACATAAATTACTTATCAATTTTTCATTTAAATTAGAATTTTAAAGATTCAATATACTGATATCACTTATAATGTACCGTAGTTGATATTTGATTATAATAAATTTCAAGATTTTTTAGCTTCTCAAGATTTTAATCAATCCTTCATTCCTAGAAAACCTCATTGAAATATTGTTGTAAAAACACAAAATAGGTAAATATAAGAGATTTAATTTTCTATATTTAATTATTTTAAGCTACCTAAATACTATTTATGGGAGGCATTGCATACCACGTTCCATATCCCAAAACATGTTCTATTAAGATACATGATAAGAAAAACTCGATATGAACATTATAAAGAAAAATCTGAAATAATATATTGTTTATTTTTTCATTTTCAAATGATATATCCACAATAATAAACATAATATTTTAATTATTGACCCGAAATATAATGATGTAATAATTATATCATACTTAAACTCAATAAAAGCATACAGTGTATTCAATAAAAGAACCGAGAACTTATAAGAGTCAAATAACATCCAATTTTATGAGAATCATCCATAAAATTGTCCCAAATTGTTGATGATGTTGACTAATCATGTTTGAACTTACAAAATCATAAACAATCTAATTAAAATAAAGTTGGTCAAGAAACCCCGTCAACTCCATTATTGGAAAAATTATTTGTGGGTTACAATTTCATCCTCATAATTTATTTTCATCTTAAATGAGGATGAACATTATTTTCTACTTCTCAATGTAAACCTAAATAGATTTATAGTGGTTTTAAATATGATAATTGGATACTTTCTAATAAAGGGGAGTGGACTAAATTTCAAGGGAACAACATTTGTAATCTCATAGAATTACTTAATAATCCACAAATTATTAGAACCATGTGAGTTATTTCAAACAAACTTGATGAATAAAGGATTATCTTGCATAAAAAGGCAATAATTTTGATTTCGGATATAATCAAGAGTATTTAATAGATTATGGTGAACCTATTGCAAGCATTTATTGACTAGAATCCAAAATAATCTTGTTCCCTTTCACAATTCATTAGTAATTTAATCTTATGGAAATTAATTTAAAATTTTATTTTATATATTATTTTACTTATGGAAAAATAATTGGTTCAAAAAATGTTTTTGACACTAAAAATGTTTAAAATCAGACATTAGAGTTAACTAAAAAGTATTATGGTTTGAAACAAGTCCCTTAGGATTGGTATGCAAGGTTAAAAAAATATATTTATCAAATGATTTTAAAATGGGAAAAGTTGATTCCACTATTATTCCAAAAATATTTCAAATGATTTATTAATTGATAAAAGTTATATTGACGTTGTTATTTTCATCTCAAATTAAAATTTTCATTGTAATAAATTTTTTTATTTAATGAATAATCAGTTTGAAATGATTTTTTTGGGAGAGCTCCAATTCTTCCTTGGTTTTAAAATACCATAAAACTCAAATTTATGTGTCTTAAAATAAATAAACTAAATTAATAAACATTTAAAGAGTTTTGGTAATGATCATATTAATGAAATTACAATATCTATGAGTAAAATTTCTTAGATAACTTTGGATGAATGTAATAGAAATGCTGAAAAATTATTTATAGAAATATGACTGGAAGTCCACTTTGACATACAATGCCTAAAAATTATGTCATTTTTATCAAATTTCATTGTGCACATTTTCAATATAATATAATATAATTTTATTTTAAGGATATAAATATTTTATTTTTATTTTTTTATTAATAGAGAATCCTTGGATTGTCTGAACTAATGAAAATATATTTTCCACATGTATTCCTTTCTAATGTTAATTTGGGAGGATTACAACTATATTGGAAATGTACTTGTGAAAATTCAACCTAATAAAAAAATCCCATGTATCATGGAGTAGAATAAATAAAATTTTTGTTTATATTTTTAAAAATAAATCATAATGACAAGTCATTGATAGTTTTTTCACCCAAATTATATAGATGAATCGTACTCTCTTAGATATTGGTCCTAAATATGGTCACATCCCAATCATATGTTATAACACTAGTGCGATCATTATCTCTAAAAACCATATCCAACACTCTCAATCAAAGAATAGTGATAACAGACCCCATTTTTCACTAGATCACCTTAAAAATGTTTATATGATTCATGATTTATTTTCACTAACATTACAATTAGTTATATCTTTATGAAACCCTATTCTCCATACTATATTTTCTTTTATAATTGGTTTTTTGGTATTCTTAATAAGTAATAATTATATCTCATCTTTGAAAGGAATTATAATTTTTTAATTTATCTTACATGTTATAAAATATTTTCAAAATAAAATATTTTATGACATTAATATAATAACATTTTTAAACAATCTATAATTTTTCTAAATTCAAGTGACTCTGATACTCCAATAAAAAAAATCCCTAACAAGTTAAATAGTGAATAAAATTATGGAAGAGATGCACCTATAGGTTATTACCATGAATGTATATTGAGGTAATTTTAATCTGATCATCCCCATGAGTATGATTAAGGACCCTTTAATACAAACCTATATTAAAAACAATGATGAATTTTTTATGGATTATTATCATATAATTTTTTAAAACGTTTTTATGTAATTCAATTTAATATTTTTAAAATAATTTATTTCATTATTTTATTGAATTTTTTACCTTAACATATATTTAATAAAATATTTTTAGGGGAAATAATCTCGTAGATATTGAAAGGATTATAGATGTGAGACCCACATGTGTTTTTTTAATTTTTATTTCTAAATATAATGTAATATGGAGTATCAATAAAAATATTAAAACATTTTATTTATCTCATTGAAATAGTTAAAAATTATTATATTCATTACATTTTTATTATCCTTGAACGAAAATATATTTTAATAATTTTATATTAAAATTTTATTTATTTTCTTAAAAAAATAAAAAAATTTTTTTTCCCTAATAGATGATCATTAGTGATGATAAAAATAGTTTTAAATATATAATTTTTCGATTTTTTACTATAACTCTATTTATAATTTTTTTATAATAGAAATGGTTGAAAAGTATTTTTGAGGTAATGAATTCCAGTTTTATAAGGGGGATTGATTACTATAGGGGTGAAATATTTCATTAAGTATTTGGGATAAATTATTATTTTTTAATTAGTGGAAAAAATTATAATTATTATTAGGAAATAATTTAAAATATTATCATTTTTCTTTGGTTATATTACATCATTATTTGTGTGTTTTAATATAATGAAAAGATGGATATTTTTTCTGATCTTCTTTAGATATTATGATCCCAAAAAACTCATTAAATAGTCAAATTATTTCATTCAAGTTGTACAAAATTATAATCTTGATCATATCCTATTATAATCATTGAAGAATAATTTAATAAGTCTTTATGGGATTTTTTAATTCATGGATTGAAGATCCTAGTTATTTTTATGGAAAGGAATAAGTTATTAATTCCTTAATGGTTTTTAAAAACATATATGAGGTACCCATTGGATGGTGGTTATGAAGGAAGAAGCACACCCCTTGGAACATAAATATCACTAGGAAACCAGTGAAATATGAGAGATTAATTTTTTGATCCATGAGTCCACTAGTAAGAATCTGTTGGATTTTCAACCACTCATTGGAATTGGGTAGTTTTATAGGATTTCCAGGTGGTCCACCAGCTACCTGATGGAGGTTGTCTAGTATCCAATATGTCTCATGATGATATTTCAACAATGAATTAATTATTTTCAAAAATACCATAAATGGTGTGCCCATGGACGTTATTTCCCTTGGGGAATTCTATAATGGTCTTAATGCTCATCATAGAAATAAATATACCCCTTTGGATGCTTTAGGGATTACATAAAAGCATTATCATTCAATTTATAATAGCAAATTTCTAAGATATTTAATTTAATCAAAATCAATAATTCTCATCTTTTTTCAATCATGAGTGTTGTCTTGTTTTAATGTTTTTCACACATAAATATTTCTCATTCAATAATTGTTATTATTCTTATCATATCTCTAGAATCCAAACCATTCTTAAATATGACTACTTTAACCCATTAAATAATCCCGTATGTCAGTCTTCTTTTTCAATGAACCTTTAAATATCATAGACTCTGAGATCTTTCCAAAATCGATAAAAGAAAGTGATTACTTCTCTTTGAGGTTTATAGATACAATAATTAAAAAGAAAAGGTTGATTGTATTATTATTTTTTACTACAACCAATTAAAAATTATATTGGGTTTTTGAATCGATATTATTTTTAAAACAAAAGGAATAATAAAATAAACCCTAAATAATTTGGGGTAGGAGTCCAAGGGATTGGTCAAATCCATTTATAGAAACTCCTTTATCAATATAATATTCTGTATTTTATTTTTTCCATGATTTATCATTTTTTAATGTTTCGAATATAAATTTATACATAAATATGCTTGAATTTTCAATGTAATAATCAATTATTCTTATATTATTTCACATTTATAGACATATATTGTTATTTTGTTCTAATTTATCTTTGGTATTACATGTTTCAATTTTTAATTTTAATTTATTAAAATATTTTAGTTATCATAAAAAATTAAATAAGTGGTTTTAGTCATTAATACTCTAATTATTACTGTTCTTAAAAACTATAAATACTCCAACTCATTACATTTTATCCTACTCAGACCTACAAAAATTATATTCATTAAAAAATATGATATATAGACTACCTTCTTATCCATATCTATTCTCAATGGACTTTCTATCTAAGCAATTCTAAATCTGTAATTACATTTAAATACCATCTTTATCTTACCTTCAATTTTCTAATATAATTCACAATAACATTTTATACACAACAGATCCCTATATATATATATAAATATTACTCATCATATTAATAACTATTAAAGTATAAGATTATACATAATTTTTAATGTCAAAAAAGATGGAATCATATAATTTTTTAAAATTAACATTATTAATCCATATGTAATCTTCCCAATTTTATTTATATAGTATATAACATGTCCCTATGGAAATTAGATAATACATCATACATAATAATATATCTTGATCATCATAATAGTTAGTTATAAAAACATTTAAAAAACAAAACAAAATTAAATAAATAAATAAATATTATAACAAATACATGAAGAAAACCTACAAATATAAAAATTTGATGATTGAAAAAAATATAATGTAACCCATTACAATATATGAAACCAAAATACTTGAAATAGGGAAGTGTATGAATATATAAATCCATAAATAATCAATGACCCATTCCCTATAATGAAATATATAGTGATCACATGACACATCACCAAAGGTAATCCATTAATTTTTGTAAGGGCATTCCTGATCAAGAGGGGTTTTAAACTAGTTTGTGGACATCAAGAAACACTCTCTTGGGAAAGATTTCGACCTTGAGAAATAAATAAATAATCATGTAAATCATACTAAGAATATGACAATGTATATCCTGAAATTGAATTATCATGGTTATGAAATAAGAAGATCTAAATAAAATGATCCAACCAATCATGCCATAATCTAATCTTATTAAAAATTCAATATAAATATTTTTAAGATATAATGCACATGGGAAAAAGGATAGTATCGAAACCCATAGAAATTTAAATTAAATGGGCTAATATAGATGATCCATACATCATAAAAAATAGTATGTTTGATATGTAAAGGGTAACTCCATCTATCCCATGACAACCCACCACCTCCCAATACTACCTCATATGTGACAAATGACCAGTGAAATATTGTAGTTAGTGTCATAGGACCAACTATTTGTACATTTATAGCATGTTTGTTTTATTTATTGAGTATTAATAATTCATATTGTTTCCTATTGTTTATTGTTATTCATAGAACTAATGTAATAAGGTCATAGATTATTTTTTAAATTGATAAGTTCATAGAGGTTCCCTACTTTGATGATGTAACATCCCAAACTATCTTACCATCGAATCGGTAGCCGGAGTAGTGGGTCACATGGCCTCAAGAGCATCTCCCTGTACGCCAGAGACTTCTAACTAGCAGTGAGTGTATCAGGTGGTGATAGTGGGGAGAATAAACCCTCTTATCATAGATGAAAAATATTATAAGATAATAAATAAAAATCAACATCGAAAGCATTAATACATAAATGAAAAAGCAACGAAAGACAGATGTCATATAACTAAACAAAAGTTGTGAATGACAGTATATGCAACAGATGAATCCAAAACATATTAATGATATATAAATACATGAAATAAAAAACCTTATTCTTTTAAACTAAGTAAAGATATATAACTCAATAAGAGAAAAGAACTAAAAATACCCAAGATTATCTCCTTGATAATCCTTATCTTTGGCTCAGTTAATTACTTCTAACTCATAGGAACACACATCACAATAGAAGCAACCTAGATCCTACAAATAAAAGGTCATCTTGGGTACCAAGGGTACCCAAATAGGGTGTGAGATATAAATCTCTGTAGGCCTGCAACCAAGGTGTATCTCCCAATCTATACAGTGCATGATAAATTAAACAGTGTGAATGTATGGAGTATTAATAATATAATTGAATAAATAAATAAATATTCATCCATGTTTCTAAGGAACACATGGCAGTGATACCAAATTTATCTCATAGAATTATTATGTCTGAAAATGTAACTATATATATATATGTATCATAAATGGTGTTGGGGTTACAATGTCTCCCACACACATAAATATATATAGATCACAACTACCATGGGGTAATATTTCTTCCCATCCACAAATGATTAGATATATGGAATGAGGTAACAATTCCTCCCATCCATAAATGATTACATAGCTGGCATGTGGTAATAATTCCTCCCACCCATAAATGATTATGTTGGTGGTATGGGGTAAGAATCCCTCCAATATATAAAGGATTATATTGTGGTCATGTGTTAAAAATGCCTTCCATAAATAAATAACTTTGTAGCTATCATAGGATAAGAAATAATCCTATCCATAAACAATTACAATAAGGTCATGGGGTAATAATTCCACCAAACTATAAACGATTACATAGATGGCATGGGGTAATAATGACACCATTAATTAATGATTACATAAATGGAATGGGGTAAGAATGTGTTCCATCCATAAATGATTATATAGCTAGCTTAGCGGAATAATTCTTCCAATCCACAAATGATTACTTAGATATGCATAAATAAAATCCTCCTTTTAATTTTAAATTATGAATTATCATGGGTTTTGTCTTATTCAATGCAATTCACCACATGATTCATATACATCATATGCATTCCATTTATCTACCCGTATATGTGTGTTATCCCATTCATAAGACCATTCATTACATTTATAATATAAAGCATAAGGTAATGCCTCTTATTCATATCAATAACCATGTTAAAATTCTATTTCAAGGGTCTATATTATTTAAACTATTTAGTATAAAGAAATAAATTCATTATGTCATAAACATTAGATCAAGTCATCCCATTTTGTGTGGGCCATCCAACTCAAGGTCACCCCACTCAATTTTCTCCAATTTGAAAAATTGATTTGAGGAACACATTTCATTGTCATTTTATTTAATGGATTCCATTATATAATTTAATATATCTTAACCAAGTCCATTTAATTCCCAAATCTGAAGGGAACATACATTTAAAGGATAATCCATAACTATTTTGGTGTTCATGGAAACAAATGACTAACCATAAAGGGGAAACTCATTCAAAAACATTCATAAGGGTCATGTTCTAAAAATACTCAGTACAAAACAGAACATCAATCTTTAATCAAATAACCAAGGAAAGAGAGAAGGAATGCATATAAGTTTACTAACTAATTTTTATCTTGAAGAAAGTGCACCTCTGTTTTAGGGGTATTCTTATAAAATCCTGACATTTATTATCAAAAAATAAATTATCACTTTTAATCATTTATTTAACTTTATCAAATAAATCACTTTATAATAACTACCATGCATGGGAAATCATTAAAATAGAGTTCAAATAATGTTCAAATAATTAATAATTGATTTCTTAGATTAAATTTTTAAGGGAAGGGATCTTACCTTAGGGTGGAACCAAGCTGAAAAATTATGCTGTTGACACTTTATAACTCAAAACAACCCCTACCCCCTTCAAGAACATGAAAATTCACATATATATAATAAAACATATCCCCTATGCACACATACTTATGTCCATGAACATGTTCATGGGGATCCTTACATTTATGATTATATGCATATAATCGCCTTCACCCGCCTACATATGCATGTTTTTATATATACATAGGCACACCTATCCCCATACATGTATATTCACTACTATGGATGAATATACATAGAACATTAGAGACTACATATATATATATATTTATATAACTACCTATACATACATAATAAAGTCTACATAAACTCCGGAAACTCTAAAGCACACAGCATGGTCCAACGCGCTAGACCAAATATTACTAAGATCATAAAAACACCCAATGAAAGCCATATAATAAGGGAGAAACCACACAGTGGGAATAAAAACATATCTCATATGGTGGAAGAAAACCAAATCAACCTGAACCTCTTCAAAGTTTATGGCAGTTGTCAAAATACACAAGAACCTGACCAAAGAGGCTATTCACACACGTGATTGAAGGATGAAGCAGAAAAATATGTCAAAACCAAATCTTATTGTTTTGGCCGAACCATTTATGAAGACATGGAGTTTGAAAGTAGTCTATGAATATGGATGATAAGGAAGGAAGGATATTACTTTAAAAGATTGATGGAAAATGAAGGGGATATGTGAATGAAACAGAAAAGAAAAGAGGTGTCCAAGAGGTGTGTCATGCGTGGCTCAAAGTAGACCCCTAGGGTTTCTTTCTACTAAGAGGAGATGAGAGGTGAGGGTTATATTAGTTTTATGATTTTATTTTATTTTAAATTAATTCAATTAATTATAACAAAACCAACCAAATGGTTTTACCTGCACAGTTTTCCAAACCGTGTGAAAATCATGGAGTTTACAATAATAGGATACCACCTAGAAATGAACACTATGCATGATAGGTTCATAGTTTAGCAAACTGTGTGCATCCCATGTTCACTGAAACTGCCCCCTCAAATAGGGATACATGGTTTACTTCTGTGGGATGCATGGATTCCAACAAACCATGCGCCCTCTATAGCCTTTCAAAACTATTATTTTCCAGGTCTCACACTCTCGAAACTCCTAGAGACACCATGGAAACTTATTGGTCCATTTCCCAAGTCTAAAAAAATTGAATTGAATTGTTCCAACCCTCAGAATATCGTTCTTGAATCCCAGTTTAAAATTATTCGCACCCAATAATCGCAAAAATTCAAATTTGTCAATAATTGTTTTTTCTGATTCAAAACACGGGATATTGGAACCTTCCCACCATAGTAATTCTTGTCCTTGAGAATCATTTAGGAACAACATACACCTCCCCTCCCTATAAGGGTCATGAAAATTTGTTCACCAGGTCATATTTCATTTCCAATGCCCACGTGCCATTAATAATTTCACAAGCACATGGAACTTAAGGTATCAAAACTCATCCAAATGCTCTCTTTCCAAACGAAGCACCCAAACAGAGCCTATCCGAGCTTGTTTAGTGAGATACATAATCCTGCGATCATCTCATTAAGCATATAGATAAAGGTACTTCCCACCATAGTCTTTAACTTTATGTACACAATTTCAAACCACTATTCAAACCTCCTTTGGAATTTCCTTAAATGCACTCTTCTATGCCTTATATCGGGGCTTCTATTGTGATTCATGAAATAATTTAAAGGGTTATGTCCCCAATAAAATCAATGCCAAATTCGAGCTGACTATTCATCCGACACAATCCACACTAATGTCCACCTAAGGACGTACTCACGAAGAATTGTTCAGCAACTGTAGACATTTCACAAGAATGATACAAGTTGAATCACTATGCCTGACCATTTAGGAGTAATCTCTACATAGATGGTCAATGTTCTACAACCGGAACTACGATTCCTTCTACCAAGGAATCTCGTGTTCACTATGAACCGCTCTACTGAAGTACATACCCAACATCTGATGACATTCATAACAAAACCATGAAGGATGCCACACATCCAACATCAAACACAGGAAGATAACCACCCAACAAGCTCAACCACATTTAATGCTTTCAGAACAGTGTAAGACTGATGCTATCTTAGTGAATCTAGATCAAATAAAAAATAGGGGACATTCTCATCACGTAACAACATACATTAAGAGTATTTTAATAGTTTCTAATCAAACATACATAAAAACTAAAAAGGATAATAGTATAACCAAAACTAGTTGAATTTAAAGATGGAACATGGCTGCACCTACCGACACATTGTAATCAACTCAACACATTCGTTTCCCACTTGAAGACATTCTATGATCAGTAAAATTTAACCATTGAAGTATATCTGAGACCAAGAGTGTTTCACAATAGTTTTATACACTATTAACTAGAACATAATAATTCGGTCAAGAAGGCATTGACATGATTTATGAATTAAAATCCTCAAAGTCATTAAGAAAAACCGACCATTCACCTTGATGATACCATAACCATTCAACCATAATTAAGAAAAATTAGGGGTTAAATGTCCTTCTAAGAATCCGACCATGCCCAAGGAATGTATAACCTCCAAAAACCAAGAATTAATCGATGTTGATGCCCATATCAAGGTCAAAGATATCATGACCATCCATCTAAACAATGGAGACATTTAAAATAAAAATTCCAACTAGGGACAACAACATCCAATTGGAACCAACCATTACAAAACTCATAGCTCTAGAAAGGAATTTCAAATCTAATGGTTCCACCTACCTTGGGCTATACCCATTCTAAGAACAAGCATCGACCAAAGAATTTGGTCACGCCTAATAAAAGCCACAAGACCAATTGCGTAAAATTTAAGAAATTTTAAAATAAGGGAAATTCTACATGAAAGAACTATGGTTTTGTTCCAAGGAAACTGAAAGAGAAAATAAACTACCCTCAATATAGGGTTTAAATAGAGAACACTACTATAGGTTCTATTTCTTATTCCTTTATATTTATTTAGATTTGACCATTTAAAAATTTATAAGGTTTAAAACAAACATCAATTACCCATTTTAAAACAAAACACAAGGTACTTGATTTAGATAATTACTCAAGGAAAAACTTGTAGTATTTATCAAACATCCATTTAAAATCATTTAACAGCTTCTTAAATCCCATAATTTTAGTGGAATTATCATAATAAATTATTTTTAATAGTTAAGGTTACCTACATAGGTCCCACCGAGCTGAAAAGGGCTCTCTATAAAAGAACCCAAAAGTAGTTATTCAAACTATTAATGTTTCTGACACACATACCATGCCATATCCTAAAAAAAATTCCCAACTGACGTACTTGGTTCCAATTGTGACTTTAGTAGTTAACCATCTTTTTTATTATCAAAACTAAACAACTTGTGTATTTATAATCATTTCAAAATTCATCATTCCATTAAATTTAATATTTGGTACTATTTCCCAAATCATGAAGCACCCATACACATTGCGGATAGAAAATTAGCACTCATTAATCAATTCCAAAATCCAATTTAAAATTTAAAATGCTAAAAAATAATTCACCAATCATATGGGTGGACACCTTCCAACATGTAATGTGCTTATACACTATAAAGTTTATAATTTGGATACCTCTAGTCAAAAACAATTTACTTTATCATTTTAAGATTAATTGGCTTTTACAATGGGTCAAATCTAAAAGTTACTTTTTCTAAGTTATAAAGATCCCATGCATCATACAACTGAAAAATGGATCCCTTCATAACCAAAACCAATAATTTTTTCTCATGCAATAATTTATTAGTACATCAAAACTAGACCATCATGTAATTAAAAGAACCTATCATAGAAGCTGTCAAATAAACATTGGCATAGAAAGCTAAAAAAATAGGCAACATGGAATATACAAGTAGGAATTAGAAAGAATTATAGAAGTAGGTACAATATGAACATGTTACTAAGATAATTACCATGGAATATAACAACATGCTACTGAGAAAAGGAATGGAATATCACTCAAGGAAAATAATCCAACTTCCATAGGAAACCTACTAATGAAACTACGTGGTATAAAACATGCATGACATGTTATTCAATATGTGTATATAATGATTCATTAAATTGTTCTTATATTCTATATCAGTTCAGGGAAAAATTCCAAAAAACCCCATAATTAATTAGTATAGGAACGTACAGATATCACTCTAGGTGAAATCATATCAATTGTATTAGAAAATAACAAGAACAACAATCCCATCCTTGTCAACTTGGTCATTTCCCATACGTGGGGAGAAAATTACCATGAAAAAGTATTAAACGTGTGATGAAATATTACAAGTGTTCTATATACTTGTCAAAATAGTAAGATAAAGGAATTGAGACAACCTATGATAGCACATTGTGATATCCCAACATGGATTACCATTGAACTAGTAGCCAGACTAGTTGGTCACATTACCTCAGGCATGTATTCCCAAATTCTAGAGGATACCAACTAGCATCAAGGGCCTCGAGAGGTGATAGTTTGGAAACTATACCATCTAATCATAAATTCACAGCAGAATAAAAGTAAAAATAACAATCAAAAGCGGAAGAAATAACTCATAAATGACAAAGCGACATAAGAAATATTTTATATAACTGATAAAAAGTGGCCAATTCCAGTGTATACATCAGATGAATTCATGACATGGTAATGATATATATATGAAATCAATAAACAGACAACATGATTTTCATAATAGAACGAATACATGACTTAAAAAGTAAAAATAACTAAAAATCTATTAGATGATCTCCATGAGGATCTTATGATTCAACTAAAACCTTTACTCCCAATTCCTAAGTATAAGTAGCACATAATAAGAAAAATAGATAAAAAAGGTATACTCAAATACCTGATGGTGATTCCTACTTTTTCTCATAGTCTAATTAAGTCTGACAAGTCACTATATATATATATATCAAAATAGGCATGGGGGTAAGAGTGAATCCCACCTAAACATGGATATATATATATATATATATATATATATCATTAGGATGGTGTACAAATTCCTCCCATCCATTAATGATTATATAATTCACATGCGATAATAATTCCTCTCATCGATAAATGATTAGATAGATGACATTAGGTAAAAATTACACTAATCCATAAACTATTACATAACTAACATGGAGTAAGAATGCCTCTAATCCATAAACGATTATGTAGCTAGAATGGGATAAGAAATCATACCATCAATAAATTATTATACAGCAGGAATGGGGTACGAATGATCCCAACCATAAAACATTACATATCTAACAGGGGTAAAAATTCCTTCTATCCACAAATGAGTATGTATCTTAAATGGCGTAAGAATTCATCCTATACAGAAAATATTACATAGATGGTATGGGGTAATAATTCCTCTCATCCATGAATAATTATACACCTTTAATGGGGTAAGAATTATTTACATCCATAAATTATTATATAGTGATGCATAAGGAAAAGCCTCTTATGCATTTCAAATTAACCATTATCACGGGCTTTGTCAGTTCATATGCAATTCACCCCATGTGGAATATAACTCTAATGCATGTCACTTATCACCCCATATATTGGTGTTGTCCCATTCATAAAACTATCATTTACATCTATAATATAATGCATAAAGAAACACCTCTTATGTGTATCAATAGACGCATTCAAATTTCATTTTGAGAAGCTATTTAATTTAAACCATTTGGAACAATGAAAGTTATTAATTATGACCTAAACATTTGATCAGGGCATTCCATTTAGTGTGGGCCATCCTACTCAAGGTCACCCAACTCAATTTATCCCAACATGGTGAATTTATTTTAAGCCCAAGTTTCTTGGTCATTTCATTAAAAATATGACACTAAATCCTTGATATCCTAAACAAGTCAATTTAATTCCCATATCTCAGGGGAAATTTCATTTAAAGGTTAAGAGGTAACTAGTTAGGTGTTCAGGGAATCAAATGACATACCATAAAGGAAAATCACATTTAGGAACATTCATAATGGTCATGTATTAAACATGTTACATACCAAACATAACATCAAGGTATAAGCAAAGAACCAAGGAAATATAAAAGGAAATCATATAAGTCTAATTCAGTCTTCTTCTCTTGAAGAAGGTGAACCTATGTTAGAGGGGTTTTAATATAGAATCATGATATATGAGAGCCATAAAGTGCTATGTAAATAATCTTAATTTATTCTAGTGGTTGGATAATTTACTATGATGTGACACATAATATTTATATCTTTAGGTGCATGTACTTGTAAGTAGGTAAGGCTTATTCTCATGAATATTTTACTTGGTAATATCCAATAAGGGAGATTATGATAATTATACTACCATTATGAATTCTGTATGTTCTGGGGCCATCAGATATTCCTATCTAAGATAATGAGTAATGGTCCATATAATTTAAGATTATCATAGGTTCATGTCATGACATGGAAAATAGATTTACTAACACAAAACCATCACTCCATGTGTTAGATATTAGTAGGGTACATTATGTGTGTCAATATTTACATGTCAATAATTGATAATTGAGGAAGGATTTTCCGTTCCATATTTATTAACGTTGATGTATAGGGCCTTTTATCGGAATAGATACATCATCTTAAATAACTTGGACAAGGTGTAATGACTTCTTATTTTTTATAGTCAAAGAAAGATGTATCAAGCGTATTGGATGGTGATTAGGATGAATAAACTTCTTGATGAGATATTTTAAAAAATTGATTTTTATTACACAGTGATCATTCATATATATTTGACATTGTTGAGACATTATGTTCTTTATCTTGGGTTCCTTGACCTCTTTCTTGACATTAATCATGGATATTAGGAAATCCAAACTAATTCCAACAATAAATAATCCTAGTGGGTCACACAATAAGAGTTTCCATTGACCATGATTAAATTTCATATGAATTTAATTCTTGTAATAAATATTATTTCCAAGATCGAGGAATAATTTTATTAAAATTTTATTGATTGAAAAAAATAAATAAATATTTATTCATTGAATTCTAAATAAAAATTATATATTTCTCATATTTAATATATAATAACTCTTTATTTACAAATTATGGGTGTGATATTTATTTAGGTGAATAAAATATTTTATTTGGGTATTTAATAAATTCTATAAGAGTATGAATGGACGACGGCCGAGTCTAGTGAAAAACATTAATTAATAATTTTGTTAAATAATATTTGTTAAATTATCATGTCAGAATGTACCATGAAATAATATAATTAATAGAATTATTTTTTTTCTAGGGGTTTATTTAATGTTGTAATATTTTTAATCTCTGACATGAAATTAAATAATTATTTTAATTGAAACCTTAGATCTATAAATATATAGTCATATCTATTATGTAGGGTATCCAATATCATTTAGTTTTTAATAGAAAAAGAGATAATGATTTCATAAAAATATTTCTCTCCCAAATACTACATCTCTATCCCTCTCACGAATGATAAATGCAATGGATATTTCTTCTGGGCCGAAGAAAAAGTGACCAAAAAATAAAAAAAGCAATACAATAAATTCATCATACTAGAACCCTAGAATGAGTTTCCTTTCATGAAGTTCATAGGTTCACATGAGTATAACTGCTATAGGGATTATATCATTTGATCCTCATAGCATAATGAAGGCTATCTGAAAGGATATATTTCAATGAAAAAAAATTATTATGGAAAAAAGTGCTAAATCCCATGTATTCATTTATTTAGATATTATATAAATTAATTATAAATTTTATATGAAATATAATCACTGATGATTTTAGAAAATGACAATTAAAATAAATTATAGTACATTATCCACCACTTTACAATTTCACTACACTAAGAATCCATAAGTGGTACTAAAGGGGTCACATTTAAATTAATAATTTTTTATTTGGTTGTTGATTAAGGAAAATTTGTGGTTATATTTTCATTTCATGTTATTCATTATTTAATCTGATTTAAATTAGAAAGAATCAATGTATAACTCATTTTTCATTCATTGTTAAAATTTCTTAATGTTTTAAGAATTGATGATGAATGTACAGATATTTCGTTTGGAAAATGATAATTTTTTTTTGGAAGGATAGTCTTACATGTTGTGTACTCGAATGTACACATTGTGTACCATAGTGCACTGCATATGGATGTGATTGGGATAAATGGCATGCCACATAGTAATTACACATGGTGTATGCTGCATGAAGACCTTCCAACCCAAGACGTGGTTCTTATATTAAATGGAATATATGAATGAACATGTCGTGTAGTCTACCCAGGTTTGCAGCATGAATCATGAATTCTATGTGGTCATTTTACATGGTCAAAACCATGTGATACTAAAAACATGGATCATTTATTTGATTCAAGTTTTTTTATAAGTACACAGAATGTAGTTAATCAAATCCTACATCTATGGAACACGCCGAGCCACTAGGTATGAATATGGACTCACAACTCAAAGAGATAAACAATGTGTAGTCAGAAAGTACACATTTTGTAGTTCACTGAGATTCACATTAAATACATAGACTGGAATCATGGACACATGGGAAGTAGATCACGCTGTCTGTAACAAGTTTGTACAAGTCTTGTAGTCCAACAAAGGTACACACTACTGACAGAGGCGTGTACCCTAGATACAATACGATTGAGATACAAAAAATGTAGAAATATGTACACACCATATATTCTCCAATAAAGGGATATAAATTAAAAATTAAAATAAATCAGAAAATTTTATTATTAAAAGATTATTTTATTTATTTGAACAGTACTGTGTGTATGAAAATTTTATAATGTTTTTATAGAATATTAAATTTGTAATTAGTTTACTATATTAAATATTTCATTATTTGTTCAGTTGTTTATTTTACATGAACTCCATAAATTATGGGTATACCCAATTCAGTTCGGATGATCATTAAGATGAAATGTAATAAACAAATAAATAACTAAATTATTTTATTTGTTTTAATCATAATAAAAAATAACTAATAAGGAGATAAATACTAGCTAGTTAATTTTTCATATTCATTTTCTGTATGATTGTTCATGATATTGACCAATGCATGTATATATATTAGATGTTTTAATTTAATTTATTTGATGTGTTTTCAATTAGATATTTTTAAATAAAATATGATGGCCTTTGGTTCAACTCTGACTTCATTGTTATGTAGCACCTGGGTGTCTATGGATAATTATATAATATCCTATTGACAAATAATTTGGTTCCCCTCACACAAATTTGAGTCATAAATACATGTAATTAATAGAGTATCCCATGGAATGTGGAGGCAATTAGAGACAAATAAATAATGATTTCAAATTTGGTGATGCATAGGGGGATGGGTGGAATGTGGTAACTCATTTCAATTCTATAATTAAGAGTTATTTCCCATAGGATACAGGTTGATTTAATGTACTCCCATTAAATAAACATTTAGATAATTATCATGAATGATTCATCTTATTTTTTATTAATTTATATCTGTCAATTATATATTTTATTAATGCATATCCATGATCAACTAAATAAATAAATTAATGTGAAATAGAGTAAAAATAAATAAATGAGCCATGTGTAAATTTATTATCCAAATTGGCTAATTAATTATGTAATATCCACTTAATATTAACTACACATGAATATGATTAAAATATATAAAATATATACAGAATAAATTAATATATCTCTATTAAATATTGTGTTATATTCCCCCCCCCCCATTCCTTAATTATGAATAAAACTCGGTATATCTAAGCATTTGACCAACCCTTGATAGGGAAAATATATAGTGACCCAGAATTTTATTACATTAAGATTAGATCATTTTAAAGATAAACATCATAATAGTATTACACATAGATGATCCAATGATTTAGTGTCTTTGGAAAACTATGACCATATATAACATTTACAACATCGAGCATAAACTTTTTTGTTCATTTCTTCTTCTCTAGATTCTTATTGGCAGTTGACCTCTCCTTAGTACATGTAGCCACCTGAGGATATACATCAAAAAAGGTGATCTAGAAGCCCAGTAAGAGGATATATAGGGACAATATAGCATGGGGTGAGCATATTCATAACATAGGCAAAGAATCATGAGAGGAAGCATTAATAAGGGACTTGAAATGTGGAAATGCATAAAAAAGAAACATCATGTCTTAGTGGTTAACTACCACACATGAATGTGAACAAAGATGGAATATTGTACACATAATTTCACATTTACTCATGATATTCATCACTTTACCCAATTCTTTGGAGCACGGTATAATTCCGGGCGCACCCATCACATTGAAACATTCATATTGCGCTATATAATTCCCGGCGCACCCATCAATCCTAACATTATCATTTATCATGTGTGCAAAAATGATCATATAAAAAAAATAACATAAATAAACCATGAAACTTAATGGGTTTCATCTCATAATAAAACATTAATAAACATTGGGTTCCCAAAAGAAAGAGGGAATACCATACATCTTACAAGAACCGTTAATCTTGAATGAGAAGTAAAAGGTGTGTTCTTGAAAGAAGAGTTGTTTTGGAAAACATTTTTTTTGTCATAAATACCAATGAAAAACATGTATATATTAGAATATGAAAGATACTGATGAAAAAATTATTTTTTAGGAGTAACCATTTCAAAAATGGAGTGAAAGAGTGAGAACCTGAAGGATGAAAGTTGGGTTCAGGAATTTCCCCTTACCTTGTATCTGAATGCTTCCTTCACTTTAATGTCCTGTATAATGACATTATATTCATTAATTAGAAATTAAATAACCTTTTATACATTAATAGGGGTCATTTTGGTTTCATTATGTTATTTTATGGTCCTTTTTATGAGTTATATAGTTTAAAAATATTGTTTAGGAATGTTCATTTTTATGGTTTTCATGAGAGTTTCACATGTATTCATGAATTGAAGTTTGTGTAGAACATGGGTAAAACTCTAGAACATATATTAAATATTATTAATGATTTTACAAAAGTTAAAATTATATTAATATGAATTAAATTTTATACCATGTGTATGAATAATTAGATAGGAATTTAAGGATGATCGTTTGGGTTAATTTGGGCGGTTTTTCGCCGCCGACGAACTTGTTTTGTTTACTCATCTAGTAATATGTACATAAGTTAGTTACAGAACTCAAAATAGGACATAATAATTATATAATATTCTGGTTCAACCATAAAAATGTTTTCATGACCAGATATGTAGGTAGAAATGTAAAATTAAAACATGTCGTTCTTGAAGGTGATAGATTAACACCTTACCAACAATGTTTTCTTTTATAAAATAAAAGGAAGGGGAGAATGGGGTTGGATGGTATAATATACCATTAGTATCATAAAATTCCAGTATATGTATGATAATAGAGTCACCATACCATTTAGAAAAAGATAGTTTGGGATAGAATAAGAAAATGACTTGAAATTGAAAGGGAATTAAAGGAAAGAGGAAGAGAAATTACCTCTTGAATCCTCCTCTTGAGATCCTCCTTAAGGGGCCTAAGCTTGGTCTTTTGATGAGACCAGAAGCTCTTGGACGTGAGGGAGGGGCTAGGGAAGATTCATGGGCAGATTTTAGAGAATTATTTAAGCTTGAGAGGAGTGGTTTGTCATGGGGAGGGGGAGGGGCTATCTATACATGAGGAGGGAGGTGTTTTTAGTATAAAATATTAAATAAAATAATATATCAAAAGTTAGACTTGTAATAGTAGTTTTTTGACATCCTAAATCATATATTAATATAATATAATTCTTTTTAGGATTTAATTAATCTTTATAATTCTAATTAATTTATATATTAAAAGGAAAGTGAAAGAAAGAGAAAACGAAACTTTAAGAAATCACCTTTTGAGTTTAGACTTTGGAAAGTTCTTTTTAGGTTTGAAAATTGAGTTTATTGTATGTTAAAGAACCTTTTACGAAATATAATATAATTTGGCCGAATCTAAAGTTCTAGAGTGTTTGGGTTATCATTACATCATTAATGATGCAATCTAGGATGCACCGGTTATGTGAAAGCTGTATTTTTACTATTCACCCGAAAATCGAAGTATTTCAAAAAAATCCATAAATTTCACCCTAACCATTTTTCAACCTGTAGAATCGAAAAATTAAGTCCATTTTTCAAAAATAATTTTTTGAAAATGATTAATTTAATATTTAATTAAAATCACAATTTATTATTAAAAAACCAGTCTTAAAGCATTCATTTACTTATTCTAAAATATAGGTACATCATACATTCTCTTGAATATTATTTTTATACTATCATAGGTAAGGATAATATTAATTAGGGTATATCACTATTCATAAGGGTATGTTACTATTCATAAGGGTATGTTACTATTCACCAAAAATTATTTTTGATTTATTAGACTCCAAAAATCATCTTAAACACAACTGTGTATTTCAAATTTTCAAAATTCCAAACACAGAAGTGGCAAAATTTTGTTTAAAGGTCACTTAGAACTTATTAGTTCATTAGGTTGTGTTTTCATGTTATTTTATAACATAATTATAAGATAGGAATTCCCATTTAAAAACTTTGGGTCATTACATTTATCCCCCCTTAATAAATTTCGCCCCCGAAATTTCACTTTACACAAATAGGTGAGGGTACTTATCCTTCATTGCCTTTTCCAGTTCCCAATTTGCTTCCTCAAACTTATGGTTCCTCCACAACACTTTAACAATATGAGTTTTCTTATTTTGGAGAACCATATCTCTTTGATCCAAAATCTCTACTAGATTCTCCTCATAAGAGAGATCATCTTCCAGTTATACTACCTCTGAGTTTAGTACATGTGAGTGGTCCGGTATGTACTTCCTCATGAGTGATATGTGAAGCACATCATGAACTTTGGCCATATTCGGTGGAAGTGAAAGTCGATAGGCCACAACTCTTATACGGTCAAGGATTTCAAATAGGCCATTGTACCTTGGGCTTAGCTTCCCTTTCTTCCCAAATCTCACGACTCTCTTCCATGGAGATATTAAAAGGAAGACTTTATCTCCAACGTTGAACTCCAAGTCCCTTCGATTTTTGTCAGAATATCCCTTTTTCCGACTCTAATTATCTTTGATGTGTTTATGGATGATTTGAACCATCTCTGTCCTCTCTTGAAGAAGATCAGGTACAAGTATCTTTCTTTCTCCAACTTCATCCCAACAGGTTGGATTTCTACATCACTTTCCATACAAAGCTTCATATGGAGCCATCTAAATACTCGAGTGGAATCTATTGTTGTATGAGAACTCAACCAATGGGAGATGCTAATCCCATCCACCATTGAATTCTAGTGAGTGGGCACCTAGCATATCTTCATGCATCTGAATAGTCCTTTTAGATTGGCCATCATTTTGGGGGTGATAGACCGTGCTAAAATTTAATTCAGTACTCAAAGTGTGTTGAAGGCTCCTCCTGAATTTAGATGTGAACCTTGGATCACAGTTAGAGATAATTGAGAGTGGAACACCATGCAGTCTCACCACTTCCTTCACTTATATCCTTGCAAGTTGTTCAAGCGAGAGATCTTCCCAAATAGCGATAAAATGGGCAGTCTTGGCGAGTCGATCAACCACAACCCATATCACATTATTTCCCTTTAACATCTTCCAGAGACCCGTGGAAATGTCCATTGTAACATTTTCCCATTTCCACATGGGTATAGGCAATGGCTTGCATTATCCCTTTGGACTTTTGTTTCTCTTCTTTGACTTGATGACATACCACGCACCTTGATATATATTCCGCAGTCTCCTTCTTCATGTTATCCCACCAGAAGTGTTCTTGGAGATCACATTACATATTGGTGCTACTAGTATAGATATAAAATTTTGGCCTATGTGCATTTTCCAATAGCGCCTTCTTTATCCCGGGTGATTAAGGCACACAAAGCTGTCTTCCAAACCAAATCACACCAAAATCGTTGATATAAAACTCACGCAACTTCCCTTCCATTACTACATTCACCCTCTTTGGTATCTCCACATCATCCCTTGGTGCTTCTTTAATATTCCCTTAGAGATATGGTTGCACAATAATTTGGAAAAGGTAGGATGTATCCACTACCCTTTTGATTTCTAAATTCATGCTTTGCATATCCAAGAAGATAGGGTCTTTCTCAATCCATAACATGGATAGAGTAGCAGGTTCTTTTCTACTTAGAGCATCAACTACCTTATTCGCCATTTTTAGGATAGTTGTGGATAGAGAAATCGTAATCATTTATTATCTCTAACCATCTCCTTGTACACATGTTGAGCTCATTTTGAGTGAATATATACTTTAGGATCTTGTGGTCGGTGTATATGTCACACTTCTCACCATAAAGGTAGTGCCGCCAGAATTTCAAGGAAAAAATCACATCTTCCATCTCTAGATCGTGCATTGGGTAGTTCTACTCATAGATATTCAACTGTTGTGAGGCATAGGCTCTCACATTATCATTTTTCATGAGTACACAATCCAAGCATTTCTTTGAAGAATCAATGTATATCATAAAACTTTATCTGCTTTTCAGTAGTGTGATTACAGGTGTAGTGATCAGCCTTCCCTTTAGCTCCTTAAATATCCCCTCACATTTTTTCATCTAGACATACTTTACCCCTTTACTTGTTAACTTAGTTAACGAGCTTGATAATCGTGAGAAGTTTCTCACAAAATGTCAGTAGTACCCAGCTAATCCAAGAAAACTACGGATTTCGGTGACAATAGAGGACCTCAGCCATTTCTTAATTGCATTTGTTTTTCAAGGAACCACAGAAATTCCCTCACTTGTGATCACATTTCCCAAGAACGTGACTTGCTTCATACAAAAGTCACACTTTCTGAACTTGGTGTAAAAATTCTCATTTATCAATGTCGCCAACACAAGTCTTAGATGTTCTTCTTGCTCCTCCTTGATTTTGGAGTAGATGAGAAAATCATCGATAAACACTACCAAAAATTTGTCGAGGTAATGTCTAAAGACTCTATTCATCAAATTCATGAAGATTTTGGGGGAATTAGTAAGTCTGAAGGGCATCACTAGAAAAAAATAGTGCCCATACCTTGTACGGAAGGCAGTAATCTGAATATCCTCCTTCTTAACCTTTAGCTGATGATATCCAGAATGAAGATCCAACTTTTAGATGTATTGATCTCTTCTTAACTGATTGAACTAGTCGTCAATCCTTGGAAGAGGATACTTTATCTTTATGGTGATCTTATTGAGTTCCCGATAGTCGATACACAACCACATTTTTCCATCCTTCTTCTTTACAAAGAGTACTGGAGCACCCCATGGTGATGCACTAGGGTGTATGAACCCTTTGTCCAGATGCTCTTGTAGCTGCCTATTTAACTCCTCTAGTTCAATAGGAGCAATCCTATAGAGACACTTTGATATAGGAGTAGCTCCGGGTATGAGTTCTATTGAGAACTCTACCTCATGATCTGGGGGAATTCCGGGTAACTCTTTGGGAAATACATCACCGTATTCCCTCATGATGGAAATTTAGGCAAGGTTGGCACCTTACTTTAACTCAACCATTTGGGCGAGGTATGCTTGTTCATAGGGAATAAAAACCCACAACATAGAAGGATTTTTCTAAGGAGCTTCATGATCTTCCTTTCATTTTTAGAGTATCATGGGATGGTTTAGAATATGAAAAGATATTTCCTTTTCCCAACAGTTGATATGTGCTCTATATAACGAGAGCCAATACATTCCCATTATAGCATCATATTCTACCAAGGGAAGTATTATGAGATTCACTGGAAGAATCTTCCCACATATGCCAATAGGAGAAGATTCAAACACTTGGGTTGTGATGATTTCACCACTTGGTGTTTTTATAGATATTTCAACTTAAAGGTTTCGAGGCTTAGATTCTATAGTTCTAGAAAACTTATAAGATATAAAGGAATGTGTAGAACTAGAATCAAATAATACTTTTTCCTTTCTTGAGTGAATAGGAAGTTTACCTTTTAAAACTTCATTATCTTTCTCCAATTCTGCAGTAGTGATGTCATAATCCTTCACTTGTTCCTTTGGCTTTGGTGGCTACTGACACTGATTACCCTTGAGAACTTGAGGTTTAGTGCACTGGCTTGCATAGTTCCCTAGATCCCTACAGTTATAGCATTGAACCATGAATGGTTATCTCCTTTCTTCTACCATATTCTACTTACTTTTTATGTATTTCTGAAACTCTTGAGCAAGGTGTCATTCTTTCCCACACTTTAAGCATTTCCCAGTCCCTTTGAGGCAGTTCCCATAGTGCAACCTCCCACATTTTTGGCATGTGGGTCGTTGATTTTTCTTCTCACCTTTTTCATTAGATCCAACAGCTTGAAACTCCATCTTTTCTTTCTTATAACCATAGCCATGGGACCATTCTCCAAACCCCATCTCTACTTTGATAGCACACCGAACAACTTCTTAAAAACTCCAAAAGTCTTGAATTGCAAGAGCCTTTCTAAGGTGTGGTTTTAATCCACTAAGGAATCTATCAATTTTTCTATCATTGTTGATAACAAAACCCAAATAGTACCTTGTAAGACCTGTGAAATTTGATTCTTAAATTGTGACAGATTCTACTTCTTTTTTCTTGACCTCTATGAAATCTCTCTCCATCTTCGTACGAAGAGTTCGTGGAAAATACATTCTAAGAAACAAGATCTTAAATTCTTTCCATTCCATATCTTCAGTTTACTCCCTTGGTTTGGTGTTCTTAATAAAATACCACCATTGATAGGCCTCTCCATATAGACAATAAATGGATAGTATGACCTTCTCCATCTTAGAACAGTGAAGAATAGAAAAGACCTTCTCCATGGATTTGACCCACTGTTCTGAAACTAGTGGATCAGAAGATCCACTAAATGTCAGTGGTCGTTGCCACACAAAACATTCGATACCCAGTTTCTATCTCTTTGGTGAAGGAGGAAATTCCACATTATTATGGTTATTGTTCATAACCTGAGATAATTAGGTAAGAATCGCCATGAAGTTTTAAACTCCACCTCCCAAATTATTTGGGATGTCGTTCGAGCAATCATTGCATTGGCCCTCGCATGAGTTGATGGCCTTGGTTTCTCCTGGTTCCCACCATTTTCTAAAATAGAAAAGGTTATAAAAAAACATAAGTAAAAAAGTCATGAATAACTTATTCATTTAAATGAATCATAACATATGGGATTCCTATGTAATGATTCTTGTTTGCATATTTTTACTTAGACTCATGCTAGTTTTTTTCTAGGTTTCACTAATCCTAATTCCCAAATTAACTAAACCTTTCCTCAGATACAAACTATAGTGAACCAACCTTTTCTTACATTACTATTACATCATTTTAAAGATAAACAACATAATAGTATTACACATAGAGTATCCAATGGTTTAGTGTCTTGGAAAAACTAGGACCATATATAACAATTACAACATTGAACATAAACTTTTTTGTTCATTTCTTCTTCTCTAGAATCTTATTGGCACTTGACCTTTCATTAGTAAATGTATCCACCTGAGGATATACATAAAAAGGGGTGATATAGAATCCCACTAAAAGTATAGATAAGAAAAATATAGAATGGGGTGAGCATATTCATAACATAGGCAAAGAATCATGAGAGGAAGCATAAATAAGGGACTTGAAATGTAAAAATGCATAAAAATGAAATATCATGTCTTAGTGGTAAACTACCACACATTCTTGTCAAAAAATCTAGCATCTTGTCCACATAATTTTACAATTACTCATGAGATTAATCACTTTACCCAATTAATTGGAGTGCTGTATAATTCCAGGAACATCCGTCACATTGAAACATTCATATTGCGCTATATAATTCCAGGCACACCCATCACATCATAACATTATAATTTATCATGCATGCCAAAATGACCATATAAAAAAATAACATAACTAACCCATGAAAATTAATGGGTTTCATCTCATAAGTACTCATTCATAAACATTGGGTTTCCAAAAGAAAGAGGGAATAACATACATCTTACAAGAACCGTCAATCTTGAATGAGAAGTAAAAGGTGTCTTCTTGAAAGAAGAGTTCTTTTGGAAAACATTTGGTTTGTCATAAATACTAGTGACAAACATGTATATCCCAGAAAAAGAAAAAAATGATGAAAAAATGATTTTTTAGGATTAACCATATCAAAAATGGATTGAAAGAGGGAGAAACCGAAGGATGAAAGTTGGGTTCGAGAATTTCCCCTTACCTTGTATCTGAACGCTTCCTTTACTTCAATGTCCTGTATAATGACATTATATTCATTAATTAGAAATTAAAGAAGATTTTATAAATTAATAGGGGCCATTTTGGTTTCATTATGTTATTTAATGGGCCTTTTTATGAGTTATAGTGTTTAAAAACATTGTTCGGGAATGTTCATTTTTATGGTTTTCATGAGAGTTTCACATGTATTCATGAATTGAAGTTTGTGTAGAACATGGGTAAACATACAGAACATATATTACATGTTATTAATGATATTAAATAAGTTAAAATGATCTTAATATGAATTAAATGGTATATCATGTGTATAAATCATTAGATAGGAATTTAATGATGACCGTTTGGGTTAATTTGGGCGTTTTTTCGACCACAACAAACTTGTTTTGTTTACTCATCTAGTGATATGTACATACGTTAGTTAAAAAACTCAAAATAGTACATAATACATGTATAATTTTCTGGTTCAAATATAAAAATGGTTTCATGACCAGATATGTAGGTAGAAATAGAAAAAAAAACATGTCATTCTTTAAGGTGATAGATTAACTCCTTACGAACAACATTTTATTCTATAAAAGAAAAGGAAGAGGAGAAGGGGGTTGGCTGGTATAATATACGATTAGTATCATAAAATTACAGTATATTTATGATAAATGAGTCACCATACCATTTGGAAAAAGATAGGTTGGGAGATAATAAGAAAAGGACTTGAAATTGAAAGGGAATTAAAGGAAAGAGGAAGAGAAATTACCTCTTGAATCCACCTCTTGAGATCCTTTTTAAGGGGCCTAAGCTTGGTTTTTTTATGAGAACAAAAGCTCTTGGAAGTGGGGGAGGGGATAGGTATGATTATTTGGAATAATTTAGACAATTATTGAAGCTTGAGAGGAGTGGTTTGGCAAGGGGATGAAGAGGGGTTATTTATACATGAGGAGGGATGTGTTTTTAATATAAAATATAAAATAAAATAATATATCAAAAGTTAGACATGTAATAGTAGTTTTTTGACATCCTAAATCACATATTAATATAATATAATTCGTTTTAGCCTTTAATTAATCTTTATAATTATATTTCATTAATTTATTAAAAGGAAAGTGAAAGATAGAGAAAAAGACACTTTAAGAAATCTCCTTTTGACTTCAGACTTTGGAAAGTTCTTTTTTAGGTTTGAAAATTGATTTTATTGTATTTTAAGGAACCATTTATAAAATTTAATATAATTTCACTGAACCTAAAGTTCTAGAATGTTTGTGTTATCATTACATCATTAATGATGCAATTTAGGATACACCGGTTATGTGAAAAAATGTATTTTTACTATTCACCCGAAAATTGAAGTATTTTAGAAAAATCCCAAAATTTCACCCTAACAATTTATCGACATGTAGAATCAAAAAATGGAGTCCATTTTTCAAAAATAATTTTATAAATATGATTAATTTAATATTTAATTAAAATCATAATTTATTATTAAAGAACCAGTTTTAAAACATTCATTTAATTATTTTAAAATATAGGTACATCATAAATTCTCTTGAATATTATTTTTATACCATCATAGGTAAGGTTACTATTCATTAGGGTATATCACTATTCATAAGTGTTTGTTACTATTCATAAGGGTAGGTTACTATTCAACAAAATTAGTTCTATTTTATTAGACTCCAAAAATTATCTTAAACACAACTGTGTATGTCAAATTTTCAAAATTCCAAACACATAAGTGACAAACTTAGGTTTAAAGGTCACTTAGCACTTAGTAGTTCATTATGTTGTGTTTTCTTATGATTTTATGACATAATTATAAGAAGGGAATTTTCATTGAAAAACTTTGGGTCCTTACAAAATACTTTTATAATTGGAGTTCTTATAGTGGTACTGGGTTGAATTAACCATTTTCCATCATTTGGAGTATCAATTTCTAGACTTGCTGTAATATGAATAGAAGTGTTAAATAAATATATGTTAGTATTTTGGGATAGGGGAGTCCAATAAATGGATCAGGGTGCTTCATTCTTAGAAATAGAAACAAACTGGATTCCTAAATACCTTCAAGTAGCTCATCCAATAATTTGGGGGTTACGAGATAGGGAATATGGATATTTTCAAATAAAATATCATAGAATCACGGAATTCCTATTTCAATGTAGAGGGATATAATAAAATTATAAAACAGAGGGTTATTTAATCAAAACAATTAATTATACCTTACACAATTTGTATTCATGAAAATTTAAAATATACTTCTATTTTAAATTGCATATAAAATGGTATGATCTTAATATATACTATTCCTTAAATATATATTAGAGAATGAACAAATCCTATCTTCCATTAACTTTAAAAAATGGAACAAAAGACTTTGGGGTTTTTTGTTCCATGTATGTAAATTATAAGTGTTAAAATCCTCATTTCGAGATCTTCTTGCTATGGATGTGAGTGATAAAGGGTTCCATATCTCTAAAAAACATAAAAAAACTCTCAGCATTCAGTTTTTTATCAGTTCTTTCTTGTCTAGTAATATCAAGAATTTTCATGATATTATGGATCTGTATAGAATGCTCGAGAATAATTGTGTCCTATATTATAGGAGAGATATATAAGAGTAATTTGATATCTATAGGTAATTTTTTTCAGAGTAATATCAAACATGGTTCCCTATTTGGGACTCATGTAGTCATCATAATTGGATACAATGGGTACCCAGAGGTTCTAGGGTTTAAACTCGCTAATGAATCAAATACTAATATAATTTTTTCATTAATCTCTGGTTTTTTTGTGAATTGTAATATGAATAAATTGATAATAACCTTCTAGATATTCCCACTCTTCTTATACATGTGCTTAAGAAGATGATGTGTCAAAAGCTTGCAATCATTATAGTGAGAAAACATAAAGGCCAAGAAAAATCTCAAAAGAGTATTATTATTCACAATTCCCTTCCATGATGTGGAAGATCAAGGGGAATGCAATGGAAAAAAGATTCCTTCTATTTTAGCAGTGTAATGAAGGGACATTGTAAGAGTCATTGAACCCAATATAATAATAAATGGGGTGTTTTTGTGAGTATATTTTCAATTTCAATTTTTATATTTAGAAAAATTAATATCAGATATATCTTGTGGTTCTCACATATGTATTAATGTAAAGGAACCAGTTATATTAATAATAATGACCGAGTAGAAGTAGATCTATGAATAGAAAATAGAGATATTTTTTTGTATCTATCGGGGACTACAACATAAATTTTCCAACCAAAATTATATTGGTTTAGAATGACTTTTATTATGAGATATCTATTACCAAAAACATTATTTTTGTATCCAAAATTGATACAGATGGATTTATTTTAAACATTTGGGATAAATGTTGCCTAATTTATTATTCTATTATTTTTTATGATAAGTAACATTTAAATATAATTATTTGAATATTGGATCATATGAACCAAGTAATGTAATTTGATAAATAATTTATTTTAGAAAAATAATACCACACCCAAATTTGGAATCACCGGCTAGCTCATGTAAATGTAGAGGTATCGAAAGAATTAAATCAGGTTTGATATTTAGAATATTTTGAAATGAAACCATTTGGTGTAAGTCAATTATATTTACATGATAAAGTGACTAAATACCTATTTACTAGGAAAGATGATATGGCTAAATAGATTCTTGAATTAGTTCATACTGATTAGTGTGGACCATTTAGTATTGATGAAAGGAGTGGTTACTAATACTTTATAACAATTATTGATGATTTTCATAGGGATTTACACTTAATGAGGTATATGTTATATTATTTTGATAAATTAATGGAATGAAATAATTATGTTCAGAAACAAATTGGTTAGAATATTATGAAACTCTAATCAGACCATTATAGATAAAATATTAATGATGAATTCATTGGTTACTTGTTGGAGTTTGAGATCCGATCCCAACTCACTCCTCCTTACTCACCTAATGAAACTTTTTAAGAAAAATGATACTCTGCACCATGTAGGAAATATGGATATCAATGATGATTCATATGCGTATTCCCTTATAATTTTGGGGATATTTGTTACCAATAGATTCACACATACTAAACCAAGTAAAATCTAAATCTGTAAATGGTATTGAATATGAAATTTGAAATGGATGGAAAACCATGTTATCAAATTATATTTGTGGGTTGAAAAGAATTTGTTAAGTACTCTTTAAGTAAAAAAATTGAACCTTTTGGCACAATGCATACCTTCATAGGATATCCCAACGAAGCAAAGGGATACTACCTATACAACCCCTAAAACAAAATTGTAAGCAGTTTTAAGAGACAAATTATTTATTTAGTGGGATAATATCTCTAAAATATATAGAGGGAGAAATATATACATCGATGAAGTTGAGGATTAGTAATATATTCGACAAATATCAATCAGAAAAGAAACTATTCCAACTACATGAGTAATATATAGGAGTATAAGAGAGGTTAGAGACCCCCAATACAATCATTTTCTAGTCATCATGCATGGTGACTCATTATTAGGTGATAATAATGATCCACTTAATCTATAAGGAAAGAAGAAAGCTGAATAGATGTTTCCATTTGGAAAGAAGCCATGAATTAAAAAATGGATTCCATGTACCAAAACCATAACTCTTTATTGTAGATACTCCATTATTTCTAAAGACCGTATGTTGTAAATGGATACTCATGAAGAAAATGAACATGGATGGAAAATTCCATACATACAATCTGTGACTAGTTACAAAATGTATTAAACAATGTCATGGTTTGGAATACAACAAAACCTGTTAATCTATTGTAGTGATGAAATCTATCAGAATTATACATAGAATTATAGCATTCCAAGATAACGAAATTTGGGAAATGGATTTTAAAATAGGTTTCCATAATGAGAATTTTCATAAAGACATTTATATGAAAAAACCTGAAGGGTTTATGACTCCAAATGATGGTAACTAGGTATTAAAGTTAAAAAAATAAATTTATGATTAAACCAAGAATCTAGGTCATGTAGATGTCATTCTGATGAGGACATACTCAAATTTGGTTTCATGATGAATTATTTCAAGCCTTGTATATGTATATTTTTTTAGTGTGAGTGTGATAGATTTTGTAATATTATATATTGATGACATATTACTCATAGGAAAAAATACCAGTCTTATAGACTATTAAGATGTGGTTGAGAAAATTATTCTCCATGAAGGACATAGGTGAGGCAACACATAGTCTTGGGATCAAGATCTGTCATGATAGATCCAAGTGACTGCTCAGTTTAAGTCAAGGTACACACACTAACATGATACTGAAGATATTTGTTATGGAACAATCTAAGATGAGATTTTTCTAGTGTTATATAAAATCCATCTTTATAAAGAAAATTTGCGCTCAGACACACGAGGAATGAAACATATTGTTAATAATTCCATATGAACAAGAGATTGAGTCAGTCATGTATTCAATTCTAGATACAAGGTTGGATGCTTCCAATTAATTGAGTGTGGTAGGTAGATATCTAGATGACTTGGAGAACGCCGTTGGATAGAAGTAAATATTATACTTAATTATCTATGGCATACTAAGGATATGTTCCTGGTATATATAGTAGATGAGGAAGTAGTCATCAAAATATAAGAATATTCATGTTTCCAAACTGATCAAGATGACATGAGTTCCAAAAAGGGATACATATAGACATTGAATGGAGGTCCTATGACATTTAAGAGATCAAAGAATGATGTAGTCACATATTATTTAATAGAGATTGAGTATATTTGAGCCCCAGTGGTAGCTAAAGAATCAGTATGGATGAAATACTTCATCCAATATATTGAAGTTGTACTTATAAATAAATATCAAATCACACTCTATTGTGATTATATTGTAGTGTTGGAACTCACAAAAGATACAAGGTCATATCTATGAAGAAGAACATACTTTGGAAGTATCATATCTTGAGGAATTTTTGTCAGGTTGGGGAGGTTGTAGTGAGATGTATATCCCGGGAATATAATGTGTACAACCCCTTGAATAAAGCCCTGACTCATAAAAAACATGACTATCATGTGAGGTTTAAAAGAATAATATTCAAAGTCTTTTGGATATAGTTCTTTTAGGAGTTTTTTTGATTTTGTATCTTAAGACTAACTATTTCTATAGTGATTAATTGCATGTTTAATGTATTTAGTTTTAATTAATCATATTTTTACATATTTTCAATGTTATGCATGTAATTAATTTAATAATTCCATATAGTGAAAATTTTGTTGATATGGTTATAGGAGTTCTCATCAATGATGATAACATTAATGTTATGTAAAAATATTCTTAATATAGTTATACAATCTTATATCATACTATGATGGGACAGATAGAATTTTTATCTATATGTGAGAGTACTCATAAGAGAATGAGGCTTATTCTCATGAAGTTAATACATGATAATCTTGGTGATGGGATATTATGAGAATAGACCCATCAGTAGGGATTCTTCTTGTTTTGATGTAATTAGATATTCCTATCATCAATCATTTATAATGGTCCACAGACATTAAGATTATCATTGGTTGATGAAATGAATCACACACTTATATTTATAGATAAAACCATCACACAAAATGTTGTAAGGAAGTAGGGTACATTTTGTGCACCACAATTGACATGTAATTAGTTGATAAGTGAGAGAATAACTCTTCCCTTCTATCTTCATGGATACAGATATCTTATACCTTTGATTTGTAGAAATATTTCCCAAAATTCAATGGACATGGTGTAATGAAGTGAATATTTAAAATTGCTAATGAATAAGTATAAAAAATATAGGTTGGTGATAATGATGTGAAACCTACTTGATGGTATATCTTCATAATGGGTAATATTACACGATGATCATTTATATGCAGTTGTTTTCATTATTATGTTTAGTTCATTATCTTGTGCGACATGACCTATTACTAGATATTAATCTTGGAATTTAGGAATGATCACCTAATTTCAATGAGAAGAAATTATAGAGGGTCACACACTAAGTGTATCTATTGATTTAGATTTAATTATACTTGAACATAATTAACATAATAAACATAATTCACAAGATCGAGGAATAATTGTTAGACCAACATGGTTAAATACCATGAGAGGGGGTGAATCAGGGTATGATAGAAAACAATTCCTAATAATCTTTCTTTGATTGTTAAAAAATACTCTTCTCTATCTTTCCCATTGAAATTTATGAAAAGGGAATAAATCATGCATGAGACATAGTGTTTTTACAAGGTTCACCCTCACTGGGCCACATTCAATGAGCATTCAATGAGGACTTCCTGAAGTCCCAAATAAACTAAATATCTACAAGGTTCAGGATAGATCACTTAAATTCCTAGGATCACTACTTTTAAAAGGTTTAGGTTCAGCTCACCTTTTTCCCAAGTGTCAATCCCCATATCACCTTCCCTATCTCACATCCATTGGAAAGTGTCACCTCCTTCCTAATCCTTTTCTCACTGCACTTGGAAGAGATTCACAGACATTTTATGGATATGTAGGTCACATATTAATCAATAATGAATACATCCTAAAATATAGATAGATTCTCTATTGAAGTTCCAATTTCACCTATTTGATTAATATAATTTTACTACTGATTCACTATTTAATCACATTTCAACACTTTTGTGATTATCACTACCTTCGTGAAGCACACCTATTTTGCGACGCTCAAATTTTATTCATCAAAAAACATCCTATATTGATTCTAAATTAATTCATGAACCTTATCTATCCATCATGAATTTCAAAAAATTTCTGTTGTATTTTTATAGCCTTCGTAAACTTTAATAATTTCACAATGCTTGCAATTTTTTTTGCATTTTTTGCCTTCACAAACCACCATTCATCACAAAAGTTTCACAATAACTGCCTTTGAGACCAACATTCCTTAATTTAGAGACATAAGGACATCGTTATGTCTCATTATATTTCTAAAGGGAGAATGGGTATATTTATAGTAATTTTCTCTGTTTCTAGAAGCATTTATCCCATTCATCACCATTTTATGGTTAATGATTCCCCATTTGAGATAATCTACACCTTTACGAAATGAACTTTATGAAATTCAATATTCACAAAACTCATTATTTTTCAATATTATTACAAGGCCTTCAAGTGAATCCATCTCTCACAATGATATAACTTCTTTAAACTTTGGACCCCAAAAATTTAGCAGACATTTGGAATTGACATCACCTTGTGTACATAATTTTTTGTACCTATTCTAGTGAATCCATTCATTTATCATAGATCATTTTGAACATTCCTATTCAACAATATTTATAGGCATCTATAACTATCCATATAGTATTTCATTTTCAATAAATACACTCAAGCCAAAAATACTGTTATGTTACCCTGAGGGATTTTTCAAAAAAATAATTTTATTTTTGTTTTATTGATTTCATAATTTAAATAAATATATATTAAAAATATTGTGAATAAAATATATTTATTTAATTTATTTAATTTTAAATAAATATTTATTTAATTTTAAATAAATATTTATTTAATGGTTTTTGAATCAAATATTTAGTTAGGAGAATATAATATTTATTTTTGTATTCAATAAATTCTTGAGGTGTTCGAACAGACCTAGACCGAGTCTGCTGACAAATATTAATTAATAAGTCAATTAAATAATATTTTTTTAATTCCCCAAGTTATAATTTTCCATGAAATAACATTATTAATATTATTATTATATGGAATAGATTTTATTAATGGTTAAAATTTCTATAATAGTAGACATGAGAATTAATAATAAATTTTCCTCAACCCTAGCCCTATAAATAGGTTATTATGACTATTGTGTATGGTATCCAAAACAGATCAGTGTGTAATAAAAAAATAGATAATTGCTTCATACAATTAATTATCTATTGAATCCTCCTTCTCTATTCCTATTATGAATGGGAAATAAAATATATATTACTTCGTGACAAAAAAATGAGTGATCAAGAATGAACAATAAAAAACATTTTATTCACCACACTAAAACCCAAGGATCAATCCTAGGAGGTCTTAATTGCATGTGTAGATCACTGCTATAGGGATTCAATCATTGTAATTTAAATGGTATTCAACCCCACTTGACTTTAACCTTTGAGAATATCCATTGTAATTTTAGACTTTTATCATCCCAATAGGACATTGAATCTTGAGTGTCCCCACTAGACATTAAATAGTGATTTTTTCCCACACAAAATTAAATTGATCCTACAATAACATATTAAAATATTGTATAGGATGTTTCCCTATAGGATGATAACTTGTTATTAAAAAAATACATGGTTAGTGTATATTAGAAGCATCCCCATAGGACATTAAAATTATGACTAAGCTATAAAAGATGAGTGTTTGTGAGACTATCTCTAATAGACTGTAAACCTATGAATATCAATTATTTTACAATTATATTAGAAACCACACATTATTCTTCAAACACCCCTCCATGGGTGATGACCCTTGGTCAAATTTGTTAATAATACTAGGATATTTATTAAACCATCACACGATCTCTTCTCCCTCTACATTGGTTAGAATCCTATGATAATACCTTATGTGATTAGTATGATATGACTTACATTATTAGATTAAAAATATGATATGGCATGTATGTGATCCCTCAACCATTTACCTATGTAATGAAAAAAAAGTTATCCCTTCATGTGATGAGAATGAAATTCCTTATGTGGTGAGAATAAGAAGCCTATGCGATGAGCATGAGATCTCTTGGTTCTCCCTTTAAAAGATGGGCCTATGATTTTGACCCAATGTGATGACCGTAAGGATGACTATAATGATTATCTAGGTATTCCGTAGGTGACGAGCCTATATTTCCTTTCATTAAGATCATAGGATTCCTCATGTGAAAAGAATTAGTAGTATTCAGTGGTGATCTACAGTTTCCCAAAGCAATGATACTAGGATTACTTATGTGATGAGATAATTTTTCCTCACATGGTTAACATAGTATACCTCATGTAATAAACCTAATATTACCTATAAGATTAATATAGAAGTCCATTATGACCAATGTTGTGTAATTTATTTCAATATTCCCAATAAGAATGCTGATGTCTGAGCATGTGTAATGTAAGACCATCATATCCAATAAAAGGTGTTCACTCTATAAAGTTATAAAATAATATAATTATCCATCATTCATTAAAACATGGAGGAATTATTGGTATCTAAATAAATATCTTAAGTTTTATAGGGAGACGCAAACATGGAAAGTAACTCATTATAGGTATACATAGAAGGATGGACCTACATCCCATCATCACATTCCTATCTCGGAGACTACACCATAACCCTAGTTGTGAAGTGTAACGCCTCAACCCAAGTTACCCAGAGTCATTGCATTATATTAATACATTGGCATGATGACAAGGAATCAAGTCCCGAAGTACTGATCGGTTTAGCAATATTGGAAAAAAGATTACATAAATTAATGTCACATTAAACTTTATAACATATAAAACAATATAAATAATCCTTTATGAACGCCATTATTCCCTTGTCTTAACCCTGTATATCAATCACAATACACTTCATGGAATCCTGGAAAAAATAAAACATAGAAAGGGGTGAGATCAAACACTCAATAAGGGTAATAAATACAATAGAAACTTTCATAAATAATCATAAACATTTAAGGCAATGTATAAAACTAAAAAAGCCTTTTCAACATAAACTTCATCATAATAATGAAAATATAAATCAAAATAGTTCCATTTACTTACTCACATGGATACTCTACTAGTCTAATAATCACATGCAATATCAATAGCCACTTTCATAATGATGGAATGCATAATGCCAGGCTATCATAACCACATAGTCAAGGCCTTGTGCGAAGACTACAAATAAGATTTTGTCAAGGCCTTTTGCCAAGACACTAGTTTGTCTTATGAGACCGGTTGGACTCCTCATGTATTAATCTTGTTTTAATGATCACAAATCTCATTACTATTTACAAATATCAATAATAATTAAAAATCTTATTAATGATCACAAATCTCACAAATGTTATCAATTATGTTTATTTATGTTTTAAGTTATCTTATACTTTATAATGGTTAATCTCAATTTATTCTATGCATATTACTGTTTAAGACTGAATACAGTTGTTTGTATAAGTAGAAGACAATGTGACCAAGACACAGACACCGTGAAGCCTAAGTCTCAGACATAATGATAATGAGACACCATGACAATGAGACACAGTGACACAGTAAGCCTGACACCATGAAGCAAGACACTAAGAACATACACAGTCATCTAGAAACCGTAAGCCAGACACCGTGAGCGAGACACCGTGACTTGGAGACACCGTGAAGTACATACCGTGAAGAAGACATGGTGAAGGAGACACCATGAAGGACATACCGTGAAGAAGACACCGTGAAAGAGACACCTTGAAGTACATACTGTGAAGGAGACACCGTTTTCATAACTACTGTGACACTGTTTCTTAAACTCTTTTGTCGTTTTAAAATTTAACTTTTTAAAGGTCATATTTGATGACTTTAATGCACTGAAATAATTATTATTTATTTGTAGACATAGTACGAGGTACGAGGCACAAAATATATGGAACCTGTTGGCTCACCCTCATGCATTCGAAGATAAATAAAAGTGTGCCCAATAGGAAGAACATACATGAAAATACAAACAATACACATGAGCACTGTACAGAGCAGAAAAGCAATCCTGAGCATGTAGAAAAAATTGAAAGATCTTCAAGAAAATATTTGTCCCATACATGAAATTTGACACTACTGAATAACACAAGAAGTACAAAACATCTTCACCCATGAAGTACACCAAGCTGAACCACGACACTTTGTTTTTCTCACAAAAACCATAGAAGGACTCTAAGCTTCATCTGTCTCAATCCAAAAAAGTCCATAGCTTCACTCATAACACTTAGAGCATTCTAAAATAATATCTATCTATTTAAGATCTATTGTGTTTCATTCTTTTACATTTTCGAGCAGTGTGTGCTCTGTTTACACACACTGACTCCTGTGCTGAACTGGAGGATTTCAAAATCTTCACACCAAACTCTTTACCCTATTTTACCCACGATAACTGTAGAAGAGGTACCTGTGTGGCCTGTTCATTATATTATCTTCCCACGAATAACTGTGGTAGAGGTCTTAGTACCTGGACAATCTATATAATATTGTTTACCCCGATCTAGGGTGTGGATAAAATTTATATATAAATTTAATAGGATTATGTCTTGGCTCGAGACTAGACCTCTTGGTTATATCTATTGTTCATTCTTAGATTAAGTTTAAATTATACTATATATTTTATATTCCTCTACTAATTACTTTGAAATACAAATCTATTTTAAAGTTACATTGATAGTTAATCTATAAAGTGATTGTAACTATTGTAAATCAGTAGATTAGTCTCAAAAGCTAATTTAATCTTCTGATTAAATTAACTGAGAACTAATTTATCTTTGAGAGCCTGATTCAACATTTAGAGTTTTACAAATTCACTATAGTTTAACTTGTTTTATAAATTGGGGATTTTAATAGAAATATTTTTATCAGAAATTTTAATTGGAACTCAATTCACCCCCCCCCCCCCCTCTTGAGTATCCACTCCAACCAACAAGACCTACCGATGCATCGAGGAGCTATAGAGGGCTCCACCCGTCACTTACTAAGTCTAATTCATTCCTCATATGAAAAGGTTTAAACATAATATAGACATTCGTATTAAAACTAGCATAAGAAATTTCAATACTTTACCCATAAACCATGAATGGTATAAAATTAACACATCCACAGTCAAACTTATCACAAAACCTTCAATACAATATGTAAGATTTATATCATGATAAATCAACTTCCAAGCATGTTTAAAATTCATTAATGGATTTTGACATAGATGAAAATGATTTGTAAAACTCTTTGAGAGAAATACCTCTTTTCCATGAAAACATTTAAAAGTCACACAATTTAGAAAGGAATACATTTAAAGACATTTTTGAATCAAATCTTCCTATACCACTTTGAAACTTTTTAAAGGAATTAACATTTTAAAAACATTCATGTCCATATAAATAAATCCTTAAAAACCATTTTGAAGACATGAATATTAATGAGAAAGATTTAGAAGAATAAATATTTAAAACATTTGAAATGATGTTTTAGTAAAAAATTCTCTGAAAATAATCCCTTTGATAACTCTTTAATGAAACATGGACATGTATAATAAATATGTCCCAATAGATACTTACGTAGAAACAACCTCGGATAATAACGAGATTGTGAAATTAACCCTTAACATGCACTTTCCTTTGGTCAAGGGTATGTTTAACCTCCTGTATAATGACCATTATATGTTATTAGATTATACCAAATCCATATTCATATTTATTATATCATACATGACTCATTTATGACTTTATACTACCCATTTAATAATGTTTTTCCTGTTAAATTAACATTTCGGGTAATAATCTCTTTCTTTATCATACATATTTTAACTTGTTATTCTTGATCGTATCATTTAGATCATGATTTAAATACTTCTAGAATATAAACCTTGACTTATAAATCTTACATATTTAGAATATAAATATTTATAATAGATAGATATATGAAATGGAAAACACCGTTTAGGGAGGCGATAGGCCGTACGTACGCATAAACGTTGTTTCTGTTTTCATATCGTATTAAATGGAAATAAGTGAATAAGATATATTTAAGCACTAAAATAAATAAATAAATATATATTTATATATATCTCCAGTTGCATTATTATGTCATATATTACATATTTATTAGTAATATATATTTTAATAATCGTCGATGAATGGAGAACTTGGAAATGAATCTCATCACGTCGTGGAGATGGTAATCCGTATGTATGCACGAGCGACAATATAACTTCCTTAAAGGTGTATAATTGGATGGTATATCATATATAAAGAATAATTATCATGTTATATTTATTATTTACATCAATTACACATCATTATTATACCCATTAAAATAATAATGTATTGAATAACAATTATACCACGACGTAGAGACGGTAAGCCGTACGTACGCACGTATGGTGACATGTCATTAAAAGGATGGATAGAATAATGAATTCGGTTGTACCATATTTATAATAACATCACAGTATATATAAGATACTGGATTTATTATTTTATAATGGAAACAACAAAGAAAAAATAAGTGGAATAAGAATGGAACTTGAAAGAGGTGGTGAGATATTTACCTCTTCTTTGGGTTATTCCTTTTGATTTGATGAACATTTCTCCTTAGGCTGGATTTATGACTAAATGAAGTCATATAGAATGAAGTTAGGATAGTTTAGAGGGTATTTGGTCAGGTTTTTTCCGAGCCAAAAGGCTTTTAAGGTATGAATTAGAGAGAAGGGGGAGTGCCCTTTTATAAGAGGGGTGAGGGGAACCTTAGGAAAAGCTAGAAATATTATTTTATAATAAAATACTTTTCAGTTTATAATGGCTCCAAAATGGATTATTTAAAGGATAAAGTAGGTATGGGTCTAAAAACACTCAACCAATAGGTTTTAGACAGGTTTGGGTCACTATATTAACCTTATCATTTAGATTTAACTCTTAGTTAAATAGTTTGACATTTACCATGTCTCTTTTTATTTTTATATTATATGGTTAATAAAATTACTATATACTTACAAGAGAATCCAAAGTGGTTCACTAATGATACAAATATAATTATATAAGTCCTTTTTCTGAACCTTACATTTTTAGGAATATTATATCAACCAATAATATAGTATTTGTTTTAAATATTAATTTATGTCAATTTTGACACTATTTGGTATTTTGTTTTTGTGAAAGTAATCACAACATGATTACTTCGAACAAGATACATTGAATTATACCTAACATGTCATATTAATCTAGAAAATTCATGGATGTCATAAAAACGTTTAAATCATATTAAAAAATTAAATATTTATAATACCATTTATTTGATTCTTTCATTAATAAGGAAAATACTGCATCATCATTGTGTCATTAATAAATTTAATTATTAAATGTCTAAAAATTATAAATAAAATACGATTATGTAGGAAATAGTTTCAGATTTTAAATTAAAATTTATAGTCTAATAGATAACATGTATAACTTTATGTAAAAATTGTTTTACTAAAAGATATATGCTTATGTCATTTTTGTATTTACTTTAACATAATTAATATAAAGTGTCTTTATCACTTACAAATGGCTCCATGGAGTCCCCAAATCTACCCAAAAATTCCCATGGTCCTACATGTATCATCCAATAAGTTTAATACACGTTTTAGGGTAATTTAATGTTATTATAATAGTATTTTTTACACTTATTTACCGGATTTACCCTTTAACCATGGTAAATAAAATATTTACAGAAGTAATTATACAAAATGTATAAAAATATAAGTTACCTATTTACACAATTTTAACCTCATGATTCTAAATATGGAATCCATTTTTATAAATTCAAAATACAGAAATTGCAGAAATTAATTTAAAATTAATTCCTGTTGTCAAAACAAAAAGCGTGTTTTTAAAAAATAATAACTATCAAAAGATTGACACTTGCTTATGTCCAATATAAATGTGAAATTATGTCCAATGACCAAAATTGGATTAAATGGTAAAAATATAATCTAATTATACTTTAAAACTACTCAAATTAATAATTTATCACTATTAATTATTTCGATTAAAAACATTTTTTTCAGTTAAAATTTAGTATTTTTCACTATTCACCAAAATATGAAAGTTATCAGAAAAACACCAAAAATTTATCAAAACTAAATTTTTATGTACTTATTCTAAAGAAGAATTTTATTTTGTCAAATTAAATATATAAATGATTCAAATATTGTATTTAAAAAGGGTTCCCCATTAAAAGGCTGTGAAATTTCATTTTTTGAAAAAAAATTCTTTTATCTAAAAAGAAAAATTTGTTCTTACATTAGGTCAAATAAACTCATAATATGGATTCTAAAATTATAAGGATTATATAAAGTTCAAAATTTATTTAACACTATTCATAATCGCTTTTGAACAGCTAGTTTGGTACGTCATGGTGCGCTTGAACTCAGTGTTGCGTGCATCGCACGTTATTGAATTACTTTGAAGAAATAACGTACAATGAAATATTGGGTGTTACATTCTCCCCTACTTCAATAAATTGAGTCCTCACAATCTGAAATTTTTCTTCGAAAATAAAAGTTTTAAAATAGAGATATAAGTTTGTGGAAAACCCACATCAGAAATTGGGTTAATAAAATTTTGTCTTAATAAGAGGGAAAGGGAAATGAAAAAGTTACCACCAAATTATGATCTCGATTAAGAGAACATTGGTGAAAATTAAAGACACATAATTGGAGGTAAAATATAAATATTTATAGAGAGTTATTGTGGTCATTAATAAAAATATATCATTTAAATATATTGGCATAACAAATCCATTATCAAAATCGTTTTCAATACCAAAATAAGTAAAAAGAGTATATGGTATTTATTTTATTTTTCTTTAAAAAAACATTTTGGATTCTTAAGGAAGCCAAAGATCAAATAAAACTCATGGTGGAAGAAAGGTCATTGTCAATGCTTACATTAAAAAAACATTATTTTTTTCGTTTAGTAAAACGCTACCTAGAAAAATATTCCTGTTAAAATGAAAAGTCAAAGGGTTTTATACACCATATAAAAGAAATTCATTTGGAAATCAAAGGATTCCTCAATGAAAGGAGGTTGTGAAGAACTCCCTTAACTAAAATTTATGAATTAATTTAATCATAGAATAAGAGGGATATATATATATATACTTGACGAGTAGAGTTACATCCTTTAACCAATTCTTACCACAAACTCATCTTTCACTCCAAAAGATTTCAAAATATATATTTTATTAATAATATAGGGTTATAAAAATAATGAATTTATAATTCACCCATCATAACTTAAAAAAACTATATTATATAATCCAAGACATCACATAGGCCAATGGTAGGTGATGCACCCTTGTCGCCCTTCAGTTGTAGGTTCAAGTCTCACGGCCTTGCTGGACGCGACTGGTTGTCGCCCGACCTCTGGGTTTTCCTTTTTATGAAAATCCAAAAATAACCTTAACAATTGTATCCAATTTCTAACATAATACATTCAAACCTTTATAATTTTCCAAAATACTTCTATCCAAACTCAGAGTCCAGAATTTATAAGGAAGTTAAACACAATGAAGATCCTTTTTTCCATGTAAAAACATGTGAACACCTTCATCATGTATTCTTTTAAAACATGGTAACACCCTAAATTAACATAAAACCTTATTGATTACATTCATTCTACATTATTATTTATAGAATATTGGATATATTCCTTATATCCAAGAATTTTTAATATTCCAACAATGATGAAATAAACAAACTATTAACCAGTTCCAAGGAAGTCAAGAATATCCAATATAATTTATCCAAATCAACCATCTCTTATTCCAAAATTACTAACTTATTATCAAGACCATATAACCTCAAATTCCAAATTAAATAGTACTGCATTACAGTCTTTATTTATTTCCATAATTCATATAACCAGTACATCATTGATACAACACTCAAATGACATAATACTTTAATAACAACATAAGAACTCTTAATTATTCCTATTTATCATTGGTAGTATCATTACATGATTCTTATCCAATAGAAACATTTGGGGTATACTCTGATAATTTGGAAATTTATTCATGTAGTTTCTTAACTCCTTGAAGATGAATCATTATACATTTTATACTTTTTTCATACCCTTGCAATCATGTACTTGGTGTCCTTTTTCTCCGCACTTATAACAAACTCTCATTCCCTTCAAGAATTTACCAAGGTGATTCTTTCCACAATTATCACATATGGAAAAATCATTCGTTTCTCTCTTCCCTTTATCCATCTTTCTCTCTTCCATCCTTTTCTTCTCTTGCTTCCCTTCAAAGCCATAAGGCTCAGAGAATTCCTTACTTATCTTATTAACACATGATACTATTTCTTCATATGTTGAGAATAAAAGGGAGACTATTTCCCTTATAAATGTTGGATTGATACCATGAATGATATGACCCTTATTACTCTTTGGATCATACATATTACTGTAGTTCTCATTCCTTCTACTGGGCACCATTTCTAAATAATGGTATAAACTAGGTCAGTTTATGAATCACAATTCATAATTACAAACATGTAAAATACCTAATGTAAATTGAACATCTTATGGATATAATCCACAATCACAAAAATGTTTTCTTTGAAGAGATATATACTCATAAACCCTTCATAGTTGGTTATAAAGAAAATTAGAATTATCCTAAGCATATCCCCTGGGAGTGTCGTAACCAAGAGTGCAGCAAGGCCCATTGTCATGTACCGGTTCCCGTTCGAGTCTAACTCAAAGGGGTGATTTCTGGTTTTACCCCTAGGTACATATATGCCATAGCCACCTCTACCTGCTCGTATCCAAACAGGGATGAATTTCTTGGAAAACTCACAAAATCTCTACCGTACCAAAATTCTATGAAGTTCTTCTATACTAATCCTCAAAGTCTATCTTAGGGTAATGTGCTCTAATCAGAGTTTATCTAAATCTAGTTTCCAAGATTATTTCTAAACTTTCTTTGATACCAACTATAACACCTCGACCCTAGTTACCCAGATTCGGTGCATTATTTTAATATATTGGAATGATTACAAGTAATCAAGTCCTGAAGGACCGATCGGTTTACCAGTCTTGGAAAATATATTACATACATGAATGTTACATTAAACTTTATAACATAAAAAATAACATAAATAATCCTTTATGAACACCATTACTCTCTTGGATGAACCCTTTATATCAATCACAATACACTTCTTGGAATCTTTGAAAAAATAAAACATAGAAAGGGGTGAGCTCAAACTTTCAGTAAGGGTAAGCAATACAACAAAAACTTTCATAAACAAGCATAAACATTTAAGGCAATGTATAATACTAAAATAAAATACTTTTCAAAATAAACTTCATAATAATATGGAAAATATAAATCAAAATAATTCCATTTACTTACTCACATGGATACTCTACTAGTCGAATAATCAAATGCAATATCAATAGCCACTTTCATAATGATGGAATGCATAATGCCAGACTATCATAACCACATATTCAAGGCCTTGTGCCAAGACTAAAAACAATATTTTGTCAAGGCCTTGTGCCAAGACACTATTTTGTCTCAAGAGACCTACCGATTCATCTAGGAGCTATAGCAGGCTCCACCCATCACTTACTAAGTCCAATGCATTCCTCATATGAAAAGGTTTAACATAACATAAACATTCGTATTAAAACTAGTATATGAAATATCAATACTTTACCCATAAACCATGAATGGATTAAAAATAACACATCCACATTCAAACATATCAAAAAACCTTCAATACTATATGGAATATTTGTATTATGATAAATCAACATCAAAACAACTTTAAAATCCATTAAAGGATTTTGACATAGATGAAAATGATTTGTAAAAATATTTGAGGGAAATACCCATTTTTCATGAAAACATTTAAAAGTCACACAATTTAGAAAGGAATACATTTAAAGAAATTTTTGAATCAATGTTTCACATACCACATTGAAACTTTTTAAAGGAATTTACATTTTAAAAACATTCATGTCCATATAAATAAATCCTTAAAAACCATTTTGAATACATGGACATTAATGAGAAAGATTTAGAAGAATAAATATTTAAAACATTTGAAATGATGTTTTAGTAAAAAAGTCCCTTAAAATAATCCCTTTGAAAACTATTTCATGAAACATGGACATGGATAATAAATATTTCCCAATAGATACTTACGTAAAAACAACCTCGGATAATAAAGAGATTGTGAAATTAATCCTTACTTTGCACTTTCCTTTGGTTGAGGGAATGTTTAACCTCCTGTATAATGACCATTTTATGTTATTATATTATAAAAAAACCTTATTCATATTTATTATATCATACATTATTCATTTATGACTTTATAATACCCATTTAATAATGATTTTAATGTTAAATTAACATTTTGGGTAATAATCTCTTTCTTTATTGTACATATTTTAACTTGTTATTCTTGATCATATAATTTAGATCATGATTTCAAGACTTCCAAAATATAAACCTTGGTTTATAAATCTTACATATTTAGAAAATAAATATTTATAATAGATAGATATATGAAATAAAAAACACTGTTCATGGAGACGGAAGGCCGTACATATTCATAAACGTTGTTTCTGTTTTCATATCATATTGAATGGAAGTAAGTGAATAAGATATATGTAAGTACTAAAATACATAAATAAATATATATATATATATATATATATATATCCAGTATCATTATTATGTCATATATTACATATTTATTAGTAATATATATTTTTATAATCGCTGATGAATGGTGAATTTAGAAATGAATCTCATCGCATCGTGGAAACGGTAATCCGTACGTATGCACGAGAAAAAATATAATTTCCTTAAAGGTGTAGAATTGGATGGTATATCATATATACAAAATCATTATCATGTTATATTTATTATTTACATCAATTACATATCATTATTATACCCATCCAAATAATAATTTATTGAATAACAATTACACCACGACGTGGAGATGGTAAGCCGTACGTACGCACGTATGGTGACATTTCATTAAAAAGATGGATAGAATAATGAATTTGATTATACCATATTTATAATAACATCATATTATATATTATATACTGTAGTTATTATTATATAATGGAAACAACAAATATAAAGGAAGTGTAAGAATAAAGGAACTCGAAAGAGGTGGTGAGATATTTACCTCTTCTTCGGGTTCTTCCTTTTGATTTTATCAAAAGGGCTCTTTAGGCTGGCTTTATGACTAAAGGAAGGTATCTAGGATGAAGGTGTGAATTAGAGAGAAGGGGGAGTGTCCTTTTATAAGTGGGGTGATGGTCTCATTATAAAATGCTAGAAATATTATTTTATAATAAAATATTTTTCTATTTATAATGGATAAAAAATAAATTATTTAAAGGATAAGGTGGGGATGGGTCAAAAACCACTCAAAAAATAGGTTTTAGACAGGTTTGGGTCACTATATTAACCTTATCATTTAGATTTAACTATTAGTTCAATAGTTTGACATTTACCATGTCTCTATGTATTTTTATATTATATGGTTAATAAACTTACTACATAATTCCAAGAGAAACCAAAGTGGTTCATTAATGATGAAAATATCATTATATAATTCCTTTGGCCAAACCTTACATCTTTAGGAATATTATATCAACCAATAATATAGTATTTATTTTAAATATTAAGTTATGTCAATTTTGACACTATTTGGTATTTTATTTTTGTGAAAGTCATCACAACTTGATTAATTCTAACAAGATACATTGAATAAGATCTGACATGTCATATTCATCTAAAAAATTCGTGGATGTCATAAAAACATTGAAATTATATTTATTTTAATATTTACAATACCATATATTTGATTCATTCATTAACAAGGAAAATACTGCATCATCATTGTGTCATAAATAAATTTAATTATTCAATGTCTATAAATTATAAATAAAATACCATTATGTAGGAAATTATTTTATATTTCTAATTTATATTTATAGTGGAGGAGATAACATGTATAACTCTATGTAAAAATTGTTTTACTAAAAGATATATGCTTTTATCATTTTTTTATTTACTTTAACTTAATTAATATAAAGTGTCATTATCACTTACAAGTGGGTCCATGGGGTCCCAAAATCGACCCAAAGATTCCCAAGGTCGGAAATGTATCATCAAATAAGGTTGGGACATGTGCTAGGGTAATGTAATATTATTATAATATTATTTTTTATCTTTATTAACCAGATTTACCCTTTAACTGTGGTAAATAAAATATTTTCCAAAGTAATTATTCAAAATTTATAAAATTAAAAGTTAGTATTTAAACAATTTATAGCTTCTGATTCTAAATATGGAATCCATTTTTCTAAATTCGAAACACAAAAGTGGCAGAAATTAAATTAAATTTAATTCCCGTTGTCAAAACAAAAAGCGTGTTTTTAATAAATAATAACTATCAAAATATTGACACTTGCTTATGTCCAGTTTAAATGTGAAATTTTGTCCAATGACCAAAATTTAATTAAATGGTAAAAATATAATCTAATTATACTTTAAAACCACTCAAATTCATAATTTATCACTATTAATTATTTTGATTAAAAAAGTTGTTTTTAGTTAAAATTTAGTATTTTCATTATTCACCCAAATATGAAAGTTATTAGAAAAACACAAAAAATTTATCGAAACTAAATTTCTATGTCCTTATTCTAAAGAAGAAGTTTATTTTGTCAAATTGAATATATAAAAGTTTCAAATATTTTATTTAAAAAGGGTTCTCCATTAAAAGGTGGTGAAATTGCATTTTTTTTAAATACTTCTTTTATCTGAAAAAATGAATTTGTTCTTACATTATGTCTAAGAAACTCATAATATGGATTCTAAAATTATAAGGAATATATAAAGTTCAAAATTCAGTTAACACTATTCATAACCGCTTTTGAACGGCTAGTTTGGTACGTCGTGGTGCACTTGAACTTGGTGTTGCGTGTAATGCCAGTTATTGAATTACTTTGAAGAAATAACGTAAAATGAAATCATGGGGTGTTACTTGAAGTCTATCCACCTTTATAAGGAATGAATATTGGTAACAAGATTAATAAAAATACATGGATAAAAATAAAATATCCATGAGGTTCCTAGCAAAAATTTTAGAAAAATTAATGATAAAATTTAGATGAATCCCTTCCCTTTTAGTATTTAAAGGATTCTAAATGTTGGTTCCTCACCATATGATGAGATATATGACATCAAGAATATTTAGAATCCCCTTCAATAATAACATACTCATTATTGGGGTTAAATATTTCCTACAGAATTCTAGAAACCAGTCATGCACAAAAATCTACCTCCACCTCAAAAAATAGGTTTCAGTGAAGGATATTTGACCAAAACATAATCTTTCACAGGATTCCTCAAGCTAAAAAAATACATCTTACATGGATCCTAAGTTCTCATTCACCATTTCCCATCAGAAATCATATATTATAGTGTCATTGATGCCCCTATTCACATGTATTAGCTATATGGATTCATCATTATAAGGGATATAGTTTGTCAAGGCTTGGAATATATGGCATTGTGTCAACGCTGTCACGTGAATAAAATAGTAGGGTAACCCCCCATTACCAATACTAATAATTTTGAGAGACTTTCCCTAAAACATTATGACAATACAATCCCTTATTAAATAAGGGAGGGGATTTTAAAAATATGGTATCCCTTACATTAACATTAGATTCACCAAGGTAGGATCCCACCACTTGACATCATATAAAAAAAAGCATTCCCCCATTGGAATAATATTTGGTTGATCCAATCCCCTCTCCATAAATATTGATGTACTCTGTGTGGTTCTTATTTCTAGCGATGAATACCCACCTAACAAATGGAATGTAATATCTATATATTTTTGTCCCCAAACATCATCGACATAATCCCATACATTCTCACAATAGTGTAAGGAGAATTAATTACAAGGATTTTTTTGAGACCTCAACCATATACCAGGAATGCCAGATCGAATCTATAGCTGGCCAACAATACTAAAATCCATCATAGAGTTCATCCCTATTGAAAATAACTACCTATTGAAGGTCATTATCATAAATATACCAACTTTCATGGTGATTCTTCCATTGATTAAGAATTCAAGCACTTTGAAATTCATATACTCTTTTTAGGGGATATTGGGAACTATAGAGGACCTTCCCATGGGAACAAACACAATGTATGTAGAAAATATCTTTGAAACTCCAATAAAATCACTCTTGGGGAATATCCTTGTCATTACCAGAGGAAATCCATGGCATAAACCACCATGTTACCCTTGATTTTTTATTATCTATGATGAATTTTTTTTAATAGAGTTTCTCCCAACCCCACCACCATATCTAAGGACATGCACCCTTAAATTAATGATAACCATCAATGAGTTTGAGGTCTTGAGGTGTAAAAATATGACAAAAAATAACATTATGTTAATGATGTTATTTATTACATTTATATTCTAATATTTTATCTATTCTTGAAACCAAAAATATTCCTTATCTTAAATTCTATATTGTAAGTATGAGATATTTCAAAATCAATGTGGGAACCCGTTGAAGATGAAAAGAATCTAGTTGAGGTATGAGAGATCGATGAACTCCCTCAAAAACAAGATTTAACAAACCCTCTATCCTTCATGCATATTTATATGAGACTATAATCACTTATAATGGATGTCTCATCCTAACAGTGATAAATTTATCATGTTATTCCCATTAATTTAGAAGATCATTGGCAGGGAAAGTCAGCATTTCTTCCTCCACCAGCTTCCTAATAGTATTTTTGGATTTTTGGGGATATCTAGAGAAATAATACACTCTCAATGATGATCAAGGAGATGAAAACCTATGGGAAATATTTTTCATTAGAAGGTTACTAGATTTATTCTAGCCACATAAAACATCATACTTCCCTATCAAAGATATGCTCAATAAAAATCCTGAAAAATGCTAGAAGAATAAATTGAAATAGGTCCTATATCTTTAGGGACATAAAATGAACTAAACAATAATATATATTCATATTCAGGGACTTTAATAATAGATTAAAATCATTGAACTCATTAAACTTCAAATAACACATCGTTCGAATCAAACATGTATTATTAGAACATCCAAAAAACTCATCATGAAATTATAAAAATACTTAATTGAATAATGATATAAGAATATACCAACATAAAATAGCAGATGATGGGGCTTGGATGACTAACTCAAATTTAGTATAGTCATATGAAAACCAAAGCTTCAACCTAGAGTATACCAATATCTCTTCATCACGAACTATTACCAATGAAAATATATTCCCTATTAATCCCCATATTATTTTTGAGCTTATAGATGGTGATGAAGTTGATGGGTAAGAAGATACTATCCTATATTGAAAAAACATCATGTCACCCACCCTCCTAGTTTTCATACCCATCAGTAGTGAATGGTCAGGGGCCTTAGATGTCCCAATGAGGTAGTTTCATCCTCCCATTGACATTTTGAAAAGACCAAGGACTAGTTGAACCCTTGGACATTCCTAAAACCATATAGTTAACATATGTGGATAATATAATTTCTTCTATACATAAAGAACATTAACGTTAAAAATAAATTAGTGAGTAGTTACCTGAGAGTTAAATCCTTGGGAAATGGGTTGATTGGTACAATTATATCACGATCCCTTATGAACCCCGAGAACCACTTATGCTCGATCGATCTATGAGGACTAAAGCAGCTGGTTATATCCACATAATTAGGACAAATTTAATAGATATCATCATCCTATAAGCAACCTAATATTACCAATGGTCTCTTATCTAGTGAATCACTATGATTTCACACCATTGATCCATGGTATCCCTCCTTTACATACTAGTCAACTAATATAGGGCATGTCGCATTCTGTCTCTTCACAGAATGTTTTAATAAGCTATTTTTCCATTCTACATGAATTTAGGCAATAGGGAGAGAAAAATTCATCCCAAATTGAATAATGAACAATAATTTTATAACTTTACTTCTATAGCATTAGATATTGGAAACTTTAGTTTTTCCAACATCAACAAAACATGAGATCCTAAGAAAAATCATTCCCACGTTTCCTATTCGTGCTTCCAGATGTTGGGAACTCTAGAGAGTAAAGATAAATCCAATATATGATTCTTATTATAGAATATATAAGGACATTATTTTTTATGTAATGTTTTACAGTACCAAGATCAGTCACTATAAAAGTGGTTCTCCACCAAAAGTTCCACTATCATTTCAGTTACACGTTACACATAATGAGCATCAATGATCACTCCAAGTTAAATCAATGGGAAAATAGAAATGTTTATGGAATTTTTTATTAGTGTAAGGGAATTATATAATTAATCTATGTCTATCTTATGTAGGGACTGTTTTGGGGATGTGTATTGAGATCACATAGGACAATCTTTTTTTAACCCCGATCTCCCTGAAGTATCTAGGTTAATTTTGGGAATATTATAATAAATATCAATATCATGACAAACCCATGATGAAAACCATGAAAATAATCAACCATTAACTCAAAAATATTTAGATTTAAAGTATTCTATATAATAAAAATATATAGCTATATAATCTTAGTCCCATAGATAATCATGATCTTGGAACCCCCTTCGAATAGACCCTTTTAGGCACAACCTCATCATGAGAATATCCCTCAGGGCCTCCTCTAGGGTGAATATCCCCAAATCCCATTCATAGAGGAAAATAACATGGTATATTCCTTTTTTTATTTCCAAGTCACATGGTTATTCCAATATACCATAGAGAAGAATCCACTCAATCTCCTGGATATCAAGAATCCACACAAGGCTATGATAAATGATAATCCCAACAACTACCCCTATCACAGATTCCTTGGAAAGAATATGAAGGAATTATTTTTTATAAATGATTTCCCCCATGAAATGGTATATTATAAAATATTTTAATTGGATGAACCTCCAGATTATTATAGTGGCATCTCTACTACCCCCATTGATGATGAAAATTATAGGGACTGATAGAATGTCTTGGAAAAAGGTGATGACATATTTTATAAGTGGAATGATGAAAATTGAATTACCCAATCTTAGAGGTTCATTCATATGTGACTAAATTTAGAAAAACCTTCAATGGTTATCCCCTATAATATAGTTTTACTCTTAACTTTCATGCATGTTTTGGTTTACTTGGATAACATTTTTTAAAATATTTTTTGGGGATTTATTATAGTTTTAATGTCAAGTTGTGTTTTAAATGAATTATTTTGAAATATATTTCCAAAATTTGATGATTTTGTTATTATTTTAATAAACATTTGATAAAAAATATTTTGAATTAAGTTTTTTAGGTTCAATGATTTTTTTTAAATTTACTTTGTTGGAACATATTTTACATTTTGTATGTAAATTTTCATATCATTAATTTAAAAATTTATTAAAGAGAAAATTTGATTTTTATTCTTATTTATTTTCTCAAATTAAGTGGAAATCAATGGGGGACCTGATCTAATGCTTCTAAGGTTATGGTGATTTATATAGAATTCTATTAAGAATGAAACTGTCATGAAATCTAAATAAATTACAATTGGGAGAAAACATTTTATTTGATGGGTGTTGGAATAATTACATGCAAGTAATGGGTTAAATATGAAGGGGTGATACAAGGAGACTATTAACATGTTATTGAAGTTTATTCTAGTGATAGTAGCTATGAGGATAGAATTATAATTTCACTTTAGAGGATTAATTTCATTATTAAAATGGAACACATGGTAACTATCTAGATAAAAACCTTAAAGGATTTACTAAACATGAAGTAGATATAAATAGAAAATGGGGAGATAAAGGAATGTGAAGGAGCTAGAATTTGACTAAGATTTATCTCAATGTATGAGTATTGCAAGGGTTGATCTAGGTAAATGTTTCAATTTCATTAAAGAATATTTTTCTTATCTTATATTATTTTCCTACCCTCGATATCACGATTTATTCATTGAATATTTATATTGTAAATGTTTTTTATGGAAATCATATCGGATGAATTGAAATATATATTTTTTCCAAATATTGTATTGGTTTAATTATAATTATGTTTGTTATTTTCATCCAGAGTACCAGAATTTTTATACTTCATGAGTATAGTTTCACTCTACCCCATGTATCAATAGATGAAAAGTAGAATTTAATTTTCTATTGAATGAAAACTGAAGTTTATCATTGAAAAATGTTATGTTATTCTCTTATAAATTAAAAAATATTCAAAATACTAGTTTCTATTAAACATGACATTTTATAAGAGGTATATATATAGAGGATAATTATATATTAAAAATTAAGTAATTTAATCATGATTTCTTCATAAAAAAATCATAGATTTTGTTTAACTATTTTCAAGTGAAATAATCATTTTTATCAATTTTATCTGGTCCTATTATCCTAAATCTATATACTATTAGGACAAAATTTTATTTTTCATTGAATTGGATTAAAACCTTCGTCACTATTTTCAATATTTCATAATCAATTAATTTTATTTGTTATATTCTATTTTTTGGTTTTTATATTTTGGTCACACAACCTTTACTATCTATTTGGTTCAACCATTGTTACCAAAATAATTATAGTTTATAGGATTTATGAATAATTAATTAATATATTACTATTCACTAATCTATCTTATCTTTTTCAAATATTAGTGTCATTTCTTGTGAAGGAAAATATGATAGACATAAAAAACATTTAAAAAATATAGTATAAATATAATAAACACATATAGAAAAATTGTCTCTGATAAATTGGAAATCTAATAAATCTAAAAATCTAAAAATATATATTAGTACTAATAGGTATTTGCCTAATTTTAAACTAATAAAAATGAGAACACATGTACACTAAGTATTAAACATCAAAACCTAATCTTTTGTTATCAAATATTTAGAAATATTTTATTACCATAAAATGATAAAAACTGAAATGGGTAACCAGAAAATTCAAAAAGATAAAAACCTAAATAAAAACCTAAATCCATCATAGCCTGAAAATAAATTTCATGACAGGCCAAAGATTTGGGAGTTAAAATTATTAATCTTTTCGAGTAATCAACCATCTTTAGGCCTCAATCTTGGGTATAGGAATTATGATGTTAAAAATTCTTACATCTCCATTCAATCCTCCTTTAATGGAAAACCCAATGAGGATTACTTAGATTTCATCTGTGACTTTTATGGGATAATGAAATAGTATCATCTCAAATAAATTATCAGTTATGATCCTAGTTTTTAGGACAATCATTTTCCTTGAAAAGTGGGTCAAGGAGTTGGTTCCAATTTCTAAATGAAAAATATTTTACATAATAGAGTGATATTTTAACAAATTTATTACCGAATTTTGTCTTAGGAACACCCCAAAAGAAGTATTGTACATCATAATCAACTCTGTCAATGATTTTTTAGACCATTTTATAAAACATGTTATTTTTTTAGATATTTACTTAGGTAATTTCATGAACACATACCGGTTTCCCATATTCTTATGAAAAAATTTTATATTATTCCATACCCTTATTCTCAAATGCTTATGGATTATTTTTGTGGAGGTGGTTTCTTATAAATTATTACTAAAGAGATCAAATTATTATTTCAAATACAGGCACAAAATTTCAAACATAATTACTTTAATATGATGATAATTTATATGAATGAATAAAACCCTTAGTATTTTTCAATTTTCATAAATAATTCAATTAGAGAATAAATTAATCAAATTTGGATGTATGATCACACTATGAACTATTTTTCCAACTATGATATTCCTTTTCATCTAGATGAGAGTGAATTATTCATGGAATTTAGGGCTAGTAAACTTATAAAACTGAACCTTTTTCCATGTAATATAATTCTAGCTAGAAAATTATAATGACCCCTTCCCCCAAAGGCATCCATTCTAGGTTGGTAGTGAATAGAAAGATAGAGAGAGATAGTGTCCCCTAGTCCCAAATTTAGTAGGATAAATTTAATAGAATAGCACTATGGGTATTCAATATCACATTTGGATGGAATTAACATAAAAAATAAATATTTTATCTGGAGTTAGTGTGAATGAACTACAAGAAAACTCTATATAATAAAAAGGTTATAATATTTCCCTATCCCAAATGAGACAACATGAACAAATGATATACAGACGACATAATAAAAGGATGAAAAAATATTATCTACTTTAGGATACCCAAATAGTATATCCCAACTATAGTGATTTATCTAGTAAACACTATAAAAGTATGGTGGTGTGAGAACTTGGGAGTACAAAATAGAATCAAACCTCTAAAAATATTAGCTTCCCAGTAAAATAAATATGAAAACATAATCAAGAGTGAAATAATCCATGTATTGAATGAAAATAAAATTATTAAAATAATCCAACTACATTAACATCAATGAATATCAATAATCTAGTAATCATGAAAATCAAAAGACAAACCATCATCAATACTCCACAATCACTAAGTCATCCAGTCTCATCATCAGCACCACAACTTCCATAAATATTTCCGACATCCATGAAGCATATCCATCAATAAACCCAACATAAAATAATCAATATCAGTCAGAATCCATAGGTTAAAAACATATTCACATTGGATTCTACATGTAAACATAAGGTTTCTCGCACTCAACCAGGTAGAGAGTGGGCATGATAACCTCCTTGCTAATTTAAGGTACATGACTATGAAATGAAACCAATAACATATCATTAACCATCATACATTAAATACAAAACTTATTCACTATATTTTCACATATCTAAATATTTATAAAAAAATATCCACAACCACATTACTACAATCATCCTATTTCTATAACATCCCAACCATCCCTCTGTAAGTAAATATAATCCTAAATTGAAATGACCCCATTCACTCATCCTTCTCTGTGCACCCCCAACAACACTACCTTATTAACTATAGTTGGGTGTCATGAATGTTAAGAAAATAAACCTCAAGACCCCAACTTACACACCTGAATTCCCCCACACATCACATACTTATTATCACTATGAGATCTCCAACACCAACCTATCAACACTTAGAAATTTCTATCACTAAATAGTCATTAATGGATGATCACAAATAATAACATATCATACTTGGGTGATATCTAACACTAACTTCTCATCACCAGGTGATCTCCAAAACCTATCCATTATATAACATCAATAAATTATAAAACACACCACTTTTCTTGGAAACATATCACTATATTAACAACCAAAGCCATGTAAGGGAGAATCCCACATAATCAATTATTCAAATTGATCATATTATTTACATAAAAACATTATTTATTTTTTCAAACATCATTTTATTACATGTTTCATTCATTAATTCATGACCATTTCCACCAATTAACACTCAATAAGTCCCACAATTTATACCCAATAAGTCCAATAGGATGTACACATTCATTTTTCAATAAATTACATTCTCTAAGTTCCTAACCATTTATAGTTATTTATACACAGGGAATCACATCAAATATTAATTTTTCAAGATAATTGAAATTCCAATAATAAATTATTTTATCCCAAATGTGAATTCATTACCATATTCATGTGATTAATATATTTATAATAGAGACATCATTCTTAATATAAACAATAATATAAATATATATCAATGATAATAAATAAGAGAATTCAATAAAATAATAATTTACAATAATCCTACCTTATATTTAAATCCATCACAATTTATAATTCCCCTATAATTCATTCTTTTTTTAGAGAAATATGGATATATTTTACCCATTACATGAATTAAACCATCAACAAGTCTCAATAACAAACATGGGAAAATAAATCATCTGAAAAAACCCATGTATAAAAAATTAATTTAATCAATATATATAGATACAAAATTTATATTTTATACAACCCCTTATACCATTACAAGGTTTAAGAAATAATCCATTAATAGAGGTAACATTGTATGTAGTTCAAAAAAATAATAAATAAGAGATGACAAAAAACATGTCTACTAATAAAATTTAATCCATGATGTTATCCTGAATATAATAAACCACATGAAACATCCCATATCCTTTAAATTATTTTTAACCAGTTAACATATTTATTTAAATTCCCTTATACATTAATTGAAGGCTTTCATATGTTATCCCCTTTTCCATAAACCAAAACACCATGAAATTATATAGGGTACGAGGGAGAAAAACTATATTAAAAACAAATATTATTAATTATAGTAGTTATGAGATAAGTCTTGAGACCCCAAACTCAATCGAAGTTTCATAGTACCATTAAATTGATGAGAAGAAGGAACACTATGATGCCCCAAGATTAGATCCACAATATATAAACCCTCAAACAACCTAAAAAATATTTCATCCCTCATGAAAATTATATATCACATAACCAGACATTAATTAACACCACATACAAGAATATATATGGATGAAATGAATGAAATATGGGGTGACCGTGAGAAGAAATCACCTCAGTATGAATAAAACCAATATCCCATCGAAAAGGTATTAGTCTAGCATGAAAAATAAAAACATCTCCAAAAAAATCACTACATGTTACCTGGAGTTTAAGAGTAATGATATATTTACAAGGAGATTAAATATATATCATAGATTTAAAAATATTCTAGAAAACTGCCATTTCATAGAATGACATGGGCTTTCATGCTGGGAAATTGTTAAATCAAACATATCGCGGAAAAAAGATATGTAATTTCAACTCAAAATGATATTCAACCCATGATGGAAAATAACTACAACCTAAAAAACTCTTAAAATATACCTCTCTGATAGAACTACCATATTCCCAAAAATATCATCAAAATATATACCACTATTCTATAAAATAAAAATCACCTATAAACCCTCATAATAATAAGAGATACATATCAAAATATTCTACAGCACGAAGAGGATAATATGGAATCCTCCTTAAGATTGACCACCTCTCCCTCACTACTCCTCTCACCTTAAATTGGTTTCAAGAAACCCATTACACGAAAAATATTACCTCGAATTTTTTAAAACAATTAATTATTTTAATTTTATAAGGGATGTTCTAGATATTTTACAAAATATTAAATATAAAAAATCAAAAATTGTTCTACAAAATTCAAAAAATATTACAAACTAACTACAAGATTCTAGGGAATGGAGTAGAACTCAAGAAATATATCCCCCTTCCCTTTATAATTATATAGAAAAGAATAAGAATAAAGTTGAACCATTGGTTATTTTTACTGATGGTATCCCATAGAATCACACTAGAAATAGATAAACTCAATAGGAATTGGATACCTCAATTCACTGAACCCTAGAGTGCTAAGTGATTCAAAAGGCTTATCAGACCACCTAACTTTATTCCTTCATGAATTTCGAGACACAAACCTCATATCATTCAAATCCACCTTCTAACCCACTTTGGAGGGTACTGCACTAATGTTGTCCTTCAAAGACAACACTTTATTTACAATCTATACTTGGTCTCTACCATCTTATTAGGTTCCTAGCTATAATAGAATGAATAACTTGTGAATCTCTATCCTCAATGAGGATATAAAAAATATAATTGCACTTTAACAATAGGTATGATGAAAATGAATCAATTAATCAATTCCATCAAATAGGTCCTGATGTATTCAAAACTCTTAGAACATCCAAAACCTAATATATCTCTCTTTTCTAGTCATGTATACATAAATGGAAAAGTAATGTTTCTTGAATAATTGAATTAATTTCCACAAGACACCTCCAATGGGATACCAAGGTTTACCAATACCATCACAAATCTGTATTCCCAAACAATAAAAATATAATGAAACATGGAATTAATATAGTGTTTTTATGGACCCCAAATAAAAATCAACTTCTTCCACACAATATTTCGAATTATGACAAGAGGATCCATCAAGGAAATTTGTCACTTCACACCTCTAGAACTTTTTTAAGGATTTAACCCAAGATTTATCTCTCACCTTCTCATTCATAAAATCACAAGGGTGTTTTGATGGTTCAAGTTCATATTAACAAAAACATATCCATCTTTAACCACTCGATCCATTTCAATAATAATGGAAAAAAATAACATGGAAAGGAAGTGTGTAAGAATAGAATTTTAGGAATCACTTACATAATAACATGATGTTATCCACTTTGGGAATACAGAAATTGATTCTAAACCTTTAAAACGTTTCCAATGAGAAGATTTATTGTTATATGATGTGTTTTATCTCTTTATTTTCTTCAATTAGTAAAAAAAAATACTAACATAAGAATAACACATCAAATCCCAAGATCCACAAAACCATCTCCTTTCAATATAACCGCTTATCCACCAATTCTATATTAAAAGATAAAAACATCCCATTCCCACTAAGGAAACATAACTCGTTGATGATTCTTAACATATCCCACACTATTAACAAAACTATTACTGCTAAAAAAGGGGTCTTATCAACCACATGAAGATATTTTCTATTTTTGGAAACCCTAACTCACATGAATGAATTTAAATCATGTCATAAATATAACTTGTCCTCGCATGGGAATAATATTCTCTCTATTCTTGTCATTGAATCCATAACTCATGCCACAAATAAATGATAAATCAAAACAGACTTAACCAATAGTTTATTAATAAAATACATTCTCCATTTCATTCTTAATGATTTATGTGTGTCACGTAAGATCGTTTTCATCAATTCCAATATTTATAAAGAATATTATTCTATTAATGAAATTATGTTATAAACCATTCATTAGATTTGGGTGATTCCATCAATATAACTACAACACAATAATAAATTACACAAGGGGTACATGTTCACAACAATAATAAACATCATATTAAGGGTCAAAAAATTTCATATTAATAAAAATAATGATTCATGGATTATAATTAATTATGGGGGATCATATTCATAAAAATCTTATAAAACATTATTTTATAACTAAAAAATAGGTTTTCATCATGGAAATCTAAAACATCAACACAATAATAAATAATAAATGAAATTAAAAACATCACTCAATTTTTCCCACTTTCTTTATGGGGAATAATCAAGCCTTTATTTTGGATAAATCTAATTTTTGGCCAAGGAAAAGATAGAAATGTTCTCTTGTTTTGGTTCTGCAAATTAAGATTAAAATAATTTAACTAATAATTTGATCACCAAGGAAACATGATTGAAATCATAAAAAACTAAACATTCTATGTTCTCTTATATTATTATATCTATACCAAAATAAAACATTTCTCATACCTTTTATCATAAAGGGAAAACTCATTTGGATTTCAATGTAAAACCTGATTTTGGATCACAAAATTAAACTTCAAATGTTATATCACTGCATGTCATTCATGATATTCTAAAACTGAAAAATATTTAATCATTTCCCCAACCTATATGACATACCATTACAATTTAGTAAATGAAAAATTGTTTCACTTCAATACGTAAGTACAAAATGATCACTATATAACATTATTTTTTTCTAAACACATCATACTAAATATATTAACACTATAATAATGTCATACATTCATATTTAAATTATATATATATATATAATAAATATATAATAACAATTTTAATTACCATTCTTGGAAGATAAGGTATATTTATTTGTTAAAATAATATAATTGTTAATCATTATCACTAATAATCATAATCGTTTTCTAAACATTAATGATAAACGACCAAAATTTTTTAGTATTTTTATCACTTTCTAATAATACCACACAACATGTAATTTAATTAATATAATAAAAAACAAATTCATTCCAAAAAGGAAAGAGGAAGGTTATTCCCACAACAATATTCAAATTGAAATGGATTATCGATAAACATGCTATTCATTTTATGATAATTCCGTAATTCAAAGAACTAAAGAAATCAAAATTAATTCTTATCACAATATTATAATGAATAATGAATGAAAAAACACATGAAATATCAACATGAACATAAATCAGAATACACATAATAAAGGTTTCAAAACAAATAATTTTATATTTGAAATATAATGACCATTTAAGGTAGCATGTTTTATAGTGGTTCTCAAAATTGAATAATTAATTTCATAAAAATACATTTTTTTATTATTTAATAAAAAGTCCAAAAATTCATAAAATAGGTTAATATGTTAGGAACATTGACATTGAGAATAGAATAAGTTAATTTTTAAAGGACCATGTAATAATAGGAATGGAAATATCACTATTAAGTCTTAATAATGTTTTTAAAAATAGTTCATGCATGTCAATTACTATCATAATCAATTCATTTAGGATCTAAAATAAATTTATAAATCAGTATTAATTATTTATCAACTAAAAAATTGGTATAGTCATATAAATATAAATAAAATTCAAAATATAAATGGTAATTAATCTAATGATTGAGATTCATGTACCTATACATAATTCTACCCCTTAATCGTTTCACTGCCACATAAACAAGTTATTTTGGTTTGAGAAGTTCCTAATATTTGATCTTAGGGGGATCCAAATACTAGTGTATTTGTTGGATTCATTGGCCCATGTAACATGTAAGTCTTAATTTTAACCTCTTCACTAAAAATCTAATGTAGTCCCCATGTATACCTATCTCCAATATCCACTATATATCTAAACCAATCACTTTGAGTCCACTTTATCATGATAACCTTCACCTAATGGTTCCCCTCCTAGTTTGAAAATAAAGGACGAGATATAATGACCCTATATTACCATATTTAGTGGGAACTTGGTTAGAAACTATCATAGAGGATATGAAAGAATAAAATTTTGATGAAATTTTTTCTCAGTAAAAAATTTCGGATTTGGGGATAAAGAGAATAACCACCAAGACAACTCCATATAGTAAATTAAAAGTATAAAATTTCATAATCACAAATGAAATTACATGAAAAAATTAAATACATATAATATAATACATGGAAAATATATATTACCCACTCTAGATACATGAACAAAAACTCCCAACTCTAGTGAACTATCCATCCATTACTAGAAACATTTTGTGGGGTGAGAACATGAGAGTACTCAGTATGGCTATTCCTTTAAAAATCATCATTAATGAACAAAATTATAAAATAATAAATAGTTAAAACATATAAGTAAGAAAATAAATAAGAAACATGAAATAAACCAATAATAATATTACAAATTCTTGTCTATAAGCTATAATAATGAAAATAAAAAGCAACACCATCATTAATATCTGGTGGCCACAACACTGGATAGTTCAATCATCAATGTTGCTACATTCATCACTACTACCAATATCCTTGAAGAATCACCATCACCAAAAACACAATCAAAACATTTAATAAATTCATCATCATTGGGATAGTAATATATTCACCTCATCTCCAACATGTAAACATAGGGGCTCTACCACACAAAATGGTAGTGATACAATAGGATCACCACCACTATATGTGAAAGGAAGTGTGTATGATACCTCACCAGTAACATAACCTCAACCATATTCCCATACATCTTAAAATGAATCACCAAATATCAACATATCCAAATCCATAGTTATAAGGACCCGACCTTAAAACCTTACACAATCATGAATTAAATGAATAATTCACATTGAGGATATTTTCAGGTTTAGAGTTTTAGAGAATTAAGATATATGTCGTGCGACCTCGTGGATCCGTCTTCATCGGCTTTCCTCATCGATGTTAGCTTGCCTCTCACCTCACTCCCCTTCATTGGATAGGGCTTCTTGCAGCAGCACGATGTTGGCTCCGTGGTCGGTTTCCAGTTGTCGCGATTGAGGGTTGCAACCTCGTCTTCGGTGTGTTCGCTGGGTGGTCTGCTGCGGTATCTGAGTTTTTGAAGGTGGCGATGGGATCTATGTGCTGGTTTGTGATTTTATTTGTTTGTTTTTACTCGCGTGATCTTCCGGTTTCTGCTTTTTTGTTGAAATGGTGTAAATGAATCTGCTCCGGGGATCCCCTTGACTTGTGTTGCGGGACGGTGGTACTGCTTTCCAGCGTTTTGAGGGGTGGGATTCGACTGCCGAAGGTGATCCTCGCGCGGTCTATTTTGATTTTCAGTGTTGGTTTGTTTTCTCCTCCCGCTTTTGTGGTCGATCTGCTCAAGGATTGCTCGGTGAAGTTCAGACGATGATGAGAGCGGCGGTGTTGGCTGTATCGGTGATGGTTGTTTATGGTGTTTGGGTTTTTTTTCTGGTTTCTGTGATGGATGGTCGATGATGGAAAGTTGATGATGTTTCCGTGGTTGGTGATGGATCTTGATGAAGTGGATGTCGTTGATGTTTCCGGTTATCTTCTCCGGTGGTGGGTCTCGCCGATGATGATCAGTCTGGTTGGTGATGGTGAAGCTGATGAGTTTGATGGCTGGGTGAGTTTCAAGATGTGAGCGGCCCGAGGAGGCATGGAAAGGTGTGCGGTGATGGCATGCTGATCGAGGACAGCTGGATGGTTTTTTGAGTTTGAAATTTGAAAGTTATTTTGAAATGTATGGCGCGGGGATGTTTTGTAATGGGTACCGACAACCCTGAAACCTGTTTTCTTTCTCTTTCTAATAAATGGTCAGAGGGTTATCCTCTGACGGATTTTCTGGTAAGTAGTAAATATTCTTCACTAAATAATAGATCATTACTTACCCTTTTGTAACCAAAATATTACCATAAAACCCATACACATAACATATAAAGGTAACTTGGGACATAAACATACTTAAATGGAATAACTATACGGTCAACTTCCACACATATCACTTAATGGAATAGCCATACGGCTGACTTCCATACCCCATGCATTGGAGGTTATAACGTAACCACCTGTCCTAGTATTCACGACACCACTCGTCATATGGTTTATCACGTAACCACCTGTCACATGTCCAAGTACCATTATAAAATCATAAGACATAAAACAAATATAATGGAAGGAAAACATTTCCACATTTCGATCACAATATATCACTAAAATATATTATCATAACAAAACCATTATAAAAAACGATTTTCAATACCAAAATAAATAAAAGAGTATATGGTTTTTATTTACTTTTAAAAACATTACTGCTTGTTGAGGAAGACAAAGTCCAAATAATACTCACGGCGGTGGAAAAGGTCGTTGTCACCGCGTACGTTAAAAGAAACATTCCTTTTTGTCGTTTTGTAAAAAACTTCATAGAAAAAGATTCCTTTTGTATAAAATTAAAAGTCAATGGGGTTTATACATCGTATAACATAAAGTCTTGTATTAGAACAATATATGCCTCAATGAAAGGAGATTGAGACGAAGTCCCTTACAAAGACGGTATCCTCGAATTAAGGAAAAATCAATTACATAATTATGTGTGACAAATGAATACACAAAATATAAGTGGATATTAAGTGTAAAACAATCAGAGGTCATTCACACATATTCATATAATGACATATTCAAGGAGTACAAGTTTATCCAAAAAAAGAAAAATTGGGTTAAGAAGTTCCCTTGCAAAAATTTGACAGCCTAACGGAGTCACTTCAAAATTCAGAAAATGAGTTGATGAGAGATAAAAAGGGTATCTCATCACTTGGAAATAAAATTTACATCAATAATGATATAGAAGAACATATCCCAACATTAAAATATGTAAATTAAAAGACCCAACAAAAGAAGTAATTTAAAAAGAGGAGGGTGAAAGGATCCCTTACCGACTTGGGTATCTTTCGAAACATACACCCCATGAAAGAGGGACAATAAAACATTGATGTAAATACTCATAAACGAAATTATATTACACAAAGAGTAGAATAATGGGCAGTACATATACCACTCAAAGTAAATGGTGGAAAATTTATCATAAATCTCACAGGAATTAAAGTGAGATGAAAAATCCCTTACGAAAACTCGGCAGCCTAACGACGCCACTTAAAACTTCCAAAAATGGATTGATGAGATAAAACAGAGTCTCTCATCATATTAAAATAAAATTTAAAACAAGAGTAATATAAAAGAACATCCCCAAACATAATAAATAGGAGCTTAAAATAAGTTACATAAAGGAGATTCCTTAAAAAGAAAGAGAGAGGTTGGATCTCTTATGAAAATTCGGCAGCCTAATGGTGCCACTCAAAACTTACAAAATGGATTGATGAGAGAAAATAGGGTCTCTCATCATATGAACATAAAAAAGTAAAGTGAGAGTAATATAAAATAACATCCCAATTATAAGAAAGATGAGCTTAAAAGGAATGACATAAAAGAGTGTACTTAAAAAGAAAGAGAGGGGTAGGATCCCTTACCTCAAGTCCGACTTGTCTGGTTCGTTTAATAATATTACTGAATAATAGAATTTGGTCAATTTATAATTGCTTAAGGACCTCATTTAAATATTATTATTCAGTTCATATCACATATTATAATGTTATAATAATTATTTAATAATGTTAGTTCATATCAGACGTTTTTGCCGATGTTTGGTACATGAGTCAAAAATGAACTTGTTTGAAAATGATTGCCCATGTAGTTATAATTAAATCATTTCCAGAATAGTATTAATGATTAAAAAATAATATATATCCAGTAAATATTCATTTTATACTATTCCATAACATTTGGAGATAAAAAATTAAAAGCACCGTTTATGGAGACGGTAGGTCGTACGTACGCATGAACGTTACCTTCATTTTTTTGTCATATTAATGGAATTAAAAATAAATGAGATATATATATATATATATATTATAATTTCAGTATAATATATATGTTATATAGTTCAAATATGTTCATTTATTTCATTCTTTATACATTTTATGTATTGCATGAACGAGTCACATCACTTCAGGGGGCGGTAGTCCACACTTCCACATATGAAATTATCGCATTTTCACAACATGAAAAGAATAAAGGTATGTTTTAAATATAATATACAGAAGCATATAGAAAACATAAATACCATATATATCATATATAAAATACATTTACATAATAATGGAAACCTTTAAAGGTGTTAAAAGAATATTGAACAATCATCGTTTCATGAGGCAGTAATTCACCATCCACAGAAACAATATGTTCTTTAACCATTAGATGGATGTGTGTGTAAGTGTAGCTCGAATAATTCTTATAAAAACATCCAAGTATATTTAAGATACTTGTGTTGTTACAAAATAAAGGAATAAAAAAAGTTTATGGGTTGGAGAAGCAAAATAAAACAAAAGAACACTAGGGAAGACTTTACCTTTAAATCGAGTAACTCTTTTCGATTTGAGCTCAAAGGCTACCTTGGAAAGACTTATGCCAAAGTGAGTCTTCTAGGAGTAATAGAGGGATGTGGAGAGACACAATGGGCAGGGTTTGGCCAAGACAAATGTTTGAGAGGTGTGGGTAAGGTGGTAGAGGTGGGGGCCTTTTATAAGAGGAGAGGAGGGGCACTCTTGGAAAGTCTTGAAAAGTAACATTATTATAAAATTATTTTCGGATTTTAAAGGTCCCACAATTATATATTTCTAGGATAAGGTGATAATAGTTTGAAATATACACATCAAATAGTTTTTTGACAAGTTTAGGTCTTATATTTTACATTATATTTTCATTTTATTTAAATCGTTAAATAATTAGGTAATCGCTGCATCATCATGGTGTCATAAATAATTTAATTTATTTAATGTATAAAAATTATAAAAAAATATAATGATGTATGAAATATCCCTAGATTTCTAATGAATATTTATAGTAAAAAATATGACTTTTATAACCCCATGTAAAAATTGTTTAGTAAAACAACACATGTTTGTGACATTTTAATTTTAATGTTAAATAAAAAGTTATTAATGTAATTTTCCTACCAAAGTGGCTCCATGGGGTCCCCAAGTTGACCAATGAATTTTAATGGTCAGCCATGACTCATTCAATAAGGTTATGACATGGGTCAAGGTCATTTCATATTATTAAAACATTATTTTTACCTTAAATTACACTAATTACCTCTAATCGCGATTAAAAACTTAAAAGTTACTATTCACCAAAAAATTATTTTATTCCCATTGAACCACGTTTTACTTCCTAATGAAAACCATGTATGTCGGATTTTTTAAATTCAAAACACAGAGGTGGTAAAATTTCATTAAAACGAAAAATCAGTTTTTAAACTACCACTTAGTGGTTTCACTATTCATCAAAAATTGAAGTTTTTCAGAAAAATACCAAAACTTCACCCTAAGGTATATTTGATATTCCGAATTGAAAAATGATGTCTATTTTAAAAAATTAAAAATATATAAGTTGCATTAATTAATTTAATAATTCATTCCCGTTGTCAAAACAAATAGCGTGTTTTTAAGAAATAATATCTATTAAAAGATTGGCACTAGTTTAAGTCCAATTTCAAAGTGAAATTAATTCCAATAACCACCATTGGATTAAATGGTAAAAATATATTCTAAATACACTTTAATCTCAATTAAAATCATAATCTATCCATATAAATAAATCAGATTAAAAGGAGGTTTTGAATTAAAATGCAACATTTTCACTAAAAATGATCTTTATCGGAAAAATAACAAAAATTTACACAAAGTAAATTTTGATGTCCAGATTCTAAAGAAGGATTTTATTTTTTCAAATAAAACGTATAAAATTGTCAAAATTATATTTAAAAAGGGTTCTCCATCAAAAGGTGGTTAATCGACCTTTTAAAGAATATTAGAAGATTTATGCACAAAATTGGATTCATTTTCATTTTAAACCTCTAATATTTATTGGATAAAAGTAAAAATATTTGACAAACATATATAATCATTTTTGTGTTAGTTTTTTTCATTCCCACCATTATAACGGCTAGACGTTAACTAACATTTAAAATAATTTTATTTTATTATTAGAGTGCAACGTAAGATTTCAAAGAAACTCGTTGTTGCGTATTGGGTACACCATCGAGCATAGAGTTACCTTTAAAGTAATATTAATATTTTATTCACAAATATGGATAAATATGAAAATTTAATATTCTTTATTTACCTGGGGTGTTACATCCTTCCCCCCTTTTGAGAATTACGTCCTCGCAATTTTAAAATTGGACTTGGAAACTTCATTGAAAGCCCAAAATCGGAAAAGGAGTAAATTAAACTGTCACTTTAAAAGAAAGAAAGGGAAGTACAAATGTCACCCGAGTTAACCCATAATAGGATTCCATGTAGGAAAACATGGATATGGAATAAAAAACAAAGGGTCATGTTCTGAGGGAGAGTGATAGAAAACATGTTTAGGAGAATGTTTGCCACCAGAAAATCACAAACTTGTGATGGGTTAAACGGTATTCGATTCCGCAGTAGGAAAAGTTAACAGACAACATTTTTATTTTAAGTTACTCATTATTGAGGAATTTATTTTTGAGCTAAACTAAATCATAATGAAACATACTTACTTGTCATGTAGACTTTCAACTTTTACTATATTCCTTAATCAAACTCATATTTTCTCCAAAAGACGAGTATTTAGGAAGACTTGTTCGCATTAAGAGTACTATAATAAACTTCTTGAGAATCAACTAATACAAAAAAGAGAGCTATATATTTCCCATGTCTTTAGATCTCAACCAAAACCAAACCAAAAAGTTTAGTACGAGATCAGATAATACCCAAAAAATATATTTCTATTTTTACAAAAAGAAAAACTACTCCTAATCTCCAAAAATTGTCAAACAAAACCCAAAGTTCAACTAAGACCATTCAATAAACAATTTGTCCATAAAATTCTTCAAAGTAATTCCAACTAAGATTGAAACCCAAATATTTGAAGGATCTAATCACATAGTCTCCAAAGGTATAAATTAACATTTATCTCCAAATAACATCAGTTTCTCTTAAAGTCTTATACTGAAAAGTAATTAACCTAATCACATATCCTCCATGATAGGTTAATAATTTCTATAGATAACCCAAAATCAACTTACTCTTGATTCATAAAATCATATAACTAAAAATAATAACTCATTCTAACCAGGGACTTCACGTAGTTCAGTGGTAGGCAATAAATACCAGTCTCACTTTTGTTGTGGGTTCGATTCCCGCAGCTTTGTCCGACGTGATAGGTTGTCACACGGTATGTGTTTTGTCCTTTTTATAAAACTTGAAAAATAACCCTAACATGTTTTAACCTCAATAGTTTCCTTATACCTCTAATTTTCCTCCAAATTCATTACGATCTCAAAATCTTAATTCTTGAAGTCTTATTTCACCACCATAAGATAAAATAAATTGATTCCCAAAATGAATAACAGAATACCTTGATTGTGTCGTCCACTCAGTTTCATCATTATCTTGTTCACGTAGGTATAAGTCCCATGCATTACAACAATGATTAAGATATCCTTAAAAATCATTTGCTTCCTCCATCCAAATATACCTTGTACAACATGGGTCATATGGGTGTTCACAGAAAAACAGTTTTGGAAAATAATCATGTATGACATATAATTCCAAAACATCTAATAAAACATGATTTCTATAAAATAGTCAGATAGAATTTGAGTTGAAACATTCTATTATTGTCCCTTTTAAAATACCATAAGTATGTTCTGAGAGATTATATTTTAAAAGCAAATATAAATAGGTTGTGCAAGGGTCTCCTTCCTCAGCACCATTTTTAAAATCATAATATGCTTCAAATTCTTGTGATAAGGTAAAATATTTGAAAATACCTTGATAATATTTACCTTTCTTTAAAATATAAGAATATTATGAAAATAGTATTTGTCTAAATACAACCCATGATCCACAATGATAACGAGGTATAGTAGAGGTGTTTGATATCTTAAACAACTACTTGCACATGAGTTGTATGCTAGAAAATGTTTCACAATCATCCGAACATGACTTTGCAATAATTATTGCAAGCATGTCATCAAGTATAGATAGGAATGTCATTTGAGATCCACCTCCTTCCATTCGTAACTGACTTTACTTGACCTGAAAAAAGTTATAAAACAAGTATTTAACTGAAATAATAGATATAGGGACTAACCATGTGTCTAACAAAAACTCCAAATCCCTAAACCTGTCTAAACCGACCTCTGATACCAACTATAAGGACCCGACCTTAAAACCTTACATAATCATGTATTAAATTAATAAGTCACATTGAGGATCTCTTCAGGATGAGAGTTTTAGAGAATTAGGACATAACTATTACATCTCAGAAGATTACAAAGTAGACACTTATACTAAGTTTCCATAATATAAAAACTCTTAAAATGAAACATGTCTAGTTCCATGTTTTAGATAGCACATCTTTCCTTGATCCAATACATGACCCTATTCATCTTTATGTCCTATGGAAAACATTTCAAAAACTTGGGATGAGCATAAAAATCCCAGTAAAGGATACACAAAAAAGGAATACTATTAGTTTTTCAAAACAACAAGTAAACCATGAATACTTTATCAAAGTAATAATTTTCACCTTTATAAATTAGTAAATATTCTTCACTAAATAAAAGATCATTACTTACCCTTTTGTAACCAAAATATTACCATAAAACCCATATACATAACATATAAAGGTAAATTGGGACATAAACATACTTAAATGGAATAACCATACGATCGACTTCCACACATATCACTTGATGGAATATCCATACGGCCGACTTCCATACCCAATTCATTGGAGGTTATAACATAACAACCCGTCCTGGTATTCACGGAACCACCCATCATATGGTTTATCATGGAACCACCCATCACATTTCCAACTACCATTATAAAATCATAAGACATGAAACAAATATTATGAAAAGAAAACATTTCCATATTTCGATCACAATATATCACTAAAATATATTGTCATAGAAAATCCATTCTAAAAAACCATTTTCAATACCAAAATACATAAAAGCGTATATGGTTTTTATTTACTTTTAAAAACCTTATGGCTTGTTGAGGAATCCAAAGTCCAAATAATACTAACGACGGAGGAAAAGGTCGTTGTCACTGCGTACGTTTAAAGAAACATTCCTTTTTGTTGTTTTGTAAAACTCTTTGTAGAAAAATATTCCATTTTTATAAAATTAAAAGTCAAAGGTGTTTATACACCTTATAAAATAAAGTCTTGTATTAGAATAATATATGCCTCAATGAAAGTAGATTGAGACGAAGTCCCTTACAAAGACGATATCCTCAGATTAAGGATAAATCTATTACATAATTAAGTGTGACAAACGAATACACCAAATATAAGTGGATATTAAGTGTAAAACAATCATAGGTCATTAACACATATTCATAGAACGACATATTCAAGGAGTACAAGTTTATCCCAAAGAATCAAAATTGGGTTAGGAAGTTCCCTTGAAAAAATTTGACAGCCTAACGACGTCAATTCAAAATTCAGAAAATGAGTTGATGAGAGATAAAAAGGGTATCTCATCACATGGACATAAAATTTAAATCAATAAGGATATATAAGAAAATATCCCAACATTAAAATATTTAAATTAAAAGACCCAACAAAAGAAGTCTTTTAAAAAGTGGAGGGTGAAAGGTTCCCTTACCGACTTGGGTATCTTTTGAAAAATACACCCCATGAAAGAATGACAATACAACATTGATGTAAATACTCATAAACAAAATTATATTACACAAAGAGAAGAATAATGGACATTACATATACCACTCAAAGTAAATGGTGGAAAATGTAGCATAAATCTCATGGGAATAAAAGTGAGATGAAAAATCCCTTACGAAAACTCGGCAGCCTAACAACGTCACTTAAAACTTCCAAAAATGGACTGATGAGATAAAACAGGGTCTCTAATCATATTAAAATAAAATGTACAGCAATAAGAATATAAAATAACATCCCTCAACAGAAGAAATAGGAGATTAAAATAAGTGACATAAAGGAGAGTCCTTAAAAATAAAGAGAGAGGTTGGATCTCTTACGAAAATTCGGCAGCCTAAATGTGCCACTCAAAACTTCCAAAATGGATTTATGAGAGAAAATAGGGTCTCCAATCAAATGAACCAAAAAACGTACAGTGAGAGTAATATAAAATAACATCCCAATCAGAAGAAATATGAGCTTAAAAGTAATGACATAAAAGAGTGTACTTAAAAAGAAAGAGAGGGGTAAGATCCCTTACCTCAAGTCCGACTTGTCTTGTTCGTTTCTTTATATTCCTGAATAATAGACTTTGGTCAATTTATAATTGATTAAGGACATCCATTAAAGATTATTATTCAGTTCATATCACATATTATAATTGTATAATAATTATTTAATAATGTCAGTTCATATCAGACGTTTTTTCTGATGTTTGGTACATGAGTCAAAAATGAACTTGTTTGAAAATGATTGTCCATGTAGTTATAAGTAAATAATTTCCAGAATAGTATTAATGATTAAAATATCATATATATCCAGTACATATTCATTTAATATTATTCCATAACATTTGGAGATAAAAAATGAAAAGCACCGTTCATGGAGACGGTAGGCCGTACGTACACATGAACGCTACTTTCATTTTTATTGTCCTATTAATGAAATTAAAAATAAATGATATATATATATATATATATATTATAATTAAAGTATAATATATATGTTATATAGGTCACATATGTTCATTAATTTCATTCTTTATACATTCCATGTATTGCATGAATGAGTCACATCACTTGAGGGGGCGGTAGTCCACACTTCCTCATATGAAATTATCGCATTTTCACAACATGAAAAGAATAAAGGTATGTTATATATATAAAATAAAGAGTCATATAGTAAACATAAATACCATAAATATCATATATAAAATACAGTTACATCATAATGGCCACCTTTAAAGGTGTTAAAAGAATATTGAACAATCATCGTTTCGTGAGGCAGTAATTCGCCATCCACAGAAACAGTATGATCTTTAACCATTAGATGGTTGTGTGTATAAGTGTATCTAGAATACTTCTTATAAAAACATCCAAGTATATTTAAGATACTGGTTTTGTTACAAAATAAAGGAATAAAAAAAGTTTATGGGGGTTGGAGAAGCAAAATAAAACAAAAGAACACTAGGGAAGACTTTACCTTTAAATCGGGTAACTCTTTTTGATTTGAGCTCAAAGGCTTAATTTGAAAGACTTCTGCCCAAAGTGAGGCTTATAGGAGTAAGAGAGAGATGTGGAAAGACAAAATGGGCAGGGTTTGGAAGAGCCAAAGGCTTGAGAGGTGTGGGTTAGGTGGTAGAAGTGGGGGAATTTTATAAGAGGAGAGGAGGGACACTCTTGGAAAGTCTTGAAAAGTAACATTATTATAAAATGATTTTTGGATTTTAAATGTCCCAAAATTATATATTTCAAAGATAAGGTGATAATAGTTATAAATCAACACATAAAATAGGTTTTTTACAAGTTTAGGTCTTAGATTTTACATTATGTTTTCATTTTATTTAAATCGTTAAATAATGAGGTAATCGCTGCATCATCATGGTGTCATAAATAATTTAATTTATTTAATCTCTAAAAAATTATAAAAAAATATCATGATGTAGGAAATATTTTTAGATTTATAATGAATACTTATAGTAAAACATATGACTTGTATAACCCCAGGTAAAAATTGTTTTAGTAAAACAACACATGTTGGTGACATTTTAATTTTAACTTTAAATAAAAAGTTATTAATGTCATTTTCCTACCAAAGTGGCTCCATGGGGTCCCAAAGTAAACCCATGTATTGTATTAGTCATCCATGACTCATCCAATAAGGGTAGGAAATGTTTCAAGGTCATTTCATATTATTAAAACATTACTTTTACCTTAAATTACACTAATTACCTCTAATCGCGATTAAAAACTTAAAAGTTACTATTCACCAAAAAATTATTTTAATCCCATGGAACCACATATTACTTCCTAATGAAAACCATGTATATCGGATTTTTGAAATTCTAAACACAGAGGTGGTAAAATTTCATTTAAATGAAAAATCAATTTTTTAACTACCACTTAGTGGTTTCACTATTCATCAAAAATTGAAGTTTTTCAGAACAATACCAAAATTTCAACCTAAGCTATATTTGATATTCCGAATTCAAAAATGATGTCTATTTTACAAAATTAAAAATATATAAGTTTTATTAATTGATTTAATAATTCATTCCCACTGTCAAAACAAATAGCATGTTTTTAAGAAACAATATCTATTAAAAGATTGACAATAGTTTAAGTCCAATTTAAAAGTTCAATTAATTCCAATGACCACCATTGGATTAAATGGTAAAAATATATTCTTAATACACATTAATATCAATTAAAAATATAATATATCTGTATAAATAAATCAGATTAAAAGGAGGTTTTAAATTAAAATGCAACATTTTCACTAAAAATGATCTTTATTGGAAAAATAACAAAAATTTACACAAAGTAAATTTTGATGTCCAGATTATAAAGAAGGATTTTATTTTGTCAAATACAACATATAAAATTGTCAGAAGTATATTAATAAGGGTTCTCCATCAAAAGGCAGTTAATCTACCTTTTAAAGAATATTAGATGATTTACGCTTAAAATTGAATTCATTTGCATTTTAAGCCTCTAACATTTATTGGATAAAATTAAAACTATTTGAAAAACATATATAATCATTTTATAGTTAGTTCCGTTCATTCCCATCATTACAACGACTAGGTGTTAACTACCATTTAAAATAATATTATTATGTTATTAGAGTGCAACGTAAGATTTCAAAGAAACTCGTTGTTGCGTATTGGGTACTCCATCGAGCATAGCGTTCCCTTTACAGTAATATTAATATTTTATTCAAAAATATGGATAAATATGAAAATGTCATATTCTTTATTTACCTGGGGTGTTATAATAGTATCACTCATCCACAACTAAAAAACTAAAATCACCCAAATCCCTCCGCTTCTTAATAACCCCTCGATATGTTAATGTAGACCTAAGGAAACTAACTTATCCCCTACTCCTTCTATGTACACCTCCACTACCAACATAATATTCCATACACTTGTGTATCATAAACAGGTAAGACATAAAACTTATAACACTAACTATAGGGACCCAGTCTTCTCATACGTGGTTATTACATTAGTTTTTATGAATATTAATTACATTATATAAACAAAATCCTTTGGACAATAATAGTTTTGTATAATTGGAAAACTGGAATAAAATCTTCAATATGGATAAGGATAATTCAAATTTTCCTACAGTGATCTTCCCATTTAATACACTTCATATTCATACCCTACTTAAAATATTTCTGCATAACATGGGGGAAAGAAAACATAACCAAGGGTCATATCAGATGCGTATCAAGGGTAATCTCAAAAGATGTAAATCTATGATAATTTTAAAGAATTATATATTCATTATGTTATATGTTAATGATCACAACTTATGATGTTTATACCCAACCACTCATATATCATAAACATGAGTCATTGTATAAAGATTAATACTTCATAAACATAAGTTAGAAGAAAATAAAATAACAAAATACATTAGATGCTAACATTGGAATAATAAATAGATTTTTGTAATAAACATAGGAACATAAAATATTATTTCATGGTTACCCACAAAAAAATCATAAAATGTTAGTCTTGGGCTAACCACCCGTGTACTTACATTAGTCTTGGGATAAGCTCTCATGTACCCTCTTTCAAGCTTGGGTTGACCACCCATGTACCCTTATTTTAAGAGACTTAACCTACTAGGAAATACACACAACCATCCCTAGTGAAATCACTTTCCTCATAGTTGAATAGGTTCACCTCTCAAACCATAATAGTGGATAAATTTCTTTATTGAACCGAGTTTTCTCCATATTACCACCCTTTCTTATTAAACATTATTCACACCCCATTCTATTCATGTCTTAATAAACTATGTTCCCTCCACATCTAGTCCCATATATCACATGAGATATAAATCTTCCCCCAATTCATTATATGGAGATATAATTCACACCTTCCAAAAAAAATAAGATAATACATATTTGTGAGAAAATACCAGAACATACATCATATCATAAACCCTAAAATGAAATGGGTTTTATATACCTTTCATCATAACATGACCTATAAATAAGAGACAGGTTTCATACTAATTTTATAATTTTAGAAAAGTATGACCCATGTATAAAGAATAAGGTTTCACAAGAATGTTATCATTGTATAACGTGTGGAAGAAAATGGGGTTTCATAAACATCTTTTCATCAAAAATAGAAACTATTTAGAGAATTAATGTGAATGGTATCCTTGGTTAATATGCCTTATAAAGTATAAGTAACCTTAAATATTTTCATCTTTTATGGAAAATAATTTTCAAATACTTCTTGGTAAATTTATTTAAGAAAATATCTATTCATTCAAATTAAATTTTTAAAACATCAAAATTTATTAAAATACTTTTAATTGAAAATAAACTTTAAAATTTATAAATGATGATTTTAATCATAATTTAAATAATTTCTTGAGAAAAGGATCATTTCCACTTTGAAAAAATATTTTTAAAAGGATAAATTTTTTAAAAATATTTTACTTTGATAAATAACAAGAATACATATAAAGAAACATATAAAAAAATTAAAATATTTATAAAGAAAAATATACTTTTACCCTAAAAAAGTATTTTAAAAAACACATAACATTTTCAAAATAATTTCCTTTTGAAATCAATTATTTAGAATCTAAATATTTCCTAAATATTAAGAAATAAATTTTCATTTTGAAAATATATTTGAATACGTGTACCTGAAGATTGAAATCATTGATATTTTTTGACAGTGGGAAATATAATTCATGTTGTTCAAGTTAAAAACAAAGATTATTTTCACATTTTTTTTAAAAATTATATGGGAATTTTTTTACATAATAGTATGAAGATTTCATTAAATTTTCTTATATAAGTAAAACATGGGTAATATTTTATTCTAAAAAATATTAGTTTATAATAAAAAAATTGAAAACATTTTCAGAAAACATGGTTTTGGAAGCAAATATATTTTTGATGGATGGAAGAATATTTGTTGGGATATCTTTAAAAATAATTCATCAATTTTCAAAATGAAAAAATAGGAATACAAATTGTACTGGTACTTTAAAATATTATAAATAACTAGAGGATAATAATATTTAGTGGTTTCTTGATATATGTATCATGTGATTTTGTTATTGAAAACAAAATCATAAAGAATCCTAATAAATGATTAGATTATGACATAAAATCATACCTCTTTGTTAACATTGATTCGTATACCGTAGAATGTACTAACATAAAAGGTACCCTAAAATATCATTATGAAGAATAAATTCATGATATTACAATTAAAGGGGTCTTTATATACACGTCGTGAATTAATATGGGTACATAATATAATGTATGTCTCAATGAAAGAAAGTTTAGGAAAAATTTCTTTACTAATTGATGAACTTGTGAAATGTAATCCCCATGAAAAAATAAAATCAATGGGAAGATTAATTATCATTAAACAATTTTCATTCATGATATATCATGTCATAAGAAAGTATAAACTCCACAGAAATGAACCAAGTGGTGAATATGGCATAAGTATCTCAAAAATAAAAGTGAGAGTAGAAATCACCTTAACAAAAAACCTATTAATATATAAATAAAATTTTATTATATATATATTGTAGATCCATATTCATATATATCAAAACATATTTTATTTTCATATAAACAATTTTACCCATTTGTTAACAATTCCATGTTAACGTCGCGTTTTAGGTAATAACTGCTTTGTTTCTTGTAATGACTCTATTTGTTATATTATTGGTACTCTGACGTTGATAATTGTTCCATAATCTCAAAAATGATAACCATGATATGAAATATAATATATAATTTCTATAAATTTATTTATATTATTCTATAAATATTAGTGATAGGAAATGAAATACACCATTCATGGATATGGTAGGACGTACGTGCACATGAACATTGTTTACTTTATCTTTTTTTTGAAAGGAAGGAATATAAATTGTATATATATACATATAATATCATTCTATTAGAAAATTTATTTCATATATATAATATATATTTTTATCAAAACCATCCTTTATACATTACATGTAAAGTGTGCACAAATCACGTCACATTTCGAGGTGGTGTCTTCTGTACACATGAACAATGTTGTAGTATTCAAAAAATGGAAATCGTGTAGTTATGTGTGATAAATTAATTCCATAATTATAATGACATAAAAAATATCATATATATAATTTATAAACTACAAATATAGATTCATTCCTAACCGTAAAATAAGGTAATGAAAACCAAACAACATCGGTTCGTGAGGAGGTAGTCCTTCATACATAGATGTAAAGACCCGTAAATTTCAAGGAAATTTTTTTCTTAATTTTCTTTGGAATTTTACAAGAATGAAGTTTCTGACGGCGCCTGATTCCGAGGCCCGGTGTGCCCGGAATCAATTTCCGAAGTTTGGCTTGGGTACGTTCAGTAAACGGACGAGCGGGTTTTTCTAACTTTTGAACCAGTGCCCGGAATTGAATTCCGAGGGCTCCTATGAAATCGCAGCGCCGGTATTCACTTAGAAACGCCCCTTCCGGAGTTGCGTTTGCTCGGGTGTGGTTTTTAATTTTCGGGCTTAAAGTTAAGAAATAAAATAATTTTGCTACAACTTTATTTTATTTCGCTGAAGCCACTTGAAGCCACTTAAAGGCGGCTTGAACTGAGTTGAACTGGATAGGACGCTATCCAGAAATATCCTACCCCTTGGTAGGATATTTGTGAGGTGGGGCCCGCACGAGCCCCGCCGTTTCTTTCCGCTAAGAAACGCACCCGTAAAAACCCGTCTTAATGAAAGTCAACTGACGCGTTTCTTAAAATCTTAACAGACCATTTAATTGGGTTGTTTCTTTCGTAAATTAAATGAGTTGTTTCTTTCGTTGAATTAATTATACGAATTAATGGTTCGTTTCTTATCTTTTGAAATTCAAATGTTTAGTTGTGTAAATAAAATAAGGCTTAAGCTTATTTTATTTTGGGTTGAAACTTGTGGCGTGGAGATGATTTGGAGGAAAGCGTTCTTCTTCGACGAAGAACGCGAAGAACGCGAAGAACGCGAAGAATGCCAAACCTGCGGAGATCGACGACGCGAAGCCTTGTACCGCGACGCCAACGGATCTCCCTTCGCGACGCTTCTTCCGCGACGATCCAACCCCGCCACAGCCTTCGATCGACAACAACCAAGGTAGGGGGTTGTGCTTCTTTTTATTTTCTTTTTGGATTTCAACAACAACATGGATTTAATTATTATTAATTAAATCCGTATGTTCTTGGTCTTCGGAGATCGTCGACGCGACGCCCTTCCGCGGTGTGACGATCACCTCCTTCCGCGACGGTCAATTCCGCGACGACCTCGCATCCGACATCGACGACGAGGTAGGGATTTATTTTGGGAATTACCCCTTTTTTTTATATTCCCGTAATTGTTTCTTTAAAAAGTAAATAATTGGCTTTGTGAACAATTTTAAAATTTATTAAAATTGTTTTTTTTTCGTTCAAATGAGGAACCCGTTAATGAAACAATTTTATTTCATTAAAAATTGTTTCGGATATGCGTTCATGTGTTGAACTTAAATTTCTCCCGTTTGTTTATCTCTAACGCGGAGGGTGCAGGACAAACGAACACGGCCCGACGACCCTCTGTCGTTCTTCATTTTGTGCGGAATTGACGGGCGACGACGGAACGTGCCGCAACGGATGTTTGATGATTCCGCAGTGAAGGACGAGTCCCGGGAGGAGCAGCAGCGCAGGCGGGAACAAAATCGGACCACCGGAGCGATCCCGGTGGCCCGCAGAACTCGCCGGCGGCGTGGGTCGCCGGTGCGGCGGCGCCGGCAGCCGGGTGCGGCGGCGCCCCGGCGCACCGCCGCGACTCAGCGCGGCGGCGGCGGCACCCGCGGCCGCGCGGGTCTGGTGCCCTCGGACGCGGCTGAAGCCGCGTCCCGACTCAGCGCGGCCCCACGCGGGGGGCCGCGGCACCACCAGGCCGCGGGGGCGGTGCCCCGCGGCGCCTTGGTCGTTCGGCCGCTCGGCCGAACCGGGCCTGGCCGGACCGGACCGGGTCGGACCGGGTCGGCCCGGGCCCGGACCCCCGTCTTCGGACGGTTTTCGTTCAAACGCCCGTAACTTGAGCTACGGACCTCCGAACGACGCGCCGTCAACGGCAACGCGATCCTTGGATCGAGACGGTCGTTTCGGTATACTATACTCAAGGTGCACCTTCCTTTTCGGGAGCCTACGTAGTTAAAACTCCGTAGTTAAGCGTGCTTGGCCTAGAGCAGTGATCAGGATGGGTGACCTCCTGGGAAGTTTCCCAGGGTGGGTGTGAGACGAAAAAGCCAATAACTCTCAGACCGGGCGTCTGATTGACGCGCCGTCTGCGAAGAAGAGTTCCTGTTGTCGATACGGAACTTTTGGCATCCTCCGCCTGAGAATTGGATGCAGATGGATAGTGGCCGGGTTGGATCACACCGAAATCCAACCGTTCCCCTGGAACGGAAAAGCTGATATCTTTCAAACCAGACGTCCGTTTGACGAACCGTCAGCAGCGTTGGTGATTACGTTGAGTAACGGTCCCTATGAGTATACCCTATGGGAGTTCGGGGTACAGTTGAGATACGGCCGGGATTGGTTTGCTCACGAAACCAACCGGGCCCCTGGGACGAAAAGGCTATAACTCACAGACCGGGCGTCTGATTGACGCGCCGTCTATTGCGTTGAGACCCCTATGACGAGGCGGTCCTTTGAGATACTTCTTCGTGGGACCTTGAGATACTTGGAGTATCGACCAGTAGCTCGTTGAGCGGACCCTCCCGGAGACGAGCGTGCGGAGTACGGAGATCGTGTAGCCTGCTGAGACCTAACGACTGCTTGACCGACTCGACTTGGAGTAGGTCGACTAGCCCAGTGGACGGAGCGCCCGGTATTTGGCGACAGACCCACGGCGGACGGAGCGCCCGGTAGTTGGCCGCAAACCCGCGGTACTCGACAGGAGGAGTACCTCTGTAAGCTATTGGGGGGAGCGCCCGGTATTTAGCGACAGACCCACAGCGGACGGAGCGCCCGGTAGTTGGCCGCAGACCCACGGTACTCGACAGGAGGAGTACCTCAGCAGTCTTAGGTTAGTGAGCAGTACCTCGGAGTCGTGACAGGACCATTGTACACTCTAGAGACGGAGCTCTTCAGTAGTTACGGTTTCGATAATGAAAATCCTGGTTTGAGCTGAGACTTTTGACCTTGTGTTTACTTCATGATTGAGATGGGTCACTTGCTAACTTAGGTATATGTATGGGCATATAGCCGGGTAGTGGTTATCCATTGATTTCACAATCCTTGTGTTTCCTCATGATTGAGATGGGTTACTTGATAACTTAGGTATATGTATGGGCATATACCTAAGTAGAGGTTATCTATTGAGATCTTCTTTATGGTTATCCTTGTTGGTTTTAGTGAGACCTTGAGGGTCTCGGGGTCCCTACTGAGTATTGTTATACTCACCCCTGCACGGGCTATGCCCGCACCTTGTTGTGTTGGTTGCAGATGACAGGTCGTGCTGACGGAGGCCGAGTGTTCGAGGACTGGACGGTACCCGGAGGTGGACTACACGACAAGTCAGTGTCCGGAGGTGGACTTCACGGCGAGACGACACTCGGAGGAGGTTGACGGACGAGAGCACTCTGGAGGCTATTTGTACCTACCCTTCAGGTAGGATTCGTGGTGGACGATCCAGGAGCTGCGCCATCTGTACCTACCCTTCAGGTAGGATCCGAGGAGGACGACCCAGGAGCCGCTTCCGTCCCTCCAGCTGTTGTCTTTTTCTGTTGTACTTTGATCAGTTGTAGTTGTACTTTCTTTTGGGTTTGTATTCTGGCCCATTTACTTTTCAGCACTTCTTTTTGTACTTAGTGTTTTAATTCCGCTTGTACTCTGTGGTGTTTTGTTACTTTTATAAAGGCAATTCATTCCCCGTTATCGGGATTTACGCCTTTGGTGCTAGTCGCCAGCCCCTGGCCTATGGAAGGCGGGCTTGGGGTAGTCACGGCACGGGCCCCGAGGACGGGTCGTGACAAATTGGTATCAGAGGTGGTCGGTTCTACCGCAGACTCTGATCTTTCTTTCTGTGAAGCAATAGTGTTAAGGGTACCGAGTGTGGTTTTCAGTTCAGGGAGTCCAGTGTTGGTGCGGGCGGCCGACGTATCCATACACCAGGACCCTGGAAACTGATTTCCGACTTTGTGCACGAAAACACTGATTGCGTGTGTGTTTTCAAAGGTTTCCCCCCTTAAACCAGCTCAAACCAGGTCAGCTCACCAGGTATAATCGTTTGACCGTGTTACGTTGTTTCTTTCAGGATGCCTTTTCTCGGACGACCAGCTAGAGCCCAGAGGGATGTGTGTGCTGACAGCCTGTCGAGTGACGAGGCTTCGGTATAGGGCCCTCTTGCAGTTGAGGCACCAGCGAAGGTGCCAGCGGTACTACCATACGTTGGGCCACCGATTCCACCAGCCCCAGCAGTAGGCGATGCCCGCTACTTGAGCGCACTGCATGAGTTCCAGCGCCAGAGGCCACCCAGGTTCGGGGGAGAGACGGACCTGCAGGCGGCTGAGGATTGGCTGGAGGCTGTGGTGGGAGTCTTCAGGCTAGTGGGGACGCCATCAGACTTCATGGTGACCTTTGTTGCCAGCCTTCTTCAGGCAGCAGCAGGCAGGTGGTGGAGACACTTGTTCCAGTTTTGCGATGGGATGGCTTTCACATGGGAAGACTTCGAGACCTTCTTCAGGGTGGAGTTTGTGCCAGTAGCTCTACACCCCGAGCGTGTTCAGGAGCTGCTGCCTTTTCCGCGTGTTTTTCGATCAGAAGCCGAGTCATTTGTGGGCAGTAGACAGATGATGCAGAGGTCCAGGAGGACCAGACCAGCAGTTGGGCGATCTCGGGTTTTAGAACCGGTGGTGCGGGGCACCCAGGGTGGGGTCAGAGCCAGGCGTGCCAGAAGCAGACTGTGTTACTCGTGCGGTGGAAAGGGGCACCTGGCACGTGACTGTCCGACTCCTCGTACAGTTGATCCATAGGCTTTTGAGGAGCCACCGAGGCAGAGGCAGCGACGAATGCTTGAGCAACAGTAGAGCAGTGGACAAGGCAGTAGAGATCCTGGAGCAGGTGGACAGGAGCGGAAGTAGTGGATACGTCTCTTGTACTTCTAGTTCCATGTTGATGTTGTTTTTGTGTCTTTGTACCATGAGCTGCAATAAAATAAAGACACTTATCTTGTGATGTTTTCCTTCCTGTCCTCTTTTGTGATGTTACTGAGTGGTCCCGGTTAAACTGTTGACTTGACCCTCACTTTCGAGATTTCAACTGGAGGAGACCGAGTGACCTCACACTGATGCTGACAGTGTGACTCGACCCTTGGAGGCAAGAGTGACAGTTGGATCTCTTAGTAGTTACGTCGAGGCCTTACGACGTCATCCATGGCATGAATGCATCCTTCATGCCAGGATTGACTGTATTAGGCAATGGGTGTGGTTCATCTAGAGAGGGGATGAGACGGGGTTTCTCTTTTCGGAAAAGGAGAAATTTTAGCAGCTCTTCCAGATCATATGCAAAGGAGGTGCAGTTCATCCAGGAGCGAATGAAGACTGCACAGTGCAGTAAGAAACAGGAAACCAGTGCCAGTCTTAGAGACTCGGGCGTGTTAAATGTTTCAAGAAGAGGAAGCTTAAAGGAGAGATGAGTCTACAAAGCAGCAGATGTGGAGGCACAGCTAGGTGAGAAGCATGAGGTGGTGTACATCCTAACATGCTACAAACACCCGCCTTAGTTATTTCCGCCAGGCTCAGGGAGCTGGAGGGCGGAGGAAGAGTGCGGCTGCATGCGGTCAAGGAGTGTGACCCAATGGCTCTAGAAATGATTCAAGGGACAGTCTATGTCCACTACTAGCTGCTGTAGTAACAGACGTCGATATGAATCATTCCTCGCTTCCACAAATCTTGTTCCAGACCTAGAGTTTCCGGTAAGCCGTGGACTTGACCCACACGTCTGGAGATACCTTGGGAGGAGACTCGATAATCACACTTACGCCGACGGTGTGGTCAGACCCTCGAGGCGAGAGTTCTGGTTGGAATCTCTTGGTGGCAGCGTCGAGGCCTTACGACGTTAGTTTGAGTATGGAATTGGCAATAACTGTTCATACTCAAATTGACGGTTTTAGGCAAACGTTGGGATGGGTTTTCCTTGGTCGGTGGAAATGGAAACCCCAGGCAGTGCAGGGTAACTCTTGCACAGGAGGGTGCGACCGATCACTCTTGAGTCGGTAAACCTTACCCTCATAGCAGCAGTCGTTTTGAGTTTCAGTTCTAACAGAAATGGAGACCTCTGGAGTTCGAGGATGACGACTACGTCTTCTTACGGGTCTCACCTCGACGAGGTTTACGGAGATGTGGCCTGGGAGGCAAGTTATCTCCAAGGTTCAACGGACCTTTCTAGGTCCTCAGCTGGGTAGGCGAGGTGGTTTACCGCTTGGCCCATCCACTTCAGTTGCACTAGGTGCACGACGTTTTCCACGTATCCCAACTGAGGAGATACGTGCTCGACCCCTTCGCATATCATCGACCATCAGGAGCTAGACGGTGGCGATGAGTGTCTTATACGGAGGTTCCTGTGGAGATCGAGGATCGACAGGAGCGTATCCTAGGAGGATGGTCGATTCCTCTTGTGCACTTTCTTTGGAAGTGCGGGAACCTCCAGGTGAGAACATGGGAGCGGGAGGCTCAGATGCGTGCTCAGTACCGCTTTGTTTCCCTAAGTTTGTGGTGAAGCTTTACGGAGACGTAAAGCCCTGTGGTGGGAGTAATATAAAGACCCGTAAATTTCAAGGAAATTTTTTTCTTAATTTTCTTTAGAATTTTACAAGAATGCAGTTTCTGACGGCGCCTGATTCCGAGGCCCGGTGTGCCCGGAATCAATTTCCGAAGTTTGGCTCGGGTACGTTCAGTGAACGGACGAGCGGGTTTTTCTAACTTTTGAACAGGTTCCCGGAATTGAATTCCGAGGGCTCCGATGAAATCGCAGCGCCGGTATTCGCTTAGAAACTCCTCTTCCGGAGTTGCGTTTGCTCGGGTGTGGTTTTTAATTTTCGGGCTTCAAGTTAAGAAATAAAATAATTTTGCTACAACTTTATTTTATTTCACTGAAGCCATTTGAAGCCACTTAAAGGCAGCTTGAACTGAGTTGAACTGGATAGGATGCTATCCAGAAATATCCTACCCCTTGGTAGGATATTTGTGAGGTGGGGCCCGCACGATCCCCGCCGTTTCTTTCCGCTAAGAAACGCACCCGTGAAAACCCGTCTTAATGAAAGTCAACTGACGCGTTTCTTAAAATCTTAACAGACCATTTAATTGGGCTGTTTCTTTCGTAAATTAAATGAGCTGTTTCTTTCGTTGAATTAATTCTATGAATTAATGGTTCGTTTCTTATCTTTTGAAATTCAAATGTTTAGTTGTGTAAATAAAATAAAGCTTAAGCTTATTTTATTTTGGGTTGAAACTTGTGGCGTGGAGAGGATTTGGAGGAAAGCGTTCTTCTTCGACGAAGAACGCGAAGAACGCGAAGAACGCGAAGAACGCCAAACCTGCGGATATCGACGACGCGAAGCCTTGTACCGTGACGCCAACGGATCTCCCTTCGCGACGCTTCTTCCGCGACGATCCAACCCCGCGACAGCCTTCGATCGACAACAACCAAGGTAGGGGGTTGCGCTTCTTTTTATTTTCTTTTTGGATTTCTACAACAACATGGATTTAATTATTATTAATTAAATCCGTATGTTCTTGGTCTTCAGAGATCGTCGACGCGACGTGCTTCCGCGGTGTGACGATCACCTCCTTCCGCGACGGTGAATTCCGCGACGACCTCGCATCTGACATCGACGACGAGGTAGGGATTTATTTTGGGAATTACCCCTTTTTTTATATTCCCGTAATTGTTTCTTTAAAAAGTAAAGAATTGGCTTTGTGAACAATTTTAAAATTTATTAAAATTGTTTTTTTTTCGTTCAAATGAGGAACCCGTTAATGAAACAATTTTATTTCATTAAAAATTGTTTCGGATATGCGTTCATGTGTTGAACTTAAATTTCTCCCGTTTGTTTATCTCTAACGCGGAGGGTGCGGGACAAACGAACACGGCCCGACGACCCTCCGTCGTTCTTCATTTTGTGCGGAATTGACGGGCGACGACGGAACGTGCCGCAACGGATGTTTGATGATTCCGCAGTGAAGGACGAGTCCCGGGAGGAGCAGCAGCGCAGGCGGGAACAAAATCGGACCACCGGAGCGATCCCGGTGGCCCGTGGAACTCGCCGGCGGCGTGGGTCGCCGGCACGGCGGCGCCGGCAGCCGGGTGCGGCGGCGCCCCGGCGCACCGCCGCGACTAAGCGCGTGGGGCCGCGCTGAGTCGGGACGCGGCTTCAGCCGCGTCCGAGGGCACCAGACCCGCGCGGCCGCGGGTGCCGCCGCCACCGCGCTGAGTCGCGGCAGTGCGCCGGGGCGCCGCCGCACCCGGCTGCTGGCGCCGCCGTGCCGGCGACCACCGCCGCTCGGCCGAACCGGACCGGGTCGGCCCGGGCCCGGACCCCCGTCTTCGGACGGTTTTCGTTCAAACGCCCGTAACTTGAGCTACGGACCTCCGAACGACGCGCCGTCAACGGCAACGCGATCCTTGGATCGAGACGGTCGTTTCGGTATACTATACTCAAGGTGTACCTTCCTTATCGGGAGCCTACGTAGTTAAAACTCCGTAGTTAAGTGTGCTTGGCCTAGAGCAGTGATCAGGATGGGTGACCTCCTGGGAAGTTTCCCAGGGTGGGTGTGAGATGAAAAAGCCAATAACTCTCAGACCGGGCGTCCGATTGATGCTCCGTCTGCGACGAAGAGTTCCTGTTGTCGATACGGAACTTTTGGCATCCTCCGCCTGAGAATTGGATGCAGATGGATAGTGGCCGGGTTGGATCGCACCGAAATCCAACCGGGCCCCTGGAACGGAAAAGCTGATATCTTTCAAACCAGACGTCCGTTTGACGAACCGTCAGGGGAGTTGGTGATTACGTTGAGTAACGGTCCCTATGAGTATATCCTATGGGAGTTCGGGGTACAGTTGAGATACGGCCGGGATTGGTTTGCTCACGAAACCAACCGGGCCCCTGGGACGAAAAGGCTACAACTCACAAACCGGGCGTCTGATTGACGCGTCGTCTGTTGCGTTGAGACCCCTATGACGAGGCGGTCCTTTGAGATACTTCTTCGTGGGACCTTGAGATACTTGGAGTATCGACCAGTAGCTCGTTGAGCGGACCCTCCCGGAGACGAGCGTGCGGAGTACGGAGATCGTATAGCCTACTGAGACCTGACGACTGCTTGACCGACTCGACTTGGAGTAGGTCGACTAGCCCAGTGGACGGAGCGTCCGGTATTTGGCGACAGACCCACGGCGGACGGAGCACCCGGTAGTTGGCCGCAAACCCGCGGTACTCGACAGGAGGAGTACCTCTGTAGGCTATTGGGGGGAGCGCCCGATATTTGGCGACAGACCCACAGCGGACGGAGCGCCCGGTAGTTGACCACAGACCCGCGGTACTCGACAGGAGGAGTACCTCAGCAGTCTTAGGTTAGTGAGCAGTACCTCGGAGTCGTGACAGGACCACTGTACACTCTAGAGACGGAGCTCTTCAGTAGTTACGGTTTCGATAATGAAAATCCTGGTTTGAGCTGTGACTTTTGACCTTGTGTTTACTTCATGATTGAGATGGGTCACTTGCTAACTTAGGTATATGTATGGGAATATACACGGGTAGTGGTTATCCGTTGATTTCACAATCCTTGTGTTTCCTCATGATTGAGATGAGTTACTTGATAACTTAGGTATATGTATGGGCATATACCTAAGTAGAGGTTATCTATTGAGATCTTCTTTATGGTTATCCTTGTTGGTTTTAGTGAGACCTTGAGGGTCTCGGGGTCCCTACTGAGTATTGTTATACTCACCCCTGCACGGGCTATGCCCGCACCTCGTTGTGTTGGTTGCAGACGACAGGCCGTGCTGACGGAGGCCGAGTGTTCGAGGACTGGACGGTACCCGGAGGTGGACTACACGACAAGTCAGTGTCCGGAGGTGGACTTCACGGCAAGACGACACTCGGAGGAGGTTGACAGACGAGAGCACTGTGGAGGCTATCTGTACCTACCCTTCAGGTAGGATTCGTGGTGGACGATCCAGGAGCTGCGCCATCTGTACCTACCCTTCAGGTAGGATCTAAGGAGGACGACCCAGGAGCCGCTTCCGTCCCTCCAGCTGTTGTCTTTTTCTGTTGTACTTTGATCAGTTGTAGTTGTACTTTCTTTTGGGTTTGTATTCTGGCCCATTTACTTTTCAGCACTTCTTTTTGTACTTAGTGTTTTACTTCCGCTTGTACTCTGTGGTGTTTTGTTACTTTTATAAAGGCAATTCCTTCCCCGTTATCGGGATTTACGCCTTTGGTGCTAGTCGCCAGCCCCTGGCCTATGGAAGGCGGGTTTGGGGTAGTCGCGGCACGGGCCCCGAGGACGGGTCGTGACAATAGAAATGATGAATTCATAACCTATTTAATGGAAGTGTACGAGATTGTACGTATTAACCTTAACATAATGAAAAATTATTATTCTAATGATACTATTATAATTAAATGATAATGGTATAATAATATTGTAAGGGTTTGAGGAATAAATAAAATGAAAATGCTCATTTATAAACATTACCTCTTTCTCGGGTATCCACCTTAGGTTTGAAGTTAATCATTTATTGGTTAAATTTATGTGTACAATAATGATTCTAGGATAAAGGGTGGTAATATTGGAATTTATATTTTTAGGTATTGGATGAAAATAATAGGTTTGTATTTTTTAGGAAGGAGGGAGAGGGGTTTCGTTTTATATGTGGGGGAGAGGACAGACTTGGTATTTTTGAAATGAATTGAGTGCTACCATGTTTTTAAGAATGATAAGAGTGAATAAAATTTAATGTAAAATAATAGGCATAATAATATATATATATTTCCTGATAATATATTCTTGAAAATATTATAGGTAAATTGTACCCCTTCATTTTAGTTTAAACCCAGTAAACTTATTTATACCTAAACCGCAATAAATAATATTTATCTGTTTTCACTATTTATTTTGTTTAGAAATATTTTTGTACTAATTAGATATTATAAATTATTCTGATTCCAAATATGAAATCCATTTTTTTAAATTCCATTAATAGAAGTGGAAAATTTAAAATTAATCTCGCATATATATTGAGAAAGTGGGTTTTTACAGAAAATGATCAAACATTTACAATGTATTGATATAAAATTTCAATATGAAATTGATTCCAATGACATAAATTGTATTAATAGAAGTATAATTGAACTAATTATAAATTAAACAAAATTTATAACATAACTATACATTATAAATAAATTAAAGAAATAAGGTTTCAATAAAAATTAACTATTTTTTGTATTCATCAAAAATGAAACCATTTTAAAAAATAACAAAAAAACCACCCTAAATTTTTTTATTTGATTGTTTAAAAAATGAATTTATTTTTTTCAAACCAATTTTATTAAAGTTTCATAATTGTTTTAAATAATTTATCCAAAAAATGTGATAAGACTTTAATTTTAGAAAACTAATGTTTTTTAGAATAAAATTGGATTTATTCTTATTTTCTATGAAGAAAAAATATAAGATGAATATTATATATTGGAATATGTGTATAAAATATTACTTTCATTAAAAACTTTCATCAAATGTGGATTCATAGTTTATTAGGGTAAAACGTTTTTGTGAACATAAAACTGTTTTTCATATAAAGAATTTCTTTATTTTGAAATTATTATTATATTCATTTATAATCAATTGGTCACCAATGAATTCATATTATATACAGTTTTTACCCATATTTTAATAATTTCATTAATCTTATTCATACCCTTTATTCCAAAATATGGGTGATAACTATCATAAAAATAATTTAATCAAATTTTACATTTTGTATAAACTCGACATTGCAAGTAAGCCAAAAAAATGTAGTGTTTTTTATAAAACACAAAAAACATAAAGTTGCGTGTATCAGAAGATAAAATTAGTGTTATTTATATAACTAGTCAAAATCAATATTTCATTTCACACAAATTATAGAAAATATCTTATTTATTAGAAAAATAATCAATTTCACAAAATCTTTGGGTGTTACATTCACCACCCATAAAATTAATTTCTACTGATTTTTTTTAAAAATTATAAAATTACATTATAAAATTCTACATCTAACAAATAAATAATAAAAAATTTATTATAATGGTAATTTTCGAAACATAACGGTTACCAAAAGTAACTCATAGATAGTTTTAAATATAGAATAACATAGGTGGGAAGTGATAACTTAGACATGGAAGAAAATTGTAAATAATTATAGATATTGATAGAGATAACTGATCACAAGAAATTGGGTGATCTAAAGGAAGTTAACAAACACAAAACCATAAGATAATGATACATTAAAAAGGTATATATCATTATGAAAGATGATGATATGGGGAAAATATTTTATTCCAATATCTTTTTCTTAAGATGAATAAATTTTAAGAGAATATATACTTCCTTGATTTAATTACATTCCATAAGAACAATATCTCACATAGGTTAGGCCTTGATAAATATCCAATTCACACCTTACTCAAATAAATGATGGTGAATTTTTTATTCCAGAATCAGAAATGGATATCATTTCCATAGATACAAAGATAAGACATCTAGTCTCTCTTTAGTTATTTACACATCAAAATTGTAATCACAGGTTATCTATAAATCATTATATGGTGAAATAATACATTAATCCATAAATACGCACAAAAAGTTCAACTTAACCCATATTAAAAATGGTCAGCATTATGAACCTTCAAAAAAATCAAAAACTTCATAAATAAGGTCACTAAATTTCTAGAGTCAAGTTTTCATCAACCCTCCAAACCATATAGAATTGTTCTTGATTTTCATGTAAAAAACATTTGGATACCTTAATAATGTATTTTATTTATTGAATAATTACCGTAGAACCTAAATAAATACATGAATGATTTCTCATTTAATGGATAAAACTAATAATTATTAAATATATTCCATAGATCTAATAATTTTTTAAACTCCAACAATGATAACATAAACCACCTTTTCAATAAATCCTTTATCAATTATGTGGTCACCAATACTATATAATTTAATTTATTGATATCAGTCATCTACCAATCTAGACTAAACACCACTTTCTCAAAATCAAGAACACATTTGGGGTTTCTTCCCATAATAAAAATATCACATTTCTATTGAACCACCATTCTAGTCTATCAACACTATTCCACATATTCTTTCAGATCCATTTTAAAAATATCATACTAAGAAGTAATAACATATTTCATGATTCATAATAATTTAATTCCAATAAATAAATAAATAATTAACTTTAATTAATTCTACAAAATTTAATAATTCTCTATCATATTTTTTAATAATATCTATTTCCTTTCATATGTCATATGTAGTATCTTCATAAATAGAAATGTAACCATTATTTGTTCAAACTGGCTGATTTTATTCAAAATATTCTCTATTAGGTAATATATTTAGAAAATTCATATAATTAAAACATTTAAATCCTTAAAAAGATGATGATATTATAGGGAGACCAAAATTTAAATACAATATGTTAACTATTTTTTCGTTTTCCAATTGTTGTTACCTACTTTGTGCCCTTTTTTCTAAAGTACAAACATCTCCCCATTTTTTTAAGACATTCAATTTTTTTCTTCTTTCCACATTTTCCACTTTATCCACATATAGGAAACTAAATCTTATTTCCACCATTTTTATCATCACTTGAACCCGTAGGTTACTATTACATTATATTCTTTGGTATGTTTGGGAGTTTTTTTGTTACATGTTGTTAATCATGTTTTTTGAAAACTGATTAGGCGTAATAAAAAAGTCCTTCACTGTAGTCATCATCCCATTAAAAATATCATCAAAAAAATTCAATTACACCCAATGATAACCTAGAAAATTCTAATTCCCTCCAATTTCTAAGAACTTAATTCATAGTGTGAGAAACCCTAATTATAATGAAAAATTGCATTTTCTGAAAAATAATTTAGGTGGTATTAATCAAGAAACGTTATTTCAATTGATGAAACCTTAGGTTTATCCTTGTCCGTTAATAGTCATTATTAATTAAAATCATTCTTCATGATTAATAAAGTGTTTTTTTAATTTACAAAGAATTTTTCCTAGGAGTCTCAAACTGGGTGTGTTTTACGACCTATTTTTATACACCTGTTCCTGATCTATTCTTGATCAATATGATATTTTTATATTTTTTACCCCTAGGTAAATCATTGATAGGTAAAAACCCACTTATTGTATCCATAAATGGTTGTAATTTCTTGGAAACTAATCACCATATATTTAATCAAAATTATTGGACATTTTCTTTTATGTTATCTAATCCTTAGACTTATCCATATATATAAACTCATAAATATCTTTATAAATATCCCCAGGGTTCTCATAAATTATTTCCCATCCTAGTTTCCAGAGGTTAGAAAACCCTTTTTTCTAATACCATCTATTGAATCCAAGAAAAATCATATATTAATATTTCATTATTTTTATTGAATTTTAAATACATTATAAAAAACACCTATGGAATATAATAGTTTAGTTCTTTTGGATACATGAAACATAATATTCTAATGTAATGAAATATTTAAACTTTTCCCACAATGATCTTCCCATTTAGTACTCTTTATAGACATACACTATATAAAACCTATCATCATAACTTAGGGGTAATGATACATAAGAAATGGTGATGCCTTATTCTCAGTTATGGAAAATGTAAGAGATATCCATATATAATAGTATAATAGAATATTATAAACATAATATTACTTGACTATGATCATCAGTTATAATGTTCATACCCAACTAGTCATAGATCATAAATTTGAGTCATGGGTAAATATTGGCAACTCAAAAGGCAAGAAACTCAAAAGGCAAGAATCAAAAGGAAATCTAAGAACATGATCCATGAGAGAATATCATTTTCATAAGAATTTTTTTTGAATAAAATAAGAATTGAAATTATTTTTCCAAGGATACCCAATAATAAATTCATATAATTTTTGGATTGGGCTAACTAAATGTGTTTATAGTTCAACCTTGGGCTCATATATCATGTACCAAATTTTGGGTTTGGGTTAGCCACCCATGTACCATTATTTTGTATGAATTTAACTCATGGGTAGGACACACCACCATCTCTAGTGGAAACCCATTCCTTATAGTAGAATGGGTTCACCCCCAATCCATCATAGTGGACAATGACCCTTACCAAACAGAGTTTAGTCTTTGTTTCGTCCCTGTCTTACTAAACAAACATGACTCCCTATTTCAAAATTTTCTTTACAAACCACGTTCACTATCAATTCTCATCCTTTCTATTTCATGTTACATAAATAATTACCGAATACATTAATGGGAGATATTGGTTCAATTAATTACATGATGAAAATCATACATATATTTTCCACATGATCATAACATTCATCCTATCATTACCCATGAAATGAAATAGGTTTTATAATCATTTTTTATAATATTACATGTAGAAAGGAGAAGAGTTTCATAATCATTTGATCATTTAATCAAAGAATAACTGATGAAAAATGATTCTTGTTTCATAATAATTTTATCATGGTAAAACCCATAAAAGAGAAATGGGGTACATAAACTTCATTTCATCATAAATATAAACAATTCCGAGAAATAATATGAATGGTATACAAGGGTCATATCCCATGTATAAAATAAGTAACCTTAAATAATGTCATATTATATTGAAAATAATATTTAATGGCCATTTGGTACATTTCTTAAGGAAATTATCTTTCCTTTGAAAATAAATTTTTAAGACATAAAACATTTTGAAATTTATTTTTTTTTTTTGAAAAAAAAAATAAAATTAGTAAAGATGTTTTTAAAATTCAGTTAAAAATGTATTGAAGAAATTATTATTTCAAAATTAATGTTGTAATAAATATAAAATATTTTGAAGATAATTAAAAAATAATTTAAAAAATAGAAAGGAATCATTTAAAAATAATTTAAACATTTCTTTATAAACACATCCTTTAGATGCTGAAAATCATTTTAAACACAAAACTGTTTTCAAAAACACTTCCATTTGAAATCATTTTCTTTTAATTTATAAATTTTCCAAATATTAATGATATAATATTATTCAAAAATAAATTTGAAAACAAGAGTGTTATGATTGAAATTGTTGAATGGTCAAGAATTTGGGAAATATTGTTCATGTTGTGTATGTTAAAAAAATTATTTTCACATTTTTAGTAAATTGAAAATGGAAATTTTTTTAAGATATTACATGAAGATCCCTTTTATAATTTTTAAAAGTAAATCATGTGTAAGTATTTATTTTAAAATAATAGTGGATAATATAACATTTTGGAAAACATTTTTTTAAATCATGGTTTTAGAATTAAACGGATTATTGATCAAATATAGAAATAATGATGGAATTTAATAAAATCAATAACCCAATTATCATATTTACAAAAGGGTGAAAAATGGTGCTATTAATTTATGATATCATGAATAACCATAGGATAATAAAATTCATTATAATTATTGAGAGGTAAATCAGGATGTTTTTATATTGGAGACATAATCATAATCAATCTTGATAAATGATGATATTTTTACATAATCTATTTACCAATTTGGTAACATTGAATCATATACTCCACAAATAAAAAAATAAAATGGAATCTAAAATATAATGATAAAAATAATATTCATTATAAAACTTATAAAATAGAAATTATATAAATATCATAAAAGACGATAGATGCATCACATATGTAGATATCCAAAGCTTGACGTACATAGACATTACATTACTTTTTCAGAATACTTAATACATGAAAAAAACATACGCCCAAATATCGTATTAGTCTAGTGTATTTGGAAACTCAAAACATAATCTTCTAATCATGGTGAAAGATCTTCAACGTCTCCCATAAAGATCTTCCCCTTTGGTTTTCTTACTTAAAACCTTTCTTTATATCATGGGGAAAAGAAAACATAAAAAGGGTGAGTTCAAATGCTCAGTAAGGGTAAACATGGAGAACTTAAAAACAATCCAAAAACATTTGAACATAAAAACATGAACATAAAAAAGTCAAAATCCTGAGCAATGATGTAAATCTTGGCAGCACATAAGTCATAGATCATAAATGAACATTAATCATGATAAAATAGCATGGTAATAAAACATGAAATTTTAAAAACCATTAAGCACATGTTATTATTTCCATAGTATCCAAGGCATTCCTACCAAGACCATCATAGTGGACAATGTCCATTACTGAACCGAGATTACTTGTCGTTCCAGCCCTGTATTACTGAACCAGATTAACTTTCCATTCCAGCCATGTCTATCTAATGAGATATAAATCTTTACCCAATGAATTGGAGGGAGATATAGGTCACAACCATCTCATAATTAAATAATTATTTTATGTGCCACAAAATAAACATAAATCATTCATCATAACCCAAATAATAATATGGGTTTCATAAACATCATCCCATCATAATGTAATCCATATAAAACAAATGGATATCATTTCATCATAAGAATAATAAAACCATTTAAATAATAGAGACGTTATACTTGAAACATAATCATACTAAATAATTTCATGTTAGTTGGAAAATAGTTTTGACAAAACACTTGAAATGAATTCTGGAGGAAAATATCCTTTCTTCTTCAAAATCATTTTCTTTTCACAAAATGCCATGTAATTTTAAAAGAAAAGTTTTTTCCTGAAAATAATAAAGAAATCATGTAGAGTAAGCTTAATGGAAATAAGGTGTTATGAAACTCTAAAAATCTGTTCACGCTGTATAAGTTAAAAAACATTCTCCTCATACTTTTAACAGAAAAGTCAAAAAGTTCTTCATATGGTAAACAAAAGAAAGATTCCTTCCATAACATAATGTAAAAATCAAATAGGGGTAAAAATAACTTTAAACATACATGTAAAAATATTATACACTTTATGAAAAACGTTTTTATAGACATGGATGAAAAATATAACCCCAGTAAATACTTACGTATAAACAATCTCAGAAAAAATGAGATTTGCAAGATTATCCATTACCTTTGGTCTAATTTCTTCCATACATGTCCGAAAATTTTGTATATTGGGTTTAAACATATTATTAATTTGTAAAATAACCATAATAATATTTATGATATCATATATGAGTCACTTATGACTTTATATTGCCCATTCTTTTGAAAATTCCATGTTAAAGCTGCGTTTTGGGTCAAATCGGTTCATTTATCATACGTGTTTCGAATTTTTGTTCTTGATATTATTAATTATATACTGATTTAATTAATTCCAGAATTTAAAACATGATTTATATATAATATATATTCTACATATTAATATATATGATAGATCGATAAATGGAAGGAAATACATCGTTCATGGAGACAATAGGTCGTACGTACGCATGAACACTATTTTAATATCCTTATTGAATTGAATGGAATTAAGTAAATGAAACATATATGTCAATAAATCCAGTATCATTATTATGTAATATATTTCATGATTAATTATTTTATATACTTTATAATCATACTTGAATGGTTAATCATGGAAAATGAATCTCATTGCATTTGTGGAGACGGAAGTCCGTATGTATACACGAGCGACACTATCATTCTTATGATATTAAAATCATATATAATTGTATGGTATATCATATATAAATAATCATCATAATGTTATATTTATTATTTATATCATTTATACTCATTATTATACCCATCCAAGTGATTAAATTTTTGAATAACAATCTACACCACGACGTGGAGACGGTAAGCCGTACGTACGCACATGTGGTGACTTTTTCATTCATAGGATAGATAAAATAAATACTATGGTTATGAAATTTTTATAATAACATCACAGTATATATAAGATACTGGAGTTATTATTAGATAATGGAAACAACAAAGAAGGAGGAAGTGGAAAAAGAATGGAACTTGAAATAGGTGGTGAGATATTTACCTCTTCTTCGGGTTCTTAATTTTAATTTGATCAAAAGGGCTTCTTAAGTTGGCTTTATGACTAAAGGAAGGACTCTAGGATGAAGAGAGGTCAGTTTATAGGATATTTGGGCAGGGTTTGTCCGATAAAAATGGCTTTTGAGGTGTGAATTAGAGAGAAGGGTGAGTGCCCTTTTATAAGAGGGGTGAGGGGCACCTTTAGAAAAAACTTAAAATATTATTTTATAATAAATTGATATTTGGTTTATAATGGATCCAAAGTGACTTATTTTGAGGATAGGGTGGGTATGGATCTAAAACCTTTCAACCAATAGGTTTTACATAAGTTTAGGTTACCGTCTTAACCTTATCATTTAGATTTAACTCTAAGTTAAATAATTTAACTTTTACCGTGTCTTCTTGTATTCTTACACTATATGGTTAATAAACTCACAATAAACTTCCAATCGAACCACAATTGGTACCGTAATGTCATATATATTATTATATAAGTCTTTTTACTGAACCTTATATTTTTAGGACCATTATATCAATTAATAATATAATACTTTTTAAAAAAAACTCTTTTATGTCAATTTTGACAATATTTGGTATTTTGTTTTTTATAAATTCTTGAAAACATTATTATTTCTAAAAAAAATCATCTACCAAACCATAATATGTTATATTAACATATTAAATTAGTTTAATTCATAAAAATACTCAAATTAAATTCATTTGGCTGCTTATAATATCAATTATGTTAATATTTCATTAATATGGTAATTACTACATCATCACTATGTCATAAATAAATTAAATTATTTAATATATAAAAATTATAAATAAAATACCATTATGTAGGAAATATTTTTATATTTCTAACAAATATTTATAGTTGAATTTTTCTTATGTATAACCTTATATTAAAAATGTTTTAGTTATTATTCATTCATTTTCAACTCTGTTAACTCTACTTTGAAATAAATAATAATAAAAGTCCTAATCTAATCCAAGTAAACCTAAATGGTCATATTTTATTCCTAAGGTTGTTTTTGGTCTAATTACACTTATCCAACAGAATCAGGACATGTGTTAGGGTAAATATAATATCATTTTTACCCTTAATTACCCTATTTACTTTTAACCATTGTAAATAAAAGTAAAAAGTTACTATTCCCCAAAAATTATTTTTATCTTATTGAACAAAATTTTACTTACTAATATCAACCGTGTCTCTATTATTTTTTAAATTAAACTTATAGAAGTGGTAAAATTAAGTTTTATGTAAATTTTCAAATTATCCTAGAAGGTGGGTAAAAGACGGTAAAAAGTTCAATAAAATTTTTATATATCTAAAATTATTATAAAATGATTCCAATGAATTACATTTAACGTATATAAGTATTATGTATCAATTTTGACCTAAAATAAATTTAAATAAAATAAATGATTATTTAAATAAAAAGTCAGTTTTAACCAATAACTTAGTGTTTTCACTATTCATCAAAAATTGAAAGTTTTCCGAAAAATACCAAAAATTCAACCTAGGATAATTTCGATATTCCGAATCCAAAAATGAAGTCCATTTTGAAATATAAAATTTATAAAATTTCAAAAAGTGGGTATTAATATTCATAATGGCTAGTTTATATAATATTTTAATAACATATCTTGTTTAGTGAAACCCGGTATTGCATACTACACATACTATCGAGGAAGGTTGCGATTGCGTGTAATGCAAGACAAGTTAGGGCTTCTTTTAGTGCAAGCTCCCTTTGGTGTTGCATATAACATAATAAAAAATTCTTTCATTTATATACTAAATGAAATCTATACTTACTGTTGTGTAGAATAATTTCCACAAAACGAACTTGAAATTTTGTGTAACACGAGCCAAGAATAGTGTTGCGTATACTGCAAGCTAATATAGTTTTGTTTATAGTACAATCTAATCTTGGTGTAGTGTCCAATAGAGGACATCAAAGAAATTATAAAGAAAATTTCTCATAAAATATCAGGTTGTTAGATTCTACCCCCCTTAAAATGAATTTCTCCATCGAAATTCATCATAGTTATAAGTCATTTACTACTTGAGAGTTTCATTCATAAGAACCCACATTGTTAAAAGGAATACCAAAACTTAATTTTTAAAAACTAAAGTATGAAATGTAACGGTTACCCAAATTCACTCATCACTGGGTTTCCACATAGGATAACATAGGTGAAAATATGGATATGGAAGAGAAATCTAACTGTTAAGTTATGATGGAGAGTGGTAGAGGACATGGCTATGAAAAAGACAATAATCACAAATCTATAAATTTGTGATGATCTAAGGTTCCATCTGACTCATCAGATATGAGGGTATTAGGACAACATTTTTGGGTTTCAAGATCATTTCCCTAATGTTGAAAGTTTTTTGCATAAGGAGAAATACTTACTTGATTTTAGTGTAATATCATTGTTGGTCATTCCATGAAAAATTTCCACTTCATCCCTTATTAAAGAAATGTAGTTTAATTTTATCATTCTTGAAGTGTTAGTAGATCATGCGATAGGTTATTCCATCTGTCTCAAAAAGTTAGTAAAAGTTATTAAATATACATAAGTCCATATATGGTGAGATTAACCGTATATGATTCCAAAAATGGACTTATACTTCAACTATCATACCACATAATAAAATAAATCTAATTTCTACAAACCAGGGACTTCCTTTAGGCCAGTGGTAGGAGATAAAGGCCTGTCGCACTTCAGTTGTGGGTTCGATTCCCACAAAGTTATCCGACGTGACGAGTTGTCGTCCATCATATGGGTTGTCCTTTATTTAAAACTATACTATTACAACATTCCAGAAATTATATAAAAAATTTCTAGCCTTAAACAATAATATCTTATGTCCAACTTAATGCATTCCAACCTTTAGGATTATCGGAAATACTTCTATCCAATTACTATAAATGTCATCTACCGAGCATGTGAATTCCTTTATTTGTCCCCCATATATCATAAGATATATCTTGTTGTTGGTCACATTCCAAACAAGTGAATGCCTTAATCATGTATTCTCTAGAAAAAAAATGAATACTCATTGAACTTTAGTGAAAACATGAATGCTGTCAAAAGTTAACTTTTTCCACATACCAAAATTCCAAAAATTCAATATACTCAAACCATGATATCACTTTGTCTTTATATCAGTCATGAGCTCATTAATACTATCAAACATATTATTTTCTCTTTATCCCTTCATTATGCGCATATCATCTACTTTCCAAAAATATCTGAATAACCTTTCATGGTTACCTGTACCATTCAACGTATACTTTCAAATAATAAAGGGAAAAAATAGTGTAACAATCCTTAGATGTTTCTTTATTCCATAGTACCATTAAATTACCTATACAATATTACTCTTGATAAAAATAAAATCATTCCACTACCTTCTTAAACCATCGACCGAGCTTCATCATTTTATTCCACAACACTTATTTCATATCATATATCATTTGTAGTCTCCTCATCATCATCCACAAAAATACTACTCATACGACCATGCTGATTCTCTTAATGAGACTTTCCCTTAGGTAACTGGTTTGCATAATTCCTGTACATTCCACATTTAAAACATTTAACTGTTGTTGATGTCTTAGAAATACTATTATCCTTGTCCATAGTGTTAATTGAACCCTTTCCTTCACAATTACTGGTATTCTGTCTTTCTTTTCCACACCCAAAGTATCTTCCAGTTCCTTTGAAACATTCTCCTTGATGTCTCTTCCCACATGATTTACATGAGGAAAATTAAACTTTCTTTCCACTATGATCAACATTAAACTCCTTAGTTCTCTTATTAACTGAGTCAGGAAACTTACCAAAGATGAGATTATTGATCATATTATGAGATTTCTGATTAGAAATGATAGCAATGTTTTGCCTTCCAAATCCCATTTCATTTTCTTGATCATGAAGAATATCATTCCATTTACCATAATATTCTCCATTAACATGAATCTTTTGGTTTCCAGCCAATTTCTAAAACCCAAAAAGAATAGTGTGAAAGGAAAAATCATGCTAGGAAAACAACATAATCAAGGGGAGTACTTTCAATCTCTAAAATAAAAGGTTTAATCCTAGGTTATTTATGATCGTTATCATAATTCTAGGACTATAACCTATATTTATAGTTACCATTAGGGACATCCCTAGACATACCTTAGAAATATCTCTATGGATCTCACTAAATTTTTCGGATCCTAGTTTCCAACGGTTAACTAAACCTTCGCTCTGATACCAACTGTAGAGACCCAAAGCTTGACGTACATAGACATTACATTAATTTTGAGTAATAATTTATACTTGAAAAAAACAGATTCCCAAAGACCGCATTAGTTTAGTGTCTTTGGAAACTCGGAACATAATCTTCTAATCATGGTGAAAGATCTTCTAGATCTTCCATAAAGATCTTCCCCTTTGGTTTTCTTAACTAAAACCTTTCTTTATATCCTGGGGAAAAGAAAACATAAAAAGGGTGAGCTTAAATGCTCAGTAAGGATAAACATGTAGAAGTTAAAAACAATCCATAAACATTTGAATGTAAAAACATGAACATAAAAAATCAAAATCTTGAGAAATGACATAAATCTTGGAAGCACATAAGTCATAGATCATAAAGGAACATTAATCATGATAAAATAGCATGGTAATAAAACATGTAATTGTGGAAACCATTAAGCACAAGTTATGATTTCCATAGTAGCCAAGCCATTTCTTCCAAGACCATTATAGTGGTAAATGTCCATTACTGAACCGAGATTACTTGCCGTTCCAGCCCTTTATTACTGAACCAGATTCACTTTCCGTTCCAGCTATGTCTATCTCATGAGATATAAATCTTTACCCAATGAATTGGAGGGTGATATATGTCCCACCCATCTCATAATGAAATCATTCTTTTGTGTGCCACAAAAAAAACATAAATCATTCATCATAACCCAAATAATAATATGGGTTTCATAAACATCATCCCATCATAATGTAATCCATATAAAACAAATGGATATCATTTCATCATAAGAAGAATAAAACTATGTAAATAATAGAGATATTATACATGAAACATAATCATACTAAATAATTTCATCTTAGATGGAAAATAGTTTTGACAAAACACTTGAAATGAATTCCTGAGGAAAATATCCTTTCTTCTTCAAAATCATTTTCTTTTCACAAAATTCCATGTAATTTTAAAAGAAAATTATTTTCTTGAAAATAATAATGAAATCATGTAAAGGAAGGTTAATAAAAATATGGTGTTATGAAACCGTAAAAATTTGTTCATGCTGTATAAGTTAAAAAAACATTCTCCTCATACTTTTAACGGACAAATCAAAATGTTCATCGTATGGTAAACAAAAGAAAGATTCCTTCCACAACAAAATGTAAAAGTCAAAGAGGGGTAAACATGACTTTAAATGTAAGAAACCAACCCCAGTTCCCCAGAGCTGGTGCCTTATTTGATTACATTGGCATACATACAAGGAATATGAATCCCGAAAGACCGAGTAGTTTAGTATTATTGGAAACAAGTTACATACATAAGTTCACCATTACAACATGAAGAGAAATAAAACACTATTTTATTCCACTAGAAACATCATGTATCCTAGATTATGCTTGTAATTCATTCATAAATTACTTCTTCATGTCCTGAGAAAATGAAACATAAGAAAAGGGTGAGCTCAAATGCTCAGTAAGAGTAAGCAATACAACAAAAGATAGCATAAACATCAGACATGGTGAATAATTGAAAACACATGCCTTTAATAATGAACTTGAACACGTTATGGAAGAAATATGAGTTGAATAAATAATTCCATAATAAAACATTATCATGGGTATTATACTAGTTGAATAACCACTTGATATTTCAATTTCTAGCTTCATAATGAGAGAAGTGCATATGCCGGACATCATAACCATATCGTCCAAGCCTCGTGCTAGGACTATAAAATAATCATTTTATCAAGGCCTCGTGCCAAGACCATAGTTTGTCTCATGAGACCTAAAGATGCATCAAGGGGATATAGAAGGCCCCACCTGTCACATAATAAGTCCAATGCATTCCTCAAATGAGTTGGGATCAATATAAAAAACAAATACATTCATATTGAAACTATTATATAAAATGTATCTAACTTTTCCCAATCATTAAACATAAAACACTAACCATTCAGAATAATATGGTGAATGGTTTTAGGATAGATCAACCACAATAGAGTTAGTCATAAAACATTAAATTAAATATGGTAGATAACTTCATAAATTATTAAACCCAATAATAACAGTTAATCAAAAAGAGTGTTGAATTAGATGAAACCACTCTTATAAAATCATTAAGAAATTCTGGAGATAAATACTCTTTTATTTTGAAAATAAGAGTTCTTTTGGAAAAATATTTATATAAAACTAGAAGTGAAGTAAGATAGTATTTTCATAATAAAATGAGTTATTTTATAAGGGTAATGGTTCCCAAAAATAGATTATATATTTCCCTTGAAAATAGGTAAGAATTTGAGAAATTCCCTTGAATTGGGCTTGTATTTTTGAAAACATTTTGGAAGTTCCTTTTAAAATGTGTAACTATCAATAAAATAAAGAAGGGTTATGGTTTGTAAACATACAAATGATACTCACACAGAACATATGATGAGTACATAACAATACATAATAATTACACCGAGGTAATTAGACAATGAAAGTATCTCAAATGAAAGTGGAAGTTCGGGTGGAAAAACCCTTACCTTAACTCCAAATTTGTTCCGTTATTGTACTTAAGATCCTAGAATATGAAATAATACTTGTTTATAACTTATTTAAGAACCTATTAGACATGTATTTATTTTACCATAATTATGGTCAGTTCATTTATGTATTTATTGATAAGTTTTTGTTTTGAATTTCGTCGTTCTGGAGTGTTCGTTTCCTTTATTTTCATATTCGGTTCACCTATTTTTAAGTAATGAAGTTCATGTGGAATGGTTATAAATCTCCAGGATTGGAATTATATATTATTAATGAACATAAATAATTTTTAATGGTGATTTCTATCATTTGTTTACATGGAATGAGGATGAATCAATAGATGATAACCACTTCGATTATTTGGCGGTATTTGGATTATTATGAACTAGTTTTTTCATATAACTTATTTATATGTACATATTCTGGTTCGTGAATATTTATTAGGTTATAATAAATATATTAAAGTCTAGTTCAACCATGAATATGGTTTCATGACCAGTAATGAAAAATAAATTGAATAATGAAACTTCATCATCCACGAAGGTTATAAATCAGAACCTTATGGACGTCGATTTCGTTTATAAAAATAAAAGGGAGGGAATAAGAATATTTATGATGATTCTTCCATTCACATGATATAAATCCTGTATATAGATGTTACTAGATTTATCATGGTCATTTTGACAGAGGATGTGAGGAGATGATACCAGAAGTAGATAAATTGAAATAAAACCAAATGAGAAAGAAGGGTGCTTTACCTCTTGAAATAACCTCCTTGAGAAACTCCTTAAGGGAAGGGGTTTTGATCTTTTGGAAAGAACAAAAGCTTATTAGATGTGGGGAGAGACTAGGGAAGGGTAATTGGGAAGAACTTTGAGGATATTCAAGGCTTAAAGTAGTGAAGAGAAGAGATAGTGGGGGGGTTATAGTGGAGGAGAGGGGTAAATTTTGAATATTTAATTCATTATTTTATTATTTCCCTCAAGATAACCAATAGTGTGGTTTCAGGTGACCCCTAATAGTAATAAGTGCATTTGAGTTCGAACCAAGTGCCCTTGCATCACTTGTGATGTCATAAATAGTGTATTGAACTGATAAATTGAATATACAGTTTTTTATCGTATTTCACTATTCATAAAAAATTCAAGAATATCATAAAAATCCCAAAAATTCACCCCTACCATTTTTCGAAGTGTAGAATTTAGAAGTAAAATCCATTTTTCAAAAATAATTTTCTAAATATTATTAATTTAATTTTAAAATAAGGTCATGGTTAATTAAAAAAATAACAATCTTGAAGTGCAGTTAGTTTTTCGTGACATTGAAAAATTAATTACAATCGCATTATCTTATTACCTTAAGAAAATAAAATAATACCATTATTTACTATTCTGGGGTCATATTACTATTCATAATACTAATCATATTACTATTCATAAGGGTATGTTACTATTCACCAAAAATCAAGTTTGTTCTATCAGACTCCAAATTAATTACTGAACACAACTCTGGATGACCATTTCTTGAAATTCAAAACATTGAAGAGGCAAAGTTGTGTTTAATGGATAGATTATTAAATTTCATTCTATATTTTTTTCAAAACCTTGGGGTGTTACATTCTCCACTCCTAACAAAAATTTCATCCTCAAAATTCACAGAATATTACCTAAAAAGATTCAGGTATGTCTTTAACATTAGCTCCTCAAGATCCCATGTTGCTTCCTCCATCTTATGGTTCCTCCATAGAACATTTACCAGATGAGTCGTCGATTTCTCAATACTTGTTCTCTAGTATCAAGAATATTTATAGGCTCTTCACAGTAAGATAGATCGGGCTCAAGTTCCACTTCCTCAAAAGTGAGTAAATGTGTTGGGTCTGGCATGTACTTTCTTAACATTGACACGTGGAACACATTGTGAACCTTGGAGAGACTTGCTGGGATTACCAAACGGTATGCTACAACTCCAATTCGGTCCAGAATTTCCAAAGGTCCGATGTACTTGGGACTTAATTTTCCCTTCTTACTGAATCGTATAATACCCTTCCATGGAGATAACTTTAAGAAAACATGATCACCTTCTTAAAATTCCAAATCCTTCCTTCGGTTATCAGTATAGCTCTTTTTCCAGCTTTGAGATATTTTGATATGGTTCAAGATAATATTCACCTTTTCCATTGTTTCTTCAACAAGTTCTGGGCCCACAATCTTTCTTTCACCAACATCATCCCTACAATTTTGTGTATGACATATCTTCCAATATAATGCTTCATAGGGTGCCATATGAATACTTGAATGGAAGCTATTGTTGTAGGAAAATTCTACGATAGGAAAATACTGATCTCACATACCTTGAAAATCAAGTGAACAAGACCTCAAAATGTCTTCCAATGTTTGAATAGTCCGTTCTGATTGCCCATCAGTTTGTGGGTTGTAGGTAATGCTCAAACGAAGATCAATATCTAGGGCCTTATGGAGACTTTTCTAGAATCTTGATGTAAAATGTGGATGACGATCAGAAACAATCGATAGGGGTACTCCATGATGTCTCACAACTTCATTAATATATAGTCTTGCAAGACGTTCAAGTGGTAGATCTTCTCTTATAGCAAGAAAATGTGCTGACTTGGTAAGACGATCAACAATGACCCATATTTCATTGTTCCTTCTAGGAGTCATTGGTAGTCCCATGACAAAGTCCATCATGATATTATCCCATTTACACTCAGGTATGGGAAGAGGTTTCAATACTTCTTCAGGATGATGCCTTCCATCTTTCTCTTATTGAAAAACCATACATCTTGACACAAAATCAGCAATCTCCCTCTTCATGTTGTCCCACCAAAAATGTTTCTTCAAATATCTATACATCTTAGTGCAACCAGGGTGTATAGAGAAATTATAACTATGATCATCATCCAACAATTCCCTTTTTATAACAGGTATATCAGGAACAAAAAGTCTCTTCCCAAATTTCAAAATTCCATCTTCATATACGAAGTCACTCTTCTCCCATCATTCACAACTTTAATCTTCTTTTGAAACTCCTCTTCATCAGTCTGAGAACTTTTTATCTTTTCTAGTAAAGATGGTTTGGAAACCATTTGAAAAAGCATTGATGTTTCACCTTCCAAGGATATTCCCATATCCATCTTTACTATATCCATGAAAATAGGATCCCTTTCAACTCTCATCTAGTTCAAAACTCCATGATCCTTTCTGCTCAAAGAATCTGCCACCTTATTTTCCTTCCCCGGGTGGTAGTGTATCATGCAATCATAATCATTGAGTAGTTCAAGCTATCTCCTTTGCCTCATATTTATTTATTTATATGAGAAAATATACTTCAAACTCTTGTGATCAGTATAAATCTCACATTTTTCACCATAGATATAATGTCTTCATATCTTCAAAGAAAATATTACAACAACAAACTCAAGATCATGAGTAGGATAGTTTTTCTCATAAAATTTTAGCTGTCGTGATGCATAATAAATAACCCTATCATTTTGCATAAGGACACAACCAAGTCCTTTATTTGAAGCATCACTATAAATAACAAACTCATCATTCCCCGATGGTAGAGTCAATAAAGGAGCATCGACTAATCTTCTCTTCAGTATTCGAAACATTCTTCACAATATTTTTTCCAAACAAATTTAACCCCTTTACGTGTGAGATTTGTTAGTGGGTTATCCAATCGGGCAAAATTCTAAACGAAATACCGATAATAACCTGCTAAGCCAATAAAACTACATACCTCAGTTATATTTGTTGTCATGGGCCAATCTTGGATTACCTTTGTCTTCATAGGATCAACTAGGATTCCATCCTTAGAGAAAACATAGCCAAGAAAAGTGATCTCTTGAATCCAGAATTCACACTTTCTAAACTTCACATATAATTCATGTCTTTTAAGAGTCTTCAGGATAATGTGCAAGTGATTTTCATGATCTTCATAAATTTTGGAGTATACCAAGATATAATAAATAAATACCACTAAAAAATCATCGAGCTATTCTTTGAAAACTATGTTCATTAGATCCATGAAGACAGAGGGTGCATTAGTCAATCCAAAAGGAATTACTGTAAACTCGTAATGCCCGTACCTGGTCCGAAATTCTGTTTTTAGAATGTCTTACTTCTTCACACTCCACTGAGTATATCAAGACTGAAGTTGAATCTTTTAAAAGTATTGAGCTCCATACAGTTGGTAAAATAAATCATCAATGCGAGGTAGGGAATACTTTTTCTTTATTTTTATAGCACTGATCTCCCTGTAGTCGACATATAACCTCTTAGATCCATCTTTCTTCTTAAAAAAAGGACAGGGGCTACCCATGGAGAAACACTAGGGCGAATAAATCTCATATTACTCAATTACTCTAGTTATTTATTCAGTTCCACTAATTCCACAGTGGCCATTATATAAGGGGTCTTCGATATGGGCCTTGAACCAGGAATTAAATCAATAGAAAACTCAATTTCTCGTTCTGGAGGATTCCCAGGTAAATCTTCTGGAAACACATCAACATATTCTCTTACAATAGGTACATCCTCTATTTGAACATTCCTTTACTCACCCAGAGTTATTTCAATATCTTCCACCCCAATAATTGAATTTAGTTGAGTTACTGGGGGTGGATCTAGATAAGAATCAAGTGGTGAAGATTCTACTCTAAAGATAAGGTGTTATTTATCATCGTCATCAAAAATCATAACCTACTTGTTCTTAAAATAAATTTTTTCATCATGGTCCAAAATTCAATCCATATAGAGGATTATATCAAATTCAATCATGGGTATGATGATGAGATCAACAGATAAAGAACATTTATATCCCTTAATGGGAACTGATTAACAAAACGTTTTAGAAATGATACTTCCCTTAGGAGTTTTGACTGAAAACTCCCGTGTTAAATCAAATTGGGAATATCTAATTTTATTAGCAAACCTGGAATATATGAAGCAATGCGATGATCTAAAATCAAATAAATCATTGGCTAAACTTGAGGAAACAATTAAAGTACCTGCCAGCACGTCATTATGAACATTAACCCCTGTAGTTGTGATTGCATAAGCTTGTCCATGATCCCTTGGCCTTTTCTATTGCATATTTTCTTGACGTTTCAAACAATCATTAGCATAATGTCCCATCTCCCAATAACTATAGGATTGAACATCATTGACATCCTTCTTCCCTTTGCAATCACCAGCAAGATGGCCTTTCTGACCACATTTGTAGCATAATTTTTTTCCTTTTAAGCATGCAACAAGGTGTTTCTTTTTAAAATTGTCAAATGGTGGAAATTCTACTCTTCCCTTCTTCCCTGTTTCCTTATTTCCATTCCAAGGATTTTCAGTAGCCCTATTCTTTTCCTGTTTTCCTTTAAAGTCATAAGACATAGATAATTATTTTTCTGTCTTGATGGCACATGAAACTATATCCTCATATGATGAAAAAATCTGGGAGACCAGTGCCCGCTAGAGGAATGGATTAAGGCCATCAAATAATCGATCAATTTTTCTCCTTGGACTTCTTATGTAGTCTACATCATGTCTTGCTAATCTTGTAATTTTAGCTTCGTTCATTGAAACATTCTCATCTTCCTTCTGCCTCAGATTCAAGAATTGTCTCTTCATATCTGCTCGCTGCTCACGAGGGAAATATTTTTCTAAGAATATTTCCTTAAAATCTGTCCATTCCATCTCTTCCATATCTTCCTCCTCTTTTGTGTTTTTGATTAATGACCACCACTGATACACATCTCCTGATATATGATATACTTCCATGACAACCTTCTCTCTTTAATTACATCCCAAATTGAGAAATATCTTCTCAAGGGAACATATCCACTACTCTGCTACAAACAGGTTTGTAGTCCCGTTGAATGATGGAGGCTGTTGTCACATAAAGCGATCAAGCATGTCTACTCTACATGGTGGATCTGGATGCTCTATATAAGTAAGGTTATTATTCATAACCTGAGTAAGTTGTCCCAGTATAGTTATGAGTTGCTCAGCACCAGAGCCAACATCATTATCTTGCATCAAAGGGAAATCCCTACAGGGAACACGTGCGTTTGTGCGGTTTCCATTCCTTTCACTTGGCGCATTATCTAGTTAATGGCATACACAAGATTAGGTTATGAATAACAATGTAAAATCTTAACTTAACAAAATACTTAGAAAAAAACTGAGATCCTACGCATGAATAATCCCATATTCACAAAAATGGTTTCATTGAGGAATATTTTACATTTAAATCCTTTCTAATGGCTTGTAAAGAAAATGTGAATTATCTGAAGCATATCCCCCAGGAGTTTCGTAACCAAGAGTGCATCAAGGCCCGTTGTCGTGCACCAGTTCCCATTCGAGTCTAGCTCAAAGTGGTTTTTTTGGGTTTTACCCCTAGATACATCTGTGCCAGAGCCGCCTCTACCTGCTCGTATTTAGACAGGGATGTATTGCATGAAATATCCACATAATCTATTCCTTACCAAAATACCAGGATGTTATTGTTTGTATATCCTCAAAGACTAACTTAGGTACTCTTCCCTAATTCTACATTTTCTAAATCTAGTTTCCAAGTATTTACTAAACTTCCTCTGATACCAACTGTAAGGACCTGAGCCCAGTTTCCCAGAGCCGGTGCCTTATTTGATAATGTTGGCATACATACAAGGAATAAGATTCCCAAAAGACCGAGTAGTTTAGTATTATTGGAAACAAGTTACATACATAAGTTCACCATTACGACATGAAGAGAAATAAAACACTATTTTATTCCACTAGAAACATCACATCTCCTAGATTATTCTTTCAATTCATTCATAAATTAATTCTTAATGTCCTGAGAAAATTAAACTTAAGAAAGGGGTGAGATCAAACACTCAGCAAGTGTAAGAAATACAACAAAAGATAGTATAAACACCAGACATGGTGAATAATTGAAAACACATGCCTTTAATAATGAACTTGAACACATTATGGAAGAAATATGAGTTGAATAAATATTTCCATAATAAAACATTATAATGGGTATTATACTAGTCAAATAACCACATGAAATTTCAATTTATAGCTTCATAATGAAGGAAGTTCATATTCCAAACATCATAACCATTCTGTCCAAGCCTCATGCTAGGACCATAAAATAATCATTTGGTCAAGGCCTCGTACCAAGACCATAGTTTTTCTCATGAGACCGACCGATGCATCAAGAGGATATAGCGGAACCCACCCATCACATAATAAGTCAAATGAATTCCTCATATGATCGGGGATCAATATAAATAACAGATACATTAATATTGGAACTATAATATGAAATGTAACTAACTTTTCCCAATCATTAAACATAAAACACTAACCATTCAGAATAATATGGTGAATGGTTTTAGGATAGATCATCGACAATAGAGTTAGTCATAAACCATTAAATAAAATTTGGTAGATGACTTCATAAATGATTAAACCCAATAATACCGTGTAATCAACAATAGTTTTGAATTAGATGAAAACACTCTTATAAAATCATTAAGCAATTCTGGAGAGAAATACTCTTTTATTTTGAAAAGAAGAGTTCTTTTGGAAAAATCTTTGTATACATCCAGAAGTGAATTAAGATAGTATTTTCATAATAAAATGAGTGATTTTATAAAGATAATTTTTTCAAAAAATAGATTATAGAGTGCCCTTGAAAATAGGTAAGAATTTGAGAAATTCCCTTGAATTAGGCTTGTATTTTTGAAACAATTTTGGAAGTTCCCTTTAAAAATTGTAAATATCAATAAAATAAGGGATTATTATGGTTTTTAAACATATATATGATACTCACTCAGAACATATTATGAGTACATAACAATACATAAGAATTACATCGAGGTAATTAGAAAATGAAAGTATCCCGAATAAAAGTGGAAGTTCGGGTGGAAAAACCCTTACCTTAACTCCAAATGTGTTCTGATCTTGTACTTAAGCTCCTGGAATATGAAATTATACTTTTTAATAAATTATTTTAGAACCAATTAGACATATATTTAGTTTACCATAATTATGGTTAGTTAATTTATGTCTTTATTGATAAGTTATTGTATTGAATTTCGTTGTTCTGGAGTGTTCGTTTCCTTTATTTTCATATTTGGTTCACTTGTTTGTTAAGTAATGAAGTTAATGTGGAATGGTTATAAATCTACAGGATTAGAATTATATTATTAATGAACATAAATAATTGGTAATGGTCATTTATATCATTTTCTAACATGGAATGAGGATGAATCATTAGATGATAACCACATCGATTATTTGGCGGTATTTGGATTATTATGAACTAGTTTTGTCATATAACCTATTTATATGTACATATTCTGGTTCCTGAATATTTATTAGGTTATAATACATATATTATAGTCTAGTTCAACCATGAATATGGTCTAATGACCAGTAATGAATAATAAATTGAAGAACGAAACTTCGTCGTCCACGAAGGTTATAAATCGGAACCTCATGGATGTCGATTTCATTTATAAAAATAAAAGGGAGGGAATAAGAATATTTATGATGGTTCTTCCATTAACATGATATAAATCCTGTATATATATGTTACTGGAGTTATCATGGTCATTTCGATAGAGGAGTTGAGGATAGGATAACAAAATTAGATAAATTGAAATAAAAGCAAATGAGAAACAAGGGTTCTTTACCTCTTGAAATAACCTCCTTGAGAAACTCCTTAAGTGAAGGGGTTTTGGTATTTTATAAAGACCAAAATCTTCTTGGACGTTGGGAGAGAATAGGGAAGGGTAATTGGGCATAACTTTGAGGAACTTCAAGGCTTAGAGGATTGAAGAGAAGAGATAGTGGTGGGGGGTTTTGTAGTAGAGGAGAGGGGAAAATTTTGAATATTTAATTCATTATTTTATTATTTCCCTCAAGACAAACAATAGTGTGGTTTAATGTGACCCATAATAGTAATAATTTCATTTGAGTTCAAACCAAGTGGTCTTGAATCACTTGGGCTGTCATAAATAGTGTATTTAACCGATAAATTTAATATACGGTATTTTACCGTATTTCACTATTCATAAAAAATTCACGAATTTCAGAAAAATTCCAAAACTTCACCCCTACCATTTTTTGAAGTGTATAATTAAAAAGTGAAATCTATTTTTCAAAAATAATTTTCTAAATATTATTAATTTAATATTTAAATAAGTTCATGGATAATTCGAAAAATAAAAATCTTGAAGTGCATTTAGTTTTATGTGACATTAAAAAATTAATTACGATCCCATTATCTTATTAACTTAAGAAAATAAAATAATATCATTATTTACTATTCAAGGGTCATATTACTATTCATATTATTATTCATATTACTATTCATAAGGGTATGTTACTAATCACCAAAATCATGTTTTTTCTATCAGACTCCAAATGACATACTGAACACAACTCTGAATGACCATTTCTTGAAATTCAAAACATAAAAGAGGCAGAGTTGTGTTTAATGGATAGATTATAAAATTGAATTCTATATTTATTTTGAAAACCTTGGGGTTATAAATTAAACATACATAGAATAATATTAAACACTTTATTAAAAACATTTTTATGGACATGGATGAAAAATATAACCCCAGTAAATACATACGTATAAGCAATCTCAGATAAAAATGAGATTTGAAAAATTCTCCCTTACCTTAGGTCCAATTTCTTCCATATGTGTCCGAAACACTTTTATAGTGGGTTTAAACATATTAATAACTTGTAACATAACCATAATAATTTTTATGATATCATATATGATTCACTTATGACTTTATATTACCCGTTCTTTTGTAAATTCCATGTTAAAGCAACGTTTTGGGTAAAATTGTTTCATTTATCATACATGTTTCGACTTGTTATTCTTGATAATAATACTTATATCCTGATTTAATTAATTCCAGAATGTAAAAAATGATTTATATATAATATATATTCAGCTTATAAATTTATATGATCGATTGATAAATAGAAGGAAATACACCGTTCATGGAGATGGTAGGCTGTACATACGGATGAACACTGTTTTGATTTCCTTATTGAATTGAATGAGATTAATAAATGAAACATATATGTACATAAATAAAGAATAATTATTTTTTAATATCTTTCATTATTATTTATTATATATACTTTATAATCATACTTTAATGGTTAATCATGGAAAATGAATCTCATCACGTTTGTGGAGACGGTAGTCGGTACGTATGCACGAGCAGAAATATCATTATTCTGATATTAAAATTGTATATAATTGGATGATATATCATATATACAGAATCATAATAATTTTTTTTTATTATTTATATCATTTATACTCATTATTATACCCATCTAAAGGATGAAATTTTTGAATAACAAACTACAACACAACGTGGAGACGGTAAGCCGTACATACGCACATGTGGTGACTTCTTCATTCATAGGATGGATAAAATAACTAGTATGGTTGTACAATTATTATAATAACATCACATTATATAGAAGATATTGGATTTACTATTAGATAATGGAAACAACAAAGAAGGAGGAAGTGGAAAAAGAAAGGAACTTGAAATAGGTGGTGAGATATTTACCTCTTCTTCGGGTTCTTCCTTTTGATTTGATCAAAATGGATCCTTAACTTGGCTTTCTGACTAAAGGAAGGCCTCTAGGATAAATTGAGGACAGTTTATAGGGTATTTGGGAAGTGTTTGGCCGATCCAAATGGCCTTGGAGGTGTGAATTAGAGAGAAGGGTGAGTTCCCTTTTATAAGAGGGGTTAAGGGCACCTTAGGAAAAACTTAAAATATTATTTTATAATAAATTCATATTCAGTTTATAATGGTTCCAAAGTAACTTATTTAGAGGATAGGGTGGGTATGGGTCAAAATAATCTCAACCAATAGGTTTTAGACAAGTTCATTTCACCATTTTAACCTTATCATTTAGATTTAACTCTAAGTTAATTAATTTAACTTTTACCGTGTCTTCTTTTATTCTTACACTATATGGTTATTAAACATACTATAAACTGCCAATAAAACCATAATTGGTTCATTAATTTCATATATATTATTATATAAGTCTTTTGGAAGAACCTTAGATATTTAGGACCAATATATCAATTAATAATATAATATTGTTTAAAAAAACTCTTTTATGTCAATTTTGACACTATTTGGTATTTTGTTTTTTCTAAATTCATGACGACATTATTACTTAGAAAAAAATTCATTTAAACAACCCTAATATGTTATATTAACCTATAAAATTAGTTTAATTCATAAAAAGTCTCAAATTAGATTTATTTGGGTATTTATAATATCAATTATGTTAATATTTCATTAATAAGGTAATTACTGCATCATCATTGTGTCATACATAAATTAAATTATTTAATGTCTAAAAATTATAAATAAAATAAAATTATGTAGGAAATTGTTTTATATTTCTAATGAATATTTATATTCGAATTTATCTTATGTATACCCCAATATTAGAAATATTTTAGTTATTAAACTTTTATTTTTAACGCTTTTAACTCCTCTTTGAAATAAATAATAATAAAAGTCATAATATAATCCAAGTTGAACTAAATGGTCATATTTTATTCCTAAGGTTGTTTTTTGTCGAATTACCCTTATCTAATAGAATTAGGACATGTGTTAGGGTCATAATAATATCATTTTACTCTCAATTACCCTATTTACTTTTAACCGTGGTAAATAAGAGCAAAAAGTTATTGTTCACCAAAAATTATTTTTATCTTATTGAAACACATTTTACTTACTTATATCAACTGTGTCCCTCGGATTTTTGAAATTCAACTCACAGAAGTGGTAGAATTATGTTTTATGTAAATTTGCAAATGCTCCTAAAAGGTGGGTAAAAGACGGTAAAAAGTTCAATAAAATTTGTACACATCTAAAATTATTATAAAATGACTCTAATGAATTACATTGAACTTATATAGGTATTATGTATCTATTTTTACCTAAAATAAATTTAAATGAAATAAATTATTATTTAAATAAAAAGTCGGTTTTAACCAATAACTCAGTGTTTTCACTATTCATTAAAAATGGAATGTTTTCAGAAAAATACCAAAAATTCACCCTAGGATAATTTTGATATTTAGAATCAAAAAATGAAGTCCATTTTGAAAGATAAAATTTATAATATTTAAAAAATTGGGTATTATTTTTCATAACATCTATTTTATATAATATTTTAATAACATGTCGTTGTTTAGTGAAACCTGGTATTGTGTACTGCACAAGCTGTCGAGGTAGGTAGCGATTGCATGTAATACAAGCCAAGTTTGGGCTGCAAGTAGTGAAATATACCTTTGGTGTTGCGTATAACATAATAAAAACTTATTTCATTTATACATTAAAAAATATATATACTTATTGTTGCGTAGAATAATTTCCACAAAATGAACTTGAAATTATGTGTCAGATGAGCCAAGAATAGTGTTGCGTATACTACAAGATAATTCGGTGTTTCATATAGTACAAGATAATCTTGGTGCAGTGTACAATAGAATACATCAAATAAATTAAAAATAATATTTCTCATAAAATCTAAGAGTGTTACAACATACCTTATATTCCAAAGAAGGAAAAAGTAGACAAAATTCCTCTCCAATTTGTAAACATTTGAACCCAAAATCCTTTGAAAGAGAGATACTCATATGTATATGTATATAAGAATAATTATAAGTATTAGAATTATAAATACATTCAATGGAAGTATATAAACCACAAAAAGAAATTGGTGGTGAATATGCAATGTGTCTCAAAAAAGAGAAAAGTGATAAGTAAATCTCCTTATCCTTTACTAAATTTAAAATCATAATCACCAAAAAAGAAAAAAATAAATGGAAAATTTATTTAGTAAAAAATGAACTATATTCATGATATATCATGTCATGGGTACGAATATACACCACAAAAAAGAAACATGTCATGAATGTTGAATTAGTCTCTTATAAATAGATGTGAAATGAGTAATCCCCTTACCTTGAGTCTTGAATTTCATCATACTCATTCCAACATCCTATAAAATTTTTATTATAAATATATTAAAGTTCCGTATTAATATATACAAATTTATAATTGATATTATTTTTAACTTTTAGTACCCATTTTATAATAATTCAATGTTAATGTTATGTTTCCATTTATAACCACTTTGTTTTTCATATATGTTTTGATTTGTTATATTCTGGGTCCTATTAGATTGATCATGGTTAAATTATATCCATAATGATAAAAATTATATATATAAAATATATATTTAGTATACATGTGTTTATATTAATCCATAAAATATAATGATAGGAAATGAAATACACTATTCCTAGACATGGTAGGTCTTACGTACGAATGAACGTTGTTTCAATTTTATTATCATTTTGAATGAAATAAATGTAAATGACACATATATATATAATAATTAAAGTATCATTATCATTTTGCATATATCCCATATATTTATTAACCCCATCCTTAATACATTCTATGTAACTAGTGAATGAATCACATCACCTAGTGAGACCGTAGTCCATCGTACAGAAGAACGACATTATCGTATTCCCATAAAATGTAATGCATAATTTTTTGTGTGATATCATAATTATAGAAGAAAAATAAATAATACATACCATATATATAATATATAATCTAAAAATACATCATTATTCCCAACCATGAATGGTGTAAATGTAAGAACATCGGTTCGCGAGGTGGTAGTCCATCGTACACGCGAACAATGATTTCATAAACCTTTTGATTGAAGTGTGTGTTTTTTCTAGGTCATACCATTATCATAAAAAAATATGATTATATAGAACATACTGATTCTATTATAAATTCATATTATAATAATAATTAAATTGTAAGAGAAAGGAATTAACAAAAAATTATAGTTGATGAATGGTACATCTTCTTCTAGTATCTGACTTATGTTTTCCTTAAATCCTTGGTTGGTGGGATTTCTAAAAAAACAAGTCTTATAGAATGATTCTAGGGATTTTGGGATGGTATTTATATTTTACTTGGACTAAAAAATTATGTTTAATATTTCGAAAAGTATATAAGAGGGGCTTACATTTTATAAGTGGTGGAGAGGAAACACTAGGCATTTATAAAGGAATTGAGTGATCCAACGTTTATAATATATAAAAAGGATCCCAAAATAGATAAAAGTATAACAATAGACATGATAAGGTCCAAATATTTATATTAAATATATTTTTGGAAATTTTATTGGTAAAATTTAGCTTTATCTTTTTTAACCCCTGGTAAACCTAATTTTACCTTAATTGTGATAAATAATTTTCTTGTTTTCACTATTTATTTTGGAAAAAAATACGCTATAATTAATTTATATAATAAATTATGATTATTCCAAATATGGAATCATTTTTTTCCTATTCATTTTATTGAATTGGAAAAAATAAAATTAGTCCCACAAATGTAATGAGAAAAATGATTATTATAGCTAAATGATGAAATGTTCACAAAATGTTTGTATCCAATTTCAATATGAAAATGATTAAAATGAGATAATTTTTTTAAAAATTATGTATAATTGAACTATGTATACTTTTAAACCAATTTTAAATAATATTTATCATTATAAATAAATTTAATAGAACTCAATTTTCAATTAAAATCCTGTATTTCACACTATTTATTTAAAATGAAAATTTTTAGGAAATAAAAAGAAATTCACCGTAAGAAAATATTGATATTTTTATATTTAAAGATTATTTTTATTTGGTAAAATAAATTTTATAAATTTTTTATAAATTATTTTGTCACGACCCATCCCCCAGGGCCCATGCCATGACTACCCCAAGCCCGCCATCCATTGACCAGGGGTTGGCGACTAGCACCGAAAGACGTATTCCCTAAAATTGAGAAGGAATTGACTTTATAACCTGTAAACACACACAACCAAGAACAAAAAAAGATATGAAAACAACTATCTTTAGTAAAAAGAGTTTGTATAGTAAGAAAAAAGGGGCTAGAATACAAGCCCAACTGGAAAGTACAAGAAAGCTGAAAAGTACAAGTAAACTGAAACATCTCCTGTAGACACCCACCAAGGATCCTACCTGAATGGTATGTACAGTTATCGAACAGTCGTCTCTGTGGTACCCCTCGTCTAATATTCACCTATGAGCTACCTCCAGTCCTGGTAATCTCATCCTTAGTTAGTGTTGTTCGTCGTCTGCACTAAACACAATAAGTTTCGGGCATAAACTTTGAATGGGTGAGTATAATGACACTCAGTAGGGAGCCTGAGACCCTCGAAGGTCACACAAAACCCACAAAGGATAAATCACAAATCATGAAAACATATGTCAACCCACCTTAGGTATATGAATATACATATACCAAAGTTATCAAGTATACCCATATAATTCATGAGGAAACACAAAGTCCAACTCAAAATCCCAAAGATCAATTGTTCAATGAAGGAAGGAATAAAATGAAAGTAACACCACAAAGGTAAGTACCACTAAGGTAATGCCACGAAAAAGAATACCACAAAGGTATCACCATATAGGTAAGTACCCCAAAGGTACTCCACATAGAAGATCCCCACAAAGGTATCACCATGATGGTAAGTACCAAAAAGGTATGGCACACTGCAGATTACCACTATGGTAAGGACTCAGCTCACACCAGGTATAACTTAGGTACATTAATAGAGATGATTAGATGTAACTACTGAATCATCTTACTCTGTTAAGATGCTGACCCAAGTAGGATCCTAAATCATCAGACCCACATAATATCCTAAATCATAATACCCACATAGGATCCTAAATCATCAGTCCAACATAAGATCCTAGTACATCATCATAACCACACAGGATCCTAGTACAACAAACCCACATAGGATCTTAGTACATCATCATACCCACATAGGATCCCAGTAAAACAAACCCACATAGGATCCTAGTAAATCAACAGACCCACATAGGATCCTAGTAAAGAAGACCCACATAGGATCCAAGAGTATTCCTACGTGTATTTCTAGAGAGGATCCAAGTGAGACTCTTGAATATATACCCACAAAGGATCCCAAGAAAAGACCCACAAAGAATCCCTTTCTCATGTTACAACCAACTACAGGTTTCCCACACTAATCATGCATGATTCCAGAAGGATATGCTCCTCAATACACATGTCGATACTCTAACTGCCATGAAGTCCCACTAAAAAGTATCCCAAAGGACCACCACGTGATAGGGGTCTCAACGCAATAGATGGTGCATCAATCAAACACTTGGTCTGTAAGTTATTGGGATTTTAGTCCCGAGGGCCCGATTGGATTCCAGTCAAATCCAACCCGACCATACCCCAACATTATCCAAAACTCAAGTGGGGTATACTAAATGGACTGTCTCATTCCAATTATTCTGGCGCCATAGACGGTTTGTCAAACAGATAAAGAGATACCTTATGTATAAATACATTTATGATTGTAAAGGTAATGTTTTCATTAATCCACATAATTAACCTTGGGTTCTCCAATTTTTTTGGTTAAAATAATGATGGTTCCATGTGGCTATTAATTGAATATAAATATTTTAATAACATCATGTGTAAGAAAAGTATCCTTTGCATCATATTGAAGATTTTAAAAATCATATCTAGAGAGAATAAATGTTTTTTCAAGATTGATCTTAGTTTAAGATACAATCAGTTGAAGGTGAAGGATGAATATATTATGAAGAATTAATTTTGTAATATATATTTTAATTATATGTTTTTATTTATACCATTCATGTTTTATAATACACTATACGTATTTATGGACCTTATTAATAGAGTCTTCCATAAATATTTTGAAATGATTATGGTTTTGTTAATTGATGATATATTGGTGTATCCAAAAATCAATGAAGACTGTGAAAGATTTCTAAGGATTATTTTGAAAACCTTAAAAGAAAATAAATTATATGGAATGTTTATTAAGTTTAAATTTTGTTTTAAATTAATTCATTTTCTAGGGAATATTGTTTTTAAACATGGCATAACCATTGAATCATCTAAACATTAATTTGATAATGAATTGTAAATAACTACCAATATCATAGAGATTATTAGTTTTATTACTCTAGAAGGTTTCTTCCTCTGGAGTTTTGAAAAAATTTATTAATTTTCCTTCCCACTGAATAAGTTAACTTGAAATGGATATTGATTAATATTGATAAAATAATTTGATGATTGTTTTCAGGAACTAAAAATAAGGTTAGTGAATAAAATAATTATATCATTTCTTTATTGAGATTGTGAATTTTTCATCTTCAGTTTTTCTTGTGTGAAGTGAATTTGATAGATTCTAAAGAAAAATGATCATGTAATTTTTTATAATTTATGGGTACTAATATGTCATGAGTAAATTTTTCCAAAACACGATATTGAATTAGCTAATGTTTTTCTCCATTTGGAGGAAACATTTTTATGTATCCAAATGTGAAATATATACTTATCAAAAATGGTTGAACAATATATTCACTCTAAATAGTTGACCATGAGGTGAAAAATATGTCTTTAATAGATAAGGGATTATCAAACCATGATTATTTGTCATAATGGAAAAGAAACAAATGTAGTTAATTCTTTGATATAGAATGAAAAAGATACATTAACTATTTTATATTTGGAAATGACCCTTTAGTTAATGATATGATGAATTTTGGCCTAGAAGTTCTAGAAACATAAAATTCCTCTATTTTGTTTCTGCTTTAAATTTTGTCAACATTAATATATAAAATTAATAATGATCAGAAAGAAAACTATTAGTTATTGGAAAAAGAAGAATATTTTTATAAGAGTATGTTTCTTAAGATTACTATTAAAAAAGAAATTGTTTTTTATATTTGTAATGATATTATGTGTGACTTGTGATTCTCAATTGAAGACATATTTGTTGACTAGATCTCAAAGTTCTTAAGTTTACATTCATCATAGAAATACTAATATGTATGCAATGTCCCAAACCGGGGTTCACTTAACCTCTACCCCGAGTGATGGGTCACATGGCCTAAAGCATTCCACCCTTCATTCCTGAATATTCTTATTAGAATAGATGGTATAAAGGTGGTATTGTGGGTAGAATATACCCACAGATTATAGTTCCACAACAGAAAAAAAATATTACATTCAATAGCAGAAGCATAATATAATCAAATGGAATAATAATATAGGGGATGAATAGATAACTAGACAACTGATAAACATATAAAAATCCGCTAAGGTAGTCTGAGATAAATGGATTCATGTAATATTTTTAAACAATTGGGAAACCTGAGATATGTATATAAAAAATCAAATAGAAAAAATGCACCCACTATAATTTTTTTCAATTTATCATTTATCTACTTCTAAGAACCACCAATATGAAATACATATCAACAACCCATTGCAAGGCCATTTCCTTTACTAATACATGAAGTCATATAATCATCTTAGGTAACAAAGAAATATCAAGTAGGGTGTGAGATAAAAATATCAGTTGGCCACCACCAACTGTGAATATACATAATCCAATGTGTTCTATCAAATAATCAATTTAAAGATATATATAATTATTTAACAATGATGAATAAATAAATGGTTTCCCAATCATGTTCCTAAAATACACCTGGTGGCTCTATCTGATTCAGCTCATGGATAGAATAGATGTCATAATAGTCACTATATATATAGTAATATATATAAATATAAGTATAAATATATTAGTATTAATATATTTCATCCACCTATATGAACCTAGTACATGTAGTCATAAGTGTAAATATAGCTAGAAAACTAGTTCTTGCCTTGAACAGAGCATAACACAAACATCCATAACCCGTAAACTGAGAATATAATCTCAAGCAATAGGGTGCATTACCTATATCCCAATAAGAGTGTGACGAATGTTGCTTGAACCTCAGGATGCTAAGTGGGTCATCATGTCATCACTTGTATCCGAGAAATATGGTGTAAAATGCTTAAGGATCTAATTGTGTCAATGGTTGGATAAGTCTTACTCAACACATGATTTATGGGAGTGTGATACTATCTTGTACAAAAAATCTATACCAACATACCACATCCATTATAATGGCGTAATCATGGTTATAACATTTAACATGAAGAAATATCTCTCAAGTATCATATTCTCCAAGCCTATATATATAAATAAGTAATAGTAGTTCAGTTATTCACTTGATATGACAAGAAATTTTATTAATGGCCTTTCCACCATTTAAACATTTCATTCATACTATTAATTTCATTAAATGAAAAATAAACATACATTTATAAGGAACTCCATATAAACCCATTAAATAATTTATGGAAGGAAGACTATTATGCATAATTAATTCCATCTAGAAAATACATATAATTCATTTTTAAATGTAAATATACATTATTAGTCTCAAAAGTCATTTTTAAGGGTTGCCATAGTCATTTAATAATTTTCCTACATGTGAATTCCAACTTTAGGTTGGGCTAAGAATTTGGGAGGTGTCTTGGGTTCAATTAAATGATAATAATTGAGGGAAAAAAATTTCATGTTTAATGTTGATGATAAACATGATTTGAAACAATTTTAAATAATAAACCAAAAGGGGGAGTTCATCTTTTCACACCCATGGGTTGTCCATAAAAGAGGTATACATCTTATAAACTATGAAACAAGGATAAAAGAACACACATCATGGTTCAATGGTCAATTTTTTTATGAAGAGAACAATTAAAAGTAGATGTACAAAAAATAGGTTTGTAGAACAATAAAATTTTTATAATACATTTAAAATCATGGGTAAAATGATGATACCATCTACCTCAAGGCCTTATACGACTCCTCTCTCAATATCGGTCTCAGATTTGACATAAGTTTGTTGAAATATATGAAATTGTCATACACCCAAAAAATAGGTAAAATGGTCTTGCACATATATAGCACAATGGTTTTGAATGAAAAATGGAATAGTATAGGAGATGCTTCAAGAGATAACCTAATGGAATCCAATGACTTAGGAAAATCATGAATCGAACACCGAATATGAATGTTAAATTAAATCCTATCTTGATGGATTTGGGAGATCACGGGTGAAGAAACTCATTTAATCCACTAGAGGAAAAAAGATAGAAAATAAATTGGGTTATAAGATCACATTAAGGTAAAAATATAACTTTCATATAAAAACACAAGGGCACACAGTTTGGCTATATGGTTAGCCAAGCCATGCACCTACTGTGTGCCATTCCCTTTTATAGAGGAGAACCATACATGCTTAGGTGCACTGTTTATCTAACACTACATAAATTGTGAAATGTTTTTCTATCCCAAAACCTCGTAACACCTTACGACCATGCACATGGGGTCACATGTTTTAGGAAACTACCTGTGGCCCCTAGGACTCCATTGTCTATAACTATATTGTTTTAGAGATAATATATATGCCGGTCCACACAATATTGTCTAACCATTCTGCTTAGTCTTTTCATCCTAGTTTTGGGATCCATGCTTCAAACGTGACTCAAATTCACCTGAAAACCACTTGAATTTATTAGGTATCTATTTTAGATCCATTTAAAGTAATATAATTTGAAAAAAATGATACATACCTTCATGAAAGGACGCATCATTACAACCTTCCCTCGTTGAATCAACTCAGCCTCATGTTTTCCTTATAATGGTAAAGATGTATCATATGCGAAGAGTTTCTTGCAATTATATCGTATATCAGATACCAATTCCAAGGTCTCATCAATTACCTAGTCTTTCTTCCATAACACTCATATGAAAGGAAATGACATGCCTCAAAGAGTCTTCAGGTTCCAATCCACAATACTAATAAGATATTCCTCGATGGATGTATCTACTTCCAATTTGACTTCATGAGGCTGAATGTGATCTGACAGGTGTAGATGGCATCATCTAATCCGTGACATGTGAAATTAAACACTTATTGATTGGAATCTCTAAGGATGTTCAATGTGGAAGGCCACTAGTATGATCCGTTTCAGATCCTCAAAGTTTCCAACGAACCTTGGTGATAGCTTAATATGAGAACCCAGCCAAACAAAAATATGTACTCTAGCTAATTCAACCATAATTCACTCCATTACAATCCATAATATATTTAAAATTTATATTTTCATATAATTAGGTCATAATTAATACAATAATTTAAATCTTATACTACTAAAACATTATCCAATTTTCCATAATACAAAAAATATTTCAATAAAACATGAATTCCTCAATACATTCATGTTTCATTATTCTTTTCTCTTACCCTTTCTTAATCCCTATTAAATTAATATTAAAATGTGGGATGATCACAAAAAATAGAGTATGATACATAAACATAATGAAATAAATTATTCTTCCATGAATACTTATAAACATATGAAATCATTTTCACAAATATCTAATTCAATCCCTTATAGAATCATATACATACATTGTGAAAACATGTATTTTCCATAAAACATAGAAAATATAAATATAATATTTGGGTAACTTTGGTCATTAATAACATAATATTTTAATCCTTGCATCTACTATATTATTTGTAACCCTTAAGAGTAACTTACAGTATAACCCTAACGTCTACCTTATGATGTCACCCTCACAACATGAATTGGATGTAATCATCCAAATTTTAAATGGAAGTATTGATATTGTAAACTTACAACAAAAAACACCCAATTAAAAGGAAGGAAATATATTTCCAAACTATCATCACAAACAATTCCTAAGAACCCGAACATACTAAAAAAACATGTATACATAAATCCTAAAAAACATTCCTTGAGAAAAATCGCATATTAAAAGAATGCTACACAAATAAAAATGAAATAATATTATTTTAAAATTAAATTGTAATCGAGTAAATAAAAAATAAAAAATTACAGTTTCATGAAATTAAGAAATCATCTCATGTCGTATATGTTTAAAGAAACATTCCTTTTGAATTTTGTAAAAAAATTGAAATATGATTTTTAATGAAAATTTCCATACATAAAACATAAAAAATCACATTGAAAACATTATAAAATATAAATATTTAAACCATTTATATAAATATAAATATATTCTTAAAAACCATTTTCAAAACATGGCTATGAAATAGAAATATTAATAAGAATAATTTCTCAAAACATTTAACACAATGTTTCAGTTAAAGGGGCCTTACTTAATGTTTAAATTCCTTAAAACATGTTAAAACTCATGTATAATTGTTTAGAGAGTGTTATTAAATAATTGAACTACAATAATAAAATTTATAATACCCTTTATGATCTTTTTATTACATATTTCCCCCCATTTATTAATAATGTTTTTTATTTTCATTGTTTCTAGTGCCTTCACTTCATGGTCTCATCGTCAGTTATTTAAAAATTTACTTTGAAATAAAAAATAATACTCTAAAATAGAGAACATATATATATTTAGGTTATTTTAAAAAATTATATGTTTATTTTAAACATTCTATGAATACGATAAAGAGAAACGGAAACTCTTCATTTATAAATGTAGTGATTTAACACACTGTGGATGAATTTTGTGTTTTTAAGAATAAATGAATAAAATAAGAGATTTTATGATTCATAAATAATTAAAATACTTAAATTTCATTATATGTATATATGATACTATATTTCAAATTAATTTTTTTAAAGTGTTTAGGAGATAGTGGAAGTGAGAAACAATTTATAAGAAAAGAAGTGGGAATTCACCGATTGAATATTTCTTTTTTAGTACCTCCTTAGGGATATATTATTCTTCATTTTATGAGACATAAAACACTATAATATTCAAAGGTTTTATTATAAGGTAATTTAGAATAATTTTGGTGATAAATATGGCTTAATGTAATGAAATTATTGGATGGAATTAGCCCCCTTTTATAATTAAGGTGAGGGGAAATTTAGGAATTACTTAAAATATTATTATATAATAAGTCCAATATAGGGTTAAGGACTTTCAGAAGGCCTAAAACATATTGGGGATTACATTTAAGGCACAATATTAACCCATTTTGAAATATTAAATATGTTTTTTATTTTTAAATAATTTAATAAAATATAATATTCATGAAAAATCATTTTTTTAAAATTTAACATTATTCATAAGTATTAGATTAAAATATCAAAAAATGAATTCAAATTAGGAAAAGTAATTAATGATATAATAGAAATATCATATTAATCTATATAATTCATGTATTATCTTAATAAACACAAATTATATTTATTTAAAAATTTTAAATATCATTTATTATATTTTTCCATTAATTAAATAATTCATGTATAAATTTTGTGAAATCCATTAGTGTAATTATTTATTCCAAAAAAATTAAATTAAATTAAACAAAGAAGAAAAATTTCATAGAACTCAAAATAATTTTTTTCATAAAATAATTTGGAAATACACTTATTAAAATACGATAATAATTAAAAAATATAGTGTGAACAACATGACTAATTTTTTTTAAAAATATTATAAAGGCCTTCCTGTGATTAATGTGTGCCCATAAAAGACCTAATTTTGAATTAAAATAAAAAAATTTCCTACCAATTCACATAGAAAAAATTTATTCATATTTTTGGGAAATTTAAGGGTTCTTATAATTATAATTGAAAACATTTTACTTATTTTTCTTCTCCATGTATATGTAATGCATTGAAAATGCATAATAATAATTAATATTGATTATTTCATATATAAAAAAATTAAAAAAATTATATCATAAAATTTAATTAATTAGATTTGAGATAAATATTAATATTCTTTAATTATGTATGATTACTCTATCAATGTCATGAAAACATATCTATTTTTTTTAATTTGTCTTATTTGTACTTGCACAAGCATTGCTCCTGAATCACGGTAAGCCTCGTGTAATATAACTATAGAACATAAAATTATTAGAAAAAAATAAATTTAATAAAATGATTTAAAAAATTCATGAAAATAATTATTGACACTATTTTTTCTATGAGTCAACAATTTTTATCTTTTTAGCTCTGTGCGGGTATTACATCGATGCAGACAATGATTTTTATACTTATTAAGAAAGAAAAGATAAATTTTCATGTTTTGATTTATTTCTTTAAGATATTTATATTATAATTTCATAACATACTCATTCCATAATTTTAATAATTTTACATCATAATTAATTCTTGGCAATGTAACAAAAAAACTGTATTATTATTATTCAACAAAAAAAATCATTTTTGTTTTAAAATATTCTCAAAATTTCACCATAGACTTATTTTGATATGATGATCTAAAAAATCAAGTTAATTTTCTCTAATAAATTTTAAAAAAAATTACAAAATTATATTTTTTGTACATAAAAATAAATAAATATCTTTCTTTTGAAAAAAATGTTTTTGAATAAAAATTAGGATTTAGTAAAAAATAATGACTTTAATAAATTTATAGTATATATTTTAAAATACAATTAATACATTATCAATGAGTATGGACATTATATATTTCATAATTTCATGAATACTATTTATTCCTACAAATTTAATGGTTATGTTATAATGGTCACACTAAATAATAACACTGTGTTATTTTTTTATGCTCAATGTGTGCTAGAGTGTTCAATTTTTAAAAAAATATCAGGCTGTTACATTCTCCCCAATTTAAAATATATCACCCGTACCATTTGAAATTGTTTTTGGAAATTAGTTTTTGACTTTCTGAATCATCTTTTCTCATATCTGAAACCATAAAAATGTTTAAAAAACAGTCACTTAATAATGAAAATAATTTATAAAGATCACCTTAGGTAACACATATTATGATTCCATATAGAAAAACATTGGAATGGAAGACAAAACTAGCTCTCAATGATTTATAGAGAGTTATATAGAACATGGTGATGAGAAATTTATCCACCAAAATAATGTAAATCATAGCTATGTTATAATGATAATGATTTCATGGTTTGGAAAGTCAACATATAAAATTTTTATTTACTGAACTTTTTCTTAGATTTGATTAATTTATTTACTATCTAAACTAAAATAATCTGGATATATATATAATTTAAAATTTATAGTTTCATCCATTAATCAATCTCCACCATACACTTATTTAATTTATCTCTAAATGAAGGTTTTTAATATTTTATGCATGAATATATTGAGTCAACTTCTAATGAATCATATAATCCTCAAAATATAAACTATATTTTTATCCAATCTTGATTCATTAACCAAAACCAAATCTAAATCCTTTGGAATCATATAATTCTCCAAAAAATTAATCATTTATATGATGAAAAACTATTTTGATCCCCAAAAACCAACAGTACTAACAAATATCGAAATAAAACATTAAAAAACTATATTTAAACTCCTCAAAAATATACCATAGTAAAATTAAATCACAAAAATAGAATGATAGACTTCCGAGATAATATTATATTTACTTCAAAATAACATTAATTTACATTAAAGTATCACTCCTCAAGGTATACTCCCAAATCAAATAATCTCCATGTTATTCCAATCATTTCAATAAATCACCATAATTCCATAATGAAATCATACTGTCCTCCAAAACACAATTTGACATTTTATATTCGGATAAATATATTGGTATTGAGTTTTCCTTTTTTCCTATAATACTTCCTATAATTATAGTGGTCTTATTCTAGGATAAAATTTCCAACTAAATCAAATTATGATAAAACATATGTTCGCAAATTAGAGAAACCCATTATTAACTCCAAATAAAAGATCATATGAACTATAATTATATCCATACCTTTAAAATTATGTTAAAAAAATAAAGAGATTTTTTTCATCAGAATTGTTTTTTGATAGGACAACTACTTGATTATATATAACTTAAACTCAATAAAATTATCCTAATGTACTCCCATCATATGAAATTTACAATTACATTTAATCTTTTCATCATCGTTAAATCTACTATAACTATTTAATCCTTTATATGTGTATATATTAATCATTTAAAATTATCTATAATCTATTAAAAATATAATTCCACCATATTACTTAATAAATCATTCATTTATATTGACGATATGAATTATATCCTCGTGATTCATAAATAGAATTGAAATCATGATTGATAGTTTTTTGATATAAAAATAAGACATACATTGAATCCTTATTTTAGGACATCCTTGATGTTAATGTTTACTTTTAACATGTTTTCATACATTTTAAAAATAAAACATTCATTCCACTTCTGATATTTCTCATTTTGGTAGATTTGGGAGAGTTGATATCTTGATAGAAAATGAATAATATACCATGAACAATAATTTTTTTTAACAAATGACTAGGTATTGGATAACTCCAAAAATTTCTTATAGGTAATTTGTATACTTAAGAAGCTATAAAAATCATTTGAAAAACCATTCTCAATAACAGTGATGTTAAAATAATCAAGGAGGGATAAGAAAGAATTCCAAGATCTCTTTCCTTCCATATTGATAAATAATCCTTAATATATTTAAAAGAACATCAATTAAATAAAATAAATTATTAAAATAATATAACTATATAGGACAAAGATAATAATATAAAAATTTTATAATAGTATATTCTATCAACTCCCTTTTATCTTATTTTATGTTTTTTTATCAAATCTACCATAATTACAATAAAAATCCAAAATTTTCAATATGATAATGACCATTGTGATTTTAAATGATCTTTATGTTATGTTCAAATTATATCCTAACTTCTAAAGTTATCTAAACCCTACTCTGATACCAACTATATGGGATTAGTCTTAAACATTATGTTATCTATTAAATTAAACTAAAATTCATATTATTAAATTAAAAATGATTTTTTAAATTTATAGTTTTATAGAATTAGGTCATAATTCATACAACCATAAAATTTTTATTTTACTAAAACAATATCTATTTTTTATAACACAAATTTTTTTAATAAAATGTTAATTATTGATAAAAATAATATTTTCTTCTTCTTTTCACTTATACATCTTGAATACCTATGAAAAAAATAAAACTTGGGATGAGAAAAAAAATCTAAGTAAGGGATAAAAACTAAGGAAAGAAATTTTTAGGTCATGAACACATATAAAAATATGTTATCATTTTCATAATGATATAGGTATCACACATATAGAATTATATACTTATTTTTTGAAAACCTGAGTTTTCTATGAAACATGGAAAAACTAAATATACTATTTCGGTAACATGGGGACATAAAATACTTAATATTATATCCGTTTTGTATTAATTATTATTTTTAACCATCATTACAAACATATAATTTAACCCTCATTAATACCTTATGATTTTACCCTCATGGCTACCTTATGGTGTAACAATCACAGTTACATTTGGAGTAACTATTACTTTTAACTTCCAAAATAAACAATACCAATGAATTAGATGAAGATATAGGACCCACAAATCATATTAAACAATGTCCAAGAACAATAATATAATCATAAAACATGAATAATTGCATCATAAAAACAATTCCTTGACAAAAAAACTTTGTAAAGGAATTTTGCGCACATACAATGGAAAAAAAATATTTTAGAATAAACCTATAATAATGCAAAGTAATCATAAAAACATTATGGTGTCATGAATGTGGGAAATTCTCTCATTTTGTATAGGATAAATGAAAATATTCCATTTGAATTTAGTAAAAATATAAATAAAAAGCGGATTTTTAAAGAAAAGTTCCTTACATAAATTGGGAAAACACCCCACTTTGAAAACATAATAAAATTTAAAATTTTAAAACACTTATGTATATATATATATATATATATATTCATAACCACCATTTTGGAATCATGTACCTGAAATAGAATCATTTGGAATAATAAATATTTAAAATATTTAAGATAATGTTTATTTATAAAGTCCCTTAACTTATGTTATATATCCTTTAATCATATAAAAACCACATATATAATGTGTTAAAGAGTGTTAATAATTAATTTCATAACAATATGCATATTTATGATACCTTAAATGATCATTTTATAAGATATTCCCACCTATTTATTGATAATATTATGTTCCTTCAGTTATTTCAGGAGCTTCACTTCATGGTTTCATGGTCGGTCTATTAAATATTTTATTGGAAAAAGAAAAATAATACTAAAGAAGATATAAAATATATATTTATTTCATTTAAAAAAAATTTAAATAATACATGAATGTGGAAAAGAGGAATGAAATGTCTTCATTAATTAAGGTAGTAAACCAACACCCAATGGATGATGATTTTGTTTTTAACAATAAAAGAAGAAAATAATATATTTTTTGATGAATATTCCATTTACATAATAAAATGAAACACACAAAAATTTCATATTAATTTATCCCTTTAAATTAATTTAATAGCTTATATTTCACACAATACTGAATTGGCTTATTGAACACGCAAAACAAACTTTCTACGAAACAACACACTAGTATTATAATTATTTAAATGATATATTTATTTTTCAATTATAAATTGTAATATGAACAGTAACATGTAAATTTTAAATTTTATTTATAATGCTTTCACATAAATAAAACATATTTATAATTAAATTTATATTTTTTGTTAAAATAGTAATATATTTAGAAAAACCATTTTCTTAAAAGAACTTATTCTATGTCCTTTTGTGAACAACAAAAAAAATAATTTTATACACTCCTTCAAACTAAATATGGTAAAATATACTTCATTTTTGAATTTCAAATATCAAAATTAGCTTAGGGTGATTTTTTGGTATTTTTCTGAAAACATTCAATTTTTGATGTATAGTTGAAAATACTTCATCGTACATAAAAACTGAATTTTTCATTTAAATAAATATTTTTAGGTAAAAATTTATCTTAAACTAAGACTGGATACATAATACATATATCATTCCAATTTATTTTATTTGAGTCAATTTATAATAATATTTTATGTATAACATTTTGCTGAACTTTTTAACGTCTTTTACCCACCTTCTAGGAACATTTACAAATTTGCATAAAAAGTAATTTTACCAATTTTTTGACCTGAATTTCAAGACTCTGATAGACATTATTGAAATCAGTAAGTAAAATGTGGTTCAATAGGATAAAAATAATTCTTGGTGAAATGTAACTTTCAAATTTTATTTACCACGATTAAAATTAAATAGGGTAATTAATGGTAAAATAATAATATTATAATATAAAATTACCTAAACACATGTCCTAACTCTATTGGATAAGTGTTATTTGACCCAAAATCTATCATAGAAAAAAATATGATCCTTTTTTATTCACTTGAGTTAGATTAGGACATTTATTATATTTTATTTAAAGAAGAGTTAAAAGTGCTCAATTCAAATTTAAATAAATAAATAATTTTTTAATATAGGGTTATACAGAAGAAAAATTAGACTATAAATATTCATTAGAATTATAAAAATATTTCCTACATAATTATGTTTTATATATAATTTTTATAAATAAAAAAATTTGAACTTATTTATGACATAATGATGATGTTGTAATTACCTTATTAATGATTGATTAAAAAAATGATAATATAAATATTAAAATTAATAAAATTTGAAACTTTTTATGTCATCAAAAAATATTCAATGTTACGATGATATGTTACGATTGATTCAATATATCTTTCTTGAAGGAATCAAGTTGATATAACTTATAGAAAAATCAAGTAATAAATAGTAACAAATTGACATAAATGATATTTTAAATTAATAAAATTTTATTAAATAATATAAAAGTCATAAAAATATATGGTTCTCAAAAATAACTTGGATAGTGTATAAATTTCATAAATTATCTACAATAAGTTCTTTTGGAAACATAATAGTAACTATATTAACCTTGAAGTATAAAATAAAAGAACACATGGTAAGAGTTAAACTATTTAAATAATGGTTAAATCTAAATGATAAGGTTAAAATGATGACCTAAACAAGTCTAAAACCAACTGGATGAAAGGATTTCAACCCATAATAACCTTATCCTAGAAATAAATCCATTATGAGCTATTAGAAACCGAAAATCAATATAAAATAAATTAATATTTCAAGATCTTCCTAAAGTGCCCCTCACCTCTCTTATAAAAGGGTACATCCACATCCCTCAAATTCACAGCTCCAAATCTATATAGCTCAGCCAAACCCTAAAAAACCACCTCTAAACTACCATAAATTCATCCTAGAGGCATTAATTTTATCCAAAAGACAACTTAAGGATACATTTTGTTGAAATCTAAAGGAATCACCCGAAGAAGAGGTAATTATTTTATCACCTCTTTCAAAGTTCTTTTCTTCTTCTACTTCCTATTTATTTGTTATTACCATATTAAATAATAATTCAAGTACCTTCTACATAATAAGGTGTTAATATATGTATGGTATAACCATATTATTATTATATCCATCCAGTTAATAACAAAGTCACCATACATACATATGTACATCTCACCCTCTCCACGTCGTGGTGTAGTTTGTTATTCATCCCTTCATTATTTTTATGGGTTTAATAATAATGTATAATAGATTTAAATAATAAATATAACATGTTAATGATTCTGCATATATAATATACCAACCAATTACATATTATTTCACCATTAATAGAATGATATTGTCGCTTGTGTGTACGTATGGATTACCATCTCCACGACGCGATGAGATTCATCTTCAACGATCACTCTTTAAGAATTTTTATAAAACCATATTTATCAACTAATTATGAGGTATATGAAATAATATTTCAATTGTAATAATATATTTTTATGTAGATAAATATATGTCATTTACTTACTTCCATACTATACGATAAGAAAATGGAAACAATGTTCATGCATACGTACGGACTACCGTCTCCATGAACTGTGTTTCCATTTCATATATCTATCAATTATACATATTTATATTTGGAATATATATGATATATAAATCAGGTTATATATTCTGTATGTATGAAAATAATGATCTATGTGATATGATCAAGAGTAACATGTAAAAACACATATGATAAAGAAAGCAATTATTACATAAAATGTTACATTAACATGGAAATTATTATTAAATGGGTAGTATAGAGTAATAAATGAATAATATATGATACCATAAATATTAATATGGTTCTGGTATAATTTAATAACATACAATGGTCATTATATAGGAGGTTAAACGTACCCTTGACTAAGGAAAAGTACAAGGTAAGGGTTAATTCCTCAATCTCATTATTATCCGAGATTGTTTATGTGTAAGTATTTATTAAGTCATATTTATGAACCATGTCCATGTTTCACTAAAATGTTTTGAATAAGAATATTTAATGTTTAGGGGAATTTAATCATTACCCACATCATCATTTTAAATGTTTTCATGAATTATTTTTCTAAATCTTTTTAATTATTGTCAGTGTTTTCAATATGATTTTAAGGATTTATTTATATAGACAGTATTGTTTTGAAATGTTAATTCCATTCCAAAGTATAATAGTGGTATGATAAAATTTGATTAAAAAATATCTTTTAAATGACTTCTTTTGTAAATTTGTTTCTTTTCAATGATTTCACAAAAATGGATATTTCTCTCAAAAAGTTTTACTGGTTATTTTAAACTATGTCGAAATCCTTTACTGGATATTATTCTTGATTGAATATAATTTATTATAATCAAATATTTCATTTTGTATGGAATAATCTATGATATGTTTGAATGTGGATGTTCTATTTTTATACCATTCATGTTTTATAGATAAGGTATTGACATTTCGTAAGCTAGTTTTAATACGAATGATTATGTTATGTTTCAACATTTTCATATGAGGAATGCATTGGACTTAATAAGTTACGTGTGGGGCCCACTATAGCCCCTAGAAGCATCATTAGGTCTCATGAGACAAAATAGTGTCTAGAAATAAGGCCTTGAAAAAATTTATATTTAGGGTCTCGGCACGAGGCCTTGAATTTATGGTTAAGATGTCCGACATTCTGCATTCCATCATTATGAGATTAGTTATTAATGTTACATGTGATTATTAGACTAGTAAAATATCCATGTGAATAAGTAAATGGAATTATTTGTTTTATCTTAACCATATTATGATTATGTTTAGGATTAAATTGACTGTGTTTCAATTTTATACCTTTCCATAAAGGTTTATGATTATTTATGATATCTTCCACTATGTTTTTTATTCTTACTGAGCATCTGAGCTCACCCCTTTCTGAGGTTTTATTTTCCCAGGATTCCATGAAGTGTATTATGATTATTATGCAAAGTTATTCTAGAGGAATAATGGATTTCACAGAGAATTATTTTTTATGAGATTTATTTTATAATGTGTCATGTAATATTCATGTATGTAATCTATTTTCCAAGACTGCTTAACCGATAGATCCTACGGGACATGATTCCTTGCAATCATTCCAATGAAATAAAATAATTCACTGACTCTAGGTTTACAGGGTCGAGGTGTTACATAAAATTAAATTATATATTTGATACTTTAGTTATCATGAATCATTAGAAATGTGATAGGGATAATTTCTAAGTGATACATAATTTAAAATATAATAATAGTTAATTTACCTCTTGATTATTTATCCTTGAAAACATCCTTAGGGGACATGGAATTGGACTTTTTGTAAGACCAGAAACACTAGATGATATAAAGGGATGAGTGGAGGGTAATTTTATAGAATATGGTCAAGAAATATGGCTTATGGTGATGAAATTAAGTGGTAGAATGATCTCCATTTTATAATTGTTGTGAGTGTCAATTTAGAAATTAGATAAAATATTAAAATAAAATAAGTCAAATATAGGGTTAATAAACTTAAAAAGACATAAAATATAAAAGGTATTATATTTTTTACACAATATTCTCCCATTTTTATTATTCAATTTTTTTTATTTTTAAATAACTTAATAAGAAAATTATATTTATGAAAAATAATTTTAATCAAATTAAATAGTCTTTATAAATATGAATTTAAAAATAACCAAAAAGGTTTTTAATTCAAAAATATATATTTTATTATATAAAATATATATCATATTAATCAATAAAATAAATTTCCATAATGATTATAAATTTCATAGCATAAAAAATAATATTTATTTTTGAAAAAAACTTCTGGAAAAACATATATTAAAATATTTTACTAATTTAAAAGTATTGTGTGAATAGCTTGACATCCTTATAATTAAAATATTATAAACATCATAAATTGATATAATCGGGCCCAAAAGGCCCAATTTTAAATAAAAATATGATATTATATGAATATTACACATCCAAATAGATTTATTCATATTTTTGGTTCATTTAATGGTTCTTATAATTTTAATTAAAAACATTTTACTTATTTTTCTTCTCCTTCTATAAACATTCCATCAACATTGTATAACTATTAAAGATAATTATTTCATATTTAAAAATTAAAAATAAATTAATATCCTACAAAATTATAAATTTTCATGTAAATTGTTTTATTTATTTTTTATCTATATTTAATAATATTCATGTCAAAAAAACTTCTTATATTTGTTAATTTTTTCTTCCATGCCTTGTGTAAGCATTGCACATGAATGTGAATACAACTCATGTTTTATAACTCTAGATTTAATAATTATCAGCCAAAAACATCAAATATACATAATAGTTAATTAAAAGGAGTTAAAATAATTTTTAACACACAATTATTATCTTTAAGTCACCAATTTTGATCTTGTTAGTGCTATAGAGTCACTCTATTGAAAAAAATATCTATAAAATGGACTTAATAACAAAAATTACTTCATTAGTTATCTAGTACATAATTAAAAAGTAATTAATTAATACATTATCAATGAGTTTAACCATTATATATTTAATACTATCATTAATACTATTTATTACCTCCAATGTAATGGTTAGATTATAGTGGACACACTTAAATAATAAGATTTTATTATTATTGTTTATGTTTGATGTGATCTATAGTGTTTCCTTCTTAACAAGATTTCAGGGTGATACACTCAACCTTCCATATAAGACTTATATAGCCATACAAGGGAAATACTCATAAGAAAACCTATTATCAGACCTAAAAATAGAGAGGTCACTAGTGTCTGTTGGCATGCGACTTCCATTTAGAATGAGATGTCATAATTTGCTTTTTGATTAGCTGGACCTACTCTGTAGTCTCCTACAAGATATGTGGTAAATGCATAGAATCATCCCTTACATCTATAAAAAATATATTTTAGTGAAAATGCCTACTATAAAATTCATCATAAGGATACATCTCGGTGGAATATTCAAATCTACTATTTTAAGGGAAATCAATGTGGGGTTGTGTTTTTTAGGATCCTCCAATGTATGGGACACATGTAAGAAGCATGTCCTCTTGCACCTAAATTATATGCTCTGTCTATCCATCAATCTATGGGTGGTAGGGAATACTAAAAATTACCTATTTACCAAAGTCCTTCTACAACCCCTTCCAATACGATGATGTTCAATGAGAATCTCTATCAGAAATGATAGAAGTAGGAGAACCAGGAATGAATACATCTTCATTAGATCATCCACCAAGAAGGGATCTGACATATGTAATAAGTGTGTTGTATTATTCAAATGATCAATAAAAAACTATATTGGTTCTTTTCAACGATGTGATCTCCATAAACCAATCACAATTTCCATTGAAACATCATCCCATTTATATTCATGAATGGATGATGACTACAATAGTCCTACTAATAGATGATGTTCCACCTTCACCTGCTTACAGGTGTAAGACGGAGTGATGAATAAAAAATTATTGTGTTTTATACCAGGGCACTAGTACTATTGTCATGGATATTGATACATTTTGGTGACATTGGGATGAACTACCTTATTGATGTGTGAAATATATACATAATATCCTCTCTGATGTCTACTGGGGCCCATACATGATCATGTAATAGTAAGGTATCATCCCAATCCACAGTCCAACCTGATGATGTATCACCACCTAAGAGACTTTAACTTAGGAAAAGTCCTTTAGTAATAGATTTCTTCTTCATTCATACCCATTCAAAAATAGTAGATTTTACTACTAAGGCCAAGATGATAGTCATACCATAATCCTCTTGAACATAAATATACATATATGAGAATAAATAAATGATATTTCCTTCACCACTATATTCATGAACTGCCAGTATCCATGTTGTCTATCTCATAGCATCGTCCGCTATGTTTCTTTTACCAGACATGTAGGCATGCTCAAAACCAATGGACAACAGGTACTCAACTAACCTTCCCTGAATGAGATTTAGATTCTATTGTGTTAATATTTACTTGAGTATTTTTTGATAAGTGAATACCAAAAAATTATCTCCATGTAGATTGTGTCTCCAACAATGCAAATCATAAACAACATTAACACACTTAACGTCATGCATCAGGTAATTCCTCTTATGAGACATCAACTAATAGGACCCTTATATGATGAATCAATCATCCTTCATCATAATAGCTCCAATACTGATAAATGACACATCATATTAAATGTGGTATCTCCTACCTTTCTCAAGAATAATCAGTATTCATGCTAATGAAAAATGACACTTCAACTTATAAATGTAAAATTAACAAGATTCTGACCATATGAATTTCCCACATTTCTTTTTCAATACCATAAGAGGTGGTGTAGTACATGATAAAAACCAAATAAATCATCTATAATATTAGGGTATCCCCAAGAAAATATGAATGTCAAAAATGTTCTTAGGCTACTCAATGAAAATTATAGCTCTCACATTTTCTAGGTTTATTGAAACTCTTAACTCTGATATAATATGACCCCTGAAGTGGAATTTTTCAATTCATAATTGTCATATTTTATGCTTAGAATAGATATTATTCTATCACTATATTCGGTATGATCTCAATATAGATTTCATGGTCATTTTTGGAGCGTGAATACACTATGATATCATTAGAAACACTATCTTAAATAAATATAAATACATGTGGAATACCTGATACATAAGATCCATGAATAAAGGAGGTTTGTTTGTGAGAATAAACAAAATAACAGGTATGTTTAAAGACCATAACTACTTCTAAAAGTCATTCTAGGTATGTGTTATGACCAAACATGCACCTATGGATAGCTCAACCTCAAAACTATATTTGATAAAACACTCACTCCTTAGAGTTGATCAAAGGGGTCATTTATTGAGGCATTAGATATGTATTCCTTATAGTGAACTGATTCAAATGATGGTAATCCACACAGATACTGAGGGTACCATCCTCCTTAGTGAAAAGGGCTGGTGAACCCTAAAGTGAAGTGATGGGTCATATACAACAATTAGACTCTAGATCCTCCAACTGATTCTTGCAATCCAAGAGATACATAGGTTTTATAGTAAAAGGAGGAATGGTCACTAGTGCTAATTTGTTAGTAGCTCAATTGAAAATTCAACCTCATGCACAAGAGTTAGACTAGATAAGACTTTGGGACAGACATCCCTGAAATGATTGACTACAAGAGGGATAATAGAAGCTTGTAGCCCTTAATCATCCAGGACAATACTCGATATATGAGCTATCAAATTACGTATCCTTGATTACTCGAGTCTAGTTCCTATAGATTTCACATCCCATTATAACTTATTTACGTTTCCACCACCCTATGGTGATGTAAAAATCATCCTCTTATGATAACAGTCAATATGGGATTGATAGAGATCTATCTATTCTATCTCGATGATTACATCAAATGCTTTCATGTCGAGGACAAAAATATACCACATGAATAGATATCCTCTTATCTCAAGGTGAGAATACTTACAAATATGAAATACCTATGATCGAATACCTAACCTGGTATCAATTTTTATAACACCATATAATTGTTCAGTCATGAGGCCCAGAAATCCCATATCAATATCATATATAAATGAGTTTGATGAATCTATTTAAAAAAATAGATGCAAATATTGAGGATTATAAAATAATACCTCTGACAATAGAATGTTCCTCACCCTTCTCCTCCAGTTTTGGATAGACTATATGTAATTGACATGTACCATGTCCTTGAATTAGTACTGATATTCCCTATACACGCCTTCTCTGCTGGCATTAAGAATCATGTGTCACACTGCCTCTACATCGACAGCCACCAATTCTAGGTTGACTAGTGGTATTCCATATTCCTAACTATCATGATACCTCTAGACTCTCTCCTGCATGTGGAGTAGGCATAGATCCCTTCTTGTTAGGAACTTATGAGATTGTTCTGCATAAGCATTGGATATGCCCCATCCTGATGCAACCTCTTCACTCTAATGGATCATGCATGCACTATTGTTTTGTGTCCCTCAGCTTCCCACACTAGTGATATATGACAAAGATGTGTACATGAGGATCCCGACTTCTAATATTTCCAAGATTAGCATCAAAAGGTCTCTTTCATCCAAAATAATAAGCAATGGAACCTCTTGGTTTCAAACCTCCCAAACTCCCATAATCAATTACCCTAAAATTTTATTCAATAATAATGGTTTGGTTGACAATTTCAAAAATAGTTATAAACCTTAATACATTGACATACAAATAGATGGAATATACATTCCCACCCTCGAATATCCTGGTGGTCATGAGGTCATCACCCGTAAGAGTTGGAGAGAACCACTATATATCAATAAAACATGAAGATTATTTCCTAACAGACATTATCCCCTTCTATTGGTTCTTGAATTATCGAGCACATTCATCCCTAAGAGTATGAAAAATGTAATCATAGAATATCATCTATAAATATTCACATGTCATATCTCTATGCCGATATGCTTAGGTGACAATTTCCATACTCACCTTAAATGATTCACGTAGCATATACGCATAATGATTTATCCTTTGATCTAGAGGTATCTCTAGATTATTAAATATAGAGAGGATTTCTTTGAGTAAAGCCTCAGTAGCATTTAGTCCTCCATCCCTTGAAATGGTGGGAGGATGCTACTGCCAAAATTTTTAAACCTACTCTTCCATACTAGGGGAAGGTCAATTGACACCTTTCATATTCTACATGATAGATAAGAATCCCTCATGGAGCTATTATTTGAATCTCATACCTAGAATAGGGAGATGTAAAATAGGTGACACTGTAGGAGTAATAACTAGTGCTTCAATGACCACCACCTCAGGCGCATGGCTATCTTCTCCTTTCTGGAGTGCGACTAGAGAACATTGTGGTGGCATAATGCTACGATATGAAACACATGACTCAATATATATTTTTGAAATTAAAAATATTACAGATAAAAAACTAGGACTGATATAAATACTTCTTGTAGAAATAATCACCCATCTCTTATAACACTAAAAGCACAGTCTAGATGATATAAGATACAATAATAGCCCATTATAACACAAGGGAAAACCCACTACCTACTACTACGACCAGGTTCAGGTCTATGTCTCAATTTCAGATATCTATAAGATATCTAGTTTTATATTATATGTCCTAATAATTTTTGATTATTTAATATTCAATAATATAAATCAATTTAAAAGGATGAATTAGGAGGATTAAAATTTCATATCAAAAAAGAAAAATACTCCTTATTAACCAAAATATAAAATCCACTTGATCAACACTGTAACATATTCTATACAATGTGAAAAATTGTCTATGGTTCAATGTGGAATAAATGACTACATAACGTGTCTACATTAAACAATTAAGAAAACACTATTAGGTAATGGCATGTAAATTAAGTGAAAATAATGTTATCACTATATAAAGATGTGTCAACATAATTAAATAAATAATCAAGTAATTATCAATATAATATTGAAAAATTCATGTTTAAAATAGAAATGACATGGAATTCTTCATGGTATATTTTTCTGAGGATTCATAATAGTGATGTAGGATCTAATATAAATACATAAATTCAACAGAAAATAGTAGTGAAATCATAAATTATATAATAACAATATCAATAACATAATAACACAAGTGTTTCAGCCATAGGAGAAGTTGTATAAAATATAAATGGAATAATAAATAATTAAAATTTATTTTCCCTGATAATTTGGGTTTCCCATATACATGGGTTAGCTATAACTAGGAAAATAGTTAATTATAAAATACCTTATAACTCAAGAACTCAATTATATCTAAAAATTATTAATAAAATTAAGAAATATTCTCTGATATAACTTCGTAACGTCCTGACCCATGGTACACATAACCTATGCCCCGAGAAAGTGAGTCACATGGCTTCATGCACGCCTCCCATTACGTCAAAGGATGTCGACTACCATTGTGGGTGTAAAGGTTATATGATTGGGGGAATATACCCTCATATCAGAGGGGAATATTAGAAACAACATATAACATAAAACTATTGAATCATAATATAAATAGACAGACCGATAATATAGTAGAATAATAGATAACTATACAATAGATAATAATATAAAAATATATTTATGCATTTTCAGATACATAGATGCATTGAATGATATTAAAAAAATGTTGGGAAGGGACATAAATATAAAAATATAAAAATTATAAAAACATATCCACTATAATATCTACCTATTTCTCATTCCTATACTCATATCTCTTTCTATAAGCAATACATGTTAGCAACCTGTCATTGGAAGCTTTCCCTTACCAAAACCTGATGTAATATAATCTTCTTGGGTACGAAAGGCAACCCGAGTAGAGTGTGAGAGAGAAATATTAGTAGGGAGCCACCATTGGTGTCTACATTTATTCCAATCAGTTCATATAACTAAATATTGTGAAATATTATATTTTTTTTAATAATGACGTTTAAATAAATGACTAACCCCTCAGGTTTTGAAAAGATATATGGAGGCCTGACCTACTAGATCACATGGCCAGAATAGAAGTCCTAACATTCACTATATATCTTTACTAATAATATATATATTGTACTTATATATTAAATGAACCTATAAAAACCAAGTACGTGAAAATGTAAGTTTCCATTTACAAGGAATACTAGTTTTTGGATGGACCAAGAAATAACTTAGACATCTATAACCAATATAATGAAAATATAAGATAATGAAATAGGGTATATGAAATGAATCTCAATAAGAGTGTAAGAGATAATGCACAACACTTTGGATGGTGAGTGATCCATCATGTTATAACTCACATAAAAGGAATTTGGTACTTTTAGCACAACATCCTAATAGTTTCAATGGTGTGAGATGTCTTTCTCAACATCTGATGTTAGGGAAAATTTTAACATCATGCTCAAAAAAACCCTTACCACCATACCATGTCCATTATAAAGGCATAATCATATTCATATAATTTTTAATGAGAAAATATCGGTCAGGTGTCATTTTCACCATGACTATATATATGAATAATGTATAATAATCCAATTAAGCATTTTAGAAGGTATAAAACATAGGAATGGAATTTCCCCACCTATAAAATTTCATTCAAACTATTCATTTCATTTATAGAAAAATCCAATATAAAAAAATTCATTCCATTTAAACCAATTAATTCATTTTAGGAAGATAACCCTTCATTCCAAATCTATACCCTCTAGTTAATCCACAAAATTCATTTATAAATGCATATTCACTTCATAAGTCTCAAGAGTCAGTTGGAAGTGGTTACATGGTCATTTAGTCAATTTCCTACTTAGTAAATTCCATCTATAGGTTGGGACATGAACATGGTAGCTTCCATGTGTCCAATTAAACAATTATAATATTTTTAAACTCTATTTAAATTATAGGATGAAATCTAAATATGAGTTCTGAGCATTTGGAATAATTAACAGCAAGGAAAAAATTAATATGGCACACTCATGGTGTGTCTATAAAGGATTTAAAAATCATCCAAACTATTAAAAATGATTCAATGGACATGTATCATGGTGTGATGATCAATTTTTTATGAAGAGCTCAATTAAAAAGAGATGTTCAGAAAAAGTTGGAATATAACATAAAGACCTAATACTGAGAGTTCAAAATTCATGGGGAAAATGATGATACAAACTACCTCAAGCATATATATTACTCCTCACTCGAGATCGGCAATAGATTTGAAGCGGGTTCGATGAAATTTTTGAAAGGTAAAACACCTTGAAAATAGGAAAAATAGACATTCACCTAAAGATATTGATGTATTCAAAGGAAAACTGAAATTGTAAGGGATTAGATTCAGAAGATCACATCATGGGATACAATTCCTTTGATGGATCGGGAATCATAGACAAGATCATAATGTTATATCAAAGCCTAACTTGAGGTATTTTGGAGCTCATGGATAAAGAAAATCATTAATTTCTCAATAGAAAGAAGATATAAAATACTTAGGGTGTATATAATTCATTATGTTCAAAATAAAATTTTCATTTAAAAAAATTAGGTCTTAAGGTTTTTTCATAGAGTTGGAGAAACTATGCACCAATAGTGCACCATTCAATATTATAGAGGGGGACACTTCACAGTTAGGCACACAATTTATCTAACTATATTGAAACCCTGAATAATAGATCTATCCTAATACACTACAACACTTCATTTCCCTATGCCTGGGGTCACGTGATTGAAAAAAAACATGCATCCCCTTGGTCTCCACTTTTTGGAACCATGTGGATTCTATGAAATTGTGCGGGTTTGGTGGAACAATTCCTATAACCATAAAACCTGGTGTTTTATTCCCATTCCAAGGATTCATGCTCCAAATGAGATCTAGATTTACTAGAAATCCCCTTTACATGTTTTGGTATCAATATTAGGTTTATTTAAAGTAACTTAATATTAAAAATAAAAAAATACATATCTTTATTAAAGGATGAGTCATTAGAATATATTGAGTCCTTTAGAATCATTATTGTTGTGATGGAATGAAAAGATATATTGATGATTTTATTGGGATATGTTTCACATGTAAATAGGTTAAAGTACAAAAACATTATCTAAGAGGGTTTTTTTATGGTTTTCCACCACCAGAGTGGACATGAGAAAATATATCAATGAATTTTGTAGTGGATTTTCCAAAGAAATATTATAGTAATAATGTTATTTCATTTATTGTTTAATGACTAACTAAATCTATATATTTTATTCCCATTAAATATAATATTTATTTGGATGAACATTCTTTACCATATCTCAAGGAGATATTCAATTTAAATGGAGTTACCTTCTATATTTTATTTGATTAGGTTCCCAGTTTCACTTAAAAAATTTCAAAAGGACATCATAATTCATTGGGAAGTAAATTAAATTTTAGTACAACTTTTTATCCTTAATATGAAGGACAATCTAAATAAAAAATTTAGGCACTAGAAGACATTCTTCATGTGGGTTTTTAGGATTAACAGAGATGTTTAGATTAATAACATTATTTAGTTTAAATTTCTATCAATAAAAGATTAATTTTTAGTTACAAATGGATCCTTTTGAGGTATTATATAGAATTTTGTGATAGAAACTAGCTTTTTTGATAAAGTAGGAGAAATAATGATAATGGGGTTGGATGTGGTAGAGGAAATGGATGATAAATGGAATGTGATTCAGTAACATGTGAGGAAAACCTATAGTAGGTAGAAAATTTATGTGGATAAATAGAGGGAAGACATTTCTTTTAATGTAGTTGATCCTATTTTTCTTAATGTATCTCCATGGAAAAGTGATGTGAGTTTTGGTAAAGAGGTAATGTTAAGTCCTTGTTTCGTTAGGGCATGTAAAATCCTGGAGAAATTTTGATCAATTTAAAACCAAGTGATTTTGCCTCTATTTTTTTCCTAGGTAATCAATATTTTCCATGTTTCGATGTTAAAAATGTATATGCGAGATTCATATATTGTTTTGAGCCTATAAGTAAGCTGTTGGAAGATAACCATTCTGTTGAGGAATATAATATTCCTATTCTTGTCCATAGAAATCTTGTATTGTGGAACAATTTAATTAACCTACAGTTCACAGTCAGGATCCATGTATCACTCATAGGGGGGGTGAATCAGTGATATATTTTTCTTTTCAGGATTCCTAATTTTGGAAACAACCTTCACCTCCTATTAAAGAGTTTCTTCCCTACTGAACACACATAACCACATGAACAGAAGATTTACTAGGTTCACTACTCAATAAGAGTATCTACATCTTTGGTATGGTATGAAATCAATCGAATACCACATAATACACTAGAAAACAATCCTTTTACGTGGAATACAATGAGTAGGATATTGTAACGCCCCGACCCCAGTTACCTAGAGTCGGTGCATTATTGCGTAACATTGGCATGATCATAAAAGATCAAGTCTCTAAAGGCCGATTAGTTTAGTAGTCTTGGAAACACTAGATACATTCATAAATGTTACATTACATCATAAAGTGAAAAACTACAATAACATAGTCTCCATAGTCCGAACCCATATCCCCTTCAGACTATCCCTACAGGATAGTCATAAAATATTTCTTCACATCCTGAGAAAATAAAACATTGAAAGGGGTGAGCTCTGATGCTCAGTAAGGATAACAATATAGCGGAAGCTTTAATAAATAAACATAAACATTTAAGGCAATGTATAACTAAAACAAAATCCTTTTAAACTTAAACTTCATCATAATATGGAAAAAGTAAAATAAAATAATTCCATTTACATATTCACAGGGATATTCTACTGGTCGAATAATCACATGAAATATCAATAACCACTTTCATAATGATGGAATGCATAATGACAGACTATCATAACCGCTGTAGACGCCGGAAAAGTCCGTTGTTCCCAAACGAAGCTCCGGATGCGGAAAGCGAAGTGATATTTGGAGTCGGAAGAACGTTTCGGAGGGCCCGGAGGCCTTGCGCGGAATTTTAGAGGCCCGCGCGCAAAGGTGATGTTCCGCGCGCAAACCCCCCGGGATGCGCGCAATGCGCCGGTCCGGCGCGCAATTTTGCGCGCCGCGGGTCCGCGCGACTCCCTTGCGCGCGCCGCGCCCGATTCCGCGCCCGCGAGAAGAATTTCGCGCTCGCACCCTGGATTCCGCGCCCGGGGTTGCCTATAAATACAAGGCGCCCCCCAACATTTTAAAGGTGGCTGGAAGTTGAAACGTCTCTCGTGCGCGCAATTCAACCCCTTCCGCGCGCAATGACGAACTTCAGGTAACCTCCTTTCTTTCGCGCAAGAAAGCCTCGGGGTCCGCCTTCGCGCGCAATCCCCGCTGGCTCCTTTCATTTGAATAAAAAATCACCCTAAGGCCTTTGCGCGCAAAAGAACCCGCTTGCGCGCAATTGCCCCCGGGGTGCGCGCAATCCGGCCTGATTGCGCGCACCCCCCCTCTTTCAAGTGGCCATTCATTAGAGAATGAGCCGTTGCCCCCGCGCGCTATCCGAAGCCCGGTGTGAGCAATCTCAAGCATCCGCGCGCAAGGCGCTGGCCCAATTGCGCGCCAGCCGCCCCGATTGCGCGCCGGCCCGCAGTATTGCGCGCAAAGCTTCCTTTTTGCGCGCAATCTGCCAGGGTCGTCCCCCTTGACCCCCTGAGGGTACCCGTCTGCGTGGCGCCCGATGATCCTCATCCTGGGCGCCCGAACCGTGCGCTGTCTTCCCGTGCAGCCTTCCAGGCTCGTGCGAAGTGACGCGGACCCATCGTCTGGCAACCTATGCCCAGCATGACGTTAAACTGCGCATTCGTCCCGCATGACGTTAAACTGTGCATACGTCCCGCATGACGTTAAACTGCATATTCGTCCCGCATGACGTTAAACTGCGCATACGTCCAGCATGACGTTAAACTGCATATTCGTCCAGCATGACGTTAAACTGCCCATCCGTCCAAGCTGCACGACGTTAAACTGCCTAGCCCCCATCGTCCGCGCTGCAAGACGTTAAACTGCCAAGTGCTTCGTCCTCAACACATGACGTTAAACTGTACTTCGTCCGGCAAGACGTTAAACCGTCCGCTTCGTCCTCAACACATGACGTTAAACTGTACTTCGTCCGGCAAGACGTTAAACCGTCCGCTTCGTCCTCAACACACGACGTTAAACTGTACTTCGTCCGGCAAGACGTTAAACCGTCCGCAACCTGATCCCGTGCTCCGCACGCAGGGTCCCCCCGGTTTGGATGTGGCCCCCACCCGCTCGTCTCTGCAGGGATGTCGGGATTGTCCCCCTTTTGGGACGATTTAATGGGAGTGGCTTTTCCCTACGGGGGCAGGGTATTACAAACCCCTAGTTCCTCGTGGGAGGCTGCACATGTGTATCTCCATTGCGCCTCCCCACTGCCGAAGCCAGTAGAGGGTCTGACTGGGATCGAGGTGTCTTCCGCTTTCGGTCCAAGTCCCTTCCAACTGAGTTTTGCAGCATCCGGGCTGCCCCAAGTGCGTAAGTCCTGACAGAATGAACTACGTGGACTTTGATCCCTGTCTTCTATACAGGGTACGTAGGAAGCCTCCCTGAGGTCCAAGCCCACCACCTGGTCGTCCCGGTCGTATTTACGTCGGTTCGTCCATCAGTGGACCCCTCCAGGGTTCACGCTTGCGTTGATTCACCTATGAATCCGCCCCTGTGGGAGACTGCCCGTGTGTATCTCCACGGTGCCTCCCCACAGCCCCCCTTTTCCATTCTCCTTTTATCGTCCAGCATGACGTGAAACTGTGATCCACCCGGCCGTTCCATCCCCCTCTGTGCGAGGTGGTTCGGTTCAATCCTCCGCCCGGCGGCCTAGACCTCTTCGTGAGTCGGCTTGCCGACGTCCAGCATGACGTTAAACTGTATGCCCGAACTACGTTGACTTTGATCCGTGTTAACGCGCGGTACGTAGGAAGCCCCTCTGGGGTCCAAGCTCTTTACTCCATCATCCATCCTGATCCTTACCCGGGCCGCCACATCCCGGTGGGGTCATGCCACTTCACTCCACTCCACGTTACTTGGGAAGCCGCCCATGTGCTGGCCCCAGCGTCGGAGGTTCCCCGCAAGGGGTTCCGTCATCTGATCCACTTTTCGTGTTGATCGGTCCGATGCCGTCCCCGCTGGACGTTAAACTCGCGGCATACCCCGTGTTAAACACGGGAAGCTGAGGAAAACCTCAGGTGACGCAGTTCCCCGCACCTAGTACGGGATGCCTCAGGCCATTATGCCTTCGAGAAGCCCTATTAGGGACGGAAGACAGATGTGCAGAGCCGCAGTGTTACGACACGCCCCCAGCACCCAGAGCCACCCGGCCTTCTCACCGCAGGTTGCTGCCCCGCCCAGACTCCTTGGAACGTCCGGGCGGAAGCAGCGTAATTAACCGTTGTCCATGAAGATATGGCGCCGGGAACGAGATTCACGAACATTCTTAAGTCTATGAGGGAGACCCGGATTAGGCGACAAGTTCCGAGGAGACGTCCAAGGAAGGAGGAGCCGACATCCCATCATCCCGGTTTCGATCAAGGAGCAGACGCCCCTGAATAAGGGACGGATGCCGCCCGCCCTTGGAAAGCGGGACTGCGGGACCACAAGCCGCGCGCCCATCCCCTCGGGTTGACGGGTGCACGCGCGAACGCGTCCTGGCGGAACAGCGTAACCCGACGCACATCCGCACCGAAACAACCGCGTATCCAAGTCCTCGTGCCAAGACTACAAATAATATTTTCTCAAGGCCTCGTTACAAGACACTAGTTTGTCTCATGAGACATGTCGATGCATCGAGAAGCTATAGCGGGCTCCACCCGTCACTTATTAAGTCCAATGCATTACTCATATGAATAGTTTTAAGCATATCATAAACCATAAAATAATCATGTCACATAAAACATGCATAAAGGAAACATAACATTTCCACATTTCAATCACAAGATCTCAATACAACACATTGATATAATAAAATACACTTTCAAAACCATTTTCAATACCAAAATAAAAGAAAATTAAAACTTGGTATTTATTTTTCATTTAAAAAAAATTATGGCTTGTAGAGGAAGCCGAAACTAAAATAATGGTCACGGCGGCGGAGAAGTCGTTGTCGCCACATACATACAATAAGAAAAACATTCCTTTTTTCATTTATTAAAACACTTCGTATAAAAATATTCCTTTTGAATAAGCATAAAAGTCAAAGGGGTTTATACACCATATAAATGAAACTTGTGTATAAAACAAAATATGCCTCAATAAATGTAGATAGAGATGAAGTCCCTTACAAAGATCATTTTTAAATAAAATTGATCTATTATGTTTATTCACTATAAGTACACATAAATAAAGTAAAAATACAAGATAGGACATAATAATATCATGACATAATTTGAAAGTTGGAGATTAACCCAAAGAACGAAAATTGGGTTAAGAAGTTTCCTTACCTCGTGTCCGACTTGACTCGATCGTTCTTTAAACTCCTGGATAATAAACTAGAGTTAATTTATACTTTCTTAAGAACCTTTTTCATGTTCATTATTACTTTTATATCACTTATTACCATGTTATGAACATTATGTAATTATTTAAGTTAATAATGATCATTTTGTCGATCTTTGGTACTTAAGTCAAAAATAAAATTCTTATAATTACAAGTTGTTCATGTGGTAAAATATCCATTATATCCAGAATTATATTAATGATTTAGATATCATATATATCATATATATCCATTATATACATGCATTTATAATATTACATAACATTTAGAGGTAAGAAATGAAATGCACCGTTCATGGAGATGGTAAGCCGTACATACGCATGAATGCTACATTCATTTCTATTTCATATTTAATGGAATGAAATAATAATGATATAAAGGTATATTATAATTCCAGTATAATATAATATATAATATTATTTACTCCATCCTTTATACATCCCACATATGTCATTAACTATTCAAATCACTTTGAGGGGGCGGTAGTCCGCACTTCCTAAAATGAAATTATCGCGTTTACCCATAATGGAAATCATAAAGGTATGCCATAAATGAAAAATAAAAAATCATAAGGAAAACAAAAACATAATATATATCATATATAAAAATAGTTTCATCATAATGGCCACCATGAGAGGTGTTAAATGATTATTGAACAATCATCGTTTCGTGAGGCAGTAATTCACCACCCACAGAAACAGTATGTTCTTTAACCATTATATGAAGGTGTGTGTAAGTGTAAATAAAATAATTCTCATAAAAACATCCAAATATATTTAGGATACTGTTTTTTTTTGAAAAATAAAGTAATAAAAATATTTTAGGGGGTTGGAGAAGCAAAATAAAAAAAAGAACACAATAGAAGACATTACCTTAAAATCGGGTAACTCTTTTTGATTTGAGCCAAAGGCTTCCTTGGGAAGACTTCTGCCCAATGTGAGGCTTCTAAGAGTAAGATAGTAAAGTTGGGAGAGTATTTGGGCAGAGGTCGGCCGATCCAAATGGCTTGGAATGTGTGAATAAGGTGGTAGAGGTGGGGGCCTTTTATAAGAGGAGAGGAGGGGCATTCTTGGAAAGTCATGAAATGGTACTTTATTATATAATGAGTTTCAGATTTTAAAGGTACCAAATTTATATATTTGAAGGTTAAGGTGATAATTGTTCAAAATATACTCACCCAATATGTTTTTGACATGTTTAAGTCTTATATTTTACATTATCTTTTCAATTTATTGAAATCGTTAGATAATGAGGTAATCGCTGCATCATCATGGTGTCATAATAAATTTAATTTATTTAATGTCTAAAAATTATAAAAATATTTCCATGATGTAGGAAATCGTTTTATATTTCTAATGAATATTTATAGTCTAAATTTTAACATATATAACCCCATGTAATAATTATTTTAGTAAAACAACACATGTTTGTGTCAATTTTATTTTTACTTTAAATAAAAAGTTATTAATGTCATTTTCTTACCCAAGTGGATCCATGGGGTCCCCAAGTTGACCCATGGATTGTCTCGGTTGGCGATGACTCATCCAATAATGGTAGGACAAGTGTAATGTAATTTTCATGTTTTTATAATGTCATTTTTACCTTAAATTCCATTAATTACCTTTAATCGTGATTAATTAAACTTAAAAGTTACTATTCACCAAAATATTATTTTAATCCCATTGAACCACATTTTAATTCCTAATGACAACCATGTATGTCGGATTTTTGAAAATAAAATCACAGAAGTGGTAATGTTTCATTTAAACAAAAAAATCAGTTTTTTAACTACCACTTAGTGGTTTCACTATTCATCAAAAATTGAAGTTTTTCAAAACAATGCCAAAATTTCACCCTAAGATATAATTGATATTCCGAATTCAAAAATGATGTCTATTTTACAAAATTAAAAACATATAAGTTTCATTACTTAATTTTTTAATTAATTCCCATTGTCACAACAAATAGCGTGTTTTTAAGAAACAATATATATCAAAAGATTGACAATTGTTTATGTCCAATTTCAAAGTGAAAGTAATTATAATGACCACCATTGGATAAAATGGTAAAAATATATTCTAATTATACTTTAAAACCACTCTATAGTATAATTTATCACTATAATTTATTTTTATTAAAAAAGTTGTTTTTAAGTATTTTTCACTATTCATAAAAATTTGAAGTTCTCAGAAAAATACCATAAATTCAACATAGAATAATTTCGATATTCTGAATCCACAAATGAAGTCCATTTTGAAATATAAAATATATATAATTTCAAAAAAGTGGGTATTACTATTCATAATGACTATTTTGATTGGTCGCGGTGTGTTAGAATCTCGAACTTGCGTACAATGCAAGCTATTGCATTATTGAAAGAGAAGCGTATCGTGGAAGCTCGGGGTTTTACATTCTCTCATCCTTCAATAAATTGCGTCCTCGCAATTTGTAATTTTTCTTTTAAAATAAAAGGTTGAAAATAGAAAATACCTTTGTGGAAAACCCACATCGGAAATAAGGTTAATAAAATTTAGCCTTAATAAGAGGGAAAGGGAAATGAAAAAGTCACCACCAAATTATGATCTCGATAAGGAGAACATTGGTGGAAATTAGAGACATATAATTGAAGGAAAAACGTAATTATTTTTTAGGAGTGATTGAGGTCATCAATCACAAACAAGTGTAAAATTGAGGGCCTCAAAGCCTTCAATCTATGTTGATTTGAAATATTAGCAGTTGAACAAGACATAAGGTATTAGGATAACACATTTTTTATTTTAATATCCCTTTACTAAAGTTTAATAATTAATTTATTCATAGAATAATAGATAGGTATATATATATATTTATGCTTGACAAGTAGAGTTTCAACCTTCAACCAATTTCTACCACAAACTCATCTTTAAATCAAAAAGATAATAGAACTCCAAAATATTATATTTATCCTAATCGTACAGGGTTCAAAATATTGACACATACCATTTAGATTAGGAAAACTATTTTTTATTAACCAGGTACTTGCTTTAGGCTAGTGGTAGGTAATAAAGGCCTGTCACACTATGGTTGTGGGTTCGATTCCTACAGCTTTGTCCGACACGACGGGTTATCCCTCGACCTACAGGTTGTCATTTTCCTAAAACTATAGTATTATAATATTCCAAAAATAATACTCAGAAATGTTTTAAACTTAAACAATACTATCCAAGGTTCAACTTAATCCATTCCAACCTTTACAGTTATCCAAAATACTTCTGTCTAACTCACAGTCCAAATTTTATAAGGATGGTAAACATAATGAAGATCCTTTTTTCCACATAACAACATGTGAAAACCTTCATCCTGTATTCTTTTAAAACACTACAACATCCGAAATTACCATAAATCCTTGTTGATTACATTCATGATCCCTTATTCCTTATATAATACTAGATATAATCCTTCAATCCAAAAATGTATACAAATAATTAATCAGTTTCAAGAAAGTTAAGAATATCCAATATAATTTATCCAAATCAATCATGTATTATTCCAAAATAACTATCTCGGTATCAGAACCATATTATGGATTATCTTTCTCTCAAACATATATTTTCAAAAAAATTTACCTGTTGTGGAGTCACTTTTCTTGGTTCCACACAATCTCAAGTCCTTGATGAAATAGTACTGCAGTACAATCCATATATACTCCATAATTATTATAACCAGTACATAATTGATACAAAATTCAAATGAAAAAATTATTTAATAACAACATAAGAACTCTAATCATTCCTTCTCATCTGTGGTAGTATCATAACTTGATTATTATCTAATAACATCATTTGGGGCATACTCTGATGATTTGGACATTGGTTTGGGTAGTGTCCCCACTCCTTGCAGATGAAGCATTGTACATTTGAAACCATTTTCTTACCCTTGCAGTCACGCACTTGGTTTCCTTTTTCTCCACAATTATAACAAACTCTCATTCCCTTCAGGCAATTTCCAAGGTGTTTCTTCCCATAATTATCACATATTAGAAGTTTATTCTTTTCCATCGTCCCTTTATCCATCATTATCTCTTCCATTCTTTTCTTCTCTTTCTTCCCTTCAAAGCCATAAGACTCGGAGAATTATTTACTTATCTTATTAACACATGATACAATTTCTTCATATGTTGAGAACACATGGGAGACTATTTCCATTCTAAATGTTGGATTAATACTGTGAAATATATGATCCTTCTTACTCTTTTGATCATACGTATTGATGGAGTTCACATTCCTTCTACTGGGCGCCATTTCTATACAATGGCATAAACTAGGTTAGTTTATGAATTGCAATGAATAATTCCAAACATGTAAAATACTTAATGTAAATTGTATGGTTTATGGATATAATCCATAATCATAAAAAATGATTTCTTTGAGGAAGTATATACTCATAAACCCTTCATAATGGTTTGTAAAAAAATGAAAATTATCCTAAGCATATCCCTCAGGAGTGTCGTAACCAAGAGTGCAGCAAGGCCCGTTGTCATGCACCAGTTCCTGTTTGAGTCTTGCTCAAAGTGGTGTTTTCGGGTTTTACCCCTAGGTACATCTGTTCCATAGCCGCCTCTCCCGGCTCGTATCCAGATAGGGATGTATTGCTCGTAAAACTCACAAAATCTCAATAATACCAAAATTCTTGGAAGTTCTTCTATAATAATCCTCAAAGTCTATATTAGGGATATGTGCTCTAATCAGAGTTTATCTAAATCTAGATTCCAAGGTTAATACTAAACTGCCTTTGATACCAACTATAACGCTCCGACCCCAGTTACCTGGAGTTGGTGCATTATTGCGTAACATTGGAATGATCATAAAAGATCAAGTCTTGAAATACCGATTAGTTTAGTAGCCTTGGAAACACTAGATACATTCATAAATGTTACATTACATCATAAAGTGAAAAACTAAAATAACATAGTCTCTATAGTCCACACCCATATCCGCTTCAGACTATCCCTACAGGTCAGTCATAAAATACTTCTTCACATCCTGAGAAAAAAAACATGGAAAGGGGTGAGCTTTGATGCTCAGTAAGGATAACAATATAGCGATGATTTCATAAATAAACATAAACATTTAAGGCAATGTATAACTAAAACAAAAGCCTTTTAAAATTTAACTTCATCATAATATGGAAAAAGTAAAATGAAATAACGCCATTTACTTATTCACATGGATATTCTACTGGTCGAATAATCACAAGCAATATCAATAACCACTTTCATAATGATGGAATGCATAATGCCAGACTATCATAACCACATAGCCACGTCCTCATTCCAAGACTACAAATAAGATTTTGTCAAGGCATATTGCCAAGACACTAGTTTGTCTCATGAGACCTGACGATGCATCGAGGAGCTATAGCAGGCTCCACCCGTCACTTATTAAGTCCAATTCATTTCTCATATGAATAGGTTTAAACATATCATAAATCATAACATAATCATGTCACATAAAACATGCATAAAGGAAACATAAAATTTCCAAATTTCAATCACAAGATATCAATAAAACACATTGATATAATAAAAAACACTTTCAAAACCATTTTCAATACCAAAATAAAAGAAAATTAAAACTTGGTATTTATTTTTCATTTAAAAAAAATATGGTTTGTAGAGGAAGCCGAAACTCAAATAATGGTCACGGTGGTGGAGAAGTCGTTGTTGCCACATACATACAACACAAAAAACATTCCTTTTTTTCATTTAGTAAAATGCTTCGTATAAAAATATTCCTTTTGAATAAAGGTAAAAGTCAAAGGGGTTTATACACCGTATAAAAGAAATTTGTGTATAAAACAAAATATGCCTTAATGAGTGGAGATTGAGATGAAGTCCATTACAAAGATCATTTTTAAATAAAATTGATCTATTATGTGTATTCACTATAAGTACACATAAGGAAACTACTAATACAAGATAGGACATAATAATATCATGACATAATTTGAAAGTATGAGATTAACCCAAAGAACAAAAATTGGGTTATGAAGTTCCTTTACCTCGTGTCCGACTTGACTCGATCGTTTTTTAACCTCCTGGATAATAAACTAGAGTTAATTTATACTTTCTTAAGAACCTTTTTCATGTTCATTATTCCTTTTATATCACTTATTTCCATGTTACTAACATTATGTAATTATTTAAGTTAATAACGGTCATTTTGTCGATCTTTGGTACTTGAGTCAAAAATAAACTTCTTATAATTACAAGTTGTTCATGTGGTGAAATATCCATTATATTAAGAATTATATTAATGATGTAGATATCATATATATCATATATATCCAGTATATACATGCATTTATAATATTACATAACATTTATTGGTAAGAAATGAAATGCACCGTTCATGGAGACAGTAAGTCGTACATATGCAAGAACACTACTTTCATTTCTATTTCTTATTTAATGGAATGAAATCATAATGATATAAAGGTATATTATAATTCCAGTATAATATAATATATAATATCATTTACTCCATCCTTTATACATCCCACATATGGAATTAATGATTCAAATCACTTTAAGGGGGCGGTAGTCCGCACTTCCTAAAATGAAATTATCGCGTTTACCCATAATGGAAATCATAAAGGTATGACATAAATGAAAAATACAGAATAATAAGATAAAAAACATAATATATATCATATATAAAAATAGTTTCATCATAATGGCCACCATTAGAGGTGTTAAAAGAAAATTGAACTATCATCGTTTCGTGATGCAGTAATTCGCCACCCATAGAAACAGTATGTTCATTAACCATTAGACGAAGGTGTGTGTAAGTGTAAAAAAAATAATTCTCATAAAAACATCCAAATATATTGAGGATGATGTTTTTGTCACAAAATAAAGTAATAAAAAGATTTTAGGGGGTTGGAGAAGCAATATAAAACAAAAGAACACAAGAGAAGACATTACCTTAAAATCGGGTAACTCTTTTTGATTTGAGCCAAAGGCTTCCTTGGGAAGACTTATGCCCAAAGTGAGGATTTTAAGAGTAATATAGGGAAGTTTGGAGAGTATTTGGGAAGATTTTGGCTGAGCCAAATGGCTTGGAAGGTGTGAATAAGGTGGTAGAGGTGGGGGCCTTTATAAGAGGAGAGGAGGGACACTCTTGAAAAGTCATGAAATGTTACTTTATTATATAATGAGTTTCGGATTTTAAAAGTCCCACACTTATATATTTAGAGGATATAATGATAAGGGTTAGAAATATACTCATCCAATAGGTGTTTGACATGTGTACATCTTAGATTTTACATTATATTTTCATTTTATTTAAATCGTTCATTAATGAGGTAATCGCTGCATCATCATGGTGTCATAATAAAATTAATTTATTTAATGCCTAAAAATTATATAAAAATTACCATGATGTAGGAAATATTTTTATATTTCTAATTAATATTTATATTCTAAAATTTAACATATATGAACCCATGTAATAATTGTTTTAGTAAAACAACACATGTTTGTGTCAATTTTATTTTTACTTTAAATAAATAGTTATTAATGTCATTTTCTTACCCCAAGTGGCTCCATGGGGTCCCCAAGTTGACCCATGGATTTTCTTGGTCTGACATGACTCATCCAATAATAGTAGGACATGTGTAAGGGTATTTTCATATTTTTATAATGTCATTTTTACCTTAAATTTCACTAATTATCTTTAATCGCGATTAATTAAACTTAAAATTTACTATTCACCAGAAAATTATTTTAATCCCATTGAACCAAATTTTAATTCATAATGACAACCATGTATGTCGTATTTTTTAAAATCAAATCATAGAAGTGGTAATGTTTCATTTAAACAAAAAATCAGTTTTTTAACAACCACTTAGTGGTTTCACTATTCATCAAAAATTGAAGTTTTTCAGAACAATGCCAAAATTTCACCCTAAGCTATAATTGATATTCCAAATTCAAAAATGATGTGTATTTTAAAAAATTACAAACATATAAGTTGCATCAATTAATTTTATAATTAACTCCCGCTGTCACAACAAATAGCGTGTTTTTAAGAAATAATATATATCAAAAGATTGACAATTGTTTATGTCCAATTTCAAAGTGAAATTAATTATAATGACCACCATTGGATAAAATGGTAAAAATATATTATAATTATACTTATAACCACTCTATATTATAGTTTATCACTATAATTTATTTTGATTAAAAAAAATTTAAGTATTTTTCACTATTCATAAAAATTGGAAGTTCTCAGAAAAATACCAAAAATTCAACATAGGCTAATTTTAATATTCCGAACCCACAAATGAATTCAATTTTGAAATATAAAATATATATAATTTCAAAAAGTGGGTATTACTATTCATAATGGCTATTTTTATTGGTCGCGGTGCGTTAGAATCTTGATCTTGCGTACAATGCAAGCTATTGCATTATTGAAAGAAATGCGTATCGTGGAAGCTCGGGGTGTTACAAATATGATCTTACACTCGTGTAACACTTTGAAAAAAAATCAAATAGTTCATGTGCTCCCTATTAGAACCAATAGCGTAAAACAATGTTTCTGTGCTTCTTGATGAACTTTCACAAATCAAATCATTCAAAACGATTCTTCACATTTCTACCCAGATGCTGGTAAGAACCGCCTGGTGAAAACAACTCATCTGCCACACCCTTCTTGCATGCCTCCCTACTTGTGCGCCAATGGCTTGCATGACACTCAGCTTGCGCACCTACCTTCTTGTGCACCACTAACTACATTCACTCCACTATTGTGCATAGCTCACATCTTGTGCACCACCTTGGTCTTATACACAACACACTTCTTAAACACAACTCCATATTTGCACTCCTTTTATAACTTTCACGCCACTTCTGCTTTCACACCACTCTTCTTACACGCCACTCATCTTATACACCTCCCTAATTCTGTGCCTTATGAATAACTCCCGACTTCTATGCCACTTTAGCTTACACTTCTCTTTCTACAACTTGCATGAACATAGCACAAATTTTATCTTAATTGTTGAGCCTTCAGAAATGTGGAGGGTAACTGTCTATTTAAAGGAATTTTGGTGAGTTGTGCACCACATACACCTGCGCACTGCTCCAACACATACACACCACTCCATCACTACTGAACGACTTTCTTTCCTTTGTCATATTTTGATAAGATGATATTGAAATATGACTTTCATGCAGCATAAAATTGTGCACCACTTATACTTGCATGCCACTTTTTGACTTTCTTTCCAATCTTTAACTTGAACACCACTTTATTTCCTTTTTCATATTTTGATATGATGATCTTGAAATATAACTTGCGTGCAACATACAATTTCCTACCACTTATACTTGCACACCACTTTTTGACTTGTGTGCCCATGTTTAACTTGCGTACCACTTTATTGCCTTTGTCATATTTTGATTTTATGATATTTAAATATGACTTCAACGCAACATACACTTGCACACAACTTTTTACTTTCCAGACACATTCTTTACTTTGAAAAAAAACACATATTTACCCCCTATACTTTATAATTAATTCATCACAAGTTCTCCATACTCATGATATTTTTGAAATAAAAATCAGAAAAACATCTTCATAGTTTTCAAATGTTTTACAAAGTAAATTGATTTATACTCTTTTGAAAACAAAAGACAACAATCTAAAAAAATAATACTCTTAAATATTCATTCTACATACAACATGTTCCCAAAAATCTCCCCCTTTTGATTTTTTTGTCAACCGAGATTTTAAAATAACTAAACATTGTAACCTCAAGAAATGGATAACAATTCTAAGCCTATGTGAGATAACTCATTGTAGGAAGCAATAATTTTTGACATCCAAAACCATGGTGTCTAAAATAAATGACTATCATGATCATATATATTCATACTTCAAAAAAATATCTTCCATGATTCTACCTCATCATTTTTCACATCATCAATTTTACTAGAATACAAAAACATTGTTTCGTACAACCACTCCAACAAACAGTTAGAATAGTTCACACACATACATGCTGGATTCACATCTTACCCACAACTCCCCCTTTATGCTTGCTTCTATAAGGATATATTTAGGAAACAATTATCCTCCTTGACAACAATATAAAATGGTATGATTAATGTGGGGAAAGGCACATGTACCTCAACCTTGATGAGAAGGAGGTTGGACACCCATGTTCAACCTCAATTTAGCAAATGGTTCATTCAGTAAAGGTATTGTGAATATGTCAGCAACTTGTTCTGATAAAGGAACATACCCCAACTTCAATTCGTTCTTCTCCACCTAATCTTTGATGAAGTGGCACTTGATGTCAATTTTTTTTGAACGATAATGTTGTACCAGATTCCTTGTAAGATTTATTGAATTGTGATTGTCATATCCAAAGAGTAAGGGTTTCTTCACTTCAAAAAAATATCTCTCAACTATATCTTCACCCACATATGTTTGTTAGCATCTTGAGTGGTAGAAACATACTCAACTTCAGCCATGCTAAGTGTCACTTAATTTTGTTTCTTTGTATGCAAAATTACACAACTCTTCCCCAGAAAGAAAACTCTACCAGATGTGGATCTTCTATCATCAACAATTGCTGCCCAATCAGTATCTGAATACCTAAACAAATCAATATTTTTTATGCCATCATACCTTATTGCAAAATTTGTTTTTCCTTTGATATATCTGAGAATCCCCTATCCAGTAATTAAATGTGATTCTTTAAGAGAACTATGAAACCTTGAGCATAAAGAAATAGCATCGAAAATGTCGGGTCTTGAAGTAGTCAAATATAATAAACATCATTTCATCTTTCGAAACTCTTTCTGATCAACTTCATTACCTTCTCCACCTTTAGAAAACCTAGTTCCCAATGAAATTGGTGTGGAGACAAGATTCATATTTTCTTTTCCAAACTTCTACAAAAGTTATTTATAATACTTCTCTTGAAAAATAAAAATGCGGTTCTTCTTTTATAAGATATGTAACCCATTAAAGTATTTCATTTCACCCATCATGGACATCTAAAACAACTTCTTCATCTCATCAGAAAATCATTCACAAGATCTTCCATCATTTCCAGCAAAGATAATTTCATCTACATAAACAATTATAATGAAAGAATACTCTAGGAATTCCTTGATATAAAGATTTTTTTTCAACTCTCCCTTTCTTGAAACTCATATTCCTTAATAAAGGATCCATTTTGGAATACCATGCCCTTGGAGCTGGTTTTTATCCACATAAGGCTTTCTTCAGCTTACACAAATAAATTTTATCTTTCCTAACAACAAAGCCACCATGTTGATCTATGTAAACTCCATTATCATGATTTCCATTAAGAAATGTGGACTTCACGTCCATTTGAAATTTTTTTAACCTCGTTGTGCAACAATAGCAAGAAAAATTCAAATTGTTAACAAGTAATCCACTAGAGAAAAATTACAATCAAAATCAACACCTTCAATTTGTGAGTATCCTTTTCAAAATAGTGTTTCCCTATTTCTTATCACTTCACCTTCTTCATTAATCTTGTTCTAGAAAACCCATTTTGTACAAGAAATTTTTTTTCATTCGTCTTGGGTACGAGTTCCCAAGTATCATTCTTTTTCATTTGATGAAGCTCTTCATTAATAGACTGAATCCATTCTAGATGCTCAAAATCTTCATTCAGATCATTTGGATCTAATTTTGATTACAGAGAAGTATGTATAACAACATTTTATGTTCTTATTGTTTGAACCCACTAATGTTGATCACCAATAATGTTCTGAGCCTCCACTTTCTTCCTCATTCTAAGATAGGCTATTCGAATTTCATCCGCATCACTTGAAATTGTTGACTATGATTCTTTTTTTTGGGTAGGATTACCACTATTTGTAGCATTATTAGAATAATTAACAAGATATTTCTTATCCTCTTAAAACACTACATTGGAAAAAGTATTCTTTTTTTTCTAAACATTTTAAACAACTTTCACATCAGCAGAATCAAAGATTTTTTCTGTTTGTTTGATGAGACATCTGTATCCTCTTTCTTCTAGAGAATAGCCAATAAAAATTCCATAATCTCCTCTTTGTTCAAAATTTTCAAGGTTTCCACAATTTTTTATGATGCATGGACTCCCAAAAACTCTTAAGTGTTTCAAACGTAGAGTTTTCTCATAAAAAATTTCATATGGAGTCATATCCAAATTTGGCCTGTAGAAACATCAATTCTGAATATATACTAAAGTACTCATTTCTTGCCACCAATAATAATGAGAGAGATCATGTTCAAGTAGCATAGTTCGACCCATATCTACCAGAATTCTATTTTTCATTTCTGCAACCCCATTTTGTTGAGGTGTGTATGGAGAACTGAAATCATTCTGAATTACATGTTTCTCGCAGTAACTTTCAAACTCTTCATTATTATACTTTCCACCATTATCAGTTCTCAAATTATTCACTGAATACTCACATTTCTTCTCTTATTTCCTCCTAAAACTCTTAAAAAATTTCATAGCGTCTAACTTATGTATCATGTACATAACACAAGTAATGCGAGTAAAGTCATGCAGGAAAATAATGAAGTACTTATCTCTATTTGTTTATTGCTTCCTCATTGGTCAACATATATCAGAATGTATAAGTTCCATGAGTTTTTTTGAATGAATTCCAACTCTCTAATGCATAGAGTTTGTAATCATCCCCTTTTCACAAATATTGCAATGCCAATATCTTATTATTGTTAAATCAAGAACATCTCAGACACTGTCTCACGTTGAAAACTAGCACATGTTTCCCCGACACATATATCCCATCGTTTTATGCCCTAACTTATTTTCATCCACCATTCCCGTGTAATAAGAGTTCTGTACATCATTAACATGGAATAAGTTCCCTTTTGTAATTTTTACTCTTATAACTACCATTCAATAATTTTCATTATTCACAAAAAACTATATTTTTTGAAGATAAATTTTTTTCCTCAGAATAGTATTGTGAAACACTTAGAATATTATTTTTGGACCCATCAACAAATAATGTTTTCATATATTTCATTTTTTCTTTCCTGAAGATGGCTGATCTAACAACTTTGATCCTCAGAGATCCCTCATTTCCAAATGTAGTTGTTCCTTCTTTGAATCCTTTCATATTCTTCAAAAACATTAAGTCTCTTTACATTTGAGAAGAACACCCACTATCTAGAATCCATGGATGTTCTCCTTTTGTAGAATTCAAGGTGGCTTCAACATGAAGTGATTTTTGTTCTTCCTTTTCATTATTTACATCCATCTTGTGAGATTTGTGAAGAACCTTTTATTGTGCTAGAAACAAAAATAGACATCCCTTAAAAATATTTCTAGGATGTTTACATCTTTCAAAAATATTTTCCAATGGTTGGAACATGTTTTCAACATTCACACCATCCTTCTTAGATTTCTTCTAAACTTCTATCTCATACTTCCCTTTTTGAGAGGATTGAATCCCCCTAAAATGTTGTCTTCCATAACTTATGGATAGTAGTAATTTATTTAATTGAACCAAAACATGTTTGTAGTGTGTCATAATCCACCACAATACCAGCAGTGACCAAAGAATGAATATTTTCCTTTTAAACTTTTATACTAAGCGGATTTGTGAACATGCTTCTCAACAACCTTCTTGTTTTTAATCGTAAATTTATTCTTCAGGTAATATTTCAATTAAAACTTATCAGAACAAGAAGTATTAGAAATCTTTTTGGACTCAAGATTATTATATACTTCTGATTTTTCAGAATTACTAATATTGGACACATACATATCCTTTCCAGCTTTGTTCATATCAGAACCAGTTCTTTCGTTCCTCTCAACCTTTGGATGTAACTTATGAAGATCCTTTATTGGTTCATTCTAACAAGAAAATTCACCAAATTCTGAGATAGTTTGTTTGAAACTGATATTTATTTCTTTATATTTATAAAGTTTCTATTGGATAAGTTCCAACTCTTCTTATTTTTCCCTTTAGCTTTACTTCAAGATGATCATTACGATACTTTACATTCTCAAGAGAATTTCTCAGATCATCAATCTACTTTTACATCTTTATTTTCTCATCAGGAAAAACTTATTGATTGTATAATGTAGAATTTTCTTTCATTAAATTCTTTTTTTCCTTCACAAGCCTTCTGATATTCCACAAACATTCTTTCAACTCTTCTTTTAGATAATATTCATGTTGAGTTTCTTCTTCTTCAGGAATACTACTCCCATAATCTTCATTATTCCATACTTCAATATAGGTATTCTCTCTACCTTTTTTAGAAAGTGATTTCTTAGATTCGTCTTTTCTACTATATTCAAATTAATCTTTAGATAAATTGATTCTTATTTTTTATTTGAATAACTTTTTATCCTTCCTATTTAAAAAATATTTATCTTTGTCAGCTTGTTTCTTCCACGACCTTATTGTCCTTCTATCATCATCATTACCATCTTCTTTATTATTATTTTGAGGATAATTATCTACAACATGACCAATATATATACACTCAAAAAAGTTCAAAGGTAGTTTACCCTTTCATTTCCATGTACTTATTTTCTCATTCTTAGAAAACAATTGTAAAATTTCATCAAAATTTTTACATAACTAATCTTCAGAATGGGATTCACCAGTATCATCTTCAATAAGAGTATTATATGAATTACCTCACTTTACATCCTTGAATGATATTTCTATATCATCTTTTCTTTTTCTCTTCATAGTCTTCTCCCTTCTCATTTCATAAGTAATGAGAGTGCTATGAAAATTATCTAGAGATAATGTTTCAGAGTTCCTATCGTCTGATGAAGGCAATTTATCATCAAACTTGTGGGGAATAATTCTTATGATCTTTTCAACAACTATAGAATACTCCAATGTTTCATTATGAAATCTGATTATACTGAAAATATCATTTATCTTGGTAAAGAAGTCCCCAACAGATTTAGATTCTCCCATTTTCTTATCTTCATACTTCAACCTCCAGATTTCTAGTTTTACCTTCTCATCATTTTTATTTCCTTAATATATGTTTTTTAACTTATCTCAGATTCCTTTAGAAATAGTGACACCTTTCCCTGTTAAAAACTATCTCTGAGAAAAATATGAGAGTAATAAATTTTTAACTCTTCCATCATTCTCAAGATTCTTCTTATCAGCATGTGTAAGAAGAACCAAGTCATCATTAAGAGGAAATCCATCAGTTTTAGTTTTTTGAACATCATACCCAATATACATAAGATAAAAATCATTATACCATTCTAGATATGATAAATCTTTCCATAAAATATAAGAATCCCTTAACTATTCACGCTATTCAGATTTTCCATCTCAAATTGTCTTTAAAACTTTAGAAAAGAAAAAATGAAGGTAACCTTGTTCTGATACCAATTGAAATTCCTAATCAAGATCCAAGTATCCAAGAGAGGGGGAGGGGGTGAATCAGTGATATAATTTTATTTTTATGTTTCCTTCTTTTGGAAACAACCTTCAACTCCTGTTAATGATTTTTTTCCCTATTAAACACACACAACCACAGGAACACAATATTTACAAGGTTCAGTACTCAACAAGAGTAGATACGTCCTTGGTATGGTACAGAAACAATCCAGTACCACACAATCCACTAGAAAAAAAATCCTTTTATGTGGAATAAAATGAGTAGGATTTCCCTTACACTCGTGTAGCACATTGAAAACAATCCAATAGTGCATGTGCTTCCTCTTAGAAAAAATAGGGTAAAACAACGATTCAGTGCTTCTTGATGAACATTCAAAAATCAAATGTTTCAAAAAAGTATTCAATTTCCTACCTAGAACCCGGTATGAACTTCCTCGTTCAAATAGCTTTCATGACACACCCTTCTTGCATGCCTCTCTGCTTGCGTGTCACCTGCTTGTGCGCCACTCAGCATGCATTCCTACCTTCTTGCACGCCACTAACTACTTGTATGCCACTATTGTACACAACTCACAACTGGCGTGCCACCATTGGATTATACACAACACACTTATTGAACAAAACTCATGGCTTGTATGCCTCTAAAAACATGCATGCCACTTATCCTTATATTCCACTCTACTTGCATGCCACTCAGCTTGCGCATCTCCCTACCTGTGTGTTTTATAAATAACTCCCGACTTGTGCACCCCTTTATCTAGCACGCCTCTTTCTACTACTTGCGCAACTAGAGCTCAAATTTTATCTTAAGTGGTGAACCATCATAAATGATAAGGGTAGTCATCTATTTGTGGGAATTTTGGTGACTTGGGTGCCACATAAACTTGTGTGCTGCTCCATCACTTGTGCGCCACTCCATCACTAGCACACCACTTTCTTTCCTTTGTCATATTTTGATAATATCATGTTGAAATATGTCTGGTGTGCAACATACAGATGCACACCACTTATACTTGCATGCCAATATTTAACTTTCATGCCACTTTATTTACTTTTTTATATTTTGATGTGATGTTCTTGAAATATGACTTGTGAAAAACATACACTTGCGTGACACTTAAACTTTAGAACCACTTTTTTACTTGCATGACCATGTTTAAATTGCACACCACTTTATTTTCTTTGTCATATTTTGATGTGACGATCTTGAAATATGACTTGTGTGCAACATACAATTGTGTGCCTCATATACTTTCACTCCACACTTGCATGCCACTTTTGACTTGTGCCCCACTTTCTTTCCTTTTCCAAAAATACTTCACTACTCTCCCTATCATTCATAAGTCATACACCACAAGTTCTCCATACTTATCATATTTGTGAAAAACAAATCAGCAAAGCATCGTCATAGTTTTCAAGTCTCATACAATGTGAATTGATTTATACTCTTTTGACAACAATAGACAACACTCTGCAAAAACCATACTCTTCAAACTTCCTTCTCCATCCAACTTCATCCCAACATAACCATGTTATTGATTTTTTTAAAAACCATATGATTGAAAAATCAACATGGGAGTCTGAAAGTTTTATAAGGTAAAGATATCTCCACTTTTTTAGTTAGCGAATATATGTACAAGGATGTAATTTAAATAAGGGGTAAGAATGTAAAAATATAATTGATGTTTCTATAAATAATTTTGAATTCGTATAAAAATTTTGTAGTTTGATATTATAGATTCATATTGATTATAAAAATATTAGGAAATATGTAATTCAAAAAGGATATAGTTTTATTAATCTTTTTTATTATAAGGTTTTATTTAAAACATTAATTAAAAAATTATTTCATTTAAATTTGGAAAAATAAAATTCATTTTTGAATATAGTATTTAGAAATATCTTATAATGAATTTTTTAAAATATTCTGAAAGGATTGATTTTTTTAGAAAAATTGAAAATAACAAATTTTTAACTCATACTATATTTTATTTTAATGTTTTATTAAGTCAAAATAAATTTTTATTACTTCTAAAATTTAATTTTTCTATTTTTATTTATAATTATTAAATAATGTTTCTATATTTTTTTATATTTTAATTCAGTATAAAAACATTTTATATTTAGAGATATCATTTTTTTTGATTTTTTTTTGTGTTTTCTTAGTTTATTTTAAAATTAAAATTTTCAACTTATGTGTTTTTAATTTTAAAAAATGAGATCATATTTTGAAAATTTTGGTTTTAATTTTGTAAATAGGCCCCATTATTTTTGGTCAACATGAATAATAACCGTAGTTATTTTTATTATCTTGCTAAAGGATAAAATAGGTAATTAAATTTAGAAGTAATATGATATTGATTATAAAATATTCCCAAAACATACTTTGATTTTATTTTATGTGTTAGTTTTTTTATATCCATTCACGATGAAGTGATATGGACTTTATTTTATTTATATTTTTTTATAAACATTATAAAATATTTTTTGAAGAAGAGTAAAAAATATTAGATCGTTTTTTTAATAAATATATTATTTTTCATATAGGTTAAACATAGGTTATATTAGCTTATAAATACTTTTTTGAAATATAAATTAATCATATACTTCATTTTAATTTATTTTTAATATTTAGTGATGAATTAATTACTTCACAAATTTACACAACACAAATGATGTAATAATTGAATTAATGGAAAAATTAATTAAAATATATTAAAAATACAAAAATAAATATTATATGAGATAATAAATGTTATCAAAAAATATACTGGATGGAAATTATATTTTTGAGTATAATAAAATATTTTATTCTGAATTTTACTCTTTAACTTGTGGTTATTAAAATCAAAGTAATAAATTGTTCTAAAATTTTACATTAATGATATATTATAATAAATAATGTTTTATTAAATGATATAAAACTCATAAATATATTTGATTCAGACATGTGATTAATATATTGTTGATATTATAAAAAATAGTCCATTTGAATGGACTTTTCCCATTTATAGTAACTACATTGTCCAATAAAGAGTATACTCAAGTGTTGTCACTGTAACTATGAAAAGGTATAACAAGGGGTTAAAACTAAAGGATAATGGTAAAAATGTGATAAAAGTGTGTATAATTTTTATTTTATGAAATTATTTCCTCTCATACTCATTAACTCTTCTAAATAAATTAGTTGTTATAAATTTTTAATTTGTAATTATTTTTTATTAATTTAACATATTTAGAATCAGAAAGTTCTCATCCACTCACTTATAAAGGTTAACCACTTATTCTAATTTCATCACATATCAAAAGAAAAAGTTTTCTACTAATACCTGAAAAATATAATCATAGAATATCTCACATAATTATAGAGGTATTTTTATGAATTACACCATCCGGATAGGGATTATGGTGTTAATCAAATGAGTTTCTCTAAAGAAGAGGTATAGTTTTTTACAACATGTTTTAGTTTTATTTATTCTTCAAACTCCAGTAAATAAAAAAACCATGAATATATAACAAAAAAATATTATATATAATGAGTCTTTATTATGTTAACGGAAATCCCTATATTAATATCATCTTCCATCATATTGGAAACAAAACCATCATTCATGTGTATGATGAACTCACCTATCATGAATGAATGTACATAATATTCTGTCTCCTTATCTCATGGATAGATAATAATTATTTAATTAAAAATTATATATGATAATAATTATATATTTATAATTATGAAAATAGTATATATTATTTACCTCCATACAGCTCCATTCACTGAAAAATGACAATGTTGTTCGTGCATACATATGTATTTCGAAATCTATAATGAAATGTGACTCCCTTTTCATCCCTACATCACATGTGTGATATAGGTTATCGTATTTAATTATTTAATATTATATTTATGAAATTATTATCATTATATTAATATAATATTATTCTTATTTATAACCATAATGGTCACCGAAAAATGGAAATGTTACTCATGTGTACAGAGGACCTAACATCTCCATGATTGTAATGTAGTTCATTTTTAATAACTGCATTTTTTGGTGTGCATTAAAATTATAATTTATGTATAAAAATTATGAATATTTGAAGATTATTATTTTTTATATTTTATAATTATTAAAAAAATTACCATATTCAATCTACTATAGTTATTTCTATCATATTAGTTGAACATCATCAAAACACCCAATACAAATTTAATTCATTAAGAGATTGTATATAACATGGTATTAAATAAAATAGATCAATAATTAACTTAAAATGTTTCTTAATCTAGTATAATATTTACATATTTTTTTATTTATCATTAAAAATAACATATTTCATGTCTTGGACTCAAGTTAAAAGAAAAATTCACTTAAAACCTCTTTTGAAATGTTAATCTTATTAATTTACAAAATATTTTTTTTCCATGTAATTTTTTCAAAAATTATTGTATAACTGAATTTATATTGAAATAAAATAACTAAAAAGAATATTTTATGTTTCATTATTTCGAATTATTTAAGAAATAATTAATTTTATGAAATATTTGTCTTTCGTTACAAAAGATGAATGAAATTTTTTATTTTACCACATACAATGACAATAAATTTTCCCACCACCATAACCATTATTTTATGTTAGGATTACATTACATGAATTTATTTTTTATTCAAATAAAACCCCTATATCAATTTTTTTTGGAATTTTGTTATTGAAAATGGGGTTTAAAAAAGAAAATAATATTTTGATATCAGAATGAGTTTTATGAATGGGTTTAAAAGAGTTTTTCACATGATTCATTCATGATATAGTCATTTGGAATGGTTTAGGAAGGGTTGGGACCCATTATATCCCACCATTGTGGCTTACATAGAAAATACATTGGGTTCAACTAGATAGTGATTTAATGCATTCGATAATGATTATGTAATAAAGAGAATTATATTGGAATTCTTCTGTATTGTCATTCCAATTATAATTGATAATATAAGGGGTTTTAAGGGTCTTATGATAATGATATACTAAACAAAATTCAATAATATTTTCTATTTTCTAATGATTTTCCATGGAAATCATTTAACATTAAATGGTAAGATAATTATCTTATTAATGTGATAATAATTTACATTCCAATAAAAACATACATTTTTAAGAAATTTTTTATCATGGGGTTTCTTATATTCAATGAACGAAATTATTTCTTCATATTATGTCCCTTGCATTGAATTTTATGCTACTGTTACTTTTTTAAATGTTTTTCATAGGGGTAGAATATTGGTAATGGAAAGGAATAAGTCAGGTCAAATGTTGTGAAGATTGGTCTCGAAAAGATATCATTTTTTTCTTCAAAAGATTTATTTTGTGAAACAATCAATTCTGAATAGATGTGTCAACATTATATATATATAATTTATTTATTTAATAGTTATTATCTAACCCTCTAAAAATTTAAAAATAAATAATATTTAGGAATTTAAGAAATTTAATTCTCAATTAAGGTTACTCAAATATATTATTTTTAAGGATGAATCATAACCAAGTGTATGTTTAACAATGTCATTAATAGACCACTTTTCAGAAATAGTGATCACATTTGATTTCCCATTGTATATTGACTTAATAGGTTACTAACATTTATCAGAATCAATAACATTCGTATTTTAACACCTCTTAGAATAATTCCCGTTCTCCTTTAATTGGAGTCACTAGAGTCGGGTTGTTTCATTCTGTAGATCCTTCCCTCTATTTCAATCATTAGATAACTTCTTCCCATCACATAGGCATTTAGATACCTTGTGACATTATTTTCCACACTTAAACCATTTAATAGTCCCCCTAACGATAATTTGATCATTGTTTCCTTCCAAAAAAATGAGCATAAATGAAATCTTGTAAATTTTTCTCCACAGTTTTAAGTTTTTCCTTTTATTTCCATCATATGTTTACTATGAAAACTAGGGGATTGATTAGTAAGTCAAATATCCATTTCCATATTAATAACACAACAAAGGATTTATTCACTACAACCAATATTCTTATTAAATATATCCCTTAAGAAATATGATTTTTTTCCACTAAATAATCGACCAACTCTACTTTCAGTTTAGATGCTATATCAGAATCATACCACACAAGTATTATAAAATCGTCCGTATAGGTTCAAATAGATTCATCATCGTTATTATTTATCTCATGGAATTATATCACCTTTTTCACTTGAATAATATGAAGATGTTACTTATTGAAAATTAATCTCTCAAAATCTTTCCACTCCATAGAGGCATTTTCATCTTGATGCATCATATTTTTGATAAAATTACAACATTTATCTTCTTTACCTTTCTCACAATAGTTAAAAATATGAAATTTTCATTCCCAAATTAATTTAGAATAGAAAATATATTTTCTAGGGTAGATATCCATTAATCAGAAACTATTTGTTCCCCAAACCCACTAAAAGAAGGTGGATGTTGCCTCAAGAGGGGATCGATAAAATTTTGTTCCCTACTTTGCTCATTTCCAGTTTCATCATGATTCACACCTTGAGAATATTTTCTGTGCATAGAAATGATATTTTTCAATCTATATCACATAACATTTGGTTTCTCAGGGAAAAAATCATTGAATTATCAATCACATAAAACATTAAAATTGTTCCATCAATTTACCAAAAAATCCTACTATAAGAAATAATAATCATAGTGGGGAGGTAGATAATCATGAAAACTAACACATTATATGAATAAACATGCAAACATTATTTTTAGAATATGAAACCATAGGATTTTCTAGGGTCATTAATGATCATAATATGATCAAATACTTCAGGATTTTTTCTAATGTGTTTTTGAATTTTGAAAATAATATCTCATAGGATTATAGAATAAGGTGTGAAATAAGGCTCTTTGTTTTTGCACTAGATGATAATCAATTCAAATACTGATGTGAATTTTTCATATTTGTTACTATAATTGAATTAATTTTTCAATCCATTAATTTATATTTCTTTCTAGGTGTAGAGGGTTCGATAAGATATCACCCAATTAATATTAATTTTTTAATGTATAATGTTCTTATAAAATATTTTAAGGGTTTCTATTAATGAAAATATTCAATTATATTATAAATAATATGAAGACCTAGTGTATGAAATTATTAAGAAACTAGAGACAATTTATTTAAAAAAATATTTCTCCCAACATAACTTATTATAAATGTTTTTAAATGTATATTTACATTATTTATGTTAATATTTAACATTGATAAAAAATATGTTACTAAATATTATCTATGTGTTTGTGTGTGTGTCTATATATATACATAAGAATGTGTAAATAATTATCACATTTTTAAATAAATATTATTATACTATATGAATAATGAATCATTTAATATGTTAAAAATACACATAGATTCATGAGAATATATATATATATATATAATGAAATGCATATACAAATATTTTCATATATATGTACAATATATTTGAAATAATGAATAAAGAATCATTTAAAATAAAAAGTGGGTTTAGTGAAGAAAGTGAACAATATAATGGAGAGATAATATATATAATATAATAGTAAACAAAATATGAAATGTATAAAAGAGGACACCGTGGGATTTAAAAACGAGATTGGAATGATTTGGAGATAGTGTTATTTTAATGAGTATTGGTAAGAGTGATGGGTTTTCGAAATAAATTCTATTTAAAATAAAATATAATGGAAATTTTAGGGTGATTTAGGCTTGTGGGGTGTGAATTATGATGTTTAAAAGGGGGTTAAATTTCATAATAGAGAGATAAATGAATTGAGAGTGATAGTCAAAAGAAAAAAAATTAAAAATTAAAATATGAATATAAACAGGGAAGAGTAGGTACGATGGGGGTGAGGATTTAATTATTGATGGATAAAATAGGTGCCCATTAAAGTAAGAGGTGTTATAAGATATGTTAAAAATCTTAGACGAAAAAACACAAATCATCTAAGTCCCTATACTATATCTCCATCAATATAATTGGATAAAACCACAGTTATATCCATTTAATTTATCTTGATGAATACAAGGTAATCTCATACTTTGTTTTCATAGGTTTCAAGGTCAGTTTTCATATTTAATCAAATCTGAATTTTTAGATTGAAATTATTTAATATGGATATTCAGATGATTATTGCTTCATGTGTGACCTTGTAAATGTTAGTTTAAATCCTGGTTAGGTTTGTGAATTATGGCATGGGATCTAATTTTTCTCACCTAGTGTATCAAATTGTAGGGTATATACTTTTTATTATTTTTTTAATATAGTATATTCAACTTAATAAATATGAAGTAACATTTTAGCTATAATAAAAAGGGAAAATGGATTTGAATCGCATGTTTTTAGATAATTCATTTTTGTGTTGATATTGAGATTATACTCCCTTGGTGCCTCACTAAAATCCATGTCTGTTTGAAGCCATTGTCTGTGTTGATTTTATATGTGTTGGGGAACCATGATTATTATGATTTTTTGGTATCAATTTATACATAATTGGTCAATATATTATATGTGGATAATAAAATGGATACCGAAGGGATTTGTGGCCTATGTGAGAGTTTACATAAATAAACAAGTTGAGTATAATGAAATATCCATTTTAATAATTATAATAATTCTTATGTCTATGTAATGTTTCATGGTGTGTTCATGTTGTTGGGTGGTGATGTGAAGTTGTGATATGAAGGATAATGTGTGTGATAAGTAACCATGTTTTGGGGCTATGAGGTGTAACCATTTTTTAGAATGGTGAAGGGTGGTTGTGATAAGATGTGGATAAGATGAGAATGAGTTTCATTTTGATAGATTCTAAGGTAGTAAGGGAATTAAATTTTAATTTTAAATTTTAATGTAATGGGTTGTAGTGTAAAATTAATGCATCAAATTATAAAAGAAACTGTATTTAATTTGGTTGTTAATAAATTTGAAATTAAAAGGTTGAAATAACAAAGTGAATGGGTTGGTTCAGATAATATGATGAAGTGAATAATAAAAAATTATCTTAAAATGATATGTGTGGATAAATTTTTTTGTTTCATAATGTTTAATAAATGATTTTTTTCTGAATTGGTTGTTAAATGGGAATTCTAGAAATTATATATATTTGATAATGAAAACTGTGAAATGAGAATTCTATCTTGAGATTTTTGTGTGGTGTTTTTCATTTAGGGGTTGCATTAAAAGTGGGTAACATCATGAGTTGTTTAGTACCTTTTTGTGAAACCTAGAGTTAGGATTGAGAGTGGACATTATTAAAAAAATTATATTCCTTGGGATTTATATATGCACCTCACTAGTTTCAATAACCATGGGTTGTTACCCATAAATGTATGGGGGAATTCCATCCCAAAATCCTCATGGTGAGGTTGGATGGAAGGTTTCCACATCTTTCCCACCCTTCTTTCCAGGAAAGGTTGATATGTACAAATTGTAATGGAAAGAATTAAAAACTGCACTATGTTAATTGTTTGATGATATGATTAGGTGGATTATGATTGGGATTGTTTATTGTAGGATGAGGGAATGAGGTTGATGTACCACATGTTCATGATCCCTACTACTTCAGTTTTAGAGATGGTTATGATGTGATGACCTAGGTGTCATTTGGAAAGATATGAGTTTATGTCCTATGATTCTACAGGTGAGAGGATATGTTATTTGGACATAAAATGGGGAGGTTTTATGAAATTATGATATAAAAAATATGTGGGAATTCCAGGAAATATAATGTTGGGGTGTGAGATGAGAGAATCAGTGATAATGTGGTGTATGGAACCATTTATTGATATTCTTATTATTATTTTACTATATTTGGATGTTCTATTTAGTGATAGTGTGATGGTGATAATGGGTTCACTTAGTTAATATGTTTAAGTGTTTTTGGTTCTTCTATTTTATCACTTGTTTATACGTATACTCCTTTCACATGCACATGAGAGACAATAGATGTATTATTTTGTATAATAGAATTATCACCAAAATAATATATAAAATGATTTTCAGGATTCTAAGTGGACTTCATGGACCATCTTGGATATTACAAGCTTGGACAATTGGAGTTTTATTCTGTTTATTCCTAAGTATTTATTTTGTGTTTCATTTATAGACATTAATATGTACCTATTTTATTTATAAATGAAATATAGGATGGTTTGAATTTCGTTATTATATTATGTAGTGGATTTTATTGATCGATGATATCCTCTATCCTGTTCCTATTTATTATAAAGGTAAATTCCTCCCATTATGATATTTTTATACCCTTAATGTGAGTCACTAACTCGGACCCTAATAGAGGTGGGTCTTAGGGGTTCATTATCTCTAATCCTTTATTATCGAACTAGAAAGGGTACCCTTGGAGAGGGGGTCATGACGTAGTGGTAACAAAGGTGATGGTTGAGAGATATGATGGTGTTTAGAGTTATAAAATATGAATATTACATGGGATGGTGAGGCAATAATATAAGTTGATCTTGGATCATTACATACATAATGGAGTACATGTAACATCCCAAATAAGTAATGAATAATAGATATTTTTATCTATGTCTATTAATGATTAATATAGTGTTATAGAGTCTTAAAATGAAAATAAATACAATCTTATGCATGGAATACACTAATATTCTTAAAAGATTGTTTTACTGCCTTTTGATGGCAAACCATTTTTGAATCTATATTTTGACAATTTTATAAACTATGTTTGTCAAAATAAACTTATTCTTTATGATTGGGACATCAAAATTTATTTTGTGTGAATTTTTGGTATTTTTCTGACAATGTTCATTTTTTAATGAATAGTGAAAAATACTGCATTTTACATCAAAACTGCTTTTTAATCTAATTTATTTATATGATTAGATTATCTTTTGAGTTGGTCTTAATGTGTAATATGAATATTTTTTTACCATTTTATCCAATGGTGGTCATTGGAATCAATTTCACTTTGAAATTAGACTTAAACTGGTATCAATCTTTTGATACTTATTGTTTTGTAAAAACACGCTATTTGCTCTGGCAGCGGGAATTAATTATTAAATTAATTAATTTGACTTATATGTATTGAATTTTGTAAAATAGACTTCATTTTTTAATTCAGAATATCAAATATATCTTAGGGTGAATTTTTGGTAATTTTCTGAAAAACTTCAATTTTTGATGAATAGTGAAACCACTAAGTGGTAGTTAAAGAAACTAATTTTTTGTTTAAATGAAACTTTGCAACTTTTGTGTTATGAATTTCAAAAATCCGACATTCATGGTTGTCATTAAGAAGTAAAATGTGGTTCAATGGGATTAAAATAATTTTTTGGTGAATAGTAACTTATTAAGTTTTTAATCGCGATTAGTGGTAATTAGGGTAGTTTAAGGTATAAATAATGCTTTAATAATATGAAATGACCTAGAAACATGTCCCAACCTTATTGGTTGTGTCATGGCCGACCAAGACAAGCCATGGATCAACTTGGGGACCCCATGGATCCACTTTTGTTGGGAAATGACAAAAATAACTTTTTATTTAATGTAAAAGTAAAAATGACACAAACATAATATGTTTTACGAAAACAATTTTTACATGGGGTTATAAAGATCAGATTTTTGATTATAAATAGTCATTGGAAATATAAAAATATTTCCTACATCATAGTATTTTTTTATAATTTTTATACATTAAATAAATTTAATTATTTATGACATAATAATGATGCAGTGATGACATCAATATTTGACGGTTTAAATAAAATGGAAAGATAATGAAAAATCTATGAACTACACATGTCCAAAACCAATTGGATAAGTGGATGTCGAACCCTTATCACCTTATCCACGAATTATATCAATGTGGGACCTTTTAAAACCGAAACACATTTTCAAATAAAGTAATATTTCTCTACTTTCCAAAAGTGCCCCTCCTCTCCTCTTATAAAAGGCCCCCACCTCTACCTCATTTCACACACTCCTCAAGCCTTTGGCTCGGCCAACCCCTGACCATTTAATCTCTCCACATCCCTCTACCCATCCTAGAGGATTCCCTTTGGGCAGAATCCTTTCAAAGGAAGCCTTTAGGCTCAAATCAAAAGGAGTTACATTTTTAAAGGTAATTCATTCTCTCATGTTAATTTGTTTTATTTTGCTTCTCCAACCCCCTAAACTCTTTTTATTTACTTATTTTGTAACAACACCAGTATCTTAAATATACTAGGATGTTTTTATAATATTTATTTGAGCTACACTCTCACACAACTACATCAAATGGTTAAAGAACATACGGTTTCCGTGGATGGCGAAATTCTGCCTCCCGAAACGATGATTGTTCAATACTCATTTAACACCTTCAAAGGTGTCCATTATGATGTCACTATTTTTATATATGATATATAATATGTGTTGGTAGGATTGGTTTACTCAAGAGTGGGGTGAATTGAGTACCAATTAAAATTTCTGTATTTTAAAAACAGTGTCTTAAAGACCCCCAAATAAAATAATAAATTAAACTGTAGTGAATTTATATTAAAGTAGAGGTTCTGTCAGATTCTCAAGGGATTGATTAATTCCCAGTTAATCAACACAGGAGTGTGTGATTATCTTTTGAAACTAACTTACTAATCTACACTTAACATAAACACTTGCTAATTTAATTACCAAAGTAACTTTAAAAACAGTTTTGGTTTTAAAGTGATTAGCAGCGGAATAAAACTTTGAAAGAGATGGCACAACAGATGTAACCAAGAGGTTCAGTCTCAAGCCGAGACTTAGTCCTCTCAAAAGTTTATATAAAAATGATCCACACCCTGGATCGGGGTTCAACAGTTTACAACTGTCCTGGTCCAAGACCTCTACCACTGTTCTTCGTGGGAAACAGTACAACAGCACCCAGCTGTCCAGGTCACACACGACCTCTACCACTGTTATTCGTGGGAAAGAAAGAATGAAAGAGTTTGGTAAGGATTTACAAATCCTTCAGTTTGAGTACAGGAGACAGTGTATGTGTTAGATACAGCAGATAACACACACTGCTCGAAATGAATGATAATGAATCACATAACAAGAGATGTAGAGTTTAGAAGTGGTTCTGGTGATTTCAGTGTAGCTCTGGACTCCTTTGGATTCGACTAGAAGTGAGTCTGAGTCCTCTTCTCGTTTCTATTTGAGAAACAGAGTGTCGTATGCTCCAGGTTCACAGACAGTGAAAACGTAGTAGTTGAAGTTCTTCAGTGTTCTTCTTGTATGCACAGAGCACTTCTCGAGTATGCTTGATTGTCTATGTGATTCTGTCTTGCTTGGTTCTTCTTGTATATACAGAGCTCTTCTTGAGTATGTCGTATGTCTTCCTTGTCTCTGTGTGTGTGTTGTTACACTTTTCTTCAGCAGAGTCTTCTTGTATTTATGTCACGTGCAACAGGGGACAGGAAAGATTTCCTTTCTGCAGGTACGAGGTACGGGTTCCTAACATCCGACAACCTTTATCAGATATTTGACAAATCATTAAAATGTACATGATATGACCGTTGGATAGATTAAATAAAGAAATTCAAACAGTGAGTCGAGTGATCGGTAGGTAATCAGCATCGGTAGCTTGAACATCGGTAGCTCAATATCATTAGTTGCTTTGACTCTATCGGTGGCTCTATGTGTCGGTTGGTACATGCTTGTATCGGTGACTTTGTTTATTGGTAGCTCCATGCATCGGTAGCTACATGCGTCGGTAGCTTCATGCGTCGGTAGCTTTATGCATCGGTAGCTTCATGCGTTGGTATCGGTAGCTGTGAGTCTGTCAGTGGCTTCGTCTATCGGTGACTCTTATTCCATCGGTAGCTATTTATACTTACACTGGTAGCTCTATGTTTGTATCGGTAGCTGTATTTATAAGTACATCGGTAGCTCTGTGTTAAGTATATCGGTGACTCTGTCTGTCGGTAGACTAAGTCTATTGGTAGACTGGGTACCGGTAGCTCTTTATCAGTAGCTATAGGCAGATTACTTATCTATTCTATGCAGAACACATTCGATTGGGTTAGAATCAATTTATAACTTGTATGAACATGGATAAAAGAGGATTAACATATTCCAAAGACTATTTTAAAAATTATTATTGGTTTGATCACAGATTTGAAAGAATTAAAGTATAGATCAATGATACTTAAAAATATCATAGAGAATGAAAACATAATTGGGATTTTCAACACATATGAATACATGATTGAGATTATCAAAACAGGTGAGGTCAACAATCTCCCCCTTTTTGATAATCACAATTTATGATATCGGCATTTAACATAGTGAAAATATAATAGTAAAGAGTATAATATTGAATTCAATTTTCTCATTGAAAACAGCATCAGAGATAATAGAAATAGTATGATATAGACATAAGTTATCAGAGGTAACAATCATAAGGTACCGAAGGTAAAAAAAAATACAATAATATCAGAGATAAAATTGAAAAGAAGGTTATTTCTCTCTATTGAAAATATTTTTCATTCTTCTCATTTTGTTCTCCCCTTATTATTGTTCTCCCCCTTATTATTCTCCCCCTTTGTGATAATCAAAAAGTGGGAAAGCATTAATAGGAGACAAATAAAACATGAGAAGTAAAAAGAGTTCTTCTGTATTAGAGTAGTCAAAAAGTACAAAAACAGAATACAAAGGAAGTCCTATCAAAAATCCTGGCCACTGGATCAATCCTCATCTTCCACGTGAGATTTCCCTTTGGGATCAGAAGAAGGCTCGGGTGGTGAGGATGCAGGTGAAGGTTTTGGAATGCCAGAGAAGATCAAAGGAGGCTGGGCCACTGACACAGAGTCAGGCCTGTAGGTTGAAGGTCTTTGGGTGATCATTAGTGTGAGGCTTCGAATAGCTTGAGCAGGAGTCAGCTGGACTGTGGAAGCAGCTGAGGCAGAAGCAGGCAAAGCAGGAGGTATGATGACTGGTCTGGCATCAACATGAAAGAAGGGCAGTAGCAGATTTCTAAAATCCATAATAATTCCTCCTCCTCTTTCCATAGCAGAGATGAAATCATCTTTGTTCTCCATGAATTTCTCTAAGGCAGGAGTCAGTTCTCTTAGCTTGCTCACTTGTTCTCTGAAAGCTTGAGTGACTGGTGGTAGCTTCATGTTTTCCAACATCAGCTTGAAGTGGTGTTCGAGTTGATGCTTGGTGAAAATTTTGGTGAAGTAGTAGTCCACTTTTCTCTTTATGGCTTCCTGAGAGGCAGAGGCTTCTCTCATATAATCTTGAACAATCTTCATTATTTCTCTGGCATAATCTCTTGTAGAAAGCACCACTCGGCTCAACTCTGATGAGTCCACAGAGCCACTGGTTGAAATAGAGTCAATCTCATCCTTCAACATTGCTCGAACTTGATTCAGGTCAACTGATAGTTTGGATGTGAGAGGGCCAAGAGAGAAGGAAACAATTTCTTTGAAACTCTTAGACAAACCACTGATTAGGCTTTGAACTTGAGAGTCTTGTAATTGAACATGATCCTTCACTGAGGTTTTGAAACTTTCAAACACCGAGACAAACTGGCTTACTACACTCTTCACATAAGCTAGGTCCTTGTCAGCTTGAGACTTGGAGCTCATATAAGAATCCAAAGCAGCAACTGATGTCTTGAGAGCTTCAAGATCTACTTCGATCCTAGAAGACTGAGTCTGGAACTCTTTCACTTCTTCCATAAGCTCAGACATAAAAGAAGATAAATTACAAGCCAGAGATAGCTCGAAGGATCTCTCTAACATTTTCATTTCTTCATAAAAGCTTTGCTTCATCTCAGAAACTGATACACTGAATGATTCTTTCAGATCATTCTTCATGGATTCAAGATCAGATTTAGAGACAAAATCATTTGAGACAACTGCAGCAGATCCTCTTGCTGAGGCCAATCTAACTACACAATCAGTCATTATTGAATTAATTGAGGATGCAAGGGAGGTTTCCATTAACTTCACTTATTCAACAAAACTGGTTTTGAGGTCCTCTTTCAGCTTATTCAGATCATGAAATCTGACCACATCATCTGGCAACAACTCAGAAGCAAGATCATAATTGGTCTTCGGTCTATTCACAGACATCTCATTATCAGAATCCGGATAATCCAATCCACAGACTATAAACCCTGGGTCTTCTACCCAGTCTCCAAGATCAACAGCTACTGTAACATTTCCAAGAACAGATTGATGCTCCCCCTCAATGGGTGCATTCTCATGTATCACTACAGCATTCAGTGCTGGATTCTTTTCATCAGAATCTTCTACTACAAGATCCACCGGTGCAGCATCTAGAAGATCTTCTGATACAGGTACAGCTTCTTCTGTATCTTTTTCTACTTCAGCAGTCGGCATAGCTGAACTTCCAATCAAAGGACTCATACTTAAACTACCAGAAGCAGACAATTCAGATACATTCTCCTTTTCCTCTTCTTCTTGGTGAGGTACAGACTGGTCTTCCTCATGAGTAGACACAATTTCTTCTACCTTTCCTTTCCTAGAATAGACCAATTCTGCAACAGGACTTGGGGGAAAGTCTGGATCTCCTCCAACATCCATGGGAGTTTCTTCTTCTTCTTCTTCTGTTTCATCACTATAAACAGGTTCCTCTTCATCAGGTCTCAGACTCGGATCTCTCATATCCTTTGGTCTTGAGGGATGATCCACAGGATTAAACCTATCATATATCTTCTGATCATCACTGACCCATTCTCCCTTCCATGGTTTCCAGTTAATTTTCATGTACTTACAAACAGTCGAGGTGATGCAGAAATTATTCTTGACTACAACTGTCTCATCCTGAGACTCAGCTATTCCTTTCACTTTTATCATTACTGAAATCAGCTTGGAAAAGAACAAATCATTAGTCTTTGACTTTGGTCTAATCATGTCTTCCATTTGAAGCATCAACAATCTGCACAGATTGATTTTTACACCATGTCTTAGCAAATGAAAAAGATAGATATCTTGATATCTCAGATTTGAAAAATCTCCTCGCTTTGGTATCAACACATGCTGAACAAACTTGAAAAGCAGTCGATTCTCTCCATCTATTTCAGCAGCAACCACTTGCCTTTGATTTCCATTACCAGTCAACTCTTTTAAGGCAGTTTCATAATCAAAGATGTCACTGCTAGGTGGCATTTCTCTTGATACATACCCAGAGACACCTTCATGTGGTAATTTCAAACTCTCAGCCCACTCTATTGAAGAAAAAGACATCTCTTTTCCATTTAAACAAGAGCTTACCCGATCCTCATTCTCAGACTTCTCAAAGGTTACAAACTCATAGAACTGTTTTACCAACTTCGGGTAGTATGGGCCATTGTTATTCGAAAAACAATCCACCCATTTCTGGTCCTCCAGAATCTCGAGTACTAACGATTTTCTAGGCAGTAGCCATTCCACGCACAGTTCCTTCTCGATTACTATGTCTCTATTCTGCAAGTAAGGATTCACTGGTCGCCTTCCTGATCTAGTTCTGACTTCACTAACACTGGCTTTATGCTGTGTCTTCTGCTTCTTAGTGTTTGGTTCTACACTTTCATCTCTGACAATAGGAAGCTTAGTTTTTTCCATCGCGGGTTTAGGGTTCTTGGCCGATTTGGGAGCTAAGGTTCGAGGATGAGAGATTTTGAGCTCTGTGAGGTAAGAAGTGGCTTAGACTGAGTTTTATCATTTAGGAATTCCAAATAAATGACTAAAATAGGGTAATAAAATAAAATAAAACGATTCGTATTCTTGGCGGCAGACAGAAGTTTTAAAACATTGCATCGGTGTGAGTTAATCATCGGTGAGAAAAACAAATCGGTGAGAGTTGTACATCGGTGAGGATTTCACATCGGTGAGAATTTTCACATCGGTGAGAATTTCACATCGGTGAGAGTTTTACATCGGTGAGGATTTCACATCGGTGAGAATTTTCACATCGGTGAGAATTTCACATCGGTGAGAATTTTCACATCGGTGAGAATTTCACATCGGTGAGAATTTTCACATCGGTGAGAATTTTCACATCGGTGAGAATTTTACATCGGTGAGAATTTTCACATCAGTGAGGATTTTCACACCGGTTGTGATTAAACATTCCCAATTCGTGTCTTATGTAACTTAGCCTATCCGAACTTAAAGGTTTAGTGAAAATATCAGCCAATTGATGTTCAGTGCCAATAAATTCAAGAGAAATATCACCTTTTTGATAGTGATCTCTTAGAAAATGGTGTCTTACATCTATGTGTTTGGTTCTAGAGTGAGATACAGGATTCTTAGAGATGTTTATTGCACTGGTGTTATCACACATGATTGAAACATGTTTAAAAACATATCCATAGTCCAAAAGAGTGTGTTTCATCCACAGAATTTGTGCACAACAACTACCAGCAGCTATATATTCTGCTTCGGCAGTAGATAATGCAACAGAGTTCTGTTTCTTACTACACCAAGAAACTAAGGATTTTCCAAGCAAATGACATGTTCCTGATGTGCTTTTTCTATCTAACTTACAACCAGCAAAGTCAGCATCTGAATAGCTCATTAACTCAAAGGATTGTCCTTTTGGGTAAAACAAACCTAAGTTAACCGTGTGTTTGAGATATTTAAAAATTCTTTTAACAGCAAGAAAATGAGATTTTTTTGGATTAGCTTGAAATCTAGCACACATACACACACTAAACATAATATCAGGTCGACTAGCAGTAAGATAAAGTAAACTACCAATCATACCTCTGTAATTTGTTTGATCAACTGGTTTCCCAGTTTCATCTGCATCCAATTTACAGGTAGTACTCATAGGAGTTTCACTTTCCTTGATACTATCCAGACCGAAACGTTTTAAAAGATCCTTTTTATATTTACTTTGATTCAAAATAATACCATTTTCATTTTGAAATACTTGAAATCCAAGAAAGTACTTAAGCTCTCCCATTAAGCTCATTTCAAATTCATTTTGCATACTTTTTGAAAAATCAGTACATAAAGAGTGTTTAGAAGATCCAAAAATAATATCATCAACATATATTTGTACAACTAAAACATCTTTAGAAATTCTTTTAATGAAAAGAGTTGGATCAGCAATCCCTTTAGTAAAACCTTTTGAAATAAGGAAATTTCTAAGTCTATCATACCAAGCTCTTGGAGCTTGTTTTAAACCATACAAAGATTTAGAAAGTTTAAAAACTTGATTTGGAAAATGGGGGTTAGTAAATCCAGGTGGTTTTTCTACAAAAACATCTTCAATTATAAAACCATTTAGAAATGCACTTTTCACATCCATTTGATATAACTTGAAATCCAGATGTGCAGCATATGCAAGTAAGATCCTAATGGATTCTAGTCTAGCTACAGGTGCAAAAGTTTCCTCATAGTCTATACCTTCTTCTTGACTATATCCTTGTGCAACTAGTCTAGCTTTGTTTCTAACTATATTTCCAGATTCATCTACTTTATTTCTAAAAACCCATTTTGTGCCTATTGTCAAGGTGTCCTTAGGTCTGTCAACTAATTCCCAGACTTTGTTTCTTTCAAACTGATTTAATTCTTCCTGCATAGCCATTACCCAGAATTCATCATTGATAGCATCATTGATATTTTTGGGTTCTAGCTGTGAAAGAAAAGCTTGACGTTCAACCTAGTTTCTTAGAGAAGCTCTAGTTTGTGTTCCTCTATCAAGATTACCAACAACAGCTTCTAAAGGATGATTCTTTAGAATCCTCGTTGATCTGGTAAAGGTTGGACTAGAAATTTCAGGTTCATCTATAGGTTCGGGTTCAACAGAAGCAGATTCTGGAAAAAGTCCAGAACTGGATACTTTTATAACAGGTTCTTTAGATTTATCATTAAGGTCCAGAATAGACAAGTCTTCTTCAAGATTCTCAAGAGAGGTTTTAGGCTCATGTGGATCAGTTTCATCGAATTTGATGTGAACAGATTCTTCCACACATTTGGTTTTCTTATTGAATACTCTATAGGCTTTACTTGAAATAGAGTAACCCAGAAAAATTCCTTCATCACTTTTGGAAGCAAACTTATCCAGATTATCTTTAGTATTTAGAATAAATACTTTGCAACCAAAAACTTTAAAGTAATTAACCTTAGGCTTTCTATTGTTCCACAATTCATAAGGGGTTTTCTTAAGAACAGGTCTGATTAAGACTCTATTAATGACATAACAAGCTGTATTTACAGCTTCAGCCCAAAAATAAATAGGCAGGTCATATTCATTGAGCATGGTTCTAGCAATTTCTTGAAGGGTTCGGTTTCTTCTTTATACTACACCATTCTGTTGGGGTGTTCTAGGGGCAGAAAAGTTATGAGTATAGCCATTGTGTGAGCAATAAGATTCAAAATCTTGATTTTCAAACTCACGACCATGATCACTCCTCAAAGTTTTAATCTTAAGTCCACTAAGGTTCTCTACAGATTTAGAGTATTTAACAAAAGAAGAACAAGCTTCACTTTTGTGTGCTAGAAAATATACCCAAGTATATCGAGAAAAATCATCTACAAGAACATAAACATAGTGCTTCCCATTTAAACTATAAACTCTTGATGGTCCAAACAAATCCATGTGAACCAATTCAAGTGGTTGAGAAGTCGAAACTTCTTTCTTTGATTTAAAAGAAACTTTGAGTTGTTTTCCCTTTTGACAGGGGTTACACACTCTATCATTTGGGAATTCTAATTTAGGTAGGTCTCTAACTAGGTTTTTTTAGAGAGTTTTCTAAGTGAGTGAATGTTGCAATGTCCCAATCTTTTGTGCCATAGCCAATATTCTTTATGAAAAGCATTCAAACAAGTAATATTCTGCTTAGCTAAAGAATTCAGATTAACAGCATAAACATTTTCATTTCTTAAGGCAGAAAATACCAAAACATTCTTAGAATTAAAAACTTTGCAGGAATCATTTTCAAATTTAACATGAAAACCATCATCACATAACTGAGAAATACTTAATAAATTGTATTTAAGGCCATCAACAAATAAAACTTTAGAGATCAAAATTGAATCAGTGTTACCAATCTGTCCTAGGCCGATGATTTTTCCTTTAGAGTTATCACCAAAGGTGACAAAGCCTCCATCAACTTTTATTAAACTCTTAAAACAAGAGAAGTCTCCTGACATATGTCTTGAACATCCACTGTCCAAATACCAGGTCTCTTTACAGGAGCTCTTTAAACAAGTTCCCTACAAAACAGATTTAGATGGGAGATGATTTTGGTACCCAGATTTTCTTGGGTCCAGACAGGTTAGCCAATAACACTTTAGGTACCCATATTTTTTTAATGGGTCTCATATAATTTGTAGAATTGACATGCTTTGAAAGATAAACTTTATTAGATCCATAGCTATGTATATAACTGGTTGAAGCATATGAAGTTCCAGAATTACCTTCATTCTGTCCAGATTTAGAAATGAATCTAGTTTTGGAAATTTTCCTTTGTCCAGGTTGGTATCCTATACCAGTAGTATATTTAGGTGCTATTTGCTTTCCTAGCATCTGTGTTAGAGTATTTTTTCCATTGGTGAACTTTTCTAAGTCTTTCTTGAGTTGCTCATTAGATAGTTTCAGTTCAGTGTTTTCGTTTAACAGTTGAGCATTTTTCTCTTTTTCAATAGTAAGTTCGGTGTTAACTGTAGTGGTGAGAGCATGCTGTTTCTTTAATGACTTGTATTTATCCTTAAGTTCATTACATGTCTCTTCCAGCATATCACAGTACTCAAACAATTCATTTTTAGACATTGTTCCAGAATCAGAATCAGATTCTGCATTATCTCCAGAGTAATAATTTAAAGCAGGAGTTTCAAGAGTTACCTGAGAAGTGTTTGTCATAAAGCACATGTTTGCTCGATTCCTTTCAGAGTCTGAAGATTCAGCTTCACTTGTGCTGTCTTCTGAAGCACTCCAAGTAGCCTTCATGGCTTTCTTAAACTTATTGTCCTTATATTCATATTTCTTTTTATACTTCAGCTTTGGACAGTCGGCTTTAATGTGTCCTTTTCTCTTGCACTCATAGCAGACAACATCATCTGATTTGTCATTCTTCTTCCAATCCTTTTTCCATTTGCCTTGGTGATCATACTTACCCTTATAATTTGTTTTTCTGAAGAACTTATTTTTCCTATAAAATTTCTTAAATCTTCTAGCAATGTGAGCCATCTCAACATCACTGTCAGAATCACTTTCACTGTCTTCACAGCTTGAACTTTCAACTACAGCTTGAAGCTTTTCTTTGTCCTTATTCTTTGAAGCTGAAGATTTGAAAGCGACAGACTTTCTTGGAGGTTCATTTTCTTCCTCTTTATTCACCTTAATCTCTTCTTCATACATCATCAGCTTGCCAATTAGTTCCTTGACAGGTAGAGCAGCAATGTCACATGATTCCCTGATTGAGACAGATGTGCCTCTCCATCTATCAGGTAGACATCTCAAAATTCTCATAATATGTTCCTTCGATGAGACATCTTTTCCCAGCGAGATCATTGTATTGACAATTTCATTGAACCTGAGATACATGTCAGAAATGGGTTCGTCAGGCTTCATTTTAAAATTATCATACTTGATAGTATAAGTGTTCAATATCATTTCTTTAACATTCGTTGTTCCTTCATGAGAAACAGCTAAGGTATCCCAAATTTCAAAAGAAGTTTTACAAGCAGAAATTCTATTAAACTCTTCATCTCCTAGAGCACAGTACAAGGAATTCATAGCTTTATAGTTGTTATTGTAAGCAGTCTTTATAGGTTCATCCCAAGTAGATCTAGCAGTAGTAGGAATTTTGTATTCTGATTCAATAGCAGTCCAAATATCAAAACCCATGCTTTCTAGATGGATTTTCATTTTCAGTTTCCACTGAGCATAATTAGTTCCATTGAAGAAAGGTGGCCGGTTAGTAGCAGCACCCTCAAGTCTATTGTCCATGATGAGAAAATTTTAAAGAGATAAAAATTTAGATATAACAGAAATTTTAAGAACTTTAAAATACAACTAAAATTATAGTTCAAAAGCAGAGTACGGTTAGAAATTATTTTCAACCCTCTGATACCAAGTGTTGGTCGGAGTGGTTTACTCAAGAGGGGGTTGAATTGAGTACCAATTAAAATTTCTGTATTTTAAAAACAGTATCTTAAAGACCCCCAAATAAAATAATAAATTAAACTGTAGTGAATTTATATTAAAGTAGAGGTTCTGTCAGATTCTCAAGGGATTGATTAATTCCCAGTTAATCAACACAGGAGTGTGTGATTATCTTTTGAAACTAACTTACTAATCTACACTTAACATAAACACTTGCTAATTTAATTATCAAAGTAACTTTAAAAACAGTTTTGGTTTTAAACTGATTAGCAGCAGAATAAAACTTTGAAAGAGATGGCACAATAGATGTAACCAAGAGGTTCAGTCTCAAGCCGAGACTTAGTCCTCTCAAAAGTTTATATAAAAATGATCCACACCCTGGATCGGGGTTCAACCGTTTACAACTGTCCAGGTCCAAGACCTCTACCACTGTTCTTCGTGGGAAACAGTACAACAGCACCCAGCTGTCCAGGTCACACACGACCTCTACCACTGTTATTCGTGGGAAAGAAAGAATGAAAGAGTTTGGTAAGGATTTACAAATCCTTCAGTTTGATTACAGGAGATAGTGTATGTGTTAGATACAGCAGATAACACACACTGCTCGAAATGAATGATAATGAATCACAAAACAATAGATGTAGAGTTTAGAAGTGGTTCTGGTGATTTCAGTGTAGCTCTGGACTCCTTTGGATTCGACCAGAATGGAGTCTGAGTCCTCTTCTCGTTTCTGTTTGAGAAACAGAGTGTCGTATGCTCGAGGTTCACAGACAGTGAAAACGTAGTAGTTGAAGTTCTTCAGTGTTCTTCTTGTATGCACAGAGCACTTCTCGAGTATGCTTGATTGTCTATGTGATTCTGTCTTGCTTGGTTCTTCTTGTATATACAGAGCTCTTCTTGAGTATGTCGTATGTCTTCCTTGTCTCTGTGTGTGTGTTGTTACACTTTTCTTCAGCAGAGTCTTCTTGTATTTATGTCACGTGCAACAGGGGACAGGAAAGATTTCCTTTCTGCAGGTACGAGGTACGGGTTCCTGACATCCGACAACCTTTATCAGATATTTGACAAATCATTAAAATGTACATGATATGACCGTTGGGTAGATTAAATAAAGAAATTCAAACAGTGAGTCGAGTGATCGGTAGGTAATCAGCATCGGTAGCTTGAACATCGGTAGCTCAATATCATTAGTTGCTTTGACTCTATCGGTGGCTCTATGCGTCGGTTGGTACATGATTGTATCGGTGACTTTGTTTATCGGTATCTCCATGCATCGGTAGCTGCATGTGTCGGTAGCTTCATGCGTCGGTAGCTTTATGCATCGGTAGCTTCATGCGTTGGTATCGGTAGCTGTGAGTCTGTCAGTGGCTTCGTCTATCGGTGACTCTTATTCCATCGGTAGCTATTTATACTTACACTGGTAGCTCTATGTTTGTATCGGTAGCTATATTTATAAGTACATCGGTAGCTCTGTGTTAAGTATATTGGTGACTCTGTCTGTCGGTAGACTAATTCTATCGGTAGACTGGGTACCGGTAGCTCTTTATCAGTAGCTATAGGCAGATTACTTATCTGTTCTATGCAGAACACATTCGATTGGGTTAGAATCAATTTATAACTTGTATGAACATGGATAAAAGAGGATTAACATATTCCAAATACTATTTTAAAAATTATTATTGGTTTGATCACAGATTTGAAAGAATTAAAGTATAGATCAATGATACTTAAAAATATCATAAAGAATGAAAACATAATTGGGATTTTCAACACATATGAATACATGATTGACATTATCAAAACAGGTGAGGTCAACAATATGTTTATGTTTTCCTTACGCTTCTGTTTTTTTCATTTTGGGCATACTTTTATGGTTTCCATTATGGGTAAACACGATATCTTCATTTTAGGAAGTGCGGACTACCGCCCCCTGAAAGTGATTTGATTCGTTAATACCGTATGTGGGATGTGTAAAGGATAAAGTTAATGATATTATATATGTTATTATACTGGAATTATAATATACTCTTATATCATTATGATTCCATTCCAGAAAATATGAAATAGAAATGGAAGTAGCGTTCATGCGTACGTACGGCTTACCGTCTCCATGAACGGTGCATTTCATTTCTTACCTCTAAATGTGATTTAATATTATAAATACATGTATATGATGAATATATATGATATATATTTTATCCAAATCATTAATATCATTCTGGATATAACGAACCTATGACCAAATTAACAACATGTAAGTGTAAGAAGTCTATTTTTGACTTAAGAACCAAATACCGACAAAATGAACATTATTAACTTAAATGATTACATGATGTTCATAACATGGTATAAAAGGAATAATGAACTTTAAAAATATTCTTAAGCAATTAGAGATTAACTCAAGTTTATTATTTAGGAGATTAAAGAACGGTCGGGTCAAGTCGGATACGAGGTATGGGACTTCGTCTCAATCTCCTTTCATTGAGGCATATTTTGTTTTATACACAACCTTCTTTTATACGGTGTATAAACCCCTTTGACTTTTACGTTTATTCAAAAGGAATATTTTTTATACGAAGCATTTACTAAACGATAAAAGGGAATGTTTTTGTCGTACGTATGCGGCGACAACGACTTCTCCGTCGTCGTGACCGTTATTTGAGTTTCGGCTTCCTCTACAAGCCATACCTTCTTTTTAAAAGAAAAATAAATACCATGTTTTACTTTTCTTTTATTTTGGTATTGAAAATGGTTTTCACAATGTTTTTTTGTGTTGTATTGATATCTTGTGATTGAAATGTGGAAATTTTATGTTTCCTTTACGCATGTTTTATGTGATACTATTATGTTATGGTTCTTGGGCATTAGTATGAAGACGGGTGGTTCTGTGATAAACTAAGGGCGGGTGAGCCCAATATAGCTCTCTAATGCATTGGGTAACGTGAAGGAGTGAAACGTTAAGGTTTCTCCGAAGAGATTTTAGGGAATATACTGTGATGGGTATTCCAAACGTAACCAAGAGGGTTACTCCCTACGTAAGAATGTTATGAATGCCTCAAGTTACCTTTATGTCTTTTGATTTCTATGATTTATTCATGATTTTATGAGGTATGTTAAAGTGCCTATGTTTTATGGGTAAAGTATGATTTCATTCTTATGTATATATGAACTCATGTTTCCTTTCCATTCTTTTTTTATATAACCCATACTGAGTTTTTATGCTCATCCCAAGTTTTTGAAATATTTTTCACAGGTCAAGGGAAAGGTACATGATAAGATGATAGAGTCAAGGATGTGTCAAGAAATAATCCATGTTTTATTTTAAATGTGTTTCCATTGATGGGAATGAAGAATACTATCTTTATGTAACCACTTTGTTTATATGTGGAATGTAATGCATGTTTTATGATCTAATTCTCTAAAACTTTAAACCCAAAAAGATCCTCAATGTGTAATCTTGTAATAACTCAAGATTAAGTAAGGTTTAAGGCTAGGGCCTTATAGTTGGTATCAGAGGTCGGTTTAGATAACTTTAGGAGTTAGAATTCTATTAAATGATTATCCAAAAAAAAAATTTGAAATTATATAGCATTTAAAGATTACCATGTTACTTCATCTAAGACATGTTTGTTCAGAATGGTTTTCCACAGAGGAAATAGGGAAGCAGTGCTAGGAAGGAATACAGAAGGAAATAACCTTCCGAATCAGCATCCAGAAATGGTGGGAATTGGAACTGAACAGTTTGTTGCAGTAATGGCGTAGTTGACTCAAGCGATAAATGGCGGTGGTATCCATGCACGAGATCAGCCAGATCAACCGCAGAGGAACATGTCAGTGGTGGAACATTTCATGAGGCAACATCCACCATCATTCAGAGGATCATCTGACCCTGTGCTAGCTGAAGGGTGGATTAAAGCACTGGAGAAGATTTTTTATGTCATGGGGTGTTCAGACAATCAAAAGGTTAGTCTTGTTATTTACCGTTTGGAGGGTGAAGCAGATCAGTGGTGGTCTATGGTTAAAAATATCAGGGACGCCGATGATATTGATGCTCTTGACTGGGATGAATTCAAAGGTATGTTTCTTGAGAATTATTTTCCTAAGGCTGTTTGACTTAGGATGGAAAAGCAATTCTTGGAATTGAGGCAAGAGGAAGACTCAGTGGATGCCTATGAAGAAAGGTTCACTCGATTGGCAAGGTATGCTCCAAATTTTATCTAGGACCTTGATAGTAAAATCAATCGTTTTTACTCAGGATTAAAGCCAAAATATCGAAGGGCATTAGCTTCTCGTGAGTTTAAAAGTTATGAAAAGCTTTTTCGATGTGCTGAGAAGGTGGAAATGGAGTTTGCCGATGACCAAGTTTTCTATAACAACCAGCAGAAGAAGAGACCGAGGTGGCATGAGAAAGGTAAGAATTCTTCAAAAAAGTCTGATGGTAAGAGAACTAAGTTTCCAGTTTTTGATAAATGTGGCAAAAGGCATGCTGGGGAATGTCTTCTGAATTCTGGGAAGTGCTACCGATGTGGTAAGATGGGACATAAGGCTCGTGATTGCACTGAAAAGGATCAAGGTGAAGGTAAAAACAAATTTGATTTACAGTTAGTGAAATGTTATAAGTGCAATGAGATGGGTCACTATGCAAACGAGTGTCCGACAAGGAGCTTGAGTGATGGGAAGCAGTTAGACTACAAGCAGAAAGGGGTGGTGAAATCCTTTGCAACTACTTCAGCAGATATCGGGCCATCAAATGAAGTTGTATCAGGTACTTTGTTTGTTTTTTCAGATTATTCCAGTGTGTTGTTTGATTCGGGGTCTACGCATTCTTTCATCTCTGAAACCTTTTCTAGTAAAATGGGAATACCATCTCAAGAAATGACTCCTGAACTTTTGGTAAAAACACCTGGGGGGAATGTTGAGGCAAAAAGAATTTATAAGAATCTTCCTATCCTTATCTGTGGAAAGAACCTACTTGCAAACCTTATTGTTCTACCTCTAGTAGAGTTTGATGTTATCCTGGGCATGGATTGGATCTCTATTTACCATGCTAAGATTGACTGTAGAGATAAAGAAGTTTCTTTTCAGAAAGACTTTCAGCTTGTTTACAAGAATGAACCCTTACTTTTGATAACATATCAAGAGGCCGAGAAACTTGTAAAATATGGAAATGAATGTTACCTTGCACACGTCGTTGAAAATAAAGGAACTATTCATATTAATGATGTGCCAGTGGTAAATGAGTATCCTGATGTTTTTCCTGATGAGTTTCCTGGAATAATACCAGATCGGGAAGTTGAGTTTACTGTTGACTTAGTTCCTGATGCTAAGCCAATTTCAAAACCCCCTTATCGAATGGCACAACTTGAACTTTTAGAGTTGAAGGAGCAATTTCAAGATTTATTAGAGAAAGGTTTCATTAGACCTAGCACATCACCATGGGGTGCTCCTGTTTTATTTGTTAAAAAGAAAGATGGTTCTATGAGACTTTGCATTGATTATAGAGCCTTGAATAATATCACTGTTAAGAACAAATATCCTTTGTCTCATATCGATGATTTGTTTGATCAGCTCCAGGGAGCTCAGTTTTTTTCAAAGATTGACCTGAGATCGGGGTACCATCAGCTGAAGGTAAAGGAGGCAGATATTCCGAAGACCGCGTTCCGTACGAGATATGGCCATTATGAATTTGTAGTAATGCCTTTTGGGCTAACCAATGCACCTGATGTATTCATGTATTTAATGAATAGAATTTTCCATGAGTTCATGGATAAGTTTTTGGTGGTTTTCATTGATGATATTTTGGTGTTTTCTAAAAGTAAAGAGGAGCATGAAAGACATTTAAGGGTTATCTTGCAAACCTTAAAAGAAAAGAAATTGTATGGGAAATTCAGTAAGTGTGAGTTTTGGTTGCAACAAATTTCTTTCCTTGGTCACATTGTTTCTAAAGATGGAATAATTGTTGATCCTGCAAAAACAAAAGTTGTGGAAGAATGGCCAAGACCCACAAATGTAACCGAGATTCGTAGCTTCCTTGGTTTGGCGGGATATTACCGAAGGTTTGTTAGAAATTTTTCACGGTTATCTAGTCCAATGACTAAGCTAACTCGGAAGGGTGTTAAGTTTATCTGGACAAAAGAATGTGATGATTGTTTTCAGGAATTGAAAAGAAGATTGGTGAATGCTCCAGTTTTGGCACTACCTTCCAGGAATGGTGAGTTTGTTATATACAGTGATGCTTCATTGAAAGGACTTGGTTGCATCCTAATGCAGAATGATCAGGTAATTGCTTATGCTTCACGACAGTTGAAAACTCATGAGGTAAATTACCCTACACATGATTTGGAACTAGCTGCTGTTGTTATTGCTTTAAAAATTTGGAGGCATCATTTGTATGGAGTAAAGTGTGAAATATATACCGATCACAAAAGTTTAAAGTATATATTCACTCAGAAAGAGTTAAACATGGGACAAAGGAGATGGCTGGAATTAATCAAGGATTATGATTGTACAATTCATTACCATCCGGGAAAAGCAAATAAAGTGGCTGATGCTTTGAGTCGAAAAAGTAATGCTTCATTAACAATGTTGTGTTTGGAACGTGATCCTTTGGTTAAGGATTTTATGAACTTTGGCATAGAAGTTGTTGGTGCAGGAAGTCCTTCTGTTTTGTTTCAGGTATCAGTGAGATCATCTCTATCAGATAGAATCAAGCAATCACAGAAGCAAGATAGTGAGTTGCAGAAAAAGGTAGAGCTGGTTCAGAAAGGTAAGTTGTCTGAATTCAACATTGATAATGATTGTGTTTTGAGATTTGGGAAGATATTGTGTGTGCCTTGTGATTCACAGTTGAAGAGAGAGTTGTTATGTGAAGCTCATAGTTCTCCGTTTTCAGTTCATCTGGGTAGTACTAAGATGTATAGAGATCTGCGGGAGTATTACTGGTGGGATAGAATGAAAAGAGATATTGCTGATTTTACTGTGAAGTGTTTGACTTGTCAGCAGGTTAAAGAAGAGCGGCAGTTACTGAAAGGGATGCTTCAGCCTTTACCAGTGCCAGAGTGGAAATGGGAGAATATATCCATGGACTTTGTTGTTGGATTACCGAAGACATCTCGAGGTAATAATGAAATCTAGGTTATTGTTGATCGCTTGACCAAATCTGCTCATTTCCTTGCTATACGAGATACTTTCCCTCTTGATCAACTTTCCCATTTGTATCTTAAAGAGATAGTCAGGTTACATGGAGTTCCTCTCTCCATTGTATCGGATCGTGATCCCAGGTTTACTTCTAACTTTTGGAAAGGCCTTCAGAAGTCGTTGGGTACTGAATTAAATTTTAGTACAGCTTTTCATCCTCAATCATATGGGCAGTCAGAACGAACAATTCAGACATTGGAGGATATGCTACGAGATTTTTCTATGGAATATCAGGGAAGTTGGGACCAACATCTTTCTTTGGTTGAGTTTTCATATAATAACAGTTTTCATTCCAGTATACAGATGGAACCATTTCAGGAATTATATGGGAAGCGGTGTCGAACTCCAGCTTTCTGGGATGAAGTGGGTGAAAGGAAGTTGATGGGACCAGAATTGGTAGAAGAGATGGCAGAAAAAGTTCAGCTGATTCAGAAACACATGAGAACAGCTCAGAGCAGGCAGAAGAGTTATGCGGATAACCGGAGGAAGGATCTATCTTTCGAGGTAGGTGATTATGTTTTTCTCAAGGTTTCTCCTTGGAAAAGTGTGATGAGATTTGGTAAGAAAGGAAAGTTGAGTCCAAGGTTTGTTGGACCATACGAAATTCTGGAGAGAGTTGGATCAGTTGCATACCGAGTGGCTTTACCTCCGAGTTTATCTCAGGTACACAATGTTTTTCCCATTTCGATGTTGAGAAAGTATATGCCAGATCCATCTCATGTTTTGAGTCCAGAGGTAGTTCAGCTGGAAGAGAACCTATCTTATGAGGAACAACCGGTCCAGATTCTTGACCGCAGGGAGCAAGTGTTACGGAATAAGGTGATTCACCAGGAAAAGGTTTTGTGGAAAAACCACATGATTGAAGAGGCAACATGGGAATCTGAAAATGCAATGAGGGATAAGTACCCCCATTTATTCGATAAGTAAATAAATTGCGGGGACGCAATTTTCTAAAGGGGGGAAGGATGTAACATCCCAAATAAGTAATGAATAATAGATATTTTTATCTATGTCTATTAATGATTAAGATAGTGTTATAGAGTCTTAAAATGAAAATAAATACAATCTTATGCATGGAATACACTAATATTCTTAAAAGATTGTTTTACTGCCTTTTGATGGCAAACCATTTTTGAATCTATATTTTGACAATTTTATAAACTATTTTTGTCAAAATAAACTTATTCTTTATGATTGGGACATCAAAATTTATTTTGTGTGAATTTTTGGTATTTTTCTGACAATGTTCATTTTTTAATGAATAGTGAAAAATACTGCATTTTACATCAAAACTGATTTTTAATCAAATTTATTTATATGATTAGATTATCTTTTGAGTTGGTCTTAATGTGTAATATGAATATATTTTTACCATTTTATCCAATGGTGGTCATTGGAATCAATTTCACTTTGAAATTAGACTTAAACTGGTATCAATCTTTTGATACTTATTGTTTTGTAAAAACACGCTATTTGCTCTGGCAGCGGGAATTTATTATTAAATTAATTAATTTGACTTATATGTATTGAATTTTGTAAAATAGACTTCATTTTTTAATTCGGAATATCAAATATAGCTTAGGGTGAATTTTTGGTAACTTTCTGAAAAACTTCAATTTTTGATGAATAGTGAAACCACTAAGTGGTAGTTAAAGAAACTGATTTTTCGTTTAAATGAAACTTTGCCACTTTTGTGTTATGAATTTCAAAAATCCAAAATTCATGGTTGTCATTAAGAAGTAAAATGTGGTTCAATGGGATTAAAATAATTTTTTGGTGAATAGTAACTTATTAAGTTTTTAATCACGATTAGTGGTAATTAGGGTAGTTTAAGGTATAAATAATGCTTTAATAATATGAAATGACCTAGACACATGTCCCAACCTTATTGTTTGTGTCATGGCCGACCAAGACAAGCCATGGGTCAAGTTGGGGACCCCATGGATCCACTTTTGTTGGGAAATGACAAAAATAACTTTTTATTTAATGTAAAAGTAAAAATGACACAAACATAATATGTTTTACGAAAACAATTTTTACATGGGGTTATAAAGATCAGATTTTTGATTATAAATAGTCATTGGAAATATAAAAAGATTTCCTACATCATAGTATTTTTTTTTATAATTTTTATACGTTAAATAAATTAAATTATTTATGACATAATAATGATGCAGTGATAACATCATTATTTGACGGTTTAAATAAAATGGAAAGATAATGAAAAATCTATGAACTACACATGTCCAAAACCAATTGGATGAGTGGATGTCGAACCCTTATCACCTTATCCACGAATTATATCAATGTGGGACCTTTTAAAACCGAAACACATTTTCAAATAAAGTAATATTTCTCTACTTTCCAAAAGTGCCCCTCCTCTCCTCTTATAAAAGGCCCCCACCTCTACCTCATTTCACACACTCCTCAAGCCTTTGGCTCGGCCAAACCCTGCCCATTTACTCTCTCCACATCCCTCTCCTCATCCTAGAAGATTCCCTTTGGGCATAATCCTTTCAAAGGAAGCCTTTAGGCTCAAATCAAAAGGAGTTACATTTTTAAAGGTAATTCATTCTCTCATGTTCATTTGTTTTATTTTGCTTCTCCAACCCCCTAAACTCTTTTTATTTACTTATTTTGTAACAACACCAGTATATTCAATATACTAGGATGTTTTTATAATATTTATTTGAGCTACACTCTCACACAACTACATCAAATGGTTAAAGAACATACGGTTTCCGTGGATGGAGAAATTCTGCCTCCCGAAACGATGATTGTTCAATACTCATTTAACACCTTCAAAGGTGTCCATTATGATGTCACTATTTTTATATATGATATATAATATGTTTATGTTTTCCTTAAGCTTCTATTTTTTTCATTTTTGGCATACCTTTATGGTTTCCATTATGGGTAAACACGATATCTTCATTTTAGGAAGTGCGGACTACCGCCCCCTGAAAGTGATTTGATTCATTAATACCGTATGTGGGATGTGTAAAGGATAAAGTTAATGATATTATATATGTTATTAGACTGGAATTATTATATACTCTTATATCATTATGATTCCATTCCAGAAAATATGAAATAGAAATGGAAGTAGCGTTCATGCGTACGTACGGCTTACCGTCTCCATGAACGGTGCATTTCATTTCTTACCTATAAATGTGATTTAATATTATAAATACATGTATATGATGAATATATATGATATATATGTTATCCAAATCATTAATATCATTCTGGATATAACGAACCTATGACCAAATTAACAACATGTAAGTGTAAGAAGTCTATTTTTGACTTAAGAACCAAATACCGACAAAATGAACATTATTAACTTAAATGATTACATGATGTTCATAACATGGTATAAAAGGAATAATGAACTTGAAAAATATTCTTAATCAATTAGAGATTAACTCAAGTTTATTATTCAGGAGATTAAAGAATGGTCGGGTCAAGTCGGATATGAGGTATGGGACTTCGTCTCAATCTCCTTTCATTGAGGCATATTTTGTTTTATACACAACCTTCTTTTATATGGTGTATAAACCCCTTTGACTTTTACGTTTATTCAAAAGGAATATTTTTTATACGAAGCATTTACTAAACGACAAAAGGGAATGTTTTTGTCGTACGTATGCGGCGACAACGACTTCTCCGTCGTCGTGACCGTTATTTGAGTTTCGGCTTCCTCTACAAGCCATACCTTCTTTTTAAAAGAAAAATAAATACCATGTTTTACTTTTCTTTTATTTTGGTATTGAAAATGGTTTTCACAATGTTTTTTTGTGTTGTATTGATATCTTGTGATTGAAATATGCAAATTTTATGTTTCCTTTACGCATGTTTTATGTGATACGATTATGTTATGGTTCTTGGGCATTAGTATGAAGACGGGTGGTTCTGTGATAAACTAAGGGCGGGTGAGCCCGATATAGCTCTCCAATGCATTGGGTAACGCGAAGGAGTGAAACGTTAAGGTTTCTCCGAAGAGATTTTAGGGAATATACTGTGATGGGTATTCCAAACGTAACCAAGAGGGTTACTCCCTACGTAAGAATGTTATGAATGCCTCAAGTTACCTTTATGTCTTATGATTTCTATGATTTATTCATGATTTTATGAGGTATGTTAAAGTGCCTATGTTTTATGGGTAAAGTATGATTTCATTCTTATGTATATATGAACTCATGTTTCCTTTCCATGATTTTTTTATATAACCCATACTGAGTTTTTATGCTCATCCCAAGTTTTTGAAATGTTTTTCACAGGTCAAGGGAAAGGTACATGATAAGATGATAGAGTCAAGGATGTGTCAAGAAATAATCCATGTTTTATTTTAAATGTGTTTCCATTGATGGGAATGAAGAATACTATCTTTATGTAACCACTTTGTTTATATGTGGAATGTAATGCATGTTTTATGATCTAATTCTCTAAAACTCTAAACCCGAAAAGATCCTCAATGTGTAATCTTGTAATAACTCAAGATTAAGTAAGGTTTAAGGCTAGGGCCTTATAGTACAAGCTTAAACGTGGGATTTTTGGTCACTCAATGATCTGACCAAAGGACTTTCACCATATTTAATGACCATGTGATGTGGTGCCACTTGCAGGGTATAGACCAGTTATAGGTACATACATCATAATTGACTTGGGTTCTTGTTTGAAATAGGTTATCATGGGATATTCAAATGAGTTAAAGAAGTTATTAAATTTTATAACCTTTTATATGAATTTTCCCATGTTGTAGTTTTGGATAAAGTATCATTATTGTCTAAATTATTCTTATAAACTAGAAGGAATGGGTAAATAGATAGTTAATAATAATAATCTATTGTTTTAAAACTTATTTAGTCATGTTTTTTTTGTTTCCATTAAAGTTATATAATTATACATAATTACTTAAATTTCATTTCATTTCTTAAAACAAATAACATTCCATCTAGTCTCATTAATGTTTTATATTATTGGATAAGCATGCTTGTCATATTTTTTATAAATAACCAATGAATTATGAAAACCCTTATGATTAATGGTATCATGATTAGATTTCATTCACACATGATAAAATTAATTATTTCGAAACATTTAATAAGATTATTCTAGTTCCAATGTTTGTTAAAATACCATGGGTTTCTTTCAATTTAAAATTAAGTATGATAGTGTTTTATGAGTTTTTTTGCAAAACATGGGTTTTAGAGTCTAAATTATGATATATATGAAAAATAAACATCATTATTATTTATAAAACCGTTGAAATTTAAAACCATGAAAATAATAACATTATAATATTTTTAATGATTGTATTTTTGTATTATTGAAATAATCATATGTTGTGAGAATGTGTTGAAATGGAATTTCTAGTGGCATTATTTATATGATTTTGAAAACAAATTATAAGAATATTTTTTTGGTAATTTTTTGAGATAAAAATCTATTTAGAAGAATATAATTATTATATCTATGACTAATAATAAAATTCATCTGATGAAATAAAATTACCTAATATATTATGTTATGCATATTTTCAATGGGAATAATACCTAAAACTGAATTTTTTTGTGGAAGTGAAGGAGATTTCAGTATGTGAAACATGATGAGGTAGCACATTAAATTAATTGTGTTTGAATATTGAATTATAATAAAATTATACTTGTTTAATTATATATGCATGTTTTTCTAAAGAATTAAATGATAAAAGAATATTTATCTCATCATAATAAATAATGAATCATAGTAATACAACACGTACATTTTTAATATTGGGGTTAGAAACCATGTTTTATTTTAATGACTATAAAATAATATGGTGTGTGTAATGGGGTATTTGAATTTAACATAGGAATCTAACATGTAAAAATTATCAAATTATATGGGAAGTTTATTTCCACAATAAAAATATGAACATTGAATGTCATGTTTAGGAATTCTAAACATGATGTGTGTGATAATAAGTGTGTAGATTTTTATTTAACATTGACACATTTTAGATATATTTAAATTAATGGAATAGTGTTTCACCAAAAATTAAAGGAAAATGTTGAGAGTTTTTATGGTTTAATTATTATCATAGCATTGAACTGTGGATATGTGTTGTGGAAAATAAAATTTGAGGGAATCTATGCTTGTGGTATGATTATCCTGGACAATGAGACCCTTGATGTCACTTCATGATTAATATCACCATTCATTAAAAGTATAATCACTATAATATGGTTAATAAAACATTACCACATACAAATTATGAAGTTGTGTAGAAATATACATGCTTACTAATGAGGTGAAGTGATGTGATCCCTTAAATATTTGTGCATTCCGTATTGTGTTTCTGTTATATGTGGTCATTATTTTTGATATTCCATTTGTATATAAATATTAAATGAAATTGAAGAGTCAAAATAGGACAAAAATTCTCCCTAATCATGGTATATTACACTTTTATTCTATTGAAACTATATGGGAGAGTCATTGATACCCAAATAAGATAACATCTTGACATTGGATATATAATTCCTTGATTTTTTTGATCGAGGATTTTATCAATTACAATGGTAGTGATCATTGATTTGAGAATATTATAAGATGATAGAGTTCATGTGGTTATTCAAAAATGGTGGTTTCTTATGGAAGATAATGTGATGAGGTGATGTGGTTTTGTGAAATGATTGATGGATGTTTCCATTAATTGGTTAGATTAGTTGGTGATGTGTAGAGTTTTAGTAGTGATGTGTAGTTTCTAGGATGAATGGTTATTATGGTGAGATGTATTGTTCATTTTTGTGTTATTTTATTGATGGAATCCTTGTCCCCCCATCAAGTGGTTAATAACTAAAATTCAGTAATAAATGAAAAATGTTGTTTTGAAAATATATAAATTGACAAATATGGGATTTCCTATGATATATAAATAATTTTAAGAATGATTAAATGACATTTTTTCTTCTATAACGTTGTTTGGGATTATTTTTATTGATAATATATAGGTATCAAATTTTAAGTACCAAAACATATTATGATAGGGAAACCCTTTTGAGCATCAAGACATGTGATATTACTAGAAGTTTTAAAACCTTGATATAATGTTAGTTTTCCCCAAAGTAGACAATAACATAGTGTGGTGGATGAGTTAACAATATTTCTATAATTTTAGAATTTATTCAATATTGAAATAAGTTCTTTTTTGGTTTATTAATATTATGTGAAATTTATTATGTAATTTTATACACCTTTGGAAAATAGATAATTAAATTCTGAACCCATTGTTATTTAAGAATGACTTTACTAATTTTAAATAATTTTTTGATAAAAAACATAGAATAATTTTAAACTAGGATGAGGTGGTAGATTAAGAAATTATTTTCCCTAAGTGATTCATGTCATAAAATAATTTGGGATAATGTTTTTTGAATTTAATATGTACTGATATTAACTTAGTAAAAAGTATGCTACAATTGTGTTAGTTGAAAAAAAACATGAAAAAATCACGTAACCTTCAATTTTATGTATTTTTTTGTGAAATAAATATAAATATGAAATGTTGGATATAATGATGGCAATCCATTGATTTTATTATAAATATAAATGTGTTTTTATAAGAAAAATGTTAAATTTTTAAATGAAATAGTGGGTGGATGAATTCAGCCCTCTAATGACTGGTGAATTAAAATAATTAATATTTTTATTTGATTGACCGATTAAATGTTAATGATTTTTCCATTGGAAAATAAAATTTTAATTTAGTATGTTATCTTTTGAATTTCATTAAATATCATATAATACAATTTAGTGAGATCTACATCGAAAAAATATACATAAAAGGAAAAAATTATTTTTTTGGTAATATGTTTTCTCAAAGAAACTATATAAAATTTCATAAAAAACATAAACGTGGTAAAAATATGTTTGGAGTTTTGTTTACAAGTATTTTCATGATGCATATATTCATAAATATAATTTTATAGGTAGTATTAAACTGAAATCTCATTTAAAATGGGGTTTTAATACAACATACTCAGTATAATGGTTTTAATCATTATTTTTTTGAACATATCAAGATTCTATATGGGATTGTTTCATCATTTAAACAGTTCAATTATGTTTTAAACCACTTAACTAAAAGATATTAAAAAAATTATAAAAAATTTATCTATGTTTATAAATGATATATAATTAATTAATTATAGATTAAATTATAATGACATGTAATGTTTTAGTAGTTCTTTATATTATGAATTAGGTTTAAAATAATATTTTATAATCCTTATTGTATTTTTTATGGTTTTAATTTGAATATTTTGGCTTGATGTCAAATTATTTCATTTTTTAACTCCTATTGTGTATCTCTATTTTGATAATGTTGTACCTATTTGAGATGAATCTTCCAAAAATATTGTTTTTTGTTGATGTTACATGCTTCAAGACATACTGTTGAGTGATTTATTATGGTTAGGTTATTCATAAAGCTATTCTCCTTTCCTTCTGGTTTTGTTTTTATTCCCGAGGATGTGAATTATTTGAGAGTAATCTAATGTAAGAGCCCAAAGTATATGTGTGTGTGTTTTTTTGTGTCACTATGTGTAAATATATATTCACATTAGTTATGTTAATAATAAACATTAGAAAACTATTTGTGTTACAAAATTTAATTTGTGTGTGTGTATGTATATATGTAAGCATAAAAATTTAATTTTCATATAAATATTATAGTATTATATGAACAAATAAGTGATATAATATATCTATAAAAATAAATATCGGTACATTAGAATTTAGTTATATATTGGCATTTATATACATATATTTCAATACATATATACATTATTGTTTTGATGAGTAGAAATCATACAAGATCAAAAAAGTGGGAATTGGGCATGGAAAGATAACAATAGGCCGGGAGAGAATTTATAAATTGAAATAGTATATAAAGATGTATTGTAAATAAGATTAAATCATATTATTAATAGGAATATGTGAAATATTTAGAGATACATATTCATAATACATAGTGGTTTTTAAAATAAATTTAATGGGAAAAATTGAATGAGTATGGTGAGGATGGCTTGTGGAAAATGAGTTATGATTTTTTAATTGGGGTTAATATGAGATTTTAGAGAAAAATTAAATTATATTAATAAGTAAATGGAATATATAAATAAAATTATAATATAAAGGGGGGTGTATGATCATTAGGGGTGAGGAATTAAAGGTAGAAAGGGGAAATAGGGTCGTATAAAATGTAGATCTGAGACCTATGGTGGAAAAAAATTGGATAAATAAAATACCAAATATTATCAAATTCTATCTACCACATATCCATAAATATTATATAGATCATTGTGTTTCCAGTTCGGTTAGATTCAACATGATGTGTGTAAGGCAATATCGTAGTTTTTTTCCATAATCATCAATGTAACTTTTATGATTTATTTAAATATGATTTTTGGGTTTAAATTATTTATTATGGAGAATAATACAATAATAGATTCATTTTGGGCCTTGAGAATATCATTTCGAATATTAATTAGGTTTTATAATTTAGGTAGGGGATCCTTCATTTTCACCTAATATATCATGTGGTATGGGATATAATTTTATTTATCCTTTATAAGTAGTATATTTGGACTAATAATGAAAAAGAACCATTTTCATTTTAATTAATTGAAAATTTACTATTAATCCAATTTTTTTATAAATTCAATTATTATTTTGAAAATGTCATTATAAAACAATTAATCCTCATCGAAAACAATAGTTGTTGGAATCCTCCATTTGTTTTGACTTGATATGTGTTGAACAATCATGAATAGTGTAAATGTTTAGCATCACATTAAATGGAATTGTATACTCACTTATATTTGGTTAATTTTTTTAATGAATAACCCCTTTAATTTAATATATATACTTTCTTTTAAATAAATTAAATCTCTTTGATAGCTTGTGACGCATCCCAGAGTAAGAAAGAACTATAAAATAGTATAATATTATATCCTTGGTGTTAAATTGGAAGGTATGAATATGAATAACTAAATTAAGAAAATTATATTAATTTAAAATTTAAAATAATTTCATTATTTTTGAATTTATTAGTAGTAAAAAATATTATTTGAATAAAAATGAATTGTTTTTCTAAGTAACATTATTTTTTCTAAAAGCTGTATTATCACATTTTCCACACTTATTGTAAAATTAATTAGTAATAATTTTAAAAAATATATTTTAAAAAAAGAACTTCATTTTTAAAATAATTATGTTAAAATTATCATAGGGTAATGATTTTAATTTTTTTTCTGAAAAAATATATTTTCGATTAATAGTAAAAAATATTCATTTTTATTAAAATGACCTTTTCTCTTAAAGAGTTCAAAAAGTTACACTTCATAAAAATTTATTTTAAAAGTAAAATTATTTAATTAAAATTATAATTAATCCAATTTTGGTCATTTTAATCAATTATATGTTCTAATTTATTATAAAAGTTTTTTATACCTATGAGGAATTTTCCTTTAGAAACTTGTTTTTTCATCGCGTTTGAAAGATTTATTAAAAATTAGATTCTTAAAATTCAATGAAATGAATTTTTAAAAATGAATTATATATTTTTTTATTATCCTAAAAAAAATTATATAATTTTTCATCTTAATATTAGGTCATAATTAATAGTAAAGATTATAAAAATTAGTTACCAATATTATGGTTAAAACGAGTTTTCAAGGGGTTGAACTAAGAATATAATGGTTAACATGACCCCATAACTTCTATAATTACTATTTTCATCCATATTTTTACCATCCCACATACATATTTTGATAATTAAACATTTTTGAGTCTTCATTCAGGTGAAAAACATAGGTACCACTTTTTCTTTTCAGAAACTTGACATATACCCTCTTACACAGTTATAAAAGTTCACACCATCTCCCTTCCACTTCACACTACCAAAAACATTCGGTTCAGACAATAAATTTTGAAATAACTTCTTTACATACCTCCCCAAATCGTAGAGGCCTTTTTGTAACATAAATAAAATATTGAAAGTCTTTATGAATAAACATAAATAGGTGTATTGATGTAGATGCAAGATTCACAACCATGAAATTTTCTTTTACTTCATCTTACAACTCCAAAAAATATTTTCCATCTACAATAAATAATAACACCAATATATCATATATAATATTATGTTATAATTTTATTTTAATAACACATATCAGTCTTCTTTCTATTAAATGGGAAACAAAATTGTTGTTTGTGTGTAAAACAGACTACAACATCATGTACAAATGTAATTAATTTTCCATCAATGCCTCCCAAATAAGGATATAATGTTGTATTTAAAATATTTATATTATATTTCTAAAATTTATACATTTTTATAAATATAATATCATATATACCTTATTACTTTCCACACAGTTTGAAAATAATATCGCTATTAGTGCATATGTGTGGACTACCGCCTCCACGTATCGGTGTTAAATGTTTTTAATTAAATTATTTCATGGATGTTAATATTTATATATTTTAAAAAATAATGATATATTAGTTATTATATTTTTCAATAAATGTTAAATATTATTTATCTTTTTCATATTCTATTTTTTAGAAAATTTGAAACAGCTTTCATGCGTATGTACAACTATCCATATCCATGAATGGTATAACTCACTTTTAAATATCTAAATTTTGTTGAATAATATTTAAAATTGTATAATGATTTTATATGATATTCATATATTATATATAACTAATAAAATTATGAAACCATGGACTAATAAAATGGTCCTTAATTATCAAAGAAAAACATGCATGTAAAACGTCTTAGTTATCACCCAAAAACAGTAAATTTAGCAAATAATTATTAATATATAGCTTATCAAAGTCTAAATGTATATAATAAATGGTATGAAATATATGATTACGGTTACCTAATATATTTTTAGTAAATTTATATTTATTATTAAGGAAATACAAACCAATATTAAGGAAATCAATCATAAGTTAAGGGTTTCTAATCTCAGATTTATATTTGTGAAAGGTATGTTATATTCACGAAATAGTTATTTTGTGTGGTGTATATAATTCCTCTTTCCTTTGTTGTAACATGAATCCATTTATCATTATAGTATTTAATATTTTATTTGATTTTTATTATTTCATGTGGCTAATGGTTGAAAACATGTGAATGTGGTAAGGGTTTTATGTTTACTATATCATTGTTTATCAGGATTGTTTATGATTAAGTATTTGAGGATGAAATGTCATGATATATATACATAATTAAACTCATGATTTTTATTATACTATGGTTATTAATTAAATTTTCAATAAATATTACCACTTCCCTCTCTTTGGTTATTAAATTAATTAAGAAATGTTTTTAAGAACATTCGACCAAATTTCTTCATTTAGTTGAAACCTTTTTTTTCTTCGATAACCATGATTTCAAAAAAAAACTCTAAAAATGGATAGTTAAAAAAAATTACCCACATTTTATTTAAAAAAAAATTAAAAATTAATCACTTTTCCATTTTTATAATGTGGTACTTTTTATCTTTCATGAAACATATGAAACGAATCATTGTTTTAACATAATCGGCATGTACGCAATATACAAATATGACAAACACACAATACATTGATACATGATTTATAAGTTTACATGGTTATATTCAATAAAAATGTTTTCATAATATTATAGTAAATATTATTTTTATAAATCAATTTTTAAATTGAAAAGTTCATTGTCCACAAGAAGGTTTTTAATAGAATATGTTTTCATGATACCATACTTGTTATTTCATAGGATTATTTATGATTAGTTTTATTGAAATGTACTATTTTGATATAATTCCCCACATTAATATTGATGATTTATGATTATGTTTACTGATTAGTGATATCATTTAATTTTCAAAGACTAGTTTTAAAAAATAAATGTTATTATTGATTATGTTTCTCCCCATTCATATGAGGAAAAAATAATCATATTTAGAGATTAGGGAGGCCCCCATATCCCCATTATGCATCAGTAGGTATCATGAAACAAAATAGCTTAGGTTTTTAGTCAAGGCCTTACCCATTTTTATAATATTTTATAGAACAAGGCCTTGATGATAAAGTGATTATGTCTGGAACTATTCGTTTACTCTTTATGAGATTAGTTATTCATTTTCATATGATTATTCGATTAGATATAATATCCAAGGATATGTTTCAAGAAAATATGATTATTTAAAAATAATTATTTTATCATCATTTATTCCTTATATAATATTATTATTGTTCAGGTTATTGATTAAATGACATGTGTTTCTGTTATTTAATTTTCAATATTGGTTGTGACTTATTTATTAATGATATCTTCTTATCTATTCATACCCTTATTGAGAATTAGATATCACCCAATCTTCTGTGTCCTTTCCCCATGATTACATGAAATATTTTATTATTGATATTCATTGATATGGAAAAGGGAGTAATAGAGTACAAAAGAAAAATTCTATTATCAATTTTATGTTTTAAATGAAATTTTAATTTTAATTATGTAAATATGTTTCCATTAATTATATAGTATTTTCTCCATTGGTATGTGATCACCTGTATCAGGAACCAATGTAATAAATATAACCACCAACACTACGATGCTAGGGTTTTGGTCTTTATTTTTGGTATCAGAGATATATTAATATAAACCATATGATCTAGATTTAGTAAAACATTTATTAGTGAAACTAACCCTAGGATATATTTTTAGGATAAATATATAAGATCATCCAAATATTTTAGTGAGGAATATATTGTGTGGTGTTTTTCTAGAAATACCTCACTTTTTGGATACTACATTTGGATTTGGTTCTATAATTATTTTACCTAGGTGTAATAACTCTAGAAAGGGTGAATTGGTCTTTGACTCAATCATCACCAGGTGCACAAAAACATTCATTTACCACACACTTGGATCGAAATTCTTTGGGTATATTCTTAGGATTATTTACGTTGTCATTATAATTCATTATAAGTGATTTTGAAATAGTTTTTTTATTTTAAAACATCTTCAAATAAACCATGTTTATGATTATTAGATTTTCTAAGAAAAAAGTTTTGAATATATATTAATAATTTAAATATCATTTGGATTATACATTATGTTTCATAATGTTATTATCTAATATGGTGTATCAAAATGTTTTGAAAATTCACTAAGTGAAAGGAATGACAACCATATCATAACATTTACTCCATGTATATATTTACCCCCATGGAAAGATAATGAAAATAGAGTTGGATCTATAGTGGAAATGATCAAATTATTACTATATTAGGGAAGCATACATGGGTTATAAGTAATAAGTGTTACTTTATAGAGAGTCCTATTGATCCACTAGATGGTCTAATATTGTTTCACTACTTCATGCATTAGAAAACCCCATCATTTATTTGGACTGCGAATCCATTTATAGATGATCAACATATAGGTTATTTTGAGAAGATATTTCTTACATTGGGAAGTAATGAAAGGGAGATGGTTTTTTTCATAGTTTATCAACTCTTAGGTTATGCATAAATAATAGTGGTAATTAATTCCAAAAAATACGTGTGAGGAGAAATATTTAGCATATATTTGATGCATTTTATAGTTCACTTATTGGAAACATATATTTTTATGATAAAGTATCTATTATGGAGAGAAAAATTATATTTTTAAGACAAAAGGAAGATGAAAATGTTGAAAAGTATAAAGACAACTTTATAAGGTCACAAAGTCATATTGTAGAATATTTATTTAATCCAAATAAAATTACTATCCATTACTTAGATAGGATTAATCCATTCCTTTTAAGGGAACCAATATCCCAAAATTAATCATTATATGCATACATAATATCATATTATATAATGTTAGACAAATAATAAATCATGTTTTATGACCAAAATTGGAATAATGCAAAGAAAAAGGCTTTTGGGAAAACTGGAAAAGGAAATACGGAAATATAGAAGAATGGATGAATGGATTTTCTATCTTGTAATAAATTTTCAAACAAAAATCATTGAACATGATTACTGGGAATATTAGTTTTCTAAAACTATTCTAATAAAGAACATCATGTTCATAATTCCAAGGGAAATAAAAATGCATACAATGTGAACAACTTCAAATGTAAAGAGATGGGGCACTATGAAAATTATTTCCCCATGAGTCAAGGTAATTTTATCTAGAAAAGGATAATGGAGTAAGGAAAATCCTATGAAATCCTATCCTCATATGTTTAAGTCCCAAATAATGTGATCGGAGGAAAATTAATCTTTTCCAAAATTTAGAAAACTCTTTATTTGATTCTATATCTTCTCACTCTATTATATCTTCCTTTTTAAAAAAAGTAAGATATTACTTTAGAACAATAAAAACAGAGTTATCGGTCAGGACTCAAAGTAGATGTCTCCCTGCAATAATGATGTGTCAGTCAGTTCCACTTGTGAAACATAAAAAAAACAAATTTTATGATTCCATTATTATACCATTGGTTGATTTTTATTTAATATTTGGTATGTAAATTATGTATTAATAGAGTAAAAAAATATTTCAAACAGAATAAGTTTATTATCTATGAAGTTTCTGTGTAATATCTCGTCTTTATAGGGGAGAATTTATTATATGATTCATGTCTACTTCCACCTAGACTGACTCTTATGATTGAAATTCTTAGGGAGGAGGATCATAAATATTCTAAATATAGAGAAATTAATATTCAAGTTGAGGGTTTACATATTTACAAAGAATACATTAACATATTTCTTACGAAATTACCAAAACATCCTTCAGAGTGTGATGTTTAGTTTTCCATTGATTTATTGTATAGTGAAAGACAAATATCAAAGAATACTTATAGAATGTCCGTTGTGTAATTAGTGTATTTAATGAAATGTCTAGAATTATGTGAAATGGTATTTATACAACCTAGTTTTTTACCCTATGGATCCCTAGATATTTTAGTGAATAATAATAATAGGTTTAAAAGGATATGCATTTTTTATTGTCAAAAAATGTTATTGAATAAAAAACATGTATCATTTACCTTATATATTTGAATTTTTCCATCAACTCTATGAAGTATAATATTTTCAAATATTTACCTTCATTATGGTTTTCATTAATTTTCATTAATGAAATAGGATTTTATAAAGACAAGATTTCATATGAGGTATAGTCATTATGAGTTCATTGTAATTATGATTTATTTGATTAATGCACTCTATGTAATTATAGATCTAATGAATATATTATTCGAGGAAAATCATTATAATAATCCTATGGTATTTATGGATGATATATTTTTTTACTCTTAGAGCTATGTGGACTTTTAGAGTCGCATAAGGATCATTCTTGAGACTCATATAAGAAAATTGTTATATGGGAAATTTTGCAAGTCTGAATTCTAGATTCATAATATTTCATTTCTTAACCATATTTCCTCCATTGATAGAATCTTAGTTGATGCAAAAACGAAAAATGTAGTTCATGAATGTCCTACATGAATGAAAATTGTTGAGGTAGGTTGTTTCATTGGTTTGGATGTTTAGAATCTAGGATTTTTCAATGTTTTCCTAGTTATCTAACCAATTTACAATAGTTACTTATAAAGGATTTATGACCATACTGAAAAATTAATGTGGTGATTACTTTGAATAATAAAATAAGATATTTCTGAATTATTTAATTTGAAAAAACTATAAGTAAATGATAGGTTCATAAATATAGTGATACACTGTAGAAGGGATATTGTTTAGCACTTATGAAAAATGATAATTATATTTACTATACATCAAGAAAATTAATTGTTAAAGAAACAAATATCTAAATAATGATCTTCAATTGGAAGCTGTAATGTTTTCTCATAAGATATGGAAAAATTATGTCTATCATTAAAATTGTGAAATATTTATAATTCATAAGATTTTGAAATACTTCTTCATGCATAAATATATCAACATGAGGAAAAGTTGATGGATCAAGCTCATCATGGACTATGATTAATAAAGATGCTACCACCCTCGGATGGAAAAAAGGCATTAGAGCATGGATCCAAAAATACATTAGAGTTCTAACCAAAATTAGGATTAAAAAGGGTCTTTTATTCATGAATTTCGTCATCATGGATCTATACTTTATTAAATAATGTGCGACATCACTCATTTTTCAAATTATTTACAACCCATATTTATTGGAAAATATAATAAGTAACTCTCCTGATTATGAGAATAAATAAATGAAAATTGATGCTGTATATGATTAGAAGTTGGATGACATCATATCTAAGGATGAAATTTTAAATTTTGTAAATATAAAATAGGTTATATTTATAACACATATGAAAAGTGAATTATTGGATGATTATCATAGATCAAATTTATCTATACACCCCATTTGCACTAAGATGTATAGAAATTGAAGGAATACGTTTTTGCATGATAATATGAAGAATTAAAATGTTGATTATGTGTTAATATGTTTGTTCTATAAATAGGTGAAGGCTGAAAGACAACACCCAAGAAGAGTCATGCAACCTCTTCAAATTAAATTTTTATACTATTTTTACTATTCATCATGAACAACAATTAATATAAACATTTAATAAAAAGTAAATTATTATGATTACAAATATTCAATCTATTTATTTGAATTCAATTCATATAAGTAGATGAATTTAAGTTCAAATTAAACCTAGAGATGTGAGGAAAATGTGTTTTCCAATGATAATTTTTTCTTATGTTTAAAAGGTTTTAATATAAAAATCCAGTATTAAATTTATCAAAATTCACTCAATTAGATTAACTATAACACAATAGAACAAATATTATATTTAACCCATATTAAAAAAAATTATACCTTTCTACATGTTTTAAATGAAAATTATTTTTTAATAAAATTAATTATTTTTTCTATTAACTAAAAAAATAAACTTTTAAAAAAATACAAAATATTTACCCAAAGATAATTTGTAAATTTTGATTAATAATATATTTGAATAAATTTAAATTAAAATATCTAATTTTCAAATAAATTAGTATTTTTTTTACAAGAAGAAATATTTTTTTAGAAAACTGTATTTTTGAAGTATATAAATAGTTTACTAAAAATTAGGTATTTTTTAATCAATTAGTCACATATATATATAATCATTATAATTAATTATAAAAAAAATAATTCCTATTTTAACACAAATTTTAATGTCTTGGTTATAATGGTACTATCTATATAATAATTTTCATAGTATATCTTGGTTTATTAAAACAATACATTGTGTATAACGCAAGCTACTGAAGAAATTAAATTTATTTGAAAACAAATATTTCATAAAGACATTTGGTATTACACTATACCTAAAACCATTTAATTTATATATGTACCAAATATTTATATGTGTATGGTTTAGGTACACATTATCATACCAAAATTCACGTTGGTTCTATAGATCCTACTTCTATGTACATGATGATTACATGTATTTTTTATATTGGATATTATTCAATCATCTTATCACATTTTTATTATCCTCTTCATGAAATAATATGTGATTTTTTTTAATAATACGTGATTATTCAAATGCACATAACAGTTCCCATATATGGTGAGATACATTAGATGTTATGAATGTATTATTTAAATACATGTTCAATGGAAATATGATATTTCATAATGAGACACAAATCATACATGATAGAAGGGGAAGTATTTTCATAATACATTTAGACACCTTCTAATGGTGTTCTCCCTTTGTAATCTCCATTAATGGAGGTTATATGAATTGACCCACCAATAAGAAATACAAATTTTATGTGTCATTGGATATTACTAAATATTGAAATAGTTGTTTTTCCTTAGAAAATAAGATAATCATTAGAGAATAACATATTTTTGTATAGTGATATATTGAAAAAACCTATAGTGAAATGTGATCAAATCGAATTAGGATACATTGATCTTATCATGAGTGATATATTGTTAATGGATAATATCATAATGGATTTATCACTTTTGTCGCTTTATAATTTAATATGTATCATGTCATCTAATATGAATTTAACTTCCTAGATAAATTTATAAACATGTTTTCATATGTTCAGGGTTATTTATTTAATTCCAAGGAATGATACATAGATCATATAGTTTTTTGACACCTTTATGGAACCTAATTTACTATATATATTGTGATAAACAGTTTATGTTACACATTAAGTTTTCAAGTAAGGTTGTATGTTTTTGAGATATTATCAGCTTTCCATATGGGTTCCTTGGTATGATTCAATATTATGTCATTGTATGTAACATCTGACCCCTGTTCACTAGATTGGGTTGAGGTAGAGGTGATACATGGCATTAAGAGGCATCCCAAAGGAACAAAGGGTTGGGAATAAATTCTAAAGGCTATATGAATGGTGGGAGAATATTTTACCAAGGAAAAAAATAGACCAAATATTCCATTACCCATAAACAACTATATTATGTATGTCAACAATGTATTACAATTCCTCCACAAGTCAATGAAAACTATACAAAACCATACAAATACCGAATCAGTGTACCATGTCAAATAATAAAAATATAAAAGTAAACAATAGAGAATTATTCCACAACTAGAATAATCCAAACATACATCAAGACCTGCATGTTCCATGATCCAACACTATAAAATAGCCCAAATCATCTTGAAGTTCCACTAAAGAGATGAGATACTTTTCTTTTACATGTGTCTTAGAATAAAACATCCTCAAAATCACTAATGTTATATAGAAGGGGTGAGTAATATTACTCAATAAGCTTTCCAAAAATGACTTCCCTACTGACCCCACTATGATAGAAAATGTTATCACATTTATGTAAAATAATTTATATAAATCCATTTAACCAGTTTGATAATTTCAAAAACGACAAACACATCCATAATAAAATAGTTTACCCTAATTAATATAATTCAAAGGAAAGTAATGAAACAAGGAATTACTAATTTCAACTCATGTGACTGCATGCACATTACAACAATACACACAACTAATTCACATGATCTAAAAAATATCTGTGTTACTTTTATGGTAGAATGTTCAGGTCTAAATCCATGTCTTCCATGGTCTGAAACATACACATCCATCACTCACAACTTTAATGTGGAACATTCATATCCATCACCTTGTTGGCATTGCTTCAATGAACATCAACTATCCTATTAAATGAAATCTTAACCATTCACTCCAACAACCATCAAATCTACCAAAATTTTCCATATCCATTACACCCATAAAACACAAAACCAAATCTACCCATTAAGCCAAAAAAATTGGAAAAATTCATTTCCAAACCATTTCAACCCATTATTCCAAAAATCATTAAAATAGAACTAAATTTTTATTTAAAACCATTTTCAAAAATAATTTGAATAAATCATCCATGAAACCAATTTTAACATCACCATTTAAAAGTAAACAACAATGAATAATGCTCTATAGTATCCCATTTCCACCAATACCCAAAAATAAACACCAAAGGGGTTCCAAAAAAGATTTAAGCATCAATTTCAAAATAAATATCAAGAAAAATAATTAATTTTTAATAAACCATCATGTTATAGATATATTTTTAAAGGGTGAATAGACTTACCTTTATGGTTTGGTGAAATCATGCCACCACACAATCACAACAAATCTCGATAAAACTTACATACAATTGAATTAGATCCCTTTACCAAACATCAAATAATATAATAAAAATATTATTTGAAATAGAAACCTAGATCTATCCCAAAAATAAATATATATAAGAAACCAGGAGAGAAAGGAAATTAGATCTAAGAAAAACAATGAAACAACAACGAAAAGAGACTTACTATGGAAGATCCTGCATCAAACCCCCATGGAAGCCATTCGAATCAATTCCAGAAAGTGTAGGAGAGGTTCCCTAACCATTTAAAAGGTGAAATACTTAGTGAGATTTATTTTGGGAAGAAATGGGGTGTTTTGGAAATATAATGAACAATACCCACATTTAAAAAACCATGTTTTAATTTGGTCTAGGCTTAACCACATGATTAGGAAAACATTGCCCTAATCAAACACCTGCTACTATCTCTAGAGGGTTCCACACAGAGTAATCCCACACTGTTAGAAAAATAATGTGCCAACCATGTGAAATTAAACTTTCACAAGCTGTATGGGTTCCATGAAATTCTTCCTGGTTTTCACTAATCATTCTAAAACTGTGCGCCCTGAGAAAATCACAAAAACTCTTCCCAAAAAACCTAGAAACTATCCAAAACAATACCTAGCCATATTATATAACTAAAATGAATAAGAAAAGGTTACATAAATTAAACTAATGTTTCTAAATTCTCCCTTCCATTCACCATTCCATCCTCAAAAGTAGTAAATCATCACTTTATAGAAGGATCTCAGGCCATTGCTCAACCATATCATTCTCTAGATACCAAGTCTCTTCCTAAATATGATCCTGTCTCCACAAAACCATCACTAGAATAATTCCGTTTCCATAAAATACATTATATTGAATATCCATAATACACACTTGCAGGTCCACCGACATAGCATCTAGATCTATTTCAACATGATACCATCGAATAACGTATTCATGGTCAAGCTTAAACTTCTTCATTTGAGATACATCAAAATGATCATGCAATAAACTTAACCTTGGTGGCAAGGCCAACTGATATTCCAATTCCCCATCCCATTTGAGTATCTCAAACAGACAAATATATCTCAGAGATAACTTTCCATGCTTTCCGAAATGATGATGTCCATGCCTTTGAGAGATTATAAATAACACTAGATTACCCACCATGAACAATAAAGGTTATCAATGATGATCTAAATATTATTTATGACAACTCCGATCTATCATCATTAGCTTCCAAATCAAATAAATCTTCTCCATTGTCTTTTGGACTTTGCTCAGCCCAACCATTGAAGTCTAAACTATTTCCATCCAAAATAGTGTAGAAATAAACAGATGTTCGTACAATACTTTAAATAGATCCATATGTATTGACTTATGTTAACTTTTATTTTACGAAAACTCCACTAATTGAATGTGCTCCTCCCACAAGCCTCCAAAATCTTTCACAAAAACAAGAAACTTGTCTTCCATAGTGTGTACCATCCTTTGAGATTATCCATCTGTCTAAGGATGATATTCCATACTCGTATTCAACTAAGTTCTAAGTGAATATTCTGTGGATTTATAGAAACACGACATGATCCATAGATCCCCATCTAAAATAATTTACATTGGTACACCATGCCACTTTACTACCTCACAGAAATAGATATTGGAATGATAATACACCATTTGAGATTCATGAATATGGATGAAATGGGTTGACATTGTGAGATGATCCACTACCACCCATACGGAATAATGCTTCCATACCTTTCTTTGGAGACCCATAAACAAACCATAGCTATCTAATCCCATTTTTTACATAGGTTTTATTAAATACTGTAACATATCTTATAGTCACCAATTCTCTTCATTGACTAGTTTAAAATTCAAGTATCTCAAGACAAACGTCACAAGCTTCCTTTTCATTCTCACACACCAAAACTGTGCTTTCAACCCCTTATACATTTTTTGAATCCTTGGTTCAACCACCAATTTCTTATTATGGTATTAAATAAAAATGTTTTTCTTAGACTTTGTTTTTTTGTAAAATACAACAGGTATAAACTTTCATTTTTGAAACCACACTACTGAATTCTCATATAGCTTCCATCCCCCAGTGGTCTCCACACCACTGAGTATACCCCTCATAGTCACAAATTATGAATCAAACATCTATGCCACTCTAACTAGTTCCAAAAATTTATGAAGTAAAAAAAACTAGAATGAAAACCACTACATCACCACATTCATCACTTTCCAACCACATGTTGTCTATGACCAACATCAACTACCACATATCAAGAGATTCTTTCTTTCTATATTACCATATGGATTTATACTCAATACAATCACCACTGAATTTCCATTACATGGTGAATACAAACATTCAGAGACAAACATTTTGAGATACTCCATCCATAACCGATTCCTCAAATTCATATCTCTATGAGAATATATTCTAAAAACTCTTACGATCAGTAAAAATGATGATTTTCTCACCAAATCCATAGTGACATCATGTTTTTATAGAATTTACCTCAATAGCCTATTCCAAATCATGCATTAGGTATTTATTATCTTGCTACCTCAACTAACGTGATCCATACACAACCAAATGACCCCTCTTCATGGAAATGCACCAAAATAATGATCCCAATGTATTGCAATAAACCACATACCCATTCCATGGTTCCATAAAAACCTTTATCGGTGTTGATGTAAGGAGTCTCTTAAGCTCTTTAAAATAATTCTGACACTAGTCATTCCATTTAAATGGAACATTATTCCTTGTTAAAGATATCATCGGTGAATATAGTCATGATAAGTGATGAAAAAAGTGTCGGTAATACCCAGTGATACCAGGTAAACTGTGTATCTCAAAAATATTCTTTGGTAGTATCCGAGATATAATCCCATATATCTTATATGTATCTAATGAATGAAACTTCAAATAAATTAAATGAATAATGGAATATCCCTCGATATTCAGAAATGAAACATTAATAATTTTATATTAAATAGAAGATCTCCCAAGATCACCAAACCTATTTCCATGTTTTTATCATACTCATACCTTTTTCATGAATAAAAAACTATATCATCCATGAATACCACTATGAAAGAATGTATATATCTCTAACATAATCCATTCATCAATTCCATAAATATTACTGAAGAAATTTTAAGACCAAAAGGAATAAACACATATTCATAATGTATATATATAATTCCAAATTCTGTTTTTTGGGAATAACCTCTTTCTACACCCCCAACTGATAATATTATGATTGAAAATAAATTTTGGAGAACCACTAAACTACTATTAATAGATTTAATAAGTCATAAATGTGTGGTAAGGAATATCAGCTCATTATCATAACATTGTTATATTTATGATAATCAGAACATATTCTAAGAGTTACATCCATCTTTTTAACAAACAAAATAGGTGCTGCCATGATGACGTGATACTCTCGGTGACTCGGATCTTGGTGACTTAGCTCTCGGTGAACCTTCCTTTTAACAAACAAAATATGTGCTACTCTCAGTGACTCATCTTCTCTGCAGTTCGACCCTGTTTCCTCCCGTGTTTCGTCCTCTGTACGGCACTCTCGGTGACTCGGCTCTCAGCGGATCGCTCACTCCCGGCGACTCGGTTCTCGGCAGTCCGCTCACTCTCGGCGACTTGGTTCTCAGCGGATCTAGGTATCGACGGCTTCACTCCTCGACTTCGCCCTCGTCCCTCAGATCGTCTCTCTCAGGGATCAGCGCTGATTTTCCATGGGAGGTTAGGGCTTGACTCTCCTTTGACGCCTTGCTTCTGTCTCGGTGAAGCCACATCCTAGTTTCCACGGGAGTTAGGGCTCGGTTCCATTTACGACATCTTGCCTCTGGATTTCCGAGATCCTTGTGTGGCTGTGGCCTTACCGCACTTTCTTGGCTTCAAACAACTTGATGTGCGTAAAACCCTTGCAAGGGATGTGATACAGGATGGTACTGCCTCTGGATCGACTGGCGGTGTGCTTCCCTCATCCACCGGCATGAAGGCACCTCCTGGTGACTCTGGTGTGCAGGTGTGCAGGGCTGTGAAGGGACAGTCATATACGGGGAGATCTTGCAACCCTGCTGAGCAGCGGGATTTGCAGCCTTCCACTGCTGGTGTGCAATTTGGAAATCTGCAGGTTACAATGGGATCGTCGTGCGGGCAGCGTTCCTTTGAGGATGTCACGAGGGCATCAACACCCGTGAAAAATACTGAGGATCATAGGAGGATTCTTCGAAAGGGCTCACTTGCCCATGTTGAGGCTAACCCTGATGTCATTGCAGAGCGACTGGCACTAGAGGAGAACTCTTTGGTCGCTCATGTTGTTCTTCCTAAAGGTGCTTCGCCCTAGAAATGCAAAGGCTTATTCCAAAGGATTTCAACACTGTGGGGTTTTGACAACTGGAAATGTGTTTCTCTTGGCCGGGGTTTCTTTCACTGCTTATTTCCTTCAGATGATGTGAATATGAAAGCTTGGAGTTTCAGATCCATGTTTCTATAGTCGGGATGGTTTCATCTGCATGAATGGTCGTTGGATTTTAATGTATCCAATGCAAAAAATGTCTTTGCCCAGGTATGGGTTCGTCTTAATGGCCTGAACTGGGTCCTTTGGCATCCAGAAATCTTGCATGATATTGGAACAAAAATCGAAACACCCATCCATTTTGATAAGGAGACGACAGATGTTAGGTATGAGCACTTTTCTAGAATACTGGTGGAAGTCGACCTCAGGTCCACTTTCATTGACACGGTAACACTCTATCCCCTCTGATCAAATTCTGATTGATGTTGAATATGAAAACAAACCCCTCTTCTGCACTAAATGCATGGATGTGGGGCATTCTTTGGAATAATGTCATAAAAACATTACTTGCGAAGAGTATGGGCTCCTAGGGCACCCCTTCAATCTTTTTCGCCAGAAAGAGAATATGAAGGATCTGCCTACACCAGAGCCTGACACCAGGGTTAGTGACCCTCCTTTGGAATCTGACCCTTGTGATCTGCCGATTCCTAGGAACGGGAAAGATGTGATATCTGATGCATCTCCGCCTCAATCATCAGATCTTATCAGAGCCCAGGAGCCTCCCTCTGATAAGGCTCTGAGTACAGCCCCCGCTATGATGGTTATTGATCCTCCACAACAGATTGCATTGCCCTCCTCCTCTTCTGATGCAATGAAAGGAAGGGTGGAGGAACCCACAGCTGGAGGTGGGGACCTAACCCTCTCCAAAAATGGGGACACTCAGGATGAAGCCAAGGAAAGAAATATGTATGCGAATAAGGTATCATATAATGATATTGTACGAGGAGAGAAGAAAAGAGGTTATGACAGTGAAGGTGTCAGATCGGCCCCTGTTTCAAGGAAACCAAGGAAGGACTACTCTACAGTTCCGAGGACCGTGACCACTAGGTCATCTTCCAAGAAGGAGTTTGAGAAGCTATCAAAGGTGCAACTGGAAAAAAGGAAGTTATATAAGAAGTTTCTCAAACAGTACAAGACTCAATCAGAATGGGAATCGGCTGATGGTGATGACATGACCGGGTATGGGGGTGGTGACTTTGAATATTATGACATGTAATCTCTCTCTCTTTCTTTCTGTTGTTTCTGCACTTTTATTTTATTAATAAATTTGTTGGTCCAAGCTTGCTTGGATCAGACCTTTTGGCTTAGTTATAATAGTGCCATCTGGTAATACATAAGTGATAAAGTACAAGTCATTAAGATGAAATAAATCATAAACTACCTTTCCCTTGTGGTTGGAAACCCTGAGAAATCATTGGTAAAGACATCTATAAACTGATCAGAAACTGCCGTAAAACTAATTCTCACAATATCATCCTTCAATTACAAAGAAAAAAGCAACAACTCATATGAGATCATGACAACTACTGGATTCATCAAGAACCTTTCACCCACCATTACCTTCTTCTATCTTCTAAAGAGATGCTTAACTCCATCATTATTCACAAAACTAACAGTTTAGGCATAACAGTAAATGTGTCCAATAAAAAAATCTTCCAATCCCTACTTTTGATTATATCATAAATACTTATCTCATTCAGTAATAATTCCCACAAAAAATAAACCCCATCAAAAGATATATGACATGCTCTAAATTCAAAGGCTCAACACTCTCTTTGACTTGGATGAGTTTGAAGCTTCAAAACAGAAGGCATAATTTCTAAATTTAAACCCAACAAATCAATAGTAAGTGATGAAATTAAATAATGACACGAAACTATATGGAAAAAATGTTTTCATAAAGATAAAATTCAATATAATCATACCTCTCAATGTGGATGGATCTAAATGACCATCCACCACAACCTCTTCATCTCCGAAGACCTGCTTACTACCCATACTCTGCTTTTTATTACTCTGCTAATACTTCCCTTATTGATGAGTGAAGTAATTATAGGAATTACCATGGCTAAATCATTTATGATGATGAGGGTTATTCTAATATCCTCATACCATTGAGGGATAATATTCTTGTGACCCCTAATAATTTTCACAAATGAATGACACTTGGATCACTGGGGAAATAATGATAAAGAGGCTCGATCTGGTTGCTATTGGGGAATACTCTATGTGTTTTTTTCACTATCATTTTATGTGCCTTAGAAATCAAAATTGGAAACATCCTAGGTTTCTCTTAGTCTTCAGGGGATTATTCAATGATCTTACCGACCAATTATGAACCATACTCTCACCTTGGATATAAGTTTACCTCTTATGATTTCTCCCCATGTTAGAGTTCCATCCATTTCCATTGAGTATCGACATACCTCTTATATACTTATCTCCCAAGATATATATTTCATTCACTATTTATTTTTTTCCATTTCCATATAATCTGTTATATATAGTACCTTAATTTCTAAACGAATTTCCTTACTCACCCCAGATAAAAAGATACACTCCTTTAATGTTGTACTTTCCATAACATTATGTGAAAACTGAACTGAACTCATGAATTTAGTAGCATATTCTAGAATTCAATGGTTCTACAAATTTAAGATGATGAAATCCATTTTTTGCTGAATTTTGAATGTGTGAGGGTAGAATTAATTATTAAACAATTCCTCAAAATCCTCCCATGGCATACCATGACCCTCTTTAGCTTAGACCACTAAGTCCTACCATTAATGTCCATATATTTTAACATGTACATCCCTGAAAAGAATTTAATCTCTTCCAGTTAGGGTAGAAAACAGAAGAACTTATTCATTATATTCATCCATACCTCTACCTTTTCTAGTTCTAGATCACTCCGAAATATATGTTAGTTCTAATTCAAAAGAATGATTTAAGTAATTCACATTTATCATATCATTAATTCTATTCCCACTTTCCACATATTGGAAAGCATGAACTATTCTATGACATTGCAACTAGTTCACCTAGGACTCAGGTGAAACCACATTTTATGAATCTCTATCTGGTTGATCTCTACGAAGCCTACCTGATTACATTTTTATAAACAAAAAACCACCGTATGTTTCAATCTATAGTAACTGAAGTATTAAAATTTCAAATTCTATGATGTAGAACTATCACAACCATGCTTTATAAAATTCATCATTTCTCATGTGAAACCATATTAGAAAAAAATCCATCGTGGTTTTCAAAATCAATCCACTTCTAATATACTACAACTGGTCTATTTTCAAAATCGTACAACTGAAAACAATGTGTAGATTTTTCAAAAAACAACGCTTTTATTTCACAACGTACATCATTACTCTATGTGAGATATGAAATCCTAGTGGGAAGTAATTTATACCATGTATACCAAGCTATTATCATCGGCTAAACCCATAAAAATTAGATTTTAGTGCCAATAAGTGTCTGCAGAAAAATTATCTACCCAGCTCCCCGGTAACATTATGTTTAGCATAAAAAGGATAAATATGTATTTTATGATATACATTTCAATTCCTAATAATCCAACTCTTTTCCAAAATCCCAACTTGAGAAACAGCCCAAAATGTATATCAAGTCCAATACCGACACAACTCATACCATTTCTGATCAAGGAATGAACAAGTTTATTTCCACAAGTAATTCAAGGACCGAAAAATAAAATACTACTAGAATCATTCGAACCCTCCTCATAGGTATGAGTCAAGGAAGAGGTGATACATGGATTTAAGAGACATCCCCAAGGTTTAGAAGGCTAGAATCAAAGATATAGGGAATAACGAATGGTGGTAGACTATTTTTCCTCAAAAAATAAAACAATAGACCAAACACACAATTACCCCCAAAAAAATAAATGATTCATGTGAATAATGTGTTACAATTCAACTAAATAAAAATGAAAACAATAAAAAACCATACCAATACCAAATCAAAGTACCATGAGGAAGACTACACAACTCAAAGCACATAACAAAAAATGAGTCCACAACTTAAAGAATCCAAACCTAATTGATTATCCATGTAATCCATGCTCTAGTAACACAAGACATCCCAATGCATCAGAAAGTACCACTAATGAGATGAGATACATTGTTTTTACCTTAGTCATAGAATACAACATCTGAAAAAGTACCAAATTGAAAAATCTGGATGTTAGAAATAATACTCAGTAGGATTTCCCCAAATGACTTCCACACTCATGCCACTAGAATTGAACATGTTATTACATTTATGTGATGCAATTTATATAAAACCCTTTATGAAGTCCAACAATTTTAAAAAATCCAAACACATCCTTTCCGAATAACATTCACCATAATTAATACAATTCAAAAAAAAAAAAAATCAAAAAAGGCATTAAACATTTAAACATACAAGAGTGAAAACACAACACAGCCACAAATATAACTCAACCATAGAAGCCAAAAAATCATGGTGTTACTTTGAAGGAAGAAAGTTCATGTCCAAACCAATATCTTCCATGGTGCGGGACATTCATGTCCTTCACCCTTTACTTTGATGTGGAAATATCTCATTTATCACCATATTGGTGTTACATCCATGAATATCAACCCTCACATTCAATGCAAGAATAAACATAAAAAACAACAAAAATCAAACCAACATTTCCAAAATCAAATCAAATTTTTTTTCCCAAACCATGATACCAAAAAGATAACAAACCAAATAAACCCATTATGGTAATTTTAATTTTCCAAAAAATATGTCAGAACCATTTCAAATGATTATTCCAATCATTATTTCAATAAAGAAATTGTTTTATTAAAACCCATTTTAAATAAATTTCCATAAATCAACCAAGCAACTAAATTTAAAATCACTGTTTTAAAAAATCTACAATAAAGTAGAATGCACTACAATATCAAATTTCCCCCAAAACCAATACTTCAACACCAAAGGGGTTCCAACAAAGCATCACACATCAATTTCGCAATCAATATCATGGAAAAAAACTAATTTAAAATCAATATTTCCTGTTCTAATAATAGGAGAAGAGAGTGAAGACACCTATATTAAGGGTTGGGTGAGATCAACTCACTGCACAACCACACACCAAATCCTTGTGAAACTTCCAAAAAAAACCTAATATCACTTTCAGTAATATAAGTAAGGAAACATATAAGAATTATTGGAAACACCAACACTATATCTATCAGCAATAGAACTATATCAAACAAAACAAGAGATGAGAGAGAGTGGATCTAAGAAATATCATGAAACTAGCAATAAAAGAGACTTACCAAGGAAGTACCAACTTCAAAAAACCAAGAAAAACATTGTAATTTCTTCCAAAAAGAGTGGGAGAGGTTCCCTATCATTGTAAGAGATGAAATGCTATATGAGATTAGTTTGGTAGAAAAAGTGGGTTGTTTAGGAAAAATCTTTCCAAGCCCCATTTTTTGAAAACCCAATTTATTTTTCGCGAACGATTTGCCCACATAGTTAGGAAAATAGTGCACTAACTATGTGCCTAATACTGCCTCCAATGGGTGACATGAATGGTTATCCCACATAGTTAGAAAAACCATGTTCCAGCACAGTGAAATCAAACTCTCTCAAGTTTCATGGATTCCTATAGATTCTTCACGGTTTTCACTAACCATGTTCAAAATGATCACCCTTATAATATCCTAAAAAAATATCCCATAAGCATTATATACACTCCCAAACATTACCAAAACACATCATATACATAAAAAATATATATATTTTTAATCCTTGGGATTCTACATTGGATATTTGGGTTCTCCATCTACCATTGAGAGAGTGTCCTAGAGGTTTACAAGAAAATGTATCCTTAATCTTAGTAAAATGAAATGTTGAATTTAACTTGTTTGAATAAATATTATTCCTTATTCTTGGTTTATAATTATTATAGATTGGTTTATTTCTAATATATAATCAAAATTTATTCAACATAACAAGTGTGCTAAATAATAATAAATTTATATTTTCAAGTATTATGGAATATAATATTTAGTATATCCATCAATGAATAGTGAATTTTTATTTACTTTTAAATAATTAGTCATTATTCAAAGTTCACTAAGTGATGACGTGGATTTAAAAACTGATTAAAATGGTTCAATTGGAAATGATGTAAATAATATGTATTTATATATTCATGAAGAGTTGTTCATGTGAAAAATATTAATAATAACAGTTTTACTATTATTCTACATGGGGTCACCTAGGAATTATAAAATTGGAAAGGGTCATATATGTTAATAGATTACCCAAAACCGACCATAATAAATATAAAATTATTTAACATCCCATAAAATAGACATTTTATGAACAATGGATAAAGACAAACTCTATAAATCCCTAAGTAGAGTTGTAAATATCCAAAAAAATTATTCTCCCCTTTTCCTCCCCCTCTTTCATAACATTGAGAGAACACCGAAAATTCATGAAATATAATTATATCACAATCAACCAAAAATGAGACACACATGATCGAGGTCAATTATTTTAACACCTGTAGATTCTATAAAAGTGTTCAAAGATTATGGTGCATATGTGGATCACTTTTAGAGGGATTTAATATATTGATTCTTGAGTTGAATTTCAACACAAATATAGTGGATAATCATATTACAACAATGAATGAATTAAATGATTACAAAATTATATATCTTTATATAAATTAATTTTAAGTTACATATAATGATCCCATGGTTACAGTTTAGTAATTAGTTTAAATTAAAATAAAATAATTTTTATTGTGATTTAATTTATCATGTAAAATAATGATTATTGTTTAAATAAAAATAAAAATCTCTGCTGTACATACCATACTGGTGGTTATTCAATGTATGGAACCTAAAACAACCAAAAATGATTTCTACAATCCTATAGTTTTTAAGGATAAATTTCAGGAGAATGTTTATAATGAAACAAATGAATCAAATAAATAATCCATATTGGTCTATAGGTTAGAGGGTGACAAATGAAATAAACCATACCGTATTCAAAAAATGTTGATTGTCTCAGTTTATAATATACCATGTAAATATTATCCAGCCAAAACCATACAAATTATCAATGGAATTTTGAGTCTATAGGCCCAAGGATAAATCCAAGTAAATAATTTATGTGATTATATGTATATAAGATCCATGATGAATCCATGGGGAATATCAATGATATTATAAATAAATAATTTCACTATAGGTGAAAATTATAATATCTCATGAGTTTTAGTTGAATAGAATCACTCCCAAATATAGTGAACTTATATATGTAATTATACATCAATAAAATCACTACCAAATCTATGAATTATAACCAAGTGATTTATAAAACCATTAGAACATGGATGAATACAAGGAATACATCCAAGGAATTCAATTTACATAAGCTTGAAATCAAGAGTCTATGGAAATCATCAATAAAATTACAAAAAAATATGAAATCCCTTAATCAAACCAAATAATATATATATTTATGGGATAACCTAAAAATAATGAATACAAGAACCTAGGAAATTCATTAAGAATCCTCATAAATATACATAATCATTAAAATTATACCATGGAACCCCTTGGGTCACCCTTTAAATTTCACATTTAGCTTCATTTTCATGAACACCTCATGAGGTGGATAAATGTTTTATCTACTCATTATAATTTTTTACTCCTTTACTATATGTAGAGTTAAATTTATATAATTACAGATACACAATATTTATTTAAAATTTAGGCTAAGTGAATAGTTATTTGGTAAGATATCACACCATTTTCAAATAGAAAAAATTTAATCATTAAAGGAATGTATTTAAGAAACCCAAAATGTTCGCATAGATATCTAATCATCCAATATTGGATTATGGTTTTCTTTAAGATATTCATAAATGAAAATAGAAAAAGAAAAAATGTTAATAATGAATAAAATTTCTTAAATGGTGTGATGTCACTTTATACTCAATGAATCATTTAAATGGAAGTGAAAAAGTGGTATAGTAAATTTTATCTTATTCTGGGGATAAAAAGAAATATATTTTTTAAAGAAATAGGGTAGAAATCACCAATAATGTTGGATGAGGAAGTGGGTATTATTGGAAGTGTGATTCTTAAACACAAGAGGTAGAAAATATTGGTTAACGTAAAATAAGTTTTTGAGTAAAATTGGTAAAAAGTAAATTTATAAAGTAATATCCATGATTCATAGTTTTCCGATTATATTTTATAAATCAAGAACCGACCACAGCTTTCTCATAGTCTATAGAAACACACTCTAAAGAGTCAGAAAAATGGCTAGATTAACAATGTGATGACCACATCATTTCTTCTATATTAGGATCCTTACTAGGCAGGGTTATTACACACAGTTAGGTATACCATGGTCTAACAATATGTCTCACCACTATAATTTATTTACTATTTTTCCATGGATTCATCTAACACATTACTAGGTAAAGGGAACCATGTTCCCCAACATTCCCTTCTATGAAATTTGTACACAGAGTTATCAACAAATCATTGCTAACTATGCTCATGGACATCAACTCAATTATTCAAATTTTATGCCACTATTTCGCAAAACTCACCCAAATCCATTACAACTTTATATAAAATCATTCGAAAAATATTAAATGAAAAAATATATGATCCTGGGGTGAAATATAAAAGGAAAAAACCAAATGACTTCTATATGATTTATAACCACCACAAAATATAGTGGACAATACTCAAACAATACTCATGAATATACTGTGAATTATCATTACAATCATTAGCTAGAGATCTCTCATATGAAATAGTAACTACAACTTATTATATTGGAGTTTACCGTGATACCCAATACTCACAATTGATGAATAATATTATTACAAAATGGGTTTTGAATTTATCCACTATATGTAATGACCACTGCTCAAATTATGTGTTATCCTCAAGCTCAAAATCATTAGTATATATTAGTTAATAAAAATTGGGACAATAATATGGATCTACTATATTGAAAAGAATCATTCATAGAGTTGTAATTTTTTTATGATCTAATTTTTTTTATATTGAATTAATCCACTAAAATATATTAATTATAAAAACATTATCGGGTTACCCCATTCATTATTTACAAGCCTGTTGGTGTCTCTATTGAGGTGATATTCATAAGAATTCATAGTCACATAACACAAACTCATGAAGATGATAGCTATAGTAGAAATAATATAACATTCCGCTCTTTCTAGTCTTCATCATTTTTTGAATAAACTGAATATTATTTTAAATGTCCTTATTGATAATTTTCTAAATATATAAGAGAAAACAAGGTCAGCTATATATGGAATCAAAGGTATCTATTTATATTAACACGTGATATCTATTATTGTTGGTGAAATTTCTGAAAGAAAGATAGATCTCCTAAGAACCACAAAAATCTAGGATATATGATATAAACATTTTATCTAGTATCTAAATTGTATCCATAAAATTACAATCAATTTATTGATGAGATGAATTTCTCAGAGGAAGTAATATACCAATAAATTTCTCATATCCCTAATAAAAAAATCATATAATATGTTCATTACAAACAGAAAAATATTCTTTGTTACCCTATTCAAGCACACTATATCCCTAACCAAAAGATTACCTAGATCACCAATTTAAAATATCCTTCAAATCTAGATAAAATAAGCTACTATATATATAATCTAGGACCACCAAACTTTTTTCACATCTTGGGGTTTCCTCCAAAATCCAATAATTACATCCATTTTTATGTTTTTTAATTTCATCTTGGAAGTGGATAAATTATGTATTGGTCCATCAATTTTTTGGTTCTCAAAATTATCCTACAAATAAGTTGAACATAATCATAATAAACATGATATTTCCCTATTTATATAAATGCACTATTATTTCTTTTGTATGTTTCTGAATGTCTTGTTTAGTCTAAAGTGAATGTCTGATTCTGATATATGTGAGTAACACAACTTCTACATATTTATTCACATGGGAACTAAGATATTATAGTGTACATGAATAATATCATCAATATTTGGGGTTTACTGTCATTGGGTCACCCTATCATATGTGTTACAACATAGAGATAAATTCTCTAGATAAAAATGTTTCTTCCACTTTGTACAACTAATGTACAATAAATAAATTGATAATGATATAAGGGCCACTCATCCCTAATTTTCATAAATTTCCAAATGAATATCTCCAAAGTGGTATATCAATTTACTATCACTACTACACTCATATACCACTTGATTCTGCATCTTCATGCTCACTAAATATAATACTATATAACCCTTCCGAGTGTTAATAAACATCTCAAAATTTATGGAATATAGATACTAGAAGTACATTCACAAATGGAGGATTAAGTATGGCCATGAATATTTGTATCTATGGATCTTATGGTTGGTACAAACCATGAAACCCTCATATAAAAGGTATTTCCCCCAATAGATCAAATAATGTAATATAATTGTAATGCCAAATCATGTGTCAGGTAATTCTATTCCTGATGTTTTAAATTCATAATCCATTAAGAGATAACATATCCATCCAACATCAGGAGTTTACCCAACAAGACCCATTATGCATCTGAATAAGGGTATACTCTATACCCATCTTAAATATGGTTAAAATTGATAATATAGAACATTTCACCATCTATTAATGAAAAGATCCCTCTATACAATAATTAAAAATTAACATCACCCCTTTCATTTTTAATCCATTCATTAGAGAATAAAAATGATATATGTCCTAAATAAATCTATTTTAATTTTTAGATAGAACAAAAATATGTGTTTCTAAAACAATTCTTGGGTCAATCCTATGCAAAAAAATCCCTTTTCTATTATAGGGATTAGTAATATAATATCATTAGATATAACACACCCCAATAAATATACTAGGTTGATCCTAAAGTGAAATCTTTTTTAGCTATGAATCTAATCAATTATCTTGATGGGTACCTAAAATGAACTCTATATATTGTGTTTGATTCTCTATTTAAATATATTACATATAAATTTCATTAATAAAAATGATCTTGAACATATCTAGATATGGGTAAAAAATGATTCATCATGTTCAGCATAGCCACTAGAACATTCCTCAAACATATTTGTATAACCCAATTCACTTATAGACCACAAAAACTCCTAAATGTAGTGAATGTTGTGTTTTGAGGTCCCATACTCAAATGGTGATAACATAACCACAAAAAAATCATTGAAAAACTCAATATCCTCTAATATGATTAAAAAGCGATTGATAAGAAGAAAATGATTTAATTTTTTAAACAATATTTGTTTCAACTTTTAAAAACCCACACATGACCTCATGGAACCATACAACATCTTGGTGAATGGGACTGCATAAACCCTAAGGGATGTACTTTTCCATCTAATTACCTTTGCCTCCATGTCCTCTAATGAAGCCTTTAAACCAGGAATCTCTGTCATATTAATCTAGAATGGTGGAATTTAAATAAAATAATATAGATTTTGGTGCTCAATATGAAACTCAACCTATATCTGAAGAGATAATCCTAAGAATAGATCCAAAAATGTATATTCAATGTAATAAACCTTGTGAAAAAAATATCTTATCGTTCCTCTATTTCAACCCTCACAATACTAACAACCTGTTTCATAATCCCACCAAGATATCAATGGTCATGTTCTCTACATCCATACCATATGTCACACTCTATGAAATGATCACAACTACCCCCCTGAGGTAAGAAAATTACACTCATCAATGATAGACGATTATGTGAGGTTGATATGGTAGTAAAAACCTATTCAATGAAATAGAATGTAGTAGGTCATCAATAAAATAAAAAGATCATAGTAAAACCAATAACCCAATTCTATTGGATGCATTCCCAATATCTGTGAATTCCCAAAAATACCAATCCATAGAGTGTGTATATGGAAATAACCTCTTATATGTACTCATTGTATAATACCAATCCATATAAAAACTAAGAAAATAAAAATTAATGTGAATATTTAATGTAAAACATGTCAAAATTTAATGCAGTGCAGACTATAATAGATCATTGGTATGTAGAATGTCTGACTAACTAATAAATGGGGATAGGCGAAATGGAATTTTATTGGCATGCACCATGGAAATGTGTTCATTCATGAATACCATGAACTATATTACTTTAATGGAACTATTACCCATTACTTGGGCCCCACATCCTCAACCGTGACATGAATGGTTGTTATAACATTTGTTATTGCTGTCAAGGTGTAGATAATAGGACATCATAATCCTAAATATAACTTGACCCGATGACACTAAATATAATCTAAAATATCTTTTAGGACCAATACAATAGTCCTTAAAATCCCACAATCTAGGAATTTTTTTTAAAGGTTGGGGCCGAAGCCTCATTTATTATTAAAGAAAATAAAAGATGTATGTTTACCATAAAGATGGAAATTCACCCAACTATCACCCTAACTACCATGCTCACTATTTTCTTCATGGTATCTATATAAATGGTGTATTCTACAGCCTAATAATGAAATACATGTCACTATATATTAATACACCATCCTAGAGCCATGTGCATCCATTGCATTCTACATTGATTGGGGGAACAATTCACCACCTATTAATGATTATGTAGTGGAATGGAATTTATCTTAACATTTATATTATACCAAATGTTATAATCCAAATGAATCACCATAATATCCTCATCTCTTATCAATATCTTGCCAAAATTACTAAAAATTCATAATTTTGGTGTTATTGGCCATCACTAATATACCTCCCTATATGAGTTTCAAGAACTCTTTATACATATCCACCCAAAGGGTCTCGGAAAATAAATATTCAAATATCCTATTAGTAAATTATTTAAATGTTATCCCTAAATGTTTTTATTCATTAAAAATTAATTCACAGAAATGATTTATGAATCCTCTATGGTTATAGATGGTGATAATCTCTCTATTATATAAAGGTGTCTCAATATGGTTAAAGATCATCTTCATAGACTCTACCAAAATCTCAGATACTAAGGGACCTCCATCCCCTAAGAATAAATGATCTTTCTACAACTAAAAACCCTGATAAAAAATAAAAAAATTGGTACAACTCGTATGGACACTATCTCTATTTAATTCAAATCACAAAGTAGAATCTCACTATCCTAAATAGATATATACTATTTCAATGCTTTAGTAGACTCTGTACCAACTACTTATGGGGTGTACTCATCACTAACCACCTGACACTTGATTGACGTCCATGTTGGATGGATTTTTTATAATTTCAAACACAGATATCAAAACATATGACAATAGATGATCATGATATAATTGTTTAAGTAACGTGATAAAAGGAATAACACCCCAATATTATCTTTATCTCATATAATTAAAATATTATAACTCAAGTTATCTCACAAGACCTAAATACACATAAAAATGTTAATCATGACATACATATAATTTTGTCATCATAAATACATGATTCATGTTATATTGGTTCATCATTATAAATTAACCATAGTTTTCAGATGTATAGATCGATTAAATGAAATTCATATTACATGATATTGAGAAAGAAACATTAGAAGTTGTAATTATCATTTTATATAACTAACACCATAAACTTTTGCTTCCCTAAAACCCAATTCATTGAATGTGATAGGTTTGGTTGGACATAGGGCCTCAAACATGCCACCCTGTATACTAATATTTTCCAACTACTAGTGAGGGTATGTGATGATATGGTGGGGAGAGTTGACCCTCTTGGTCAGATTACAACCTAGTAGTAAAACAAATAATCAATAAATGGAAACATATATAATGTTAGGGTATCTAAAAAATTAAATCATCGAAATATAATAAATAGGATAAAAAAATAATAGCTGAACTAGATTAGATATCACATAAAAAATGATGATCATGTCATGGTGATATATTAAAAATAGGATATTATAGGGGAACAAGGAATATTAATGTACAACATGCTATAAAAAATTAACAAAGCACCCAATTTATCTCAATTAACATCATGATTATTAGTTTTTTCTCCATCCCCCATACACTATACTAGAATAAAAGTACATTAACTATTGCATACTACTTCCCATTTTCCCAACCTATATACATAGGGTATTCTCGGGTTCCAAACGGTGGCCCAAATAGTGTGTGACTTGTTCTAGTTATTCAACCACCAACAGTGTCTATACCAAATCATGTTAGTGGATATATAATTTAGCAGTGTATAGGTATAATAGTAAAAATATTTAAAAATAATAATTAAAAACAACCTAATGTTGCATTAAATATTTTGAAAAATCTCCTAAAAATGAAGAGGGGTAGTGTATAAGAGTGAAGAATCAGGTAATAGATACACCAACATATCATCTGTCACACCTATAAGGGTTAATACCCAAGGATATTCAACAATGAGTCCTTTTTTATTCTACAGAGCTCATCCATAGAAAACTTGATAAAACATAGACCTACATATTCAAGCAACCTAATGAAATTGAACAATGTGTCCTATTTGATTCGAAAGATCTCATCCATAGAAAACATAGTATAAACATATGAGGATCCTAAAGAGTAAGTATAAGGTTGTCCAAGAAATATATATCCAAGTTTATAATCAATGAAATCCAATATAAGTAAACCATCAGTGACACACCCCAATTTCGATGCTATAAAACACTGTTGTTTTGATACCAAATTACAAATCATTTAAAATTTATTACAAGGATTCAATGTGGTCATGTTAGTATCCAAACCCTTTTTGACAATTTAATCAATCCCATTCAATTCATAGATTAATACACTCACAATAGATAATGATAGGGACCATGTTAGTGTCCCTGGAAACTTAGGATCCATTTACATTAAAACTCATAATCCCAGAGATGAACCATCTCATTAAAAATTTCCATTTATAATATTTCACTTTTAATCTACATGACCCATGTGTTATTGACTATAATCACCCCATTTTATTACAGATATGGATTCCACACATGGGTGGAAAGATCGAAACACCCAAGTGGTGGAAGAAGCATAGTAATTCAAATGTTCGCACATGATACAATGGTTTGGTTTGTGGTTGATGAACTTGCACCTTGTTAAAGAGTGTAATAGAACCTCAAAACAACTTTTAAAAAATTTAATTTATGGTAATACAAAATTGAGGAGAAATGAATGGAAGGTCTGACATGTGTCATTATGACATGGATGATAAACAACAATAAATTTATGGAATAGGTATATAACACCCACTATAGATGGGTATTATAATCCTCATATCTTATCGTCCTTTAACTTGGGCAAAAATAGAAGAAACCCTCAAAATTGACAAATACACTAATAATTGGACTTATCTTCTTTCAAAGATTTATCATTCTGTATGGATAAGGAGTATAATACAGGAAGAAGTGTATTAAGTACTATTCTAGTAGATATCCCATGTGAAAATGAGGATTTAAATGGATTCTATATGGAATAAGTGGATCAATTACAAGATTTAATACAATATGAGAGATCCAAAGTGCAGGAGCCTGCAGTTCATTTAAATTATTGAACAAAATAGGTATGTATGTCAATTACAAGGATGAGAGATATTATAATTTCACCCACCATTAATGGGAGAATGGGTTCTCTTCACGGTTGGCCAAACCATGTTATATCTAGGCACCATCACATTCTTGGATGTCACCCCCTTTTATAGGCTTGGACCATGATTTGAAAAATTGTGCATAGCCCATATAGATCTTACACACTTTTATTTAACACCCACACATGGTCATGAATGTTGAATTTTAATGGTCCATCCATTTTATAAATAAAAATCACATATTTTTAGATAAATATTTTAACGTTCCTCATTTTGGTATTATATCATGTGTCCAAAACTAGTTGGTTATGAGAACTCATGTGTACCTCCACAAATGCTAGGGGCTTTTGACATGGATTGGGGGTGTGATAAATATAGTGGTGAGATAATAGTCTGAACATATTTTTATGAAATGTAATATTGATTTCTATTTTAATGTTTATTCATGGTATATGGTATATCCTAGTTCATGTATAATGGAGTATTGGATGTTTAAAGTGTGTATTTATTATAATGATTACTAAAATAGGGGTTGGTTTTGAAAACAATTTTTAAAAAATTATTTAATTTAGGTAGTTTAACAGTTGAAAAACAAGTTTATTTAAAAAAATATGATAAATATGGTTTTTTATGAGTTTAATATAGACCTTTAAAGTTCATTATTCTTGGAGATTAATTAGGGTTTGGTGCAGGTATTTGGTATATATTAATCAAAATCCCAAACACTTTACAATTATTTTTTGTCAAAGCGCATCTATCCATCCATCCAACATCAAATTTTTATTAAAATATACATAAAAGTAGGTCCAAATAAAGAATACTTAGGGGGGGCCTATAATAGTGAAGACCTTGGGATTCCCCTCTTTTAAAATTAACCCCTTCATCCTTGAAAGGATGGGTATTCTGGAAAATATTCCAAATTGGTCCTGTCATGGAGGCCATGTAATCCGAAATCATATTCCCCTCCCTCCACATGTGGGTTACCTATATATTGTTGTTGAGGAAGTTTTTTCACCATCATATTGTATAAGAAATGGACCAAGGGATATCATGTTTTCCTTGCAGGTCCTCATGAAGGATCATAGAATCTGTCTCCACTTGGGTAATCTTAAGGTTCTTCCGATTGCAGAGGGATAACCCTGTCAGCATAGCTCTCACCTCATCCTGAAGGGGGAAACCAGTACCATACATCTCAAAAAAGGCCAAAATTAAATTCCCCTGCATGTCACACACAACGCCCCGACCTATCATATTTCCAAGAATACAAGGCCCATCCATGTTAAGCTTATATTCTGTTGTCAGGGGTTTCCAACATACCTATTGACCCGCTGGTTTGTTGGTGGAGACCTGGGCATGCACGGGCCGACTGTTTAGAAAGTTCAGAAGAGGGCCATCACGCCAATCCCTGAATAGGGAGTACATGTCAAGAAATATGATATTTTTGTGAACTATGATAGTCCTCGATGTTTGGTTGGTCCCCTCAAACCTGGCTTTCTTTCAGGCCTGCCACAGAACCCAACCAGAGGAACTGAAAATCGCGGACCTTGCCAATATGACCAAGCCCTCCTCATTGTTTCAATGGAACCATTTGCCTAGGAATGAGTCCCCCTCAAGCGTATGGTCAGCTATCATAGTGTTTCCACCAAAAATAATCAGACAGCTTGCGCCCACTCTCCTTCAAAGACTAGATGGTTCGTACTTTCTTCCCGGGGGTGGTTACAACATTAACATAATGAGGACATGTTAATACCCAATTGTCTAATATTATCATCAGTTTCCACAACCTTACTTCTTATTCTCCAGGTAATGAAATTATACTTCGACAGAATCCTTGTGCACTATATAATTCCATTAAAATTATCAGACTGATCCTACTCGAACTGAAGCCACTGAAATCCACTGGTGGTAAAAGCTCCCAATACAGAAGGAGTGAATATGAATTTTTCAGCCTCCAAACATAGGACTATAGTGTCAAAGATTTCCTACTACTCCTCATCTATATAATCTTTGAAAAATTAAAGATATAGAATCACTTCCCTAAAAGTGATCGTTGGTGCAGGGCATCCAGGAAATCCGATAACAGAGTCTATCCAATTATGATACCAGAATAAAATATTACATTCCCCAATAATCCATTGCGAATGATGTTGTATGTTAGGAATAAGCTGGTGGATCTTGGAAAAATAGGGAGAAACTTGGCCTTCAGTGGCTCTCATACTTCCAGCTCAATTGCGTGGCATCGCCTTCCCCCATAACAAACATTCTTCAGTGGCTTCGCATGCAAGTTTTTCCTGCATCATTGGATCGTATTGTTGAAGCTCCTCACATTGATTCCCCCGATATGGATAGGCTTTACCACTTTCCCCGAAGCCACCAGGGCCTCTTTTCTTCCGAGCAAGTATCCGAGACAAACCTGGCCAAAATCTTATCAATGTTGTTGATGAATACCTTTGGAACATTGGTGGAAGCCCTAGCATGGATAGGAATGGCTGTCAAAATGCTGTTAACCAAGGAAATTTTACCTCCATAGGTTAGGTATTTGTTCTTCCAGTTAAGAACTATGTCTGATATTCTGGTCACGAGGTTGTCAAAATCATGAACTCAGAGTCTCCCAGAAGAAATAGGCGAGCCGAGGTACTTCAAGGGGAAATATCCACACTATATGTCCAACGTATTTCAAATCTAGGTGGCCTGATGAGTGACACACTTGTTAGAGATAAATACTTTTTACTTGGTGTTGTTGATAAGCTGGCTGCTCCAAGAGCAATACTCCTCAAGGATCCTCTTGAGACCGCTCACTGATCTCCTACGAAAATTGATAAATACAATGGTTTCATCCATGAACATCAAATGTGAAATAGTAGGTAGGTCCATTTTACTCATATAAGGAAAAATAATACCCTGATCCAATTCATTGTTGATGAAGATACTAAGAGAGTCCTTCACAATGATGAATAAGCTGGGGGAAATGGGATCTCCTTGCCTCAATCCGAGGGTCCCCTTGAAAAAACATAAGTTATCACAAAAAATGAGACTGCCATCCACGAGGAACTGAAGCATTTTAATAGGAGATCAATGACCCTGGGAGAGAATACCACAATCACAAGCACTCTGTTGATGAAACCCCACTCAATCCTATGATAATCCTTACTCATATTCATTTTAACCGCCATATTAGAACCATGCATCTAGATGTTGATGTCTCTCAACACCTCTTGTGACAAGGCTATAGCCCCTTGGATAGACCAGAATTTCATATTTCTAAATTCTATATCTCAGGCATGGTATAATAAAATCCATAGATAATTTAAATATCCAAAATGTGGGGAAGAAGAGGATTCTTGTGTTTTCCAATTGGAACAACACAAGAAACACACTCAATAATTAAAACCAATCAGTTAAAATTAATGTGCATTGGAACGCGCATCCGATTGTCTCTTATCGAATGGTCAAAGTTCCGATGCTCTGATAATGTGTATAGCAGCACTCGTGTCGAATCCCCAGTGATGATACATTGAAGTAGTCATTTGTTTTTAGTTGATTGTATTCTGATTTGGGGGTTTTTTGTAGAGATTAATTGAAATGACTAATTGATTATGATTTAATTAACAAATTTATAATTATTAGGGTGAGTTCATCATTAGGTTAGTTAATCTTGTGATATCTTTGAGCTTTGGTTTATATTGCATTTAAATTAACACCCATGTCACAAGTTGACGTTGATTTGAATTCCCAAGTGATAAAGCTTTAATCCAAGCCTTAACATAACTTAGGGTTCTAATATTGATCATATCTTGTCTATGCTAGTGTATTTATGGTTCCAAAAATTCATGTAAACTACACGTTAAACAAAACAAGTCATTAATCCATGACATGCTAATTCCAACATACACAATGTTAATTCAACGAATACTCATCGAGCGAAAGCTCTCAATCGCTTAACATACCTAAATTAAAACTCACCACAATTAGAGATTTACTCTGCCATTAATATGGTTATTAATCTGGTAATATATGTTTATGGTTATGAATTATAAAGAGTTGAAAAAGAAAGGGACAAGATAAGAGTAGTGCTCGAAACACACACAAAAACGATGAAGAAATTTAAAAATGGATTTTCGATTGAATGAGGAAGCAAAATAAGGGAAGGGGATTCAACTGAATTTAAACTATTTTAAGAAAATAAATATTAAACTACAGAAGGTGGATGAGAATAATAGATATTGAAGAATTAACTTTCATTAAAACAAAATTACAAAGAAAGAGACGTACAAGATTACAAAAATGTAGTACACGAAAGTACATGAAAAAAAAGAGAGGAGGAAAGGTCTCTCAAGTGAAAACATGAGTATGGAAGGTCCTAGAAAGCCTTTTTCAAGGATTTTTTTCATTCCAATATGTTCTCCTCTCTTCTGAAATTCCAACCCCTCTCAAGGAGAGAAGGGGAGAGTATTAATAGCCCAAAGAGTGGACTGTTTGCATTCCCAATCTGTCCCTCCACTTGCATCGCCAATTTGGCTATTCAAACAGCCTAATATTGAGAAATATCCTTCTTCAAAGTTGTATATAATAACGTTGTACGGATACTCTCAAAATTTGGAGGAATTTGTACCTATGTATCCAAAGTTATGGCCGGTTGATTAAACTATTTCAATCTTTTCATTTCAATACAGTCTTTTTGATGTTCAAAATGTGAAAGGGTTTTTGAATATGAATATGCCCTCAAAGCCGAATTATTTTTTAAAAAGCGTTGGCCACCTATATCCCCTATTTCACACTGAAAAATATCAGCTCTATTTTATGCTTAAATAATGAGATATGTCATGATTACTATACTGATTTGATTTCTTGTCCAAATGGTGGGCTAAAATTAAAAGCTTCATTTGGGCCCATTGTTCTTAGATTTGGGCCCTGAAATTTTTATCCGTGATTCTTTTGGGTAATAAAGAACATATGGTAGAGTTTCATGAAATTTGGGCTTCAGTATTTAGACCAGGAACTCAATCATCATGTCTAGTCCAGTTTCTTCAAAAATTATGTAGGTCATCTTGTGTGGTAAATGTGATCCTTCCAATGGCAGAATTGTCCCATGATACCTTCTAATTAAATGTTTTATATTGAATTAGGAATCCTAAAAAATAAGAACCACACAATTTGGATCAGTAGGGTGATATTTATAAAAAAAATAGTAAACTGACACAATTGGACTACTTCTAAAAATGCTCAAAAATTATACTTAGTATTAAAACATTAATATTACACACAAATTATACACATTTCATATAAATTCAGTAAAGGGAGTATATAATAAGACATGAAAATATTAAAAACATCAACTCTCCCACACTTAGTTTTGTGCATGCACTCATGTGCAACAAATATAAAGACATAACAAAATCATTTTCACTCACCAACAAATATTAAAATTTTGTTTTCTTCAATCAGGGGAGGTTTAGACTATTTCACTCATCCATTTTTAATTCCACCGCAAGTTGTCACAGAAACAATGTTCCAAAAATAATTCATTTTTTCATCCTAAAATTTAGAAATGGAAAATGTGGAAACTAAAAACCCACACCTCTCAAGATGATAAAATTCATTTGTGGAGGTTCACTTTTTCACCAACCAAAAGTGGAAATCTTATAGTTTGAAAGAGCTCTTAGCTTACAATCCCTATCCAAAGTGAACAATAATCAAGAGGACTTTTTAAGGGGTTTTTCTATGGCTATGGGACGGTAGGAATATAATGTCAAAGAGAGAGAATAAGAGGGTTAAAACACCAACATAGAAAAAGCAATGCACATTTTTTTGAAATAAAACATGGAAGGAAATGAAAACACATATTTACAAGGGAATGATTGTCTGAAGAAAGACACAATAGAGGAAGAAAATATGAACTTAATGAGAAGATGAGATATTTACAAAACACAAAACTTCTCCCAATATGAATATAATGAAAGTGTTCTTTTTTTTCTTTTTTTATTTGTTTTTTCGAAAGTTGGCCTTGAAACAGATTTCAAACTCATATCCCAAACCATGTTTGATCTCTTCACGACACTAATTGTAATAGTTATAAGAATATAAAAGGCTGAGAAATAGTGATTTTTGACCTACCCAAGACACAAACCATTCTTATTTTCATTTTTTTTTGATTTTTTTGATTTATTTTGATTTTTTTGATTTTTTTTGAACACTTTGCAAAAATATTTGTACAAGATTTCATAAACAAACATAAATTCCCAAAACTCACTGAATGAAAACCTCTCCCCCTCCCCCACACTTAAAATGATGCTTGCCCTCATGCATAGGATATATTGTGACATCAACAAAGGGTACCCAAAATGAAATCCATCCCCCCCCACACTTAAATTTCAAAAAAAATTATGCAATGAAAATCCATGTTGATATTGGGTGGGAAAAGGTATTGGGCTTGTAATGTGGCTATCAAAGAGAATTTTTTCATAGGCATGAAGGGGATTTAAAAAGGAGGATTAATGTATGTGAAATGGGAGGATATTTGGATATTGTGATTCTCATGTGGTTCAGAAAATGCCTCTATCATATTAATGTACACTAAGGTAGAAAATTTAGCTCGAAGGTCTAGAAACTCAATATTCACAAAAAGAGGCAAAAACACAAATTTTTAAAAGATGGCTATAGGTGGACTTGGCATGAAAGCTAATGTTGGTTCTCACAGTTTGGTAAAATCATTTTCTAAATAAATAATTGAGCTTTCAAATTTTTTTAATTTTGATACAAAATTCTTTATCCAAAGTCATGATGAAAATAAAAAAATTTGAGATGAAAACATGTCTGTTAACAACCCAAAATGGTTGGAAAAAATTTCAAATCTCGATGGTGAGTAAGCCTGACTCATAATTTTTTTTGTATTTTTTAAGTGATTATTTTTTATGTATTTTTTTTATTAAGATACACCCACACAAAAGAGAACCTGAAAAAGAAAGGTTTTGATAAAGAAAGTGGTAAAAAAATGAAAGAGAGAGGATGGAGAAGAAAGAGGTAGAGAGAGGAAGAGATAGAGAGAGAGTTAAAGGGAAAGAGGTGACCTTGGTTTGGATTTGGCGGGTCGCCATCTCCATCTAGTGGTTAGTTGACTAGAGAAGTTGGGGATCCTATGGAAGTAGAGGTTGTTCCAGAACCGTGGGAAGTTACCTGAAAAAAATTCATTAATCATATAATGAAAAACTAAAAAGAAATTAAAATTTCATAAAAGTAAAAGAAAACATGGGTTGTCTCCCAAGAAGCGCTGCATTTATTTGTCTAAAGTTGGATAGTTGTAGTGGAATACCCATAGTCTGATGGTGGCCATTGTATTTTCTCAACTCTAGTGTGCTTCTATAAAAATGTTTTCTTCGACAGGCCTGATGATTCATTGGATAATTTCTTCCCATCCTTGTTGGTTTTCTTGCAATTCAATGGGGTTGGAAAGATAATATTTCTATCCTCACTTTGTTCTTAAACCCGAGGAATGATTTTATCCACAAAGTTCTGGTTTTATAGGCTTGGAAATTCCGGAAGATTGCTCAATTCTGATGGTTCATTTTTGAAAGTACCGGATAACACAGAACCACAGTATGAGATCCCAATTGTTTTTGACTCATTTATTTCACCACTTACCAATGTAGAGTAATTAGAATCAGTGGAGTCATAAGACTTAATAAAATTTTCAATTTCCTTTATATCAATATTGTTCACCAAAGAATTTTCAATTTTAACCTCACCAGTGATCACTTTATTAAATAGGGAAAAAATGTCACAACCTTCTCTCCCATTAGGACAGTATAAAAAATTGGTTTGGGGTTCACCTCACATAAAACAGAATTTTCAGAATCCTGGATAGGAAATGATGAATGTGGGGTAATTAGATATGAATCAACAAATTAGAATTCTAGTTCATTTTCTTTATTACCACCCATTTTGAATCATTGGAGGCCAGAGGTGAGATGAGATTACAAATATTTTTCAAGATCCTTTATATCAATGGAGTTTTCATTTGTAATGTCAACATTAATTTCCCTATTTATGACTTGGTTAATGAGGATGCAATATTCACAAAATCCTCTATTAGTAGAACAAGAAGAACATGTTGGATTGGGATTCAACAAACTCTCAGAGAGACTTTCGGAAGCATGGATATAGAATAAAGAATGATTCTCTAATGGGTATCGCATGGATTGAAAAATATTTAACTTGACCATTTGGTCACCAATTTCCCAGGATAAGATGCCAGCATGGACATCGATTTTGGTTTTAGATGTCATAAAGAATGGTCTTACTATAATTAGAGGAGATTGGAAAGAAGTTGTCTCACCTTCCATTTCAAGGACATAGAAGTCAGCTGGGAGGATAAGATCATTGACTCGGACAAGGACATCCTCAATTATTCCCTCAGGACTAGCTATGATTCGATTGTCTAATTGAATGACAACACCCGTTGGATGTAAGGGACCTAGACCAATGTTGGAGAATATGGATTTGGGTATGACATTAATTTCGGCTCCTAGGTCTATGAGTGCATCATCAAAGTTGGAACTTCCAATTTGGCATGGAACCGAAAAGGTCCCTGGATCTTTTAACTTTATGGGAATAAACTACTGGGTGGAGAAATTTTCAAAGGTCCTAAGTTGCCTCTTGTGGGTACACAACTCCTTGAGAAACTTGGCATACCTAGGAATTTTTTATGGCATCTTAGAGGGGAATGTTGACTTCAACACGTCTAAACATGTCGAGCATTTCAGGATCAGGTTTAAAGGACATCCTTTGTATAGAAATAGCTTAAGGAAAAGGAATTGGATTCCTAAGTGGAATGGAAGGAGGTGAGGGAATGGATTCAGGTTCCTTTTCAAGTTTCTTTTTCTTTTCATTTTTCTTGGTCAACATTCAAAGGAGGGTTGGAGGACTTATCTTGAGGCATAACAATTTGCTTTCCCGATCTAAGTGAAATTTCACTTACATTACCCTTGGGGTTGGGTAATGGTTGAGCTAGAAGATGGGAGGAATTAGATGGTTTCTGCTGACTAAGGTGGGATACAAGTTAACCAATTTGGATTTCAATGTTCTTGAGGCTAGAACGGGTGAAAGAGGAATGATATTCCACTGCACTTTCCCATGGTTTCTTAGAAGAAGAGGCTTGTCCAGAATTGAGATTACCTTGATTTTGGTTCCTAGGAAAGTGATTGTATTGGTTTTGGAATTGGGAAGTCTCACTAGGATAATGGAACCCAGGAGGAGGATTGTTCCTTTGTGTTGGAGGAAGAAAAGGATAAGGTTATTGGAAGTTACCAACACCTTGACCATATTGAAACTAGTTTGGGTTTTGAGGAGGGAATTGAAAGGGATGAGAGATGGGATTACCGTACCTCAGGCCTTGGTTATAGGAAGAAGATAAGGGCTCAGAGTGTGGTTGGTTGAAGTTTCTAACTAAGTGACATGATAGTTGAGGGATAGTGTTCTACTAAGCATATGCGGCATTGAGCTCCATTGGTCCAGATGAATCCGATTTATCCTCTTAAAGTTTTAGACATGTGTCTGTGGGATGAGATAGAGAGTTGCAGATTCCACAGTATTTGATAGGTCCAAGAAATAGTCATTGTGGAGAATAAGAGGTTGGGGATTTGGTAGCCACAACTAGTTGTCGCACTAGACCTTTAAGTTCACTCATCCACTCAGTCATCTTGTTCATCTCAATTGATTGATTATCTTGGGCCTGTTTGACTTGAGCATGTGATGAATTATGGAATTTTTGTGTGTTTTCATCCATGATACTTATGATATCCCTTTCAGCTGCAGGAGTTTTATCAACAAGAGCACCACCACTTGCAGCATCAATGAGAGTTCTCTCCATAGACAATAACCCCTCATAGATGTATTGGATCAAGAGTTGGTCAGGAATTTGGTGATGTGGGCAGGTTGCAACAAGCTTTTTGAACCACTCCCAGTACTCATGGAGTGATTCACTTGGGAATTGACGTATACCACTAACTTCCTTTCGGGTAGAAGCAGTATGAGAAGCAAGAAAGAATTTCTCTAAGAAGAGTCACTTCATGTCATTCCATGTGGTTATGGAACCAGGAGGTAGGTAGTAAAGCCATGACATAGAAGTGTTATCTAGGAAGGAATGGAATGCTCGAAGTTTGATTTGTTCTTCAGAAACCCCTTGAGGCTTCATGGTAGAGCACACCACTTAGAACTCTTTAAGGTGGAGATGTGGATCCTCACCGGCTAGCCTGTGGAAATGAGGAAGAAGATCAATCAAACCCGATTTGAGTTCAAAGTCAGCCTCTATGTTTGGATATTAAATACCATGAGGTTGGTAATTCATATCAGGGCAGAAAGTTCTTTTAGTGTTTGTTCCCTAGGATTGGTCATATCTAATTCAATTGGTTGGACATGGATTGGTTCTTGAATTATTTGACTATCTCTTATGTTTCTCTTAAGTTGGTGAAGTGTTCACTCAATTTCAAGGTCAAACAAATCCGAGAGATTGTTTAGAAGGCTACAGGGCATTCAGAGAGATTTTTGATGAAAGGGGAAGACGAGTTTTTCTTTGTTTTTTTTTTCAATTTTTTTAAAATATTGTTTTTTGGGGTTTTTTTGACAATAACCAGAAACTAATGACTACTTAAAGAACCATACCTAGAAACAGTGCCATTTAAAATGCGCAGCCGATTGTCACCTATCGACCGGTCAAAGTTTCGGTGCTCTGCTAATGTGTATAGCAGCACTCGGGTCGAATCCTCGGTGATGATACTTTGAAATATTCATTTGTTTTTAGTTGATTGTATTCTAATTGGGGGTTTCTTTTGTAGAGATTAATTGATTATGATTGATTTAACAAATTAATAATGATTGGGTTGAGTTCATCATTAGGTTAGTTAAACTTGTGATATCCTTGAGCTTTGCTTTATATTGCATTTAAATTAACACCCATGTCACAAGTTGATGTTGATTTGAATTCCCAAGTGTTAAGGATTTAATCCAAGCCTTAACTTAACTTAGGGTTCTAATCTTGATCATATCTTGTTTATGGCAGTGTATTTATGGTTCCAATAATCCATGGAAACTACACCTTAAACAAAACACGTCATTAATCCATGACATGCTACGTATAACATACACAATGTTAATTCAACAAATACTCATCGAGCGAAAGCTCTCAATCGCTTAACATACCTAAATAAAAACTCACCCCAATGAGAGATTTACTCAGCCATTAAGATGGTTATTAATCTGGTAATATATTTTTATGGTGATGAATTATAAAGAGAAGAAAAATAAAGGAACAAGATAATAGTAGTGCGCCGAACACACACAAAAACGATGAAGAAAATTATAAACGGATTTTCGATTGAATGAGGAAGCAAAAGAAGGGAAGTGGATTCAACTGAATTTAAAATATTTTAAGAAAATAAATATTAAACTATATAAGGTAGATGAGAATAATAGATATTGAAGAAGTAACTTTCATTAAAACAGAATTACAAAGAAAGAGACGTATAAGATTACAAAAACGAAGAACATGAAAGTAAGTGAAAAAAAAGAGCGGAGGAAAGGTCTCTAAAGTGAAAACTTGAGAATTTAAGGTCCTCCCAATCCTTTTTCAGGGATTTGGTCGTGACTATATGTTCTCCTATCTTCTGAAATTCCAACCTCTCTCAAAGAGAGAAGGGGAGAGTATTTATAGCCCAAGGAGTGGACTGTTTACGTTCCCAATCTGTCCCTCCATTTGCATCCCCATGTTGGCCATTCCAATAGCTGATTCAAGATAAATCTCCTTCTTCAAAGTTTTATATAATAACGTTTACCGACTACTCTCAAAATTTAGAGGAATTTGAACCTATGTAGACAATGTTATGGGCGATTTATTAAACAATTGTAATCTGTCCATTTCAATCCAGTCTTTTTGATGTTCAAAATGTGAAAGGGTTTTTGAATAGAATGATACCCTCAAAGCCGAATTATTTCTTCAACAAAGTCATCCGCCTATATATCCTATTTCACACTGAAAAATCGCAGATATATTTGACGCTTACATCATGAGATATGTCATGAATACTATACTAATATTATATCTCGGACAGAATGGTGGGCTGGACTTCAAAGATTCATTTGGGCCCCTTGTTCTTAGATTTGGGCACTGCAATTTTTATCCATGATTCGTTTGGATAATCAAGATCATATGGTAGAGGTTCATGAAATTATGGTTTCGAGATTTAGACCAGGAACTCAATCATCATGGATGGTCCAGTTTCTTCACAAATTCGGTAGGTCATCTTGTGTGGTAAATGTGATCCTTCAAATGGCAGAATTTTGCCATGATCCCTTATAATGAAATGTTTTATATTGAATTAGGAATCCTAAAAAACAATAACCACAGAATTTGGATCAGTAGGGTGATAGGTATAAATAAAATAGTAAACGGACGCAATTGGACTACTTCTAAAAATGCTCAAAAATTATACTTAGTATTAAAACATTAATATTTCACACAAATTATGAACATTTCATATAAATTCAGTAAAGGGAGTATATAATAAGACATGAAAATATTAACAACATCTTGCATTCTATTCAATTTAAACAAAAAATGTATTCAAATATGAATCAAAGTAATATACATCAAAATTTAATGGTCTCAAACCCAAAAAATCAAACCATTATTAACAAATGTGTATGAACACCCATTTCAAGATATGTATCCCCATAACAACGAGCACCCACCATTTTGACCAGCATCGAGTGGAAGAAATTCAGGTGGATCACCTTCATTATTTTAGTACATTATATGAAGATAGTGAGCTCTAGAACCTCCAATAGAATGAGAATAATATTCGGGAAATAAAAAATGGAAGGACATAACTCCTTGGTATATGTTTCAAATTGGGTCCCCAGGTTATCATTTTATAAGAAAATTGGAAGTTGGGTTTGAGCCCCTGGATTTCAAAGAACCACTTAGACAATGGTTTTTGACCACTAAAAAGTCTTATCCCTCTTTGGAGAAAATTAAAAAGTTGTAACCCCACTAATTTAACATCACAGACAAAACATTATCACAATTTGGACAAATAAAACTTTATATATCGATAGTACAAAGAACACAACTTTTGAATTTGTGATGATTCGATTCCATGAATCGATTAGTTCGAATGGTCATCTTAATTGAGGAATTGAGTTTGGGTTCCCTTGTAAAATTTTCATCTCACTAAATTTTGTATCATCCAACAAAATTGTATCCCATTTGGATGAACAATTTAGTGGAAGTGGATATTTTTTCCACTGGTGTGATTGTAATCATACAAAGTTTCTCCCATTTTTTTCTACTTCATCTTGGGCCCTTAAAATCACCTCCATTTATAATGTAATTATAAAAACAAGTGACATTAAAATTTTAAAAGTGATAAAAAATCCATCAAATATAAATTGAAATTTTTTATTAAATTTATAGTTAATTATAAAACAATTTTTTAACACAAATGTAAAAGGGTGAAAATGAAACTGTGAATTGTGGTGCCATTATACCCCCTAGTATAGAGTTACAAACCAATGTAATAATCAAAATAACATTAATATCCTAGTAATGAATAAAATAAAAAACAATATATCATAAAACATGAATGTAAATTAGAAACCAATAAAACAAATAATAAAAAAAATAATGATAATCTTGGATGTATCAATATTTTATAATAAAAAAATAAAATTATATGGATTAATAAAAAAATATACTCAAAAGTTCTTGGTCCCAACCCTCATGACGGTATTATCTCCAAAATCAATCCCCTTTAGTTATAAACAAAATCAGAAACAATGTATTATTCCCTTGTCCAAACCTACATCCATGTAATCTGCTAAGGTACCAAAAAGATGCTCAAATATGGTGTGAGTAAAACTCATTAAATCAATTCCACCATTTCTCAAAAAACAATCATGATAATAAGTTATTTTAATAATGTGATAAACATGTGTATTAATTATTAAATTAATATAATACATAAATCATCCTTCTTCGACACCATGCCCAAATTTATCTCATCATATAGCAAAACCATTCCAACCCTAACCACATACCATGGTTTAATCAACACAATAGGAAGAGCCATCTATATATGAATTTCAGCCTTTGGGTATAGACCTATATATAATAATTTAATCATGGATCACTAGTCATATCCTTGTTTATAAGCATTTCAATATGTATTAATAAGAATATTGAACTATATTAGAATTTAAACATGTATCACTGGGCCAAGTACTCTATATAAGCATTTCAGTATGTATCATTCTGCCAAGCTAGTTATGTAATAATTTCAACCTTCAGGAAAATCCTTATATATAATTATTTTTTCATGGACCACTCAACATGTCATAACAATCGAGATATCACAATATAACATCATAAGACAAAGTGTTAAATTGTAAAAATTAGTATTTTATTTAATAAAAAATTTATTTATACATAAATTTATCAACATATAAAAAATATCACCTATGTTAGAAATGTAATTATTATTCAGGGTATGAAAATCCAATGTGTAGCCTTAAGCTAGGTCTCACAATAAGTGAATATAAAGGGATCAAACCAATATTACAATCCAGGATTATGCATTTTCGAATTGATTAAATTTATTAAATCCCATGTCATGTTGAAAAATTCTCAGTATTTTATATACATTACAATTAAATAGACCATTGGGTTAGTTTTTAGACCCCCTACCTTTATCTGATTATTAATAAATGATTCCAACCTAAATCCCCAACCAGATTAGAGGACAATAAGTTCCCAATACGGATATTGGGATCTAATTCATGATCTAGATGTTTATAAATGAGTAATTGTCTCTATTGATTTATGGAATTTACATAGGGATTTATAGTAGGAAATGATACATGGGATGAATGAAAAATTTAAGAGCTAAACATCATTAAAACTACCAATCCAATAAAATAAATGGAGTGTATGTATACTACATGATGTTTAATCCTTAATTGGGAGTTAAACCAAAAAAACCCATCCCCTTAGATTGCATTTATCATTTTCATACAAATACTTTACATGAACATGGTTCACGATGTGAAATCACTTCATTTCATGAACTAGTTCATGACATGTATCTCATTAAGGTTACATATCATTTAACATATTCAGGGTGTGTAATTGTCTAACTGATATTTTTCACCCCCTATTCTATTAAAATTCCAAAACAACATCTGAAGCATTACAATTCAATGAAAATATCTTTTAAGATAATTTATTATGTTTATACCTAGACATTATTAATTCAAAAAAACATAAATCCTTCAACATTAAGTCATTTTCCCTAAAGAGGGATCCTTTTCTCCATACCTGACTCAACCATCAAGATTTAACGAAAAAAGGAAAGCACAATGAAATTCGTTTAATGAAAAATGAGAGAGGTCTTAGTTTAAAAAAGAAGGGTGTATTAAAACCTAAAAAACATATAACATTTCATACCTAATATACTCTAAGTATCACTATAGAGTTTCGAAGAAGAAATTTTGCCACTATGTTTTCATATTATGCTCCAAATCCCAGGTCTCCTCTTGAACACTCTAATTATTCCATTTAAATCACACTAAATGAAAAAACCTACCCTAGATATAATTAAAAGTACAGTCCACAATTAGTATAAGATACTCCTCAAAAAATAAAACATAAAATAGCTAAACATACTTGTTGTCTACCAGATGATAATGATCAGGATTATATAAATGAAGTTGTGACACATGAAATTATTTGTGCATGAAGTTGTAAAATTATGGAAGGGATAATAATAATTCCACTAGAGATACCCTATTCAAAATCTCAAACATCTTAACAAACATTGGTTCCAGTCATTTTTTCTATATATAAAATGTCCCTAACCTTGGAGACACCTGAAGGAAAATATGACGAAAAACCTCAAACTCAAGAGGTCATCTATGATGGTCAGTGTAAACTTTATTATTCCTCTCTGTGTTTACCAACTGCCATTAAATAAACTGAACCTTCATAGATGTCTCTTTTGGAGACTAGGCCCAACAACAATTGATTCATATACCTCTCGGGAAAAAAGAGGCTAACGACATGGATTTCTATACAATGCTTAAAAATAAGCAATATTGATCGATGCATGGAACCTATTATTGTATAGAAACTCCATGGGTGCAATATGTTCCACCCATGTACCAATGAAATAAAAAACATATGCTCAAAAACAATCCTACATAACCTGAATAGTATACTTATATTGACTTTGAGTCTGAGGATTACAAGTCATACTCAGAAGAACCTATGATCACAAAGCCATCTGAAGACCCTTCTATAACCATGAAGTTAAATGAGGATCCCTTTAAAAAATGATACTCCTCAAAATTATGTGGAACCAAACTATATCATGCATGTAAATACTACCTAGATCATCAATAGTGAATTCCCCATTATAGGAAAGAAGTGGAAAAAATTCATTACTAGATCCACAAACCCACAATTTGCATCTTTTTTAGGGGTTCCCTAGGAAATCCTGCCACAAAATTAATAGTGATATCATCCCAATTCCACTCCGGAATGGGAAGAGGCCGAAACAGCCCAACTAGCCTCTAATGCATGAATTTCACCTGCTGATAGCTGAAACATATCACTTAAAATCCCACTAACTACCTCCTAATTATTGTCCACCCTCCCTATATATGAAGATCAAGAAAAATAATTTCAAAACAAGGATGTTCTTTTATATAGAATCATGAATCTCTCTCATTATCTCCATGAAAAATCCAATAGAAACACATACTCAACCATATAATTAAAGTGAATTATGTTTTCCAAGAGAAAATTAAGACGGTTTCTCCCCTTCATATTTATTGTATCTCATAACATAGCACTCCAGATAAGTTAATTCATCCTTCTTGGTATATTACAAAATAATGGTTACAATAGATGTTAATGTAAGAGATACTTGTCATTGGGACACATGAACATCTAAATGGATGTCGACAAAGAGTTCCATAATCCAACACTCAATGTAAAACTCCTATAATTATTCTATCTATGTCTCTCATCTCAGAACATCAGAAATTATGTTTCTCTTTCCTAGTGTATAAACCATATCAACATTTAAAAACAAGGGATAATTATCCCACCTCCTCTATTAAAGCATCATGTACCATTTAAAAAAGATGTATATATGGATCTTGTGGTCCGCGTACACCAAAAAACTCTCACCCATAAAATAATTTCTTTGGAATCTTAAGGAATGTACCCCTACTACCAAATCTGTATTATGAGTAGGGAAATTCACCTCACGTGGTCTCATCTATTTGGTTCCATAAGTATATACTCTACCCTCTTTCATTATAAATATATTTATCCTACCTCTAGATCAATAAATTTAAAAAGTATATACTTTACCTGGTGTAGGTAACCTAAGTATATGTGTTAAATTCATTCTTCCCTTCAACTCTTGAAAGCACCCTCTCACATCTTTCCAAACAAACGTCACTCCCTTCTGGGTCAGCCCAAACATCGGTGCTTCTAAAAAAAATGTCCTGGAAAAAGCGCCAATAATAACATACTAACCCTAAAATGATATGATTCATGAAGTATTTTTTTTGGGACACTCGTAGGATTCAATGGCTGAAAATTTCTCTGGGTCAACTGATTGTTCTTCCTATGAGATAATATGACACATGAAGTGAACCTTATCTATCTATAAACATCATTTGGTTAGATGGGAAGAAGGACAATTCTATGTCAATGCCCTCCAAATTATTTCAAAATTTTTGGTATGATCATATACTAACTAGGAGTACAATAAAATTTCATTGATAAAAATCACTAGATATTAGTCCCAAAATGATGAAATTTCTGATCCATGAAGGCCGTTAATATAGCTGATGCGTTCATAAAACCAAAATATATCACAATGAACTCATAAAATCATTAATTTATCCTAAATGATCTAATAGGTATGTATGATGGTCTAACCATCAACTAGTGGTATCCAAATCTGAAATCAATCTTGGATAAGTTCTTGAAACCACATAAATGGTTGAAGACATCATCAATTCACAAAAAGGGAAACAAATACTAGACCATAATCCAGTTTAATCTCTGGTAATCCACTCATAAGCACAATGGCCTATCATCATTTTTGGTGAAAGGAACTGGAGAACCCCTTAGAGAGGTACTAGTCTATATGAAACCTTTAGTTTCTAGATCTTACAAATAAAATATTATTTCATAAATATCTACTGGATCCATCCAATATGGTGGGATAGAAATTGTTTTTGCTCCCAGCACCAACTCGATCCTGAAGTCAACCTCTCACTCAGGTGGTAAGACATACTACTAATCAGGAAAGGAATCCGGAAAATGGTCTAACACTAGAGGAAAATCATCATACTTCATTTCAACATCATTCCAAACAAGGCTTTATACATGAGCTAGGATAAAAATTAATCAACACTAAATTATCTCGATATGACCTGACTGAAATCCCACTCACCCTTGTGAGAGTAACTACCTTCTTTTAGTGATATAAAGTCAAATATCCTAAGATAAAAGTCAATATGTTTTTTGAATAGGAATAAAGAATCCATTGGAATAATAAAATTGAAACTTTTCATTTCTAGCACAAATATTTTCCATAAGAAATGCTAACCACCAATATCTAGAGAACATGCCTTATAGTGTTTGATATTCTATAAACACACTCCCAAAATCATATTATTGGTAAAAAAATACAATATATCTACATAAAATCCCGAACCATTTGATAAAAAATCAAGTAAAAAAGTAATGTGATGTCCCCCTATTAAACAAAACATGATAAAGGATATATGATAATATATTAAATCCTCTGATGTAGAATGTTCTATATCCACAATAGTTAGAGTAGTCTGTATAGAATGCATCTAACTAGGACATCTTCACTAGACTCCATCGCGACTCCCCTGAGATATTCCCTCTTATTGGTATTGCTACTCATTCACTAGGTTAACACATCGTCTGCCTCTCCTAGAACATTTAGTAGAACTTCAATTACCTATCTTTTGGGGAATAAATAAGTACTTTAAGGACTCTAGTACCTATCCTACCCTCCCCTGCACTTTTCGGTTACATTAAGTTCCCAAAAAACACTTAAGGATGGCCCAACCCCCCATAATCATAGCACTCCAAAGTATGGTATGACAACTGAGGCTGCTTGTCACCCATCTATCCACATATATTATAATGAAATGGAACATGGTCATTAGATTGATAGACACTTACCATAATAATATATTCACTAATACCTTGGATAAAACTACCAAAACATCAAATATTTTTATTAGAAGAACATCTACCAGTTCGCTATGTTTAATTTTCCTAACCACTGCTTGGGTCCTCTCTCATATTCCACTACACAATGAGTTCTTGATTCTTCATGTTTTGAAATATAATCAGAAAAAAATATTCACCATTGAAATGTTCTCATAGATAATACTATCTTGAAAACAACATGCACCTAGATATCTCATTAGTAGCTAAAGATGGTGCAATGCACCATAGTTTAGTTGAATATTCAGTATAGTCCATTGGAGACATGTCATCCTCTGTGAGATGCATGAACTCACGAGCCTTTCTAACACTCAAAATATCAGGGTTGAAGTATCTTAATAACTTTTCTTTTATTTCATTCAAAGATAACTCATCATACCACCCATACTCCTCTAGAATGTCCCACCAATGCTTGGAAGATCCATATAGCTTATACTCAAAAAGAATAAACCTTCTAAATGTTGGTATCTCAATGTTCATTATGATCTTTTAGATTGACTCAATACCAAACTCAACTACTTGGGGGGACTCCCTCCACCCTGTACATGGGTGGATTTGATATCCATCACTCCCTTTTGATCTCATTCCTCGATGGAACAGTTAAAACAGTATCCCTTTTCCATGGATCACATGACCCTAAATTTTTTTCATGATACTGAACATCCATATGATTATCAGGAGATATAATAAGCTATGGTTTATCTATATCAGGACTTTAATTATTACCACTATCCTGATTCTCAACATGAATATAAAGAGGCTCAATTTTATATACAAGAAAAAAACAATCCTTTTAACATTATCTATAACATCAATGTAAACCTTCATAGGTAAAAACTATAAACAACAACCACTCATTGTCTATATAAGGATTAATTACATATAATTTTGAATGACATAAAAATTTATTCATTTAATTTATTAGATATAACATGTATCTCACTTCAAATATCTTATAGAAAATTATATATCACATACAATATATATGTACCTATCATGAACAATGCTTGTCAATGTCTATCCATAAATGACGATCCAGATAAATACATACTTATATCACTCCATACTGGGCCTCAAGTATACATATAGAGAAATAATGTAATCACATAACTTGTGAATCACACATTGTGAAATAACAGTAATGGTAACATGGAAGAATCACGAATAAAACCCCATATATGGCCACTAAACTTTTCCCCTATACATAGGTCATCTACTCCCATGAAAATATCATTACCATGTCCCAAAACATTATATTCTCTTTTCTAGATTTCCTAAATAGCATGGAAAAATTAAATAAAACCCATACACATGTGATACCACTTTGTAACATCCCCTATTATGACACTCTCTCATGGGGACAAAATGGGTTAGTTTTGATACCACATACAGACCTCAACATTTGTTAGAGGTTGGGATTAGCAGTGGGGTGTGATGAATATAGTGGGGAGAATATTACCCCTTTTATATATTTTCAACATAGTTTTATAAGTAAATAAAAATAATATTAGATTAATTAAAAACAATATAAACCATATATCCTAGAACTATAATGTAAAGGTGAAACCAATAAATCAAATAAAAGTAAAACATGCGATGAAAAGTTAAGATGAATATAAATGAAAAACTAAAAAATATAAAAATAAATTAATAAAATGAACAAAATAATCTCAAAATAACCCATCCCTAAACCCCATGTTAGTTTTCTCTCCAAAATCGTGTCAATCCAGTATGAAACAAAATTAGCAATAAGGTCCCTTTCCTAGGTCCAAACCTGTCTCCATGTAATACTTTCAGGTACCAAATGGTTGCCCAAATAGGATATGAGTAAAAACCAGTAGGTTGACACCACCATGTATAAGAAAATTGTCTGATAATAAGTAAATTAAACAATTCAGTAAAAATTTGTATTTATTAATCAATTAATACAACACAAAAATCAACTTTCTTTAGAACCATGTCAAAATTTCTTTAAGAATGTATCACAAACATTCAAACTATAAACTAAATGTATTTTATTTTCAACAAACTAGGAAGATACCTATATAAAGTCATTTAATCCTTTTGGAATTAAACTGTATATATTATCTTTAGCATAGATCACTTGGAATATCCTACTCTATACTATTTTTTGCATGTATCATTTGGAATAAACTGTTAAATAAGTATTTCAGTGTGTATCACATGGAAAATCCCCTATATAATTATTTCATCATGTATCATAGTTCCAATACAACTATAAAAGCGTTTAAAACACTCATAAAATTCCTATATATAAGAATTTTTTCATGGTCCACTCCACAAGTTATAACAATAGAGATATGAAAATATCACATCATTTTCCTAAGTGGAAAATTAAGAAAATTGCCATTTTACATTCAATTGAAAAATATTTTATATATCAATTTATCAATATAAAAAACAATAGCCCATAATATATTACTAGATTGATTCTACATTAAGAAATCACCTGCAATATAATGTCATGATAGATACACTTTAAACCATTAGTCACTTACTTATTATTCGGGGTACCCACAACCAACGAGTAGCCTAAAGCCAGGTCAAAACAGCAAGTCAATCCAAATAGATCCAATCCTTATTCAAATACATGATTTAATGTTAATAAAATGAATAAATTTATTAGAGAAAATAATACATCTGTGCAACTTCTATATTGCATACACTTGATAATTAAATAGATCGCGAGGTTAGGTTTTAGACCCCCATCCATTATTTAACGATTATGTAATGATTCTAACCATAATCAAGAACAATAATGTAGGAAAGTTGGATAAAAATAAATAACTAAGGATTATATGCATGATATATATGTATATAAAAGTGGAAATTTCATATAAATGCATGAAATTCACCAATGGCTATAGGATGAAATAATTATGATGATGAGTGAGAAAAATCAGTGTTTCATGTCTTTAAAATGACCAATACCAAGAACTACATGGAGAGTAATCCTTACTTATTAGTTGCTCTGAAAAAAAGTCACCTTGGATTATATTTATCCATTCCAGGCATGTACACAATGATAACTAGTTTCAAGACATGTAACCACTTCCCATCACAAACCCCTTCATGAAATGTGTTGGGAAACTATTAAATAATATGTAAGATATAAATCGCAAATAATTTTGCAGAGGAATATTTTCCACCCATATTTAGTGAATTTACCCAAACAACCTATGAATACTTAAAAAATCATTAGTAACTCAGATAATATTAATTAACATATTTATACCCGCACTCTATTATTTCAAAAAAAAATATACATTCCAAGATTTTAGGTTATTTTCCTCAACAAAGGATGTCAATCTACGAACAAGAATCATCCTCCAAGGATTAATGATGAGAGATAACCCAATGATGAATTTTAATGTAAAAAATGAAAGAGAGACTTACTTTGGACAACATGGGGTCTTACAAATATTAAATAAATTTCATAAAGACATTCCTTGGGACCATAATATTTTATTTCCATTGTATACTAGAAACAAAATCAGCTTATTTCATGAATGAAATTAATTATCCCCAAAAGGATATTCTTACACATTAATCCTATTAAAAATACCATACATTAAACATTCTTCATAAAATATATAAAGAAACATATTAATATGTAATATCATATGATCAGTAAGGGTAAAAATAAAAAATATTAATCTCTGATCATATGAAATAATAAGATATTCAAAAGTGTATGTGATCAGCAACATAAAATATCATATTCATATCCAACCTATCATATATCATAAACAATATTCATTGAAAAACATTATCATTTCATAATTTAATTAGCATAAGAGTGTTAAATCATCATAAATCAATCATAAACAAAAATCGCATTTAACAAATTTATGGAACCATCATTAATATAGAAAAACTTTTCAAAAGTTAAAGTTAAATAACAATATAAAAAAGCATGGATATGGACATATCACTTGTCTCCCATTGTGAATGAGGATGCACCTGTTTTACAAAAATGGATCATGAATCACTTATTTCCAATAGTGGATTAAGCATATCAAATATTTTCCCCATTTTTACCTCATGAGATATAAAGCTTCACCCAATGCATTGTTGGATGATATATGTCCCACCCATCTCATAATAAAACTAAAACCTATGTGTCTTAAAATACCATAAATAATTCATCAAACCATCAAATTATAACCCATGTAAAAAATAGATTTAATAAACATTTTATCAATTCATCAAAGAATAATCCATAAAATGTAAATTGGTTTAATAACCATTTCATCAACATAAACATTAACCACACAAAGAAATAATAAGAATGATATCACTCACTATTATTAATAATAAATAAAAATTATCATAAAAAGGATGTCATCCAATATGTAAAATGATTTTGAAAGATCACAAGGAACATTTCTTGAGGAAAATATCCATTCCCCTTAAAAAACATTTTCAAATGTAATAAAATTTAAAAATAAATTTCATTCATAATAAACTTTTAAACATATAATGGAAGATATAAAAAATTTAAAACAATTATTTGGGAAAATAACCATTACACTTAGAAATTAATATTTCATATAAGAAAAAATAGTCAATATATTTTTCACTAAGAATAACCTTTGAGACTTATAAAGAAAGCATTATGTCTCATTAAAAAAAATCATGAGGTACATATCATTTCCATTTTGAATTTTTTTAATAAACTAAAAAATTTTAAAATTAATTTTCTTTTCAATTTAACTTTAAAACATATAATGAAATATTTAAAACATTGATTTTTATGATGGTGGAAAATACAATACATGCTAAAACAGTGTTTCATGTCACATTTTCGGGAAAAATATAAATGTTCCTTGTTTTGAAAAACCCATGTAGAATAATTTTAATTTTTTTAAACAATTTATAAATATCTAAATGTACAAAAATAAATTAATCATGGAATTTAAACTTTTCTAAAATCAATTTAATAAATCATATATATGGAAGAAAATTTGTTTTTTACTGGGGAGAGAAATAATGACGAATTTAATTAAAAAATTATTTTGGAATATTCTATACAAAAAGATAGTAAAATTAAAGTATAAATTTAATATTAATTAAATAAATATATTATAATATATTTCATACTATTTCTTATAAGTTGATTAATTTATTTTATCTTTGAAAAAACAATCATAAACAATACTAATAAAAAGATATTGTAATATCAAACCTTTATATGTTTTTTATATTCTGAATCGTAGTCCCCATAAATGAAGAAAATAAAATGAATATTTTGAAATTACATTCACATAATTTTACAATTTTAATTTAAACCTATTCTCAAATATGTGATAAAAATTATGTTTTCCAAAGAAAATAATTAAAAATGTTAAAAAATATTATATATCAAAATCCAAGATTAATGTGATTTTAATAAACTAAATTGATTTAATAGATATATATATGATATAATTTTACTGTTAAAAACATATTAAAATAATATTTTTCTTTTTAATTACATGAAGAACATGTATTTTTATTGAAAACAAATATTCTTCACTATTCAATGAAAAATATATATATTAAGAAAATTATCAAAAAATAACTCAAAGATAATATTGAAATTTTAAATTCATAATTTTTTTTATTTTTTCAAATTATTTTTCAAAAATCAGAAATAAATAATTTTAAAAAAATACCGAAGATGTGAAAAAACATTTTTTCAAAAAAATAAAACATTTAAGCATAAAATTGAATTAAATTTATCCAATTATTATAAAATAAAATAAATTGAATGATAAATATTTTATTTATTATATTATATATAAATTTCATTAATAAAATTCATAAATATTTATATAATTTTATTTATCAATCAATAACATGTTTGTGGCATAAAAATAGTTTTTCATAAAAGGATTATGTTTATTTTAAAATGATTCTTATTATAATTTCTAATTAAGTTTACACAAAAGAATTCATTTTATGTACATGTGTGAATCCTAGACCTTAAAAATTAAGTCAATCAAGTCCATACCATACGTTTCAAAAGCTAAATGATAACCATAATATAAATATAATTATTTTAATATTAATACTCTTTTCGATAAAATGAAATGTTCCATGTTAGGAAATCAATCAAATAAATTAAAATTATTTGAGAAATTTTTTATCAAATATCAGGGTTTTATGTTCTACCCCACCTTAAATTAATTATTTCCACTCAATTTTAACTTGTTATCAGTAATCAAGGGTTTAACATTTAAAAATGATTTTGTGGTAACCCCCGATCATAAAAAGGGTGAATAAAACTTCATCTTGAAAAGAGATAATTGAATGTGTGAAGGATATATACAATAACACATACTAAATTTCCAAATAAGTGATCATTGGTGGGATGTGAATATTTTTATGTGGGATAAAATCATAATTTCCAAATAATTATGGGGAGTTACAAATATTATTAATCATAAGAAATTTATTAATCATGATAAAATAAACAACTAAAATCCATAAACCGAATAGGTGTGAAAAATTAATTTATTGCATCAGAAATTATTGCAATAGAATTTTTTTTAATATCCCTTTCTTATAACATTTTAATTTCTAATAGAATATCCACTTACTTGATTTGATTCTACTTCATAAGCATAATAACATTATTTTATTATGCCTCAATCAATTTCCACTACATCTATTTAAACAAATAGAGTAACTCTTCAATCCAAAAGAACAAATCGAAAGTAATACACATAAAAAATATTAATTCAAACCTTTTATATATAGATATTTTTGAGTCAATAAGGTTTCCTTATGAATTTTCCATTCCTTAATATTTTGAAAATCACAAAGACCCTATCTTAAGGAAAATTTAATTTTCCCTAATATTTTACTTGATAAGGAAAATTTTCCTTCCCCAAGGAAGATTTATCTTTACCTTATTTTCATTGTTCATATCATATTTTATCTAAATCGTATTCGTTTTATTTCAAAGTATAAAATTCAGTTTTGTATCCTAAACCTCGGAATATTATGAATACTTAGATATAGAGTATTCCATTTTTAGGATCCGAATTTAGAATTCGAGTTCCTTGAATTTAGTCTCCAAAATATTTGAGTTCAGACTCCAAGTAATCTGAATTCTAACTCAAAACATTCTGAAGTTCAGACTCCAAATTATTATGAATTCAGACTCTAAACATTATGAGTTCAGAATCTGAATTCTTATGAATTCAGACTCTGAAATTTCTATGTTCAGGATCCGAATTATTATAAATTCAGACTCCAAATTCTCTAAGTTCAGACTTCTAATTCTTATGAATTCAGACTCCAAATTTTCTTGAAATTCAGACTCTAGAATTCTATAGAATTTCGATTCCAAATTATTTTGAAGATAGAATCTGAATTTTTTGTATTATAAACACCGAACAGTTTTTGGACATTGAACTTTTATTTCTTTCCATGACTCTGAATAATTAATATTGGTTGAAAAACCATATTTTTCCTACTAATTTTTTGGTTATAAAACGATTTAATGCATCCAGTTACTATCTAACCATTGTTTGAGTGACACTTGTATAGGTCCCATCGAAATTCAAGGAAAAATATGACTGTTGGAGGAGGGAGTTGACCGTAGAAGTTGTGCCTATAAATAAGAGCTCATCTGAATGTGCTTACAACTTTGATGAACAGTTCTATAAATCTAGAGATTACATGCTAATAAAGTGATTTTTAGAGCGAGACATTTCATGATTTGTGTGCACTGAATATACAGTTCATACTTTCTTCGTGTGACTCCGATTGTGGCTGAGTACATTCGAGGGATTCCGGGGACAGGAAGATAGAGGTGCCAATTTCCTTGATGATTGAGGTAATTCAAGGATAGAAAGACAGATTCTAATATTCATATCGAGGTATTAACCTGGTATAGGTAAGATAGACGTTCTTGAAACTATAAATCAATGAACCATTAAACATGGTTGTTGGATACCCTTCTCTTTCGGTTAAAAGATTTAATATTTGTTACTTTTATTATTTCAAGTTTTTTTCACTGCATTTTGGTTTTTTAGGAAAGTATAACCATCTTATACTTTATTATACTTTTATACTCTGATTTTTAAAATTCTATACACATTAATATAGAATCTTTATCATTGAAAACTTTTGTTAAATTTCAATTCTGGAACCACATATCCAGAATTACATTCTCAGAATCATTTTTCTGGAATCAAGCAAGTTTGTAGAACTTAGAGGTCTTGTTAATTACCTTGTTTAAATTTGTTAAACATTACCATATTTAAAAGATAATTTTTTTAAAGTGTACAATTCACCCCCCACATCCTGTATATTGAGAATCTACATCATTGTTTTGATACTACAATCAGTATCATTTCGATCCTACAATTCTTTTGATGATCAAGGATATCACAAATATCTTTGAGGAGAAGCTTACTATGGAATAGAATTATCAGACTCAAGATGTGAAAGATCTAAATGGTAAGTTATATTCTATTTCTCAAAGCTAGAAAATAGAAAAGGATATCAATATTGAGACAAAAGAGAAACTTACTAAGCAGGAAGGATCTTTGAAGGTTCCGGTAGAGGTTCTTAAGGCTCGAGAAGAAAGAATCAAAGCCTTATAAAAGAATAACTAATTTCCGAATCAGCTTCTTGAACATGCAGAGGAAGACCAAAAAGAACTAAATAAGATCAAGACTATAGTAAAGAAGTTGATTCCAAAGGATAAATAAGGATAATGTTGTTTAATTCCAATCTTTTATTGTATTTCTTCCTTGTAAAAATTATTTCACCAATCATAATGAAAGTTGTGTTACTATTTATATTTTTGGTTGTTTAACACTAATATTTCTGGTACCATATTTTCCATTCCCTGTATTCCTTTTTGAAAATCACAAAGGGGGATAAAGGAATGATAAAAAAAGGAATACAAAGTAAAAGATGAAATTTATTTATGAAAGAGGGAGTTCATCTAAGGGGGAGTTCTTATCTAAGAAGATTTTTGGATGAAATAAAAAGATAAGTCTCAATCCAGAAATAAAGAATATGATCCTTACTATATCCAAAGCCTAAGGGGGAGTTAGTCGTATTCATCATTTGCACATGTGATAAGGGAGGTTTGTTTTATTTTCAAAGTGTAGAATTTTTTTTCTAAGTCCTTATATTATTTTTCATAAGGATGTTTGTGCTTTCCAAAAGGGGGATATTTTTTAGTCAATAAGGTTTCTTTAAGAATTTTTCATTACTTTATGTTTTGAAAATCACAAATTCCCTATCTTAAGGAAAATATCATTTTCTCTAATATTTTACTTGATAAGTAAAATTTTCCTTCACTAAGGAAAATTTATCCTTACATTGTTTTCATTGTTCATATCATATTTTCTCTAAATCTTATTCATTTTATTTGAATGTATAAAATCCTATTTCGTATCCAAAAACTCAAAATCATATGGATACTTAGTTATAGATCATTATGTTTTTTGTATCCAAATTTAGACTTCGAGTTCCTTTAATTTAGACTCTGAACATTTTGAGTTCAGACTCCGAGTTCTCCGAATTCAGGCTCTGAACTTTCTGAAGTTCAGACTATGAATTTTTATGAATTCAGACTACGAACATTCTAAGTTCAGAGTCCGAATTCTTATGTATTTAGACTACGTAAATTCTGAGTTCAGAATCCAAATTCTTATGAATTTAGAATCTGAATTCTCTAAGTTCATACTATGAATTCTTATGTATTTAGACTCCAAATTTCCTCGAAATTTAGACTCTGGAATTCTATAGAATTCATGTTCCAAATTCTTCTGAAGACAAAATCTGATTTTTTTTTATTATAATCACCAAATGGTTTTTTGGCTAGACTCCAAACATTTATTTCTTTCCTTGACTCTGAATAATTAATTTTGGTTGAGAAACCATATTTTTCATACTCATATTTTTGTTATAAAACAATGTCGTGCATTTAGTGACTAACTAACTATTGTTTGAGTGACATGTGTATAGGTCCCTTCAAAATTCAAGGAAAAATATGATCATTGGAGGAGGGAGCCAATCGTTGAAGCTGTTCATATAAATAGGATATCATTTTAAAGAGCTCACAGCTTTGATGAATAGTTCTACAACTCTATAGATTACATGCTGTTGAAGTGATTTGTAGAGAGAGACTTTTCATGCTTTGTGGGTATGGATCATCTTGTTCAGAATTTCTTCGTGCAACTCCAAATGTTTCTGAGTACGTTTGAGGTCTTCCAGGGATATGAATAAAAAGGTGATAATTACCTTGAAGATTGAGGGCTTACAAGGATAGAAAGACAGATTCCGATATTCATATTGAGGGCTTACCCTAGTGTGGGTAAGACAAAATTTTTTGAATGTATAAATGAAGGGACCTTTATCCAAGGTTGTTGGATACCCTTCTCTTTGGGATAAAAGATATACTATGTGTTACTTGTACTGTATCATGTTTGTTTTTTATGCTGCATTTTTGTTGTTGATGAAAGTATAACCATCTTATACATTCTTATACTTGTATACTCTGATATGTAAGATTCTATACGCTTTATGGTGGGATCTTTATCTTTGTAAACTTTTGTTAAGTTTCATTTCTGAAACCACATATCCAGAATTACATTCTCGGAATCATTTTCCAGAATATAGAAAGTATGTAGAATATAAAGGTCTTGTGAAATACCTTGTTTAACTTTGTTAAACATTACCTTCTTTAAAATTTCCAAAGGAATTTTTTAAAGTGTACAATTCAACCCCCTCTTGTATATTGAGCATCTACATCATTGTTTTGATACTAAAATCTGTGTCATTTTGATCCAATAGACACTTTCAAAAAAATGGTTATCATTGGTTTTCCAATATGAATAAATCATTATATGTTAAAATATTACTTTAACCTCTAAAACATCATCCAAAGTTCAACTTAAACCATTCTATAAATGGTTAACCTTATAACCCTTAAAAAAATAAAATTTTATAAATAATGTCACTAAAATTATAAATATATATTTCACATTAATACCCCAAATATAATTAATTATATATTAATAGAAACATTTTAGATAACTAAATTCCTTGGTCATATATTTTCCTGAATCATGGTACTAAAAAGAAATACCATATAACATTAGAGAGAAAATTCATGCTTCATGAGTCCTTGAATAAAAACACATATTATTGAATATGTTCCATAAATATGATAATTCTATAAACTCCACCACTTATAGAATAATACACTTTTTCAAAAGGAAAATAATTATTTTTATGGTCATCTATACTCTCTGTTATAATTTATTCATATTGATCATATATTTATCATAAAATCATTTTTTTTAAATATTAAAATATGATTAATGTTAACAACCCAAAAAAATTTATTTTTTCTCAAAAATATAACCTTTGAATTAAATCAATATTACAGTCTTGAATTACACTTCAACATATTCCATAAATCCATAATGAAAAACTTCCCTAGAATAATATATCTTTATTTGATGATTATTAATTCCTGAATTACCATACAAAAACACATCAATCATTCTACTAAATTTTTAACTAATTGATATGGGCTCATTATATTATTCCATAATACTGTCTCCCTAAAATATGATATGTGAATCATTCTTTTAATAAAACTCAATTTGATCATGTCTCTTTTGTTTTACATAAAAAAGACTATAATAATAGTGCATACATTTCAAATTTTCTTCATGGCCCCTTAATCATCAGCAGTATAACCATTAATCATTCAACCATTCTAATTATATTCATGATATTTATCCTTATGAAATAGATTTCAATAATTCTAATGCATTCAACATTTATAACATTCACCACTAATGATGACCTAGGAAAATCATTATTTTTTCACATTTCATTAACTAATTTTTTTAGTTCATCGTAGCTATCCCATAATCTATGTCCTTTTTCTCCACATAAAAAAATATTATCATTCTTATATTACATTATCTACAGTAATTCTTCTAGAATTATCCACATATAGGAAACCAATTACTCATTCTTCAATGGTATCCACCACTTGAATTTTCAATGAACTCTATCCATCCCTTATTTTGTAAGCATAAGAGTTGGTTGAGGGGCATGTTTTTAGTCATATATCATGATAAATTATTAAGAACAATAATATTATCTTAACTATATCCATCACCCCATTTTTTTTCTCACCAACACATTGTATATCTCATTCAATGATAAAATATTTCCTTTTAGTTCTCTCCATTGAGTACGATCAAAAATCATATTATAGGAAGTAATAATCATAGAGGGGAACAAAAATAATGATGAAAAATAAAATCAAATATGCCTAAATAAGGACTATATATTATTAATCTATGACCCCATAGGATTAAACTAATCCATTCATGGTCATTATTTAATTCTTTCACGATGGTCTGTAAAGAGAATATCAATTTCAAAATATATCCTCCTAGGAGATCCAAAAAAATGTACAGAAATAGCCATTATCAGGCATCTTGTGATGACAAAGTCCAGCTAAATGAACCCTTCTAGAGTTATCAACCCAATGTAACTCTAATATAGAGATACATCCACTTAATGAATCCATATAGGGATGTAATTTCATGGAAACCACTCACTCTATACGTTACTAAAATTCAACTTCATTTTCATATATTTTTAATATTTCTTAGACATATCCCGAGAAATATCCATATAAATATACCTATAGATTTCACTAATGTTTTATAATTTTATTTTACAAAGGATGACGAATCCTATCCAATAATACCAACTATAGAGACCCATAATTTTCATATAGAAACATAACATATTTTAATATGAATATTCAATAAATTTCATAAAAAAATTCATAAGGACCATAATATTTTAGTGTATTTGGAGATTATAAATGTAATATTCATATACCATGAAATATATTCATCATTTTCCACAAATATAATCTCACATATTACTCCACTTAAGAATACTATAATTAAACCATTCTTTTTAACCTAGTTAATGATACATTAGAAAGGGTGACCTCAAATACTAAATAATGGTAAACATAAGGGTTATTAATCTATGATCATATGAATGAATAATAAAATCATAATGGTATTCAAACATGGAAATAATTTATAAATTTCATACCCTAAATTTAATATATCATACACAACATTTATGGAATAAAAATATTAAATTTCACAAGGCCTTCCCATCGAATTGAGTAATTATCATAAATCAATCATGTACGCTAATACCTTTTCATAAAAGTTTTATAACATTATAAATAAATAAAAAACTTTCATATTTCATGGTTAAAATAGAAATAATATTAATATAATGGATCATGAATTCTCATATTCTTTTCATTATAGAACAATTTGGACCTATTTCCCTTAGTGGACATGGGAACACCTGTTTCCCATAGTGGATAAATCCCATCAACTTGTTTCCCATTATTATTTGATGAGATAAAAATATTTACATAATTAATTGGAGATAGATACAGATCATACCCATATCATAATTAAATAAATACTTATTTATACTATAATATAATATAATATTCATCATACAATTAGATCATAAAATACTTAAACAAAAAAGGATTCATCAACATTTAATAAATTTACCATAGCATTAACCATGAAAAAAAATGAACACGTAATAAATATAAATATTAACTATAATGATAAATAATAAGGATATTATCATTAAATATTATTCCCAATGAAGCATAATTAGAATAAAATAATTTCCAATTATATCGATTATTATTTTGAAAAATGACTTCAAAACTTTTCTGAGTAAAATATCCTTTCCACATTGAAAAAATATTTGAAAACATAAAACATTTTAAAATTCATTTTTTTTTGAAAATGAATTTTGAAACTTATAAAGTAATATTTAAAAAAAATTAAAACATTTCTTAAATTAAATTTTCTTTTCCCATTTAAAAAACAATTTTTAAAACTTTAATAATATTTAAAATCCATTTCATTGAGAATAAACTTTGAGACATATAATGTAATCATTAAAATTAATTGATAATATCTGTTGAGTAAAACTTCATTTCTATTTTTAAAAAATATTAAAACAATACACATTTTCAAAATCAATTTCTTTTGAATCTATCATTTGAAATATATAAATGAATATTTAAAATATTGAGTGTTCGTAATGACCAACAAATGTCAAACATGCTAAAATATGGATTCCATGCACATTTTTATTAAAATCCAAACATGAGTTGTTTTAAAAATAACCAAAATATTACTTTAAAAAAATATACAAAATTAAAACATTGATAAAATATTTTAATTAATAATTTGGTAAATATGGAAAATAAAATAAAATATTTTTAGAGAACATGGGTAATGAATAAATCTGATTTTTTAGAGAAGATAAAAACAATGTGGATTTCCCCAAAAAAATTATTTTGAAGTGTTGTGTGTATAAAAGTAGAAGATTAATGGTAAAGATGTAATTTTATTAAATAACCACAACATAATAAAATAAAAAAATTTAGTGATAACAGTATAATAATATTTAATCATCATAAGAATAATCATAACCATTCTTGAAAAAAATGACATTGTAACATCAAACATTTACAGTTTTTGTATCATTTCAATAATGAGATCCATCAATGAATAAATAAAATGAAAATTTTAATATCATGTGAAAAATTATATTCATGATGTATCATGTCAATGGGGGATTATATACACACAATATAAAATGATTGGTTCATTAAATAACTTATTCCGAAAGAGAGCAATTTGATACAAAAATCCAAACTACTTTTGTATATTTCGAGCAATAAAACCCCTAAATGGGAGATAAAAAAATTGGACTTCTAAATAATGATAATTATCAGTTGATGTATCATAAAATAAATTCGTCTTATGTTTATACACCACATAATATAATTATGTGTTGAATATGGCATGTGTCTCAGATAAGAAAAAAGTGAGATTGAAATATCATTCTATAAGTCCATAATTTTTTATAAAAATACGAACCAATTTTAAAATAAATATAATTTTATTATAAATATATTAAATAAAAATATTTTTATATATCATACATTAGCTAACATAGTTGTGATATTTAATTAATCATTTTTTAACAATTCCATTTTAAAATCATGTTTCATGTAATAACTACTTTGTTTTTTAGGAATGTTATGATTTTTTGTTTTTAAAAATTTTATAAGAATAATTCATTCATAACATAAAAAATTTAACAAATGTTATATATATCATATATATTCATTATATATGTTTTTTGAATAATCCATAAAGGTTATATATTAAAAATTAAATACATCGTTCATGGAGTTGGTAGGAGATACATATGTATGAACATTATTTCCATTTTAATGATGGAATCAATGAATAGAGGATACATAAAATTATAAAATGAAATAATATTTCTTATTTTATATATATCACATATTTTTTTTAAACTTGTTCCCATTACATTCCTTGTATAGTGTACGTGGAAAACAAATCGTATCACTTCGTGATGCGGTAGTCTTCCTTACGCATGAACGATGCTATCATATCCCCCATAGAATAGAAATTAAAAAGATATATGTGATATAATTACTAATGAATTTTAAGTATATATAATATATAATATTTTTTCTTTTAATCTATCCTTATTACTATCAAATTAAAAAAATGAAAAAATGCATCATATCTGTTCTTGACGGTGTAATCCATCGTAAACATGAGTGACATTATGGTTTTCCAATGGGATGGGAGAAAAAAATGTGGTCATGGTATTAGGATTACATAAATATAATAATATAAAAAATATCTTATATATACATTAAATTAAAAAATTTATCCATTATTGAGATGTGTCCAAAGAAAAATATAAATCATCGGTACATGTGGCGGTAGTCCCCCATACACATGAATGGTGATTTTATATTCCATTTGAATGAATTTGAGATGAATCTTAAATTAACATAATAATATATTATTAAATAGTATATTTTTTTAATTATATTATCACATTTTTAAAATATTTGAAGTAGTTAGAAAAATAAGTAAAACTAAAAAAATGGCTAAAAACATCAACCCTTCTCCAGAAAGCATCATTAAATTAAGCTAAATCCTTCCTATAATGTATTAATGATCCTAAAAGGAACATATAATATGGTTATGTGGGTATATAAGACATTAAGTAAGGAATTATTCTTGGTAATGAGGGTTTTTAGTGAAAATAGGAGAGGATAGGGGTGGCCTTTTATTAGTGTGGGGAGTCCGACATTAGTATGCTTTGAAATGAAAATGGTGTACCGACATTTTCCACATTACAAAAGGCTTAAAAATGTACTTTTATAGGTTGATAGAGGTTTCACAGTCAATATATGGTAATAAAATGATTGTTTGATAATTTCTTGGGTCATTTTACCCCTTATCTTTTCAGTTTTACCCCCGGTAGACCTAATTTCACCATAACCATGTTTAACATTTTATTAATATTATTAATATTAAATATCATCCAAAATTAAGAAGAAAATATTAGATAATATATATTATTATTATTTCTAATATTTAATACATTTTTCTAAATTAAATTCACCTAAGTTGGAAATTTTAATTTAAAAATAATCTCTCAGTGAAGACTAATAATGGGTTTTTCAAAGAGAAATGTTTCAGAAGATTAAATAGATTTTAGATCAAAATTTAGTATGATAATTATTATATTAACCAAAAGTATATTAATAGATATTTAATTATACTAATTTAACTTTTAAACCCATATTAAAACAAAACTTATATTCTAAATTCATTGAATTAAAATGAAGAGTTTTTAATAAAAACCAGTATCTTTTTAATATTCACTAAAAATTTACATTGTAAAAAAATTAAGGAAACATCACTAAAATATAATTTCAAAATTATGATTTGAAAAATGAAATTAATTTTTTCAAAAAAAATGTTATAAAATTGGAAATAATTATTTTGAAAATTTGTGTGAAAAGTGTGACAAAAATGCTTTTTACAAAAATACTTTTTAAGCATAAAATTGGATTTATGATATTTAATGCCTATAAAATACATTATATGATTATTGAATATTATATTGAATATTAAATATAAAATTGTATTTAATATTATTCAAAATAGTAATTTTTTTAATTTCATGATGTAAAACACATTTATATGCATAGAATTATTTTTTTAGTTAAAGATTCTCTTTATTTTCAAATGGTTATTATTTTAATTTATAATTAGTTACTAAAAATATAATTCATTTTATATACTTCTATAAACCATGTATTTTTATAATTTAATTAATACAATTCACACCCACTGCGTCGTGGGATAAGTGAAAAACATAATGTCAATTAATAATATATTAATAATATGTTATTTCTCTTAAAAAATTAGTGTTTCATATATCCCACACTATCAAATAAATTAAATTAATTTGAAAAAACATAAAATATAGGCTTGTCACATAATTAATAGAGTATCTAAATCCATTCACCACCTACTTGGGGCATCACAGTTTACTTCAATATCACTACTAACTATGTTCCAACCACGCACCTCATCTGTTTTCTCCATAAAAAATAATAAAGCTCTATGATCTGAAAAGAACTATGATACTCCTAAAATATTCCTTAAACTCATGGAAACTATTATATAGATAAAATAAAATGTGTTTGATAAAAATTAAAGGATACATTGGTTATAATAAAATTTAGGATCTCAAAAAATCAATTCCTTAAAAACACTCATCCACTTGTTTCCCTTCTAAGAATAACTAATCAACAAAAGAACTTTTTTTAGCCACTGAGCACAAATGTTGGCCTCTAACGACCAGGGGTATTCCTATACATGAACATTATTCTATAATACTTGAAATATAGTCACTAACATACCTAATAGATCATATATGCTCCAATTAGTAATATTTATAGGATAAACCACAAATTAAGTATATTTTTTCTGTTTAGTTTCCTCAGGATCAAAAGAATGAGATGAATTAGAATGATAGTAGCGTAGATGAGATACATGGAGAAGTTATTCATGGACCAGTACATATGAGGAGTAATTAGTAAATAGGATAATTACCTAAATTCCATAAATATTAAGAAAGGTTTAATATAATGTGGTGATATATTACCTAATCTTTGAATCTACCTATACCAACGCCGAGGTGAATCATGAAAGAAATAAATGATCTCCCACCTCAAAATAAAATGTTCAGCCATAACTATTAGTATTATAAATATTCAAATACTTATTTATAACCATAAACATCCCCATAAGTTGTAAATACTATGATTTATCTTGAATAAGGTGATATCCCATTAGTGAAAGCTCACATGCCTCCACCCAACACATGGGTCAACAGAACAACTTACCATATTTTTCCTCATTACGGGCCATTGGTATAGGTGAAGGAAAATAGTTATTATATTAAAATTTGGTTATTATTTGGTTATTCTCCCCTAAACAACCAAAATAAAGGAAAAAAATAAAAAGTATGTCCTCTAACACCTAAAATGTGTGTTCGGAATGTCCGTCGATCAGAGGACGATATGATGTACTCAGAATTACCTTTGACCCAAAGCCTTTTTCAATCCCTGGAAGATCAATGATATGAATCGGTCATACCTATATGATACCATGGTATATGGAACACCATGAAGGTTAAGGATCTCCCTATCACATGTCCTTCATATTTCAACCACTAAAAATCTATCTCTAATAGGAAATAAATGAGGGAACTTTTTCAACCTATCTACAATCACCTGTAAAATGTCACAGGATCAAAGTGACTTAGGTAAAACCATTACAAAATCCATAGCTATGTCATCCTTTTTAGAATCATGAGAGGATAAAGGGTATAAAAGTCTTACTGGATTCTGATGCTCCACCTTCACTAGTAGAAAAGTGAAACAATGTGTAACAAAACTAGCTATCTCCCTTTTCAAAAAAAGTTACCAGTATCAGTGTCCTCGATCATGGTAGATCATCATAAGACCAGGATATAAAACAAAATTAGTGGAATGAGACAATAAAATTAATTCCTCCCAAATTTTTAAAGGCATCCAGAAACTCCCATGAATTTGTAATATCTCATCCCTATCAAAAAACCAACTAGGTAGTGGGTCCGTGGAAAAAACAATCTATTTTACGATAAATCTCATGAAATTAGAAATATGCCTCACCTACACATTATCCAGAAATGGTTAATTCACTATAAAATATATAAAAATAGTTTTCCATGTATCTACTGAACCTAAAGATTAATCTAATAAATAAGTATATCAAATTCCATTTACTACAATACTTCTGAACTACTTTCATCAATGTATTTTATTTCTGATCATCATCTTGTATGTTCACCATACCCTATGTATATTTAATTTCAGTGGTGAAGGACTATAGGAATTCAACCCACCTTCATTTCTTGATATTTAAATAACATTATATAAGGAATATTTGAGGATTTTATGATTTTATATAACAAAAATGACTCACAAAGAAAGCAATGCCTCCAAAATTAAGGGCATATACCAAAGGTACCAAATCAAGGTCATACATTGGGTAATTTATAATTTGAGGTTTCAACTGATGAGACATATATGACACAAAAAAATCTCAACATATTAGAATGCACACTAACCAAATACATGATGCATCAATATACACCATGTATCCTCTACTAGGATAATGTAAAATCGAGATCAGTGAAGAAGTCAAAATTGTATTCTACTCTTTAATATATTTCTCATATAAAATTTTAACATAAGAATTCAACACCCATCATTTGAATGTATATAAGTGGTTCTAAAATGTGTGAGTAATTAGGAATAATGAATTTATAATATCAAAAAATTCCAGTGAAATGTATTATATGAAATATGTTATTGGGATGCTCCCAAGATACCATAACGATCACCTTCCCTAGGTAAATAGATGATCTTTATTCCGATATGATGTTACCCAAGAAGAGATCTTAGGAAACCCAAATGTGTTGTTAATTGATCATTTCATAAAAGTGGTGCACTCTAAATTTTTTAGTATCATATTGAAATGTTTTTCATGATCGTGTTTATGATTACAATAGACCATGATTGCATCCATGAAGACTACAACAAATGAATCTGTATATGGGTGTAGATCATGATTCATTGGAGAAATGAAAACAACATGATTAATTAGGATGATGAATGTCATGACCAAATATTTGTAAAATACACATCTTATATGGAATATTGTATGTGGTATCTAATTTTCTAACATAAATATGATGATAGCTCGACCTTAGATAAATCATGGAGAAGACCCTCTCTCTGTGAAGATTGTAAAATTTTTCATCTATACGGGGTAAATGATATAGGTTCATCATGGTATTCTAATTTAATTTATGATAATAAACACTAAATCTAATGAACATATCAGCCATATTGGATTAAAACACATGTGAATTCCACAATTAAGTACTGGGTTATATTAAACCATTATCATCAAAGTCCACTATTAATCAATTGAGATACTGAAATTTATTATCACCCATACTATACAGAGTAATGTATACTAGATATTATCTAATAAATATCACAATATAAAACTTAGACTCTCTCTCTCTCTCTCCTGAGGTAGATAAAAAATAGTGAAATTTTCATTAAAGTGACCCACCGTGGGAGGGAAATCTTTCTAATGTATTCCCTAATCGTCTAATAAGAGACTAGAAATATGGGATGTCACTTCGTAAATCGCATGATTCTTATATATATCTCCACTCTCATGGATATTTCATTCACCATTATAAATATAGATAATACTCCATGGTGATGTAAAAGATAACATCTGATGATAACAATTAATGTAAACATGATAGGGAACTAACTAGTCTACCCAGAGAATGATGTAAAAACCTATCATCTTAAGTTAGAATAAGTTCTATGTAAAAATTAGCATCCAGAATTAATGGGTAATTCCATGCAATATTTTACTCTTTCTGATTAGATCCATAACAGGATATCATGTTCCACTACCCCACTTAAATATTGGTTCATTATTCCAATTCTCTCCATAATTTCCAAAGATATAAAGTAGTTGGATTATCCTAAGAAAAATAAAATATCTTGTAATTTATATAATAAGTGAACCATAACTTTAAATTTAGAATAACCAAGACTCTTCTCCATAGGTATTAGTTGTAAGATACACATTTGGACTTAAACACATACCAGATATACAACCTGACTACCATCACCAAGAACACTATACTAGAGTTATAAATCTTTTTTTGGTATCTTTCATCCATGACCACTTCCTTGGATGATACGACTAGTATTACTCCAACTCCCTACCTAAGTTACAACTATAATACACTATGATGATGGTAGTTGGGTTTTATCACTGGTATTATAGTTGTAAATAAATATTCAATATTCCATAAATGATATAATAATATGGTTGTAAACGATTTAAATCATCTAACTGTAATAAATAGATGGGTAATGAAAAATGGAAGAACCACATCCAATATCACATAAAAATATGATTGGGTCACAAGGATATACAAAGTAGGGGATGCATAGGGAATAGAGTTACAATAATGAACAACATGATACAAAAAATGAATAAATAGACCCCTTTTATATTAAACGAAATCACAAGCATAAGATCTTCCTCTACTCTCATACTTCGTACTAGTATAGAAATCAAGATTCCATAGTAGGTTGCTTCCCCTTATCCCGATAAACATCTATTAATCCCACTAGGGTACCCAAATGTGGCCCAAATTTTATATTTTATATACTATTTAGTCCAAGACTAATGGTATCTACAAGAAATACAATTCATGCATAATAGTTGTAGCAGTGTGCAGGTATAACTATTATAATTATGTACATGATGATGCAAAACATCCAATTAGGGAATTAAATAATGTGACAAGAAGTATGTATATAAATATTAATGGTGTATATGTGTAATGGTTTAACTACATCATATGTTAGATGTATCAATAATCATACCCAAAAGGGCCAGTACCTAAGGCCATTAACCAAGGTATCACATTTGAGTCCACGGAGGTTATCCATAATAATTATGGTATAGTGTAGACCTACATGGCCTAGGAAACAATGCGCATTAACCAATGTGTCCTCTTCGAGTACATGGATATCATCCATAGAAAAAATATAGACATGGAAGGATACCATGGAGAAACTATGAGGTTTTCCAAGATGTCTGGATCCAAGTTAATAGTCTACGAAATCCAATATGAGTAAATCATCAGTTCTATACTGTGATGGTATTTCTATGTTGCAATTTCTATCCCATACTAAAGAATCCATCGTTAAATTTTTTTCACAAAGGTTCAAAGGTGTCTTTATAGTTCCCATACCAATTTTAACAATTTAATACATCCCATTCAATTCGTTGATCAGATCACTAACAAGTGATAATGAATAGGGGCATATTAGTGTCCATTCCTCCTTACCAACTATTTATGTTAATATTCATATTATAATATATCAACCATCCCATTTACAATTTATTTTTTTCTATACCACTTATAATCAACATTAGGAACGATGTATTCCACCTTTATCATCCCAATTTAATTCATATATGGCTTCCACTCCTAGGTGATAATATCTACCCACTCAAGGGGTGGCATAATCATAGGCATTAAAATGAACCCACCTCATGGTGTGATTCATTATGAGGAGGAAATACTAAAACCAAGTCCAAGAGGTAAATATAACATCAATACAGTTTTTAAAACATCTAATTTATTATATTCCTCAATTTACTAGAAATTCCAAGAGGGTACAATGTGCGATAATATGTTCTTAGATATATGCATCAAGGCTTAAAGGAAAAAGATTTAGAAACCCAACCTTAGATGAGTTATATACTACTAATTTTTTATATCCCTATAACTTGTTCTATAATGTATGAAATTAGATAAATAGATGAGTACCTTAAAAAAATCCATATTAGATCACAAAAATGTTTCCCTCTATATTGAGAAAAAATAAAATAAATGAATTATGAGGATTATAGATCATACTGGTCAAAATCCAAGGGAGATAAACGATGAGAGAAATAGGGGTCAAATGGAATAAGTGGATCAAATACTATATTTGATGAAAAAGGATAGATCAAACATGATTGATGCTATATTATATGAAAAATAGAGGGTAAAATAAGGACATAATTTCATTATAAGGATGTAAAATTTCAAAATCACTGACTATAAAAGGGGGAATGGTTTGGACACATGGATCAAAAAAATGTGCTCCCAAATTTCAATAGCACTATCTGGGGTGTTACCCCCTCCCACATTCTAGGCATAAGGTTTTGAAAACAATGAAAAACCAGTGTGTCCCATATTCACATTTTTATAAAAACTTCTCATGTTCGTTTTCCAGACATTCACAATTTCTCAAATCATGCACAACATTCATATGGTTACATGGTTGAGCCTCACAATTACTAAAAATCATGTTCCAACTATGTGAATCATATGTTTCCTCTAAAAACTAGATCATCGAGATACAAATAGGACCCAGTTACTAATAAACCCTTCTATATACTTTTAGTCAACTTCATATAGATAAAATAAATGAATTATACTTAAAAATAAAGGATCATTGAATCATATGAAAATATAGGATCTTACAACAATAGTTTATATAAACTATCTAGTAATAGTATTTTATCCACCATAAAAATAGGTTATTCCATATACCAATATAATTTTTTTATGTTAAAAACATATAAAATACAGCTAATACATTAAATAACATAACCTATATCAAATTTACGATAATTAAAAACAGAAAATCATGTATATTTCTTGAATATATTAACTAATTTGTATAATACATGACCACACACCCTTCATCCATTTTAAATAAGTGATAAATTTTATTAAATAATAAATCAAATAACATGATTATAACTCTATGTAAATTATATTAACATTAAAACTATAAATCAAAAAAGATTGTCTCATCTAATTAATCTAATCCATTTTACATATGTGAGATAATTATAAAAATTAAAAACATATATATTATTTTCTAAAATACACAATTGGATATTAGAATATCCAAAATATTTAAAAAAAAGATTCTTTTATATATCTTTATAACATCCTCATCTCATCTCACTCAACCATAACTAAACATGTTGGCTATGAGACCTCATGATTACCTCTATATATTCCACTGTCTACCAATTTGTAGTGATATTAAATGCTGATATTGTGGGTAGACTATAACAACATATCAATGTGAAATTACAACGGAATTCATAACAAATCAGTCATTTGAAATAAATAACTAACAAGATAAAACAACAATTACCAATAATAACATAACTCATGAGATATAAAAATGGCCACCTATTTATGTCAGGTAATATATATTTATATATATATCATGAATATCCTATGATAAAATATCCTATAGAAAATGAAAAGAAAAAAACTAGAATATAGAAGGAAAAATAAATCTTGAGTCTAACCATTTCTTACACCCGAGAATCTGTGTCATCTAAAACAAATCAAACATTAATAATAGTTCCTTTAAAATTATCCTTACCTATAATTATAGACCTTATAGAGTACAAAATTTAAGTGAAAACGTGTTTTGTGTATACCTTAGTGGGCTACCTCCAATAATTTTGATAAGCATATCGAACCTTTTTATGGATTTTATGATGATGTAAAAACGAAGCAAATAAAATTATATAAATAATATATTTTGGTCCCTAGGGCCTAGGGAGACACATGAGATAGAACACACATACCTTTATAAATTTTTATACTCTGGTGATATAAACATATTATGTAATTAGGATCAATAAATATATATGTAGAATATCTATATAATTCTATATTTATTGTCCCATGTTTGTGTCTGTGGAGAATTTACATGGAATTCAAAGACTCTGGGATCTAATTTGATTCTATTGGGAATATCCATGGTATTAAAAATCAATTATCACACTATTAATTCTATAGAGAATATTATATCACTCTAAATCAATAAGATCACTTCAAAATAAAAGGAATATATCCAATACATTCTACATCATTAAACTCACATCAAAATAAATGGATAATATCCATTGAATTATTAAAATAATACTCACATAGCCCATCTCAAGGTTGAAATACAATAAAACCTAGTTACATAGTAATCAAGGTTGAATCCATGTAAAACATTAAATGAATTTGAACCCAATACGAAATTAAATTAATAACACATTTAATTTAATTATTTTAAATATTTTCTAATAAGTATTAATATCAGATCCTTGAATATTACTAAGGAATCTTCTTAAAAAATAGACCATCATTAGAATAAGTCCATCAAACCCTTCAAATAAACCCATAAATTGAAAATTTACTTTTAATGTAACAAACACCACATATAGTGGGTTCAACTTTGGTCCACATGTTCTAATGGAATTCTCATGACACATAGGGACGATTCAATATTTCTAATTAGTTCCACAAAATATTTATATTCCATTCAATTTTTGCTAAAAGTAAGTTGTCATGATAGAACATCACATAAAAAATGAAAATAGAAATAAATTCATGAGAAAAAATTAAGGCCACATACCTTATGATCATAGAAATACACTCATCTTATATTACAAACTAGTATATGATCATATATTAAGAAGTATAGGAGAATTCCATATAAATAAATATTTCATAAAAAGGAATAAATGTTGTGAGGTTTCTTGAGACCTAAATAATTACTGATTTGGAAGAGACAGATGGTTTTAATGAACTACATATTATAATAGGAACTAATGATAATTAATTTTGTAGGGAGACATGGGACAATCACCATGTAAGGGGATGGAGGATGGATTCATGCTTGAGAGATAGTAATTGAAATGGAGGATGAAGAATATATCATAAAAATATATGAATTTTCATAGGAAAATTGGTAGAAAAATAATTTTTGTGTTTCTTGGTAGAAAATATGGTTTGGACATACCTTTTACATAATGTTATCCCACCATATTGTTTCCACTATCTATGTAACAAAACAACAATTGATTGAACAACATAGATATATAAATTGTCTATCTACTATGTCATGAACAATTTCATAACTACCTTAATACAAAAAGTCAAGCTACATGGTGAAATGAATCATCTTTCAATCAGTGGTAACTCCTCTACAATTTATTATATGTATTTATATGGTTTCATAAAACACAAAACATGATTAAGGGATAATATTATAGACCATACCCTCTATATAGTGGGGGTTAACATTTAGATATAATTGTGTTCTAATAGTGTTCTCTGAACTATAATTAAATGTCTCTAATTGCCATACCATGAAAGTCTATAATTATTATTGAGATAATAAAACTCCATATAAGAATATACAATAAACATTAACTATGGAAATATAGGATAATATGAGTAAATTTAAATAGAAACAATTCTCAATCATGATTTTGGTTTTACGCCAACCATTATTGATTTATTTCTACTAAGAAACTCTTAGAAAAGAAAGATTGATTCTATATAAAATATTATTTTTTATGAACCCTGTGTGTAATAACATTTGTAATGATCGTACCTAATATTACCTAAAACATCACTAAACACAATACATTACTACAATATAACTATTCTTATAAACCCCATAGTCTGAATAATAATAACAAGGCATTATGAAATATGTGATTTGGAATTATTTCTCAAAGATGAAATAAATAAACAAGAATAAAAATATTTTTGAAAATCAACCATAGTTCATCCCTTAATTAAACTATAATGGATATTCATTAATTAAATATAATGAAAATAATTAATCAAAACATACCATAATAAAATTATTATCCAAACAAATTTTTTCGAATTTCTTGATAAATATTATGAATTAAAATTGATACAATAGAAACCAATAGAAATATAAATACTATAGACTATTATGTTTGATCCATATTATCCAAAAGAAACCAAAAGAAAAAAAACTAGTAAGATTAACTCCACGTGGCCCATGGCCACTCAATTAATCTCAATTCCACATTATAAGGTACAATCATCTATATAAATAAAACTAGACATAATTGGGATACTAAATTAAAATAATATCCTTTAATACAAAAAGTTATTAATGTAGGATATGAGATAATCATTTACAATGTGTTCTCACTAGAGATTATATAAATTTTATTACAAATTCCAATTCAATGATGCTAGTTTGAACCACAAATAGAAAATATCTTATATAAGTTAGTAAAAAAGGGGAAAAAATAACAATTTTTTAAATACCCATTTAATTTTAATATCCATTTTAAATTAAATAAAACACTTTAATTAAGAGATTAAAATTTTAAAAAATTAAATGAAAATCGTTAGTTGTTAAATAAAATTAAAAATTACCGTAAAAAACAATTTTTATTTTGAATAAACATTTCTTAATACTATTATTTAAAAAACATATAAACCACACAATGAATGTGATAGAATAAAAAATAAAATGTCACCATAAATTTACATAGTATAAAAATAGAATTATTAAAGAAAAATCCTTCCATATAGCCATAAAAATTATCCTAACATGAGACTAACGTTTTTATTACATTACATTTAGTCAAAATACACATAAAAAACATGAATTACACACATAACAACTAATAGATGAACAGTCATACCCTATTAAAAGACAATGGTATTGGATAATAGATATTATTTGATTTATCAACTATATCACACATCCATACATCTCTATTAGTTCCTAGGGTTCCCATGTAGTTATACATGAAAAGGATAAAGATAACATGAAAATTCTTATCACGTATAGAAATAAAATATAAATAGTAAATCCTACCTCACCTCAATCAAACTTTTAAAAATTAATCCCTTTTATATAAATACATAATCATCATGAATTTTATAATCAACAACACATAAAGGTGAAATGAATAATTATATCATATAAAAAGATGGGTCCAATTCAAGGTACTCAAATACATGAATATAAAATCCTTTTCAAATGTCCAAAAATAAGTATAGAAACTAGCTAGGGATCTCATGATATACACCCATGATTTTTAGATCTGTTTTATTAAATTGTATATTAAAATTAAAATTTTAAATTTTATGGAAATGGAAACGAATTTTAAAAACAATTACAAATACAAAAACAACATGGAAATCAAGAACCTCTAAAGCACTATTTAAAACCATACTTCTACTTAATTATAACTACATTTAATAAAAAATATATATTTTATAACACTTTTAAATATTTATAATGCATTTTGAAATATATCCTAGTCATTTATAAAATTAACATTGTTGTTTTAATCAAATAATTTCAATTAGGGAAATATAAAAATATTTAAAATGTATTATTCCTAATAATAAAAAAGTAGAAATGTATATTAACACCCATTAAGAGAATTATATATAATTAAAAATTATATGATTAAATTTTAGGAAAAATAAATAATTCAAATATATTAAAAGTGAATATATTCAATATAAACTCCTTCATACAATCAAGTAAAACATTTAACCTATGAGTTTTCAAAATTAAATAACAAAGAAGATAATGTCTATAAGAACTAGACATAAAAATAACCATAATTAGGTCCACCTATAACTCTAACATAGACAAAAATTATAGATAGGGATTATGGGAAATGTCCAAATCAAGATCAAATAAATAGTTAAGGAATATATGGTTTTTTAATAGGGCGTACATATATTGACCAAGCTCAAAAATAGAGAAACCCATGGAGAATATATTAAATATGAGACAAATTTATGGGTAACTTTCCCATGGTTATCCATGGTTAGTATGGAGGATAAGGGTTCAAACCCCATTATATTAAGGGAATATTATTTTTGGGGAACATGAATTTTTAAAATTAGGGTATACAACATGGTATGGAAACTAAAATATCAAATACATGTAATTAACATGATAGATTACCTTACTTAAGAACAACACCCCACAATCCTTTTACTATATTGTTTCTCCTAAGCCTTCCACAACAATATATTTCACTTCCACGAATAAAACCATTCGTAGGGTCAACTAAGAAAATCTGACGAAATTGATAAACTATGAATCAACCATGAAATACACAAGTTTTAATGAATTTATTGTTTTATAAGGTTAATAATATCAAACATCCCTTATTAATGAGTAATATTCATTGACAAAAAAATGTTTCAATTCATTTAATTATGTTTTATGATAAATATTATGAGGTTATTGGTATATTTTTTTCATAATTATTTTTCCATGGTTTGTCTTTGACCTCATTATTTAATACTATTCTTGTGTAAGTGTTCACAAAGGGTTTATTAGCTATGATTTTAAATTACAATGGAATTATTGAAGTGAAATCCACCTTTCATGTTATAGCCAAGTGAAACATGACAAAGGAAAAGTAGGATACTACAATGATTGTAAGTGATTTGATATAAATATTTCCAAAACGAGTAACACGACACATTAAAGGCGGGAATAATATATTTTAAATACAACAATGTTAGAGACTTGTCAATATTATTGGGAATGTTGAAGATAATAAGTCCTAAAGAGAGATATTATAAAGGGACAATAACCATGGTGGAATCAGAGGGAACTCATACAGAATAGGAAATTAAGGAAACCTGAACATAATATTGGTGGTGGTCATGGACAACATGTAGATTTGTTGTGAAACAAAAACAACTTCTATAAGGTGGAAATTTCCATGGTAATTAGTGTGTTGAAGAAAAATGGAAAATGTGTTTACACCAAGCCATAATGAATAATATACAGTGATCTTAATTCTATATATTGAAGAGAGAGAATTTACAGTAGACATAAATGGGACATACCACACCTATTTTCAATGTTTCCATGGGTTATAGGTGAAGTTTCATGCCAAAACATCTTGTGGTAGGTGACCCTACACATAGTGTGCAACATTTTAGTGGTGAATCAGTGAAGGAGATTTCACCAGGGTGTGGTACATGGTGTATTGGTCATAGGCATGAAACCTCAGGATGAATTCTGCCTAGGGAAACATAATATGTTCATTAATGGTTTATATTTCAAGGTTATTAGATTTAGACCATGATAACATCCATGATCTAAGGTGTTTTTTCTCATTGATGCCTTTGAGTTAATTTAGAAGTACTTTATGAGGGAAGAGGAATGAGTTTCCCATAAAATACTTGTTTGTTGGAATTAATTTCTAGATCATGTATAATGTTTAAGAGGTAGTTAATGGGTGGTTTCAATTATCAATTATGTTTCTAACATGTTATTAAGTGATGAAGACATGGTGTCTATCTTTAAAGAAGTGATATTAGAAAAATAAATTGAAAAAATAGAAAACACTAAAGATACTAATTTCCGAATTTAATGATGTTTTTCCGAGGAGAGAGGTTCTAAGTCTTAAATATTTGGAAATATTTTTTGTTATAGAAAAATACTATGATGTTTTGTATACCTATATAAATGTGAATAATTTTTCAGAATAATTTTTAAAATTGAATAATTAGAGTGCTTCTAAGTGATCTTTACATATTGGGAAGTTGTATTAAGTTGTACTAAAAATGAGCATCAATACCTGTTTGAAAATTGATTTTGTGATTGTAATTTTTGTAAGGGACCTAAATTCTCATAAATGATGTAGTGGTTATTGTTTCCACTAGAATTAAATGAGGGGATTCATGTCATATTTGTAATGCTTGGGAATCATTAATTTATCCATAAAACATTATAAACTGGAGTCATCCATTGTAATAAAAAATTAATTTCATAGTGACTTCTTCTATGACACATAATCATTGAATTATCTACCAAATAGGGTGAACCATGTAAAAAATAAAGTCTATATTTAATTTTTGTAATTAACACAAAAACAAATAAAAATATTTATGGATATCTAGTAAAAGAGAATAAAATGTGTCCCACATTGTTGAGAGGTCATTATCTTATAGAGAATGTGATACATTTAGGGTTCATGTGTCTTAATGTTTAGAGACATTTCATACCCCGATTTACCGCCCCAACCTCCCTCTTAGGGTATTATCACACTATTCCCCTTATGTGATTCCAATAAGTGGTATCAAAATGATAGGTTCATTTTTCATTGATTTTTTATTTCTCTCATTTGATCTAATGTCTTAGAATAAAATTTTAATCCTAAATGATGTATCTAATCTTTCATGAGGTGAATTTTAGAAAATGGAAAAATAATTTCATTATTTTTATTGATGATTATCTCGGATTTAATTGAGATTTAGTTGAAGAATGAAATGTAATATTGGTAAAACAAAAATATATCTTTGAAACAGATCAAAGAAACATTATTGTTGATTCTTCATTAAAAGAGACATTAAACAATTTCTTAAAGATAATTCCTAAAAAATAAGATTCAATGTATGTTATCTAAATACAAGTGGATTTAATTGGATGTTATGTTTGGAAATGTAGATAATTCAAATGATAATTACATTATTTTAAATTTTAAAATATAATATAAAAAAGGTATTCATCCCAAATATTATGTTATCTAGAATGAGTAAAAATATGTGTATAATATTATTTCAAATTATAATCCTCACGTAGATAAAGTATGAGATATTTTATACTCCCTTTTAGAGCTGAAAAGTATATGTGATTATAGTGGTAAAGAGGAAATCACATTGAGTTTATATTCAAAGGAATGGAAATCAATAGAGAAGGCAGACCAATAGTGAATCATTCAAGGAGTGTATTTTTAAATTATTGATGATATCTCATTAGAAAAAAAGTTGAAAAAAGAGGTGGAACTGATTTTTTTCATGAGGGAAATAGAATAAATTATGGAGGAGAAAGTAGACATGATTAAATTTATTTCAAATGACATTTTGAAACAAACAGAAAATCATAAGGATTTAAATTGTAGCATTATAACAATAACCATAAAACATGATTAAATGAGATAATTAGTTATGGATTATAATTCATATACTAATTTGATACCTATATAGATAAATAATTATTAATAAAACTCAAGGAACTAGAGGGGAGTATGAACACCACATTAGAGAAGATTAATATCCCTCCAATTTCAACCTCAAGAGGGAGTGACCATTTTTGAAATGTAGTAGAAAATTGTAATTCCATTCAAAATATAGATGTATGGTTTCAGAATACAAAGGCATTTAATTTTATCCTTATTATGGATTATTTATACACATCCTGAGTTTATGTTTCTAAGAAAAATATTTCAAAGGATATGAGAAGAACTAAAGATATGAGAATATCCCAAAGAAATATAAAATGAGGTATGGCTCTTATAGAAGATATTCTTATTTTTCAAACCTCAATGATATGGAAAGGTATTTTAATTGGTGAATTTATTGGATGCTTACTGAATATATATATATTTATAAACTTATCCCCTATAAGGTAAAAGTAAAATACTTATCGTTGAGAAATAATTGATAAAATGTTTTATTTTTTAAATTATATAGAGGATATAAAATATATTAAAATAAATATTTATAAAAACCCAAAAATTGGTATAGGAAAATAACTCTCTTGGGTGTAGAAAAAACAAATTTGGAAGAGAAACGAAGGGGTTCTACCTGGTGTGAGAAATGTAGAAGTATAGAATAATCCACCAATGGAGAAGGATTACTCCGAATTGAACGTTCATCCATAAATTTTGAGGTTCTGTAGAGTGGTTCTACAAAACCACTTACGGTAAGTTGAATATTATTGAATGAAAAAAATTAAGGTGAGGTCGACTACCTATATAAATCAAGAAAATATTTTTTTAACTGTGAAATGTTCCATAACTCAAGAAGATAACAAGATAGTGAAGGATTTAAATTATTATATCCATATAGATGAGTATTAATTTTGTATAATGAATAGAAAATACATTATTGGTTGGTTTAGTTTCCAACATACATATTATTTTTATTAGGTGGAAGAGATGATGGAATTCATTGCAAATTTCATAAAATTGGAAAATATTAAATGTGATGTGTTGCTTCATCACGACTATCCCCATTCATCATCTTGAGGAACATTGATCTACCCCTATCCTCATAAAGATTATTATTTCAAATTGTTTTTTAATAGGTGAAGCATTAAGGAGGATAAATGATTAATGGGGTGATTTTTTCAGAGAGACTCATGTGGAAGATGTTGAATGTAAATCAATATATTCTGCAATGTACATGATAATGGTGATTTCAATTATGTTGAAAATATAAATTGATATATATATATATATATTCCTATAAATATTTATAAATATTATAAATTAATCCTTGATTATAATTTACCTCATGAATGTATATCAAAATATGGATTGAAAACTATTCATAAGAGTTGCATGATTGAAATTTTAGTGTCTTATATTTTTTTTCCTAGAAAGGGGTTTTGTGTTTCTTATCAATAAATGTTTTCAAGATATCCAAATATGAATAAAATAGTTTTATTACCACACAATTCATACCCTAAAATTGATATAAAACGATTGGGAAAATAAACCATGAATTAAGGGGAGTGGTGATGAACATTAAAGGCAATTTATCCTCATAAAAATATTTTTATTATTCTGATGAACTGAATGGAATAGAGGTATTGTTGTACCATTCTTAAAATTTGAAACACTTTTAAAACAATTGGAATCTAATTTTTATCAAGTGGTTTCAATTACTTAATAAAGATTTGTGATACCCAAAAAATAGATTTAATTTTATTCAATAGTTGTTTTGTTTGATGTTGTATAAATAATGAGTTATGTATTAAAATGAATTCAATTATTTTATGATACTTAAATGTAATTAATGTGAGACATGGATAAAATTTTATTTTTCTTTATAGACTCTTATTTTCTATATAATTCTCTAAATTAATTGTCTTAGATATGTTTTGGAAATATGAAGTGAAAATTTCCGAATTCAATCAATTAATCTCTCGAGAAGAGGTGGCTATGGTGGAATGAGATATTATGGAATTGGGACTTACAACCAAAAAATGGAGTTTAATCTGTTGGAAATGATTTTTATAATCAATATGTTGTTGAATTCAAAGGATTATAAAAAATGTTGGGATAGTAGAGATGTATATATCCATTATATAATCAAGGGGTTTTTTAATCACATGGGGAACCTCTCGTGAATGTCTTGTACTAAAGGGGAGATTAACACTCTTAGAGTATCTTTACATATATAAATGGAATGAATTATTTGAAAATGAAAATAGATGTTTTTTTATTCAATGGCGAGTTTGATAGATATTTAAGTTTCCAATATATGAAGTGGAAATTATGAATTGGCACATTGTATTTCATTTTCATGTAGGGGACAAGATGTGAAATTGTATCTTTTCAATAATATATACGGGTTGTTAGAAATCCTATATGATTAATTTGGATATTATAAAAAGATATTTTGGATTTTGTTTTACAAGTAGATTATCGATATAGATCAAGTGTTTCCTGGGAGAGTTTTATTCCCAAATTGTTGTCCAATGCATGTTTTTTACAATAATAGTGATAATGAATCATGTTTAATTGATAATAGATGGGGGATTGGTCATGATATTGAAGTATAGAGGCATTCTAGATGTGATGTACATGGAGGATGTTTCCCCCATGTGAAACAAAACCAATGATAATAATTCTATGATCATGTTGGAGGAGTTTTTGACAAAAACTTGGCCCAATTGGGTTGTGATACTTAATATAAGTGGTGGTGGTGAATGTGGATGTTTGGTCCAGTCCAAACAATCTTATGGCCTTGGGTGGGTTGAAAGATGACTAAAAATAGGAAAATGTGTATGAACTGAAATCATGGGGGACCCCATAGTAGAATCATGGTGAACCTATATAAAATAAGAAATGTAGGATACCACACTTCTGTACAAAGATTTGATGATAAAATGGTGGACCATAAGTAAAAAATGTCTTCTAGAATGAGTTGGTATCTATAGTTCTCAAAATATTGAGGAAACATATCCAATCTCTTTACACCAAGCCATATATTAAAATTGAGGGTGATCTAACTATTTGAAATTGAAGACATTGAGTTAAAAGTATATTGTCATGGGATCAACCACACACATGGTGGAAGTGTTTGTGGTAAACAAGTCTTCTTGGTAGACAAAAAGACAATAGTTAGGTTACCACACACATATTATTAGTTGTTTTGGATGAAAAATGGCCATTAAGACTGCACTGGGTTATGGTTCTTCATATTTTTGGAATAGTCCTAAAAAAATAAGGGCATACAATTGATGTTCATGAATCGATAAATAATAAATTATATGCCATTGGTATCAAATTTTGACCCTAATATCAAAAAATATTGAAGGTCTTTTCCATTATTGGGGTTTCTTTATTAATTTTGAATTAATTAACGATAAAATAGGTGAGGGATGCCCATGATGTTGCTATTTTGTTAAAAATAATTGTTAGACCACAAGGGAGGTTTTTAAGGGAGTTAATTGGTACATTCAAGGTCACATTATGTTTCTGACATGGTTCTATGTGACTGTTTCATGGACTCTATATTTCAAAAAGTGAGTTAGACTATAGAAAATGAAGAACATTAAACACATTGAAGATTCATATTTTATAATAGAAAGATGATTTTTATAGTGAGGGGATATAATTATTGAATATTTTTGAAACCATTGATGACAAATCAAAGGAATGATGCGTTTTTTATGCCTATAGAAAAAAGGAATATTTATCTAGCCTTTTTATGGAATGTAAATAATAGGAGTACTTCTAATTTATTTTCTGATACTTTGATAGATTATAATTTAAGAATAAAATACATAATTTATCATTTTTTTTGATTAATTTCATTAAACTAATGCTTGGAAGGGACCTACATGCCCATAACTTGTGGAGAGGTAATTATTTCTATAGAAATTGGTAAAAGGGACGAAATTTTGAAGAAGTTACCCTGTGAAGTAGTGTGTTTTCAAATAACCATTGTATATGAGAGTAAACCTTATAAAAGAGAGTGATATTGAAAGTGATTTGTTTCATTAAACAACACTGTTTTATGCTCCATGGAAAAATTACAGTTAGGGTTTTCCAAGTAAATAATCTTGTTAATATTTACGTTCTGCATTGACACCATAATAGATCATGAAACTATAAGAAAATATGGTAATATAACATAAAAAGTGACCTTAAAGTTTGATCATTCAATACCATATTGGGAATGTAAGTTTATTATTGTTCAATTGTTTTATGATTTAAATCCTTTAAATTACCTAATCCACCCCAGTGTTAGGTAATTTCCCCTAACACACTTTTGAGATTCCAAAATACATATAAACTGTATAAAACATATGATGAACATTAACCCTTCACTATAAAGTATAAAGAATAAATACTTATAATAGAAAAAACTAAAATTCATGGGTAGGGAAATAATAAATATTTTAAATAAGAAACTAGGAATATAAAAATTACTTTGTTACTTTCCCCCTAACTATACAACATTTACTACATTCGATGGTGGATTATGAACACTCTATATTTGGGAAATGGAAATAGGGATGATTATTAAATTTTTTACTAATATAAGAAATCCATAAAAATAGTATTTAGTGGGTGGGTTTCAATCAAGATAATGATGGTCAAGATAAACACTCTTTCCAAATGTTCAACACTTTAATGACTTCAAAACCACATGGTTAAAATATTCAACATTGATTGGATTTAGATTAAAAAAATTATAGATTATAAAAATTCAATGTACAAAAGAAAAATATATTCCTTATTACAACATTAAAATAACAGATTTTCATCATACAATTAAGACTAAAATATTACAAATCTAGTTATATATTGATGAGCATCAGTGAATACCAATGAATCTACCTTGAATATGTAACATTACATTTATCACCAGACCATTCAACACAATCCATTGTATCCAAGAACTATTTATGAATCCACTATTTTTGGGAGAATAAAGGAGGAGGGAATAAATGGAATGGCATGTCTTCTTGACGGTGAGAGAAAACTCAATGGTAAAGTGTCATCAATCATGAAGATATCCCCTAAAAAAGACAAAATATTTCCAGTGATTTGAAATCAATATTATTGGTACAATACTAGATAAGGGAAAATATATTTGTAATTGTAACCAGGATGTATAAAATACTAATGTGTTATAAGGATACATTTATTAATAGAGTAGTTACATTTATAGTCTCATGGAACAAAAAAATCCCCCATGAGCACTCTGCCTTTTAAAAATTACTTTACCCTATTAAAATAGATTAAATTATAGAGGATCCTGACCTGATTAATGAAAAAAAATTAAAACAATGTAACTATCAAAAATCTTAATGGATCTTCTAATTATTATGGTTAATATCTAGAATGTAGGGATATAACCACATCCTATGGAAGTAGAATGATGAAATTATATTTTAATGGCCTCAAATTGTGTCACCTACCATTAATACATGTAGTCCACACATGGAAAATTAAATTAACTCTTAAATACCCTACATCCAATGACATAAAATTATATATTATTGAAGATTTTTTACTATGATTAAATTTATACATAACATTAAACAACATGTGAGTACTATAGATATTGAAAAATAATCACACGAAAAACCACATTCACAGTGAAACCCTAATGATCAGTTGATGGCCAACAAACCACATACATAAACCCAAAAAATAACAATGATCCTTACCTCTCCCAGTAATATTATTAAACCAAACTCAATCTTTTGTCCCAAAAAATTCATACAAATCATATTATTTTTTTTAAAAAAATTAGTGATTATATAATTACCTCAAACCCTTATTTGATATTGACATAACACATGTGTAATTAGTAGAAAAATAAATAATATTATTTTAAAAACAATGAAAGCCAAATGTTTTTTATAAATTTGAAAAAATAATTAATTGAATAGAAAATTAAATGTGATTATTGGTGGTAATGTCACACCTTTAGATATTGTGAAATATTTTTTTTGAAATAAATTTTATTTCTTTCATATCTTGCATTACACGCAACATCAAATTTAAATAAACTCTGATCTATAATTTAAATATTTATATTAAATGTGATACTTATCACGAAGCTGTTGGATTGGGGGGTACAAATAAGAGTATCTAAAATATTAGATATTCAATTTTTTCATATTAATGAAATAAATTCACTTTTTTAATTTTATTATAAATGAACATAAGAATAATTTGTGAGTAAATGAAATATTTTTTAGAAAAACTATTTTTATTCGTGTAGTATGTTTTTATAAAAATTAATTACATTATAGACTATTGTTCATTGATTTTATTAATATTATTATATTATATATTAAATAAAATTTATTAATAACCATCAAATAAATTTTAAAAATCAAGGGATAATGATAAATCTAATTTTATGATTAAAATGTATTTTTTTTTGAAAAATAGTTTCATCGCTTATTCAAAACTTATTATTGAATAACTTTTTTCCAATTTTCAAAATTTTTATATAAAAAATTAACATTATTTTTGAAATAAAAAATTCCAAACATTAATATAGTGATTTTTTGATAAATTTAAAAATATAAATTTATCAATTAATATTGAAAAATAAGAATTTATATTAAATGATTATTTTATTTATTGAATTTGAAAAGTTATATTTCATTTTTAATAGTTTTTAAAATTAATAAAACTCAAATATTAATTAATAATCCAATTTAATAATTTTAATAATTTTATGTTTAGTTTCTATAAAAAAGATTGCTTAGTTAAGAAAATGTTTCTTTGTAAAAAAGATTTTTCATTGAGTTTATAGGTTTAACAGTAAATTAAATTCTTCCACATATATAAATTGAATTTGGTAAAATTGATTACATATTTATAATAATAGACTTAATATTAGGTAATTGTTTCAACAAGTATTATATAGATAGAAAATTGTAAAAAGATTACAAATCATTTACCATGGCTATTGTTAAAGAATATTATCAGGGGTTAAGCAAAATATAGCGGTTATAATGACCTAAAATTTATCTAATATAAATAATAAAGAATTATTTTACTTTATATAATAATTTTATTATTGATGGTAAATTTGTTTCCATTTTACAATAAAAATGAATTTAAATTATTGAAAATAATTGAAATATTATAAGTGTGCCACTCACCACAATTATTAAATGGATCCCTCTGTCCTTTATTATTAACACAATCAATAGGCATTTTTTTTCATCCAGTACATAATCCAATAAAATTCCTTTCATCCCACCCCAAGACCTAGGTTCCCTGGTCTAATAATAAAACCATCATATGAAGGATTTAGGAAAACACATAAATATGTTGTATGCAGAAGATGTATAGTTCTTAAGAATTTAATTTTCTTAAATATTTACTTATACATCCTCAAAATATTGTTAAAATATCATAAGATAACAAAATAACTATTTTAATTATACTTATATTTTATTATTTTAATTTGTTTTTCATAATCACCACTCAAGGATGGATATAATTATAGATGTAATTTATATATATTAAATTTATAAAATAATTACACTTATTCAATTATAATATCACATCTATCTTATTACTTTCAAATCCTTTGGAACATGATAACAACACTCGTGCGTACATGCGGACTATCACTTCCACAAAGAGATCTGATTTTTATTTCATTTCCTCATTAAATGGATGGTAATAAGTAAATATTTTATGAATATATATGATTTATATGAAATTAAAATGATTCTATAATAGTTAATTTTTATTTACATTTTTTATTCCATCCATCTAAAAATAAAAACAACAATCATGTGTATGTACAACCTACTGTCTCCATGAACAATGTAATTTATCTCTCTATCTATATATTTTTTGGATAAATATAAATATTTATATAATGAATATATGTTATATTCATATAATTATTACAATTATTTATATTATTTAACCTCAATAAAATTAAAATGAACAAATACAAAACAAAGAATATATGATCTCGCACTTTATAATATCATTAATTTGGGTGAGACTCATTACATATTCACCACTTCCATTTTTTATGTGGTGTATATAAAAAAATTAATATCACTCAAGATTTTTATTTTCAAAATTATAGTAATTTATAAATCGATATAATTTTTTTTCTTTTATAGGTCATATGATTTTAAAATAACCAAAGTGGTATATTTTTTATGTTACAATCTCATGGTTTATTATGATTGTTTTCGGTTATTTTTTCAATGATGAAATTATATATTATAGATCTCTATAATCTAATTAATGTTTTATAATATATTTATTTCTATGAATTATAATATGTTTTTTAATTTTCAACAATTTATTTACTCAGGATTCAAAAATAAGTTTTTTAGTAAAAAATTAAATAATCACTCTCTTAGATCAAAAATAATTTCACTTCAATTTCCATTTTCAAAAAAATTTAAAAAATGTTTTATAAATAGTATTTAAATAGTATTTAATTTTTTTAACACATTTTTTAATTTTTAAAAAATAATTTTAAATAAATATTCTTATTGTTTTAAAAACATGGAACTTTTGTCATTTTATTGAAAATGTGTTTAGAATATATATTGTATCATACCTAGCATGAAAATAATTTCGCACCATAATGACCACTCCATTTTTCAAAGAATATATTACAATATTACAAGGATGTTTTCAATGAAAAAAACTTCAGTATTTTTAGGTAAATGATTTGTTTTAAAAAATCATTTTCAATTGGCATGAATGTTTTCCTAAATATTTTTTCCAAGTGATCTTTTAAAATAATTTTTATCCTATGATAACATCCTTTGATTTTCCAAAACCTTTAAAAGTGATATGATCCAGGGATAATATCCTTATATTTTCTAAAAATATATTATTATTATGATGAAAAAATATATTTGGAACTCATTCAGTTTTTCATTGGTTATTCTATAGTTAATTGAGTAAAAAAAATTTGTTTCATTTCTATAGGTTATGCCAAGATAAAATGTTTACAAAACATGTTTCCTTTACCTGGGTAGTGATATGGTTAAAGTTTTTTTATATTATTTCAAAAATCTATATTATTTTCATTATGTTATGGGTGAGACCATAATTATTTATACCTCTAATGGATTGTGTATATATTGATATATCATGAGATTAAAAAACACTTGAATGTGGAGTTAATCAAGTTCAATACGAGAATATATCTACTATTATAGTCCTGAGAATGAAGCTTAACAACTACGATGGAATGGGAGTGAACCCATTCCACTCCTATCATCATGAAAATGGTCTATGTCAACTGAGGAAAAGATTTTCTATGATTATTTTTATTCCACTAACATTAGAATTATGCATATGCTATACTCTAATTTCTTGTGTTCTTTGATTCATTTCTGATCCATGTATTATAAAAATCCAATAATTATTCTATAAATTAAAATTATTATATATGATATAAAAGATTTGGTTTTCAAATGTTTTGTTAATGTTAACATACCATTATTATCCGGTTATGTTTAGTTGATCATTGATACCTCCCTTGATTAACCATTCCGAGAAACTGAGGTCACCTAGTTTTATATTTCATTTCCCCAGGTTATGATAAATGAATTAAATTTGAGATTTATAAGATGTTTGATAATTATATAGAACCACTTGTGTGTGTAACCATGTATCCAATGCAATTAGTCCTCAATGATTGTATCTTGGATTAATATGTTATTTAATTAATTATTATCTATTACGAAGTGATATCTATGTATAAATAACATGTGTATTAATAGTTTTTATCAAAGTAGGGTTTAGTCACATTTCGATTCTATGAATAGAAAACATTAGTGATAAACCTAGGGCTAATTATAATTATGGGATAAAAACCTAATGTTTTAGAAATGATCAATATTAACATGGGTTAAACATAAGGAGTCATATATTTAAATGAATGTGTCTCGATATAGGCATCAAATAAATGATTATTCATAACTATATGTATTCCCACCATGATTATTATTGATCACAATATGATTTTTGTTTATAGTTGATTTCTAGAACCAATGTAAATCATTTTAATGATTAATATGATAGATAGAAATGGAATCCCTCATGTGAAACCAAGTGTTATGATATTTAGATTATAAAATTTCATTGTCTTTCTCACACAGTATTCTGAAGCAATGAATCATACAGAACATCCAAATGGGAGAAGTAGGAAAAATATTAGTTGATTTATTTGTGAGGAAACATACCCCATATTTAATGGATCTATTGATCCACTAGTTTCTGAGAAATAGATCAGTACCATTGATAATATATTTTCCGTCCTCTTTTTTTTAGCATGAAAAAATTCCTATTGGTTATCTGTCATTTGGAAGGAGAAGAAGATAAATAGTGCAATATAATATAGAATATAATTGAATATAAAGAATGTGGTTCCATAAAGTGGACTTATTATAAGGGTTTATTTTTCAATTAGTACATTCTTAAAATTCATCATATGAAAATAATGAACGAATTTATTCAGATTAAGTAGAAGGATGATGAATATATTGGTAGCATTATGAAAAATGTTACATGATTTAAAAGGTATTATTTAGTTATTATCATATAACCTAAATGTAAGGATGATTTATTCATATATGGATCTAATCCAATTATTATAAGGGTATTGTCCATAAGGGACATTATCAGATATGAATAAACAGTTATCTTTGTTATCATGGTAGAAATAGATATTAGAGTTACCCATCAATATCCTCATTTTTATAAGAAATGAAATATGGAGTTCAATGGAAACTCTAAAAACAATAGAGGGAAGTATATTAATCTTCTTTTATTTCCTAACTGTGTGATGAAACATGGAGTATGTTTTTATAATGGTACTAGTAAATTTTTTTTGTATAAAAAATTATTTATCATGTTATCAAATTCTGAAGTGATAGGAAGACGTTATTTATTTATGTGAATTGTGATATATATATAAGGAATGAACCACCCACACTCTAGTGTTTAAAATTCAAGTAGTCTAGGAATTATTATAATAATTGAACAATTTCTATGTTTAATGATGATTATTGAAATAACCATCATCTTATACCATGATACAAATGGAAAACTCATGTAATCACTATTTCTGAGGTGGGGTTTGATAATGATGTTGTAAAAATAATATTAACCATCAAATATAAAAGATAAATGGCCTCATTTTACTCTATATAAACAAAATATTTTATATCTTAAAAAATTTCTATGTTAATCATGATTTTACCACAATAATTAGATGATGAATAAGAATTGAAACCACCAAATGGTTTGATGATCACATCTCACATATAAGATTATTTTATAATTGATGTTTGTGGGAATATGCTTCATTTAAATATTATTATTCTCTATATGAGTGAATTTTAATTTATATTTGGAGTGAATTGTATTTATATAAATAAATATCACATAAAATTCTAAATAAGGGATGTTGTGTTTGATATTTTGAACCAAACTATGATCATATATTATTATGATGATAAATATAAACATCCAATGGTAATTAATTCCATTGTATGGGTATATATTTTGTTTAATATGGATTTTCATCTTATATCATCATGGAGAAACTCTACAACAAAGATATACTTATTATATGAGAGTTTATTGATGTTTTTCTAAAAGAGTTTCTTAATATTACACAAAATTATGAATTATTTTTTAATAGAAATCATCCCAAGTTTTATGAATATTTAAAAGAATATATATAAAATAGAACTAGTTGAGTTGTATAAATTTATGAAGAAACTCTTGGAGAATGTTGTAACATGATTTATATTTCAATACGTATAAACATGGGATTCACATGTTATTTTTGTTTAGAATAAATAATGATCGACACGACTCTGAATTGATTATTAGGAACTGAATAGGATCAATACTAGTTTCATGTGTCCTCTACCAAATTATTATAGCTTTTCTGACCAACTCCACAGACCTCAATAATATTAAAATATTGAACATTGATATAGATAAAATAAATTGATCGTCAAAGAGGGGGATATTCCCAGAGAAAAATTGTGTACTATTTATGGGCAATATAAATATATAGTGAATCCATATGTAATTACTAATTACCCTGATATCTTCATGGATTTAATGAATAGTGTTTTTAGATAATATGGCGTACAGTTTGTGGTAGAATTTATAGATAGTATTCTTATTTATTCATCAAGAAAGGAATATCAAGAAGATCACTTGATAATTTTATTGAATACCCTGATAAAAAAGATGTTGTTTAAAGAATTTATCATGGTTCAATTTTTTAAACAAAATATTACATTTTTGGTCCATATAATCTCAAGATATTGTATATTTGTTGATCCATTACAGATTGATATTATTGACCATTAAACTAGTCCAACAATTGTGACTATGAACTATAGTTTTCTAGGGTATTTAGAATATTATCAATTATTTGTAGAGAATTTATTATAACTATATATTATAATCAACATACTAACCCATATGCGATACATGTTCCATTGGATAATGGAATGTGAATAAAATTTATAGGATTTGAAAAGATGGTTTTTAGAACACATGTTCTTACATAACCTACAATGGAGTTGGTTTTGTAATCTATAGAATTGCAACACAATAGTTTCCAAGATTAATTATCATGTAGTATAACTTGGTTTAATATTATGCCTTATAACAATTTAATGTTCCTATGAAATAGTTAACAACTCATTATTTGGAGTCAACTGTAATAATTTTTCCATTAATGATGTGGACATAGTATCTTTATGAAGAAAGGTGAGACGTGTATATATTAGTTATAAATATTTAATGTATATATTACAAAATAAATAATTTAATATATTATATACATGATAGAAAGAACTGATTAATGATTTTGAATACTCAATATAATACCATCATGGGAAAGAAAAAAAGATGAAAGATTCTCTATGTCGAACGAATCATTCTTACTTATTTGTGATATTAATTGAAAAAGATAAAATATTTCTATTTATTTAAATGATGAATCATGAAATCCTTTTGTAATGTGACAAATTATATCATTCCATGATGAGTATTCATCAATATATCCATTTGATTAAAGAAAGGGCATATAAGGATGATTTTAAAATGAAAAGAAGTCGAGATATGTCCCTATGAATAACCTTGATTTTGATTGAATGATAAGGTTCAAGAATCATTTCTATGATCCTTCCATACCATATTTTAAGAATGATTTGTTGTGTGAGGCTAATAATTCATCATTATCTATTCATCCTACATGCATGTAGATGATTATAGATCTGAAAGAGTATTTATAGATTGATATCATGAAGGGAGATATTATAGAATATGTATCTCGATGCTTGGTATGTCAGTATGTTAAGGATGAGGTAAATAAATATAAGGTTATTTTACCACAATTACACATATCATAAAAGAAATGATAAAACATCACCTTGGATTTTGTTATCAGACTCTCTAAAACATCTAAGGGTAGTAATTATGTTTTTCTTATAGTCGACTACCTTATAAAGTTAGCATAATTCATTTCCATTATAGGTGGATTTTCTCTTGTTCACCATACCAGAATGTACATTAAGGACGTGGTTACATTGAAAGGAGTACCAAATTTTATTATATGTGACCGATATCAATGGTTTACCTTGTTGTTCTTGGGAAGTCTTTAAAAAAACATGATACTAGGATGATTTTCATCATATCTTATCATCCTAAAATAGATTTTTGATCTAAGAGAACCATTCATTCACTAGATGATATTTTAATATCATATTATATGGATTTTAATGATTTTTGAGATCAACACCTACTTCTAATAGTGTTTTCTTATAATAATAGATTTTAACCAAGCACTCAAATTGATACTTATAAAACACTATGGGGAAAATGTGTAAAACTCCAATGTGATTGGATAAAGTTAGAGAAATAAATTCTTTGAGACTAAATATAGTTGAGGAAATGGTAGAAAAATTCATATCCATTTTATAATATATCAATGTATCTCCACATCAATGGAAATTCTATGATGAAAATCATCAGTTTGATCAATAATTTGATGATTTTGAGAATGGTTTTATATCAATTTCTATATGGAATAAATTTATGATATTCAAAAAAATATAATGATAAGCTGAAGCATTGATTACCCTTATATATTCCTGATCAAGTAGGGAATGTAGATTATTCTTTTCTCCTACTAAACCTCTCTAAAGAAAATTATATGTTCTATGTATATATCCTAAGTACATACTCTACAAATCACAAGAAATGAACATGGTATTTATACCACTAGAGGAAGATATATCTTTATAGGGAAAACTAGTAGAGATTCTGGATCATAAAGAAAAAGTTATACAATACAAGAACATCACTTGGAAATTTTGTTTTTTAAACAAAAAGTTTTAAGAAGATACTTGTCATTCTGAAAATATTATGATGAATATGTATACTAATTATTTTGTATTAATGTAATAGAATTAAGAAAGAAAAAATTATTTCTAAGGGGTGTGTAATGTGAATCCCAAATTTATTTTGAAATATTTTTCAAATAAATTTAATTATTTCAATAACATGGGTTACACACAATATTATGTCTAGACGAACCAAAATATTCTATTGACATAATGTTATTTAATTTCATAGTTATCGCATAGAATTTGGATTGGTGGGATAAAATGGGACTAAAAAATTATTAAAAACTATTTTTTTACACTTTTATAAAATAAATTCATTGGTTATACATTGATAACAAAGAAAAATAAAAAAAAATTATAGAAAAGATTTATTTTTATAAAAAGATGTTTTAATGCAAGCTATGTATATTTATATTAATAAATTCAATTATTCACCATTTTCAATTGATTTTAATTAAATTTATATATTATATGAACAATAAAATTTATTCCATTCAAATAATATTTTTTCAACCATGGGATAACAATAATACAAATTTTTTCCACAAAAATGAGTTCTTTTGAATTTTCTACACCAATTTATAAATTATTATGTTTCAAATATTATTAAATTTATTTAAAAATGATATTTTTTTAAAATAAAATTTAAAAATTATCCTAGATTTAATTTTGGATTATTTTTCAAATTTATTTTGATGAATATTGGAAATGATGATTTTTATTAAAATGTCATTGTTGTTTAAAGTATTTAAAAAGATAGATTCTATTTTAAAATATCTTAAAAGTAAAATTAGGTCAATTTTTATTATAACTAATCTAATTTAGGTAATTTAAATCAATTTTATAATGGATTTTGATATAGAACCATATTATAATTATGAAAACCTCTTTTTTATCCCGATTACGGGGTTTATATTAAAATAAATTATTTCAAATATATGAATTTAATTTGGTAAAATTTATTCCATGTTTTTAATAATAAGAATTATTATAATTACATAAGTTCATTTTTTTTCTAATTAATTAGAAAAATAATAAAAATAAATTACCATAGTTAAGCATAAACTATATTTACCGAGGGGTAAACTTGGGAGATATTGGTTAGAATGACCTTAAAACTTGTATTATATATATTTTAATGAAATATTTCAACATTATCTCATCGAATATGATTTTATGGACTATTTTGGATACATTTTCCCAATAACTTTTATTGGTATTATTGTAAAACATTGTCAAATTACAAGTTTTCCACTCACCACACCTAATAAAGGGATCCACCCTATCATTACCTATTCACACATAATGTTCCTTTTAGATTAGTAAATTTATACAATATTAAATTATGTACATCATATACCAGGTACTATAGTCCATTTTTCATCATAAAATCATCCAAGGATTGCTTTAGTTATAAACCAAATGTGGCCGTCTAAACAATAGGTCTATTTATAAACCATAAAGTTTTGTATAATTTCTTTTTCTATGTCCTTAAAATATTCATCAAATATGATGAAATAGTAACACTAGTATCCTAAATACAATGTGATTCTATTATTTTAATTAAATAAAATATATCTTTCTCATTTTCCAACAAATGGTAAATTAAATCGTCAATCATTTGGATTGTGGAGTATTGCATCATGAAATGATGTAATTCATTTTACATCACCACCTCTCAAAAATGGATATAATTAGTCATTTATATAATATATTTACTATTTATAAAATAATTGTACCTCTTATATTATAATATCACATCAAACTTCTTATATTATAATCTATTGGATTATGATAACATCGCTCATGCGTACTTGAGGACTATAAGCTCCATTAAGCGATGAGATTCATTTTTTATTTACACTCTTAATTGATTGTAATTAATATATTTTTGATTAATATACATTATTTATATGAAATACTAGTTATTATAGAGGGTTAAATTATCAATTACATTTCATTCATTATATCAATTAAAAATTGAAAAAACATTAATGCATACATACGACCTGCCATTTTCATGAACGATGTAATTAATTTTTATACCTATAACATTAGTGAATGAATCTAAATACATATATAATTAATATATATGATATTTATGACATTATTATAATTATTTATTTAATTTAACCTTGATAAATGTATTGGGATTGAAACTACCGAACAAAAACATACATGAAAAATAATGTCTTTATCACCTATAAAAATTGTTTTAATAAAGAATTTCAAACGAAAGGTTGATAAAATATTATAATAAAATAAAATATTATATGATTTATATGAATATGATAGTATAATGTATGTATAAAAAACTATATTTGATATATATAAGGTTAAAATTTGTATGAAGAAATTTGAGACATTTGGTATATATTTTTATCTCACTTTTATTTTTGTGAGATAGATTCCTTATTAACCACATTTTTTTGTGGTGTATATATTTTCCAGGAATGGATTTAATGATTCTTTTTATTAAATTTTTTGACATTTAAAAATACATCTATTAGTATTGCCTTCACGGTTCTTATTATTAAAATACTAACAAAGTGGTAACATTTTTTATGATATAATCTCATTGTTTATCAAAATTTATAATGGTTATACTTCCAAAAATGAATTATGATTATCAACCTATCATGAATATCATTATTTTTATTATTATATGGTTATTTATAGAAATAGAAAAAAATTACTTTCATTTGTCTCCATTTTTGTACTCAAGTGAAAAAATAAGTTTTTAAGGAAAACTATGTTTTTCTCTATCTACGGTAAAAAATCACTTCTCATATATTTCAATATTTTCTAGAAAAATTAATGACATTTTTTTGTATTATAAAATGATTTTTCAATGTCATTTTTTATGTTTTTATTTTTAAAATTGGTTTAAAAGTAATATTATGATCGTTTTCTAAATGATTAGTTTTACTATTTATCAAAAATTTGAATTGAATCATTGTTTTATTATAACAGTATGAAAAACATTTATCACTATCATGACCACACAATAAATTCAAGATAAAATTAAATGTTTTGATGTTTCTTTTCAATGAATAATTTTTCATTATATTTGTTAAATTGTTATATTTTAATTAATTTATTTCATATTTAATTATATTTTTCTAAAGAAATGTTTCAATTAATCATTTTAATGAATTATCCATCTCAGATGACATTATTTGATGTTTCATTACCTTTTATGAGGATATAATCAAATGAAACTATGAATATTAAATATACCGATAGTTTAAGATTATGTTGAAAAGACACTTATGAAACATTATGTTTCTTCCATTGGTTATGTTATGGGGAATTGATTTAATGAAACCCATTTCATTTCTATGGATTATGCTTGGATTAAATGTATACGATTTTTTTTTCATTTTTATAGGTTATGATATGCTGATTTTTTATTATATTATGGTACATAACTGCAAGATTTTCATTATGTGAATGGTGGCCCCATAATTTTATATCCCCCAAATGAATTGGGAAATGTTGGATATGTCATGATATTAACATGAATGAAAGGGGAAGTAAACCAAATTTAGTAAGGGATTCTACCCACTATGATGTTTCTAGTACTGAACCTTAACTACTCTGATGGACTGGGTAGTAAAACCATTCACCTGTGATAGTATTTGAAAATATACTTGATAAGTAATGAAATTATTTTATATGCATATGTGTATTCCAAAAACATATATCCTTTTCTTTTGTTATAATATCATAGATAATTTTCCAGGATTGAATTGTTATACATGTATTATGAACTACAATAATTTATTCAATTATTCAATGGTGTGATCTATAATACGTAGTGTATGGTTTAAAAATGTTACGTTCTTTTTATCACTTTTTTATTCTAATTTAATATTTATCTGATGATTGATATCTCCCATTTTTTACCCTTATTGAAAAACTACGCTCACCCATTCTTCTGTTTCCATTATCTAGGCTATGAAGAATTGTATAATGTATTATATGACTATTAAGGTGGAAAGTTATCAAGAACCATTTTTTATGTATCCACGTATGTCATGGAACTAGACCTATATGATTTTGGCATGGATATTCATGATAATTAATAAATATTCATATGTTAATATGCGATGTCATGATATGAATAGTATAGATCATTATATTAAAACTGTATTTAGATATTAATTCAGTTTTTTATTGATGCCTTAAATGAAAAAATATATAAAGTGTCATGAAAATGATTTAAAATGGTATTTAATGTTTAAAAATTATTTTATAATCATTATAAAATCATAAAAATATTATATTAACTCATATTTAGGATAAATTTTATATCTTTTCTTGAAATATTTATGCATGTGACACATTTTTTTTTTCAAAATTACTTTCATAACCTTAAAATTTGTGAAACAATAAAAATGAAATTGGTTGTTTCCTATAAAATAGGACAAAGTTCAGTAATTTCAAAATGAAATATGACATTAATTGTCTCTAAAAACTCTACCCAAACACCTACCAAAAAATATTTTACCACATAACTATGAATCTGGAGTGATAAAAAACTTAATTTAAGAGGCCTTAATATCAATACATTAGAGTATATATAAATGGTAGGTATAAGTATTTACACATTTTTTCTTATATTATTTCAATTTCTATGTCCTTAAAACTATCAAAACCATTATTATATAATAACATAGGTATATCCAATAAACTAATATTTTATTATATTAAAGTTAACACTATTTTCCATAACCTATTCTATGTAATTAAAAATGGTAACTTCACTTGGGTGTATCTGTGGACTACCACATCAATGAAGTGACATGTATCATTTTTCATCATCTACCCGTAGGACTTGTTCAAAATGATAGATACAATTACGATATATATATATGATATTCCGGAAACTTTTATCTTTCGAAATAAGTAAAATATTATTTAGTTTATTTTTTTTCTCATTAGTAAAATCTTAGAGTTGTTCACACAAATTTATAGACTACTATTACCATGAACTAATGTTCTTTATTTTTATGATCAACTTACAAGGATGGTTATAAAAGATAATTTTATGGATAAAAATAATAATGATGGTGATCTATTTTAAATAAAAAACAGAATGGAATAAGAAACTGAGATATTGTAACATCCTAGGTAAATAAAGAAATAATAAATTTTCATTTTAATTCATATTTTTTCAATTAAATATTAATTTTAATTTAAAGGGTATTCTATGTTCGATGGTGTACCTAATATGCAGCAATGGGTTTCTTGAAATTTTATGTTGCACAATAATAATATAATATTATTAGTTTAAATGGTAGCTAACGCATAGCTGTTATATTGGCTGGAATGAATAGAACTAACTAAAATATGATTATACATGTTTGTTAAATGTTTTTACATTTATCCAATAAAATTTAGAGGCTTAAAATGATAATTAATCTAATTTTAAGCAAAAATTAACTTAAAAGGACAATTTACTACCTTTTGATGGTGAACCCTCATTATATCTAGTTTTGGCCACTTTTATATATTCTAATTGAAAAAATAAAATTATTATTTTGAATCTGGATATCAAAATTACTTTGGATGAAATTTTGGTATTTTTATGATAAAATTCATTTTTAATGAATAATGAAAAACACTGTATTTTAAATCCAAACTTCCTTTTAATATAATTTATTTGTTAAGATAGATTATCTTTTTAATTGGTTTTAAAGTGTAATTAGATTATGTTTTTAGTATTTAATCCATTTTTTGTCATTGGAAGTAAGTTCCCAATGAAAATGGACAAAACTAAGTGTCAATATTTTAATAGTTAATATTTTTAAAAAAGCTAATTGTTTTGATAGAGGGAATTAATTTTAAATTAATTTCTACCACATCTGTGTTTTGAATTTGTAAAAATGGATTTCATATTTGGAATTGGATGGTCCAAATTGTTTAAATAGGTATCTTTTATTGATAGAAATTATGAATATGTACTTCAGTAAAAAATTTATTTACCATGGTTAAAGGGTAAATCTGGTAAATAAGTGTAAATAAATATTATTCTAATAATTTAAAATTACACTAACATGTGTCCAAATATTGTTGGGTGATACATATTTGACCATGGGCATATTTGGGTCGATTTTGGCACCCCATGGTGCCACATAAGAGTGATAATGACACATTATTTTAAGTAACATAAACTAAAGACAAAAATGACATAAAAAATATCTTTTAGTAAATTAATTTTTACATATAGTTATATAAGTTATTTTTTAGACTATAAATATTCATTGAAAAGTTAAAACGATTTCATATATCATGGTATTTCTCTGATAATTTTTAGACATAAAATAAATAAAATTATTTATGACACAATAATGATGTAGCATTTACCTCATTAATAAATGATTTAAATAAATCATCTTATAAAGATTAAAATAATATTCAAAACCTATCCAAGTATTATTGGATGATTTTATTTAGACCATGAGTCATTATATATTCAACTTTAATAGGTTTTGGACCTATAGTAACTGAAAATTATTATATAATAAAATAATATTAAAAAACACTTTCCTAAAGAGACCCTCCTCCCCTTATAAAAAGATCTCACCTCTAACCCATTCAGGACACTTCACAAGCCCCTTTGATTATCCAAACTATACCCAAATAAACTCTGAAGATCTCTATCTTCCGTCTATAAGAATTACTTTAGGCATAAGGCACTTTAAGAAGTCCTTTTTGTTCAAATCGAAAGGAGTTACCCGAATTAAAGGTAACAATTTCTCTTAAATTCTTTTGTTTTATTTTACTTCTCCAACCCCATAAACTATTTTTATTCTATTATTTTATAAAAAAACTACTGTCCTTGTTATACTTGGTAGTTTTTATGAGAATGATTCGAACTAAACTTACACTCAACTCAATCTAATAGGTGAAGAACATACTATTTCTGTAAATGGAAAACTAACGCCTCACGAAGAGATGATTGTTCAATTATCTCCTACCACCTCTAATTGTGGCCATTAAAATGGAACTGAAATTATATATGATATATATTATGTTTATGTTTTATTTGTGATTCTTTATTTTTCATTTATATCATAGCATTATGCTTTCCATTATGGGTAATGGCGATAATTTCATTTTAGGAAGTGCAGACTACCACCCCTTAAATGTGATATGAATTGTTAATGACATATGTGGGATGTATAAAGGATGAAATTAATGATATTATATATGATATTATACTGTAATTATACTATACCTATTTATCATTCTGTTTTAATTCCATTAAAAAAATAAAAAGAAATGAATGTAGTGTTCATACGTACGTACGACTTATCGTCTCCATGAACGGGGCATTTCATTTCCTATCTCCAAATGTCATGTACTATTATAAAAACATACATGTATTGGATATATATGATATATATTATATATACATCTTGTATATCATTCTTGAGTTAATGGATATTTGACCACATGAACAACTTGTAAGTATAAGAAGTTCATTTTGACTCAAGTACCAAATATCAAAAAAATGACCGTTATTACCATAAATGATTACATAATATTATAAAATGGTAATAAGTGATTTAAAATGAATGATAAAACTGAAAAAAATGATTATTAATCAAGTATAAATTAACCTTAGTATATTATTCAGGAGATTAAAGAACAAACGGTCCATGTCGGACATGAGGTATGGGACGTCGTCTCAATCTCCTTTCATTGAGGCATATTTTTTTAATACATGACTTTATTTTATATGTTTTATAAACATATTTGAATTTTCATTTCCTTCAAAGGGAATATTTTTCTACGAAGCATTTTACTAATCGATAAAAAAGAATGTTTCTTTTACTGTAAGTGGGGATAACGACCTTTCAGCTGTCATGAGTATTATTTGATCTTTGGATTCCTTAACAAGCCATAATTTTTTAGAAGGAAAATAAATACCATATAAACTTTTATGTATTTAGGTATTGAAAATGGTTATGATAATGAATTTGTTATATCAATATATTTATGTGATATATTGTGATTGAAATGTGGAAATGTTTTCTTTTCATTATATTTATTATATGTGATATGATTTTATAATTGTACATAGACATTTGACGGGTGGATACCTGAAAAACCAAATGACGGGTGGTGTAGTGATAAACCAGGATGGGTGGTTACATTATAACCTCCAATGAATTGGGTATGGAAGTTGTCCGTATGGCTATTCTATTTAGTGATATGTGTGGAAGTTGACTATATGGATATTCCATATAAGTATGTTTATATCCAATGTTAACTTTATATGTTATGTGTTATTTATATGGGTTTTATTGTAATATTTTTTCTACAATAGTCTAAGAAATGATCTTTTATTTCAGTGAATAATATTTATTACTTTATGCAGGTGAAAACTATTACTTATGATAAGTATTCATTGTTTACTTATTGTTTAAATAAACAAACAGTTTTCCTTCTTTCTGTACCCCTTCTAAGATTTTTATGCTCAACCCAAGTTTTTGAAATGTTTTTCACTTGACATAAAGTGGAATAGGGTCAAGGATGTGATCAAGGAAAAGTCATTTTGTCTAAAACATGGAACTAGAGATGACATTTTTTAAGAATTATTATTTTTTGAAAATATGGCAACTAAGTAGAAGTGTCTAGTTTGTAACTTTTGGGATGTAATGTAACAATTATGACCTAATTCTCTAAAACTCTAAACCTGAAAAGATTATCGATGTGAATTATTAATTTAATTCAAGATTATGTAATGTTTTAAGGTCAGGTACATATAGTTGGTATTCGAGGTCATTTTACATAACTTTTGGAGTTAGGGTATTGTTAAACTAATATCCGTAAATAAATTTAGGATATTATTGAAGTGATATATCATTTACAGATTACCATGTTGCTTAACCTAATATATTTTCGGGTTTGGAATGGTTTTCTGTAGAGGAAATAGGGCAGCTACATTGGGATGACATCAGGAGGAAGATAACCTTCCAAATCAACAACCTGAGATGGTTTGAATCAGAACTGCACAATTTGTTGTACCTATGGAAGAGTTGACTTAGGCTATAAATGGTGGTGGTATCCATGCACGAGATCATCCAGATCCACCATAGAATAACTTTTTAGTTGTGGATAATTTCATGAGGCAACATCCCCCATAATTCAGTGGATCATCTGACCCTATGCAAGCTTAAGGGTGGATTAAAGCACTGGAGAAAATTTTGGATGTCATGGGGTGTTTAGAACATCAAAAGGATAGTCTCCTTATTTACTGTTTTGAATGTGAAACTGATTAGTGGTGGTCAATGATGAAAAATATCATGGAATGTAAGGAGATTGATGCTCTCATTTGGGATGAATTCAAATGTATGTTCCTTGAGAAATATTTTCCTAAGGTGGTTCGGCTTAGGATGAAAAAATATTTCTTGAAATTGAGTATGGATGATGACTTAGTGGCTGCTTATTAAAGAAATTTCACCCGAATGGCAAGGTATGCTCCAAATTTCATTCTAGATCTTGATAGTAAGATAAATCGATTTAACTCAGGACTGAAGACATGATATCAAAGAGCATTATCCTCTCGTGAGTTCAAAAGCTATGAAAAACATGTTTGATGTGTGGAGAAGGTGAAAATGGAGTTTTCTGATGATCAAATTTTCTTTAACAGACAACAAAATAAGAGGTCCAGTTGGCAGGCAAAATAAAAAATTCATCAAAGAAGCCTGGAGGTAAGAAAACTAAATATTCATCTTTTGAGAAGTGTCTTAAAAAGCATACTGGAGAATTTTTCCAAAGATTGGAAAGTGCTTCCGATGTGGTAATTCTGGTCACATTTCTCATAACTTTAAGGAAGATGATCAAGCAGGCAATGAAAATCCAGCAGTAAGATGTTTTAAGTACAATGAATGGGTCATTATGCACATAATTGTCCAACAAAGAACTCAACTAAGGGAAAACAACCATAATATAAGCAGAAAGGGGTGGTGAAATTATTTTCAACCACTTCAGCAGATATTGATCCATCAAATGATGTAGTATTAGGTATATTGTTTGTTTGTTCAGATTATGCCAATGTGTTGTTTGATTCAGGGTCTACACATTCTTTCATTTTTGAGAATCTTTCTAGTAAATTGGGAATTCCATAACAAGATATGGATCCTGAACTTATAGTAAAAACACCTAGAAGATATTTTGAGACAAAAATAAATTATAAGAACCTTAATGTCCTTATGTGTGGTAAGAATCTACCTGTAAACCTTATTGTTTTTCCTCTAGTAGAGTTTGATATTATTTTGGGAATGGATTGACTTTCTGTTTATCATACTAATATTGACTATAGATAAAACGAGGTTTATTTTCAGAAAAATTTTCTGTTTTTGTAAAAGAATGAACCCTTACTTTTGATAACATATCAGGAAGCTGATAAACTAGTAAAAGATTAAAATGAATGTTAACTTGAATATATTGTTGAAAACAAACGAATTGTTCAGATTAATGATGTGCCAGTTGTAAATGGGTATCTTGATGTTTTTCCTGATGAGTTTCCTTGTATTATACCTGATCGGGAAGTTGAATTTACTATTGACTTAGTTCCTAACACAAATCCAATTTCAAAATCCCCTTATCGAATGGATCAAATTGAACTTTTAGAGTTAAAGAAACAATTACAGGAGTTATTATATAAAGGTTTCGTTTGACCAAGCACATCATAATGGGGTGCTCATATCTTGTTTAATAAAAGAAAGACGATCCAATGATACTTTTCATTGATTATTGAGAATTAAATAACATCACTATTAAGAACAAGTATCATTTTCCTCATATGGATGATTTGTTTGATTATCTCCGGGGATATCCATATTTTTTGAAGGTTGACTTGAGGTCGGGGTATCATCACTTGAAAGTAAAGGAATCAGACATTCTGAAGACCATGTTTCATACTAGATATGGCAATTATGAATTTTTAGTTATGCATTTTGGGTTAACCAATGCACCTGATGCATCATGGATCTTATGAATAGAATTTTCCATGAGTTCTTGGATAAGTTTTTTCTTGTGTTAATTGATGATATTTTGGTATATTATAAAAGAAAACAGTAACATGAACATCATTTAAGGGTTGTATTGAAAACCATAAAATAAAAGAAACTGTATGGGAAATTCAGCATGTGTGAGTTTTGGTTGCAACAAATTTCTTTCCATGTTCACATTGTTTCAAAAAAGGGCATAACTGTTGATCCTGCTAAAACAAAGGTTGTTGATGAATGTCAAAGACCCACAAATATAACCCAGACTCATAGTTTTCTTGGTTTAATAGGTTATAATCAGAGTTTTGTTGAGAATTTTGTATAGTTATCTTGTCCAATGACTTTGTTAACTCGAAATGGTGTTAAGATCACTTGGACAAAAGAATGTGATGATTGTTTTCAGGAATTGAAAAGAATATCGGTGAATGCTCCAATTTTGGAATTGCCTTCCATAAATGGTGAGTTCGTTATCTACATTGATGGTTCATTAAACGGACCTGGTTATGTCCTTATGCAGAATGATCAGGTAATTGCTTATGCTTTATGTCAGTTGAAACCTCATTAGTTAAATTACCATACACATGATTTAGAATTAGATCCTGTTGTTTTTTGCTTTAAAAGTAGGGAGGCATGATTTTTATGGAGTAAAATGTGAAACATATACTAACAAGACAAGTTTGAAGTATATATTCACTTTGAAAGAATTAAACATGAGACAATGAAGATGGCTGGAATTAATCAAGGATTATGATTGCATGATCCTTTACCATCTGGGAAATGAAAATAATGTGGCTGATGCTTTGAGTTAAAAAAGTAATGTTTCATTGACCATGCTATGTTTGGAACATGATCCTTTGGTTTTTATTTGATGAACATTATCATAGAAGTTGTAGGTGCTAGAAAGTCTTCTGTTTTGTTTCAAGTGTTAGTGAAATCATCTTTATTAAACAGAATAATGAAAGCACAGAAGGAAGACATTGAGTTACAGAAAAATATAGTGTTGTTTCAAATGGGTAAGTTTCCTGAATTTTACATCGATAATGATTATGTTTTGAGATTTGGGAAGAGATTAGGTGCGCCCTATGATTCAAAGTTGAAGAATTAGTTGTTATGGAAAGCTTATAGTTCCCCATTTTTAGTTCGGCCTGGCAGTACTAATATGTACAGAGATCATCAGGAGTATTACTTGTGGGATGGAATGAAAAGAAATATTGCTAATTTTACTGTGAAGTGTTTGGATTGTCAGCATGTTAAAGCAGAGTGGCAGTTAACGATAGGGATTCTTAAGTCATTACTTGTGCCAGAGTGGAAACTGAAAAATATATCCATGTACATCATTGTGGGATTAACAAAGACATCTTGAGGTTACAATGCAATCTGGGTTATTGTTGATCGATTGACTGAATCTTCTCATTTCCATCCTATTTGAGATACTTTCCCTCTAGATCAACTTTCTCAGTTTTATGTTATAGAGATAATCATTTTACTTGGTGTTCCCCTCTCCATTGTATCTGATTGTGATCCCAGGTTTACTTATATCTTTTTGAAAGGCCTTCAGATGTTGTTGGGTTCTAAATTATATTTTTTTACATATTTTCTTCCACAATCAGATGGGCAGTCAAAATGAATAATTCAGACCTTGGAGGATATGTTACGTGCTTTCTTTATGGATTAATAGGGAAGTTTGGACCAACATCTTTCTTTTGTTGAATTTTCTTATAATAACATCTTTCATTCCAATATACAGATGGCTCTGTTTGAGGCATTATATGGGAAGCCATGTCAAACTCCATATTTTTGGGATGATGTTGGTGAAAGGAAGCTAATGGGACCAGAATTTGTAGAAGAGGTGGTAGAAAAGGTTTAATTGATTTAGAAGCATATGAGAACAGCTTAGATTAGGCATAAAAGTTGTGCGAATAATCGAAAGAAGGATCATTTTTTGAGGTAGGTGATCATGTCTTTCTTAATGTTTCTCCATGGATGAGTGTGATGCGTTTTGGTAATAAGGGAAAGTTGAGTCCAAGGTTCATTGGAACTTATGAAATCTCTGAGAAAGTTGGATCACTTGCGTACGGAGTGGCTGTACCTCCATGTTTGTCATATTTACACAAAGTTTTCATGATTTAGCGTTGATAAAGTATATGCAGGATCCATCTAATGGTTTAAGTCCAGAGGTAGTTCAATTGGAAGAGAATATCTCTTATGAGGAAAAACTAGTACAGATTTTTGACCTTAGAGACAAAGTGGTGTGGAATAAGGTAATTTACCAGGTAATGGTTTTATGAAAAAACCATATGGTTGAAGAGGCAACGTGGGAATCTGAAAAAACATTGAGGGATAAATACCCCCATTTATTTGATAAGTGAATAAAATTGTGAGGATGCAACATCCAAAAGGGGGGAAGGATGTAACATCCCAGGTAAATAAATAAATATAAAATATTCATTTTAAATAATATTTTTTTAATTAAATATTATTTTTACCTTAAATGTGTTTTTATGATTGATGGCGTACCTGATACGCAACAACAGGTTTCTTTGAAATCTTACGTTGCACAATAATAATATAATATTATTATTTTAAATGGTAGTTAATTTCTAGACGTTGATTTGAAGGGAATGAATATAACTAACTAAAATAGGATTATACATGTTTTTTAATTGTTTTTACATTTATCCAATAAAATTTATAGGCGAAAAATGTGAAATAATCTAATTTTAAGCATAATTTACCTTAAAAGGCTGATTTACCGCCTTTTGATAGAGAACCCTTATTAATTCTTGTTTTGGTCACTTTTACATGTTTTATATGATAAAATTAAATTATTCTTTATAATGAAGACTTCAAAATTTACATTGGATGAAATTTTGGTATTTTTCTGATAAAATTCATTTTTTATGAATAATGAAAAATACTATATTTTAATTTAAAACTACCATTGAATCTAACTTATTTTTAAGGTTATATTATCATTTTAATTTTTATTAATATGTAATTAGATTATTTTTTTACTATTTAATCCAATTTTGGTCATTGGAAGAAATTTCAATTTGAAATTGGACTTAAATAAGTGTCAATATTTTGATGGTTAATATTTCTAAAAAAAAATCTTTTTGGTTTGACAGTGGGAATTAATTTTAAATTAATTTCATCCACTTCTGTGTTTTGAATTTGGAAAAACGGATTTCATATTTGGAATCAAGATGTCCAAATTGTTTAAATTGGTAACTTTTATTTAAAGACATTATGAATATTTACTGCAGAAAAAATTTAATTTACCATGGTTAAAGGGTAAATCTGGTAAATAAGGGTAACAAAATATTATTATAATAATATAAAAAGAACCTAACAAGTATCCTAATCCTATTGGTTGACACATATCCAACCATTTTCCTATTTGGGTTGCTTTTGAGACCACATGGATCCACTTAAGAGTGATAATACCACTTTATTTTAATTAACCTTAATTAAAGACAAAAATGACTTAAACAAATATATTTTTGTAAATTAATTTTTACATAAGATTATATAAGTTATCCTTTAGACTATAAATATTAGTTGGAAATATATATCTATTTCCTATATCATTGTATTTGTTTTATAATTTTTAGACATCAAATAAATAAAATCATTTATGACACAATAATGATGCAGTGTTTACCTCATTAGTAAATGATTTAAATAAATAAGATTATAAAGATTAAAATAATATCCAAATCCTTTCCAAATATTATTGGATGATTTTACTTAGACAATGAGTCATCATATCTTTGACTTTAATATGTTATGGACCTTTAGAAAATGAAACTCATTATATAATAAAATAATATTTTCACACTTTCCTAAAGAACCCCTCCTACGCCTTATAAAAAGACCTCACCTCTAACCCATTCCTCATACTTATCAATCCCCTTTTATCATCCAAAACCTGCCCAAATAAGCTCTCAATATCCCTCTATTTTACCTAAAAGCCTTTCCTAAGGTAGAAGGAACTTCAAGAAGTCCTTTTGGTTCAACCTAAAGGGAGTTACCCGAATTAAATGTAACAGTTTCTCTTAAATTATTTTGTTTTATTTTGTTTTCTGTTACTTTTCCAACCCAATAAACTATTTTTATTCCTTTATTTTAAAACAAATACAGTATCATAAATATACTTGGTTGTTTTTTTGAGAATTATTCAAACCACACTAACACACACCTCCATCTAATTGGTGAAGAACATACTGTTTCTGTGGATGGAAAACTAATGCCTCGGGAAATGATGATTGTTCAATTATCTCCTACCACCTCCCATGGTGTACATTAAGATGGAACTATATTTATATATGATATATATTATGTTTATTTTATCTTTATGAATCTCTATGTTTCATTTATAGCATACCTTTACGGTTTCTATTAGGGGTAAACACGATAATTTCATTTTAGGAAGTGCGGACTACCGCCCCCTCAAAGTGATATGACTAGTTAATGGCATATATGGGACATATAAAAGATACAGTTAATGATTTTATATATGATATTATACTAGAATTATAATATAACTATGTATCATTATGTTTTAATTCCATTAACATAATAAATAGAAATGAAAGTAGCATTGATGCGAACGTATGACATACTGTCTCCATGAACGGTGTATTTCATTTATTATCTCCAAATGTATGTACTATTATAAATACATACATATACTGTATATTTTTTATATATGATATCTATATCATGAACATAATTTTAGAGATAATGGATATTTGACCACATGAACAACTTGTAATTATACGAATTTCATTTTTGACTCAAGTACCAAATATCGACAAAACGACAATTATTAACTTAAATGATTACATAATTTTATAACATGGTAATAAGTGATTTCAAAGGAATTATAAACATGAAACAAAATGTTACTTAAGAAAGTAGAAATTAACTTTCATCTATTATTCATGAGATTAAAGAACGAACGGGTCAAGTCGGACACGAGGTAAGGAACTTCGTCTCAATATCCTTTCATTGAGGCATATTTAGTTTTAATACATGCATTTCTTTTATATGCATTATAAAAACAATTAAATATTAATTTCATTCAAAGGTAATATTTTTCTACAATGCGTTTTACTAAATGAAAAAAAATTATTTTATCATAATCGGTGACAATAACCTTTCAGCTGCTGTGAGTATTATTTGATCTTTGGCTTCCTTAACAAGCCATAATTTTTTAAAAGGAAAATAAATACCATATAATATTTTATGTATTTTGGAATTGATAATGATTCTGAGAATGGATTTGTTATGTCAATATATTTAAGTGATATATTGTGATTGAAATGTGGAAATGTTTTATTTCCTTTATATTCGGTGTTTGTGTTATGATTTTATAATTGTATATAGACATTTGACTAGTGGTTACATGATAAACCAAATGACGGGTGGTGCCGTGATAAACTAGGATGACTGGTTATGTTATATCCTCCAATGAATTAGGTATGGAATTCGGTCATATGGCGATTCAATTTAGTGATATGTGTGGAAGTTGACCGTATGGTTATTCCATTTAATTATGTGTATGTCCCAAGTTACCTTTATATGTTATGTGTTCTTTATATGGGTTTAATGGTAATATTTTGGATAAAAAGGGTACGAAATGATCATTTATTTTAGTGAAGAGTATTTACTACTTTATATAGGTGAACAATATTACATATTATAATGTATTCATGGTTTACTTGTTATTTTAAAAAAACTAACGGTTTTCCTTATTTATGTATCCCTTACTATGCTTTTTATGCCCATCCCATGTTTTTGAAATGTATTTCACAGGACATAAAGTGGAAGAGGGTCAAGGATGGGTTCAAGGAAATGTCATGTTTTGTAAAACATGAAACTTTACATTAATTTTTTTAAGAATTTTTATTTTGTGAAAAATATGGGAACTGAGTAGAAGTGTCTACTTTGTAACTTTTGGGATGTAATGTAATAGTTATGACCTAATTATCTAATAATATAAACCTGAAAATATCCTCAATGTAAATTATTCATTTAATTCAAGATTATTTAATGTTTTAAGGCCAAGTCCTTATAGATATCTCTGAGTGATGTCTTATTTCCTCCCTTAGGATACCCTCTAGTTTTAGGCCTTCCTTTTCCTAGTGTGACCTACAGCTACATAGCCTACCTCACTCAAGTCCACATGGACTGCCCAGTATGAACCAATTATCTCTCCTACATGAACAAATTCATTATCGTAGCCTACTCTACCCATCCTATATATTTTTACATATAAATATCACCCATAGATCACCACATATCAGATAATTTACAAAATCTAGAAGAGAGTTAAAGGCTCTATACGATACTTACTTTTAGCCTCTAGAGCCAATCTGAGGTAGATTAATCCCCTATAGTACTTAAGGGTATTAACATAAGTAGTGTGTGAAGATTCAAAATATTCACTTAGAAAATAAACCACCTTGGACCTTCACCTGGGAAATACAAAGTAAAAAAATATATCTGATCATGGATTTACACTAGAGTGTGCCATCTAATTGGAGTGTCCCAACTAAGCATACAATCCACCAAGGGCTTCCCACATTAATAGAACATTTCCGAAGGATTACCACCTTAGCCAACTATCACATTGGGATACTCCCCTTAGCAACCATCACTCATGATTTTCCACCATAGTAAACAATTATCAATGGAATTCCACCTATGTGACTAGATTCTCATGATCACTTCATCTAAAAAATCATCTTCACTTAACAGGTTCTCCCATTTAAGAATTTTATCTTTAACACCTCCCCTATGTCCATAATAAAATATTAATGGTGTGTTTTACACCCCTCCTTGTACCCTCCCTTAATTTTTTCATTCCCTTAGTAAAGGAAATTCACCTAAATGACCTCCATAATTGATAAAATCCTAAATATGTTAATAATATTTTATTCCCTTGGTGTCAAGGACCCTAGTATTTTAGGTAGTGTTGGAAACCATCTAGTTTTAGGTTGAAGCACTAATGGGTCACATGTCTCATGAAATGTCAATTAAATCAGTATGTATCTTTGAATTATATTTTCCAATTGGTGGATCTTTAAACACCTAAATTGGTTTTTAAAACTCACATGAAATTAGTGGTGAGAATCCTTCCAAGAGTAATCCCTTAGTCTTTTATCCTGGATACCTCACTGTAGCCTATCTATCATCTATTAGTAGATGAGGAGAGGATATTTCTAGTAAACCATCTAGGAGTATGTCCAAAACATTTCATGCAGGAAATCATACCCTAAAATCATTATATAGAACTTATATAATCCATTATAATATAAGGGGGAAGATCATCTATGTCCCTCCATTTATGGTTTAATAATTATTCAATGTCAATATCAAAATGTAGTTGATATTCAAGTTTTCCTTTTTTTAATCCATCCCTAAATATCATGGGATTTAGGAAGTAGGTTGTCCATATCTCTATCATAATGAAAAAAAGCATGTTTGGGATTCCTCTATTGGTGTAAGCCCAAATAAAACCAAACTACATGATTTTTTTATTTTTTTTTGCTGAAAATATATGTAGGACACCTCCATGAGGTTAAAAAAATCTTCAAACAATTATAATTCTTATTGGGCCATACTTATTGTAAGATCATCCCCCACATGAGGAAGCAACATTTCTTTTGGTCCTTTAAAACTATTAGGGGACACTTATGCGTAATCCCCACACCAGTATTTTATAGGAATTTTTTCTTGGATATATTTTTTGAATGATGTTAGATTGCATGGAAAAGATCATGTAAAATTTCCCAAAAAGTTATGATGTTTCCCATTATGTTATGAAAAACAATGTGGGTTATGGTTCCTTTGATGATAATATATAGGATAACCCATCAAGGGTATTTTACCAATATCAATTTCATAGTCATATCCCTATAAAAAATCACAATGTGACTTGTTTTAGGACATCAAACAAGAGTTTCTTTTTCTCATGAAAAAAATAAAAAAAACAAGATGGGGAACCCCTGATACATATATATAGTGACATTTATGGGTAACATATTATTTATAATGATGGTTTTGTTGTTAGAGAACATTTGATAAATATAGATGGTATTATTTTTGGATGACCTATTATACATTTAGAAGCTCACATCCAGATATAATAATAACTGACTACAATCATAAGGTCAACCAATACCATGTTACAGTTTGGATAAGGTTCTCTAAAATGTTATAAATTTATAATAGGGTCCTGGAGTAGGAAATAACTCCCCCTAACAAGGTGTGATAAGCCCAACATACCAATCACTTGACAACTGTGAGTCCCCATGTTTTTTTGGTATCATAGTGAGTTCTTTCCAATAGAAAGATAGTATATAGTTACTTATGGATATGGTAACCAATGGTGGTTTCTGGATCAATGAATTTAAGATGTTGTAATCCTCTTAGTGAGTGAAATTAGTTTCCCACATAGTAATGTCTTAACAACCCGGTATGGGTGTTAAATTTTTTTAAACCCTATATGAACTTTTTTAACAATAAAATTTATTCTTTGACATGATATTTCATTTCATCATATTAAATATGGATAATACCAACATGTTTCTTTAAAATTAATTGATCATGTATGGGTTTGTATAATTATGATGCTTAATTATGGGTTTCCTTATGTTTGTATTCTTTTTTTATGATCATGAAAAATCAACAAAATTTCCTTCAATCCAAATGGAATCCTATCAATCACAAATAAATTATGAATCTTGCATCATATGAACTATATACTCAGAAAACAATAGGAAACAATCTCCCACACATCACCTTAAATGATTACTGTAAAAAGAAATTAATGGGGAGTATAAATTTAATGGAAGTATCAAAACAATGTAGGTTCCATATAGAGACCTATAAGACATGAATCCCAACCATCCATCGACCATGAGATGAGTGGCGATGAAGAAGAAGAAGACACACACTCTCACTTCACGAAATTTTAGGAGACTCACCCTAGAACTCAATTTAATATTTCAACATTCTATATATTTGGTAGATAAGGGGTTCGATATAAGAATTAAATTCTCATAATATTCTCCCTAAAGGTTTCCATCCAAAAATCTCTACTGCCAATGTAGTGTATCATTAAACCCCACAATCTACTGAGGATGCCACTTGGGGGTCCTAGCACATTTCAACAAAACTAGAGTGCCCAAAACAACATATAATGGGTGGAAAAAAGTTTAAAACATGGGAAAGTATGGTGTTAAAGATTATATTAATGAATATCACTAATAAAACATGGAGGAAGTATATGAGTTTTCAAACCTCCTTTCCCATAACCAATAATCAGGTCAACACATTCTACTAGAATACATAGAAAATTCTCAGAGTAGACTCGAAAAAATAGGTTAATGCCCACTTTTACAACCTAAAACATGATCCCATTGGTATATTCTAGTGGAAACTAGATAAAAGGGGTAGAAATACATACCTAATCCAACCACTATGACAGAACACATTCTCATTCCTGCTACAAAATACTTTTAACACATCTTAGAAAAATTAGTAGGGAAGACATACATATGTGACCAAATTATATAAAGTAGTCACTATATCAAAGTAGGAGAAGTAGTTAGTGGGATGGATTTTATCATTTATTCCAACACCATAGTAGGTCATAAACATATTCCTAGGGATACTCATGAATGAGGAAACATTCCTAAATTAGTTTAGGAGGATCATCTTCACACTACCATGATAAATGTACAATAGCATCTAGAACACATACCCGTTTATAATAACGATCCAAGGTCCATCAAAATAAACATCATAAGGTTGGAAAAAATTCCATCCAAAGAACTATAGAATTTTTTATGAACAATATGGAAACAAAATTATGGTCTCATAATTTTTCTACCACACATAAAATTTATACTTCACATAAATGACTATGACTATAAAATAAAGAATATAAAAAATAATTCTACCCAAGGTAAATTTGATGTGTGTAAGTTGTAAAATGTTACTACACTTTTGAATACTAGTTTTATTGATTCCCTAGAACATTTATCAATGGTATATCATGTTCCTTAGACTTTGTTTAGATCATTGAAGAAGCAGTTGTGGTTTATAGGGTCCTACCCATAAATTTTATACCAGCAACTCTAGAGGACCTACCAATAGAGTCTACCAAAATAGCCTAATTCATGTTCATACAATTATTTTACATGATATATATTCTCATAAATTTTAATTTGAAATAACTACTCATGATACAAAGATATTACAGAAATAAATTCCTTCTATTTTTTCCACCATGATAGTCCACACCAAGGAATATATCATAGGATCCCTCTTTCGGGCTAGATAATGAGATGCGATAGCGGTCCTTCCAATGACATCGTTTAATGTTAAGTTCATTATAAAGTGACATATTATTAATAAAATAAATTTATCCCATTTTCATATCAAATATGAAAATGATCTCATATTGTGGGACACATGAAACGATTTACTCAGTAAGGCTTCATGTTTTGCATTTTAAAATTGATATTCGTTGTCATACAAAATATTGCCCAAGTAAATGGTATGTATTTAAACCACCCTTGGTTCAATTATATCCCATTATAATAGAGATGATTAATTCTATGACAACATTATATAATAAGGTATCTTGGAAAGGTCCTCTTTGGGTAGAGCATATGGTGGAATCCCTTGTAAAAGATGAATATAACACATTTATCCCGAGAAAACAATTAGTCAAAGATAATATAATATAATTTTTGGACCCTATACACTCCTCTATATATGGACGAATCCATTCAATTTTTAAGAAAAAATATTTCTTTCGAATGTATATTTGAATCACAATATGGAAATTGAATAATTTTATTTAAAAACTGACTTGTATTCCCAATTAGATGTATGCCTAAGAAGATTGTAAAAACAATTTAAAACTATTCAATGTTAATTACTTTATTCTTTAAAAGTCCTTAATATATTCACCACTGATTTTCCATCTAATATACGCATTATAAAGTGGGTTAAACACTGGGCACCACATTTCACTTCTTTCTTTGATTAGTAGTGCTCGCCAACTGTGACATCATCTAGTGTCATCCTTTTAGTTCAAAGCTCAAAATTGATCTCTTCACACTATATTCAGTAAAATCATTATGAATTATTTATTAATGAATCCTAGATGCATTTAATAGAATAAGATAAATCTATAAAAAGACACTTACATCAGTAATCTAAGAAGATTAAACACATTTCTTATTTGAGAAGCGATAAATCATTAGTGTAAATACTTCATTCAGTAACAAGAAAAGTATACTATAAAATTCATTACAGCAAATGAATTATTGAATAATGATCCACAATATCAAAAGGTTAACAATGATAATGATAAGAGTGAAAATCCAAGAACAAACAAAACCCATTAGGACATGGGGATTTCAACAAAAGCTACCTATTTAGAGGATATAAAATAGTGTCTAAAATTATAAATACCAATTTAGGAGTACCCCATATAATAATAGTAAGGAAATTTATATATAAACATATTATCACTTGAAGATTCTTATTTTAGTTTTTTAAAGGAGTGTCAAAAAATGTGTCTCTAGAGTCTTTCCCATATTGTGAACCATTTTTCTCTAGGGGAACGTGTACAATGATACATTTTGGATAATCTCTCCAAATTAAACATCATAAAAACCCAAAAAACCCCATGAATGAAAGGTTGAGGCCCTATAGTGTTTCAAGATGAGGTGACCCATAAAGAGTGTATCTTATCACGACGATCTTGACTTTTCACTTAACATATATCATAAGGGTAAAAATCTCTCATATAATTCAAATGGTGATGTGATGAATGAAATGCATTATGTATAAGTAAATTTCATCTGCGTTAGACTCATAAAACATGAATCCATTATAGTATAGTAATAATTTTATTATTTGGTTCCAAACATTTTCTACACTGAAATTATTAAAGAAGGTGTGTTCACTATAAATCAATGTGTTGAAATTTTTTTTGGGGCTCCCTAAAATTTTCATATAACACCACTCTATAGGGATTCAAATAGAAAATGTAATATGTGAGGCTAAATCCCACCATTTATATGAAAAATTAGAGACTCTTAGAACTGTGGAAATGTTTAATCAATGTGGCGTATAAATGATGGAGTTGAAGGGCCTCGACACTAAGACTGTTAGGGGATGTATCCTTGTTGTGTATGATCTTCAGGAAGAGCCTTATATAAATTTTTAATAGATATCCCACAATAAGTGGATCTCATCATTCCAAAAAGGTAGATTTAGGAAATCGTCCCAATCTAGGATCTAGAAAATTGGTACATTTAGATATAATTATTGTATGATGTTATGAGATCCCAACATTAGGACAGAAGCTTAATAAATGTTTTGTAAACTCCCCCATAATATCCTAAATATAATTTCATCCAAAAGATTAAGTAGGAAAACCATGTCAAGATTCACCTATTGTTTCCCATATTTAAATACATTCTTTTCCAACAATTTTGAATGAATTCACTGATTCTATTGATCCATTAATATCATGATTGGAGTATATGGAAAGAAGGTGTGGAAAAGTGCTTGATAGAAAACTTATTACCCTAGATAGGTAGATGGAACTCTTCCTCCACTGAATATTGTAAATAATATATTTAAAACAATCAATGGTATGCAATCCTAGAGAATATTTTTATGTGTTTCATGTCTCGATGAGTCCTCACGATTGGAACCATTGAGCAACATGAAGCATCCAACACATACTATTACTATAAACCCTATAAAGACCATATATTTTCAAGTATACCAATTTACAAGTTTCCATAATCAAAGGGTGGTAGGATGTCCCTTAGATAAATATGTATTAATTCATATATACTCTATGAAATAAAAAAATTATTGACCTCTCAAATTTTAAACTGTTTGATAACGAGAGATTCTTCAATTTCATTTATGGGTGTAAGGGTTTGATTTACTAGTTAATCCTACATCGTTCTCATGAATATTTTCTAGGGATTTTTATGAAAAACTATGATGTTTAGTTACAAACTCCACTAATTCCATTAAAATATCCTCGAATCTTTCATAGACCTTACCAATTTTCAAAATTTTTATAGGATTAAATATAGGGAAAAAAAATAAAATTCTAAAAAAACATTGGAAAGAAATGGGAATAAAATGAGTACCACCACAATTGTTATTCTCAGTCCTAACCTTATATAGAATAAAAATCATATTTCTTCATAGTATCACGTGGAAGCTCCTCATCAGTTTAAAAAATTGTATAAATGTCCCCATCAAAATAGGAAAAGGGGGAATAAATTCTTTTTCATATAAGAACTTGAAAAATAATGTATATTTATATAGAGTTGAAAAATAATCTATATAATTCATTACTATCATGGTAGATATTTTTATGAGGTTTCCAGATCCCATAATTCAAAATCAACTAATTCTAAGGGATCATCCAAATTATATCTCCGTATATAGACCATTAGTGAATAACATCTATAGTTTATTTTTTACTAATGACATCCCCTAGTGGATATTTGATTCTAGATAATTAAAATTGGGAAATCCACAAACACACGTGGAATGTGTTTCTACTGATCTTCCTATTGAAAAGAGATAATGATAATATTTCAAATGTAACAGTGCACAAATGTTTAGTGATTAGATAACCAAAAAGGTAATAAATAAAACTCTTCATATACTAAAGGAATAGTTATGTCATTCATTTATTCCCCTATTTCCATATAACATGGTCTGAACAGCTTTATTATTACCACATAATTCCATGAGTCAGTCTTACAAATTATTAGATTATAAAAAATGGAAAAGGATAGGTATAGTTTGAAAAAACAATAATATTACCAAATCTAATATAAATCCTCTTATATTTCATTCCTTAATTCCAGATCAAATGGGAACCATCCCACAAAAAGGTACTACATGAACATCACCACCAAACAAAATCCTCAACCTGATGAATATTTACTATGCGTTTCTGATAATTTAAATCACCAAATGGTATATTTATCTAGTGAATATTATGTTTAAAAATCTGACCTTCCCATACTTTATTGAGGAAGCAATGGTAGTGGTAAAAAAAGATAAGGAAATTGGGGAGACATAGTTATATATGAGCATAATATCTTGGCCAAATATTAGCTAAATATATATACAGGAATAAGTGCCCTAGGAAATATATTTTTTGATTATGAAAAGATAATCAAGGAACTAAATTAATATATAAATAGTCTTCCAAATCCAATTATTTTTTATGTCTAAAAGATGAATTTACAATCGTCTGATTAGACTAAAATAGCGGGTAGATCAAGTCAACCCAATCCATTAGTGAGAAGAGTTCCTTTATCTTCGGGACAATTATACGACTCATATAACTCAAATTCCTCAGGACACAATGCACTTGATAAGAATTATTCTCATCCTCAGTACTGTAAGAGTAGACCACTAGCTCAAAAATAAGACATCGTGAAATAATTGGTTGTTTTTATAAGAAATAATGGAATCATAGATGCTTGTAATTAATCAAACAGTCTTTGGGATGAATTTTTGGAGTCCTTGATAAGTACTAAATAACCCAAATTAGAAGTCCTAATTATCAATGTAAATCTTTCAGAGACTAACCCTGTAGAGTTTCATGTTGTTTACTATTCCAGTTCTGATTCTCCATATTTTGGGTTATAATGAAGCTAATTTACCACCATTTACTTTAATAATTTATAAATATGACATGGGTGAGAAGAAATATCTAGGCTGAATCAAGATCAATGATAAATATTTTGATCTCTTTTCTATCCTTGGATACATGATTATTTTGACTAATAGAGTCTTTAATTTCCTTATATAGATTCCTTGGAAGCAATAACCTAATGTAGTTCTCTTTTCATTCCATAGATTTTTCAATAAATTTTTTTTTGTGAAATTTTTTGAACATTTCAATTTTATAAAGATCCATTTGAAACATATGAGACCCAATACGTCGATGTCCAGTTCTACATGATATATATAAAAATATCCATGATTGATGGTGTCACATGGAAAACTACTCTGAGTGGTTTGGAAATTACCCCAACTGACCAATATAAAGTTCTTGGCGATGAATATATATTCCCCATCAACAAAATTAGAGAAATATGTTTTCATTTGGATATGATTTCATCAAAAATCATGATATCAATCATATCAAATAATCCCAAAAACATGGAATAAAATTCTAATATATACAATATTTGTAGTGCATGAGGTAAAAATTTCCTTATACTATATCTTGAATTTTATTATTCCCTTATGTTTTATGATAAATTCGAATGTAATCTGAGACTAAAAATCTAATTATAGAATTACCCTACTTAATCCACCAAATTTCAGGATATCTATATTTCTTATATCTCTTAACATAATCCCTCATCACCCATTCCTCTTGAGATATGTGTTTAGCGAATGAGAATAAAATTATCTCAATGATTCCCCTCTAGAATTTTAAGAATCCATCTTCACTACTATTTATAGGATTTGAAAATTAATCTATTCATAGAGTATGATTGAAAACCCACAATGATCATTGTGATTTTTTATTCAATGGAACATAAGTTCTATACCTCTATTATAAAGAATAATGGATATGTGTACTACTATAATTACAAATAAAACTCATTCCTCAATAATAATAGAGGTACCCACCACTTGTTTTTTTATGGATCACCATTGTCACAAGTAGGAAACCAGAATAATTGATTAACCTCACTCTAGTAGGGTAGAAGATAAATATAGATAAGATTATCAATTAAAACATAATTTAGAAATCATAGTACCCAAAATTATATTCCATAATTACCCAAGACAATAAGCGGATCATTAAAATCTTGTTTTGTATTGACGTTGAAGATTTCATATTGAATTTTCCAATGGATGATTTCCTAGTTCCGACTATGGAAATTCTAATTTATTCCACTACCATCTATCAAAAAATCAATATCATGGATTCTCATTTAGGATACATCCAAATATGAATGTCTCAAAAAGTTGAATAGTTCATTGTCTTCCATGAACCCCAAGTATTATACTATTTTGGGTGATTACTTTCATTTTTAAAAATGATGGTTCCACATATTAACATCCCATAAACAATATTTTCAAAACACAGTTGGGAATAAATGTTGATTCCTACATTGATGTTTTTGTGGTCAAATACTTGAACAATTCTTAAAATATATCCGATATAAAGGATATTTTCAAAAACTTTTGATATCATAGCTTGATGTTTAATTACCTGAAATTTGATTTTTTGTGACCTAAAGAATGTTTCTTGAATTCATAGTATGTCACTATATCATTGAAGTGAATTCTGAGAAAACCAAGGAAATCCTAAAAATCATCCATTCTCAAATTTAAAAGTGTTTTGTGGAATTTTAGGACTTTTGTCCGATATATGATTCTTTGTAAATATAATCCCATGTGATTTTTTACCATTCAACATGTTTGTGAAGAAAGGGTTTTCATATCAGTGGTCAAATGATTATCAATAATCTTTCAATAGTCTTAAGAGGTGCCTTTTGATTTCTTATATTCTAATGTATCATATTGAATGAAAGACAATTAATATATCTATAAAAATCATAAAAATATAACTATATTATTTTCTTTAAAACAAGAATGAAAGTTTGAATGAGGAAAACCTATATTATCTTAGTTGATCTATTCATGATACTGAGACTCAATATCCAGATATCTTGAATAATTATATTTAGTTAAAATTTATAGTATAGAAACTGATCCAAAATCTATAACATCACAATTTATTCATGTCCTCTAGTAATGATCTACTCCATTATATCTTAAATCATCCAAATTTTACTAGAAATTTGGAATGGTGGCCACCTATTTAAAATGAATATTATATTTGGTTACTATCATAAAAGGCCATAAAAGTACATGAAATATAATATTTTATATATATAAAAACCCTTTTGAAAAAAAACATACATTTAGTAAACGAATTTATCAGTGAATAGAAAATATATTTTAAAAACATCCCCCAAAAATGGGTGATATAAATTAAATAATATTACAAAACACAAATGGGGATACTAATTGAAGATATCAAACTAAAAAAGTCAGTTTTAGATTCATTATTATCTCTATAATCAATGTAGAATTACCCTATTCCATCTTGATGATATAATGATTCACCCATAATGAGGCAGAATATAAATTTATCATTGTAGGTTTAAAATATTCCTAGAAAATACCAGTATCCTACATGTAAATAAAAGGGTATTCAGTGTTAGTATTCAAGTAGATCAAAAGTGGTTATGACATAATAATAGAAGAAATAATTACCCTTCTTTACTATGTATGAGGTTTTATGGTATAATTATCCTCAAAACTAAAACACACCCACATCATAAATTAATTTAATTCCTAGGTTGATATTATAGTCAATACCTTTGTTTCTATAAAATTACCTCACTTTTTTGAAATATTCATCTGTATTGTGCATTATAGAATGGTTACCCAATTCATTGATTGTATAATGGAATATCTTAATGAGGTAAATTACATCCAAAATTAAGATAATTATTCACTTGGATTAATGTATAAAATATTGGACTTCCAAAAAAGAACAATTCCTCAATTCAATAGAGAATCAAAGGAGAAAATCTGGCGACAAGCAGTCAAATTACCCTTTATAATGATTCAAAACATTGAAAATGCCATTTGTAACTGAGTATTTGATAAATTTATCACTATATTAATTTGAAAACCCACATATTTAATTAATAATTTCATTCTAGATCATGAAACTCTCACCAATATGTAACCAAGATCTCTCACTAGATAAGAAGGATTAGATATTTCTACCCAATTATGATGATTTTTTACATTGAATTTACATGAAAATTCCACTCATTTCAAGTGAATAATAAATTCATTAATCAAAACCGATTTTCTTTTCATAACTCTAGATATTCATGGTAAATTTTTACTTGGGTAATATATTTAATGGGTCCATATCCCCCAACGATGACCCATTGGTCAATTATATCATTACTATAATTGATTTTTTTCAATTTTTTTGAATCGATATACCTAAAAAATGTTAGGAAAAAGGATATCATCACTTTTTTGATTAAATATAATATAAAAGGATTAGGGTCCCTCAAAAAATAACATGTGATAATAGAACCAAATTTATCACTATTGTACTTAGGTATATGTATCAGAAATGTGGAATTTATTTAACCCACTTGTCTCTCTACTGTGATGTGGGGAATAAATAGATATATGATTCTAATAAAAATATCTCCAATATTATGTATATAATGGAGTAAAAAAATAAATACTGGCATGAAAAACATTTACAAACATTTGGGTCTTATCATAACACCACTTGTACAACTACACAAGAGACCAAATAATTTCTGGTATAAGGGAAAATGTACTTATACACATCAACGTCAAATTTCCTTCACTATTCATTTCTATTTTTGATCTTCTAACCACGAATAAGAAATATCATAGAAATTATATGAGTTGCAATAACTTTATGAATGATAGTTGGGCACCCTCTACTACTTAAAAGATCACAAAAATGTGGTTGTGTGATCCTTACACAAGAGTGTTCAACTCTATTTATTTATCCGAGGGTAATTGGTTTTTTTCTAAAGATCCAAATGGTAGTTGGGAATAATCCACCAATCCATGAAAAAAATGGGATGGGCATATGTCATAAAAAATGTATACTCCAATGGTTCTTTTTCTTTTATCATTATGTATGCAGAGTCTATCATGCCCCTACCAATGAAATACATATGAAGATAAACATCAAGAGACCAATTTCATCAAATTCTATTTTTGAAGACATTAGAAGAAATACCTTCGGTGATTGTTATTTGATGTTGAATTATAGAAACCATTCATCTAGGTCACCTGATGATAAACTGTGGGATAATTTCATTACCTCATTATGTTAAAATATATTCCATTATTAGGTAATGCTATGTAACCTTAAAATGTGAAGCCAATTTATCAATGCTTCATGGTGTTAAAATGTAGTAAAATGATCTAGTAACATGGAATTAAACAATACAACATCATTGGTCAAATATATATGACCTTAAACAATAGAATCCATTTATCTTATTTTCTTGGCATTAAACATAATGGAAATATCTGAATTATGTGATGTGAAATTGTATGAGTAATTATTAAAATAAATGTGAATTTAAAATATAGAAAACAATCCTCTCGGTTAGATGACATTAAATAATATTAAAAAATCATAGTAACATGATGGTAGTCTATACGACAGCATTGGTCAAATTATATGACATGAAACTTCAACAACCATTCATCTTAGTCATATGATGTAAAAATAGGGGAAAATTTCCTAGTCACGTTACATTATACTATATAATGTTATTATTTAAAATAGTGTAAACATAAATTGGAATAACCACTCATCATATCCATATGATTTTAAACTATGTGTAAAATATCCCCATAAAATTATTTTAAAATTTCATGGAAAAATTAATACATGATTGATGTAACATATAATTAAAAGATCCACAACCGAGAATAAAAAATCATATGTCGTTTGATAAAAAACCATTGAATATAATCTTAACATAATCAATAAAATTATCCCATTCACTCTTCATTATAACGCTAATCATGACTCACATGAGCATAAATCTAGATATGATTATTAAAATTTGTATGATTAATCTACCCCATGACCAAATTAATGGAATAGTTATTATATCATATATGAATTTAAACTCTTTAGAGTGGCCTTAAGTGAATGTACCTCTTGTTATTTTCAAATAACCACGACCATTTCATTTAACTACAATAGATCTATTTGTGAATTGATTATCATTTTGATGAGATAAAAAGTGACAGAAGGATCACCTATCCTAATCTTATTGACGAACCATAATATAATATTTTCTCACCTTATCTTGGTTCCTGATCCCTAAATCAATTTTGTTGACTCTTCCCCTTACCCAACATAGAGGAAAAACAACATCACTTCACAAAAATGAATGACCCATGTGTTACCATACATATATATTCTATCAAATACACTTTAAAATACATAATATCAAAAATATATTCACATGATGTTATCTATCTGATTACACCCATATTTGTGAGGTATAATTCCATTAGGCATGACTAAAAGCTACTCATGGTTTCATATCCCCCCTTTAAATTTTCCCTCATTAATGAAATCTCAACATTTTATAATAAATTATCGTATATCGTGTGAACTACCATCAATATTTCTTATTTGTTTTGTAGAAACACGATCTATTAGGTTATTTTTTCTTATAAATATGTTCATATTTATTATTATGTTAAAAAGATATGTTGTGAAACCTTATTACTTTAATCTATGCCCATTTGAAAAATTAAAAAAATGACTCCACTACTGCATATGGACATGATCTATATAGCAGTTCCAACATAGTGTTTCTCATGTATAGTCATGTTCTCAGAATATAATTCACCCTTCTCTATATATATAGGGAAATTTTTCCAAGAATTAAATGATTTATTATTCTCATCATGATAAGATATGCAGTGATAGAATAATCTATTATTCGTGGACCATTCATTAGATAATACAAAATATCCATTATAATATGAATCAACTAGATATAAATATGGAAACAACTTCCTAAAAATCACTAGGGGAAGGATTCTAGTTATGGAGAGTGGCATAGTAACGTTATGATACTGTATTCAAGGACCATTGAAAAAAATAATAAAAACTCCATTTCTCATATTTATAAGTGTGATTAATGTAGTAATTTTAACTAAGATTTATATGATATATATATATATATAAATTTAAGAAAAAATTCTATTTATATGATTTGGATTTTTCTAGGGGACCTTCTTTCAAAATAACTTCATTTGGTTTGATTATCATCTCAACAATATTCATAATGATGCATGAATACATCATCCATTATCTAGTAAAAATCATCCCAAAATGAAATATATTGGTAATGGTATACTATCATTTAAATTATTAATATATAGTTCATTATGATTGATTGTTTTTAGACGTGATGTAAGGGCTTTCTAAAGAATCCGTGTTTGGAGATAGCTATAAGATTCACACTATGATTCCGATATTTATGATGTGATGTAGTCTTAATTTGAATCCATGAATCCTAAAAATTATTTAAAGATTTAGATAATTTTAAAATCTTATTAATTTTTGGAATTTGGTTTCTAGAGTTTCAAATGAATGAGGGTCATTTCCCATCATTCATCCTATATGGAAAATTATAGTCTTGAAATAAGATTTATCATCTTTTAATGATTCAGATATATTTTTTTAATGTGCTATCCAACTGAATCCCATATAAATCACCATTCTCACCTATATCTATCAAACAATGGGGATGATCAATGAGATTTTGGATGGATTCAACACTTATAAGCTCCTCTATTTTGCACATTGATCTCTATCTAGGTTTGTTATGCCTATTTTTTTGTGGTAATTATTTTCACAAATTCTGTACATCATAACATTTTTTTGGTATTTATAAAATAATTTTTAGGATATTTAATCATATGATTATTCCTCTTTTATTCATTATTGATACATTGTGTGCTAGACTTCCAGAGGCTGAATCATGTGGGTTATGGTGAATTGTTTTATAATCTCAAGATATGTTTTTATTTAACTTCTTTATCAACCCTTTTAATTTAGGGGACTTTCTTTTATGATATACCAAACATTTTTGTTCATTATTCTCTTTTTCCAATATCCCTTTACAATCAATGTCTTTATACCAATATGTTTTTTGTTTGATAAGAGTTTGAGGTTGGTGGTTCCATGTATAGTCTATGTTGTATGATTCATGAATACTATTTAATTAAAAAATTGTTTTTAGAGAAATTGGAATTATTTTTGATTGACTATTTTTTTTGTGTATATGGGTTTTTTAGAAAATTTATTTTTCTCTTTATTATAGTAATATAAAATTTATTTTTAGATCAATATAAATTGGATTACATAATGGGATTTCAATGTATTTATTTATTGAAAATTGGATGTTTAGAATTTCTTTTTGAAACATTAATTCCCGTTGAAATTTATTTGAAATTCACAATATATCCGAGCCATGGTTTTATCGGTGAAAGGATCTATATTGGATCTCTTTTTTTTGTAGGGGTTTCACATTCAATACTTTTCCTCTATTCCCAAGTATTTGAGGCATGTGTTCAAAAGTACTTGAGTGTAAATTATCCTTTGATTGAGATTGAGGTATATGTGACCTAGTTACCCTGAATTCTATAATCTTTAGTTTTATTTCTTTTATGTTATTTATTTGTCATATTTTTATTATATTTGAGATGATAAATTATTTGTTAAATTCAAATATATTGTTAACATATGTTTTGAAACTATTTTTCATATATTATATTATAATTGTGGGAAAGGTGATATTTTTTTCCATTGATTTATATTAAACTATTTAACTACATATCATGAAATTTTTTTATATAATAGTATATTTGGGTTTTTGTGTAGATACAGGTTTTTGAATACCTGTGTGGAATCCAATTAAGCATGTATCTCTCACACCATAAAATCTCCAATTGATTTTATGTTGACCTTGTATTTTCATCTACCGTAAGAAATGGGAAGGAACCACATTATGGTGGTGAAATTTATGTCAATTGGTTATTGGTTTATGGAGGTTATATGGTAGTACATTCACCTAAAATATATCATCGATTACATAGTTTCTAATTTTTTGATTTCTTTTTGGTTTTTATTGACATGTACATTGGGTTTAGATCAACTATGTTTTTGTTGTACTACTACCATTAGAACTATTTGGATAATGTAATATTATTTATCTAATTATATATATATATATATAATGTATCTTATTTTATATCGGGTGAAATAATTCCCTATTATTGTTATCTGATTCCTAATATATTATCAATAGATTTTGGAGAATATGAATTACTCTCCAGTCTTGTCATGATTCGGTTTGAGCCCTAGCTGGATGGGTATCTTGTTAGGGTTATGAAAATATCTTATCAGGGTATGCTAATTCCCAGTCATGCGAATAATGAATATATGATATATTATTTATAGGATTTAGTGGGTAGTTCTTGACTAGTTTCTTGCTTGATATTTCTAGGATGAGCCTTAAGTCACCAAGGGATGTTGGGATGTGGGTCTCATGTTTTGAGGTTTTACCATGATCTCAGTTTATGCTTTAGTTCTTTTAGTATAACACATGGACGGTTTCATGGTATGAACCTTACATTTTTTTTATGTATAAAAATAGACCTCTGATATATATTCAATGGGTTCCATAGGAGGATGAAATAGGAGATACGGCTCTTGAAAATCATCATTGGGATGAAAATATCATATAATATATCAGAAGGTTAGTTCAGGACACATGAATTAATTCACTCTGATCTAAGAACCAATATTATTATGAAAAAATTGAGATGATGGAGATAAGGATAAAAATAGAAATTTCATATTCAAAAAAATCCATCCATTAAGGGTTTAAAAAAACAACAAGAGGCAAATGATTTTTGTGGATAATATCGATGTGGTATTTGACTTCAAGGACACACCAATGTCAGTAAATGTGAAATATGAAATATTTAAAATTCAGGGACATAGTATGTAGTAGTGGGATTCTATGGTATATAAAAACTAACATGTAGTATAAGATTTCAAAGGATTTAAGAAATTTTTATTTTAGTTTTTATTCATAGATTATTTGATCATAGTAAAGTTCTTATATTTTTACTCCTCATAGGACGTAGAGAGTTCAGTGTCAGAGTAAACCTTCATTTTTTGAGTTTTTTTCCTCTATATTTGGTGATTAATGATGATATGAATGCTCAAAAATACCTATAAGTCATCTGAATGTACATTTTCTCATATGTATATATAATGAATATTTCCACAAATGTGGATATAATTCACATGGAAATGATGGAAGTAATAGATATAGTAGTTAAGAGTTGTTACTTTTCCACTTCCCTTATACCTAATAAAATATTGATTTACATGAAAAGAAATAAGAGGTAGTGGGTTGATAATTGGAAGAGTGTTGCAGGTTCTTATCAGAAACAGTACTCTCTTCCTCTATCAACAACATCTAGTAGTGTGCCTCTGAATTTTTATGATGCCATAAGGTAGAGAAATTTGAATGTTCTTTCCCTGCACCTGTGAATATTTTCTGTTCTTGTGGCAACTGATTCCATCTATAATGGTTTTTTCAGGGTTTATCTATACTCAATTATATTAAGGGATCATGATTTATATATGAAATTATGGAGTAGTTAGATGATTTAATGACCAAATGGATCAATCCACAGGCATCACGAGGTAATTACATTAATAATTGGATGAGTTTCTAGAGGATGTTGTTAAGGTCCTGACCATAGTGAGATGCACTATATATATTGATTATTCTATAAAACAATTTTATTGATATTGGTACCTCACACTAATTTATTTCTACAAATTTTGGGGATGTTCAAAAACAACTGACATAGATCTGATCATTTTATGGAACTTGTGAAACCTGATAGAATGAGAAATGAGAAGGGGTTTAGATGTCAATAGTTCTTTCTATCTATAAAGGATGCAAATTGTGTTTGGAATATCAAGGTTTATAATATGGATCTATTTAATGGAATCATAGTTATGGATGGGCTAGTTTATCATAGAGTTAGGGTTGATAAATAAAATCATAATGTCTCATTCTCTACTACCGATGGGAGCTCTCAATTGTTTCAAGGATAGTGGTATCTGAGAACTAATCATGTGAGATCTTCTTAGCCATTTCTCCAGATATTATTTTCTACAATTTCAATGGAGACTAGTGATATTTATTCCCTCATTGATATTCAATTATTTCATAGGTAATTATTTACTTATATACTATATAATTTTTTAGGTATTCCTCCAAAAAGGGAGGTGGATTTCATGATTCATCTGATGATGGATATATCATATAATTCTATACTATATTATTCTATATTACCTACTGAGTTGAAATATCTTAATATATAGAAGGTTTATCTACTTGATAAGGGAAAAATTTATCCTAGTATTTCACTGTAAGAATCAAACATGCTCTTTTCCATGAAATCTGAGCATTCCTTATGTCTCTTTATAGACTATCGAAAGTCAAATCGGGAGACTATTAAAAATAAGTACCTTTATATAAATATGTATGAAAAATTTGATAAATTAGATTGGAAGAAGTGATTTTTTAAAAATAATATTATTTAAGATATATTCTATTTAGGGTTTGAGAGTTTGATATTTTGATGTACACATTCAGAAGTAGGTATACCCATTATGAATATCTTATGTTTCCTTTGGAACTAACTAAATCTCTTATAGTTTTTATGAATGTGATTAATTTGATATTATATTAGTATTTAGATAAAAATATCATTGTGTTTGTGGATGATATCCTAATATGTTTGATATCTAAGCATTATCATAAGAACTACTTGAATCTAGTATTAGAGATTATGAAGAACCACAAATATTATGGGAATCTATCAAAATGAATCTTTCAGATTATATAATTGAGGGTTTTAGGCCCTTTCATTTTAAAATTTGGTCTTTTAGTCGATCATTGTAATGTGAATGTTGTATTCTCAAGGAAGGATCCATGGAATGTATTCCAAAAAAAGTGATTCTTAGGACTAGATGGATATTATTAGATGATTATCTAAGAATTATCAATGATAGAATAACCTTTGACTATTATTACAATGAAATGGGATAAAATGAAAAGGGGTTATAAATGTTTGGAATATTTTGATGATTTGATATGGATATTGAAATCATATTTTTTTTATCTTGATTTATCCTGGTAAGGTGTATTTGGATTACTGTGATGCTTCTATTTCTATTCTGAGTTGATTGCTTATAGAGGATGATCATTTTCCCCCTATGACTCTCATTAGATGTGGCTAGATGAGAAATATTACCCTTTTTTTATTTATAACATTGCACTATTATGAACGATATTTAGTATTAGAAGCACTGCAATTTTGGGGATAGAATCCCATTATTCTATGATCATAAGATATTGAGGTATAACTTTTCTCATAATTACCTGAATCTTAGACATAGATCATCGGTTGAATTTCTAAAAACATTCAACTTCGACATCGTTTATACCCTACTGAAGGGGAATTTCATCACTAATTATTTTAGTATGAATGTTCCAACTCATGTTGTCTTTAAAATGAAGAAATAATGGAACAATATATGGTTTTCCAATATGATGAATGTATACACATGGGAGGATGATTCATGTATGATTCTCATAATTGTTCACTTTTCATCATTATTTGTGTAGTCTCTTTTGTTGGGATACTATATCGATTACAAGTTCAAAAGAATTAGGAAACAATTATATGGTAAATCATACCATTTCTCATTTTCCACTAACTTTTAATGGTATTCTATAGTTCAAGTATTAGTTTTTCATCTATTCATCCTGGTTAAATTCAAGGTTTCATGATTTCCATAGTACTTCATGTTTCATTCCCCCTAGAGGTAGAAATAAATATTATGATGTGAGATGGTATATCTAGTAGATTGAAATTAAGCATGGAAATAATGGTTATATGTCCCATATTTACCCATGTTAGAAGGTAATGGAAGAGAACCTAGAAACATATGGTCCACTACAACCCATTTAGTTCAATTCCCTAAATGAGATGTGCTGTCTATAAAATTTATAATTGGATTTGATAGACTCTATAAAAAAAGAATTATATCCAGTGATGGTTTATTTTTTGATGAAATATAGACATTTTATTCTAATTAGAGACACTTCCAAGGAAAAATATGATTTTATATTGAACATGTGGTCTATTTTCAGGTTTCATTGGGTTACCTCTACCATTGTTTTAGATAGTGATGACATGTTAACTTCTAGATTCTAGGATAGTCTCCATCGAGGGATGGGGACTCAGATCATATTGAGTATTTCTTAAAATAAAAAGATAATTGTTTAGATAGATAATAATATTTATACTCTGAAGGGTATTTTTGTTTCATATCGTTTGTATTTTTGGGATCATAGTATATCCATCTAGGACTACATGACTTTTTTGTAATTAATGTTACTAGTTTTTTATGAGAAGGGGTCCTTTTGTGGACTTGTATGGTGTCCCATTCTTGTCAACTACTTGTCAAAATGAGGTGCGTGAAGCCTCTATCGTGGGACCAAGTCTCATTAAAGAGATGCCCACAAGGATGCAAGATATTCACTGACACATGGTTACATCTCAAAACCTATAAAGATAATATGTGGATCATTGAAACCATCCTTTGGAGTTATACATTTATGTGCACATTTTCTTTAATGTTTCTTCCTAGTGGGGTAATAGCTAGTATTGTAAATAGGGGGAGAAATCTTTGAGATATGTTATAAAATTTTAAATCAATGTGATATTTTTATAGGTTTCTTATTAGTTGAAAATTATAAATCTTTTGGAATGTATTCATGGTGTTTTCTAAATAACATAAATCAATAAGTTCTATTTTATCTTCCCCATGTATTGAGTTTGGAGGAGATTAATATGGATTTAGATGACTATTTTTTTGAGAAACATGTTGATATAATTGATTATCAAATGAAATTATTCCAGGAGAATTATATTTCATTCATCAAAGTGTCTTGGTGGATTAGATCGAATAATCATGTGACTTGGGAGCCTGAATCATTAGGGAGGGAGCATTGGCGTCACTTATTTAAAGAGAAATATTTCTTCGAATGACTATATTGGGATTAATGTCCTATAGTGTGGATAATTTTAACATCCTACTGACATTTTACCCTGTTTTTAGGGTTTAGGTTGTTTTACTTCAGTTACAGAGGGTGTCGAAGGTAGTTCAAGGATTTTCTATTGGGATTGGGATAGGTGATGGATATAGAATCCAATTCAAATCATAAATCACATATTCACTATGCGAGTTATACATAAAATGAATCCATGAATATCCCTCATTATTTTAAAATTTTATTTTATATCATGAGTACACTTTTTAGGATTGTAAATTAATGTGATGTATTTTTCATCCTACATGTAATCTAAAATTCACTTCATGGGTTTCAAATTAATGGCATGTAAAATTTATGTTCTAGTGTATGTAATTATGTTTATATACAAATAACCACACATTTATATTTTTACTCACCTTTTGATCCATAGGGAATATATATGCGATTTTTGGTGGATTAAGCTCCTCAAGGATCCTCCAATTGGTTCTCTGATCTATATCTTTGTTGTTTATTCCTCTTTTTTATATTTGTGATCATTTTCGTCCTAAAATTTTCATTTCCATGGGATTTTGAATAATTTGTGGGTGTTTTTATGGGTTATATGGTTATATGATTATTAGTCTTTTATCCCTTATAGATCCATTGTGTTGTTGTGTTCCAGAGGCTAGATAATTAAGGTCGTGTTGTTCCACATGAGAATCTTTGGGTATGTGATGATCTAATTTTTTAAATGAAACTTTTTTAATGAAATTATTTAAAAAATGGGAGAATATAGTTTATGGCCTCCTTATTTTGTTCATATGTACCATTCTTATATCTTTGTGTGTGGATTTCATCATGGTTAGTGTGAAATCCACTTTTGAGGTAGGTTTTTCTATCTCTAGACTATGTTGTAAAAACATTCAATGATACTGATTTATTAAAAGGTTTTTTCAAATAAATTTGAATTATTTTATATGGACTGATTTCTGTTTTTAATTTTTTTGAGAAGAGAAGTTTTCTTCAATTTTTTGTGAAGGAAATTATATTTTTGAGGCATTTAATAGTGGATTGAAAAAGGAGTATTGAAAGAATGATTTTGGTGATAAAGGGTTTTTTCAGTATTATGTTTTGAGATTTGAAATACTAAAGAAATTTATTTGAAATATTTCACAAATGATTGTATTCGGTACTTAGGTGAAATGGTTAGTATTAGGAATAATCCATTTTTTTATAGGGGGTTCACTATTTGGGGAATTTCTATGTTCTCTAGTCTTCAATGAATGTGTTATATGAACTTTAGTTCACGCTATACATTGATAGAGATTATGGTATGAGTGACCTTGGTTTCCTGAATAGTAATATCATTGTGGATATCTCCTTTTTGTATTGTATTTTTAATATTTGAAATTGGTATGAGATGATACCTTAGCCAAAAAATGAAACTAGTTATTTGAAATATTCATTGAAATAGATCACCAAAATTTTTATAGAATTTTAAAAAAGAGGGAAATATTTTACCATTATTTTATATAAATTTTATTATCTTATAATCAATATATGTTTTATTTTTATATGTGCATAATGGTATTTTTACAATGTATTTTTATGGAACACATCATTAGGATATTATTTATCTTCAAGAGGTCATACCCAGCAAACTCCTTTTGGGGAGTGTAGATATTGTATTCCCATGTGATGTAGGAAAGGGAAATGCATTGAAATGAGGTGAATTGGTATCTTTTAGCTGGGAATGGGTAGCTGGTGGTGAAATAATGGGGTGCGGTCCAAACATATCATATGGAGTATCCATTTTCTAGTGTTTTCTCTATTTGGATTTGTTGACTTGTACTTTTGGTTTTGATCTATCTACATTTGGGTTTTAATGTTACCATTGTAACTCTTTGGTTTATGGATATTCATCTTTTGTTTTTATTATTATATATATATTACATGTATCTTGTTTCAGGTAGGGTGAAGTCATTCTCACTTTTTATTTTTTGATCATCATGTTCTTTTCAGAAACATGTGGAGATTGAGATTTACATTTGGGTACTTTTATGGTCTAGTTTAGATCCTAGTCAGATGGGTATCATGTATAGGTATTGAAAGGAAATCCTCCTTTATATAGGTTCTAAATATATACAAGTAATTCCTTATGAGCACCACATTGAGTTTAATCCCTACGTCTCGAAAAGATCATAGTCACCCATTCACAGAAATGATCAAGTCTAAATTCATTTATACTGATTTATTAACATATTAAATTCATTAACCAGACATCATGTCTTGTAAATCATGCATCATCAGAAACCAGTCATGGTCGTTAGTGTGAAGGAATTTGATTATAAAGGGAATCTCAATTTTTGATTGTCTATTCTACTTCGCATATATGTATCTTCATAAGTTCACATAGCATAACCCAATAATCAAAGGAATATCTATCATGAAGAGAAAATTAATTTGTCTCTGTACACCCCAACAACATCACAGTGGAAGTAACCTTATAAACATGATCCCCATTCATTCATTACCAAACTATACCAATCCACCACCTCAACTCCTAGAGACCTAAGATTATGAAAAAAACATCGCTTCTTCCATTAAAAATGTTATATATGATTATTATACACTAAGTAATTTTTTTTATTATCCAAACATTATTTATCCAATATATATAACATTAAACTATGGTAATTCAAACATGGATCTTATTTTATACAATATTGTGTAATCTTGATTATGTGTTCCATTTGAAATAATGTTGTTAATAAGAGTTCTGGATATCTTCATGGAATTCATGTTCTCCATGATCCAATATCACATATTTTGATGTTTTACTAAATACATTCTATAAAATGAGTTTATCATAAATTTTGGTTTCATCCATTTCAGAGTATATCGGTAAAATTGATAGAATGATTGTGTTAAAATTTTGAAAACTAAACTGGTTTTCATCATTTTTGCATTGAATCAATATTCCAAAATCACTATTTCCCATTTTCACTGAAATATATATATATATATATACCATATAATATCCTTTTACTAAGGATTATGATGTTCATTCTACACCCACAAGTACCCTTTGACTAAGTGTGGCCTAATTTCTAATCCAATATTATATTCATTATACTCCTGTCAGTATCAATTTATAGACAATACAGACATATAATGATTTTAATTTACACATTCCACAATCCAAATATTGTGGAGAATTCGACATTATTTTTATTGAAAACTTATTTATCATACACATTTTTAAGGCAAAAAAAATTATTAAAAAGAATAAGACCTAAAAATGTATCAACCATCGATTGATGTTTTTTGACATTAGAGATCTGATATTTTTGTATGAGATGCATGAACATAAACATCCCATGGAAAGGGACACATGGATAATCGAAATTAAATAACAAAAATGGAATTATATATATATATATATATATATATAAGTTGAGTCTTACATCACTAGACACACACTTTATATGGTCTATGATTTTTTTAACAGAAAGAAATAAGAAAACTTATTAGGATGAAAGCACACAAATAATGTCCTAAGGAAAAAAATTCATTCTCAATAAAAAATATATTATAATAAGGAAAAAATTAATGAAATTAATGCAAAGAAACCAATATTATGGTGCCTACCAAACATCCCCAAAAATAGTTCTATAGTTTTTTCTATAATTTGGATCTAGTAAAATGTAATAGTATAATTCTATTTATGACATATTATATTAAATACATATATTATGTCTTGAAAATGTTTGATATCATTCATCTAAATGAAATAAATCTATGTTTATGATGATATAAAATAACACACATACTCATCTATGAACCTCATTTAGGAAGAAATCTATTCAACTAAAGACATCATCATTTATGATATATTCTATTATTCGGTTTTTATTGATCAAATTATTTGGGATATCGTGATATTAATTTTTAATGTATTTATGTTAATAAAAATATTAATAAATTATAATAATACAAATTTTTATTTATTTTATAAAAGGAATAATGGGAGGATAATCCAAAAAATCAATTCTATATTTTCAATAAAAATGATGAAAATAGATATGTTATGAAATGATTTTATAGAAATAAAAGGTTATATAGTGTTGGTGAGATGTATCAATTGACTTTTGAAGGAGTTTATATTTAATTTATTTGTTTTAGGATGAATAATTCATCTCTACCACTCGATTAAATATATGTAATATCCTTTTCGTGGTGACCTCAATATCAATAGTTTATTTCGAATGTTATTTTATTATATTTAGAAATCAATTCCCAATGAAGATACATTATATTGAATTCCCAATTCATCAATAGAAGACTAATTTGAATGCTGGTTAATTCTCTCTTTTGGTCCCACTTGTTGATCCACGTCATTTTTTATGGGTATTATGCTGATGATCTACTAGTTTCTAATGGATAATTAGCATATAATGATTTATAAAATATTCACCAAGATAGTTGAACATATATATGTTGATATTGACTAATAGTTGATGAATAAAATGAAATGTATTATAAATATTTAAAATAAAGGTTTTGAGTAATCAAATAATTCTTATTGTTACATGATCATTCAAAATATTACTATTTATGGGTAATAGTAAATATATCAGAAATATCTTATGCTATTGTAGGAATATTGTATTAAAAAAATTGGATATTCATTAATTCCCTTCATGACACTTTTAGGGAATTGGTTCAAATATTATTCTAGACTTCTTGATAAATTGGTAGTTGATATGAAGGGACTTGACACTCATATGAAGTAGGAATCACTATATTCATTTCTATCCATAGAGGTTTTTTTATCATTACTGTATCTATAAGAATAGAAATCATGGGGTCATGATTAAGAGTACATGTCTTTCCTTCTGTGTATGAGCTATCCAAATTTACTATGTGAGTGACCTATGATATCTATAACACCCCGAACCTAGTTACCCAGAGTCGGTGCATTATTACATAACATTTGCATGATCACAAGAAAGATCAAATCTTGAAAGACCGATTGGTTTAGTAGCCTTGGAAACACTAGATATATTCATAAGTCTTATATTACATCATAAAATGAAAAACTACTACAACAACATATTGTCTCCATAAACCACACTCATATCCCCACATAATATCCCTGCAGGTCATTCATAATTTACTTCTTCACTTCCTGGGAAAAATAAAACATAGAAAAGGGGTGAGCTCAAATGCCCAGTAAGGATAACAATATAGCAGAAACTTTCATAAATAAGAATAAACACATAAGGCAATGTATAACTAAAACAAAAGCCTTTAAAACATGAACTTTCAACATGGTATGGCATAAATAAAATGAAATAATTCCATTTACTTATTCACATGGATATTCTACTAATCGAATAATCACATGCAAAAATCAATAACCACTATCATAATGTTGGAATGCATAATGCCAGACTATCATAACTACATAGTCAAGGCCTCGTGCCAAGACTACAAATAAGATTTTGTCAAGGCCTTGTGCCAAGACACTAGTTTGTCTCATGAGACCTACCGATGCATCGAGGAGCTATAGCGGGCTCCACCCGTCACATATTAAGTCCAATGCATTCCCATATGAAAAGGTTTAAACATAACATAAACATTCGTATTAAAACTAGCATACGAAATGTAAATAATTTCACCATAAACTATGAATGGTATAAAAATAGCACATCCACATTCAAACATATCACAAAACCTTCAATACAATATAGGAGTTTTTTATCATAATAAATCAACTTCAAATAATCTTAAAATCCATCAAAGGATGTTGACATAGATGAAATCAATATTATTTTTAAAGAAATATTTCCTTTTAATTTGAAATCATTTAAGATCCATATAAAATAAAACATTTTCTTTGAAAATATTCTTATAAGCTTGTAAGTGAAGCTTTGAAGATTTTATAACGGCGGAAAATAGCCGCACCCGTCGTATAAGTTAAAAAAAACATTCTTACCTTAATTCTGTCGAAAAGGTTAAAAAGGACCTTGTTTTAAAAACGACTGAAAGATTCCTTTATAAACCGCTTATAAAAGTCAAAAAAGGGTATAAATGACTTTAACTCATATTCTAGTAAATAGTTAAAATGTTTTGAAATACATTTTTAAGAAACATGGATGTGGATGATAAAGAGATCTCAGTAGATTATTACGTATAAACAACCTCGGATAATGAAGAGATTGTGAAACTACCCTTACCTTGTACTTTTCCTTGGTTGGGGTAGGTTAACCTCCTGTATAATGGTGAAATAATTGTTATTAAATTATACAATAATCATATACATTAATATGATATCATATATGATCTTTTAATATTGATTTGATAATAATATCTTAGTATTATCGTTGTTTCAATTGTTAACTTACTTGTTTTCTTTTATATGTTTTGTTACGTAATAAATATTTGTAAAGGATAGGTTTTATATTATTCATATCCAGAATGATATCAAGTCCTTAAACATCATTTTTTAAAACATCAAATGATAATTATACTTGAATGGATACGATGGAGAATGATTCTCATCGCGTTCGTGGAGACGGTAGTCCGTACGTACGCACGAGCGACAATATAATTCTTTTGATATTAAAATAATATATAAATGGATGGTATATCATATGTACAGAATCCTTAACATTTTATATTTATTATTTACATGAGTTACACATCATTATTATACCCATCCAAATAATATTATATTGAATAACAATTACACCACGACGTGGAGACGGTAAGCCGTACGTACGCACGTTTGGTGACATGTTATTCAAAGGGTGGATAGAATACTGAATATGGTTGTACCATATTTATAATAACATCATAGTATATATATGATACTGGATTTATTATTTTAGAATGGTAACAACAAAGGAATAAGAAGAGGAAGAAGAAATGAACTTAGAAAAGGGTGGTGAAATCATTACCTCTTCTTCGGGTTCTTCCTTTTGATTTGATCAAAAGGGCTCCTTAGGTTGGCTTTCTGATCAAACTAAGGCCCCTAGGTTGTAGTGAGGGAAGTTTGGAGAGTATTTGGTCAGATTTTGGCCGAACCAAAAGGCTTTGAAGGTGTGAAGAAATGAGAAGGAGGAGTGCCCTTTTATAAGAGGGGTGAGGGGTACCTTTGGAAAAGCTAGAAATATTAATTTATAATAAATTCATAATCGGTTTCTAATGGATCCAAAGTTGATTATTCAAAGGTTAAGGTGGGGATGGGTCTAAAACAACTCAACCAATAGAATTTAGACAGGTTTGGGTACTTATATTAACCTTATCTTTAAGTATTAACTCTAAGTTAATTAGTTTCACTTTTACAATGTCTCTTTGTATTTTTATATAATATGGTTAATAAACTTACTAAATACATCCAAGCGACCCCCAAGTGGTCCATTAATGATGAACCTATCATTATATAAGTCTCTTGGCCGAACCTTATATTTTTAGGAATTTAATATCAATTAATAATATAATATTTGTTTTAAGAACTCTTTTATGTCAATTTTGACACTATTCAATAGTTGATTTTTGTGAAACTCATAACAGATTGATTACTTCGAACAAAGTCAATTAAATCAATCCTAATATATCATATTATCCTAGAAAATTAGTTTAATTCATTAAAAGTTTCATATTATATTTATTTCGGTATTTATAATATCAATTATTTTAATTTTTCACTATTATAGTATTTACTGCATCATCATTGTGTCATAAATAAAATAAATTATTTAATGTCTAAAAATTATAAATAAAATATCATTATGTAGGAAAGCGTTTTATATTTCTAATGAATATTTATAATCTAAAATCCAACATATATAACCCTATGTAACAATTGGTTTTCTAAAAGATATATGCTTGTGTCATTTTTGTATTCATTTTTACTTAATTAAAATAAAGTGTCATTATCACTTACAAGTGGATCCATGGGGTCCCAAAATCGACCCAAAGATGTCCATGGTCGACCATGTATCAACCAATAGGGTTAAGACACGTTTTAGGGTAATTTAGTATTATTATAATATTATTTTTTAACCCTTATTTACCGGATTTACCCTTAACCATGGTAAATAAAATATTTACCGCAGTAATTATTCAAAATGTCTAAAAATAAAAGTTACCTATTTACACAATTTGAACATCCTGATTCCAAATATGGGATCCATTTTCCTAAATTCAAAACACAGAAGTGGCAGAAATTAATTTAAAATTAATTCCCGCTGTCAAAACAAAAAGCGTGTTTTTAAGAGATAATAACTATCAAAAGATTGACACTTGTTTATGTTCGGTTTAATTGTAAAATTATGTCCAATGACCAACATTATATTAAATGGTAAAAATATATTCTAAATATACTTTAATACTACTAAAATTCATAATTTATCACTATTAATTATTTTGATTAAAAAAGTTGTTTTTAATTAAAATTTAGTAATTTTCACTATTCATCAAAATATGAAAGTTATCCGAAAAGTACCAAAATTTCACCTTAGGCTAAATTAGATATTCCGAATCCAAAAGTGAAGTCCATTTTGAAATATAATATATATATAATTTTAAAAAGTAGGTATTACTATTCTTAACGGCTAGTTTGATTGGTTGTTAGAACTCGGTGTTGCGTACAACACACGCTATCGCATTATTCAAAGAGAAGCGTACCGTAGAAGCTTGGGGTGTTAAATTATCCCCTCCTTAAAATAATTTCATCCTCGAAATTTCTAGAATACTATCGCATGAAAAGACTCGGGTGGTTTTTCATCATAAGTTCCTCAGGTTCCCACGTTGCCTCTTCCATCTTATGGTTTCTCCACAAAACTTTTACCAGACGCGTCGTCCGGTTTCTCAGTACTTGTTCTCTCGTATCAAGAATCCTGACGGGCTCTTCACAATAGGAAAGATCGGGTTCCAGTTATAATTCTTCATAGGTGAGTACATGCGTTGGATCAGGCATGTATTTCCTCAACAGAGATACGTGGAACACATCGTGAACTTTGGAGAGACTTGGCGGCATTGCCAATCGGTAAGCTACAACCCCAATTCGTTCTAGAATTTCGAAAGCTCCGATGTACCTAGGACTCAATTTACCTTTCTTACCAAAACGTATGACTCCCTTCCACGGAGATACCTTCAGGAAAACATGATCACCGACTTGAAATTCCAAATCCTTCCTTCGATTATCGGCATAGCTCTTCTGCCTACTTTGAGCTGCTTTGATGTGATTTTGGATTACTTTCACCTTTTCCACCATTTCCTCCACCAGTTCTGGGCCTACAAGTTTTCTTTCACCAACGTCATCCCAACAGGTTGGTGTAGGACATCTCTTTCCGTATAACGCTTTATATGGTGCCATCTGTATACTCGAATGGAAGCTATTGTTATAGGAAAATTCTACCAGTGGTAAATATTGATCCCACATACCCTGAAAGTCAAGTGAGCAAGATCTCAACATGTCTTCTAAGGTCTGAATAGTCCGTTCTGATTGTCCATCTGTCTGAGGGTGGTAAGCAGTGCTCAAATGAAGTTCAGTATCCAGGGATTTCTGAAGACTTTTCCAAAATCTTGAAGTAAAACGGGGATCACGATCAGAAACAATTGATAAGGGTACTCCATGAAGTCTCACAACTTCATTAATATATAGTCTTGCTAAACGTTCCAGGGGTAGATCTTCTCTTATAGCAAGAAAATGTGCTGACTTGGTAAGACGATCAACAATAACCCATATTGCATCATTCCTTCTAGGAGTCTTTGGTAGCCCCATGACAAAGTCTGTCGTAATATTGTCCCATTTCCACTCCGGTATGGGAAGAGGTTGCATGACTCCTCCAGGCTGTTGCCTTCCAGCTTTCACTTGTTGACAAACCATACATCTTGACACAAAATCAGCAATCTCCCTCTTCATTTTGTCCCACCAAAAATATTCCTTCAAATCTCTATACATTTTTGTGCTCCCAGGGTGTATAGAGAAATTGGAACTATGAGCATCATCCAGCAATTCCCTTTTTAGATCAGGTAAATCGGGAACACAAAGTCTCTTCCCGAATTTCAAAATTCCATCTTCATACACAAAGTCTCTCAATCTCCCATCATTCACAGCTTTAATATTCTTTTTGAATTCATCATCATCGGTCTGAGAACTCTTAATCCTTTCTAGTAAAGATAGTTTGGCAACCATTTGAAAAAGAATTGATGTTTCACCTTCCCTGGTTATTCCCATGTCCATCTTCACTAGATCCATGAAAATTGGATCCCTTTCAATTCTCATATTGTTCAAAACTCCATGTTCTTTTCTACTCAAAGCATCTTCCACCTTGTTTGCTTTCCCCGGGTGGTAGTGTATCGTGCAATCATAATCCTTGAGTAATTCAACCCATCTCCTTTGCCTCATGTTGAGTTCTTTTTGTGAGAAAATATACTTCAAACTCTTGTGATCAGTATAAATCTCACATTTTTCACCATAGAGGTAGTGCCTCCATATCTTCAAAGAAAATATCACAACTGCTAACTCGAGATCATGAGTAGGATAGTTTTTTTCATGAATTTTCAACTGTCGTGATGCATAGGCAATAACTCTATCATTCTGCATAAGGACACAACCAAGTCCTTTCTTTGATGCATCACTATAAATAACGAACCCATCATTCCCCGATGGTAGAGTCAATATAGGAGCATTGACTAATCTTTTCTTCAGTTCTTCAAAACATTCTTCACACTCTTTTGTCCAAACAAATTTAACCCCTTTACGTGTGAGCTTCGTTAATGGGTTAGCCAATCGGGCAAAATTCTGGACGAAACGTCGATAATAACCTGCCAAACCAATAAAACTGCGTACCTCAGTTATACTCGTAGGTGCTGGCCATTCTTGGATTGCCTTGGTCTTAGAAGGATCAACAGAGATTCCATCTTTAGAGACAATATGGCCAAGAAAAGAAATCTCATGAAGCCAGAATTCACACTTGCTAAACTTCCCATATAATTCATGCCTCCTCAGAGTCTTCAAGATAATGCGCAAGTGATTTTCATGATCTTCGTAGGTTTTGGAGTATACCAAGATATCATCAATAAATACCACCACAAATTCATCAAGATACTACTTGAAAACTCTATTCATCAGATCCATGAATACAGAGGGTGCATTAGTCAATCCAAATGGCATTACAGTAAACTCGTAATGACCGTACCTGGTTTGAAATGCTGTCTTCAGAATGTCTTCCTTCTTCACACACAACTGATGGTATCCAGATCGAAGGTCAATCTTTGAAAAGTATTGAGCTCCATGAAGTTGGTCAAATAAATCATCAATACGAGGTAGGGGATACTTGTTCTTTATCGTTATAGCATTGATCTCCCTGTAGTCGATACATAACCTCATAGATCCATCATTATTTTTAACAAAAAGAACAGGGTCTCCCCATGGAGAAACACTAGGGCGAATAAATCCCTTATTACTCAATTCCTCTAGTTGTTTCTTTAGTTCGACTAATTCTACAGTGTCCATTCTATAAGGGGTCTTCGATATAGGCCTTGATCCAGGAATCAAATCAATGGAAAACTCAACTTCTCGTTCTGGAGGATGTCCAGGTAAATCTTCCGGAAATACATCTACAAATTCTTTCACAACAGGTACATCCTCTATTTGAACATTCCTTTCCTCACCGACAATTATTTCATTCTCTTCCTCCCCAATAATTGAATTTAGTTGAGCTACTGGGGGTGGATCTAAATAAGAATTAGGTGGTGACGATTCTGCTCTAAAAATAAGGTGTTCCTTATCATTATCATCAAGAATCGTAACCTCTTTCTTCTTACAATAAATCTTCACATCATAGTCCGAAAGCCATTCCATACCGAGGATTATATCAAACTCAATCATAAGTATGACGATGAGATCAGCAGATAAAGAAAATTTATGTGCTCTAATGGGGACTGATTCACAAAACTTTGTTGCAATGATACTTCCCTTAGGAGTTTTAACTGACAACTCCCTTATTAAATCAAATTGGAAATATATAATTTTCTTAGCAAACTGGGAAGATATGAAACAATGCGATGATCCAGAGTCAAATAATGCATTTGCTAAACTTGAGGAAACCATTAAATTACCTGCCACCACGTCTTTTGGAGCTTCTACCTCTACAGTAGTGATAGCATAAGCCTGGCCTTGATCCCTTGGCCTTTTCTGAGGTAAGTTCTCCTGACGCTTAGGACATGCATTTGCATAATGCCCCATCTCCCTGCAATTGTAGCACTGAACGTTGGTAGCTTCCTTCTTCCCCTTGCAATCACGAGCTTGGTGGCCTTTTTCACCACACTTGTAACGGACTCCCATTCCCTTCAAGAAAGTACCAGGATGTTTCTTCCCGCATTTACCACAAGATGGATATTCAACCTTTCCCTTCTTCCCCTTATTTCCATTCCCAGATTGATCAGCAGGTCTCTTCTTCTCTTGCTTTTCTTTAAAGTCATAAGACTTAGAGAATTCCTTTTCGGTCTTGATAGCACATGAGACAATGTATTCGTACGATGAAAAGGATTGTGAGACTAATGCTCGATGGAGAAATGGTTTCAACCCATCAAAGAAACGATCAATCTTACTTCTTGGGCTGTGAATATAATCTCCAGCATACCTCGCTAGCCTTGTAAAGTTAGCCTCATACTTTGTGACATTCTCATCCTCATTTTGTCTCAGACTCAGAAATTTCCTTTCCATATCTGCTCGATGGTCGTGAGGAAAGTATTTTTCTAAAAACAGATCTTTGAACTCCCTCCATTCCATATTTGATACTTCATCATCTTCCTTCGTATTTTGAATCAATGACCACCATTGATCAGCATCTCCAATGAGGCGGTAAACTGCCATGATAACTTTTTCCCTTTCACTGCTCCCCAAAGCCTGAAATATTTTCTCTAGGGAAAATATCCACTGCTCAGATACTAAGGTATTTGTACTCCCATTGAACGTTGGTGGTTGTTGCCTCATGAATCGATCTAACATTGATCCTCCATGCTGCGGATCAGGGTGCTCCATACGGGTAAGGTTATTATTCATAACCTGAGTAAGTTGTCCCAGTATGGTGATTAGCTGATCAGCACCAGTTGCATCACCAGCCACACTATAATTATCTTGATCAGGAGGGAAATCCCTACATGGAGTGCGTTCATTGATACGGTTTCCCTTTCTTCCACTAGGCGCCATTTCTAAACAATGGCATAAACTAGATCAGTTTATGAATCAAAATACATAATCCCATACTTATAAAACACTTAACATAAATTGAACTATTTATGGATATAATCCATAATCATAAGAATGTTTTCTTTGAGGAAGTATATACTCATAATCCCTTCAAAATGATTTGTAAAGAAAATGAGAGTTATCCTAAGCATATCCCCCGGGAGTGTCGTAACCAAGAGTGCAGCAAGGCCCGTTGTCGTGCACCAGTTCCCGTTCGAGTTTAGCTCAAAGCGGTGTTTTCGGGTTTTACCCCTAGGTACATCTGTGCCAGAGCCGCCTCTACCTGCTCGTATCCAGACAGGGATGTATTGCTCGGAAAACTCACAAAATATCTACAATACCAAAATTATAGGAAGTTCTTCTATACTAATCCTCAAAGTTCATCTTAGGTCTACGTGCTCTAATCAGAGTTTATCTAAATCTAGTTTCCAAGGTTTGTACTAAACTTCCTCTGATACCAACTGTAACGCCCCAACCCTAGTTACCCAGAGTCGGTGCATTATTACATAACATTGTCATGTTCACAAGAAATATCAAATCTCGAAAGACCGATTGGTTTAGTAGCATTGGAAACACTAGATATATTCATAAGTCTTATATTACATCATAAAATGAAAAACTACTACAACAACATATTGTCTCCATAAACCACACTCATATCCCCACATAATATCCCTGCAGGTCATTCATAATTTACTTCTTCACTTCCTGGGAAAAATAAAACATAGAAAAGGGGTGAGCTCAAATGCCCAGTAAGGATAACAATATAGCGGAAACTTTCATAAATAAGAATAAACATTTAAGGCAATGTATAACTAAAACAAAAGCCTTTCAAACATGAACTTTCAACATGGTATGGCATAAATAAAATGAAATAATGCCATTTACTTATTCACATGGATATTCTACTAATCCAATAATCACATGCAAAAATCAATAACCACTTTCATAATGTTGGAATGCATAATGCCAGACTATCATAACTACATAGTCAAGGCCTCATGCCAAGACTACAAATAAGATTTTGTCAAGGCCTTGTGCCAAGACACTAGTTTGTCTCATGAGACCTACCGATGCATCGAGGAGCTATAGCGGGCTCCACCCGTCACATATTAAGTCCAATGCATTCCCATATGAAAAGGTTTAAACATAACATAAACATTCGTATTAAAACTAGCATACGAAATGTAAATAATTTCACCATAAACTATGAATGGTATAAAAATAGCACATCCACAGTCAAACATATCACAAAACCTTCAATACAATATAAAAGTTTTGTATCATAATAAATCAACTTCAAATAATCTTAAAATCCATCAAAGGATGTTGACATAGATGAAATCAATATTCTTTTTAAAGAAATATCTCCTTTTAATTTGAAATCATTTAAGATCCATATAAAATAAAAAATTTTCTTTGAAACTATTCTTATAAGCTTGTAAGGGAAGCTTTGAAGATTTTATAACGGCGGAAAATAGCCGCACCCGCCGTATAAGTTAAAAAAAACATTCTTACCTTAATTCTGTCGAAAAGGTTAAAAAGGACCTTGTTTTGAAAACGACCGAAAGATTCCTTTATAAACCACTTATAAAAGTCAAAAAAGGGTATAAATGACTTTAACTCATATTCTAGTAAATAGTAAAAATGTTTTGGAATACATTTTTAAGAAACATGGATGTGGATGATAAAGAGATCCCAGTAGATTATTACGTATAAACAACCTCGGATAATGAAGAGATTGTGAAATAACCCTTACCTTGTACTTTTCCTTGGTTGGGGTAGGTTAACCTCCTGTATAATGGTGAAATAATTGTTATTAAATTATACAATAATCATATACATTAATATGATATCATATATGATCTTTTAATATTGATTTGATAATAATATCTTAGTATTATCGTTGTTTCAGGTGTTAACTTACTTGTTTTATTTTATATCTTTTGTTACGTAAGACATGTTTGTAAAGGATAGGTTTTATATTATTCATATCCAGAATGATATCAAGTCCTTAAACATCATTTTTTAAATCATTAAATGATAATTATACTTGAATTGATACGATAGAGAATGAATCTCATCGCGTTCGTGGAGACGGTAGTCCGTACGTACGTACGAGCGACAATATCATTCTTTTGATATTAAAATAATATATAAATGGATGGTATATCATATATAAAGAATCCTTAACATGTTATATTTATTATTTACATGAGTTACACATCATTATTATACCCATCCAAATAATATTATATTGAATAACAATTACACCACGACGTGGAGACGGTAAGCCGTACGTACGCACGTATGGTGACATGTTATTCAAAGGGTGGATATAATACTGAATATGGTTGTACCATATTTATAATAACATCACAGTATATATATGATATTGGATTTATTATTTTAGAATGGTAACATCAAAGTAAGAAGAAGAGGAAGAAGAAATGAACTTAGAAAAGGGTGGTGAAATCATTACCTCTTCTTCTGGTTCTTCCTTTTGATTTGATCAAAAGGGCTCCTTAGGTTGGCTTTCTGATCAAACTAAGGCCCCTAGGTTGTAGTGAGGGAAGTTGGGAGAGTATTTGGGCAGAGTTTGTCCGAACCAAAAGGCTTTTATGGTGTGAAGAAATGAGAAGGAGGAGTGCCCTTTTATAAGAGGGGTGAGGGGCACCTTTGGAAAAGCTAGAAATATTAATTTATAATAAATTCATATTCGGTTTCTAATGGATCCAAAGTATATTATTCAAATGTTAAGGTTGGGATGGGTTGAAAACAACTCAACCAATAGAATTTAGACAGGTTTGGGTACTTATATTAACCTTATCTTTAAGTATTAACTCTAAGTTAATTAGTTTCACTTTTACAATGTCTCTTTGTATTTTTATATAATATGGTTAATAAACTTACTACATACATCCAAGCGACCCCCAAGTGGTCCATTAATGATGAACCTATCATGATATAAGTCTCTTGGCCGAACCTTAGATTTTTAGGAATTTAATATCAATTAATAATATAATATTTTTTTTAAGAACTCTTTTATGTCAATTTTGACACTATTCAATAGTTGATTTTTGTGAAACTCATAAAAGATTGATTACTTCGAAAAAAGTCAATTAAATCACTCCTAATATATCATATTATCCTAGAAAATTAGTTTAATTCATTAAAAGTTTCATATTATATTTATTTGGGTATTTATAATATCAATTATTTTAATTTTTCACTATTATAGTATTTACTGCATCATCATTGTGTCATAAATAAAATAAATTATTTAATGTCTAAAAATTATAAATAAAATATCATTATTTAGGAAATCGTTTGATCTTTCTAATGAATATTTATAATCTAAAATCCAACATATATAACCCTATGTAACAATTGTTTTTCTAAAAGATATATGCTTGTGTCATTTTTGTATTCATTTTAACTTAATTAAAATAAAGTGTCATTATCACTTACAAGTGGATCCATGGGGTCCCAAAATCGACCCAAAGATGTCCATGGTCAACCATGTATCATCAAATAGGGTCAAGACACGTTTTAGGATAATTTAGTATTATTATAATATTATTTTTTAACCCTTATTTACCGGATTTACCCTTAACCATGGTAAATAAAATATTTACCGCAGTAATTATTCAAAATGTCCAAAAATAAAAGTTACCTATTTACACAATTTTAACATCCTGATTCCAAATATGGAATCCATTTTCCTAAATTCAAAACACAGAAGTGGCAGAAATTAATTTAAAATTAATTCCCGCTGTCAAAACAAAAAGCGTGTTTTTAAGAGATAATAACTATCAAAAGATTGACACTTGTTTATGTTCAGTTTAATTGTAAAATTATGTCCAATGACCAAAATTATATTAAATGGTAAACATATATTCTAAATATACTTTAAAACTACTAAAATTCATAATTTATCACTATTAATTATTTTGATTAAAAAAGTTGTTTTTAATTAAAATTTAGTAATTTTCACTATTCATCAAAATATGAAAGTTATCCGAAAAGTACCAAAATTTCACCTTAGGCTAAATTAGATATTCCGAATCCAAAAATGAAGTCCATTTTGAAATATAAAATATATATAATTTTAAAAAGTAGGTATTACTATTCATAACGGCTAGTTTGATTGGTTGTTAGAACTCGGTGTTGCGTACAACACACTCTATCGCATTATTCAATGAGAAGCGTACCGTAGAAGCTTGGGGTGTTACAATATCTCTTCTTTTATTTCCCGTTAATTGAAATTGGTGATACAAGTACGCATTTAGTTACAATCCTAATATCTATATTTTGATTGTGTTTATCCCATTTTTGGGAAAATTTCATAGAATGTTTCACTAAGACCTCAACTAAAGGTAGATTAATACAGACATTGAATCCTGTATACATCAACACTAACCATAATTGATATATTATCTTTGGGTATTTATCCTGAAAATACTAATATAAACTATACCATTTCACATCTTGAATATATTATTAATGAACCCCAAACCTATACATTATGTATTGTCTTATAATTGGGACACTATTAACCTTCATCAAGAGATCCCTTCTTGTGATGTAGTCTTTTATGACTGGTTGGTGGCTATGTTATTAATAATAAGAGATAATGTGATGAGGGGATTCTCATAAAGAGAAAATTAATATATGAAATTCTATAAAAAAATTAAACCAAGAATCTAAATATACTCCTTTCAGAAAAATGAAAACAATTTTAGTATTTTTTCCATTGAACAAGTTGGTGAGAAATGTCATGAGTATCACATATTGTTGTTGATATTCACATATATCCAACCATGTATGGGTTTTATTATGATACATGTCATATATAGTGGATCTTAACACTACACCTTACTAATATTTCATATATCATTCCTAATATTTTGATAATATGACTCACTGGTGTAACATATTCTAGTTAATCCTTGATTAATAAGTTGGTTTATACTATCAATGTACCGAAGGTTTGAGTAGGTAACATCCATCCATTGAGAAACATAGTTTTAATCAGTCCATGTCTGACATTTTTCCTAAATTCATTACTGAATTGGTAACTCCAAGTTATATATTGACCACCATTAGGGATGGAGTAGTATTTTTCTGCGAACAACCAATTTTATGCGTATGGAAAGTCGTCACTTTTTTTTCCTCAGGTTAAATCCCATGATGGATATCTAAATTTTTTGATGCATGCATTAAAAATAACATTTAATTTTCTAAGAACATCTTCCTTAAACACTATTTTAACCATTATCAGTGTAACAACCTGAACGTTTATAAATTAAGTTCCATTTTGATTGAGTAAATTCTATAAAGTTAGGAAAACACATGCAGAACATTTTTTATTCTGAAATGATCTACCCTATTAGAATTAAAATTTCATTAATCATCTTAACCATTCATAATATAAATATAGTAAATTTATCATTATAATTGTTATATTTGAATCATTCATCTAATGTCAATGTGACACATAAGGAATAAGTGATAGCCTTGACTAGTATAATCATACCATATAAATCCCAATTATCATTTCATTGAAGGGAGACAGAATCAATTGGGTTTTTTTTGACAAATCCAAATCCTAGATTCAACTATTAAATCTCATGAAAATATTATTATAAAATAAATTCAATATTATTGATATAATATCCCAAACCATGTTTAATAATCCACCTCAAGAAATCACCATAATTGGACGACATACACTTATAGCTTACAATGTTGTAATATGAGGTTATTTACCGGGACACTGATTGTTTAAATTGGTTCTTTTACTTTTAATGGAAGAATTATTAAATTTTCCATTTTTAGTAATAATTTATCAAAGATAACATAATGTGTTTCATAAAAATTAGATTTTTAAATGAAGAAATTAAAATTATATTTTTAGAAAATACATCATTTCTATTATTGAAATATATTGATAAATTAATAAATTTTTAAAATAAAGAACACTTTAATAAAATAATCTTATCATATAATAATTATTTGAAAAAAATATATTATATTTTTTTAAAATCCAACATAATTCTTATAAGGGTCAAAAGTTATTATGAACCTAAATAATATAATGATTTTTACCAAATTGGGATGTTTATTTAAAAAAGAAAATTTACATGTCTATAAAATTATATTGAAATTAATTTTTTTTAAACCACCACATCAATATTATCCAGTGTTGAATATTTCATAATATTTTGAGGAAACAAAATTTTTTAGGTAAATTTATATACGGTATAAATATACGGTTTTTATTATCACATAATAATAGACCAATTGTGATGTAATAATTTTCATAAAATGAATCAAGGTCTAAATATATAGTTATCTTTTAAAATGAAATTATTTTTATGTTATTTGATTTATTTTATAAACCCTTAATGAGCCTCTAAAACCCATACCATATTTTAAGGCTTTAAAATCATTTATTTTTGAAGATGACTAACTTCTACATCAATAATGGTATTATTGTGGTAGAAAATGCATCATCATGATATGACTGTGATGGGTGCACCCTAAAATTGTTAGCCCTCCATTGCATTGGGTAATGTTTCTGTCTCTTGAGATACCATTTATGGTGCATGGTAGGTGTCTGGTCCACGATGCAAGATACCCTAAGAGGGGGGGGGGAATCAGGGTCTGCTTGATTAAAACAAGTTCCCCGTTCATCTTTATTCGTCATTTGATGAAACCCTCTTCCTTGTCCTTCCTAGTGCAGATTATAAACAAAAATTAAATCATTCCCAGGACATAGAAACTTTACATGGTTCACCCTCACTAGGCTATGTCCAAGGAGCATACACCAGCAATGTGCTGATGCACCGAATTCACTATAAGCGCACAACTATTTAAAAATTCGAAGTGGGATCAATATCCCTCCGGGATTACAACTAATCTCAATATGAGAGCTCAAAGCTCTTTCAACTAAAGTGTGTTCACTACTTCTTCAGAAGATCCGGTCATAGTTTATAGACATGTTGGTCTCTTCAAAATCTCTAATGAAATATGCATCTATAACTATTCATAGATTCTCTGTAGACCTTCCACTTTCATCCATTGATGACCAAAATGTTACCGCATTATTACTAGGCAACCTCAAATCTTTTGCACAACCCTTACTTCATATTACATGCATATTTATTTCCATACACGCTAGATTCCACTTCTAGCATGAAACACCCCTTTCATGTAACTTCAATCATTCATGCAACCCTTACTGCGTCTTGCGTGCAACATTATTGCCTTGCACGCTAGATTCCACTTTTCGCATGAAGCACCCCTTGCACGCAACTTCAATATTTTGTACAACTCAAATATTATGAACAACATTACAAGCATGAGTTCAACTCAAAATACTTCACACAAATCCCTTTTTTTAAAATCTTACGTGATACAGAGCTTGGATTTTCTCTATGTGTTGAGCTATTACAAATGAGGGGGTTGCCTCTTATTTATAGGCATCACCAAACCCTGCGTGGAAGATTCACCTTGTAGCGCAAGATCCTCTTTGAGAAATCAAACCTCCATTTGAAGTCACATTGGAAGTGACAGTTTCTTGTGTGAAATGTAATCTTTTTTACACATTGTGTCATGCAATATTATAGCATCCCACATTTTATGACATAACATTTCATTACATTTTACAAACATAAGATCTTTATTATCTAGTGTCTTGGAAATTAAGAACATAAAACATGAAAACATAAAACATTATTCTACTCCACTTGTATGTATTCATCATAAGTTATTCCTAAGTAAAATTATTTCATCTAATAACATGGAGAAATTCATCAAACAAAAGGGTGAGCATAATTCCCATTAAGGAAAGCCAAGGAATCTGTTTAATTGTGATGTCAATAAGAACATGATGAAAACTACAAGACATGAGAAATGGAAGTAGAGGAATATCATAATAAAAATGAACATGAATCACAACATTAATATTTGGCTACCGAATTTCATTTAGACATTCATGAATATATCACCAAGGTTCATTCCCAAGGTGTCATAAAAATATTTTCAAGGTTTTTCACCAAGGTATCTTGAAACTTGTCATCTCTAGAGATTAATTATTTACCCAATGAATTAAAGAGATATCAGAGAGAAACCTTAATATGTCTTTAATATCATGTGATTTACATATATAATAGTCAAACATTTCATTAATAACTCAAATAGAATCAAATAAATGGGTTTCATATAAAAATCGTGACGTTTAAAAAGCACTAATAAATTAGATCATTATGTCATTTATAACCCATGTAAATGGAGTGGGGTATATGTATGTCAATTCGTGAATAAAATAGATTAATTTTATATATTTATGAATAACCCTAGAAATGAAAAATATTATTGGTTATTCACATAAATAATCCAAGATAATTTTGTGAGAAACAAAAAGAGTGATTTCGAGATGAAAATTCTGCAGCACAACAACTATATAATGTGGTTTTAGAAAACATTGAAAAGTGATGGGAAAAAAGTCAGCCACACAAAAATAACTGATAATAAATTATGTGTATAGAATAAAAATAAATAAGATCATTGTATGGATATTTTAAAAAAATACCACAAGAAAATGAAACTTAAAGGAAAAGAGAAGATGCGATTTCTTTTATGAAAATTCGACAGCCAGATGATGTAACTTAAAAATTCAGAAAATCAGCTGATGAGAGCGGAAAGGGACTACCATCAATTAAATATTAAATGGAATGTAATAATGATATAGAAGAACATACACCAATAGAATGAAAAAGAAACTAGAAGACATAACATAAAGGAAGTCATGACTTAAAAGAGGAGGGTGAAAGGTTCCATTACCTTGAAGAGTAACTTAAAAAGCGTGATGGTTGGGACTTTGGGGGGCTTGATGGAACCTTGGGAGGACTCCTTAGGAGTTATAAAGACTAGAGATTCGTTGAGTAGGATTTTGATAGGAAATTAATGAGGGAATGGCTTGGTATTTATAGGAAAAGCGAGGGACAATTTAATTAATTACTATGGGACACCTCGTAGGTGGTATTTGAAAAACCATGGGCTTGACTTTAGTATTTTCCCATGTTATTGGCCACATGGGACACCTCATAGAATATATTACTATTCACATGTTGACCAGAATGAGTATATCATCATTGCATCATCAATGATGTCATTAAACACCTGAAACTCAAATCTGTATTTCAACTATTCAACAAAAATTCAACTGTTTCAGAAAAATCCCAAAATATTACCCTTACCTAATATTGATGCTCTGAATTCAAAATGAACTCCACTTTATGAAAATATTTTTTTAATTATTTTAATTTAATTTTTAAATAAAATAAATATTTATTAAAAAACAACTCTAAAACTATAACTTATTTTGTAACACCTTGAACAATTAATCAAGGTTCCATAAAAGTATCATATATCTATAGAAAAAAGTTAAAATTTATGATTAAATTTTATGAAAATAAATTTTCATTTTAAATTATTGAATTAATTATAAAATTGAAAATAAAATATTTATGACCTACAAAAATAAAAAAAACTTTTACTATGATCGTTTTTACCTTTTAAGATGTCTAAATTTTATTTATACATTCATTGGTGATGTTTCTATTTTTTTGGAAAATTTACTATTCATTACTATTCATTAATATTGATAAGGGTATGTTACTATTCATACTTTACTATTCACTAAACATCATGTTGATCTTATTAGACTCTAAATTTCTTACTGGTCATAACCGTAGAAGACCATTTTAGAAAATCATTTCAAATAATTAATTATTTAATATTTACATGAAAATGTTAAAATACCCTTTTTCCAAAATACATCAATAATATGGAACTATAAATTCATTCTACCTTTATCCGAATATTTGAAATTCACCAACTTTTCTATAATATTAAATAACAATTTTACTTATACAAAGGGTTTACACAAGTAACTAAGGTCGCATTACATAGCCCCTTATAACACCTGTGTTGGATCTAAGTGTACGGTGTGATATGGTGATTGAATATTGGGTGGCTCGAACAACATTTCCCAAGTGGTGATTTCAATCAAATAAACTTCTCCCTTAGGCAATTTCGGTCAATATTCACATGTAAAATCTTATATTAGGCTTGGTCCAGAGCAAAGCCTAGAGATACTACCTTCTTCCCAAACTCAAATAGATGTTCTTCATACGACCCGAGTCTACTCGATGGGGCCATCAACAATTATTTCTGTATTAACTAACCAAGATCACTTTTATTTATAAACAATAATTTTAATACTAAGAGTATAGTGTCCCAAAGTCATATTGACCAATGGTTATATTGAGAAACAATCATATAACAGTCGAAACCCAATGGTCTCACTTCATTAATTAGAGAATATAGGTTTGTTGAATATAAATTGAAATAACACACAAAATTTTGAAATAAAGTTTAGTCAAAAGTTCATGTTGTTACAAAGATCCTCTTCGAGTGTGCTAAACCTTGTTTGACGTCGCATTGGGTTTTTAGGTTTCTTTCACGCAACCTCAACTTTCATGAACATTTTCAAATATTTCGCATGAATCATTCCTTTTCCATTTTTCAGTGTCATGATCTCGAAATATTCCTTGCACACAATTTTCCAAACTACCTCAAATATTGCGCGCAACATTATTTTAAAAATACATGTTTCTCCATTTTTTTATTTTGAGGCCCAAATAATTGGCAAACACTGGAAAACGCCACAACCTTGTATATGCTCTTTTTGTACCGCCTTTAGATCATTCATTCCTTTGTCTTAATTCTTTGTTAACATAAGTTGTCAAAAATATCTCTGGAACCTGACAACTCACCATGTAAACCCCATTTTCCAAAGAAATTAACATCTTGGTCTCCCTTGTCAACAAACACAACATTGAGTTCTGCATTCTCAACAAACACAATCACATCAACAAATCATCAATGATAACTTGAGTTATTTTTTCCCAACAATATCCATATTTGGGTTTGTTTTTCTTATAAAAGGTAGTGGTTCATTCAAAGATCGAGGAACAATTTATTAAAGATAAAACAAGAGGTTAAAATAGTCTAAAGGATTGGCATTTCCTACAGTAATTGTCATAAAGATGAAAAAGATCAAGAGGGAGTGCATCAAGCCAGGTCATCTCCTGGTTAACTCCCATGTTTGCAAGTGCATCAGCAACCTTGTTTGCTTATCTAAAATCATGAGTAGCGATAAAGTTGATCTGCAGAAGAGTGTTGAGGAACTTCATCTAGTGATTAGTGAGTGTCTATGTAACATCCCAAGTAATTAGTGAATAATAGATATTTTTATCTATGTCTATTAATGAATTATATAGTGTATTAGAGGCTTAAAATGAAAATAAATCCAATCTTAATCATGGAATACACTAATATTCTTAAAAGATTGTTTTACTACCTTTGGATGGAAAACCATTTTTAAATAAAACTTTTGACAATTTTATAATCTATATTTGTAAAAATAAACATATTCATTATGATTGGTACATTGAAATTTACATTGGATAAATTTTTGGTATTTTTCTGACAATGTTCATTTTTTTAATGAATAGTGAAAAATACTGCATTTTACATCAAAACTTCTTTTTAATCTAATTTATTTATATGATTAGATTATGTTTTGAATTGGTTTTAAAGTGAAATTAGAATATATGTTTACCATTTAATCCCATAATTGTCATTGGAATTAATTTCACTTTGTAATTGGACTTAAACTAGTGTCAATCTTTTGATACTTATTGTTTCATAAAAACACGCTATTTGTCATGACAGAGGGAATTAATTATTAAACTAATTAATGTGACTTATATGTTTTGAATTTTGTAAAATATAATTCATTTTTTAATTCAGAATATCAAATATAGCTTAGGGTGAATTTTTGGTAATTTTCTGAAAAACTTCAATTTTTGATGAATAATGAAACCACTAAGTGGTAGTTAATGAAACTGATTTTTTGTTTAAATGAAATTTACCACCTCTGTGTTTTGAAATTCAAAAATCCGACATACATGGTTGTCATTAAGAAGTAAAATTTTGTTCAATTGGATTAAAATAATTTTTTGGTGAATAGTAACTTTTATGTTTTTAATCGTGATTAGTGGTAATTAGTGTAGTTTAAGGTAAAAATAATGTTATAATAATATGAGATGAGCTTGACACATGTCCTACCCTAATTGAATGTGTCATGGGAGACCAATAAAATCCATGGGTCAACTTGGGGACCCCATGGAGCCACTTTGGTTGGGAAGTGACATAAATAACTTTTTATTTAATGAAAAAGTAAAAATGACACAAACATGAAATGTTTTACTAAAACAATTTTAACATGGGGTTATACAAGTCATATTTTTGACTATAAATATTCATTGGAAAGATAAAAGTATTTACTACATCATAGAAGTTTTGTTATAATTTTTAGACATTAAATAAATTAAATTATTTATGACATCATGTTGATGCAGCGATGACCTCATTATTTAACGATTTAAATAAAATGGAAGGATAATGTAAAATCTAAGCCCTAAACATGTCCAAAACCTATTGGATGGGTTTAATTATAACCCTTATAACCTTATACACGAATTATATCAATGTGAGAACTTTTAAATCCGAAACGCATTTTCAAATAAAGTAATATTTCTTTACTTTCCAAGAGTGCCCCTCCCCTCCTCTTATAAAAGGCCCCCACCTCTACCTCCTTACCCACACTTCCAAAGCCTTTGGCTCGGCCAACCCCTGCCCATTTTGTCTCTCCACATACCTCTCTTACTCCTTGAAGCCTCACTTTGGGAAGAAGTCATCTCAAGGAAGCCTTGGAGCTCAAACTAAAGGGAGTTACCAGATTTTACGGTAATGTCTTCACTTGAGTCCTTTTGTTTTATTTTGCTTCTCCAACCCCCTAATATCTTTTAATTCATTTCTTTTTTAACAAATACAGTATCTTCAATATAATAGGATTTTTTTATAAGAAGTATTTGAGATAAAATTACACACACCTACATCTAATGGTTAAAGAACATACTGTTTCTGTGGATGGTGAATTTATGCCTCCCGAAATGATGATTGTTCAACATTCTTTTAACACCTTAAAAGGTGGACATTAAGATGTCACTATATTTATATATGATATATAATATGTTTATGTTTTACTTAAGATTCTGTATTTTTTATTTTGGGAATACCTTTATGGTTTCAATTATGGGTAAACGCGATATCTTCATTTAAGGAAGTGCGGACTATCGCCCCCTCAAAGTGATTTGATTCGTTAAATACCATATGTGGGACGTATAAAGGATGGAACTATGATATTATATATGATATTATAATGGAATTATAATATACCTTTATATAATTATGATTCCATTCCATAAAAAAATACGAAATAGAAATGAAAGTAGCGTTCATGCGTACGTACGGCTTACCGTCTCCATGAACAATGCATTTCATTTCTTATGTAACAGCCCAAGATTTTATGAAAAATATTCTTTTTAATTTCACTAATGTATTTTTTTGTACGCTAAACCAAAATGAGCTTGCACAACACACATCCTTGACTTGCCTTGCATTACACACAATCACGACCTTCCTCGATAGCGTGTGTAGTACGCAATACTGAGTTTCACTAAACAATGATATGCTATTAAAATATTATTAAAACTAGCTGTTAAGAATAGTAATAACCACCTTTTAAAATTTTAGAAATTTTAGCTCTCAAAATGGACTTCATTTTTGGATTCGGAGTATCGAATTTAGCCTAAGGTGAAATTTTGGTACTTTTCGGATAACTTTCATATTTTGATGAATAGTGAAAATTACTAAATTATAATTAAAAACAACTTTTTTAATCGAAATAATTAATAGTGATAAATTATTAATTTGAGTGGTTTTAAAGTATATTTAGAATATATTTTTACAATTCAATACAATTTTGGTCATTGGATGTAATTTCACATTTACACCAGACATAAACAAGTGTTAATCTTTTGATAGTTATTATCTCTTAAAAACACGCTATTTGTTGTGACAGCGGAAATTAATTATAAAATTAATTAATGCAAATTATATGTTGGGAATTTTTTAAAATAGAAATCATTTTTGAATTCATAATATCAATTATAGCTTAGGGTGAAATTTTGTCATTTTTCGGAAAAACTTCAATTTTTGATGAATAGTGAAACTACTAAGTGGTAGTTAAAAAAAATTAATTTTTTCAAAAATATTAATTTTACCACTTCTGTGAATGGAATTTCAAAAATCCGAGAGACACGGTTGATGTCAGTAAGTAAAATGTGGTTCAATGAGATGAAAATAATTTTTGGTGAATAATAACTTTTTACTTTTATTTACCACGGTTAAAAGTAAATAGGGTAATTAAGGGTAAAAATGATATTAATATTACCCTAACACATGTCCTAATCCTATTGGACAAGTGTATTTTGACCAAAAACAAACTTAGGAATAAAATATGACCATTTAGGCCCACTTGGATTAGATTAGGACATTTATTATTATTTAATTCAAAGAAGAGTTAAAAAAGTTAAAATCAAAGTTTATTTACTAAAGCATTTTTAATATAGGGTTATACATAATATAATTTCGACTATAAATATTCATTAGAAAGATAAAACGGTTTCCTACATAATGGTATTTTATTTGTAATTTTTATACTTTAAATAATTTAATTTCTTTTTGACACAACGATGATGCAGTAATTACCTTTTTAAGAACATATTAACATAATTGATGTTATAAATGCCCAAATAAATGTAATTTGAGACTTTTTATGACTTACAATAATTTTATAGGTTAATATGCCATGTTATTGATGATTTAAGTAACTTGGTTTGAACTTATCATTCTGTTAAAAATTTCATAAAAATCATGTACCAAATAGTGTCAAAATTGACATAAATTAGTTTTTAAAACAAATATTATATTATTAATTGTTATTTAATTTCTAAAAATCTAAGGTTCGGCCAAATGACTTAGATAAGGATAGATATATTAATAATAAACAACTTGGGGTTCGTTTGGCTTCATATAGTAATTTTATTAACCATATAGTGTAAGAAAACAAAAAGACACAGTAAAAGTTAAATTATTTAACTTAGAGTTAAATCTAATTGATAAGGTTAAAATAATAACCTAAACTTGTCTAAATCCTATTGGATGAGAGTATTTTGACCCATACCCACTTTATCTTTGAAATAAGACCATTTGGAACCATTATAAACCGAATTTGACCTTAATATAAAATAATATTTTGAGATTTTCCTAAGATGCCCCTCTCCTCCCTTATAAAAGGGCACCTCCTCCCTCTCTTCCTCACACAACTTTGAGCCTTCAAGATCATCCAAACCCTGCCGAAATCTCTTCTCCACTTCCCTAGTATCATCATAGAGGTCCTGGTCTTCTTCAAAGACCATCCTTAGTTCTTTAAGTAGAGGTTATGTGAAGGCGCGTCAAAAAGAGGTAATATCCATTACCGATCTTTTTCAATTTCTTTCTTCTTCAACTTCTTCTTCTTTAGTTGTTTCATGATAAAGTAATAACATCAGTATTTCTTATATACTGATATTTTATTATAAATATTAAACAACTCTAATTAACCTTCTATCCATCCTACGGAAAAATGGAATCACCGCGCGTGCGTACGTACAGAATACCGTCTCCACCCCGTGGTGTAATCTATTCTCCGCCACCACCTTAATTGGATGGGTATAATGGTGTAATGAGTAACTATATATTATTATTATAAAGTGATATTGATACTGAAATAGTATACATACACTTAAATACAATTACATGACCATGGTAACGATATCATCGCTCGGGCGTACGTACGGACTACCGTCTCCACGACGCGATGAGATTCACTCTCAATGATTAACCATTCATGAATGATTATAAAGTATATATAATAAGTACTAATTAAATATATGACATAATAATGATACTGGATTTATGTATATTTATATGTATTTAATCTACTTAATTCCATTCAATTCAATAAGGAAACGAAAACAGCGTTCATGCGTACGTACGGACTACCGTCTCCATGAACGGTGTATTTCATTCCATTCATCGATATATTATATATATATATATTATGAATATATATTATATATAAATCATGTTTTACATTCTGGATATAAGTAATCATGATCCAAGTAATCATATTAATAATTACAAGTTAAAAACACGAACGACAAATGAGACGATTTTACCCAAAACGCTACTTTAACATGAATTTACAAAAGAACGGGTAATTTAAAGTCATAAACGAACCATATATGATATCATAACAATGAATAGGATTCTGTAATAAGTCAATAACATTATTTAAATCATTATACAGGAGGTTTGGACACTTACAAATCAAGTCGGACCTAAGGTAAGGGAAAATACCACAATCTCATTTTTATCCGAGATTGTTTTTACTTTGGCATTTACTGGGGTGTATTTTATCATCCACATCCATGTTCTCTAAATATGTAATATTGTTTCCATCCACTTACAATATTTTAAATCCAATTTTACCCTTCGGTGAGTTTTTAGTAAAGAATATGAAAGGAATCTTTTATCGTTTTTCGTACGAGGTACTTTTTGACTTTTCCGACAAACGTACGAGAAGAATGTTTTTTTAACTTATACGGCATGAATAGATTTTTAAAACATTATTTCCAAGAAGCTTCATTTACAAGTTTTCAAGTTTATTTTCAATCAACTTCTTTTAGTTTAAAGTTTAATGACATGTTAAGAAAGGAAAAATGTTTTTGAAGAAGAAAGGATATTTTCCTCAAGAATGGAGTTCAAGTGTTTTATCAAAATTATTTTCCTTCTAAGATAATAAAGGGTTCTGTTTTTATCTCTTTTATTAAATTGATTTGATAATGTTGTGATGGAATTATTTTTATGAATTCCTTTATCTTATATGAATTGTTTTATGATGTCATGATGTTTAAGATTACCACTTTTATTACATGGGTTATGAAATGATGTATGATTTATGATTTTGTGGCACACATAAGAATGGTATCATTATGAGATGGGTGGGACCTATATCTCCCTCTAATGCATTTGGTAAAGATTTTATATCTCATGAGATAGACATGGCTGGAATGGTAGGTTATACCGGTTCAGTGAAAAAGGACTGAAACGAGGGTGACTCGGTTCAGAAAGGGACTTTGTCCACTAAGATAGTCTTGGCAATGAGTCTTGACTAACAAGAAACGATTCTCTATGATTATGTGTGTATGCCACAAAGTTTCATGTTTTAAGTTATGATTATTGGTATTTCATTTCACTACTATGATTTATCCCATGTTATGAAATTATGCTCTCTTTTGTAGGTTAAGATTTCCAAAAGTTATGTTCTTATGAATATGATGTGATTGATTTTTCTTTTGTTTACCCTTACTGAGAATTTGAGATCACCCTTTTATGTTTTCTTTTCCCCAGGATATAAAGAAAGGTTTTAGGTAAAAAAAGGGAAGATCTTTATGGGAGATATTGAAGATCTTTCACCACGATTAGAAGATTACGTTCCGAGTTTCCAAAGACACTAAACTATTACGATCCTTGTGTGTGTGTTTTTGTTATGTACTAAGTATTCCGCAAAAGTAATGTAATGTCCATGTACGTCAGGCTTCGGGTCTCTACAGTTGGTATCAGAGGAAAGGTTTAGTCAACCTTTGGAAACTAGGATGCGAAAACGTTAGTGAGATCCCTAGAGATATTTCTAAGGTATGTCTAGGGATGTCCCTAAGGATAAGTATACATATAGGATATAGTCCTGGAACTATGGTAACGATATTAGATTAAACCAAAGATGTTAGATATTGAAGTTTCTCCCCCTTTATTATGATTTTTGCCTTTAACACTATTCTTTTTGGGTTTTAGAAAATGGATGGAAACAAGATGATTCACGATAATGGAGGATATTATGGACAATGGAATGATATTATTCATGAGAAACCAAATGAAATGGGATTTGGATGTCCAACCATCATTATTATGCCGAATCAGCAATCTCATAATATGATCAATAAACTCAAATTTGGTATGTTTCCTGACTTGGATAATAAGAGAAAGATGGAGTTTCATGATGATCATAGAAAAAAGAAATTTCAATTTCCCCTATGTAAATCATGTGGGAAGAGGCATCAAGGAGAATGTTTCAAGGGAACTGGAAGATGCTTTGGGTGTGGAAAAGAAGGACACAAAGCAAGTAAGTGCAAAGGAAAAGGTTCAGTTAACACCATGGATGAGGATAATGGTATTGCTACGACATCAAAAATGGTTAAGTGTTTTAAATGTGGAATGTATGAGCATTATGAAAACCAATTTCCTAAGGGAAAGACTCATGAAGAGAATCAGTATGGTCGTATGGGTAGTATTTATGTGGATGATGATGAAGAGACTACAAATGATATGTGAGATGAAAGAATTTTTGAAGCTCGGTTAATGGTTTAAGAATTTAGTGGAATGATTACATGTTTATAATGTGTAATGTTGTATAAGTAATCTCATGGTACTATGGAATAAAGAGACATCTAAGTATTGTTACACTATTGTCTTTACTTGAGTTTTGAAAGTGTATGATTAATGTTACCAGTATCCATGAAAGGTTATTCAGATATTTTTGGAATATAGATGATATGCGCATAATGAATGGATAAGGAGAAAATTAAATGTTTGATAGTATTCATGAGCTCATGACTGATATAAGGAGAAGGTTATATAATGGTTTGAGTATATAGAGTTTTTGGATTTTGGTATGTGGAAAGAGTTAACTTTTGACAGTATTCATGTTTTCACTAAGGTTTAATGGGTATTCATTCTTCAAGAGAATACATGATTAAGGTATTCATGTGTTTGTAATTTGACCAACAAGGTATATCTTATGATATACGGGGGATAAATTATGGCATTCACGTGATCATTTTCTTTATACTATGAGCTTGGAATGAATTATTTTAGATAAGACTAAAGATTGGAATGGATTATGTTGGACATAAGTTAGTATTGTTTAAGGATAAAACTTTTTTTTGATATTGTTGATGGGATGTTATAGTAATATAGCTTTAGAAAAAGGACAACCTGCAGGACGGGCGACAACCCATCGCGTCGGACAAGGCTGTGGGAATCGAACCCACAACCGAAGTGCGACTGACCTTTATCGCCTACCATTGGCCTATAGGAAGTCCCTGTTTAGTAAAAACTAGTTTTATTATATTAAGCAGTATGATATATGAAGTATAAGTCCATTTTAGGAACCATATATGATTAATCTCACTATAGAATGACTTATGTATATTTAATAACTTTTGTTTACCTTTTTTTTTGAGACAAATGGAATGACCCGTCATTCTATCACATGACCTACTAACACTTCACGAATAACAAATTCAACTTCATTTATTTAAGAGATGAAGTAGAAATTGTTCAAGGCATGAGCAAGAGTGAGATTGAACCAAAATCATGTAAGTATTTCTTTTAATTCATCAACTTTAGGGAAACGATCTTGAAAACCAAAAATGTTGTCCTAGTGCTCTTATATCTGATTAATCAGATGGTACCTTAGATCGTCACAAATTTATGGATTTGTGATTGTTGGCTTTTCCATAGCCATGTTCTCTACCACTCTCCATCAGAACATGATGGTTAGATTTTTCTTCCATATCCATATTTTCACCTATGTGGAAACCCAATGATTAGTTTATTTGGGTAACCATTACGTTTCATACATTCATTTTTAAAGATTGGTTTTGGTATTCATTTTTACGATGTGGGTTTCTATTAAAGAAACTTTCAAATAGTAAACCATTTATAACCCCGACGAATTTTGAGGGCGAAATTCATTTTAAGGGGGGTAGAATGTAACAGCCCAAGATTTTATGAAAAATATTCTTTTTAATTTCACTAATGTCTTGTGTTGTACGCTACACCAAAAGTAGCTTGCACAACACACATCCTTGACTTGCCTTGTATTACACGCAATCACGACCTTCCTCGATAGCGTGTGTAGTACGCAATACTGAGTTTCACTAAACAACGATATGCTATTAAAATATTATTAAAACTAGCTGTTAAGAATAGTAATAACCACCTTTTAAAATTTTAGAAATTTTATCTCTCAAAATGGAATTCATTTTTGGATTCGGAGTATCGAATTTAGCCTAAGGTGAAATTTTGGTACTTTTCGGATAACTTTCATATTTTGATGAATAGTGAAAATTACTAAATTATAATTAAAAACAACTTTTTTAATAGAAATAATTAATAGTGATAAATTATTAATTTGAGTGGTTTTAAAGTATATTTAGCATATATTTTTACAATTCAATACAATGTTTGTCATTGGATGTAATTTCACATTTACACCAGACATAAACAAGTGTTAATCTTTTGATAGTTATTATCTCTTAAAAACACGCTATTTGTTGTGACAACAAAAATTAATTATAAAATTAATTAATGCAACTTATATGTTGGAAATTTTTCAAAATAGAAATCATTTTTGAATTCAGAATTTCAATTATAGCTTAGGGTGAAATTTTGTCATTTTTCGGAAAAACTTCAATTTTTGATGAATAGTGAAACTACTAAGTGGTAGTTAAAAAAATTAATTTTTTCATAAATATTAATTTTACCACTTCTGTGAATGGAATTTCAAAAATCCGAGAGACACGGTTGATGTCAGTAAGTAAAATGTGGTTCAATGAGATGAAAATAATTTTTGGTGAATAGTAACTTTTTACTTTTATTTACCACAGTTAAAAGTAAATAGGGTAATTAAGGGTAAAAATGATATTAATATTACCCTAACACATGTCCTAATCCTATTGGACAAGTGTATTTTGACCAAAAACAAACTTAGGAATAAAATATGACCATTTAGGCCCACTTGGATTAGATTAGGACATTTATTATTATTTAATTCAAAGAAGAGTTAAAAAAGTTAAAATCAAAGTTTATTTACTAAAGCATTTTTAATATAGGGTTATACATAATATAATTTCGACTATAAATATTCATTAGAAAGATAAAAAGGTTTCCTACATAATGGTATTTTATTTGTAATTTTTATACTTTAAATAATTTAATTTCTTTTTGACACAACGATGATGCAGTAATTACCTTTTAAAGAAAATATTAACATAATTGATGTTATAAATGCCCAAATAAATGTAATTTGAGACTTTTTATGACTTACAATAATTTTCTAGGTTAATATTCCATGCTATTGATGATTTAAGTAACTTGTTTCGAACTTATCATTCTGTTAGAAATTTCATAAAAATCATGTACCAAATAGTGTCAAAATTGACATAAATTTGTTTTTAAAACAAATATTATATTATTAATTGTTATTTAATTCATAAAAATCTAAGGTTAGGCCAAATGACTTAGATAAGGATAGATATATTAATAATAAACAACTTGGGGTTCTTTTGGCTTCATATAGAAAGTTTATTAACCATATAGTGTAAGAAAACAAAAAGACACGGTAAAAGTTAAATTATTTAACTTAGAGTTAAATCTAATTGATAAGGTCAAAATAATAACCTAAACTTGTATAAATCATATTGGATGAGCGTATTTCGACCCATCCCCACTTTATCTTCTAAATAAGACCATTTGGAACCATTATAAACCGAATTTGACCTTAATATAAAATAATATTTTGAGATTTTCCTAAGATGCCCCTCTCCTCCCTTATAAAAGGGCACCACCTCCCTCTCTTCCTCACACAACTTTGAGCCTTCAATATCGGCCAAACCCTGCCAAAATCTTTTCTCCACTTCCCTAGTATCATCCTAGAGGTCCTGGTCTTCTTCAAAGACCATCCTTAGTTCTTTAAGTGGAGGTTAAGTGAAGGCGCGTCAAAAAGAGGTAATATCCATTACCGATCTTTTTCAATTTCTTTCTTCTTCAACTTCTTCTTCTTTAGTTGTTTCATGATAAAGTAATAACATCAGTATTTCTTATATACTGATATGTTATTATAAATATGAAACAACTCTAATTAACCTTCTATCCATCCTATGGAAAAAGGGAATCACCGCGCGTGCGTACGTACGGAATACCGTCTCCACGCCGTGGTGTAATCTATTTTCCGCCACCACCTTAATTGGATGGGTATAATGGTGTAATGAGTAACTATATATTATTATTATAAAGTGATATTGATACTGAAATAGTATACATACACTTCAATACAATTCCATGACCATGGGAACGATATCATCACTCGTGCGTACGTACGGACTACCGTCTCCACGACGCGATGAGATTCATTCTCAATGATTAACCATTCATGAATGATTATAAAGTATATATAATAAGTACTAATGAAATATATGGCATAATAATGATACTGGATTTATGTATATTTATATGTATGTCATCTACTTAATTCCATTCAATTCAATAAGGAAACAAAAACAGCGTTCATGCGTACGTACAGACTACCGTCTCCATGAACGGTGTATTTCATTCCATTTATCGATATATTATATATATATATATTATGAATATATATTATATATAAATAATGTTTTACATTCTGGATATAAGTAATCATGATCCAAGTAATCATATTAATAATTACAAGTTAAAAACAGGAACGACAAATGAGACGATTTTACCCAAAATGCTACTTTAACATGAATTTACAAAAGAACGGGTAATATAAAGTCATAAGAGAACCATATATGATACCATAACAATTAATATGATTCTTTAATAAGTCAATAACATTATTTAAATCATTATAAATGAGGTTTGGACACTTACAAAGCAAGTCGGACCTAAGGTAAGGGAAAATATCACAATCTCATTTTTATCCGAGATTGTTTTTACTTTGGCATTTACTGGGGTGTATTTTATCATCCACATCCATGTTCTATAAATATGTAATATTGTTTCCATCCACTTACAACAGTTTAAATCCAATTTTACCCTTCGGTGAGTTTTTTGTAAAGAATATGAAAGGAATCTTTTATCGTTTTTCATACGAGGTACTTTTTGACTTTTCCGACAAAAGTACGAGAAGAATGTTTTTTTAACTTATACGGCATGAATAGATTTTTAAAACATTATTTCCATGAAGCTTCCTTTACAAGTTTTCAAGTTTATTTTTAATCAACTTCTTTTAGTTTAAAGTTGTATGACATGTTAAGAAAGGAAAAATGTTTTTGAAGAAGAAAGGATACTTTCCTCAAGAATGGAGTTCAAGTGTTTTATCAAAATTATTTTCCATCTAAGATAATAAAGCGTTCTGTTTTTATATCTATTATTACATTGATTTGAAAATGTTGTGATGGAATTATTTTTATGAATTCCTTTATCTTATATTAATTGTTTTATGATGTCATGATGTTTAAGATTACCATTTTTATTACATGGGTTATGAAATGATGTATGATTTATGATTTTGTGGCACACATAAGGATGGTATAATTATGAGATGGGTGGGACCTATATCTCCCTCCAATGCATTGGGTAAAGATTTTATATCTCATGAGATAGACATGGCTGTAATGGTAGGTTATACCGGTTCAGTGAAACAGGACTGAAACGAGGGTGACTCGGTTCAGAAAGGGACTTTGTCCACTAAGATAGTCTTGGAAATGAGTATTGACTAACAAGAAATGATTCTCTATGATTATGTGTGTATGACACAAAGTTTCATGTTTTAAGTTATGATTATTGGGATTTCATTTCACTACTATGATTTATCCCATGTTATGAAATTATGATCTCTTTTGCAGGTTAAGATTTCCAAAAGTTATGTTCTTATGAATATGATGTGATTGATTTTTCTTTTGTTTACCCTTACTGAGCATTTGAGCTCACCCTTTTATGTTTTATTTTCCCCAGGATATAAAGAAAGGTTTTAGGTAAAAAAAGGGAATATCTTTATGGGAGATATTGAAGATCTTTCACCACGATTAGAAGATTACGTTCCGAGTTTCCAAAGACACTAAACTATTACGATCCTTGTGTGTGTGTTTTTGTTATGTACTAAGTATTCAGCAAAAGTAATGTAATGTCCATGTACGTCAGGCTTCGGGTCTCTACATCTTACCTCTAAATGATTATGTAATATTATAAATGCATGTATATACTGGATATATATGATATATACATCATGATTATAATTCTGGATATAATGGATACATGAACAACTTGTAGTTATAAAGGGCTTATTTTTGACTCAAGTACCAATGATCGTTAAAACGACCGTTATTAACTTAAATAATTATATAGTGTTCATGACATGGAAATAAGTGATATAAAAGGAATAATGAACTTGAAAAAGGTTCTTAAACAAGTAGAAATTAACTCAAGTTTATTATTCAGGAGATTAAAGAACGACCGAGTCAAGTCGGACACGAGGTATGGGACTTCGTCTCAATCTCCTTTCATTGAGGCATATTTTATTTTATACACAAACTTCTTTTATACGGTGTATAAACCCCTTTTACTTTTACGTTTATCTAAAATTAATCTTTTTTATACGAAGCATTTTACAAAACAACAAAAGGGAATGTTTTTGTCGTACGTATGCGGCGACAACAACTTCTCCGCCACCGTGACCATTATTTGAGTTTCGGCTTCCTCTATAAGCCATACCTTCTTTTTAAAAGAAAAATAATACCATGTTTTACATTTCTTTTATTTTGGTATTGAAAATGGTTTACATAATATTTTTATATCAATGTGTTGTATTGATATCTTGTGATTGAAAGGTGGAAATGTTAGGTTTCCTTTATGCAAGTTTTATGTGATACGATTATGTTGAGGTTCTTGGGCATTATTATGAAGACGGGTGGTTCCGTGATAAACTAAGGGCGGGTGATCCCGATATAGCTCTCCAATGCATTGGGTAACGCGAAGGAGTGAAACGTTAAGGTTTCTCCGAAGAGATTTAGGGAATATACTGTGATGGGTATTCCAAACATAACCAAGAGGGTTACTCCCTACGTAAGAATGTTATGAATGCCTCAAGTTACCTTTTATGTCTTATGATTTATATGATTTATTAATGATTTGATGAGGTATATTTTATGGGTAAAGTATGATTTCATTCTTATGTATATATGAACTCATGTTTACTTTCCATATTTTTTTTATATAACCCATACTGAGCTTTTTATGCTCATCCCAAGTCTTTTTTGAAATGTTTTTTACAGGTCAAGGGAAAGGTACATGATCTGATGATAGTGTCAAGGAAGTGTCAAGAAAGAATCCATGTTTTATTTTAAATATTTTCCATTGATGGGAAAAAATGAATACTATCTTTATGTAACCACTTTGTTTAAATGTGGAATGTAATTCAAGTTTTATGATCTAATACTCTAAAACTCTAAACCTGAAAGGATCCTCAATGTGTAATCTTGTAATAACTCAAGATTAAGTAAGGTTTAAGGCTGGGGCCTTATAGTTGGTATCAAAGGTCGGTTTAGATAACATTAAGAGTTAGAATTCTATTAAATGATTATCCAAAATATATATATATATATATATTTTTATGGTCAAATTGAAGTGATATAGTATTTGAAGATTACCATGTTTCTTCATCTAAGACATGTTTGTTCAGAATGGTTTTCCGTAGAGGAAATAGGGAAGCAATGCTAGGAAGGCATGCAGAAGGAAATAACCTTCTGAATCAGCATCCTGAGATGGTCAGAATTGGAACTGAACAGTTTGTTGCAGTAATGGCACAGTTGACTCAAGCAATAAATGGTGGTGGTGTCCATACACGAGATTAGCCAGATCAACCACAGAGGAACATGTCAGTGGTGGAACATTTCATGAGGCAACATCCCCCATCATTCAGAGGATCATCTGACCCTGTGCTAGCTGAAGGGTGGAGTAAAGAACTGGAGAAGATTTTCGATGTCATGGGGTGTTCGGATAATCAAAAGGTTAGTCTTGCTATTTACCGTTTGGAGGGTGACCCAGATCAGTGGTGGTCGATGGTTAAAAATATGAGGGACGCTGATGAGATTGATGCTCTTGACTGGGATGAATTCAAAGGTATGTTTCTTGAGAAGTATTTTCCTAAGGTTGTTCGACTTAGGATGGAAAATCAATTCTTGGAATTGAGGCAAGAGGAAGACTCAGTGGCTGCCTATGAAGAAAGGATCACTCGATTGGAAAGGTATGCTCCAAATTTTATCTGAGACCTTGATAGTAAAATCAATCGTTTTTACTCAGGATTAAAGCCAAAATATTGAAGGGCATTAGATTCTTGTGAGTTTAAAAGTTATGAAAAGCTTTTTTGATGTGCTGATAAGGTGGAAATGGAGTTTTCCGATGATCAAATGTTCTATAACAACCAACAGAAGAAGAGACCGAGGTGGCAGGAGAAAGGTAAGAATTTATCAAAAAAGTATGATGGTAAGAAATCTAAGTTTCCAGTTTGTGATAAATGTGACAAAAGGCATGCTGGGGAATGTCTTCTGAATTCTGGAAAGTGCTATCGATGTGGTAAGATGGGACATAAGGCTCGTGATTGCACTGAAAAAGATCAGGGTGATGGTAAGACCAAATTTGATTTACAGTTGGTGAAATTTTATAAGTGAAATGAGATGGATCACTATGCAAACAAGTGTCCTACAAAGATCTTGAGTGATGGGAAGAAGTTAGACTACAAGAAGAAAGGGGTGGTGAAATCCTTTGCAAATACTTCACCATATGTCGATCCATCAAATGAAGTTGTATCAGGTACTTTGTTTTTTCAAATTATGCCAGTGTGTTGTTTGATTCGGGGTCTACACATTCTTTCATCTCTGAAACCATTTCTAGTAAAATGGGAATACCATCTCAAGAAATTACTCCTAAACTTGTGGTAAAAACACCTGGGGGAAATGTTGAGGCAAAAAGAATTTATAAGAATCTTTCTATCCTTATCTGTGGAAAGAACCTACTTGAAAACCTTATTGTTCTACCTCTAGTAGAGTTTGATGTTATCCTGGGTATGGATTGGCTCTCTATTTACCATGCTAAGATTGACTGCAGAGCTAAAGAAGTTTCTTTTCAGAAAGACTTTCAGTTTTTGTACAAGAATGAACCCTTAGTGTTGATAACTTATCAAGAGGCCAAGAAACTTGTAAAAGATGGAAATGAATGTTACCTTGCACACATCGTTGAAAATAAAGGAACTGTTCAGATTAATGATGTGCCAGTGGTAAATGAGTATCCTGATGTTTTTCCTGACGAGTTTCCTGGAATAATACCAGATCAAGAAGTTGAGTTTACTGTTGACTTAGTTCCTGATACTAATCCAATTTCAAAACCCCCTTATCGAATGGCTCAAATTGAACTTTTAGAGTTGAAGGAGGAATTGAAAGATTTATTAGAGAAAGGTTTCATTCGACCTAGCACGTCACCATGGGGTGCTCCTATTTTATTTGTTAAAAAGAAATATGGTTCTATGAGACTTTGCATTGATTATATAGCCTTGAATAATATCACTGTTAAGAACAAATATCCTTTGACTCATATCGATGATTTGTTTAATCAGCTCCAGGGAGCTCAGTTTTTTTCAAAGATTGACCTGAGATCGGGGTACCATCAGCTGAAGGTAAAGGAGTCAGATATTCTGAAGACTGCGTTCCGTACAAGATATGGCCATTATGAATTTTTAGTAATGCCTTTTGGGATAACCAATACACCTACTGTATTCATGGACTTAATGAATAGAATTTTCCATGAGTTCTTGGATAAGTTTGTGGTGGTTTTCATTGATGATATTTTAGTGTTTTCTAAAAGTAAAGGAGAGCATGAAAGACATTTAAGGGTTATTTTTCAAACCTTAAAAGAAAAGAAACTGTATGGAAAATTCAGCAAGTGTGAGTTTTGGTTGCAACAAATTTCTTTCCTTGGTAATATTTTTTCTAAAGATGGAATAACTGTTGATCCTGCAAAAACAAAAGTTGTGGAAGAATGGCCAAGACCCACAAATGTAACCGAGATTCGTAGCTTCCTTGGTTTGGCAGGCTATTACCGAAGGTTTTTTAGAAATTTTTCATGATTATCTAGTGCAATGACTAAGCTAACTCAGAAGGGTGTTAAGTTTATCTGGAAAAAAGAATGTGATGATTATTTTCAGGAAATGAAAAGAAGATTGGTGAATGCTCCAGTTTTGGCACTACCTTCCAGGAATGGTGAGTTTGTTATATACAGTGATGCTTCATTGAAAGGACTTGGTTGCGTCATAATGCAGAATGATCAGGTAATTGCTTATGCTTTATGATAGTTGAAAACACATGAGGTAAATTACCCTACACATGATTTGGAATTAGCTGCTGTTGTTTTCGCTTTAAAAATTTGGAGGCATCATTTGTATGGAGTAAAGTGTGAAATATATACTGATCACAAAAGTTTAAAGTATATATTCACTCAGAAAGAGTTAAACATGAGACAAAAGAGATGGCTAGAATTAATCAAGGATTATGATTGTACAATTCATTACCATCTGGGAAAAGAAAATAAAGTGGTAGATGCTTTGAGTCAAAAAAGTAATGCTTCATTAGAAATGTTGTGTTTGGAACGTGATCCTTTAGATAAGGACTTGATGAATTTTGGCATAGAAGTTGTTAATGCAGGAAGTTCTTCTATTTTATTTACGGTATCCGTGAAATCTTCTCTATCAGACAGAATCAAGCAAGCACAGAAGCAAGACAGTGAGTTTCAGAAAAAGGTAGAGCTGGTTCAGAAAGGTAAGTTGACTGAATTCAACATTGATAATGATTGTGTTTTGTGATTTGGGAAGAGATTGTCTGTTCCTTGTGATTCACAGTTGAAGGGAGAGTTGTTATGTGAAGTTCATAGTTCTCCGTTTTTAGTTCATCCTGGCAGTACTTAGATGTATAGAGATCTGCAGGAGTATTACTGGTGGGATGGAATGAAAAGAGATATTGCTGATTTTATTGTGAAGTGTTTGACTTGTCAGTAGGTTAAAGTAGAGTGAAAGTTACCGAAAGGGATGATTCAGCCTTTACCAGTGCCAGAGTGGAAATGGGAGAATATATCCATGGACTTTGTTGTGGGATTACCAAAGACATCTCGAGGTAATAATGCAATCTGGGTTATTGTTGATCGCTTGACCAAGTCTTCTCATTTCCTTGCTATACGAGATACTTTTTCCCTAGATCAACTTTCCCGTTTGTATCTTGAAGAGATAGTCAGGTTACGTGGAGTTCCTCTCTCCATTGTATTTGACCGTGATACCAGGTTCACTTCTAACTTTTGGAAAGGCCTTCAGAAGTCGTTGGGAACTGAATTAAATTTTAGTACAACTTTTCATCCTCAATCAGATGGGCAGTCAGAATGAACAATTCAGACCTTGGAGGATATGCTACAAGCTTGTTTGATGGATTATCAGGGAAGTTGGGACCAAGATCTTTCTTTGGTTGAATTTTCATATAATAACAGTTTTCATTCCAGTATAGAGATGGCACCATTTGAGGCGTTATATGGGAAGCGGTGTCGAACTCCATCTTTCTAGGATGAAGTGGGTGAAAGGAAGTTGATGGGACTAGAATTGGTAGAAGAGATGGCCGAAAAAGTTCAGCTGATTCAGAAACACATGACAACAGCTCAGAGTAGGCAGAAGAGTTATGCGGACAACAGGAGGAAGGATCTCTCTTTTGAGGTAGGTGATCATGTTTTTCTCAAAGTCTCACCATGGAAAAGTGTGATGCGATTTGGTAAGAAAGGAAAGCTGAGTCCAAGGTTCATTGGACCATATGAAATTCTGGAGAGAGTTGGATCAGTTTCTTACCAAGTGGCTTTACCTCCGAGTTTATCTCAGGTACACAATGTTTTTCATGTTTTGATGTTGAGGAAGTATATGCCAGATCCATCTCATATTTTGAGTCTAGAGGTAGTTCAGCTGGAAGAGAACCCATCTTATGAGGAACAACCGGTCCAGATTCTTGACCATAGGGAGCAAGTGTTATGAAATAAGGTGATTAATCGGGTAAAGGTTTTTTTGAAAAACCACATTATGGAAGAGGCAACATGGGAATCTGAAAATGCAATGAGGGATAAGTACCCCGATTTATTTGATAAGTAAATAAATTGCAGGGACACAATTTTCTAAAGGGGGGAAAGATTTAACATCCCAAGTAAGTAATGAATATTAGATATTTTTATCTATGTCTATTAATGAATTAGATAGTGTTTTAGAGGCTTAAAATGAAAATAAATCCAATCTTAATCATGGAATACACTAATATTCTTAAAAGATTGTTTTACTACCTTTGGATGGCAAACCCTTTTTAAATCAAAATTTTGACAATTTTATAATCTATATTTGTCAAAATAAACATATTCATTATGATTGGGACATTGAAATTTATATTGGATAAATATTTGGTATTTTTCTGACAATTTCATTTTTTAATGAATAGTGAAAAATACTGCATTTAAATCAAAACTGATTTTTAATCTAATTTATTTATATTATTAAATTATCTTTTGAATTGGTTTTAAAGTGAAATTAGAATATATTTTTACCATTTAATCAAATAGTGGTCATTGGAATTAATTTCACTTTGAAATTGGACTTAAACTACTGTCAATATTTTGATACTTATTGTTTCATAAAAACAAGCTATTTGTCATGACAACAAGAATTAATTATTAAATTAATTAATGTGACTTATATGTTTTGAATTTTTTAAAATAGACTTCATTTTTGAATTCGGAATATCAAATATAGCTTAGGGTGAATTTTTGGTAATTTTCTGAAAAACTTCAATTTTTGATTAATAGTGAAACAACTAAGTGGTAGTTAAAGAAACTGATTTTTCGTTTAAATGAAATTTTACAACCTATGTGTTTTGAATTTCAAAAATCTGACATATATGGTTGTCATTAAGAATTAAAATGTGGTTCAATGGGATTAAAATAATTTTTTGGTGAATAGTAACTTTTATGTTTTTAATCGTGATTAGTGGTAATTAGTGTAGTTTAAGGTAAAAATAATGTTATAATAATATGAGATGAGCTTGACACATGTCATACCCTCATTGGATGTGTCATGGCCGACCAAGAAAATCCATGGGTCAACTTGGGGACCCCATGGAGCCACTTTGGTTGGGAAATGACATAAATAACTTTTTATTTAATGAAAAAGTAAAAATGACACAAACATGAAATGTTTTACTAAACCAATTTTAACATGGGGTTATACAAGTCATATTTTTGACTATAAATATTAATTTGAAAGATAAAAATATTTACTACATCATAGTATTTTTGTTATAATTTTTAGACATTAAATAAATTAAATTATTTATGACATCATGATGATGCAGCGATGACCTCATTATTTAACGATTTAAATAAAATGGAAGGATAATGTAAACTCTAAGACCTAAACATGTCCAAAACCTATTGGATGGGTGGATTTAGAACCCTTATCACCTTATCCACGAAGTATATCAATGTGGGACCTTTTAAATCCGAAACTCATTTTCAAATAAAGTAATATTTCTTTACTTTCCAAGAGTGCCCCTCCCCTCCTCTTATAAAAGGCCCCCAACTCTACCTCCTTACCCACACTTAAAAAGCCTTTGGATTGGCCAAAATCTGCCCATTTTGTCTCTCCACATCCCTTTCGTACTCCTTGAAGCATCAATTTGGGCAGAAGTCTTCCCAAGGAAGCCTTTGAGCTCAAACTAAAGGGAGTTACCCGATTTTAAGGTAATGTCTTCACTTGAGTGCTTTTGTTTTATTTTGCTTCTCCAACCCCCTAAACTCTTTTTATTCATTTCTTTTGCAACAAATCCAGTATCTTCAATATACTAGGATTTTGTTATAAGAAGGATTCTAGCTACACTTACAAACACCTACATCTAATGGTTAAAGAACATACTGTTTCCGTGGATGGTGAATTTATGCCTCCCGAAACGATGATTGTTCAACATTCTTTTAACACCTTCAAAAGTGGAAATTAAGATGTCACTATATTTATATATGATATATAATATGTTTATGTTTTACTTAAGATTATGTATTTTAAATTTTGGGAATACCTTTATGGTTTCCATTTTGGGTAAACGCGATATCTTCATTTAAGGAAGTGCGGACTACCGCCCCCTCAAAGTGATTTGATTCGTTAAATACCATATGTGGGATGTATAAAGGATGGGACTATGATATTATATATGATATTATACTAGAATTATAATATACCTTTATATCATTATGATTCCATTTCATAAAAAAATATGAAATAGAAATGAAAGTAGCGTTCATGCGTACGTAAGGCTTACCGTCTCCATGAACGGTGCATTTCATTTCTTACCTCTAAATGATTATGTAATATTATAAATGCATGTATATACTGAATATATATGATATATACATCATGATTATAATTCTGGATATAATGGATACATTAACAAATTGTAATTATAAAGGGATTATTTTTGACTCAAGTACCAATGATCGTTAAAACGACCGTTATTAACTTAAATAATTACATAGTGTTCATGACATGGAAATAAGTGATATAAAAGGAATAATGAACATGAAAAGGGTTCTTAAACAAGTAGCAATTAACTCAAGTTTATTATTCAGGAGATTAAAGAACGACCGAGTCAAGTCGGACCCGAGGTATGGGACTTCGTCTCAATCTCCTTTCATTGAGGCATATTTTATTTTATACACTACCTTCTTTTATACGGTTTATAAACCCCTTTGACTTTTACGTTTATCGAAAAGGAATATTTTTTATACGAAGCATTTTACAAAACGACAAAAGGGAATGTTTTTGTCGTACCTATGCGGCGACAACGACTTCTCCGCCGCCGTGACCATTATTTGAGTTTCGACTTCCTCTACAAGCCATACCTTTTTTTAAAAGAAAAATAAATACCATATTTTTCTTTTCTTTTATTTTGGTATTGAAAATGGTTTTCCTAATATTTTTATATCAATGTGTTGTATTGATATCTTGTGATTGAAAGGTGGAAATGTTATGTTTCCTTTATGCATGTTTTATGTGATACGATTATGTTGAGGTTCTTGGGCATTATTATGAAGACGGGTGGTTCCGTGATAAACTAAGGGCGGGTGAGCCCAATATATCTCTCCAATGCATTGGGTAACGTGAAGGAGTAAAACGTTAAGGTTTCTCCGAAGAGATTTAGGGAATATACTGTGATGAGTATTCCAAACGTAACCAAGAGGGTTACTCCCTATGTAAGAATGTTATGAATGCTTCAAGTTACCTTTTATGTCTTATGATTTCTATGATTTATTCATGATTTTATGAGGTATGTTTTATGGGTAAAGTATGATTTCATTATTATGTATAAATGAACTCATGTTTCCTTTCCATATTTTTTTATATAACCCATACTGAGCTTTTTATGCTCATCCCAAGTCTTTTTTGAAATGTTTTTCACAGGTCAAGGGAATGGTACATGATATGATGATAGTGTCAAGGAAGTGTCAAGAAAGAATCCATGTTTTATTTTAAATATTTTCCATTGATGGGAAAAAATGAATACTATCTTTATGTAACCACTTTGTTTAAATGTGGAATGTAATGCATGTTTTATGATTTAATTCTCTAAAACTCTAAACCTGAAAAGATCCTCAATGTGTAATCTTGTAATAACTCAAGATTAAGTAAGGTTTAAGGCTGGGGCCTTATAGTCTAGGCTAGATGTGTCATCCCCTTCCATATTTCATGAACGATGGTGGTCGAATCACTTTCAATCCAAATCTTCCTCCATCCCTTTTAAAGTGCATAGTTGATAGCATAAATCAGACCCATCATTTGAACTTCTAGTGTTGAGACAGTGCCACAACTAGTGAAAAAGAATCCATGGCATATACCAAGATGGTCTCTGAAGATCTCTCTTCAACTGGTAGGGCCTGGGTTTCCTTTGGAGGCACCATCAACATTCACCTTGATCTATCCTAAAAGCAGGACCAGCCAGAATACTTCAATGGTGCATTTGGGTTGTCTGAAGATGCCTTCAATGCGAAGTATATGAAGAATCTCAAAGTCCCTAATAGTATTATTGCAGTGATCGTTTTGAATTGAGGCAGCCTCACGTATCGCAAGGAGGATCTAGGCTTTAACTACATTAAGATTTGGTGGATAATTATTATGAATCATATTGTTTCTATCATACCATATCACATGAAGAAGCTCCGCAATGGTAGAGAGGAAGATATTATTGATTTGTTGAGATTCCTCTTGCTGGAAACACCTCTTTAATTGTGATCCAATAGTATCATCGAGGATCCATCTCCAGCCAAATATGTAAAAAATATAAATCCAAAGTGCAGAAGCTGTAGCATAAGAAAAAAATAGATGATTCACATCTTCCCTGTGCTGGTTACAAAAGTGAAATTTAGATCATAGCTGAATACCAAGAGATTTTATGCAAACATTAGTAGGAATTCTATAATTTGCAATTTTACAAATAAGAGTAAATCTCGAGGGATTTATCCATGGTTTGTTAAATTGATCCAACCACTCAAAGTTGGATTCATTGTTTTTGAAATTATGATCATAGTAATTTTTTGAGTCAAGGATTCCATTATTACCAGGTTACCAAATAAGAAAATCATCAGTATTGGAGAAAGGATAACTATCATTGACTTGTGTAATGTTATCAGGGATATCACTATTCTGGGAGTGAATAACATCTTTAATGGTGAGGTTGGTGTTTTCAATAGATTCATTAGGAGAAATCATAGAGATTAAGGGGGTTCCGGTCCAATTATCAAGCCAAAAATTCATGGAAGATTTAGTACTGACCATCCATCGAGAGTTCTTCATAATGTTTATATATGTGTATTTGATAGAGGTTCATATCGAAGAAGTGATGTATTTGACAAATGTTTTCATAACGATTCTATGAACTTTGATACATCCTCATCAACAATCATCTGCCACTTGCGAATTCAATAGAGATCATGGATTTACTAAACACATACTCTAGGACCACATGAGAAATACTCGACGTGAGAAACGAGAGTAAATGAAAAGTTCATCAATGAATCAATTTATTTATAACACCTATTTTTGATACCAAAATGATACCAATTGCGAATCACTAGATAATTTCTGACCCCATTCAAGCACCACTCTTATACATTTATCACGATCCTCAACTGTCGTGATATCTATTCATTGGTTGATCACTTCAAGCATCGTCAGATTTGAAAATCATACTCCCCATATATTATTTCTCTCCCTCTATCATGCTTCTCCACCTGTTAGCTTCTCCCCAGGTCTTTGAAAAAGACATTGTCTCCCTTCATTAGTCTTCATCCTTCTCTAGACATAGTTTCCCCTTTAAGAGTTACTCTTTCTCCCACTTTTTCAATGAACTCAAAGGTCACTCCTTTGTGGTATTCAACATAGTAGAGAGCACATATTAATACTTTAAGTAAAACACACCCTACCTTGCGGTGGGTGGGTGGGGGGGGGGGGGTTTACCAAAATCACACATATTCAAGTACGAGGAGTAGATTGAACTCCCTAGGCTTGTCGATGCCTCTCAAAAGATTCCTTGGGTAAGGTCTTTGTCAGAATGTCTGCAACCTGTAGTTCAGTGGGCACATACTCCAACTTATCGATTCCCTGATCAACTTTCACCTTGATAAAATGACACTTTATATCAATATTGTTTGTCCTTGAATGATTGAATGGATTTTTTCTAAAATTTATAGCACTGGAGTTATCACACTAGATTTTGATTGGAGATATCACTTCAACACCCATATCATAAAGATGCAGGTTCATCTACAAAAACTATGTACATGCTTGAGTGGCCGCAATATACACAGCTTCTACGATGCTTAATGAAATGCAATCTTTCTTCTTGATTAACAACAAAATAAAAAATACACCAAGATAGAATGCACCTCCAAAATTTTATTTCATGTCATCTGTTGAACTGGACCATCTTCATTAGTATATCCTAATAACTACGACTGAGTTTTTTTTTTATATATCAAGATGAAATCCACTGTGCCCTTGATATACCAAGTTATTATTTTCACTGCAAGCAAGTGCCTTTCCTTGGGATTGCTTTGATATCTCATTTCCTGGCATGTGGAGAATAAAATGTCCAGCCTTGTTGTGGTAAAATATATTAAACTTCCAATAATTTTCTTGTATTATGTAATATTAACTGCCTTTACATTATCATATTTTGATAATTTCATCTGGGTAGCAACCAGAGTCTTCATTTCATTGTAATTATCCATTACAAATCTTCTTTGAACCTCTTCGGAATATTTGGATTGAGAAGTGAAAGTTTCATTCCATCCTTGTGATACTTGTAAACCAAGGAAAAAAGTCATCTCTCGAATAATTGACATTTCGAAATCACATTTCAGGAATTCAGAAAACTATTGAAATTGAGCATCATCTCATCCGTAAAATATTATGTCATTAGCAGAAACCAACACCATCATCAATTTATTACATTCATTATTAAAGTAGATATTTTAATCAAATACACCATGATAGAAACCAAGCATCTACAAATACCGATCAAGCCTTGAGTACCATGCTCTTGATGCTTGTTTCAACCCATATAACACCTTCTTTAGCCAACCAACTTTCTTCCCATCCTCATGAATGAGAAAACCATATGGATTCTTGATATACACTTCTTCCACCAAAACCCCATTCTAGAATATAGAATTGACATCAATCTGGAGCACTTTGAACATCCATTACACTGCAATGTACAAGAATAATATGATTTTCTACAACCTTACAACTAGTGTAAATTTATCATCGACATCAATAAACTATATTTGGGAGTATCCTTTTAATTATAGTAATTATTTGGATACTTAGTAATTCACCTTGTGTCGCTGTTAGAGAATTGATTCAAATAAGATTCCAGGCTTCTTGATAAATTGGTAGTTGACAAGAAAGGACTTGACTCTCATAAGAATCAAGAATCACTATTGTAATTTCTATCCATAGGGGGGTTTTCTCATTACTCGATCCATAAGAATAGAAATCATGGGGTCATGATTAAGAGTAATAGTCTTTCATTCGGTGTATGAGGAATACAAATTGACTCTGTCAATGACCTACGATATTTCTTCTTTTATTTCCCATTAATTGAAATTGGTGATACCTGTACGCATTTAGTTACACTCCTAAGATATATTTTTTGCTGGTGTTTATCCAAAAGTCAGGAATATTTCATATAAAGTACCAATAAAACCTCAGACAACGTTAGATTAATTCGGACATTGAATCCAGTATACATCAACACTAACCATAATTGATATATTATCATTGGGTCTTCATCCTAAAAAACCTAATATAAACAATACCATTTCACATCTTGAAAACATTATTAATAGACCCCAAACCTATATATTATGTATTTGTTTCTAATTGGGACACTATTAACCATCCTCACGAGATCCCTTCTTGTAATGTAGTCTTGTATGACTGGTTGGTGACTATGTCATTGATACCCGGAGCTACTGTGGTGAGGGGAGTCTTATAAAGTGAAAATTCATAAACGAAATTCTATAAAAAAATTAAACCATGAATCTAAATATACTTATCTCAGATAAATGAACTCAATTTCAGTATTTTTTTTATTGAACAAGTTGGAAAGAAAATGTAAGGAGTCTCAGGTTATTTTTGTCGAGATGAACATATATCCAACCATGTATGGGTGTTATTAAGATATATGTCATATATAGTGGCTCTTAAAAAAACACATGACTAATAGTTCATATAGCATTCCTAATATTGGGATAATATGACTCACTAGTGTGACATATTCTTGTCAATCCTTGATTAATAAGGTGGTTTCCACTAACCTATTATCGAAGGCTTGAGTAGGTAACAACCATCCATTAAAAAACATTATTTTAAACCATCCACATTTGACATTTGGCCTCAATTCATGACATAATTGGTAACTCCACATTATATATTGACCACCATCAGGGATGGAGTAGTATTTTTTTTGGGAACCACCATTTTTTTGTGTATGGAAATTCCTCACCTTTTTCCCCTCAGGTCATATCCCATGAAGGATAAGTAAAATTTTGATTCATTCATTAAAACTATAATTTAATTTTCTAAGAACATCTTCATTAAACACTATTTTAACCATTATTAGTGTAAAAACCTGAATATTTATAAATTAAATTCCATTTTGATTGATTGAATTCTTTAATGTTAAGGATACACATAAAGAACATTTTTTATTCTAATCTGATTTAGCCTATTGGAATTAAAATTTCATTAATCATCATAGCCATTAATAATATAGACAGATTACATTTATCATTACAATTATTATATTTGAATCATTCATATAATGTCAATGTGACAAATAAGAAAGAAGTGATTGCCCTAAATAGTGTAATTGTACCATATAAATCCGAATTGTTAGTGCATTCAAGGGAGATAAAATCAATTGGATTTTTTTGACCAATCCCATTCCTAGATTCTACTATTAAATCTCAAGAAAATAATATTATAAGATAAATTCAAGATTATTGATATAATATCCCAACCCATGTTTAATGATCCACCTTAAGAAATCACCATCATTGGACACCATACCCTTATAGCATACAATGTTGTAATATGGGGTTATTTACATGGACACTAATAGTTTAAATTGGTACATTTACTTTTAATGTAATAATTATTAAATTTATCTCTTTTTAGTAATAATTTATCAAAGATAACATAATGTGTTTCATAAAAATTATATTTTGACATGAAGAAATTATAATTATATTTTTAGGAAATATATCATTTCTATTATTGAAATATATTGATAAATAAATGAATTTTTTAAATAAAAAATATTTTAATAAAATAATATTATCGTATAATAATTATTTAAAAATCAATTATATAATTATTTTTTGAAATCCAACATAATTCATATATGGGTCAAAACGTTGTTATGATCCTAAATAATATATTGATTTTTAACAAATTAGGATGTTTATTTATAAATGAAAATTTCAATTTCTATAAAATTATATTGAAAATATAAATATTTTTTTAAACCACCACATAAATATTATCCAGTGTTGAATATTTCATCATTTTTTGAGGCAGTACAATATTTTAGGTAAAAATATATATGGTATAAATATATGGTCTATATTATCACATAATAACAGAACAATTTTGATGTAATAACTTTCATAAAATGAGTCTATGACGAAATATATAGTTATCTTTTAAAACAAAATTATTTTGATGTTATTTGATTAATTTTATAAACCCTTAATGGACCTCTGAATCCTATATCATATTTTAAGGTTTTAAAATTATTTCCTTTTGAAGATGAATAACATTTACATCAACAATGGTATTAGTTTATGTAGTATAGTTATTACCCTAATGAAATATTAAAATAGACTCCTATTTAGTAGAAACAATTGGAAATACCATGGTATGGTTTATAGTCATGATTATTTTATCTTAAAGAGTCAAAAACCTAAATTTAAAAATTAATAAAGAAGTTACATATCATTTGTATTAAAACCCTAGGGTAACTCTAATTAATATAAAATCAAGAAAATTAATCATAAATTTAACCTTATTTTCTATATTTATAGATATATTATGGTATTCCAATGCTCTTAATAGACTTTTACCTTTATTTTATAAATTCCCTCACAAGGTATGGGATCCTCACATCCTCCTCTATATTCTATCACATTATTTTTATTACCCCTTTTTATTACTAAATTTCCTTGTTGGAATATATTTTTACACATACTTATTTCTTTACTTGTGATTTTAAATTAATTAGAATCCCCATTTTACTCACTTTAAACGATTCCATGAATCTTTATTTACACCCATTATGTTGGTGAATGTATCATGATAATTTCCATTCCAAACTATTATTAGTGAATAAACACCATCATATATACTCAATATTCTTTAATTTGAAGTACATATATTTAATTTATAATGTAATTACATTTATATAAACCAAACTCCTTAATAATGGGACTATAATGGATTAAATTCACTATTATGTTGCATGATCGTTGTCGTAAAAAATGAATCTTCATGATATAACTGTGATGGGTGGACCCTAAAATATTTATCCCTCCATTGCATTGGGTAATGTTTCTGTATCTTGAGATGACATGTATGGTTCATTTCAGGTGTTAGGTCCATATGTCAAGATACCCTAAGAGGGGGGTGAATCAGGGTATGAAAGATTAAAACAACTGCCCTTTGATCTTTATTCATCATTGGACAAAACTATCTTATCTATCCTTCCCAGTGATTATTATGAACAAAAATTAAAGCATGACCAGGAAACATCAATTTTACTTGGGTCACCGTCACTAGGATACGTCCAAGGAGCATACACTGATGATGTGATGATATACCAAATTCACCATAAGTGCACTGCGTTTACAAGTTTGATGTAGACTCAATGTCCCTCCTGGATTATAAATAATCTCAATATTAAAGCTCACAGCTCTCTCAACTAATGTGTGTTCACTGCTTCATTAGAATATCCACTCACAGTTTATAGACATGATGGTCTCTTCATAATCTCTAATGAAATCTGCACCTATAATTGTTGATAGTTTCTCTGTTGACTTTCCACTTTCATCCATTGATGACCAAAATGTTACCGCGGTATTACTAGGCAACCTCAAATCTTTTTTGCAACCCTTACTGCATATTATGAGCATCTTTTTTTTCCTTGCAAGTAAGATTCCACTTTTGGAATGAAACACCCCTTGCATGCAACTTCGATCTATCGCACAACCCATAATGCGTCTTGCGTGAAACTTTATTACCTTGCACGCAAGATTCCACTTTTGGCATGAAACACCCCTTGTGTTAAACTTCAATCTTTAGCGCTACTCAAACATTATGTGAAACTTTCCTAGCTTGAGTGAAACTAAAAATCATTCACACATTTCCCTTTTTTTAATCTTACGTGACCCAGAGCTTATATTTTCTCTATGTGTTGAGCTATTTCTAATGAGGGGGTCACCTATTATTTATAGGCGTCACCGACTCCTATGTGGAAGATTCACCATGTAATGAAAGATCCTCTTATAGCATGCAAACCCGCATTTGACATCGCATTGGGCGCACATGTTTATTGTGTGCAATGTCATCACGCAATATTATGGCATCCCACCTTTATATTATATAACATTTCTTAACATTTTACAAACACAGGATCTTTAATGTCTAGTGTCTTAGAAATTAGTAACAAAAAACATGAAAATAGAAAACATTGTTCTAATACACTTATAGGGATTCATCATAAGTTTATACTAAGTACAATATTTTCATATCATAACCTGGAGACATAAATCAAAGGAAAGGTTGATCATAAGGCCCAGTAAGGAAAGAAAGGGAATCCGTTTACTTGTGATATCAATAAGAACTTGATGAAAACCACAAGAAATGAGAAATGGAAGTAGAGGAATATCATAATAAAAAATAACATGAATAAAAACATGAAAATTTGGATAAAAAATTTCATTTAGACATTCATGAACATGTCACCAAGGTTCATTCCCAAGGTGTCATAAAAATATTATCAATGTTATTTACCAAGGCATCGTGAAACTTTTCATTTCTAGAGATTATTTCTTTACCCAATGCATTGAAGTGCTATCAGGTAGAACCATTAATATGTCTTTACTATCATGTGATCCACATATATCATAATCAAAAATTTCAAAAATAACCGAAATAGATTCAATGAAATGGGTTTGTTGTCGAAATTGTGATGTTTAAAAAGTACTTAAAAATTAGATCACTATGTAATTTATAACCCATGGAAATGGAGTGAGGGTTTTATGTATGTTAATTATTGAATAAAATAGATAAATTTTCTGTATTGATGAATAAACCTAGAAATTAAAATGATAATTGGGTATTCACATAAATAATAAAAGGTAATTTCTTGAGAAAAAAAGAGAGATTATGAGGCGAACATTCATCAGCACAACAGCTATATAACATGGTTTTAAGAAACATTGAAAAGAGTGGGGACAAGAGTAAAACACTCATAAATAACTCATAATAAATTATGGTTATAGAATAAAAATAAATAAGATCATGGTATGGATGTTTGAAGGAAAAAAAATATGAAAATGAAACTCGAAGGAAAGAGAAGATGCAATTTCTTTTACGAAAATTCGGCAGCCTAACGATGTCACTTAAAAATTCAGAAAATCAGTTGATGAGAGTGGAAATGGTATCCCATTAATTAAAAATGAAATGGAAAGTATGAATGATATAAAATAACATACAATAACATAATGTAATAGAAACAAAAAGACATAATACAAAGGAAGTCATGACTTAAAAGTGTAGGGTGAATGGTTCCATTACCTTGAAGATTAACTTCGAAAGAATGATGGTTTGGGCTCTTGGGGGCCTTATGGAACCTTGGGATGACACCTTGGGAGGTAGAAAGATCATATCATTGTTTAGGATGATTTTTAAATGAAATCAACTAGGGAATGGAATGGTATTTATAGGAAAAGTGGGGGAATATTGAATTAATTTTCAAGGGACACCTCATTGGTGATATTTACAAACCCATGGGCTTGCCTTTGTTAATTTCCCATGTTATTGGCCACATGGGACACCTCATAGAATATATTAATATAAAAAAGTCTACCAGAATGATTATATCATCATCGCATCATCAATTATGTCATTAAACACCCGAAACTCAAAACTGTATTTTCACTATTCACCGAAAATTCTACTCTTTCAGAAAAATACCAAAAAATTACCCTAACCTAATATCGATTCTATGAATTTCAAAATGAACTCCACTTTATGAAAATATTTTTTTTTAAATATTATAATTTAATTTTTAAATAAATTAATTATTTATTAAAAAAAGAACTCTAAAACTATAACTTATTTTGCAAAACCTTGAAAAAGAAATCATGGTCCCATAAAATTATCGTATAACCATAAGAAAAAAAAGTTACAGTTTATGATAAATTTTATGAAAATAAATTTTAATTTTAAATTATTAAATTAATTTTAAAATTGTAAATAAACTATTTATGACCTACAAAAATAAAAAAAACTTATACTATGATCTTTTTTTAACTTTTAAGATGTCTTAAATATATTTATACATTCATTGGTGATATTTCTATTTTTTTCTATCAAATTTTCTATTCATCACTATTCATTACTATTGATTAGGGTATATTACTATTCATACATTAATATTCACTAAAAATCATATTGATCTTATTAGACTATAAATTTCATACTTGTCACAACCGTAGAAGAGAATTTTTGGAAAATCATTTCACATTATTAATTACATAATATTTACATGAAAATTTAAAAATACCCTTTTCCCAAAATTCATAAAAAATATGTTACTAAAAATTCATCCTACATTTATCCAGATAATTTAAATTCACCAACATTTCCATAATAATAATAAAAAATTACTTATAAAAATGGTTTACACAAGTAACTAATGTCGCATTACATATCCCTTTATAAAACCTTCATTGGACCTAAGTGTAAGGTGTGCTATGGTGATAGCATCATTGGTGGCTCAAAAAAAATTGCCCAAGTGGTGACTTCAATCAACTTGAACTTATACCTTAGGTCATTTCATTCATGCTTCACATGTAGAAGCTCAGCATGGGATTGGTCCATAACAATGCCTATAGATGCTACCTTCTTCCCAAACTCAGATTGATGGGCTTCGTACAGCCCGAGTCTATTGGATGAGGCCATCAAATCTTATTTCTGTATTAATTAACCAAGATCACTTGTATTTATAAACAATAATTGTAATTCTAAGAGTTTAGTTTCCAATGGTCATATTGACCAATGGTAATATTGAAAAATGGTCATATAACAGTCGAAACCCAACAATCTCACTTCATTAATTAATGGATATAGTTTTGTAGAGTATAAATTTAAATAAAAAACAAAATTTGGAAATAATTTTTTTCAAATGTTCGAGTTGTTACAAAGAACCTCTTCAAGCATTCTAATCATTTTTTTATTTCACATTAGTTGTGAAAGTTTCTTTCATGCAACCTCAAATTTCAAGCAAATTTTAAAATCTTTCCTCTGAATCATGCCTTTTACATTTTTTGGTGTTATGATCCCAAAATATTCCTTGCACTAAATTTTCCAAACCACCTTAGATCTTGCGCGTAACTTTATTTTCCAAATACATGTTTCTCCATTTTCTGATTTTGAGGCACAAATATTTTGTAAACATTAGAAAATGCCACAACCTTGTATATACCCTTTTTGTACCACCTCCAGATCGTCCATTCCTTTTTCTTAATTATTTGTTAATATAGGTTTTCAAAAATATCTCTGGAACTTGACAACTCACCAAGGAAACCCCCTTTTCCAACAAAATCAACATCGTGGTCTGCCTTGTCAACAAACACAACATGGAGGTCCGCTTTGTCACCAAACACAATCACCTGAAAAAAGGTTCAATGATACCTTGAGGTATTTTTTTCCAGCAATCTACAAATTTGGGATTGTTGCAAACATTTCTCATAACGATTCTAGGCACTTTGAAACCTCCCCATTGCTCTTTCCATCATCAACCATCATACGCCTCTTGTGAATCTGATAGTGATCAAGGATTCACTAAACACATACTCTAAGACCACATGACAAATGCTCGGTGTGAGAAACAAGAGTAAAAGAAATGTTCATAAATGAATCACTTCATTTATAACACCTATTTTTGATACGAAACTGATATAAATTTCTAATCACTGGATAATTCCTGACACCATTTGGGCACTACTCTTATACATTTATCATGAACCTCAACTATCGTGATATCTATTCATTGATTGATTTCTTCAATCATCATCAGATTTAGAAATCATACTCCCCATATATGTTTTCTCTCCCCTATCTCTCTACTCCACCTTTTAGCTTCTCCCTAGGTCATTGAAAAAGACATTTTCTCCCTTAATTAGTATTCTCCCTTCTTTATCCATAGTTTCCCCTTTAGGAGTCACTCTTTCTCCCCCTTTGTCAACAAACTCAAAGTTCACTCCTTTGTGGTCTGCAATAGAGTAGAGAGAATAAATTATTACTGTATAAAAAACACACCATACATTAGGGTGGGGGGGGGGGAGGGGTGGGGGTCCACAATCACACATATTCAAGTACGATGAGTCGATTAAACTCCCAGGGAATGTCTATGCCTCTCAAAGGATTACTTGAGAAAGACCTTTGTTAGAATGTCTGCAACCTGTAGTTCAGTAGGCATATAATCCACCTTCCCGATTCACTGATGATCTTTATCCTTGATTAAATGATACTTTATCTCAATTTGATTTGTCCATGAATGATGGAAGGGATTTTTCTTAGATTTATAGCACTTGAGTTATCACGTTAGATTCCAACCAGAGACATCAATTCAACTCTATTTCATCAAGATGAAAGTTCTTTTTCAAAAACTGTGTACACGCTTGAGTGGCTGTAATATACTCAGATTCTATTATGCATAATTAAATGTAATCTTTCTTCTTGATTAATAAATAAATACACAATACAGAAAGATAGAATGAGCCTCTTGACATTGGTTTCATGTGATCTCTTGAACCAGCTCAATCTGCATCAGTATATCCTAATAACTACGACTGATATTTTTCATTATATATCAAGATGAAATCCACCATTCCCTTGATATAATAAATTATTCTTTTCACATGAATCATGTTTCTTTCATTGGGATTGCTTTGATATCTTGTTTCATGGAATGTGTAGAATGAAATGTTAGGCCTTGTTGCGGTCAAGAACAGTAAACCTCTAATAATCTTCTAGTATTCTGTAATATTAACTACCTTTCCATTATCATATTTTGATAATTTCATCCGGATAGCAACTGGAGTCTTCATTTCATTAGAATTCATTATTCCAAATATTCTTAGAACCACTTTGTTATATTTTTATTGAGAAGTGAAAGTGTCATTCCATCCTTGTGATACATGTAAACCAAGGAAAAATATCAGCTGTCCAATAATTGACATTTTTAATTAGCATTTCATGACTTCAAAAAAATTTCTGAACTGAGCTTCATCTGATCCACCAAATATTATGTCACTGAAAAAAACCAGCACCATCATCATTTGGTTAATTTCATTGTTGAAATAGATGCTGTTATCAAATCCACAATGCTAGAAACCAAGCTTCTTCAAATACTGATCAAGCCTTGAGTACCATGCTCTTGGTGCTTGTTTCGGCCCATATAACACCTTCTATAGCCAACAAACATTATTCTCATCCTCATGAATGAAAACAACATCTTGATGCTCGATATACACTTCTTACACTAGATCCCCATTCGAGAATGCAGAATTGACATCTATCTGGAACACTTTGAACCTCTATTGCACTGCAATGGCGAAGAATAATCTGATTTTCTCCAGCCTTGCAACTAGTGTGAATTTATCATCGACATCAATACCCTCTATTTGTGAGTATCCATTGTACATTAGTCATTCCTTGTTTCGAATCAAGGTTCCATCTTCATCCATCTTGATTTGATAGACCCATTGTTTCTCGATGACATTTTTATCTGCTGGCCTCAAAACAATATCCCATGTCTGATTCTTCCCAATCTGATCCATCTCTTCATTCCTATCATGACGCCAGTTTTCATCTTCAGGTACATCATAAGAAAATATAATCTATACCTGACATAATAAGGATTCCTACTGTAGTGATCTCATTTTTCTTATCTCAACAGATGGTTTCTGATCACCAATGATATTTTTCCTATCAATTTCAGCATGACTCTTTGGTTTTTGTGTATATTCTAACTTTAATTCCCCCTTCTCTTCATCAGTATCTTCTTCTAAATCAGCATCCATCAAATCTACTCCCCTTTAATTTCTTTCATCTTCATCACATTCATCAATACACTATTCATTGTATTATTTAGCATTCTCTTCATTTTCCACGACATTGACATCATTGCTCTCAACTACTTTTCCCATCCTCTTGTTAAAGCATTTGTGTTATTTTATTTTACCTGATAAGCCATTTAATATCTTGTCTTCTCCACATGACTCAAATTTCCTATTTTTTTCTTTGATGAGAATGAATCATTACGTCCAATTATTCGAAAGTATTTAGTTTTTGGATTCTTTCCATACCACATATTATAAGTAGTCTTTCATTCCTTCAGACATAACATAGCCCTGTTAGAAATGTAGACTATTGTCAATACTACTTCCTTCCAAAATTTCTCTGGTAGGTATTTTTCTATAAGCATCATTATTTCCATATTGTTGTTGATTTGATTTCCACTCTCTTCCACTCTATTCTGTTGGGGGGCTCTTAATGAATAAACTTGTTACATTATCCAATGTTGGTCAAGATAGTCTTCCACCGTACTGTTTGTGAATTTTGTACCACTGCCAGTACGAATATTTAGAATTTTCTATCCAAGCATCCTTTCACACTTGGTCTGGTACTATTTTAAGTAGCTTAACACATCGAACATATGGGCAGTAAAAAATAACAATTCCATTCTACTATATTCACCATAGAAAATAACATAGAAACCCTTTCTATCAATTTCTCTTGGTGTGATAGTCCCACAAACATCATCATGCACCAATTCGAGCACTCTTGTTGACTTCTTTTCCTTTCCCTTTCACATCTTTCTGATCATATTCCCTTATTGGAATGTATTTCATGTTTGATTATGATCACAAGCTAGCTTTGGGAGGTATCATGATGTATCACACATTAATAGATCTTATAGGGATGGTTGGCATAGAGGACCAAGTTTCTTATTCCAGAGCTTGTTTTCTATCTCTCTGAATAGAAAACACATACTGTCTTCTCCACTTACTAGGTGGGGAATTCCATTTGTTCTTTTTCTCTATAGGACCACTACCTCATCTCTTCCTTTGATGATACACATATTCTTAGTAAACCTTATAGTATGTCCTGATTCACATATTTGACAGATGCTAAGAAAATTGTGATTGAGACCTTCTAATACTAAGACATCAGCACGTCAAATCTATTTTCCCACAAACCTATCCTTTCCTAAGATAATAATCTTCAGGCCTCCATCATTTCCAAATTTTAAACCACTTTCTTTTTAGTATTTTATACCTATAACAATATCTTCATTACCTATCATGTGAGATGTGAAACCACTTTGAATGATCCACACACTGAACGGTCTGATGATTTGAGGGAAATTTCTACCACCACTTCTTTCCCATCCTTTTTCATCTTAGTCCATATTTTTTCTCTCAAACTCGACATAGATTGACACTTCTGATATTTATCAGAGTATGATGGACTGAAATAATCTTGAAAAGTTTCAAATCTATTTTTTCCACTCACCTACTGGTTCATTGATATGCTACAGGAGAACATTTTGATTCTACTTTGGCACATTTCTTCTGTATGATCGATGTACTATATCTGGACATGTACCCAAATACTTCGGATGAAAAATAATTTCCTTCAATATAGGTTCTAGAGAACCATTATCTGTTTGGATACCACCTTTGTTCTTGTGCCATTTGATATCTCTTAGGTATGGAACACACATACTGTGAATATACCATCATTATAAAACAATAACACCTGATATAAGTAGAATTCATTCATGTCACTTTTCACTACTAGTTTCCCCTTGGGATCATTGAATAATAAGATTCATATTTGTGCCCAAAAAAATATTCAATTTCTGAGCGGGTGCTTGTTGTATGACTTCAACTTTCCCAGTTTTTTTTTGTTTTTTATGAAGCCCCACACTAGCCTTAACATCTGAACACAATTATTTCTTCTTTTCTACTTGTATACTATGCTCCACATTCAAATTTATGGTCTTCTGCATTATCTTCATTCCTGATATCACATATAGAGTCAAGATCTTTTTTTATCCTTAAACATTTTCTACAAACTAACAACTTCTCCATCAAGTTCTTCAGTACACTTGATTTTATAATTTAATGTGCTATTTAAGCCATTGATATCCCTTTTTCTAATCATCAACCTTGATTTTATACTCACTAAATGATTCTGAGTTCATGGTTATTGATGACCTGAGTTTATCATATTCTTATATTAACTTAGACTTTTCTTCTTCTTGATGCTGCATATTGAGTTTGGCATCATGAACTACATTGTGGGATATTTTTGTTTTGGATCTGTGTCTATTCAAGAGAAACCTCTAACTCAACATGCATATTATCTCTTCCCTCAACTTCTTCTTTTTCTTCATAAATGTTGATTTCTTCTTATTTATGAGTATCACTGACAACATCCACCATATCATTTTTCCATGATCATTACAGTTCACTACCTCTTCATCCTCCTCAACCTCAGACTCATCTAAACTGTCACATTCTTGTGAATGAAGATTCTTCTTCCTAAAGAAATTTATCTTGAACTGCTTATTGCCTTTCATATAGGAAAATGACTTCTTCTTTGGAATTTTGACTTCATCTACATAATCATATTCTCAATAATTTTTGGTACACCTTGCTGTAAGATGACCAAACGTTCCATATAGAAAACAAGAAAGTGGAAGTTTCTATTTAAACATTCCATTTTTATCTTTGAATATTTGAGGAAATGAATGGCATCACCTCATCTGTCTCTTATTCTTATTGAGAATATTAAATAGTGATATTCTTCATAGACTTGATTTCCACCTCTTTGGATTTTTCCTTTTCCACAACATCATTAGAGTCATTTGTCATTTCATATTATACGAGGGTAATATACATGTTATAGAGTTCCAGGTATTTCGGATCCTTATCTTCCAATACTAAAACCTTTGGATTGAAGAGAGGTGGATGTTTCCTCAGGATGTGCTTCAAGATATTTAGGTCTCTCAATTACATCACTAAGACCTCTCATGTCTTCCACTACAACATTAACCCTGTTAAATAATGCATCAACAGACTCATTTGGGATCATTCGATGATCTTCGTACTTGTTCCATAACATTTGCATCTCTGCGTTTCTGACCATTGAATTTCCTCCATATATTTTCAAAAGTTATTCCCACATGGAGTGTGATGGTTTTCAAGAAATCACATTCGTATATATAGCATTTTATATGGCTCTTATCTAAAGCATTGATTCATTTGGCATCGACATCCAATTCCTTTCTTTCAGCCTTTGATCTTATGCCCCTATTGATGTCGATTCATATACCATGCATAACTACTGTAAACACTTCCAATCCCAATGATCGGAAGTAGTGTTGCATATCATTCTTCCAAAACTAAATGTTGTTCCCATAAAAGATTGAAATACCTTTGTGATTGATGACCTCTATTTGTGAGACAAACACTAATATAAACCTTTCTCTATGATACAAATTTTTAGTTCCACTAGGCAATGTACCCTAAGAGGGGGTGAATCGGGGTATGCCAGATTAAAACAACTTCCCCTTTGATATTGTTTCTTCATTGGACAAAACTCTCCTCTCTCTTCTTCCTGGTGTAGAGTATGGACCAAAATTAAACCATGCACATGACACAAAAAATTTTCTTGGTTCACCCTCACTGGGATACATCCAATGAGCATACATCGACAATGTGCCGATGTACCAAATTCACTATAAGCGCACTACTGTTATAAGTTCAGAGTGGACTCACTATCCATTCTGGTTTACAACAAATGTCAATATGAAAGCTCACTGCTCTCTCAACTGATGTGTGCTCACTACTTCTTTAGAAGAACACTCACGGTTTGTAGACATGTAGGTCTCTTCATTATCTCTAATTTAATCTTCGTCTTTAAATATTGATAGATGCTCTATTAAAATTCCACTTTCATCCATTGATGAGAAAAACATTACCACAAAATTACTGGGAAACCAGAAATCCTCAGTGCAACCATTGCTGCATTTTGCAGGTAACTTTATTGCCTTTCATGCAAGATTACACTTTTGTCATGAAACAAACCTTGCACACAACTTCAGTCTTTCACACAACCCTTAATGAATCTTGTGCAAAAAATTATTTCCTTGTGTGCAAGATTCCACTTTCATGTGAAACTACCCCTACACACAACATCAATCTTTCACGAAACTCAAATCTTATGTGCATAATTATTATCTTGCGCTCAAGTAAAATATTTCTTGAAACTCCCTTTTCTTAAAAAACATATGCAATCAGGAGATCATATTTTGTATAATTGTTGATATATTTTTAATTAATGGGTCACCTCTTATTTATATGTGTCACTACCCCTTCATAGAAGATTCACCGTATAATCCAAGATCCTCTTCGAGCACGAAAAACCTTGTTTGATGTCACATTGGGCATCCATGTTTCTTGCGTGCAACCCCATCTTTCATACACTATGTGTTGTGTGAGATTCCATTAAAGCATGAAAATACTTGTTTGATTTTGCATTGGGAACACATATTTCTTTCACGCATCTTCATCATTCATGCACATTTCAAAATCATTCATTCCCAACTTTCCTTTTCCATTTTCGATGTTTTTCTCCGGAAACATTCCCTGCAAACAAGTTACTAAACCACCATAGATCTTGTTCACAACTTCCTTTTCTAAAAACATGTTTCCACATTTTCCAATATTAAGGCACAAAAATTTGGAAAACACTGAAAAACGGCAACACCTAGAACCTTATCCTGTTGTACTACCTCCATATCATCCATTCCTTTTTTGTCATTCATTGTTAACATAGGTTGTTAAAAAATATCTCTGTAACTCAAAAACTCTCCATGGAAACCCCCTTTGTCAAAAAAATTAACATTGTGGTCTTCATTGTCAATAAATACAACATAGAGGTCTGCTTTTTCAACAAACACAAACACCTAAAAAATGCTTCAATTATACCTGGACGGTTTTTTTCCCAAAAGTAGCTTGTCTTAATCATGTTATGTTATGAAGTCTCAACACATATATTTGACTTATTCTTATGATATTCCATTTTATTTTTTGTCACATTCCCTATGATTCCTTGATTATTTTCATCATATACCATACTTAGATATTCATAATTATGATTCTCACCTTTCCATGTAACACATTCATGAATTTTTACTCTCACGTACTTCATTTAATTATTCTATTCTTTATTTATTAACTTTCTAGGATTTATAGCTCAAATATTTCTTATATACATCCTAAAGTAATCTCATACTATTTTATAAGTGTAATAGAATTTTAAAATAACTTCAAGGTGTTATAAATATTTTCATTCTATCCTTGTTCAAGGAATTATGATATGTACCTAATTTCCCAAAGACAAAATGTGTTATGAGTTCACAGTATTATGTGATGTTTGATTTTATGAAATAAATCATGAGTTATAGTATATTAAAATATGGATTTAATAGTTAGTATCAATGAATGTATTGATATTTTGGGGGATTTGGATTTATAAACCATGGTGAAATACATAAGAATAATACAAAACACTCATCGCTTTAAGTTTTAAGGAGTGAAATGGGTTTCGATTGATGGTTTGATAGTGGGGTGATATGTTGTGCAAAATCATGAATATCAGGCTACCATTTTCACATTTCCTAGATACTCCCAATGGTTCCCCAATAGTATCTTGGTACATTCCTACTTCGCAAAGGCCAGATGTTATCTGGATTTTTCAGTCTATCAACTCATGGGGACATTCATTAGTCAAGTGGATGGGAGGTCAGTCTCATCACACCCTTTTGAGTGTAATTATTTCCTACTCTAGGAATCTATTATATATTTAATATATTGTTGATAATCTCTTCCTAATCATAATACGAGACTAGGTACCCCAAAAATACAGTTGTAAGATAATTACCCTTTTAATAAAAGAAATTAAATATCATTGACGAACTTATGAATTTTTTTTCTCATTAATGAACCAATATATATTAATTGGAGGTTCTCCATAAATTTACCTATTTATGCACCTCCAAATATTTGTTTTTTTATTTTTTAAAACCACTTTATGGCCAAGTGGGAACCACATAATTTAAAATAACTGATTCAAACACAAAAAAAACCACTAGACAGAATTCAACAAAGTCAAAATCATGTCGAGATAAACAAAATTCAAAATTAAAACGAAAAGAGGCACACCAAATCCTCGAGCCACGTAAGCTGTTGGAATCAACACGCCCTCATATTAGGCCTCAGACCCTGACGCACCCAACCACCCATCATCATCGACTACGCCATCGAGAACCTCCCACCGGAGACCATCCGCCTCATCGCCGGAACTGCTGCATCTATTCCTGCAAAGATAACATCATCACAGACACCAAAATCATCTTCAACCATCACAAACCGAATCAAATAAACTGTCATCACTTCACCATTGTCATCACCATCGATGTCGACTCCAACACCCTACTAGAGATGAAAAGAGGAAATATGTTTGGGTACTGAGACACAAAATATTTGATCTCAGGTCTCAAGGATACATCCTACATATCACGGTTATGGATGGAATCAGAGTTATTGTAGTTCAATAATGACACTAGGACTGGCCTCAAGGTAGATTCCCTTATATGAGGGGTTTTCATATTATTCTACTCATCAGGGATTTCACATCTACATATCCCTTGCTACTGGAGATTCATGATTCCAAGGAGTCATTAACTATGACACCCTAATCCCACGTGGTCCATGCTCTGTGTGAGAAATATGGGGGGGGACAGATGATCTGCCTTTCGACATGTAGAGATGTGAATTTTTTACTAGGATAGTCTTTAGGGTATTTTATATTGATCTTGGGCCTTGATAAGGCATCCTATATATCTTGAGTGTGGCAGGAATCATATTTACCATAGTTCAGTTGATTTCCCTATCAACCAAGGGATGAGGTAGAGTGATCAACCCATGAGAATGACTGGGTCATGAAGTTTTAAATATCACAGACATGGGGTTTCCATCTAAATGGTTTTTTATTTTATATTGGAACTTTAAGAATGTGTCATATGTACCCTTGTTATATCATGAATTAGAGTTCTCATAGTTCAGTTAATTGGGGCTTACATAATGACATTTAACATTGGTTATGGATATCATAGTTGGCCACTGGTTGAGGATTACACACTGACGTATACCTTAACATTAAGGAGGCTTATAACACAAATGGAATTATTATTAAAACTCCCTAAAACCATTAGAGCTATGCTAGGTGCAAGAAAATGGATATGGAAAATTATTAGTTTCATTAAATTATGAATGTGGGACATACATATTAGAATGGACCTATATAGACTTGATATGGAGCACATATCATGGGGGTGTCATATATATCCATGTTTTTGGTAGTAATTATAGTTATCATATTATCCTTGATTGGGTATTACATTATAAGGTTTACATGTGGTTGGGGATTACACTATGAGGTGTAAAATGTCATCTATACCTAGGTTTCCCTTTGGTATAGTTTGTTAACCTATCTGACATGCATTGAGTGTCGAGTTGACATGACTTAGTTTCCATCTTGGTATGTCCTAGAGTGTCTTATAGACATATATTAGGGATCCATAAGATCATGGTGGCTTGTCTATAAGAAATATTGTATCCTGGATGGCATGGTTGTGATATATTTCATGATCAGTATTGGATTTCCTAGAACATGCCACATGATCCAGCTGACTTATCCTGGTGTCGTCGCAAGAGCCGGCTGGCACATTTGGAAGGTGTCACAAGAGTTAGTATGACATGTATCAGAGTGCGAGACATTTATTTCCTAATATTTCTATAAGGAATCATGAGTATCATCCAACATTTATTGAGGTCATCGCAATTCATATCTGACTTACTTAGAACACCAAGAAAGAGATTCCTTGACATGGCTATGCTTAACCGTAAGACTTGGCTGATAGGACTGGGTGCCCTTATATGATTCCGGAGAGGTATCTAAAGGACTTCACCAAGATAGGGTGAAATTTCCTTGGGAAAATTCATGATAATTATTTTATATGTATATGAAGACCATATGACATGCTCAAATATGGCTAGACTATTTTCATTAACAAAAATAAAAAGATAAAGGGGAACCATGGAATATTAGTAACATTTCACGATGTTCTGGTATGCCATGGAAAATTCTTTTGAATAACAAGAAGGTAGAAGAACATTTTTTTTAGTTTTAGTATTCATCTATTAATTATTTTTCTTATATTGTGAATTCTTTAGATTCATTCAGTATCAGTTTATTTTGACTCTCACGAGATCTAGTGTGTGTGTGGGATGTTCTTTACATATCCCACTAGATATCAATTGTGTGGTGTATGAATGATCATTCGAAGTGATTTATGCTTGTTGTATGATTAATCTATTTTTTCTATAGTATATTTCTTGATGGAATACTAGCGGGTTGTGTGATCAGTTTCTCTGAGAAATTATCTCTCATACACGAGTTTAAAGAAAACATTTTTTGCATGAGATTATCACCCCCACTTTAATTGAGTGTGTTAGGGAAATTTATATAGGCCCCTACTTTCTGATGTTTCAATGATTTTTTTGGGTTATCTATTGGGGATCTAGGCCAGAGTTGGAAAAGCGATCTGGCACAACTTATTTTTGTAAGACTTTGTCGTGGTTCGTTCTGAGGGCACCACCTGAATTTCCATGGCCACGATTATCTCTCATAAACGCTTCCATTATCGGATTATGTCTAATTAATGAAGACTTTTTTTTGACTCATACAATAGTTCTAAATGAATTTTATATTTTAATATTGACAAATCAAAAGTAATTACTTGAAATCAAGCTACCTATTGAGTGGTATCTGCAAGATACTCGATGCCATTCCTAGATTTCTGAGAGTCTGACAAGACCATTCTACTGACTTCCTTAGCACATCCCATGCAATTTATAACCACAAGAGTTAGTGAATATTATATTTTTAGTACCTTTGATTTATTTTAAAAAGTTCAGGGATTATGTGAGTTTACATTGGTGTTCTTGAGGAAATTTTCTCTATTTTTTGGTGATGTGTCACATGACCAATATAGTTCATGCAGGTGTTTGTGAGAATTTCATGTATAAAACAATCAATTTTATCCTTGTAGATCCAAAGGGGTTGCACACATATGTTTAGGAATACCTGATAACTTCTATGTTGTGAGGATTATAAGACAAAGTGATTCCATGAAACATGGAAGATAGGTAAACGAGGCCTTGTAAAGTCTCGTAGACTGTTTTAGGCTGTCACATGTCTTTTATGACCACATGTACCATTTACCTTTTCCATTTTTTATCTTTACTGTTTTATTCCTAAAAATTTCAAGAGTCATGAGAATTTTCTTGAATGCTTCCATGGTAAATTTTCTTCCCTTTTTTATGAGCTAACTAATGTTTACAACCACTAGGGGGTTTTCATATTTTGGATATCATTCTCAAAATTTTAAAGGATTTTCATATGGCTTATCGGGAACTTTCCAACAAAAAACTATATGACCTAGGGGAACTCATTCATTCATCACCATGAAGCTAAAAATTTCTCAGAGAGCCTTAGTGGGATTAGAAAGAGTTTTCTACAGGGTTTTTTTGGGATCCTCAAAAGGTTATGTGCTACTTATGGGGACATCATATGGCCTTATGATAGTTACATGATCACAAGTCCCTTAGAGGTTTGTGTGATCCATAGGTCTCAACCACCTTCTACTTCCTTTTCATTAGGGGAGACTGAACCCACATTCATGTATTTTTTATTATTCTGATATTCATTTCATGGGTGTCAACAAATTCCCACCCTCCAGAGCAATTTCTGAGAGAAAAAGTGCTCAGTTGTGAGGAATGTAAATGCCTACCTATGTCTATGGTGGTGTCGCGAATCAGTTTTTTGGGTGATGTTGGGTCTCCTAAGATGCATTTGGTTTTCCACTAAATTCCATATATATAGGGTAGGGAAAGATAAATTGATTCCTTCAGTCACCCTTATCTGTAGTGTAGTCCATATTTTTCTGCTGTCGCGTACCGTTGTCGTATTTACATTACATGAACCCTGGTCATGATCCTTGTTTGTGAATCTTCACAATGAGTTAATTTTGGAAAATTTATTCCAAAAAATTGTTTTTGATCAGGTAATTTTCTGATCCGATCATGATCTATATTTCATTAATTTCTCATTCTACAGCAATGAGGTTAGCAATTGTATTAAGGATGTCACATTATTTGTTAAGTCGATCGTTCCATCACTTGTGACTCATGTGACCATATTCAAGTCCTGTGATCATGAGTCTCCAATGGGGTCTTGAGGATAGTGTGATGCCCTGTGGGGGTTATTGGATTTGTGAGTCATTAAATGATCAGGAGATTCCTGAACCCCTTACGTGGTTCGCGAACCTTTTTATGATTTATGTGATGTGCATGATACTGCATGAACATTTATGTCCATTCCTTTTGAAAATATTCTATATGTTATTTTTCTGAAATATTCCACTTACTCTTGTTCTAATGGATTCTTTATCTCATTGACATTGTCGAATTATTTCTAATATAAAGACAATGAACATTGATTTCCCACCATGATACCATATTAGCAATAATGTATCCTTTCTACTACCACTTTATTGGTTAAAGCCTGATGATCTTGATAACATTGATGGGGTTGTTGTCATCAAGCTATCCTCGACCATACATCATAACCCTTTCTTGGTTTAGTCTTACAAATTATGTCCCTATTCCTCAATCAGGATCATCCTTCATACTATCTTTCTAGATTCAGAGGACCCATGACTCTTTTTTGAGTGAACATATTTCTGAGGGTGTACATTTTCTCAATAGTGGACCATGAAGAAGGAAACCTATTGATATTCATGTCTACATACATCAATGAGAATGATTGTGTACCCAACAAGGATATTCATATGTATCATCAAACAATGCGTTAGTATACCTCTAATCATAAGTTAGGGTCGATTTTGAGATGCGATCTTCAATCTAGAGTAGTTGTTCTATGGACAGGGGATGACCCTTCTTGGTATAGTATATAATTTCATAATTTTCTATAGAGTTGATGTATATTTAAATTTATAAGGTTTTTTGGATATCAGAAACTTATTCATATTTAAAAAATGCGTTGATGATGTATTTAATCATTTGATGGAGCCCGAACACAAACACATTTTATCTTACCCATGGTGAGGTCGACATTAGTCTATGAGATGTGGAACTGATCTTCGGTGTACCCATACATGATTGTATGTAAGATGAGTTTTTTCTTCACAAAATGTTTGGGATAATGTGATGATGACTTTTACTTTACCTGGGAGCTGATTATGAGAGAAGAGAAGGCACTTCTAAAAGGGTGTTTCCTGGGGAAGATAAACTTTTTATGACATGGGTAGAGTAATTAATCCAGAATACTAGCCATGATCTAGAGGATAATAAGTCAATATCTTGGATCACAGAGGATAGTCACAGTGCACCAGTCATGTATTGGCCCTTACTATAAGAAGGAAAATTTGTAGAATGGGGATGGGTTGTTGTCTTGGGTATCGATCAGTAAGTTTTAATGGAATGCTTTGTAGCAATGTACAAGTGTGGGTACCCAATTTACAAGAAAGAAGATGGTGTATTTGGGCTTTCAAAATTTCATGATGGAAACTTATATGGTCGTGGAGGAGCGCATTGGGATGGTTTTCCCTGTAGTGGCCAAAAGTTTCCACCACCGCCATCATGTTTATAATGGATAATACCCTTATTGGATTACTGTACCATTCCAAGTATTATGGGGTTTGATAAAATATTATCATAGAGGTTATGAGTATCTTGTTATCCATGACATCCCTAATACGGATTTCACACCATACATGAAGTGTGTAAACAAGGTAAGGCCAATTAAATTATTTGATTGTAATATCAAGGTTTATGTTAGTTTTCACTACTTCTTATCTATTAGAGAATATTGACCAGTACTAATAAAGGATTTTGTTGATGGAGGTAAGGCCTGTCCTAAGATATAGTCTTATATTTTTTTTCACTTTATGAAGGAGTTATTTCTACTCAAATTGATGGTGATCACATTTTTGAGTGGTATTCACTATGTCGGTTCATCCTCCAATTCTTATATGTCCAATAAAAATTTACATACTCAGTTTATATTAGATTTTAGGAACACTCAATGGTAGCTCTCAATTTTTTTTATGTTTACCAGGTAATATAATCATGTAGAGATACACCTTCCACCTCATAATGCAGAAATAAGATTGCCTCATGGTTATGCAGATGTTTTTATCCACTCACATCCTTCAGGATAATTATCCATAATGGTAATCAAGGATTTCCAACCAACTCTTATGGAGAATAATATTCATCCTATTAAAAAAATAGTTTATAGGGGGTCGATAACCCCATATGTACATCGTAAAGAAATAAGGAACCTGTCACTACTGGAGAAAGAACCTAGCGATATTGGTATAGCAAGCATAATGCTCATGGAAAAGACCACAGAAGGGTTATTGTATACTATTTCATATTATTAATTGATGTTATAGAATGAAAATAACTATGAGGACATGCTCTATGGTATATTGGATTTACCAGATGTTCTCTTGGAACACTTCACCTATATCAGTGCTCCTCATGGTATTACCTTTTATAAGAATCCTTATGATGTTGTGGCCTTTCTCTAGAACATTTAAGTGGCCATGATTAGTTTCGTGTGTTAGTTTTTTATTCATCTTGGGTTCATCAAATGATTTTTTTGGGAAAAATTCAGATTGTTATGGATGAATAGGGCTATCCTGTCACTGAAGAAGCAACAAACCTAGACTTTAAAAAACAATCAAATGGTTTTGTGCCTACATAATTATATTAACACTTTTATATGTGTCTACGTATTGGAATGTTACAAAGATTATCAAGCCCCTTCATACCATATATATACTCTCTATGGTACGATGTTGGGAAGAAATTTGGTAATAACCAAGGAACTGATGATAAAGGGTCCCCATGTTGGATTTCTCATATGAGAGAAGAGATCCCTTATTCCGTAGTGATAGTATTTGTCTTGAAAGCCTTCATAGGCCCTTCATCATAAGGGAGGAATAAGAGGTAAATGAAGAAGTCTACATCATCAGAAACATATCTTTTACAACCCTTATATATGGGTATTTCTTCATTCCCTTTTTATTTTCAAATTTTCTAGTAGTACATTATGTGTTTCAAAAACAATGTGCTTGTCCCAGCTAAGCTAACATAGAAGAGAATGTTTTTGTTTTCAAGGGTGAGGAAAATAATTTGGTTTCTCAGGTAGATCCTTTATTGAATGGACTAATCCAATGAAAAGGATAAGTTTTAGAGGTTCCTAATCAATCATGTATATCACCTGTAATAGATTTCTCAACTACTATTTCATTGGATAGGATGTGAGTGGAAATAATTTTGGAAGATACAGACATAGTTATATATTCTTCTACTGTGTTAGTATTAATGTAAATGAGTTTGGGGGAAGGTTATTACTTCATCAGGATTGGAAACTATATTTTGTAGTGTCACATTTCCAAGTATTACCTTCTATTCATGCATAAATCAAAGGTGGGGAATCAATCATATCCTCATAAATGTACCAAAGGTTCCATGATGTCTTTATGCACATGTAGGAGTTGAATATTACCCTATGTATGGGGTTAAAGTAGTGAATGTATCTAGAGGAGAAACAAAAAATGGTATATTTCTAACTCCAATCACAACATTCCATTACATGGAAACACTACATGATTCACCTTGTAACTAATTTACTCAAAAACCACTTATTGTAGAATCTTTACCGCTATGATCAGAGGCTTTAATAATTCTTCTCTCATGGGTCCCTCAAATAAGGTTATCCAATGAAAAGGCAAGCTATCTCCACTCATCAACCAAGACCATAAGCATGACCTTCTCTTTTAGAGATCTATTAAACCAATATGTCTATATTCCTAGGTAAATCTAGACCTAGGCCATAGGTCTGCAATAATTTATCAGTCAATGTAGTGACATATGTGGAGGTAGATCGATATTTTAATGTGGAAAATGCATTTAATGTATTAAAGAACTTATTTGGTCATCTCTGATTCATATTCCCTACCCTTGTTTAGGATGTTCTTGATATTTATTCACATTACCCTTAGGTGAAGAAGGTGAACTGTGTGTGGAAACATGACCGAGTTCGTAAAAAGAATGTGGTTTCTTTTGTGGCTTCCAAATAGGTGAATTAGTGTTGGAAAAACTCTAAAAATAATGCTTCCCAATGTGAGGTGGAGGAATAATATCTCTAGGATTCTATCAATTTTATAATCATGGAAACTGACCATCTCCAGTTTGATACGAACTATATTCAGTAAGAACTATCCCAGTTCCAATATCAACATTATATTTTAGGAATGATGATGTTGGAGTAGAAATAACTCCATTATGTAGAAAAGAATTATATTATTGATCTTATTAATAAGGAATATGATTAGTAACATGTTTTGGACGTGGAGAAAGAATCTAATGATCAATTATGCTGATCTATATATTCCTTGGAGCATAGAATTTTTTATTTGAGGATTTTTTTGAGAATATTCTGCAATGGGATTAGGATTTTTTAATATTTCTTTGACTTAAATATTTTTAGGAGATACTCTAGTATGTGGATATTCCTCTTATTATGTGATTTTGATATTCAAGTTTGCTGAACATTATACGAACTATCTAGTTTCTTTCCATTAATGATATATATATATATCATATTATTTCTAGGATATTATGTGAACATCGTATTATTCCCATACTTTGAAAAAAATCAATTAAACCTGAATATATGGTTCTTGAGATTTATTTTAGGAGGTTATCCTAAATTCCCACTAACATTTAATACCTTACATAAGAAACTATTCCAATTATCTTGATATCATTGGATTTGCATAAGGTTAAATTGGTAGAATATATGTCTTAATGGGGGAGTAATCTATTTTTTTCAAAGACGACAGTCTTGCTGAGCATGTATTGACTTTTCTAAGGTTGTACAATTAACCTTACAAGATCTTTCTGAATTAATTTTCTTTATGATTTAGTTTAGTATATTTTACCTCAAGCATAATATTTCTTTAGTTAGTTTCATTTAGGTCAGACTTGATGTTTCTTTAGTTTAGGTTATCTTAACTCAGACCTACAGTTTCTTTAGTTTGTTCCCTTTTAGCTAAGAATTAATTTTTCTTTGAATTAATTTCTTTTAGCTTGGACCTATTATTTTATTAGTTTTGGGGTTTTTTTAGATCAGACAAAATGTTTCATTAGTTTAGGGTATTTTAGATCATACCTAATATTGCTTCAGTTTAGGGACTTTTTAGCTCAGACCAACTATTTCTTTAGATTAGGGTCTTTTAGCTCATACATTATATTTCTTTAGTTTAAGGAATTTTAACTTGGACATGATAAACCATTCAGATCATGGCCTTTTAGGTAAGACCTGATACTACTTTAGTTTTGGGTGTTATAGCTCGGTCTTGATATTGATTTATTATTGGTTCTTCTAGATCATACATGATATTGATTTTAATTTAGGGTGTATTATCTCGAACATGCTACTACATTAGTTTGGGTTCTTTAGATCTTATGTACTACTACCTTTTTGTTTAATTTATCATAATCCTAATCAATGATCATGGTATATGGTGTAGGAATTCCAAGAATGAACCAAAACACTCTAAGGGGATGGGTACCCTTGTGGTGAGACAAGGGATACCAAGGATCACAAATCCTATTTTTAGAGTTACACACTTGGTTAGAACCCATAGGTGCATATGTATAAGGCACGTGAATGATTTTAGAGTCAAGCAATGGGTCCATGAAGGTGAGAATTATTTCCAAGGGATATGTATGATTTGTGGAGGTAATATAGTTGAGGGAGACATACTTGGGATGTTAGGTCAACCTAGATAGATGGAACATGAGTGATGTAAATCTAAACCCAAAAGTATGAGTCTATGAATATGAGATGGTGTAGACATGTCTGGAATGTCCCATGACATTCTGCGATACCAAGTTCTGTTGTGGTGTTTCTAGGTTATACAAGGATTGAAGCTACATTTTGGAAATAATGATATGGATTTATTTGATTGGTCATGGCCCTTATGCTTCAATATCATTCCAAGAAAAATATGATCACTACCTATCAATGAAGAATTTTAATGATATTTGAATACTCAAACATCCAGATGATAAAGTTTGGAATGACCGGAAGGCTCTCTAGGAAGGGTTCTGCCACCCTAGCTCAATTTAGATCCTAATTGTCAAGCTCGATCTCTAAACGTGGTGGTTCCTAATCATGATTCATGATCCATAAAATGTTTGATAATGTAGTGTTGCATTCATTATTTGATAAATGGTTTAGAAAACGGTGACATAACACTGAGAATGTTGAATCCTATTGGATAGATTGGCACAGAGACTATAAGTCATGTTCTAAAGTACTCGGATTAGGAGGATGATATGTGAAAATCATAAAGGGAGTAGTTCAAACACGATGAGGTGTTGAGTATTTTTGAGATTATTTCAGGGCTCACAAGTATTGGAATGTCCTTTTTTATAATGAATTCATTTTTTTGATGGAAATATGTGCATCTGAAGAATACATATACATAAATGCATAGTCAGAAAAAGGGTCCCTTGAATATAGATATCTATTCCAAGGGCCATGGAGGGTTTATGGTGATCTGGGATACCCTAAATCATTATTTGAAATTAGCGGGATGGGTAATATCCAAGAAAGGTATAAGCACCCAAATTTTTTTCCCACCACCTAGAGAACAAATTATCGTGTAAAGGAAATGTTTCCAACAATTTCTCTAACTTTTTCTTATCCCACAGGGTCCAATGATTTGATCGTTTAATTTACTAGGGCTATAAAGTAGACCACATAGACACTATTCCTTTTATATAAGCCCTAATTTTTTCTTACCTCTAGAGTTGTGGTGTTTTCCAAGATAATACATTACATTTTCTCAGGATTCTATTTGCAGGTTATCATCCTAGAAGGTGTTTTGTCTCTTTCACCAATAGTTTCTTGTCATATGATTTATACCATTATAAGATAGAGTTTAAGGTTGTAAATCATTGAAATACATGTGAATAGTTTATGGTCTTGACACTTATGGTCCTAATATGGGAGATGTTACACAAGAGTCTAATTATAATATCCAGGGTCAAAATCACCCCTTCATCATTCTATATAGTAGATGGTCATACAATAAATGATTGATCGTGGTTCTCAAGTCATGAGTTATTATATAAGACAATCATACTGGTAGAGTTTCATATCACATTAATGGGATGAGTTCTTCATAGAGGTTTCAAGGCTGACAAGGATTATAATGTCCTTTTTTAGAGTGTCACATTTGGTTGAATACCACAAGAGCATATTTAGGGGCCATAGACATGTATCCATAGTCTTTAAAAGTTTTTTTGATGTCAGATATCCATTCCAAGGGCCATGGATGGTCGTGGTGACCTGAGGTACTCAAGTAATAAAGTATTGTTTATGGATTCATTTTCATTAAAAGATGAAGGATGCACCACATACACTTGTTGATTAGAGTATGGTTATTGTGGACCTTTGGTAAGGAATGATGAAGACTGGTGGTTTTCATAGTTTATCATCATGTAGTGGGGACGTACATTGATCCATTTAATTTAACATTATGAGGATATGATATATTCTTTTGAATTTTATCATCATGTAGTATGAACAAACTTCCATGTTATTTAATGTCAGGCAGAGAGGAAACAATTTGTGCAACTTACTTTTATGTGGTATGGATGTTCATTCATACAGTTTAAAATCATGTGATAAGGACATGGTAACTGATGTGAATAGATGATTTTTGTTTAGACCGAATGATAGAATTCTAGGAGTCACTATGTATCCTGTTTCAATAGGAATCAAACCACAAATTTTAATTTGAATCCCATGTTTTTTAGAATCATGCATTAAGGATGTAGATTAATCAATGTGAATTTCTAGAAATTTTGAGGTTGGGACCAATGACAGAGTACTAGTCATCACTACATATCCCATATGGATGAGAATCAAGAAACATGTTGTTATAAATGAATAATCCTATGCATTTCTAACATATAACCAGTGTGGGGGATTGTTATATTTGTTTTTTGTGACTATGATATGAGTAGGAAATTCATGTCTCAATACATATCCATTGAGGACATGAATCAAGTCACACATAGTTCTTGAATGGGAAATACTCTACAAAATACTAACCCATACATAGAGGTGGTAATTATTTCCATTTACTGTTGTATCTGGTCCCATGATTAGAGATCCAGGCATCGCTATTTATCATGTGATGATAGGAATCAAGATTCCTGTTGTTCTTGAAGTTCCATGAAATTTAATGGCATGTGGTGAGGATGGAGGATAGATAACATGAATAAATGGAAATTTTATGGTTTTCACCAGGATGGAAGCACATGAATCACTATGTATCTCTTGAGAATGAGAGTCAAACCAAACCCAGTTCTTGTATAATCGTGCAGTTTAACATCATGTGGCAAGGACATTGACCATGCACTTTAACATCATGTGGTGGGGACACACAGTGTGCCTCTTATGGTACATATATCAGGACCCTGATAAACCAATTTTGTTCTTTTATTCCTTTCCCATTTAGTAATCCCTTACCACCATACCAAAGCTCATGTGACCTGTGGTCGGTGTGAGAAATAATTAATGGTAATGGTTTCCCTGCAATGCAGATATAGTTGAGGGTATAACAGAAGAATATTGTATCATGTAGGGGCCAGACCAAGGTATAGTATTGAGGTGTCCCAATGTATCTCAATGTAAATGAATATCAAGCCATATCTAGTTATATAAGGTTCATTTTTTTAACATCATGCTGTAAGGATGTGGGTGACATGACATGAATGAAGAGACTTGTTATAGATTCGAGTAGTTTAGTGTCATGCGGTAAGGATGTGGGTTACCTAACATGAACGCTCATTATAGTTTAGACAAAAACTAAAGGTTCATGATTCACTACATATCATGTGATGAAGATATTAAATCCTTACATAGTTCTTAACAAATCTTTTAGTTTCACATCATGAGGATACAACATTTATTGTTCAGTTTTAATGTCATGTGGTAAGGATGAGTTTATTTAGTTTAAAATTATGTAACCATTAAAAATTTGTACAGATTAACATAATTTAACCAAGGATAATGAAGGTACTTACACTAATATGTATTCCCTTATATATACATCTATGCAAATTATTTCTTGATAAATCTTCCATCGGTGGGTGATGTGGAATGCTCCCCATCCATTATGCCCAATAAGTATGTCATGTTTTGATATTCCATATGAATGTTGTAAGGACCCTACCATTTGGGTTCCATCTTTGCGGGATTCTTTACTGGTATCATTGTGAATTTTAGAAAAAACTCTAATTCCCCTTTGAGGAATGAGTGGAGGAGAAGTCTTATATTAAAGGATCATGTAATCTAATTTTGGTGGACCTCAAGGTTGTGTAGTGTGTGAAACCTATTCTCATGAATACTTTCTAGTTCATCTGGTTTCTTTTTTCATTTCAAAACATATGAGAGTATCCCATAGATGGATATTTGGAGCAAGGGTAGATAGACTTCTATAGGTAACATTGTTTCAATCCCATACACCAGTGAGTATGTTGTTGCTAGTATAGTAGTAAACATAGTGGTATAGTAGGACCATAGAGAATGCATGAGTTTTCTAGATAATATTTATTATCCATATTCACCATCTTCTAGAGTGTATTATATATATTATTATTGAAGGCCTCTATCTATCCATTTTCTTCTAAATGATTGGCAGATGAGTGATTGGACTGGCTATTGTACTCTTGTTAGTGTTTTCTCAACATGTTAGAACATAAGTTGGTGTTGTTTTTCATAAATAATATGTTGGGGAACATAATCCTAGTGATCATATGGTACATTGGGATATTGATTATGTTCTTACTCCTAACATTCAGGAGGGTTATGTCATTTCTCATTTTTAAAAGAATTCGGTAATAGTATTGATGTACTATATCGACTTAGTTGTGGCTAGGGGATATGGCCCTATGACATCCATCCACCAAATGGAAAATAGCTAGGAATATTTAGTTGTATGTAGGAATTATGGGTGTTGGGGGATTAAGATTTAATGGATTTGGAATGAATTTCATTTAGTGGTGAATTCCCCTTTGTCTTGTATCATGAATTCTTAGTAATATCAAAACCATATAATTTGGTGGGAGAGTGTGGTCCTAGATTAATTTTCCCTAAAGGATCTTACATAAACTTCTTCCATGATGATGGAAATACCTCCTTCTTCTATAAATATGATGTTTATAATGTCAAATCAATTATTATATTGGATTTTATTCAAATTTCGGCCATCTTTTAGGGTAATGTTCACTACATGGTGCCTAATCTATTCCATTCTTTATATATATGTTGGAAGATTCCCATTTTTCAGATAGTTGATTATGGGCTCTATCCATTCATGGGGTATCATTGTTATGTCACACTTTGGTGGGGTTTGATATGAATGGTCACTTCTAGGTCATTGAAAATGATCACTGAGACCATTGTCTGATGAGTGATATAGATGATTGCTTCTTACTAATCAATGGCATCCAAGATGGTGGTTATATTTTCAATTGTGTCAGTGTGACTATTCTATTATCGGTGAACATGATGCCACATGGGTTCAAAATTGAACACTTCCATTATTCACATGATGTAGCTAGTGATAGAGAGTAGTTCTTCTTTTTGAAAGGCATATTCTCTATTGATCTGGATTATCACTGACTCAGGATCCCCTTTGATGTTCAGGTAGGCTATTTGTAGATGTTGGTATAGTTCCAAACTATTAATGAGAGGTTGGTACTCTACCTCATTATTTCTTCAGCCTTCAGATAGTGAGAAAGAGTAGAGAAGACCTCTTTGTCCAGAGAGACAAATACATACCCTAAGACAACCTGATTGAAAAATGTGTTATCTATATTTCTACTAATATGGATTTGTGAGGTTCCCTCAAAATACATCTCCCATGTATTGGGAGTTTCACAGGCATAGAATACATCTTTATTTTGAATCTCGGTGTCTTCCATCATATTTTCGGTGTTAGGATGTGCTAAAAGGAAATCAGCTAGAGATTTTACTTTCATAAACTTCTATGATAAAAACTGAATGTGTTATTCCTAATGGATTACCACCCATCAGTCCAAGAATCTAGTCTTTATAGGATGAAAAAGGATGTAATTGATTGGATCGATATGATAGACCAGTAGGAATTCGTGGTGCTTCATGTAATGTGTTGTCTTTTTCACTACAAAGATTAGTGTATGTTAGTTATTCTTAATATCTATGTATTAGGTATTAGTACCTAAAAATGTCTGAATGAGTTAATATAGTCTATTTTCACTTCCACCATTATTCATTTTTTTGAGGTGGGTTCTTAATGAGTGTTCCATGGAGGCCACATATAAGATGAGTGGAATCTATTCTATTAAAGGCTACGAGACCCATGGGTGCATTTGGTACATCTTGAGACTCTCTAAGGCTTCTAGGTAGTAATAAACCCATTGGTAAAAGATTTCATTTTTATTATCCTGGTTAAAGGGAGAGATTTTAAATATAGGTTGCTAATGAATCATTGAATGTATGCAAGGGTTCCTTGGATCCTCTTGAATTTTTTGAGATTTCTGGGTGTGACATTGCTAAGATAGCAGTAGTCTTATCCAGGTCGACCTCAATGTCATAGTGGAATACCACAATGGCAAGAAACATACTAGATGTTACCCCAAAATCACATTTCCATGTATTCATCTTCAGTTTGTGTGGTAGAATTTTGTCAAAAAACATTTATGGTCTATAAAGCGATCACATCAATGTCGAGATTTGGCCACCCGGTCCTCAATATAATATTTGTATATCTTTCCAATGAACGAATTATATACATGATGCAAGGAGAAATGATATCTGTGGCTATATTTATTTAATCCAATGGGAATGAAATAATAATCTATGATACACTGAGATGCTCTAAATGTAGTGGATTCTTAATATTTGGGGCCATCTTTATCTGATTGTACCCTCAGTAACTCTCCATCAATAAAAGGGAATGGAAATCATTAGTTTCATTGACAAAGATTTATAGTATTTATAATGGATAATAATCCTTTATGAAATGTTGGTTAAAGTCATTGAAGCTATTTTAGTCCCAAATCACCCCATTATTCCTCTTTATAAGGACGATGTTGGAATGAAATTTTGAGTATTTCACTTATCGGACAATTTTTGCACTGATCAACATGTCAACCTCCAACTCCACATTGGTTGAATTGGAGGGGTGAATCCTCCTAGATTCCTACTTGAATCCTTGATGCTCATCTAGTAGCTCGAAATGGTGCGTAGCTACATATGGATTTAGTTCTAACATTTCCATGTAGTTCTAAGAGAACACATATCAGTGCTGCTTCAAAAATGTGATGTAAATATCTTACTCTATAAGAATCACGATGAAGGTAATAAATATAGTCCATGGGGATACCATTGTTCCCAGATTTATTTTCCTGAGTTCATCGATGGTGGTGGATATGCCTTCCTTGAATTCTGGATGGGTGTTCCTATGTTCATCATCATCTTCCTCCAAATAGGATTCTAGGGAAAAAATTTCAGACAAAGACGAAAATTTGGATGCTTCTTCATCACTATTTGAGTGAGGGGGATATGAGAAGTGAAATTATCATCACCTAATAACTAGGTCATTATAGATAGTCATAGGATCATATAGTCTTTGATGATTTCATTTGGGAAAGGTGGGTCTTGGACATCTAGTATTATACGTCTGATTGTGACTGGGTTTATGGGGAGTTTATAGTCTCTATAGAGCATACTCCATGGATTAACAAGGGTAGTCCCCCAATCCATTAAGAGATGAAACCTCTATATTATCATCCATCACTGGTTGTTTTCCACCCTTTTATATAAATATTATTCAGTATATGATTCCATCACAAGTCTCATAGGGTGCACTATCACCATGTACTATGATGAATTTTACATTAATGGGATACTTCAAAAACTGATGGAATATTGAAGGTATCACTAGGTGCCTATGGAGCGAGTTCCATCTCTGTAGGATGTATTATACAATGTCCTTCTAGATTTACGTAAACTCAGTGTTTGATGTAAGATACCCAAACTGGTCATCGATCTTGATAATCATGATAGTTCATTTATCACGCTTATCATATACATGGATGGTAATTTTAGTGGGATAAAATTCCCCTAATCCAAATCCAAAAAATCATAGGGTTTGTAATAGAAAATTATTAATATATGGACCATTATAAAAAAGATCCCTATGGACATTGACATTATTTAGTCTTTCTGGGAAATATACGAGTCTGATGTGACCTTGAATGAATTTTTCCAATATTTATTAGTGAATGAGATAGAGACATGACATTATGATGATATGGTCTCCACATGATAGACCTCAGTTACAATAACTTATGTCCCGAACTCCATTGGGATCTAGATGGAATAAACAAGTTCCTTCCCTAGTTATTATGAATGATGGAGTACATCTAAGGCATGTGAAGTGGGTAGTACTGGAACTTATGTAGAAATAAAGAGAATATCTTCTTCCAGTGGTGTAGGTCATAACATCCCTCCCCATTGATTGGGATGACCAGGTTGGTCCCCCACTAGGTATTTATTCAAGATTATCCCATCCCTTTATGGGGCTCAGTGGAGCACTTTCCCATGAGTCTTTCTATCATATACATTCTTGAAGGGGACATGGTTAGAATATTGTGTCTTGTCCCACCCGTTCTATCCTCTGTACCCTTGTTTCCTAGGTATGAGGCCTCTTGTTCCTCAATTATGCATGGGAAATTCATATTCGGTGAATAGTTATTTATTGGAAAAGGGGTATGCCATGCTTATATTATTAAAATAGCCAAATATGAGTACTTTTTTCTGATGATGATTCCATTTGGATGGGAATTTAAAATGTTTCAGATATTTTAGCTAAGAAATCATTGAGAGTTGTGACTCACATTGGAGAAGAATATGATTTTTCCTCCTCTGTTTCCTCCTGCTTCTGGTGGACACTCATGCCTTTGGTATATTTATTTCATGTTACCTCATTTTATATTGATGCTATTATGGATCAACACAATGGTGTATTTAATGTTTCATGTGTGCGATCAACTATCATTGGAGTCATATAGTTGCCAAATTTTAATGCACACCTATCCATGAACTTCTACCAATGACCATATTCTTTTGGTTGGATCGTGGTTATATAATCCACCTACTCTAGGGAGTTATCTAACAAAACGTTTCAAAAATTGATCACGCCTTCATGTAAATCCTTGAATAGAAAGTAGTTATTGATATTAAGAACAATCCTTGTATGGAAAGGTTACTAATTGGGATGGACAATGAGGTTGACCTCATCAGGCATATTGTGTTCTGGGAGAGTGATTAGGTTATTGTTTGTGGATTTAATTAAATAACCGGGGACATGTTCATTCTAGAAGGAGTATGTATTATCCATCCATTATTAAATTCACGGGAGACCCTGATATCCCTATTCTTCTATCTAGGGGAGATTCTATGGGTATTTCCCCTCGATATGAGGTGATGGGCAGTTTGGGGTCTTCCTATTTGTTTGGACAAGCACTCCTGCTGGATTGATAGTAAAAGTTTGAGTTTCTTATTTTCTTATCCTTTTTCCTTATGCTAGGGGAATGATTTTATTTTTATATTGGGTCATGTGAAGGGATTCATATAAGTGTTTGGTCATTTCAGAAAACTCATGAAAACCACCTGGATATTTCCTTGGAATAATATGGGTATAAAACACATCCTTATAATTTTCATGATAATGTTCCCTCATTTTCTCTTGTGTGAGTGGGATTTTGAGTGAGTTGGTTAAACCATTCCTCCTTTCCATGAAGTTAGAAACACTCCCATTTTTGAATTACTTATAGGTTTTTAGCTCAACAATCATTCTCTTCCTCAGTATATAACTAAATTTATAAAGGAGTTAATGATGAATATCTTCCCATTCTAAATATCATTATACTGGAATACAAATTTTCCAGAAAATTCATTCCTTGTTAAATTTTGTACAAAAAAACTCAACTTCTTCACCTTCTATTAATATTGGAGGCCCATCATCATCCTATATAGGGATATGAAGTGTGAGAGATGTCATTCGAGGTTTCCCGCACATTCAAATGTAGAGAAGGTAGGATTTTCAAAATTAGGTGGAGGCTAAGTGTTATACACCCAATCAGGATATGAATTTCTCTGAGAATTCACAGGTGTGTGTTGTCCTTCCATAGAATCCATTAAATAATCTAGGGACTTTATGACATTAAAGAGCTCTAGAAACACCATTTTCAGATCCGTCTCCCATCCATATATAGTGGGTGGGGGATGAAAAGGTGTCCCCACTATTATCTTTTGCTAAGTTTTGATTCATCCCATGACTGAATGATTATCCCGATGAAGGAGAGGTTTTCACCTAAATAGAGGTATGTCATGATAATTTTCAAATTCTTCATTTTTCTAGAATTATTACCTTCATCTATAGTCAATATGATTATCAAATACCACTCTTTATTGAAGAGAAACTATGGGAGGAACAATATTTGTCTCTACCTAATTATAATACCCATCTTGAATATTTCCCTTGAGTATTTCCTCATTATGCTATATGAGATATTGTATCTCACTATCGTATTTTTAGAGTTATTACCTTGATAATGTTACCTATACTATTTGACATTGAAACTTGGATATAGTCATGTCCTTCCCTATTCCATTGATAGTATTTCTCCATGGAGCTAGAAAATATGCATTTGGGGGTGTTGTTTTTTAGAGTAGTCTATGGTTTTGGCTGCAAGCAGCCTCATTTGTTACATCAAAATAACATGAATCATATGGTATGTTTTCAATGTTATGTCCATCTAAATTGAAGGATTAGTAAAAAATTACTATCATGTTAACATTTAAGACATTCAATGAGGAATATCAGTAAATGGTTGTTGTTCCATTAAATATAAAGCAATAGTCTGATTCCACACTATCTTCATTAAGGTCATTATTCGAACCCTATACCTTATTGGGATGTTTTGGCATGAGACCTTAGTGGGGACTTATTATATTTTTCATACATTCCTCCTGTCTATTGTATGAAAAGTGACTCTGGGGGAGTTCTCGGTCATGATTTCTAATTGGCCCCCGACTAGTTGGGGGTTTTCTTTAGTGGGAGAATCAGGTGGAATGTAGTCCATTGATTGATTCCTCCCAAAAAGAAGAGGAATGATTCATTTGTGATTATGATGACGAAAATTCCCCCAAACATGGTGGGTGTGAGTCTTATTGGGACACAATTGGTATTTATTTTTATACTTTATCATGATCTATTGGCTTTAGTTGAGGATTTTATGATTCCCTTGATGGACATGTACGTATAAATGCCCCCAACCAAGTAGAGTGGGGTTAATCTAGAATCACCGCTGTTGTCTACATGGTCTTATCAGGGGATGATAAAACCTGTGATGTTGATTGAGATATAAATTTCCCCAGAATAGTGGGATGTGGGTTTCTTACACCTATTGTCGATGTGTCCCAAATCATCTCAGAAATTTACAATTCGAGTGGTGGAGGTAGTGATAAATATTACCCTGGCTTGGTAGTATGCATCTATTTCTAGAAGAATGATATGGAAAATGAAATTTTAAACAACATGATGTGGTATAGTTGTGCTCATGTATGAGATGGATGCGATGAAATACCATGATGAGAACAGTTCCTTATGAGATGTTTTCCAAGGGATCGCAACATTGGTCTCTATGTTCGAAATGAATTATTTTTTCTTGGAGTGGGACAATTTGAAATAAGGTGTGATATCATCTCACTCTCTATGTCCATATTTTTTGGGATCTTTTGGAGAAGAGCCATTTAGTTGTATTGACCAACTATCCCATGTGTTACCTAGTACCCAATTTTTTTTGAGTCTATAACATTATAGGATTTTGAAAATATGGGGTTTGGAAATTCAAGGGGAGAATAAAAGGTTAATTCCTTATACTATCCCCATCTTTGAATAGGTATTCATTATGTGTGTTCAGATATTAGCTACAGAAGAGTTGTGATGAAATTGTTGTAAGTGTGTTTTATATTTATGTTGTGATTTTCTAATTTTGGATTTAATGCCATAGATATAGCAGTCAGGTACAACTGAAAATAGTGTATTTAGATGGTATGAATGTGTCCCTCATACCTTATATAAGGTTGGTGTCTAGATATAATCCATTGATGAGAAGCCCATATATTTTGTCATATATAAGAAATATACACCTTTTATCTCTCATCTGGGATATCATAGATCAATGTTGTGAGGGGCCAGAACCTGATGGGGAAGTTGTTTTTGACTAACTCTACCCAAATGGAGATGTTTAACTCCTCATTATCGAACATACATGATGCCATCTGACCAGATCATAATAGATGATTTTGAAGGGAACATACTAACGAGAGTGGAGTGTTTCTTGATATTGATAAAGAAATATATAACATTAACCCAAATGTTTCAAGCACATCTCCATATGAAGGTTTTGGTTACCGGGACACCTCTTTGTATGGGGGAGTCTTGGAAAGGGGAGGATTTCTTTTTCCAAGTGAGATATTTTCATGGGAAGGTCGACAAAGTGGATTTTTAGAGTAGAGTTCATGAAATCCATCTCCATACTACCCCAAGGAGAACTATCATGGTAATGAACTCCTTCTGTTTCCACTTTTATAGAAGATTAAACAGACCCATGTGTTGTTGAGAGTGACTAGAAACTACCACAAGGGCACTATAATTGAAAAGATTAGGAACACAAACCATGTACAGAATTATGGTAGGAATAAACTGACAAACCTTTTGGGATCATGCAGGCATATGAGCCTAATGTATTCTTATTGTAAGAACATACAATTAACATTATACTATTTTGGGAGTGTGATCCTTATTGTCTCATGAAATTCATACATAGGTCTTCATATTCCACAACAAGTTCATCACCAAAATGGAAGAATAGTGTGATCATCCCTTAGTACCCATTATATACGCAAAAACCAAAAATAAATAAATTTGTGTTTCATAGAACGAAGTTCCTTATAATCGATGAATCACACATGTGGTGTGTTTCACCACCCAAAACAATAGGATATGGTATCATATATAGGTATTTACCCCTCTTTAAATATTCTATTTTGAACTTTGAATGTTTTAGTGGATGAAAACACTAGTTTGACTACACAAAATTAGCTCGATCCATTTTTGGACCTATATTCCACCATATATACATATCCACACACAACTAATCAACACCAAATCCCTATGATAGTCATATTGAATTCACCTGTCTATAACATAATAAAGACACTAAAATAAAATAATAATTGACAAAAACAATTATCTTACTTGGGTACATCCACATTACGAGAAACATTCCCAATGGTTAACTCATAACCCTACTCAAATGATTTATCCAACCTCACAAAATAGATAGGATGAAAACACATGCATTAAGGATTTACTAGTAATACATGAAAACAACACCCGTACTCTAAATAGATCTAATTTCACAAAATTCATGATCATTTAGTAATAAAAAAACATGAATATTCAATATTCCACACTCTATAAGGCATCATAACACTAAAATGTTCATTCACAATGATTCTATTTATAGATGGAAACTCCTTTGTACAATGTTTCACTGTGAGATACCAATCAAAAATGTTTCAATTATAGATTTTAAGTTTTACCCTAGGATCATACCTTCCTATGTCCGACCAGATATGATATTTAACCCAACATCTGATGGGACTCACTTTCTAACCTAATAGGCCATGCAATGTCTGGACATCCCTTTAATGCCACAACCATCCAACACTCCAAAACCTAACCTTATATATTGGGGATCTATACACCAATACTACATGATATCTTTCTGGAACATTATGTATTCATTATAAAGGCCACTCACAGGCATATAGAACTTTCAATGATAAAAATCACCCCTAAGGAATAATCCTTGACTATCACTTCACTAGAATATTTTTATTGGGGTTATCTTCCAGAAACATGAGGCTTTGACTCGCTAGAAAACAATGTAACTTTTCGAATTCCATATTGTATTTCACACTATCAGCATAAGTTTTATCAAGGGTTAATGAACAACAGAGCATCATCTAGGAACATATCAAATCCATTTACTAATGCATTCAACCATAGACTATCCACACTGGGGGGATATGGATTACTTTTTCAGTTATACATCATTACACTATTTTCTAAATGAATCATGAAAAATGAACCGTACTTGAAACCTTAATGAAATTTTCCTATCAAAATTTACTTGCACAATATTATGAATGAGGAGACTAATTTCCAACAATGACCTAACATGTTACACTGCACCAACTATACATAGTGGGACCATAGCAACAATACCATCCTCATCATCATCACTCAGGTGAACTACAACACATTATCTGATAACATAATATTAAAATATTCAATTCATAAAAGTTCAAATGAAAAAAATCATGAGAATTCATATTTAAAACACAGTACATTTTGTTTCAACACAATATATGTGTACTCTATTTATAATACAATTTTAAATGACCAAAATATATGTCATGTATATCCTACATGATTAATATGATTAATTTGAAACCTATTATTGATATGGACTAGATTTAAATCCATATGAAATAATAATACTCAAAAAACATGTCTGGAATATGATATAAAATCATATAACCATATCATTGAAAATAATGAATATTAATCACATGCCCTAGTAACATGGTCAAACTTTGATAAAGGTGTTAATGATGCAGTAGTCTGAGTTCCATCACAAGGTCTGAAACATTATAATGTATCCACTCCAATAACACCCTAATGTAGGATTAAAATACATATTTGGATACTATGTTTTAATATACTAACTCAAATTGAGGGATAAGATCAAGATTTATATATGACCCCAGGCATACTTCCCCACAAAAAAGAGTCTACCGATTAGCAGTGGGGGTATTAAGTTGAATTGTGAGGATAATATACCCTCAATTATAGTGCACAAAAATTACCAATCTTGAAAAAAAAAATACTAGAATAGTATAAAAATACCAATAAATTATCATCGGTGATGAATGAATGCAGAAATAACTATCTCAATTGTAAAAATTGGATATAAAAAACCAATCACCCAATAGGTCGATGGAGTACAAGATATAAAGGAAATAAAATATAAAGAGGCTCCCAATGTCAAAGAATTCCTTCCACCCAACATCTAGACTCATAAAGCATTCTCCCCCAAAGTGATAAAACCCCAATATTTTCTTATATTGTACATATAAAATGTTATGGATCCTAGGGTACCCATGTGACACTGTCACATGAGAATTGTGTGAGTACAACAAAGTAGGGAATCCCCAACTTGATCAAACACTAAACCCAAAATATTTAGTCTATGTTCATATTGTATGATAATCTGAATGTAAATAGGTAAAGTAGAATAGAAGAATCATAGAATATAATCCCAAAGGTCAGACAATAAAACCATGTGGCTATAGGTCATTCACTTACCACGCTACTCAAGATTGGGGTCATATCTGCATTGTATCCTTATCGAAAGGATAGTCGTAACATATATGTAGAGTAATATATATCAATCAAAAACAATTTACAAAATTATTCTAGCATTAATTTCACTCGGAATCCATAATAAATCATGATAAAATGTCTCTCATTTTCCACTCGGAATTAAGTAAACATGTAACTTTCAGAAAACATGCATCAAATTTAAATGATAGTTCTCATCCCCTAAGAATCATGTAATCAGGTTACATGAAATCCATAATAATTTATTGTATATTATTCCTGATATACCTTAGGAATCATGTGATCATGATCCTATATATCTATTGGGAATTATCCCATACCACTATAATAGCTGGTATGGCTCATGCCAGTCATTCCCCTACACTATGTCTAAGTCTATCATTATCATCATCACAAGTCTGTGATCTCCCCCTATAAGTGATAGTAACAAAAATGTTTCACTTATCATCAAATTATAGAATAAAACATTCAAAGGGAATGTTTTGTATGTCATAATTGGTTATAGAATACATATATACATAACATGAAAAAGTCAATAATCATTAGTAATAGTAGATACAAGTACACACATGTAATCAAATAGAATAACAAGGCTATTAGGATACATAAGAAGACCCCTAAAATCAATCATAATATCAATAATATATATATATATACCTAAGAAAAAATCACACATAGTAGGGAATCAAACATATTATAAAAACATATCACATTAAGAATGAGTATCAAAAATCATATAAAATCACAGACAAAGGATCAACATCAATATGGTATCATTAGACACACACACACACACACATGTGATTCAGGAATCAAAATTTGGTCTTATAGGGTACTCACACACTCACATATGATCAAGGAAATATACATTACTGATAAAGCATAAACCAATGTCATTACACTCTGAGCCAATGAAAAATGGATTTTTGTGACACTTGGCACTTTTCCAAATTACATTATGTATGGTTCATTACATTAATTAATACTTAAGGACCATTAATTAATTAATCATTAATTTTTATTCCACAGACATTATGAATTTAATTTCCATTCACCCAAAGTGGTAAATCTCATATAACAAGAAAAAAACCATGAAGTACACTATATAGTAGATTAAATTTTATAACATACCTTAGATGAAGTCAAATCCGAACAATGAATCGACAAACAAATTTTCTGTGTGAATCCATGTTTATTCAGCTCTTATGGATTGGAATAAAGATATAATCATGATCATACATTACAAATGAAAAGGTATATATGATTTATAATTTATTTAATGATTTCATGTAACTCACATTAAATGGTTAAAAATCATACCTACTAAACAAATATAGTTATTCGCCACCAATATTGAACCACAACCAACCACCACAGTTCCATAATTATAATTGGAAATGTCTAATTTTTGAGAAAAATGACATGGAATGGTTCAATTTAATTTAATTGAAAACTTTTTAATTAAAACAAAAAGTGATATACTTCATCTATAACATATTCAAGTAGAGTTAGAGACACTCCCAACAGACTCCCGATTTTAAGGCATGAAAATTCCCCAAAAAAGTTTAATTATGTAATAGAAAGTGTTGCATAATTTTTCTAAAAACCATATAATAGATCGCAAATGAAATGAACTACATAAAAAAAATAATTGATAGATTTTTATCATACTAGGATATTCTCTGGCCATACTAACAAAATTCCAATATATTATTAGAAAATTCCATGAAGATCTGATACAATTTGTTTTTTAATGATCTATATAGTAACTACAAAATGATCAATTGATTATCAGGATGATGAAGAAAAATAATGACTAATGATTATTGATAATTAAAAGGATCTCACGGTCTATTAAATACCACTAGGATTCATCTGTTATTAACAAGACAATGATCCATCACAACATGAGAAAAATAGAGATCAAAATTGAGGAAGAATTTAGTACCTTTTCCAGATCATGTAATGGAGTAAGATATAGAGATCATCTATCACAAATAGAATATACATAGATCAAATAACTATTTAATGTGTCCATTTATATATTCTATGGATGAATATGATATATTTAAGTATTGTAAAGAATTAGAGGGAAATTGTCACAATTTATAAATTCCTACAATTTGAACTCAATAGATCCACCTAAAACACACTACAATAGGGTTGTAATTTTCTTGTATGTACTATAGAGTGGATAAGATAGTGGAACCAGGAGAATATGAATTAAAAATGTTATGCTATAATATTTAATGGAAATTTAATGGACATTTTATATTTAAAGATACACATAAATGGTTTGGTGACACTGTTTTTCAAAAAGTGCGCCAACAATGTAAGACTATTACCCCTCTTTGACAAAGATAATAGTTTGTTTTTATTGTTTTTAATTTTTTTACCAATGATTGGCTAAAAATAAGAATAATTTTTAGAGTTTTTCATGTTAAGTTTCATGGTTTGATAAACCATGTTACACACCAACTTACACTACCAAAATCCACACATTTTTATTAGAGATGTCACATGTGTTTTAAAACCATGTTCCATAACCATAAACCACCCAAATAATTATACCAAATTCCACATAGTTTTTTATGGAAAAATATAATTTCCCCTAAATTTACATAAACTATTCACTTAATAAAAAGGCCATTGAAATTCCTTAGAATACCCTTTATTAATATTAAACTTCTCTAAAATAGCTATTACTCTAAAAAAATATGAAAAGGCTAAAATTACCCTATGAGTTTCCCTAAATAATTTTTTTATTGTTGAGGTAAAACCTTGATCATAATGAATTTACAAGATTTATACCATACCAATAGACTGAATACATCATAATATATGTCACATAAGGAAAAAATATAACATGAAACATTACGTTATGTTCTAAAAAATGAAACCAAATATCATACACATTTGGATATTTTTTGAGTGAATTTATTATTATGAAAAATGAAAGAAGAGAGGAATGATTTATAAAATGGTTTATGATGAATTGTTTCTAGATTATAATAAAAATTAAAGATCATGTAGCTGATTTAATATGATGTTAGAAATAATTATTAAAAGTGACGATCTAGTAGTTGTTGAGGATGATAAAGGATTAGAATTTATTATCTTTTAAGATGGTGATGATTATGTTGATAGAATTAGATTAGATTATGGTTTAGATAAAATTTACAGGACAAAGTATAAGGAAGTAATATCAATGACTCCAATTATGATGATGATATTTTAAAGTCAAAATAATATTTTTATGGTAATAAAATTATTGGTAAATTGAATGATGGTGGAGGCTCAAGGCCTATAAGTTGTATAGAAGTTTAAAACCTGATTAGTGTCCCACATCAACATTTTTTAACATGGAGGAATGTAATAGTATTCTAACATAGAAGATTTCTATCAAGAGATGATCCATATTCATTAGATGAAGCATTAGATCTCAAGGAGTTAGTCTAGACCATAAATGAAAATATTGATTAGATATAAAATAATTTGACTTTGGAATTATTTATTAGGAAAAATAAAACCAATTTTATTTGATCCATAAATTTCTTTATAAAATTTCTACATGAAAGTGGCTAACATGTTAAAAATATAGTCCAGGGTGAATGGTTTAAAAAATAAATTAATGGATGGACATTCATGAAACATTTTATCAATTTTCCATAAAGGATTCCATTAAAATGACTATAGTCATTATGTCATAGAATTGATTCAAAATATTTAAAAATTATAATAACTCATCTTTTTTAAGGGAGAGTTTAAAAAATAATTATACATGTAACATAAAAAAGAAATTATTCTTGCCCTAGGTGGAATATATATATGTAAACCAAATAATTTTTTGGTTTGAAATAGGATCCCAGAGCTAGGTATTTGAACCATGGAGTGTATATTAAGTGATCGAGTCTTTAGAAATGGTATCATGACAACAACTTGTATGTAATGAAAACTGAAACAAATCACTTTTTTATTGTGTGGTTTGATGATATAACATTAATTAGTAATGATTAATACATTGTTCATTGGATATTTTCTTTTTTACATTGGATGAAAGAATTCCCAAGTTATAGATTAAATTTTTTTTGTAAGAAAAATATGCTAAATATCTCTTCATGATGATTGACATAGAGGAAAATAAAGGTGTATATATGCCAATTATGGTGGGACATAAAGATAATAATGGAAGATGAAGGTAATATAGTTCAAAAGGAGAAGTTTAAATGATTTATTGGAAGTAATATCTATTAAAATGAATTCGGCCAGGTATTATGTATGTTTTAATTTATTATGAATGGTCCTAATCTAATTCCATGGAATCATATATATTATATGAAAATAATATTTTGAGATAAATTTTGAATACATTGAATTTTTTATTAATGTATATGGATAATTTTGATCTAGATTATAGTGTATTTTAATTTTTTTATTGGACGGGTGCTATACTTTACATGACCTCAAAATTTATTGATGTTTTTTTATTAAAATAATTTATCTTTCATTGAATTGAAACTTGTAAAAATGAGTTACAAAATGATCTTTGAAAATTTAATCATTTTTTGCATCACTAGAAAAGACATAAATGATATGGATGAATACATATCTGTATGGAAATAATGTAGGATCTATTTTTCCTCTAATATTAGATTGTGACAATCATAGTGACATAAAACTATACAAAAAACATTACATCTATCCAGGTAAAACAATACTGAGATAATGTACCATTTTTTGATGTTCAATGTTAAAGTGGGTATTCCAAGGTAACTATGCGTTCCCTCTAAAGAAAATGTTGTTTATATTTATAGAAAACCACTCAATAATAAATATTTAAATAAAATATGTTTGAAAAAGAGAGTTCATTCCTTCTACTCAAAATAATGTATAACACTCTTTGATTTTCCTCCCCTATATATGTTGGTACAAATTTGAGAGGATATGTTTTTTGAAAGGATTAAATACATTTACTGTAACCCCACAAGATATTGTAATTTATTTTTTTTAGAATTAATTTATTCTTTTGATATTTTTCATTTCATGCAACACTGAATATAGTTTTGTTATACGAAAGTACTATGTGTGGATTGTGTTATAGGAAACACCAAGTAAAATGTTTTCTACACACAAAACATGGTTTTTATTTAGGAATAGACAAAACTATGTTTGGATTGTAATATAGTCAATATTGAGTCCTTTTCATAGCTTGTGTTACACATAAGTTATACTTTTACCGAATAAAAATACATTATTAATATTTTTATTAAAATATTATTATTGTTGGAACTTAGCCATTGGAATGAAATTTACATGTAAAATTATTTAAAATTAAAAAAATATTATTTAATAATTTTATAAATATAATAACTTGGTAATAAATTATTATATGTGAATTTAATAGTTATTTTAAAATAAATAAATTACATTATATAAAAAACTAGTTTTTATTCACAAAAACAATTTCATCTAAATAATTTTTTTAAAAAATTGATTGATATTTTAAAGAAAATTAATATATTATACATTCAATAAATATTATTCATTCTCATCCAATATATTTTATAGGTATAAGATACGAATAATTCTAATTTTATGAATAGAACGATGTCTTTTAATAAAAGGTAATTTTATCGCCTTTTATTAGAAAACATATTTTAAATAATATCTCGACACTATTATATTTTTTATTTTACAAAATAAAATTATATTTTTAAATTTTAAAATCATAATTTACATTTGGTGATTTTTTTAGTAATTTTTTAAGAAGTTCTATTTATTGATGAATAGTGAAAACACTAAATTATAATTCAAAACTTTTTTTTCATAAAATATATTTTTATAAATAAATTATATATTATTTTGGTACAAAAGTTTAATTAGATCAATTTTATATAATTTAATTCAATTATGGTCATTGGAATAATCGTTACATTGACATTGGATATAAAAACATTTGAACATTTGAACATTTTTACACTAAAAACCCACTTTGTTGTCCCAACTGTTGGATGATATTTAAAATAATTTTTAACAATTATGTGATTAGAATAATGATAAATGTATTATATATTTTGAATAAAAATAATTTATAATTTATAATATGTTACTTTAGTTTTTTTCCAAAATAAATAGAGAATGTAATAAAACATACTTATAGTGATTAAGGGAAAAATCAGCTTCATAATGGACTAAACCTTAAACATAAAAGAAAAAATGACCTAGAAACTTTACCAAAGTTCATTTTCGAGAAATATTTATATCCTATACACGATTTTATCTATTGGGGAAAACTATTGGTGACATATTATGGGGTAAAACATTGGTGCTATTCCCTTTTAATAAATTTACAATAATGACACTCCTCCTCCACTATAAAAGGCACTCAACCTCACTCTTATTTGCATATCTATATCTCATTGGATAATCTACCTATAATCAAATAATTTCCCAAAATACCAACTTTCATCCTATAATACTACATTTGGGAATAAATCTAACCGAGTAATCCATTTTATGTAAACCAAAAGAAGTTACCAAAAGTAGAGGTAACATCCTTCGTCATGGTCCTTTGTTTTATTTTCATTTTGCACCACCCCACCTATTATTATTCCATGATTTTATAATATCTTCATTAAACTAAATAAATTGATTCATTTTAATTATTATTATTAATCCTATACTTAAACACAGTTCTATATAATGGGAAACAAACTTACCATTCATATATATGGTGAAAGACTACCTCACGAAATTATATTGTTTGTTTTTTTACTTTACCACCTCTCATATTTTAGTATAATGAAGGACACAATATTTTTATATTATATATATAAAATATATGATATATTTATTCTTTTTTAATTATTATATAATATATATCTTAATTTTTTCCATTTTGTGTTGGTGCGATAATTTTGTTTGGGGAAGTGTGGACTACCTCCTCTTCAATATGTCATGATTTATTCAAACTCTACATGGAATTTATTACATAATTTCTTAGTTGATATAAAATATATATATGACATAATAATTTTAATATTATTATATTATATATATATACATTGATTTCATTTAATTTATTTCTTTCAATAAGATAATAAAATGAAAACTACATTCATTTCTACGTACAACCTACCGTCTCCATGAACTGTGTATTTTATTTCATATTTATAATTTATTTAGATTTTTATAAAAAATATATACATAATATATATTATATTTATATCAGTATTTAAATTTATTAAATAAAAAATCACGATCTATGTAATATGATCAAAAATAAGATGCCAAAACATATTCGAAAAAAAGTAGTTATTACCCAAAATGTAACATTAACATGGAGTTGTTAATAAACAGGTAATATAAATTCATAAAAAAAATTAATATATGGTATTAGATATAATAATATATATCTATGTATGATTTATATTAAAATTATATTTCTTATACAAGAGGTTTGAACATCATTGAATAAATTCCATACTTAAGGGAAGAGAATTTCATCTCCCTTTTTATTTCCATGAGATACATTCCATATTGACCACTTTCATTGATTATGTGGTGTATATAAAAAACTATGAAATGTTATATTATTATTTTTATTTATTTAATGATATTATAAGTTTCAATTGATGTTATTATTTCATGGGTATTACAATTCAAATGTTACTCAAGTAGTAATGGTTTTCTCATCTATTTTTTACATTCAATGACATATATGACATGATAAACTCCGATTTTCATATATGTGGTTTTTATACTGACCATGGATGTAGTAATTGATTATTATAAATAAATTTATATTTATTTTGACATCCATTTTTTTTATCTTTATTTAATGGTGTTTTATAGTTGAATATTTACCAAATCTGTATGGCAGTTTTGTTACAATTTTCCTTCTTAATAGATCATGTTTTGTTATGAATCTATATTATTTTATGAGTTCTATATAGAAAAATATGATATGTTATATCATAAATATATTTATTTTAATTATATTGTATGATTAATGTTATTTAATTTTCGTACAAGGGGATTATTATTTAATGTTACGAAGTGATATGATTTTATTGAAACAATCTCTTCGTTTATGGGAATTATTTATGATTATGCTTCCATTGTTATTCTCTGATCATGTTACTTTTATAAAATTTTATGTTTTAAAAGGAATGTTCAGAAATTATGAACCTAATTAATCTAATGACCATCATTTCCCTGAATCAAATTTTTTATGTTTACAAAGTTATATTTGAAGAAATGTTTTTCCAAATATTCATGAAATTGTTTTATTTTAAAATTTTTTATGGAAAACGTTTTATTGAAAATATTTTATATTTAAAAATTGTTCTAAAAGATTTTGAAATATTCTTTTATGCGATTTAATGAAGTTATTTTCAAAGAAATATTTTCTACTGTTAATTTCAAGCATTATTTAAAAATTTTAAATGTATTTTCAGTGAAAAATATTTTCAAAATGTTTTCAAGTATTATTTATATGTTTCAATATATTTTAAAAAAAATTATTTTTTTAAAATTCTATTAATATTTTCAATGAAAATGTTTTTAAAATTCTTTCATGAATTATTTATATGGTTTCAAAGAAATAGAGTTTCAAAAATGACATCAAGATTACTATATAAGTATTCATGGAAAATGGTTTTCAAACTATTATCTTCATTACTTTATATTTTTTATGTTTAATTTAAATGAAAATGGTTTTCAGAAGATTTTATGTTGTGAAAAAAATTCAATGAAGAAAGGGTATTTTATCAATATTTTTTAATATGTTATTGAAAAATTATTTTGAATTTGATATGACATCCATTGGTGTTACTCATTTATTTTATAGGGATATGTTACAAGGTTTCAATTCATATTATTTCTTAAAATAGTTTATGTATTGATGGAATCATGATTATGTAACTTATTTCTCAGTCACAAGTTATGTGTTTATGAAATATTTTTCACTTTTATAGATTAGGTGATTATGAAACCCATTTCTATTTCAAAGTAATGTGTTTGTGAAACCATATTATATTTTCATGGATATATTCAAAGGGAACCCACTTATTTTGATGAGTTATATTTTGATGAATTGATTATGAAACTTGTCTCTCTTACATCAGCTATGATATGATTACACATTAATGACACCCATTTCATTTCATGGGTTATGATATGATGAATTTTTATTATACAGTGTAACACATATGTATGATTTTATTATGATAGGGTTGGAACCTATATCACCCACCAATGAATTGGGTAAATATTTATATATCATAAAATAATGACGAGAAACATATTGAAGGGGTTAATTAGAAATGGGAAAGATGTAAATTAAGATTGAAAATAGGATATTGGTGTGTCCGGATCCACTAAATTAATTTGCAGAGATCTGGTCCACTAGGGGAAAAGGGGGAAACCAATACATAATGGGAACATGGGTAAAATTGATCCCATTTATGTAAATGTGTGTGATGAGGGATGGTGGTTTATACCTACTAATATGTGTAGTTTCAATGAAGTGTCATGTTATGTTTTTGAAATGAGCCTTGACTTATAAGGAATGACATTTCATGTTAACGTAACTATTAAAAATTATATTCCTTATATATTTCCACATTGATCATGTTTATGATTATCTTTGGATTCATGCCTTATGAACCTCCATTATTTATTTCATTTATCATGATTATGATCTTTTTATGCATTTTATGATATTATAATTTTATGACTGGGTTCTAATATAGTTCTCTTCATGTTATGCATACAAATTTTCTTTATTTACACTTGCTAAGTATTATAGCTCACCCCATTGTTATGTTTATTTTCACCAGGTTAGAAAGAATGTTTTCAAGTAGTATTACTAAACATAAAGACATTTAATGGATATATTTATGATCATTAACATAACTAGAATAATGTGTTCCATGTTTCCAACAACACTAAACTATTATTGTCCTTGGGTATGTATTTTTTTATCTATTAAATATTCATCTAAAATGATGTAATATCCATATTTGTTGAGACTAATTCTCTATAGTTACTATCAAAGGAAATTTTTAATTATCCCTAATAAACTAGGATGATAATAATTTAGTTATATACCTATAAATATTTCTAAGGGTTTGTATTGGGATGTCTCTATGTATAAGTCTATATATAAGTTAAATTATAGGAAAATGTTCTAGAATTTTGGTAAAGAATAGAGTAAGTGTTTTCCTAGAAATACAACCATGTATATATAGTACATGTGTATGTGGATGTGTAAAAGATGTACATTAGAGTAAAACCATGAAAACATTGTATTAATACGGACTCGATCTAGAATAAGTGAGTGACAATGGGCCTCACGACACACATAGATTGAAACTACTATGGGATATTGATATGGGAATTCAAAAACTCATTTCAAAATAACATAATGGATTAAAATATATGATTACTATGAATAAAAAAAATCAAAAACAAAGGTTTCATATATTAATGAAGTTGGGGTCAGGACTTAGAAATCTCATAATTTCTTTTCATGATTATGTGATTAATTTCTATGATATGTTTTCCTTACTATATGATTTCTTGTGTTAGTCAATAACATGAACTAGAAGTAATTGGGTTAATATTGAATGTTTCAGATGCATAATGTATGTGAATTATACAAATCGATGACGTATCATCCCATGATTTTAATTAGAAAGGAAGTGCAAGTATTAACTATACATATGAAGATAACGACACTAAAATCCCATTGGAAATGTATTGGATGTTCTATAATTATGTGTTATATTAAACATATGAATAATGATTAGGTTGAGGTTAAGGAAACTTAAAAAAAGACTCATTTTTCATATTCTAGGAAATGGGGTGTTATGGAATAAGATGATGAAAACTAAATAATGTTCTAATAATACATTTAGATGATTGATATTTATATTTTTTGGAATTAAAAGATTCTATTATATGAATCTGGAAATAAATATGTATTTTTAATATATGTTTTTTCTTAAGGTATGAAAATTATTTGTTGAAAGGATATGAATACATATAAAATTGATTTAATGGAATGATAATATTTTGGAATAAGGTAAGGTAACCCTTAATTCATTTAATATGTTGAGACAATTTAGTTTATCTTGGATAATGGGATGGTTGATATGGATAATGTAAAATTGGATAGTACAAATTACCCTAAAAATGATTATTGATTTGTTTTAAAAGTGGTCAATGTCATCATAGAGGATGTTCAAAACTTCTTATATTTAAGTAATATATCTAGTAAACTTTGGAATTAGGAAGAATTGCTTTTTTTTCAAAATAATCAATGGTAATCCAAGTTATTTCCCAGTTTGTGGAGGATATAAGTGGAGGGTATTCACATGTTAGGAATATGTAAATCATGAGATAATTTATGATATATAAGGGATCAATGTTAATATGATTTCATGAACTTCATTCTAATATTTTTTAAGTTCAAATTTCTAATGGATTATTAGGTTATCCATTGAAGAATATATTATGTTGGAATTTTGAATTAGTTTTTGAGATTAAAGTAGTATATCCTAAAATGAGGACTAATGAATGTTTAATAACCAAATTTTACCCTTTTTTATATTATTACAACTGAAGATATTTAGAATGTATTACGAATCTACTTTATTATCAAGTAGTACTTTAGTATTTAAAAAATCACCTTTATTTCATAGAGTAATGGATGAAGTGGAAATTAAATAAGGAGAAACGAAAGAGTGAAATTATGCATGTGAAAAGTTATACAATGAAGTAAGTATATTTTATTATGTTCATAGATAGTAAAGGAATTCTTCTAAAATATGAAATAGATATTGAAAAATAATATACTAAAACCGTTATTTCAGTTGAACCAGTTTTCTTATAAATTATCATATATTTATGGTTATGATTCCATTAGTATTCAATTGAACATTCATATACAGCTGAAAAATGATATTTATCAATATCTATAATTAATTATGTTTTCCATCCATGTCTAATATTACCTTTCCGACTATGTTCTATAATGTGGATACGTAGTTTTGAGTTATATAGGGTAACTGTCATGTTTCCAAGAATCCTTCTTAGTGTAAGTTTTCATTTTCATATATACGATGCAGGTTTTGATTAAAATAACATTAATGTATCAAAATTTCGACAACCTAGATATATTTTGAGGGAATAATTTATTTTTTCAGGGGGCGTTTAATATAACACAGATATTTTTTGAATTATTTTTTTCAAATTATCCAAATAATTTGATAATTTTCATTTGAAAAAACATAGAATATAGATTTAATTATATGAAATCACTATGTGTGGCCAGCGTTCTTCAAAAAAAAAAATGAAAATAATGTGCTACAAACAAAACATAGATTATCTTTTGGAACACAAAACATTATTTTTGGCTTGTATTACACACAATTCTATGTCCTTTCGATATCATGTTTTACACAAAAATTTATGGTTTACCGCACTAAAATATAATATTAATAATATTATTAAAATATTATTATAGCTACCTCCTAGTCAATGGAATGGATGTTTGGAATATGATTAACATTTATTTTGAAAACTTTTTATTGACAGATGTATATATAATTAATCATTTTTTATCAATTAGTGTAAGTAAATGTATGTATGATTTGAGAACAAAGGAATTACCATTTGTAAGAAATGAGTTTTTCTATTAACAAATAATAACATATCACATTAAATTAAACAAAAAACATTTTATTAATTTTATCAATAAAATTTAAATATTATATATTCAGTTAATAATTTTTATACTCATCAAATATATTTTAGAGAACAATATGAGAATAAATAAAATTTTATAAATAAAAATATCAATTTTTCTAAACAATAAATTTTCTTCATTTTAATGGATAAATTTTTTTAAATATTTATTTTGACACTTATATGATATTTATTGGAATAAATAATCATCATTTTTTATATGTAACATGAAAATATTCTTTCGGTTAATTTTTGTATTTTTCTAATATTTTTCTTTTTTGATGAATTGTGAATAACAACGAATTGTTATTCAAAAATGATATTTTTTAATTAATTTATATAGTTAAATTAGATTTTAGTTTTATTTTGTTGATTAACTATATAAAATTTTCACAATTTATTACTATTTTTGACATTTTAATCAATTTCGCATTGAAATTGGATATAAAAACATTTCAATATTTTTTAACAATTTTTACCTTAAAACCCATTTTTTCATCTCGTAAGTGGGATTATATTTAATTTATTTTCGTCCACTTATGTTATTATAATTTGGAAAATTTTATTAAATATTTGGAATCATAATAATTTATAAATCCTAATAAGTTATCTTATTTTTTGACCAAAACATTTAGTGAATGTAATTGAAATTAATTACAGCAATTAAGAAAAAAATCAGCTAAAAAAAGACTCATCCATAATCTTAACAGAAAAAATTTTCTAGAAACATTTTCAAAATACACTTATATAAAATTATACACCATATAATACCTTTTATCTAATTTTAACCATTATTGGATCCACCATACATGATAAAAACATCATTGGAATTCCCTTTTATAAAATTATAATAATACGACTCCTCGTCCTCAATAAAAAGGAAATCACTCCTACATCTTATTCACCTATCTCATGCCACTTCTATCAACCATAAACTGAAAAAATAAGCTGAAAAAATCAATAAATTCATAATAGAGGTGTCTATTTTGGACTAAATCATTCAAAGGAAGCTGTATGTTAAAAATGGGAAAAAGTTACCAAATAATGGTAACATCCTTCCTCAAGCTCCATTGTATTATTTTCAAAATCCACCACCTTATTGATTCTTATTACAAGATTATATAATAACCTTAGAATCATAAAATTACTTATATATTTTTTTTCCATGTTTTCTACCTACACTTACACATACTTCCATATAGTGGTTAACAGACTTACTATTCTTGTGTACGACGAACTACCACCTCACAGAACGAGGTTGTTCATTTTTTATTTTCCACCACTCATGGATGGAAATTATGATGAGTATTATATATATATATATATTATATTAATAAAATATTTATTCTTATTTAATTATAATATAATACATAACATCATGCATTCAATTTTTGTCTAAATATGATAATTTCGTTTGGGGTTGTGTAGACTACCACCTCTTTAAAGCAACGTGATTCATTCACACTATACATGGAACTTATTAAGGGAGTTTTTAGTGAAATTATAAGATATATATGACCTAATAACTATAATATAGTGATATTATATATATACATATATTACATTTATATTTTCTCTTCCAATTTGAAAATAAAAGGGAAAATCATTCATGCGTACGTTAGGCTTACCGTATACAAAAATAGTGTATTGCATTTCATAATTATATATTGTATAGATTATTATATATAAAAATATAATGAAAATATAATATATTTATATCATGATTTACATTAATTAAAAATAAAATCATGATTAGTGTAATAGGATAAAAATAAAATCTAGAATATATACAAAAAATAAAGTAGATAATACGAGAAACGTAATGTTAAAATGATGTTATTAATAAATGGGTAATATAATGTCATAAACAAAACATATATTCAAATATATGTTATAATATAATTATATTATAGATTTATAATAAATATATTTTATCTATAATATATGTTTGAATATGTATGACGTATATATAAGGGAATTTCATCTCTCTTTTTATTTCCGTGAGATACATGCCATATTCACCACTCACTATATTATGTGGTGTATTTAACTACCAATTAAATATTATATAATTAATTTAAATTATTTAATTATAATATATGTTTCAATTCATGTTATCTTTTATGTGGATCATGATATAAAAGTTAGTCATGAAGTATGTTTTTTCTCATATCACTTTTAGTTTCCCTAAGACACAAAAAATGAGGACTTATTATTTTATTATAGTTGGTAGGTATAATTCCCATGTATTTGTTATTTTGTTACTATAAATATATTTATTGGTATTTAAATTTCCATTTTATTATCTATATTTAATGGGGTTTTACAGACCAAAAGTTACCAAATCGGTATGGTAGTTTTGTCACAATTTTCATTCATAGAGGAAAATTTTATGTTATGTACCTATATTATTTTTTGAGGTGTATATACATCCATTTTCTATGTTATATCATGAATATAATTCATTTAATAATATTTTATTCTTCATTTATCTTCATTTTTTACATGGGTAGTATCATTCATAGTTACCATGTAGTAAGAGTTTATTGCACTAATCTCGTTGTTTATTGATATTATTTTAGATTAGGCTTCCATTGATGAAATATTATGATCCATATCTCAAGAAAACCCATGTATTCTCATAAATATAGTTATTAATGATATATTAATTAATTGGTTACATTTTCCTAGTCTTTGGAATTTATGGTCATTAGGAAAAAAAATTATATAAATCTGAATTCGTTCCTCTTTTTAACAAAAATATGATGCCTTTTAAGAACATGTTTTCTAACAATGTGTTAATAAAATTCTTAATATTATCCTAGATTTCCAAAGAATATTTTTACTTGTGTTTATCCTATTTATATAATTTTTAAAGGAATATTATTTTTATAAAGACACTGTTCCATACTTTTTATGGTGGAAAAGGAATGTTTGGCATGTACAGACTTACCCACCACCATAACCATCATTTTCATAAATCATTATTTATAGGTTTAAGAGGTTATTTTCAAATAAAATGTTTAAATAATATTTAAAAAAATTGGTATTCCAAAGTAGTTTTAAAAGAAAAATATTTTCAAAATAGTTTTATGTTTATGAAGTTTTTAATATTATCTTCTAGTATTCATTTATATGTTTTGAAAAGTTTATTTTAAAAGAAAAAGGTTTTCAAAATAACTTAAATAATTTATTATATGTTATAAAACTTTTTTTAATGAAGCCAATTTTAATTTATTTTCAATATTTTTTATGATTAATTTTATTTTCAAAGAAAATGTTTTTCAATCATTCTTTATATGTTTTAAATAAATTATCAAATAAAATGGTTTTCAGATGTTTTTAATAATTAAGTATAAGGATTAAAAAAAATGGGATTTAAAAAAAATCAAGATTATTATATATGTTTTCAAGGAAAAATGATTTAATTTTTTCTGACATTATTTATAAATTCAAGACGTTTATTTTAAAAAAAATGGGTTTCCAAAGTTTATATGTTTTAAAAATAATTTGTCAAAGAACAAATGAAAGTTTCATCATTAAAATGTATTATACAAGTTAATTAAAAATTATATACAATCTAAGATGACATACATTGGTTTTACTGAAGCCTTTTATGGGGATATAGAACCATGTTTTCCATTCATATTATTTCTCTAAGAGGTTTATGTTTTTATGGAATTATGTTTATTAAACTAATTTATCTTTTATGGGGTATATTATTATTTAACATGTTTATATTAAATGGAAAATATGTTTATGAAGCTTATTTTTATTCACCAATTATATGTTTATGAAACCAATTTCAATCTTATGGGTATATTTTCCGGAGACCTACAATTTTTTATGGGGTATGATTTGATGAAATTATTATGAAACCTGTCTCTTTTCCACAAGTTATGATTAGATTAAACATTTATGCTACCCATTTCATTTTATAATTTATTATATAATTAATGTTTATCATATAGTGGCACACACATATGTATTTATTTATTATAAAAAGTTTTATAACTATATCTACCTATAATAAATACAGTAAATATTTATATCTTATGAGTTAATAATGGGAAACAATATAAAAGGCTTAAACTAGAAAGGGAAACCAGTGAATCCTGATAAAAAATAGTGAATAAGTGTGTCGAAGTCTACTGTTGAATGATGGTGAAATATGATCTAATATGAGAATTTGTGGAATCCTAATCCACTATATGAATATTTGGAACCCAACATCATATATGGAATGAATTGTTGATAGAGATTGTGGTGTGTCCCGTATAGTAGTTGTAGCCCCATGAAGTACCCCAATATCTTTTTGAAAATGATCCTTTACTTATAGGGAATCATGTTACATGTTTATGTATATGACACAAATTCAATGTCTTTTTTATGATCTTATGGTTCATGTTCTTGATTATTTTATTATTAATGTATTATTAAATAATTTTTTTTATTCCATGTCTCATGATTATTATATTTTTATATAGGATATGATCATCAAATTTTATGCTCATGTTCTCATAACATTATGCTCATGTTATGATTATTTATTTCCTTTATTTACCATTAATTAGTATTAGATCCCAGTCATTCCTTTGTTTCCATTCCCATGGTTATGAATAATGGTTTTAAAAATGAGTACTAAAGGGGGAGATTTTTAAGGGAGATGCTAAAGATATTTCACTAAACTAGAGGAATGTGTTCTAGGTTTATAAAGACACCAAACTATTATGGTCCTCAGGCATGCATTTTTTAAATTTTATTAATATTCATAAAAATTAAGTAATATAAATTTAGTTTAATTCTTAGGTCACTATATTAACCTTTTTTTAATTTTTTTATATGTGTGATATGTTTTGATGGAATAAAACCTTCTGGATTAGTTTTATGTTTTTCCTCACATCCTATGTTTCTATTTTGTTGAGGTATAATGGGGACATTTGTTATGATTTAATTAATAACATATTATTATAACGTCTATCTCACATAGACATAGACATTGATTATTTGTGATTCATTTTCATTTAATGGTTTTATTTCATCTCTAACAATTATTTAATTTGGATTTAATTAATTAAGTGGGAGCAAATCACGAGACATTAGAAAAAAGATGAAGAATAGATTTACAAGATGATGATGTATTTGAATATGTGGTTTTCAAATGTTATGTTGAATGATTTATAAAATTATATTAATGATAAGTACATATAAATATGATGTGGATGTTTCATCTATATTAAATTATTAAATATAGATGTTTCCATGTTTGGTAAGAATCTGACTTAGGCATGATATTTCTATCCCACTAAATGGATGCGGTTATAAGTAGTTCTAAAATGAAATTTTTTGGTTGTTCTAAATTTTATATATTTGGAAAATTCATATAAATACATAACAATTACACATATGGTCAAATAACTAACTACATGAAACATACAGTTACTTCTTTCCCATAATAGTATGATGATTTACAAAATTTCAGGTTGTAATTTGTTTATTTGGGGAAGTGTTGGGATTAATTAAAATGGATTATCATTTTTATGGGAAGTCCTATAATATCGGATTTTATATTTATGTTGGTGTTGGATATTGGAGTTTTTATAAGGGAAAATAACATATAATGAGGACTTGTAAGAAAATTAATCTACGAAGATGATGTTTCAATATATAAAAGTGTTAAAAATCATATTCATATAGATTTTAGGAAATTTTATAATTTTTTATTTTTATAGATGAAATTTTTGTTTTATTAACTGTTAAAATTAAATTTCATATATTATTGTAGTATCATAAGGATTTTTGGATCTGTGATTGATGTTTTATCTTTGATGTGAAATAATTTCAATGGAAACCTTACTTGGTGTGACATTTATAGAGAGTATGACTTTTAAAAACCCATAATATAACTAATTTTTGTGAATATCATATATGATAATTTATCTACATTGATCACATAAAATTATTTGTGTGATGAAATTATGATAAACTATAATCAGGATTATTAATGAATGTAATTAATTGTGATATATCTAAACAAGAATATTCCAATAAAAATATGTATAACCCAGATGATATAAGTGAGGTGATCTTCCTAGATCAAAGAAATTATAATGGTCCCCATTGATATCAATGGAGATTAAATTAATGAGAGAGACAATGATGATGTTGAGTTTATCATTGAATATTGATGTGCCACATCACAATGCCTATTTGAAAATATCTATGCAAATTTAACCATAGATTTTGTCCAATAATTATATGAAAATAGAGACCATGATAATTGATATTAATGTTTGATGAAAAAAATATTAAATATTAAAGAGAAATTGAAAAACATTTGACATTGTATTGAATATGTTTTTGATGTGATATATGAAACCCGAAAAACAAGGTTGGATTTCATAACTGGTTATCAAAATAATATTCAACTGATATTAACTAACTATATAATATAATATTTAAATAACTATAAAGGTAGATAATTATGTGGAATAAGAACTGATACTCCAATCTATCTAATGAAATAAAAATGAAACATTGAGCGCTGCCATATGATATTGGTGTGTCATTAAGAGGAAAAATATCACCAGTTAGAATCTATTTTGAGATCATATTTTTATATGATAACATTGTTAATGTGGAGTGTTTTTTATTATTTATTCACGATTTTAATTGGTTATTTCCATAAGTTTTATTATTTAAATCTTATAACCTTACTCAGGCACCTTTTGATAATAATAAGGGGATTGTGTATGTGTAATGATAACTTCATGTAAACCGAGATATACTCATTCTAAAGAAGGAAACCTCATTAAAAATCATGATGCGTATTTTTTTGATCATATAGTAACTTATGATAGAGGTGCTAATAAATAATGATATTGAAGTGACTTGAAATTATTATACACATTTATTCATAATCCCTTTAATGTGTTCCACCCTTCATGTGGTATAATTAAATTTCCAAAATGGAATTCTAACAATGTAGTAGATGCTTTGAGTAGGAAATATCATGACACCTTATCCATGATTAGGGATTCAAAATTATTCTATACTCATGGATTTATAAAGGATTAATCTTGAAATCAAAATGGCTGGTGATTAGTACAATATTCCAAAAATATTCCTCAATTATCCATTAATGTAATGAACAAAGAATAGTTGAATGACAATATGAAGAGAAAAAATATTGAAAATAATAATATTTTAAACATTGAAAATTATTGAGATATAAGGATTGAAACCCTGGTATAAGTCCCATTAATAATTGAATAGAATAGGAATCTTTTGGATAAATCCAGATTATCATCTATCTCTATAATTTCATTAAGAAAAAATATGATTACATACCTAAAGAAGAACATATGCTGGGATAAAATGAAGATAAAAACTATAGAGTAAATATCTCACTTTGTTTTTACGTTATAATGTTTTTGATGACTGAAAAATGTCTAAGGAGATAATGAAACTAGTACCCATAACTATTTAAAAATGGGAAACATTGCAAATTATTTCATCATAGGACTCTCCAAGACATATATGTTCCATAATTTGATTTAGTTTGTATTTTTTAGTCCCTTATCAAGGAATATACCCTATGAAGAGTTATGGTGAATGAAGTATTTTTTTGTATCATCCTTTTTTTTCAGTCATGTTATCTTTGCTTAAAGAAAAAATTTAATTATTCAATTTCATTCTCTCTTGAAAGTATAATTAATTAAATGACACAGACGATTTTACATGGTTCACCCACACTGAGATATGTTGAAGGATCTTGAAAATATTTTATTATGTGAACTAATCATAATAAAATCACACCAATTCAATATTTACATTTATGGGGTGGTCATATATAATCTCTGAGTGCACAACCAAAAATAAAATAAAATATTACTAATACCATACACTAAGGAATCACTTCTCCATATGATGTAATTTTCATCTTCAAAAAATTATGAGTGAAATATTCACTATAGATGGTGTTTCTTCTCCATCATAGTTCTATAAAACATCCAATGAGATATTGAAACTCTTTAATCACTCTCTTCATTAATGTCTGCCTTATAAAAGAGATCTACAATTCTTATTCTATCTACCTATAAATTTTGACCATTTTTCCAGAACTAAATAATAATTCCATTAAAATAGACCCATCAATGTGAATTCCCTTAAAAAAATGAATTCATTAATTTAAGGCCTTTAAAAATTAATGAAAACCCACAAACTAACTATTGGTTACAATTTCTTAAAAATGCATGAATGTTGCAGCACCTATTTTTTATATTCACAAACTCAATTGAAGAAACTAATTACATTAAGGAATCATGAGTTAAACATGGTAGTTTTTCCTCAACACACATAGTTCAATGCCCATAAATTTAATTTGTATAATTTTCTTAATAGGAAAACATCCTCCTAATTATTACCTATATTGTTCCTAGACATGATCATTGTGTCACTCTCTATGTTTCTTAGATGGATTCCTAGTCGACCGCGCCCATAGGCAGACCTACATAGGACATTCCCATTTTACACAGGGGGCATCCAAGATAAAAACGTGAACTAATATAAGTATATACACCGAATTTAGCTGTAAAAATCATCAAAATGTAATAGACTAATTCACCACATTAGGATTTATGTCATATAATAACTTCTCAAAATATTTAAAAAAGACTCTCAAATGATCAATTATTTATGAAACATGAACATATAAGAAATCATCCCCTATTATAATTCCAAAAAATCCCAAAAGGCCTTCGTTACTGACAATCTCTCCCTTTGGATTTTCCAGCATCTCTTTAATAAAACAATATGAAATTAATATATTTAATAACAATATTTTAATCATCAAAATTTTAGAGTCTTGAATAAATGACTCAATAATAACCAAATATTAGAGCATAAGATATATGAATGATGTGAAGAATAATATTTCAATGAAGGTATTAAAATAATATCTTACATTGAATCCATGATCATCGACACACAATGTTTCTTATGAAAATATACCTTGAATATATGAATAATAGCACACCAACTAAAAAATATCACCCCTTGATCCAACATGATACACTATCCCCCTTTTAAAAATTTTTATTGAATTTATACACGGAGATATCACTCCCTATTTTTCAAAAAACATAATTAGTTCACTACTCAGAATTGTCACAAAGAGTTTTATAGATTCAACAATTAAATGTAGATGAGTTATATACCATTCTCATAATATTAAATCCATAAGAGTAATGGTAACTTTTCATGATCCATCTAGAGAGTTTGGTTATGTTTTAATCCAAGATGCAATTAATACTTCTAAAATTACACTTTTGGTACTAAAATTTTCAATATATCAAACATTATCTCATGATATGAGACATACTCTAATTTAACTATATTTTTATAAAATTTATACTCAATAAAATGATAATTAATATTGATATGATTTTTTCTCAAATGATGTATGCATCTTTATATATTTTATAGTACATGTGTTTTCACACATTATTGTAATTTTATAATCAACATTAACTCCAACATCTAATAGTTTTTTTCCATCCAAATTAATCTACAACATTCTTACGCTACTATAATAGACCAATCCTTTTAAATTTATTAATGATATATTGTCTCGAATATTGAGGAACCATGAAATGAAATAATATCTATGATGGAATACAGTTATATAGATTTATTTTCATTTTTCATCTGAAACCACATATTCCATATTAAAATATTCCAACAACTACATCCATGAATTTATATATTAAAAAAATACATATTCCACTGTATGGTATATATTGTAATGTATCATTTTCACACCAATATTGTGAATATCATTATGTTAATATTAATATTTTTAGGGTGATATTTGAAAAAAACATAGTCAATTGGCAGTCATATAGTGTAAAATTATAAACATTTTTCTATAATTTCTGACACCGAACTCTTTTCCTTATTCAACTTTTTATTAATTTTTCTAGACTCATCCATATTTTCCATAGGTCATGAATATTAATTTAGTAATTTTTAATCACCACCATGATATATTTTTATTTTAGATAAATAGATCACATACTTTCTTTTAGTCATTTGTAATATGATGAGAAAATTACCATTCACCAGTATGAGACATATCAAATTCTCACTTCAGAAGTTATGAAAATTTCTCACACTAAATTTCATGAGAGACTTATATTAAAATATCATAAACATAAAAAATTAGTATAATCCATTAATCCATTTCAATCTTGATATAGATTATGTGATCGACCCATCCACTTTGAATTCCATACCTGTTTAGATATTGGTCTTGCAATGTGTACCACGTTATTATTTCATGATTGATCCAATGAAATGCCTTATTCAACAAAAATACATTATTTTTATTATAATAAATGAGAAATCAATCTAGTTACTCTATGTAAACCTATTATTGAAGTAACACATTTAGAAAGAATAATTTGACATCACTTCAGTACATTTTGAATCCATTATTTTCTACTATTTCCTAGAAAAATTATATTGTTTCATGTCATTACATTAGTGAGAATGTTTCATACATATCAATTTTTATTTCCCTTTAAAAACCAATCATTCATTTTTTATTGAAAATTTTATAACTTTATGGAATTTATTTCGGAAGATATATTTTTCCAGATGATGTTTTAATCTTATGTCCTCTGAAAGACTTCCCCTATCTTATAATTGTTTTTGTTTTTTCAAGATCTACATGCATGTCCAAGACCCCAAAATCACCCATTCTATCTTCATAAAATTATATTAGTCCAAATACAGATAAAATTGAAAGAAGCTATTATTTTTTACCCTTTATTTGTAAATAGGGGAACAATGATCTTTGCTAATATTATTTTTAGAATTTTCTCCCATATTGATCATTTTATTGAACTTATTATTCCAGTTTATTATCATTAATAGAGTTTTCAATGATTTATCTTTAACCCAAATAACTCCTTCCTAATATAAAAAATTATTTATTGATTTAATATTAAAACATATATTATTAATATTCAACATTCTCACCGTAATTTAATATATATTCAATGTTCATCGTCACCTAATCATTATCAAATACAAAAAAATAATTATTACATTAAATAAATGCTTAAATTAATTATTGAAAATGTAGTATAATCTATGATTTTATAAATATAAAATAAATAATCCTTCTTTACCACAAGCACCAAGAATCCTATTATTTTCATTATTGAGAATAAAAAAATAATTACAAACACCATTAATTCTTTATTTGTATGAATATTTCCATACTATATTTCATATGTTATTTTTTATTTTTAGTAAATAGTATAGAAATGAGGAATGTTTATACCATCACATGTACTACGTCTTTCAAATATTTCATTAGTAATTCTTTATCAATAGGCATAGTCCGAGACATGTTTTCTATAATTTTATTATTTCATTAAAATACATCCTTAAACATAGGGGTTAAAACCATTAATAATGGTAATTAATCCCAATATCCTCAAAATATTAGTTCACATGGATATTTTTTAAATCCATTCTTTGTCAATGAGAAACAATTGAATTTTTAGAGCAATGAACACTTTCTACAATCATATATATCTCGTGATATAATTAAACACTTTAGATTTGAGAGAAATAACCATAAGGCATGAAATTGTACTAAAATATCAATCAAAAAATAAATTATACAGATTTTTACTGAACACTATATGTGTAATTATCCCACAAACATCTACATTCATTATCATATTCTTGATGACTACAATTTCTTTTCCTTATTTGTATTTAAAATAATATTTCAATATTGATAAGAAAAACATGTTTAAGTGTGATAATTTATAATATAATGGATGTCCCAAAATTAATTATAAATAACTAAATTTTCTTTGGATTTTTTTTCTCATGTGTAAAATTCATTTTTACTATGACCTATTTTGTCTTCCATGAACATCACACACCATATCCCATCACCAATAAAATAAAAATCCAGTTTTTATAAATTTACATATTGAAATACTGAATCATATCATTGTATAAGTATGTATACCATATTTTAAACTCTATAAAATTTAATTAGTCATATAATTATCTAATATTAAGAATATTTTGTTTGAGGTATTCAACCAAGATCATATATGTTCACCTGATATCTTTTAGACTAACATTAGTCTTCCAAGATCCAATGTCCATGGGCCGCTCATCATTTATAAAATGAAAAAACGAAATCATTATTATATTTTATACCCATGATGGATTCATAATCTATCATCAGATGATATTTAGATATGATATGAAAAAAAACAGGATTTCCATTAATCGTAAAGCAATCTTACAAATATTATCATTCTAATATTTTCTTTCTCCACCTAATACTTTTACCGAACAATTTTTTATAAAGAATAATCTTACAGTTCATTTTAATCCAATGAGTCTTATTCATCATTAAAAATTGGTAATCTAAATTAAAATTATTATTTGTTATATTTTAATTCCAACTATTTTTTTCACTCTTATAAGATTCAACTAGTATCATATTCATTACTCATGACGTAGAATATATATATTTTTTTTTTCAGAAAACCATAATAAAAATACAATAAAATTTAAAATAATAGAATAAATTAGATATCCTACTCACTCATTTTGGGAGTCTTTTTCTCATAGAGATCTCCGAGATATGGTACACTCATATAAGATGTTTTCATTATTCCCTAATAGATCCATTTTTTACATGGAATATTATCCTCAATATTAATTACATTAAATGTATCCTGCTGAGTGAATTGGATATCCACATTCCCTATAGGTGTGTTTTTTCAAGGATTATTATAAAGGATGGTTGTCATATTTATGGAATTATGTTATGAAATAAATATTTAGTTGTCTTTGAAGCATTGAATTTGTGAAATTGGAATATTTTCCTCAATGAAATACATATAGAAAATTATATCCATTACCAATGGAACATTAATTATGAAACATGTTACAATTAAAGGTGTGGGAAACCTTTCCTGACCTTCAAAAAATATCAATTCATTAATAATTATATGATCATATCAATTCTCCCATATTTTCTATCACTAATTTATACAACCAATTAAAAATTTTACATTTATCATTATATTTGAGTAGTAATTCAACAAAATTATTTTAACTTCATGAATTTATAGATATTAGAATTTCAATTTAAGGAATTAATTATAATATATCTTCCTCCTATTGATGCATATAGTGTTTAGATTCATGAACAATTGCACTCTCTATTTTATATCATGGACCTTCAAATATAAATTTCATTATGTTATACCTCATGATAGACCTAAATATCATCTCATCCAAAAAAACCATGCCCAAAAACACTATCATGTAATTTTAATGGATATTATTCTACCTTTATTAACATCATTGAAATATTGAAACTCTTAAAATTCACTTTCATCAGATTTCAATTACACTTTTGAAGGTATTTTATTCGTTTTTAATATACATTTATTTCCCTTAAAATCTTCCTATTAATAATTTTGAAATTTCAAGGGATGTTTTGATGCATGATTTCACAATTTCCCAAATTTTAAACAATAAAGTTAAAACATACCTTTAGACATTCTTTTTTCCTCTTATAAGACAATAGGAATAAAGAGACATCATCTCATCAGTTTATTCTTCTAATGAAATATCATTAATCATGACTTTCTATTTTAAGTGGGTTACCTATACCCAAATCTTCTATGTAATATAATTATAATTACATGAATATATTTGAATATATATACATGTTTTTAAATTACCATGGTAGTGTTAATAATCTTTATAACATTATATTAATATTAATTCCCTTATTACATATCATATAAATATGTTTTAATATTGACCAAGATATTATGATAATATATAGATAAGATGAAATTAATCATTAATATATGTCCCATGGCCCAGATAAAGTATACTAATAGGAAACAAAAGATGTGAGGCCATAAATAGCTTAGATCTAATAAGGATTGATAGATCTACTCATGATGTTCATAATTGGTGATCTTGTGTAGATTAAAATATGAGTATTGACCCACAAATAAGAACAAAAAATATTTTAGGTTTCATTAGATGATCCTATATTTGAACAAATGTAATTATCTCTAAAATGGTATTTTTATCTATTTATAAAATTTAATTATATACATTGATTCAAGATGAAATCTATGTAATTTATTTCATAATAAGGTATCTTGTGTTGGGTGTGTAATTTATAGTGTGACATTGATTTAGTAATCAAGATTGAATTTGATACTTCCAAAAGGACGTGATAGCTTATAACTAGTTGAATTAAATGGTAGTATATTAACATAACCAATGACTATTGTAGTAGATGGTATGTTCATGATGTTAGGCCAATCAATAATAAACAAATAACAGATGATGAAAAAATTCATCTTTATTTATGATATATCATACAAAAAATATATTATATAACACAGTGTGTGTACATTGGGTATGTTTTCATTGATTTGAAATTTTCTTATCACTTTAAAGGCCTTGATGGATTTATAAACTCTAATCATGGTCTGTGAATAGTATTCAATTCTATCATGATAATGTATTGAAGGGTCACAAACATATCGTATTCAATAGTATTCTCTATTTTGATAAATATGAGTATAGTAAATAGTGGGAGTCAATATATGTTCTGATAGATGTTTAAGATTAATCAATTTAAAATGAATGAAAAAACACATTATTTTATGAATATATAATAATTATAGTTGATTTAATTAAGAAAAATTATACACAATCTATTAAGTGAATATATGTAAAAATACTATACAAATGAATATTATTTTAATATTCATGCTTATTTAAATATTTTTGAGAATTATGATTCAATTTAAAGAATCACCGTTATGAAATAAAATATAAATAATATTTTACATGTTTGGGATAAAATATTAATTACATTAATGACATAGAAAATTTGTAATAACATGTCACTTTTAAATTATTTAGAATGTTTTATTTATATGGGATCTGGGGAACCCATTATATGTATTTAAAATTCATTATATATGAAATAGGGATCATATTTCTATGGGATTTTTTATCTATTACAATTTGAGAGATCCTCCCTCCTATATCCAGCAACGTAGAGAGATAATATCCCATTCAATATTATGATTGTAAACATCCTATTAATATTGAAGAAACGTGATCATGCAGATTTTCAGGATGTTTAAATCTTTGTTTGACCTCAGTACCGACACTGGGATTTTGATGATTGATGTGCTTGTGGATTCATGATATGGGTGTGAATGATAAAGATGGATTCCAAAATAAAATCATTGGGATGTTTTCAACAAGCTATTGATGATATAACCCTAAATTTGACTTGGGTAACTATTGATTTTTTATTTATTATTAAATAAATTCAAGTGATATCATCAGGCATTTACCAAGGCTTGGATCGTTGGTATTGATATAGTTACATTTATATGGTGATAAAAAATTTTAAATCCTCATCCCATTTTCTTCAACAATGTTCCCCATTATAGACAAATCATTATCCAAGAGATCGCATAAATTTTATAAGCAATGAAAAATTATATTTTCTATAAATTTATGTATAAGGATTCCTTTCTATCCCAATGAAATATTCCAGTTATTGAACCGATATCTGGTAAGCAAGTTACCACTATCAGAACAATTAATTTAGATCAAAACATGGTTATAAAATTTTAGGAACATATTATTATATATGATAAATTTATTTTGAGGCGGTGTATTGATGAGATTTATAGTGAAATACTTTTTTCTATCGATGTTTGGGACATAATTATGATGTTCAAAACTATACTAATATATAGTTCATTCATGGGTGGTTGTTCACATGACATTCCAAAAAAATGGGTAGATCAAAATTAGTCATTCAAATCCTAAAAGAATTGAAATTTCAATAAAAAATTAAATGGGTAATCACTTATGATAGCTATCAGTTGAAGAATACAAAAAAGACATAATCTTATAAAGGGTATCTTACACTAGAAGCCGGTTAAAAAAATATTAAAAATGGAGGAGGGTCTCCCCTCACCACAACCAACTACAATGCATGTCACCAAAATTATAGGACTCATAGCCACTTCAAATATGTATGAATGGAAATTACCCAACCACACAATAGTTTTTAGACAAACCACCATACATCTCTGAGTGTTTCTAACTGCCACCATGGCTTACCCCATGCTTTCACTCTCAACTCTTCTATGTAGTATCCTCCTCGAAGACACCACTCGCGCACCATCCATGTTGTCTATGACCTCCCTGGGATAAATCTCTTTTAGTGGTCACCCAAAAAATTGATTCCTCTGATGTCCTCATTCACTAAAAGATCCCCTTCAACAACAAACTACCTCACATAACCCCCAGGGTGGACTCCTAACCTACGTCCTCATATGGATTGGGTGACCTGACCTGGAATTGACTAGGCTAGGTTCTTCTTAACCCTCAATGAGCATGGGTATGTCATAACCAACCTTGAATAGGCTAGGATGTGATGTTCTTAACCTAAACATCACTATTTGGGATCAGAATATCTTAATCAATTTTGGGGGCATGGTAAAAAAATAATATGTTGAAAAAAAATTGATTAAAAATAAAAATTAATTCAATATTTTAAAATTATATTAATTTTTTGACTAAAATAAATTTAAATATATTTACACATGAAATAAATTATTTGAATTAAAGTAATCTGTTTAATTCATTTAAATTCCCCCAAAATAAATTTAGCTCATGTTTAATTTGTTATTGCATTTGTGGATTACTTACAAACTAGTCTTGAAAATTGAATGACCATTTTTTATCTTCTTTTTATATTATTTAATTAATTATTAAAATTATTTTTAGTGAATTAAATAGATATATTTTTGATGTTCTACACATTTTATTTCATAATTTATTATTCAATAGGGAATTTTCTCCCATTTGTATAATTATATATGTATTTTGCACTTCCGGATATCGCCTTTTCATTGTGTGTGTATTTAGGTATTATTAAGATTACATTATAATATGTGGACCAAACTGAGATGAGTGGGTATTATCAATGAGATAATGAAACATTGGATTTGGGTGTGTGCTTTAATGCAATCTAGACTTGACTCAGATATTTTACACCTATGGTCATAGTTGATCCATTGAGTTTTAATTTATCTTCAATTAAAAATTATCATTATGAGCCATGTAGTTTATTTAGTTTATGAATTATTTATTATTTTATGAATATGCATGTTTTTGGGAAAATTCCAAATTAAAAATATTTCATATATGAAAACCAATAAATATGAGATGATTATTTTCTATTAATGGATTGTTCAGTATTGAGTGTGAACAGATATGATAAAAATATATAATATAATACTATTAAATTAATTGAAAAATAATAAAAACCCTTAATGTAATATTAAGTCCAAATTACTTCCCTCACATACATTTGAACAAATACAGTTTTATGAGGTTCTTGTAAACCATTGTTGAGGGTGTCTCTTTCTACTGGGTAGATCTTAGGAAATTGATAGGTTGAATTAACTAAATGTGGAAGGAAATATGTATCCCTTGATAGATTGTTCCCACATTAAAGTCAAATTTTTGAGAGAATCATGGTAAATATTTCTAGAAGTTATGAATTGGCTCAACAGTTCATGGAGTTCTGAGTTAATGGGGTTGGCTAGTTTAGTGCCTACCTTCAAAATCTTTGGGTAGTAGTGTAGCCATATCATATATTATGAAGAATGTTTTTAGGGATATGTTTTCTTAGAATACTAAAGTTAATGTGTATTCAAATTCTAGTTGTGATGGTAACTATAGTTCTATAAAAAAAATTGGGAGACAATTAATGAATGTATTAAAAATGATGTTTAAATTGATAATCATGATAAAATATTAAATACTAAATTTTTATTTTGTATATAAAATGGGAATCAATACCAATATTACATTATCATTTTGATTAATTATTGAGAAATAATATATCCTTACCAACCATATTATCTGGTATTTGTACATTTATTTCTCCTAGTAGGACACCAAGAAAAGAAGATTTCTATACTGGATTTGTCAATTCTTGTTCAGCTTCATATGGAATAAGGAATGGTACATAAAGAAAAATATAATAAGCAGGTAGATGATTCACTAGATGTATAGTGTACCATTTTGTCATCGATTTCCTATCCACAATTTTAATTAGTGATGACGATGATGCCTACATGATTCTAATTCATGACCAAGAGATATATTAAGATAGAGAATGAAAATAAAGATATGAGATACCAACTAAACAATATAGGTGAAATATAAAAAAATATAATAAAGTAGAAACTCTTGTACTCAAGATTCTATGGAATATTACGAGACATGAATTTTTTGTGTTCAACATAAACCAACAAATAACGATTAATCTCTTTATTACTCATTTGCATACCTGATTATCATATTTTGTTATTAATAAGAACTTGAATCACATGAAAAAGTAATTCCAAAATATATTTTCTTGAGTTATAAATGTTGATAAGGATATATACAATAATAATTAATTATTCATTATATTTAATGGGAGGGGAAATGGATAGGATAAGGGATATAAGGCTAATCCCAAGATGAAGACACCAATAAACCATCCTTCCAAAACTCCAAATATAAAAAGAGAGGGAAATGAGTAGGAGGTTGTATTATTTTCATGTGGAAAATAATTGGACTATAAAATTAATTTCAAGGGTGGAAATTGTTTGTAAAGAGACACTTGTAATTTATTTATTTTTAATTTAATGGAATATTTCATTATCCCTAATTTTGGTGTCAAATATATCATGTGGCTCAAAAATTATATTTAATATATATGAATAATATAGATTGCAAATGATTTAAAAGGGTGAGGTAGATCATAGAGATGCAAATAGTGCCACACTGGAATCCATGGAAGTGGGATACTATAATCAAACAATAGCTAGGGGTATCATTCTTGTATTAAATAAATTTTATTATTTTCTATTAGTTACTATAAATATAATTTCAGTGTTGAGTTTGTATAACAAGTGATTTTATTTCATGTTTGGAAATAAATTTTATCTATTTTATAAGGAAACCATATGTTATGGACTTCTAAATCATAAAAATATATTGTATAAACCTAGACATGAAATCCCTCTAATTTCAACCAACGAAAAAACTAGTGAAAATGACTCATACAACACCCAACTATGGGACATCAATATTTTTAAATTAAATTAAGAATATTTAAAAAAAATATATCATGAAAGGTATTTAGACTCTATTTGGTTAAAACCCATGTATGTATGTCACTATTGATTAAATAGGGAAATGACCAAATCACCCATCACTAGGAATGGATTAAAGTCTATAGAATTAGATTAATTGAATCATAATTATATATGTTTTATATTTACAATAGAGTAAATGGGATAAATGTTACACTTTATTACTTTTTCTATTGACTATGGTAGGTATGTCTAAATCTACTTCAGGATATATAAGTTAGAATCGATTTTGATTATTAAGGAATACCAAAATTAAATAGAAAACTAGATTTCTAATAATATTATGGTGACATATACTGAGGAGGATAATATCTTAAAATGGATTTCATTGTTCACATGAAGGATTATGGGATAGTATCCCAACTAATTCCTCCTTATATACCTCAATGTAATGGGGCTAGTGAAAGGATGAATTCAAAAATTCATGACATGGTTAGATTAATGATGAGTTTTGTATTTATATTATTATCTTTTAGGGGATAAATATTGTATACAATGATTTATACACTTTACCAAGTACCAAATAATGCTAAAAATGGAATTACATTTGATTTTAGGATTAAAAATAAACCCAGTATGTCACACATAAATTTATGGGGATGTAGGGTTTTTTCAAAACAATACCAAGTAACACATTCAAATATAAAATCATTAATTTTTTCCGTATAGATTATACTATATAGACATAAGAATATTACATATATAACACTTCATATTAAAAATTTATTGTTTGTAAACATGACATATTTATAAAAAGGGAACATGTATCTAATGGAAATATTGGGTGAAATATAGAGTTTGATTATTTATATTCTTCAGGTGAAAAAGAGTTGGTACAAGAATAATATCCATAAGATACATTAGGATATGAAGTAGTTCCCATGAAATATGTACTACGTTGGTATACACAAGCGTTTAGGGAAATTGAACGATATGTTGTTTTATCACAATGTCAGGAGACACATTAGTCCCCGGGAATGATGAATCTCCAACTTATGAGGATGTAGAAAAATTAAATGATGTTTCTAAATAGAAATATTAAATGTATTATTAGTTGGAGTCCTTTTACCTTAACCATGTTTTGAATTCAGTCGAACCTCCAACTGATGGAAAACCAACTGAGTACAAATTTCTATTCCATATAAAATATGAAATTGATGGTAATGAAAATACCTATAAAGAATGACTGGTTGAAAATGGTTTTAGGATATTTCAGGGTATATACTATGATAAAAAATTCTCTCTAGTAGCGTTGTTGAAACCAAACAGATTATTAACTGAAATTTAATCCTTCAATGATTAACAATTTTTGAAGTTTATGCCAAAAACACTTTTCTATATGGAATATTTGCTGAAGATGCATATCTCACTAAACCCAAAATTCTTATTATGTAAAAAATCAGTAATAATGTATTAAAACATTATAGATACACTAAAATGTTCATGAAGATATAATGATCTTGGGTGGTTCATTTTTTTGATTCCATTAGAGAAATTAGTTTTAGTAAGAAAAAAAGAAAACCATGTCTCTATATGAAGGTTAGTTGAAATTCCTTTGTTTTTATAGTGTTATATATTTATGACAAATTAATTATTGGAATCAATGTAAAAGTATTAATGATAGTTTAAACATTGTTAAATTAATTCTTCTCCATGGGAGACTTAAGTGATGTAATCAACATCATACGGATCAAGATCCATCAAGATAGATCATATAGGATGCTTCGGCTAAGTCAAAGTACGTATATTGAAAAGGTACAATATGGGACATTCCATGATACATTTGTTTCCAATTTCACATTTTATCAATCCCTCTAATAAAATTTTTCCAAAAATGGAGGAGTTTGAAAAAAAGAGTAGAATAAAAAATGCATCAATAATGCAATCAATCATGTATGTCGTGATATTTACATGTTTTCATGTATCATTTTCTCTACAAATAATTAGAATACTTCAAGATAATCCAGGATATCATTATTGGGAGGCTTTAAAAACTACATGTACATACTTGAGACATTTAAAGGATATGTTCATAATATATATAGGATATGATGTACGAGTAGTAGGCGATACACTGATTATATTTTCTTGAATGATCATGATGATTTGAAATCACTTTTAAACTATGTAATTCATTTAAATGGCAGTTTAGGGATATGGATAAGCACAATATATTTTGTGGTCATAGAATCTATTTTAGATATGGAGTATATCCCTACTTTTAATGTAATTATGTAGGTTATCAGGATACACGTCACTGCCTTAGAAATTGGTGTTGAGACTAAATGTGATGACCATATAGTAGTTTATTATGATAATATAATAGTGGTGGTTATTTCAAACGAGCCATAGTCATAGGAGAGAAAAATAATATACTTCATAAGTTTCATCACTTAAGGGATTTTATTCGAATTGGAGAAGTAGAAATTAGAAGAGTATCCACAGATGATAACTTTATTGATCCCTTGAATAAAGTCATATATTTGTATATATATTATTATAATGTGACAGATACAAGGTTAATACAAGTTATTAGTTAGATTTAGTGCTAGTGAGAGTATTGTATGTGGTCTCCCTAGACCCAACTAATGTATATTCATGGAATACCACATCATTTGTTAAAATTTATATATATACACACATATATACACACAAAAATATATTTCCCATACCATGATAGTGTTCATACATAAAATATAACAATATTTACGATTTTTTCCATAGATTACACATCATATCAAATTTTTATAACAGTTCTAGTATATAATAAGAACCTAAAGATACCACGATATTAATCTTAATCACATTTCCTAGAGTCCAGATAAAACATACTAATATGACATAGTTAATGTAAGACCGTTGGTTTTTGGAGGACTATAAATAAGGAAATATCATCAAATTAAGTTCACACTAGTTGATATAGGGAAAATGAGATCCTGAGAACTGATAAGACAATATGAACACAACAAGTTTTTGGTGCCATTGGTAGTTCCTATACACAAACACATATAATTTTATTCTTACCGTATATTATTATTACAATATTATATTTTATTATATAATTTTAAATAATATAAAAATAATGGAATTTTTTTAATATTTAGGTAGTGTTCATTGGGTGTGTCGTTGGTAGTACACATTTATTTAATAATCAAAATAAAATTGTTACATCTGAAAGGAAGTAATGTATTGGTCATATTTGATCAAGATGATAACACCTTCACTAAATCAATATAAATTTTATAAAAAGGTAATTACATGTAGTTAGGTCAATGAATAATAAATATTTAATAGATTATGACCCAATGTTTGAATCCTATATAATTACATATTTCACCACCAAGAAATTATGTTACCTCATGTGTGTTTGTTGTAATATTTTCATTACTATAAATCGTCCTTATCTCTTTAAGGGCCTTGATGGGTTTCTATACACCACTACAATAATATGAATAATATTTATTACTATTATGATAAGTGTATAAAGGGTTACAAATATAGAATATTTATGATTTTTTCCAATTTTGATGAATAATAGTATAGGACATAGAAGACCCCAACACGTGGACCAAGACATATATGAGAATAATTAATCATTATTTAATAAGTAAATTAATTATTATTCTTGTATAGAAAAAGTATATTTGAATTGACTTGTTAACATTTTTAAAAATGTATTAAATGAAAAATTGGAAAATTCAATATAAATGGATATTATTTTAATTTTTAAGATTTATTTAATATTTTTAGGAATTGTTAATCATGTTAGTGATTATATATTATCCGGTAATATGGTTATTATATAATGTAATTATGTGATATTATATTAATGATATTTACGACACAATTAATTGTCTATAATGTTTCATTTATGGCTTATTTAGTGGGTGTTATTTATATAGGGTAACAGGATCCTTTCTTGGTATTTAACCCCCACTATATAAGTAAGAAGGAAGACATTTCCAATGTCATATTCGTTAAAATGAGTTTAAGAGAACCTATCTAATCTATCAAACATACTAGAGATATAATATTATATTTAAGATTTCAATCTTTGATCTCATTTTAAGATTAAATGAAAGAGTTGGTGGTGACTAATGGACATTGAAGGCTTCATCAGACCACTGAACCAACACCCAATGTTTACAAAATGACATCCCCAAGGACTCTTTATGCATGTGTAGATAATATGAAAAGATTTTACCTCATATCATTTATGAAAAGATAATTTGTGATGAGTTTTTAATGATAAGAACATCAGTTAAAAAATTGAACCATTCATTTAATTTATTTTTTTAAATAAATTCATGTGATTTCCTCAGAGACATATAGAGTCTACAATCACTAAATTTTATGTATTTATTTGAATCCTATGATGAATATTTTTAAATCACTTTCACTAAATCATCCTATGTGAACCCCGATACCAAAAACTTCATCGTAGTACTAGAAGACACTTCATTGGATTTTTCATTCCCCATAGTCTTATTGTCTTTATTTCCCATCATATATGGAATGATAGTTTTATGCATACTACCCAGAGAGATTTCCATTGGGACATTTTTATTCAGAACTGACACCTTTTGATTGAAATGAGAATTAATTATTCTTATGAATCTCATTAAATGTTTCTCATCATTGGTGTCCTCAATAAGAACACACATGACTTTAATAATAACATTTTTTCTATTGAACACATAGTCAACTAATTAAAATGTCTTCATTAACCTTTTAAAAATACTTAATATATATTCATAAGATTTTCTAACATAATGTGAAAATTTTTATAGGAAATTATCTTTTTTAAATGGGAATAACTAGTGGTATTCTTAAGGAATTAATTTAATATGCATCGGCATACAATTTTCTAAAATCATGAAGTGATAAATCACAACATCCCAATATTATTGAAAAAAAATCCATGGAACCCCCAAAATAATTGACTCCAAAATATTATAAATAGTTTTTCCTACATCAATTTTGTAATATAAAACTATTTCCTTTAAGGATAATATTTTAGTAATGGATGAGAATTGTCTCTATGCATTCAAGGGATACAAATAGATATAAATTATCCCCAAAACTATCCCATTGATACAACTTATTAATCCATTATCAACCCTAATAGGTGAGTGGATCACTGTGTTTCAGTATGATCCTTGTATTTTGATTTTGTTCTCTCAATTTGAGGGACACTTCAATCTCCCCCTTTATTTTTCTCAAGAGAAAATAAATCAGTATAATAAAGTTATTATTTTTTGGTTAAACCACTATAGTACACATCCAATGATCATTCAATGAATTTTTAATGTTCAAAAATCACAATATAAGAAGATTACTTCAAATTTTAAAAGTTAGGTGTGATCACATTGGCCATACTAGTTCACTCTAATAAATAATTTGAAAGTTGAATACTGTCATAAACTAGGCAACTGACTAATCCTCATGATAAAATATATTTACACAAAACATGATAGTAAAAATATTTTATATATATGGTGTTTCTAAATAATAACATTTTTATCAAACATTCCTTGAGATATTGGAACTCACGGATCATCATTTTCTTCAAATTAACTTTCCTATAAGAGATATGTAATTTCTCTCTTATCTACCACTACATTCTAGTAATTTTTATTCCTATATCAGATATCTCTTTAGTTTCTCTCTTAAATGTGAATTCTCTCCCTCAAAATGAATTCCTGAATTTAATTCCTTCCAACACTAACAAAAACCCACATAATAGATGATGGTTACAACTACAATAAATTCATTGAAATTTTGACCCTTATTTTCCAATTTTTCTAACTCAAATTCTAAAACAGTTTGAAACTTTACATGATGAAGGGCCTGTAGATATTTTCCCACTGCACACCATATAATACTTTTTAATATTTCTTCTACAAGAAATTTTAATCTATAGTACTTCCTCTGAACCATGAACAATATAGATATGTGATGGATCATATAGGTAGATTAAGGGTGAGGTGTGGGTTGGTGAATAAGTGTAGCTAATATTTAATGACATTACAATTAATTTTTCAATTATACTCCCTTAATTTAAAACCTATTCACTATTTATATGGAATTTATAAGATATTCACTATCAAAAATCACATACATATGGAATGTCGATAACAAATGAGGTAAAAAAATATATAGATTTTTAAATGGTTCACCCTATTTATGGAATCCAATTCCTTGTTATAATCCACCTATAGTGGTTTCAAATATTTTCATATCACTCTAATTTTTAGTTCCTACATGTTTAGTGCATTTAACACATGATTTTAGAATGGTGAAATACAATTCACATAAAGGATGAATAGTTTTTTAGAGTGGTACCACCTTTCCTTCAATTGAGTTATTTATACTATCACCTCCAATTATTAATGTAAAATATTAATAAACTTATAAATAATATATCTCATTCGGATCAATGATATAACTATATAAATTTGAATAATTTCATCTTCCTCATACAATAGATGATCAATAAATGGAATAAAATTAAAGGTATTACATATAATTCAGTCTTATTATATCATCTCACATACATAATGATCAGTGATTGCTTATTAAAGAATAATCCATACTCTCTTCTACCTCAAATTGTGAAATTCTCATGAAGATATACTTTCTATTAATTATTTTTCTTGAAATCAATAATATGTTTCCATGTGATGCACACAATTTCAATAGTATTATTTTATGTTATAAAACACATAGCCATTATCAAATTATACATATTTTATTCTTAACTAAAATCTATATTCATTATATATAAAAAATTATTATTATTTTATATTTATCTCAATTTTAGTAAATGATTTTAATTCTACAATATTTAAATGAAAATAGTTTAGAAATATTATTATTCTTATAAAATTTTCCTACAAAAATGTTTATGTTTTTCAATGCTTACACATAGAGCACATGGTGTTCATGAATTCCATGAAATGATTGACTTTTTATGCATCATGAAAGTAACAACTATAGGATATCTTCTCCTCGTGTTCACTATCTTTTTTGTAACCTAGAAGAAATATAAATTAACTGACTTCTTCAAGAATAATGCCTTCATTTTATCTCACTTTTGATTGACATAAAAAGTTATGCTGTGTCTCAAACTATTTCATGTAAAAAATATACATGAATATGTATCCCACAAGTTATTCCTCACAAATAAAATATGGCATTGTGGAACTATATTTTTCAAAGGAACCAATTCTGATATTATTCTTATCATCCATGTTGTTTCACAGATGCAAATGCGAAATCATAAAACTAGTTCTTAAAATTTATGATTATTTGATAAACTTAATTCCAAGAAATGCACAATGATTCATGAAATCTTAAAATGATTAAATGAATCTAATCTCCTTCTTATAGCGATGTACGTCTCATGGGAGTTTTTTTTCTTCAAATAACTTAGTAGGATCATGGATTTTACTACAATTTATAAAAAAGGATGGATCATATATATTTTATAAAAATATAACTCTCGATGATGAATTACAACAGATATAACTATTGAAATTTCCTTGATATTTATTGAAGATATGAAAATGAATATTCTATAATAATAATTTCGTGTTAATAAATAATATAATTTTATGAAAAATATTTCATATTCAACAATGAATTTGAATGCTTGAAAATTTCAGCATAATTGAAATCCATTTTTCGTTCACATGATACTGAAATTCCTTGAGTCTTTACATATCTAACTACCTATCTCTCTAAATAATCTTAATGTTCTAGTGATGATAAACACCTAAATCATTGTTACCTCCACCATGCTTATAGATTCCTGAATATTCCACTATAATATTCATATTTATCTCAACAGAAGTATGCCATTTTTCATACTAGTATATTCCTAAAAAGTGTAGCATGCATGTTTATAGATATATATTTATAATTATAGTAATAATGATTATTTTTAAAAACATAATGTTAATTGGGGGTGGAAAAAAATCATGCTTCATATTCAATATAATGTTTTTGGAGTGATAATGATGATGGATATGTGTAGTCTAAAGCAGTGTTAGAATAGTTGAGATCCGACGGCACACATTATGTGGGTATGTATTTTAATTTATAAAACATTATGTGTGTTTTTAAAATTAAAAAAAATTGTTTTCACTTCAGTGATTCACTATATAAAATATCCCATTCTTTCTTCTTTATCGATCCAAATCCTAGGCTATACACTCGAAACATTGATCAAATAGTGATTTACTATTTTATTTAACCCTTACACAACTATATTAAACTAGTTTTTATTGAAAATTATATAAATAATAAATTTCCCAAATCACATTTTATTCAATTATTGATTTTTTAGCATTGATATAAACATTCAATTTCAATTGTTTTGATGATTATATTTTAGGAGGAAGTGATTTAGAAGACCATATATAATATAAAAGGAAAATGGGTCAAACTTCAAGGAAGACGAATGAAATATGTCCATAGTTTTATATATTCAAAGAAATTAGTGAATCCAATATGGATATGATTTTATGAAAAGTTCAAAAAATTTGTGGAATACGTGACATCACAACCCACCAAATACCAATTCATCAATATGGTGGTCCAACCAGACTGAACTCACAGGGGAAATGAATATACTAGATGTAAAACGTTTGGTTTGGTAGTTTGGAATTATCTCATATTATATTGGTAAAATAGACCCCAATGGATACATTGTAATAGTATAAAGGCCTTCAAAAAACTCTGCTATTTTTCCAATGTAGAGATAAGTAATTTTACGAGTCTGAAACCAAGACACAATAGGTATCTTGAAATATAGGTTCCTGAAACCACCTCTCATCTTGGTTATAAAAGGAAACCTAGGAGAATCATTTGTATGTTTGACCAAGGAAGGATATTTTACAATTTTAGTGTTTTATAGGATCTTTCATATCATATAATTAGTTCTATATCACCCTAACCTCAAAGGGAGAACTTAAATGAAGATTTTTTCCAACCCCAGCTTCCTCCTCACAATGGAAGGATAAATTATGGGAATTATTCTTGTGGGAGCTACACACAATTCAAATGAAATATAATTATTATATTATCTATTGGGTTGGATTATTTTTGGTTTTAAAACATTTATTTCCATGTAATGTTTTATTTCATATATTAATTCTTGTGTTGATGAATGTGATGGGTATGCTTTTAATTTATAACCAATCAGTGTAAGGTTTCAACTTTGTGTCTTATGTTTATTAGATTTAACAAAACAAGAATCCATTTCTTAAAAACTTTCTAGAAATTTAAAATTTTTTCTATGAACATATACCCAAAATACATAATCTAACATCTCAATATAATTGTTATTTCATGGTTTTTTACATGAATTAAAAAAATTAAAATTAATAGGGATTCTGATTAATTTGAACCAAAGACATAGTACAACCCTAAAGGAATATATAAGATCAATGAACATTAAATATGTGTACTAATATAAAAAGTACCTATTTATCTAATTTTTTTAAAATTACAAATTTTTTAACTATAAATCTATTTAAATCCTTTTATTTTTTAATCGTTTTTTCAAACCACCCACACTTTACAATTCCTTTTATTAAAAAAAACACTATAAACCCCAAAAAATATTATATATGGCCAAATTTATTCTATATATTACATATAAGAATATAAAAAGAATTAAATTTTATATTTCATGACAAAAGAGTATTGTTTTTGTGTTGTTTCTAGGAATTGATTCAGTTTTAGTGTGCATTTTTTATTAAATATTTTTCATTTTCTGAATATTTTTTATTTCATAATTTTAATTTTTTTAAAATTTTATGTTATACTTTATTCCATATTCAGTTTCAATGAATTATGTGTTTTTATTCATGATATATACCTCCTTTCAACCCTTAACTATATAGGATCCTATTTTAGTGACAATGAGACACACTAGATTGTCCCTTGAAGAAGGAAACACCACACCTTAAGACTCTTTAGGTCTACTCTTCTTATGGAACTAAAATAGAAACTTAAAATAAAATTTATAATATATAATAAAATTTGTAAATAATAAAATAAATCATGTTTAATGATTTTGATATCCAACTAGAATATATTCAAGAAATATGTGATGCACCAAACTTCTAACTAAAATATTATTTAAATTTAATATTACCAAAATTTCTTGGATTTAATAGAGAATACCAACATATGAACTGATAAGAATATTTTTCGATGTGCTCTAAATTAAAACCTAAAAATATATATGAAGAATTGGTTAATCATAGGATATTCCATATACATTAATAAGAAACTAAAAAATATTTTGTATACTATGTTAACTCCCTAATTAGAGTGTGGTTTTACATGAAACATTATTTCCCTGAAAAATAATTCACATCCTCTTGAACCAAAGTAATATAGAAATAAATTTGTGGAACATGACACAATAATATGGGAACACTCCATGATTAATGTTTGTGTTTGAACATTATTTTTTCTAGTTATACAAAACACCAAATAAGAGATAAAATTTTCATAATATACTTTTATACAAGATTCATTAAAATTGATTATAACATGATTGAATCTACTCTAGGTGGTTTTGTTATGGACAAGACCTTAATCACTATATTGAATATCATAAAAACAAGGTACAAAACCCCCAATTTTTTGGTATAAGTTCCAATGTTCCAATGATTGTTTTCCACTAGGTCAAACATTTAGAATTATAGAAAAAAGTGTATATAAAGTTCAATGAGTTATGTTCCATAATATGAATACATTTTATTTCACATTTGAAATCAAAAACTCATCCTCCAATTCAATGTGGTATCTATTCTACCCACACCCACAATTCCAAATAGTTACCTAGCTTAAATAATCCTCTGAGAGTTATGCCGAAATATTTCGAGGAAACCCCTATAACAAAACTTTTGGGAAAGAACAATATTATTCATCCAAATAGGGATTAAAGGATAACCAAGTCTATAGGAATGTGGGGTATTCAAACCGACCTCAATAATCATGGGAAAAATTTAGGTGGAGTATTTATCCCCACCAGTGCCTATAATTCCTCAACATAAACAAATGAATTTTCAACAACCCCTTCCAAATCCCAGGACTTTCTTAGGGGATAAGATAAACAAAATTAATATAACTAATATACACTTCCAAAAAAACACTAAGTATATATACATGACCTAAAAAATCAACTAGACAAACTCTATATCTTGGTGGTTGAAATCCAATGTCCAGGGTCTAGATGACTACCATCCCAACCTGTTTCCAATCCAAAAAATAATAATTTATGTTCTATTGCAATTTTTTTTAGTAATGAACATTTTCCTTCAAGTGATTATATACATAATGTATCCTCTCCTCCTGAAAACAGTCTTCCAATTCCCAAAAAATATTTACGTGAAAAAACAACTAAAAAATGTTAAAATATTTGTCATTGAGGATTTACCTAAAAAATAAATTCACCTCCCCTTTCCATGAATACATTATCAATCCAAGAGAAATCTTGATAGTGAAATCAATAAAGCGATCATTGATATATTTAAAACAGTATAAATTATAATTCCTCTCTTGGATATAGTTAAAAAAATTAATTTCTATGCCATATTTATTAAACAAAATTTTACCCACAGAGGAAACTGATGTGGAATGAGATATTCTTCCCTCGTAGAAATGTTTTATCCTTGATACAACTGGTAAATAAAACAAAATGAAAAGGTCCCAACACATTTTGGATTCATTCAACCATATATATGACTTCCTTTTTGGATGAAATGCTTTATTTTTGTTTTTGATTATTATTATTCCTTAATTTTTGTATACATCTCCACATATTTCAGATCTTCTACCAACTGTTATCATACTGAAAATTTCAAACCATTGTACAAAACACTCAACGGGAGTGATCAAGGATATACTTTTTCATGTAAAGAATATCGTATTACTTTTATAAATCATGGTTGTTGAGATTAGAGATAAATAGACCCAAGGAAATTCCTCTACCATTCTTGGATAATAATTAATTAAAAAACTAGTGATTGTTATTAACATTCATAATAGTCTGATTTACATGGTGATTTTTGGGAAAATTGTTATGTTTCAATATTATTTATGCAATAAACACCCAATTGATTAACACTCCACTCTTCTTTTCTATTTGATAGAAGTTGTCTCTAGTATCAAACAAAAACAAAATTATGTCCTCAACCCGTACTATAAATTGTTTTCATCTTCTTAAATATATTATTATTTGGGATGTCATTCGTATTTCAATTGTTCTCTAGGTTTTGAAAAGTGTAATTATTGTGTTTTAATTGATTATTTCATGAGCACTAAGGGTCATATAACAATAAATGATACTTCTCAACTTCTATAAGATTATTCCTCATTTAGGGATGTCACCATTGAGAAGTTATCTGATATCATTGACCTCTTACCTTCACATTCACACCAATCAATCCAAAGATCCCCTAACATGGAACATATATCTCTGCCTCGATATTTGAAATATTAATAACTTGATAATAGAAATAAGATTCATGTCATCATTCCTAGTTCACTCCCTATAGAGCATGAATTATGATTTCTTACCATTTGAGGGAGTATAAAAAATTTTTGGGATGAATTTGTTTTTTATATTCTCAGTATTAGCCCATAAATTTTCATGTGTCATATATCATTAATATATGGAGCTAAACTAGTAAGGTAAGAAAAATGGAGACTAAACCAAAAACTCATTTATGTAGATAAACACGAGGTAGCCAAATTATCGTATGATGAAATCATTTCCTTCATATATTTCATCAAATGGGTTATTATAGTGAAGGTAGTTTCAAAGAAAACTAATTTTGAAATTATCAAAAATGAAATCATAGAATTGGTTCCAACCCATGCATAGAATATTATACATATCTGTATAGGTTACCATAAAATAAAACAATTCACAAGTAATGAACATTTCTTATTGTTTTCCAATAAATATATTATAGATATGTTATTGGAGAAGTACCACTACTACATTATTGATATACATTTTGGATACTTTTAGATCAATTTTCCACTCAATGATCTGGAAAAGACAACGTGTAATTTTCTTTTGGAACAATTGCATATATGATTAAACCATTAGTTCTTTGTAATTCTCTATGTACATTCTAAATATGCATGGTTGGAATTTTTTCAGATAAACTAGATATTTTCACGGATATTTTTATTGATGATTCTGTTGTTTATGGATCCTCTTTTGATGAGTGTTTGAGTAGTCTTGGTTATTACTATGATCAGTGTATTGAAAAGAATCTTGACTTAAATGGTGAGAAATTCCATTTCATGATGAGGTAAGGTATAGTACAAAAAAAGTTATTTATGTGGGTAGTATCAAATTATATAAATATAATTAAGACATAATTTTTTACCTAATATTCCAAAAAATGGTGTGGTATGTAGGGTATTTATTACGTAATGATGGATTATATAGTCATTTTATTCATTAATTTGGTGAAATTTAACTTCTCCTCCCCTTCTTACTTGTAAAATTAAAATAAATTGTGTTTGATAAATAAAATAAGAATTATTTTAATAAATTAAAATGGTTTCTCACATACCCCTTAGTAATCCAACCTCCTCAGTCAGATTTACCATTTGAGATCATGTGTGACGTTTCAAACTATGTAGTTAGGGTAGTTTTATCCAAATAGGTTGATCAAGAACTGTACGTCATAGCATATGCCACACACATGCTACACCTTTCCAAATAATGCTACACCACAACTAAAAAATAAATCCTTTACACTATATTTTCCATGGGTAAATTTAGGTAATAATATTTAAGGATAAATATAATTGTGTTCTTAGACTGTGATATCCTCTATTGTCTCCTAAAAAATTGGAATTCACACAAGGTCTTGTTATATAGATTCCCCTACATTAAGAATTTAATTGGAAAATTAGTTATTTAAAAGGAGCATAGATAGTTTTCATAGACTATATTATTAGGATTTAACATCCTTTGGAAAACTATGTTAACTCATCCCTCACTGTTAAAGAAATCTTCTCAAATGAGTACCATTATAATGTAGTAGACCAGAACCCTTAGTATGAAGACATTGTTAATATTTTGGTATCATCCGGGATCTTCTTATATTTTATCACATCACAATCCCAAATAATTAAGAATGAGTTATGATGGTATATTAAGGATGATCCATATATGTGGAGAATCTCGAGGGACCATGTTGTTCATTTGTGTGTCCATAACCATAATTTTAGCTTTTTTGATATTATTTTACACCTTTTCTTGTGGGTCCACATTTTTTCTCAATGTACTAATATGAAGGTCCTTGAATTTGACTATTATTGGACAAAATTGTATAGATCTTCTAATGGAATTTTTATTTCATGAACGTGATGTCATTTAAATGTTAATGTCTCTAAGGGGAATGAAATGTCGCAACAAACTATGTTATTTTGTGATATATTCAATGCATATTGAAATGAGTTTATAGGGAGTTTTCTAAATTCATTTTTATTTTATCACTTCTTATTGAATTCTTAATATGTCTTTAAAAGTGTTTTAGTAATGGATAAAATGAATTATAAATCATGATTGGTTTTCTGTTTTTTGAGATCATAGATTTTCAAAAGGTTTAGATTTAAATTATTCATCATTAGTAATTCAGTGTAACATTTTTGAAAATGTAACTTTAAAAACATTCTTCATAAGTATGGGTTTTGACAAAAATTATATACATCATATTACCCATAATTAATGGAGAAACATGCAATATCAAATTAGTATGTCATGTAAATCTTCGAAAAAATTGCTCAATCCAATTGTAAGGATTGGAGTTAATTAATGGATGATTCGCTTTTGGAATATTATATATATTTTAAAACCCCAATAGAAATGTCACATTATTGTATTGTGTTTGTAAAATCTTATAACGTCCATATGCTGGTAGAGAACCATTAATATATGTATTTTAAACAATTTTATATGAATCTCCCATATGCAAGAAAACATAAAAGTTATATATTTTAGAGTTATTGGAAATTATAAGAGACTCATATGAGAAATCACAAATCTATATGGATAGAACCAAGGCTACCCATGATCATCTCATCATTCTTCATCAATTCCACATTGGGAAGATAATCCTCCTTTACTATGAATGTATGATGTTTCACCTTGGTAATCATTGTTCCTACTGGTTCGACCCATACACTACCTATAATTTCTATCAATTTGATGTTATAAAATTTCAAAATAAAAAAACCGATCAAAAATTATATATTAATTGATAACAGTTGAATCAATTTCACAAGACTATTCTAGATTCCCTTGTAGAGAAAATCAACCTTGAAGAAGAAACATCTCAGTGAGACCCACTAAGTTTTATCAATCAAAAAAATTATCCTATTACAGTGAGGACTTTGTACACATTAGGTGGTGGAATGGATAAATTGTCCAATTAATTTGGATTTTAATTATCATACAACCTTTTCACTACTTCACTTGTTGCATCGTATTTTTACCTCCCACTTTTTTAAAGGAATACTAATTTTTTATACAATAGAATTAATGGAAATTACTGAAAATGTGTGATAAATTTTTCAATATCATATTGTTCTAGAATTTAATAAAATATTTATTTAGTGACGGAAAGTGACTTTTTGAAATATTTTATCATTATGATTTTTTTTATATTTGTTTTTAATAGTATAAATGGTTGTATCTCTATGAAACCATTTATATGATTAAAACCCTATGTGTGAGTATTTTATTATTTAATAATGTTGTAATGTCCCAACCCATGTTCCACACACTGGTTCACTGAGATGGACATCTAAATGACCTTAGGTGTGCCTTACCGTGTGCTAGAGGCTTCCAAATAGTAGTGAGGGTCTGGTAAGTTAGTGGTGGGGACACTATACCCTCTTTTATCAGAGTAAAACACCATCAGAAGTAAACAAGAAATAGTTGAAACATATATAATAGTACAATTGTCACAAGAATAACCAAGAATAGAAATACAATACTCAACTGAAAAGAAACATTCATTTCCAATATAGGTATCAATTTTCTATATATTAAACTGGATGAAAAGACACTGGTGAATTCCAAGTGGTCCCCAAACCATCTCTAGTACCCCAAACCAAGATCCACCCTCAATAAACAATCTAATTTAAGGCCATTTCCCTTAATATGTCACATAAAAAAAATGTCTATTCAGATACTAATCAAGAATCCCTAGTAAGATTGGAGTACAACTCAGTAGGACAAAAAAACGGCGTCTAAAACAATCTAGTCAAAAGATAGTGTATAAAAATCTACAAAGAGAGAAACAAAACTCATAAATAAAATGTTGTCACATTATAATTTATTAATTTTTTATCATTTTAACTCTAAGGTTTATGTCAAAACCCAAACCTCAAATATATAATCATCCCATATCAATTCCTGGAGAATTACTTAGGTAGTATTTTTTTAATACCAGCTTTAACGCATGCTGGAGCTAGATGTTTTTTGAGGTGATATTATATCTCACCACCTGATTTGACTTATGCTGGTGTTCAAATTATTTTCATGTGAGGCCATAACAAGGTGTACTCTAGGTGCAAAGGCTCCCACGATCCCTCATAAGTTAATCAGACATGTATATCATGGTTGTATAACATCACATTTATTTCCCTAAAATCCTTTTCATCTAACTCAGTCACTAGTGTATAAGTACATCTAGTGTAGAACATCATGTCTAACACCCAAAAACCATTTTGGCACATGCAGTCACTAGTGTATAATGTATGTCACACAAAAACCTGGAAGATCTACCACTATTATATATCCCTCATTTAACCATGTTTTTATATCATCACCGGCCTAAAACGACATGTCTAACACCCAATCCATCACAACTATTAATTAGTTCACAAATTAATTATTCTAAGTCCAATATTTTGTTTCATAATTAATTAATTAACCACATCAATATTTCCTTTAACCAAATTATCATTTGATTAACCATTCACATAATTAACATTTAATAATTAATTTTCTGAATAATTATTACCAACATAAAATTCTTTTTTTTGATAATTAACATGTTAGGTAACTGTCTTAAATGTACAATTCTCAATATTCAATCAAAACCACAATTCCCAATTCAAATATTGATAATTAATTTATTAATTAAATTTCCATGTAAATAATTCCCAAGAATAATCCCTTAATAAATTCTTAAATTATTTATCTTTCTCATTTGTTCCCGATTTTTACAATTCAATAACATTCCATAATTAATTAATTTACAAAATTAATTACTTTTATTTTGAAATCCATTTTCTAAAAAGGTCTAGAAAATTCTACATCTTATATATACATAATAAAAATCATGAGTATGGGAAAATGATTTACACCACCTACATTACAACAAAGGTGACACACATTTCGAAAATCGATTTATGGCTTGGTCTAGTTTGAGTGGAAATGAAGAACAAAAGAACACCCTAAAATAGTGCACGTTATCTTCTATGTAATATCTTATAATAATATCATATACACTTATCATGTGATAATTCCATACTATTAATTTATAATTATCTTTTTTATTACTGCACATTTATTTTTTAACAAGACGACAAAATGATAATTATTAAAAGATAATTGCATCAAATTGGTCTTTGATAATTTATTCTAAAATCCAAGAAATTATTATTTAAAAAAATTAGAATTATCATTTTATAAAACAAACCAATTTCTTTTTCTTTCCACCCTTTTTTAAAATGATTTAATTAAAAGTATGGAATAATGAAATTAAAATAACTAAAAAATAAGACAATTAGGAACATGCTTATGGCATACCAATAGGTGGCACAACAAGGGTGTCGTGCACCGGGTCTCATTAGAATTATAGGTAGATGTCTGGCCTACCCATGGGACAAAAAAATTTGTTTTCACTCAACCTGAACTACCCCAAATCAAAAAAAGGTCTGTTTATGTATAACAATATCAAATTGTAACTATAAATAACCCTAAATTAAACTGTCACGATTGTTGTATGTTTCAACTATTCTTTGATGGATGAGTAATTTAATTAACCCCTAAATGAATTTTAATTTTTAATTGTAGTGAAAACGGTCCATAAAATAAGCATTCACATTCTTAGGTGGTCCAAAAATGGAAAACCCGAGATGGATAACAAGATGAACAATTACTAGTTTTTAATGATTATTTAATTTAATTTTTCAATTTAATAAAAATGTTTTAATTTGTGACCTTAATAATACATCAGTTTCATATAGGAATTATACCGCTCCTTAAGTAGACCCCAAGTTCGGTACCATTTAGTGGTTGTAAATTTCTCGTATGACGCAGGGTTTGATAAATATTAATCTTTTAATATAATAATAAATAAATTTAAAAAGTTATCCTGAAAGGGAGTCATCTGAACATTTGAGACCCATATCGGTCATAACGTTTCGAGGGTAAACCCCATATTTTAGTAAAAATTTTAATCTCGGATTTTTCATATGACTTAGAATTTTGGAGTTATTCAATTATTTGGAATAAATTGTCGGTACATATCATAATGTAATTAGTATTTTTATTTCATCTTTTACATGCCTTGTAAAACCTCATAATCTCAATCTAATATATATATGACTCTGAAAAAATTCAATTAAATATTACAATGTGGTAACTGGACGTGTTCCTTTATCCTGTAGTGATTGGTCTTGCTTTTCTTATACATTCTTTTTCTTAGAAAAAAATTTACATGATGTTGATTAGCTGGGAATTTTAACTTATTCAATGGTTTTAACACATTTATTAAGCTAATTTACTGATCGAAATTTTAAGGAAAAGGACACAAAGAAAAAGAAAGGTATCATACAATCTCCCAAAATTATAATAGCTGATCCTCGAGCTGCACTACCAATCCTATATAGGACTCTGATTCAAAAAAATGGGCCACTGAGCCTGCATATCCACCTTCCATTCACATGTCACTTATTGTATATGTCCATGTTTCCATAATACACGAACTATCAGCACACTCATTCCCTTTAATATTTTATCACTATGATCCAACATTAATAACAAATTCTCATCTATGGACACATCTATCTCAAACTCGACATCGTTCAAATAGATCATACGAGATGGTTTGGGGTTATATTCTCATTGTATTGATACATTGAAATCATCATTAATAACATTGTATTTTTGTGGAAGAGCCAACCGGTATGAAACTAGACCAATCCACTCCAAAATCTCAAAAGTTTGGACAATCATGGGTGACTAGTTGACCTATCTCGGTATCCTGTGGAGACCAAACCTAGGTGACACCTGAAAGAATACATGATCAAACTCCATAAATTACAGGATTCATCTTTTTCTATCAGTGTATGAATTCTACCTACTCTATACTGTAACCATACATTTATGAATTTGTTCAACCTATTATGTCATCTCATGCACAAGACTCTCTCCCAATAACATCGAATCACCTACTTTAATCCAAAAAATCGTTCATCTATATGTCCTATCATAAAGGTCCAAGTATGGTTCCATCTAAATATATTCTTGATAAATGTTTTTATTGGAAAACACCACTGATTCTAAGTGCATTTCCCATGATCCAAAATAGTCAAGAACACATTCAATCAACATATCCTCAAGAACTTGTATAGTATGCTCTGATTATCCATCTATTTGTTGATGAAAATCCATATTCAATAAATCCTATGTACCAAGTTCCTTTTTGAGTGTCCATCCAAAAGAGTTATGTAAACCATGAATCACGATTTGAATCTATAGTCCATTGAACCCCATGAAAATAAACTACCTATAATACATACAGCTCTTCCATATACTCCACAATAAATGTTTTCCTTATAGGAATGAAATTTTTTACCATTGTTCGTCGATCCAAAATGACCCAAATATCATCATTCATTCCAAGTGTCTTTGGAAGACCTAACATAATGTCTATAGTCATTTTATAATATAACCATTCTAGAATAGGAAAAGGTTTTGGTAATCTTCCAAGGAATTGATTCTCTACCTTCACATACTAACAAGTGTAACATCCTATCATAAATCATTTTATCTCATTTTTCATCCCCAAACACCAAAACACTCATCGTAGGTCATGGTATATTTTGGTCACACCTAAATGCACTTCCAAATTTGAGGTATGAAATTACTTTATGAGATCCTCATGAATGTTCATTGGCACAACAACATAATTCTTTGATTAGATAATATCATCCTCATCAATGATCCAGTCCACACGTGTCTTCCCATGTTCAAAGCATTCCCTCAAGGACAAGAACTCTTGGATCTCATATTGATTTTCTATGATCCATCTAAATAGTGTAGACTCCACTACAACTGAAACATGTTTTATCTTCACGTTTCTCTCCTAAACCATATTGTCCAGCTCCTCTTGAAAATTCATCATCATTATGTCATCACTAGATTCCTAAACCACATGAGTATGAGATTCCTTACTCAAAGTATCAACCACATTGTTTCGGTTACATTGTCTATATTCTAGATCAATATCAAATGAGTTCATAAAATAAACCCATCACCACATCCAATGATTCAAATCAAACTATGAAAATATGTACCTCAAACTATTACGGTGGGTAAAAACTGTATACTTAACACAAAAAAATTAGTGTCTCCAAAACATCAAAGAAAAAAACAAATTCCAATTGGAGGTAGTGTGTAGGGTAATTCAATTTCTATGGCCTTATCAGCTGAGAGCATTACACCACAACTTTATTCATTTGCATCAACACAGCTCCATATTTTATTCTATAAGTATAATTTACTCTTCACCTAACTCATGTAGAACCAAAATTGGTGCCAACATCTAACACTTATTCAACTCTTGAAAATATTATTCGCATGCGATAATCCATTGAAAATTTACTACATTTTTAGTGAAGATTGAAATATGCACTTTATAATGGGAAATGTCGAGGATGAATATATTATAATAACCATATAACCCCAGAAAACTTCAGATATCTAAATCATTCTTTGGATGCTCCAAAGAAACCACTGCATGCACCTTCTCTGGGTCCACTGACAAACATTTCTTTGAGATGTTGTACCCGAGGAAGATTACTTGGTCAATCCAAAACTGATACTTTGATAGATTTCTATATAGATGATTATATATTAGTTAACTAAAGATGATTACCGGATGTTGGGAATGATTGTAATGAGTCATGGAGTACACTAAGATTTTGTCCAAAAAACACCACAACAAAATGGTCCATGTATAGATGGAAAATCCAACTTATCAATTCCATAAACACTGCCGGTTATTTTTTCATCCCAAATGGAATTACTAAAAAAATCATTATTCCCATATCTTCTCCTAATAGTAGTCTTTAGTATATCAAAATTCTGAACTCTCAACCGATGATACCCCAATCTGAAGTCATTCTTTAAGAAAACAACAAATCATTTAAATTGTTCAAATAGATCATAAATACGTAGAAGAAGATATAAGTTTTTCATATTCATCTTTTTAAACTTCTGGTAATAGGGAAACAAAATTAAACTCATGTTGGACTTCTTTGAAAAGAGCATAGGTAATACCCATGGTGATGTACTTGAATGGATAAATCCTTTATCCTTCAAGTCCTCCAATCGAGATTTGTGTTCATGAAGCTCTGTTGGTGCCATTCTATACGGTGGAATAGATACTATCTTTGGACCCAACATGAGGTTAGTAGTATTTTTCACATTTATATTAGGTGGAATCACTAATAAGTCTTCAGTAAAGACATCCTAAAAGTGTTCCACTTCTAGTGGAAGGAAATATTTCCTAACGCCATCACCATCACGTAAAAAACTAGAAAACTAGGCTATAAACAATCCTAGTTGCTGAGTAATTGGTCCCGATCGGCGTTCCTGGATATCACACTCCCCATTGTGAATTAAATGGTCACCTAAAGGAGACATAAATGCCACCCAATGGAAGTACCAATCAATGCGGGATCAGTATGTGACTAGCCAGTCCATACCTAGAATTAGGATGATAAATTTGAAGTCCGAGATATAGATATCCCATTGAAAATGGTACTCCACGATTTCAATAGAACATCCCTTCCACAAATAGATGATGTTTGACACTACTCACCAAGTTGTATCTATCTTCATAAATTTGCTCAAAAACACCTCCATCAGGATGAACCCAATAACATGTTTGGTAGAAATAAAATATTAAGAGGAACTAGTATCAAATAAGGAACTAGATAAGGTAGAACCCACAATAATAGTACCTCCTACTATCGATGGTCTAGCCTCACTGTCCACAAGTGTATGCTATACCTCCTGCAACTATGCTTCCCCTCTCCCATGTTATTTTTTCAAACTCTTCTGACTTGTACCACTATGCTATTATAGTTAATTTTTCTACAAATAATAACGAATTTTAAATATACGGCCTTGTCTAGTAGAACTCCAACTATGGGTCTAATAATGTGTAGAATATCCCCTTACAACAAAATGAAACTATTTAGTTTCTCTATCATTGACCATATGTCATTGGTTCCAGCAGAGCCTATATTGATGTCCCATGCTACAACATGTTCAGAACTACACTATTGGTCGAGGAGAATTATTGTTATAGTGTCCCTACCTTTTACACTAGGGGAAAATAACGTGAGTATGATCTTGACCTAATGATCCTTCTGATTTCCCACCTTCCATTCTTCTTCACTTACTGAAGTTCTCATAACAACGCTTCCTTTTGTCATAATTCACACCTCCTGGTCATCTAGTAGAAACCATCTATCTACCATTTGAAGCCTCTTTTAGGTTCCCCTATAATATGAGTGCCACTTTTACCACATATAAGAACCTTTTCAGCCTGAAATTATTTACCTGGGACTTAATTTCACATTTAAGTCTATCCTAAGATTGCTTTGCGGAAGTACCCTTATCCGCTTCCAATGCTAGAGAAAAGTGTTCTAAATGAATAAAGAGTCCAAAATAGTCCATCACTGACATGTTTCCCTAATTCAACCTCATGAACTCGAACACTATTTATTACCTTAGGATCTCTAGGTAAATTTCTCTTAGAACTTCTCCAAGAATTCCTTCCAGTGTATACATCAACTATTTCCACTCTACACTTAGAAATCCCACTAAATAATCACTGATCCTCGTATCATATAATCGACCAAAAAGAATCTCACCTCTACAGGAGTTTCTAAATGTTCAAGTATCATCTTGATCTACTCAACCCAAAACACTAATTCATCTGTTCCAACTTCTATTGTAAATATCAGAGTGTAATGAAACTGAAATTCCCTCATAAGATCTGTAACACCCTAAGATGATAAAGGGTTAAATTATTAAATGATATGACTCATGTCAACAAGGTGCACCTTTCTTTTCAGAAGCCTACCTGATTAGAACTCCATAGTTAAGCATGATTGTCTTGGAGTAGTGATCAGGATGGGTGACCTTCTGGGAAGTTTCCCAGGGTGTGTTTGAGTGAGGACAAAGGACACTGGAAAGGACATGTGTTGGCCTGTGGGGGAATTCAATAGTCAGATGACCCGTTCGGGCACGTGGGTGGGCCCTTGGGTGGGGACCATGTGTTGGTGGGGCAACTGGTGGTACCTAGTGGGCTAGGACCCAACAACCAAGTTAAGGCGGGGTGGCTGTGCTGTCACTGGTACCCAGTTGTTACATTTGGTATCAGAGGAGGAACCCAGCCTTAAGATCGGTGCACTGCCTGGTTTGAGATTTAGGGCCCACAATGAGGACGTTGTGCTATAAAGGGGGTGTGATTATAACACCCCAAGATGATAAAGGGTTAAATTATTAAATGACCCGACTCATGTAAACAAGGTGAACCTTCCTTTTTTGGAGCCTACCTGATTAGAACTCCATATTTAAGAATTCTTGGATTGGAGTAGTGATCAGGATGGGTGACCTTCTGTGGAGTTTCTCATGGTGTGTGTGAGTGAGGAAAAAGCACACTGGAAAGGACATGTGTTGGAATGTGGGGGCAGTCAATAGTCAGATGACCCGTTCGGGCATGTGGGTGGGCCCTAGGGTGGGGACCACGTGTTTGCGGGGAAACTGGTGGTACCTGGTGGGCCAGGACCCGAAAACCATGTTAAGGTAGGGTGGTTGTGCTGTCACTGGTACCCAGTTGTTACATTAATTGGTATAATAGGAGTCGATTCCACCACAGATCTCAAGACTCTGATCATTCCTTTCTGTGAAGAAATAATATTAAGAGTATTGAGTGTGGTTTTCAGTCTAGGGAGTCCAGTGTTGGTGTGGCGGCCGACGTATCCATACACCAGGACCCTGACTTCTAATTTCTGACTGAGTACACGGAAACATTGATTGCATATGTGTTTCAAAATTTTTCTTTGTGATTAATTTCTTTCAGCTCATTGGGTATATTGTTTGACAGTGGCGCACCTATTACTTTTCAGGATGTCCCCACGAAGGCAGCCAACTAGGGTTCTGAGTCGCGTACGAGATGGCAGCCCACCGAGCGATAAGGCCTCAGTGTAGGGCCCCATCACAGTAGAGGCACCAGCGGTACCACTACCCGCTGAGCCACCAATACTACCAGCCCCAACAGTATAGAGTGAATGCTGCCTGAGTGCATTGCATGAGTTTCAGTGACAGAGGCCGCCCAGGTTCCATAGAGAGACGGACCCTCAGGTAGCTGAGGATTGGCTGGAGGCTATCGTCAGAGTCTTCATATTAGTAGGGACACCAGATGATCTTATGGTGACCCTTTCTACGAGTCTCCTGCATACAACAGCAAGTAAATGGTGGAGCCTAATTCTCTATATGCATGATGAGGAATCTCTACTTTGGAAGGACTTTGAGAGTCTCTTTCGCTCGGAGTTTTTTCCATCTACCCTTCATGCGGTGTGGATTTAGGAGTTACTTCATATGCGGCAGGGCAGCATGACAGTAGCTCAGTACTCGGTGAGATTTACCGACCTCTCGCGCTACTCTAAAAACATGGTATGGGACCTGTTCATCAGGGCCCAGACCTTTAAGAAGGGACTAAGGCATGAGATCAGGGATTCAATGATCTCCCTCAGCATTCTGACAAAGGAAGGAGTACTGGAGTGAGCCCTTCTTGTGGAGAGATTTTTTTGCTGAGATGACGCCTGTAGTGAGACCCACAGTAGGGCGACACATAGCGGAGTCTTCTGCAGCCGGGAGTAGGCAGATGTCGTAGAGGTTTAAGTGGACCAGGCCATCAGGAGGCGACCCCAGGATACTGGTTCGGAGGTGCGGGGAACACGAAACAGAGCCAGCCATTCGAGGGGTAGGTAGTGCTATGCATGCGGCTGACAGGGTCACATGGCTGGGGATTTCCTGACCCGCCATGCAGATGAGCAGCAGAAAATAGAGGAAACTCCTAGGAAGAGGCAGAGGTTCGACCATGGTGATCCGCAGGGAGTAGGAGGGCATGGCAGAGGAGCTGGCTAAGCAGCAGGTGATGGATGATGTTTTGAGGTTCTACCACCACCACCACCAGGAGGTCCACCCCGACCATAGGGACTTGGCGGACATGGACAGGCTCAGATCCCGGCAGTGGAGGATTACGACCACGGCACACCTGATATGATTCGAGGTACTATCTGTGTATACCCCACCCTTTCTGCAGTTCTTATAGACACTGGAGTGAGACATTTTTTTATTTCCGCTTCCCTTTTTCGGAGCTCGGAGATTCCGACGGAGCCGTTGGCTCGATCTTTACGGCTATGGACTCATATGGGAGCAGACTCGACGATTACGCACTTGTGCCGGCTGTGTGAGATTACTATAGGATGCGAGGGCTTCAGCTGAGATCTTCTTGTAGTGAAGTCGAGGCCTTATGACATCATCTTGGAAATTCAATGGTTATCTACAGTCCATGCACAGATCGACTGTTTTAGGCGCAAGGTGCGGTGTGTCCGCACGGAAGGGAGCAGGTTCACCTTCACTAAAAATAAGGGAGCCTTTGCAGTGCATGATGGACTTACGCAGAGGAGAGGGCAGTTGATCACACATCAGTTGTCTAGTCTCATCCTATGAGCAGTTGATGTGTCAAGTCCGAGTTTTACTGTTGTCGTGGATCAGTATGAAGATGTTTTTCATAACGATGTTCCAGGATTACTTCCTCACAGAGAGGAATAATTCTACATAGACCTGTACCATAGGACAAAACAGATATCTAATCCAACATATCGAATGTCTACCGCTGAGCTTCGTGAGCTGTAAGTATAATTGGAGGACTTGCAGGGAAAGGGATTCATCCAACCCAGTGTTTCACCCTGGGCTGCTCCGATTTTATTCACCATGAAGAGGGATGAGAGCTTACGACTATGTGTCGACTACCATCGCTTGAATCATGTGACCCTAAAGAACATGTACCCACTTACGAGGATTGAAAATATCTTTGATCAGCTCAAGGGAGCATGATGGTTCGTGAAGATAGACCTCAGGTCAGTCTACCACCAGCTCAGAGTTCGAGGAGAGGATGTGCAGAAGACGACCTTCAGGTGTCGGTATGGCCACAATGAGATCTTGTTTATTCCATTAAATGTAACCAACTCTCCAGTATTGTTCATATGTCTTATGAATAGGATCTTACAGCCTTACCTCCATCGATTTTTCGTAGTTTTCATCGATGAAATATTGATTTACTTGACTACTGAGGAGGAGCACTCATACCACTTTCAGGATGTACTGGACACACTCCAAGAGAAAAAACATTATAGTAAGCTCTTGATGTTCCAATTTTGGATTTGAGAGGTTCATTTCTTATGACACGTCATCTCAGAGGCTGGGGTTGCAGTGGACCCAGTGAAGATCTAGGCGGTACTTGCTTGGGAGCCACCCAGGAGCGTGATGGAGGTGTGGAGCTTCCTAGTTCTGGCAGGGTACTATCGAAGATTTGTTCCAGACTTATCTAGAGTTGTAGCACCACTTTCAGATTTGAAAAATAAGGGGAAACCCTTCGTGTGGTCAAATAGATATCAGCAGAGCTTTCAAGAGTTGAGATAGAGATTGACCAGTGCGCCCATCTTGAGGCTACCAGAAGAGGGAGTAGGGTACGCAGTTTACTACGATGCATCAGGGACCGGACTCAGGTGTGTCCTGATGTAGGAGCGAGTAGTGATTGCATATGTTTCACAGCAGTTGAGACAGCATGAGCAGAACTATGCTACCCATGACCTAGAGTTTGCAACAGTGGTCTTCGCCATGAAGATGTGGCATCACTATGTGATGGGTGAGCACTTTACAGTCTACTCTGACCACAAGAATCTCAGGTGTATCTTTTAGAAGAAGGACATGAAGCTGAGACAGTGGTGATGACTCAAGTTCCTCTAGGACTATGACTTTGAGATAGTCTATACTATTGGTAAGGGGAACGCTTTTTCTGATGCCCTCAGTAGGAGATCGAGAATTCAGCTACTAGGAGAGGCGACGATGCAGCTAGTCGTGCTGTAGATATCCTTTGTGGATAGAGATGGAAAAGCCTTTCTACAGTATCTCACAGTCACACCTCCACTCCTTCAGTGAGTCAGAGAGGCACAGTGTGGGGATGTTGACTTTGAGACATGACATGATCAGATATCCATAGGGCATGCGCCTAATGGGTTTTCTGAAGGAGGGAGCATGTCATCCTCTTCCAGGGACGTACTATGGTACCAGTTGCATTACAGGAAGAAGTGATGAGGAATTTTCACACATCCCCTCTAGCTGTACATACAGGAGTGGCGAAGATGTACCAGGATCTCAGATGATAGCAGTAGTGGCTAGGAATGAAGAAGGATGTAGCAGAATTCATTTCACTATGCCTCACTTGTTAGAAAGTGAAGGCGGAGCACTAGGTTCCAGCAGTCTTGGTACAACCCTTAGAGGTCCGGAAGTGGAAGTGGGATGGGATATCCACAGATTTTGTGATGGGGCTTCAACATACATCCAGAGGACACGACTCTATCTGGGTGATCGTCGACCGACTCACCAAGTCAGCCCACTCCCTACCGATCAGAGAGTAGGGATCAGTAGAGAGCATGAGGCGACTCTATGTTCAGGAGGTTGTACGGATTCATGGTGTTCTATCATCTATCATCTCCGATTGAGTCACTCTCTTTACTTCTAGGATTTGGAAGGAGTTACATGAGGATTTTTGGACGCAGCTACGTCTAAGCACCGCCTTCCATCCTCAGACGGATGGCCAGACGAAGAGAACCGTTCAGACTCTCGAGGACATGCTCCGTGCATCTGTCCTTGACTTTGGTCGCAATTGGGAGGATCGTTTACCCTTGGTGGAGTTTTCGTACAACAATAGTTACCACTCCACCATCGGGATGGCACCATACGAGGCACTATATGGCCGACCTTGCAGATCACCTCTGTGCTGGACTGACCCTGGGGAGTCAGCAATTGTAGGACCAGAGATGGTTTAGGCTATGATGGATAAGGTTTAGATCATCCAAGAGTGGATGAATACTACACAGATTAGACAGAAGTCCTATGATGATAAGAGACGGAGACCACTGGAGTTCGAGGATGGTGACCACGTCCTCTTACGGATCTCTCCTCAACGGGGTCTACGAATATTTGGATGAGGCGGCAAGTTATCTCCATGTTTTATCATACCATTCCAGGTCCTCAGCAGAGTAGGCGAAGTTTCTTACCGCCTGGCCCTTCCACTTAAGTTTCACCTGGTGCATGACGTCTTCCACCTATCTCAGCTGAGGAGATACATGGACGACCCATCACACATCATCAATCATGGGGAGCTGGACATCGATGATGGGGAGACATTCTCGGAGGTCCCAGTAGAGATCGAGTAACGACATGAGCGGGTCCTACATGGATGGTCGATTCCTCTAGTGCGCATTCTCTGGTAGCACGGGAACCTCCAGGAGAGCACTTGGGAGCGGGAGGCACAGATGTGAGCTCAGTATCCCCATTTGTTTTCCTAGTGTGTGTTGTAGATTTACGGGGACGTAAATCCCTGAGGTGGGAGAAATGTAAAGACCTGTAAATTTAAAGGAATTTTTTTTCTTAAATACTTTGGAATTTTATGAGTCAGTGGCTTCTGACGACACTTGATTCCGAGGCCCTGTGTGCCCAGAATCAATTTCTAAAATTTAGTTCGGGTACGTTCAGTGAACGAAAGAGTGGGTTTTTCTATCTTTTGAACCGGTGCTCAGAATCGAAATATAAGGGCACCGATAAACTCACAGCGTCGATATTCACCTAAGGGGACATTTACCGTTGTTATATTTTATGCGGGTTGCACGTTAAAAATTGGGGTTTAATTAAGAAGATAAATAAAATTGTTAGAACAATTTTATATATCTATGGAAGTTATTTCCCCCCATGGGAAGTTATTGGCGGGGCCCACACCAACCTAACATCCCATGTGTCGATATTTGAGAGGTGGGACCCACATGAGCCCCAACCTTTCAACTCCAATAACTCTCCTCAAACTCCCCGATTAATTTCCCTTCGTTTAATGTGACAACCCCCCCTAATTATGAGAACTCTCCCTCTCTCCCTCTTTAATGCTTGCCAACACATGTTAATCAATGAATTCTAACTCTTCAATTAATTAAATTAAATTGTTGTAATTTTGAATTACTTGTGTGAATAAAATAATAACTTAGCTATTATTTTATGAAGGAACTTGTTGTGTTGGAATTTGGGGGGAGCTCTGGAGAAATAGAGAAGAGCACCACCCTCTGCGACGAAGAACGCCTTCGACGGAGAATGACACTCTCTTCGACGAAGAACGCCAAATCCATGAAGGATGACAAGACGCCTTATTTTCTTTTCTCTATGATAAGAGAGGAGACGCCACTTCTTCTTTGGGTACACTTAGACGACGACGGAATCGATACCGTTATCCATGACGCTCGACTATCCCGAAGCTTTTCCAAGGAAAAAAGGATTACTTCAATTTTATTTGAATTAAATTGTTCTTCGTTCATTATGAAACATTGTTTATCCTTGGACAATTTCTACCGTTTAACGCAGAGGGCGCAGGACAAATGCACACGGCCCGACGAACCTCTGTAGTCTCCTTGTTTGCGTTTGAGGTGCGTTGGAAGAGGTGATAACGGGAGACGCGGTGGTCGTGCGCCGACCGTGTGCGGAGGAACCGCAGCCCTCAACTGCGGGCCGCTAGACCGAGGAAGAACCAACCGGCCATATCCGGAGGGGCCGAAGGGAGGAAAGGTGGCACCCCACGGAGCCGCATTGCGGAAGACCGCGGACCGCATTTTGTTGGACGCTTCGGTGGAAGAACCGGCCGACCCATAGGCAGGCTGGGCGGAGGACAGCCACGACGCTGGGAGGGCGCCGCGCCGGACGAACCGTGGCCTGCCCATGCAGGCCGCTTGCGCCAAGAAGGCCTACCAGTTCGTGAGGGCGGCGCTACTTGGCGCCCCCTGTTCGGGCATCCGAGGGGGCCACACCCACACCTCATACTGCTCAGCCCCCTCGGGATGAGCCGCACGACCAGCTGGCTGAGCGGCGGCCGGGCCGCGCCGTGCCGGGCTGGGCTACGCCCCACTGGGCCGGGCCGGGCCACGCCCCTTGTGCCAGGCCACTCCCCTCGGGCTACACCGCACATTTCATTGGGCTGGTCTGAAACCCCTGCCAGGTTGGACCCACCAAATCTGGGTCGACCCGACCCGCCAGCCCACTGGGCCTAACGAGCCGGGCCCGTTTTCACTTAATCGTGAATAACTTAAAGACCCCATGTACAAACGATGCACCATATGCGGCATTGGGACCCTTACGATGAGGAAGACATTTTATGGTAATCTAAGTTAGTTTTGGATGGCTTTGGATAACATCCGGGTTAGAAACGAGCGTATTTCTAACTAGGCCCCTGGAATAAAAAGGCAATATCTCTCAGACCGGGCGTCTGATTGACGCACCGTCTGTCGCATTGGGTTCCTTTTGATGAGACATAACTTCAGGATACATTAACTATGGATTTCGTGATAGTTGATGTATCAAACCCATTGGATCAAGGAGCGGACCCTCCCGGAATCGAGTGTGCTGTGTGCGGGAACCCTAGAGCTGGCTGCGACTACGTCGATTACCGTACTGGGATCCTCCGTGGGTTCGATGATGACGACTACCGTACTTGGATCCCTTGTGGGTTCGACGATGATGACTACTGTACTTGGATCCTATGTGGGTTCGGCAGCGATGACTACTGTACTTGAATCCTCTATGGGTTCGGCAGTGGTGACGACTGTACTTGGATCCTCCGTGGGTTCGGCAGCGACGACTTCTGTACTAGGATCCTACGTGGGTTCGATTGAGGAGATGATTAAGAGGCTACATATAATAATCTCCACACTTCTTCATTAGTAGTATACATGTTTGAGCTGAGTCTTGACTTGCAATCAATACCAACGGTGTGATTGAATTTTTTTCCTATGTGGACTGGGTTCTGCTTGGGCTCGAGAGTTCGAGCCGAACTATAATTGATGGCTTAGGTATATATATGGGAATATACCTAAGTAGTTTCAGTTGATACTTCATGATTGTATCTTTCATTTGTGGTTTTCCCTTTGTAGATTCTTGGGAGACCCTCAGGGGTCTCAGGGTCTTTATTGAGTATCATATACTCACCACTGCACGAGCTATGCCCGCACTACTTTGTGTTGGATGCAGACGACAGACAACACTGATCGAGGTGGAGGTTTGTGGGGCTGGACGGTACCCGGAGGTGTTCTACTTGGCAGGACATACACAGGGCGGACGACCGGACCCGAGGAGCTGAGTAGACCCTCTGTACCCACCCTTTAGGTGGGATATCTAGAGGACGACTCAATAGTTTCCGCATTTAATTTACTGGTGTTGTACTTTCTTTTCAGATGTACTGTACTTTCATTTGGGTTTGTATACTGTCCTGTTTACTTTTCAGCACTTACTTTTGTACTCAGTTTTACTTAGTTCTTACTTCACTTGCGTACTCTTTTGTGTTTGTTTTCTTTTATTAAAGCAATTCCTTCCCTTTTACCGGGATTTATGCCTTTGGTGCTAGTCGCCATCCCCTGGCCTATGGAAGGCGGGATTGGGTAGTCACTACACGGGCCCCAAGGAAGGGTCATGACAAGATCAGACATGTTTTTCACAACCCTCCATGGGCCACTATCTATGAATTGCATGAAGCGAGTGAATTTCTCCTAATATTGTTCACCTACTTCCTCCCTCGCTAATATCTTTCCCTTATGTTCAACTACTGGTGGACCATTCCAAGCTAGTACCCCTAATCTTCTTCTTAATAAGTGTCATAGAGGAATAATTATACAAATAAGAACATGCATATTAGATCACAATACAAAATGTTAAACTAATTACATAATAGGGACACATACCAAGCTACAACAAGCCTATTCCCCAAGTCTCACCATATGGTCAAAATCTATGTGTTCTTAATACCATTAACCTTACAACACATATTCCCTAGTCAGAAATGGTAAAATCATTCAATTTTATGAATTTGATACCAATTTATTTACACTCCACATTTTACAATAATTTCCAATTCCACGTTAGGAACCATTTTCATTTCCATTCCACAAGAAAGAAAAGTATTTTATGACAAAAAACATACCCATAAACAAATTTTCAAGGCGTGACTAAAATGATGCACATCACAATAATCCCATGTTCCTAGAATAATTCATGTAGACTCAAAACTAATTCAATTTTGGGCCACAAATCAATACACAAGAAATTCCATGAATAATAATCACCTCAAAAAACAAGTGACTCACAAAAGGTGAAATAATATTAAATTACAAAAACCAACCAAAATAACAACAATCCCACCTCGAGTACACGGGGCTTCCCCCATTCATGGGTTTGAAACACCCAAGCACTAACTCATTACAAATCCTCGACTCTTCCTAGTCTCATATCTACCTTTCCACAAATAGTCTAACAAAACAAGAAGAAAGAGAACTGGTCCTCAAATGCATCATTGTAATGTCCTGGCCCATGTGACATGAACTAGTGCCCTGATCCTGACTACTACATGATCTCCGACGTGCCCCCCGTATTCTAGAGGCTTCCGAAAAGCATCGTGGGTTTGGAAATTCTGTTGTGAGGAGACAATACCCTCATTTATTAGAGTAAAAAACTAATGGAAGTGAACAATAAAGAGTGGAAGAATATATAACAGTAAAAACTTCACAAGAATAACGATGACAAGAAATACAATACTAAACTAAAAAGAAAACAATAAATACTTATATAGGTATCAAGTGTCTAAAAATGAAACTAGATGAAAATATGTTAATGGATCCCATGGGGGCCTCAAACCATGTCGGGTACCGCCAACCAAGATCCATCCTCAATCATTAATATAATCCAAGGAACTTTCCTTTAACTGATCATGTAACAACAAAGTATATTCATGTACCAATCAGGAAGCATGTGTAGTGCATGAGTACAAATTATTAGGACACAAAAAACAGTTTCTAAAACAATACAGTCAAAATATATAGTATTAATGTATATAATTAAATAAATAAAATGTGTAAACACAAATTTTTTATATTATAATTTATTATTTATTTTATCATTTGGACTCCAAGGTTCCTTTGGACACCCATAAGTCAATACTAATGTTATCTTATTCCAAATGCTAAAGCATTCACTACATAATATCATAAATTAATAAATACATTAACTCGTGGAGGAACTAGAAGTATTCGATGGTGATATGATATCTCAGCACCAGATTTGACTCATGATGGAGTTCAAATTATTTTCATGTGAGGCCAGAAATCTGAGTACTCTATGCTAGAAGGGTCACACGGTCCCTCATAAATCAATCATAAATTTATATCAGGGGAGCATAACATCATGTTTATAACCCCAAAACCCCTTTGTGGATTCACATTCAATAGTGTATACATACATCTGATGTATAAACCATGTCTAACACCCAGAATCCATTTTGGCACATGCATTCACTTATGTAGAATGTCATGTACACCTAAAAACTAGATAGATCTATCATTAGAATCTATCATTCATTTAACCAAGTATTTATATAATCAAAATATTCTAACTTCATGTCTACTACCCAATCTATTACAACCATTAATTACTTCAAAAATTAATTAATTTGAGCCCTATAATTATTTTAACAATAAATTAATTGACCACATCACTTTTCCCTTTAACCAGTTCAGCAATTTATTAACCATTCACATAATTAACATTTAATAATTAATATTCCAATTATTTCTGACCAACATACAATTCATATTTCTATAATTATCATGTCACGTTATTATCCTAAATCCATAATTTTCAATATTCAATCTAAACCACAAATATAAAATAAAATTTTTGATAATTAATTTATCAATTAAAAATCCAAGTCAACAATTCCGAAAAAGAATCCCATAATAAATTCTCAATTTATTTATTTTACTCATTGTTTCAAAATACTCAAAATTATATAAAAACCTATTATTAAATAATTTTCCAAATTAATTAATTTTATTTACAAATTTAATTGATAAACAGGTCTATAAAATTCTCTAGCTTGCATATACATAATAATAAACATGAAAATGGGAAATCAATTAATAAAACCTATCTAATACAAATGATGACCCACAAATCCAAAATCTAGGTATGGTTTGGTGTGGTTTGAGCAGAGATGAAGAAAATATGAACACCCTAAAAACCCACATCATCAAGAGATAAATATAATATAATTATATCATATATAATTATCACATGATAATTATGTAGTATTACATGAAATTTATCTTTGATGTTGTTACACAATTATTATTTAACAAGAAAACATGATTATAATTATTATATGATAATTTCATCAAATTATTATTTGATGATATCTTTTAAAATCTAGGAAATTATCATTTAAAAAAAGTATCATTATCATTCTATAAATCAAAAATATTATTTTATTTTTATTTTACACACATTTTATAAAATGAATTTGTTAAATGGATTGAATAAATATTAAAAATATAAAAAAAACAAGAGAAGTAGGAACAAGATTGGGGTGCACTATCAGGTCTTGTAGAAGGGGGGTCACATGCGGGGACTCGAAGGATGTGTAGGAAGATGTGTAGCCAACCCAAGGGAAAGACGAAGATGTTCTCACTCAACCTGATCTACCCTGAAAAAAATTGGTTCGTTAATGTAGAAACATATCAAATTGTGACAATAAATAACCCTAAATTAAACCTCCACATTTTCTATCAATTTCAACAATTATATGATGTAGGAATGACTTAATTAACCCATAAAATACATTTCATGTTTATTTGTAGGGAAAAAATTTTTAATGGAAGCATCCACATTCTTTAGTAGTGAAAAAATTGAAAACCCCCCCTTAGAGAAGATGATAAACTGTTTCTCTATTTTTATTAATTATTTAATTTAATAAAAACTATTTTAATTTGTCACCATAATATTACGTCTATTGTGTATCGAAATTATACCCCACCTAGGGTAAAACCCATTCTCCTTACCCATCAGTGGTGTCATATTTCTAGTATGACACTAATTCTGTGAGTTATTAATTTTTTTCAACAAAAATTAAAAAATAAAAATTATTTAAATACTGATCTTCTCAGAGAGGTATCCGAACATATGATGCCTACATATGGAATAACATATCTTTGGTTAAAACACAACTAATAGCTAATTTTGATCTCATATTTTTCATATGATTTACCATTTTGAAGTTATTCAATTTTATAGAATAATTTATACATACTTACTATAGTATAAATAATATTTTTAGTTCAAATTACCTGAGGATTTTCTGACATCAAAATCTCACAATAAGTTGTTTCTATCTCTAAGAACATTCTAATAGATATTCATAAGTGTTAACTGGTAATTTTCTCTTATGTTTTTACTTTAACATATTTATTAATCAATTTTTCCAATAAAATATTTAAGGGAAAACATACCTTGAAAAAGGATGGGATCTTATATATTTCACTTAACATCTCCATTAATCTTCCCAACCTACCATTAAGTGTGAGTATTTCTTACTGAAAAGACATTAAAAATAACTGATGTTAGTAATTAACATATTTCCAAAATTATTTTTCCATTCATTCATTCCTTATCCAATCTATTTCATTACTATACTTAACTGACCTACCCATGGGTATTTATTATCAGAAAATTATAATCCCTAAAAAATTAGTTTATTAATGAATTGTACAATATATGAATATGTATAGGTCATGAGAATATTTTTTTTCTTCTTTGAATAATTAAGAGAGTGGGTTTTAAAATTTGATTACAAAAGATGTATGATAGTTTTAGTTGAATGAATTAACTATGTAATTTTCTTTAGAAAAAATGACACATAATTACTGAATAAAAACTATAATGAATATAATTAAATTGTTTTCACACCCGCATGTGGAGATTTTATGACATGGTTGACTTGTAAATTCATTTATAATACGAGTATCATATATATCCTGGAATTTCCGACTCAAAAACATTATAAGACATATTTTTCCGGGATCACTTAAAATAATTACAATATGTGGTTTTCTTATTTAAAGACATTTTTATCAAAAATATAATATTTATATAATATTTAATCTTTATAATTTGTTAATATATCAATGATTAATTTTTTAAAATGTTAATTTTTCCAAATAGTGAAAATAATTAGGTGTGGGGGTGGTATCCCCATGAGTTACTATTTTATTTTACTATTACACCAATGTATTAAACAAGTTTTGTGTTGAATATAAAAAAAAATATAAAAAATTGAAAATAAAATTTAATAAAATTGTTTAATTTTTATTACTATTAAAAAGTGAATATTTAAATTTTGATGATTATATTTTACGAGGTTACTTAAATGGCCAAAGATGATGTAGAATAAAAATGGGTCAAACTACATGAAATCCCATGGACATAGGTACACTAATTTAAAAATTATTAGATATATGTGAATATAAATGGCTTGAAGTCTTATTATATGACCCAAATATAATTGGGATGAAAATCACATCATGAACCCAAATCCCAATGCATCCATCTAATGTTCCAAATAATATATTCTATCTAAGGAACCAAATATACTTGATGAAAAATGTTTGGTTCAGTAATTTGACAATAGTTTTCATTATATATGATAGTAGCCACCAAATATTGAAAGATGGTATTCAAGATAATTCAAAATAAAACATGTATTGGGTCCATGTATATATACGTAATTATACTATTCCAAAATTGAGATAGATGTTGTATATTGAAATCTGGGTTTTCAATACCACCTCTCATTTTGACTATAAAAGGGAACCTTGGAAACCTTGTCTGTTTGTTTAGACAAGGAGTTAAATGATTTTATGATGGAGTTATATAATATTCCTTTCACCACATTTACGTTTTTAATCTCCCTATCCTCATATGGATAGATTAAATGAAGTAGGAGTTCCACCAAAACATCCTCCTCCTCTTGATTGTAGGCTAAATAGTGGGTATTCATTGTGAGGGAGATAAATACATCTAAATGATTTTTTTATTCTTATAATAGCTAATGGTTTAGAGTAATTGTTGTTTAAAAAGATTTCATTCCATGTATATTACATTATTTAATATTTGAATTCTAGTCTGGATGCATGTGATTTGTATTCTATTAATTTCTAACTGATCAGTGTTATATTTTGAGTGAATGAATTGTGATCTTCCAATTAGACATTGCAAGAATATTTTTCCTAAACACTTAATTGACATTTAAATAATATTTGGAAGATTTATTTCATGAACATGGTTTGTAAATTTTCAATAAATTATTTTATTTCATGGTTATATTCTACATGAATTAATATAAATGATTAGAAATTAATAATGATCCTTATAAAATTCAATTGAAGACTTTAAGTGAACCTAAATTAATCTCTAAGAATAATGAACATTAAATGTGTGTAGTGAAATCACAATGACCCCTTTATCCCATATTTTTTAAAATAATCTTTTTTATCATTTAATCACTTCAAATCTAGTTAATTTCACTAAATGATCTTCAAATAACCCCCACTTTTTAGTTATTTTAATTTAAATATACACTATAAACCACAAACACTCATTAGGAGATAACCTAGTGTCTCCTCTATAAAACACAAAATAAAATAAAACCATTTCAATTTGATGTGTCATAAAAAATATATCAAAAATCGTGGACACACACCCTCAATAGGTCGTTCTACAACTATGCCATCCACTTGGGATCCTTATGGGCACAATTTGTGCCATTATACATGTTCCATGTGCACCACTGTTCAAGCTCCCTATAAGTGTTAAACATTCCCACGCACACGCATTCCACCATAATGGATAGGTTGGATGACTCTCACATGTCGGTTGAGGAGCCTCAAACATGGGTGGGACTAAGATAGAATAATTAGTTATATTAGGTGGAAATTTTTTTGGTTAATCAAATCATATTTTCATAGTAATTACTATGTATGAAAAAATGAAAATCAAGATTATTAGAATTCATAAAAATTATTCACCATAAAAATATATATTAGTATTTATTAGGGGCTTAAAAACTTCTCTTACACCACCAATTTTAATTTAATCATGAAAATGAATTTTTTCATGGTCATCCAATTTCTTATTTTTTATAATACATTTTAAAAAAATAGAATATTTTATTAATAAAATGAAAAAAAATCATCAATCATCAAAGTGAGAAGAATATTTATCAATAATAACATAAAATTCAATTTAATGAATCTATAAATATTCTCTATGTATCACCAATTGACATACTTCACATATTGACTCATTAAAAAATAATATAACACATTGGAACAATAATATTAGCCTTTTTATTTTTTTTCAATATTTTTTAGGTTTTATTTAATGTCAATATGTGTGGCAAAACATTTTCCCCTTTATTTAAAATCAAATTCACTAGATATATGGAGGATTCTCATAACATATTTTCTTATAAAGAATGTTCTCCTATATTATATGACTATTTGTAAAACACCTATTAGAGAGGTATGATATAACATTGTTATGCTATAAAATAGTATTTAAATAATCTTCTCAAAGTCTACGTGGACTAACAAAGTGAAGAAAACAAAAATGATATAACTATGGTTATTTAAGCTTTCAACCAAATACACATATATGATATAATATATAACTATTATATATTATCATTTTAGGGATTTTATTTTATAAATAAAATATTATATAGACTTATATTATAGAAAAAAAATTCAATTAAATGTCCCACCACATATAGAAAATTATTAAAACCAATAAAGACACAATAATGAATAAGAAACTATACCTTAATCCAAGTCCATGATTCCCCAAGTGGATTTTGTGAACAATTAATTTTAAAATTATTACATAAATATGTATCATTTTGGAAATAAATATACTGATTTTGACACCATATGAAAACCCCAATTTTCAAATTTACCATGTTATTGCAGCTATCCTACACAAAAATTCCTACCCACCACTTGTCACATGAGTCCTTGGGGTTACTCTCTAGTTCATCCCTAGAAATGATCACATCCAATTAAATTGTTCAAAATTATTGGATTTATATATGTTAGAGATGGATGAATTCTATATCTTACACTCATCATACATTGATTTATCACCACCTGACCTTTTTTGATAACAATCAAACATTGTGACAATTTTCATTGAATGTTCTCCCCCCATGAATTTTCATCACACTATAATTTATCTTATGGTTATAGAATGGGAAAAGGGTTGACCAAATAGAGGAAAATAACTATTCTTCTTTAGTTTTTTCCAACCATTGGTTACACCACCATTCATAATCCCTTGATCTCTATTTATCCATAAACTAATTAGTGGAATGGAATGGTGCATATATTTCCATGCTGGTATAACTTTTAAGGAAACACTCTAAATGGACACAAAATCGGGTATTCGACATTTTTTCCATTAGAATGATATATGGATGGTTTTTTGGAATATAAAAAAAGGATTCCCAAATTTTCTCAAATTGTATACAAATGACTAAATGTTGTTGGGATCCCTGTCATATAGGGGGTAGAGTAATTGAAATAGAAAACCATCAAAATGATGGATATCGTAGTGTTATGATTAAAATGGAGTGTGGGAAATAATCAAATTCAATATAATAGTCTAGATGTAATCCTTCACATACCTGCAACAACCCCCACCACATGGTTCAGTCTAATTCCCTTCCAAATAAAACTCTTAAGAATGTTTTGATTCATACGAATAAATCCAATTTTGTCTTATATTTTCGTCAAAAATTACTCCTCCATAATAAATATGATTTATATTATTAATAATTAGCGATTATTATGTAATTTTAATGCCTTGAACTCTATTATTTATAGGTGTTACAGAAAATTAAGAAGTCATATGAAAAATATTTTGGCTACATCCTTTCTCCATTTTTGTTTCCCTTAAGGGATGTAATTTTATTTGTTGGTTTCATGGTATTAATAAGACTCAAACATAGATAATCTCATTATTCAGTATAGAAGTGAAAACCAGAAACATTTATTTTAATTCCATTCATGTAAGTAAATAATAAAGAGGAATTCTTATGATCTTCTTAATAAGTGAAACATTACTAAATATTTACTGTCAACAGAGATACAATTTTTATTGTAGCTAAAATTTTTTTGGAACTATGCATTCATGTTAATCCTTTACATTTAAAATTTACATATTAATTTTATTAGATATACTCTTTACATTTATATTGCTTTAAATTTTATGTATTCTATATCATTACATACTAATTTAGTTCAAAAACATCGTTTAATTCTTGTTTATTATCTTCATCATCATTACTTGGGAAAGTATAAGAGTTGTAAAATTTATTTAATTATGTATAGTCTTATTGAACCATCCAGACAATTTTTATGTAACACTTGGGTAGTAAATTTTTGAAAACCTCTCATGAAATTCGAGTTCCTATTTATGTGGAACAATATGGTTTCTTTTTTACCTTTTCTCTAGATAGTTATTGTTATTCATATAGTTTTGTTTCCTTAATAGATTAAGATTGAGTAGGAAAAATAATTAGGCATTAATTTTTAACATATTACTCATTGGATCATACACACGCTATAATCGAGGTTTTTGAGTTACCATTATTAGGAACCTTATTAAACTATTCTTTAGGAATGTCATCCATCAATCATATCTTCCTTTTTCTCTCATGGACTAATTTTCATCGTAATTTCAATATTATTATACAATTAATAATTTCAATGTCATCTTTTTATGATTCCATGTAATGAAACATCTTTCTATAGTAGAATCATGTTTTATATGTTGAAATTAATTTATTGTTATAAAATTATTAATATTATTAGGAGTGATTTATTTTATTATTTTCCTCAAATAAACATCTTCTTTCACATGTTTTTTTTATTAAGGATGATATTTCACTTTTATTTATAAAATTATTTTATACGGGTTGTGGTATTATATTCACATTTCATAATAGTTGTATCATGTTAGTGAATACCACCACTCATAATCCAGCGTACCACATATGTTTCTATACTCGTAGAAATATTCAATACATTTGAATATGTTTCTAGTATATATATTTTTTTCTTCTATGGAATCAAATTTTGTTTATAATTTTTCTTAGTTTCATTGCATATATTTCCCTTGAATGTAGAACCTTTTTAGTCTTCATATATTTTCATGTTTTTCAAATCGACAACAACTTGGTAACTAAACATCTAGAAACACCAACATTTTTTAATGAATCTCTTTCTTCTTCTAGTAGAATCAGTAAAACTAGATTTAGGGTTATCATATTACTTAATTTTTATATCATTATTTAAAAAAATAATTTTGGGTGTTATTTTTAATGGTATTACTAGTATAAAACATTAGTGTATTTTTAGAATTATAAATAATTTTATCTACCAACAAACTCTATGTTTTAGGCTCAGAACCTACACTGGATAAGGATACATCATTAGTAAAAACAGAATTATTTGGATTATGAGTTACCTTCTTCCATGAGCATGGTGAATATTGATCTAGATAATTTTTTGAGCCCTTCTTGGAACTATTATGATTATCATGAATCTTATCAATATTTATAGAACAAAATATCTTTTCAGGATTGACTATATTCATATATTTGTGTGAAATCATTATTCTATTTATATTGGGATGTTTCACAATATTTCATCTTAAAATTTATCTATTTAACCATTATTTTATGAAATTACATACTTTTAGAAGACATATCATTTTTAATTTATTACATCACTCCATTCCATTAAATTATCATTTTAATAATATCATATTTATATAATATATTATTAATATTCATTCAGTTGTAATGAAAATTGATTCAACTGGATTTAAATTCAAGTTATACTTTCAGCATACTACTACTAGTTTTTTCTTATAGATCATGGATATTTTTATTATAAACATCATACAACATGGTATTTTCTTCAAATAAAATGTTTTTCATTAGGACCATACTTGTTTTCTTCATGATGATCATTTTTTATATACTTGGAATCAGTGAAAAATATTTCAAGTGCATGGAATAATTCACCATACACATGTTTACTTATTACTATATCATAAAAATTACTTTTCATTTTTTTTATAAATTTATAAAATATTTCCCTTACAAAGATCAAAAAATTCATTCATTGCATCACTATTTTTGTCTGATCATTACTACTTTTAAATTCAATACCTTGTATATCATCCATCATTTATTATTCATCATAAAAATGTGCTTAATCATCAATAAAATCCATGAAAAAAAATTATATATAAATCTTCCTCATAAAAACCATTCATCATATATTTTTAATTAATTGAATTATTCAATATTTTTAAAAGACTGATATGAATCATATTATAAAAAAATTGATCTAATATCTTCAATAGGATATTTCTCAATAGATTTCATATAAGAAAGTTTATCACCTTTGTCTTATTAAAATTTTGTTTCATTCCTTCTATAATTTCTTTGAGATTATATGAAATCTCTTTGCTTCTATCATCATCATAATTTTAAGGGTATTGGAAGTGAATTTAATATCTTCTTCAATAGGAGTGGACAATAAGACATCCACCTATGGTACATAAAAATCAATATCAAATAATCACTTAATATAACCCATGTTAATATAAATGGGCATAAGAAAATTAATTCAATCAGAGTTAGTCCTACACTCTAATTAATCTAATAGATCACAGATTTATCATTTAGGGACACTGAAGTGGTGGGGGTGGTGAATTAGTATACCTATCTTTTACCAAGACTATAAGTTCATTTCAATTAAATCTTATTGCTCTAAAACCTATTAGATAGTTAAGAAGAATTAATTTTATATGGAATATAAAAAATTTCAAACATAGGTAATACATATAATGAGTGACACCACAAAAAACATATAATTTTATAGGGTTTATCTTCAATGATAATGTATACTCCTTGACATGTTCATCTTTTAGTAATTTTATTTTTCTTATCCCTATAATTTAATGTTATTATATGTGTATAAAATGTAGAATTGTTTTTGAGTGGTGAAATAAATTTACAATAAAGGATGAATGAAAATTTTTATACCACTACCACATGTTCTTCAGTGGCGTTATTTATATTTGATCCACCATTTCATTAAATAGTCTCCTGATTTTTTTTGAATACGATCTCCCAGTAAGATAAAAGATATAAATTAATCATAATTATTAATATATTATTCCTCAAAATACAGATATTTTACATTCATATAAATATCAATGGTATTTCATTCAAGCTATTCATGGTCTAACTGTTCATTATCACAATGATCAACACATGTTAAATACAAAATAATTAACATTGTCTTCTTCCTTAATTATCAAATTATTGGGTAGGTAATCATTATATTAATGAAGTTATTGACATCAAGATGTTGTGTTAAATTTATGCACACAATTTCTCTCAAATTATTTTAGGAATGAAATATTTTAAAATGTGTGCAATTAGAAAAGACTTCCAAACTACTAACAGAATTGTGTAATGGGTAGTAAGATTCTTACAATGTACATTGTAAATATTTGGCTCTTGATTTTACTTATTCAATGTTTCTTCTAGGCTGAGTCTATCTTGGACTATATTAGACATGAAAAATGTGAATATTGTATTGCAATTTCTATATGATGTTGTTAGTGAAGACCTGGTCTTCAAGGGCAGATGTATTGCTGGTACACTGCTGAACATGAGGTGTCTGGAGGCCTTGGAGATGGATTCTGATCCATGGGTAGTGTACATGTGTCTGTTTACTGTATGGTGAGAATAATTATTATGTGATATATTGATATACCATGTTTTTTTACATTATTTTCCATTCATATATAATTCATCCCAAGGTTTACTACAGAATTTTGGTTTATCCATGATGATTATCAGGACTATATGAGAATTGGGGGAAGATACATTGTTGATTCATTAATACATTCATGGTAAGTTCTACAATTTACTTGTAGGGATGTTTTTGAGGTTTTTCTTATCACCTTATTTTTATTAATTTATTATCATGCTGGTACAAACTCATTTTACCTCATGTAATCACATGAGGTTTATTTTGTTAATAAATTTTATGGAACATGATTTTTACCCATGCACTAAGCTATTTTGGTGAAAAAAAATTCTAAAAATATAAACATATTCTTATATAATTCCTAACAAAAATACTTAAAGTTATAAAATGTAATCAAATTTTATTATTATTTTATGTTATTTAAATTTTTACCCAATTGTTCCATGTTAACATTCATTAAATGATAATGGTTATCAAAATATCAATCCATTTCTGGTATTTTCCTATGAAATTATAGAATATTCAAAATTCATACACATATCATGAAACATTTTTATTCCATATTATTTTAACAGGTGATAATAATGTTATATATATTCTTCATGTTCAATATTTTCATTTAACCTAGTACATATCTATATGATCCCCTTTCTTCATGAATACTCACTTCATGTTATCTCATGTGTGATTAGAATAAATAGTTATGTGGTGTCCCAACCATCCTTTTGTAAATGATACATATTAATTTATATTATGAATGTTCTTCCTCATGATCAATAGAGGGCCTCATGAAACTATATGTAATAGGGGAAGAAATGATTCTCTTATTTGAGTTAAATAAGTAGTTTTTGATAAACTAGTGAGGATTAATGGAACTATTTATTTATGTAAATGATGAGTATATTATAAAATAAACATCATGGAATTCACAATGATTCATTGAATATTCATAATAATTGTGGAAACTAATCTCCATCACATATTCGAGTAATGATCACTGGATATTTTCTATTACTTGGTGGAACCTATGAGGATTGTGGATTCTTTTTCCCCTTGTATGAAATGAAGGCACACATATACTATATAAAATGACAATTCTTAATGTAAAATAGAAATATCACTAATAAGAAGATTTGAATCAATATTTATACACTAGATAACCTTGAATATATTCTAATAAGAATGTTGTATTAAAGACTAAAAAATGTATTGTAAATTATTTCATTTATGTTAATAAAACATAATGTATGATAATCATGGAATTATATCAATGTGGGATGGATTTACATAATTTTGAAATTCACGGTGTCTTCACGTAGCATAAAAATTATATTTCTAATAAAAGTATAATTTATTATGATGAGAGGCACATAACACATCATGAACACCCTTATGATTTCATATGCATGAAAATGGTACCATAATGTCCATTTTTATCTCAAAATATACTCCACATTTTCTAGTATATTCATGAATATATTAACATGTATGTGTATTGATCTATAGTATAATATCACTCATGATAATTTTGATCATCAGTAATGATTCATGGTTCATTTCTAAATCACTGATCCTTGATGAAAGTCATGTATCATATCTGACATATGCTTCTGGGTGAGATTATGATACTGACTATGTGGAGACTAGAGTAATTTTGGATTTGTGAAGAATAAATAGTATGAATGTTTTGTATATGTTTTTTAACCCTAAATAGTGTGTGTCATGATTTTCCCACATCATATTTTTTTGGATCTATTCAATATTTAATATATTGGGGTCTCTAATTTCATAGTCCAACACCATGGTTCTTTAATAATAACGCCTTCCACACCCACCTTACAGAGATGCACCACACCTGTGATGTTAAACTAAGATACCTTTATGAACTATAGAGACCACTATGTGTGTTCCATATGTAAGTCCATCCACACTCCTCATTGGAACTATTCAATCCCACCCACAATATTATTTTCATGTTTGATAGCCTAGATATCTTTCTGGGGTGGTATAATCTTTCTCCCACATGTTCGGGATTGATCTGGCCTAGTTTGATATTTTCATTATCCGATTTTGTGTTATACCTCCCAAGTATATTTAATAACTACTAAGTATGAAAAATATAGAAGAGAACTTGTTTTTGTTCATAAAAATTATTCTTCTTGAAAAATATATATGTATCTAGTTTTTTCATTGCCTTCAAAAAATTCTTCATCTTATATTGTCAATTCCCCATATAACTGAATATTTTCTTATTCTGACACATTCTTATTTTGTTTTAAATGTTTTGTAATAAATTAATATATATTATTGATCCAATGAAGAAAAGTTTATCAATCATTAAAGTTACATGGATAATTTCTCAATAATGATGTCTAATGTCATTAAATATATCAATATAAATTTCATTCATCACCACTTGATCTTTACTCACATATTGAATGACTAACAAAAATTACAACAATGAGGATAACCAAACTCTACCACCCCAAAACATGGTTTTAGAGTAACTCCCATGGTTTCATAGATTGATTCCAATTCCAGCTCAACCATAAACACACTCATATAGTAGTTATCTATTTTTCATTGGTGGACTACAAACTATCAGGGGCATGTAAACTAACTCCAACCATAACTATCATCAAAAAGGAATTGTCAAACTCAAAATGGCGTGGTATAAGTCTTGGTGAATACCTTCTTCACCATTACGAGCAATAAATTAAATTCCCATCTTTTAAAATAAATCCCACATATAAGATAATATCCTCCATGAGAATTTTTTAAGAAAAAAATCCTAAATATATCATTTTATATAATAGTATTTAGTCTCCTTAAAAAGATATCTTATTTTATTTACATTATATATAATTAATTTATTGAAAAACTGACCATGATATATATTAGGGAAGTGGTAGGACATAATTCTGTATGACTCTATAATGTATCTAGTTGAGACCCAAGATTTACATTGATGTTCTAATGACAACATAAAATGGAATTGGAGGCCAAGCTAAGATTACGAACATATTTTCCCACTCTGTAAAATGGTGAGTATGAATGGACCATTCAAACTCTATGGTATATGATGAAATCATATTCAATATATTTATATGGATGATGGGATCAAATCATCCTTTTTTAGAGTTCTCTAAAATGAACAATTTCTATTCTTGTATTCAAATAGAAACATATCAAGTTTTCAATATGATGAGATTATGGATTCCAATGTGTTGGGATGACCTTTTATAGACGAATATGATAGGACCTGTTATTTTACAAGAAATTATTGAGAAAAAAATACCATTGACTTACATATGAACAAACTAAAAAGGGGATAAAAGAGTTCTAATAAAAACCATTGATGATATTTGGAATTTGAAGTGGGTAATAAAGTATTCATTAAAAAACATAATTTAAAGTGGGATTTTTGATTTGTTAAGATGGGTATGTTGAGCCCTTTATACATTGGAATCATCAAGATAAATGATTATGTAAGTGTTGTAACATATATATTATCACTTCCTCTATATCTCTTCTATGAACATGAAGTCTTTAACCAATCATTTTAGTAGGTAAATATAAAACCCATAAATTGTATTGAACATGTAAGTCATTAAGATACAAAATAATATATTATAATAGAAATAACCAGTTGATATTTTGGATTAATGAGACAAAGTATAATAATATAATAACACCCTATTACAACTTATTTACGGTGGGATCATATGTTTGAGGAATCAATAAGGGATAATTATGATATAATAAGACAAAAGTACCATCACTTATATTTATCCAAGTAAGTAATTTTCATAGAATTAAATTTACTTTTAAGAGGGTATAATGTTAAAATATATATTTTTCATAAATATTTTCATAAAATAAATAATCTGAAGAATAGATTTGATTCAAACTTCTTTTATTATGTAGAAAAATAAAATTCAATTCCTTATGTATCATAGTGGCTAGTTTGGGTCGTCTCATATGAAGATCTTTAACATTTTTTCACCTAATTAATCTAAATAAGATAAAAAAATTATAATTATTTTATGAAAATTTTGATAAATATTTTGGATATTGGATATTTATTTTCTAAAACAATGAAATGATTTGATAAATAATAATTCAAAAAAAACTATTAGGAAATGTAAAATATAATGATTCAAGGAATAAGATCTCGGATATTAGTTTTTGTAGGATCAATCAATATTTTCCTTTCATTTTTTTATTTTAGTTTGATAATAGAAACATGAAATATAAGTACGAATTAATATTAACTTTATTTAGAATTTGGGGAATCGTTTAAGGCCTTAGTAATATAAACTCCACATCTTCCTAAAATCAAGGATGATTACACTCTATGGTCAAGGGTGTGCCATCGTTTAGGGCCTAACTATATTGATGTTGTTTAATCTATTAATTATCTCAACTCCATTGTGTAAATAGATAACCAATGAATAATGGGAAAATCAATTAAACTAAAATATATATTTAATTACATTGTTTTATATAATGGGGTATAATAACCACAGAAGGGACATTCCCCACACCCATGTAGGTTACTCATATAGACCAAAAATATAAAATAAAAATTTATAAAAAATTCAATAACACATTAGCCTCCCTCATGCCCAGCCTTGGGTTAGTCCCTCAATTTTAATGTTAATATATTACTTTGGTGGAATGAGAATAATGAAATAAATAAAATATAATAGAATAAAAATAAAAATGATAATAAAATAAAAATAATAGTGGTGGATTGGGGGAAGTTAAAATATAGAGAGAGGTAAAAGAAGAATAAAAAAATAAGAAAATAAATAAAAAAATATAAATAAAAATTAAAAAAAAACAAAAAAAACAAAAACAAAAACAATAATAATAATAGAATAAAAAAGAAGAAAATAATGAATTGGATGGAGTGAATACTTTAAATAAAATAATGCATGAATTCATTGATTATCTAAAATTCAAATTACATGAAAATAAAACTACAAAATTAAATGAAAAAAATAAACAAAGGGGAAAATGGACAGTGGAAGGGCCCTTTCCATCCACCAATATGGGGGAGTGGAAAACATTTTCAACATGGGTGACCTCCAACTTATATAGTCAATGGTGTTTCCATCCTTCAGTATTCAAATTTCAGATCTTCTAAATATTCCTTTAAGAAATCCTCTAGAATATGTCTATTGAATTTGTTCTCTTGGTATGCCAATTTAGTGAACAAAACTATGAGTGGCTTCTCATTTAATATTTTTAAAAAATACCTTCATCATTTGAACAAAAATTTTCATAATCATACAACATTGTTAAGAAATGTTATATCCCATTATGTCCATATTTTTATTCTGGATAGGTAGTGTCTTTGAATTTTTTATATCTGATATCCCATGAATTTATGGACATGAAATCGACCAAAGTATGTGGGGGAGATTGATATGAATGTTTTTCCTCAAGATTGTATCTTGTAAGATGTATCATTTTATATCTTGTGTTCAATCAATGTATAACATATGGTTCCATCTTAAAAAATATTTATATTTGTGAATTGATTTTGAGGTTTGAATTGTGTTCATATTTTCGGCCTCTAAATTTGTATTCATCTGTTGGTCAAGAATAAATAAATGAAAACAAAGATGTATTTATACCTAATAAATTATAATTTAACAAATTAAATCATGTTAGATAATGTTATAGCCTAAATATCTAAATAAAATAAAATATTTAAATTCCATTGATAGGAAATTGTTTCATTTAATACTAAAAATATAATAAAACAATCAAATGTAAAAATTGACAATAGAACATTACTTTTTTGGGATATAAATATTTCATAATTTTTTTAAAATAGGCATAAAAATTTACTATTTTAATACCCTCAAACATAAACCATGATTTTCAAAAACCATAAAATATCAACATTAAAAATAAAGGGGCTCTAATGTTACCAATATTCTTATTCCAAATCTATAAAATCAAACTTTTTTTTATTATATCAAATTTTAAAAAATTTAAATAAAAGATCAATTTAATTTCCCAATTTTCTAAGAAACAATCTATTCATGAAATTTTATTTTCCCATTTGAATAATTTTAGATATTATCCATTCATTTATTTAAGTTCCTCAATTAATTCTTATTAAACATGCTAAATCATCATTTTCCTCCAATTTTGTATTTTCAGTCATCATTTAAGATATCATTTATGTATAGTTATGATCATTTCATGAATACATACTCATTATCCCTGGTCTTTCAAAGGATCCGTTTTATCCACTCTTTAAATATATTGGAGACATAACATGAGATAGGATTTCATTAATGGTTCAATTGACTATTTGGATTATTCTTGGTAATAATTGAGGCTTAAATATTAAGGTTCAAAGAGGAGGATTATCTCTTATGTATAGTGCATGATTTCAAACATTGTTGATCAATGGAATTATCCCAATAAAATTAGAAACTCAAATTTCCCAAAAAACTCAATGTAATGGTTATGATCAAATAAATCATAGTGAATGATTTTCCCACCCTCTTGATTTTTTTATAATTTCATATTTGTTTCAATGAAATTTCTTATTTTTTTAAATGTTATTCTTAGAATGAACCTGACATCCAAAACATAACCAAATATGATAACAATAATAGGTTTATAAATTATGTTTTCTGTTTTTCACAAATTACCAACCTTTCTAAAATTTTGGTTCTTTTTATCATTTTCACTTTTTTCAGGTGGGTTAATCAATAAAGTAAAGCGAGTGAATCAAAACCTTTTCCAATAGCCATAGTAGCACCCCAATCCTTTTTTCATAAAATTTATTTCCTTCCCTTATTCATTAATCCCCCAAACTTTACACATAAACTTATAAATATCATTCAAATACTATGTGGAGGATAGAAAATGATAAAAGGGCTTGATATGTGGCTCATTATTAAAAAGTTTATTCATGGTTTCTAAGGTCTAAACAATTGCAATGACCCAATGTTTTATCAATGGAATTACCTTATTTCAATTATTATTTATAATATAATCACATTAGTATGAACAATGAAATATCATGATACAAAATAGTATGTCATCATTAAACATAATTTTTTCACTTCAATGTTTTGAATTCTGAAAATCCGACATACGCGGTTGCATTTAGAGTTATTTTTGAAGTCTAATAGAATAAACATAATTTTAATGAATAGTAACCTATCCTTATGAATATTAACCTACATTTATTAATAGTAATACGTCACTTATGAATAGTAAACCATCCAAAATAAAAGTTAACTAACCAATTAGTGATTAAATAAAATTTAGGGATCTTATGAGTGATAATATAACCACAGTAAAAGTATTTTTTTTGTAAGACATAAGTAAGTAAATATAATCAATTAGTTAATTAAAAAGAAACATTATTTTCCTAAAATTATTTTTTAAATTAACAATTCTATGTCTTCTAGTTTTAAGAAAATTTTATATGAAATTAGGTAATTTTTGAAATCATTATGAAATCAGTTTTAATTTTAAAATCTATATTTTTCAAGTAAAATATGATTTTAATTAAAAGTAAATTTAATCATATTCCGATTTTTTTTTCTTGAAAAATGGAGTTAATGTTTTGATTATACACCTCAGAAAATTATTAGAGTGAATTTTAGAGATTTGTTTGAAATAATTAATTTTTTACAAATAGTGAAATATGATAAATCACAAAATAAGGTAGATTCTATCATTATAGAGTCATGTATGATGTAATTATGATTTAATCTGAATTAGTTCAAAATAACATGAAATTATTACTATTAATTTTCTTGGAATCATCATTATTACTTTTCTTATGGATAAAAAATAATTTAATGAATATAATATTGAAAAAACCCCTCTCTCATTCAGGATAAATACCACCTTTCACACCATCATTTCATCACACATATGAAGATTCAATAGTTTTCTAAACATTAACCAAACATCATCCCTAGACTCTACCCCATATATAAGATCTTCTGGTATCACCAAGAGACCAATCCTTGGTTCCTTAACGAGGATCTCAAGAGGAGGATTAAAGATGTAATTCCTCTATCTCTTTTCCTTTATTTTCCATTAGATTTCAGGTTCTTATCTTAATATATCCCTACCTATCCTCATCCACGTGGTATTATAACTCGAGTATCATACATATACTATAATTTTATGATACTAATGGGATACTATTTCATCCACACCCTTCTCTTTTTTTAAGAAAGGAAAACGTTGTTTGTTAGGTGTTATTTTATCGCCTTCAAGGAAGACATGCTTTCATTTTTTATTACCACCATCATATCTGGTCATTAACAAATTTTTATTGATGAAACAGATTATTTAATATTTATTATATCTTATTTAGTGTTCTATAACTATCTTATGTACATAATACAAAATGATTAAACAAAACAAGTTCTTTGTGGTCGAAAAACAACCTGAATTAACCCAAATGATCATCATTAAATTCTCATAAAATGATTCATTATCTTGAAATATAAACTAATTATTAATAAGATAATTTATATTTCAATAACATAATTCATAATATGTAATATCAGTTCTGTATTTTTATCCATGTTCTACATGAACTTTTATTCATGTCTTTCATGAAAACTAAGAAAAAGAACACTCCCGAACAATGAATTTAAAATCTATAACTCATTTAAAGAACCATAAAATAAATTAATGAAACCATAATAAACCATATAAAGGTATAAAAGGTTATTTAATTTATAACTAATGAATATGATGACATTATATATGACATTAAATTGATGAAAGCGTTCAGATAGTAGGTAAGGGGAATTTCTCGAACCTAATTTTTTTGTTCGAGTTCTCCCTCCACTCCATTTTTGATATGGGTACTCCATAGAAATATTGTGTTCATCAGTATCTAATGTTTTGTGGGATTTATAAGTTTTCCAATTGAGTTTATGTCAAAGAATTGTTTTTTACAAAAGAACACTTCTTTCAAAAACACACCTTTTACTTCTCACTCATGGTTGATGGTTCTTGTATCAAGTATGTTATTACCTCTTTTCGGGGAACCAATAGTTTATAAATTTTTACTTATCAATTGAAAACCATTACATTCCATGTTTTTTTTATATCAATGATTGATATATATTGTATGTGTCATGGATTATAATAAGAATTTTATGATGTGACAGGTATACCTAGAATCATATAGCGCAAAATAAATGATTGAATGTGGTGGGTGAATACAGAATTATACAGTGCTTCTATGAATTGGGTAATGTGATGTACCTCATGAATTAAAGTGAAATTATTTTTTAATATTATGGTATCTTTGTTCACAACTATTTTTTGTAGTTTAACACTAATAATGATGTCCCATTTTTATGCATTACCACATTTCAAGTCTTTTATTAATGATTCTTCTCATATTCATGATCCTTTTCCTATGTTATGATTATTCTCACCCATTTTTATATAGTTAAAATCTATCCTTTTATTGGGATTTTTCTCAACCCTTTTTACATATATCCTCGGGTGATTACATGTTGTTTGGTGTTTTTTGGGGATAATAAGAAGATGTAGAAGAATGAATTAAAATAATGTTTATGTTTGATGTTGTCAATGTTATATATGGTCATAGTTTTACAATGACACTAAACCATTGGATCCTCATGGTGTAATACTATTATGATTTTTATATTCATAATTATGTAATATTTATTGAAAAAAATATTGGTTTTGATAACAATGTTAGATAATTTTTTTAGGATAAGGTGTTTTCAAAAGATTCATAAATAATTGGAACAAAATTCACAATCATAGTTATGATAAGTTCATATCTGTGTTTCAGGAGGTGAAATTTTGAAAGATAATTCTAGTTATATGCTTTACAATAAATATGAACTACATGGTGTAGAAATCCTCACTGTATTGGGACATTTGATATTAGAAAATTAGTAATTGACACTTCTAAAAATAAAAATTAATAATTCACATGAATTTCATTAAATTAATGTATTAATTTATTTTAGTAAATTTCAATTACATGAATCAAATAGTTCCCTTAAATCACCAGTCATCATTTTAATATCTATGAATCCCTTTTATGATTAAATTATTCATTTTACTCAATAAATCTCATTAACATTTACAAATAAAAAATTGTATCACCTGATTACTAATTAAATAATGTTTCATGGATAAGTCATGTTAATCATAATTCATATCTTGGCTTGAAATTTAATCTTTAAATATAAAAAAATGTTATTGGAGAAAAATATAGATTGTTTAAAATATAAACAATAAAACTGAACAGCCTATTCAATGAACATTATTCTTGTTTCCTCCTTCACTATTTAAGGATTCCTTTTTCCATCAAGAACATATAATAGTATATTACTCAATTAAATACAAGTATTGTGTCTTTGATTCTCAAACATATAAGTGGGAGTGAGGATTAATGTCAGATGAATCCAAAGAATAGAATATAAATTTAAATTATCATAAATCATGTAATGATAAATGTTGGTATGATCCCCCACATGGGCCCTAAATTTTTACTAACTCGAGAGGGTAGAAATAGAACTTATCCATTATTTAATGGTGGCTGGATCTTATTGTAATTAAAAAACCACATGTTATTTTTTAATCTCATTATTATTTATTTTTTGTGAGGAATTATCCCTGGATTGAGTATATTAGATTCCGCATTCAAAATTAGATATATATTTGATGGAAGGGGTATGGTGATGTATGCATTATCCCTATCTTGGGTTTTTACTTCGGAAACCATATATTTATCTTCGAGTGATAACCCAATAGAGGCTATATGAATGAATGTTTTAACGGTATGTAAATATATATTTTTTAATTGAATAGAGTTTATTTTAAATTTTGGAATATGTAATTTCACCCTGATAATATATGTATAATCTATTATCATTTCGTTGGGTATAAGAATATTAATTTTCTCATCAGATTCCTCACATTCATGTTCATTGAAATCAGAGAGCTCCATGTGTTCCTCCATAGGATCATGTCCAGTTTCATTATCTACCTATAAAAAATAGAAAATGTTATTTAAATATTAAAATTAAAATAGGTGTAAATTAATACCCAACTTATATTGAATAATATCACATAAAATACACTTTGAGATAAGTTCAACTCCCTAAATTATTTCAATTTCAATATATTTTACAGTATATAGTGACACTTGAGATTTATTCTCAGTACATAGATGTATGTAGTCTAGATCCAATATATTAATATTATATTCCATCACATGGGTATTGTATTCCTTTAATAGTTTAGTGTCTTATTGTTTCAATGGAATTGGGAGATCAAGAAGTTCATCACATTTGTTCCAAAATTCATCCATATCTTGTTGATCCCCCACATGTATATTTATAGGCATGTCTCCCTCCTTAGAATCCTTAGGTAAGTTTTGGTAGATCAGTGGATTATCATCTTTTTAGTTTTAGGTTAATTGGATGAGTACTAGAAATATTCAATTATAAAATCAATTTATCCTTATAGATATTACACCATATCATTAAGATATTCAATATTGTATTTTATATTGTGTATAACCACATTATCTATGATTTTCTCTAGGGTAACATCATAAAAATTGTAGCGAGGAAACATGGATAACTATACTAGTGTCTCGACAATTTCAGGGGAATATTCCTAGAATATAGTTAACTCTCTATCCAATCCTTTAACCGCTAATTTCGAGAGTGTCACTTGAAGACGATGGATAAGGTCCTTGAATTCATCCATTATGCTAATTTGGCATTGGGATCCCCTAATATGTCTAACCAAAATAGAAAAAAGTTCTTCTATAGATCAGGGTAATTCAAATACAGGTTCTAACACCGATGAGTATTTAGTCCATGTAAATAATAATAAATCGTAAAAATTTATTGAAAAATAATATTCCTTCATTTTTATGTAATTTAAAATATAACTACTGTAAAATAGATAAAGATATGAAAATAACTGATTGGATCGCTTGTAATTGGGCCAGTTTTAATGCATGATTTTTTATGGTGTCAAAAAATTAAATTATTTTCATAGTGTAACACAATGGCTAACTAGGGTCATCTAACTTTAGGATATTCTTAGTTTATTCACCTACATATTCTAATTCACATAATATATTTCTTTTTGTTTTTTTGATTATTTAATCAAAATAATGATAAATATTCTTTGGTATTGATGTTTAATTTCTAAAATAATAAAATGACAAGAAAAATTAAAATTAAAACTAAACAATCATTCAACGATGAATCGAATGATTTAAGGAAGAATAATCATTGTTTGGGTTTTTTGGGTTCAATCCTATTTATCTTTTATTTGTTTGATTCTAGTTTGATAATAAAAACATGAAATATTAGGATAAATTACTACTATTTTTTATTTATAATGTTTTTAATCATTTAAAGCCTATGAAATCAAAAATCCACCTCTTTCTATATTCAAGGTTGATTTCACTACTTGGTCAAAGGAGTTCCCTATTCGAGGACCCAGGTCTATCGATACAATTTCATCCATTGATCCAATAAAATTATTCATATAAAGAACTAGAAAACACCAAGATTTAAAAGAGATTAAACTTAATGAATAAATATATTGAGTTTCATGTCATGAGGAATAGTCACCCCATCGAGGAAATTCTCTACACTCATGAATTCTACTCATATATATGAAACATATTATATAAACCTTTATGAAAAATTGGAGAACACCTTATCCTCACTCATGCAAATCCATGGGTCATACACTCATTATCGTGGTTATGATATCACTTTGGTGGAATAGAAACCAGAAATGAAGTAAAATGAAAAATAATAATTAAAATAATGGGGAAAAAATAAAAAAAGAGTGGTGGATAAAAGAAATAAGAGATAGAGAGAGAAATAAAATAACAAAATAAATGAACAAAAAAAATTAGAATTAAAAAAAAACAATAATGATTATAAATGAAAAAGAACAATGGAAGACAAATAATGAAATGGGTGTAGGTAATACCTTCAAAAAAATAATTCATGAACTATTTAATTAACATATATTTAAATTAGATGAAAATAAATCTGAAACAAATTATAAAATAAAAAATTAATGGGAAATATAAATAAGCATAGAGCATGGACTTCTCTCCACTTTGGAAGTGGAAATATATTTCTTCATTAGTGAACTCCCCCTTATATAGGTAAATGTGGTGTTATTCCTTAATATTCAAATATAAGATCTTTTAAATCTCCACTTAAGATATCTTACATATTTTATGAAATGAATTTTTTCTCATGGTAGGCCAATTTCATGAAATAATATTAGAACGATTTCTTCTTAAATCATGTTAAAAATTGTATTATGCGTTTGAACACCAAATTTCAGCTTCCTCCAACAAGTGTGGGAAAATGTTTGCCCCATTAACATGGAAAATATATTCTACCCAGGCAGAATCACTAAATTTCCAAAATCCTATTTCCCTTGAATATATGACCATGAAATCATAAAAATAATGTTGGTCTATCATTATTAATTGTGTTCCTCTATCTCATACTTTACTTCATATAGAATTATAGCTACTATGTACTATCCATTTTTGATATATGGGACTAGCCAAAAAAATATACCAATCTATGCCTAGATTTTGAGACTTGACTTGTGAGCATATTTTGTGTCTCCAAACGATGGATTTACATCTTGGTCAAGAATAATGAAATGAATACATATATTTATTTAAGCCTAAAAAATAAATTTCATAAATTAAATAAGTTTATAAAATCTTAATGAAAAAATACTAAAAAATGTAAGTAGATACATTCCAAAAGTATTCCTTTTTACAATTAATCCCAAAATTCTACTAAACCATAAGAAGTGAAACATAACATGATAATATTACTTTTTGTATTAAACCCATTAACATGGGTTTATAAATATGCAAGAAAATTAATTTTTTCCATAATATTAACTAAAAACACTGATCTAAAATGAAAAGTGATATATTAATAAGATATAATTATTAAAAACAAATGGTATAACATAACTTATGAATTGAAAGTATAAATTACGATAAAATTATTATGAAATACTTTTTCAATGGAAAATAATTATCATTAAGATATATTCTTCTTCTTATTTTATCTCAATTTTACACACATGAAAATGTGATATCATTTCTAGGGTATTCCCTAATCTAATCCAATGTTTAACATCAGTAGGTAAATAATGATTGAATTCATTTGTGGAATAAGTTGATCCTTTTAGAAATTATTATAGTTTCCTAAATAGCCAAACCACCACCAACATCTTCGACCACATCTTACCATACACTTCAATCTTATATGGAGATCTCCACGAGCTTTTTATGTTGGATTTAGGAATATATAAGAATTTGATTATTATTCAATTATATATTTTAACAAATTAGGCTTTTTATAATGACGTACTAATAATTAATTAATTATATAAATATTTTTATTTTCTACATGATATTTCTACATATAATTTTCAATTTATAAAGGTTTTTAGATTTTATTTTTATAATGTGATATTCAATTTTTATTTCATCATATTGATATTATTATAGATTGATATTTTATATTTTATAAATTGGTTTTTCTGTAGGTGAACAATAAAAAAAATATATTTTTAACATATACTGTAAATTAAAGGATTTCATTATGATATAAAAAGAAAAAAAAATTCTAGAATCATTCTAGAACAAAGATATATCTGAGTAATATAAATAATTTTAATGTAAGATTTTGAATTTGTAAACTAGTGGATCACATTATAGAACATATATTATATTTCTATTATCATAAAAACATATATGTTCTATTTTATTAAATTATTATCAAAAAGTGGAATTCATATTTTTTTTGATTTAATGAAAAATAATACACATTTAGTATTGTATAATATAATCAATTTCAAGGAAATCAGTATCCTTAATTATTTTAATCTGAAATATAATTTTCTGTTTTAAAAGATTATTTTCCTATGAAAACTTTTTAATGCATTTTAAATTTATTATTTTATAAATAATTCATATAACTTTTAGATATGAAATCTAAAAAAATGTATTTCAAAATTTAACTAATAATGTTCATATTAAGTATAATTTTTCTTTCCATTTTTATAAATAAAAATAAATTACTTATGAAAAAATCATTTACCATATTAAGGTTTAAAAATAATAATGTGTTAAATCGTCGATTTAAAATTTTAAATATCAAACAACCATGTCATTAAATGACATTATTGGAATACTAAAGTCCAAAATTCATCTTAATATCCATTATTTTAAAAATTTTAATAAATTTTATTTGATTTTTACCTTCCTTTTTAATTATTCAAATTGTATGAAAAATGATTCTCACATCACATATAAAAGATAATTTCCACTACTCATTGAAATACACACTAAATTTTTTAATTATCAATTATAATATACATATTTATCTTAATAATTAATCTTTTAAAAAGTTTTTAGATTTGGGCATGTATAAAATTCAATATCCCTACATAATCAAAGAGTTTTCCTTAAAAATATTAAATCTTTTTATGTATATATTTTCTCCTCACATATAATTATTTAATTTTATATTTATATAACTCTTCATAAATCACATTTATCATTATATTAAAAAAAATTAAACCATTAGGATTTTTTATATTTAATATTATCATTACCAAATTGATTGTCCTTATTCATCCATTAATTATAACATGATTCTCTTTTAGTTTTTTTTACCACATATAAGAACAGTGCGATAATGATTCTATCATGGATAATTAATAAATATTAAATAATATTAATATAATATAAAATTGATTCATTTATTTCTTCATAATAATTTTGAAATTATAGTACTATGAAAAAATCGTTCCATAATTATAATTGTCCAATTAATTCAAGAATGTTAACATTTTGGTCGGTTTCAACCCTATATGAATGTTGATTTTAATTTTTTTCAATGGATAGTTATTCAAACAAGTTTAATTTTAATATATGAATGTTAGATACAATGAATGATCTGTATTAATTTTTGGAATAGAAATATTATTATTTAATCTCAATATTAATAAATAACCTTTTGTATTGTAAATATTACAAAAAGAAATATGTTTTAGATGTTTTAAATGAAATTTATACCTCATTGTTCTATTTAATGAACATTTAAATTTTTAAAAAATTATTGAATATATATTTATAATTTCTTTACAAATAAGGATTTTATAATATTACATTCCTTGGGAGGAAATCAGAACTATTATACCAAAACAAATATGGAACTATTAAAAACACAAATTAAAAGTTAGTAATTTATATTGCTAACAATCGAAAAATAAGTTTTAAAATATCATAATTTTTGTAATAGATTGAAATAATTGTCCTATATGATAGTTTAGGATAGTTATATTATTTTATGAGAGATCAATGCACTTTTGTTGAAGTTGATATGTATGTTAATGGAATATTTAGAGTTAGTTTTCATTCGTTGATACTTATCCCATACTGAACTAATTTTTTATTTTGTAAAGTATATTTACAACCCATGAATGTATTTTATCCTATGAATACTTAAATTTAATTGATATAATTTTATATATCTTGTTCTAAAACTCATGAAATTTTATTTAGTTATTATCAATGCAATAATTTTTTTATCAATATTATTTTCTATTACATAGTCATGTAATACATTAATTTAAAATTATTTTTCTAGTTCAAATTACTATTCAATTTATTTTTTATATTATATTTTTCTCATTTAATGTATATAAGAGAAATTTTATTATCAAAATAATAAACTATGATTAATTACATCATTTTTAAAAATTAAATGTCTTTAACAATAATTAAAATATTTTATATTTTTAATTTCACTTTTATTTAAATATTTTAATCTTTCTGATGTCCTCCATTATTATTAAGTAGAAAAAATATTTTTTATTTGGTTTTTTTATTTTACCCTTTTATTTTATTAAATATATTTTTATTATCATTTTTTAAGACGCGTGTCTCAATGAAGGTATTTAAAAATAGTAATTATTTTCTTTTTAATGAATACATTTTTGTCTTAGACTCCACAATAATTATCTTAGAAATTATTTAGTTTTAATGTTTCATTTATGAAGATTCATTTTGTGATGAATTTTATAAATGTATCATATTTTCCATTCTGAAAACTATTTTCAATACTTACTCATAACTCCATCTCTCATAAAAATATTAAAAATGTTTTGATAAATCATTTTCCATTCACATATATTTTCCTCTATATGATATATATCATATGGATAAATTTTTTAAATATCCTTACAAAAATTGTGTTTAAATAAATTTGTGAGAAAATTTATTTTGGTGTTATGAAATAATATTCGTTACAACATTTTTATATGCAAATTAATGATTATTTTGATGTTGAAAACACATGTATGGATGATGATGGTCATGTTCCTATATATCCCTACAATAATTTTTTTAATGTTTTATATTAAATGAGAAAATAAATGGCTTGGGAATGATTGTGTTTAATCACATTTGTAATGCATGGAAATTATAGGATTTAATAAAAAATCATGGTCATGATTAGGTTTTAAGATATGTTATCCAATAATTGTTTTCTAAATTTATAAATATATTGATCTTGTATACCATTATAAAAATTTCCTTGTTTTTTCATGAATTACTATAATGTTTCTATAGATTAAGAATTTTTTAAATCTTCCATTCTATTGTATATGTTTTATCCTTCCATAATTATTATTTTATCTAATAACATTATCTCTAATAGACATTCATTTCAGATGGATATATCATATAATTATAGGGACATTTTCTAAAGATATATCGCCAGTTATTTTTGATATTTCATAATATCATAACCTAAATAAATGAGGATTATTGGTATGTTTCCATTATAGATAATTTTAGATCACAAATTCTTTTTTCATTGATTCAATTGGAAATTATATAAATGAGTTTTCAAAAATAAGCCTTCTAGAAAGTTGATTATGGGATTTGATGATGTTATATTGTGAAATAATATGACTATATACCTAATAACCAAAGAAACTAAACCATTAGTTCCTATTGTTTGTGAGATAAATTTAGAAATATAATGTTTCAATTATGAAAATAATATCAGATATATATATGAATAGATTGATTTAACTGAGTTGTTATCAAAGATATTCTGTACAATATATATTTTTATAACTTGACCAAAGGGTGTGGGTGTGGGGTTCCTCAGTTATAATGTTACATATGATAATTTCACCCATTTCAAATGTAGAATATAATTTTTATATTCTGGAGTATGTTACCATGAATTTGAAATCCATTTTTCAATTATTAACCACATTTCAAAATGAGGTTAGCTAAAATTAGAACACAATTGATATAATGTTTTGATGAGGATACATTATTATGAATTGATATTTTAGACATTCATTAATAACATGATTTGTTTCTAAATTCTAATGCTCATTTAAACAAAAATATTAATCAATAATCATTTAATTATAAAATTTAAGATATTGAAACATCTTTTATTTTTTCTACACCACGGACTCTTGAAAATACTAATGGGTACATATATTCATGAATTCATTAAATGTTGTTCCATTATATATCTTGAATTTCACCACAGATTCCCAATATATTCTACTTTGTCCCCTGGGATTAAGGGTATGGATTTTTACATTAATGTTCTCTGAAAAATCAAGGTAAATAAAGATAATTTCAATCATCTTCATTCACTCCCTTAATTTATTATGGACTTTATCAAATCAAATTTCGTTAAAATTACCCTAATAAAGTTTTTGAACATGATTCCTAACATAAACAAGAAATTAATATGGTTTGATATCCATGTAATTAATAGTATGGTTAACCATATCTATTATATTCAGGACAAGTATGGGTTATCTCAAAAAAATATATTTCACATATTGTTCTAATGGGTTCATCATTAATATTTTGTGCATTTTACCTATATAAAAATCATAACACAAAATTCCTATATAATTATATTTAAATCCTTAAATAAAAATTTCAAATCATTTTAAATGCCATCAATAATTCTGTATGGAAAAAATATAATCATATAATAAAATTATCATAAAATTTTTTAAATATATTATAAAAATATATAAATTTAATAATATTTAAAATAATAACAATGTAAATAAATTAGTATTTTGAAAAATGATTTTTTTATATTTTGGTCTCCAAATATCTTTTCATACCATATATAACATAAAATATTACTCATATGGACTATTATAGTCTTTATTCATGGTCTAAATTCAAGAACGTTGAGATTACATTACTTGTTTTTTCCATTATTTTTCACTCCAAAAAAATTATTTACCAAAATATTCAACAGAAATTAAATTTAAATATCAATAAATATTATTTAAACTATATCATAATTATAAAATAGTCAGAAAAATTATTTAATCAAAGGAAACATTGACAAATTCCCATGAAAACATATATCCCATTACTAAAACTACTATCTAGTCACCCCTTTTCTAAATACTTATTATGTTCAGCTGATCTAATCTATTTCTTGCATTATCTCCCAAAATAAAAATTTCATGCTAGTGTAAGATATTATTTGTTAATAAACATACCTTTATATCTTATCCCCAATCCTAAGATGGAATTCAATAATACCTAATGTGTTTTATAAATATTAGGAGAAAAGCATAAGTATCAAAGGAATCAATCAACTCCTTCGGGAATATTTTCCATTAGAAAATATAATTCTCAAAATAAGGATTTCAACACGAAACCAAATATGAAGTATCTATATGATAGAGAAATCATGGAAAATTATAATTTATTTTTATTTATTTGATTAACCAAATAAATTTTAATAAAGTTATAATAATATAAAATAATTATTAAAAATAATAATAATTATTACACAAATACTTTTGAATAAAATAATATTGGTTTAAAGAGACATGTAGTCACGCACACCCAAAAACACTCGTAGAAAGATTTATAATAACTGTAGAAGGAAAAAATTTAAAGATAAAATAAATTAAATTATTAAAAAGGATGTATAAATAGTCCTAATAAGATAATAAAATAATCATTATAAAAAATATTGTATCTCCAACTAAAAAGTTATCCTACCTCACACATTACCGACACTATATTAGACAATCACTACAATACCCTATTAAAACAATATAAGCTATTATCTTTTCTTATGATAATAAAAATAGAATTAATATATTTAAAAAATTATATATAGGTTGGGCGTATAAACCAAATTGGACCCCACCAATGATTATATACTACCCTGCTAAATTTTGAAAAACTAACATCATGGATTTTTTAATACGATGAATTTAGCTAATATAATATAATTTTTATAAATGATACATAAAAGGAAAATTTGAATCAAATAATAATATTTTTAAAATAATAATTAATGAAACCATTTGATGATATATTTAAATAAACATCAAAGAAATCAATGTTTTATTTAAAAAAAAGTAACATTTAATGTTGTTTAATTTATTATGGATTCTAGATTAATGATTTTGATAAAACAACCTCCATATATGAAGAGATATTGAAATACCCACTAACAGAAATTGAAAATTTGTATAAAAAATAGATAATATTCACTAGGAGGTGTGGTTTGAATTAGGGAATTAACTTCTTTTTACATATATCTATAAAAAATATCATTAAAAAAAGATTGACGTAGTTTAATGAAGAAACAAAACATGGAACATGTAATTTCAAAATGATCATGATTAAATAGAATAACTAAATATTTAGAATGAACATTTGTAAAATGTGATCATATATTATACTAAAAAAATTTGCATTAGAAAGAACCTATAATTACTTCTAAACTAAATGTACATAATATGTTTCCCAATATGTGTAAGTTTTTTCCAAACAAATAGTGATATTATGTTTTTAATTTAACAATAAGAGATCCTTCAACCATAAAATAACTAAAGTATGTAAAAAACGAATATTTTGTTCAAAATAATTAATATCATCATCATCAGCATCATCAACCATTTATTTATCTTGTTCCTCTTATTCCTCCTTGTAACTTCGGGAAGACAACTACACGAACTCTACCATCAATTTTCCAATATCATAAATGTTTTATCATAACTACTTTTTATGTGAACTCATATTTTATCCCTTCCATATTTATTTATAGTAGTTTAATAAATAAATCATATAAATATACTACTAGATATCAATAAGGGTGTTTGAGGATTTCATTTATATATTATCTGGAATCACCAAGTTAGAAAAACAAAATTAATAAAACAATTTATTTTTCTTTAACAACATAGTTTCATATGACTAGACCTCTCAGGTATTGTGCTAAAAATAGTTTTTTAAATGATATATTTGATTCAATTTATGATTTTCCTTTATATATTTCATAAAATTACCATATTCAACACATTAAATTCCATTATAATCACTTAATTCCATGAATGGATGATTTATTGTGTCTAAGGACCATTAAAATAAGACACAAATTTTCATATAGTTTTGATCATTTCTCCATATTTAAATAACACCAAACTCAATTTTAGAAACCTTATAGGTTATAATATCCATTATATAATTGTAAATTAAATCATAATTAATCGGTGAGGTAGAATACTCAGTAGGGTAAAAAATATCAACATGTCTATAAGGGTTATATTATATGAATATTATAAAATATTATTAAAAGAATAATTTTATATTAAAAAATTACATGATGTAATGTGGTTTTTTAATATTTCATTATATAAGTATATGTATACTAAAATGAACAATCATATACCATTGAAAAATAGTTTAGAATCATGATATAATGAATATGTCCCATGAATCATAACATATTAATATTATGAAATAATAGTGTTGCATAAACATAAACATTGAATTTATATATCAAGGCTAATCACTATAACATTTACCACATAATTGGATTGGTTTAACCACTAATGTACCTTCATGGGCTTGGGAACTCCCTACATGAATACATATTGGGATTAATACTTCTACCCATGTACCATTTACAGGCTTCAAATAATCCTCCCATGTAAAATGGGATTAGGATATTCCAACCATGAACTCTTTATCTTTGTATAATTATCATGTGTTCCCTTTGTCCATACATAATTCTGTTTTTACCCTTTTCCTTGGTATAATCCTCTCATCCACCCTTTGTCTTTAGTTAATACTCTAATATACCATTCATATATCGTGATATATAAATTGTAAAATTTATTTGGTGATATATATATGAACCCATTTATCCTATAAACAAAAATCCGTAAAAACCAATTCTGTTAGAACATAAAAACATTCATACTTCACACATTTCTTAAATAACCCATGGAAAATAGATTGGTTTCCTAATTTTTTTTAAATATTTCTGTAATCCCTTTGGAGATATATTTTGAATAGTGAAATAAATACATATGCACATTATAATATAATGAACATCAAATGATGTTTAAATTGATAAAATATACAATTTTAAATATTTAAGATAAATTATATTGAAAAAAATAAATAAAAACCCCTTTATAGATACTTAAAAACTCCTCAATATGTTTACTTTATAAAAAATTACTTTTTAGTGAAACCCCAAACCCACACTCTCATATTAATTTCCAAAAACACATACTTCACCTTATTTATTTAATACAAGATATAATGGTTTGGAATTAATAATCCATAATTAAAAAAAATCTATAAATAGTATTTAATCACTTATGTTCAGAGGGTAATTTCATATTTAGAACATTTAATAACAAACAAGCATCCTAAACTAATATATCTAATTCCATTCCCAAGTGATGGACATTGTTTCCATTCTATATAAGAAACACATGAATTCATGATATTTTTTAGACATATCCCATAGCTTCTTTGTCATGTTCTATCCTTATAAAAGTTTCACATGTACTACATATATTCATACCCTAGGGAATGGAAATATATGAATATTTTATGATCAAATTCCCAGTAAGAGATACATATAACCATAAGAGACATGCAATAAACATGAAATATTTATTATCGAAGGAATATGTAAAGAACATGATTCAATAATGAATCCAAAACTAGGAGGATTCTATATCCATAAAAAAAATGAAAACTTGGATATCAATATTAATTATTTTGTATATAATTAATTTGTAATTTAAAACATAAAAAAATAATATTCAAGGCCTTATTCATGGATTTATAATTCTCATCAAGAACGAAACCAAATCATTTTAATTAATTTTATTAGAAAATAAAAAATACCAAAATCATGTTTTCTCTCATTATATATGTTGATAAATTAATAAATATATTGTTCTAGGGTCCACCTATCACCAAATGATGTATAATTCTTTATCCATAAGAGTCAACAAGGATTTTTATATAATTCCATGAGGAACATCATACTAAATAAAATCATTAATATATATGTAATGAAGAATGTGGAATATAAAATACATACTAATCATATGTTAACAATTAATAATAATAAAGAATTTCAATATTTTCCCCATATAAAAAAGTGGCATAAAATGATCACAATCTATCCAAAAAAAGGGTGTAAGGTTAAAAAATACATGGTTAACATTCCTATAAACATCTATATTGGAATAAAATAATAAAAAATTCCACTACATTTACCAATAATAATAGAATAACAACTATTCAAGGTTATCATCATACAATATGAAATATGTAAAATGTGATGTTCACACCATATAGTTCAATGGTTATATGGATAAATTAATACTAAAATAACATGATCATAATCCATATATAAAAATAATATGTGTTTATATAAATGAGAATAACCAAAGAAGTGAGGGATATTAGTCAAATGATTTATATTATAGGAATTTATTTACCCAGACACAGATTATTTAAGAAAAAGAAATATAATAAATGTGTAGAATGTACCTAATATATATGAAACATGTTCACATAATGATCATAAATAAATGGATGAAAATTGAGTTCCCAGAAATCTTTACTGATGTAGAAACAACTAAATCAATATCCAGATGATTACGAAAAAATTATTTATCTAGAAAATCCCATGAAATATGAGTAAATATACATTGAAGTGATAGTAATTCTATTGAAATACATAATAGTGTAACATGTTGTTCAAAATGTATTATGTATAAAATTTTGGAGATGGTGCTCTAGAACCAACTCCTGTGTACTTGATGAAAAAAAATAATTATTATCAATTTTATTAATGATTTTTATTATAGAATCCTTATTATTCCTCTGTATGACATAATATGTTATAATTTCATAAGGATGTATGTTTTATTAAAAGTATATTATAGTTTCCTGTAATGATGATATACAATAGATTCTATAATATTAGTCCATAGACCTATGGTCTCTGACCATATGATATTTTTTATGGGACGTATACAGTACATGATATCAAGGTTATGAGTCCCATAATAAATTTATACACCATATCAGGGAAATATCCATTCATTACCTCCAATATGGGAGGCTATATGAATGATCCCACCAATTAGAAAACCAATTTATATGTTTCATTATGTGTTTATATCTATAGATGGGTGTATTTATCATTGGACATTAAAATTATCCTTAATAGATACCATTCACTATGTATGTAATGTATGTATAAAAACCATGATGACATATGTTCGTTTCAAGGTCAGATACATTGTAAAATCATGAGTTATATTACATTAATGGATAATATGGCAAAGGGTTTATCACTTTTGTTCCTTGATAAGAATTTTAAATCTCATGTCCTTATATACGAATGTAATTACCAAGATAAAACCACTTCTATGGTGTTCATATGATATTTAATTTCTATAATGTAAAATAAATAGACATTGAGAACATAGTTTGATGACACCAGTATGCGACTAACATGATTTGGGATATGGTGATAAAGGGTGACTTTGTGTGTTAATACATGCTAAACATCTATATTAAAGAGGATTTCCTTACTCGATTAAGAAGGTGTCCAGTAGGTTCACAAACATAGTTTATATGATATCTAAATTAAATTTGAAATTTAATTTAACGTGTTAGAATAAATAATATGTATTTCATTTTAGTTGATCACCATGGTATAATAACATGTTATTAGAAAGAATAAGTGGATTAAGTAATAGTAAAAATTATTCCTTTTCAATGTTTAAAGAATTTAATATTTATTGTATTTAACAATAAATAAAATAGGGAAGTTTTATTTTTTAAATAAAAACACATTTTTCAAGATTTGGTAATTATGGAGAAAGATGGGAAAGTCGAGAATAAAGGGTTTGTTTAGAAATGATTTAAATTACATTTTTTATATATTCCTAATGATTCACCTAATTTTAGTGATTAATAATTATAATAGTTGAAATTTTATTATTATTAAAGGTTTTAATTTAGAATTATATAATGGGAAACTATATTATGTTCTAATTAATAACCGTATACGGGTCATAATAAATATAAAATTAATCCACTTTATAAAATCACAAAATATCTTTACGAAAAATAAAGACAAGATCTATCTATCCATAGAGAGTGTTCTGATGTTCTATATTCTCTACATCATCTCTCAAGAGATTTATATAACACCAAGAAATGTTTTTAGATAATTATATTGTGATAAAGCATTAATGATGAAAAATATTTGGATAGACAATTCATGTGAATGGTAATTCTTTGATGGTGTTTTGAGATTTTTGTTCACACGCCGATCAATTAAAGAGGGATTCTACAAATTGTTAATATAGAGGATCAATAGTTTAGAGTGATCATTCCAAATATATCATCAAATAAAAATGAATTAAATTTTAATTTAAATCTTTATCTATACATAAAATAATTATAAATTCCATATGAATATCCTCTTCTTCGGATTCCAGTATTCATGTGATTTAATATTATATTCTTATACATTTTCTATGACATCATTAATCTTGTAAAATAATAATTATTTATAAATTAAGTCTAGAAAGTGGAGTTGACCATGACATGATTGTTCTTATGTTATGCTAGGAAGATATAAATGGTATCAGACTAGTTAGAAGGTTAATTTATAATTATTTAAAACTCATTGATTTTTTACATGTTTTTGATTTCAGACACCTCATATTGATTCATTATTGAAATACTAACATCATATTCTATTCCCTTTCTTCATTCCCACTACAAAAACTATTAAATGGTTAAAAATAAAGTGAATAAATATTCTAGTGCACCATATAGATATTCTATATGTTCTATTTGGATAACACAAGTCTTCATGATGTATACCCCTAAAGAAAACACTATGTACTTGTGTATATCATATATATCCCATGATAAAATCATATCATTATAATGACATAATTGTTGTGATCCAATAAAAACATATCATTTTATAGGTCCTAATAGTCCATCATAAGGTTTGATGAACAAGACATCATATAACCTGATTAAAATGCATGCCATAATCATTTATTCATCATGGAGAACACAAGGGGTCCAAGAATATCACATATATTATATTTGACATACATTTTGTAAAAGAATTTATCTATGAATAATCACACCATTTGAAGGAGTAACATATCATATACTTCATACAGACATGCATAGAGCGATATTACTTGTCACTATGAATGTGTGGTAGATACAAGAAGAAGACGACACACATCATCTATCCTAGTACATGACATATAGTCTACTACATCATTTATTCTCAAGTAATAATAGTGAGAAGAATTAATTTTATAATTATACATATTCACATATGTTCTGTGTGTTGTTTATTCAGTAGTTCACACCTTGTAATTAGGCTGTTAATTATATTTTAAATTAGTTTCCATGTAGAATTATAAAACTACTAGTTGTGTACGGTATTTTAATAAATTGTATTCATCACACACCTAGCACATCATATGTTATATAAATCACATGTATTCCACATTTCATTTATTTGAAAGTACATTCAATGAAATTAATGAACATTAAATGAGTGTCATATTCCAAGTGAATTAATAAGCATAATGATCATACTTGGTAGTTTGGAAAAGTATATATCACTGTCTCCAAAAACAATTTTTTATTTTAATAATTTTTAATTTAAATTATTTTTTTTTGAAATCATGAATGATGAAATTTTATAGATTCTCAAATGGTATTAAGATAAATTCAATTATGTGGATTAATTATTGAATCATGAAGATATTGATCTAATTAATGAATAAATTGTAAAATTATATTTTTTTCATACTATGTGGATGATCATGAGATTATATTATAATTTTATATGTGATTGGTTTATTTTAAATTAATATTGTTATTAAATTAAAATTATTTCCATTATATAATTCACTCATCATTTTTATGTATGTACTTAAATTCCTTTAGTTTCATTTATTTTAAACACACATTATCTAATATATTAAATCCCCTCAACTACTTATGAGTAAAACCATATGTGGGGTTGGAACTCCTAGGTGATAGGAGGAAGTTCAAGGCCTAGATCCAAGGTTAAACCAAATGACACAATACATTTAATGGGTTTTCCCCTCATGACAATGATGTCTTCTTATTTTCTAGAAAAACTAAAAATTATATAATCTCATCATAATACAACATAAATTTTGTGATTTTCAGGTTTTATTATTTGTTTTTTTATGTTACATAGTCACATAGTAATTGAATTAACAGGAATTCATGATTGTTTAACATAATATCGTATTACAGTAATATTTTATCAAACATGGTAAATAAACTATGTAAAATTGACAAAATATTAACAGGTAATATAATAATATAAATAATGTTTTTTATGAATAGGGATAAAAAAAAATCAACTAAAATATTATGTTGTTATAACATTTCATTACATGATATAGAAGTAAAATAGGTAGTTAAATGATCGTAACCAACTAAATTCTAGGTAATTTTAATTATGAGTGATATTTTAGAAAAGGATATTTTCATTGGATAAACATACTTCACCTCAAGGCTATACATACCAAGAAGGATAAGGATTAACTAATAAGAAAGGAATGAGAAAATCATTATCTTGGATTTTAGGATTTGAGATTCCACTCAATTGATCAAAAAATTGTGTGTTAATATAGGTGACATGTTTTCCATACCTGAATCCATTAAAATAATGTTTTCTACCGGTGTATAATTTATGAGAATGAAAATATTTTTCATTTTCTATAGAATATATATAAAATAATACATTTCATTAATAATGGTGAGAGATATCTGGTTTTAAAAAAAATTATTGATATTATTAAAATTTAATTTAATTTAAATATGTTAATCTAAATTCGTAATAATTAAAGTACTAATAATACTCTTCCCAGTAATATCGAAATTGAATAGAACACTTCATCGACTATATCACTATGATCCATTCTATGGAATTGTAACCATATCATAAGTAGTAATTTCCAACAATGGTAGAGGTTCTTACTCATTTTAATATGGAATGAATGGAAATTATATGTGATGGAAATCTCACTTCCTAATCCTCTTGTAAAGGAGGCTAGTGAGAACATAGAATATATCAATGTTAAACTTGTGGATGATGCAATGGATGTAAAATGGTTCATTTTTTAATCCATGAATAGTGAGATTATAAAGAATTATTTGGATATGTAATCATATAATATCATTTTTCATCTCTATGATATTTATCTGGACATTTAACAATATTATAGGAATGATATCTCTAATTAGATTTCTATATGAAAGTTTTAGTTTCAGTACAAATTGGGACTCATTTACTCAATGATGATTAGAAAAATAAAAATCATTCACATCATAGGGTTTATGTTCCTTGATGGGTTTTGAAATGATATCATTATTTCATCACTACCATAAACATTATTCATTTTTTTAAATTATAATTTAATAAATAGTGAGAAAAAACATTTGAATCTTATTAATTTTCTTCAACAAAATTTTTTGGGGGAACCAAAAAACTATGGTCCTTATAATGAATTGAAAAAATAGGAACAAAAAAATGGTATGAATACTCTTTCCAATTCTAAGGCTCTATATAACTATCTTTTAAATAAAAACATATGTAGTAATTATAAAAGGAACAAATTATAGTTTATTTTCCATGAGGAAACCAATTCCAATTGAAGTGGATGTGAACCCAGCCAAAGAATGAAGGGGAAAACCCTTGTGAATTCATTATAAAAGGGTAATACTTTTATATCTACAAGATATGTATTATATATTGTATTTTCCTCAAATTTGATTAAAAAATAAGGAACCTTATAGATTTTGGGGGGTACCCAGAGTCAAGGTGGATCTGTGGGATTCCAATAGAGCAATGATACATGCTCAAACCATTGGTGACTATTAACTCAAAGATCAAATAGAAATTATTTTGGTTTTCATGAAAATATTTTATCATCATAATATTAATAATATCGTAATTTCATTTTCTTTTTTTACACATGGATGGATTAATTTTCTAATGTTGAAATAAGTTTTTCAATGTTTGTAAAATTAAAATATTTTATGGTATGGAATATATGAATAATGGACATTTTGTATTAAAATAAAAAAACAAATATTGGAAATTGATAACAATTCATATTCATGTGGATCATTTCACACCCAATTGTGGCATCACTGTCTTTTCACATAAGTGATATGTGTTTTAGAAAGGTCTATAAAGATGGTCATATAGAAAATTTTAAGATTAAACAACATGAAAAATTGCATATGTGTTTGTATGGAATGTTTTAAAAAACATTATTTTTTTGTTAAGGTAAATGGGAAAAACATCATATATAATTTGTAAAAACTGATTTGTATAGACATTTTCTAGTTGAATATAGAGATTTATTTCCATGATTTATTAATTTTCTAATAACTTGAGTACACAAAATTATATATACATGATGATTTATATGATTTAATCCATTAATATGTTAATATATATCAATAATGAATTTGAGAATAATCTTGGTATGTTTATATGGACTCATTAATCAGATTAAGGTGGTTATTCACTTAACCAAAAGATTATTGATATTCTATTTGACTATAGTATTTTATCATTAGACTTCATTGTGGAAAGTTGTTAGTAAAAGATATAAGTGTACCTTTCTACACATTATATGGTTGGTAGTGAATCCCTTTAACCTTACATTATACATTTTGGGATACACATTATACACGAAAGTGTGCATACTAGCCACATTACTAGGTAAAGAAAGGAAAATTATTCCATTTGGGTTATAGAGTGTAATGAAACCTATTTTTTCTCATATTTGTGAATGGAGGAGTGAGGGTTTTTTATAGTTATCTCATGAAATAAAATGACTTTCTTGTGCATAAATTATATATTTTTTCTGATACCCCAAAGAGAAAATGGGGTACTACCAATACGATGCCACATATAAAAAGTATATAATGGATGAAAAAGAATTATTATTTACAGTGGATCATATCATTAAATAATATAATGGGAGAATATTGACTTTGATGATGTTTATTCTCATGATACAAAAGATTTGGTATGAGAACATATCTAATTGATATTTAAGAGAAATATAGACATGGAGAGTTTGGTCAATAACTATGTATCATGTTTAGTGGTTAAGTGGTATACAAAATTCAAAAGAGTTCACTATGATAAAACCTTTTCTAATGTTTCTATTTTTAAATACTTCATAATGATACATTTGACTTCAGCTTTCCCTAACTACGAGAATTGGTAGATATATTTCAAAACTGCATTCCATATTGAGATCATTCAGAAATATTTTTATATGACACAATCTAATGTGTCTATAATTCCATGAAATCCCAATATGTATAAAACAAAGAGATATTCATTTATGGAAAAAAATAAAGCATCTTGGTATTGAAAAATTTAGTTTGATAAAGCTATTAAAGAATTTGGTTTCCTTAGAAATGAATATAGTCTATGTTTTTACAAGTGGAATAGAGTGAGTATTTTCATTTTTATAGTAGTATAAATTAATCACATATTAAATATTTCAAATGGGATACAGGCCTTACAGGAGGATATTGTATTGTTAAACAATTAATTTTCTATGAAGAACATAAGTAGAGTATACTATATTCTAGGAATAAAGATTATAATTTATATATTATAGTAGGTTATTAGACTATATCAAAGTAGATACATTGACTTGATACTATAGAAGTACAATATGGAACAATAAAGTCGGGTAATTTTTTCTAGATTCACAAGGTATACACAATTCTAAGAAAATGATCCCTCAGACACAATAATAAGTGTGTAGAGTGGGTTATATTGAACTTATACAATAGGATATATCATTTATTCTATGTCATGTATAAGGATTTATGTGCCCTATGCTTTGATCATGGTTAGAATATATCATGAAGATCATTTGAACATAATTGTACTACTATTAAGGCTTTCTTTGTGCATCTAAGATGAACTAAGTATATGTTCCTAGTTTATAAAGGAGATAAAGATATAGTTATCGAGGGTTATGCATATAATTGATATCATAATGGCTATAATTATTCAAACTCGTAGTTATAAAATTTTATTTTATGTTAACAGAGGATCTGTGAGCATGAAATTTTAAATGAAGAATATTTTTTATTCTATATTAATGTTCAAGTATATTATTGCATCTCATATATCAAAGAATGTGGTTTGGATTAAAAAAATGTCTAGTTTCTTGATTTCATTCTTAATATTCAAGACCATGTCACATTATTATAGGACAACACTATAGTGATTGGGCATTCCAAAAAAATAAGGTTCCAATAGAGTAGAAATAATATACATCATATGTTTCATCTATTGATGGATTATTCTAATAGAGTTGATGTTGCAGTGAGTATTATATCGGGATAGATAACATTTTAGATTGAATGAATATGGATATATATTAAAATAGGTATGAATATCATGTAATGGATAGTGTACATAATGTTGTAAACATATGGTTCCAGTGATAGAGGGAGTTTGAGAGATTTGGATCCTAAGAACCAATATTTATACACTTAAACTATTACTTATATTAACTATATTGTTTATTGAAGAAGATTATTATCGAATCATGATTATTCCTATAAATTAAATATTATTTGAAATTTACTTATGATACTTTTATTAGTAAAAGTACATAGTTGTTAACTGATATGATGCGATACATTAGATTCTTTAAAATTATTCTTTAAACCCACGTACAATACCTAGATGATATTTCCTGATGGGACATAGAAAAAACATTCTATCTGTAGTATGATTCTCATAATACATTGAGACGCCTTCATATAGTGTTTTCCATTTGTAATATCAAGGAATGAATGTTTTGATAACATACCTGGTAATAGGAAATCCGCATTTTCACATGTCATTGGATGTTCCTATATACAGACATGTGAACTAACCCATATAACAAAATATTGTAATTAGTAGATACCATGAGACATATAATATTATGTATTGGAAAACCTATGATTATATATTCTCATGGTTAATTAGTAAACATTGAGAATTCATGATTGAAATTTTAATTATGGATAATGTAAGAAAGTATTTATCCCTTTGGTCTGTGGTTAGTTATTGACATATCAGGCCCTTTGGTAGAAATGGAACTTAGTGGATAAATTATTATCCAAGTTGTTCATATGCATGTTAATTTATGAAAATTAAATGAAATTGATTTTGAGTAGATATGTTGTTGAATCTATTATGGAACCAACATAATTTCAGATATCATGATTAAGAAATTATACAGCACAATAAGCATTTTTTAGAGTTTTTATATTAGTGTGACATTATATTTGTGGATCCTTGTGTTCATATGAATGTTTCTAGATGATAAATGTGGAAATTAGGATGTTATTCCTAATACCAATGATAAAGGGGACTATAGGGTCACACGTTGAGTTTCATATTCTAAGATAAATTTATTATTGAATTTAATGAGTTAGAATACATAATTTTTATTCATGTTTTTTTGAACAAGAACTTTTAATAACAAGTTATTCAAAATTAATTTGTGTGACAAATAAAAATAATTAACATTTATTTGAAATTTTTGGTGAATTTTTTATTTATTGTATTTATTGATAAATAAATTTTTGAATTAAATTTTTTAAATAAATATGCATTATTCAAGATTCATTAAATGTCATGGTGGATAAACGGAATGAATTTGAACAATCTTGTTTTAAATTATTTAAATGATCATAATTTATATGCTTTTAATGTGTCCTAGATTTCAAGAGATTAATAATAATATTTATTTTTTATTGTTAAACTTGGGGTTAATTGATAATTAAATAATTTACAAGTATTATGTGTGTTATTTACAATCCTTAAACTTTATATAATAAATTTCTAAATTTTTCACTTTTTATAAGCATACATGTTGTAAAAAATGAATACATATAATCTTTAAAAATGCCTTTGGTTAGATATAGTTTTAGTTATTCTTTGATTATGCTCTCAATCCATTGATATAACACCATGAATATTTCAAAAATATTTCTACGACGATCAACCACTAATGACCCAAGCAATTATGATCAACTGCTCTAGAACCCATTGATTCTTGAGTGACGTTCAGATATTTTTTTGAATGTGTGGATAATTTATAGAGGAAATATCTACTTTGATCATATAATAGAATGATTCTAAGATGATATAATTTCAACCATATCATTATTTATTATGGAAATATATGTTTATAAAATTCTATATATCCTTATACATCAATTAAAAATTCAATGTGATGCTCTTCCTCTCTATGTTCTAGTGATCATGTCATATAATTTAGGAGTCAAATACATTATTATTGAACTAACTAATAATATAAAATACTTATTATTAAAATATTTTGAATAGAAATACATGTTGGATATTCGATATAGACTCTTCCACTACAGCTGAAACCAGCATGAAAAATGAAAATTCATACCAAAACAAGACATGAAGCTTGACTACAAAATTAATCAAAACACATTGAAATAATTGGAAAAATATTAATCTTGATAAAAAATTATTCATATATAATACATTATATGTTATCTAAAATAGGATGTATATACACCACATTAATGAAATTCTGTTCATAATACAATATATGTCTCAATGAATGGAATTTGGGATGAAAGTACTAACCTTATTCCGATCCATTCTAAAATTACACCAATAATCCTAAATAATTTAATTATTATAATAATATATAATTATTAATAACCTTACTAATAATTTTTATAATTGATAATAATCAATTATAAACATTTTATAAATATATATTAGTTAGTTTGCACCTCTTATCCACATCGAGTGTAAGTAATGTTTTATCACATCAAACAAATTTTGTAATTTTTTTAATGATATCTATTATTTTTTATATTTACATCTATATTATATTATATAATATATTTTAAATGAATATTAATGATATTTTATAAAACTATAATTTCTTATCATTTCATTTTTAAATAATATCTATGAATATTAAATCAAGGATGATCATGTTTCAATGAATCTTAAGGAACTGAAGGTGTTATTAAAATTATTGAGTTAAATGTTGACATAACATTAAAAGGAACCAGAATAAATAATTATTTTAAATATTTATTTCATATTAATATTTTTATTATGTTCCCCCATTCATTCAAGATATATATTCATATTAATATTCAATAATGATATTACATAAATTGAAACAGAAGCATACCCAAATTTATGAAATTATTATGAGGCTGTTTTTGGTAAAATATTTATAACCTAATAACAAAGTTATTATTTTGTTTTTATTTTTGTGATAAATGAAAATTCTAAAAATGTGTGATAATTATTAATTTATATCAAATCATTACACAATTTGAATAAAATATTATCCTCATATTAAGCTTATTTTAAATAATTAAATTAATGATGATAATTTATTGATTATATAAATAATAGGCAATAATATTTTCATAAGATAGCCTTATTGATTTAAATATAATCATAAATTCATTTAATATCATCCTTATACCTGTTCATTTATTTAGGTGAAATAAAATAAAACATGTTACGTCATAAAGGTAGTAGTCCACACAATGCATGAACGATGGTTTTATTCAACCTGATTGATGAGGTATATTAATAAAACATTGTAATAACATTAATGAAGTAAAATTAATGTATAAAAAATATATTAATTTCATTAAATTAAATATTTTTAGAAACAATTTTACTTAATATAATTAATAAGGAATGTTATGTTGTTTATAATACAGATGTCGGTGATGTGAATTTTTTTTGGGAGTCTCCTTATGAATGAAGTCAATATTCTACCTAATATGGAATATGATTTTTTTAAATTGTGATAGGTTTAGTTGAGGAAAAATGTAACATATTTTCATGATGAAATTATATGGGACGATGTGTCTAGATGTGGGGAAGACACTACACATTTATATGTGAATGAAAGGATGTTTTGGGAGTAACCCTTACATTTAAAATATTTTATGGTTACTAAGCAAGTGGAAAAGATAAAAACTGACTTAATATAAGAGTAAAATTATTTTGGGTCTAATAATACCTCACTGAGTCCTTTTATCAAATATTTGATTATTTTAGTGATTTTTTTATTTAAATTTTATCCTTTTACCAAAAATAATTTTACCTTGGTAATAATTTTTTAAACATAGTAATTAATTATAATGAAAAATAATATGAGTTAACTTTTTACCAAATTTTATTCTCATGATTCAATATTTTAATATCATTTTAGTAAATAAATTTTATAATGGTATGAAAACATAAATTTAAAGTAAATACACTTTATTGCATAAAAATAGTTTTCATGTAATAAATTGTTTAATAATTAAATTTTATATAAGGTAAAATTAACTAGGACAATGAATTTAATGACCTAAATTGAATTATAATAATATATATAAATTATAAAGGCTTCCAAGTCAAAAAAACACTAAATATTTGATTTAATATACTCAATTCAAAGAATAACAGAAAACAATTTTTATATTAAATTAACATTTTGATAGGTATAATAATTATTTCCATTGGTTTTATATGTTAAAACAATATTTTAAAATTAATAACATGTTTCCAAAATTATAATTTAATTATTTAATAGATTTTATAAATTACATGGATATTTTATATAATAATATCTTAATACAACTTACAAGTATTATGAAAACAATACTTTTCTACTCAAGATATACCTTTTCATAAAAATCCTAAAACATCATAATTAGTATGTTTGGATATGAATAATTCTAAAATTATGATATTTTTTTTTAATTTCAAAAAAAAAAACTGTGCCTTCATTTTTTTGAATGAAATCAAAAAATTTAACTCCAAAACTTTTTTAATTAGAAAATAAAATTTTCAAATATTAGCTATCATTATTATCTTTCATATCATTTGAGGACAAAATTGGTGGAAAATTACTAATATCAAAAAATTTCATGGGTAAAATATTTTTATTTAATTAAAATTATTCATCACCTTTGTGATTTTTTTAGAAATACACTTTTCTAAACAATAAATGATTCAGTAGTTGTTTGACGTAAACTAATTAAATATCAATAATATTAAAAATAATAATAATTTTTTATATACATTTACTTCATTAAAATGTTACTCATATTCATTACTTCTTATTCATTGTATAGGTTATTAAATTTTTTACTTAAATATTTAACATTTATCTAAATGTATCAGGATTTAATTTATGTTTTATTTTGTGTGGGGAGAAAACTATAGATGACATTAACTTATTAATAGGTCTTAATATATTGGAATATTGGAATATCTAATTCTACCCCTTTAAATAAATTATAACCTTAAAATTATAATTATTACCTTAAAAAATATATGTGGGTATTTATAAGGATAAAATATTTGGAGGTATCAACATTAATAACAAATTTCAGTTTAGTAAAAAAACATATCAGTATATTTATATATCAGGTTTCCTCCCAAACATTTGTGTACAATACTTATCAAGGTTTAGTGTTAAGATCTAAATTAGATCTCTTTGAGTTCATAGTAAAAATTATAGATATATATTATCAATGTTTTTTATGAAATGATATTCATTATTTTGGTATGTTGTAGGAACATAAATATACATACCATACACATCCATCTCCCATCTATCATGATCATTCATCTTAGCGGCATAATAAGTTGCTGGAGGTAAAATTATGATGTTAAGTATGATTTATCCTCATACTGATATTTCATATTGTGATATATATTTAGACCAATATTATACCTTGATAGAGTAGGAACCTCAACCACACCATCCTCATCCATTTACAATATATTCCTCACCTACTTTTCCAGCCACAATAGATAACCACCCATGTATTCAATATCCTTTTTCCATAGCACATGCAGTACCAATTCCAAGAAGACAGACTAGTTTAATGATATTAGGGATAGATTCCCTAAATTTCATATATATGTTCTGCTTCATATACACAAATAAATACTTCTATGTCCCAAATGTTTCCACAAAAATTATTTATGGTCTTGCAAGTTAAAGGTAACAAAACCAAATCCTCAAAATTTTACTTACCTAAGGGTTATAGGGACCCCTTCCACCCTTTAATACCTAAAATATATGTTTTATTTCTCAACTGTCGGTTCCTTGTGTTTTTCTTACACCTTCTCCATTAGAAGGGTTCTTTTAATTTCTCTAGATACATCAGAGAATTTTCATGATGAGAATTTATTGATGGGTAATGATGAAGATGTCCTTTTTTATCTTCATCAATTACCATGATATTAGGATTTATCAAAAATGGATTCTGGTTTGTACCTCCACCCTCAACCATTTTTCAATACTTATTAAACTATATATAATCTGTACATGACACAATAGATTCGGAGTCTATATTAAAATAGAAAATCAATTACCTAAATCACATTAATTATATCTAATTAAATAATAAAATATTTACATTTCCCTGAACATCATCTAGTGATAAAATAAAATTACTATTAAAATATTACTTCAATATTCAAATCATTAGGGTAGTAATGTAAAACTATTTAAAAATTTATTGTATACCCTAGGGTGAAAAGATAAGAATCTATTGTGGTATCCAAAATAATTTAGTGGAGGATAGGTGTACGTTATTCCCTCCGTTTTTATGAACAAGTCCTTATTGTATGAGTAGCATGTTATTTCATTTTTTTAATCTTATAGGATGCCAATACATATCATCCTTATTAGCCTACATATATTTTAGTTCTATAAATATTAGTCCTAACTCAACATACAACATCCTAGGTTAATCCTAGATTAATATGAGTCGGTTTCTCACCCAATTATTAACATAAACCTAAAAATAGTTATCCTTAATTTGCATGAAATTTAATGAAATATAATAATTCCAATAATAATTGAATTATATGCTCTCAAAATTATAGCTTATCCTTTTTCAAATAACATATTCCCTTGTATTAATATACCTGAATCTTATACTCTCAGTAGTATAATATTCTCACAAACCATTTCGATCTCCAATGCCCCAGAGCACATTGAGATTTTATATTCTACAAAAAACAACTATATATTAATCCCTCAAATGGTATTATCCACTAATTCATAATTTTGTACATTATTTACCCTAAATAATAATCCTAATAATGAGATCAACTTATCCAAAAATATTATGGCTTAATTATTAACATGAATGGTTCTAATTACTATTTAATATATATTTTTGAAATAAAAATACACTTTATTACCTATAAATCTTGTTTATATTATGTTTAATAGTTATACATATCTCAATCATGAATTCAAGGATAGTTATCTGAAATCAAATATCCAGATAAAAAAACTATTTCAAAGTTTATTAATATCTTTTTATATATTCCAACATACATTTAATTAATATCTATAGAAAAATAATACGTATATATTTCAAATAATATTCATGAATTTTATAATAAATCAGAATGTCATTGTTAAATTTAAACGAGTGATGAAAATTTCTATGAATTTGAACAAAAATAACATTCCCACTTCCTTATATAAGACTAGAAAACTCCCCGTTTTCCTTATAATAGTCATATACTATGATTTCAAACCAATTATATAGGCTCATTTATTTAATTATAATTTATAGTTGTTTCTAGGTAAAAATTGTTCTTAGCTTCAATTCTAGGAACTTGTTTATACCAAATATTGAATAAAATATGTTTATGATAGCATCCAATATATATATATATATTAATATGAAAACATAAATCAAAATATGTAATCCCTTATGAATCAATTTTTTTAACACATAATGTTTTCAAAGAAACTTATGCATCTATTTTTTCAATTAGTAGTAATCCAGGGTCACTTTTATATTATATTCTATACCCTAATTAGATAACAAAATTATTAAATCCATTATAATATATCATAAGTAGAACATGAATATAAACAAATATAACAAAGGTGTGTCAAATAAAGTGTGTAGTCTTAGAACCAGTCACCAAGCATCAGGGTATGGATTGTGTTAGTTCTTATCCAACCCCTTTTGGGGTAATTACCCCATGGTGTATCAGTTACATAGTTGACTCAAATATTCAGTTTCTAGACTAGGATTTATTTTTTGGAAAACAACATAATGACCACATTACTAAAACATTATGATATTATCTAACAAATTAATTATTTTTTGGGTTTAATTTGATGCTTTCTTATTCTAATCAACAAATAAAATATATATTATTGCCAAACAGTTGATAGATATTATATCCCAAAGGGTTATATATATTTTTTATTTATGATCATGTCTAACTTATCATCCATTAAAGTTTCCTCCCAAATCATTCTAATATCCATATTTACCTAAATGTTAAATTTAATTGAAACTACAACACCATATAACCTCCCTCACTTATCTGATACCATAATCACATACGTCACATACATGCTTTGGTACCAATTTAAAAAGCTAGGATATATCTATCCATATATAAATGAAAAAATTAATAGTTATTATTTAATATATTAAATTTGAAGTAAATTATCCTGATTAAGGATTTATAGAATTTGGACACATCATAATCAAAAAAAAAATTAATTCACAACTAATTGAAATGTTTTTCTCCTATATATATGATACTACTTATTTCATGACGAGTCTTCAAAATCTCTCATAAATTTTTCCAAACATTCTTTTGATCTAAACACCTTATATTTAATATATTTATCCATATTCTGTGGAATGGAATCCTAATATAGGGGTGAGATCAACATCATAGTAATGGGAATATATAACAGAAGTAATCCATGTAACTTCCCAAGTCTTTTTAGGAAACATTATGCTCAATAACATACATGATACACCACATCGAGTATAAGAGAACAACTAAGTAGTATTTAAATATTACCATTAAAACCTAGATGTTAGAATAAATGGAATTATAAGTATTATTTAAATTATTTAAAGATCAATTACACATGTGTATATAATGAATTCTTTGTTGACCAATTAATTATAAAAACAGGAAACGTTTTTCTCAAAAAAACAATTTAAATGTGTACAAGTGTGTTTTATACCAATAAGTTATAAATCACTTTTTTTGTATTATATTAATGAAATATATGATAAATATATTTAATTTATGGTTTGGGGTTCTTAGTAGACAAGATATTAGAGTAAATTTAATTTCATGCATTAAATAAATATTTGTCAAAAATGGAATTTTTATTACCTTTTGATAGAGAATCCATTTTAAATCTAGTTTTTGTCAATTATATAATTTTTACATTACATATTAAAGTTTTAATTTATAATTTTAGTATCAAAATTTACATTGGTTTATTTTTTGGTATTTTTTTGATAATATTTATTTTTTAATTAATAGTGAAAAATACACCATTTTAATTCAAAGATACTTTTTCATATAATTTATTTATATAGTTAATTTACCATTGTATTTGATTTTAAAGAATAATTAAATAAACATTTTATCATTTAAAATAATTTAGTTAAATGGAATCAATTTCAAATAGAAATTGTATATAAAAACATTTGTGAACTTTTGAACATTTTTTACTTTAGAAACATGTTTCCGCTATCATTGATCTTGACTAATTTTAAATTTTATTAGATAATTATGGAAATTGAATTTATAAAATAAACATAAATGGTTTTAATCATAATGAAATTTTTATCAAATAGGATAAACATAATTTTGTGGAATATTAACTTTAGTATCCTATTTTCCACAGTTAAGGGTAAATTGGGTAATTAATGGTAAAAATAATATAATTATGTTCAACAAATATCCAAACACTTGTCTTAATTTAATTGGACGAGTGAATTTAGACCAAAATCATCTTTAGACCAAAATTATATCCTTTTAATTCCACTTGGGAATGAATATGATATTTAATATATTTAATTTAAAGATAAGTTATGAATTTCAAACCCATATTTTTTTTAAGTAAATCATTTTTAATGAAAGGTTATATAAAAGATAAATTTTACAATAAATAGTAATTTTAAGTATAAAATATGTATACACATCATGACAATTTATTTATAATTTTTATAAAACAAATAATATAATTTAATTATTACACAATGGTGATACACTAATTGATTTATTAAAGGAAGAATCAGATAAATGATATTAATAATATTAAAATAATGAAAATTTGAAATATTTTATGCCATCACTGAATTTTCTGGATTAATATTTCATGTTCTATATGAGGTAATGTTTTTTTAAGTAATAATGTTGTTAAGATTTTTCAAAAAAGTCAATAAATGATTAGTGTAAAAATTGGCATAATTTATATGTGAAAGATGAAAATATATAACTAAATTTTATAAATTTTATAAAAAAAATACCATTTGGCCAAAAACAATTTATATATATCTATAAATTATATTAATTAGACATTCATTGGTGTTTTGGAATATTATGGTAAATAGATTAACCCTAAAATTGTAAATTACTAGAAAACGGTAAGAGTTAAAAGGTTTAAAACAAACATATAAGGATTAAAAAATGAACATTTTTTATTTTTAATTTGATGAATTTATTTCAATATAAAATCATTGTATATTATAACTAATTTTTTTGGAGACATTTTTAATAGAAAATGAATTTATATTAATTTAATACTTTTTATAATTCAAAGAGTTCCCCTGAAACACTCCTATAAAATAACACCCATTTATCTATATTTAATAATCATAAAATACCATTTTGATAGTCCATGATCTACAAAAAACACTTACATGATTAATTTAACACATTATAGAGGACATTTTTAGGTTAAAAACCATTCTTATTGGTGCTAAGGTGTTAATCAAAGGTGATCATCTGAATGAAAACTAATGTTTTTTATTAAGTGTTTCTAATTTATTTCTTCTTCATATATAATAAAATATCCTTCAAACATGATGAAATAATAATTATATTATAATAAATAATAAGAGATGCGATTATGTTAATATCATCACTTAAATATATCTCTGATTCCATGAAATGGGAAATGAATTAATCATTTGTGTGTATGTGTGAACTATCACCTCCACACTCTGATATAATTAATTTTCCATAACAATCTCTCATGAATTATTATAAATATAGAATTAATCATAATATATTATATTCATGACAAATTTATCCATATAAAAAAAATAATATATCAATTATGTTCTTCCTTTCCCTGAACATAATTATTTTAACGGCGTCTGTGTATTAGTGTGAACTATCACCACCACGAATTGATGTGATTCATTTGTAATAATTAAATAACATTGATGATATACATAAGTTTAAATATATTATTAATTATATATTAATAATATTAAAATTATTTCGTAAATAGAAAATAATAGTTACATTTTTCTATAAATGATCAATGAAAAATAGAAAGTTACTCATGCGTATGGTTCACTTACCGTCTCCATGATTGTAACCTAGTTCATTTTTCAGATGAAGAATTAATGGTTTGATTTAAAATTATAATTTATGTATAAAAGGGATAATTATTTCATCAATATTATTCTAGATATGAGGTATTTGTGACCATTTTGACTATATACATCATATCAATGTCACCTTGGTCTCATGTACTGAATAACTTCAAAACATCCAACAAGAACTTAAATAATTAAGTTATTGTTATAAAATGATAATAAGGGATGTAAAAGGTATATTTTACCTTAAAATTTTCATAAAACATATAAATAATTAACCATTTATTATTATTTAGGAATAAAAATATTTTACGTGTCGATTCAAACTCAAAGGAAAGGGAAACTTTAACAAAAACATCATTTTAAATGATTCCAATATTTATTCTTCTAACTCATTCTCATTAATGTCCATGTTTTCAAAATGGATTTAATGATATAATTTTTTGGACATGAATGTTTTAAAATTTTAATTCATTTCTATTGTTTCAATTTTTTATGGGATACTTTTACTCAAAATTATTCTTTTTAAATGTTTTAATTTGGTATTAAAAATGGATTTTTTATTTCAATAAGTTGAAACATTTTTTAACATATGCATCATGAACCGAATTTCTCACTTTTATATCATAGTTTTTTTAAAATTAAATTAAAAGTTTACACTTTTATTTTAAAACTATTTGTTTTTATTTTTTTATTATGTGGAATTGTAAAACTGAAAAGTGATTTCAAAGTGGTAATGTTATTCATCATTTATGTGTGATTTTGGTGTTCTGATTAGGTTTTGGTTCATGGTAATTGTGTATGTATATGGGTGGTTCCATGATAAATCAATGGCAGGTGAGCCCATGATTTTTCTCCAATTCATTGGGTAGTGAGACAGATTTAACATGTTGGGCTTCTCCTAAGAGACATAGGGAATATACCTTTATGGGTATTCCCAATGTAAAAATAAAGGTTACTCCATATGTATCCATCAAATCTATAATATACTACTATTATAGATTCCATAATTTACATTTATAATTTATGATTTCTATTGAGTTTTATAGTAATATTATGATATCATGAGGTAATATAAAGGGTATATGCGTTAGAGGGAAGTATGATTTTGTGAAAACAATTTCTAGAGTTTAAAATATTCATGGAATAATGGTTTATATACTTATTTTGAGTCCCTTTGAAGATATTTTTGTTCCTATACCACGTTCTACAATTTTTTTCACAGGTCATAATATTCTAAAGAAAAATTGGATTGAGGATTAATGTATTGAATATGTATCTTGAAAAGAATTCAAGTATTATTTTAAAAGTGTTTCCTTTGGTGAAAAAATAAAAAGTGAGTATAACTGTCCACATGAATTGTATGGGTCTACATTTTCAGAGATTTTCCTAATTTATTGAAACTCTAAATTGAAAATATACTCGAATGTTAAATCTAGTTAAAAAACTCTATAACTAGTTATGTTTAAGGATGAGTCATTACAATTGGTATTGGAGGTCATTTTAAACGAGATTGGATATTAGGGTGTTTCCTTCATAATTTTGTACACCCTCATGAGTTTATAATTTTTAGGTTGATCATATGTTCGCTGTCTTAAAAAATTCTTTTTAGAATTTTTGTTATGAAATTTTAAGGTGATTAACAGTATTTCTGGAGACATTAATTTTTTAGTTTATTATGGTTTATTACCTTTTGGAATAAAAATTTAATTGTATGAGATTACATTTATGGTTAAAAAATTTCATGGTTATTTTTTGAGGATTTAATTTTTTTAATGTTATTAGTATTATATAGTTTTAGGAAAAGGATAACCCATGCGATGGGTGACAACCGTCCATGTCTAGAAATGTTGTAGGAATCAAACCCACAACTGAAAGATGATTATGGAAAATTGCCTACCACTGGCCTACATGAAGTCCCTGGTTAGTATAAATTTTTATTCTTAATTAATGGACATAATGGATTATTTATAATTTTGAAATTTAGAACCCATATTTTTCATATAGATATCCTTGGGATTTTGAAATGACTTTTTGATTAAGTGATTAATGTTATTTTAGAAGACTTTTAAAATTTTCGGAACATTATATGATTATGGATAAAAGAATGCTATGGGATATTATTTTAATAATAATATTGGAAATATATATTGGATGATTCTATGATTTTATTTTGGACTTATATATTTGAAATTACATGAATTAGGAAATTAATTGTTTTGGTATTGGACATTAAGAGTCATTGATTTTATTTGGACACAAATGATAAAATTTATCTTGGAAAATTATGTGGTCAATTAATTTTTTGGGTTTCAATCTTAGTATATAACATTTTTGTTTAAATTTAAATAATTTTATTTTTGGAAGGTTCTATGTTGATCATTGGGAATTACAGTTAAAATTTGGATATTGAAATTATGTTTTCCTCATTTAATAAAATATTTTCTTTGGAAATTATGTTATCTTATCCAAACCATTTTTTATTTTTGTTAATGTTTCAAGATAAGAGAAATTTCTAGTTAATAGTTTATGGATTATATAATTATATATAAGTTGCTTCTAGTGCTTCAAGCTTGAAAAATTCATCCTGAATAATCACCATTTAAAAAAGAGATGATTTTGTGATGGAATATGATCAATGGATGAAATTCTACATTTAAATTAGTATATTTATATAGGTTCTTACTATAGGAACTACATGAATTCCTCAACTCAATGAAAATGATCTTAAATAAAAAACGCTATATGTTTTAATTTTCATACTATGAAATAAATAACCATTTAACCAATCAATTATTTATGATTTTGGGATTGTTAACATTTTCTTAACAATGTTTTCTATCACCTTACATTAGAACATGATGGTTTGTTTCATCATTTGTGTTCATGTTTCCCTTCATATAATCCTAGTACGTGTTATCTTAGGTGACCATTACAATTCCCTTTTCTTTTCTTTTAAAGTGTATGTTTTATTAATCATGTTTTTGATGTGGGATTTCAAAAAAGATATTTTGTAAATTTAAACCCCTATTTTTCTATCCCAATATCTAATTACGAGGAAGCAATTTATAAAGGGTTAAAATGTAACACTTAAGGTATATTTAAAGGAAATATTATTCTCAGTAGCATACTTGATAAGCCACATATATCTTAAGGGAAAAAATAAATAATATTTAAATGATACCATTAATACCTAGCCATTATAATGATAGAAATAAAATTTATTAAATAAATAATGAAATTATTGTTTATAAATGTTTATATAATTAATTATTTTATATCCAATTAATTATAAATAAAAGGAAAAGTTTTTTTCAGAAAAAAACTATATAAATTTGAAAATTTGTGTTTTATACCAATAATATAATAAATAACACTTTTTCGGATTATAATAATTAACCATATATGAAATATATTTAATTTCACGTGTGAAATTCGTCTAAGACAGGGTATTATAATAACACTATAAATATTTATTTTTGTTTTGATTTGTTTTTGAATTTTTATTATAATATTTATTTTTAATGAATAGTTAAAAATACTGCATTTTAATTAAAAATTGACTTTTCATCTAATATATATATATATATAGTTATATTATCATTTTAACTGTTTTTAAAGAATAATTAACTAATTTTGAAATCATTTAATACAATTTAGGTCATTGGTATAAATATAGATTTCAATTTTATATAAAAACATATTGAAATTTTGAATATTTTCACATTAGAAACTCATTTCCTTGATTCTTAAATTGGATTCATTATAAATAAATTTTATCAACTTATGTGAATTGAATTTTAAAAAATGAAAATACATAGTTGTAATTATTTTAGAATTTTCGAACTAATAATAAAATATAGTTTTTGGTGAATAATAACATTAGTATTTTATTTACACTTGCTAATAGTAAATACGACAATTAAAGGTAGAAATAATAAAATTTTATTATAGAATTTCGATAACACTTTTCCTAATTTAATTGGATAATTGGGTTTTGACAAAAATCAACCTTTGGAAAAATTTATAATCTTTTTAAGACACATTGGTATGAATATTATATTTATTATATTTTATTTAATGATAAGCTTAAAATGTCATACTCATATGTTAATTAATTATATAATTATTAATATTATGTTATATAGAATAAAAAATATACAATAATTTTTCATTGGAAATATAAAATAATTATATAAATCATGATAATTTATTTATAATTTTCAGAAAAAATAACAAAAATTAATTGTTACAGAATGATGATGCAGTAATTGATTTATTAATGAAAGAATCGATTAAATGATATTAATAAAATTAAAATTAGTTTAATTTGAAATATTTAATTCCATGAACTAAATTTATGGAGTACCCTAACATGTTAGAGATGATTTAAATTAGTTTATTATGGAATCATGTTGGTATTATTTTTTTTAAAAAACTATTGAATAGTGTCAAAATAACATAATTCGTACCATAAAATATAAAATATTTAATTAAAGAATACTTTTTTTTTGAAAATATAATATTCATCATCAAATTTGAGATAAGTATTGATATGTCATTAATTTATCATTTATTGGTCGTTAGGACTGTTATTTGAAATATATTATCCCTCAAATTGTAAATTACTTGATAAAATAGTAAGAGTTTAAAGGGTATAATAAAAAAGAAACGGATTAAAAAATAACAAAATGTTTATGATTTTAATTGAATTATGGTATTTCAATCTCATAGAATCATATATTTGAAATAATTTAGTTTGTTTCCTTTTGGAATATAAAATGAATTTAAATGAATTTCATAATTTTTATAATTACAATAGTGCCCATGCCATCTCTTATAAAAGTGATACCATTAATCTCTATTTCTAACACTTAAAAATCTATTTGGATTGGACAAAATCTACCCAACACCTTCTAATAATATCCCCATAAATTATATAGGAATTAATATAGGCCTAAAACCCTCCTTAGAGGTGTTAAGGTGTTAATCAAAGGTGACCACCTGAAGGAAAGGTAGCGTTTTTAATAAAGTGTTTCCATTTTATTCCATATTCATATTCCTTAAAATATCATTTAACCATGATGAAATAATAACTCTAATATAATCAATATAAAAATTAATTATTATTTTAATATAATCACATTAATTTATCACTTATTTAATCAAATATAAAATGAATTAATCGTTTATGCGTGTGTGTGAACTATCACCTCCATGAGCAGATATAATTTTTTTTTTCCAAAAAATTATCTCAATAAAATTTATAATTATGCAATTAATTTTGATATGTGGTATTTATAATATATTTATAATTAATATAGAATAATATATCAATTATGTTCTTACTTTCAATCAACATAAAAATGATAACATCTTTTGTGCGTACGTGTGAACTATCACCTCCACTAAGTGATGTGATTCTTTTTTAATCAACAGATAAAATGGATAATATATAAGTATATTTAAATTATTAATTTAATATTAAAAATAAATATCACTATTTAAATATAAAATAATAATTAACTACTTTGAAAAAATGATCAACAAAAAATAGAAAAGATACTCATGCGTATGTACGAATTACTGGATCCATGATTTTATCATAGTTAATTTTTCAAATCTATAATTAATGGGTTGATTTAAATGTATAATTTATTTATAAAATTTATTACTGTTTCCTGAATAATATTCAATATATTATGTATTTATAACCTTTTTTCCAAAGATAACATATCAAATTCATCTTGGACTCATGCACAGAATAAAGTCAGAACGTCTGACATGAACTTAAATAATTATGTTTTATTTGTAACATGATAATAAGGGATATAAAAGGAATATAAGCCATTAAAAGGGTTCTAAATCAAGTTAATAATTATCGAAATTTTATTATTTAGTATGCCTAAGTTTGTATTGGACATGTCAGACTCAATGGTAAGAGACACTTTAACTAAAACATCATTTAAAATGTCTTAATGATTTACTATTCTAAATAATTCTTATTAATGTCCATGTATTAAAAAAATATTTATGGATTAATTTATAGGTACTTGAGTTTTTTAAAATATTAATTCATTTCGAAAGTCTCAAATTTCGAGGGGAAACTTTTATTCGAAAGACTTCTTTTTAAATGGTTTAATTATCTTTTAAAAAAATTATTGATTATATAAATAACATGGAATGTTTTTTTAACAAATACTTCATGAAATTAATTTCTCAATTTTATGTTGCGTTAATGTATTTGTGTGTACCTTATTGGTCTATAATTTTATTTTCCAATAAAGTGTTTTTTATTTTTATTACAAAACATTATAAAAATGAAAATTAATTTTGAACTGGTAAAGCTTATAATCTTTTATGCATGATTTATGTGTTGTGATTATGTTTTGGTTCATGGTAATTTCTTATTTATGCTGGTGATTCCATGATAAAATGGGGGTCTGTGAGGCCATGATTCCATTCTAATTAATTCTGTAATGAGATGGATTTAACGGGTAGTGTTTCTCTGAAGAAATTTAGGGAATATATTTTGATGGGTATTCCAAATTAAACCATAAAGGTTACTCCCTATGTTTCTATGAAATCCACAATGTATGAATTTTATGGATTCCCTAGGGTACCTTAATGATTTATGATTTCTATGTATTTTTAAAGGAATCTTATTATTTCATGAGGTAAGTTGGAGGGTTTATATTTTATGGTTGAAATTTTTGATTTTTTTAAATGTTTTAATGAGTTTAAAATATTCATGGAATAATGGTTTATTTCTTTTTTATGACCCTTAATGATATTTTTGGGCTCATACCATTTTTTAAAATGTTTCTCCATTGGTCCTGTACTTATATTAATAAACATTTATTATAGAGAATATCATTTCTAAGATATCAAAAAATAGATATAAATAATATTGATATCATATTTATGGAATGAATAATTTGTGATATAAACAAGATTAATTTAAAGACATATTTTAATATGTATACATGTCATCAAGAATAGAGTGAGGGAATATTTATGAGTTTACCATGCATGAACCAAATTTGCAAACCTATTTTGTCTCAAGAGACTTATAAATTCATTAAAGGGATATATATTTTAATTTCCCACCCATCACCTGATTATGTTAAATTAATTCATTATAAGTTTCAATAATATTTTTCATATTGTTCCATATGGAACCTCATATTTTATTAAAACATTTTTATCCATATAAAAGAAAATGCAGAATTCAAAATACATAATAAACCAACCTCAGTAGCTAATAATCATCAATAATTACATTAGCTTTCTGAAATCCAATAATACAAATAACATGATAATAACCCATTCATAGGAAGAAAGTGGATGGTTGAATAATACGTATCTAACTTCCACTTAATCATCCATATTTAAATAAGAACAGAAAAATGAAAATAAATTTTCCCATGTAAATAGAATAAAATTAATTCTAGTTCAGCATAATATAATATAAATTATTTAAAATTAAATTTTCATACCATATAATGAAATGGTTTTATAGATTTATCAATAATGGAATAACATGGTCATAAGCTATCAAGAAAGATAAGGTGGATGTACGTAAAAGGTAACAACCTATGAAGTGAGGAATGTTCCTTAAATATTATATATGCAATGAATGTACAACCACATTAAATAATTATAGAATAACTAATTATATTATAAATGGGTATAATTTATAAAAACAATATGAAATATGTTTAGAAAAAATCATAACTCAATAAATGAAGACTGACATACCAAAAATCATCACAATTGGGGAAAAAAATAAATCAATATCCATATCAATAATAAACCATGTATTGGATATTAAATAAAAAATATATAAATATATAACATAATATTCATTGGATATTAAATTCAATGGAACACCACAATAAGGGAATATTTTGTAAAAAATTGTATTCTATCTCAAATAATGAAAATTGTGACCAAAGACACCCTATCCACTTAAGTAAGACTATAATAAAAAAAAATAAAATATTGTGATTTTAATTGAAAATAATATACCATTATTAAAATATAATTCCTCATATAATATCTTAAATAGGTTGTATGTACACTGTATAAATTAAATTGTGTTTATAAAATCAAATACATCTCAAATAGAGAATTGTTAAATAAAAACCATTACCTTTCCCCAACATATTCTTCACTTTCCCCAAAAATCACTAATAATTAAATTAATTTCATTAAATAAATATAAATAACCATATTATTAACTATTTACATTTATAGTAATCATTTAAAATCATCTTATCCATCTATATTAGCTATTTTTAAATATTTTTAAAATCGTTGATTGGTAATATTTTATCCCATTGAACTATTTTCCTTAAAATAATGAGAGTATCTATTCTCTTTTCAAATAGAGTCACCATTATATAAGAAATTATACTATAAATTTTGTTTAAATATATTAAATGAAGCTATAATTTCATTTCATGTATGTTTTTATTACAAACAATGAAGATGAAATCAACGACGATCATGTTTCTATGATTCTTAATGAATGAAATTAATTTTCTTAATTAATGAGTTATTTTTTATTGAACATTAGAATAACCTAAAATAAACAATATATAATAATTTATATCATATTAAACCATAACATATATTCCCATTGTCATTCATGATATAAATTAATAATATTGTTCAATTTAAAGGTTAAATCGACTCAAACATGGAAACACCCTAATTTAATGAATGAATATGTGTATGTTTTGTTATAATATCATTATAATATATTAATAAAAATATTATTTATCTTTTATTAGTTTAGTATAACATTATTATAATTATTTGAAATAATAATTAATGGATATGAAAATATTACACAACTTGAATAAAATATTATTTTACTTGTATAGTTATTTTAAATGATTTAATTAAAAATGATCATTTGATTATAATATCATTAATAGGATCTATTTTTTTTATATAGACCTTAACTTTATCATAAAAATTATAATTATCCTTTAATACAATCTTTAGATATGTTTTTTTAATGTGGTGAAGGAAAATGAAGAACGATGCATCATGTAGGTGGTAGTCCGCACAACGCACAAACTACAATATTATTTTCCCTAATGTTAGGCATATATGAATAAACATATTAGTACCATTTATTTTGGAAAATTATAGAATCTAAATGATTCAAAAGTCCTAATTGTTTTATAATGTAATTTTTATTGAATATTATTATGAAGTAAAGAAAAGTAGTTGATAATACTCATGTCATCCAATTGAATTATCCACATATTTCTTCTTTGGAACGAGGGACTTATTTTAAATAAATGGGTAAATAATCTTTTAACCTTGTGATAAGATTCTTGTTGGAGAAATGTTTCACAGTTTTATGGAGGAATTAAAAGGAAGTTTCTGTATTAATGTGGTAAAGCTATTACCCTTCTATAAGTTTATGGAATGATTTGGGGGGTGGGTCACCCTTGTATTTTTAATAATCTAATGTTAATATTCTAGTGAAAAGTTCCAATAAATTGAAAAAAGTTGAGGTAAAAATTCATTTCAGTCTTTACTCACACATTACAATCCTTTTGAGACAAAACTGTCTATTTTATTGATTTTTTCATTGTTTTCCCGTTCCAAAGCATACTTTTATCATTTTATATTATTTTTAACCACAATAGTTAATATTAATGAAAAATAACAAAGTTCAAAATATTATAAATATTATTATTTCTAATTAATAATTTTAAAATAATTTTATAAAAATAAATTTATAATGGTTGGAAAAATAAATTTTGAAATAAATAATATTAATCACATCAAATCCATTTTTATAAAAATAATATTTTTAGTTTTTTATATATAATGTAAAATTATAATATCACTATATTTTAATGAATTAAATTGAATTATTATAAATATAATAATGTATACAAGGATTCCATTGATAATAAAAAATGAATATCCCGTGAATAATACTTGATTCAAAGAAAATGCGAAAAGAAATTTATATTGAAGTAACATTTAAATTAATTATAATAGTGTCTTCACAGGGTTTCTAAGTTAAAGGAATATTTCCAAAAGAATTATTTTACTACACATATCCATATATCATTAATTAAAAGATTTTAAAATTCTCTAGGTCAATATTACATAATTATAAGCCAAAAAAATTAAATACTTGTGAAACTAAATTTTTTTGACTAAAAAGTACCATTTTATAAAAAGCTAAATCAATCATAAAAAACATATTTTTATATGAAGACTCAAAAATAATTTTCAAATTTATTAATTTATAATTAGAAAAATTGAAAATTTTATTTTTTTAATAAAATCATTAAATATAATTGAAACCCCGTTTTAATTGGATGAAGACATTTTAAAATAATTTCTATTGTTATAATAATTTTATATAATATACCAACCATATTTTTATTAAGTTTATATTAATATAAAATATAATATATCATTAATCATATGTGTCTTTCAATAAAAATTCATCTTATAAGATAATTTTTTATAACAGTACTTTAAAAAAATTTAATATTATTAGTCATTTTAGGAACACTAATTGAATTTCATTTATAATAAAAGTTTTCTTGATATTATAAATATATAGAATTCATATATTGTTTACAATTATTAATTATATCTAATTTAGTAGCTTGTTTTTAATGGTTAATGTTATATATAAATATTTATATAGCTTATATAAATATATCATAGTTTAGTATATGTTCATTGTGTCATGTACAGAATGTTATTGAACACATTATCTTATTTAAAGGTAGAAATATATTACAATATTGAGGGTTCTAAAAAGTCATCATGATAAAAAAATTAATGATTTACATGTAGAATTTTTTTTCATAATATAAATTTTATAAAATCTTGGTTCTTCCAAAAACACAAAATAATAATTTATTCAAAACTAAAAACATTATAATTTCTTTTTTAAATTCAATAATCTTTTTATATATGAAAATATTAACTTTTAAAAGTACATGATTATATTAATTATAATGAAAATCATCAAGTGTTAAAACGATTCGGAAAAAACATAAAAACCCTTCATTTGATGTATCAAAAATAATTATTCTTATATATTGAGAGAATCTATAAACGATTTTTTAGAAATTTTTTTTACCATAATCCTAACAGAAGTTGTGAGTCACATTCCAAATTAATTTTAAAAAAATTGATGTGATTTTATTTTAAATAATTTACTAAAAAATTATATTCCATAATGCATCCTTAGAATGTAGATAATGGGTTTTAGAGACAATATTGTATTAAAGAAAAATTATTTTATTTTTAAATAATAGTTTTTTATTATTTTGATGTAAGTTTATTAGTAACCAACAACATATAAATGTTTAATAAAACAGAAATTTAAAATTATTATAATTTAATAATGAAGGTAAAATGTGATAAAATATAATTAGATTTCAAAATATAAAGGAGAAAATTGGTGGAATTGTAAAATATGTACATGTAAAGAAAGGAATCATCATAGAAAATGGGAATTATTCTTAAAAGTGTAATTATTTTATATGGATGAAATTCATCATGGAAGTAGAATATAATAATAAACAATTTTTTTCCAATATAGGTTTTTAAAATAAAATATAATACTATTTTATGGTTGAATAAACTATGAATTTAAAAAATAATTTAAATAAGAAAAATCACAACTTATTGATGGATATTTACGTTATCAATATACATTACATATTATGAAATGTTTCCACAAAACCACATTGAAATAATGTTCAAGATATTTTACACCATATAACATGATTATAATATAATACATGATATATATAATATAAAAGTCCTCATACAAACTATTTATCTGATATTAGATGAATTAAATAACATCTCACAATTAATGAAAATTAAGATAAAAAACCATTACATTTAATCCCTCACCGGTGCACATGATATATACTCTCGTATAATAAAATCAACAAACTTAATTTTATATTCAAAAATATATTCATATTTATTTCTATCTATTTACTTCATTCATAATCATTTACTGAAAATATATTATTATTATTTTGTTTTTTTTCAACACCATGTGCTAGAATCGTGGATATCTTTTTTTATAATTATTTTATAATGGGATAATCAATTTTATTTTTTTGAAAACAATATTAAGATTCCTATAGAATTCAAAATTGTATAATATATTTTTAAATTATTCATTATATATCGTTTTAATTTGGTTAATGGTAAATATATGGTTTTTGAAAATGGAAATTGGGTAGAACACATTTCATTATATTTAATGATTAAAATGTAATATATTCAAAATTATATAGAAAACTAGTAATCTTATTGCATAATCATTGAAAATAATTATAAAACATTAATATTAAATTTTTTTCTCTATATAATATTGTTTTTCCCTATATGATATTAATATTGTAGAATCATTCACGATGGTGGTTAAACAGACTTATATTGGATCATGTTATAATGATTTATTGAGAAATGAATTAGTTTTCATAATGAAAATATAACTAAAAAATAATGTTAAATTCTATTAAATATCATATATCTTCATTAAATTCATTCTTATATCCATACATGATTGATGGTGATGAAAAATTAAATTCGTCATTTATGGAGGTGGTTGTCCACAAGTTCGCACGCATAAAGTATCCATTTCAGAAAAATGAGATAAAATTTAAATATATGATAAATTACCATTTGAGAATCATAATTGTTACATATTAAACATATTAATTCCTAAAATCCAACCTTTTTACTAAACATTTATGTTAGTGATGTAAAATTAACCACATCACTTTTTGTAGGTAGTAGTCAACAGATATTCAAGATTGATGTTTTTTTATTATAGGGTGTAAAAGAGTGAAGAATGGTTTCACAGTTAATATAATAACACTAAAAATATTAATAATAAATATTTAATGTTTTTTTGATATCGAATGTTTTTTGTATGATGAATATTAAAAGGATAATACTAAGTAGTAAGAAACTACCACATTAAAAACATGATATTTATCATTGAGGTCTCCTTTGAAATGGGGTATTTAGGTTGAATGATTGGTATTAAAGGCTTATTAAAATTATATATTACTCTATGAATATTCTAATGATATATTCATATGATAAAATCATAACTATTGGGTGAAACATGATGTGGTTCAAGTTATCCCCTTTCATACGTTAATGTAAGGGGAATTTTGGAAGTATCCAATAAATTTCAATTTTTGTATCTCACTACTAATAGTTTAGAGCCACCAAAAATTTAAAATAATTTAGTAGAGGAGGGATGTATTATCAACCACTCATACACACAATTATATAGACATTAATAATTTTTTTATGTATTCTACACTATGTAAAACTATTTTATGAAATTCCACACTTTCTTTAGTTATTTAATTTTTAACTTTTTAATTATTTTTAAAAACCAAATTTTTTTTTTTGAATTCTATAAAATTTGAATATATAAATTAAAAATATTAAAATAATTTTATCAAATAAAACTTAAATAATATATGAATGTTACTTTTAATATTAGCCCAAAATATCATAAAATAGATTTTCAAAAAAAATCTGTTTTAGAAATTTAAATTTATGTGAATTATAAATGTATAAATGCTATTAAATGTATTGATATAAATATTTTTTCTTATAAAAATTATGATTTCAAATAAATTCAAATCTAAATACCACCATTAATATTTTTAATTAAATTAAAGGTCTAAATATTATTTTTCTAAGAAGAATAAAATTTTAAATAGATTCTAAAATGTTGATAATCAGTTTTATTGGATTATAATATTATTTTAATGCACTAAAATCTACTCTATAAATAAATAGTTGATAAATTAACATTTTTTAAGTCATTTATTTCTAAATTATATAATTATAATGTAAAAAATTAAATTTTTCTTTAATAACTTTTTCAATTATTCAAATAACAATATATAATTTAAAAAAATCATTTAAAATAAAAATACAAACATTTTTATTTTTAAAATTCAAAAAATATGTTATTCTTTTTAATATTAATTTTTCATGTCTTATTTTAGTTGTTTTAAATATAAAAAACACATATGTGGGAAAGAAATAATTTTAGTAAAAATAAAATCCTCTTTAATTCATATACCTTTTTACATAATTTTAGTAAGATGGTTACTTATATTGATTTTCCAAAAATGAATAGATAGATATAATATACTAGTCATAGTTAATATTTTTTTTAACTTGTCATATTTTTCATTTTAGTTTGGTGTTTCCTGTGAAACAAGATATAATACATTGTATAAATCTAGTGAAAATTATATTCCAAAATATCAGGGTGTCAGATTGTACCCCCTTAAATATTTTTCATCCTCTCATTTTTTAAACATTATCTAAAGAATAAAATTTATAAGGGTATTTAAAATGAATAAGGGAAAAAAATATACAATTTAAAAATAGATTAAAAAACATTTAATCTAAGGAAATATATTCTTTCATCAGAATAAATATATCATTTACATTAAGTTTGACTTCAACATGTTAAGATTAGAGTCTATCATTATTTGGTATCACAACCAGAATTATATTTTTTTCTTAATTGTGTTTATAATTATCCCTGTATTGATATAATACCTTATGTGGATATGCATTTTTCCCTTATTCGATAATGTATTATCTCAATGTATAGAAGATCGATCTTTGTCCAAAATCACATTAAATTCATGATACCATAGCCATAAAATTTTCCACATCAACATTAAATTAAATTGGTTGCTTATTTGGAACATCACCGCATTATCAATCATATTTATTTTTAATATGGATTCCCCTTTATCCATAAATTACTTGAATAAAAGAACTTATATATACACATACAGAATTGGATATCATTATAAAAAGAAAATATAATTCACTAAAAATGGAATATATCATTGATCAAAAATGTCCCCTTGAATATAATATTTTACGTATCAGTCATGGTTATTCATTTTATATATTTTATTAGGTTCACTAATAATATCATAATGTCCTACTCAAATATATTATAACTATTCATAAAGATAATTTGATTAACTGTAACATATCACCCTGGATTATCATACATGTTGTGTATTCATTTTCTGACTCATCATGAACCAGGTAAAGATATTGTTGTTACCAATCTAGTATTTTTTATGGTAATTGGAACTAGGTTCATATAGTTTTTAGTTGCATCCAGTTTTCTATATAGGTATAGGGGTTTTATTACTAGAAAACAAAACATGATAAATTATACCAAAACATTAGGATGTTTTCTTTTATGGAAACATTACCTTCTGGATTTTAAAAAGACTCCCTAATACTATAACCTAAAACTAACATAGATATCTTAAATAATTATAAACCCTCCTACGATACGAACTAGTGTTCCCTAATATTGTAATCCTTGGTTTAGTGTTAGAAAAATTCCTTCAATAATTAATTTGATATGAAATGAGATAGACCTATATTTATTTTATAACACTAACATCTGTTAATTATTACATGTTATAACAATAATACAATATAAAAATGTAAATTAGTAATTTATTTTTGTATTAGAAGTATAGTAAATTTATTTTTCTATAATATTGAGAATTTATTTGTAATTTTAAATAACATGACTCCATTATAGAATCAATACCAATTATAATGAAATTTATTACCTTGGGAATGTAAATATAATAAATGTGTGATTTCAAATGCTTAATAGGACAATAAATGTAAAATTTTCATCAATTATTATATCATAAACATTTGAGACAAATTTATAAAGGGATTAATCCTCAAATAAAAAATTATATCTGACAATATGAGTTCTATATAAATCCTGATATAAGTTGTTGCAATCTCATAGGATATGCATGTACCATAGAAAATGGGTACTGAATCATAATATTAGAAACATGGTCCCCAGAGAATAACATATGTATATGATTATTATATAAGGGTGTTTAATTAATATAAGAATAAAAAACTTATGTCATGGAGACACACTAAGACATTCATCAAATTTTAGGCGTTGTTTGACAACCTATTTAATTTATTCGCCTAGGTCTTACAACTAGTGTACCCTTATTTGCCTTGTTATTACCACATATGTACCCATATTGAGATAGTTGTTACTACCCATTTAACCTTCTTGGTCTTGGATCCCATGTACCATTGGACCTGGGATAATCCTCATGTGACTAGATTTGGATAATCTTATTATTAACTCTTTCTCTTGGGAAAATCATCACAAGTATGTTCTCGATTTGGATAACCATCTCATGTACCAATTTTCATAGGATAATCTTCCCATAATCCCAATGAACCTAATAATATATAATCCTTACCAATTCTATTTAGGATTTATAGGACTCAATCCTTTACTATAACATTAATCTTTATATAATTGATAAATTTGAACATGATAACATTCATACATCACACATCAATTAATTAACCCATAGAAATAAGATGAGTTTCATTAAAATCATACCTAGAACATTTCATAATCCATATAGATAAATAAGATCTATTGTGGCATAAAAACATATCCATAGTGTAACATAATGAATATAAAATTGTTATTAAATAGATAAAATCTCATTTTGGATTTTATTGGATGAATCACATTGATAAACAAGAAGAAAAGTACTTTTTTGAAATTTATGAACACTCTTTAATATTTTTACATTGAAATGATATAATATGGGAATCATAATAAAAATTAAAAAATGAACATTGACTCCAAAAAAACTTTTTGAAGAAAAAATTAATTAAATAAATATTAAATTAAAATAACATTTTTATTCTTTAAAAACACATCCCAATAAAATAAAATTTTAAAATAATAGAGTTTGTAAAAAAGATTTCATTTTTAAAAGTATAATAATGTTTACATTTATTTTAAAAATAATTAATAATAACAATAATTTGGAAAACCATATAACAACATGGAATGTATGTTTTATAATGAAAAATGATAATACAATTATGGAATACATAAATGGTGTTATAGAAAATATATGTCATTTTCTAATAAAATATGAATTTTAGGGTGACATTCAGAATAAAGTTTCAAAAATGTGAATAGGAAAATTTAAAATACCTACTTTTTGAAATTATATTCAATATTGGATTCATGAAATGTATATAATTCATTTTGATGGAAATATGGAGTTGATTATATATTTTTTATTTTGAAAGGATGAAAAACCATTAAAATAATTTAAAATATTTTTTCCAAAACCCAAATCATAGAAAAGGTTGGTAAACAAAACATTTTAAAATATGTGTATGGAAGGATAAAGAAATCATGTGATAACACATAATTAGGTTTTAAAATATTATGTAAAATAAGTAAACCCAAGAAATAAAAATATAATTATTACATCAATTTTTTGAATATTAAATACATATCATAATAATAAAGACCTCATATACATAAAATATTAGTACATAGGGATACAAGATATATAATCAAAATATCTCACAAAAAATCTTCCACATATTCTAAAAGAGGCATCTCAATTATCATTATTCTCAGACATACACTACTTAAATATATTCCTCATTACATAAGGATAGTGATCATGAGAAAGGGTAATCTAAAACTCTTATAAAGGGTATAAATAAGATATATTAATCAATGATTATATGATATCATTTGATAATTTTATTGGTATATTTTATAAATATCATACCCTAAAAATGTGTCATGACATAAGTAATTTTCATAAAAAAATTCATAATCTACTATATTATATAATATTGAATAATAAATCATGAGACATGAGAAAAAATCACAAGAATAAGACTTATATTTATGGAATACACATAATCATTAAAAATCATTTCATTATATGAGGTTTTATTACGATAATATTATAGTGGATACTGTCCTATAGTTGATTTATTTCACTCAACATTCCATCCTTTCCTTAGTCAAGATTTACACTTTATAATATTATAGTTGACCAAGTATCTTACTAAACTAGGTTTACTCCCCATTCAAGTCTATATTATCTCATTTGTTTTCATTATTCATCTAATTTATTAGAGGTTTATATAATTTATAATCTAACAAAAATGTATTTTTAAAAAGAGATATATTTCTACAATGTAATGCCCTCACCCAAATTATACTAAAGTAATATGTACAATATTATTTTCAAAAAGACATCAACTTTTCCTCCTCATAAAATAGATGCTACCAAATAGTTTTGGGGATCTATGATGGTATGGTGGGAGACTGTACACCCATTTTAGAGTGAATATCCAGAAGTAAAAAACCCAACATCATACAATGTAGAGAATAGAGAAGAATAAATAAATTTATCTGGACTAATGTTGTAATGAAATGAAATATTGTAAAGGAACAAACAGTAATGTCAGACATACAACATCAATCACTTACTGGGTAAATCATATATACAAAAAAAAAACAAATTAAAAATACGTACATCAGGAAATACTATCATCTCTGAGCCATATCACATACATTGTCCCCAATATCTTATCGAGAATCTATAGACCACTCACATGAATCCAAATGTGAAACCCCCTCAATAATGAAAACATGGACCTTCAACCTATTTATTGTTCATTAATGATCAACCTTAAAGAAGTCATCAGTAATTCACGTACACTAAGGTGCACATATAGGGGGTGATAAATAAATCATAGTAGTCCACCCCAACGATGAACCTATAACCTAATTACAATATTTCATGATCATAAAATTTGATCAACATAGTCAAAAGTAATAAAAATAAATAATGAAACCATTTTAGATCATTGATTTCATGAATCTGATCTACCACACCTACATTGGGCAATGTCGGTGTGTTTGAAAACACTTCCAGATTACTGTGGAACAAAAACAAGACATGGGATCTAATCCTATAAAATCTCCCCAAAAACAAATGAATTTAATCATCATATCTCATTCGATAACTAGACACATCAAACATAGTTACTCATCCCATGTTGAATTAATACCACTACCTAGATCATCAATATAACATCTCACACATGTTTTTTCAATAGTAGCGCCTAGAACATCATTTAGACACCTAAAACCTAGTTGTATAGTGTCATTCCCCCATCCATACCACTATGTATTCAATTAGTTCCTAGAGAATCATTTTGGAACTTACACAATACATCATAGTTCTTAGAGAATATGTCAGGAAAATAAACACATAGATATAGAGAATTAGTTCATCATTCCAATCTATACAGTATATTTATCTCAAGTGGTTCTTGGAGCATCAGTGAGGCTCCCAATATATGGATGAATAGAATTAGCCTTCAATGCTATCATATTATTCATAGAGTATCTGTCTAGTTCCTAATCTCATGGATACATTGGGGACATAGTGAATTATTATATCATCTCCTAGGTACTAAGAGTATTATTCCATCACCCACAACAAAATGTTCACATAGGTGGTCCTAGAACATCAATATATACCCCAAATGGGTACTTATAAAATCATTAAATTACCCATAACTAATTATCTATATTGGGGTAATAGATCTTTAGTCTGGAAAACCATGGGTACTCAAAGCATTAGTCAATCACCCACTGCTCATACCGTAAACATCTATCTATATTGATACAACCATCCTGTCTAACATTCCTAATAATCAATATATAGAACCAACTATGAGGGCCATCACATCAAAGTATCTCAACCATATAAACCATATTAGTAAACTATGATCCAAACATGGTATCTAATCTACATCACAAAAATCATATGGGGGAAAACCAAGGATCATCATAACAAAAAAAAACATTGCCCATCAATTATCTCTCAACGTATCACATCCTTCATCCTAGGTCCTTAGTAATAGATATCCTCAAAGGATTCAATGGTTGTAAACCTCATGGGAAAAAATAGGCTCATTCCCGTAAATATTATATGTAAAACTATGTTAGTATGAACCCATAACCATTCCATCACGTCATGTAACAACTTGATCCCTCCATCTAAGGAAAATATAATTCCAACCCCAAATGAGGCCTCAAATAAACTCCGTCCTCATTTTCAAATAATTCTAATTATACTATCATGAGTTTCATCCCAAATCTCACTCTCAGGGGATACTTGAACTCACTTCCAAGAGAAAAAATTATATATCATAAATTACTTGTCCTATTAAACCACTTAGATGTCCTCAAAATAGTCCATGAGATTCTCTATCGTGATATAATAAAATTTTTTCTTATAATGGATTACTGAAAAGTATAATTCTGAACAAGGGGTAAAATAAAAAAAATCCCTTATTGGAATAAATTACGAAGTGTGTACTTCAATGTACAAGACTTGCACTTTCAAAAAATCACCTAGCCATGTATTTCTATATGTCCAGAGGAAATATGGTGACTTCACATGTACTACTACATGTCTAGGGAATACATGGGGTCATCCTGTGTACTATTATATGGATATCTCATACATGAGGTATGCATGTGTTCTACTATAGAACCATATACACCTTATATGGTGTGTCTCCCCAAGTACACAGAAACATATATTTGACCTACTACAAGACCTGTATATGTTGTACATGTAATGTACATTCTAAAAATAATCTTCTCATATCCTATTCAACATAGTGTGGTATATTTCCATGTACTAATATACAGTGTGTATGTAATGTACATTGTGTGTACTTATTAACCGTTTATATTCCCAAAATGAGAAGATAACGTGGGGTTTGTTTTTAAAACCGTAGGCTGTGTAGTATGGATTTTCTAACATGAAACCTTAGCCAACATCCCAAAACCCTTTTTTCTATGATTTGATATAGATCCACCCCTATGATGTCCTTTAGATTGATAACAAGGCTCTAATACATAAAAAAACCAATAAACAAGGATATGGGAATAAAAGTCAAAAACATTCCTACCTAATGGAAACAAATCCAGAGTTATGGTATTAAATCTTATCCTAGAATCCATTGCACCTTTATCTAATTTTAATCTCACCGATAGACGATGCAAACCATCATCTCATTCTCTTTCTCATCTTAGTGTTGGCATTTCATGAAGGATAACCCTAATCTCCTTTAATATTTTTTGTGGTAATAACCAAAGAGATGGGAAGAAGTACTTTACCTTTTATAGTGAATTAATTAATTAACATTCCACTTAAACAGTTGACTCAAGTCCCAAAACCTAAATTGGGTTTATACTTCGCTTAAAAATCACCCCCCATTCTTGACTTAACTGAAGAGTCATAATCTCTACCTCATGACCCATTCAAAATATATCGCCACCCAAACTCATATGGATTATTTAATAATCAATTCATTAATTATTAAACATTAATCCAAATAATAAAACAGCTTTGAATTCCCTAAAATTCATGAACTTTGGTAAAAGACCTATTCTGAGACCAATAGTGTTGTCAAAAAATTAATGAGATCATATTTTAGGGTAAAATTCCCATTTTACAGCTCATAAGCCTCTAAAAAAATTATAACTATTCATCAAATTATAGAACAGTAGAAATAGAGGTCTTTAAAATATAACCACCATAGTCCTTCTCATCCTCAAGATGGAACAATTATCTTCGAACCACACATCACAACCTACCATTGACTTCAATATATGCTCTACACAATGTGTTACTCATTGATAATTAATGAATTCTACTACCTAATTCTACAGATAAATTTCACAAACAATCCAAGGATATGATAGTAGTTGGAACCATAATAAATACAGAAAGGAAGTTCCTAACTAGAGCAAGAAATCCTCGGACATTACAACATTATTAAAAAATCATTTTTCCCACGGTGATCCCCACCATTGGACACAACCCACAATATCCAATTATGATTTTTAGTCCTTTCCACCATCAAAATCTCCTACGAAAACAAATCATAATCATTCCAATACCCAACCTGTTGTGGTTCCGACAACATCATCAATCCTATATGCAGGTGTTTTACATCATCATGACTAATTTGATTATTCCCACTATAGATGTATCCTTATTTTCTCCTCACAACTAATCACCATGTTAATAGAACATTCTCCAATCAAATCCAAACCTCTAAAATAGATATGGACTACTCACTCCCATTAGTAAACCAAATAATCAACTATCACTCATTATTTCTGTATGAGAATATCACTCTTTAGTTTTTATTGTCATATAATTCTTCATAGGGACCTCACTCATAGACCATCGATGGTGCACTCTCCACCACATGTATTCACATACACCTCTCCATGAGTGAAATCTCCTACTAACCCCCTTATCACCAAAATGAAACATCTATATATCTTGGAATAAATCTGATTATCTCTCAAAGTGCTTAGGAAGAGGTCAAGGTAATCAATTTGATCATTTATATATATATATTATGAGTGCCAAATGATGCCATGATGAATACAACTGTAACTCATCAAATTCAAATGTCACCTATATATTTAGAGACGTTTTAAACCAATTAGAAACCCCCGGGCCTCCCTACCCACAAGCATATCATCACAGAAAAATGGATTCTCAACATACTTATAGATATATGCTCCACCTAAAAATCATTGGTGTATACCTCTATAGCACCCTACCAAAGACCTAACTCCACAAATCGTCACAACTCATTCATTCCTCTATGATATATTAAATGATTAACCATTAAATATTCTTGTGTAACCCAACCATAGAACATGATTTTTGACTCCAAAAATTCAAATCTCATGAAAGCTCATCTGAAAAGACCTAATCAAATGTTCTAAAGAACCCAATTTCCTCAAGATTGAACTCAAATAAATTAGCAAAAACCCCACCTCTAAAACAATTTTTTGGTGGGAACCCAAACAATCCTTCCCCACTTGAATCTATCAACAATCCAAAAGCATAAGAATTTATGTGATCCTCCTCCAAATGAAAAGGAACCCAATGAGTCTAACCTAAAACATAAATTCACATTTCATTAAATATTTTCAAAATTCCACAGTATCAACTTAAGATTCGTGAATAAAAAAGCACACTCAGCCAGGCCAACCACTAAAAATTGAAATGAAACTAACTCCCTAGTTAGGTTCATGTCAAAGGAGATCAGTAGAATCTTCTACCTAGCCCGACTAGCCAAAGTTCACATAGTTTTACGATGTAAAACCAACTAGGTCAAAGCCGAATAAAATGAGGCCACTAATCATGTGATTTCAAACCCACTCACAACCCAAAATCTCATAAAAATAGCATACTAAAAAATTACTCTAGGGAATTACCTATGAATAATGTCTACTATATTGAAAACCACTCACTACAAGAGAAAATGTCCTCTTTGAGAATCCTCACACCAAATAGTTCACTAGAGAAACAATACACTCATCCAACCTCAAACAAACCTCTCAATTGGGTACAATAGTCATATAAATATACGTCGATGTCCCACCAAAGTCATTACACCTACTATGCATAATGACCACTACAAGATCTTTAACATCGAGTGCTTCAGTATTGATCCATGAAACCTTCTATCAAAATGAATTCATTAAAATCACACACTATTTTGGTTATAAAATGTTAATCATATATGTTTTTCACGATTTATGATGTTAATTTTTCTTATGAAGTCCCAGAATCAAAACCAAATCGTAGGTTTATTGCCAATTGGTTGAGAGCCAGAAATCCTTCACAAGCCACACAACTCAAAAAAAATGTGCATCAACGATGTAAAAATCATATTAAACTATAACATTGAATAACAAGAACATCAATCATAGCCCTGGTAACCTTTAAATCCTACTAGAATAGGTTATAATGATTCACTATCCAATATCCATCCAAGGTTCCAAAAAATAGTATATCTTTAGTCTTCCAAATAAGAGATTGTGAAATTATAAAAAAACACTACTAGAAAATGGTACATTTGCAATCAGGTTCCATTAAAAATACCATATTGTGATGGTATCCCATCATAAATGACCAATTTCACAAAAGGGCATAACAAATAATGTTTTTTTGGATGGCATGTCGCAAAAAGAAACTATTTTGCGACTGGATGAAAATCTATCACAAATAGGTTCCTCATGGTTTTTGAATACATTATTGTGATGGATAATCGTAAATAGTCTTTCTGAATTCATGAATAAATGTTTGCTATAGGTCCCTTCACATGTTGGAAAAAATTGCATAAGAAAATATTAATATTAATATTAATGAAACGATACTATTAAAATTAGTAAAAAAATTAAAAAATGAATAATTAATATTAATATATTAATACTAATATTGATAATATAATAATTTTAATATTAATAATAAAAAAAAATATTATTAATATTACATTAATAATAAAAAATTAAAAAATAATGAAAACCTCAATATTCGTGAAAAAATAAAAAATAATAATAATAACAAAAAAATCGAAAAAAAATTCATAGAATAATAAAATAATGAAATAAATTAAATAATGAAATAAAGAAAAGAAATTAAATAAATAAATAAATATGTAATATTCAAAACAACATAAAAACTGAACTATGCAGAATTGTAGATAGTGAATATTACAAACAAAATTTACATTCAAATTTTTAATCATAAAAATAAATAGATCACTAAGAGGGAGGGTTGTCTAAATGAGATGATGGAGGGAAATAAATCCCAAATCCACAAGTTAGAAATCACATGTACTCCATGTTCTTCTACTCCAACTACTGTCATGATAGATGAATATCATCATGTATCTCATACTGCTTCTACTATTACTGTTGTTGTCATTGATGCATCTACTCCTACTCCCTACACATACTCTCTATAAGATCACTCTGATATTATAGATTCTCTAGATACTATGGAGGATATGATGATGACTCCCCCTTAGCACCTCCCAATCTTAGGGCCAACATCGCAGTAGTTCCATAATAATCTATAGGTTTATTTTGAGATCAAATACCAACAACTCGACCTTTCTCAAAGGCATACTGGGTCTCCTACATCCATTATGTCTCATCAAATCGGTGGGCACTGGTATGAGTATTGTTCTCGACATGACTCTCAATATATTTCGGAGACATCGTGACCTCATATGACTCTTTAATTAATATTTAAAATCCCAACAGTTAAATTATTACGTTATGTAAAATTTTAAACTCAAAAGAAAATATACTGATCATAATATGACAATGGTGAGAACCTCTAATCTATGTAGTATTCGGATCACTGTACATCCTCCTATAAACATCTAACACCATAATATCAGGCTTCTCCCCTACCTATATGAATATAAAATAAATGAATTAAATTTAATGTTATATAATTTTTTTTAAAAAGTAATAGCTATATATTCTTTATGCATATTGAATGTACGACTGTTGGCTTGATGTGTCACCTTGTGTCTCCCCTAGTTTTGTTGATCTACAGTTGACATCCTCTAAAAATGACCACCAAAAAATTGTGAACATTATCCATTCCAAACCTAAGATGAAATGTAATCAGATCGGTGGGCGCGCGAAGATTCATCAAAAGTTTTCACTCTTCTCTCCATTTTCCTTATCAAATTATGAAAAACCTCACTGAAATGTTGATGCATAGTCCCCTTCCATGCCTTTTAGATAGGATCACACAAGCTATCATCGATGGGATACCATAAACCCTACAAATTATTTTTTAATTTCAAGTTATTAATTTAATTAATTTCAAAATAAATATTATTTATTTTTGTACCAGCCAGTGGTTGAACATGCAATGTTGCACATCAATGGGAATTTGATCCCAAGAAACCCATGCTTCAAATAAATAATTGTGTCGTATAGTGAACCCCTATCAATTAGATATATTCGTAAAGATGTGGAAAAATAAAAAATAATCAAAAAATTAGTTTATAAATTAATTATTGAATATTAACTCAAATACAAAAGTAAAAATACCTCTACAAACATGGATCGATTCCATGACGTGGAATTCACTTAGGGATAGTGTTAGGAATAAGAAATTTTGCAATACCATGCCCCCTCCCAGTTCCCCAAAAACTGCCACTAGTCTAAGGATTAGTTGATCCAACATCATACTCGTCTAAAGGTAGATCATCTCCATACAACAAACAATCCATATCCTCTTCTATCTGAAAAATTAAATGAATGTTTTTAGAAAAGAGTTAAAAACAATTATATATAGTTATATATTATATATGATTATAACTAGCATTTAAATTTATCAATGTTCTTCTTCATCCTCAACTTCATATCAGATGATTTCAATATATTCATATTCCTCCTCAACTTCATCAATTTCAATATGAGTCTCAGATTCATCATCTCTTATTATTTAAAATTCATTTGAATCGTCATTAACATCATAATTACCATCAACCCTTAACTATGGTGTTTGATCATCAATATTAATGTCTCAAAATTAAAAATATTGATTTGGATTAGTTTCTTGAAAAACATGAATTCCTTCCAATTCAGTGGAACCACATTCACTTTGTGTAAATTGATTTTCCCAAGAGGTAATTTTTATTATTCTCCACTAATCACTCAACTATAATGAAGTAGAAAGTATTCTGAATACTAGATTTGATGTTCCTAATGAAATAATAAAAATAGTTCAATTATTATAAGGAGTGTTTTTTACTTAACATCAATGATTCCATGTTTTGGATGATCACGCAAACCTCCCTTAGTATCCTACTAATGACATTTAAACATTGTAATGTAATTTTTTCCTAAATAACATAGTTCAATAATTTCACCCAATATGCTTTAAAAGTCAACATTAGTTTCTCTATGATAATATCCTATCAAGAAGACACCACTATTCATTGTTTTTTGCTTCTCCATATGCATGTGTATGAAATCTAAAACCATTCACCTCATATGAATTATAAGATTTAACTATTTTTTATGGTGGGTTACTCAATACAAAAAAGTGATTATCAAAATTATCTGTATGATAAGAAACCTGAAAATTTTCTAAACAATTATCAATATAAGGGATTATAAATTGATATTATATGTTAAAAATAGTTTATGTTACATGTTTTTTAAACCAATAGGAAATTATTTTTTTTACATTCTTCAAGAGCAGTTGATGTAATTTTTGGAAGTTGATTCTTGGTATTATTATCATATATCCTACAAATGAAATATGATTAATTTATTATAATAAAAATTATTGAAATAGTGATAGAATAACTCACTGTATAAATGGCGTCATTTGTTCATAGTTGATAATAGAATATGTAAGAGCATTGTGATGTTCATCATTAGAAATCCATCATCCATGAACTCTAAAGAATCCAAGTGCAGGTTAATTGAAAACAGATAATTGATTTCTGATTTCACCGTCAGCATTTCCCTCTTTATGGCCCATCTAGTTATGTTTTTAGGTATATTCATATTGAAAGTAATAAGATAATAAAAATGAAATTTCCCCTTTAAAATAATCTTTTGTAATTGAAAATTTCATCGATGCTTTGTTACGTACATTTTTCTTCAATTTCTAGAAGCATCTATTGAATGGGTACATATATCAAAACTATACCAGACCTCCACATTTTTCACCATTTGTAATATGTAATATAAAATGTTATATTGAGTAAATCAAAAATGGATGGATGCTTTTTTCCAGTTTACATAAAATTAAAAATAATATTTTCTTGTAGTCTTCTTAATGAATCATAGTCACTTATCAACACAAAAATGTCTCATAAAAATATGTTATGTATTTTAGATCATCCCAGATCATAAAATTCATTAAACCTCTTAATAAAATCGGTATAATTCTTTACATTATAACATGATAGTCATGAATTTGTTATCTAATAAAATGACCATTTCTAGAACATCTTTTCAAATTAGAATCATAACCATTGGGGAGCCTCAAATCAGCTATACAATGAAAAAATAATTATTGATTCTCTTTGGATAGTGTATAATAATATTTTGGATTCATTAACGTCTTTGATCTGACATTTTAAAATAGTTCAAGTTCTAGTCACCTGAAAATTTAGGAAAGATCTAATTGGGTATTTAAATTATCATTGGTCTTATGTGCTGTATCCAAAAGTGTATAAAATAATCTATCAAAATAGTTTGTCTCAATATGAGTGATATTAAACATGTGATGAACAAAAAAATCACACTAATATGGATGATTCCAAAAAATGATCTGTTTTATCCAATTGTGTTCGTTCCCAAAGACATCAATTTTCTGTTGAATTATTTATGGACCAAATGTGATGGGTGGTTATGAAGAGACAGTTTGATTTATTTTGGTACCTGATATCATTGTTGGAGGTTTATCTCGTTCAATTGATCACTTTTTAAATGATATTTGTTACTCTGAAAAGGATGATATATAGGAAGGAATCAATGATGACAGTAAAAAAACAAGGGTTTTCCCCATTTATGTGCATAAAAAACTGATGTCTATCATACTATACGGACATGATTTTGGACCACATTTAATATAGCTAGATGACATTCCATATGCTAGGAAGTCACTAATTTTCCACATCAATGTATCTTTCCGTATGAAATTATTTTTTGAAGCATCAAAAAATGTTATGGCACCATTACTCCACAATGAATTTAACTCATCAATCAAGGGTATCATATTAAAATAAATATTATTTTTCAGATTTTTTTGATTTAATAATGACAAATATATATATAGTACCTTCATCTACATCCAATGAGTTAAATTATATGATGTTATAGAGATATGCCAACATGAATATAAACTACCGTAAGAACGAAATGGGAAAAACCATCAATAAAATGTCATAATCCCATGTTTTGGGATTCTAAATACAAATAAAGATGCACTTTGTCAAAATCATTCCATGAATCACCATCATGGGGAAGATTTAAGGTTTTATCAGTTGGAATATTCATTTTGTGCCATTACATACATATCGTTGTGTTCTGAGACATAAATAAATGTTGTAATCTTGGTGTAAGTGGTAAATATCTCAATTGTTTTACATGAATCAATCAAGACTTCCCTTATTGATCCTCTTTATACCTTCATTGTACACATGTTGGAAAACTATCTAATGAATCATTTTCACCATAATATAATATGCAGTCATTTGAACATGCATGAATATTTTGATAACCAATACCCAGATTATGTACCAGCCTGTTTCTCTCATATAAATTTTAAAGCAACAAATTTTATTTCATGTAGTAGTGTTTTTAACTAGGATAATATCTGATCAAAACAGTTATTTTACATTCTATTAACTGATTTAATTTCCATATATTTTTCATCAACTTCAAATTTTCTTATAATCCAAATAGAATATAAGGCCTGCTAAGTGAAAATAAAAAAATCAAAAAATTAGCTGGTTCCACCTCAGGAGTTAAATTAATATCATAATATGATTGGGCATATTGAAAATATAGGTGTACCTCATCAGGAACTAAATTTCTAAATCGTGCTTGATTTGGAATCAAATTATTAGTATCTTCTTTTGAATCTTCTTCACGATGTTGATACTAAAAGACATAATCTGGTTGAAAACCAAAATGAAATAAATGACCACCAATGCTTTCAAATGTGTTAGACATCTATAGAGGATATTTTTTACATGGATATTTAGTTATCCCCTGAGAAACAAATTATGGTTTTGCTAATGAAAATGATAGTAAATCTTCAACAACTTTAATATATAAAGGATTTAAACCAGAACTATTTTAATTTTACACTGATTTATCTATGTGTGATAATTTAATAATTATTTTTTCGACTTCCTTATTCCATATTTTGTAAAAAAAATAATTTTTTTGTTTATTTATAATTTCATATAAGAAAAATACTATCCAAAAAAATAAAAAACAATAAAATTCTCCTTTTATATCAAATTATAATAATTTCTATTATTTAATGCTTATTTATAGTAATTTTTAAAATTTTATATTAAAATAATCCAACTTATAATATGTTATAATAATTATAATTATGTATTAATAATTACAGATAATAATAACTAATAATTTCTTATTACAGGTAAAATAATTTCTAGTGGATTGACAACAACTGTTTTTCTTGGTGACTCATCCCCACTATCTCCGAAAAATATCACTATGAAAAATCTTCTCCAATGTATGGATATCCATTTTTAATTCACGAGGATGGAGAGCACCGAGGCATCACTGTTCAGCCACGTCAATACATGAATCTACCTAGGTTCAACAATGGATGAACGATATCACTCCAGGCCTCTCAGAGGGATACTTGACTCTATCTCGGAAAGTACTACTTATGGTATCATACTCTTATGAATAAAAAGAATACATGACCTTTAGAGGAATGAGAGAAAGTTTCACAAGACCAAATGATACCTACCTATGAAACGGTGGACAAGAAGATAAAGACGTGTACTGAGAAGTACACATCATGTATAATTGTCACATTCTGTGTCTTCTGACCCCGGGTACTGCCCATGTACATCGACCCGTGTCATAAGGATTTTCATGTAAAACACAACTACACGGCATGTAGAAAGGATCAAACTCTATGTCAAAGTATCTGGGGTCCACTCCATGTACATTGGCCATGTTCCTAGACATGACCTCAACTGATGTATGCCGACCAGTGTAATCAATAGACGGGGTGACCCGCATTACTAGAATCATATGGTTGTGTGGTGGATTACATTTCATGGATTCCACCCCATGTCTATGTATCTTCTGAGATACATGTAGAGTGCAATGCAAGGACCCACACGTCGTGTGAAAGTTGTCACATTCCATGTCTACGCTTCCTGTCACTCCAAACTCCATCCACCACTGGGTGGGGACTACATGATGTGTCTCCCCAGAGGCACGCCATGTTATTCATCATGTGTAGCACGCAAACCATAGTTTCCACCACCAGTCCACATGGTGTGTTCCTCAGGATACACGATGTGTGTTCCCAAAATTTCTAGAATCACAAACATGCTACTCCGCGCCTCAGGTACTCCTCCGATATTTGATCCGACCATCCTATTGTAATGAAACTCTTGATCCAAGGTCACCCTTCCATTCAATTGATGTTTTGGGAGGATTAGGGCATTCGATCGGCCCCGAAAGCACATTTCAATCATCCACACAAATAACGGCCGTAGAATGATTTATCCCAAACTGGGATGATTTTTCTTTCGCCAACGCCATCCCACATCTGTTGAGTCTTCACAATGTCGGATCTCCAATTTTGGATAGTTTCATTGAGAAACAGATGCACAAAAATACAATGATCATAACCCCATGAAGAACGCAAAGAACATGGGTTATGAGCAAGAAGGACATCAATAAACAAAAGAAGAACACACCTTCTCCATCGTTCCTAAAAATGTCGATTCGCTCCCATAAGAAGTATTAAATATTTTGAATCAAAACATGGATTTTAACATCTTGAATTAATACCCAAATTCAACCAAATAAAAACCCTCCCAATAAAATGAATGATCTATGGATCACCATTTTTGTGGGTTGATCTGAAATCGACGTTTAATCAATGAATATGGAAAAGAAGAAACAAAATAACAACCCCTACCTCAATTCAGTTGAAGAACTATTGATGTGTCATACTTGTTGGTGAGGTTCATCAAATCCGAGATGCATCGATTGATCACATCTTCATCATCCGCCAATTGGTTCTCCTCCTGAACACCAAGAATTATCTAGAGTTCTTCTTAATTTCCTACCAATGGATAACACTCGATTATCCCATTAAATGGAGGGAATGTGTTTCATCATTCCATCATGTTGCAGCATTAATGAGTCCATATTGCTGTTTTTGATTCATTATGGTTTGACTTAAATTATTAAAACAGCTGCATCATCGTTGCGCTACTATGAATGTTTCCAAATAAAATAAATTAAACATTTATTTATTTTATTTTATTTTATGAAAAAAAATATGAAAATTAACTCTTTCCATTGACCTGAAATGGTTGATTATAGACTCGTTATTATGTAAATTTGTCATCTCGGATGCAGCAGTTCCCTTGGATTTTGAATCTGGACATTCGATTGGAAACTTCCAAAACCACACACAACCACAAACTCACTTAACTTAATAAATTTCAAACCATCATTCCAGGATAACCGTGTCTCAAAATCACATACCGCAAAAATTTATGGTCTCATAATAATTCAATATAATATTAAAAAATAATATAGGGAAAAATCTGAGAAATTACATTCTCCCAACCTTAGGGATTTGTTTCCTAAAAAATCCAAAAATAATAGCTACTCAAGAAGATGTGGGTACTGAGAATGGATCTGATCCTCCAACTCCCGCTTGCTCTTTTGAAGATTCAAGTGCTTCCACTAGACGCAAACCAAGGAAATCGATTTCCCATCAAGGATACTCTGCTACCAATACTCAATCTCAACCTGGTACTAAATAAAAGTCTCTTCATCCTCAATGTCCAGCTTTCCCTAGTCAATGACGTGCGATGGGTCATTCACATACCCTCTCAATTGAAATACAAGGAATACATAATGAACCCGGTATATCTACGGTGGTATATATAACTAGTACACCACCTCTCCAACTCTATGTATTATCTAGAAAGGTCTGATGAACCTTGAAGATAACTTTCCACCCCGAACAAATCTATGGATCCCTCATAGAGATGTGACCCGAAGGAATACATAGTTTACCTCCTAGAACTATAGAGGTCTCTGTAGCCTATCATCATAACAATTTTGCCGGCTCTATGAATTATTCATCCACTATTTGATGATCTACACCATTTTGGTGGTAGCTTGCACCAATTCTTTACCCATGATTGCTGACTCTCCATGGTCGTTCTAGAAAAGCAGCAGCCAACCGGGTCTCCCAAATAAATACTCGAATGGTGCCATACTAATGGTAGAGTGGTAAATATTATAGTACTCAAAGTACAAAAGTGGTAGGTGGTCCTCCCAAATGCGACCAAAGTCCATGATACATTCCCACAACATTTCCTCCAGGACATGAATGGTCCTCTCCGTCTGACCATCTGTCTGGGGGTGGAACACTGTGCTCAAGTGTAGTTGAGTCCCAAAAGCCTCCTACAATCCCTTCCACAACCAGGATGTGAAGTGGGAATCTCGATCGAAGACTATTTTCTAGGGGACACAATGAAGCCGAACTATCTCCTGCATGTAGAGGAATCCTAGGAACTCAACATAACTCTGCTCCCTGATTGCTAGGAAGTGGACCGACATGGTGAGTCTGTCAATGATAACCCAGATGGAATAATGCCACTTGGATGTTCATGGTAAGCCTATAAAGATTCCTATAGATATTCAATAACACTTCCACTCTAGAACTTCCATGGGGTAAACTAACCCTACTAGAACCTGGTGCTTAGGCTTCACCTACTGGCACAAAAGGTATCAAGAAACAAACTTTGCTACTGCCTTCTTTGCACCCGACCATCAGAACTAATTTCAAAGATCCCAGTACATCGTCAAAACTCTAGGGTGTACTTACAAGGAGGATTTATAAAACACCCTTAGTACCTCATCCCACAATTCCACTAGTACCATAGTTCATCCTCTAAATGGAACAACATGCTCCCCACCTTGGAAATATCAATCATGAGCATGTCATGTGGATAACTAAGAACTTAAATACTCAGAGTCCACATCACCATGTTGTGCCTCCCTAACTAAAAGTAATAGTGGAGGGGTGACAAACATCGACTGAAGGTAAGATGCATCATATCTATCCATGAAGGATAACTATAATAAGGACGACTATTCTGTCTCCTCACTCAAAAGGTGAGAGCTCGAACATTTGATAAGAGAATCTTACACCTTGTTCCATTTACCATGAGTATAGATGATTTCAAAATCATAGACATAGGGGTACTCACCCAAACTCCTCTATATCATATTCCATTTATTCTATGAGAATATGTATTTGAGTCTCTTGTGGTTAGTGTAGATGATTAACAGCTCACCCATAAGGTTTTGTCGCGACATTATCAACATGAAGACTACCTTCAATAGCTCAGGATCATGGTTCACATAGTTCTTATCATGTGGTCTTAGCTGGCTCAAATCATAAAAAATCACCACCCATCCCTACATTGGAACACAACCTACCTCATTCGTTGATGCGTCACAGAAAACTATGTACTTGACACCGTCCTCCGACTATTTCATTTCATGGGTGCTTGTTAAAATCTATCTCAGCAACTCGAAATCCTACTAGCAGTTCTCTGTCTAGATGAATGGTTTCCCCTTCCGGGTCAAGGATATCGTTGGTGATGATATCTAGGAGAAATCATGAGTGAATCACTAGTAATGTCCTATAAACACAAGGAAACTTAGTACCTTCACAATATCTGATGTGGCTCTCATGCTAACACTGCATCAACCATAGCTAGGTCCACAACTACCCCATCTTTTGAGATGAAATTTCCAATAATGTGGACCTCATGAATCCTAAACTCAGACTTCAAAATCGTCCCATAAAGTTGGTGTGCTCAAAGTATGTCTAGAACCATCTGCATGTGTCTCACATGATCCTTCTCTAATTCTGAGTACACAAGGATGTCGTCAATGAAGACCAATAAGAACTGGTCCATGTATGTTTGGATGATCTGGTTCATAAGTCCCATGAGTAATGTGGGGACTTATTCAATCAAAAAGGCATCACCATGTAGTAATAGTGACCGTATCAGTATCTGAAATCCATCTTCCGTATATCCTCATCCTGTACTCGTAACTGGTGGTATCCCAACCAAATTTAAATATGGGATAGCCTTTTTGGTCCTCTCAGCTGATCAATGTGGTTGTTGAACCTCAGATGTGGATACTTGTTCTTCACCATTTCCTGATTTAGGCACTGGTAATCCACAAACAACCTCAAACTCCAATATTTTATTCTTGAAAAAAAACAGGGGCTGCCCATTATGAAATGCTGGGTTTCACAAACACCTTCCTCGAAAAATCCTCTAACTCACCCTTATATCAAAAAGATCTGTATGGGATATCTGATATTCTAGTGTGGATATTAGTGCCATCCTAGGCTATATGTATATGCAAAAGTCAATCTCTCGTAGGAGAGGTAGTCCTGGAACCTCTTTGGGAACAATATCTTCGTATTCCACCACTACTACTAGGAACTGGATGCTCACGATATCTTCTACTCCAAGGTTAAGGATAGAAAAATAATGATTAATCGGCTTCATCCTTATATGCATGATCCAATTCTATGCTTCCTATGTATTATTTTCACCGACAAAGGAAAACATCCCCCCATCCCTATGAACACACAACACTCTTCACTTAAAGGAGACAATCTGGGCATGGATCGAAGATAGGCAGTCCACACTAAGATTGAAGTCGTAATGTGTCAACACTACCACCAAGGGGATCCAACCAAAACTCTAACCTTCAAGGGTATGATCAAACTATATGTAATGGTTCGTGATTATAGACACTCCTCCGTAGCTATCTCTAATTGTAAGGTTCGAGTCAATGTCTCTACTAGAATATCATGGTTTCTCACAAGACATATGATGAGGAGGGAATGACTGGAACCTGGGTCTATAAGTATGGAACCTAAGGTATAAAACACAAATACCGTACCTCGGATCATCCCTAGAGTCCCTGGGTCTTTCACCTTGACCGCATGCAGTTTTCCCCGCCCATGTCCCCCAGCTCCCCGATCCTATTATCGACCACCTCGGGGTGCTTGTGGGACTAGATCAAAGCGCCTTCCACCACCATTAGTTCTCCCATCTCCTCTACCACATCCACCACCTAGTGGGTATGTCTTCTACACTCACTGCCTCTACCTCAGTGGTCCATCCACTATTTCTCTATCAGTATCTCGATGGGTCAGACAATCACTAGAGAGTTTTCCCCTACTGTCACACATGTAGCATCGCCTCTCCCTAGGCTGATGAGATCCAGTCTGAGTTCCATGGACTGACGATTCCCTATCATGGGTCCTCATGTGACATCTCCCACGTCCTGATCGCAGTTCTAGACGTTGGACCCAAATGTAGAGGTCTCCACACTTGTCTGCCTGCTGCTGACTATGTCAGTTGTCTTTGTTTTTCTAAGATGCTCTCGATCACCAAGGCCCGCTTGAGCACTCAATCATAAGTTGAAATTCCTAGAGTGAGGACACTATATCGGATGTTCCATCGCATAATTCACTCTATGTTCCATTCTCAGAAGTACTAATCACTAACGATATCCATCGAGTACCTGGTGAGGATAGTGAATCTTGGTGAATAGTAAGCTAGCATCAGACTGACCATATAGAGATGAAGAAGCTTCTGGATACGTACTTCTCTCATTGTAACTAAATATAACTCCTCCCTAAAGATTATCCCAATATATGTTGAGGAAATAGGCCCCTCATCGTGGTTCTGATTGGTCAGACTCCACTATTGTCCCACTAAACCCTAAAGAATTCCCACTCCTAGGATCAGTATCTGCTCCACTTGTGTCCTCACTAGACGGAAATATCTAGTCACTGCCTCAATCTAGTCCATAGCTACCTGAGGGTCAGGCTCACCACTGAACCGAAGGGGTCTCTACCTCTGGAACTCATGGAGCGCGCTCAGCCTGCGCCCCTCATCGGTCAGTACTAGAGGTATTACGAGCTACTCGACTTCTGGTGGGATAGACGGTAAACCTTTCAGAGGTAACGCATGGGGAACTGGTCCTTGAATTGAAGACTCATCATTGTGGGGCTCATCCTCATGATAAATCTTTAGAATCCTAGTGGGTATGCAGTGTAAAGGCGCCCTGTAAGGAAGCATGACATACCATGGTCCACAACTATAACTGGATGGTTTGAACAAAGCAATGGAAAATACAACCCACTCTTATATGATGAATGTACCATTCTTTTACTTCCCTGAAAGTATTATTTTCATGTACAATTTCAAAAATTAGGTTGTTAGAGCCCTGTTGTATGGATACGTCAGCTGTGCACACCAACACTGGAGTCTCTGGCCTGAATGTTGATCTCATAACACTTAACATTGTTGCCCCAAACCAAACACACTGACTCTTGGTCCTAAGGTAGAACCGACCAGCTCCGATACCACTCTGTCCTGACCTATCCTAGTGGGGCCCACACCATGACTCCCCATGTCCGCCTCTAATTGACCAGGGGCTGGTTACTAACACCGAGTAGGCATGTCACTGACACATGAGTCATTTCCTATGTACATGTACACATGAACGCATCTCCATGCCCACAAATGATGAAAAGTAAAAAAAAACTAAGGAACAAGATGCATACATACAACTAAACCCTGCCAAAAGAGTACGATGGGAAGAAAATTACATAATGAAATATTGGAAAAAATAAATTCTCACCAAAAAACAAGAGATTCTACAATCTACATGTCTAACCTATAAATATATAGAGGTACTAGGACTGCTACTCCGAGCTGTAGGAACACCTCTTCCTAGAGGGAGCTCAGAAAGCCCAGTCCGATCCTGGTCCACCCTATACTCCATCAAATGGCCGCTCATCTTCACAAGACATGACACGTGAGGGAAAATCTCACGCATGTATGTGTATAATAATACTCAGTGGAGGACCCCAGAGACTACAATGCAATACACATTATAATAGAATAGTCACATGTACACATTATATGTATACTGAACATATATAAAGATAATCCCAATCTATATACTCTCAAAAATCATAATGGAATTCCAGAGACAAGTCACAAAATAGCATACCACTTACAGGGATTAATTTTTAAGGTTCTATGAAGAACTCATATGGGAGAACTCACTCCATGAGTCTAATGGTTTTGATGAAGTCTGTTCGAGAAGTATTGTTCATCGGGAAAGGTCACAAGAGATAGATACACTCGTTCTCAGAGAACCCTCTATTGAGTGGGAAAATATCACAATACACAGATGAAGATCATGGCCAGGGCCTTGGTGGATACCATGACTCATCCGTATTCACATTCTAAGTAGAGGATCAACATCCTATGGTAATAGTCCCATCGATACCTAACTCTACATAGGGTTAATAATGGATATAGGATCTCTCTTCAGGCCTCTCAGAGGGATACCTGACTAAATCTCAGAATGTCCTGTTAAAGAGATCAGACTCCTGTGAATGGAAATAATACGTGACCTTCAGAGGATTGAGAAAATGGGGCACTATCCCAAACCAAACCTACCCAAGAAACAGTGGACAAGAAGATCAATCCATGTACTGAGAAGTACACCACGTGTAGAATTGTCACACGCCATGTCTTTTGACCCTGGGTACTTCCCATTTAAAATGGCATGTTTTGTAAGGATTTTAATTTAAAATGAAAATACATAGTGTTTAGAAAGGATCACATGCCGTGTCAAAGTATCTGGGGTCCGCTTCTTGTACGGTAGCCATGTTCTCGTACACGGCCTTAACCCATGCATGCCAACCTATGTAAACGACACACATGGTGACCCACTTTACTGGCCTCATATAGCTGTGTGGTGGTGTACATTGCATGTACTCCACCACGTGTCAATGTATCATCCGAGATACACGTCCTGCCCCTTGAAAGGACCCATACGCTATGTGACAGGGGTCACACGCCCTGTCTATGATTCCTGTCACTCTGGAATCTAGCCACCGCTTGGTGGGGTCTACACACCATGTCTCCTCATAGGCACGATGTATTCTTCATCGCGTGTAGTGTGAAAACCATAGTTGTTGTCGCCGGTCCACACGACGTGTTCATCGGGAAACATGTTATGTGTTCTAAAACTTTCTAGAATCACGAACCTTCACCACCGTGCCTCAGGTACTCCAACGATCTTCGATTAGACCGCCTGATCACAAAAAAAATCTAGATCTAGGGTCTCCCTAACATTCCATCGATGATTCTGGATGTTTTAGGCATTCTATTGGCCCCAAAAACCCATTTGAATCTTTTTTGAAATGAATGGTAGATGAACGATTTCTCTCGAACCAGGACGATGAAACTTCCACCAACATCGTCGCACCTCTATTTAGTTGTTGCAATATCGGATCACTAATTTGGGATCGTTTCATTGTGAAATAGACATGAAACAATCCAATGATCATCGACCTGTGAAGAATTTGGAGAATGCGGGGAAAAGACGAGGAATAAAATAAATAAACAAAAGAAGAATTCACCTCCACATTCGTTCATCAAGGTTTCGATTCACTAAAATTAGAAGGATTAAAAAGAGAGAATCTATATATGGATGTTAACATTGTGGATTAATACAAAAAATCAATGCAATAAAACCCTCCTACAAAAAGACATGATTGGGGGATTAACTTGTTTGTGGGTTGATCTATGTTTTATGTTTAATCCTACAATGTGGAATAGAAGAATCAAAATAACAACCCCTACCTTGATTTGGTTGATGAACGATGTCAGTGTCATGCTCGATGGTGAGGTTTGTAGAATTTGAGATGCGTCGATCAATCATGTCATCGTCATCTGCCAACAGGTTATCCTCCAAAGCTCCACGAATTATCTAGAGTTCCTCTCAATTTTCATCCAATTTCCTACACTCGATTAACCCAATAAAAAAAGGGAGCATGTTTTAGCATTCCCTCACATTGTGGCTTTAATGAGTAAGTGTTTTTGTTTCTGAGTCATTATGGCATGGCTTTAATTATCGAATCAACTGCCCTATTGTTGCGCTACAGAAAATTATTCCAAATAACATAAAATAATATTTTTGTTATTCTATTTTATTTTATTCTATTTTACAAAAAAGACTGCAAATTAACCTTCTCCCTCGACCTACTCCTATCATGGTTAGGTTCGTTCATAGGTAAAGTCAACGTCCCGAACACAATGGTTCCCTCAAATTTTTAATTTTTCCATCCATTTGGAGACTTCCACAACCGCGCAAACCCACAAACTCACATAATATAGAGAAGTTCAAACCTTCATTATGGGCTTAATGGGCCTTAGAATCGCACGCTATCAAAATTCCTTGTCTCGTAATAATTCCATATAAAATTTAAAAATAATACACGGAAAAATACAAGACAATAGAGGGGAAATATTAACATTTTGTTGGATTTTTTTTCAATTAGAATGTGTAGGTTTATTATAAATTGAATTTTTTCTCCCCTTCACAAGATGAATTAAATGGATATTGTATGTTATGGGGGGCCCTCAACATACCCTTTATGTATTGTTTGGTCTCATGAGAAAGACTAGCTTGTGTATTTTTCTAAGGACTTACCCTTTTATGATAGATGTATTGGCATGAGGAATTCATGTTATGTTTATAATGTATTTAATTATGAATTATATTATTATGATATTATTTTTTGATATACATGTCATTAGTTAAATGGTTATCATATCCTTGGATGTGATTCTAATTTAGGTGACTATTTATATAAAAATATTTGATTATAATTTATTCCTTTTATATCATTCTTCATGCATTATGTTTTGATTAAATGGAATGTGTTATTAGTTATACCTCTTTACATTAATCCTATTAACTTGTATTGTACACAACCCTTACTGATTATTTTATAGCACCCCTTAGGAAGAAAGAATATTTGAATGATTTCCTAGATGAAGTATATTTACATTCACTATGTGGTAGTTTTATATTTTCAAATGTAATGTAAGATTCAAGAATATATCAATATTTTCCAGTCTTCTAAAATATCTTTTCCATTGATATTTGATCACTAGTATATTATTTGTTTTTATTAATTTCACCGACAACTATGGGATTATAGGGTTAGCATCATTACAGTTGGTATCAAAGAAAGTTCATTAAAAATATTGGGTATTAAAATTAGTAAAAAACATATTAGAGAACATGAAACCAGGAATTTTTTTTATGATATGTATAATTATTGGAAATATTATAATGTTTTTAGTATGGAAAAGATTATATGGTTTTTCTACCAATACATCCATCTCTGTGTTCGAACCAAGGATTATCATTTCTATAAATGGAGTATGAATTGTGTTTTCTTTCAATCCACACATTACAAATTAGGGATTATACATAGAAAAAGAACATAATGTACAATATGGATAAAATATTGAAGGATTCATTGTTTCTTAAGGTTTTCAATATTTTGGGGTCAAAATCATGAGGAAGAGGATCACATCATGGAAGGTTGTTGTTTTTTAAACAAATCAACATGAAAATGGTAAAGGCATGAGATTTATGAAGCCTGGGTTGATATTCTTAAGGATGTGGAGTATCGCCATCTGGGACCGTTTTGTCTGCGAGTATGAGATTTCGAGAATCAAGAGGTCTTTATGTTTTTTTAAATAGATTCATGAAACCATTAAATATCAATTGAACATTACAAATGGAAGAGTCATCAAGAATATAATTTTTAATGATATAAGAAATGTTTTGGAGTAGTCAAAGCTTCATGAATAGCCATGCCTATAAAAATAAGGCTACCCAACTTGATTATATATAAACAATTAAAAGAATATCCATAATAAATCTCATTTTGTGAAGGAAAGAGAGATCCATGAAACAGGGTTTCAATGCGAGCTTGAGCACCGTGAAAAGTCTATATATGTCTTGATTGATGCAAATGATTTTGATTAATGGGTGATCTATGATGATTTTTTATTCTGCATTGACTGAGGGAGTTTTACAAAGGAACGGTTATTCGTGAAGGTATTGAACTTCATGAAGGATATTTTTGAAATGATGTTTTGATTATTAGTTTTCTAAAGAATAGGTATTTCTATTTTCATGAACATAAGACATAGGTGCAAGAAGAGTCTCATGATACTCAGTGGCAAAGAGCTTAATTAAAATCTATTGAAGCGACCTTTGACAAACAAAGTTATAATTATCTCAATGTAGTGAGCTAGAGAGAGTTGAAAAAATTATTCTGAGGGACACAATGTTATATCCCTAAAATTTTGTGAAGGTAGTGTTCCTGGAATAGAGTGATTGTGTCTAAACTACTGTATTCCTAAACTAGTGAATAGTAGTATATATTGTTACGAATAACAAACTTTCATTGTATTATCATTATATTAGACTTTATTTTCGAACCAAGTAAATGTTTTTGTTATTTCTTCGCATGTAATTGTCTGTTTTCTACACATTCCCATCAGATAGGTTTAACTAGATCCTACGAACATGTGAACAAGATCTATTACTATATAATAAAATATTGAATCTCCTATTCAAACTCCCCTCTCATGGTGTTCTAAGGTCCTTCAGTATGGATACTAATATGATATATGGTTTTGGACGAAATGAATATATAGGAAATTACCCATTAAAATATTTGTGAAGTATATATTATCCATAAGTTTTATACATAGTGAGTGTTCACTATCTACCCAAATGTTTTGAAAATCCTAGGGGACATTCTGTTGTTAATAAAAATTTTATCAATGGACCATAATGAAAAATATTCAAATAGAATATATGAAAACGTGTGATATTCCATAGAGATATTGGATAAACCAAAAGTGTTTTTTGTTAATATGTATTATGTTTATTGAGGTTTTAAAGGAAGTGATACCCATTTTGAGATTTCTATTCATTATAATTTAACATGATTAATAATAATTTGGGAGATAATATTTAGAATACATCTATTTGGTTTAGTATATTTTTTTTTGAAAAATGGTTATTAGAATAATGAAGCTTCTTATTTTATTTGATAAAATTAAAGGTATATATAAACTTTAGGATTAATATGATATTTGATAATGGGGATATTATGAGTTATTTAAATTTTGGAACATATGTTTAATCTTAAATATAATCATGGAATATTGATATTCATTTGATGATTAATATTATTTGTGAGTATGTTCATCATATTTTTATGAATATTATAGGAAATATGTTAATATAAATTTAAAAAAAGAATAACCCATGTTCTAGTAGAAATCTTGTTTCATATGGAAATGACATGGGGCTTCAACCAACCACTAATGGAAAATAACTGTGAAGTGACTACCACATTTCTCTGTTATGCACTAAGTAATTTGTCATTTTTTAACATAATGTTTAACCTAAAATCCTAATGCCCATTTTGGGTATCATACTATAGAATCATATATTTTTTATATATGAGAAGATTAATGATATATTAGTATATGTTTTATAATTTTGTGGTATATATAACATTTCAATTCAATAAAAAGTAATATTTTAGATGAATTATTTTAAAATTTTTGAGATACAAGTTGAATGTTAGGAGATTACCTTAGAGGATAAAACATTCATAAATTTTGAGGTAATTTGTGATATTTTTTATATAGGGTTTTTTATAAAATCATCAATATTACACCATTGGATTTATTATATAATTTTAGAGATAAATATAATATTTCTTCATATAATGGATTATTCATATTGGTATTATCATAAGTTTTTATATCCATTTTTTTATAAATATAGGAGGAATGTATTTTTATTCATTTATAGATTATGGTATCTATCCGGAGATGATATTACTGCTACACTAATTTATCATTGAACCTAAATACTCACCACTTGGAGTAAGATATAATATGATGTTATATTTTTAGTGTATGTATATTTCATCAGTTTCGTAGTTTATATGTTAAATGAATTTATGAAAAAAAAGAAAACTACCCATAAATAAAAAAATCCTATTAATTTTATTCTTGATGAATGGAGGGTATTTTTGCCCATCACCGATTTAGTGTTTAGTATTCAATAACATTCTCATGATAATTAAATTTATTGTGGTCTATGTTCTCAGTCAAACTATATCATTATATTGAAATTAATTTGAACTTCATGTTTATATTTTTATTTCACACAAAAGGTATTTTATTTGTAAAGATAGTATGTTTTATTTCTAATGACCTTCATACTTGTCATTCCCTTATTTCAAATGAATGTTTTGTTAATCCTTTTTAGGATGTTAATTTTTGAAAAATGATTTTTTAATTTCCATAACCTTAATTACTAATATCAAGATAAAATTTCATTAAATGTTCTTTAGGGGTTAGAATTTAGTATCTTAATATTTTATAATATATGTCTCTTGAAATAAGTTTTATTTCATAGATATCCTATCTTTCACAAAACAATATATTTAAACAAGAAGTGATATATAAATAAAACCATAGTAACATAGCCATTGGAATTTTTGGTATAAATAAGAACAACCACATTTAAAAAAAATTATTTTCATATTTTATATAATGAATGTATATTTTTAATATGTACTAATTTTTAGTAAATATTTTAAATGAATCAAAATTTTAATTTTCATAAAAAATGATATCAATTTTTTTAAGAGAAAATAATAAAATAAATATTAATAAGTTTTATAATTTTTTCTAAAAAATTAGTATAATTTTTGAGAGAATCATGTAGGGTGAAAGGATTATATTTTTCAGAAAATATTGATTTTAAGTGAATTATTAAAAATATCAATTTTTGTAAAAGAGTCATTTATTTTCACTAAAAATTACCATAATATTATTAATATGATATTAAATTAATAATAGAATAATTTAGTTATAAATAATCCAATTAAATATATATGAATCAATATTATATGTCATTCTTGTATAAATTTGATTTAGTGATATAAAAGAATTTTTCTTGGAAAAAATCATTTTATCATCACGTGTTGTGGGATATTTATAAAATTAATTTATAACACATATAGAGATTAAATTTCATATAATAGATTTAATATTTGGAATAAAAAAATTTATTATTATTTAATAAGGTAGAAATATTTTATATTTATATTTAATAGTAAAAATTCATCATCGCGGTAAAAGGGAAAATCAGGTTAACATATATTAAAACTAAGTGAGAAGACCACCACTTTTTTGATCAGTATTATTGAATGATGGTATTTACACCAATATCAACATATGATCAATATTAATTTGTTTATGCATAACCCTTAAATGAAAGTGGGCTATAAAATATTTTAAATAATAAAAAACAAAACAAATTCACTCTCTTGCATTTAAATATCTCTCATGTGTTTACATGAAAAAAAAATTAAAACATATAAAATCATTACTATGGTTATTTTGAGAATAATTTTTTTTTTCAAAAAATTGGTAGTTTATAACTTTTTTTACTAAATATATATTTACCTTAAATTCTTAAAGAACACCAACACTATAGTTTTTCAATCAATAGAAAAATAAAATAAAAGATATTCAAAATATTATATGTAATATAATTTTAAGAAAATATTACGTTCCAAGAATTTTTAAGAAAAATATAAAATTTTATAGAGGTCTTAGTGGAATTTATTTTGATTACTTTTGTGTAACTGTTCTTTCAAATTAAAATTAAATCAATAGTTTTAAAAATGAAATTAATGTTATCTTATAACAAATTAATGTTTATTTAATTAATTAAAATTCCAACCAATAATATATTCATATAATATATTTTAACATGTTTAAAATTATCAAATATTATCCATCCATGGACCAATTCAACATTAATAGTAATTATAATTACCCATAAATAGTAAAACACTTCATTATCATGGTAATTGTCAAAATAGGTTAACACAAGTAATAACATAAAAATAATTGTGAAACCATAATATAAAAATATCGTAATATTATATTATGATATTATATTGATAAATAGTCACCCTATATTTTAAAAGTATCCCTTTGAATTTATTTTTCAATTCTAAATAATTTATAATAATTTAATACTTTATGAAATTCAAAAAGTTTCCCCCCCACTTATAAAAATAAACTTCAAATACTTTTTTTATTAGTAATTAAAATAATTTTATTTATTCCATTACCTTTCAATATAGCTTAATTAATTCCCTTAATGCATTATAGAGTCCCTTTATTGATTATAAAATCATCATATGAATTATTTTGGTGTAATCAAAAAGATGTTTTTTGAAGAAGATTTGTCGTTCTTAACTGCGAATTGACATTTGATCTATTATTCCACAGACATCACATCTTACTAAATAATTATTATATAATAAAATAATTATATCCCATATAAATATATTTTATTATTTTAATTTTACATCATAAAACCATCTCCACTTGCATCAAATTGGTAATAAAACCAAAGTTCATGTGTATATCAAACTACTGCCTCGCGAAACGATGTAAATATTTTTCCATCATCTTCTTTCACAAATATTTATTGTGATGGATTTAGTATATATATATATATATATTATATTATATTAATGAATATTTTAAATCTATTTATATTTAAAATATCTTATATTTTATTATATTTATATTCACAGGATAATGATAACTATGCTCATCCATGAGTGTGGATTACCTCATCCACAAAGAAAAGTTATCCATTTTTCATTATCGCATCAGATGGATACTATATATAAGGGTATTTAAAAAAATATATGATATTTGTGATGTAATTATCATTGAGAAAATATAAAATAACACTTACCTTCATTATATCATGGATACTAAAAAATGGAAACTTTAGTCTTGTGTTGGTACCGCCTACTATGTCCTAGATTATAACATAGTTCATTTTAATAACCATATTTCAGTGTTGGATTTGAAATTAAAAATGATATATTAAAATTATAATTTTATCATTATTATTATTTTAAAGATATCGAAATATATGTTTATTTTACCACAATCAACCTATATATGACATTACGGGCATATGAATTTATTATCATCAAAATGTATGATGTGAACATAATTTATTATCTAATTAAATATATCCCTCTAAAAAATAAAATAAAATGAATAATAAAAATAAAATTAAATCTTATGAATGTAAATATTTAACATATTTTTATTAATATGGATGATAAAGAATACCCATGTCGACTCACAAATGTGGTAGGAATTTCATCTCAAAAGTCCTTTAATTTAAAAATATTTTAATATTATAAACCGAATTTATTTTATATGGTGTATATTTTTTTCAATTTTATATTTTGTCACAATTCCATCATAATTAATGGTATTTTATGTTTCATTTCAAATTACTTCCTCCAATGGGATTTAAATTGATTTTTATCGATTGGTAAGTGTTTCATTACTCAATTTTCTTTTATTAGAATATATATATTATTCATTGATTGTATCATTTCAGGAATAGGATTTAAATTTATTTATTTTTAAATATTTGGTATTTAAATTTGTTTATTTTTTTGTTTTACAAATTATATTCATAATCACATAACTAATTAAAAATCACTACAACATTTTGATATGTTTAAGTGTTCTTCATCTCAATTTTTCTTCTTTGCAACATATATTATGTTATACACATATCTTCTTTTATGAGCTGTATCTATGACCATATTTAAATTTAATATCATCACAATATTTAAATTAATGTTATTTAATTATTCATTTGATCATATTTATTTCATGGTGCTAATGGAATATAAATTAATAAAGTGGTAAGGGTTTATTTCATAATTTCTTCATTATTCGGAATTATATATCTTTATTTCACTAATTGGTAAATTATTTGATCTTTATTCTTTTAAAAATAGTGTATTATACTAATCCTATTTATGGAAATTATAAATTTTCTTTTCGTTGTCCTCGTTTTCTTTAGTCTAGCTATAGAAATCACATTTTAAGGAAATCCATCATTTTATTAGTACATAGTCAAGTGTATTCTCTTCTATATAGATATTTCAATTAGAATATTATAAAAAATATTTTTAATATTATCTAATTTTTTATTAAATACATAATTTCCAAAATTATTATTTTTTTACAAATTATTTTTAAAGTAATCATCATTATATTTTTAAAATAAGTTATATCTTCACATTTTATCAAAAATACATAATGAATATTTTTTTTACTTAAACTTATTTAATGAAATTTTCCATTATAATGAACATTAAATTCATTGATGATTTAGTTACTAGTTTACATGATTCTTTTCAAATAAAATAATTTTCTGAATATTATTAAATATTTCATTTTTCAATAGTTATTTTTAAAGTAAAAAATGGAATTTTTTTCTCAAGAGTGATTTTAATGAAACATTTATTGTATTTTTACTCCTAAAAAGTTAATCATTTTAATTCCTTATAATAAAATATGAATATTTTTCAATGATATAACCATTTTTCATTCTCTATGAGGATTCAGATTAGTTAAAACAGGGTAATATTAACATTTCGTATGATAGTTTTCATTATGAATGTTTTTTTTATTATCTATGGAATTACTATATTAATAATTCATGTTATTAATGAATTGTAATCACAATGTGATGGTAATGTAATTCTATAGACTCTTAAATAATCTGTATGTCTAATAGAGAAAACTTGTTTTCTTATTTGGATGAGGCCTTATCCATTTATCTAGGATATCTTTTCTTGTACCCTTGATGGTAATGTTATAATGTTCGGTATTATGAGTTACATATTTATGTGATTAGTTATTGATTCAAAAGTTCTTATTTAAATAATAATTATTTCCATGAAAATGTTTCAATATCATCTGATCATTTATATTGTATTATTTGATGACCATTTATTACTACCATATTAATCATTATGATCATGTTATTGATAAAATAGATTGTTTTTTCAGTTATCTATCATTCCATATTGATTATGTATTATTTACTCATGAAACATTCTGATAATCACATCCCTTAGTGTGTATTTGATCTCATCCGTTATATATTTTCCTTTCCCCATGATATGAATAAGTAATCACTGAATGTGTCCAATAATGCAGAATATTTACTTTTACTATGTTGTAATTTTTTTAAATTGAATGTGAGATTAAAGTATTTTTAGTGTTTAAAAAGAATAATACCCAATTAAAACACATGGGATGTGATTTCAATGATGTCATGTTGATGTAATTTTATAACCACCAGCTCTGTGCTACTGGGGTTGGCATCATTACAAAAAACAATTCATCAAAACTCGAGGAAAGGAAACATAAGAAACAGTTAGATGAGTTTCTCTATAGATAGGAATTGTTACCCAAGATTGATATTAATATTGTAGAAATAGAAAAAGAACCAAAACATAATTTTTTTTATAAAATAGAGTAACCATAAAATAATTTCATAGAAGAAAATGGTACATAATAATGATAAAAATTACCCAAACCAAAAGATTAAGAATTAATAAAAGAACATAGATAAGTACCAAAGACTTGACCATATATAAAGGTGATCATACATCACAAACATCAAAAAACACTATAAAGGAAATAAAAAATGAGGGAGAAATGTGAGCTACCTGATTCCCATATATTTACATGTATATAGAAAAATGAAATCCAAAAACTCTCAATGGAAAATGTATTTGTGGGAGCACTATGATTATAAAGGTATCACCATAAATATATACAATTTAAATATATATATATATCCATTATTTCTATCATTAAATATAATAAAAACAATAAATAAAATTAATTTGAAAAATAAATCATAATTTTTTTAATGAGTAATAAATAAAATACATATTGAAAGGAACAATGATTAGATTATCAACATTAATGACATTATAGTGGTAAATATCTAACACCTCAGAATTCTAAAAGAATGCAATTATATTAGATTGTGTATAAAACACTCAACACCAATATTAGAATAAAATATAAAATCCTGATATGTTATAATATATATTTTTTAACTAAATCCAATCTCTTAAATATCTTGTTCTATACACACCACCGAGTTTAGATTTTATTACATGAAACACCTAGATTCAATGAAATGAGAAATATTATTAGAATATTATTATTTTATATTATAGTTATCACCTAGATAATATTGTACCAGGTGTGAATATGATTAACTAAACTATAATAATTATTCTAATTTATTTATTAGAAATCAATTAAGAATAATTTAAATGAAAATTAAATGTTTTAGGAAAAACTATATTTTTTCTAAAAGGCGGTTTAGCCATGATTTACAGATATAATTCAAAATATTTCTTCATAATTTTGTTTTAAAATTAACATCATTTTTGAAATCATCATATGAAAATTATCTTGGGGAGAATTTTTGGTATTATTCTATAAAATTTTATTTCTAGAAGAATAATGAAAAAATAAATTTTAATTTAGAATAACCTTTTTTATTAAATTATTTAAAAGGTAAAATAATATTTTTAATTCCATTTAATGTTAAATTATTTAAATTTTATATTAGTTAATCCAACTTAGGTCATTATAATCATTTTTATATATAATATTAAAATAAATATTTGTAAACTTTTGAAAATGTATTCATTACAACCCCACTTTCTCATGGCATCTATGATATTAATTTTAAATAAATTTTTTCCACTAATTGGTATTTCATTTAGAAAAATATATTATATATCTATAATATTCCAAATTTATAATTTTTAATTATGTAAAATTAATTTCTTACCAAAATGACTAGTGATCATTGTAAAAATTAATTATCACGATTATGATAAAAATTTATTTAATGGGTGGTAAAACTAATGATATAAAGGTTAAAAATGGAAATAAAACTTTTAAAACACAAATATTTAGGCCATATTCAGACCTTATATCTTATTGGATAGACTAGGTCCCATTTTGGAAGCTAGTTTCATGATTAAAAATATTATTATTATTGGATCTTTTCAAAAAATTATAAGTGAACAACTATTCAAAACTATAAAATATCATCCAATATCATCTCATATTCAAAAATTCATATACATTTGGTTTAGATAATAAATTCAAAAATTACATCCCAAATTCCAAACTCTCTTATTTTAATCCTTAGTTGGCGAATTATTCCAACACAAGAAGGATTTGATGAAATCCTAAGGAGGATACCCAAAGAAGAGGTAATGTTCCTCAACGAGTCCTTTTAATTTATTTCTTCCTCCACATGGATAAATTATTATAAAAAATTGTTGATATAATAAAATAAACATATCTCATATACTATGATGTTTTTATATTACTTGAATGGCCTACAATAATATAATATTCAATTAAATTGGGTATGAAATAATTATTTATTTATACGATGGACTACTGTCTCGTGAAACAATGTCATTTATTTTTCCATTGCCACATTTCTCGATTGGGTATGAAGATGGATAAAAAGTAAATATATTATATTTATAACATAATTATACCTATTTATTAATTTTATCAAATAAAACCTTTTAATTTAAATTCTGTAGGTGCTATGATAATGTCACTGGCTTGTATGGTGTACTGTTGTCCCATGAAGCGACATGATTCACATCTCACAAATGATTTAGATAGATATAGAGAAGTATAAACTTAATGATTGTAATTTATACACATAAAATAATTATTACAGTCATGAAATATTAATCATTATTAATATAATATATATATATATATATGAAATTGTTTAATAACTATTCACTTAAAAAAAGATGATAACATCACTTGTGTACTGGTGGACTTCCGCCTCCACGAATTGATGTGACTATTTTTTCATCACCACACTATATGAATGATATATAAATGTATATTTAAATAAATAATATCAAATATATGAAATTATTATAATTATAGTGTTATAATTATTTCATACCTTTTCCCATAATGATCATTGAATATTTTAATTGTTACTCATGAATATGTACGACCTACTATCTCTATGACTATGACATAGTCAATTTTTTATATCTATATTTCATGATTAGTTTTAGAAGTAAAATTGGTGTAAAATATTATAATTATTTAGTGATTATTATTATGTAGATGATACAACTATATAAAATTCACAAGAACCAGATCTTTCATGACAAAACACACATGAGAAAAAAAAGAAATTAACACATGAAAAAATGAAAATAATGAAAGATTATAACATACAGGTGATAATATGTTATAAAAGGAGAATATATGATATTAGAAATTTTAATATTAATATTTATTATGTTAATAACATTTTGTGAACCAATATATAGGATGTTAAATCTTGCTCAACCAAAATGAAGCATGGGGTAAGGGACTCTGTCTCATTTTCCCATCACTGAGACATATTTTATTGATTTTCACCTAAATTACGTAATATTATATACATGATACCCTTTACACGTGTAATTTCATGGATAAATCTTTCATCATGGTATTTTATCTTTCACTTTTAATTATTTCATCCAAGGGGATTTGATATAGAAATTAACAAGTTGTAATGAATTTCATAAGTCAATTTCTTTTCATTGGGTTATATTACTTCTTTTTTATCATTTATATTTTAAGATAATACATGTAATGAATATTAATTATCTTATATTGTATTTGAAATTATTTCATCTTAATATATAGTTGATACACATAATCTATTCATTGATTAATTATCATTTCTACATTTCGATCATTGTAAAGGTCTATTTTCAAATCTCAATCTAATAGAGATTGTTTGTTCTTGAATTTTAGTTAAAAAATTATTTTATAATTTTATAAATTAAACCATTTAATATTCTTATCATATAGTAATTCATGATCTTTTCAAGTAATATTACAATTTTTTCAATATTTGGTATTTAAAATAATTGATAAAATAGTTATTTTACACCCCAGACATTGGAATTATTTTATTTTATTAATTTATAGGTTATGTATCTTTTTGTTTGAGGTGAAATATGATCCTATATTTGATGTTTTGATCTATTGACATATTGGGTACATTTTTGGCATGGGCGCGACTAGTGCATGGTTTTGGTAAACCATGAGGCTATGAACAGGTAACAATGTGGCCTATTTTGGTGTCCAATAATAAGGTACATTGGTTGTGAGTGGTTAAGGAAACAATATAGAAATCGTGTGTGAGGTTCTGTCCATTTGGATAGTGATGACTACACAGTTCTCTCATGTTATGGAAAACCATACAACCAAACTGTATAAGCTTCTAATAAATTTTAAAAATATAAATTCCATCGTTTCCCTCCACTATTTTTACCAAAATTTTGGATTTCCGCCCCTTTTTTGTTTTGGGTGGATGAAGGGAGACCCATAGTCGTATCCCTATGGTTATTCTTCCTCTATGGATACATCTCCATGTTTTAAAGGTGTGTTTCTTTGGTTTCGAACTTTTTATCCTCTATCTCTTATCCTCCCTTAGTTTCTATGGATTTTTTGGTGGCGATTATCTCTTTGATATAACCTAGTTTTTAGGGTTTATGAATGATTTGATTTCATTGTTTTAGTGTTTGAATTTTTTTTCCTAGGATTAGATCCCAATACTTTCAATGTTTTTTCACATTCACACTCTGTTGAGGTAGTAGTTTCCATTTCTTTTCTATCCTAGTACAATCCAATTATATTTTTGTGTTTTCAAATAATTTATAAATATGATTTTCACGCCTGTTATGTGATGGTTTTGATTATAGTGATGGCTTGGTGTATAAATTTTTGGGAAAATGTGTTATTAAATTAATCCTTTGTTTATATATATAATCTTACTCACCATAAGTGTTTAATGAAAAGTCAATTAGTTAATTATAATGAAATTAATATCTTGTTGTGTTATTTGGCCTTTGTTATATATTTTAACCTTGGTTGAGATAATATATTTGGTGTGATGTGTGAATTAGATGCATCTTTGTAATTTATTAACTAGTGGTGAAATGTGTTGAAAGGATTATCCTATATGTCAAATGCTTGTTTGCACTTTTTTAATTATGTTAAATTATTGTGTTTCGTTTTAAAAAAAGTTTTGATTCTAAAAAATGTTTTTTGCTGTTTTCATGGATACATAATGGGTTTCATTGGATTTCATCACATCATCGGGTGCATAGAACGAATACATGGATGAGCAGTCAAATGAAGTCGATGCATAAAAATGATTTTTTTCCATAAACATTGGTTTTCCAAAAATGATTCTCACTTATCCCCCATATTCTAAAAATAATTCATTGATCTCCATATTGAAAATTGTTTTTTAGTGAGCTTTGAAATTTTGAATTTAAAAATGTTCTTTGAAAATAATATGTTTGGTGGCTATTGATATGTTTTGATAAAGGGTTAGGAAAAGGGTTTATTTGTAACATCTTGAGTTTTGGGTGTGTTTTACCTTGGATTTACAAAATGGTTTGAATATAATCTTGGAAATATATTGTGTTTAAAATGGTAATGGCCTATTTGGAATTTTATGTTGTTTGGAAAATGATTGTGATTATGTAAACATAAATGTATTGTTAGAAACCTAACATGCTTGGAGAAATTGTTTGAATTTATGCATTATATGACCGCTAGGTTAGAAATTGTGAAAGGTTTATTGTATGAACGGAACCCTATGGTAGATTTCTCTAGGTGGGTTATCAAATGGGTAGTGTCGGGTATTAGGGTAGGCATGTGTGGTGGTTTCAGGTAAGGTGAGTCATGCCTATAAGGGCCTCTCCTTTAACTATTTATAATTACTATTACCATGGTATTCTTGGGTATCTTTTAAATGGTTGAGAGAAGGTTTCTTGTCCAGCCAAATTTAATGTGTTGGTACCCCCCTCCCACAAAATTATAGGTCTTGGAAATACATTCCACTAGATTGGATAAGTTTGAGTGGCAACATGGTTATTGACTATGGATCTTTACCATATTTCAACAAGTGAATCTGATCTAAGAACATATAGGGATTTTCTAGGGATATTTATGAAATTCCAATGGTTACTACCTATATTTTATTGTTTATATTATTTTTTACTTGGTTACTTTTTTATACCTATTGTTTAATTTCACACAGCTTGGTAACATTTTTTTTTTGATTTTGGTTGGTTTTTTAGTTATAAAATTGTAATATATTTTTAGAATATTTATGTTGTCTATGTTGTTTTGAAATAATGGAAAACTAGGTTTTTTATAAAAATGTGAAAAACCCATATATATATATATTTAAAATATTTTATATGGGAAATCATTAGAGAGTAAATTCATGGATTCTATGGTAATTACCTATTGGGCCATTTGGCTCACGCCCTATTGTACCATTCAGTGTTGGAAGAACTGAACTCTTTTAATGGTTTTGGTTTCTGATTTGAGTGCCCGTTGTTGGAGATGGTTGTTCTTATGGTTGGAGGTGATCAATAGGTCACATAGATATCATGAAATTATGGTTCAATCTCATTTCATTTTTAGTTCTTGTTTTATTTTATTTTTAATTTTCATCTTTGGTTTTGGTTCAGCTGTTGTTGAATTTGGATTAATTTATATTTATTGAGATTAACTTATTCAGTTATTCTATTTTTTCTATTTGCTTCATTTATCTGATTTAATTGGTAAAAATCATTCCCACCATGATTATATTGATTATTGTTACTAGTTTACTGACCATTAGGATTAGGGGTTCCCTTCTATCTAAGTCTCGGACCGAGTCGGGTGTCAGGTTAGATGGAATCCCAGCATGGGTCATGAAAAAAATGGTATCATGGGATCGTATTTTTTGTTTGTATTATAATTTATATTAGATATTATGCATATCTAAACTCAAGAGGTAGTTACGAGAAGAGTGTCATGAAATCATGTTCATTCTGATCCTCTAGTTTCTAGTGGATGTCTGGGATTTGACACTTTTGTCATTGTTTTGGGCAAGGAACGAATATAGAGTCCAGAATGTGTTATTTCATGATCTCACATGGAGTAGTGACCCATGTGGAATCTGAGTACATGGTTTAATCTCATCCTAGTTATTTATTCTTACATGGGGGATGAACCACTAACCATGTTGCCTAGTTAGGTACTGAAACTAGTTCCACACTATGGTGGTCTATCATGTGTCATGTTTCATTTAATACTCAATTGATATAAGTATTTTTTAAAATTAAAACTATTTTGGAAAATGAAAATGATAAATTTAGTGTGGGTTTTAAATAGTATAGAATAGATTTTAAATGAAGGTGTTTTGGATCAAAATTTTGGTAAATTATAGAGTTTTGATAATGGAAAGTTATGTGTCAACAATGATTTTATTTATGAAAATTCAAATATGTGTGGGTATGTGTGTAATGTTCATGTGGGAAATTGGGCTTGGATGATATTAGTGTAAGTGTATAAAAACATATGTGATGATTTATAGGATTTCATTGGTGAGTATTTTAACTAAACGATTTGTATTTTCATGATATGTGGGCCTTATTTTGGAAAAGTGGATTTTGACATTGGAATGTTACCTTGGAAAATGTTGCTTATAATTTTAAACGGAAAATCAATTTTTTGAAAGATGATTTTTGGTTTCCATTATATGTATTTGTATTGTGAGCCTGTTTTTTTATCATGGTGTTCTTTTTTTTTGTTCTTTGGTTTGATGTTGATTTTGGATTATTGTTTCTCTCGTTGATTAGAATATTCCCCCCAAAAAGGTACACAAATATTCTAATGATTCATTAATATTTTTCGGTTATAATATTTTACTTCCAATGATTTGTGTTTATTAAGGTCTTTTAGGGTCAATAAAGTCGTTAAATGAAGTTGAGTGCATCTTTAGAATGTTGGGAACTCCTGAAGCTCTTAGTATTCATACTGATCTTGGTTTTATTAAGGGAAAGTATTTAGATGAAAGAGATATCGTTTCCCTATCTTTAATGAAATTCATGATTATTTGGTAAGTGTTTATGTCCTTATTTTCCAATGGTTAAAACTGAGGAGGTGAATATGAATAAAATGGAAGACTTTATGTGTATTCAATAAGGCCAACACACATTAAAGCCCTATGTTGACAACTTCAGGGAGCTAGTATCATTTTCTACAGAGGTCGTTCTAAATGATATGTTGAAGGATTATATATTCATTGGAGTTATTTCTCTAGATATCATAAAGAAATACCTATCCTCAAAGGATCATCATTTTTAAGATATTGGTTCATGATGTGTTTTCAGCTACGTTGGTTTCTAGATCACATATAGTTGGCAATAAGATATCTCTAGTTGTTTGTAAAGGTTCCCCATCTATAGAGGAGTGAATTCTATAGGTAACCAATATTTTAGGTGTCTCATTCATTGTTTTTAGCTTCCAGTTCATCATTTGTTCAATTTTATGCCACTAGTGTGTCTGTTTTAGGCATCCCAAGACTTCTTTTCATGATCCTCAAAATAATTTTCATCATTGTGGTCATTTCTATCAGCTGGATTGTAGGAATAATTTTTTAAAGAGGAATATTTTATTGGATGATGTAAGCATCTAGTTATCAGGAAGTTGATTCTTCAACCATCAGATCTCTATCCATAGTCCCATAGTGAGTCTCGCATGCATTTATGAATCATAGGGGTGTGGGAAACCTTGGTGTAGTATTTGTCACTCATGTTATAGTGGGGACATTTGTAGTTTCCTTATTTTTTTTTATTTTTTATTTGTTCATATATCAATTGGAAAATTTTAATGAATTTTTTCTTTCATAGTGTGAGTGGTTTTTTAATCAAAATGTGAATTTTTAAATGGTTAACCTTTCATGGATCACTTTCTTTTTAGTCATTCTTGTTTTGAGAAATATTTTTTAGGAAAATTATTTTTTGTGTATTTTTTTCTATTTTTTCTATGTTTTCTATTTTTTCATGTTTTTTTAATGGTTAACTCTCTTATTTTTATGGTTTATGGTTTTACTGGGGAGTTCCTGATTTCAAGTTCCAATGTAGTGGCTTTCTCTATTTTGGTATTACTCTGTTGGGGGATTTTAATATTGATATTATTGCTTGGGTTATTATGGTGGGAAGAACCCTCTAATATTATGTTATTTTTATTCATTTTGAGGATTCCTCTAGAGAAGTTGGGTGTGATGTTTGACGTGAATGGTCACCCCGAGGTATGTTATCCTGTTCATCTATTTCGAAATTGGGCATTGAGATTTGTTTGTCTTTCAATTAGTTGAATTTATTGTTGTATAAAATATTTTTGTTTACCTTGACCATTGGAATTGTTATATTTTTTTCTTTTATAAAATTTTGATCATTTTTCTTGAGGTTAATGTTGAGACCTTGTTTAATTTTTTTTTAATTTTGGATGCCTTGGTTGAGTTTTTGTCTTTTTCATAGTTTGAAGATGTTTTGGGTAAACTGTGTAGCTATACCCAAGTAACTGTGAAGCCTGTTTTGGGGTCTAGAAGTAAGGAAGATGGGTTTTTCGTGGATTGAAAAATTTTTTGGCTATGGTTTGGGAGTATCTTTCCTTTAGGATAGTGGTTACCACATGGTTTGTACTGGGTTTAGATAACTATGTGGCCAAATCCTGCGAGGTGATCAAAAAAATAAAACATTAACATTACAAGTTTCTCTCTCCTATTTGCACTCCCATTCAAGAATTCCTCCCCCTTAGTCAATTTTGGTGAATTAAGGGACTCCCCTATAACTCTCTATTTTGTTATCCACCCTCCATGGATGCATACCCAAGTTTCCAATGTGATTTTCTAGGGTTTGGGCCACTTTTTTTACCTTTATCATCTCATATCTTAGTCTGTAAGGGTTTATTGGTAGGTTTTTTCTCTTAGACTAACCCTATGGGTTATGTTTCTGTATGATTCTATTTTTTTATAATTTGTGTTATTCATATTATGTCATGGACATGGATCTCCCTCCTCTCAATTGTTCACTGCATCAGCACTCCATTGTGGTATATGTTTCTATTATTTTCCATTCTATTATAATCCACTGATTCTTTTAGGTTTCTAGATAATTTATAAATATTTTTTGATGCCTAAATTTTATTGGTTTTAATTATAGGTATGATGTTATCTTGGTGTTTTGGTGGTGAAATGGGGTTTTATATGATTCATATGTTTATTCATATATGCTTATGCACCCAATGTGTTTGATAAAATGTCTATTGATTTCCTAAAAAGAAATAAATATTTTATTCTATTATTTTTCTATTTTTTTATTTTTATAGAATGCTCAGATAATATATTTTTCATGATGTGTGATTCAGATGCCTCTTTTTAATTTTATTTCATTTGGGGAAATGTTTTGGATGTATACTCCTTGATTTCAAATGATTGTTTAATCTTTTTAAATTATGTGAAATTGATAGATTTTGTTTGATAGAATGTGGTGATTCTAAATAAATTAGGTGTTTTCAAGGATACTTAATTGGTTTAATTGGATTATATCACATCCAAGGGTTCACATGGTACACACATGGATTGGCACTAAAATAAAGATAAAATCTAAAAATAATGTTTTCCATCTACATTGGGGTTTCAAAAAGGGTTCCCAATTATCCCCTTTCCTCTTAAAATGATTAATTTATCATTAAATAATAATGTATTGCTTCAAGTTCTTAAAAAAATTAAATTTACCTCTTTTCCTTCAGAATTGACTATTTGGAATCATGTGCTATGTTTGGATAAATGATTTTTTTATAAGGGGAAGTTTATAAATTTCTATGTTTATGGTATGTTTAAACATTGATTTTCGAAATGATTTGTAAATTTTTGGGTAAATATATTTAGTGTAAAATGGTAATAGACCATTTTCCATTTTAATTTTTCTATAAAATGACTGTGATTTTGGAAATATAGATGACCAGTTTGAAACTTATCGTGCTTTGAAAAATAATTTGATAGACTGTGTGATATGAAGACCCAGTTGCCACTTGTGAACTGTTTATTTGTAATACATGCACTACTATGTTGAATTTCACCATGTGATTTATTCTGTGGGTGGTGTTGGTGATATGGGTAGGAAAGTACCGTGGGGGAAGGTATGGTGAGTCATGTAACAAAGGACCTCTCTTTTCACCATTTATTATTAATATCACCATGTGATTTGATGGCATCTATCATAGGTTCGAGTGATGGAATATTTTATCCTCTATTAGATGGGTTGGTACCCACTATAATTGATGGGGATTATAGGGACATGCAACAATATTGGATTGTTTATAGCACCCAGATGGTTATTAACTATGATGTTGTACAATATTTTAGAATGTGAGTCTGATCTATGATAATATTTGGATCAGTGTAGGGATGTTTAGGAAATTCACATCGTTACTACCTCTATTTTCATATTTATATTAATTTTCACTTAGTTTTTTATTTATAATGCCTCTTTATTTTCAACATATCTTGGTAACATTTTTTTCTTTAGTTTGGGTTTTAATTATGAAATGGCAATCGGTTTTGAAAATAGTTATTTTGTTTGTGTTATTTTTACAAAGGGTGAAATGCGTTTGTTTATTAATATGAGAAAACCCCATTTTTATATATGTATTTCACAAAAGTGTTTTTGTATTGTTTCAAGAAATTAAATTAATAGATTATGTGGTTATTACCTATTAGTCCATTATTATCATTGCCTAATTGTACCATCGATATTGGTAGGCCATAATTATTTTTTCTATTCAGATTCCTTGTTCATGTTCATGGTCGGGGCAGGTTATTCTTGTAGTTGGAGTTGACCAAGAGGTCATATGAAGACCATGTAAGATTTTTTTTCTATTAGTTAGTATTGGTTTTTAGTTTCTTTTTATTTTTATCTTTTGGATCTTTTTCCTTCAGCCATTTTTGTATTTGGATTAATTTATATTTATGGTGATTCATTTATTGGGTAGTTATGTTTTTTCATATGATTTATTTTCTATTTATTTATTGAATAAATAGTTTCCACTATGATTACACTCATGTCCAGTACTAGATTATATCCCTTGGGGATCGAGAACTCCCTTTGGGCCATGTCTCGGTCCAGTTTAGGTGCTGGGTTTCATGGCTTCCAACCTTGGTTCATATCATATATTTTTTAGAAAATATGACATAATTTATCTCTTTTTCTAAAAATATGTAATATTCCAAAAACGTGTTTTCAATAATTTTTCTCCAAATTAATTTTTTAAATTTTCAAAATAATTTTTTTAATATATATTTACCCATTTTTACTTTTTATGTGATTTTCCCATTTTGATTTTACTAAAAAATTTTAAATAATCATCTTGTTATTTTTTGAACAAGTATGGTTTCTAAAGATTTTAAAATTTAAAATAAATATTCTTTTTAACTTTTATGGAGAGTACGTATTTACACTCTGCGATGGAAATTTTTTAATTTAAGCTTCTATTAAATGTTTACAAGTTTATTTTTAAAGAAATCATTTATCCTAATTTTATAGAAATTCCAATTTATTGATGCTGATTTTTGAATAAAATGACTTTCAATGTTTATTACGTCTTAAAAGTGTTTTTTGAAATGAAAATGATATTTTCCTCACGAATGTTTTTAATAATATTTTTATGGTAATTTGATTCATTGATAACAAAAGCCATTTATTTTAAATATACTTAACTATGGGTAAGTAGTGTTGATACTGTCCTTATTATTCTTGTAGAAGATCTATTTTTAATATGAACAAAGATGATATTTTCATTCACATACACAATTCAATTTTATATTTAATAGCATTCACTTGAAATTTCTATTTTTGTACGATCACTGATCATTAAATTTCCCCATAATTTAAATATTTTTTTGTGGATGCTTTTATTATTTAACATATATATCATTTCTAAATGTGTAGTTCTACATGGATAGTTATTTATTTTTCAAGGAAAATAATAATAAATTTTCATTCATCAATAAATATGGTTATTTTTTAGATAAGGAACATTATTTATGAATTAAATATATTATTGTACAGATGAAGAATTATTTATACATGAATGACTTGGGTTGGGCCTAGTTAGGGATATCCCTTAAATTCATCAATAGTCTCATGGGATTAATCAATTTGAATGCCTTTTTTTAGTGGGGTTCAATCGATAATTTTTTAATTGTATTGATGATATATCATGATAGAAGAGGTATCATGTACCTAGGAAATGTGACTTCTAATAAGTAATAATTTCCCTCATTAAAAATCTTGTTATTATTCTCCAGGATATTTTCTTTATGATGTTATCCCAAGATTCATTTTATTCATGGTTTATTGATTAAATGGAATGTTTTTTCATTTATTTACATTGCCATTTTGATTATTCTTTATCTATTTAATGTAATCATTTTCTCAATTAGATGGAATTCAATTTTAGTTATTTACCTTTCCATATTGATTATTGTAGTCAAATTATTTAAATGAAATGTCTTTTATATATTTAACATTATATATTCATTATGTTCATTTATTTATGATATCTTCTCTAGTAATAACCCTTACTGAGTATTTGAGATCATTATTATTTGTTTCCTTTATCAGTAATCTATCAAGTGTTCTTCGAAATATTCTCAATAATATTATAGTAGGAATAATGATATTTTAAAAAGAATATGCTATAATTTATTTATTCAAATGTAATATTTAAGTGATGTATGTATGTATTTTTACAATAATAAAAGACTATCCAGTCCTTCAGGATGTGATTGTCTCTACATTATTCCAATGTGTTAAAGTAGTCACCAAATTCATGTTATTGGGTTGGGTTCACTATATTTTTTATTATATTATTTTAATTACAAATAATGTGATATAAATTTAGGACAACATAGATTATGTATCATAACTATACGATAGAAATTCAGTATAAGTATATAACAACATCCTACTTTTTTGATAAGATGGTGATTATGTGGGTTTTAAAGGAAGTACATTCATGTGTATATACATCATGTGGATGTGGTTATGTAATATAGGTACCTAGGTGTGATAACTTTAAAGAAGGGTTCATTGAATTTGACTCAATCATCAACTGGTCCACGAAAATAGAACTTACTCTAAATCTAGTTTGAAACTCATGGGGTATATGGATAGGATAATTCACATTATCATTATAAATGACTATGGTGGAATTTGAATAGATGATGAAAATGAATGATCTTGTTTACAAATAAGGTGTCTTATAATAAAATATTTTTTATGGTATATACATCCTAAAAAATAATTTATAGTTTCATAATTTGGTCATTATTTCTCACACTATTATTTTTGGTTTTAGTAAATGGATTTAACTCAAAGAAATCATATTAACAATGAAAATAATGAAAAATTTGGATACAATGAGAAACAAAATGAGATGATGATATGAGTTATTGATATTATGATTATTCATAATTAGTTATAGAAAAATATAATTAACAACCTATATATTAAATATCTCATAGACTAACCAAATAAGATAGGTATAAAATTTTCTAAGATCATGAGGGGTGGATACCATAGAGGAAATAAGTCTTGATTTCCATCATTTTAAAAACATGGAAACATAAACCTATGAAAGTGTTTTAGTGTAATGGGAAAATGATTTATGTGTAGAAAATAAGTGCATTAATAAAATAATTTATGATGAAAAATGAAGAGTAAAATGAAAAGAAATAAAATAATCCTATAGATCTATTTATATTATATTGTTTTTAAATGCAGGGATCTTGGGAATTATCTGGATCAGTTAAATATTATTATGTATAAAATCTAGACTATGAATTACATATGTTAAAATAAAATGGATAAAGTAATTATGTGTTAGGATTTAATGAATTAAAATTTATTACTATATTTACCAAATTTATTTTGGTTATAAGAACCATGAAACATTTAAGTATTTTGATATATTTTAGAAACTTATGTGTAGTCACTAAGATGAGAGTTACAAATACCCACAAGGGTTAGTATTTTAAGGTTGATCATAGGTTTAATATCCTAAAAACAACTTTTATGTTTTATGTGATGGGTTTCTACCTCAATTAAAGTTATTTTGGATACATTTATGGAATGTATATGTTTTATTAGAAATATTATTTTTCAAATAATTAGTTTAAATTGTATAGACATACTTTTAAAGGTATTGATAGAAATTCAGGTTAATAAGATCATTAATGAAATAAAATAATATTCAAATAATGTAGTTATATTTTTCATAATAAATGTATTCCAAACTATAGTGAAAAATTTTATTTATTAATAAAATTAATTCAAGAATGTCCATCATAATATTCTTGAGAATTATAGAAATTACCATAATATTGTTTTAGAAAAGGGTAAACATGTGTGTCGGGGGAAAACCCAATATTTTTGGTATGGAAGTGGTGGTATGGAAGCAGTGGTTAAACCCATGACCAAATTATGAGAATGTTTTAACACATGACTCTAGCCTATATGATGTCTTGGTTAACTTGTAATTATTTGTAGTTAAACAATTTTATGAGTAAAAATTAATAATGAATCAGTGGTGTTACCATATCTGTTTAAATATTAATTTTTTATATTTCATACCTTTTGTAAATAATATTAGATTTCGAAAATAGTTAGAGATAGAAATAATGTATTTTCACTCTAGTATAGTTTTTATGATCTATTAAATATGAATTTTAGTTGTTATATAAACTTATAAAAAAAAATTCACTTCATTTCATTAATTGATTATTTAGAAATTTTTTAAGGAATAAAATTGGGATTAAATTATTATCAGGAAATGTAAATAAATTATTAAGTATCTTTTCTTATATTAAAATAATGTAAAATAATTATTTAACTCTAGGAAATGGGTATTGGAAAAAAATTATCTTAATCCCTTAAATTATTTTTAAACATTTTTATTTTAAATTCTCAAAGATTTATTATTTTGAGGACCACAACGTTCCATTTAACATTCACATTCTAGAGATGAATGAACTCAATTATTCTCTATAATTATTTACACTTTTCTACCATGTCTATATAATCATAAATGACTAATGTTATCCCAATTAGAAACCTAGTTATAAATTATTCTATATGAACTTTTTTAAAACCATTTCACTATAATTAAGAGAATATTAAATAAATAAATTTAATAATGTGAGTTTTCAAAAAAAATATTCTTTTACTATTTACCCCTTATTTAATTATATCAATTTTAAATTGTGAGGAAACAATTTATTTAAGTTGGGAGAATGTAACACCGTGAAATTCTAAAAAAAATAACATTATATTAAATAGCGTAAAGGATATGTAACACCGTGATTAGAAGAAACTATAACAGTTGATAGTTTACAATTTTTTTTAATAAATTCAATCACATTAATAGGTTTTTTGACATTCAGTATTTTGATTAGATTTCATTAAATTTTGAAACAAGTTTAAATTAATTGTGAAATATTATTTAAATATTTTTATTTTATACAATAGCCATCACCTATCTATTGGAATTCTGGGTATTAATAGGAATACAAAGATTATGAGAATTATAATTATTTATTGTTTATAAATAAAATAAGAATAATTAAAAAGATAAATTGTTTCTGCAAAACCTATAATTTTTCAAATGTAGTCTATGACATTATTTGCATATATAATTTAAAAGCTATATTTAACCATTCTAAAAAACTCATTTGAAAAAATTAACATAATTTTTGAAATCACTATACTAAAATTATTATAGTGTGAATTTTTATGATTTTTTATGGAATATTTCATATTTTGATACATATTAAAAAAATATTGAATTTTAATTAAAAAAGCTTTTTTAGTTTGAATAATTTATAAGATTAGATTATATTCCTAAATTTTTAAAGTAAAATTACATTAATTTATTATGTTTGAATAATTTTTATATTTTATTTTAATACAACAACATCATAAACATTTTAACATTTTCTCTTTATAAACATTCATTCTAATCTCATTTGTAGGATTAATTTTAAATTAAAATTTTCAACATCGATGAATTTAATTTGAAAAAAATGGAATCCATATTTTTAATAATAATACAATATAATTTTTAATTATCTCAACATAATATTTATGAAAAATGAATAGTCAAAAAAAATAAAAAATTAACCATTGTGGTTAAGGAAAAAATGGATTTACCTAGGATCAAACTGAGAGGATAAGAGTTAGAAGTGACCCACCAATGTGTAAATAACCCATTTTATCTCAGATTTTGATCTAATCAATTCTATTATATAAAATTTACCATTTATAAGGATTTTTCATGATAAAAATGTATGTATGATGTAATGTGTTTAAGAAAATAATAACAATTCCACTATCTTCACATATAAAATACCACTCCTCTACTCTATTATTCACACATTCACCAAAATGTTTTTCTACCAAGAGATATCCGAATAAATTTTCAACATCCATCATATCATTAAAGATTCTATATATTTAGAATAAATTCATCCAAGGAAGGATATGGTGCAAACCTATGTAGTATACATGAAGAAGAGTAAATGGTCTTCAATGAGAATTTTTATTTTATTTCTTCCTCCACTAGATTAAATTATTTTTAAACCATTATGGTATAACTACCTCGGTATATAAAATATAAGTTTTTGAAATTATATTGAGGTAATTTCCAATAACTGTTTTCAATTCAATCAAAGGGGTATTGAAATCATCATTCGTGTGTCCGGTGAAATACTGCCTAGTAAAACGATGCGACTCTATTTTAATCCCCACACCCCATGGATGATATATATATTTATGTTTAGAAAATATGGATGATATTATATTGTTATCATTATATAAATATGAAATATTACTTTTTTCCTAACCACAATGATCATTGAAAATGGAAATGTTACCCATGTCTACTGACCACATACAGTCTATATGATTACAAAATAGACTATTTTTAGTGACCATTCATCATGATTAGTTAAAAAAGTAAAATTGTGGTGATAATTTTGCAATTATCTAATTATTATTATTATTGAAATGATATAACAATATAATATGTTCAATAATTGTATCTTTCATGGATAAACATTCATGAGAAAAAAATCCATTAACAACCCAAACAATGAAAATAATTAAATATTATTAACGAACAGGTAATAAGATTTATAAAATGATAATATATGATATCTTAAAAATTAATATATTAATTTAATATGTTAATAAATTTTTTGATAGTAATATATTGTAGGCTAAATCATTTTCTACCAAAAGGAATCATAAGATAAAGAACCCCGTGAACAATTTCCATCATTAAGGGATATTTTACAATTCCTCACCTAATTTATTTTATATGGTGTAAAAACAACTATTTATAAATATTATATCATGAATAATTAATTATATATTTTATTTTATGTTTAAATTAATATTATTTAACATAGGGGGATTTTACATAAAAATTAACGAGTGGTAATGAATTTCATAACACGATTTCTTTTCATTGGGTTATATTACTTATTCATTATCATTGATATTACTTGATTTTGTGTAAAATAAATTTTTTATTATCTTATTTTTAATTTACACATATATTTTATGGACTTATATTTTATTAAAATAATATATTTATTTATCATTTCTCAGACAACCTTTATAATCATTGCAATAGTTTATTTCCAAATGTCATTATAATCGAGATTGTTTATTCATAAATTTTTTTTAAGAAAATTATTTGATCAATAGGTAAATAAACCCATTTAATATTATTATAAACAACATATTAATGATATTTTACTATAATGTTAACATTATTTAACTCTTTGGTACTTAAAATAATTGATTTCATGTTTTTATAAAAATTCGAAATCATTTCCCTCTTAATTTAGATATCTATTTTCAGAAAAAACCATGTATTAATAACGTTATTCAAAAATGTTTTTTAACGTTTTAAAATTTATTTATTATATAAAATATTACCATTTTTAATTTTTAAAAAATATTTGAAATGAATATTTGTGTATTTTTTAAAAAAATCCATTTTGGGTTTCAGTAAAAATGTTAAAGGAATATTATTTTCATTTTCTTGAACAAGGGACTTAATAACCATTTATAGTGAAAAAGGAATTCTCATTTTAACATTTACGTCATGTATAGAATTACTTAACATCATGGAAATCATTTCATTGAATATTTAAATGAAATTTTACATGGTTATGTTTGAATAAAAAATCGTAATATTATGTAAATTCCTAGTTTTTAAAAATTATACTCAAAGAAAAGGATTTATAAAATGTTTTTTGTTTTAAAATTTTATTTTCAAAATTAAAAGGATATTTTTATCAAGAAATTTTGACTGATATTTTTATTGTATCAAAAATTTTTAATGACAACAAACCATTATTTTGAATATAATTCACTATATATAATTTTTATTGATACTGTTATTATTTTTTACTTGGATGCGTTATGATTATTTTTAACAAATATCATATTGAAATTCACTTCCTTAATTAATTTTTGTATTCAATAACTTTACCTTAAAATGTTAAATTTATTATGATAATTACATTTCCCAAATATATCTGAGTTTTTTTCATTAGTTTTTTATTTTTTAAAATTTATATCATTACATCATATGGTGTTCTAAATTGAATGTTATGTATTTTCTAGGGATATATTGACAAATAAATATTTTTTTAATCAATATTGATATTTTATGATAAGGTACATTTTTTTACGAGTTAAATCAATTATTAAATATATGAGGAATTCTTCGTACATGAAAGATAAAGGTGGGTCATAATTATAGATAGCTCCTAGAAGAGTCGATAGTATCATGTGATGAATTAGTTGAAAAACCTTTGATAAATTGGTTTCTAAAAAACATCTTTAAACTGTATTGAGTTTAGATATTGATAGAAGTGGTATCATTTTTTTGGAAAATATGACGTTCAATAATTATTATTTTTCACCATTAATATTTCACATATCATTTTCAATGATATTTTCCCAATCATATTATTTTTGGATAAATTTCATTCTCTGTTTTTTGATTTATAGGAAGTTCAAATCATGTGTTTACATTTCCATATTTAATATTCATTATGAAGTTATTATTACCATGTTTATTTATTAAATGAGACGTGTTTTTAGTAATTTACCTCTCCATATTGATTATGATATGAAAATTATTGAAATGGAATGTGTGTTGAGATATTTACTCTGCCATTTTTATTATGTGAGTTGCTTCATGATAGCTTTTGATTTACCTAACACATAATGAGAATTTTATCTCACCCTTATTTTGTCTCATTTTCCAAAAACGAACAATGTGTAATGTGAATTATATGAAAAAAATATTATATAGGGAATTATGATATTTTCAACTAAAATATTATGTTTTAATTTTGATATTAAAATATAAAATTGGAATCATGTAATTATATAGTTAAATAATACTACTAAACTATTCATTCTATTGGGATAACATTACATGTATGTAATTCTAATTTATTAAAGTAAGTACTGGCTCTAGGATATTGTGGTACGAGTCACTAAAAATTAATTTAATGATTTCATATCTCTTAGTATAACTAAGTGAGAATATAAATTAAAATAGGCCAATAAAACCGACATTAATGAAACATAATTGGGATCTAGCTTATGATAATACATATCCATGAAAATAAGGAACAATAATTCAACACTTGATCCCTTGAGATATTGAGTCCTGAAACTGTCTAGTGATATAACAACCTCATGTCCACATGTATTGTTCCAAAATTAACTAATGTTTCATGTCATCAAAAAACATACATATTCAATGATCATAGTTTTATAAAAAATTATAAACAAGAAATTAATAACTAATCAAGTTCATTAAAAATACAATTTTGATTAAAACCCATATTTGATGGATATTATCAAAAAGATAATACAAATATATAGTTTTTCAATATAAAATAATTTTAAAAATGATTCCACAATCCACCTAAGGTTTAATATTAGAAAAAACCATAATATATTTGAAATAATTGAATTTATTAAACTGAAAAGAAGTATTCTTATATGAACTTGGAGTAAAACAAAGGATATAAATATTGTAAAGAGAAACCAACATTATTAATAAGAAAACTATTCTTTATTTATAACATAGAGTAGTAATATGAATATATATAGCCTTTTTGAAATAATATTTTTGATAATGAAGTTAATGAATAAGGGTTTCACATTAATTCATCATTATACTAGAGATAAAAGATTTAAAAACATTGTGTAATGTGATCAATATGAAAGTGAACTCAAATTTGAGTTAATGATTTGTTAAATAGAAAAAAATACTTCAATAAATGTTTTGAAACCTCCCATTAATATCTATCATGGACGGAGTAATGTCACTAGAATTTCATGATATCACCCTTTAATTTTGGAATTTCAAAATTTGAACCCCTTGAAATACACAGTAGGCCATTCCCTGGTTTAGAAATCCATTATATTTTGGATTGAACATGGATTCTACCAGACCCTGGTTGACCCCTATTATCAATAGTGTCCATATCAACCAACTATAGTCTTTAAATTTTACCAAAACCAATTTTAGGATTTTTTTACAAAAAGGATTATACATTGAGAAATCAGTTTCAAATTAGCTTGGACCAAGGCACGGTCCAACTTGTTTTTCAATACAGGAATAAAAACTCTTTAACCAAATAATGTATTTGAAACTCAAAATATCTTCTCAATATGTAGAATACCAAAAAGGAACATTCCTAAATGGAATGATTGGGATGCTAAAATTATTTTTACTATAAATTGTTTCTATGGCTAGAATTTATTGGGATTCCATAATCACAAAAAGATGATCCCACTTCTTCATTATCAATAATTCTAACTCCCATTTCTAATCGATATCTTTCCCATAAATCCATAATATATAGACTAAAGGGAAAAAAATTCATCGCATCACTATATACATGAGATCTATAAATAAAATGGTTGTTAAACTACTAAGGTATTAGGTTAAATAAAATATCCTTAAATTCTAACATATGTGATGGATTCAGTTAAAACATCCTTAGTTGGGAAACATGAAAAACATCATAAATTTATGTCTGGTGAGATTGAAAGCCTATATATAAGTAACTTCTCAATGTCCTTTAATGATCATTAAAGGGCAACAAACCTCAGTTCCAAATTAAAATGTTCTCCTAAATAATAATATCCTATTTAATGTTACACCCATATAAATACACAATCACCCACATAAATATATTGTGGGTGATGAAAATGATCCACATAATATTTTTATGGACAATAAGCTATCTTCAATGTCTATCATATCAACCACTCCATTTCCATTTTCTTTTTAATTAAGCTTAGCAAAACTAATGTCAGTTCCCCCAAATCGTCCCAACCAAGGTAGATCTACATAGAAGTTGATAAAATGCATTAAAGGAAGTCATTTTATCTTAGGTATGATAAATATTATTATATGAAAACACAACCAAATGTGATTCTTCTTCCTTGATCAAATTAAATCAATAACATTAAAATAAATCATATTCTTAAGAATCTGAATGATGCTCTTAGTTTACCATTCATCCATGGGTGATACATCATCCTTAACATTAATTAGGTTCCCATCAACCCTTGAATTCTTTTATAGAACTTATATATAATATATGGTACCTATAAAAAATAATATTATAAGTCACTTCATAGAGCTTAAAAATATATAGAATGTACGGGTTACCATGCTCTTCCAATTTTACTTACTCCATTATGGGATGAAAATGATCTGATTTTTTATGTTGATCACTAATCACCCATATAACATCTCTTCCAAAATGATTCATTGATAAAATAAAAATACATTCTAATGATATATTATCCCATTTTCAAAATGGAATTATTAAGGGCTATAATAAACTAGAGGATTTCAGATTTCCCTTCTTATACTGTTGACATCCAAGGCATGCTCACATGAAGTTTACAATCAATTATCTTCTCCCTATACACAAGTACATATGTCTCAAATCATGGTACATCATTATTGACCCACTATTTATGGAATACCTACACTAATCACCAAAATCTATAAAATATTTTCTTATAGATAATAGAACAAAAACCATTATCTGAAAACCCAAGACACAATTTCATGACTAAGACTTGTAACTCAAGGTATCTCCAATATTAATGGATTTTATAGAATGAAAGAAATCAAATTATTTTTTGAATAAACCAAATCCAATCATTATGTGATTTATTATCACTAAAATAATATAAAAACATATAACTAACAACTTCTTCAACATCAACACTCATCACAGTGAACAAACTCATAAATAACCACTTCACTATTGATTCCATCAAATATTGTGTCAAAAATTTCCTTACCAATAAATATGAAACCACATTACCTTTTCCAAGTGTAGATGAAATAAAAATATCAACATTGTAAATAAACTCATCATAAAGTCCATGTTGAAAAGTCATATATCTTTAGGTAAAAATATAACTTACACACTTACAATATGAATATACTATGCACACCTCACTGAAGAGATAATGGCACAATTTCTTGAGTTAATGAATAATATTTATATATTACAAGATCATATGTTTATAATAAAATGATCATAAAAATTTAAATTTATACACCAAAAATTTATAGATCATAATCATGTTATATGTCTTTGAAACATCATAATATCAGAATAATATATAACTAAAAGACCACAAGCAATGAGATCGTATCAAAAAAATAAGAACATGTCATAGAGAATGGGATAAAAAGTATGAAACCAACATAATCATGAAAATATCATTTCAATGATTCCTTATAAGATAATAATCCTATATTATACCTCATATAGCCACACATTTACCTATTTTAGGAATGGGAAAACTATATGATTATCCTTTTTTGGGAATGGTCTAACCACCCATCTACCATATGATATAATAAAACATTATTAATTTTCCAATATAATGGAATGATATAATAGACACACCAATCATGTAATCATAATCAATTCACATTTTTCTATAATATCATGAAAACATTTATCATTTCGTTAAATCTTATCCAATGTAAAAGAAAACATGTTTAATCAATAATTCATCATCATTGTAAAAACCATCTATATATAAAATAAATATGTTATCATTGAAACATGTTTCAATTTATGAATATGTAACATCAATGGATTTTATCATAGATCAAAAGACCTTAAATTGATCGCTGGAATTTTTCTTGAGGAAAATATAATTTTCATTTTAAAATAAATTATTTAAAATCTGATAATTTATAGAATATTAATAAAAAATCTATCATTGAAAATAAACACATATTTTATTAAAGTATGAATAAAACAAAAGTATAGACATGATGGTGTGAAAATTAGTATGGGACGTAATTGTTAAAAAAATATTATGTTCACTCCATTGGTAAATATTACATCATTTTTACAAGAAATATAGTATCCAATTTAATAATGATTTTAGAGAGAAAAACATGGAAATAAATCTTATAATTACCAATTATAAAATTATAAAAAAATCATGTATATAATTTATTGTAAATATGAATATCGAAGAATATTATTATCAACCGATCAGATTTATAATGTTGGTTTTCCTTAGAAAAAATATATGATACATTTCGGTAATTAGAGATAGAAAAATAAAAGGAAAATATGTAATTTCCATAAATAACTACAGTATATGGAAAATAATTTTATTCTTTATAGATATATTATATAATTTCATCAACCAAATCTAAAATAAAAACAATTTAGGTAAAAATATAGATTGTAACCAAAAAACATTACCTATAATATGAAATTATTCATTACTTCTTTTAACCAGATGTGTTATAAATTTATGTTTATTATAATTATAAAGATGAATTATATTCATAATGATATTACCATACTTGTTTTTCTTGTAATATTTTATCACCCATTCATTAACAATGATTCATTATCATCATTATTTTTTGTTTTAATTGATTCATTTTTATATATATGTATCAATTTAGATGTTATAGTGTATGAATATTATTAACATCTAAAAAATATACAATTTTGAATCATATTATAAATATTATATATATAAATTATATACATATTTTTATCTATCTAAAAATGATGGAGATGAGAAAATTATTTACACCGTTTATGGAGATGGTATTCCATATGTATGCTTGAATTTTTTTTTAATTTTCAACAGAAAATAAAGACATAATAACAAATAATATTTTACCACCCTACAATATTTAAAAATTCATAAATATCTTGTGTATTTATTAAATCCTACATTATCTACATTAATTTTATGTGGTGATGGAAAATAAATCATATATTTTAAATGATGTGGTAATTTATAAATACACATGGAGGATAAATCCATTTCCTATTTGATGGAAAAGAGATGTTAAATAGTTATCACATACTAATAATAACATATTAGTATATTAATGCTACTATAGTAATTATATTATGATGTGTACAATAGTTTTAGTGGAATTAGAAGAAAAAATAAACATTAAAAGAGTCATGTAAGATAATTATGTATTCTGGGAGAGACCTTATTTATATCATAACATAAAATATTATATGATAATCATTATGTAAAAAATGAGATCAAGAAAAATTTAATTAATCTAGAATTTTTTTTGGATAAGTTCTCTATAATCTTGAGATTCAATGATTTTGATTAAGGGATGAGAAAAGGTTCTATTTTCAAGTATGGGGAGTAACAGACATTGAACTACATAAATGTTTTAAATAGTATAATGTCAATTTTGTTTTTAAATTGGATTTAAATTTTTAGGAAATTTATGTTAATATAAGATAATGTTTAAATTGCTCCATATAATAATATTTTGATAATTTTATCTGGAATTATTACCTACCCACATTATATAACCGACTTCGTTAACCTATTTAAACACTTTACTAGCAACAAAAATTAAGTATTTTTTAATTTATTATAACTAAAAATTAAAGAAAAATCATTGAAAAATTTCTCGAAGATTCAAAATATGTAGTCTATTTTTTCAAATTAAATTTCTATTAGTGTCAAAAATTAACTTTTAAATAATATCATTAAATATAATGAAAACCAATTTTAGAACATTTCATTTTAATCATAATAATGAATCTATATTTATCCAATTACTTATAAAAACATTTATATTAATGGAAATATATTTAATTAAAATATAGTAAAAATATTTTACTATAATTATTAATCAGTATTTGACAATTTAAAATGAAAAAAAATTTCACATATAAAAAATTGTTTTTTTTGAAAAGTAACACTTTTTAATAAAATGATATTATAATCTAACATAATAATTTTATATAAATGTTATAAATAATTATTCAGAAACAAAAAATAAATTTTAATAAATTTACTTTTTAATAGTGTGCAATATATATGTTTATACAAACAATTATAATACCTAAAAAATTCAATTGTTTAGAAATTTTTTTTATTGATGAAATAATTTTTCTATAATTTAATGATTATTTCATAGTAATTAATTAGTACATTTTAATTGAGGGATATATATATATATATATATTCATAATGCGGTTAATCATATTCATACTCTCCAACATAAGAACTTGTTTATAAAATACATAATATATCATTGTTCATTTAGTCTCTAGGTTGTCTATAAATCTAGTTATCAAATAGTCCAAATTTATTTCAAAGGAATTCAAATAAAATATTGGTCTATTATATAATTATCCCAATACTATTAATTATAAATTCATAATTCTATACATCTGATTCAAAAATTGTGATACTTTCTCTTCATCACATCCTCAAGTTAACCCATAGTTACCTTAAATTTCTAATTCGACTAATTTAAAATTACGAGGAGAGTATTATTATTTTATATAACATTATCATTATGATACAAAACTTATAATAGTTTTTTATCATATAAAATACCTTTATCCATTGGAAAAACCTCATAATTAATTATATATTAAGGTTCATGCTTTTACTTACTGAAAAGGAATACATAAAAAATGATAGATAATTTCAGTGGATGTTGTAACATACCATGTAAGTAATGAATAATATATATTTTTATATATTTATATTTATGAATTATATAGTGTTTTAGAGGCTTAAATTGAGAATAAATCCAATCTTAAGCATGGAATACACTAATATTTTTAAAAGATTGTTTTACTGCCTTTTGATGGAAAACTATTTTTAAATCAAACATTGAAAATTTTATAATCTCTATTTTTCAAAATAAAAATATTCTTTATTATTGGGACATTGAGGTTTACATTGGATAAAGTTTTGGTATTTTTCTAACAATGATCATTTTTTAATGAATAGTGAAAAATACTGCATTTTACATCAAAAATACTTTTTCATCTAATTTAATTATATGGTTAAATTATCTTTCTAATTGGTCTTAAAGTTTAATCTGAATATATTTTTACCATTTAATCTAATGGTGGTCATTAGGATTAATTTCACTTTGGAATTGGGCATAAACTAATGCCAAACTTTTCATAGATATTGTTTCAAAAACCCGCTCTTTGTTTTAACAACGGAAATTATTTTTAAATAAATTATTGCAATTTATGTGTTTGGAATTTGGTAAAATGGATTAAATATTTGGAATCATAAGGTCCAAATTATGTAATCAGGACTCTTTTGTTTTTGGACATTATGAATAGTAACGACGGTAATTATCTTTAATTATCTTGATTAATGAGTAATCGGGTAGTTAAGGATAATAAAATAATATCATAATAATACAAAATGACACCAACATGTGTCCTAATGATACTGGTTGTCTCCTGGGAGACCATAGGATGCCTTGTGCCAAACTTGGGGACCCCATGGAATCACTTTTGTGTGGAAGTGACTTTTTATCTTATTATTTTTAAAGAAAGCTAAATATAACAAAGAATATATCACATGAGTAAACAATTTTTAATTTTGTCTACAAAAATGATATTTGGGAATATAAATATTCATTAGAAACCAAAAAATATTTCCTATATCATAGAATTTGTTTTATAATTTTTAGACATTAAAAAAATTAAATTATTTATGACATCATGATGATGCAACAATTACCTCATTAATGAATGATTTAAATAAAATGAAATGATAATGTAAAATATAATCCTTACACTTGTCAAAGACCTATTGGATGAGTTTATTTCGAACCCTTATCACCTTATCCTAGAAATAAATCAATGTGGGACCTTTAAAATCCTAAACGCATTTGAAAATAAAGTAACATTTTCTAACTTTCCAAGAGTGCCCCTCCTCTCCTCTTATAAAAGGCCCCCACCTCTACCTCCTTACCCACACCTCTCAAGCCTTTGGATCGGCCAAAACCTACTCCTTTTGTCTCTAAACATCCCTCAATTACTCCTAGAAGGCTCACTTTGGGCAGAAGTCTTCCCAAGGAAGCCCTTGAGCTCAAATCAAAAAGAGTTACCTGATTTAAAGGTAGTGTCTTTTCTGGTGTTCTTATGATTTATTTTTCTTCTCCAACCCCCTAAACTCTTTTTATTCATTTCTTTTGTAACAACTCTAGTATCTTAAATATACTAGGATGTTTTTATAAGAAGAATTAGATCTACACTTACAAACACCTACATCTAATGGTTAAAGAACATACTGTTTATGTGGATGGCGAATTTCTGCCTCACGAAACGATGATTGTTCAATATTCTTATAACACCTTCAAAGGTGGCCATTAAGATGTAATTATATTTATATATGATATATAATATGTTTATTTTTTCTTTAAGCTTCTGTATGTTTCATTTATGGCATACCTTTATGGCTTCCATTATGGGTATACACGATATTTTCATTTTAGGAAGTGCGGACTACTGCCCCCCTCAAAGTGATTTGATTCATTAATACCATATGTGGTACGTATAAAGGATAGATTTAATGATATTATATATGATACCATACTGGAATTATACTACTATTATGTATCATTATGTTTTAATTCCATTAAAGTATGAGATAGAAATTAAAGTAGCGTTCATGCGTACGTACGGCATACCGTCTCCATGAACGGTGCATTTCATTTCTTATCCCCAAATTTAATGTACTATTATAAGTACATATATATAATGGATATATATGATTTATGTTACATCTAAATGATGAATATAATTCTGGAATTAAAATTACAAATCTCTCATTTAATATTAATTTCATTAATATGACATAGAAATGAAAGTAGCGTTCATGCGTACGTACGGCTTACCGTATCCCTGAACGGTGCATTTTATTTCTTACATCTAAATTATTATGTAATATTATAAAGGCATGTATATACTGCATATATATTATATATATGGCATCTACATCATGAATATCATTCTTGAGATAATGGATATTTCACTACGTGAACAACTTGTAAATATAAGAAGTTTATTTTTGAATCAAGTACCAATGATCGTTAAAACGACCGTTATAAACATAAATAATAACATAGTGTTCATGAAATGGTAATAAATGATATAAAAGGAATAATGATCTTGAAAAAGGTTCTTAAGCAAGTAGAAATTAACTCTAGTTTATTATTCAGGAGATTAAAGAACGATCAAGTCAAGTCGGATACGAGGTAAGGGACTTCATCTCAATCTCCATTCATTGAGGCGTATTTTGTTTTATACACAACATTCTTTTATAAAAGGTATAAACCCCTTTGACTTTTTTGTTTATACAAAAGGAATATTCTTTATACGAAGCATTTTACTAAACGACAAAAGGGAATGTTTTTGCCGTACGTATGCGGCGAGAACGACTTCTCCGCCGCCATGACCATTATTTGAGTTTCGGCTTCCTCTACAAGCCATACCTTTTTTTAAAAGAAAAATAAATTCAATGTTTTACTTTTATTTTATTTTGGTATTGAAAATGGTTTTCATAATGTTTTTATATCAATGTGTTGTATTGATATATAGTGATTGAAAAGTGGAAATTTTATGTTTCCTTTATACATGTTTTATGTGATACGATTATGTCACGGTTCTTGGGAATTATTATGGAGATGAGTGGTTCCGTGATAAACTAAGGGCGGGTGAGCCCGATATATCTCTCCAATGCATTGGGTAATGCGAATGAGTTAAACATTATGGTTTCTCCGAAGAGATTTAGGGAATATACTGTGATGAGTATTCCAAACACAACCAAGAGGGTTACTCCAAATGTAAGAATGTTATGAATGCCTCAAGTTACCTTTATAAATTATGATTTCTACGATTTATTCATGATTTTATGAGGTATGTTAAAGTGCCTATGTTTTATGGGTAAAGTATGATTTCATTCTTATGTATATATGAACTCATGTTTCCTTTCTATATTTTTATAACCCTTACTAAGCTTTTTATGCTCATCCCAAGTTTTTGAAATGATTTTCATAGGTCAAGGGAAAGGTACATGATGTGATTATAATGTTAAGGAAGTGTCAAGAAAGAATCCATGTTTTATATTAAATATGTTTCCATTGATAGGAAAATGAATACTATATTTCATGTGACCACTTTGTTTAAATGTAGAATGTAATGAAAGTTTTATGATGTAATTATCTAAAACTCTAAACTTGAAAATATCCTTAATGTGTAATCTTGTAATAACTCAAGATTAAGTAAGGATTAAGGCTGGGGCCTTATAGTTTATATCAGAGGTCAGTTTAGATAACTTTAGGAGTTAGAATTATATTAAATGATTATCCAAAAATATTTTTTTTATGGTCAAATTGAAATGATATAGAATTTGAAGATTACCATGTTGCTTCATCTAAGACAAGTTTGTTCAGAGTGGGTTTCCACAGAGGAAATAGGGAAGCAGTTCTAGGAAGGAATACAGAAGGAAATAACCTTCCGAATCATCATCTTGAGATGGTCAGAATTGGAAATGAACAGTTTGTTGCAGTAATGGAGCAGTTGAATCAAGCGATAAATGGTGGTGGTATCCATACACGAGATCAGCCAGATCAACCATAGTGGAACATGTCAGTGGTGGAACATTTCATGAGGCTACATCCCCCATCATTTAGAGGATCATCTGACCCTGTGCTAGCTGAAGGGTGTATTAAAGAACTGGAGAAGATTTTTGATGTCATGGGGTGTTCATAAAATCAAAAGGTTAGTCTTTCTATTTACCGTCTAGAGGGTGAGCCAGATCAGTGGTGGTCAATGGTTAAAAATATCAGGGATGCTGATGAGATTGATGCTCTCGACTTGGATGAATTCAAAGGTATATTTCTTGAGAAGTATTTTCCTAAGGCTGTTCAACTTAGGAAGGAAAAGAAATTCCTGGAATTGAGGCAAGAGGAAGATTCAGTGGCTGCCTATGAAGAAAGGTTCACTCGATTGGCAAGGTATGCTCCAAATTTTATCTAAGACCTTGATAGTAAAATCAATCATTTTTACTCTGGATTAAAGCCAAAATATCAAAGGGAATTAGCTTCTCGTGAGTTCAATAGTTATGAAAAGCTTGTTCGATGTGCTGAGAAGGTGGAAATGCAGTTTTCTGATGATCAAGTGTTCTATAACAACTAATAGAAGAAGAGACCGAGGTGGCAGGAGAAAGGAAAGAATTTTTCAAAAAAGTCTGATGGTAAGAAAACTAAGTTTCCAGTTTGTTATACATGTGGTAAAAGGCATGCTGGGGAATATCTTCTAAATTCTGGAAAGTGCTACTGATGTGGTAAGATGGGACATAAGGCTCGTTATTGCACTGAAAAAGATCAAGGTAATGGTAAGACCAAATTTGATTTATAGTTAGTGAAATGTTTTAAGTACAATGAGATGGGTTGTTGGGTCGGAGGTGATGGCAAGAGGGGGGGTGAATTGCCTTTTTAAAATTAATTAACAATTTAAAACAAATTTAAATGCAGCGGAAAGTAAAAAAGGCAAGACACAATTGATAACGGAGTTCGGCTTTAAACTCAAGCCTACGTCTCCGCTCCCAACTCAACCGTTGGGAGATTTATACGACCGCTTGCTTTTTAATGGTTATAGCAAGAAACCCACTAGCCGTTTTAAGGTAGGCTAGATCACCTTCTTACAGCTTGCTTTTTTATTATGGTTGTAGCAAGAAACCCAAATTGAAAGAAGGAAGAAAAAGGGTGGTTTGTTTTAATACAAACCCAATTAAGAACTAAACAATTGAAGTAAATAATTTAGAACAAACTAGAGGAAGCCTTGAGCGCCAAGAGGTGAGTGTAGTTGATGTAGAGGCAGCCCAAGCTTCAAGGATGGAAATTGGAACTCAAGTAGCCTTTGAGAATTGTCGTAGGAGCCTCAAATGATCAAAATAGCTTTGGTATGCTTCGGTATATGATCGGTGGTGTTCCCGGCATCCATGGACGTCTATTTATAGGAGAAATACTCCCAAATACTTCGGAGCCGTTGGGGATCAAGTAGACAAGTCTGGTCAAGCTCCAACGGCTAGTTTGACTTTGCTTACCGGCTGACCGGTGCTTGTCCACCGGCTGGCCGGTGCCTTGGAAGGTGGAGAGTGCTTCTGCCCAGGAGCCACCGGCTGGCCGGTGGTGAGACAGTAGGTCTCACTATTTGAAGGAGTTCCACCGGCTGGTCGGTGAGGAGGCCACCGGCTAGCCGGTGGTGAGACAGTAGGTCTCATTATTTGATGGAGTTCCACCGGCTGACCGGTGGTGGGACACCGGTTGGCCGGTGGTCTTGACAGAGGGAAGATCCTTCTGTCCAGCCTCCACCGGCTGGCCGGTGCTGAGGCCACCGGTTGGCCGGTGAGGAGGCAGTAGCTGTCCCTCCTGCCCAGGCAGCACCGGCTGGCCGGTGCTGAGGCCACCGGTTGGCCGGTGGACATGAAAACAGTCCACTTTTCCTCCTTTTCCACTTCTTGCTCCTGAAATCATGTCTATTAACAAAAACACTTGAAACAATATTAGATCACGATGAGAGTGATTGTGATCATTAAAATCCAAGAGAGAGAGGTACAACAATCTCCCCCTATTTTGATGATCACAATCACAAAAGAGAAAGATTTTAAAAAGAATAAGCCAAGTGAAAAAGAAATAAGAAACTTTGACATGGAAAATTTTAGTGATCATTTTAATACAAGAATTTCAATGATGTATTATGTATTGAAAATGATATTAAACTTGAAAGGATTGAAATAAAGAGAATGGTTCATTTTAAAATTGTAACCATAGGTCATTTAAAAGAAACAACTGAAATAAAAAACTTAACCATTTAAAAACAGATTTTGATGAAAGTAAAAAATTAAAATTGAACTTGTTTTAAAAAGAGCACTTAATGAAATAAGTAACTAAGAATGTAATAGAGAGATTTTCTCCCCCTTTGGGATTATCAAAATAGGAGGAAAAGTAGGAAAGAAAAATACTAATAAGTAATGACAAAAAGGATGGATAGATAAGATAACTTGAATTCCATAAAAGATGAAACGATACATAGGTAGTTCAAAATACAAATACAAATCAAAAAAACAGAAACGGCTCTATTCACTCCTCGAGGGCCGGGAGTGATGACGACGCCGGAAGGTCGGAGGAGCCGGAGGAGCCTGGGCCGCCTCGAAGCGACGATCGAGAGAATCGATCCGAGAGTTGAGCTGATCAAACTGAGAGCTGAAGTAAGAAAACTGCAAGTCCAGCCGGGTCTCAATCTGATCCTGGAAGCGTAGGAACTGATCAGCCATCACCGGCAAGCCACCAGCATCAGCAGGAGGGGGCACAGCCTCAGCAGGCTCAGGTGCATCATCACCCACTCCAGCCTCCTCATCAGCAGCAGCATCAGCCTCACCTTCGCTGTCACCACTTCCTGCCTCTTCATCATCATCACTATCCTCACTGTCTGAAAGAGGATAGGCAGCGGCAATAGCAGGAGGCATGGCATTGGCAGGAGGATGGGAATGAGTCTGAGGAGAGTAGGCCTTGAGAAGACCGTCCTTGTCGACAATCCATTCCTGACGCCAAGGGTGCCAACAGATGTTCATTCGTTGCACCATCATAAAATTCACTATGCTATCCTTCGTTGGCTGCTCGAAGGAAGTAGCATGAAGAGGCACATCCAGAAAGGAAAAGATTTTAGTCAAGAGGCGTCCGTAGGGTAGAGTTTTGGACCGACGCGGGTGCTCAGCCACATAAGTCATGGCCCGGAACAGAAACCGGACCAAATTGAAATGTATGCCTCGGGTGATAAATGAGAGAAGATAAATATCAATGAATTTGACATTATCATGATCCCCGATACGGGGTGCAAGGGAAGTTTGAATGAGGCGCTCAATAATACGATGGTTAGGAGAGAGCTGGGAGAGCTTGACAATGGGATTTGTGGGCTGCCCTGTGAGATGCTCAAGGGCTACGGCTATATCAAACTCACGGTCCCGAGGAAACTCCCCCTGAGCAAAAGAATGGGGTCCAACATGAGGAACCCCCAGCATCCTGGCAATCTCCAAAGAGGTGATAGTGATGGGTTGCCCAAGAGCAGTGGAGGATATGGTATCAATGTCATCAGAAACGGACCATGTCAAATGAGCATAGAACTCTTTGACAAGAAGAGGATAAATGACATCCTTTTCGGGGGGCTCAAAAAATGAATGCCAATGTTGATACTCAATAATTGAAAAAAGCTCAAGACGAGCAGTAGACATCCAAGAATAATCAATTACTCTACCCGGCAAAATGACTTTGTCATGCCAAATGTCCGGGAGTTGAGGGATTGAAGGAGGAGGAGGAGCTTCTTGAGCGATTCCCTTGCCTTTGCGTGTAGAGCGAGGTCCCATGATGGCAAAAAAGGAGAAAATGAAGAAAGATATTAAGAGAAGAAGGATTTTGAGAGAGCAAGGAGGAGGAAGAAGGCTAGGGAAAGGAGGGAGAGGCTGGCTGGACGAGGCGCATGAGAGGGAGAGATAGAAAAATGAGGGGAAGGGTTTAAATTAATTTTTAACCCTTTCCCCGGCCGGCCCAAAAAGCAAAACCCGACACCACCGGTTAACCGGTGATGTACCACCGGTTGACCGGTGGTCTTGAAATTCACCAAAAATAAAATAAAATAAAAAGAGTTTGAATAACTTAAAAGGAGATAAAAGCAAGCCAAAAAGAGTCAAATATTTAGTAGTGCTCATTGACGAATCATTCCTAACTCCCCCTTAATAAAATCAAAACGTTCAACTGGGAGTGGTTTGGTAAAGATATCAGCTAATTGGAAATCAGTGGAAATGAAGTCCAAAGTGATATCCCCTTTTTGAAAATGGTCACGAAGGAAATGATGCCTTAAGTCTATGTGCTTTGTCCTAGAATGTTGTATTGGATTCTTAGAGATACTAATGGCACTAGTGTTGTCACACCGTATAGGGACATGATCGTAGGAAAGGCCATAATCCAAGAGAGTGTGCTGCATCCAAATAATTTGGGCACAACAATTGCCAGCGGCTACATACTCGGCCTCGGCAGTAGAAAGAGCAACACAATTTTGCTTCTTGCTACTCCACGAAACAAGGGACTTGCCTAGCAGATGACAGGTTCCACTAGTACTCTTACGATCTAATTGACATCCGCCAAAATCAGCATCCGAATAAGAAGATAGTTCAAAAGAAGTATTTGAGGGATAAAATAAACCAAGATTTTTGGATCCTTTTAAATACTTAAAAATTCTTTTGACCGATTTAAGATGGGATTCTTTAGGATTGGCTTGAAAACGAGCACAAAGGCAAACACTAAACATGATGTCAGGACGGGTCGCAGTTAGGTAAAGTAGACTCCCGATCATACTCCTATAGAGCTTGTTATCCACCGGTTTCCCGGCTTCGTCTAACGTAAGCTTACATGAAGTACTCATGGGTGTACTAATTTCCTTTACTTGATCCATACCAAAATGACTTAGAAGCTCGTTTGTGTATTTTCTTTGGCTTAGAGAAATACCTTTTGAATTTTGAAAGATTTGAAAACCAAGAAAAAATTTCAATTCTCCCATAAAACTCATTTCAAATTCTTTTCTCATTAAATCTGAAAAATCAGTACAAATAGATTCTTTGGTAGAACCAAAGATAACATCATCAACATAAATTTGGACTATTAAAAGATCTTTTGAAGTGTGTTTTAAAAAGAGGGTACAATCGGCTTGCCCCATTTTAAAATCATTTTCTAAAAGAAATTTTGTTAACCGCTCATACCAAGCCCGAGGGGCTTGCTTTAAGCCATAAAGAGCCTTGGTTAACTTAAAAACATGATTTGGAAATTTTGGATCTTCAAAACCGGGAGGTTGTTCAACAAAGATTTTTTCAGAAATAAAACCATTTAAAAAAGCACTTTTAACATCCATTTGAAAAAGCTTAAAATTTAAGTGGGCGACGAATGCCAACAAGATCCTAATGGATTCTAACCTAGCAACGGGGGCAAAGGTTTCACCATAATCGATTCCTTCTTCTTGATTATAGCCCTTAGCTACTAGGCGAGCCTTATTCCGGGTTATGTTTCCTTGATCATCAAGTTTGTTCCTAAAAACCCATTTAGTGCCAATAATTGGATGATCATTGGGTCTTTCAACAAGAGTCCAAACATTATTTCGAGAGAATTGATTTAGTTCCTCTTGCATTGCAAGAACCCAATTCTCATCATTAATGGCATCATTAACGGTTTGAGGTTCTAGGTGATAAATGAAGTCTTGATGTTCAACTTCATTGAGGATAGATCTTCTAGTTCGAGTACCGGCTTGAAGGTCACCTATGACATTTTCTAAAGGATGGTCTCTAGAAGGTTTCCAAACCTTAGGCAAGGTGGAAGGTGAAGAAGGTGAAGAGGGTTCTTGATGGTCATCCTCCTTGGGAGGAGAAGAGGAATCATTCAAATGATGCTTATCAAGCTTATCTTCAACATCCTCAATGACCGGGTGAGGTTTTGGAAGAGTTTCATCAAATTTGACATGAGATGATTCTTCGATGGTTTTTGAACGTTTGTTGAAGACACGATAGGCTTTGCTTGATTTGGAGTGCCCAAGAAAAATACCTTCATCGGATTTGGCATCAAATTTCCCTAGGTTATCTTTTGTGTTAAGGATAAAGCATTTACACCCAAACACTTTAAAATAACCAACTTTGGGCAATTTTCCTTTCCAAAGTTCATAGGGGGTTTTTTTAAGAAGGGGTCTTACAAGGACTCTATTAATAGTATAACAAGCAGTGTTTACTGCCTCAGCCCAAAAATATTGAGGGAGGTCGAATTCACTAAGGAGGGTTCGAGCGATTTCTTGGAGAGTTCGGTTTCTCCTTTCAACCACTCCATTTTGTTGAGGAGTCCTAGGGGAAGAGAAGGTGTGATTGTATCCTTGAGAGGAACACAATTCATCGAATTCTTTGTTCTCGAATTCAACACCATGATCACTACGAAGAGATATGATTTTATATCCTTTTTCGTTTTCTACTTTCCTAGAGAATTTCAAAAAGGTTTTGCAAGCATCATTCTTATGGGCTAAAAAGAAAACCCAAGTAAAACGAGAAAAGTCATCAACAATAACTAAGGTATAGGATTTTCCACCTAAGCTTGCTACGGGAGTAGGACCAAAAAGATCAAGATGAAGGAGTTCAAGAGATTTTGAGGTGGACACTTCCTTCTTAGATTTGAAAGAAGACTTGTGTTGCTTACCAAGTTGGCATGGCTCACAAATCAAATCTTTCTTAAATTTAAGTTTAGGAAGGTCACGAATGAGCTTGTTCTTATTAAGCTTTAGAAGTGAATGAGAGCTACAATGCCCCAATCTTCTATGCCAAATCCAAGACTCATTGTCAAGAGCACTTAAACATTTAACATTTTGGCTAGCTAGAGATTTTAAATCAATAATGTAAACATTTTGAAAACGGGAAGCAGAAAATATCAACTTGTTTTGAAAATCAAACACATTGCATAAATCATTTTGAAAATTGACTGAAAAACCACTATCACAAAGTTGACTAATGCTAATTAAATTATGCTTTAAACCTTTAACTAATAAAACATCTTTAATAAAAGAGGAGCTACCAAAACCAATGGTACCTATTCCGACGATCTTGCTTTTTGAGTTATCACCAAAGGTGACATATCCTCCATCGAATTCTTCAAGTGAGTTTAACTCGGAGGGATCACCACACATGTGCCTTGAGCAACCGCTGTCGAGATACCACGAGCCTTTAGAGATCCTACTCTTTTGGCGTTTATCCTACAAAATCAAGAAAGAAGAGATTTTGGTACCCATATAAGTTTGGGTCCGGAAAGATTAGCAAAAAGAGACTTTTGAACCCATAATGTTCTAGAGGGATTCCTTCTATGATACTCATCCGAGTAGGTAATGGATTTGGGTCTTCCATACCTAGCATTTTTACAATCACATTCATAAATCATGTGACCGGTCTTTTTACAATAATTACAAAATTTGTATTGAGAGCTCCCCCTTACAAAAGTAGTGGGTGCCCTAGAAAAAGTGGATTGCTTGTTATAGCCAAGTCCATGTGTAGTTCTAGCCGAACGCTGAGAACCTAGAAATTTAGTTAAGTTTTGTTCACCTTGGGTGAACTTGGCAAGAGATTCCTTCAAATCCTTAATGGTAGAATTTAAAGAATCTACATTTGGAATATTTTTGACTTTAAGGGCAAGCTCCTCATTCTCTTTGAGAAGTTTGTCTTTTTCGGAAATAAGAGTTTTGTTTTTCTTTTTCAAGGTCAAAAATTTAGAGGTAAGTTCGTGAAAACCTTCCTCTAATTGATCTATTGCATTTTGGAGTTCTTCATAAGACATATCATTATCAAAAGATGAAGATGAGGAAGAAGAGTGAGAAGAAGAGTGAGAAGAGGATACCTCATCAAATTCCATTAGGCATTTTCCACCTTCATCGCTTGAGTCGCTTGAAGACATGGAGTCATCACTTGCACTCCATGTTGACGCTTTGAAGGCCTTCTTGTTTTTTTTTCTTTTAACCTTTTCTTGAAAATGGGGCACTCCGGTTTGATGTGGCCTTTCTTTCCACATTCAAAGCAAGTGATTTCTTTCTCCGCCTTTGTCTCTTCCTTTCGTGCCTTTTGAAATTTCTTCTTTTTCTTCATGAACTTGCTAATTTTCCTTGCTAGTTGAGCCATCTCGGATTCACTATCATCGGAGGAGCTTTCTTCCTTTGCCTTGAAAGCTATGTTCTTTTTCTCCTTGAAGATCTTTCCTTCTTTATCGGCTTGCCTCTTCATGGTAATCTCATAAGTCATGAGTGACCCTATGAGTTCTTCAACCGGCATCTTCTTGACATCTTTTGCTTCTTGGATTGTCGTCACCTTTGGTGCCCAAGAGCTTGGTAGGACCCAAAGAATTTTCTTGACCATTGTTTCTGCTGAAACATCATCACCAAGGGACTTTCTCCCATTGCAAACATCAGTAAAACGAGTAAACATTTCGGTGATTGACTCGTGTGGGTGCATTATGAAACTCTCAAAGTCTTGACGATACATATCTAACCTAGTGTCTTTGACTTTGTTAGTGCCCTCATGGGTCACTTCCAAAAGTTTCCAAATTTCGTGTGAGGTGGTGCAAGTAGAAATACGATTAAACGCATTACGGTCTAACCCACAATGAAGAGCATTCATGGCTTTGCCATCAAGCTCAAAATTGGCAATGTCTTCGGGGGTCCATTTTGATTCATCCTTACTAGAAAGAGTGTAGCCTTGCATAACAATTCTATATATAGGATAGCCAATGCTTCTAAAAAAAGTAATCATTCATGTTTTCCAATATGTGTAATCGGTTCCATCGAAGTATGGAGCCCGAGTCATGGAATACCCTTCGGGTGCTTGTGAGAAAGAAGCCATCACTATGGATTTTTCGTTTGTAACCGGTTAAGGTATTACACAAACGCTACCTCTGATACCAAATGTTGGGTCGGAGGTGATGGCAAGAGGGGGGGTGAATTGCCTTTTTAAAATTAATTAACAATTTAAAACAAATTTAAATGCAGCGGAAAGTAAAAAGGCAAGACACAATTGATAACGGAGTTCGTCTTTAAACTCAAGCCTACGTCTCCGCTCCCAACTCAACCGTTGGGAGATTTATACGACCGCTTGCTTTTTAATGGTTATAGCAAGAAACCCACTAGCCGTTTTAAGGTAGGCTAGATCACCTTCTTACAGCTTGCTTTTTTATTATGGTTGTAGCAAGAAACCCAAATTGAAAGAAGGAAGAAAAAGGGTGGTTTGTTTTAATACAAACCCAATTAAGAACTAAACGATTGAAGTAAATAATTTAGAACAAACTAGAGGAATCCTTGAGCGCCAAGAGGTGAGTGTAGTTGATGTAGAGGCAGCCCAAGCTTCAAGGATGGCAATTGGAACTCAAGTAGCCTTTGAGAATTGTCGTAGGAGCCTCAAATGATCAAAATATCTTTGGTATGCTTCGGTATATGATCGGTGGTGTTCCCGGCATCCATGGACGTCTATTTATAGGAGAAATACTCCCAAATACTTCAATGTGGCCGTTGGAGGGCTTTCGGAGCCGTTGGGGATCAAGTAGACAAGTCTGGTCAAGCTCCAACGGCTAGTTTGACTTTGCTTACCGGCTGACCGGTGCTTGTCCACCGGCTGGCCGGTGCCTTGGAAGGTGGAGAGTGCTTCTGCCCAGGAGCCACCGGCTGGCCGGTGAGAAGGCCACCGGCTGGCCGGTGGTGAGACAGTAGGTCTCACTATTTGAAGGAGTTCCACCGGCTGGCCGGTGAGGAGGCCACCGGCTGGCCGGTGGTGAGACAGTAGGTCTCATTATTTGATGGAGTTCCACCGGCTGACCGGTGGTGGGACACCGGTTGGCCGGTGGTCTTGACAGAGGGAAGATCCTTCTGTCCAGCCTCCACCGGCTGGCCGGTGCTGAGGCCACCGGTTGGCCGGTGAGGAGGCAGTAGCTGTCCCTCCTGCCCAGGCAGCACCGGCTGGCCGGTGCTGAGGCCACCGGTTGGCCGGTGGATATGAAAACAGTCCACTTTTCCTCCTTTGCCACTTCTTTCTCCTGAAATCATGTCTATTAACAAAAACACTTGAAACAGTATTAGATCACGATGAGAGTGATTGTGATCATTAAAATCCAAGAGAGAGAGGTACAACATGGGTCACTATGCAAATGATTGTTCAACAAAGAGCTTGAGTGATGGGAAGAAGTTATACTAGAAGAATAAAGGGGTGGTGAAATCCTTTGAAACTATTTCTGCAGATGTCGGGCCATAAAATGAAGTTGTGTGAGGTACTTTGTTTTTTTTTTCAGATTATGTCAGTGTGTTGTTTGATTCGGGGTCTACACATTCTTTCATCTCTGAAACCTTTTCTAGTAAAATAGGAATACCATATTAATAAATTACTCCTGAACTTGTGGTAAAAACACCTGGGGAAAATGTTGAGGAAAAAATAATTTATAAAAATCTTCCTATCCTTATCCGTGGAAAGAACCTACTTGAAAACCTTATTGTTTTACCTCTAGTAGAGTTTGATGTTATCCTGGGTATGGATTGGCTCTCTATTTACCATGCTAAGATTGACTGTAGAGCTAAAGAAGTTTCTTTTCATAAAGAATTTTAGTTTGTGTACAATAATGAACCCTTACTGTTGATAACATATCAAGAGGCTGAGAAACTTGTAAAAGATCAAAATGAATGTTACCTTGCACACATTGTTGAAAATAAGGGAACTGTTCCGATTAATGATGTGATAGTGGTAAATGAGTATCCTGATGTTTTTCTTGATGAGTTACCTGGAATAATACCAGATCTGGAAGTTGAATTTACTATTTACTTAGTTCCTGATGCTAAGCCAATTTCAAAACCCCCTTATCGAATGGCTCAAATTTAACTTTTAGAGTTGAAGGAGAAATTGCATGATTTATTAGAGAAAGGTTTCATTCGACCTAGAACATCACCATGGGGTGCTCCTGTTTTATTTGTTAAAAGGAAAGATGGTTCTTTGAGACTTTTCATTGATTATATATCCTTGAATAACATCACTATTAAGAACAAATATCCTTTGCCTCATATCAATGATTTGTTTTATCAGCTCCAAGGAGCTCAGTATTTTTCAAAGATTGACCTGAGATCGGGGTACCATCAGTTGAAGGTAAAGGAAGCAGATATTCCAAAGACCACGTTCCGTACAAGATATGGACATTATGAATTTGTAGTAATGCTTTTTGGGCTAACCAATTCACCTGTTGTAATCATGGACTTAATGAATAGAATTTTCCATGAGTTCTTGGATAAGTTTGTGGTTGTTTGCATTGATGATATTTTGGTGTTTTCTAAAATTAAAGAGGAGCATGAAAGACATTTAAGGGTTATTTTGGAAAGCTTAAAAGAAAATATATTGTATGGGAAATTCATCAAGTGTGAGTTTTGGTTGCATCAAATTTCATTCCTTGGTCATATTGTTTCTAAAGATGGGATAACTGTTGATCCTGCAAAAACATAAGTTGTTGACGAATGCCCAAGAACCACAAATGTAACCTAGATTCATAGTTTCCTTGGTTTCCCAGCCTATTACCGAAGGTTTGATAGAAATTTTTCACGGTTATCTAGTCCAATGACTAAGCTAACTCGGAAGGGTGATAAGTTTATCTGGACAAAATAATGTGATGATTGTTTTTAGGAACTGAAAAGAAGATTAGTGAATGCTCCTGTTTTGGCACTACCTTCCAGAAATGGTGAGTTTCTTGTCTACAATGATGACTCATTGAAAGGACTTGGTTGTGTCATAATGCATAATGATCAGGTAATTGCTTATTCTTGACAACAGTTGAAAACTCATGAGGTAAATTACCCTAGACATGATTTGGAATTAGCTGCTGTTGTTTTCGCTTTAAAAATTTGGAGGCATCATTTGTATGGAGTAAAGTGTGAAATATATACCAATCACAAAAGTTTAAAGTATATATTCACTCAGAATGAATTGAACATGTGACAGAGGAGATGGAAAGAATTAATCAAGGATTATGATTGTACAATTCATTATCATCCGGGAAAAAAAAATAAAATGGCTGATGCTTTGAGTTGAAAATGTAATGCTTTATTAAAGATGTTGTGTTTGGAACATGATCCATTGGTTATGGATTTGATGAATTTTGGCATAGAAGTTGTCAGCGAAGGATGTTCTTCTGTTTTGTTTCATGTATTTGTGAAATCTTCTCTATCAGACAGAATCAAGAAAGCACAGAAGTAAGACAGTGAGTTGCAGAAAAAGGTAGAGTTGGTTCAGAAGGGTAAGTTGCCTGAATTCAACATTGATAATGATTGTGTTTTGAGATTTGGGAATAGATTGTGTGTGCCTTGTGATTCATAGTTTAAGAGAGAGTTGTTATTTGAATTTCATAGTTCTCCATTTTCAGTTCATCCTGGTAGTACTAAGATGTACAGAGATCTGTGGGAGTATTACTCGTGGGATGGAATGAAAAGGGATATTGTAGATTTTACAGTGATTGTGTTTGACTTGTCAACAGGTTAAAGCAGAGTGGCAGTTAAAAAAAGGGATGCTTCATCCATTACCAGTGCCAGAGTGGAAATGGGAAAATATATCCATGGACTTCATTGTGGGATTACCGAAGACACCTCGAGGTAATAATGCAATTTGGGTTATTTTTGATCGCTTGACTAAATCTACTCATTTCCTTTCTATATGAGATACTTTTCCCTAGATCAACTTTCCCGTTTGTATAATAAAGAGATAGTCAAGTTACATGGAGTTCCTCTATCCATGTATCTGACCGTGATCCCAGGTTCACTTCTAACTTTTAGAAAGTCCTTCAGAAGTCGTTGGGTACTGAATTAAATTTCAGTATAGCTTTTCATCCTCAATAAGATGGGCTATCAGAATGTAAAATTAATAATTTGGAAGATATGCTACATGCTTGTTCGATGGATTATCAGGGAATTTGGGACCAACATCTTTCTTTGGTTGAGTTTTCATACAATAACAGTTTTCATTCTAGTATACAGATGGCACCATTTGGGGAATTATATGGGAAGCAGTGTCGAACTCCAACTTTCTGGGATGAAGTGGGTGAAAGGAATTTGATGGAACCGGAATTGGTAGAAGAGTTGGCAGAAAAAGTTCAGCTGATACAGAAACACATGAGAATAGCTCAAAGCAGGCAGAAGAGTTATGAGGAAAACATGAGGGAGGATCTCTCTTTTGAGGTAGGTGATCATGTTTTTCTCAAAGATTCACCATGGAAGAGTGTGATGCGATTTGGTAAGAAAGGAAATTTGAGTCCAAGGTTCATTGGACCATATGAAATTATGGAGAGAGTTGGATCAGTTGCATACCGAGTGGCTTTACCTCCGTGTTTATCTCAGTTACATAATGTTTTTCATGTTTTGATGTTGAGAATTTATATTCCAGATCCATCTCATGTTTTGAGTCCAGAGGTAGTTCAGTTGGAGGAGAATCTATCTTATGAGGAACAACCGGTCAGATTCTTGATCAAAGGGAGAAATTTTTGCGGAATAAGGTGATTCATAAAGTAAAGGTTTTGTGGAAAAAACCATATGATTGAAGAGGCAACATAGGAATCTGAAAATGCAATGAGGGATAAAAACCCCCACTTATTCGATAAGTAAATATATTGCGGGGATGCAATTTTCTAAAGGGGGAAGGATGTAACATCCCAAGTAATTAATGAATAATATATATTTTTATCTATGTCTATTTATGAATTAGATAGTGTTTTAGAGGCTTAAAATTAGAATAAATCCAATCTTAAGCATGGAATACACTAATATTTTTAAAAGATTGTTTTACTGCCTTTTGATGGAAAACCATTTTTAAATCATACTTTTGATGATTTTATAATCTATATTTGTCAAAATAAACATATTATTTATGATTGAGACATTTAAATTTACATTGGATAAATTTTTGGTATTTTTCTTACAATGTTTATTTTTTAATGAATAGTGAAAAATACTGCATTTTACATCAAAACTACTTTTTCATATAATTTAATTATATGGTTGGATTATATTTTTAATTAGTATTAAAGTGTAATCTGAATATATTTTTACAATTTAACCCAATGGTGGTCATTAGGATTAATTTCACTTTAAAATTGGGCATAAACTAATGCCAAACTTTTCATAGATATTGTTTCAAAAAAACTCACTATTCGTTTGAACAACGGGAATTATTTTTAAATAAATTATTACAATTTATGTGTTTGGAATTTGGTAAAATGGATTACATATTTGTAATCACAGTTTCTTAATTATGTAATCAAGACTCTTTTGTTTTTGGATATTGTGAATACTAACGCCGGTAATTATCTTTAATTATCTTGGTTAATGAGTAATCGGGTAGTTAAGGATAATAAAATAATATCATAATAATAAAAAATGACACCAACATGTGTCTTAATGCTACTGGTTTTATCCTGGCCGACCATGGGATGCCTTGTACCAAACTTGGGGACCCCACGGAATCACTTTTGTTTGAAAGTGACTTTTTATCTTTTTATTTTTAAAGAAAGTTAAATATAACAAAGAATGTATCACCTTAGTAAAACATTTTTAATTTTGTCTAAATAAATGATATTTTGGACTATAAATATTAATTGGAAAGATAAAACGACTTCCTATATCATAATATTTTTTTATAATTTTTAGACATTAAATAAATTAAATTATTTATGACATCATGATGATGCAGTGATTACCTCATTAATCAAAGATTTAAATAAAATTAAAAGATAATGTAAACTCTAAGACTTACACTTGTCAAAGACCTATTGGATGAGTTTATTTCAAACCCTTCTCACCTTATCCTAGAAATACATCAATGTGGGACCTTTAAAATCCGAAACTCATTTGAAAATAAAGTAACATTTTGTAACTTTCCGAGAGTGCCTCTCCTCTCCTCATATAAAAGGCCCCCACATCTACCTCCATACCAACACCTCTGAAGCCTTTGGCTTGGCCAACCCTGGCTCATTTTGTCTCTCCACATCTCTTACTTACTCCTAGAAGCCTCACATTGGGAAGAAGTCTTCCCAAGGAATCCTTTGAGCTCAAATCCAAAAGAGTTACCCGATTTAATGGTAGTGTCTTCTCTTGTGTTCTTATGTTTTGTTTTTCTTCTCCAACCCCCTGAAATATTTTTATTAATTTCTTTTGTAACTGATCCAGTATCTTCAATATACTAGGATGTTTTTATAAGAAGAATTCTAGCTACACTTACACACACATACATCTAATGGTTAAAGAACATACTGTTTCTGTGGATGGCAAATTTCTGCCTCACGAAACGATGATTGTTCAATATTCTTCTATCACCTTCAAAGGTGGCCATTAAGATGTCACTATATTTATATATGATATATAATATTTTTATATTTTATTTAAGCTTCTGTATTTTTCATTTATGGCATATCTTTATGGCTTCCATTATGGGTATACGCAATATCTTCATTTTAGGAAGTGCGGACTACCACCCCCTCAAAGTTATTTGATTCGTTAATACCATATGTGGTACATATAAAAGATAGATTTAATGATATTATATATGATACCATACTATAATTATAATACTATTATGTATTATTATGTTTTAATTCCATTAAAATATGAGATAGAAATGAAAGTAGCGTTCATGCGTACGTACGGCTTACCGTCTCCATGAACGGTGCATTTCATTTCTTATCCCCAAATGTAATGTACTATTACAAGTACATATATATAATGGATATATATGATTTATGTTACATCTAAATGATGAATATAATTCTGGAATTAAAATTACATATCTCTCATTTAATTTTAATTCCATTAATATAACATATAAATGAAAGTAGTGTCCATGCGTACGTACGGCTTACCGTCTTCATGAACGATGCATTTCATTTCTTACCTTTAAATGATTATGTAATATTATAAATGCATGTATGTAATGGATATATATGATATATATGTAATCTACATCATGAATATCATTTTTGAGAAAATGGATATTTGACTACGTGAACAACTTGTAAATATAAGAAGTTCATTTTTGACTCAAGTACCAATGATAGTTAAAACGACCGTTATAAACTTATATAATAACATAGTGTTCATGACATGGTAATAAGTGATATAAATGGAATAATTTACTTGAAAAAGGTTCTTAAGCAAGTTGAAATTAACTCATGTTTATTATTCATGAGATTAAAGAACGATCAAGTCAAGTCGGATACGAGGTAAGGGACTTCGTCTCAATCTCCATTCATTGAGGCATATTTCGTTTTATACACACTTTCTTTTATACGGTGTATAAACCCCTTTGACTTTTACATTTATCCAAAAGGAATATTTTTCATATAAAGCGTTTTACTAAATGGAAAAAGGGAATGTTTTTGTCGTATGTATGCGGCGACAACGACTTCTCCGCCGCTGTGACCATTATTTGAGTTTCGACTTTCTCTATAAGCCATACCTTTTTTAACAAGAAAAATAAACACCATGTTTTAGTTTTATTTTAATTTGGTATTGAAAATGGTTTTCATAATGTTTTTATATCAAAGTGTTGTATTGATATCTTGTGATTGAAAAGTGGAAATGTTATGTTTCCTTTATGGATGTTTTATGTGATACGATTATGTTATGGTTCTTGGGAATTATTATGAAGAAGGGTGGTTCCGTGATAAACTAAGGGAGGGTGAGCCCGATATAGCTCTCCAATGAATTGGGTAACGTGAAGGAGTTAAACGTTAAGGTTTATCCGAAGCGATTTAGGGAATATACTGTGGTGAGTATTCCAAACGTAACCAAGAGGGTTACTCCCTACATAAGAATGTTATGAATGACTCAAGTTACCTTTATGTCTTCTGATTTCTACGATTTATTCATGATTTGATGAGGTATATTAAAGTGCCTATGTTTTATGGGTAAATTATGATTTCATTCTTATGTATATATGAACTCATTTATCCTTTCCATATTTTTATAACCTTTAATGAGCTTTTTATGCTCATCCCATGTTTTTGAAATGATTTTCACAGGTCAAGGGAAAGGTACATGATGTGATGATATTGTCAAGGAAGTGTCAAGAAAGAATCCATGATTTATATTAAATATGCTTCCATTGATGGGAAAAATGAATACTATATTTTATGTAACCACTTTGTTTAAATGTAGAATGTAATGCATGTTTTATGATCTAATTCTCTAAAACTCTAAACCTGAAAAGATCCTCAATGTGTAATCTTGTAATAACTCATGATTAAGTAAGGTTTAAGGTTGGGACCTTATGGATGTTCGATGTGATAAGGTAACTTAAATATTCAATAAATAATTTAAAATATGAAAATATATGTAACAACCCTAGTTTTTATGAATTTATTTTCTTCAAATTAATTAAATTTCTCGGATAGCATGTGTTACACACAATGAGTTTCTTCGACAGTGTTCATGACACATGACACTGAGCTTCAAAGAAAAATATTATTAAAAAATTACCATTTTTAGAAGTGTATGAATATTATGAACTACAACACAAATCACAAAAAATAATTTCTCAATAAATTTAAATTTATTTAAATAAAAAATTAGTCAACTTTTTGAAAAGTGATTATATTCATCAAAAATAAGATTCTATATAAACAAATATTTATTTTTTATCTTTAGAAAATTTAATAGTGGTTTTAGATATTTTAATTGATAAAACCAACATCAAATTTTAAATCATAATATAGAAATTAAATTATGTTCATATTTTGGGATTGTATAAAAAATATTAATTTTTCAGTAAATAGTTAAAGATGTAGATTTGGGTAAAACTATCATTTATTTTAAATAAATAAGATAATTTACATTCAAATTAATGTTTTAAATAATCATAATAATTATTTAATTATATTTTACCCACTTTATTACTTTTGAATTAAATTTAAATTGCATTTTAATATATGTTTATATTTGTGTTAAAAACGGATTTTTTCTGAATACTGTTTTCAATATGATTATGTGTCTCTATTTTATTGATTTAAAATAATCTCAAATAAAAAAATTACTAATTTAAATTTATAGATTATATATGAATAAATTTATATTTATATTTATAGAATAATTATTATTATATACTTATTTAATATAAAATCACCTTGTATTTGAAAAATACAATTCCCAAAAATATGTTTTTCGTCTCATCAGTGTGTTTTGTTTTAAATTTAATTTTTCCCAATTTTTGAATATTTATATTCTAAATAAATATTATTTTTCAAATAATAATATCAAAATTTTATTATTGTTAACTTTTTGGAATTTTCTGAAATGTTTAATTTTCCAATGAATATAGAAAATTGCTGAATTTTAATTGGAAAAATCAGTTTTGATTAATTTATTTTTAATGTAAAATTAATTTTTAAACTTGTTTTAAAGTTATATTTGTTCAATTATAAAATAAATAATAAAATTTAGATTATTATAATTAATATTATATTTAAATTCTACATGAAAATATTTTAAACCATTTGAAATTTTCAATTTAGACACCTACATACTTCTTGCGTCTTCTAGAGTAATTTTAAAGAAAAATTTTCTACATCTACAAATGGAATTTCGAAACAAATTCTACAATTTTCACAATAAGATTAATTTATATTATATAATACTTCCAACTCATGTTCTGAAAATTGAAATTCCAAAAACATTAAAAATTATTTTTTGGGGGATCAGGTAATAATTGGTTTACCAGGGGTTAAACTAAAATGACAAGGGTTAAAAATAACCAATAGAATATATTAAACTAATTGAATGTCTATATATAGATATTTTATGCACTAATATGTCTAATAAAATATTATTTTATCCTTTTTACAAGAAAAATTGTTGGTGGAAATCTTTCTTTTAAAAAATTAGAAGTGTGCCACTCACCTCACATATTGAAAGTCATCCCTTTTCATATCCACTTCACACATTAAAACCATTTTCAATCAACCAATAACTACCCTAATACACTCCCAAATTCTATAATATAATAAAATAAAACTTATTTTGGACATAAATGAAACCATGAAAGGATTTTGGTTCAACCCTTAAAAGATACTAGAATAAAAAAGGATGTTCATCAATGAGCATTTTTTATTATTCCCTCCACCTAATTAAATAGTTATTATATCATGATAATATAACAAACAAATTATATTAAATAACCTATTAATTTTTATATTATGTTCATCAACTACAACTATATCCACATCTAATATTTTTTTTATGAAATAAGTATTCATGCGTGTGGTGGACTACCACCACGCTAACCGATGTCATTCGTTTTTACATTATAACCTTCCTAGGCTAAAAATAATTATTTATTTATTAATTTTATATTAAATTTATAATATTATTACACTTAATTAATTATTAAATCACACATCACTTCATCCACTCGATTTTGTGAAAGTGTGATGATGTCACTCTTGTGTACGGCGGACTACCGGCTCACGAAGCGATGTGATTAATTCATATTTTTATGGGTGTTAATAAGGATGAGTTTAATGAAAAATTAGTTTTATAAAACATAATAATTATTTTATAATGATAATATATCATTTAAATTTATTTCAATCAATACAATATGAAAATTTAAATAGATTTCAATCATATGTACGACCTAGCATTTCTATGAAAATTCAAATTTATTTTCATTAACTAAATTTTATAGATTACTATAAATAAATATATAATGAATATATGTAACACCCCAAGCTTCTACGGTACGCTTCTCTTTGAATAATGCGATAGCGTGTGTTGTACGCAACACCGAGTTCTAACAACCAATCAAACTAGCCGTTATGAATAGTAATACCTACTTTTTAAAATTATATATATTTTATATTTAAAAATGGACTTCATTTTTGGATTCGGAATATCTAATTTAGCCTAAGGTGAAATTTTGGTACTTTTCGGATAACTTTCATATTTTGATGAATAGTGAAAATTACTAAATTTTAATTAAAAACAACTTTTTTAATCAAAATAATTAATAGTGATAAATTATGAATTTTAGTAGTTTCAAAGTATATTTAGAATATATTTTTACCATTTATTATAATATTGGTCATTGGACATAATTTTACAATTAAACCGAACATAAACAAGTGTCAATCTTTTGATAGTTATTATCTCTTAAAAACACGCTTTTTGTTTTGACAGCGGGAATTAATTTTAAATTAATTTCTGCCACTTCTGTGTTTTGAATTTAGGAAAATGGATTCCATATTTGGAATCAGGATATTCAAATTGTGTAAATAGGTAACTTTTATTTTTAGACATTTTGAATAATTACTGCGGTAAATATTTTATTTACCATGGTTAAGGGTAAATCCGGTAAATAAGGGTTAAAAAATAATATTATAATAATACTAAATTACCCTAAAACGTGTCTTAACCCTATTGGTTGATACATGGTCGACCGTGGACATCTTTGGGTCGATTTTGGGAACCCATGGATCCACTTGTAAGTGATAATGACACTTTATTTTAATTAAGTTAAAATGAATACAAAAATGACACAAGCATATATCTTTTAGCAAAACAATTGTTACGTAGGGTTATATATGTTGGATTTTAGATTATAAATATTCATTAGAAAGATAAAAAGCTTTCATACATAATGATAGTTTATTTATAATTTTTAGACATTAAATAATTTATTTTATTTATGACACAATGATGATGCAGTAAATACTATAATAGTGAAAAATTAAAATAATTGATATTATAAATACCCAAATAAATATAATATTAAACTTTTAATGAATTAAACTAATTTTCTAGGATAATATGATATATTAGGATTGATTTAATTGACTTTGTTCTAAGTAATCAATCTGTTATGAGTTTCAAAAAAATCAACTATTGAATAGTGTCAAAATTGACATAAAAGAGTTCTTAAAAGAAATATTATATTATTAATTGATATTAAATTCCTAAAAATCTAAGGTTCGGCCAAGAGACTTATATCATGATAGGTTCATCATTAATGGACCACTTGGGGGTCGCTTGTATGTATGTAGTAAGTTTATTAACCATATTATATAAAAATACAAAGAGACATTGTAAAAGTGAAACTAATTAACTTAGAGTTAATACTTAAAGATAAGGTTAATATAAGTACCCAAACCTGTATAAATTATATTGGTTGAGTTGTTTTTGACCCATCCCCACCTTAAAATTTGAATAATCAACTTTGGATCCATTAGAAACCGAATATTAATTTATTATAAATTAATATTTCTAGCTTTTCCAAAGGTGCCCCTCACCCCTCTTATAAAAGGGCACTCCTCCTTCTCATTTCTTCACACCTTCAAAGACTTTTTGGTTCGGCCAAACTCTGCCCAAATACTCTACCAACTTTCTTCAATACAACCTAGGGGCCTTAGTTTGATCAGAAAGCCAACCTAAGGAGCCCTTTTGATCAAATCAAAAGGAAGAACCCGAAGAAGAGGTAAGGATTTCACCACCCTTTTCTAAGTTCATTTCTTCTTCCTCTTCTTCTTCCTTTGTTGTTACCATTCTAAAATAATAAATCCAGTATCATATATATACTGTGATGTTATTATAAATATGGTACAACCATATTCATTATTCTATCCACCCTTTGAATAACATGTCACCATACGTGCGTACGTACGGCTTACCGTCTCCACGTCGTGGTGTAATTGTTATTCAATATAATATTATTTGGATGGGTATAATAATGATGTGTAACTCATGTAAATAATAAATATAACATGTTAAGGATTCTTTATATATGATATACCATCCATTTATATATTATTTTAATATCAAAAGAATGATATTGTCGCTCGTGCGTACGTACGGACTACCGTCTCCACGGACGCGATGAGATTCATTCTCCATCGTATCCATTCAAGTATAATTATCATTTGATGATTTAAAAAATGATGTTTAAGGACTTGATATCATTCTGGATATGAGTCATATAAAACCTATCCTTTACAAACATGTCTTACGTAACAAAACATATAAAAGAAAACAAGTAAGTTAACACCTGAAACAACGATAATGCTAAGATATTATTATCAAATCAATATTAAAAGAGCATATATGATATCATATTAATGTATATGATTATTGTATAATTTAATAACAATTATTTCACCATTATACAGGAGGTTAACCTACCCCAACCAAGGAAAAGTACAAGGTAAGGGTTATTTCACAATCTCTTCATTATCTGAGATTGTTTATACGTAATAATCTACTGGGATCTCTTTATCATCCACATCCATGTTTCTTAAAAATGTATTTCAAAACCTTTTTACTATTTACTAGAATATGATTTAAAGTCATTTATACCCTTTTTTGACTTTTATAAGTTGTTTATAAGGGAATCTTTCGGTCGTTTTCAAAACAAGGTCCTTTTTAACCTTTTCGACAGAAGTAAGGTAAGAATGTTTTTTTAACTTATACGGAGGGTGCGGCTATTTTCCGCCGTTATAAAATCTTCAAAGCTTCCCTTACAAGCTTATAAGAATATTTTCAAAGAAAATGTTTTATTTTATATGGATCTTAAATGATTTCAAATTAAAAGGAGATATTTCTTTAAAAAGAATATTGATTTCATCTATGTCAACATCCTTTGATGGATTTTAAGATTATTTGAAGTTGATTTATTATGATACAAAACTTCTATATTGTATTGAAGGTTTTGTGATATGTTTGACTGTGGATGTGCTATTTTTATACCATTCATAGTTTATGGTGAAATTATTTACATTTCGTATGCTAGTTTTAATACGAATGTTTATGTTATGTTTGACCCTTTTCATATGGGAATTCATTGGACTTAATATGTGACAGGTGGAGCCCGCTATAGCTCCTCGATGCATCGGTAGGTCTCATGAGACAAACTAGTGTCTTGGCACAAGGCCTTGACAAAATCATATTTGTAGTCTTGGCACGAGGCCTTGACTATGTGGTTATGATAGTCTGGCATTATGCATTCCAACATTATGAAAGTGGTTATTGATTTTTTCATGTGATTATTCGATTAGTAGAATATCCATGTGAATAAGTAAATGGCATTATTTCATTTTATTTATGCCATACCATGTTGAAAGTTCATGTTTGAAAGGCTTTTATTTTAGTTATACATTGCCTTAAATGTTTATTCTTATTTATGAAAGTTTCCGCTATATTGTTATCCTTACTGGGCATTTGAGCTCACCCCTTTTCTATGTTTTATTTTTCCCAGGAAGTGAAGAAGTAAATTATGAATGACCTGCAGGGATATTATGTGGGGATATGAGTGTGGTTTATGGAGACAATATGTTGTTATAGTAGTTTTTCATTTTATGATGTGATATAAGACTTATGAATATATCTAGTGTTTCCAAGGCTACTAAACCAATCGGTCTTTCGAGATTTGATCTTTCTTGTGATCATGCCAATGTTATGTAATAATGCACCGACTCTGGGTAACTAGGGTCGGGGCGTTACAGTTGGTATCAGAGGAAGTTTAGTACAAACCTTGGAAACTAGATTTAGATAAACTCTGATTAGAGCACGTAGACCTAAGATGAACATTGAGGATTAGTATAGAAGAACTTCCTAGAATTTTGGTATTGTAGAGATTTTGTGAGTTTTCCAAGCAATACATCCCTGTCTGGATACGAGCAGGTAGAGGCGGCTCTGGCACAGATGTACCTAGGGGTAAAACCCGAAAACACCGCTTTGAGCTAGACTCGAACGGGAACTGGTGCACGACAATGGGCCTTGCTGCACTCTTGGTTACGACACTCCCGGGGGATATGCTTAGGATAACTCTCATTTTCTTTACAAATCATTTTGAAGGTATTTTGAGTATATACTTCCTCAAAGAAAACATTCTTATGATTATGGATTATATCCATAAATAGTTCAATTTATGTTAAGTGTTTTATAAGTATGGGATTATGTATTTGGATTCATAAACTGATCTAGTTTATGCCATTGTTTAGAAATAGCGCCTAGTGGAAGAAATGGAAACCGTATCAATCCACGCACTCCATGTAGGGATTTCCCTCCTGCTCAAGATAATTATACTGGGGCTGGTGATGCAACTGGTGCTGACCAGCTAATCACCATACGGGGATAACTTACTCAGGTTATGAATAATAACCTTACCCATATGGAGCACCCTGATCCGCAGCGTGGAGGATCAATGTTAGATCGATTCATGAGGCAACAACCACCAACGTTCAATGGGAGTACAAATCCCTTAGTAGCTGAGCAATGGATATTTTCCCTAGAGAAAATATTTCAGGCTTTCGGGAGCAGTGAAAGGGAAAAAGTTATCATGGCAGTTTACCGCCTCACCGGAGATGCTGATCAATGGTGGTCATTGATTCAGAATACGAAGGAAGATGATGAAGTATCAAATATGGAATGGAGGGAGTTCAAAGATCTGTTTTTAGAAAAATACTTTCCTCGCGACCATCGAGCAGATATGGAAAGGCAATTTCTGAGTCCGAGACAAAAGGAGGATGAGAATGTCACAAAGTATGAGGCTAACTTTACAAGGTTAGCGAGGTATGCTGGAGATTATATTCGCAACCCAAGAAGTAAGATTGATCATTTCTTTGATGGGTTAAAACCATTTCTCCGTCGAGCATTAGTCTCACAATCCTTTTCGTCGTACGAAGACATTGTCTCATGTGCTATCAAGACCGAAAAGGAATTCTCTAAGTCTTATGACTTTAAAGCAAAGAAAGAGAAGAAGATACCTGCTGATATATCTGGGAATGGAAATAAGGGGAAGAAGGGAAAGGTTAAATTACAATCTTGTGGTAAATGCGGGAAGAAACATCCTGGTACTTGCTTGAAGGGAATGGGAGTCTGTTACAAGTGTGGTGAAAAAGGCCACCAAGCTCGTGATTGCAAGGGGAAGAAGGAATCTACCAACGTTCAGTGCTACAATTGCAGGGATATGGGGCATTATGCAAATGCATGTCCTAAGATTCAGGAGAACTTACCTCAGAAAAGGCCAAGGGATCAAGGCCAGGCTTATGCTATCACTACTGAAGAGGTAGAAGCTCCAAAAGACGTGGTGGCAGGTAATTAAATGGTTTCCTCAAGTTTAGAAAATGCATTATTTGACTCTGGATCGTCGCATTGTTTCATATCTTCCCAGTTTGGTAAGAAAATTAGATATTTCCAATTTAATTTAATAAGGGAGTTGTCAGTTAAAACTCCTAAGGGAAGTATCATTGCAACAAAGTTTTGTGAATCAGTCCCCATTAGAGCACATAAATTTTCTTTATCTGCTGATCTCATCGTCATACCTATGATTGAGTTTGATATAATCCTTGGTATGGACTGGCTTTCGGACTATGATGCGAAGATTTATTGTAAGAAGAAAGAGGTTACGATTCTTGATGATAATGATAAGGAACACCTTATTTTTAGAGAATAATCTTCACCACCTAATTCTTATTTAGATCCACCCCCAGTAGCTCAACTAAATTCAATTATTGGGGAGGAAGAGAATGAAATAACTGTCGGTGAGTAAAGGAATGTTCAAATAGAGGATGTACCTGTTGTGAAATAATTTGTAGATGTATTTCCGGAAGATTTACCTGGACATCCTCCAGAACGAGAAGTTTAGTTTTCCATTGATTTGATTCCTGGATCAAGGCCTATATCGAAGACCCCTTATAGAATGGCCACTGTAGAATTAGTCGAACTAAAGAAACAACTAGAGGAATTGAGTAATAAGGGATTTATTCTCCCTAGTGTTTCTCCATGGGGAGCCCCTGTTCTTTTTGTTAAAAAGAAAGATGGATCTATGAGGTTATGTATCGACTACAGGGAGATCAATGTTATAACGATAAAGAACAAGTATCCCCTACCTCGTATTGATGATTTATTTGACCAACTGCATGGAGCTCAATACTTTTCAAAGATTGACCTTCGATCTGGATACCATCAGTTGTGTGTGAAGAAGGAAGACATTCTGAAGACAGCATTTCGAACCAGGTACGGGCATTACGAGTTTACTGTAATGCCGTTTGGATTGACTAATGCACCCTCTGTATTCATGGATCTGATGAATAGAGTTTTCAAGGAGTATCTTGATGAATTTGTGGTGGTATTTATTGATGATATCTTGGTATACTCCAAAACCTACGAAGATCATGAAAATCACTTGTGAATTATCTTGAAGACTCTGAGGAGGCATGAATTATATGGGAAGTTTAGCATGTGTGAATTCTGGCTTCATGAGATTTCTTTTCTTGGCCATATTGTCTCTAAAGATGGAATCTCTGTTGATCCTTCTAAGACCAAGGCAATCCATGAATGGCCAGCACCTACGAGTATAACTGAGGTACGCAGTTTTATTGGTTTGGCAGGTTATTATCGACGTTTCGTCCAGAATTTTGCCTGATTGGCTAACCCATTAACGAAGCTCACACGTAAAGGGGTTAAATTTGTTTGGACAAAAGAGTGTGAAGAATGTTTTGAAGAACTGAAGAAAAGATTATTCAATGCTCCTATATTGACTCTACCATCGGGGAATGATGGGTTCGTTATTTATAGTGATGCATCAATGAAAGGACTTGGTTGTGTCTTTATGCAGAATGATAGAGTTATTGCCTATGCATCACGACAGTTGAAAATTCATGAACAAAACTATCCTACTCATGATCTCGAGTTAGCAGCTGTGATCTTTGCTTTGAAGATATGGAGGCACTACCTCTATGGTGAAAAATCTGAGATTTATACTGATCACAAGAGTTTGAAGTATATTTTCTCACAAAAAGAACTCAACATGAGGCAAAGGATATGGCTTGAATTACTCAAGGATTATGATTGCACGATACACTACCACCCGGGGAAAGCAAACAAGGTAGCATATGCTTTGAGTAGAAAAGACCATGGAGTTTTGAACAATATAAGAATTGAAAGGGATCCAATTTTCATGGATCTAGTGAAGATGGACATGGGAATAACCAGGGAAGGTGAAACATCAATGCTTTTTCAAATGGTTGCCAAACCATCTTTACTAGAAAGGATTAAGAGTTCTCAGACTGATGATGAAGAATTCCAAAAGAAGATTAAAGCTGTGAATGATGGGAGATTGAGAGACTTTGTGTATGAAGATGGAATTTTGAAATTCAGGAAGAGACTTTGTGTTCCCGATTTACCTGATCTAAAAAGGGAATTGCTGGATGATGCTCATAGTTCCAATTTCTCTATACACCCTAGGAGCACAAAAATGTATAGAGATTTGAAGGAACATTTTTGGTGGGACAACATGAAGAGGGAGATTGCGGATTTTGTGTCAAGATGTATGGTTTGTCAACAAGTGAAAGATGGAAGGCAACAGCCTGGAGGAGTCGTGCAACCTCTTCCCATACCGGAGTGGAAATGGGACAATATTACGATGGACTTTGTCATGGGGCTACCAAAGACTCCTAGAAGGAATGATGCAATATGGGTTATTGTTGATCGTCTTACCAAGTCAGCACATTTTCTTGCTATAAGAGAAGATCTACCCCTGGAACGTTTAGCAAGACTATATATTAATGAAGTTGTGAGACTTCATGGAGTACCCTTATCAATTGTTTCTGATCGTGATCCCCGTTTTACTTCAAGATTTTGGAAAAGTCTTCAGAAATCCCTGGATACTGAACTTCATTTGAGCACTGCTTACCACCCTCAGACAGATGGACAATCAGAACGGACTATTCAGACCTTAGAAGACATGTTGAGATCTTGCTCACTTGACTTTCAGGGTATGTGGGATCAATATTTACCACTGGTAGAATTTTCCTATAACAATAGCTTCCATTCGAGTATACAGATGGCACCATATGAAGTGTTATACAGAAAGAGATGTCGTACACCAACCTGTTGGGAAGACGTTGGTGAAAGAAAACTTGTAGGCCCAGAACTGGTGGAGGAAATGGTGGAAAAGGTGAAAGTAATCCAAAATCACATCAAAGCAGCTCAAAGTAGGCAGAAGAGCTATGCCGATAATCGAAGGAAGGATTTGGAATTTCAAGTCGGTGATCATGTTTTCCTGAAGGTATCTCCGTGGAAGGGAGTCATACGTTTTGGTAAGAAAGGTAAATTGAGTCCTAGGTACATCGGACCTTTCGAAATTCTAGAACGAATTGGGGTTGTAGCTTACCGATTGGCAATGCCGCCAAGTCTCTCCAAAGTTCATGATGTGTTCCACGTATCTCTGTTGAGGAAATACATGCCTGATACAACGCATGTACTCACCTATGAGGAATTAGAACTGTAACCCGATCTTTCCTATTGTGAAGAGCCCGTCAGGATTCTTGATACGAGAGAACAAGTACTGAGAAACCGGACGACGCGTCTGGTAAAAGTTTTGTGGAGAAACCATAAGATGGAAGATGCAACGTGGGAACCCGAGGAACTTATGATGAAAAACCACCCGAGTCTTTTAATGCGATAGTATTCTAGAAATTTCGAGGACGAAATTATTTGAAGGAGGGGAGAATGTAACACCCCAAGCTTCTACGGTACGCTTCTCTTTGAATAATGCGATAGCGTTTGTTGTATGCAACACCGAGTTCTAACAACCAATCAAACTAGCCGTTATGAATAGTAATACCTAATTTTTAAAATTATATATATTTTATATTTCAAAATGGACTTCATTTTTGGATTCGGAATATCTAATTTAGCCTAAGGTGAAATTTTGGTACTTTTCGGATAACTTTCATATTTTGATGAATAGTGAAAATTACTAAATTTTAATTAAAAAAACTTTTTTAATAAAAATAATTAATAGTGATAAATTATGAATTTTAGTAGTTTTAAAGTATATTTATAATATATTTTTACCATTTAATATAATTTTGGTCATTGGACATAATTTTACAATTAAACCGAACATAAACAAGTGTCAATCTTTTGATAGTTATTATCTCTTAAAAACACGCTTTTTGTTTTGACAACGGGAATTAATTTTAAATTAATTTCTGCCACTTCTGTGTTTTGAATTTAGGAAAATGGATTCCATATTTGGAATCAGGATGTTCAAATTGTGTAAATAGGTAACTTTTATTTTTAGACATTTTGAATAATTACTGCGGTAAATATTTTATTTACCATGGTTAAGGGTAAATCCGGTAAATAAGGGTTACAAAATAGTATTATAATAATACTAAATTACCCTAAAACATGTCTTAACCCTATTGGTTGATACATGGTCGACCATGGAAATCTTTGGGTCGATTTTGGGACCCCATGGATCCACTTGTAAGTGATAATGACACTTTATTTTAATTAACTTAAAATGAATACAAAAATGACACAAGCATATATCTTTTAGAAAAACAATTGTTACATAGGGTTATATATGTTGGATTTTAGATTATAAATATTCATTAGAAAGATACAAAGATTTACTACATAATGATATTTTATTTATAATTTTTAGACATTAAATAATTTATTTTATTTATGACACAATGATGATGCAGTAAATACTATAATTGTGAACAATTAAAATAATTGATATTATAAATACCCAAATAAATATAATATGAAACTTTTAATGAATTAAACTAATTTTATAGGATAATATGATATATGAGTATTGATTTAATTGACTTTGTTCGAAGTAATAAATCTGTTATGAGTTTCACAAAAATCAACTATTGAATAGTGTCAAAATTGACATAAAAGAGTTCTTAAAACAAATATTATATTATTAATTGATATTAAATTCCTAAAAATCTAAGGTTCGGACAAGAGACTTATATAATGATAGGTTCATTATTAATGGACCACTTGGGGGTCGCTTGGATGTATTTAGTAAGTTTATTAACCATATTATATAAAAATACAAAGAGACATTGTAAAAGTGAAACTAATTAACTTAGAGTTAATACTTAAAGATAAGGTTAATATAAGTACCCAAACCGGTATAAATTCTATTGGTTGAGTTGTTTTCGACCCATCCCCACCTTAAACTTTGAATAATAAACTTTGGATCCATTAGAAACAGAATATGAATTTATTATAAATTAATATTTCTAGCTTTTCCAAAGGTGCCCCTCACCCCTCTTATAAAAGGGCACTCCTCCTTCTCATTTCTTCACACCTTCAAAGCCTTTTGGTTCGGCCAAAATCTGCCCAAATACTCTCCCAAATTCCCTCAATACAACCTAGGGGCCTTAGTTTGATCAGAAAGGCAACTTAAGGAGCCCTTTTGATCAAATCAAAAGGAAGAACCCGAAGAAGAGGTAATGATTTCACCACCCTTTTCTAAGTTCATTTCTTCTTCCTCTTCTTCTTCCTTTGTTGTTACCATTGTAAAATAATAAATCCAGTATCATATATATACTGTGATGTTATTATAAATATGGTACAACCGTATTCATTATTCTATCCACCCTTTGAATAACATGTCACCATACGTGCGTACGTACGGCTTACCGTCTCCACGTCGTGGTGTAATTGTTATTCAATATAATATTATTTGGATGGGTATAATAATGATGTGTAACTCATGTAAATAATAAATATAACATGTTAAGGATTCTTTATATATGATATACCATCCATTTATATATTATTTTAATATCAAAAGAATGATATTATCGCTCGTGCGTACGTACGGACTACCGTCTCCACGAACGTGATGAGATTCATTCTCCATCGTATCCATTCAAGTATAATTATCATTTGATGATTTAAAAAATGATGTTTAAGGACTTGATATCATTATGGATATGAATAATATAAAACCTATCCTTTACAAACATGTTTTACGTAACAAAACATATAAAAGAAAACAAGTAAGTTAACACCTAAAACAACGATAATGCTAAGATATTATTATCAAATCAATATTAAAAGATCATATATGATATCATATTAATGTATATGATTATTGTATAATTTAATAACAATTATTTCACCATTATATAAGAGGTTAACCTACCCCAACCAAGGAAAAGTACAAGGTAAGGGTTATTTCACAATCTCTTCATTATCCGAGGTTGTTTTTACGTAATAATCTACTGGGATCTCTTTATCATCCACATCCATGTTTCTTAAAAATGTATTTCAAAACATTTTTACTATTTACTAGAATATGAGTTAAAGTCATTTATACCCTTTTTTGACTTTTATAAGTGGTTTATAAAGGAATATTTCGGTCATTTTCAAAACAAGGTCCTTTTTAACCTTTTCGACAGGAGTAAGGTAAGAATGTTTTTTTTAACTTATACGGCGGGTGCGGCTATTTTCCGCGGTTATAAAATCTTCAAAGCTTCCCTTACTAGCTTATAAGAATATTTTCAAAGAAAACGTTTTATTTTATATGGATCTTAAATGATTTCAAATTAAAAGGAGATATTTCTTTAAAAAGAATATTGATTTCATCTATGTCAACATCCTTTGATGGATTTTAAGATTATTTGAAGTTGATTTATTATGATACAAAACTTCTATATTGTATTGAATGTTTTGTGATATGTTTGACTGTGGATGTGCTATTTTTATACCATTCATAGTTTATGGTGAAATTATTTACATTTCGTATGCTAGTTTTAATACGAATGTTTATGTTATGTTTAAACCTTTTCATATGGGAATGCATTGGACTTAATATGTGACGGGTGGAGCCCGCTATAGCTCCTCGATGCATCGGTAGGTCTCATGAGACAAACTAGTGTCTTGGCACAAGGCCTTGACAAAATATTATTTGTAGTCTTGGCACGAGGCCTTGACTATGTGGTTATGATAGTCTCGCATTATGCATTCCAACATTATGAAAGTGGTTATTGATTTTTGCATGTGATTATTCGATTAGTAGAATATCCATGTGAATAAGTAAATGGCATTATTTCATTTTATTTATTCCATACCATGTTGAAAGTTCATGTTTGAAAGGCTTTTGTTTTAGTTATACATTGCCTTAAATGTTTATTCTTATTTATGAAAGTTTCCTCTATATTGTTATCCTTACTGGGCATTTGAGCTCACCCCTTTTCTATGTTTTATTTTTCCCAGGAAGTGAAGAAGTAAATTATGAATGACCTGCAGGGATATTATGTGGGGATATGAGTGTGTTTTATGGAGACAATATGATGTTGTAGTAGTTTTTCATTTTATGATGTAATATAAGACTTATGAATATATCTAGTGTTTCCAAGGCTACTAAACCAATCGGTCTTTCGAGATTTGATCTTTCTTGTGATCATGCCAATGTTATGTAATAATGCACCGACTCTGGGTAACTAGGGTCGGGGCGTTACAATATATATGATACTTATATCATGGATAAATAAATTTTTTGATGAAGTAATGATAAAATTAGGACAACCAAAAATAAAAAATGAAAACATATACAAAAAACAAATCAATTATTACCTGAAACAAAACTTTAAGATGTAATTATTAATAAATGGGAAATTTAAGGTCCAAATAAAATCATATATGGTATTATATAAGTACATATGGTTCACTAATATATTTATAATAAAATAATATTTATTTTTCATGAGGGATTGAACATGTACGATGAAATTGATTACTTATGGTAAGGGATTTTAAATATCTGTTTTAATTTTGGGAGAGATTTAAATATTAAACACTCATTTATTTTTTGTGATGTAAATACTACCCCCATTAAATTTAAAATCATTAATCATGTCCTTTTAATTATATTTAATATCTGATTTTATTTTATTATTTATTATGGATTATGATTCAAAATATTCATAAAGTGGTAAGGGATTTCCATATCAATTTAATTTTTTTATAAGGCACATTCTAATTTCATGATGTGTTATTTTATGTGGTGTATATACTTCCAATGTAATTATTTTTATATTATTATAACTAAATTTAATGTTATTTATATATCCATTTTAGGATATCCCTTTCATTGGGTTTACAGTTCTAATGATACCATAGTAGTAAGGGATTTGTGTCTTAATTTTTCTTCTTTGAGGTATATGCTTTTGTTATACACCTATAATATTTTATAACGTGTATATATATATATCCCCATTTGATGTTTAATAGAATTAATTAATCTATATTCATGATATTTTATGCTTAATTTACCTATCTTCCTTCATGGGTTGTATGTTTCAATGTTTCTAATGTGGTAATGATTTTATGTTAAAATAGCATAGTTTATCGAGATTGTTTATGACAATATCTATAATTATAATATATTATGATTAATTTAATAAGAAACTATAAATATTTACCCTCTATTTAATTCATGAAAATGGTTTTCCCATAATTTCCCTTTCTTTGTTTTCTACAATGTGTAAAAAAATATTTTTTTAATAAAAATCATCATTTCATATGAAAATGATTTTTCTTCTAAACCCATGTTCTATAAAGAATCATTCAAAAATTATTTTCAAATTATTCAAATGATTTATAAAAATGTTTTTACCCAGTCATGATTTTTTTCATAAAATTAAAAGAATCAAAATTTTCTTTCCAAAAAAATCATTTTTTCTTTTAAAAAAATGTAAAAGGAAAACTGGTTTTTTAAGTGCATGGAATGAATTGTATTTTCCACTCTTATGACAAGTTTATGATCTCATTATTTCCCTTATAATTGGTCAAATATATTTTAATAGAAAATAATTTCCTTAAAATTTTTTGATTTTTTTATTTTATTAAAATTATTTCAAATTGAAAAGGATTTTACAAAAAGAATGTGTTTTAAAAACATTTCGTCAAAATTGAATGAAAATTTTACTCAAAAAATGTTTTGAATGTTTTTTAAGATTTTGTTATAAATTTTCATTTTTATTTTCATATAAAATAATGTAAAAAAATGTTTTATTTTTTTAAAAGATATTTTCAAAGAAAATTTATCTTACTTAAGAAATGTTCTAACTAATTTATCTTTCAGCATCATTTTCAGAACAAAATGGAACTGTTTTTTGTATCTTATGATTTAAAAAGGATATAAGACAAGGATATGATTCTTATTCTATATATGAATGATTTATGATGATACGATATATGTGAAACCAATTTCCATTCCACTGGTTGTATAATGAAAAAGGATTGTGAATCATGTATCATTTTACTTGGATTAGTTTATGATTAAATGTTGAAATGATTGTGAAAATAGTGTCTTTTCTATAGGTCATTATATAATGAAATGTTTATGGAGCCCATTTATTTTTTTTGGATTATTATATCATTAATTATTTATTATATCGGGGCTCAAATATGTATGATTTTCAATATGATATCAGTGTGAACTATATCTACCTCTAATGAATTGGGCAATGATTATTATCTCATGCGATAGAGTGGAATATAATTTAGAGTGAACGCAGTTCAATAATGGAAATTTTCCACTACAATGGTATTGTGAGTCAACCTTGACTACAATTATAGTTTGGGGAATGAACTGATTCAACTATGATAACCATGGAAGAAAGACTTGACAACAATGGAAATACTTTTTATGCTTATATATATTCCACAATCCCTTGTCCTAAGCCAATGTAATGCTCTCATGGGTCATTTCTTTTATTTATATATGATTCATGTATTATAAACTATAAATCGTTATGCCATTACAGAAGATTCTAATCTATGATATGCATGGTATGGTTTCCATATGTTATGCTCATATTATCATACCCTTATGTTAATTTTTCGCTTATATAAATCACCTATTTACCATTACTGAGCATATGAGATCAACCATTATTTTTGTATTTTCCCCAAGGTATGAAGAAATAATTATGTATGGCATGCTTGTGAAGATTAATAAAGGGAAAGATATTTGTGGCTGACAATGAATATATTTCACCAATTTAAGAAAACAAGTTTCCCATTTTTCAAAGGCACTAAAATATTATAGTCCTTGGTCAAGTGTTCAATTAATGTAATAAATATTCATAAAAAATATGTAATATCCCTATATAAGAAGCATGTGTCTCTATTTTTTGTATTAGGGGAATGGTTTAGTTAACCGTTAGAAAATTTGGTGAGAAATATTTAGTGATCCTTATAGATATTTATAAATATATGTTTAGGGATGTCTCTATGGTTTAGTCTAAGGATGAGTCAATGTTTTGTAAAATGTCCAATAATTTTGGTAAAGGACATAGATAGCGGTTTCTAAGTAATTAAATTATAGGATATATAATATAATTATATGTTTATCTAGCATATAGGTATAAAGGGTTAATAAATATGAAAAGTGTGAGTTGAGTATGACTCTATCTCCTCCTAGAGCAAGAAAATTGGCCTTGTTTCGCACATGGTTTGACAGTCCTAGGAGATTTTCTTTTGAAATTCACAAACTCTCTACAAACCATTATAAATGATTTAAAAATATAGTGAATATGAATGAAAAACAATTAACCTAAATTGGCATATATTAAAAATATTTTTTTAATATTTAGATATCATATAAGTGATTTTCATGATTACGTGGTTTCTCACTGTGAATATTATTAATCATACTATGACTTTTAGATTTATTCAATGGATGGAACCAGAAATAATCATATCAAAACTAAATCAAAAATAAGATTTGATGACTATGAGAAATCAAATTTTATAATGACTAGAGAGAGATATCTTGTGATTATTCATAATCATTTATCATGATATATGTCAAACAATGTAATATTTGGTGAGATTCTTAATGTATCAAATTAGGGGATGATAAAAATTTATGAAATTTTGTGTTGTAATGAAGATATAGAAAAGATGCTTTATCTTCCAACATCTCAATAAGTAGGGAATAATAACCTATAAGAACATCTCAAATGGATGGTATGATGTTATTTGGGTATAAAATAAGGCCACAAAGTGATAACATATCTAGGAGATTAATGTCTTAGGTATGGGGGAAAAGCCCATTTTCGAACTCAGATCCAGGATAGAAGAATTAACTTCAAGAACATCACGGGACCTATTACATTGTTGTGTAATAATTGAAGTATTTATGTATTATGATTCATGGATTATGTTGTATTAGTATTTTCTCTATGGTATTTTGACTCTCAAAATCATGAATCATCTATATATTTGGTTATTTTTTATACTTATATGTATCAATTGAATAATAACATAAGAGTTATGGATTCTGTTAAGAGATTATGTGTTTGAGATTTATCATAAGTTAAAAGTCACAAACACCCCTACTGAGGTTTTACATGATGATATTTTTTCTTGATTAAGGCTATTTTTATAGACATTTATTAAAATTCAACCCTTTTAATATGATGTGAAATGCCATTTTATATAAATATAACTAATTTTATTGGTAATAATATGGTTTTATCTTGTCATTTATATAAAGGTAATTATAGATTACTTCAATTTCAAAATTGTTTTGTTAATATTGTTTTGGAAAAATAATGACCTGTAAGAAGAGTGAAAACTTATTTCATTTTCAAGGGATAAGGGGCTTGAACCCAAAAATAAATGGACACATGGGTATAACTTATACCACTCTACTATATAAATGATTAATTATTATGGTATAACATATAGAGAGATATTATTGAGTACCAATCTTAATGCATTAAAAGTTAGCAAGTCAGGGATAATAGATAACATTATAAATGGTTGTAACAAGAGTTGTCTATACCAGAAAGGAAATGGGAAGATATCACTATGATTTTTATAATTATACAATCCAAAATATCTATTGTTAATAATTCAAAGCTTGGTTTTAGTCAACCATTGTATGAATTCTTCATTGTTCATATTTATCTAAGAACATTCCTCTTATGATATGTTATATGATATTTACATTATAGAGCTAGTAATGTTGTATATAGTAACACATTAAATCGTATCCAATTGGGATCTGATGTTTACCTTGATGTTTTAGTTAAGGATTCAATAATATCTGGATATAGATTTGAGTTTCAGAATTTTCATATATTGATACATATTTTATAATTTCTCAAATGAGGTTAGGATCACACCTTCCTCTAGTTCAGTTTTTTAACAATAATTAAATTTACTTGAGCATTTAAATGGTAGTTGATAATTCCATTTATGTGTACTAGAAGTAAGTTTAAAAAAACAATAGGTACATGATCTATATTATGAGATAGAAGATGATATTGTAGTTATTCAAAAACATATAAGGACTGAACAATTTTAATATAAATGCTATAATGACAATCATCAATGAAATATTGAATATAAAGTTGAAGAGAAAGAATTTGTACAAATTTCAACATGGATGAATGTAGGGAAAAAAATCCCTTAATATATATGTGTCCTAATTAAATAAATGATTGTATTAAACATGTTTCATGTCATTTGGTTCTTCCACCAAACCTCTCTTAAGATCATGATATATTCCATGTATCAGTATTGAGAATTAAAAAACATATCAATAAAATAAAAAATAACTCAGAGTTTATACCACTCGATCATGGTATCTCTTATATGGATCAACATCTAGAGATTTTTGGTTGAAAAAATAAAGCTCTATAAAACAAGACCACTCACTTTATCAATGTTTTTTTTGTAAAAACTTCAATATAAAAAACCATGTAAAAAATATGGACTTTTTGAGGAAGTAGTATCCTCTTATTTTGTATCAAAGTGATGTATTTTAAGGAAACATTGATTTTTATGGGGGGGTATAAAATATAAAATTGAGTTTTTTTGAATTTATTTTTTATAATTAATTATATTTCTTATATAGATTGTGTTACATTGTAAAATGTTGTTTTTCGATAATGTGCATGAAACACGACACTAAGATTCTGCAATTCATATTATTATTATATAGTCATTATGTAGGTGGGTTAGATAGTTTTATATTCTTTATGATACATACATACAACATTATTACTCAATAAAAATTTATTTATAAATACAGAGTTAATAATAAATGAATTTCTACAAAAGTGATAATATTAATAAAAAATCGGTTCTATTCAAAAAAAAATATTTATATTGTTAAAAAATATTATAATGCTTTTAGAAAATTTAATTGATAAAATTAACATCATTTTTAAAAAAAAAATATTGATATTAACTGATGGTAGGATTTTTGGATTTTTAAGAAAATATTGATTTTTCAAAAAATATTAATAAATTGATTTTTATAAAATATCATTTCATTTAAATTAATTAACAATAATAAATTCCCAATTATTTTTTAAATTAAAAAACATTATTATTAATTTATATTTAATCCACTTTAGTAATTTTTAATAAACCTTATATTGGATTATATATATGATTATTTTTTTGATAATTTTTTTTAAACTATTTAAAAGTTAATGATGTTTCTCAAATTTAATAAATTAAAATAATACCAAAAAATAATAATTTATTAAATTAAATTTAGAGATTTTATATAAATAAATTTTAATTTATACTCATAAAAGTTTTACTAATAGAGATAAAATTAATATAAAAGCATTTTGTGATAAAAAATACACATCTCGAAAATCAGCTTTATTGTCACGTCAGTCAGTTTTGATTTAAATTTTAATTTGGAAACTTTTTGAAAAATTATTTGAAAAAATAAGCATATTATATGTATTTATCATGAAATAATTATCTTATAGAGATTTTTTATTTGTTTTGAAATGTTTCGTTTATTAATGAATAGTGAAAAATACTAAATTTTAATTTAAAACTGCATTTTCTTTTAAAATATTGATTAATATAAATTTTATTTTTTATTAAATTTATATAAATATTAGTTTATTTATACATAAAATAATAAAATTTAGTTAATTATAATCAATTTTATATTGAAATTTGATATAAAGTCCTTGTTATCTTTTAAAAATTTTCACATTAAAACCCCTCTTTCTCATCACATCTGTTGGATTAAATTTACAATAAAACATTCCACTTCTATGAAAGGTATTTGAAAAAAGGATTCCATATTTTTATTCATCGTGATTTATATTATCTAATATGTTCCCCTTATATTTTATCAAATGAATAGTAAAAAATAATAAAAATTATTTTCTTGTAGTTGTAGTAAAAATGGGTTTATCCCTAAGGTGTTAAATTAGAAAAATAATGGTTAAAACAAATTCCACCACAAATTTGGTGGCCATATAAGAAAATATATATTATCGGATATTTAATGGAACATTATTGGGACCTTGTACCATGAAAAATATTTATGGGTGATATTCTTTCATTCAAAATATTACATGTGTTCCACTCAACTCGCTTATAAAAGGCCACCCATTCTCATATCCACTTCACAACATCAACTTGTTTTTGTTATAAAAAACTAGATAAAACCCTTAAAAATATCTCTCCTATCATTCATGGTCTGTTTTTTATTTAAATCCATCCAATAATGGATTTGGTGAAAACCTAAGGTGGATATATGATGAGTAGATATCCTTCATCAATTGGTGTTTTGTATTTTTTAATTTTCACATACATCAATTATTATTATACCATATTTATATAAAAACCAAATTATAAACATATATTTATACGATTTTATTTTAAGGTTATGACCTATAACAATCTATACATCCATGAAAGTTGTTACAAAATCATTAATTGTGTCTATAATGGATTACCTACCTGTGAACAAATTTCATTCATTTTTCCATTACAACATATCAAGGATATAAATAATTATGTATTTATTAATTTTACATGATATTTATGATATTATAATAATAATTTATTTATTATATCACACATTATTCCATACTCTCTATTTCTTAGGAATATGATAAGATCGCTCAAGTGTTTAGTAGATAACTGCCTTGCGAAGCGATGTGATTCGTTCAAGATTTACCTGAAGGTAATAAGTATGATTTTAATGTTAATATGTAGTATATATGACCTAAAAATAATTATGTTATAAAATTATATCATTTTTATTTATTTCATTCAATCTAAAAAATGAAATGTAAACATTTTTCATGTGTATATACGACCAACTATCTCCATAAATGGTGTATTACATTTTCTATCACTATATTTTATGGGTTTCTATAATTACATATATATTGATTATATATTATATTTTTGTAATATATAATATTTTAGATATCAGTAAATCATGATCAATGTTAGAGGACAAAAACTAACAAATCAAAACATACAATAACAACAAAGTGGTTATTACCTGAAACATAACATTGACATGGAATTGTTAAAAAATGGATACTAAAAGATCATAGGAAATTGATTTATTTCACAATAATTTTAAATATGGTTCTTTAATAAATGTAAAATAAAATTATATTTATTATACCTACTGTGTTAACATGTAAAACGTAATTCAAAAATTATGGGATATGATTTCTAGACTCTCTTTCCTTTTATAAGATGTATGAAAATTCCCCACTCATTTAGGTTTTGCGGTATATACACTATAGATTTGAAAATTTATATCATGAATCTATTCCTTTTCATGATATTGAATATTTTATTAAATTTTATGGTTTATTGGGTCATATGATTGAAAATATCACTAATGATGTAAGAGATTTTCATCTCACTATTCTTTTTCTATGAGATATATGTTATATTAACCATGTGTTTCTTTTATGTGGTGTATATATTGACCATGAATTTATTTATTTATTAATAACATTAAATTTATTAGGATTTCAAGATTTAGGATATTATTTTTATGATATTTATATATCAAAATTGTTAAAAGTGGTAAGGGAATTTTTCTCGATTTTTCTTCCCCAAGACATGTGTATATGTTATGAACATATATTATTTTAAGAGGATTATATACAGACACATTCCAATTTAATAGCATTTATTATTTTATCATCATAATATTTTAATATTTATTTAATTATATTCCTTCATAGAGTTTAGATGTTAATGTTAATAAAGAAGAAATATTTTATATTACCATATCCTCCTTTATCAATATTGTTTATGATTAGGTATTTGAAAATAAAATATTATGATTTATATCTCAATAAACTCATGAATATTATTATCCTATAGTTATTTCATGATAATAAATTCTTTCTCTTCATTTTAGCCTCTTTATGTACTTTAAAGTTCAAAGAGAATGTTTTTAATGGAAATAATTTATTTGGATGATAACCCTTTTGCTCATAAGCTATTTTTTCAACAAATGTTTTCAAAATTAATTTTAATATTATTAAAATGATTTATCAAAGAAAATATAATTTTATTTACATTTTACAATATGTTTTTAATGTAATATTTTGGTCTTTTTCCAAATAATGATCATTTAGATTTTACCAAAAATATGAAAATTTATTTATTTTTGACATGCACATCAGGAATATTATTTACCATTTTCATGACTAATCAACAATTTAAAGCATCCCATATGTGGTGTAATTTTTCTTTTCAATGATAATTGTTTCCTAAATATTTATAGAATTTTATTTTCATTTAATAAAAATTATTTCTATCTGAAGTGTGATTGAAATTTTAATATTTTTAAAAAAGGTTTTTTAAGAGGAATGGATATTTTCCTCAGGAAATGTTTTAAATGGGTTTTGCAGAATAGTTATATGTTATACATTTTCTTTTCAATTAAAATTATATCCAAAATGTTTTTTCATATAAAATGTTATTTTAAGTGAAATTTTATTTTCCTCAAGAAACATTCAAAGTGATTTATCATTAAAAAAAGTTCCATCTCAAATTACATCCATTATTAAAAAAATGTGATTTAATAGGGATATGAACCAATGATTTCATTCTAATTATTTTTATAATTATTTTATTATAAAAAAATGATTATGATACTGATTTCTCTTCAATGGGTTATTCGATGAAAATAGCCAATCAAAACATTAATTATTCAATGGGGTTTTTATGCTGAAATAATACAAAGATTATGATTCATGTCTATTTTCTATAGGTTATAATATGTTGAAATTTTTTGGGTACCCATTTCTTTTAATCATTTCTAATATGATGACTTTTTTATTATAATGTGTTAAAAAACTTATCATTATCAATATTTTATGGGTGAGACCTATACCTCCCTCAAATTCATTGGGTATAGATTTATATCTCCTTAGAAATATAGGATTGGAATGTGGTGTTAACTTGGATAATTAAGGTACATTTTCTACTATGATGGCCTTGGCAGTAAATCGTGACTCTTATGGTGGTTTGGTGGGTGAATCCATTCCACTATGATATCCTAGGATGTAAACCATGTCTACTATGGAAATTATTTTCTATACTTATTTATATACAACAATAACATATCTTATACTAATGTAATGATCTCATAGATCATTCTATTTTATATCCATATGATCTATATCTTTTGAACATCCAATATATATTCTCTGACTCAAGATTCTAACATTTTATATGAATAGAATGGGTTTAATATGTTATTCTCATGTTATCATACCCTTGTGTTCATGTTATCCTTACATAACTCGCTTATTTACCCTTACTGAGAATTTAAGGTCACTATTTTTAATATTTAATTTCCCCATGTTATTAAGAACGTTTTATTAGGTTATGTTTGTGAAGAGTAATAAAAAGGAAGATCATTTTAGGGGAAATTTAATACCTTTAAACAAATTAAGAATATTGTATTCAAATATTCCCAAAGAACTAAAATATTATAGTCTTTTGGCATGTGTTCATTTAATGTAATTAATATTCATCTAAAAAGATTTAATATCCATTTATGATAATGATTTTTTGTTGTAATATACACAAGGTTCAACATTCCATTAATTCCAAATCTTATAAGCATTTTCAAATTAATTTTTTTTATGAATACATTATCACTATCATTGAATGGCATAACTCACTAATAATTTTCATAATAAATCTCTTATTGAATCTTTGATAATCTTATGTGGTGATGAATGGATCTAAAATTACATTATATTTTCTATCCTAGCAAAATTCATAATTGTATTACTTCTCTAAATTCATCATAGAATATTATAATTATTCAGTTCTTTCCATAAATAGATTTATGAGAATACATATGAATACTTTAGTGAAAGATATTATTATTAGAAAATATAAATATTTGAATGTATTTATCCTCACCACCACAAAAATAAATAAATCATTATCTTAAAATATCCTCTTGGGTTTGAATGTTTATCATATATTGAACATTTTTCTAAGGATAATTGGGAACACAATAACATAACACTATATCCAAGATTGATGATAACCACTATAAAACATCAATGTAAACCCAATATCTCAATAAGATATAATATTATGTGGTAATCCATGTAACCTTACCCCATACATAATGTATTTCCAATAAATATGATCATAATATAATTATTCATTGATAGTAATGAAATATAATGACTTTGTAAGGCCACCACCTACAATCCAAATAACATTATTCCCTATAGATGTGATGGGGAGTTTTTTGGTGATATCCATGGTGACCATTTCCCATTCCTATAGATGTGGGGTTAATGGGTATAAGATGATCTTATACTTATTCTGCTCTACCCTAACATGATAGAATAACTTGAACTGAGAGAATAATATAGAGTTCCCTATTTTTGTTATCCCATAAAAAATTATACTTAAGGAATATAAAGATATTTATATATTTAAGAGGAATAAATAATGATGAGAAATGTGTTTTATCCACCTAGGCCATCTATATTTTCCTATGAATGTTTCATATAATCTATTCCTTAAAAGTATCATGACATGAAATCCATTGTCGAACATATGAAACTTTATCACCTTTTTTTAAACTCTACATCTTCCATATATACCTCCTTATTTTTTATATGGATAAATATGTAAAAAATTGATTTTTCTAGATAATATGTATCCCCTTCATTCATGATTTACAGTTCCTAAAATTTCATATCAATAAATAATGGATCATCTATGTTACTCATCATAGGTAAGAAAGCCAAATAATTTTGACATAAGGAATTATCCAACTTGTTTTCTTTCCCTGGGTGTAAGATTATTGAGCCCTCAAAAACCATAATAAACTCTAATGAACATATCAATATATTATTCATTTATTTTTTAGATAAAATTAACATTAATAATTTATTATGACTATATATTTCAAAAATTTATCTATAATTAATATACCTCTATACATTTAATTAAACCATTACCACTTTTATATTCAAGAAATGGGTCAGGTAATTCATGTCATGAACATTTTATTGACGAGAGGAATGATCCATAACAATGATATTCTATATTAGAACACATAACATCCCTTGGTAGATGAATAACTATAAATCACAAACCCTTATCGTCTATAATGAAGTTTAAGGATGGGTGAACTGTCCAACCTTCTCTCCATATCCATACATTTTATTTACATTCATTAGTCAAATGAATGTTGAAACCCTTCTATGTATACATACATACCATATTCAATATACTTGTGAAATTATTTAATAATAATTGATAATGTCAACATAAAAAATCTATGTATCTTAGTCACATTGGATTTAATGTTCTAATGTTCAATGACTTATGTCTAAAAAATATCAACTAATATACACTCTACGATAATTAGATTCACTAATTATGATAATTTCTATTAAAAAAAATCTCACATGGATTTATATATATATTATCCTTCCTCAGGGTATTAAATGAAATCATTATTTGATATTCATGTTTTCCCTACTCCTAGAGTACAAATTAATATCTTTTATAATGAATACCTGAAAAATAACAAAGTGTTATCTGGATAATTTATTAATTAAATCAATGATCAGAATACTAGAAATACAATATCTAACTGGTATAACTATAAATTCACATTGTCCATATTTCATGTAAAATGAAATATTTTGTATTTAATCATTAGTTACCCACATGTTATAATATCTATAATGAATCTAAATCATTGTGAAGTATTGAAATCCTCATAATTTATAAAACAATTTAATTGTGAAAAGCTATTACTTAATATTGATCTTGATCATGTTATGATCAAAAAATTAATACAAAGTTTTGTTGTTCCACTGTTATTCTTAAACAAAATAATGGGATAACCCATAGTGATACACTTCGATAAATAGAAACTTTATCATGATTTACTAAGAGTTTTTGCTTTAACTCTTGCAACTCAATTGAGTCCATTCTCTTTGGATTCATTGTGAAATGTATAGAACCTCGTATTCATTATATTAAATACCCAGCTTCACAAATCATTAAAATACATGAATATTTTTACAAAAATAAATAATCAAACTTATGTGAAATAGGTATGTTGTTGATTCTATTTTTCTACTCAAACATTTGTGACAGATACCCCTTATAAATATGAATCTCATCCCATAACATTGAAGTGATTTTTATTATATGCTCGTAATAAACCTGTCACTAATAAATGATCATAAGTTCCCTCATAATATAAAATCTATCACCACTTACTTTGAAAATGATATGAGATATTTATATAGATATCTAATATAGGAAAATGATTTTATCAATAAAATATAGAATAACATGTTTTTTTGGAGAATATTTCAGAAAACATAAATCATATAGTTTCATAGTCTTGAGAAGAAATCCTAATAACCACATAAGATTCCATTTTTAATTCATAATATAATTTATGAGGTGTTAATATGATTCAATTTCCAAATTAGTTATATATAATTTCCTTGAGAAAATATCATTCCCTGAGTTTATGGTAACAATAAATCTCACCACATCATTATATTAAACCTCATTGACAATAGTGATCAAATGATATTTATCATTATCTCTTAGATTAAAATTTTTCTTCAGTTAGTTTTCATTTTTAACTCTCATATTCATGAACTAGTTTCAATAATTCCTATATTCTATGAATGTCAAACACTAGAGTGTGTGTTTCAATTTAGGTAAAGAATTTACTCTATTGGAATCATCTTGTAAATATTTCACATCACGCTTTCATTATATTTTTCAGTGACCTACCTTTCCACAAATAAATTATTTACTAGTCCCTTTAGACAATTTATAGTATGTTTTTTTCCACACTACGAGTATAATTGAATACTCAACATCTTCCCTATATTGTTTTTATTATAAAAATATACTTTAAATTACATCTTTCATTTCTTAACATAACTATGATATTAATCGATAACATCAATATATATTTATACCCTATGAAAAAATTAAACTATTTATTCAATGATGTTGAATAATCATGTCGCTAAGCCCCTTAAAATACATTTTATGGCACCAAAGAATCGATCAATATTTCATTCAATTGGTATGATAATAAGAGAATAATACCACAATAATTCGATACAATATTACTCTTAATTACAAATGTATTCATCATCACACTACTTTAGTTGAAGAAATTACATTTCCATTATAATTTAAATAATATCAGGAATTTAATTATTGGAAAATAACATCCAAAACAAATCCCACTATATGGATTTAATTTCATATTTTATTCTCTTATTTTATTGGTAAGATTCCACCATTGATCTCATCACCTTACAAACATTAAACAACTAAAATAACTATTTCTCACATCAAGTATTAGTGATTGGAAAATAATTTTTTTTTTGGTTAGGATCCATTACATATAAATTATTGGATTTATAGACCCACTAAAATAATTATGATGTTTCGCAAGAAGGAATAAACAGTACATTATTCCAATAACTCAGTCATTTGATATCACAATACGATTCATATATAAATAATTTTTTGTTTTAATAGAATATGAATTTAAATACTAGAATCAATAATATTCAGTTTTGTATGAGGAAAATTACATCATTTTCTCATAGTCATTGATAACAATATTCCTCTTTGTTTCTTATATTTACTAAAAACAGAATGAATATTGGGATAAATAATAATCATTTGGGGGATGTTATAAGATCATGAAAAAAATGAGGATATTTAGATAATGATAAATTCAATTTAATCAATGAAACCATAGATTAATCCATGTTCATACAAGATCATTACATTTTCTAAACCATCATAATGGATCATAAGGTAAATTTTAATTTACCGAAAATTATCCACAATAATTTATAACAAGTTAAAAATACTTAGGCCGACTCATTATGTATTTGAAATGATAGAATAAATTCCAAATCATCCACTTTCCATGATGTTTCCCCTATACGAATATGTTCCAAAGCCACATGAGCTTTCTAGTTTTTGGGAAAATATATTGATTTATAAAAAACCAGATAATGAATAAATTACATAAGATTCAGGATTTAATGCTATAAATGGTATTATCCTAAAGGTTTAAAACTATATTCTCTAACCATAATTAGTAAAGAAATAACTAATGCATACTCTAGTACCATCTGATGTGATGGAAACAATAAATATATATATTACATCATCTTAGATAAATATTTATTAAACCTCATATTGATACATCCCCTAGAATGATGAAGTTTCCTTAACATTGAATACTGGATTCACAATCATCTCATTTCATGTAATGTCTTCAATATTTACTTTATAGTTCATCAAAACAATTCCACTTTATTGTCATACCGTACATAAACCATTCATGAATATCCAATAAATAAAAACATAAGAAAGGGTACCACATAATTTATATAAGGGTACGAATGAGAACTATTATTCAATGATAATATGTAATGATATAATAGAATATCTATATGATAATATGACTTTAATAATTGAAAATTATACCCAAAAATTCATAGATTATAATCACGACATAAGGATTTGGTCGATCATAATACATGATTTATAGAAGAATAAATGATCCTGCTGCATGAGATTATATAATAAAATTGTCATTTCATAGAGAATGGAATAAAAATTGTGATATAATCATAATCAAATAAATCATATGTCATGAATACCCACTATGACAATATTCACATGATAGGCTTGGGAAAATAACCCATGCACCTACTTCCAGCTTAGGATAAATTGTAGTGTAACATGTTTTGGGATTGGTATAACAACTCATGTAACCATTTATCTCAAAAAATATGAATAATTACCTAATTAATTTATGGTTTAAAATAAACCTGCACTATATAATCATAACTTATTCATAAATATATCATAAGATCATGAAATGTTTTATTATTTTGTCAGAAAATAACCTATGGAAATTAAAATGAGTTTCACCAATAGTTCAAAATCATAATAATAAATTATAATGATAAAAAAATATGTTATAATTGTATCATATACCTATTAAATCATATGTTACATAAATAGTTATTGTTAAAAAGAAAATACCATTATAAGATCATTGGACCAATTCATGAAAAAATACTCATCTCATTCTGAAATATCATTTTTTAAATATAAAATATTCCAGTATATTAAGAAAAATATTTTCATTATAAAGAAAAATAGAAAATATTAATTGAATATCCACATAAAATAGTATTCATAATTGTTGTAAAATCCATTTAACCAATAAACATTAAAATAATGACTTCTTTATATATTTTTTGTAAGATGTTCCCTGTTCAAAAAATGGAATGATGATTCCATCTAAGTAATATTATAGAAATTAAAAATTATTTACAAATAAAATTAATAAATAATTTAATAACAATAAAAAAATTAAAGAATACATCTTAAATAATATATGGACATTCATGAAAACTATTCCAAAGTGAATTGAAAAACAATGTCAGTTTTCCATTAAAATCATTTGTTTTTTGAATTTTAAGAACATATAGAGTGTAAAATGAAAGGAAGCCATGTAATATAACTATTTAATATATTAGAATGAATGAAACTATTTTTTAGGAGATACATCATATAATTTCACCATCAGATATTCATGCATGATCAATTCTGGTAAAAAATGTGATTATAATTGTAAACCACTACTTTGTGTTTGAATTGCTTTATAATAACATTAAAACTATAGTATAATAAATTTAAATATATTTTTTTTTCCAGAATGATATTTAAAATTACAGTACCATAATTTTTTTATATAAAATATATTACAACATGTTCACTAATTATTGTTTATCATCATCATCAGGTATGTTGTTTACTGCATCATCTTTCATGTAGAATTCGATTCAAAAGTTGGGTTCCTCGTTTCATGATCAAGGATTTATCATATAAAAAATTTATAAAATGATATAATTATAATATATATTAATTATACAATAATATTGAGCATTCCATAAAAATATTAAGTTGAAAAATAGAATCCACCATTTATGGAGATAGTAGTGCATACATATACATAAACACAATTTTCAATTTTATTAAAAAGAAGTTTGAGAATATAGAAATTATTTTTTCATTAAAATATATTTATCAATTGAGAAATAGTATATATATATATATTAATAACATCATTATAACCATCAATGAGAGGTGGTGAGGGAAATTAAATCATATTGATACGTGAATGTGCTAATCCACAAGTACACATGTGCAATATATTTATTTACAATTAAATTGAAATTATGTGGAAATAGATTAAAAATAATATCAATAACATATATGTATATTTATTTTAAAATATTAGTTTATTTATGGTGGATACAACACATTTATAGGATATGGAAGAAAAAATAATCCTTGAAGAAATCCTATAAGACGACTACCTTTTCTATCAAAGGCCACCCTTAGATTAAATAATAATAGTTATTATGATGTGGTTAAGGTAATACATATAGTTCAATAAAGAAGGAAAGAATCTATCTATGTTTTGGGTTAGGTATTGGCTAATATATAGGGCTAAGATATTATGAATAATAGAGGAGAATATATGTCCCAAAAGTGAGTGGTGGGGAACACATTGAATTATTTAAAATATTTAAATAATATAAAGTTATTTGTTTGATGAATTTGAATAGAATAGAAAATACTTTGATTTTTATGATAATATAGGATTTTATAATATTAATCCTATAATAATTATAAATGTTTATGTTTAATTACTACCCTTATCTAATAATTTAAACATCTTTGTTAAGAAGTTTTAATCCAAATCATGGTAACAATTTTATTTTGTTTTCCAAATTTAATAAGGAGAAATATTAATGTTTTATCAATAAAAATTGTGAAAATCAGGATTCCAGATATTTAATCAATTTTATCGAATTCATTTTGTCTATATTTCATAAATTAATAAAAAATAAGAGTTTTATATTTAAAGCATACTATTTTTTTATAAAAATTAATTTTAAGCCTAAAAGTGGATATTATTTAATCCAATTAATAGTAAACAGTATTACATGAATGTTAAAATATATTATCAAATATTAAAAAACTATATTTTATTAAAATTATTAATAAAAATTAATTAATTTATTATATTCTTTTAGAAACAGATTTTTCAATTAAAAATTAGTTTTCTATAAGATAATTACTTTCAAATAAAAATATTTATAAACTTATATCTAGCCATTATATAACAAATATATGAAATATTATTCATAAATTATATAAAAATGATTTAAATCAATTTTTTATTCTAGTAAATATATTTTCATAAAATAATTCATAACACCATAAAAAAATATATTCTTTGTAAAAACATGTCTTTTAATTAGAAAATGATTTTTTAATGTAATGATTGTTTATATGGAATTAATAAATTGTCTTAAATTAATGAAAAAATTAAATATATATTTCATAATGTTGTTAATCCTAATACTTCTCACAAATTCAGTAGATTTTCTTGAAGGGAATAATAAATCATGGTTCATTTTAGATTGAATTTACACATTGAAAAAATTATCGGAATATAAAATGAGCATTAGTTATTATGGAATTATTTCATTATGGATCTATTATCCACACATGGGTTTCATCCCTTCATGATGGAACAACTTATTATTGGATATATTCTCTATTACTCCTCTCATAAGTGATATGTTGTTTGTTACATTTTAATGTTTGTTTTTCTAAGATTCATGAGGGCTTAGACTCTCCTTTTTTACTCCACTTCTACCTTATATAAATTATATTATTAGTTTTTTCATAACCATCTTGTTATTATCCTATATATCCCTCATAGTTTAGTGGTATTAACTCAATTTCAACTTCAATAAATGGACTTTAATGGTATTGATCTAGTTTTCTCTTCTGTCTATATTGGTGTTCTTCTAGTAAAAAGTAGTGATCAACAGCTCCATGGATCCATCGTTGACCTGGTGCTTTAGAAACCACAAAAATTCAATTAGTGGAGAAAGGGTGATAGTTCTCAGGGTGGGGAATTGATCTTGTTATGGTTACAATGAGGGTGCTTATCCATAATTTTTTTTTTATTTTTTTGATCTTATGATTGTTCCATGGATTGTGTTTTCTACTACAATTGGGGTATTTTAATGAGGTTGCTTGGTTGTGATCCTCATCGTGGAATTGTGATGGGGTTTTCTCTTAGTTGTAGTTATGGTATGTATTCTTGTGCATTTATTTTTTATTTTTCTTGAGGGGATTAATTTCTCTTGTAATAGAAATAAAAATGATACTATAGTGATGATGATGTTGTGGTTTTATTGATTTTTCAATGGATTTCAAGTTATGTTATTTCTTTGTTATGTTTCATGATGAAGGAATGTTCTTGATGTGGTATTTGGTTTTGTGTTAAGGATGGTGTTTTTGATTTCGCGATGGTCTTTTATTCAAATGGGGATGTGTTTGAATATATGGTAACATGGGATATTTTTTTGGTGATAGGCAGAAATATACAAGGATGGAATCTCGATGATGAGATGTTTTTGGCGATGAGAATCTATAAAAACAATTATTAATTTGTCCTTTTCTGGTCAATAGGTTTTACAAGTTCCCACCTCACCCTATCAATGTGAGATTTCTGAAAATTACAAAAATATTAGTTTGGAAGATTGAAATTATTTCAAATTCATCAAATTTTATTTCTATTTAATACATTATAAATATTTGGGTGTTACATTTTGACTATTATCTCATTAGTTGATCAACTCATTAACCATTTTGGCATTTATTATACTAATGAGTTTTCCACACAGTTATAATTCCTTATAATAAAAAATGAATACTAACTCATTAAAAAAATTAGTCATTTGATTGGTTATAAAGAAAACAATTTATCAAATTTAATTTATTTAAGTGGGAGAAATTTTCATTAAAATAAATATTCAAATGAAATGTAACCCATTTTGACAATAAAATTAATTTTTACGCATATAAAATAATTTAATCAAATTCATTTACATGAATAAACCTTGTACAGAAGATAATATATTTTATTAAATATATTTTATATACATTTCATTAAAATTATTAAAAAATCTAAATAATTCTATTTTTAAAGTTAAAATTCTTTGAAAAAAATAGAAACATTTTTCTAAAAAAATTCTCCCTTTATCATAAAATTCATTTATCTTACTTTCAAATAAATTAATAATTAATTTATTAGTTAATTTTAAAATTTAATCATTCAATAAAAATATATTTCATAAAAAACCTTGTTTATTCATGTCTAAGACATATAGTATATATATATATATATATTAACAAAACACATTTATAAAAAAATTATTAAACATTAAATGATGCAGATTTTACCATTTAAAATTTAGTAACTTTATCCCAGGAGTTAATCATTAATTTTTCATTAATGTATAATTATACACATATTTCTTTTTATTTTGTTTCCCTATTTATTCCTAATAATTCAATTACTAGCCTATAATTTTAAAATTTAATAATAATCCTTCAACAATATATCATGGTTAATTTAGGATGAGTGTTTCGTGAAATTCAAGCTATCAAACCCGATGAATTTATTTTTTAAAAATAAAATATTTACGTGTTATAATTTTTCCATTATTTTAATATCAACATAAAAGTTATATCAAACCAATTAATAAAACTAAGGATACTTATTCCTCCTGAAATATTTTGATTATCACATAGAATCCAAAATGTATAATTCATCGGGAGAACCTTAACAAGGAAAATAATCTTGTTCCATATAAAATTATGTCTAGTATCCATGATTTAAATTATTTTTTACTCATGTGAAATACATTTATCTAATGCTAAAACCACAGAGTTTAGAGCAGCTGTTGAATCTAGAATATACTTCCACATAAGTGCCACAACGATGAATGTATAAACACGAGGGACTATTAGTGGAAGCACCCAACTATAAGAACACATCCTGATGAGATCCATAACATCAAATGAGATAATATATAAATATATTTATTAACTTAAAATAATTTCAAAATATAATTACCTTCATTCCTGTAAAAATCCATTGTAATAACATTCCTCCAACATTGAGGACTAGATCTCACCGATGATTTCCAGTACAATATTTTTTTGAATACTAAGCTTCCTAGATGTGCTTATGAATAAATCTAATTATATCTTCTTTTTATTATTATATCCTAATCCCAAATATATTATATTTTCTAACTACATCCATTCACATATTAGTCCTTCAGATATTTCTATATACGAATTTATAATGATATATATAAAATCTCTATAGAAGGATATTGTTGATGAAAAAATTTAATATAAAAAAGTATATATACCAAAAATAATTAATATAAATATATAACATTCCTTATATATGTTTTATACGGTTTCAATTTTATATCCATACTGACCATCTATCTAAGGCTCATATGTGGTTCCAAAGATGAAATCCATATTTAAATATTGTTAAAGAATTCTATAGAATATTGACGTAATACTCATACCCCGATTAGATTCAATTAAATTTGGTACCCCATGAATCCATAAAAATTATTTAATATATATTCTAGATGTTTTATCAAGATATAAATATACCATGATTGAAATATAATTTTCATACATTTTTAGTTGAGCGAGTGTAACCGAAATTTTATTAGGGACATTATATATTTTATATAGGCCAGTGAAAAAATCCATGGTTCTATTTACCATTTCAATTCGAGTATCGGTATTATTTGTAACAACCAATTATATATATATATATATATATATATATATATAATTTTTACACCCAAACATAAAATTAATTAAGATATATAGTCTTCTATATCCATTTTCATGTATTTTTTCCTCAAATATTCTTGTATATAACTATACAGCTTCTTACATCTAGTTTGAATAATGAATAATGAATTATGATATTCATATATTGTTATATCATCAAATGCAGTATTAAAATTGTATATAATATTTTCCTAAAATATATAACTATATGTTAATCATGTTGGATCTCTGTAAGTTCCTCCCATTCTTCTATTGTTCTGCAATATCTTTTTGCGACTCTTTAATTTTACCCTAGATGGATGTTGAACATTTATTTGAAAAAGATATGATATTTCTGTTTTCAAAATTATTTCATGATATGTTTTCAAAAAATAATTTTTTTATCTATATGAATCCACATAATGGAAAATCAATCATGTTCCTTCAAAACCATATAATCAGTAACCATATTCTCCTACCCATGGTGATAATGTATTGACCAATTATAGTCGTTAATAAAATATATCCACCATAATTGGAAAATATTCATCACTATATATGTGAATATATAATTTAACAATTTATGATCCATATACAATTTAATCATTTCTCCATATTGTTAATGACATCAAATTATCAAAAGAATATATTATTTTCTTAGTGCCAAATCATTCGTCATGTAATTTATCTAAGGAAATTTTAATTGGTGTGAGAAAAATTCTATCATGATATCATTATTAATTATGATTCATGTCATTCCATTATTTTATGAATCATTATATATCCTATAGCCTTCTATAATTCTGAGTTGCGTGGGAACAAATGAAATTAATAACATTTATTTTAGACCCTTAAAATATTTATCATGTTCATCTATTTAATGGAAATTAGATCCCTTCTAGTTTGACTAGGTTATTTGTTTTTATCATCTTGATAAACATAAAACATGGTTTAGATAATTTCAATTCATCCCATGAAAAATAAATAATTATTTACCATGTTTTTTCTGGAGTATTTGTAAATTACATCAGGTAATGTTCTACCCCTTACAACCAAATAATTTATAGGAATTATAGTGCTGTAGGGGTCCAGGTTTGATTTAAAGAGTTTTTTTTGTAAAAGGAGTACATGGTAATGATATTTATGCTAATTGGATTTCTTCATTATTTAGTTTAAGTCTTCTCTATATAGTGAGATTCTAAAACATTGAGTAGCTGGTTATAGCGTTATAGGGGATTGAAGAGGGAAATTCATTTGATTCCATTTTTTTCATTGATGTAGTATAGAGTTAGGATGTGGGGTATCCTTATATGTTATGTGGCATGGAGGTTTTGGTTATTACCTAGGGACTTGGAAGTGTAGTTTCAGATCCACTTCCAAAACCGGCATAGCTACAATAAGAAGTAGGGCTATGCTGTAGCCACTTCATAGCCAAAGGCTTCGGTGGTGTTGTCCTTCACACAACATTGTGTTATATTATTCTATATTTTCAGATATAAGGTGTAAATATTGATTTATTTTTAGTGATATAGTTGAGAATTATAGATTCAACATGGTCCCTCCCATTTTTTCTTATATTTTTTTATAAATACTAAAATGTGGTATTGTAGGGTGCATCGTGGTTTTGTATTTTACAGACAGGGTATGAACCCCCTAATCCCCTTGAATCCTTTAATTATCTTAAATATATTATCAATTATTTGGTGAATCATTTTCATTATAATGAGGAATTTGAAACATTAATCATTTTCTATCATTCCCATCCTTGGGGGATCGATGCTTAGCAGTTTTATGTATGTTACCATACCTTTTTATCTCAATGTTTCTCCCCTTTTTTAATTTAGAAGTGGTTTCTATCAAAGGGAACCTATTTTTTTTGATAAAAAAATTCCAGAATATGTTTTGGGGTATTTTTTGGTTTATCAAGGTATTATACTTTATCTAGGTACTTTGTGTGTGGTCTCCCTCTTATTCTATCATTATGTAGTAGTTTGGAAAAGATTCCATGAGTTAAGGGATCCTTTATTTTTCAATTAATTGTACTATGAATGAGGTTTTAATCTTTTTTTAACTTTGGGAGGACATAATAAATTATCCTAATATATATAATTAATTGTTTTAATTTAAATTGAAGTTTATGGGTATGAAATACATGTTTAACAACTCTTGATATTATTTGATATTGATATTTTACAATCATGATGAGTTTCTGAAAATAATGGACATTAGTGTATTTGTTTGTTCAATGGATGGTACATCTATGTAACCCATATTGTGTTGTTACTTTTTCACATAATTTTAAATTGGATTAGAACATAAAATCAACTAAGAATTTTGTTTCAAATGGAAATTCTACATTGTATGAGAATAACCTAAAATTTAGAGTGGAATTTTATGAGAATATAATTTTCATATATTAAATATGTTATATAATGAATTTATGTTTGTTTTTTATGTGTGGTGGTGGTTTATGGGAAATATTCACAAAGCTTTGGGGGTGGTATGTCACTTTTGTGATGAGGTGGGGTCTATTTTTGTAAAATTATTGTAATAATGTGGTCTCTAAGCATGTAGATGATGGGTTGTTGGGTTGTGATACATTATTCTTGATGACCGATTAATAATGTTTTTAAATGATAATGATTAAATAAAATAGAATGGGTTGAAATGGATAATGAATTATATAAATAATGTGGTCCTTGTGGTAAAATTTTGATGATTTTTAATGTGATATAAATGGGTTATAATAATGAAGTTGGTTGGTAATGGGAAATAATGAAATTTTTTTAAATCTAAATGAATGGAAGAATTTGGTTTTTTTTGGTTTTCTAGTGTGGGGTTATGAATTTTGTGGTGGCTGTGAAAGTGGTGGAGGATCTAAGGATTGGTCATGAAGTATTGAGTTGGAATAGTTCTTTTTTTTGTAAACCCATAGGTTGGATTTTTTTGTGTCTATTAAATATACAATTTATAGTCCTTATTATTTTTATGCACACCCCACACATGTCAAGAATTTTTTTCCGACAAGAAAATATCTTACGGTTTTTCCCCTAAATATATAAGTGGTGTGGAAGGATTACTAGCTACCCTCCATTATTTGCCCTCTCAACTAGATGATTTTTAAATTCATGATCTCTGATGTACAGAAGTGAAAAGTATATTATGGTTATTTTTTAAGAGATGAACTATCACGAGGGTTGTTCATTATAAGAGGATGGAACCAGGTTTATTCCCATTAAGAACATGATACCCTACTATTATGAAATTGTATATGGATGATCTGTATGTGATAGTCCAAGTGTCTATGAGGGAGATGTGATGTGATTTTATGTGATGGACCTTGTGTCTATGGGTGACACATGATGTGATGTGATGTGATGGCTCAGGTTACTATGAGAGAGATGTTCTGTAATTTTATGTGATTTCCATGGTGTTTATGAGTGATATGTGTTGTTATGTCTAGGTTTCTCTTGGTAGATTTCTATATGGATGTGATAGAAGAACATATATATACGATGTTGGTCTGTGAGAGAATAAAATCAGTGGGAAATTCATACAGGGTAACCTTTTACCGATATAATTCTTATTATGTAACTATAATTGTATTTGTTTTTATTTGGTGAACACTCCATGGTGATGATGAGATTTGTTAGTTAAGATATTTAAGTGAGGCTGGTTCCACTGTTTGAAAACTAGTGTATCAGTATTCTCTTTTCATATGTACATTTGGGAATTTGGGTATGATCTTACTGTGTGTACTTGTTGTCTCACCCAATGTGTATAATTTTTTTAGGTTTCTAGTTGAACTAAAAGGATTATGTATGCCATTATTTTCTCGGACATATAGTTGTATCTATGTCACCTCCCTTGAATTTATTTTATTTTATGTATTATGTTGGTGTCTCTTATATTGACAAACATTATTAAATATTTTTTGTGTTGTTTTTGGTTTCATTTCATTTATATTATATCATTGATTATATTGATTTATGATATCATTTCCCTCTAAAAAATATATATACAATATATAGTAACACCACCCATATATGAAATTTTATTCCCTCGTTTCTAACCTCCAAACGAGGGCCTACTAAAGGAAGACCTTAGAGTAATTATCCATCTTCTATCATTTCCATACTTGGAGGTGTATGTTTTTAGTAAGGAGTCAATATAGAACAATATCATATGTTTTGGATGACATAAAGGAAGGAGTTTAGATATTATTATTATGATTATTATATAGATTACCTAAGAAACATTGTTAATATATCATGCTGTCTGATATACGCTTTGGAAGAGTGGCTAAGACATGAGAGTTTAGAATCAAAATGATAAGATTCTTTATCCTTGATACTATAATATAAATATATGGGGTGGAATAATAGGTACGTTAGACAGATATGTCTGGAATATACATCATGATTTCTATTATTATTATTTGAATTGGGTGGATTTGGGATACGAAAACAAATTAAAATAAAAGTATATGAAATTCCAAAACAATGGGCCAATTATATACTTATTACCATTTTCAAATATTTCTCCTTTTAATCATTCCCATCTGGTTTGGAATGTATAGGATAAAACATTTGATCTGGTTGGTAATTTTATTGTGGATCCAATTGAGGAGGATGATCTATGCTAGAGAACGTTTCAAAATCACGATTTAGGGATGCATAATGGTAGTGTATCTTATGTAAAGATATAGACTTGGTTGGAGGATATAAATATCAATTTTACATTTATATAGACAATTAATTAGAACTGGGTCCCGTTTAGCAGTTAGTCATATGTTGGGTGATGCACGTCAAGAGTGGACATTTCATCGTGGTGAATAAAAGAACCAGATGTTTCATAGGTCCACGTTTAGAAATTGTTCTGAGAAAAGATCCATTCATTTACCATGATTTTAGTGATGAGGGATGATCCTCTCTATATTCATATGAATATTATGTATCTGTAGGATCTGAGAGTTATGATTATATATTTTTACATTTCACCTTTATTCTTTTTCTTGAAGTGGATTCGTGATTGATACTCCTTGAAGTCACACTATTCCCTTAAACCTATTATATAGTAACAAAATTTATTCTTATAACATATATGGAGGTTCAAAATAATTTGTATGAAATCAAGACTATGCACTCAGGAAGTGGTTTTCTAGCTAGGTGAAGAAGTAGGGTACGTTAAGGAGAAGAGTTTCGGGTAGAAGATATCACGCGACTGGGTCGTTGAGGTTCCGACCCATTCATTGTTTACCATTGTATCTTCCATTATACCCTTTTGGGGCTGTAATTATATTATTTTCTTAGGGGCCTTATGATTTTTTGATTAATATATTGGGGCCACATCTCTGATCATAATTAGAGTCTCGTGGTTCACGGATCCAAGTATGGAGGAGCTAGTTTGGTTTAACACCAAGTTCAACAGTATCCACCGGTCAGGTTGTTTTAGCCACTTGGGTGTTGGTTTATAATATATTGACATGTGATGAATAGAGACTAGGTAAACCTCATGACACTCCTCAAATTCATTAACCCTAACCTATGTGTGGAAATTTATGTGTTCACCAACAGAAAACTAGAAGAGGTGGGTGGGGTCAATTTCATGCAATGGGGGAAGAATTTATAGATGAGACATATATTGTTAGAGGTATAATTAGTTAATTTTATACCCTTGTTCATTCCTTTGTTAATTTTTAATCTTCACACTCCTTTACTTCCACCCGTTATAATCTGTTCTCTGAGACATGATATAGAGGTCATTCTCATTTTCCTATTGTTGAATAAACTAGTAGGAGGCTATAACAACTTGTTTGATGTGTTCCGAGGGTTGAGATAGATTAAGGGCACACATCAGTAACATGTGGATCTATTCATTCTATTGAGGTAGCCATAAAGTTTCATTATCATGATCTACTAGTGGTATTCTATGAGATATATCATCTAATAACTTCTGGTGGAAATTTGTGTTCATGGATATTGATTGTCGTTGTGAAATTGTTTTAGGGATTTGGACTGTTATGTGGTAGTAGGTGAGTAGAAATCCTTCTTCCCTAAGGTGGTTGTGTTTTCTCTAGAATCAGGTCATGCGTGGATGGTGGAGTCTCCCAATGATGTCATGGAGTTTATGGATATTTTTCATTAAGAGGTTTTAATTATACCACCTTTATTTGACAATGAAATTAAGATAAATATGAAACAAAATGTTTCTATTATTTCAATATCACATTATTATATGACACATTATGAATTTTGGGTTTTTAGGATTTAGATAGATGATCATATTAAGAATTTTTTCATCTTGATCAATGTGTCCCCATAGGGTTCTTTAGTGTTTTTCTCAAATAATTTGTATGGTAATATGATCTATTTATACATTGTTAGAGGATGAATTGGGTGATTATCATGAATATATATATATATCCTAATTTATAGATTGGTGACTGTATTTAATAATTGAGTGAAGATGGTCATGTTTCTATAATTAATATATGGTCTTGATATCAATAGTTTAGGGTGAATAAGGGTGATATCCTGAATATTAACTTCATATATTGGTATTTTCACATTCAGTGTGCAGTCATGTCATTATATGTCACAAACATTCAAAATATTTTCATGGGACTCAAGAATAATATATTTCAAGGGTTTTTACATGTTTTTAGAAATTTTCATCGAAAACATATGGATCTTATTGAATTCATAGAAGTATGATGATCATATCAGAGTTGTCTTGTGAGTTCTTAGACTCCATTAGGTTTACATAATGTTTCTTGATTATATTTTATAGACATTATAGGTTAATTTACTTGGTCATTTGGTGTTTGGATAAGGGAAAGTTATTTACCCATCCACGATCAAGGCAATTTCTTCTTGGGAAGCACCAAAGAAGAGGCATATTCTCATAAGTTATGTGGTCATGTAGGCTATTACAAGAGGTTCATATCTTATTTCTCATCAATTGTGAACCCATTGAAATCTTCGACCAAGAATGAACCTAATCTTATCTAGACTGATCACTATCAAGTACTATTTGACAACCAAATGTTGAAATTGGAAAGTGCTATAATTATTCTATTTCTTGGGTAGGGGATGATATTTGATGAGTTTTATTAAGATTAATGTCTAAAATTACAGAGCATCTCTATATAGTAAACACATTTGATATCTTATGTGTCTATGTAGTTACATCATAATGAGAATAACTATTCCACCCAAGATCTTGACCACGCAATTGTTTTGTGCATAAACTAGGGTGACATTACTTCCTTAGAGAGCACATTATAGACATCAAAGATAGGAATATCTTGAGTTTTCTCATTATTCATCAGGGAATAAATTTTCAACAATATATTTGGATGGAATATCTCCATGATAATTGTATTGCGATCTCCTACACCTCAAGAAAGGGTAATTCAATATTCATCGTGTTTAGTAGGAATTCATGGAAGATCGTGGTTAGGTAGTTTGGAGATTCTAAGAGGGTGATGGATGATTTGAAAACCCAGACATAGATGTGAGGTTATTTATGGTGTATTTTTCTTATTTCACATTATATTTGAGTCCCCTATAATGTGGATAGAGGATTATACATAGTGTAAAGACTTGGGGCATAAATGATGTGTGATCACATTGTCCATGGTGATTCTACGAAGGCATTGTCAAAGGATGCTTTCAATAATTTATTTTTCAGAAGTAATTTTTATCATGGTAGAGATGAATATGGGGTCTTTTTGTTTTATAGAACACCGTTTATTTCACACCCCAGAGTTTTTAAGATTTACCCTGGAATTAGGGTGTAGTTTTTGTGTCCCAGGATTTGATGGGTGGTGGGATTTTTTTCCTTTATACATAGTTTTCTTATTTTTAAAGACAGAACACCATGTTCTTGGTGGTATGTGTATGGTTCCAAAGGATAAATGAAGAAGATCTAGAGGTGTTGAATATAATATAATAAAATAAATAATGAAAAATGTTAACAATTTAAATTAATTGTGAATGTTAGTTATGAGAGTTAATTTGAATAATTAACCAATTTCATTATATTTTTCAATCTAGTTTGTTAACCCCCGCTAGGAAATTTACCTTTACCGTTTAAAACACAATATTTGGAATCAAAGTTTATATATTTCTAATAATTAGTTATCTATGGTATTCCTTTTTGTAATACTAACAATTGGTATCATATCCTATCACTATTAACAGTTATTTAACTCTGTAATTATCTTTTATAATACCTTACAATTGTTATCAGTGGAAAATTATATTATGAATTTACTGTTTTATATCATATTTTTCTATCCCATCCCAAGACCATAGATTTTAATGGAAATATCACTACGATAGAATAAATAAATTTAACTGATGCATGTGTTCTTCAAAATACACCACACTTGGATAGAAAATGACTATGTCTAAAGGAAATATAGAATGGAGAATCACCTCAAATAGATAATCATATAAGGCTAGTTGATCATGTAAAATTCATAAAAACTACTTGAATTTTACATTGATAATTTTATAAGAAATGATACTACTAGATATATTATAAAATAAAAATATATAAATATTTAATATTATGATATTAATAGAAGTTTGTTTACTCATGTGATAGAATATTAGAAAACTCACGAGATTTAGAATTTCCATCAAGTTATTCACTATGGATTGGTGAAATTGATATGAAGAAAACATTGAATTATTTTATCTAATAACACTTAATTCATAAGAGTAAATAGAAAATAATAAAAAAATATTCAACCTATTCAGAATAATTATTAATTGAATGAATTATCTTATAGAATAATTATTGAACATCATACATTATGAAATATTCTTAAGATATTTGAGGATGAAAATGAATGAAAATATAGTTTCCATAGAAAATAGAATGAATTTATAAGAGTACACTTTTGATGAATTGAAAAGATCACTACTTTACTATGAAATAGAATTAAAGAACATAACCTTAAAGGATAAAAAATGTTTTAAAATTTAAATTAGTGAATGTTATTTATAATTAATCTTCAAATTTTGTACTACAACTTACTGGAAATTAGAAAAATGCTTTGATTTGGACTAGAGTCTACAAATGATTTAAAAATAAAGGATCAAGACATTATTTAGAAGAAACCCACAGAAGAAAAAAACACAATGAGGGGTAAGAATTTATTTACTAATTATAATAATTTGTATGTTATTTTTTAGAGCATAAAGAAAGGAAGTATCAAGAATTAATATCCAAAACTAAACAATATGATAAAAAGAAAAGGAAGGTAAAAAGGGAATTGATAACTATTAGGAGTTTTAATAAGGAATATGATTCTAGTGAAAAATATGGAAATGAGAATAAATCTTATAACCTCATCTTTATGGGTTCCTTGAAGGAGATTATTTATTATGTATTTTATCTTATATTTTGTGATTCTGATTATGATTCTAAAAACCCAAATGTTTATAAGACAAATAAATTATTTGATATATATATATATATAATATTTTTTAAAATATATTTTTTATGTAATATGATTAAATAAAGTCATACAAAACATATTTATGAAAATAAATTATTTTAAAAAGACAATGAAGAATGAAGAATACTTATTCTTGTTCTCATTATAATATTTTCATTATTTGAAATCTTATCTATATTGGAATGAAAAATTTAAAAAGAAGTTTAAATTATTATGAAACTAATGTGTAATTTATTCAAAATAATGAAAATATCATAAAATGATTTCATTGAATAAAACAAAAAATATAAAAATGTTTTATTTTCTATGATAGGTGATATCTTCAAATGTATCAAAATAATTTTTTGAAAAGTAAAAATTTATGTACATCAACTACTGCATTTGTTCAATATGTAATGAAAGGTTACTATTAAAATTATTTTTCTCTTATATTCAAAATTTTATTGGGATTAAAAAAGACTAATATTTATAAAAAACATATCTCTATTTATATAAAGTACTTTTTTAAATTAGGTGTTGGAACCTAAAAGTTTTTTAATAATTTTATTTGACCAAGTGTAGCATGGGTACCGAAAATGTCAACTATTTTATTTTTTAGGAATAATTTGTTGGCCGTATCATAAAAAACATATAGTATATTAATATTTTATTCTATATGTATAAGACTGAATATCCATAATTGTTTATTACTTGTAACAAATGTGTTGGATGATGAGTTAGATTTCGGGATAATTCAAAATGAAATGTAAAAGGTTCTAGTATAGTCTTTATTTCTATTTGTACTTTTATTTATCATGCTAAATATTTTGAAGGTTTCAAGAATAACCTAATTATTATATCTCATATTTTTGATGATGAAATATAATGTAAACATCAAAATGATAAGTTCTTATTTTTTATGGATGATTATTTATTATTCTATTCTAATTAATTTGGAAATATTTATAAAATTTATTTTTCTTGACTAAATTTTCACGATGACATGTGTTTGAATGATGTGTGTAATGATATAATTGTATGGATTCCAAAATTTTGTCATGTTAAATTCATAATGTTAAAAGTTTTCTATTAACATGAGAATGTTCTATAGTTAAATACCTTGATGAAAGAACAAAATCATGTTTTTGATTCTTGCATGAAAGAGAAATTTTTTTTCATAACTATCCCTAAAAAAGAACTGACAAGAACATTATTATCAATAAATCATGAAATATTTTGTCCCACTAAAATTTATATCTTTTTATGAATGAAATATAATTTATTTATTATTTAAAATATTAGTATATTAAAATTGTCTTATTTACATTGTCATAAAATTTAATGTATATGAATATTAATTATTTTCTGTAACTTATTTAAAATTTAAAAATGTTCTATGATTGTCTCTATTAATAGTTTAAAATTATGAGAATACAATAATACAGAATTAGGAAATATTGTTTTAAATGAATTGAAATTTTCATAATGTTTATTCTTCAACAACACCATAGTAAAGTGGTGTTTTAGAATGTAAAAATAAAACAGTTATGGAAATGTATAGAAATATTTTATGTGAATATGATTTCATAGATATTTTTAGGATAAAGGCATTTTTTATTATTTTTATATATCAAATATAATTATTTTTAGACCCTTGTTGTGGAAAATTTTTTATGAATTTTTTAAAGTAAAAACTCTTAAAAATAGTTATTTTTTGGGTTATTAGTTGTAATTTTTTCATTATGAATTTGATAGATAATTTAGATAAATTCTATGAAAAGAGTGGGGAAGTTATTTTAATTTGTTTTTTGATTAATAGTAAATATTATAGATCCTATTACAATATAACTATTGTTATTGAAGAATCCATTCATGTTATGTTTGATGAAAATGATGTGAAAATAAATTATGTTTCCAATGGTTTTTTGGATGATTTTCGAGATTTTAACTTTAATAAATTGAAACCATAGTATATGGATGAATCAATAAAGGTGGATCATACTCCTAGACCAGATGTGATATCATGTAATATGTATAGATATGATTCAATTGAAAATGTGATTGGTAATATATGTTATGGTATGAAAACCATTGTATCTACTTTAAAATTATTTTACAACTATGTTTTTGCTTCTAATTGTCACACCATGGTATTCATGTATTGGTTGTAATCCAGTTCGTTGGAAATCTTGATCATTTTAGTTGGTCTTTTGTGTGATTAATTTTTGGTTTTGAACATTAATCTATTTTTAATCATCCTAAAATGGGTGACATATAGTTTTTTGGGATTTTTTGGAGAATAGGGTCATTACTTTACGATTTGGGACAACGGTGAGACCATTTTAATATTTAAAAGAAAAATTTGTCTCTTTTATATCTCTAATATTTTTCAACATTTTTTCCACATTATTCTATTAAACTAGCCTAACCTGACCTGTTAAAACCACCATATCATTTTGGACCCCATAAAAATTCATAATCATGGTGGATTTGGGTTAGTTTTTCTTATATTGGGGCAGCCTATGAGCCCATTTCCAGTTTTAAAAAAATAATGTGATTCTTTATATCATATCGAATTTTTAATACATTTTGGTGATTCCGCCACTCACCCATGGAAAATTACTCTAGGCACACCCCATGTTCCCTTTTCCCTATTTGGAGATCAAATTCATCAAGGATTTGGGATAACTTCTTCAATGTTTCTCAAAGAATCCAAATTTGAGGTGGTAATTTTTTTCTTTCATAAATCATTATTTTTTACACATTTTCCCAAACATACTCTCCCCTTGGTTCTTAAAAACCTAAGGAGACTCTAAATGGAATTAAGAGTCATTATATTTCCTCAAAGGGTGTAGTTATAAGGGAAGATGAAATGCTTTCTAGTTTCTAAGGTGAGGTTCCTTCTCCTTTCTCCTCCCTCTTCGTCCCCATTCCATTATTTCTTGGTTTTCTTTTCTCCCAAGGTAAATATAAACCTAGGTTTATATTATACCATTATTTTTATGGGGATTTTGTCGTTTGGATCTATTAGTTACAGTTTTAGTGTTTATAAACCCTCAGATAGTGATATTGGGTGTGCACTTCCATTCTGCCAAGGATTTGAGGTTGGTTTCCCATTAAACGTATACTATTTTATTTATGATTCATCTTTTTCATGGTATTTTCACCCTCTAAAAATTCTGAGTATTGTATTATAAACCTTAAATAACTTTATTTGGTGTCCAATTTGGTGTTTGTTTCTTGTTTTGTGAAAAGTAGTGTTGTTTTGTTATAAAAGTGAACTCCAAGTGTTTGTTTAAATGTTTTGTTATCTTTCACACTTAGTTTCTGATGTTATTAACCGTGTTTAGGGTATTTTGAACACAGTTCAATAGCATTAATAATTTAATTTCATTAAATTAGTAATTTTATTTCTTTTCCAGTGCTCAAAATGAATTTTGTTGTTACAGAGTGTAGACCATGTGATCAGTAAATTGCCATGATAACAGTAATGTGTTATGTGTGATTTAAAATGTTTTTTTATTATGGAAAGAATATAAAATGGTATTTTATGTCCTTATATGTCAATAGAATGTGGTTTTTTTCATACAAACAAATGGGTTTTTGTTTTATAACATGTTTTGGCCTGAGATTCCAGAAAATGGCCCTTTTGTCATATTTGTAAAAAAGGTTGTGCTTTGGATGTGTAACCTGAAGGTTTTAATAGATTTATGAATATGATTTTATACTATAAATGGTGTGTATACACCTATTTATTAAATGTGAAATTTCTATCTTTGGAAAGTGTTTGTTTTCAAAAATGATTAAAGGCCTTTTTGGAAACCTTGTGAAAATATAGTGTAATTGTTTATTATGAAAACCTCTTGTGTATTCTATGCTTATATGAATATAATTTATGTTATTTTATTATTTAGGAATAATTTTGATCCATTATGAGTGTGTTTCAGGTTGGAAACTTTATGTTCCTTTTGATTAATGGCATGATATTGGTCATTGGATTGACTTAAGAGATGTATATTGTGAATTATTATTATATAAATGTTGTTATTGGATGCTTGGATGGCATCAGGTGGCTAGTACTCATCAGATTATTGATACATAAGAACCTGAATTATTAATAGCGTATAATATGAATCGTTGCTTCATTGGTAGGTTATGGTACTGACCAGTAGCCCACTGTGGGGGTATATATTGGGTTTATTGCTATGGGATTTTCCAACGGAATGCCAGAGAAAGGATGGACGAGCATATTGACCATTTTTATTTCATTGCGTGTGACATGTAAAGAGAGATTAGGTCTCATATATTGGTGTATTCAATATTATTCATGATCACCTATGTTCACCCAGGTCTTTTTGGCATTTAGTTTCATGAAGGGATGATTATAATGCTTGTATGTACATTAACATTTCCCTTGTTGTCTGATTTCTATCATTCCTTCTGGAGTATTGTTTTTCTTGGAATGTGGTTGGATAGTTTGGATATGTATTATGAAAATGTATTTCAAATGAAATTGTTTTATCCTATTTGTGAAAATATAAAAAATGTAAACATCACTTTCCACATGAAAATACTTTTGTCTCACCAGATGAATGAATCTGATTTTGGAAATGAATAAGGGAAATGTGTTCTAATTTATTTTGTGTAATAATGTTAAAAACTGTAGTTTTATATATTGTACTTAAAACTTGAAATTAATGTTTCTTTTATTTTAAATAACATAAATAGGGAATAGATTATTGGGCTAGCCTAAAGGGTTTTAATACACACGCCTATAGTTCTTTTTCTTTTTAGCCCTTCTGCTGAGTTGAGAATGAGTTTGATCACCTTAAGTGACATGTGATCATTCTATTATAGAGTGACCAGTTGGGTCACATAGACATATTTGGTCATCATGTGTGGTCATTTTAGTTGTGTAGTTCAGTTGTACTTTATGTTTTTTATATACATGATGATCAGTTCCGTTTTTATAAATGTGTATTGGGATGTCCATTTTATTCCATTGTTTTTTTATTTTTTATATTTGGGATACATTATTCCATTGTGTACACTAATGATGTCTAAAACATTTTTCCATCCCATAGGTACCAGGAACGCCTTTCAAACCATGCTAAGGATCATTTCGGGTGCCCGGTTCAGGGTCAACCCATGTTAGTTCATGACAAAATGATGTCAAAGGTGGTCAGATCCTAGAAAAAATTTATTTTTAGAGGACCACTTGTTATTTAGGGATGTTAAGGTAGATGGAGTAGGAATTGGGGAATTTAGGGATATTTTTGGTAAGAGTGTAGTGGACTCTTTCTCATTCTGATCCTCGACTGTCCATGGAATGTCCGGTTTTATTTATGTCTTTGGTTTTTGTTGACTGCTTGGAGTTGGGACACGATAAAGGAGTTTCACTAATGTGCTTTGTGAGATCACAGGGCCTGAAAATAGATGTGTATCTGAGGAATGGTCTTAAGAATACACTCCATATTGTTGGTGTGTTTGACATAAGGCCGCCAACCACAAGGTCAAGTCACCCAATGACACTAGTTCCCTTTTTGTTGGTCTTTTAGACATTTCTTGAATTCTCAAATTTGTTTTGAGAATCCTTGTGTGAAAGTTGTGGAAATGGGTTTTAATGGAATGGTTAGAGTTTGAAAAGATGAAAATTGGTTTTCAAAAAGTAATATAAATATGGTTTTGGAAATTTTGATTTTTTTGAATCAAATTTTGGGGATAAATTAAAAATTATTTATCATGACTGATTTTCCTAATTCAAAATGAATGTGTTATTGAAATGAAATTCTTGTAAAGAATAGATTATTTAAAATTGAATCTATATTTTTTATAAACAGGATATGTAGAGCTTTTGAAAATTGTTTGAATCTTATGATTTGGATTTGGAATGTGGTTTTGGGTGGTTGGGGTTTTTAGTAAAAGTATTTTATTCTTTATGACTATCTAGTTTTGAAATGAGGCCTTACTGATTTTTTTAAAATAACCATTTCCGTGGTGGTTAATGTTATTTTCGATGGTTCATTATTTTTCAAAAGTATTGAATGGGTTGGTTTGAAAAATGAGGTTGTTTTTTTAGACTTTCGTGTTTTTAGGGTTTCTCACATTCATGGTTTTATATTGGAATGTGGACGAATGTACAATATGACATGGAGGATGGGTGCCTAGTGTGGAATAGAAACATGTAAGTGAGTGAGACTCTAAGAAAACACTAATGGTGTGTTTTTAACCCATCATGGTTGTTTTAAATTAAAGATGTTTCCAAATGAATGTTTTAATGTTATAATGGCTTGTTTTTTTGTTCAAATCCTGTCACATGTGCAGTTTTCTTATTGAGGAATTTTTTATTGAGTTAGTATTGATTTGGTTTTTTGTTTTTCATGTTTAGTAGGTGTCCCTGTGAATCTTCGATGGGAGATCATAGTGTAGTTGTGTGTGATTCCCCATTACTAGAATTTCTAGCAGATAAACCTAAGGAATTAATTCATGAGTTTCATAGACTAAATCAACCACTCTTTTATAGGCAATCAGATCCTCTGGAGGCGGATGAGTGTATGTGAAAGATCGACAGGAAATTTTTCCACATAGAGTTGACTGATTTTTTTATGGTTATGTTTGGAACATTCATGCCTGAAGGTTCACCATGGAATTGGTGGATGTTCAGGTCTTAGAATAAGCCCCGGGAAGATCATACATGGGTGTTATTCAAGGATTTTTTCATTCATCAGTATTTATCATATTGAAAATGGTGAATAAGAGGATGGAGATGGGATATCTACATTAAGGTGATGGATTAGTGTCATAATATTTTCATCATTTTATAGACCTAGTGAAATATGATTCAACGTGTGCAGAAAATGATTCCATGAGGGCTCGTCATTTAAAATTTGGGCATTATGCCGATTGGAAGTCAAAGGTTTTAGAGATCAACTTAACATAATTTGGTAATGTGTTGTGGAAAGTATTTCAATTTGATGCCACTATGGAAGGAGTGCTTGAGGTAGTCCTCCCACCTCCAATATCTATGATAAGTGGGGTAGCTACTGTTAAAGAGATAACAAAGTGACTGAATGTTGTTGGAGGAGGTCATGGAATCAAAAGGATCCAGTTTCATTCATCAACATCCTCTAAGTGTTTTTTCATTGTGTGTTATCAATGTGGAAGACCAGGTGATAAGAGTTCATCAAATCCATGTACTCGTAATTCATGACATGCTTGTGGATGCATGGGTCACTTGTATTGATTCTGTCGAGGCGTTTCTAAAATCTTCATAGAGGAAAGTCCCATAAGTGATGTGTTGTTGGGGAGTTATTTAAATGTACATTTTCAATGTTTTCATCTAATTTAATGATTTTTTGTGGAAATTGTACCGATGATATTTTGGTTTTCGTGATATAAGTCTTGTTTTGGGTCTTCCATGAACACCTATTTTAAATGGAAGTACGATTGTTAGGCCATAAGTTTCCAATCTTTCTCTTTCATCTAATAGTATGAGGTACATTCTAGTTTGGTTTTGGAAGTTCCATACTAAGTGGAATTATATGCATCATCCTTTAGTGCTCCATCCATAGTTCATGGAGTTAGTCTAAAACATAGTCAGGAATCTCATAGTTCTAACAAGTTTGGATAGTCTTTTTCTTCCATCCTTGTGGTGCAGACTTTTAATCAATGTTGAAACTGTTAGCCCAACTCTTTTATCCTTTTTTGGGTGAGAGAAGATTAATTTATCATGTTGTTTTACTGTTATCTTGTATTGGTACTTTGTTTTTAGAGAGTTTTGGTGGGCCTATGTGGGAGACACCTGTACCTAGTTTATGTTAAATTCTCATCTTGTTTTTTGATAATTGGTTCTTAATTGTGGGGAGAACCACCACAGGTATGATAATGCTTCCTCCAATGAATTTTCTATGTGGTAGTTGTTTCTTAATGGTAGATATTCTATTCCATACTCACTTAGAATCCTTGGTTTTAGTGAGAGATCTTTGGTTTGGGTGATTGTTGGGTTCACGGGAGGAAGGCCTACCAACCTGGTTCTTGGAATTCTTTTGGGGGTAGTGACGTGATAATTTCGTTGTTTCTCAGGATTTGGTAGTGAGTTAGTGTTTTGGTTCGGAATGAAACATATGATTTTTCAGTGGTGGATGATATGTACATGGCTTGAGAATATGGGCCATGTTGATAAGGAATCATTATGTGTTGTTATTTCAGCTGGAAAGTGTTATGCCATTCTGAGGGAAAAATGTTTTAATGGTGGGGTGAATTATCACACTTGGTTTTTCAAGTCTTTGTTCTGATCTAGTTTATTTGAAATATAGATCATTTTCTTGAGTTTTTAGTGATATGAATACTAATTTTTTAACTTCCATATATGCCTAATAATCCAACCATGGGTTCCTATTAAAGTTTTTGAGATTTAATGGGGAAAATGGTGGGTACATCAAGATTTGGGCCAATCGTGATCCAACTTTCCGATTTAAACAAACATTTTGTCTTTTAAAACTCATTCATTTTATAAAATTTTCACTCATTACACATCCCACATGGATAACCATATCCTATTAAAACCACCATATAATTATAGAAACCATTACAAATTCATAATCATGGAGGATTTAAGATATTTATTCATGTATTGGGCCATCCCATAGTCCCATTTATAATTTTAAAAATATAATTGTTTTTATATTTTAATTACATTTTTAATATTTTACAGTTCATACACCTCTCACTAAAGACCAAGAACCCTAGGCACAACTCCATGTGCCATTAAACATCATTCGATCTCAAATTCATCGTAGATTAGTGATAACTTCTTCCATGTTTTTTAAATTGTCTATATTTGAGGAGGTAATTTGTTTCTATCATAAATCATCCATTTTAACAATTTTTCCCTCAAATCAACATCCCCTAATTCTTCCAAAACTAAGGATCTTCTAATATGAATTCCAATCCATTCCATATTTTCTATGGTTTTATATCTAAGGTAAGTCAAATAGTTTTCTAGTTTCCAAGGAGGGAATACTTCTCCTTTATCTTCCATCTTCCTCCTACATCCATTATTTCTTTGTTTTCTCTTCTCCCATGGACATGATCGACCTAGGGTTATATTATCCAATAATTTTTATGGGGGTTTTGTTCATTTGTGGTTGTACTTGATATGTTTAGTGTTTATCAACCCTCAAATTGTGATAAATGGTGTGTGTTTCCATTCTTCCATAGATTGGAGGTAGGATTCCCATTTCAAATGTCCATTTTTAATGATTAATCTTTTTCATGGTATTTGAACCATATAAAAATCTTGATTATTATTTCATAAGACTTAAATAGCATTATTTGTTGTGAAAAGTGGTGTTTATTCCTTATTTTTTAAAATGTAGTGTTGTTTTTTTAAAAGTGCACACCAAGTGTTTGTTTAAATGTCTTGTTATCTTTTATACCTAGTTTGAGATGTTTAGAACCTAGTTTAGGGTATTTTGAACATGGTTCATAGTCTGAAAAAATATGCGGAATTGATTTTGTAATTTCATTCCTTTTAAAGTGCTCAAAATGAATTGTGTTGTTACAAAGTGCACGTCATGTGTTCCTTAAATTTCACAGTTGGTTTTTATCTATTAAGTGTGATTTAAAATGCTTTTATTGGATTTATAAATACATGGGAAGCATTAAATATGGCATTTTGGGTCGTGATATGTCTGTAAATTTTTTTGGTACAAACAGATGGGTTTTTATTTTATAACATGTTTTGGCTTGAGTTGCCATAAAATGGTATGTCTGGCATCCTTATAAATATGGTTGTTCTTTGGATGTGTAACAAGAATGTTTTAAATGATTTATGAATGTTTTTTGATTATGTAAATGGTTTTAATACACATATTTATCAAAATCGACATTTCAACCATTGGAAAAATCTAGTTTTGAAAAACACTTAATGGCTCCATTGGAAATCTTGTGAAAAATGGGGACATTGTTTATTATGAAAACCTCATGTAGATATTTCTCATAACATTCTTATATGTATATTATGGATGAGACTTCCTTATATAGGAATCCTTATAATCTATTATGAGAGTTCCTAGGGATGGATTCTTTTTTATTCTTTTGATTAATGGCATGATATCGGTTGTTAGAGTGGCTCAGGGTGATGTCTTTTGTGAATTATTATTATATAGAAGTTGTGATTGGATTCTAGGATAAAATCAGTTGGTACACCTCCAATAGATACTTGAGATATGGGAACCAGGATTATTGAGTGAATATTCTAAGAATTATAATTTCACTAGTAGGTTATGGTACTGACTAGTGGCCCATAATAGGTGGGTATATTGTGTTTATTGATATGGGATTTTCCCTCTGACTTTCTATGAATGGATGGTTGAGTATATAAAGAGTTTTAATTTCAGAGTGTGTGACATTTCAATGGGTATGAGGTCTCATGTATTGATGTATTCTAGATTATTCTTGATCTCAAAGGTTCAACCATGCCTATTTGGCTTTCAGTTGCTTGGAGTGATGAATATGATGATTATTTATACATTAACAGTGACATTATTGTGTGATATCTATTATGCCTTATTTTGAATCGTTTTTCTTGGAAAATGGTGGGATGGTTTCGAAAAGGATTATGAAAATGGTTTTAAAATTAAAGTGTTTTATCCTATTTGTACAAATCTGAAAATGTAAACATCACTTTCCAATTGAAAATGATATCGGTACACTAGATGAACAAATACAGTTTTTGAAATGAATAAGGGAAATGGGTTGTAATTTGTTTTGAGTAATCCTATAGAAAAAATTTGTTTTATATTTTTTAGTTCAATAATGAAATCTAGGTTTATTTTTTAAAATAATATACATTTGGAATAAATTATCATGATATTCTACAGAGTTTTAATTCTCACGCCTATAAATCATTGTGTTTTTATCCTGTCTGCAGGTTTCAACATTATTTCAATCACCATGAGTGATGTGTGATCATTTTGTTGGAAAGTGACCAATGGGTCACATGGAGTTAGTTGGTCACCATCTATGGTCGCATTAGTGTTATTGTTCAGTTTTACATCAAGTTTTTTTGTATACATAGCGATCAATTATTTTTTTAAATGTGCATTGGGATGTGCATTTCTTTCTGTTATCTGTTTTATTATTTGTATTTTGGAGAAATAATTCCTTTTTATACTCTAATGAATCCCAATACAAGTTTCTATTCTGTGGGTATTGATAATCCCTTTAGGGCCATTCCATGGATCGGTTTAGGTGCCCGGTTCAGGGTCAACCTAGGCTTGTTCGTGAAACTAATCACCTTCCCAGAAATGTTCTTGATTCTGTAAATAATGTAATCTATATTGTTTCATTGAAATATGATCTTAATAAGTTCATTATATGTAGTGTTTTCTATTTACTTGAATTGAGGGAGGATATTTAGAAAATCCAAAATAAATGGATCTTCAGAAACAATATGGGTGAATATGAAAATATTTTTGAAAAGAAATCAACTCTTTTTCCCCAAGGATACTTTCTAGGGGAAGGTATAGAATTTGAAAAATGTTTTTCACCTATCCCCATATTATATGATATTAGAGTCATGTTATATATTTCTTTTTTTATGTTTTTATGTTGTATAAAAAGGAAATTAAAATTCCCTTTGTAAATTGTTTTATAACTATATACTTTTATGTTAATAAACCCCCAGGTTTGTGAAAATGAAAAATTTCCAAATCATGTTTTTTAATTATTAAATGCATTGTATATTCTCAAAATATTTTTGTGAGTTGTCTGTGTCAGGAATTCTTCATTTATATTGAATAATGGTTTTAATAAAGATAATGTTGGTCCTTATATTTTAATTAAAATAATTTATAATTATATTTTAATTATGAAAATTAATATTGATGATATTTTTTAGGTTCGACTAGTGAATTTATTTATAATGATTTTTATAATTTAATGAAATCTACGTTCGAAATGACCATAAAGATTGAATTATTGTTCTTTAGAAAAATTTACATTTCTAGAAGGAAATATGAGAAATTTCATAATCACTCTAATTATATTAAATACTTGGTTAAATGGTTTTGTCGTAATTATAGTATGTCTATGAAAAAAATATTCAATCTAGTGGTAAATTAAATATTTAATATTATTATAAATTTTTTGAAATTAATTTTTATATAGGAATGATAAGTATCATACTTTATTTACATGCATTTAGACCCGATATCATGTGTAGTATTTATTTATGTCTAATATTTCAAACTAATCCAAAAGTGGGTAAAATTTAATATGGGAAAAGAATAATTAAATATGTTAATGAATCAATTAAATTTGGTTTTATATCCTAAGTATTACTATTTTGATTTAATATACTATTCTAACTCTGATTTTGGAGGCTGTAGAATTGATAGAAAAATAATATCACATATTTTATATTTTCTTAGAAAATAATATTGTATTAATCATAAAAATATGTAATTCTCAATTTTGATATCTACTATAAAAGCTGAGTAGATGTATACTACTCTTCTTTGTGGTCAATATTTAATGAAAAAAAATATGTGTTTTGTAATTTATATTTTTAAATGTTCTATTTATTATGATAATAGATCTGCAATTTTAATTTCTAGAAACACATTAAATAATTATAAAAAATAATATCATTATTTTATTTTATTTTATTATAGATTATGTGAATGAGGGAGATATTTATTTAGAGTTTATCATTACCAAAAATATAGATACAAATATATTTACTTGGAATTTACACTTTAATTTGTTTGAAAATATTTATTTTGATCCGGACATGATTAAATCATATTTTTTTTATTTTTTCATGTCTTTTTGTGGAGTTTAAATATATTTATATGTATAAATTTTTAGCTTTACATGAAATATATAAAATATAGAATATTAAATTTTGATGAATTTTGTTTAATTTCTATAAAAATTTATCTATTAGAAATCTGTTTTAAGTTTTCTCACACATCCTAGATGAGGTTAACTTAGAATTTAATCCTTCAGTGTGCATAAAAACATATTTTAAACAATATTTATAATAATTTGTTCTCAAATAAAATTTAAAAATTCAAATGTCTTCATTTATTTCTATGTTCTAAAAGTGGATGAGTTTTTTCATAACTCCTTGATAAATTTGTTATGTATATAATGGGAATTTATAGTGGCTCCATGAATTTTTTTTAAATATGGTTGTTTTATAACACTCCATATACTAGTTACATTCTTTTTAAAAAATTATTTATTCTGTTAAAACATTGTATTTTTTATAATTTCAAAAATGGGGAGATGATATTCAAATTATACTTGGTGTTTTATATATTAAAAAGCTATAGAATTCTGAGTGGATCCTTAAAAAATACTATGTTTTGATAATTATAATAATTTCTCTATTACTTTAAATGGAATTGTACTTTGAAGAATGAACTTAAAGGACATAATTTTTTGATATATAAAAATATTTATTTTTTACCATTTTTTATATTAAAAAATTGAATTTTATATTGATTAAATTATGTTTATTCTGGATCAAATAATAGTATTTATTTTCCATAAATATAATCAGATTTCATGTTTTGATTTTCATAACCTATTCTGAATGTTTTATAGTGACTTCATAGTCTAAATTGATAATTCAGGACCTTAAAATATCATTTTGATGTTTTCTTAATGTTTTTACTTTGAAAATTATTATATGAAAATATCCCTTGTAGTCAAATTTTTATTCACCACATAGCTGAATTTCACAAACAAGTTACCCTATATATTTGGACCATATATTGAGCTATGTAATTATCAATTAAGTTATCATTTTTTTGTAATCTAATAATATGATCAACATTTCAGTAGAATAAATAAAATCATGAATTGATATCTATGATGTATTAAATTAGGTTGGTGTTTAGTGAATGTTTTCAGTAAGTTTTCTATTATTTTTCATTAATGTTTTCGTTCTTATTTTTAATCATATAGTTATAAATAGTGGTCTGATTAAGGTTCCTCATTGTAAATATAATGAAATTTTATAAATATATATCAAAATTACATAAATATTATTCTTCCTTTATATAGGTCATTTTTGGGAATAAAAATTGAAAAGTCAATATATTTACAATTATTTGAATTTTTTTATGTGAATCGACTTCGTTATTAATTTGATTACATGAATCTCATATATGAATTTCATGTGTGAATACCTTACATATATTTCAACTATGTTACTTTTTTTCTTTGATAGATAAAATTAGTTATGTTAAAATCCTCTCTGTAAAATTTTCTATGTGGATTAATGAAATTTTACACGTTTCTAAAATATGGAAATTTTCTCTGATTTATGTAATATTTCAAATTTTGATATACTGCGTGATTATTTCTTATATTTATATTTTCATAATGAAATTATAAATCCATATTATTTATTTACATCCAATTTGATGTGTTTTTCATTTTTATGAATAGGTTTTTATGTTGATCAAATTTTGTATTATTGTCTTGCCTAAAAATTAAATCTTGAAATTAAAAATATTATATTATATTATTTTATTTTATTAGAATATTATTTACTAATTAATATTATTATAATTTAAATTACTTAATACAATATTTAATATCATTAATTAATTTTTTTATATGTTAAATTTCTTTATATATTTACTGCATGTTTTAAATGGAATATTTATGAATTTAACATTTAAAATTAAAAATTTATATTTTCATGGTATATTTAGATAAATAATTTTTATATAGATTATATAAATTATTTAGTAGGTATATCAATTTTTTGAATTATTCTATATTTTTTTGAATATTTTATATGAGTTGATAGATTATTATGGAACCATAATTTCTCTCTCTCTCTCTCTCTCATAAACTGGTTAAATTATTTTTGAATATTAAATACTCTAAACTCCCATGACTATTTATAATTTTTTATTTATTAATATAATCATGATTTTCAACATTGCTGTAGAAAAATGTAGCACACTTCTCTTATGATAATTCAATGATGAGAGATTTCACATTTTTCTATGATACATTATGATCAAGCATTATTCATCTAAACGATCTTCCAAAAAGCTTACCATATAATGATTTGACAAGAATACCCAAGATGAGTTGAAGTAATATATTTCTCATGAACTAGCACATGTGATTTTTTTTTCTACTTCATCATGGTTTCCGGTGTCTGTAACACTTCATCCCACATTTCTCGTACACTCATTTTTTATATTTATTCTTTTACATAAAAAATAATTATTCTTTTATATCATTGGGTTTTTACTCCTAGATTCTAATTTATAGACAAGCCAATTCGGGACTCCCATAATATAATTTCATTTCTTTAATTAGTTTGTGACTCCCCATACAAAGCATTGGTGTCTTTTTTATTCTTCAACTAGAAAAAGTATATAGTAAAAAACATTTTATTCCCCTTAAAATCATATTTTTCACAGTGTAAATCTCACCCATTATATAAGTATAATATTAGATTGGGATTACATCAGACTAAACTACTATAAAAACATCCTTGTTCTAATTAATTCATTTCTAAAAAATTTACACTCATATTTAATACTCATAATAATTATACATAATTAATATAATTCATGAAATTTTATAGTATATTCTATTTACACTTACAAACATTTACTTATAGCCTTTCTAACCTAGGAATTAGTATTCATGGTTGGATATTCTGAAAGTAGTTTTGATCAAATATTACATTTCACTATATTAAATTATTGTTTCATATCCATGATATTGATGAGTTGAAATTGGATAACATCTGAACAGAAATTGTCCAAGGGTTACCCCAATATCATGGAGGTTGTTATTATATCTGGTTAATCTTGCAACAATTGAATAAATCAACTATCGTATATGAATCCAAAGATAAGGGCATGAGTTATTTTTTTTAATGATGTATATGAATGAGTTTTTAAAACTAAATGGAGTTCCAAGGGTAGTATTCATAAATAGGGACACTCATTTTACCTTATGTGTCTGGAGGGTTTTACAACCTGATTTTGGAACTCAGTTACTCCTCATCACTACATTCCACCCATATATAGATTGTAATATGATGTGGACCATTAATATTCTATATTACATTAAACAATTGTGAATCAAAGTATTTGGAATATCTGGGAAAAATAAGCCACTGTTGGATTAGTATTATTATGAATATATCTATCGTATGTTCAGTGGCATTTCCCTCTTTGGGGATTTGTATGGGAGGTTGTGTTTTTCATTATTGTTCTATGAATATATTGTGAAGTCTATGGTTCTATTACCTAATGTAGTTTAGGGCATGGAAAAAAATATTTGTGTTGTTTTTTAGAGGACAAAGGTGGTGTGTGACCTGAAATATTTTTTTTATAATAAAATTTGGCGGTCATTAGAGTTTAAAGATGGTGACCATGTGATATTGGGAGCCTCTTCTCGGCATGGTATGATTCTTTTTAACATGGGAGCAAGCATTTAACCCTATTTATTTGGCCTTCTGAGGATTTGGGCTAAGTTGGAAATGTGGATTATTGGTTTTCACTCCTTCCATTACTAGAAAATATTCATAAAACCTTCCAAAAATTTCATCTCTTTAAGTATCTTCATGAAGAATCACACTTAATTGTATGAGTAGATTTAGATATCAGGCATGATGTGTCTCTTAAGAAACAAATAGTATAGATCCAGGGCATCTCGTAGATGGAATTACATGTATGAACCATTAAATTGGTTTGTATGTTTTGGAGGCATGGTTAAATGGACAATAATACTTAGGGTGAATGAGGAATAAATACATTCCAAATACCCAATTGTTTTTGATTTATTCATTATTTTTTTATAACCTTTTTTCTATGCTTGTATTTTTTTGTTTATGAAATGTAATTTTCCCTTGATATGGGATTTATAGTAAAAAAATCAAAAATTTGAAAAAGAAAAAACACAATTATTTAAAAATACATGTCATTCCATGCCACATTTTTAAATAATATAGGCAATCCTGTCACACCCAAAGAGGATAATTTTTTGATATTTAATATTGAATTCATGGATTTATGTTCTTGAGGCCTTACTATTTAATGATTCTGGTAGTTACTGGACTGGGTTGTGTGAAGGTTCAGATGGTGGTATATACGGTTATGTATAGATGTAGTATTTATTGAATGATGTAAAATATTTAGTTGTGTGGGACTTTTGGTGAGAGTTTTTATCTTTTATTTGTGTGTCTAGTTGTTGGTAGTGTTTGTTTTAATGAAATACCATAGAGTTAACTCATGGATGGTTTTTTTGGGCCATCTTCTCATTTTTATTTAAGGTTTTTATATATTATATTGGATGACAGTAGATTTAAAGGTATATAATGCATCATTATAGACCATCCAACCCATTAAATGTTATAAATTTTAATGGTGGAGGTTTTTGGGGGATGCCCTTAGAGTTTGGAATGTATAAGAGAGAGATATAGATACTATTTTAGTTGACATGATTTGTATGGTCTGTAGAAAAATAATTCAACATATGTATATCTTCAATTGAATTTATTAGTAGTTTGTAGTATAGGAGGGCCCAAGAGTATGAGTTTAGTGTAGTTTCCCATTACAGAATAGGTGAACTGTGGAGCAGGGCTATACAATAGCCTTTTATGTTCTGCTACATGGAGGTGTGATCTATAGTGTAGGAGCTCTATGGGGGACTTATAAAAACCATAACCAAAATCATCATAGCTACAATAAGGAGAATATTATGGCATAAACTCTTCACAGTGAAATATTTATATACTGTAGTCCGATCTATTAGCTTCTAAAATCTATGATATATTGATATTTGTGTCTTTTAGAGAGAGATTTGATGAGCTATGTTATATCAAGGTCTATCCCATTTTCCAACTATGATTTATTTTTAACCAATAATTTAGAATGGTGAAAATGGTTCTACTATGGTCATGGGTTTTTGAAACTGTTTATAAAACCCCAATTATCATAGAATCCATTCATTCTCCCAACATTCCTCTCAATGACTATGTACCCCAACTATTTCCCAAGGTGTCCTTTTAGGTGATAATTATTATAATTCATCCTTAGTCTGGGGGGATTGATCCTTGATGGTTTTAGGTGAGTCCATTCTCTTTCATTCTCCCATTTTCGCAATGTTTTTCATCAGTAATTGGTTAGGGTCACGGGGAACCTACTTTTTTATTTCTTTTTTATATTATATTTTTGTATTTATTCAGATTTATCTAGGTTTTCTCCTTTTTCTGGGTTCATTGTGGTGATATCTCTCTCATTCTAACATTTTTTAGTGGTTTCAAAATATTATTTGAGTTAGGGGATCCTTTATTTCAAAAATACTTTTGTCATGCGTGATGTTTTATGTTGTTATCTTTTAAGAAGATATTATGAACCGATATAATAAAGAAAACACATTAATTTAACTGAAATTTTTGGGTCTGTATAATGAAACACATGTTCTACAACTATTTATTTTATTTTAAATTGAGATTGTATAGGTTTTATGCCTTAATTAAAATCATGGTTGTTGGTGGATTTTTTACACTATGGTTATTTTGGATGTGAACCCCTTATAGAATTATTGTTTTTTATCACTTTAACTAAAAATTTATATGAATGAAAATTTTAATAATAATTTCATTACTCATTTAAAATATAGGTTTTTTTTAATTAACTTAAAAATAATGTTTCATATGATAGAATCCTTTGTTTAAATAAGAAATAATTTATGTAAATATGTGATGGGTGTTTGTGGTTTTTGGGGTGGATGTGATGAGATGTGGGTGTAGTATGTGACTATTGTGATGAGTATGTGTCTCTTTATGTGAATTAGGTTTAATTTGGGGGCATGTTGGCATGCTAAGGTAGGGTTTTTTTGATGAGATTTGTTGTGGAAGATGCTTGGTTAATAATGAAATTAAATTTCAGTGATAATGTAAAATTTATAGGATTAAATTGCTAATGAATTATAGATATAATATGAGATTTGTGGTCAATAATGGAATTAAATGTTAATGATAATCTAAAATTTTTTATGAGTAATTTCTAATGATTTATAGATATAATATGAGATTTGTGTTCAAATATTGTTGATGCTTAATGTGAAATAAATAGTTTGGAATAATAAAGTGTTTTGTTAATTAAAAAATATCCAAATTGGGTTAAGATGAATTGAATGGAAGAATTTGGTTTCTAGCTTATGGTTTGATTTTTTGGTGTTATGCATTTAGTGGTGTAAATGACAATAGAATTGGTTTTGATGATTGATGTTGATGTTGTGAGTTGTGATAGTGATTGTTTTGTGAACACATAGGTTTGTATTATGTGTTGTTGTTGTAAATAAATTATATATTCCTCATGATTTCTGTATGATCCCCATATGTGTCATTAACATCCTTCCTAAAGAAAGTAGTTTTAGGAGTGTTTTACCAAATACTCTATGGTGATAATGGATGGATGGATACCCACCCTTCCCTTATCTCTATCCCGAAAAAAGTTTACATGCTTGGGTTATGAATTCTATAAGTCAAAATTTCTCAATAATGATGAGTGATTTGATGGATTATTGTGGGTTTCTTGAATGTATGTAGGAGGTAAGGAGGTTGATGTATTTCTTGTTCGATATACCCTACTATTCTGGTAATGTATGTGGATGAGATGTTATGTGATGACGTAGGACTCTATGGGTTAGATGTGAATTGATGAGATGTGATTTCCTAGGAGTATACTTGAGAGATGTGATGTGATGGTCAAGGAGTCTTCGGGGGAGATGAGATGTGTTTTTATCAACCAGGTGTCTACCATAATGTTTATATATAGAATATATGTGAATCCTAGGATGTACAATATTGGGGTATTATAGATGAAAATATGTGGGAAAGTGGTACGAGGTACATGTTTGTCGATAAGATTCATATTATGTTACTGTAACAAGATGTTTTATTTATTTAACATGACATAGTAAGAAAATTATTGTTTAGTTAAAATATTTTGGTGTTTTTGGTTGTGTTTTTTGATCACTGGTGAATTTGTAGTCTATTTTCAAAGGTAGAGGAGATACATTGGGTATAACATATTTGTTATAATTGTATTATAATCCTAAATGTATTAAAGATATTTTCATAGTTTCTAGGAGAACACCATGGATCATTCTAGACATTACTATCTCAAATGAGTAGTTTTAGTGTCTTTGACATAATATTTTATTATTTTGAGCATTTATTTGGGGACTCCTATATTTGTTTAAATTATTTATTAATTGTAGGATGGTTTTGGTTTCAATAAATTTATGTTATTTAATGAATTTGATTGATCACTAATATTAAATCTCCCAATTCCATATATATAATTTTTGTTAATGAATTCCATATAAATGATTTTTATTCCCACAGTGCATGTCACCAACCTGAGTCTGACTAGATTATGGAATTTGGGATCATTTTCATAGTTCCATAACTACAAATTTGTTGTGTGTAACATTAGAGAATGGAGATTTTGAAGCATTAGTAGTTGATGTATACACTGATATACCCTATCATATGATTATATGACATAAGAATAAAACATTATATAGAAAAAATATAACTTTTTAAATTTGGAAAACAACATCATATTCATCTGAATCTTCAACACAATCTTCAAATGATCAACATGCTTCCTCTATCATTGAATATATATAGTAATATTATATATAAATACTATAAAGTCCTAATGATGTTAATATTTGAAGATTATATTCATTTTATAGATGAATATATCTAGGCAATTCATATGTCCAGATAGAATCCCTGTATATTCATAATTATTATAAGTCACATTGATATTTGTCTTGGATATATCTGAATTTTGACCCTCAAATAATTATATCTATAATGAAGAATAATCATGTTAATTTAATTAGATTACCATTATAGATAAAAAAAAGTCAAAAATATTTGGAAGAGGATACTATTTTATATAATTATCTATTTATTTATTCAACAATAGAAGAAAAAATGGATTACACCGTCTTTCATCTTAATAAAAAGTATAGGATCTCTCTATGGTTATTCACAAGTGAAAATATGTCCCTTTTCATGAATCTCGAGTTGTTTTTCTTTAAATCATGTAACTTAATAGGGGAACTTATATACAGATCCACTGAAATTGTTTTTGTACAAAATATTCATTCTATTGAAAACTCAACTTCACGGCCGGGGGAAGACCATGCATGATTTATTAAAACACATCTACATATTCTAGAAAAAATTAAATGGTTTAACCCTCAAAATTTTGAGAAAAATAGCATTCAAGAATAGTTAGTAAAATCCATATGATATAAATAATCTCCATATAAGGTTCATATTCATCCTCATGGTGAAATAAGATCATAGGATGATTCAGAATATAAAATGTGATTTCCCTACCATAGAAATTTATATATTAATCTTTTTAATGAGTTCCAATATAAGTCCAAAATAACATAAAATTTATCAATTCGGGCAATAATTATATTTTCAAGAATTTAAATCCCCACAATCAGCTATTAGAGAGGAGCTGCAAACACTTTGTGTGATCATCATATCATTTGGAGTGTCACTACTAAGCCAATATGTAAAAATTTATGTGTTGATGTTATACCCATAAATATTTCATAGATAGAAAATTGTGGGTAGATACATAGTCAAATAATAAATATTGAGTTCCAGGGTGAATGGCATGTGTACCCTTCACCACATCATTCTCATTATCCACTTTAGTCATTTTTATCCTAAGATATTTTTATTTTCCTCACTAATAAATTGTTTGATAATGATTATCATCATCATTGACCCTCATATTTTTACAATGATTGTAATAACAATAACACTCCTTATAATTGAATAAATGGAGGGTGTGTTAATCATTCATTTGATCTTTCTCTCTATTCATGTTATTGATTGATCCCTTAATATTAATCCAAAATATTTTTCTTTATTCAGGATTTCTAGACACAATTCATTTATCATACCAATTTGAGGAAATCCCCCCATTATTCCTTCAACATATCAAATATAAACTATTAATAGTTTTCAATCTATCATGGGTAATGATATTATAATTTTCCAAAAATTCCATCTTTCTCTTATTATCCCCAAAACCATGTGATAATGGGATTTACCAATCTATTTTTATAGCATGAGAGCACATAAATTTTTATTGTATATATAAATGTTTCTTATAGAAAAATTATTTAGAAATTATGGATTATAGACATAAAATAATCTATCAAATTTTCAAAATAGGTCGATTAAAAATATGAATAATATCTTCCATTTTAGGTGAAATTTTACTCATAAATACAAATCAGTTCATATTCTATCTTCATCAATTCTATAAATTCCACATCCATCTTAGTGAGTAGTTATATAGAAAAATAAATATAGAAAACTACATTCTAATTATCTTCCAAAATCAAAGCACCAATATAAACCTCTTTCATAATATTCTAAATAAGAGTCTAACATTGATTAGCTTAACCTTCCAAATGATACACCATAAGAATAACCTTGTAGTGGCCTAGGCACTAGATAATGAAGAATTCCACTTCTATTTCACTGAACCATTTATCAATAATAAGTTTTATAGACGAACCACCAATGGAAGATGGATATCTCCACATAAAAGACTCAATGGTAAGTTCTTCCATCCATAGATAACTGAATGTTATGTATAAATCATGTTATAGTTTTTAGATTGATTGAGATGGATATTCATAGATGAAATATTTCTCATACCCTTCCCTATTTTTTTTATTTCTTATGATTTTGGTAATATCTTTTCTTGGAATATTTTATTTTCACTTGATTACACACCATTACTTCTATTTCCAAAAACTAAAAATCACAATGTGCATATAAAACATCAGTAATCAGAGTAATATATCATATGATTATGAATATCATTTTTAGATTCCCTGAATTAGGATGCCTTTTTAACTCGTGAATATTTATATTCGTCACATATCAATGTGGATTATCATATGTTTTTAAAGATTTTATCATTTACTTCAAAATTGTTCATAAATATAATTTCAATTAACCAATGAATATCCCATATAAGTATGAATCTTTGTGTGCAGTATTTCCTATTTATCATGCACTGAGTGAATATCTAGTAAATAAATAACAATCCTTTTAGTGTTATTTCCCATAGTTGAATATATATCAAATCCATAATAAAATTTTTTGTATCCAGATAGGTATTTCATTTGTATCAAACTATACAATCTTTATCTTAACAAAACAATAGTATGTTATCATGAACTTAGAATTTCCACATGGTTTTCACAAATGAATTTTTTTCTATTCCTAACATTCAAAAAAATATAAATCCATATCTAATAAAAACAAATAGGGATGAAGTATTATGTTTATAAATACTACATCATTTTTATGGATATTCAATACATATCATAATAATATACACCAAAAATATATATATTCATATATTCTACATATAGTAGATGTATAATTAACATATTTAGTGAATGATATTAAAAATATTGAAAACAACTATCACAGATTACACCAATAATTGATAGAACATACTTAAAATAATTCTTCCAAATGTGGGGAATGGAGAAAAAAGTATCCTCAAATTATTGGTAAGGGTAAACATTGAAGATGTATTTTAGTGATAATAAATGCAGGTAAGATAAGAATAAGTATATAATAACGTGATAAAAACTAATGAAATTCATACCCAATCATTAAAATATCCCAAATAATCTACCTAGACATTATGATTTTTTATATTAAAATATATATTTCATAAGATTGATGTATCAATAATAAAATATCATGATCTATGTGAATATGGAATCAGAATAAGACATATGTTCGTTGCATACACGTTGGCGTATAAAATATTTTACTTAATAGTAGACCTGAATGGCCTGAATGCCTTCATTTTTATTTATTTTGGATAATCCCAATTTTAAGGGTTGAAGGGGAACCTGCACGTAACCCGTAGGCCCAAGGCCCAAGGCCCGACTGAACTAGGTTCACTTATCATTTCTATCTATATTTTCCCTTGATATATCATTATTTACCAAATTAATTAGTGGGATATATAATTATACTCCAACTCATAACATAATGAAAAATATTTTTAAATTTTCCCCATTATCATAAAAACAATCTTCATTTCATTATATTATAATCCATAGAAAAAAACATTCCTCATGATGATTTCCTTATAAAATAATTAACCCATTGGAAAGTACTGATTTTCATAGAATGATCCCAAAAACATCATCATTGTAAGACACCTAAGGAATAATATTCATTGTTATCATATTATCATGTATCCAATGAATCATGATAACCCTAAATGAATGTAGAATTAGATCCTACAGACCTTTAAAGTTGGATTTTAACATATCATTGATTATATGTAAAATATCCTTTTGTTTTGGTATCTATAATAACTAAATAATAAATAAATATAGATAAAAATATTATTATTTTAAATAACCTTGGAATACATTAAAGTAATGTTCAATGAAAAGAATGGACTGGATTCTTGGAAAAGTAGTGCATTCCATATATGTTAAAAACATTCTTTTCACACATGTAAAAAGTATAAAGTTAGTCATATGTAAAAAAATTAAATTATCCGGTTTAATTGCCTATAAGTAAGTTCGGGGGAAGTAAAAATATTCTTTCTCTAAAATTTATCTATATATTAAAACTCTTATCATACATTTTGTATTAAATATACATGATGTAAGAAGATTCAAGATCTGGAATGAATAAATATGGGTGGATTTTAAAAAAAAACACCTTAATCATTTTATGAACCAATGTGAAAAATATGGTACTAATTTTTGAAAATTTCAGAACAAAAAGTGGAATATAAAATATTGGGGTTTTATAGTATAATAACTCTATAAATTCCCTCGATGGAAATCTATCTCATACAGTTTTAAAAATAAAAAATGTTGTAATATAAACTGTTAAATCAAGTCGCACATTTCATCATACTTGTAAAATTGTTATGTATAATAAATATATATTTTTATTACATATATTTTTGGAAAAATATTCATACATAACATAATATGTATCAATCCTTTATAATCTCTATTTATCATTTAAATAATAATTCTTTGTTAATTTTTACATTCAAGTGAAAACTGATTCTTTTTACAGGAATCTTTTAGTTTGATGCTTCTAGATGTTGAAATTATTTCAAGGTTTCATCATATCCATAATCTGAATCATGAAATAATTAAAATATTTTTAATTATATTTACTTGGATATCTATTCATATAATGAATTGATGAAAAATTAATTATATAACTTTGTGGAGATGGTATTTTTTAAGTACACACATGTAATATTTTAATTTTTCAATAATAGGAATGAAATAAAGGATCAAACAAATTCAATTTCATAAAACCATAATTATTAAATAAATATTAAATATATTCACTAAATAATTAATTATTTCTATTTATGTAAATTGGAAATGAAAAATGATTCACATTGCTTCGTGGAGGTGTCCGTCCACACATACACATGGCCAACATTATCAATTTAAAACAAATGAGAGAATAATGGAAAACTGGTTATAACATTGAGATAAAAAATATTAATATAGTAAATGTAATAATTCCATAATTATATGACACCCATAGAATATTTTAAAGACAATTAATAATTTAAAATCTTGAAAAATTTCATTATGAACTTATATATGTTCTTAAGAAAACCTCATTTGGCTTACATAGTAAGAAATCATGATGTGAATTTTATGAATAAATTACCCGCTTTGATGATTGGAGGAGTTTTGAGATATTTTATTATAGAATTTTCTTAGTAAAGGGATAATGTGGATCCCATAATAGAGAAGAGTAATTTCCCTTTTATAAGTGATGATATAGGATACTTCTAAGTAACACAAACATTAAACTATAATAAAGTCACTCTCAAGTAATGGTATATCAAAAGTGTAAAATTTATCAATATATCATTACATAACTCCAAATTCATTCATCCAATTGGGTTGATAATTTTTTTAGTTTACTTTATCCCTTATCTATTTAATTTAACCTATTATTAACCCTTTTTACCTTTACCATATTTATGATTTTTTTACCTTGGTCACTATTCATAATGAAAAAAATGAAATCTAAAAAATTAATATATATTGAAATTATGATTCCATATATTGAAATTTTTTTATCCAATTTAATTTCTTAAATTGGAGAAAATTTATTTTAAAATAAGTTTGTAATATAGAACAAAAAACATTTTAGGATAAATAAATTTATAAAAATAAAACCAAATTGATTTACATTCCACACAACAAAGAAACCATTCGATGAATGTTAATACGTTTGACCGAATATATTAATTTTTCCATTAATTTAAATCATTTATCCATTATTACTAATTCAATTTATTATGGTATTAAAATATGACCCCCTTAAAATAGTGTTCAAAAAAATATATCTTTTACTATCCATTGATTTTTTCATCATTTATGACTAATTAGTAATCAATGTAAGTATAATTATTCATATATTCACATTCAATAAATATATTTATCATCTAAATCCTAGTTTTTTAGTGATTGGGAAAAATAATATATTGAAATAATTATATGTCAAAAAATTGAACTTTTATAATAAAATAATACTGATTTAAACATTAAAAAATGAATACAAATTTATAAGGATTCAATCAATGCATTTTTATTAATTAAAATACCTATACCAATATTTCGTTATATAAATAGTCAAATTTATTCTTGATAATCCCATGAGTAAGAAATAAAAAATCACTTTAAATAATAATATTTCAATAGTATATTGTAGTTTGTAATAGCTTGAACTTTTATCTCAAGTATGTTATAAAACAAATTGAATTTATTTAAATATAAATGATTCATAAAAAATATGGTATTATATATAATTCTATATGTAAATGAAAATATGGATATGTTGTAAAATACATCATTAAAGAGAATGAGAATTATTCTTAATATTTTCTTTATTTATTGAAGAATTTATTCAAATTCATGGAGAGTTGAAATAAAAATTTATTTTCCACAAATTTTAAGATAAAATAAAATAAAATATATTTTCTTTGTGGATGATTCCAAGGATGGAAGAATATTTTTATCATGAAAATATAATAACTCGATGTAATATGTTTTGATTTATCAATATCATTTACATCTTATGAATCTTTATAATAAAATACCCATGAATTAAAGTGAATGAAATTGATATCCTCATACCATGAATAACACATAATTAATTATATGATATATCTAATAGGTATTATGGGAACTTTTTTTAATGAAAATAGGGGCATAAAAAATAATGTATCAACGTTTGTAAATTAAGATGACACATTGTAACCTTAAATACCTCATAGATGAGTGTGATCTAAAATATTTTATAAAAAACGTAACAATGAAAATTGAATATTAAAAAACCATATTCATATATATTTACCTTTACACACTTCCTTTATTACCACATATTACAAATATATTATTCATATATTGCTTGCATTTTTCATTGGGTGTTCAAAACATTGATCACTTGTTTTGTGTTAGTTTTCTAATAGAATTATCCCCACTTTTTTTAACAAAACATTCATCATTCATTTATAATTCAAGATACAAGAATCAAAATGTTTTAATTACTTGTAAATTACCATTTTCATTTTTGGAATGATAATGGTAGGGTTTATGAAATTACACATTGTAAAGAACATATATCATCATTTTTAACGATCAAAAGGCGATCTACTAAAAAATATTTAATATAACTAAAACCATTATAAAATTATTAAAAATCTTAAATAAATTATAAATTAAATATGTTATAATTATATAATATTCATTATTAATTTAGGAAAAAAATTATAACACCACTAACATAAGTGGTAAATCCAACCAAAACTGGATTGTGTTATAACGATTAAATATGAAATTAATTTTAGGTAATGATAATATAAATTTTAAAGAAAGGAAAAACATGTAATATATAAAATTTGTCTTCATTTAATTAATTCGAGAAACTATCGATTATGGGTAATAAAATTCATTGTTCAAGGAGAAGGAAGTGCCCATGTACGCATTATTAACATTTTATATATCAAAGAATGAGATAATATGAAGGAATATGATAAATAAAAAATTTAGTATCATAATTGTGACAAGATTAACATATTTATACATTAAAATAATCATTTTTACTAGTCAAGATATAGAGTGATGTAAAATGGACAACATCATTTTGTATAGGTGGTAGTCTTCATATATTTACAATTGATAATGTTTTTTTATTCCTAAAAAATTAATTGGATTGTATAAAGGCTTAATAATTAATATCATAACATTTAATTATATAAATAAAATATATTCCCTTATATTGGGGACACTGAAAATGTATGGATCATGATGAAGAAAGAGAATAGACTAAGGAGTCAAAAATAATCATGTTGTAAAATTGAGATTTATCATGTAAATTTACATGAAAATTGAGTTCATTAGATAAACAATTTAGAGTAAAACATTATAAAGATTCCATTGGACTATAATTGAATAAAAATGCTTGATAATCAGGATGAAAGTTGGATGATAATTTGGGAGGTACATATTATATTTCAAAAATGGTAGTCATTATTCGATGGTCAAAGGATAAAAATGGTTAAATTATCATATGGGAGGAGTTTTATCCAATAAATAACTCATTCAAACACATGGAGTCATTTTTATATATTTTCGGGTCTTTAATTTTTTGTAAAAACACTTTTTATACATTTTACATTTACCAAAATATCTTAATTTTATCCATGGTAATTAATTTTAAAGACCAAGTTTCAAATTGATGTTATTAAATAATAAAAACATTAATATTTGGAATTTTTAAATAATTTTTATCAAATTTTATTTACTGTTCATGAAATTTTATTTTAATATTAGTTCACATGAAATATAAAACCCATATTTTAGAAAATGTTTTTTAGGATTTAAAATTACGATTAGTATAAAACATTCAATGCATTTGATATTCATTATAAAAATTTTTTTATTAAAAAAATAAATTTTATTTATATTGAATTTTAATAAAAAATAATGAGTGTAAATAAAAAAATTATTTCTAATAAAATATGGAAAACAATTTTAAAATTAGAAAGAAATTATACAAAAAAAATTGAAAATAGGTTTTCCTAGATTTAAAAATTATTTTAACATATATAAATTTTCCCTATAAATACATATATAATCATTTAAAATATTTTAAAAACTTTTAGGTCTTAGTTATATAATAATAATGACACACAAGTTATAATATCGGTAAAAACAATTATATTCACTATTCACCGAAAAACAATTTGTTTTCGAAACGTTAAAAAAATCATATTAGGATAATTTTGAAATCTAGAATTTTGAAATGAATTTAAATTTAACAATTTCATTATTTTTGGTAATAGTAGATTTCTCAATAGGAGGTTAATTGAGTATCTATAAAAAATTATGTTATAAATTGTCTAATTAATGATCTACCCCAATTAAAAATATGATCTATGTTAGTTTGTACTGAATTTACAAGAGTCTGGAATGTTCATTTACATTATCAAAAGATTGATTAGTACTCATCTCTACTAATCATAAATATTAATAAAACATTTTAAACTAACCTACTAATTGAAAATAATTACAAACACTAGATAAAATAAGAATTAAAGATCAATTTTATTTAAAAAATATGTGATTAAAACACAGTGAAACCTAAAATTTAAAATAACTACAGATATAAAAACAAGAGGTTCTGTATCATTTTGAGACTTAGTCTTATCCACTAGGTGACCACCTACCACAAAAAAATATTAAATAAATAAACATGTTTGGATCCATATGCTGGATCAAGGTTCACAACAGCACATAAGGGTGTCCAGGTCACACATGACCTCTACCACAATTATTCGTTGGAAAACAGCTGACATGTTACACATTACCTCTTCCATAGTTCTATGTGGGATACAAAAGAATAAATATAGTGAGTTTGAGGATACCAAGTGTCCTCTAATTATGCATAAGAGACAATGTGTGTAAGAGACAAATACACAAACTTCATATAAATGTAAATAAAAGAAAAAAAACAAAGCTAAGGATATAGAGAAAGGGATAGAATTCTATGTGTGTTATGCAGTGCAACTCTGGACTCATTTGATATAGTGGATTTGAAGTTTTACTCCTTCTCTAGATGTTGACTCCAAAATAGAGTTTTGTAGCCTCTGTGGTCTGGATTCTTATAGAATGGAATGTTTAGCTTCTTATTGGAAAGATGTTCAGGTCAGGTCAGTAGGATTTTTCTTCACTTCTTGATCTCCTAGTATGTTATCCCTTATGAGTTCTGGGGTTTTGGATGTATATTTGAGAGTTGAAAGTTATCTCAGGTTTTCATATCATGCTACTTTTCAGAACTATCAAATGATCTGTCTTGTAATTGTTTTATTCTTTGAGGTCTAGTAGACAGAATTATCTACCCATATGCATGTTCCTCATATTGTCCAATGAATATCCTACAGACAACATTAATTCAGGTCATAAACATTAATTTTTCTAAATGTGTATGTTAGACATAAATTTGAATTAATAAAATAAATACAATTTCTATGACTATCGGCGAATCATAAGTATCGGTGATTCATTGGAATCAGCATGTCAACATCAATTTGTCAGCATCGGTCCGTCAGGATTGGTCTATCAAAATTGGGGACTCTCTATATCAGTATTCATGTCCATCTGTATGAGTAACTCTTCACATTGGTAATTCATTTTTTTTATCGGTATTTCCAGGCATCAGTGAGTCATCATTAGTGAATCATTTTGAACTATCATAGTTTCACCCATCAGTGAGTCGCTGAACGGTGAGTCCCTCATTGGTGAGTCTCTTGATCTATTGGTATGACCAATCATCAATGACTTGTTCATCGGTGTGATGATTTTTCTATCAGTGAGTCTTCTACCAGTGTCTTATTCGATCAGTTACTTCTTTAATCATTGACTCGTTATAGGCGATTCATCCATCAATGACTCCTCAAATGAATCGGTGTCAGGGAAATTGGAACACATAAAAAGTTTAGGTCTAATAAAAAACAATTTTAGATTATGTGAAATTCATTAATACATGTAAATATAAATTTGTAAATATATTGAAACCCAAATAACCATAAATTTTTGATTTATTGAAATGTGTTATACCATGTCACATAATTTATTCACTTATAAATATTCATTGAAAAGATTAAAATTATTTACAATTTGATATATGAATTTATAGAATTTTTATATTTGAATGATTTGTGATTATTAAAAAAAAATATCTCACCAAGGGTCTAATAATATACCCCTTTTTGATAATCACAAATCATGGCATTAATGAGTTGTACAAGATGTTAAGGAATAAAAAATTACTTGACTGACCATAAAAAAAGTGAATGTGAATTATTAATATAACTACAGACTATCCTTTTAAGATCCCCCACAATTATTATATTAGAAGAGTTATACGAAATGTTCTTTTTATGAGAGTTATATCAGAGTACTTTCATGCTCCCCATTAGTAAGTTATAGTAGAGGTGGGATATAAATATAGTGTCTCTTGATTACATGCCATCTTTCATATTTTAAAGTTATACAACTTCGATTAAAAAAAGATTCCATCTATATCTTTCTCCGCCTTCTGTGATTAGAAAAAAATGTTAAAAGAAACATATTGAATAAATAAAAATAATAAAAATAAAATTGGAAACCTAGTGAAGGAAACAAAGTTTATATTCATTAATGTACAAAGAGTACAATCATCAAAATACAATCATCAATTGAAAATTACAAATACCTATCAAATAGATGATACACGACTATGGTTTTGGATTTTGAGGAGTTTTTCCTTGGACTGAAGGGTCAATATAAGGTATAGTAGGTGGTGTGGTGGAGGTAGGAATGGTTGATCCAATAGTTTTACCAGGTAAAGAGACATCGGTATGAACATTTTCCACATGTATTTTTCTCTTTTATGACAGAAAACAACTATGAGGGCTATCTTGAATTACTATCTGGATCTAAGATAATGAATGAGGTGCTAACATTAGAGCATGATGCATAAAGCTAGGTCCAATGGAAGCATCTGTAAGGACCACTATAACTTCAACTTGCACATGCAGGTATGGCTTCCGAAGTGCGATAAAATTATTTATGATTTCATCTCTATATTTAATATCCTTTTCAAAATCATCATTGTTTTCTACAGACATTTCTAATGTATGAGTAAAAACCTTCATCGGAAAAACATTCATATTGAAGGCTTCTGTCAGTGGAAGGATTTTGAGATTCTCATCTAGGTACATAAAGATGTTAATCAGATTATACTTGGTAAAGATTTTTTAGAAATACTTGTCCATTTTTCTTTGATTTCCTTATGATAAGTGGATGCTTAATATTCACATTTTCTAACCATGTTATATACATATTCAGTGTTCCTGTGTACTTTGGCAAGAGTTTCTTTTTCAGAGTCACTATGAATACACTTGAGCTCTCCCCTAATCATAGTCATGAGAGTATCAATATAAGCAGCACCAGGCCTGGTACCTTTATAACTAGAGGCACCAGAAATCATCTTTCCAAGATGCTCCATTATCTTCTTCAAATATACAATCAGCAGAAGTGTAACAAGTTTCCTAAGAACCTCTAAAACACAACTAAGTGTGGTCTTCAAATCAGTTGTCATAGATTTCAATTCATTACTCATCCTCTTCACTTATTCTCCCAGCATTTTATTATGTCTAATAATAGTATCGGTTATTGTGTTTTCATTTGGGGGAATCCTCTCAATCACCATTCATGCAATCTTACCAGCATCAGTCTCAGAACTACTCATGGAAGTAGAAGCTTCATTTCTGACTCCAATGGAAGATCTCTCTAACACACATATATCTTCATTCAACTAATCTAGATCAGCATTAGTGATATAGACACTAGGGATTGTAAGGAAAATATGATAATTAGTATTAGTTATTATAGGTGATGTTGGAGAATGTTGTTCCACTTTAGTTTGTGGAGCGGTGGGAGGATGAGCTAGCATCTCCTCATCTGAGTCATAATCTAACCCAAATAATATATAACCTCGATATATATTCCTGTCCCTAGAACTGGTCTAATCAATAAGCGACACTATGTCAATAATTTCTCTTCTTCCGTGAGGTTATCCCTCATCTAGCAGTTAATATTCTTCTTCTTCCTATCCCCCAACCATAATGAAATTCTTAGGAACTTGTACTAAATGAATTTCTGGTTGTTCTTGAACTCCACCCACTCCACCCACTCGAGTATCCCACTCAATATGAGGCATAGGTGTATTCTGAGCGTCATCCTCTTCCTATTGAATAACTCCATAATATAATTAAGCTCTTGAATGATTCCTTGATCATTAATATAATGGTAATGTCCGACCTCGATTCCATTATCTCTAGTGGTATGATCAACATCATCATGTCACATAAGATAAGCATCCTACTGTCTACCAGCCCCATCCTCAGCTCTCTATACAAATTCCTCCCCACAACATGATCCATCTAGTCAGGATTTTAGCGAGTCACTCACATTCTCACCATTATCATCCTTATCATCTCCATCATCATCCTCATCATCATTATCAGTTTTTTACATATACTTCCACTTCAGATACTTCAGTATCTTCCTCTTCTTCATCACCCAACAAGGGTTCTCGAGGAGGTAAATCTAATGGTGGAATGGAAGGTCCATATGACATGTTATTTAGTCTATCATCAATATCGAGGTTACTCCTATCATCTGTAGGATACAAATCATCCCTTGGAAGATCAATATCTACTCCCTCTTCATAAGAATAAACAACATGTTCACCAAATTTAAGAACAATATCAGTTTGATTCCTTGTACTAGTAAGATAATATATTTTATTGAAATCCTTATATAATTTTTCTTCATATAATTCCCAAATAATTTTCTATGGGTTAGATATTATATTAAGCCTTTTGAAAATTTCTTTATGCAGGTTGAAACCACTACCTATTATAATCACATCATCTCCATCTTCCACAGAACCTAGATTCTTTGTCATTGTAGTCACCACCATTGGGTGCTATATTCATGTTTCATTCTTTGAGGGTTTGATCATACTAGTAATATGTACAATATGGTATCTACATATTTTTACATTCATTATATTCTTCAATAAATAAATCAAGAACACTTCTTGATACTTCAATGAATAAAAATCTCCCTTCCTTGGGTAGATTTGAAGTTGGATGAACCTAAAAAAGAAATCTGGATACTCCATCTAATTATGTGGTTATATATATCCTTGATTAATCATTTCCATTAAATTTCCAAAGAACATTTCCATATGAAAATAGATATGTGGTTTGAGGAATATTAACCTATTGGTCTGTCAATATACCCTTGTGTGGAATTTCAAAGAATTTAGTCCATTCAATTGAAAAAAAATGAAATTTCCATTCCCTTCAACACCAACTTCAATGTAGCCTCCTCATCTTCTTTTAAATACATTTTTATGTTGAGATAAAACTGATGTATCATATGGGGATACAATGGTCTCTCATTGTTGGAATACTAGCTGATCCACCCTTGAGATTCCAACACTCGTAGCAATAAATAGTTGCTCGAAAATAGCCACTCCATAGATAGATCCTTCTCAATAGTTTCCAAATAGATTCCCAATCCTGGCTTCATAGAACATGTTGCATAGCTAGACTCTCCTTTCTGACACTTGGCCACTTTTGAATCACTCATTCCTTCCATTTCTCCCTTCGTTCATTCAATCCTGATGGTTTTTTAAGAGGAAGTCGAAAGGTTGAAGGAAGTGAGGGTAGATTGTCGAACGGTAGAAGTAGTGTGGATCGAATTAATTTTATGATTTATGGATTTTTCATAGTAAAATAGAAAATATAATAACAAAAAAAAATTTAAATGTGCCATTTTATATACGAAAAATAGATCGGCATATTTACCATAAAGTACCTATTAGTATCCGTTTTATAATAATGATATCAGTCTCACTTGATCGTCTTAATCTGATCAGCTTCTTAGGAACGGTCTCTTGTGATCACTTTCAAAAGATCAATTTCAATGGTCAGATTCACTAATAAGTTTCAATTAATCTTTTCACTGATTGGTTCATCTAATCAGTTTTACCTAATTGGTTTCACTAATCTATTTCAATGATCACTTACACTTGATTGGTTTCACTGATCTGTTTCACCTAATCTGTTTCACCTGATCTATTTCACTGATTAGTTTCACTAATCGGTTTCACTAATTGGTTTCACTAATTGGTTTCACTAATCAGTGTCACTGATCAGTTTTACTGATCGATTTCATTGATCAATTTCGCCGATCTGTTTCACTGGTTGATTTATCTAATCTCTTTCACTAATCGGTCACTGATAAATAGAGATTTTAAGGGGATAATATTGGAGAGTATTTATAGATTTATCATTCTTAGTTCATGTCTGAGGTATCTCATTCTCTCATTGTTTAAGGGTTTGGTGAATATATCATCCAGTTGATGATCATTTCCAATTAACTCAAGAGTTATATCACATTTTTGTTAATCGTCTCTCAAAAATTGATTTCTTACATCAATAGATACTTTTCTAGAATGAGAAATTGGACTTTTCAAAATTTTAATAGAACTTTTATTGTATCAATTTAGGGGGATATGTCTAAATTAGAATCAATATTCTAATAAATTGTTGTTCATCCACAAAATTTGGTCACAAAAACTACCAGAGACAATGTACTCAGCTTTAGCAGTTGCTAATGAAACTAATTTTTTATTTTTACAACAAACTAATATTAGATAATTTCCGAAAAATTAATATTTTCCAGATTTTCGTTTTCTATCTAACTTATATCCATCAAAGTAAACTTTAGAATAACTAACTAAATCAATAGGTTTCCCTCTTAGGTAGAAAAATCCTAAGTTAGTTGTATACATGATGTATTTGAAAACTCTATTAACCACATTTTAATGTGACTCTTTTGGGTTTTCATGAAATGTTTTAGAGATACAAACACAAAACATGATTTCATGCATACTATCAGTTATGTAAAGAAAAATACCAAACATTCCTCTGTAAGTTGTTAGATAAACAGTTTTCTCATTTTCATCAATATCCAGATTACATGTAGAACTCATAAGTGTTTCACTACTCTTATTTCTGTCACATCAAAACCTTTTCAAAAGATCATTAGTCTATTTAATTTGATTTATTATAATACCATTTTTATTTTGAAATATTTGAAATCTATGAAAATATTTATGCTCACCCATCAAACTCATTTCAAATTCACATTGTATAATTTTTTAAAAATCATTAAATATAAAAAATAGAATATCCATAAATACAATAATCTATATATATTTGGGTTATTAAAAAATCATTAGAAATAATTTTAATAAATAAATTAGGATATGAATCTATTTTTGTACAACCTTAAGAAATAGGAATGTTATTTAACCTATCATACCATGCTCTTGGAGAATATTTCAAGTCATATAGAGATTTAGTTAATTTTAAAACATGATTTGAAAAATGTGTATTTGTCAAACCAGGTGGTTGTTCAACAAAATCATCCTCAATTATATGACCATTTGAGAATTAAATTTTTATATCCATTTGAAAATGTTTGAAATTCAAGTGTGCGGCATAGGCATGTAAGATTCTAATAGCTTGATGGCTTGCTACTCGTGCAAATATCTCTTGAAAATCAATTCAATCATCATGATTATATCCCATTACAACTAATCTAGCTTTGTGTCTAACTATGTTTCAAGATTCATCTAATTTATTCCTAAACACCCATTTAGTTACTATGGTTAAGGTATCATTTGGACAATCTACTAGCTTTTATACTTTATATATCTTAAAATGATTATGATCTTCTTGCATAGACATTACCTAAAATTATTCATTGATTGCATAATTAATATTTTAAGGTTCATGTAGTGACATGAATGCTTGATGTTCATGCTTCTTTCTCAAAGAAGCTCCAGTTTTTGTTCCCAAATCTAAATATGCAGCCACATCATCTAAGGGATGGTTTTTAAGGGTTTTAGTTGGTTTAGTAAATGTAGGTCTAGTTACTATAGGTTCATCACTAGGTTCTTGTTCATTATGGATAGATTTTAGAGAATTTACAGAACTAAATGTGTTAACGGATTCCTTTATAAGATGATCTAATGGTTTTGTATAAATGGACATATTTGGAATGTCCTATTCATGATTTCTTAGTGAGTTATTAAGTAAATTTTGATCTATTTCATCAACCCAGACATGTATAGATTCGGCCAAACATTTTCTATCTTATTACAGACTCTATAAGCTTTGATTGATGTTCAATATCCAAGGAATATTCCTTAATAACATTTATAGGAAACTTTTCTATATTATATTTATGTTTAAAAATATAAACATTACATCCAAACACTTTAAAATAACTTCCTTTGGGTTTCCTATTATTCCACAACTCAAACAGAGTTTTATTATAGATAGGTATGATAAAGACTATCTTTATTATGTAATAATATGTGTTAACAGATTCAGCCTAGAAATATATCGGTAGTTCATATTCATTGAGCATAGTTCAGGTAATTTCACATAGGGTTATATTTCTTCTTTCTACTAGACCATTCTATTGAGGTGTCCGGGGAGAAGAGAACTCGTGGTTATAACCATTTTTTGAGAGAAAAATATTCAAAGTATTGATTTTCAAACTCATGGCCCTAGTCACTTCTTAAGGATTTACTTTTAATTCCACTGAGAATTTATACAGTCCTGGGAGGCTCGGCGCTGGCCGAGCAGCTGCGCCAATGGGAGCCGCGGCCCCCACGCGGGGGCCGCTCCGTGCCACCGGACACGACGCAAGGCCGCGTCCCTTCCCCACGGTCCCACGCGGCCGCGGGATAGGTGCTCGCCGTCGCGGCGGGTCTTCCCGGCAGCATGTTGGGCGCCGCCGCTTCCTAGCAGCCAGCCGCCGCTGGACGCCACCTCCGGTCGCCGGCGCCGCCGTGCCAGTGTGGCGCGCCGATGGGAACTTCCGCGGACCACCGGACGCGCTCCGGTGGTCCATTTTGCCTGCGGTTTTCTCCTACGACTCTCCCAGGATCCGAAATTTGCTGCGAAGGCATCCAATCGCCATTCCGATCCCATTTCGTGAACGCCGTTAAATCACGCATCAACGAAAAACTGTGGAGGGTTGTCGGGCCATGTTTGTTTGGCCCACACCCTTCGCGTTAGGTAATAACAATTGGGAATAATAATCAACACATGAAAACATAACAAGGTACAATTTTAAGAAATTAAAATTGAACCTAGTTCCCCAAAAAAAACTCCCATAAATAAAAATTTCCATCCCGCATATGAAAACAAATGCGGATCAACTTGATGACGAGTTGATCCTGGTTCTTTGTTTTAGTAGGAAACAACCATGGGAATAAATATTATTCTCAAATAAAACCCCTACCACGTAGTTGTCGTCGGACGTGAGTCCTTCGCAGGATTGACCGTCGCAGAAGAAGAGGATCATCGCGTCGCGGAAGGGGAGTCGCGTCGTCGCAGTACACGGCGTCGCGTCGACGATCTCAAGCAGTTGATCGAAGAATTTTTTCCGGAGGAGAATCGTTGGCGTTCTTCATCAGCATTCATCGAATGTTGACATTCTTCTTCGGCGACGATGCGTTCTTCACGTTCTTCGCGTTCTTCACGTTCTTCGCGATAGAGGATGAAGATAGAGTTTCTCCAAATCCTCTCAACAATCTGTACCCAAGAAAAACGTTTGTTGGTCTTATTTTATTACAATGCCAACTGTTTGAAAACAAGTTAAGAAATGAACCATTAATTCGGTGAGTTAATGGTAACATCTTAACTGTCCAATTAATAGGGGCGTTAAAAGTTTTTGAAAACGCACCAGTTGACTTTCATTAATGAGGAGTTTTCGCGGGTGCGTTACTTAGAGGAAAAGAAATGGTGGGGCTCGTGCGAGCCCCACCTCACAAATATACTACCAAGAGGGTAGGATATTTTGGGTTCCACCCTATTCGATTCAACTAATATTAAGTATCATTAAGTGGCTTTAAGTGGTTTTAAGTGAATTAAAATATAGTTGTCGCACCACTTTATTTTATTTTCTTCACTTAACCCCAAAAATAAAAAACCCCACCCGAGCAAACACCACTCCGGAAGAGGCGTTTTTAAGCAAATATCGGCAATGCGATTCCATCAGTGCCCTCAAAATTAGATTCCGAGCAACTATTCAAAAGTTAGAAAAACCTGCTCGTTCGTTCACTGAACGTACCAGAGCCAAACTTCGGAAAATGATTCCGGGCACACCGGGCCTCGGAATCACGTGCCGTCAGAAACTGGGTTCTTGTAAAATTACAAAGAAAATTAAGAAAAAAGATTCCTTGAAATTTATGAGTATTTACATCACTCCCATCATAGGTCTTTACGTCCCCGTAAAGATACATCATAAACTAGGGAAAAAAAGTGGGTACTGAGCACGTATCTGAGCCTCACACTCCCAAGTGCTCTCCTGGAGGTTCCCGTGCTACCATCTGATGCGCACAAGAGGAATCGACCATCCACATAGGACCCATTCCCATCGATCCTCGATCTCTACTGGGACCTCCGTAAAATTCGCCCCATCATCAACGCCCAGCTCCCCATGGTCAATGATATGCATCGGGTCATGTACGTATCTCCTCAGCAGAGATATGTGGAAGACGTCGTGCACCCGGTGCAACTGAGGTGGTAGAGCCAGGCGATAAGCCACCTCTCCAATCCTACTGAGGACCTGGAATGGTCCGATGAAGCGTGGAGACAACTTTCCGCCTCGGCCAAATCTCCGTAACTCACGTCGAGGTGTGACCCATAAGGAAACGTGGTCGCCATCCTTAAACTCTAGTGGCCTCCGCCTCCTGTCAGCACAAGACTTTTGCCGGCTCTGAGCTGTCCTCATCCGCTTTTGGATGACTTGGACCTTTCTGGTCCAACTCGAACTGCTAAGATTTCTTCTTTGTTGAGAAGAGAAATCAGGTCTCATCCCCTGGATGGACCACGTTCTTCACCTAATACAGTCAATCCCTTCATGGATGATACAATCCCATACCAAGGATGACGTCGTAAGGCCTCGACGCTACTACCAAGAGATCCAACCGTTACTCTCGCCTCTAAGGGTTGAGTCACACTATTGGAATCATTGTGTGGTAACTAGGTCTCCTCCAGTAGGAATCTCAAAGTGAGGGTCAAGTCAATGGTTGTTAATCCAGAACCTCTTTGTAACAACACAAAGAGAGGACCGAATGGTAAACGCCAAAAGAAAGGTGTCTTTTATTACTGCAGCTCAAAGTACAAAGACACAAAACATCTAAAAACAAACATCAACAATGCTAGAAGCATCATAAAAAAGGTCTCCAGGTCTGGAGCTAGTCCCGCTCCTATCCATATACTCCCGGAGCTCAATGATCATAGGCCTCAGCTGACTGAAGCTGAGCTCTCCCATGTCCACCGGCTCCCTACGGTTGGGGTGGACCTCCTGGTGGTGGTGGTGGAAACAACTAGAAGCGTCGTCCACCTCCAGCTGCACGGCCAGCTCCTCTGCCTCGCCCGCCTACCCCCTGCAGACCTCCACGGTCGACCCTCTCCCTCTACCTGGGTGGCCCCTCAACCGTCTGCTGCTCCTCAGCAAGGTGGGTCGGGCAGTCACGAGCCATGTGACTAACCCCACCGCATCAGTAACATTGTCCGCTCATGGTAAGTCGTTGTCCACCCTGGGTTCCTCTCACAAACGATCCTATGTCACGCGGACGACCACCGGTAGGTCTAGTCCTTTCGGACCCCCTGCGTCATCTGTCTACTGCCCGCTACAGAAGAATCTGCCGCATGCTGGCTAGTGGTGGGTCCTGCTGCTGGAGACTGCTCAGTAAGGAAACTCTCCACTAAGAGGGCTCGCTCCAACACCCCTGTCTGTGTCGGAATGTTGTGAGAAACAACTGAAGCTCTGATCACTCAACTGAGCCCCTGCTCGAAGGTTCGGGCCCTAAATAATGGGTCTCGTACCATGTCCATGGAATATCGCGAGAGATCGGTAAACCTCTCCGCGTACTGGGCTACTGTCATGCTGCCCTGCCGCAGCTGTAGTATCTCCTGTATGCACACCACTCAGAGGGTGTCTAGGATGAACTCTGAGAGAAAAAGGCTCTCAAAGTCCATCCAAAGGATTGATGCCTCATCGTGCACCTGAAGAATCAATCCCCACCATCTGCCTGCTGCCGCATGCAGGAGACTCGCTGCAAGGACCACCATAAGGTTTTCTGGTGTCCTCACTAACCGGAAAACTCGTACAAACGCCTCCAGCCAGTCCTCAGCTGCCTGGGGGTCCGTCTCCCCGCGGAACCTGGGCGGTTGCTGGCGCTGGAACTCATGCAGTGTCCTAAGGAGACATGCATCGTCAATGGCTGGGGATGGAAAAATCGGTGGCTCGGTGGGTAGAGGTATCTCTGGTGCCTCTGCTGTCAAAGGGCCCTACACCGAGGCCTCATCGCTCGGTGGGCTGTTGTCACGCTCAACTATCGGAACCCTAGCTGGCTGCCATCGTGGGGCCATCCTGAAAGGGAAACAGGTGCGCCACGGTCAGAACAATATACCTAGTGAGCTGACACAAAGTAATCACAAAGAAAACATGAAACACACATGCAATCAATGTTTTCGTGCATTAAGTCGGAAATTAGAAGTCAGGGTCCTGGTGTACGGATACGTCGACTGCCGCACCAACACTGGGCTCCCGGGATTGATAACTACACTCAATACGCTTAACACTATTGCTTCACATAGAAGAAAGATCAGAGTCTGCGGTAGAACCGAACTCCTCTGATACCAATTTGTCACAACCCGTCCTCGGGGCCCGTGCCGTGACTACCCCAAGCCCGCCTTCCATATCCCAGGGGTTAGCGACTAGCACCAAGGCAGAAATCCCGGTAAAAAGCGAAGGCATTTCCTTTGTAAAGTAATCCAAAAACACCACAGAGCAAGCAGGAAAAAGTAAACACTAAGTAAAAACCGGTACAACAGTAAGTGCAGAAAAGTAAGTGGGCCAGTATACAAACCCAAAATAAAAGTAATGTACAAATGGAAAGGGAAAACAACAACTGAAAAGTAAAGCCACAATGTTGAGCTGTCCACTGGAAATCCCACATGAAGGGTGGGTACAGATAGCCTCCACTGCTCCTCGGGTACAGCCGACCGCTCCGAGTACGTCCCGACCAGTGGTCCACCTCCAGGTACCGCCCTGCTCCGCAAGACTCAACCACGATCAGTGCTGTCCGTCGTATGCAACCAACACAATGTAGTGCAGGCATAGCCCGTGCAGGGGTGAGTATAAGCTACTCAGTAGGGACCCTGAGACCCCCGAAGGTCTCCCAGAATCCATAAAGGATAATCCACAAAAAGAAGATACAATCACAAAGTAACATCCAAAACTTCTTAGGTATAGGCCCATACATATACCTTAGTCATCAATTCCAAGTTCGTCTCCAACATCCGAGCCCAAGTACAACCCAGTCCACACAGGAAAGAAAAACGTAAATCCACATAGAATAGCACAACACAATCCACATAGGAAAGAAAAACGTAAATCCACACAAGATAGCACTACACAATCCACATAGGAAAGCAAAATAGGATTCAGCTCACACAGGAATACTACTTTGTAAGACGATAGAGATGATCAGATGTAGCCACTGATTCATCTAAGCCATCGGACCCATAGAGGATCTGTAGGTACTAACCCCCGCAATGACCCACACAGGATCAATCATGAAGTTGAACCCATAGCTAGTGGGAAACTCCTTCTCCATCAAGTACAGTGGTTATGCCGCTACAACCAAGCGCATTCCCTCTTACCTTGGACTGCTGTAGTTCTCAACCTATCGAGTACTGTGAGTCTGCTGCTACAACCAAGCGCTTCCCACCATGGGTCTGCCGCTACAACCAAGCACTCCCCCTAATAGCCTCTAGAGGTACTCCTGTTGTTGAGTACCACGGGTCATCCACTACAACTAAGCGCTCCTCCGTCGTGGGTCTGCAGCTACAACCAAGCGCTCCCCCTCATAGCCTCCAGAGGTACTCCTTCTATTGATTACCACGGGTCTACCACTACAACCAAGCGCTACTCCGCTGTGGGTCTACTGCTACAACCACGATCTTCCCATTGGGCTATCCGTAACACACCGAGTCATTCGATCAGCAGTCGTCAAGTCTCCACCGGCTCTAGGGTTTCCGCACACAGCATGCTCGTTCCGAGAGGGTCCACTCCACGAGCCAAGAGGTTGATGCATCAACTAACACATAGTCCAGAGTTGATGTATCCCAAAAGTACCGTAGTGGTCACTACCGAACCCACGGAGGATTCACGTACTGTCTTCATTATCGTCGCAGACGCAACTAGCTCTAGGGTTCCCGCACACAACATGCTTGTTCGGGAGGGTCCGCTCCACGAGCCGAGTGGCTGATACATCAACTGACACATAGTCTAGATTTGATATATCCAAAAGTGCCGTATCGTCAATAGGAACTCAACGTCATAGACGGCGTGTCAATCAGACGCCAGGTCTGAGAGTTATTGGCTTTTTCGTCCCAGAGGCCCGGTTTGTTTTCAGGGCAAAACCAACCTGACCATACTCCACCTGCGTCCAAACCTCGGGCGAAGTAAGCCAAAAGATCCATCTCACTTAGAGGAATCCATCAAATTCAACGACACGTCAATCAGATGTCCGGACCTCAAGATATGAGCGTTTCCGCTCCGAGGGCCCGGTTGGTTTCGTGTACGAAACAACCCGACCAAACACAAAGTATTCTGAAACCTTGAGTGTAATATAACGAAATGACAGTCTCGATCCAAGGATCGCATCGCCGCTAACGGTGCGTCGATCGGAGGCTCGTAGCCCATGATATGGGCAAAAGACCGAAAAGGGTCCGAAAATGGGGGGGTCCGGGCCTGAACCGACCCGGCCCTACCCCCCTGGGTCGGCCCGAACTGGGTCGACCCGACCCGGGTTTGGGTCCGACCCGACTGGGCATGACCCAGCCCAGCCGGCGCCGCGCGGCCTGGGCAGCTCGGCGCAGGCCGTGTGGTGGCGCCAAAGGGAGTCGCGGCCCCCGCACAGGGGCCGCTCCATGCCACCAGACACGGCGCAAAGCCGCGTCCCTCCCCGTGGTCCCGCGCGGCTGCGGGACCGGTGCTCGCCACCACAGCTTTAGCCACAGCGGGTCTTCCCGACGGTGCGCCGGGCGCCGCCGCTTCCTCGAGGCCGGCCGCAGCTGGCCGCCGCCTCCGGCCACTGGCGCCGCCGTGCCGGCATGGGGCGTCGGCGGGAACTTCCTCGGACCACCGGACGCGCTCCGGTTGTCCGTTTTGCCTACGGTTTGCACCTACGGCTCTCCCGGGATCCGAAATTTGCTGCGAAGGCCTCCAATCGCCATTCCGATCCCATTTCGTAAACGCCATTAGTCCACGCATCAACGAAAAACTACGGAGGGTTGTCGGGGCGTGTTTGTTTGGCCCGCACCCTCCGCGTTAGGTGATAACAATTGGGAATAATAATCAACACATGAAAACATAACAAGGCACAATTTTATAAATTAAAAGTGAACCTAGTTCCCCAAAAAAACTCCCGTAAATAAAAATTCTCGTCCCGCATATAATAACAAACGCGGATCAACTTGATGAAGAGTTTATCTGGGTTCTTTGTTTTAGTAGGAGGCAACCATGGGAATAAATATTTTTCTCAAATAAAACCCCTACCTCATAGTTGTGGTCGGACCTGAGTCCTTCGCGGGATTGACCGTTGTGGAAGAAGAGGATCGTCGCATCACGGAAGGGGTGTCGCGTCGTCGCGGTACATGGCGTTGCGTCGACGATCTCAAGCAGTTGATCGAAGATTTGTCACGGGAGGAGAATTTTCGGCGTTCTTCGTCTCCTTTCGTAGAAGGCCGACATTCTTTGTCAGCGACGATGCATTTTTCGCGTTCTTCGCGTTCTTCACGTTCTTCACGTTCTTTCGCAGAGGAGGATGAAGATAGAGTCTCTTCAAATCCTCTCAACAATCCGCACCCAAGAAAAACGTGTGTTGGTCTTATTTTATTACTATTCCAACAGTTTGAAAACAAGTTAAGAAACGAACTATTAATTCGGTGAATTAATGGTAATGTCTTAACTATCCAGTTAATAGGGGCATTAAAAGTTTTTGAAAATGCACCAGTTGAGTTTCATTAAAGAGGAGTTTTCGTGGGTGCGTTACTTAGAGGACAAGAAACGGTGGGGCTCGTGCAGGCCACACATCACAAATATACTACCAAGAGGGTAGGATATTTTGAGTTCCAACCTATCCGCTTCAACTCAGCTTAAGTAGATTTAAGTGGCATTAAGTGGCTTTAAGTGAAATAAAATAAAGTTGCCACACCACTTTATTTTATTTTCTTCACTTAACCCCAAAAATTAAAAACCACAGCCGAGCAAACACAACTCAGGAAGAGGCGTTTCTAAACAAATACTGGCACTGTGATTCTATCAGTGCCTTCAGAATTTGATTCCGAGAACTGGTTCAAAAGATAGAAAAACCTGCTCGTTCATTCACTGAACGTACCCGAGCCAAACTTCTGAAAATGATTCCAGGCACACCGGGCCTCAGAATCACGTGCCGTCAAAAACTGCGTTCTTGTAAAATTCCAAAGAAAATAAAGAAAAGAATTTCCTTGAAATTTACAGGTCTTTAAAATTCAAATCAATTTGTTGATGAAAAATGGATCAGTACGACTAAAAAGATATTTTATTTCATTTAATGTTCAGAACATGAAAAAGTCAGTTGTTTGAAAAGTAAAGTAGATCAGTTGTGGAGAATTATTATTAACATGAGGGAAGAATAATATATGGAATAAATGGAATCAAAATATTTAAAAGGTATATTTTTCGATAAATACTTCCCTCATATTCTACAAATGAATATGGAAAATGACTTCCATGAGATTAAGCAATAAGATTATGTTTTTTTGTATCTAGGAGAAAAATTTTACAAGAAATGTGAGGTACACTTATGTAATTATAATTCACCTTGAATGAAAATTTATATGTTCATCAGTGTCTTAAATTCATGTCTCATAAGGCTCTTATCAATAATAGACATTAGTAGATATGAAAATAATGTGAATTGTGAAATCAAGGACGAAATGGAGGTTATAGTTACATTACAATGTTTTGGTTTTGAAAAGAAGAGGAAGATGTAATTCAATGTAAAATCTATAAACTATGGAGAAAAGAATATGAGCATTATTTTATGCTCTAAATGTGGGAATAATAAAGGATTAAATTTTCTTAAGGGGTCAAATAAAATTTGTAAGTGTATAAAATATGGTTATCAGGAATCTGATTACCAATATGATGAAAATAAGTTAAATAAAAATGTGAATGGAGAGAAAGCGTCATAGAATAGAACACCCCCACTTCAGTGCTATAATTTTAAAGAGAATGGGCACTATGCTGACATGTTTTCAAAACTAAGGACGAGTGATGTTGATTGACATCTGCAACCACATATTCCAAGGGACAAAGGGAAGTCTCATGTGATCATTATTGGATATGTTTAGTATGACAATTATTTTGTCAAATGATTTTTATTTTTTAACATCCTAATACATCATAGTATCTTATATTTTTAATGAAATAGGATAGCTTACGTGGCACACAACAAAGAGTTCGTGCCAAAAAATCCATTTAAAAAGTGGGTTAGAATATTATTTACCACATTATGACTTATATATTTTATTTTTAAAAATATACATCAATTTTTAATTCAAAACATCACAGTTAGCTTAGAGTGAATTTTTGGTGTTTTTTTGGAAAAGATTCAATTTCCGATGAATATTGAAAATTAAGATATTATTGTTAATAACCAACATTATCATTTAAATAATTATTTTAATTTAAATTAATTGTAAATTCAAAATTAATAAATAATACACTTATTAATCAAATGTTGTTCATTGGAACTATTTTTGTAATAAAATTAGATATAAAAATTTATTTATTATTCGAAGGTCTACTTTACCCGTCTTCTAGCCACATTTGTGGGATTAAAATTAAATGTAATTAACTAATTCTAATGATTGTATTTTTGAAAAAGGACATACATGTTTATAATCGTTATAATTTTTTTTCCAATAGGATAGAAATAATTTTTGGTAAATAGTAACTTTAGTAATTTTATTTACCATGGTTAAAGGTAAATAGGGTAATTAAATGTAAAAATAATATAATAATATTATAAATATACCCTAACACTTATCCTAATTTAGTTGGATTTGTTTTTTGTCCCAAATAATCCTTACGTCAGTTTTGGAACAACTTGGAGCCACTTTGATGACTTTAACATATTTCTTATAATATATTTAAAGAAAATTGAATTTTGTTATAATTTTTTTAACAAGAAAAATATATTTAATATTATTTTATATAATTGATATGGTTTACTATAAATATTAATTATAAATGTAAAATTTTTATCACCAATACGGTAAATTATTTGTAATTTATGAAAATCTTTACATAAATTTAATTATGGAACAATGATGATGTAGTAATTAATTTATTATAATAAGATTCAAATAAATGATATTCATAATATTAATATAAATGTAATTTGAGTGAGTTAATTGAAACCACGATTTTTCTTGAAGAATTAGAAATAATTGTAATTTTTAATAAGTCCTTTTTTGAATATATCTAGTTTATTTGATTTACGTATATGTTATAAACTTAATAGTGTCGAAATTGACATTTAAAATGTTTTAAATAATAATATTTACTAAATGATTTAAATTCCATGAAAAAAATATATTGAGGCCAAATAAATATTATAATTTTAATGTTATCATAATGATCAACTTTTAATAATTTAATGGACACTTGTTGATGAAAATGGAAAAGATATTATTAAAATCAATGAATGTGATAATGTGACACACTCTCATTTCTTATAAGTTCAATTATTTTAATATAGGGATAACCTAGAGATCAATTTGATCATTAATAGTTTATAGAGATATAAAATTTTTATATACCTCATAGTAAATCAATTATAATTTTAAAAGACTAAATAATTACTATAAATGATTAAATAATATTGAAGAAGTAATTGTTTTATTATATAATTATTAAGTAATATATTTTAAATTTACTAAATACAATATGGTTTTAGTTATTTAAGGTTCTACATAAATATTATTTGTGAATATCACATGATAGGAGTATATTAAATTATTTTGGAAGTTATCTTCCTTTTTTGATTTAAAATAAAGTCAATGTTATGAATAGTTTCAAAATTGACACTATTGATATTTTATAAAAATAACATTTTATTAAATTATTTAAAAATAATAAAAATATATAAAAGTTACATAGTGAAAATTATAAGGTCTGTAATTTCATTAATTATCTAATTATAGATATTTTAAACCTTTTACGAAAATATTTGTAACCATTTAATATTTAGAATATTATTACCACAATTAAAATTACATAGATTAAATAAGGATAAATCCAAATGATAAAATTTAAACTAAAGTAAAATCATCTATAAATTGTATTCCTTGAGAGTATTATGACCCACACACATAATATATTTTAAATTATTCAAAATTTATCCATTTGGAATTGAAAATTAGTTTATATTAATCAAATATTTTGAGAGTTTCCTAATGAGCCCCTCACCTCTGTTATAATGGCGATCTTATCCTTCCATATTATTCACACTTCTAAAGACATTTTGGCCAGAAAAAAACTTTCCCAATAATCCTTCATAATTAACTCACTTAATTATTGATTACATACATTGTTAAGAAATCCCATATAAGGAGTCCTTTTGTTCAAATCAATGGGAGTCACTCGAATAATAGATAATTGTTTTACCAACACTTTCAATGTTCTATTCTCCATATACTTCCTCTTCCTAATTTTTGTTCCATAATAATGTAATAACTAATGTATTTTATATATTATGATATGTTATTATGATTATGTGAGAACCATATTATTTATTTTACCCATCATATAAAAAAATATCACTATGTGTGCGTATTTACGACTTAGCATCTCCACGTCGTGATGTGACTTGTTTTTCATCAAAAATTTATTTCACATGGTATAATTATTAATATAATGTATATAAATAATAAATATGACATGATTTTGATTCTTTATAATTATCATACCATCCATTCCCTTACCCCTTTACTATTAAGGAAATGACATTGTCTCTTTTGCATACATACTACTTACCATCTCCATGATGTGAGGAGATTCATCCCCAACATGAACAATTCAAGAAATAATATTTAAATATTTATAAGGAATAAGTATAAATTATATGAAATAATAATTCTTTTGGAATAGTATAAAAATATATATAAATTATATATTTACTTCCAATTAATATGACAAGAAAACGGAAACATCGGTCATGCGTACGTATGGTCTACCGTCTCCAGAATCGGTATATTCCATTTTGTATATCTATATAAGGTATATATTTATATTCTGAATATATATTATATATAAATCATGTTTTACATTCATGAGGTTAGTAAACCCTAATCATCGTAATATGATCATAAATATGAATTCAAAACATATATGATAAACAAAGAAATTATTACATGAAACATTGCTTTAACATCGAATTGTAAATAAATGAGTAATATAAAGAAATAAAGTAATCATATATGATATAATAGATATTATTATTTTTCAATTATAAGTTAATAATATGTTTAAAACCATTATAAAGGAGTTTCATACATGTGTGGAGAGTATCATACCTAAAGTAATGTTTAATTTCACAATATCTTTATTATCCGAGATTATTTATAAGTATGTATTTACATGGAAAATTTATTATCCATGTCCATGTTTCATAAAAAATCTTTCAGAGGAAATAATTATTATGTTTTTTATAAGGGTAATGAAATTTCTCAAAATTTCTATATATATTTTTTAATTATATAGAATTGTTTCGAGACAGTGAAATCTAACAACACAAGATTCTGAGGCCCGGAGTTCTCAGAATGATCCATCAAAGTTCTGTTAAGATTTAATTATCACCCATTATAACTTTTCCAAAAAAAGTAGAATAAATCTTAAACGTTAGCCCAAATCTGAAACAGGGGGTGTCGTTGCTTTCAAAATGGCAGTTTTACCATAGGCACAACTTTAGTATTCCTGGGGCATGCCTCATGTGAGAATACCCAAAAATGGCATAACCGTAAATAAAATAATTAATTAAATTTATTTTATTTTTTCAAATGCGTATAACTCATGAATGGTGACTCTGATTAAAAAACTGAGACCACCACTGAGCTCATGGGGGTATGCTTTTTATAGGCAGATGCTAACATTGGCAGGCGTAGTCCATCCTTGGGAGTTATTTTTTGGTCGTAAATGGAATAATTAAGTGAAAATTATTTTCTTGTTAAAATCAATAACTTCTTAACAGTTACTTGGATTGAAAATTTTATAGTACCGTAGAGTTATTTGGGGTGTGTTATCCTTAGGCAGATCCTTACATCAACTGACTTAGGTCATGGTTGAACATTAATAATTTATTAATCTATTTTTAGGTATATTCAATAAATGCATGGGTGAGATTTTCTATCTTTTGAATCGATGCTCAGATTTAAAATATTAGGGAACCATTGAATCTGCAGCACGAGGATTCACTTAAGGGAGGCTTCACCTTGACATTAGTATGTCTGGAGAAAAAGATAGATTTTCGTATTTTAAAAAGTAAAATAAAATAACTTTGATATTTTATTTATTTATTTCATTTCCTCCAACAGACAAGCTGTAGTTTAGGACCAATGATGAGTCAAGAAATTAAATGGATTGACCCTTCAAATACTAAGTAATAGTGTCATTTGAATTTTGTAAGGTTCTTATTAAATTATCCCCCATAAATTCCACGATCAATACTTACCCTACGACTCTCTTATTTATAATGAGCTTGGGGGGAGTTATTGGAACGGTTTCACCAAACGATGAAGCTCTTGTAAAGTGCTTTCATGCCCAACATATGGAGAATAGAGCTAGTTCCATCGATTAGTGACGAGTGACACCGGACCGCGAACCTAAGAACGACGATTGAGCAGCATCATTGGCGGTTTGTTGCGGGGACGACAAACCTCGACTATTCCTCGAATGTGACATTCATCAAAGAAATTTAGGTAGGGTTTAATTTTGGTTATAGTTTCAAGAGTTGTGGAATATTATTCCTCCCACATGCTATCAAGCTAATTTGGAGGGTGCGACCAAAACAAACAAGGCCTAAACCCTCTTCCTTTTGTAATAATTTTGACGCATTTTTCACAAGCATTACATTCAGGTTGAACGAGACCCAAGACAGTGGGTGATGGTGACGACTAGCCGCAGAGGAGATATTGGCGCCCCATCGCATGCCACCAGAAGAGAAGGCTGTATCCATTGATGCGGTGAGTGAATATGGCAGTTGAAAATGGTCGGCCGCGAAGGATGTGGTGGGGCGCCATAGCACGCCGCTAGAGGAGGACGTGGCTTGAAGATGAGGTAGGTAGAGAATGGTGCGGCCCATGCACCGCGCCAGCTTGGCGGACCCCTCGGTCAGCCGAAATGGCCAACTGGTAATTGAGGTGGGGAAGCACCCCACCGACTAGCCAAAACAGCCCCCCACTCATGGGGCTAGCTGGGAAGACGGGTCCGCCTTCTGGAGAACTGGGCCAGACACGAGGAAGCCGACAAGGCTAGACACACCCAGCGAACCGGACTCGCGGCCTAGCTAGCGAGACCCTCCAGTGAGCCAAGCTGAACCCCCATCCCAATGGGACAACACAGGTGGGATGAACCACACATGACGGGCCTAGTCGACCATGGCCCGGGCTCGCGAACCAAACTGGGATGACACCGATCGGTCGGACCCCGTGAACCGGGCCGACCTTTAGCAGGCCAGACCCAAGTGGGGTCTGGTAGACCTTGGGACCCATTGCATCGGTCTGGCCTTACCGAGTCAGACTGGGCCTAGATACAAACTGTTCCCCAAATAAAGAAATGTTTGTAACAGTCAAACCGATTGTCTGTTCTACACCCCATCAGTGGTGTTTGGGATCCATTTTGGGAAGTGGTCCATTTGGCATATTCTGATGGATCCAACCGAGCCTGGCTGGACCGGGGTGTGATCACTCCCATTTTGTGGAAAGGGGTGTGACTAACCGAATGGGCATCAATTTTATGAACCATCTGCGATTCTAGAACCCTTGGGATGAGGTAGTCCTTTTGGGATACACCAAGAGAGATTTAAAAATATTAGGGATTGGCTGGGTTGGATTGTAGCTGAATTCATCTGGTCCCTCCGAACTAAAATGCTAATAAAATATAGACCAGGTGTTCGTTTGATGCACTGTATGTTGCGATGGGACACTTATGACATGGAGGTGATTTGGAACACTTCATATTGGAACTTTGTGTTGGTTAAAATATGACTTTTGGCTTGAGGAGAAGTTCTACCAGAATCAATGGAGCTATGAGTGGCAATCCAGTGGTTGGGAGTGTGGCAGATGTTGGAGACATATCATACAGAGGTTAGTGTCATGCAGTCATATGTAGTTAAACATCGATCATATGTGGGTCAGCTTCTATCAGATCATTTGTGAGTCAGTGCTCATCAATCTTTTGTGGGTCACCGCATATCGATCATGTGTGCATCTGGGGGGATTAGTACCTACCAATCCTATTTAGGTTAGAAGCAGTGCCTCTTAATAGAATACGATGATGTATCGTATGTCTAATCATTGGTACTTATATACATATGTTAGACCTAATTGTGAGATGAGTCTCTTCTATCTTCGTGGTGTTACCTGTGTGTTGCTCCAATATTTGTGGTGTTTCCAATGTTGTCCTTCTACCTATGTGGTACTTCTATCTTCGTGGTGTTACAAGTGTGGTACTCCATTCTTCATGGGGTTACCTATGTGGTTCTTCTACCTGTGTGGTACTTTTATCTTAATGGTGTTACATGTGCGACACTCTTATATTAAAAGTGTTACATGTGTGGTACTTCTACATTTGTGGTGTTGTCTTAGTGGTGTTACCTATGTGGTACTTCTACCTGTGTGGTACTTCTATCATCGTTGTGTTACCTGTGCGGTACTTCAACATTTGTGCTATTTTCTTAGTTGTGTTACCTATGTGGTACGTCTACCTCTATGGTGTTGTATTTGTGGTGTTACCTATGTGGTACTTCTATCTCAGTGGTGTTCCCTATGGGGTATTTCAACCTTTTTGGTGTTACCATTGAGGTATTTTTCCCTCGTTTATGAGATTCATATATCATGATGACTTAGGAATATGTTTGGGAATATACCTATGTAGAGTTGAAGTCTTTCTTTGTGGTTTTCCCATCATGGAAATCTATGATACCTAAGGGAGTCTCAGGGTCCCTACTGAGTATCATTATATTTACCCCTATATAGTCTATGCCCGCACTTTGTTGTGTCTTGTGTAGTTGAAAAAAAAATTGATCCATGCTGAGGGAGCCAGAACTGGATGGTACTCGGAGGTGGACCATTTGGGGTGACGTGATGCACGTACTAATAATCATGATTTGTACCTACACTTTAGGTAGGATCCTCGGTGGATGATGAAAGAGATGATTTGTACTTCTTAGTTATACTTGTATCTTTTTTAGTTGGGCTTGTGTTCCAGAACCTTTTACTTTCAGCACTCTCTTACTTTTTTTGCACTTTTACTACAGCAGTTTACTTTGTGGTTGCCTATGGTTTTGTTCATGGATTTTTTGTCTGTACAGGATAAATGGAAAGGTCTTCACATTTCGGGATACACCTTTCTAGTGCTGGTATCCATCCCATGGTCCATGGAATGTGGGCTTGGTGTAGTCACGACAATGGCCCTGAGGGACGGGTCGTGGAAAAGTTGTATCAGAGGTGTCCGTTCTACTGAAGAACAAGGACTCTGATCGTTTCTATGTGTCCATAGTGTTGAGTGTTATGAATGTTTTTTTCAGTTTGGGGAATCCATTGTTGGTGTAGTGGCTGATGTATCCAGACAGCGGGACACTAAATTCAGATATCCGACTCAGTGCACGAAAACACTAATTGCGTGTGTTTTTGGAATCTTTTCACATTATATTTCTTTGAGTCAGCTCACCATGTATAACTTATTGACCATGGATCACTTTTTCTATTCATGATTTCACCACATAGACAGCAATATGGGATTCCTGAGAGAGTACACGATGACTCCCCACCGAGCGATGAGGCCTCTGTGCAGGGCCCGCTTACGAAGTTAGTACCGTCAGGTGGTGTACCAGGTATATCGTTTCTCATTGGTCAATAGTTACAATCAGTGGTACCAGTAGAGGACACATGTAGGATTATTCCCTTACATGTGTTATAGAATTAGATACCCCTCAGGTTTTGAGGTGAGCCTGACTCACAGGCGGCTAAGGACTATCTTGAGGAGGTGGTCGAGTTTCCATCTATCCATGGACCAAATCGATCTAGTGGTGGTCCTAGAAATGAGCATTCTACGTGGATCAGCAGGTCAATGACAATATTTAGATTAGCCCTAACTTACAATGATGCGACTTTTCTGTTGATAGAGCTTGAGAACCTTCTTACATGAAGGGATATCATGCCATAAAAATCTAAGGAGAATGTTTCCCCAAGAGATTCTACAGCTTCAGCAGGATGACATGTCGATAGCTAATTATTCATCAAGGCATACAAAACATTCCAGGTACTCGATGAATATGATAGGAACAATAATTCAAGGCTCAGACCTTCGATTGAAATGTGTTTTTGGACATTCAAGCTACCACTATTCCTATGTGCATTCATACTTGTGGTAAGACTCTAGAGAGAACCTTTGTGGTTTAATGTTCTTTTACTGAGAAAAAATCCAGTGAATGTTTGCAGTGGGAAATCAAGATATTGATGACAGTATCAGAGACTTGGGTGTGTAAAATATTTCTGGAAGAGGAATTGTTAAGGACAGATGAATCTGCAGGGTAGCTGACATGGAATAGGATCTAGGTGAGCAGCTTGAGGAGGTATACATTCATCAAGTTACAACCACCACCCCAATGTGGTCCCAACCAGGCTTAGGGAGTTAGAGGACATGGGAATAGAGTAGCTACATGTGGTCAAGGGGTGTGACACAAGGGCTCCAAGAATGATTTGATGAAAGGTCTGTGTCTACTACTAGATTTCGTATTAATAGACTTTGGTACTTATCATCCCTTATTTCAATGAATATTGATAAAGACCTAGAGTTTTCGGTTAAATAGTTTACTTAACCCTTACATCTGAGGATACCTTTGGAGGGATACTCGATAATCACACTTATGATGACGGTGTGATATTACCCTTGAGGCATGAGTTTCGGTTGGAACCTATTGGTGGCAGCGTTGAGGCCTTACGACGTTAGTTTGGGTATGGACTGGATATCCACAGTTCATACTCAGAATGAATATATTTGGAAAAACAATTTTGGTTTATTAACAATGTTGGAATGGGGTTTTCCTTTTTCAGTGAAAAACAAAAACTAGGTAGCACTTGATAAACTCATGCGAATGAGGGTGAAACCAATAACTCTTGAGTTGACCATCCTTACCCTTGTGGCAGCAAGAATTTTGAGTCTTCAGTTCCAAATAGGAGTGGAAGTGTGTGGGGACATCATTTGAAAAGTATTTTCCAGGATTACCTCCCTTGCTAGAGAGGGACTTCTACTTTGGCTAGCTACAAATAGATATTTTCACCTTACTTCTTCAGGGTAGCGGGTCCCTTTTTAGCTTTAACATAGACGGGGTTTCCATTTCTATGGGTAGAGAAGTGTCAGCAGAGCTTTCAGACGATGAGATATTGGATGACGAGCATAACAATGCTACACATGACCTAGAGTTAGTAGCAATGGTCTCTGTGCTAAAGATCTGGAGTCACTACATGACGGTTGAATGCTTTACTATTTACTCTGATCACATGAGTCTTAGGTATAACTTCCCACAGAAGGACCTGGTCTTGATACATCGACGATGGCTAGAGATCCTCCATGACTATGAATTTGAGATAGTATATACTCCTAGGAAGGGGAACGTGGTAGCAGATGCACTCAGTATGAGGTATGGTCTATAAATACTGAGTGAGGCGTCAGAGTAGCTAGTTGCACTACGGATACCCTTAGTGGATATTGAGGTAGAGGATTACGTATAGTCTATGATTATCACTACCCCAATTCTTCAGAGAGTTTGGGTGCCACAGCTTTGGGATGTTGACTATGAGGCTCGAAATGATCAGGTATCCTATGGATGGTCTCCTGAAGTATTCCCCGAAGGTGAAGAGTATCTCATTTCATTTATAGGACTCACAATGGTACACATGATTCTTTAGGAAGAGGTGGTTAATGTGTTCCATACATCCCCATTAACAGTACTTCTAAGAGTGGCGGAGATGTACCAAAACCTCTGGAATTAGTAATAGTGTCCAGGGAAGAACGAAGCAATGGAAGAGTTTGTATCTTCATTCCCCACTTGTCAATAATTGAAAACATCAAAGAGCCAGCAGAATTATTATGATAATAGGAGAAAGAGACCTTTGGGGTCTGATGAGCGAGACTATGTCTTCAAATGGGTCTCATCCTAATGAGGATTGCAAAGTTTTTGGTCGGTGTGGAAAGCTATCTCTGAGGTTCATCAGACCTTTCTAGATTCTTTGTAGAGTGGTCAAGGTGGCATATTAACTATCTCTTCCCCCAGAGATGCAACAGGTGCATAATATTTCCTTGTGTCATAGCTGAGGTGATGTGTGCATGATCCATCGCATGTTATCGACTATGAAAAGTTGGATTTTTATGATGGGGTAACTTTTACGGAGTTCCCATTGGAGATAGAGGATCAACATGAATGAGTCTTCCGTGGATGCTCGTTCCCTCTAGTGTGAGTTCGGTGGAATCATGCGGACCACTGGGAGAGCACATAGGAGCGGGAGGCTCATATTTGTGCTCAATACCTTCGATTGTTTTTTTGGTTATTTTTTGGATTTTTGGGATATAAATCCTTATGGTGGGGAGAATGTAATATCTGGGAATTTCTATATAATATTTCATAATTATATGGAATTATTTTGAGACGGTGAAATCTGACTATGCGTGATTCCGAGGAACAGAGTGCTCGGAATGATCCGTCAAAATCTTGAAAATCTTTAATTTGCTCTTGTAAGCAAATTTCCTAAAAAATTGGAATTAATCTTAAATGGTTGCTCAGATTAGAAATTTGAGTGCACCATTGCGTTCAAAATAGAGGTTTTACCATATACGCATCTTATGTTTAGTCGGTGTAAGACCCCTATGATAAAACCTGAAAATGGCATAACCATTTATTAAATAATTAAATAATGTTATTTTATTTTTCAAATTCTTATAACACATGAATGGTGACTCAATGTAAAAATATGATACCTCCACTGATCTCGTGGGGGTATGATTTCTTTAGGTAGATACTAACATTGGCAGGAAAAGGCCAACAATGGAAGTTAGTTTTTCGTCGTAAATAAATTAATTAAGTAAACATTATTTTATTTCTAAAATACATAACATATAAATGGTATCTCAGATTGAAAATCCAAGAGTACTGTTGAGTTTTTTGGGAAGGTTCTGCCTTAGGTGGAGCCTAAACTCAACCGGCGCGGGTCGAGTGTGAATGATAATTATTTATTGATCTTTGTTAGGTAAGTTCAGAAAGCGCATGGGAGACATTTTCTATCATTTGAACCATTGCTTGGATTAAAAATTTGAGAGAAACATTGAATCCACATAATCGGGATTCACTTACATGAGGCTTCACCAAGACCTCAGTATGTCTAGAGAAAATGATAGATTTCAAGACTTTTAAATGAATAATAAAATAAATTTGTTATTTAATTTAATTTTTTTATTTTCCTCCAACATACAAGAAGTCGTGTGGGCTAAACGGTGTGTCAAGAAATTAAATGGATTGAAAATTCAAATATTATGTAACAACATCATTTGAATTTATGAATGTTCCTATTAAATGAACCCCCATAAATTCCATGTTCATTACTTACCCTCCCCCTCTCCGATTTATATGGAGCATGGGGGGATGTATTGGCACGACTTCACCAAGCGAAAAAGCTCTGGTAAAATGACGTGATGCCCAAAACATAGAGGATGGAGCTAGTTCCAGTGAGAAGTAATGAGTGACAACGAAACCCAAACTGAAGAATGAAGATTGAGCGGCATCGTTGGTGACCTATTGTGGGGACAAAAAATGCCAACTATTTCCTCAAGCGCGACATTATTCATGGAACTTGAGGTAGGGTTAACTTTTGGATATAGTTTCAAGAGTTGTTGAATCTTATTCCACCCTCTTTCTATCTAGAAAACATGGAGGGAATGGGACCAATGAACAAGGCCGGGATCCTCAACATTTTTTTTTAATTTTTATGCATTCTTTGCATGTATTACCTTCAAGATAAAGGAGACTCGGGGCGATGGGTGATGACGATGGCTAGTGATGGCTGTCCGTAGATGAGATAGTTTCACACCATCGCATTCCATAGGCAGAGAAGGTGACGTCCGTAGCTATGGTGAGGGAAGATGGATGCTGGAAATGGGTGACCATGAAAGAAACGGAGGCGCGCCATCGTGTGCTGCCAGATAAGGGGTCTGCGGCATGTTACTACTGCAGACAACGGCTACTGGCACTGACCATACACAGAGGAGGGCGGAGCGGCGTGCTGTCATGCGCCACTGGAGGAGGCAGTGACAAGAGGAGAATGGTGCAACCCTCATGTCGTGCCATGTTAGCGGACCAACCGTCAGCTAAAACGACTTATCACAAATTGTGGTGGGGCAACGCCCCACCGACTGACAAAAACAACCTTGTACCTGCAAGGCCTACTAGGAAGACAGGTCCTCCTTTGGGAGGACTAGGCCAGACATGGGCTGACCGACTGGGCCAAACCCACCTAGTGAAATGGACCTGCCTTGTTGGTCGTGCCAGACCCGCGACCCAGAGGTCCGGACCCGCATATCAGTGGGCCAACATGGGTGGACTGAACCCCACTCAACTGATTGGGCCAACTGTGGCCTAGGCCCATGAACCATACTGGGCCAATGCCAATTGGCCGGACCCAGTGAACCGGGCCAACTCTTAGTGAGCTGGACCCATGTGGACTCAGGTAGACCCTAGGACCCTTTGTGTTGGGCCGTCCTAATCGAGTCAGACTAAGCCCAGACCCAACCAGTCCCCAATTAAAGAAATGTCCATAACTGAAAAACCGAGTGTCCATTCGAGACATCATCAGTGGCATTTGGATCCCTTTTTGTTAAGTAGTCCCTTTTGACGATTCTAATAGGCTCGACCGAGTGGGGCCATACCAGTGTACGATCACCCCCTTTTCACGGAAAGGGGTGTGACTAACAGACCGAGCATCCGTTTGATGTAGCGTCTGTGGTTCTAAAACCCTTAGGAAAAGACGTTATTTTTGAGAAACTCCAAATTATATTTGGATAAAGTTACAGTTTGGCTATTCCGGATTATACCTGAATCCAATCGGGCCCTCAAAACTAAAATTCCAATAATTTACAGACCAGGCTTTTGTTTGACCCGCCGTCTGATGTGATGGAAGCCTTACGACATGAAAGTCCTTTGGAAAACATCCTTGTTGATCTTTGTTCCATGTGTGACATGTAATTTGGACTGAGGATTGGTTCTCCTAGAATCAAGCATGATATGTGCGGGAATCCAGTGGCTGGTAGTACAGTGGAGTTGGAGGCAGATCGTATGGAGTTTAGTACCAAGCGATCCGGTGTGGGTCAACATCAATCTTGTGTGGGTTAGCTTCTATCAAAACCGGTGTCGATTAGTGTTCAGTGACCCTATGTGGGTTAGTGCATACCGATCCTGTGTGGGTCAGATCCTATGTGGGTCAGCGGGGGTTTGTACATATCGATCCTATGTGAGTCAGAAGCGGTTCCTCTTAACAGAATAAGAAGATCTATCTTAAGACTAATCATTTGTACTTCTGTACTTATGTTATACTTGATTGTGAACTGAGCCTCTTAAATCTTCATGGTGTTACTTATGTGTTACTCTTATCTCTGTGGTGTTACATATGTGGTACTAATACCCATGTGGTATTTCTATCTTCATGGTGTAATCAGTGTGGTACTCCTATATTTTCAGTGTCACCTATGTGGAAATTCTACCTATGTGGTACTTATATCTTTGTGGTGTTATCTATGTGGTACTCTTATCTTTATGGTGTTACCTATGTGTTACTTATACCTTTGTGGTGTTGTCTTTGTTGTGTTACCTATGCGTTACTTCTACCTGTGTGGTACTTCTATCATCATGGTGTTACCTATATAGTAATCCAATCTTTGGGATGTTACCTGGGTGGTACTTCTACCATAGTGGTGTTGCCTTTGTGGTGTTACTTATGTGGTACTTCTACCATTGTGGGGCTGTTTTAATGGTGTTACCTGTGTGGTAATTCTATACCAGTGGTGTTACTTGTGTGATATTTCTACCTTCATGGTGTTACCATTATGGTATTCTTCCCTCATGTATGAGATGTGTATATCTAAAAAAATTTGGTATATGTATGGGCATGTACTTATGTAGAGATGAAGTCTTTCTATGGGGTTTTTCCTTTGTGGAACTCTAGGATACCTATCGGGGTCTCAGGGTCCCTACTGTGTATCATTATACTCACCCATGCATAGGCTACGCCCGTACCTTGTTTTGTCTTGTGAAGACGATGAACAATATTGATCGAGTCTGAGGGAGCATGGAATGGATGGAACTTAGAGGGGGACCATTTGGCATGATGTGATACAGGTACTATTGATCATGAGAAGTACCTACCTTTCAGGTAGTATCCTCAGTGGATGAACTAGAAGCCACTTTTTACATATTAGTTGTACTTGTTCCTTTTTATGTTGGGCTTATATTCCGACCCCTTATACATTCCGTACTCTTTTACATTCAGAACACTTCTTGTACAACAGTTTTCTTCATGGTTTCTTCATGTTGTGTTCTTTTACTGTGTGTTTGTACAGGTTAAAAGGGAATTCCATCCCATTTAGGGATATGACTTTCTAGTACTGGTTTCCAGCCCCAGGCCAATGGAAGGCTGGCTTGGGGTAGTCCTGGAATGGGCCCCAAGGGATGGGTCATGACAGGTATATTTAAACAAATCATTATTTTAATTGTTTTTATTAATTAATCTTCTAAAATCATTATCATCAATGTGTATGTTCTTTAAACAATGTTTAAGGATTTATTTATAGAGACATGAATGTTTTAAAATTATTGTTCCTTTAAAATTTATCAATGTCGTTTAGGATAACTTGATTAAAAAATTTCTTTTTAATTCCATTCTTTTATAAGTACACAGCTTTGGAATAAATGATTTCAATGAAAAGGGGAATTTTCTTGAAGATATTTTTAATGATTTTAATAGAATATTTTCATCTTTGTCAACATCCTCTATTATAAATAATGATTAACTGAGGTTTATCTCTTATGATATCATTTACCACATTTTATTGAATAGTTTTTGATTCATTCTGATTTTGGATGATATATTTAGATACCATTCTTGGTTTGTGCTTAAGGTATTCATATTTCATATACATGATTTTTATATGAATGATAATGTAGATTATGATTCACAATTTTCATATGGGGAATGTATTAGAGTTAGTAAGTGAAGGGTAGGGCCCGATATAGCCCTTAGATGCATTGGTAGGATTGATGAGAAAAATTTAGTTGGAGAAAGATCCTTTGTGTTTTTTTCAAGAAGTTTAATATTGTTAGTAGGATTGATCTTGACACAAATTACATGGATTTCTACCCACAAATATAAACTATAATGTTTATATATACTAACAGTAGCTATCTTGAGGATATATATTGATAGTGAAGACGTTCTTAATTATTCATTCCTTCATTATGATATTAGTTATCGATATTACATGTGATTATTAAACTAGTAGAATATCCATGTTAAGGTTTAAATGATTTTAGTTGATTTATTCTTAACATATTAGGCTTATGATTATCTTTAAAAGGATTTTGTTTTAGTTTTATAACTTTCATAAGAGATTAGGTTTAATTATGATAGCTTCCACTATATGTTTTACCATTACTAATTATCTGTTCACACCTCTTTATTATGTTTTACTGTCCCAAGTTTCCAAGATCTGTATTATGATTGATCTGAACGGTTAATATAGGAGAATTATAGATTTCTCAATAAATTGTATATGTTGTATTTAATGCTTTGATCAGTAATGTAAGGATCATGTATGTAATATATTTTCGGTGATATCTAAACTGATCAGTCTTTCAGGATTTTATTCATTTTAATCACACCAATGTCTTTAAATAATCCACTGACAATGTTCTTCTTTAGTTAATGAGTTATACTTTGTAATAAAGGATGTTTGGAAATAAGTTTTCAATTTAGATTTATAAAACATAGATTATAAAAAATAACCCTGGAAAGGATTTTGAGGATAAGTCTATGTATATGATATCATCCATTAGATTTGGTAATGGTTATATAACTTTAATCCTACAGACTAATGAATTTATATGAATGTTCCATAATATAGATATACTATAAATATTTATTAATCAATGTATCACTATGATTACTGTTTCTCACATTGTGATTTATGTTTTGGTTAATGATTAGAATCATCATGGTTATATATGCAATGGTTATAATACTGATTATGAAGATATTAAAAAAGATAAATGAAATGAAGGAGTTATCAAAGAATATGATGATGACAAATAGTTATGGTTTTAAGAGTGAATTGGATTGATTTATGTTGTTTTATATTTGGATTCAATAATTATTTCATCATTGGTACTCTAGTTATAGGAATAATGAGATATATAATGATTATAATATAATACATTTACTTCATGTATTGGGGATCCTGAATGTTATCATTAAGTTTTAAATGTGATCAAATATTTGATATGTGACAATAAGATCTACATGACGTTATTTATGGAATTTGATGTATATATTGATTTTGGATATCAAGAGACATTATTAGAATGTTAATTTTTATGGATGTTTTTTTATTGAGTCTAAAGGTTGGAATGGATTAAGTTAAACATTTTACATTATTTATTGATGATAAAGTATGATTAATTGGATACATTGGGATAACCATTTTGGTTTCCGTAAACATTTAGAGGATGAAGGAAATATTTACAGGCCATTTGATTTATCAACATTTATTAATGAATTAACTCAAAATATTGAACATTTATTTCTTGGTTTAAGAGATGAAGTGAAAATAGATTGATACACAATCAATTTATGTTGTTATTCTTATAAACAGAAATGAAATCAAGTAAGGTTAGTTGAGTTCATCTCTGGATAGAAAAATACATTCCCAATATTATGAAAATGTTTATAAAAAAAACATTATACCAAAACATTAATTTTGGTTAAACCTATGGTATTTCGAATCATTATTGATTTATGGCTTTTAGGCCCTTAATTTTTCATTAATTGTTTACCTTTTTTTAAATGATCCCATCAATCACTCTCTATATATATTTATGTTTTTTATAAGTACATGTCTCAATTTGAACGTAATTTTCTCCTATTAGAAATAATAATTTTGTGGTGACCTTTACTTTTATTTTCCCTCTTATTAGGAATAAATTTTAGTAACCCTATTTCTGAGGTGGGGTTTCCATAAAATTAAAAAATTGTATCTGCCATTTATTTTCAAAGATCATTTTTAAATTATGAGGATTAATTTTATTTAAGGATTTTATAATTTTACACCACATGATTTCATGGTATGTTATCTTTTTTAAGAAAGTTTATAGCTTATGTAGCATGGAAAACTGAGTTTGAGCACACCATGATCTACCAAAATAGTTTTTTAAAAAGCAGTTATGAGTTGTATTTACCATATTATCAAATATATATATATATATATATATTATTTTTTAAAATAGTCTTAGTTGTTGAATTTGAAATATTAAAATTAACATAGGGTGAACATTTGGTATTTTTCTGAAAAGTTTCTATTTTTGATGAATATTGAAAAGTAATGTATTATTGTTAAGAACTGACACTTTTATTTAAATAGTTATATTAATTTAAATTTATATTAAGGTCATAAAAGAAAAATAATATATATACTAATCCAATATATGTCATTGGAATTATTTTCTTAACAAAATTTGATATATATATTTTTTGAACTTTTGAACGTCTCTTTTACCCACCTTCTTGCCCCATTTATGGGATTAACAATAAACCTAATTTTAACACTTCAATGAATTTAATTTAAAAAAATAGACATATATAGTTTAATCGTTATGAATAATTTAGTCCAATGGGATCAAATTAATTTTTAGTTAATAGTAACATTAGTAAGTGTATTTACCATAGCTAAAGGTAAATTGGGTAATTAAAGGTAAAAATAATATAATATTATTATAAAATTACCCTAACAACTGTAATAATTTAATTGGATGAGTTTGTTTCAAAACATTATTCATGGGGTCAATTTTGGGACAACATAGAGTCATTTGAATGCCTTTAACATATTTATAATATTATATTTAAAGAATGTCCAATTTTTTTGTACTTTTGTTTATATAAGTAAAATATTTTTAATAAGTGGATAAAGAAGTGATATAGTCATATATAAATAGTCATTATAAAGATTATATTTTTAACTAAACTACTTTAATTTATTTATAATTTTAAAAAATAAATAATTTAATTTAATTCAGATACATTGATGATTTATTAATTGATTTATTAAAATAAGATTAAAATAAATGATATTCATAATATTAATATAAATATAATTTGAGTAATTTAATGGAATACGTGATTTTAATTGATGAATTGGACACATTTGTTATCTTTTTGATATCATGGTTTTAATATACATGGTTGATTTTTTTTATAAGACAATATAATTAATAGGGTCAAAATTGACAATTAGGATTTGTTAAAATAAATATTATTTTATTAAATGATATAAAATTTTTAAAAATATATATTTAAAAAATTTACTAGTATACTATTAAAGGTATCATAATTATATATTATTAATTATTTAATGGATACTTGACCATGCAAATGTCATAGATATTATGAAAATTAACAAATGTGACAAAGTATCGGACTCTCAATTCTTATAAGTTTAATAATTTTCATATATGGATAACCAAGAGATATATTAGATCAGGGACATTCTATGAAAATCCATAATAATTATATATGTCATACTAATTTATTAATAATTTTTAGATACTGAATAATTTCCAATAATAATGACTCAATAGTGAAGAATTAATTATTTTATTAATACCAAAATATCAAATAAATGATTCCAAAAATATTAAAAGTAGTATTATATTAGTAAAATAAGGATATCAATGTTTTTTATAGGTGAATATATCTTGATGAGAGTATTTATTATTATTTTTTTCAATTTTATCTTTCTATTTTTATTTTAATTAATGTCAATTTTATGAATTTTATCAAAAATTGAATCTATTGATATTTTATAAAAATAACATTTTATTAAAATATTTAAAAATCATAAATTTTTTAAAAAATAAAAAGTGATACCTATAATGTATAAAATGTCATAAATAATCCATTTATTGACAATTTAAGCCATATAATTAAATATTTATAACCATATAATGTTTATAATGTTATTACCAAAAAACAAATTAAATAGATTAAATAAGGATAAATCAATATGATAAGGTTTAAAATAAAATTAAAACAACTATAAATTATATTGGTTGATATTATATTTCCCTATATTCATAAATGTTCTAAATAATTCCCTTATGATCCATTTTGAATTGATAATTAGTCTAAATTAGTTTAATATTTTGAGAGTTTCCTAAATTTTCCCTCACCTCTCATGTAGAGGGGTACCTATCATTCTCTTTTAATAACAACTATAATTCTCTTTGGAATAGCCAACCCCTTACAACTTCTCATCCAAATTTCCCTCAACTAATCTTACATTCTATACATTTAGAAGAAATCAAACCTATGGAATCATTTGTGAAAATCAAAAGGATACACTCAAAGAATAGGAAATTGTTTTACCAACTCTATCAATGTTCTATTCTTCTTCATCTTTCAATTCCAATGATTTTTTATAATAAAGTAATAAATACATTGTTATATATATTATTATATGTTATTAATATAATGGGACACCTATATTATTCCTTTTACCCATCATATGAAAAACAATATCACCATGTGTGCATAGAAACGACTTAAAGTCTCCACATCATGGTATAACTTGTTTTTCATAACTACATTATTTTAATGGGTATAGTGATGAATATAATGGATATAAATAATCTATAGTAAATGATATTAGTTATTTATAATTAACATAGTATCCATTTTCTTACCCCTTTACAATTAAGGAAATGGTATCATTGCTTGTGTGTACGTATGACTTACTGTATCCACCAACTGATGACACTCATCCTCCATATTAACCATTAAAGAATGAATATAAAAATATATATAATGGATCAGTATGAAATATTTGAAATACTTATTCTAGTTTAATAATATATATATCTATAAATATTTAATTACTTCTGATTAATATGATTATAAAACAGAAACAACATTCTTGCATACATACGTTCTACTGTCTCCATGAACGATGCACTTCATTTCATATATCTATCTATTATATATATTTATATTATAATTATATAAGATATATAATTCATGTTTTAAATTATTTAATTAATTAAATCATGGCCTATGTAATATTATCTTGAATAACAAGTCAAAACACAAATGATAAACAATCTAGTTATTACCCGAAACATTGCTTTAACATGGAATTTTTAATACATGGGTAATATACAGTCATAAGTGAATCATATATAATTTCATAGATATTATTATGATTCTTTTAGAAGTTAATAATATGTTTAAAACCATTATATTGAAGTTTCAGTCATGTACAAAGGGTATCGAACCTAAGGTAAGGGTTAATTTCACAATCTCTTTATTATCCAATATTGTTTATACATAAGTATTTACAGGGACATATTTAGTATCCATATCAATGTTTAATAAAAATATTTTCAAAAGAAATATTTTCAATGTTTTATATAGGGGACTATTTCACAAAAACATCATTTTAAAAGTTTTAAGGATATATTCTTCTAAAATCATTCTCATCAGTGTAAATGTTTGTTAAAATTGTTCTAAGGATTTATTAATATGGACAAGAATGTTTTAAAACCTTAGTTACTTTAAAAATTTTGATATTTTAATGGAACACTTTGATTAAAAAATATATTTTAAAATAAATTACTTTATGTTTTTGGATTCTAAATAAATTAATTTAAATAAAAGGAAGAATTTTTCTGAAGACATTTTTTTTATTTTAATATTTTAATTTCATCTACGTCAACAACTTTTATTGGAACAAATTATTAATTGAGGTTGATCTCTTATGATATCATTTACCAAATATTATTGAATGGTTTATGATTCATTTTTATATTGGATGTTCTGTTTAGATACAATTCTTGATTTGTGGTTAAAGTATTCATATTTCATATACATGTATTTTAGACGAAAGATTTTGTTCTTTATGTTTTACCATTTTCATCTGAGGAATGTATTGGACATAGTAAGTGATAGGAGGGGACTACTATAGACCCTTGATTTATAGGTAGGTATCATGAGATTATGTTTTTCAGAGAAAATCCCTATGAATTTTTTAAAGTAGTTTTACACTATTAGGAGGATATATTTTGAGACATATCAGACAGGTTTCTACCCACACACTTAAACTGTCATGAGGATAAATCCTAAAAGCTGCAATATTGAGGATATATGTTGATAGTGTATATGTATGGCTTTATGGATTACCTCATTATGATATTAGTTGTGGATATTTCATGTGATTATTTGAATAGTATAATATCATTGTTAATGTTTAAATGTAATTATTTAATTTATTCATTCAATATTATGCTGAAGATTATGTTTAAAATGAATGTGATTTAGATTTATACATTTCATTGAATGTTTAAGCTTATTTATCGTAGCATCTGCTATATTGTTTACCCTTAATGAGCATCTAAGCTCAACCATTTCTTATGATTTACTTTCCCAGGTTTCCAATATGTGTTTTATGATTGATATGAAGGGCCAAACAAGTTGAATAATATAATTACCAATGGAATATATTAGATTTGTTTTATGTTTTTAATATTAATGTAAAGATCATTTTTTTAATCAATTTTCCAATACTGTTAAATTGATTGATCCTTTAGGAGTTGATTCCTCGTAATCATGCCAATATATTAAAATAATTTACCAGATCCAAGCTTCTAGTGTGGGGCGTTATAGTATTTATGAAATAGAATTTGAGAATAATGTTATAAAAGTAATTTAATGGTATTATAGAACAATGAAACATTAATGTATTTGTCCACTATAGTTTTTTCATAAGGATTTATGATTATCTGTCGAATGGTACTTGTAACCATGAAAATTGATTGTGGTAATAGTGTGATATTTTTAAACAATCAAAATTATAGGATATATGAACCGTAATATGTGCATAATGTTGAGATAATTATATTTGGATAAAGAAATTTTGGATATGAACATGTAAATACAAATTTCCATTGGATTTATTTTGGATTATTTAAAAATTCATTCCTTCTATCATGGATGATGTTTACAACTTTTCATACTAAATAAATATACCCAAAAATACTATTGAAGAAGTAAAAATGATTTAATTGAATGAGGATGTTTTGTAATTCATTTTATTTCTATAATTTATGAGAATATGTGATTAATGTATTAATATATTTTGAAATTGATAACCAAGAGCTACCATATGATTTATGGGGGATAAATATTATGTTGATTTTTTAAAAAATCATTATAATGTTTATTATTTTAATATTTCAAAAGGAATGTATGTTTCATTACAGAAACATTAAGTTAAACATAATATTATATTTTTTGATATTGAATTATTACCACACTATAGATGGATTTATTAATATTTGATAAACTGTGCTAAATTGTTTTTTGTGATAAAAAGAGATTAAATAACCTATAATTATATTTATGGATGTCATGATCTGTAGATGCTTTAGGAATGAAAAATTCAACTTAATTGCCTAGAGTATGTGATGAAGTGTAAATTGATCATGGAACAACAAATAGTGAGGTCATCCCGATATCACGTAAGTATTTATTCTCATGAAAATTCAACAACTCTAGGGAATGGATCTTGAAACCAAAAATGTTATCCTAATAAAATCATTTATGATGAATCAAATAGTTCCTTAGATCATAAAATATTTATCACATTTGTATTTTTAACTTTCACATCACAATGTTCTATATCACTCTCGATAATAACATGATAATTATTTTTATCTTCCATGTCCATGTTTTGACATCCCACTTATGTACACTTATAATGAAACCTAGTTATGAGTTACTTTGGGCAACTATTATGTTTCTAAAATTCCTTTATAAAATAATGTATTTGTATTATTTTTTATGATGTCAGTTTCTATGAAAAAAACTTATATGAATTAATCATTTAGTAACATAATGGATTTTAAGGGAGAAATTCATTTTAAGGGTAAAATGTAACACCCTGAGTTGTTAAGGAACTTTTTACAACTAAATTAGTTTTCATTGATATCTAGATTTTCATTAATTTTAATATTCCATACACATTTAACTGACCTAGACTGTGATACACCCAACATCACTTTGGAGTGTGTTATACAGAAGAGCAGAGTTTCAATGAAGCATTATTTTATTATTATAATTGTATATTTGAGAACACTATAACCCCATCATTATAAATAGAAACATGAACAGTAATAACTACTTTTCATATATTATTCATAGTATTTATAAATAATTAAAACATACAGAGAATGGAAAATTTATTTTCTGGTAAAGTATTAATAAGTTTAGAAATACTATTTTCTCAAATGAACTATTTTTAAAATCCTTCTATGAAAAAACAATAAGAATTGTTTATTAAATTTTAAAAATTAATTTCTATAAAAAAAATCATTTTATATTTCATTGTGTCTACATTATATTATGGGGAATTTTTGGGATTTTTAATGAAACATCATTTTCGATGAATATTTAAAATACTGAATTTTATTTCAAAACATCATTTTCATCTAATTTTTTTATATTGTTAAATTATATAATAGGTTCATTTAATATCTCATTAAATCAATTATTCATCTATTACTCTGATTTACGTCATTTGAATTTTTTAATATTGAATTTGGATATAAATTCTAAATGATCTGTTGAATATTCTCAATTTAGAAGCCTACATTATCACCATGTCTATGGTATTAACAATGAACATAATTCTTACCATTCTATGAATTGAATTTAGAAATAATTATCTAAATTAGTTCATAATCATGATATTTATAGATTTATAGGATCGAATTGATTTTTTGGAAATTATAATAGTAAATGTAGTAATTTTAAATTATTGTTGTTAAGGGTAATTTGTGTAATTAAATGTAAAAATAATATTACAACTATTATAATATTAACCTTAACATGTATTAATTTCTTTGTATGAATTGTTTTATACCAAAATAAACCCTTTTATGATATTATAACGTTTTTAAGCTACTTGTAAGAGAGTAAGAAATTTATCATATTTTATTTAAAGAAAATTTAAAAATTCAATACTAATATTTTAAATAACTATGTAATTTTTTATATCAGCTTATACAGAAGTTAAATTCCAATAAAAAATAAAATTGAAATATAAAAATTATTTTCATTAGCATGTTAATTTATTTTTAATTTTTAGAAAATAAATAATTACCATAATTTCATAAACAATGATGATGCATTAATTATTTAAATAAAGGAAATATATAATAAATATTACTAAAAATGTAAAAATAAATATAACATATATAAATAATGTCATAAACAAATTTTCAAGATGGATTTAAAATGTTGTTGATGTATTAAAGGAGTTTGTTTGAATATAACATGTTATTATGATATTTTTGAAAAGTAAAATGATTAATAGTGTCAAAATTAACATTAATGATATTTTAAAATAATTTATATTTGATTAAATGATTAAAATTGGGAAAAATATAAAATTAAGAAAGTGGATTGTGATAATATTTAAAATTTTAGAAATGATAAATTTATGCTTCATTTGTCATTTTTTAATAACTATATTCACACTTAATGAGTAAAATCACATTTTATCTTCATTAGATTTAAAGAGGTGAAATAAGTGTAAACGCTAAACGATAAGATTAAAAATAGTCCAAAATTATCAAAATTTTATTGGATGATATTTTTTCCCATAAACATGTAGTATTATAAATAACTAACTTTTATCATTTTTAATTTAAAAATAATATATATTAATTTAATAGTTTAAGAGTTCTTTAAAGTGCCCCTCACCTCAATTATAAAAGTGTACATCTTCCGAGACTTCCCCACATTAAATTGATCTTTATATCTCATCGAGACCCTATCTAAATAAGCTTTGAAATTCCCTCCCATAATTATTAATCCTTTATTTGGGAAGCATTTCATCCATGTATTCTCTTTGGTGAAAACCAAATAGAGACACCCATAGAAGAGGTAATATCTTTCCTCAAGGTCCTTTAGTTTATATTCAATATCCACCGCATAAATCATTCTTATTACATGGATAAATAATAACATTTTTATAATAAATATACTTACATGTTTTTTAGTTAAGGGTTCTACCTCCACTTATACACACATCCATATACTAGATAATGTACTTACTGTTCTTCTGTACGGTGAAATACCGCCTCAGGAAATGATGTGGTTCATTTTAACATTAAAACATCTTGTGGTTAAAAATTATGAATGAAACTATGTATATATTTGATTAATATGATATTTATGATTTATTTTTACTTAATTATTTATTATATAATGTCTAACTCCATTATTTCCATTTTTAAATACGACAACTTTGTTAGTGGAATTGGGGACTACTGCCTCCTCAAAGCAATGTGATTTATTCAGATATTACCAGGAATGTATTAAGGATGAGTTTAGTAACATTATATTATAAAAATGAAATAATAATAAAAATTTAATGATACAATATACATATATACATTTATTTCATTTACATTCTTTCATTCAATATGCTACGAAAACTGAAACTATGTTTATGTTTACGTACTACCTACCATCTCCAAGAATAGTCTATTATATATTATATATCAATATTTTATATATTATTATATATATTTATATATTAAATATATAAGATATATATGTCACGTTTCAAATTCTAGAAATAATTAAACCATGTTTTATATAATATAATTAAAAATGAAATGTCGAAACACGTACAATAAACAAAACGGTTTTAACCAAAACATTAGTTTGATATGAAATTGTTAAGCTTCGTGTAATATAAGGTCATAAAAACCATATATGGTATTATATATATGAATATGGTTTGAATATAAATTAATAATAAACATATAATTATTATAAAATAGTCATGTATGTGTATGATTAGTGTCAAGACACAAGGTAATGTAATTTCATCTCCCTTTTTATTTTCATGAGATAGATTCCTCATTGACCACTCATTTATATTTTTTGTTGTATATAATTCACATGAATGTATTATATTATTATTTTATGTAAACATTTCTATAATTACTTATTCATTTTATAATCTTTCTTTTATGAGTTTTTTGGTTCAAAAGTTACCAAACCGGTAAAGTAATGTTGTCTAAATTTACCATCTTTTAAAGATATGTGTTGTTATGAACCTATGTAATTATAAAAGGTGTATATTACTCTAAATTTCATGTTACATTAGAAATATTTGCCTTTTTTCATTACATTTTAGGATCCATTTAATTTAATTTTCTGATAAGGGGACAATGATTCAAAGTTACAAAGTGGAAAGAGTTTATTTAAACAATCTCATTGTTTCTTGAGATTGTTAATTATTATTAATCCATTGATGAAATATTTTGATCTATATCACGTAAAGACTCATATATTTTCTTATCATATGGTTATTCCTGATTTTATCATGTATTGGTACCATTTTTACTAGTCATTGATACTTGAGGCAATTAAGAAATTGTTTTTAAGAAAAATCAATATCAATTTTCTTTTCGGTAAAAATTCATCTTTATTCAAAAAATAATATAATCAAAAAATGTTTTTAAAATTAAATTTTATGCTCATTTTCAATGAAAAATGTTTTTAAAAATGTTTTAGGTTTTTTTTTCAATTACTCCTTTATGTGTTTTCAATTCTATTTACAAAGTTAAGTTTTCCAAAAGAAAATTAAAAACAATTTTCAATGATGAAAGGATATTTTCCTCAATAAATGTTTATAAATGATGCTTAATTTTTTATAATATATTATTAAATTATTTGTTATTTCTCCGAAATAATTTGGAATATCATCCCGTGTTATATTCAATTTATTTCTTTAAATGGTTTTTGTTTTGATGGAAAAACATTCATGAAACCCATTTCACTTTCATAGGTTATAAGTTTATGAAATTTATTTCTCATTAATGGGTTATATATTTATGAAATATATTTCCCTTTCATGAATAATATTTCCATGAAACGTGATTATTTTAATTGGTTATGTTTTGATTAAATTATTACGAAACCTATCTTTTTTCTAGAAGTTAATATAATATTACATGTTTATGATACACATTTCTTTTTCTAGGTTACCTTTTGACTAATGTTTATAATTTCATGAAACACGTATGAATGATTTAATTATGACTTATGTGGGACCTATATCTTCCTCTATTTCAATAATTAATGATTTATATCTCCCAATATTGACATAAAGAACCCTATCCACTATAATGTTATTGAGAGTGAACCTTAACTACTAAGATAGTTAATGCAGTGAACCATGACACCCATGATGGTTATAGAAGGTAACCATGAATACAATGGTACTATAGGGTGTTAACAGATACATCTTATGTTTACTTTGTAGTGATGCATTGATTACAATAGAAATAATTTTTATATTATTAAGTGTATGTCAAAATTCTATGCCTTATTCACATGTAATTCATTAATGGATTATGTTATTTATTTTCTTATGATTCATGTTTTAAGAAATGTAAATAGTTATTCGATGATTCCTATTTATTATATTTGATATGCAAGTTATGATCATGATTTTTCATGTTCATGTTATCAAAACCTTATGCTCAACATTATTATTATATATCTAAATTTTTTAACCTTATTGATCAATTGAGATCACACTGTTTACATTTTATTCCCTATGTTATGAAGATATGTATTTTGTTTGATGATTCTAAGAAGGTTTATAATCACAAAGAACCTCGTGTGAGATAATGTATCTTAGTTATGTACCATTATTTAGGATTCACTATTTCTAACAGAACTATACTAGTATGGCCTTTGGGAATATGTTTTAGTAATGTATAAAGTATTACAAAAACTGATGAAATGTAAATGTCTGTAACAATTTGGTGTCTTTAGAGATGATGAATTAAAATGTAACATGTTATATAAGATATATAGGAAACACTAGAGGAGAATGTGGTGATAATATTTATTTATAAATTATGTGTACTGAAAATAGACAAAGCTTTTATGTATGCATATTCCGATTTCCATTTGATATGATTGTCATATGGTTTATAACCACCAGAATTATAATTGTGTGACTAAATGTTTGACCTAGATTGGTTAGATATAAATTTCAAAAAATCATATGTAGTGTGATATAAGGTCATATTCCATAAACCATTATAATGAGTTTCTTAGTGTGTTGGCTATATACATTCTTAGTCACCGAAACAGTATCCACAAAAGGTGTACAATAGATATGAAAAAAATTTATCATATTCTTCATGATAATTGTATTAATTTTATTTTACCTAGATTATATTAAATAATATATATTATTAATTTAATAAAACACTGATTATTTATATGTTATTTATTCCTTATATTATGGGAGAGTCAAGTTATATTTTATTCCATGTAAATATAGTCCATGTGGATGATCGAAACACCACGTGTACCATGTTACACATGTAATTTAATTTTTATTCAAACAGATTGATATAATTCAGTACATGACCATTCTTCATATGCGTACCAACATGTAGTATACCCTACTGTACACACAATACACATAGATGTATGCAGTTTTATATATATCCATCCACCTAGATGATATATTTTACGGTATGATTTATCATTTCTAAGAGTATTTTTATGTTTATAGCTTGATAGAATATATATCATCAACTTCTTAGTTTTATATCCATAGTTGTTTGAGTTTAGATTATTCATGTATATAAAAATGTGTGTGGTTAGATGACAATAGAATACAAAGGGTTTATATTGATCTTAATGAGTATATTTATCAATGGTATATGTTCTCATTGTTAATAATAGATTAGGTATCCCTATTATTGTTATGAGTTATGTTTCATTTACTTTTAATTTACGTAAAATTTTAGATTACAAAAACTACACACATTGGGGTATGGGTCCTCTATATGAGTTGGTTCCCCTCGAGAATAAGATGTTATCCTACGAGGAATGTGTAAACCATTACTTATACTATTGAAAAATATTGTGGAAAATAATAGTGTTAACTAATTTGAAGATATATCTCATGTAGTGTATTATGTACTTCACGTTACATCTTACTCACAAGAATTTATAGAGAGGAGCTATTGTAAATGATTTAGTTTACTATAATTAGTCACAATCCCCCTTCTTAGTTATAGAGTAATATTGGAATAATTATGAGTAAATATTTTTTTATGGTGATATTAATTTTATTATAACCATAGTTTTCATTAGTCATAGAGCTATACGGTGATGAAATATGGTGGATTAAGGATTATCTCTATCACCATCAATCACTACTGAGGTTTGACATGAAACTAAACTATACAAATGGTACAATACATAACTTACTAAAACTTAAACACCCATGAATACATGTATGAATTGATTCATCATTGATTTGTGATAGGTGAACTACAAATATTCTAATATTTATTTAGTGATATTATAGGTTGGGTATTTCCTTTATTTCTATTTACTCATTTAAAATGGTTTTATAATGATTAGTAGATATTATGTTTTTATTTTTTTTATTTAGGGGTATCCTATTGGGTTTATTTTTAATCACCCATTCCTGTTTATTGTTCCCAATTACGCACTATTTTCATTAATGATGCATAGTTTTGAAATTTTTTGGTGAATATAAAGCTAGATATTTTTATGTCGAGTATATGGTGGATGATTTTTGGTGATATATGGAGGTGGTGGTTTCATTTATTGAACATCCCCTAAGTTCCATATCACTTTTTGAAACATATATCTTCTTCTCATGTGACCTTGATATGAGGATCTTGTGATTCCATTTACACATATATTTCACAATGAAGGGTATCATCTATTTTGGTTACATATTACTGTTTTTGAAGTGGAATTGTGTATTATAGAAATTTATCAAAAGATTATTGATATAATATAAATTTATTCATCTATTATGATGTTAGTCTATAATTATATTAAATATTTTGTATTATATTTTTATTGTATTTAGTTCTAACCCAAGGTATCCTTTGTTTTATTGTGACTTCTTGGTGCTAGTCTCTTTCCCCTAGCCTATTACAGGTGTGTTTTGGGAAGAAAATATGATTTATCGATGATATAGTGGGTGTCATGATGGTTCATTTCACATTTCAATGAAATACACATAGTTCATTTTCTATACAATGATTTGATAGTTAATAGTATTGTATGGTGTTATTTTAGAAACATAACAATATATTTAAGGTATATTTATTGAGATTTCTTGAGTCCTTTCTATGATTTCCCAACAATGATTTTATCCATATGGGGTATTACAATTGAACAAATGATTCCACATGCACATATCCAAATATTATCTAGAGGCAAGGTTATGATGGCCTATGATAGTGTATTAGCATATCATTTATAATCAACTGAGTGATGAGGTGTTGATTTAGATTATTGGTTGAGTAGAATTCATGCATACAAGCATAGGAAGTTTCAGTTTCTATTCTTTAATATGCTGACCTATTTGTAATATATATTGTATTTCTCATTGAGTAATATATAATTACCCCTATGATGTATAGTCTATTAGAGTTCCTTTGCTAGAGATTTCAAGTAATAGAATTTTTACTTAACCCTCTATTGGTATAGGATTTTGTGTTTTAGTGAATCATAGGTTCTATCCAACTCCATCACATACAAAACATATGGTGGTTCTTAAATTAATCCCTTAAATTGAAAAAATATCCATCAGTAGATGAAACATTTATCGGACTCCCAATGGTAATAATATATTTTTGTGAAAAGTTGGTCTCATAGATAGGACATGATTCCATTTCATAATGACTTTATGATTCCAATTCAATGGATACAAGACAATCAATATGCCTCCCAACTAGACTTGAGAACACATTAGTGTTATATTCCACAAAATGTACTCATTGGATTGAATTTTTAGAGCATTTTTCAAATATATGATGTTTATGTTGAGAAATCAGAGAGATGATATATGATAGGATTCAGATATTTTTCATGTAAAATAATGAAATATACCATTAATGAGTATGGTATAGAAGACATTATTTAGAGGAGATGAAACATAGTAATAGCCATAATATTTCTATTGAAAAATAGTCATCTTAATGAAAAAGGACATATTCAATACACTTTTAAAGTTTTATATACTTACATGATAATGATGTTTTATATGAGGGGATGGTGGTTTAGGATCTATTCAAAAATGATAATTTTTGAATATTTTCTCACTAATGCTACCCTTAGAAAATTTGGGTTGAACATATAGTACTAAAAGATAGGTTATTTTGTTGACAGATTTAATGGTTTGTTAGATATATATATTATCTATATAAGTAAAATGTGTGATTCATGTCATATAATTATGTACTGCATATCATATCAATGAAAACCTGAGATATTAACACCCTGTATTTTTTATGGTGTTTGATATTCCAATATAGATCCTAAATAAAATCATGTTAGTTATAGATTATCTATAGATATAAATCATTTTTCAACAATATATTTTAAATTAAAAAAATTGACCTTTATGGTTTAATATACCATTCCATTTGGTCCATCATGGAGATGATGTGACTCAGTGGTATATTATATAGTAATTATTGATTATCCAATACTATTATTTTATGATTTTCCCAGTTTTAATGATATGTCAATTTCCACACTATTTATTCTGTTGATGAAGGGTCCATTGGGAAATTATTGTCCCATGAATTGGATATTAATATATATTCCTAATTGTGAAGAGGGTATCAAAAAATTCAACCATGATATTGAGGTTTTATCATGATATCAAAATTTAATATATCAATAAATATATTAGCCTGTTTATTTTTAGTAAAATATTATTCTTGAAATAATTTTGAGTTTTTTTACTTTGTTTATATATTTTTGTTTTTGAATATCACAAACCCTATCATTATTTTAAGTGGAACTCATTTTATAACTATATCACTATTTTTATTATATAATCAATTATATTGATTTTATTTTTATAAATACTATTTAATATTAATGATAATATGTTTATGTAACATTTATTCTTCAAAAATGATATTATTCAACCTCTAGAATATTCTCATTTTGGTCCAAACATGATAAATTTTATTGGTTTCATTTATAATTTTCATCTTATAGTGTTTTAGAGTTTTATTCAGTTATTCTATTATAATGTGATCTATGTAGATCTTATCTTCATAGAACTAATTCCATTTGATATATAATAGATTTTTACCATTTTAATAATCATTATAGAAGTCTTAGATTTTTATGTGGTCATGATAATTCCTAAAATACAGGAAATATTTAAATAATTCTAGAATTTTCATAATTCAATTTCTTATGTATTTCACAGATAACACTCATGGTATATATCACTAATGGAAATATAGACAATACCAATGGTTCAAAACCATTGGTATAGGCTGGAAAACCGTTGGTATAAGATATACCAACGGTTTCCCAAACCGTAGGGAAGTAAGGCGTTGGGAAAGGAATTTACCAACGGTTTAAGGAAAACCGTTGGTAAAAGGTGGTGAATGTTTTAATTTCCCAATGGTTCCTCTAAACTGTTGGCAAAAGGATTTACCAATGGTTTAAAACCATTGGGAAATTCATATTTTTGAGCTTATACCAGTGGTTCAAAACCGTTGGTATAGCTTTTTACCAACGGTTTAGATAAACCGTTGGTATATATTCATATATTCTCAAAGCATACCAACGGTTCTAAACTGTTGGTATTGGTTATTTTCACAAAAAACGACCATCCTGCATATAGCTACCTCCACTTGATAAACCTGCATAAAAAACATCACATATAACATCTATAAATAGACTTCAAACACCACAAAAAACATTGGAAATAACACAAAAAAACACAAAAAACATCACTCTTCGAACCATGAAATTTACTATAATTTTCCATTTCAATCATTATATGACAACAACTCTTCCAATTAGAATATTTCAATTTATTGGGTTCACACATATCAATTTTTTCTTACTAAAAAAGGTGATTATTATGATATAAATTGGTGCATGAGGGGTATGTGTGATAAAGTGAATTAACAATGTGGTTAATATTTGTGCATCATCTAGAGTGATGCATGACATGCATTGAATGTGATGTAGGGGGATGTCCAGAGAGGGGAGGGGGTTTTCTAGGAAGAGGGGAGGGGAGATTCCTAGTGAGCGAGTATGGGGGTCATGGAGAATGTGCAACAAGGATTTGTATTCAAATTATAGCATATCATCACATGAATTTGATGAGCATGATCTAATAAGCTTACCAAGTCATTCATATAGTTCAAGACAAACAAAAATGGAATAATCCCAAATAACATTGCATGATCAAAGAAATAAAAAAAGGCATGTGAAATCAACATGCCTACATTTACATATCATCCATGAGGTATAACATTTAATCAAATTGTAATGGAATTATACATAAGGCATACGAGTCTCATTTACTTTCATACACAGTGGTACAAAAGGAAAATGTTATTCATGTCTGGGGGCTGTCTGGGGTCCAATGAAGAGGGTCGGGGGGCTATCTAGGGTCCAGAAGGGGGGGGGGATGTTTGGGGCTATCCGTTCACGTCACATTTGAATCATGGATCGTTGTCCTTAGGTTTCAACAGAATTCGAATGCGATTGGTCAGTTTGTCGTTTGTCAGTTGTTGATTTCACTTAAAATTATGTCCATTTTTAACAAAAGAGAGGTACTTTGAGTGGTGTCAGCCACACTGGGCCTCGGATTGAGGCATGGTTGACTCGAAAATGTCACATATGAGACATGGATCATTGTGCAAAAGAATCAACACAATCAGAAGCCGTTTGATCGGTTTGGCATATGTACGTAAAATATTGTCCTTTTTAAACAAAATACATACACATAGAGTGATACCGGCCACACTGTGCTCCGGATTGAGCCAGGGTTGACTCTTAAACATCACATATAACCCATGGATTATTGTCCTAAAGTGTCAACACAATCCGAAGGCATTTTGTCAGTTTCCCATCTTTTAGTTGTTGATTTCACTTAAAAATAAGCCCATTTTGAACAAATGAGAGGATGTTTGAGTGGTCCCAGCCACACCACACCTCAGATAGAGGTTAAGTTGACTCGTACTTGTCACATTTGACCTATGGATCGTTTTCCTTATGTTTTAACAGAATCCGAATGCGTTTGGTCGGTTTGTCATATGTCAGTTGTTGATTTTACTTAAAATTAAGTCCATTTTTAATAAAATAGAGGCACTTTGAGTGGTGTCGGCCACACCGGGCTTCGGATTGAGGCGGGGATGACTCGTACACATCACATATGAGTCATGTATCATTGTTCAAAAGTATCAACACAATCAGAAGCCGTTTGATTGGTTTGGAATATATACGTAAAATATTGTCCATTATAAACAAAATACATACACTTGGAGTGATACCGGCCACACCACACTTCATATTCAGCCGGGGTTGACGCTTACACATCATATATAACCCATGGATCTTTTTTCTAAAGTTTCAATACAATCCGAAGGCGTTTGTTCGGTTTCCTGTATGCCAGTTGTTGATTTCACTTAAAAATAAGTCCATTTTGAACAAAAGATAGAGAGTTTGAGTGGTCTCGCCAACACCGTGCCTCAGATTGAGGCGAAGTTGACTCGTACACGTCACATTTGACTCATGGATCATTTTCCATAAGTTTCAATAGAATAAGAATGCGTTTGGTCAGTTTTTTGTATGTTAGTTGTTGATTTCACTTAAAATTAAGTCCATTTTAAACAAAACAGAGGCACTTTGAGTGGTGTCGGCCACACCGGGCCTTTGAATGAGCCAAGGATGACTCGTGCACATCACATATGTGTCATGGATCGTTTTTCAAAAGAATCAACACAATCAGAAGCCATTTGATCGGTTTGACATATGTACGTAAAATATTGTCCATTTTAAACAAAAGAGGGATAGTTTGGGTGGTTTCGGCCACACTATGCCTCAACATGAGGCAGGGATGACTCGTAAATGTCACATATGGACCATGGATTATTTTCCTAAAGTTTCAACATATTCGGAATGCATATGGTCAGTTTTTTGTATGCCAGTTGTTGTTTTCACTTAAAATTCAAGTCATTTTGAACAAAAGAGAGACATTTTGATTGGTACTATCCACACCGCATCTCAGATTAAGGCGGGATTGACTCGTACACGTCACATATGACCCATGGACTGTTGTCCTGTAGTATCAATAGAATCTGAATGCGTTTGGTTGGTTTACTGTATGTCAGTTGTTGATTTCACATAAAATTAAGTCCATTTTTAACAAAATAGTGGCATTTTGAGTGGTGTCGGACACACCGAGCCTCTTATTGAGGTAGGGATTTCTCGTACACATCACATTTGACTCATGAATCGTTTTACTTAAGTTTCAATATAATCCGAATGCGTTTGGTCTGTTTTTCGTATGTCAGTTGTTGATTTCACTTAAAATTAAGTCCATTTTTAACAAAATAGAGGCACTTTGAGTGGTGTCATCCACACCAAGCCTTGAATTGAGGCGAGGTTGACACGTACACATCACATATGAGTCATGGATCATTGATCAAAAGTATCTACACAACCAAAAGCCGTTTGATCAGTTTGACATATGTACATAAAATATTGTCCATTTTAAACAAAAGAGGGACAATTTGGGTGGTTCCGGCCACACCGCGCCTTGGATTGAGGCCGAGTTGACTTTTACACATCAAATATTACTCATGGATCGTTTTACTAACGTTTCAACAGATTCAGAATGCATTTGGTTGGTTTTTCATATCCCAGTTGTTGCTTTCACTTAAAATTAATGTCATTTTGAACAAAAGAGAGACATTTTGAATGGTACTGTCCACACTGTGCCTCGGATTAAGGAGGGTTTGACTCATACATGTCACATATGACGCATGTATTGTTGTCCTACAGTATCAATAGAATCTAAATGCATTTGGTCAGTTTACTGTATGTTAGTTGTTGATTTCACTTAAAATTAAGTCCATTTTTAACAAAACAGAGGCATTTTGAGTGGTGCCGTCTATACCGAGCATCGTATTGAGGTGGGGTTTACTTGTGCAGGTAACATTTAACTCATGTATCATTTTCCTAATATTTCAATATAATCCAAATTCATTTTGTCAGTTTGCCGTATGTCAGTTGTTGATTTCACTTAAAATTAAGTCCATTTTTAAAAAAATAGAGGCACTTTGAGTGGTGTCGGCCACACTGGGTCTTTAATTGAGACGGAGTTGACTCTTACACATCACATATGAGTCATGGATCGTTGTTCAGAAGTATTAACACAATCATAAGCTATTTGATCGGTTTGACGTATGTACATAAAATATTGTCCATTTTAAACAAAAGAGGGATAGTTTGGGTGGTTCCGGCCACACCGCACCTTGGATTGAGGCGGGGTTGACTCGTAAACGTCACATATGACCCATGGATCATTTTCCTAAAGTTCCAACAGATTCAGAATGCATTTGGTCAGTTTTTTTATGCCAGTTGTTGTTTTCACTTAAAATTAACGTCATTTTGAACAAAAGAGAAGCATTTTGAATGGTATCGTCCACACCGTAGATCGGATTAAGGCAAGGTTGACTCGTACACGTCATATATGACCCATGGATCGTTTTCCTATAGTATCAACATAATCTGAATATGTTTGGTCAGATTACCGTATGTCAGTTGTTGATTTCACTTAAAATTAAGTCCATTTTTAACAAAACAGAGGCATTTTGAGTGGTTTCCGCCACAACGATCCTCATATTAAAGAGGGGTTTACTCTTACACATCAAATTTGACACATGGATCGTTTTAATTAAGATTCAATATAATCCGAATGCATTTGGTCGGTCTTCCATATGTCAGTTGTTGATTTCAAATAAAATTAAGTCCATTTTTAACAAAACAGAGGCACTTTGAGTGGTGTCGGCCACACCGGCCCTCAAATTGAGGCAGAGTTGAGTCATGCACATCACATATGATTCATGTATCGTTATGAAAAATTATTAACACAATCAGAATCCGTTTGATCAGTTTGGCGTATGTACGTAAAATATTGTCCATTTTAAACAAAAGAGGGACAGTTTGGGTGGTTCCAGCCACACCGTTCCTTGTATTGAGGCGTGGTTGACTCTTACACGTCACATATGACCCATGGATCAGTTTCCTAAAGTTTCAACAGATTTGGAATGCATTTGATCGGTTTTTCGTATGCCAGTTGTTGTTTTTCACTTAAAATTAAAGTCATTTTGAATGAAAAAGAGACATTTTGAATGTTACCATCCACACCGCACCTTGTATTGAGTCGGGGTTGACTCATAAACGTCACATATGACTCATGGATCGCTGTCCTATAGTTTCAATATAATCCAAATGCTTTTGGTCAGAAACCGTATGTCAGTTGTTGATTTCACTTAAAATTAAGTCCATTTTTAACAAAATAGAGGCATTTTGAGTGGTGGAAGCCACAAAGAGCCTCATATTGAGGCAAAGTTGACTCATACACATCAAATTTGAATCATTGATCGTTTTACTTAAGTTTCAACAGAATCCGAATGTGTTTGATCGGTTTTCCGTATGTCAGCTGTTGATTTCACTTAAAATTACGTCCATTTTTAACAAAACAGAGGCACATTGAGTGGTATCGTCCACTCCGAGCCTCAAATTGATGCGAGGTTGACTCGTACACGACACATATGAGTCATGGATCATTGTGAAAAATTATCAACACAATAAAAAGTTGTTTGATTAGGTTGGCATATGTACGTAAACTATTGTCCATTTTAAACAAAACACATACACATGGAGTGTTACCGGCCACACCGCGCATCGGATTGAGGCAGAGTTGACTTTTACATGTCACATATGACCCATGTATCGTTTTCCTAATGTTTTAAGACAATAATAAGGCTTTTGGTCAGTTTACCAAATGTCAGTTGTTGATTTCACTTAAAAATAAGTCAATTTTGAACAAAAGAGAGGATGTTTGAGTGATCCTGGCCACACCGTGCCTTTTATTAAGGCGGGGTTGACTTATACACATCACATTTGACCCATGCATTGTTTCCCTTAAGTTTCAATAGAATACGAATGCGTTTGGTCAGAGGGGAGGGTCTTGATGGGTACGCAGAGATGCTCGTCTACCTCTGGTAAGAACCTCCCTCGTACCACCAGCCTAAGAACTGAACGAATGGAATAATGAAAAGTGCACATACTTATGTACCTGTAAAATATACACATAGAAAGCACATAGCCGCATAATTTCTAAAAAAATAACACCAAGGATCAGACAAAATAGAAGCAGTCATGCAGAGTAATGACAAGTGCACATACAGATCAGAAGCAGCTACAAAATTGTTGCATACATGCCATGTTTATTTCCTAAAACAAAGTAAAAAAAGAAAAATGATGAAACTCTAGAACATGGGTTGCCTCCAAGAAGCACTATGTTTTACGCCTTCAGCCAGATGGATGGACACTAGTCAATCGTCTTGGTCCATCAGCTAAGAACTCGACTGCCTCTTACAAGAACTGGTGGCCGTGTCATCAAGCTCACAGGGACGCTTAGTGGGATTGATCACTTCAGGAGCATAGCGGGCATTAATCTCGTGTAGAAGTAAGAGAATATGGCACTCGTCATCACCCATAAGGTGAGTCACCCATCGTGCGAGGTCAGATGGATATGGGACGTTCACATAGATGATCATGGAAGAGGCAGACAAGCTAGACATTGTTGGTGAAGCTGCATCCACAAATATATTAATGTTTATATATTAGAACCTTTATAAATGTTTGTCCCATTTTTTCAAACAATTAATGTGTTAAAATTGTGAAAAATATCTTACCAGATATATAATAATGGATTTACTCATTGACATGATGCATAATATCTCAAATATTCCACATTGGATCCCAATTTGAAATTTTAATCCATTATCAAATGTCTCATATCAATTTATTTTTATTTTTATCCTTAAGGTCGAATTTTTTTTTGTAAAATCTATCCAAGGGAGGATAGACAAGTGACTTGGAATAAAATTGGATGCCATGTGATGAAAATCACATTATAAGCATTGTTTAGGATATTATTGAGGTGGTTTGAGGATCAAATCTATCTTTTTACAGAAACTCCAGCATGTCCAACTTTGGTGGTCAATGTTTTGAAGTGGGGGGGGGGGGGTATTTGGTGGTTGAGGAGGGGGATGAGGGGGATGTATAAGGTCTAAGAGGAGGGGTGGGGGGCTATCTAGGGTCCAGGAAGGGGGTGGGGGCTGTCCAGGGTCAAGGAGAAGGGGAGAAGGGGTTGTCCATGGTGCACGAACAAGGGGGGCTGTCCAGGGTCCATCGAGGAGGGGGGATATCCAGGGTCCTGGGTGGAGGGTGGAGGGCTTCCTAGGGTCCAGGAAGGAGTGGGACTATACAAGGTCCTGGGAGGAGGGTGGAGGGGGTTGTCCAGGGTCCAGGAGGGGGGCTGTCCAAGTTTCAGGAAAGAGGGGGGCCAGGCTTTCCATGTTCCAGGAGGGGGGGACTGTCCAGGGTCCAATAGGGCGGTGTCCAGGGTCCATGAGGATTGGTGGCTCTGTTAAAGGGAGAAAATACCCAAATAATTCATTGAAAATTAACTAAACTTAATCCAAAAAAACATCACAATTCTAATACATCACCCAACCAAAATCCAATTCATCCTCAAAATCACTAACCTTCCCATTCCATAAACAACACAGCCTAGTTTATACCAAATTAAAACATAAAACAAAAATAATAGACGCAAAACATGAAAACTAAGGTAGTACTTACAGATTTAGAGTGTAGAACTACAAAATTGTTTGATTTAAGATGGATCTATGATTGGAACGTGTTTCTGATTCTTTTTATAGAGAGATCCCAGACGTTTAGGTCAAATCAAAATAAAAAATAAAAAATAGATGAAGAACATTATAACGGATGTAGAACATACATTTTTGAAGTGTAGAATAGAAAAATTGTTTGATTGAAGAGGATGGATGGAGTTTCGGAGACTGGGTAATGAGAGAGCATCGGGAGAGATTCAATTTAGTGCTGCAGTCGAGCGGAGGGGGACTAAAATCGAGTGGAGGGGCTACTGGACACCCGAACTAGATTTAGGGGAAAACTTTCACAACAGTTTTTAATAACCGTTGGGAATGTAGTCCTACACCAATGGTTTCATTAAACCGTTGGTAAAAGGTGGCATAGATTCCAACATATACCAACAGTTAGTGTATAACTGTTAGTAAAAGTGTCTTAATTGAGGCCAATACCAACGTTTTTACAAACCGTTGGTAAATTTCTTCATAAAAGCCTATATACCAACAGTTTTCTTAAAACCGTTGGTATACATAACCATTCCCAACGGTTTATCAAACCATTGGGATATAATCATTTGTAAAAATGGGATTTCCAGTAGTGTATTAAAATCAAATTCTCATAATTTATTATGAATTCTAATACATTTATTTAAATTAAATTTAGTTTTTTGAATGTATTAAAATTACATTTACATATAATAAAATTTTTATGACTTTATGTTATAATTTGATAATTCATTTCAACTTTTAGTATATGTGGTTCAATGAATTTTTAATGATATCTCGTGATATAAATGTTTTATCCTAATATTATTGGATACATTAGGAATGAAGCATGTTTTGAAACTTTAGCTATTTATGTCATTTATATGGGAAAAAATTTACTATTTTTGTATTATTAGGTTATTCAGGTTGTGTAACCAACTTTTCTTTGAACCTACAGTGTATTTTGATTGAACCTTACATGTATTCATTGATTAATATACTTAATGAGTAATTTATTAAACAACATGGGAAATAACAACTGCCTATGAAAACATTAATAACTTACCTCAGGTTCATTATTTTGTTCAATTTATAGTTACTTAAATAATTTTCAAATAGTGGATGTATTGTTTGTTGTTTCAATTTTTATGTATGTTTCCCTATCACACCAACACAAACACAACACCTCCTAAATTTTCAATTTTGTGTAGTGAAAATTCACTAGATTCACCCCATGGACTCCCAAAAATGTTTTACTAATGAGACGTGGCACCTCTGCCTGCTTCAGAATAAATTTCAACATGCCGCAACTATGAAGTGTTAAAGGGGAGAGTTTTATTATAACTGACAGAATGTGTTATTTTAAAATGGAATAATGTGGTGGTATCATACATGATGTAACCATGAAGAGTTATTTTGATTTACTTACCACAAAACCATTATTCTATCATTAATTATTTTGAAAACCTATAGAAAGGTATTATTTTAATATATTGTGATTTACTACAAAGTGAATGTGTAGGTATTTTAAGATACCACATGGATTTTTTTTAAAGTGTATGAATATTCAATATATTGTCCTTGAATTTATGGTCAATATACCAACTGTGTATTTTCATACATTTCACATGTGTAATTTTATACTTTTAGCATGTGTTATTTTAAGTGATTGCATGACGATATCTTCTTAATATACTAACCATAAGAAAACTGATAATATGTTATGGTCACTGTAATTATACCAACCACAAGTTCATTTGGTGTGAATGGTTATTTTAACACATTGCACATTTTTTTCTAAAATATTATTTTTAAGCATACTATGTTTTGTTTCATTTTTTATAGTATCAGATACAACATGATTATTTTAAATTTTTTAAGTGTTTTATTAATTTTTTAAATTAATATATATTATATAACAACCATGTGACAGGATTTTAAAAATATTTAATGTGTAAAAAAAATAGTTTATTTTTTATTCAGGAATAAAAAATGTTCCTATTTTTTGAATGTTTACATTTTTATATTTTGAATTGATTCGTTACTCTTATTATTTTTTAAATAATAATTTTTTGTTGAAAAACGGATTCAAAATTTTTTTCTATAATTTAATGTATTGTATTCAATATTGTAATAAATTTTCACTCTATGAAATTAGAGAGACATTTGAAATTTAATTGTCAGATAATTCTCTAATATTTATGGGAAATATTTGACCAATTACTATGGAGTCAATCTGACATATTTTATGGGAAATTCAAACTAATATGAATTTTACACTAGGTACTGAATTTAAAAAATTATTAGTTATGATTATTCTAAATGATAAATGTCTCTCTCCTGGATAATTGTTTGATTTTAATTTTAAATGTTTTATATAGAAAAATATAGTTTTTTTAAATTTACATATTATATTTAATGTTCACTAGGCTTATTCAATACATATGATAGATGAATTATTAATGGATACATTATCCCTTGGAGAACACATGCCTTACTCTGCTATACAAACCATGTCTTGTGTGATCATTTTTTCTATTATAAGGTGATCACTCAATGAAATTAAAAATTATACGATGTATTTTTCTTTATTAATGAGACAATCAAAATGATCCAACTCAAGAACAAGTGCATATGTTTTATTCATCTTATGTATATTTTTTCTAGATGATTGCCTCTGTAAATTTATTAATATCCCTAAATAATTCTCAGTTTTTTGTTCATTCTTTTATATACAAAATCATTCTATTATTCATACCTCTATTTGTGAATCAATGATTATAATGTTATAACTATTTGTGTTGTGAGTAAAATTTTGTAAATTGATATGTTTATTTGGGTTGTGAATTCATATAAAAAAGTTAGTGTATCAGTGTAATTATCCCTACACTTTGTGAAAAATGATTTTACATTCATATTAGGATTCCACTTATAAAATTAGATTAGTTAACAATGTATCTATCATCATGTAGAAATGTATAAGAGTTGACTAGTTTTATATTAGAACAAAATAATATAAAAATATTATTATATTCCTTCACTTTTTCCACTACAAATTAACTTTTATGTTTAGCTTTAATAATTACATTAAATAATTAATCTAATTCTTTTATAATATTAATATATTCTATTCAATCCCTATTGACCATCATTTATTATCATTTTGGACATAACAATTAGTATGAAAGGCTATACATTATTGAGAATATATTATCTAATATATTTATTTTCCCAAAATAAAAATTAGTATTAGAGCATTTTTTATTTTGTAATTTACCTAATATGTTTATATAGTTTTTTTATATTTTATAGTATAACATATATAATTAGACCTCATTGTCTAAAGGAATGATCCTTATGATGAAAGGTATTTATGTAAATTATTCTTGAATTCCTAAAATCCAGCTCACATTGATGAAAATGAATATGGTTATTTGTGGTCATGAATGGAGTCACACCTTAAACAATTATTCTTATAATACTATTCAATCATGGAAAATTTTTTCACACTACCAGAATCTGATTTGAATACTCCTACAGAAAATGATACCACTGTATACTTTTTACATTTAAATTTCATGAATATTTAATATTATGTTATTAAAATAAGTTTATTTAGCCATGTGTATTCATGTAATACAAATATTGAGATTTCAAAGATTCGACATGTAAATCACTCTGGCTTCTAAAAATTAATACCGACCAAACTTGGAAGGCATCAGGTTGAGTACCAGGACATAAAGATGGGTGGAGTTGAAACTCTAAACATTATATTCCACAAATTTGTTATCCTTGTGAATTGAATTAATATCCTTATAAAATATTTGTATACCTATGTTCAAATCAAATGAGACATATGAGAATTACCAAAGAAATGGCATGAAAAGAATGTATACATTAGTGAATGAATGAACTTTAAAAAATACACTCTTTATGAATTGATTGGATCACTACTTCAGTATGAACTATAACTGAATAACATTATTAAATAATATAAAACCAAATGAAATGATGTAGAATTTAAATATGTGTTTTTAGTAATAATAATCATTTTGATTCTGATCTACATGATAGTAAAAAAAGAGTATATGGCCCCAATTTTGACTTGAATCTGTTAATAAATTAAAAATAAAGGATTCAAGAGATGATTTGGAAGAAACACTCAAAATGAAAAAATTTATGGAGACAAAAAATGTAGTGATAATTATAATATATAAAAAGCTTCTTATTTTGAGTGCAGAAATAATGGTAATATCAATCATGACTGTCAAAAACCAAATACTCAAGGAAAATATAAAAATATGGAAAAAATGAATTGAATTATAGATAGAGTTTTATTTTATAATATGATTCTAGAAAACATTTTAGAAATATTAAAAAAAAATTTTAAATGTGATTCAGGGATTTTTTTAACAAGATTACTGATTCAGATTTTTACTCTGGGTATTATAATTTTGATTGTGGTCAGGAAAATTTATATTCTTCTGAGTTAAATGACAAAATTAATATTCTAAAAAAATATATTTTAAATTATTGATATTTATATAATAATATTAAATAAATTAATGAGAAAAATGTTTCTAAAAATAAATTAATTTTCCAAGAGACTGAAAACATAAAGGATACTACTTATTCTTATAATTATATAGTGTACCATAATGTCATATCTACTCAAGATTTTAATGAAAATGTAAAAAATGATGTTGAATGTATAAAGAATGCTTAGATGAATTTATTCATGTACCTGAGTAATATCATTAAACAATGAATTTGATTAAAATAAATAAAAACAAATAGTATATTGGATATTAAAGTTGATTTCAACTATTGTATTGAAATAATTTTATAATAATAAATATGGTGGTACATATACTATTAAAATTTTTCAATGTGGTATGGTTGGTAACTATCATAAGGATTTCACTTATAGATTTAAAAATACATTAGTAATTACAATGACTCATATTTTTAAACAATTTTTATCTAAATTTCCAAAAAATACATTTTCAAAATCTTTTTGGGAACCTAAAAATTATTTTACTAATTATATTGGACCCAAAATTACATGGCTATGAAAATTTTAATGTTATTGATTTGTAATAGAAAAATTAATTCGATGTATCATGAATTACATATGGTACATAAGCAATAGATTATATAGAAATATTATTAGAGATCCATCAAATGGAATTACATAAAAAATGTGACGAACACACTATTAAATTTTCATAAAATTCAAATAGAAAGTATAAGGTTTTGGTAATGTTGGTATTTATAATTATACATTTATTTCAATGTATTTATATGTTGATGGTTTAAAATATACTTTAATTGGAATTTAAAAATTATGCGATGATGTAATAGAAGTTAAATTTCAAAATGGTGAGTTATTAGATTTAAAAGAAGATTCTTTGTTGATTTATTCTAATCTAAATGAAAATATTTATATTAATGATTTTTTAAACATACTATTCAAAATTTTATGTGTTTGAATACTTTATAGAGTGATATCATTATTTGGAATCCATGATTATGTTTTTTTAATTTAAATATATTATGTAATCTCTCTAAACCTGATATTTTTCTATAGTTACATACCTCGAAAAAAGAAAAAATCTTGTTTGTGATGATTTCCTAAAAGGGAAAAATATAAAATATCTCTTATTTTTATTAATAATATATGTAAAAATAAAAAATTATAGTTTATACTAATTAATCTATTTTTAAAGTAAAATTTATATTAATATAGGAATTAAAATTTAAATAAGTTATTTTATTTATTATAAAATATACACATGACTTTACATTCCTTCCAAAAAATATGATACATTATTTAGATTTATTTTATTTTTTTATTTTGGTTCAAAATTTAAATGTCTATATGATTTATTATATTCATTGTGATAAAGGATTCGAATTTCTTAATTTCTATTTGGAATGTTATTGTGAAAAATATTTATTTTATAATATTATTTCTTCAATAACACTATAGGAAAATGTTTTCGTCGAATAAAAAATACTATTATTGAGATAGAAAAACTATATTATGTAAAAATAATATTTCTAGATATTTTTGGGATAAAGCCATTTTTTATAATTTTTAATTTTAAAAAATAATTTTCATGAGATATTTTTTTGAAAAAAATTATTTATTAATTTTCTACATGTACAAAACCTAATTTAGGTTATTTCAAATTTTATAGTCGTAATTGTTTTGAATTATAATGATAATTGCAAAACATCTGGCGTTAATTGGGATAATTTTATTTTTATGGGTTATTCTAATAATAGTAAGACATAGAGAGTTTATAAACAAAGAAAAAAATTTATTACATAGTTTTTTCATATTAGGTTTCATGGAATTAATATAAAATTAGATTCAAATTCTAATGTTTTTGATTATGAGTTCAGTGTTTTAAATTTCTATGAAGGAAAATATCAAGATAGGGATGAATAAATTCAGGGTCAGTATAATCCTTATTAAACAAATTTTTTTATCATTGATGATTATTATAAATTATCTTATTGAAAATGTTATTGGTAATATTGGTTCTAGTATTAAACATAGAATTTTTTTTTAAATCTTTCTTGTAAATATGTATTTTTTTATCATGTTCATAACAATGTTTCTAATGATTTAAATAATTCTTACTGGATCATTTATATGTAATATGAGATTTATAATTTTCTATAAAAAATTATTTATCCTTTTTTGGAATTTTTTAAAGATAAATCATAAATTCAAAATAAATGGATTTCTAAAAACAAGATTATGATCCTAGATAAATTATCATCAAATAAGTGTGAATTGTTTCCCAAGGATACTCTCAACAAGAATGTATAGAATTTTAATCTTCAATTTGAAATGTATCCATGTTATATTATATTCGTATCTTCATAAATTTTAATTAAATTCTTGGGTTTAAATTGTATCAAATAGATGTGAATGTTGATTTATTATATGGTTTTATAACTGATGATGTTTAAGTTTCCTATCTATTGATCCATTATCTATTTTTTCTCCTGAAAAGTGATATGGGATTGAAGGGAACTAAGTCTTATGAACATGTACCTATATGTCAAATATCGGTGAATTGCATCGAGGGTGTAAAAATGTTATCGTGTAGATATTATACCCTCTATTGATGATATTAATAATATTATTTATAAATATAAATCAGTGGAAATGAAATATCAACAGACATTAGACTAGTAACCCACCCACTGAAGAAGCACAAGAATTTGAAATTGATGTTATAATAATAAACAATCTCAGTAATAATTTGTAAAACATGCATCCCAAACAGGTCATATAGAAAATGAAAAGAAGGCTCACCAATGGTTATCCTCATTGAGTGAATATAATTTCTTTCTAATAAAAAATAAGAACGCAAAATGGAAAGTCCAACTAAAGAAGGAACCCATAGTCCCTTTCCTTTTATACCAAGCCAAATCAAAAAATGATGTCCATCTTCTGAACCTGAACCTTTTCTTAAATGTAAATCCATATATTCTATATGAATTTTTAAGGGTTGAAGTAGGGGGTGATAATGAATATCATTAGCCACCACCAAAATGTTTTTATCTTAAACATGTTATTGTCGATGTGTATAGAAAAAAGAAATAAAACAGATCATTGACATCATTTAAATAAACATAATGCCCTTGTGATTAATATCCACAAGGTAGAAATATCATGCTTTGGGAAAAATTGGTATAATAGTTGTGGAGATGATCCATATCAAATTCACAAGGCATCCACTTATGTAAAGTAGTATTGGTGAAGGCTTAGGATCCATCTATAATGAAGTCATATAACTCCCCATACTAACCAACACCTCATGTCCAAAAAAATATATGATGTCCCTAAGGAACACCCTAATCACTTACCTAGTCAAACATAACTCACATAGAGGAAACCCCTTCTGCTCAAAGCTAGACATCCAAGGAATAATGATATATGTAACCCTCTATCACTAGTTACCCAGAGTCGGTGCATTATTACATAACATTAGCATGATCACAAGGGATCAAATCCCAAAAGACTAATCAGTTTAGTAACCTTTGAAATACTATATACATTTATAAGTTTTACATTACTTTATAAAATGAAAAACTACAACAAAATATTCTCCACAGTCCTCACTCATTTCCCTTAGACTATCCATGCAGGTATGTCATAATATAGTCCTTCCCATCCTGGGAAAAATAAAACATAGAAAGGGGTGATCTCAAATGCTTAGTAAGGATAACAATATAGCAGAAACATTCATAAATTAACATTTACAACTTAGGAAATGTATTACTGAATCAAAATAATTAAAACATGATATTCATCATAATATAGTAAATAAAGAATAAAATAATTCAATTTACATATTCACTTGGATATACTACTAGTTGAATTATCACATGAAATAACAACATCCACATTCGTAATGATGGAATGCATAATGTCAGACTACATAGCCACGTAGTCATGACCTTATGCCAAGACTACAAATATTTTTTTTTCAAGGACTTGTTCCAAGACACTAGTTTGTCTCATGATACCTACCGATGCATCGTGGAGCTCTAGCACGCTCCACGCATTACTTACATTGTCCAATTCATTCCTCATATAAAAAAGATTAAGCATAACGTAAACATTCATATTAAAACTATCAAATGAAATGTCAATAATTTATCCATAAACTATGAATGGTATAAAAATAACACATCTACAGTCAAACATATCACAAAAACTTCAATAAAATATGTACTTTTTGTATCATAATAAATCAACATCAAATAAACTTAAAATCCATCAAACGATGTTGACATAGATGAAATCAAGACCTTTTCTAGAGACATATCTCCTTATATTTTGAAAGCATTTAAAATTAATATAATTATAAAAGAAAACATTTATTTTGAAAATTTTCTTATAACCATTCAAGGGAAGCTTCTACGATGTTATAATAGAAAAAAATAGTGTCACCCGCCGTATAAGTTAAAAAAACATTCTTACCTTAATTTTTTCGAAAGGTCATAAAGTACCTTGTTAGGAAAACGACAGGAAGATTCATTTAGAAAACATTTAAAGTCAAATAAGGGTATAAATGACATCAACCCATTGTCTATTAAATTGTAAATTTTTTTTGAAATACATTCTTATGAAACACGAATGTGGATGATAAAGAGATCCCAGTAGATACTCATGTATAAAACAACCTCAGATAATAAAGAGATTGTGAAATTAACCCTTAACTTGTACCTTTCCTTTGTAGATGGTATGTTAACCTCATATATAGTAGCTAAATTTTTTTTATTAAATTATAAAGGAACTATATATATAAATATTATATCATATATGATCTTACAATATTTCTCTATTAATAATATTTTAGTAGTATCATTGTTTCAGGAGTTAATTGAATCGTTTTCATTTATATGATTGGTTATGTAAGTTATGTTTGTTATGGATAGGATGTATTTGGTTCATATACATAATGATATTATGTTCATAAAAATAATTTTTAATCATAAAATGAAAATTATTCTTCAATAATTATGATTGGGAATGAATCTCATCGCGTTCGTGGAGACGGTAATCTGTACGCATGAACGAGGGACAATATCGTTATTTTGATATTAAATTCTTAAATAAATGGATGGTATTTCATATATACAGAATAATTATCATGTTATATTTATTATTTACATCATTTATACTCATTATTATACCCATCCAAATAATGAAGTGTTTGAATAACAAACTACACCACGACGTGGAGACTGTAATCCCTATGTACGCACGTATGGTCACTTTGTCATTTATAGGATGGATAGAATAATGTATATGGTTCTAAAATTTTAATAATTACATCCCAGTTTAAAATATACACTTTAGTTATTATTTTTTAATGCAAACAACAAATAATGAGGATGTGGAAGGATAAAATAACATAAAATAGGTGGTGAAATATTTACCACTTCTTCGGGTTCTTCCTTTTTATTTGATCAAATGGGATTCTAGGTTAGATTTATGACAAGAGGAAGGAATCTAGGATAGAGGGTGGATAAATTAGAGGATATTTTGGCAGGGTTTGGCTGAGCCAAATGGCATTGACGGTGTGAATTTGAGAGAAGGGTAAGTGCCCTTCTATAAGAGGGGTGAGCGGCACCTTAGGGAATGATTGAAATATTATTTTATAATAAAATAATTTTCGGTTTATAATGGCTTAAAAATGAATTATTTGAAGGATAAGGTGCGTATGGGTCTAAAAAAACTCAACCAATGGGTTTTATACAGGTTTGGGTCACTATATTAACCTTATCTTTTAGATTTAAGTGTTAGTTAAATAGTTTGACAGATACAGTGTCTCTTTGTATTTTTATATTATATGGTTAATAAAAATATTATAAACTTCCAAGAGAATATCATGTGGTTAATTAATGACATATATAATATTATTTAAGACATTTGGGCAAACCTTAGATTTCTAGGAATATAATATTAATTAATAATATAATATTTTCTTAAAAAAACTCTTTTATGTCTATTTTGAAACTATTTGGTATTTTGTTTTTTTAAATTTCATAACAACATTATTAATTCGAATAAAATTAATTTAGTATCCATAAGATGTCATATTAATCTAGAAAATTAGTGTAATTCATTAATAGACTCAAATTAGATTTATTAGGATATTTATAATATCAATTATTTGAAACTTTCATTAATAAGGTAATTACTGCATCAAGATTGTGTCATAAATAAATTTAATTATTTAACGTATAAAAATTATAAATAAAATAACATTATGTTGGAAATCTATTTATATTTCTAATGAATATTTTTCATCTTAGTTGACTTATGTATAATGACCGTGTTGTTGTGACACGTCAAATTGATTATATTTTTAAGGTTGATTTATAGTCTAGGGTGAACCCTAGGTCGTCTCTCAAGGAGTGTTGGTAGGTTTAGAGTGTGTATTTTTAATTAAAATAACTATGAGAGGGGGTGGTTTTGAAAACAGTTTAAAACAATGTCTTAGTTGAAATAGCCTAAAAGATGAGTGAACAAGTGGATTTTGAGAAATATGAGATAAAAGGGTTGATGTGATTTCACTACACACATATAAAGTTCATTGTTCATAGAGATTCATCTTGGGTTTAGAGTAATTCTTTGGTTGGAGTTAATTGGAATCCCGATTAATTCCTAAGCTTTTATTTCAATGCTTTAATGACCAAACCTTGACGTAACAATCGTATTTTCAAGGTCCAGTACTTATGCATGGAATAAGAGCTTCCAAATCATATTGAAATCTCAATATGTTGGGTTTGAAAAGGATTTTTGTGATGTCCAATCCGAACAACACAAGTCATGCACTCAAAACCTCACACCGATCAGTTAGAAATTACGAGCATTTCACTCACATGTATCAAATCAAGCATTCAAATATGAAATAAAATAAGATACATGGAATGAAATGTTTAAACACTCAAACTACTCCAAACCAGTAGCTAATTTATGCATCGGAACTCCCTTGACACGAGTGTAGCTCCCTCACAACGAACACCCAACTTTTAGCTCGACATCAGGAGGAGGAGGAAGCTCGGGTTGAACTTCTTATTTATTGTTGATCCCCCTATGAGTATAGGGACCTCTAGAACCTACAAGTTGATTAAGGGACTCCTCTAGGACTCCAAATTTTTATCACTTCACTCCTTGGCCGAACATCCAAATGAAGAGCCCAAGGTGCCCTTTTATAGGAAATGTGGGAGGTGGTTTTGGGCACACAGATTTCATCAATCCACTTGCACGATGCATTTCATCCTTCAGACAGTCTTATCTCACTTTGAAGAGAATAGAAAAGTTGTATCCCTACCTCTTCACTATCTCCACTGAAAGTTTAGCACCATGTGGACAACTACAGATCATGATATTGATAAAATAAAGAACACCACATTTGACTTGGTCCAAATTCGGTGGTTTGGACAGATCTGTTCGGATGGGCCTTATAAAGTCGAATCAGGATTGGGTTCCTTCATATGAAATGTATCCTATTGAAAATTGGACATGACCACAAACTTTCAGCCCATTTGGATGCACGGAATTTGAGTACGATTTAAAACAGTGGACAGATGTCCATGGATCCATGCAATTTTGGGCCATTTTTCTTTCACTTCATCAAGGGCCCTCCAAATCACCTCCACCAACATTGAAACAATAAAAAAAGTAAAATTTCCTATTCTAACAGTTATAAACAAAAAATTAATTAATCAAACATGATGCACAATTTGATAATATTTTTATAATTTTTAATACAAAATATGTTTAGCTCAGCGGTGTAAGGGTGAAAATGAAACAGTGAATTGTGGTACGATCACACCCCCACACCTAAACATTTGCACTCCTGGGAAAAGTCACATATCCAAATACAATGATGAATATATATATATATATATATATATATATATTTCCAACATCCCAAAGATTTATCATTTGAAGAAATTTTATTTAAAGTAAAGTGATCAATTCATGAACCACACCAAGGAGTTCTTCCTAGTGAAAATAGAAAAAGATGTCTCATAAATAATATCATAGAGAAATTCAAAAAGATTCATGATACCCAATTGAGAGAGGAATTCAGAAGTAAACCATGACACTAACTCTCCATGTGTGTGTTCCATTCTATTCTTTCCACTTTCAATCCAATAAATATATGTTATTTTAACATTTTTCAGCTTAAATGATTTTGTCACCGAACCTGTCCTACATCCTTTGCAATCATATTTCAAGACCGACTCATTTAAGAATTCCCAGAAGTCAAACCATAAGGTCCCGACCTAGATATCCCCATATGTTGCACATTTCATCACTCCCCTCATTTATTATATATATATATATATATATATATATATATATATTGAAGTTGCAATTGGAACAAATCTCACACTCATCTCTCAACCCATTTTTTGATCTCCTCACGACACTAATTGAAATAGTTATAAAAAGATCAAAGGTTGAGGAGGAGGGGGTTTTGACCAGCCCAAGACACAATTTTTTTTGAGGGTGTACAATAGTCAGACATTAGGTACACACGCATAGGTCAATCTGGTACAGTAATGAAACATATCGGATAAGGAATGAACGTATGAAAATATCATTTAAAGCTGAAAATATTAAACCAACATATATTTACCTTATATTAAGTAAGAAATAATCACACTTTGTGGTTTGGTGTAAAAATATGTGGAGATATTAGTGACACAGGTTTCCCAAAAACTACTCACACAATGGGCATCAATCATCTCAAAGGTTTCACATAGATACGGCCATTTATATCATTGACAGAAAACCAATTCACTAAAAATCACTCCCTGATGTTAAATTCATAAAAATACTCTTTTTAGCCTTCATTATGGTATTTTTACTTTCCCCACATTATGGTCACCAAATCATGTAACTTATAAATTTTTGATGGGGAAAAATGAAAATACCATAAAGAAGTCCAAAAAGAGAAAACAAAAGGAGAAAACAATGAAAATTCCTAACTATCCCAAGAATGTATCCACCCCCCCCCCCACACCTAGAGAATGTAGTGTCCTCACTGTAATAAAAGAGACTTTGGGAAGGAAGGATAAAACCTGGAGAGTTTTATTCATAGACCGCTTCTTGAACATATAGTTCCTCCATTGGGGACTCCAAAATGGCTTCATGGAAGTGCTTCAGCCGCTGCCCATTGAAAGTGATGGTTTTCTTGGTGTCTTCATTTTGAACCTGGAAAACACCAAATGGAGAAACATTAGTAAAAATGTAAGGTCCAAACCAACAAGAACAAAGCTTACCAGGGTGCAACTTCAGCCTTGCATTGTAGAGGAGGACCTTCTGCCTGATGTGGAATTGACGATGAAGGATGAGACGGTCGTGGTCAGCCTTGGTTCGCTCCTTATAAATTTGGGAGTTCTCATATGAATATCTTCTCATTTCCTCCAACTCCTGAATCTACAAATTCCTTTGAATACCTGCACTAAAAAGATTAGAATTGCATTGTTTAATAGCCCAGTAGGCCCGATGCTCTACCTCAATATGGAGGTGACAAATCTTCCCAAAAACTAGTCGATATGGTGACATGCCAATTGGAGTTTTGAATGCAGTACAGTAAGCCCATAATGAATCATCGAGTCTAAGACTCCAGTATTTTATGTTTGGCTAAACCGTTTTCTCAAGAATCTTTTTTACCTCTCTATTTGATACTTCAGCTTTACCATTCGTTTGTGGGTGATAAGCAGTAGACACTCAATTCCCAACCCTATACCTGCGCAAAAGATATTTCATTGTGCGGTTGCAGAAATGAGAACCCTGATCACTGATGATAAACCTAGGTAATCCAAACCTACAGAATATTTGGGTTCTCAAAAATTCCACAACTGTCTTGGAATCATATGTCCTCGTGGCTCATGCCTCTACACACTTTGAAACATAATCCACTGCCAGAAGAATGTAAAGGTTCCCAAATGAATTGGGGAATGGTCCCATAAAGTCAATGCCCCAAACATCAAAAATGTCATGGAAGATTAAGGGTTTTTGGGGCATGTCATTTCTTTTAGAGACATTCCCTATTCTTTGACAGTGAGGACAAGATTTACAATATTCGTGAGAATCCCGAAACAAAGTGGTCCAAAAGAGACCAGAATCTAATACCTTGCGAGCAGTCCGTTGGGGACCAAAGTTGCCCCCACAAGAAAGTATGTGGAAGAACCTAAGGACAGACTAAAACTCACTATCGAGAACACAACGCCTAATAACTTGATCACTACATGTGTGCCAGAGGTAGGGGTCATCCCAAATGTACCAACGAGAATCATGTTTTAGACGGCTGACCTGGTTTTTTTGTGAAATCAGCAGGAATGCAAGACGCTACCAAATAATTTACAATTTCAGCATACCAAGGAATAACATCTTGCACTCGGTACAATTGATCATCAGGAAAAAATTCATTTATGGGAATACATGGGGATGAGTCAATGTCCGAGGATGGGAGAGTCCTACTGATATGGTCAGCAACCGCATTCTCTGCTCATTTTTTATCCCTAATTTCTAGATCAAATTCTTGAACGAGGAGCATCCAACGAATGAGACGTGGTTTGGCTTCAGGTTTCATTAGGAGATATCAGAGGGCTGCATGGTCTGAGAACACAATGAATTTGGACCCTAGAAGGTATGACCTGAATTTATCCAAGGAAAACACAATGGCAAGAAATTATTTTTCAGTTGTGCTGTAGTTTCATTGGGTGGGGTCCAAAGTACGTGAGGCATAGGCAATGACATGTGGAGCTCGATCGACCCTTTGCGATAAGACTACCCCAACTGCATAGTTAGAGGCATCACACATGAGTTCAAATGGTAAATCCCACCGAGGTTGTTGGATTACCGGGGGTGACATGAGACTCCATTTTTACTTATTGAAAGCTTCCTCACATTTTTTTATAAAAATCAAATTCTTTTTCTTTTTGGAGTAATCGGGAGAGGGGGAGTGCAATTTTACTAAATTCATGAATGAAACGACAATAAAATCCAACATGACCCAGGAAAGACCGCACATCCCGAACATTTTTAGGGAATGGTAGGGAGGAAATGATATCTACTTTTGATTTGTCCACTTGGATACCTTCCCCAGAAATGACATGTCCCAAAACTATGCCTTGTCGCACCATGAAATGGCATTTCTCATAATTTAATACGAGATTATTTTCAATACAGCGATATAGGACAGAATCAAGACTACCCAAACATTCATCGAAAGAGGATCCATAAACAGTAAAATCATCCATAAAAACTTCCATGCAATTCTCCAGGTAATCCGAAAAAATACTAACCATACATCGTTCGAAAGTACTTGGAGCATTGTACAGACCAAATGGAATCCTTCTATAAGAAAATGAACCAAAGGGGAAAGTAAAGGTTGTCTTTTACTGATCCTCTGGGGAAATATGGATCTGAAAGTATCCAGAATACCCATCAAAGAAACAGTAATGGGACTTCCCTTCTAGCCTCTCTAGCATCTGGACAATGAATGGAAATTTGAAATGGTCCTTCCTAGTGTGTTGGTTTAGTTGATGATAGATTATACACACACGCCAACTATTCTGTACACGAGTTGGAACCAATTCATTGTTTTCAATTTTAATTACACTAAGACCGGTTTTTTAGGAACTACTTGAATGAGACTGACCCCGTTGGCTGTCAGAGATAGGGTAAATGATTCCAGCAGCCAAGAGTTTTGTAACTTCCTTTTTAAAAACATCAAGTAGGTTTGGGTTCAGTCGAAGTTGTGACTGCCTCACTGGTTTAGCCTCATCATTTAATAAAATATGATGTGTACAAATTGATGGGCTAATTCCAAGAATTTCAGCAAGTTTCCATCCCAAAGCTTGTTTATACTCCCTCAAAAGATCAAGTAGTCGCAATTCATGCTCATGAGGGAGTGAACTAGCAATGATGATTGGAAACTTGTTTCCTTTCTCATGATATGAGTATTTTAAATCTTGAGGCAGTTGTTTCAGTTCCAATTTTGTGGGATTTTGGATTGAAGGATGTGTGTGTGACAGTGAGAAGTCACTGATCTCATCTAACTGCTCAATGGTAACATCCTCAGATGAGGAATGAGCTTTTACAAGCTTAGCAGTATCATCGATGGTCATGTTATCCTCTGTGTTCAAGAAATCATCAATTAACAAACATGCATGACATTTCTCTTGACCGCTACAACAATAAATGCATGATTCATTACCTAAAATTTCAATCAATGAAGAAAGCTCAGAAAGGGGATCAAGTGAATGAAAATAAGTTGTTTCAGGGGAAGACAGTATATTAATTGAATTTAATGAGAGAGAGGAATGTTCTTCTGAGGGGTGCTTCATGGCATCAAGAATGTTGAAATGGACTATGTCACCACCAAATTCCATAGATAATGTACCATTATGTACATTAATTATGGCTTTGGAAGTTTTCAAGAAAAGTCTCCCCAATATAATTGGGGCATGTCCATTCATCCTATCATCTTCCATTTTTAGCGCATAAAAATCAGCAGGAAATATTAAATTTTGAACCCTTAAAAGAACATCCTATAACGCACCGGAAGGGTGTGCCATACTCTGATTTTCTAGCTGAACAACTATTCCTGTGGGATTTAGTTCACCGACCTGCAAAGAAGAGTATATGGAATGAGGCATCACATTAATAGAAGTAACCAAATCAAGCATAGCATTGGAGAAAGAATACTCCCCAATGGTGCACGGAATCGAGAATGTTCCAGGATCGTTGCACTTGGTGGGAAGTGATGGTTGTATCAATGTTGAGACGTTCCTCCCTAGGATAACCTTCTAATCACCTCTATGTCGCCTTCGGTGGGTACACATCTCCTTCCAAAGGTTTGCACATATCATAATCTTCTTGACGGCATCAATTAATGGAATGTTAACCTGTACTTTTTTGAAAGTCTCCAAGATGTCTTTATCAAATTAAATTTACTTTTGTTTCCTTGGTTAGGTGGCTCTTTGGAGAAATGGAAGAGGAATGCTTGGTCTTGGTAACTCATCAATAGACACACTCTTTCCTTTGGTAGTACTTCTCTCAAGACAAGGTTCCATCTCATTTGAACCTTTTTTATTGGTTGGGATGGTGGTTCCCTTAGGGGAGGATGACTCTAATGGAGGGTTCATTTGGATTTTAAGTTGAGTTCCACTCCTAAGGGTGATGGCACTAACATTTCCCTTATCCCTAGGGTTAACAAGTTGTTGAGATAGTAGTTTACCAGACCCATGGCTTTGGATTTCACCCACTGAGTTAGCTAGTTGGCCTAATTGGGTTTTGAGGTCTTGTATGGCTGCTTGGGTGGTTTGTTGGAATTTGAGATTATTGGCAGCCATTTGTTTCATCATATCTTCTTGGCTAGGTTCAGTTTTTGGAGGGGGTTGTTGGAATGACCTTTGGGGCGGTTGAAAATTGCTAGCTGGTGGTGGTTGATGACTAATTTTCCCAACTTGGTTCCATGGTTGATGAGGCTGGTTTGAATACCCCCCTTGCCTATAGGCTTAGTTTTCTTTCCACCCAGGGTTGGATGGATAGTTTGGTTCTTGCCTAAAGGGTTGGTTAAAGGGGCGTCCTGGAAATATTGCCTCATAACTCTCAGAAGATTCTCTCAATTGAGGACATTGGTCAGAATAGTGGGTGTCAGAAGAGCGGATTCCACAATGGATGGGAGGAGGAGATTGAGATTTCCCTTGGGAGAGAGCAAGTTGTCGTAGAAGGGTACTTACCTCTTCGAACTTTGTGTCCACCTTCTTCTCAAACTCAGTACTTTTCACCTCATGGACACCTCGAATGGGTAAAATGGACCTTGAACTGAATTGTTGAGTGTTCTGTTCCATGGTATCAATTAGGGTCCTTGTAGAGATTGGGGTTTTATCCACTAGTGCACCACCTGTAGAAGCATCAATCATGATTCGATCAATAGGGATTAAACCTTCATAAAAATACTGAATTAAAAGCTGATCACTTGTTTGGTGATGTGGAAAACTTGAACACAATCTTTTAAATCGTTCCCAATATTCATGATGGGTTTCTCTTTGAGATTGTATTATCCCACATATTTCTTTCCTTATTGTTGCAGTTCGAGAGGCTGGGAATTATTTTTCAAGAAAAAGTCATTTCATGTCCGCCCAACCTCTAATAGGTTAATTAACATAATACAACCAATATTTAGCCGTGTCTTCTAATGAAAATGGAAATGACCTATGTTTTACTTGTTCTTCATCCACATTAGTAGGTTTGAATTTCAAACACACAGTATGAAATTCTTTTAAATTCTTATGTGGATCTTTTCCAGGTAGTCCATGAAATCTTGGTAATAAATGATTTAAACCAGATTTTAGTACAAAATTGGGTGCCTCGCCTTATAATTGAATGTAAGTGGGTCGGATATCAACATCAGTTGAGGTTAGTTCTTTTAGTGTTCTATTATTTTCAGCCATGTTATACAAGTTATGTTCAATTTTAACTTTGTTTTCAGAATAAGAAGAAGGATCAAGAAGAATTTTAAGATTTGATGTCTCCTCCTTCATAGTGTGGTCTTGTGTGTCTCGATTTCGTTGATGTAGGACCATCTCCGGTTCGGGTACGAAAGTTTGTAGGTATCTTAGAGTAGAAAGTGTCATACAAAGAACCTACACAATAAATAAATTAGAACACAAAAACAAATTCAAAGGTAGATGATAAAACAAACAAATATTCACAAAAATTACAAATTTTTTTTTATCAAAAGCATGCAAAAAAAAACCAAAGCGCTCCCCGGAAACGGCGCCAAAATTTGACCGCGTTGTCGTGACACGTCAAATTGATTATATTTTTAAGGTTTATTTATAGTTTAGGGTAAACCTTAGGTCATCTGTCAAGGAGCGTTGGTAGGTTTAGAGTGTGTATTTTTAATTAAAATAACTATGAGAGGGGGTGGTTTTGAAAACAGTTTAAAACAATGACTTAGATGAAATAGCTTAAAAGATGAGTGAACAAGTGGATTTTGAGAAATATGAGATAAAAGGGTCGATGTGATTTCACTACAAACATATCAAGTTCATTGTTCATAGAGATTCATCTTGGGTTTAGAGTAATTTTTTGGTTGGAGTTAATTGGAATCCCGATGAATTCCTAAGCTTTTATTTCAATGCTTTAAGGACCAAACCTTGATGTAACAATCGTATTGTCAAGGTCCAGTACTTATGCATGGAATAAGAGATTCCAAATAATATTGAAATATCAATAAGTTGGGTATGAATAGGATTCTTGTGATGTCCAATCGGAACAACACAAGTCACGCACTCAAAACCTCACACCGATCGCTTAGAAATTAAGAGCATATCACTCACATGTATCAAATCAAGCATTCACATATGAAATAAAATAAGATACAGGGAATGAAAAGTTTAAAAACCCAAATTACTCCAAACTAGTAGCTAATGTATGCATCGTAACTCCCTTGACATGTGTGTAGCTCCCTCACAACGAACATCCATCTTTTAGCTCGACATCGGGAGGAGGAGGAAGCTCGGGTTGAACTTCTTCTTCATTTTTGATCCCCCTATGAGGAAAGGGACCTCCAGAACCTCCAAGTTGATTATGGAACTCCTCTAGGACTCCAAATTGGAATCACTTCACTCCTTGTACGAACTTCCAAATGAGGAGCCCAAGGTTCCCTTTTATAGGAAATGTGGGAGGTGGTTTTGGGCACACATATTTCATCAATCCAATTGCATGACGCGTGCCGGCCTTCATCCAGTCTTATCTCGCTTTGGAGAAAATAGAAAAGTTGGAGCCCTACCTCTTTACTGTCTCCACCGAATGTTTGGCACCGTTTGGACAACTACATATCAAGATATTGATAAAATACAGAACACCACATTTGACTAGGTCTAAATTCGGTGGCTTGGAAAGATCAGTTCGTATGGGCCCCATACAAGCCGAATCAGGATTGGGTTCCTTCATATGAAATGTAGCCTATTTAATTTTGAACAGACCCAAAAATGTTCAGCCCATTTGGATGGACGGATGTTGTTTAATATTCAAAACAGTGGACAAATGTCCATGGATCAATGTAATGTTGGCCCATTTTTCTTTCACTTCATCAAGGGCCCTCTAAATCACCTCCACCTACATTGAAACAATAAAAACAAGTAACATTTCCCATTCTAACAGTTATAAAAAAAATTATTTAATCAGACATGATGCCAAATTTGATAATATTTTTATAATTATAAATACAAAATTTGTTTAGCACAGCGGTGTAAGGGTGAAAATTAACCAGTGAATCGTGGTACGATCAGATAACACAATATTAAAAATGGTTTAGTTATTAAACATTGATTTTAACTCTTTTAACTCTTCTATATATAAAATAATAATAAATTTCCTAATATAATCCTCATGGACCTAAAGGATCATATTTTAATAATAAGGCTATTTTTGGTCGAATTACACTTATCCAATAGAATTAGGATATGTGTTAGGGTAATTATGATATTATTTTTACCCTTAATTACCCTGTTTACTTTTAACTGTTGTAAATAAAAGTAAACAAGTTACTATTCATCAAATATTATTTTCATCTTATTGAACCACATTTTAATTACTGATATTAACCATGTATTTTGTATTTTTTAAATTCAACTCACTAAAGAGGTAAAATTATGTTTTATAAAAAATTTCAAAAGCACATAGGAGGTGGGTAAAAGACGTTAAAAAAGTTTGATAAAATTTTATATGTCAAAAAATATTATAAAATGACTCGAATTAATTACTTTGAACATATATAGGTATTATGTATCTATTTTGACATAAAATAATTTAATATAATATAACTAATTATTTAAATAAAAAGTTGGTTTTAACTAATAACGTGGTGTTTTTCACAATTCATTAAAAATTGAATGTTTTCAAAAAAATAACAAAAAATCAATCTAAGATAATAAAGATATTCCGAATCCAAAAATGAAGTCCATTTTTAAAGATCAGATTTATAAAATTTCAAAAAGTTGGTATTATTATTCATGATAGCTAGTTTAATTGGTCACGATGTGTTAGAATCTCGAAGTTGTGAACAATGCAAGCTATTGCATTATTCAAAGGGAAACATACCATGAAAGAATGAGGTGTTACATTCATCCCTCCTTCAAATAAGATTTCCCTCGAAATTTCTATAATACTACCTCACAAAGGGATTCGGGTGGTTCTTCATCATAAGTTTCTTTGGTTCCCACATTACCTCTTCCATCTTATGGTTTCTCCATAAAAATTTTACTAGATGAGTCGTCTTGTTTCTCAGAACTTGTTCTCTTGTATAAAGAATTTTGATAGGTTCTTCATAATAAGATAGATCTAGTTCTAGTTCAATTTCCTCATAGGTGAGTACATGAATGAGGTCTGGCATGTATTTTCTCAAAAGTGATAAGTGGAACACATCATGAACTTTGGAGAGACTTGGTGGCACTTCCAAATAGTATGCTACAACCCCAATTCATTCTAAAATTTTGAAAGGTCATATGTACCTAGGACTCAATTTAACTATCTTATGTAACAAACTAATCTTCCACGGTACGCTTCTCATTGAATAATACAATAACATGTATTGTACGCAACAACGAGTTCTAACACACCACAACCTATCAAACTAGCCATTATGAATAGTAATACCCACTTTTTGAAATTATATAAATTTTATCATTTAAAATGGACTTAATTATTTGGATTCAGAATATCGAAATTATCCTAGGATGAATTTTTGGTATTTTTCCGAGAACATCCATTTTTTTATAAATAGTGAAAAATATAAATATTAATTAAAAACAACTTTTTTAATCAAAATAAGTTATAGTGATAAATTATACAATTGAGTGGTTTCAAAGTATAATTTGAATATATTTTATCAATTTAATCTAATTTTGGTCATTGGATGTAATTTCACATTTAAACTGGACATAAGTAAGTGCTAATATTTTGATAGTTATTATTTCTTAAAAACACGCTTTTTGTTTTGAAAATGGGAATTAATTTTAAATTAATTTCTGACCCTTATATGTTTTGAATATAGAAAAAATGATTCCATATTTAGAATCAAGAGGTCAAAATTGTGTAAATAGGTAAATTGTAGTTTTAGACATTTTGAATAATTATTTCGGTAAATATTTTTTTACTATTGTTAAAGGGTAAATCAGATAAATAAGGGTTAAAAATAATATTATAATATTATTAAATTACCCTAAAACATATCCTTACCATATTGGTTGATACATGTCTAATCATTGTCATATTTTGGTCGATTGTGGGGCCCCAGGGAGCCACTTTTAAGTGATAATGGCACTTTATATTAATTAAGTTAAAGTAAATACAAAAATGACATAAGCATATATCTTTTAGAAAAACAATTTTTACATTGGGTTATATATTTTATATTTTATACTATTAATATTAATTATAAATCTAAAAATATTTCCTACATAATGGGATTTTATTTATAATTTTTAAAAATTGAATTAGTAAATTTATTTATGACACAATAATGATGCAGTATTTTCCTTATTAATGAAAGAATCAAATAATTGGTATTATAAATGATAAAATAAATATAATTTAAAATTTTGATGAAATACAAAACTTTTATTATTTAGTATAATGTTTTAGGATTACTTAAATGAATTTTTTCAGATTTAAGAAAGTTGTTAAGACTTTAACAAAAATCAATTATTAAATAGTGTCAAAATTGACTTAAAGATGTTTTTTTAAAAAATATTATATTATCAATTGACATTCTATTCCTAAAAATCTAATGTTCGGCTAAAGGACTTATATAATGATATTTGTATCATTAATGGACCCCTTGGGGTTCTTTTGTAATTATATAGTATGTTTATTAACCCTATAATATAAAAATACAACGAGATATGGTAAATGTCAAACTATTTATCTAAGAGTTAAATCTAAATGATCAGGTTAATGTAGTGACCCATACCTATCTAAAACCTACTAGTTGAGTGGTTTTCGACCCATACCCACCTTATCCTTTAAATAATCCATTTTTTAGCCATTAGAAACCAAAAATTAATTTATTATAAAATAATATTTCTATCTTTTTCTAAGGTACCATTCACCCCTCTTATAAAAGGGAACTCCCCCTTCTCTCTAATTCACACCATCAAAGCCTTTTGGCTCAGCCAAAAACTTCCCAAATACCCTCTAAACTATCATACCTTCGTTTTGGAGGTCTTGATTTAGTATGAAAGCCAAATTATGGATCCCTATTGATCATATCAAATGGAAGAACCTAAAGAAGAGGTAAATATAACACCACCTCCTTCAAGTTCATTTCTTCTTCCACTTTCTTTTTCTTTGTTGTTTATATTCTAAAATAAATACTACAATATCTTCTATATGTTTTGATTTTATTTTAAATATTTTACAACCAAATTCATTATTCTATCCATCCTTTGAATGAAATGTCACCATACGTGCGTTCGTACGACTTACCGTCTCCACGTCGTGGTGTAATTGTTATTCAATACATTATTATTTGGATGTGTATAATAATGATGTGTAATTGATTTAAATAATAAATATAACATGATAATGATTCTTTATATATGATATAACATCAAATTCTTCACTTTTATGGAAATGATATTGTCGCTCGTGCGTACGTACGGATTACCGTCTCCACGACACGAAGAGATTCATTTCCAAGTTCACCATTCATCGACGATTATAAAAATATATATTAATATTAAATATGTAATATATGACATAATAATGATAATATATATATATATATATGTATATATTTATGTATTTTATTACTTACATATATCTTATTTACTTACTTTCGTTCATTACGATATGAAAATAGAAACAATGTTTATGCATACGTACAACCTACCGTCTCCATAAATAGTGTTTTCCATTTCATATATCTATCTATTGTAAATATTTATATTCTCAATATGTAAGATTTATAAATCTAGTTTTATATTCTAAAAGTATTTAAATCATGATCTAAATGATACAATCAAGAATAACAAGTAAAAATATATAGGATAAAGAAAGAGATTATTACAAAAAATTTTAATTTAAAATGGAAATAATTATTAAATGGGTTTCATAAAGTCATAAATTATTAATGTATGATATAATAAATATGAATATGGTTTTGTTATAATCTAATAACATACAATAATCATTATACAAGATGTTAAACATACCCTCGACCAAAGGAAAGTGCAAGGTAAGGGTTAATTTCACAATCTCTTTATTATCTGAGGTTGTTTTTATGTAAGTATCTAATGGGACATATTTATTATCCATGTACATGTTTCATGAAAGAGATTTCAAAGGGATTATATTAATGGAATTTTTTACTAAAACATCATTTCAAATGTTTTAAATATTTATTCTTCTAAATCATTCCCATTAATATCCATGTCTTCAAAATGGTTTTTAAGGATTTATTTTTTATGAACATGAATGTTTTTGAAATAGTAATTCCTTTCAAAAGTTTCAAAGTGGTATAGGAAAAATGGATTCAAAAATGTCTTTAAATGTCTTGCTTTGTAAATTGTTTGACATTTAAATGTTTTCATGAAAACTGGGTATTTCTCTCAAAGGGTTTTACAAATAATTTTCATCTATATCAAAATCCTTTAGTGGATTTTAAACTTGTTTTGAAATTGATTTATCATGATACAAATCTTAAATGTTGTATTGAAGTATTTGTTATATGTTTTATTGTATATGTGTTATTTTTATACAATTCATGGTTTATGAGTAAGTATTGACATTTTTTATAGTAGTTTTAATACGAATGTTTATGTTATGTTTAAGCCTTTTCATATGAGGAATGAATTGGAATTAGTAAGTTACGGGTGGAGCCCGCTATAGCTCCTTGACGCATCAGTAGGTCTCATGAGACAAACTGGTGTCTTGGCACAAGGCCTTGAAAAAATCTTTTTTGTAGTCGTGGCACAAGGCCTTTACTATGTGGTTATGATAGTCTGGCATTATGAATTCCATCATTATGAAAGTGGTTATTGATATTGCATGTGATTATTTGACTAATAGAGTATCCATGTGATTAAGTAAATTGAAATATTTTGATTTATATTTTTAATATTATGATTAAGTTTATGTTTAAAAGGATTTTTTTAGTTTTATATATTTCCTTAAATGTTTATGGTTATTTATAAAAGCTTATGTTCTATTGCTTACCATTACTGAGCGTTTGATCTCACCCCTTTCTATGTTTTATTTTTTCTCAAGATTCTAAGAAGTGTATTTTGATTGATATATAGTGTTTATCCAAGGGAATAATGGAATTCATAATGGGTTATTTATGTTTTTTTGTATGTTATAAAGTGTAATGTAGCATTCATGTATGTAATCAATTTCCCAAGACTGCTAAACCGATCGGTCCTTCAGGACTTGATTCCTTGTAATCATGCAGATGTTTTAAAATAATTCATCGACTCGAGGTAAATGGGGTTGGGGCGTTATTGTTGGTATCAAAGGAAGTTTAGTACAAGACCTGGAAGATAGATTTAGATAAACCTTGATTAGAGCACATAGACCTAAGATGGACTTTGGGGATTAGTATCGAAGAACTTCCTAGAATTTTGGTATTGTGGAGATTTTTTGAGTTTTCCAAGAAATACATCCCTATATAGATACGTGCAGGTAGAGGCAGCTCTGGCACAGATGTACCTAGGGATGAAACCTGAAAACACCAGTTTGAGCTAGACTTGAACGGAAACTAGTGCACGACAACGGGCCCTTCTGCACTCCTGGTTATGACACTCCTAGGGGATATGCTTAGGATAATTTTTATTTTCATTAAAAACCATTATGAAGGGTTTAGGAGTATATACTTCCTTAGAGAAAACATTTTTATTATTATGGATTATATCCCTAAACTATTCAATTCAGGTTAAGTGTTTTACAAGTTTGGATTTATGTATTGCGATTCGTAAACTAATCTACTGTATTCTATTATTTAGAAATGGAACTTAGTGGAGGAAATGGAAACTATATAAATTCAAGCACACCATATGAAGATTTAACTCTTGCAAAAGATAATTATAGTGGAGCTGGTGATGCAACTGGTGCTGATTAGCTAATCACCATAATGGGACAACTCACTCAGGTTATGAATATTAACCTTACCCATATGGATCACCCAGATGCATAGCATGGAGGATCAATGATAGATATATTCATGAGGAAACAACCACCATCATTCAGTGGGAGTACAAATCCATTAGTAGTTCATCAATGGATAAATTCTTTAAAGAGAATATTCCATGCCTTGGGAGTTGTGAAAGGGAAAAAGTTATCATGGAACTTTAACACCTCACTAGAGATTCTGATCAATGGTGTTAATTGATTCAAAACACAAAGGAATATGAATAATTATCAAATATGGAATGTAGAGAGTTTAAAGAGATTTTCTTAGAAAATTCTTTCCTTGTGACCATCGAGCAGATATGAAAAGGCAATTTCTGAGTCTGAGACAAAAGTAGAATGAGAATGTTGCAAAGTATTAGGATAACTTCACAAGGTTATCATGGCATTAAATAAATTATATATGTAACCAATAAGAATTATTGATCATTTCTTTGATGGTTTAAACCATTTCTTCATCGAGAATTAGTCTCAAAATCCTTCTCTTCGTACGAAGTTATTGTCTCATGTGATATCAAGATAGAAACGGAATTTTATAACTATTTCAACTTTAAAGAAAAGAAAGAGAAGAAGATATCTGGTGAGCACTCTGGAAATGGATATAAGGGGAAGAAAAAAAATTTAATATCAATCCTACATTAAATGTGGGAAGAAACACCCTAGTACTTGCATTAAGTGAATGGGAGTCTGTTATAAGTGTGGTGAAAAAGGCCATCAAGCTCGTGATTGCAAGGGGAAGAAGGAAGCTACTGATGTTCAATGCTACAATTTCTGGGAGATGGGACATTATGCAAATGAATTTCCAAAGAGTCAGGGGAACTTACGTGAGAAAATGCCAAGGGATCAAGGCTATGTTTATTCTATCACTACTGTGGAGGTAGAACCTCTGAAAGACATGGTGGTTGGTAATTTAATGTTTTCATCAAGTTTAGAAAATGAATTAGTTGATTATGGATTATAGAATTGTTTCATATATTTCAAGTTTGCGAAGAAAATTAGATATTTCCAATTTTATTTAACAAGGGGCATTTTAGTCAAAACTCCAAAGGGATGTATCATTGCAAAAAAGTTTTGTGAATCAGACCTCATTAGAGCATATAAATGTTATTTATCTACTGATATCATTGTCATACCCATGATTGAATTTGATATAATACATGGTATGGATTGGAATTCAGACCATGATGTGATGATTTATTATAAGAAGAAGGAGGTTACAATTTTTTATGATGATGATAAAGAGCACCTTATCTTTAGAACACATACATCACAACCTGATTATTATCTAGATCCACCCTAGTAGCTCAACTAAATTCAATTATCACGGAGGAAGAGAATGAAATAACTATGGGTGAGGAAAGGAATGTTCAAATAGAGGATGTACCTATTGTGAAATAATATTTTGATGTGTTTTTGGAAGATTTACCTAGACATCCTGCAAATGAGAAATTGAGTTTTCCATTGATTTAATTCCTGGTTCAAGCCCTATATCAAAGACCCCTTATAGAATGACCATTGTGGAATTAGTTTAACTAAAGAAAAAACTAGATTAATTGAGTAATATGGGATTTATTCGCCCCACTGTTTCTCCATGGGGAGCCCCTGTCATTTTTGTTAAGAAGAAAGATGGATCTATAAGGTTATGTATCGACTACAGGGAAATCAATGCTATAAAAATAAACAAAAAGTATCCCTACCTCACATTAATGATTTATTTGACCAAATGCATGGATCTCAATACTTTTCAAATGTTGAATTCGATATGGATACCATCAGTTATGTGTGAAGAAGGAAAACATTCCGAAGACAGCATTTCGAACCAATTACGGGAATTATGAGTTTACAGTAATGCCTTTTGGATTGACTAGTGAACCCTCTTTATTCATGGATCCAATGAATAGTGTTTTCAAGTAATATCTTGATGATTTTTTAGTGATATTTATTGATGATATCTTGGTATACTCAAAATCTATGAAGATCATTAAAATCACTTGTGCATTATCCTGAAGACTCTTAGAAGACCTGAATTATATGGGAAGTTTAGAAAGTGTGAATTCTGGCATCAAGAGAGTTCTTTTCTTGGCCATATTATCTCTTAGGATGGAATTTCCATTGATCCTTCTAAGACCAATGTAATACAAGAATGCCCATCACCGATGAGTAAAACTGATGTATGCAGTTTTATGGGTTTAACAGGTTATTATCAGAGTTTCATCTAGAATTTGGCCCGATTGGCTAACCCATTAACGAAGCTCACACATAAAGGGGTGAAATTTATTTGGAAAATAGAGTGTGAATAATATTTTGAAGAAATGAATATATTATTAGTCAATGATTCTATATTCATGCTACCATCGGGGAATGATGGGTTTGTTATTTATAGTGATACCTCAAAGAATAGACTTGGTTGTGTCCTTATACAGAATGATAGAGTTATTTCTTATGCATCATGAAAGCTAAAAATTCATGAGAAAAACTATCCTACTCATGATCTTGATTTAGCTTCTATAATCATTTCTTTGAAGATATGGAGAAATTATCTCTATGGTGAAAAATGTGAGATATGTACCGATCATAAGAGTTTTAAGTATATTTTCTCACAAATAGAACTCAAAGTGAGGCAATGAAGATGGCTTGAAGTACTCAAGGATTATGATTGCATGATACACTACCACCTGGGGAAGGACAATAAGGTTCCAGATGCTTTGATCATAAAGGATCATTGAGTTTTGAACAGAATGAGAGTTGAAAGTGATCCAATTTTGATATATCTAGTAAAGTTGGATATGGGAATAAACATAGAAGGTGAAACTTTGATACTTTTTCAAATGGTTTCCAAACCATCTTTACTAGAATAGATTAAGAGTTCTCAGAATGATGATGATGAATTTCAAAATAATATTAAAGCTGTGAATGATGGGAGGTTGAGCGACATATTTTATGAACAAGGAATTTTGAAAATTGGGAAGAAACTTTGTGTTCCTGATATACCTGATCTAAAAAGGGAATTGATGGGTGATTCCCATAGATACAATTTTGCTATACACCCTGGGAGCACCAAAATGTATAGAGATTTGAAGGAACATTTTTGGTGGGACAACATGAGGAGAGAGATTGCTGATTTTGTACGAAGATGTATGGTTTTTTCAATAAGTGAACTCCAGAAGGAAATAGTATGGAGGAGTCATTTAATATATTCCCATAACTGAGTGGAAATGGGATAATATTATGATGGACTTTGTCATGGGGATTCCAAATACTCCTAGAAGGAATGATACAATATGGTTCATTGTTTATCGTCTTACCAAGTCATCACATTTTCTTGCTATAAGAGAAGATCTGCCACTTGAACGTCTAGAAAGAATATATATTAATGACGTTGTGAGACTTAATGGAGTACCCCTATCGATTGTTTCTGATCATGATCCCCATTTGACTTCAAGATTATAAAAAATTCTTCATAAAAACCTGTATACTGAACTTTGTTTGAGCACATCCTACCGCACTCAAATAGATGGAAAATCAAAACATACTATTCAAACCTTATAAGACATGTTGAGATCTTGATCACTTGACTTTAAGGGTATATGGGATCAATATTTACCTCTGTTAGAATTTTCCTATAGCAATATCTTTCATTCAAGTATTTAAATGGCACCATATGAAGTATTATAGAGTAAGGGATGTCGCACACCAACCTTTTGGGATGTTGTTAGTGAAATAAAACTCGTAGGCCTAGAACTGGTGGAGGAAATGATGGAAAAGATGAAGGTAATCAAAAACCACATCAAAGAAGCTCAAAGTAGGCATAAGATCTATTTCGATAAATGAAGGAAGGATTTGGAATTTCATGTAGGAGATCATGTTTTCTTGAAGGTATCTCCGTGGAAGGGAGTTAAATGTTTCAGTAAGAAATTTAAATTGTGTCCCAGGTATATTGGACCTTTCAAAATTCTAGAACGAATTGGGGTTGTAGCTTATCATTTGGAAATTCCGCAAAATCTCTCAAAGTTCATGATATGTTCCACGTATCACTTTTGAGAAAATACATGCCAAACCCAATGCATGTACTCACCTATGAGGAAGTAGAACTAGAACCTGATCTGCCTTATTGCGAAGATCCCATTAGGATTCTTGATAGCAGAGAATAAGTTCATAGTAACAGGACGACTCGTCTGGTAAAAGTTCTATGGAGAAACCATAACATGGAAGAGGCAACGTGGAAACCCGAGGAAATTATGATGAAGAACCAGCCGTGTCTTTTTACATAGTAATATTATAGAAATTTAGAGGAGAAATTATTTGAAGGATGGGAGAATGTAACACCCCAATCTTCCACGGTACTCTTCTCTTTGAATAATACAATAGCATGTGTTGTACGAAACTTCGTGTTCTTACACACCACAACCAATCAAACTAGCCGTTATGAATAGTAATACCCACCTTTTGAAATTATATAAATTTTATCTTTTAAAATGGACTTCATTTTTTGATTCGGAATATCAAAATTAGTCTAGGATGATTTTTTTTGTATTTTTCTGAGAAATTCTAATTTTTTATGAATAGAGAAAAATCTAAACATTAATTGAAAAATTATTTTTGAATCAAAATAACTTATAGTGATAAATTATAATAGTGAGTGGTTTTAAATTATAATTATAATATATTTTTACTATTTAATCCAATTTCTGTCATTGGACATAATTTCACATTTAAACTAGACATAAGCAAGTGCCAATATTTTGATAGTTATTATTTCTTAAAAACATTCTTTTTGTTTTGACAACAGGAATTAATTTTCAATTAATTTCATCCACTTATGTGTTTTGAATTTAGAAAAATTGATTCCATATTTAGAATCAGGAGGTCCAAATTTTGTAAATAGGTAACTTTTATTTTTAGACATTTTGAATAATTACTTCGGTAAATATTTTATTTACTTTGGTTAAAGGGTAAATCCGGTAAATAAGGGTAAAAAATAATATTATAATAATATTAAATTGCCCTAAAACGTGTTCTAACCCTATTTTTTGATACATGTCCGACCATGAAAATCTTTGGGTTGTTTTTGGGACCCCATGGAGCCACTTGTAAATGATAATGACACTTTATATTAATTAAGTTAAAGTAAATACAAAAAAGACATAAGCATATATAATTTAAAAAAAACAAATTTTTACATAGGGATATATATGTTATATTTTAGACTATAAATATTCATAAGAAAGATAAAAATAATTCCGGAATAATGATATTTTATTTATAATTTTTAGACATTGAATAATTAAATTTATGTATGACACAATAATGATGCAGTATTTTTCTTATTAATGAAAGAATCAAATAATTGGTATTATAAATGTTAAAATAAATATAATTTGAAAGCTTTGATGAATTAAAAAAATTTCATTGGTGAATATGAAATGTTATGATTAATTAAATGAACTCTGTTTGAAGTAATAAATTTGTTAAGACTTTAACAAAAATCAATTATTAAATAGTGTCAAAATTGACAAAAACGAGTTCTTAAAACAAATATTATATTATTACTTGATATGCTATTTCAAAAAATCATTGGTTTGTCCAAAGGACTTATATAATTATATTTTTATCATTAATGGACCATTTGGGAGTCTCTTGGAAGTATATAGTAAGTTTATTAACTATGTAATATAAAAATACAAAGATACATGGTAAATGTCAAACTATTTAACTAAGAGTTAAATCTAAATGATAAGGATAATATAGTGACCCAAACCTATCTAAAACATATTTGTTGAGTGGTTTTCGACCCATACCCTACGTATATTTTAAATAATACATTTTTGAGGCATTATAAACAGAAAATTATTTTATTATGAAATAATATTTCTAGCTTTTCCTTAGGTGCCCCTCACCCCTCTTATAAAAGGGCACTCCAACTTCTCTCTAATTCACACCTTAAAAGCATTTTGGATCAGCCAAACCCTTCCCAAATAACCTCTAAAATATCCTCCCTTCATCGTAGAGGCCTTTATTTAGTCATAAAGCTATCCTAAAGAGCCCTTTTGATCAAATAAAAATGAATAACCCGAAGAAGAGGTAAATATATCACCACCTCTTTCAAGTTCATTTCTTCCTCCACTTCCTTTTTCATTGTTGTTTCAATTATAAAATAATAAATCTAGTATCTTTTATATAATATGATGTTATTAAAAATTTGGTACATCCAAATACATTATTCTATCCATATTTTGAATGAAATGTCACCATACGTGCGTACGTACGACTTACCGTCTCCACGTTGTGGTGTAATAGTTATTCAATACATTATTATTTTTATAGGTATAATAATGATGTTTAATTGAGGTAAATAATAAATATAACATGATAATTATTCTGTATATATGATATACCATCCAATTCTACACCTTTATGGAAATTATATTACCACTTGTGCGTACGTACGGATTACCGTCTCCACGACGCGGTGAGATTCATTTCCAAGTTCACCGTTCATCGACGATTATAAAAATATATATTACTAATAAATATGTAATATATGACATAATAATTTTACTGGATATATATATATATATATGTGTGTGTTTTTGTGTGTATTGGATTACTTACATATATCTTATTCACTTACTTCCATTCAATACGATATGAAAACAGAAACAACGTTTATGCGTACGTACGGCCTACCGTCTCCATAAACGGTGATTTCCATTTCATATATCTATCTATTATAAATATTTATATTCTAAATATGTGAGGTTTAAAAATCAATCTTTATATTGTGGAAGTATTTAAATCATGATCTAAATGATATAATCAAGAATAACAAGTTAAAATATGTATGATAAAGAAAGTGATTATTACCTGAAATGTTAATTTAACATGAAAATCATTATTAAATGGGTAGTATAATGTCATAAATGAATCATGAATGATATAATAAATATAAATATGATTTTGGTATAATCTAATAACATACAATGGCCATTAAACAGGTGGTTAAAGGTTCCCTCTACCAAAGGAAAGTGCAAGGTAAGGGTTAATTTCAAAATCTCTTTATTATCCGAGGTAGTTTTTACGTATGTATCTATTGGGACATATTTATTATCCATGTAGATGTTTCATGAAATAGTTTTTGAAGGTATTATTTTAAGGATATTTTTTAATAAAAATATCATTTAAAATGTTTTAAATATTTATTCTTCTAAATATTTCTCATTAATGTCCATGTATACAAAATGATTTTTATGGATTTATTTATATGGACATGAATGTATTTAAAATGTTAATTCCTTTCAAAAGTCTCAATGTGGTATGGGAAAATTTTATTCAAAAGTGTCTGTAAATTTCTTCCTTTCTAAATTGTGTGACTTTTAAATGTTTTCATGAAAAATGTGTATTTCTATCAAAGGGTTTTACAAATAATTTTCATCTATGTCAAAATACTTTAATGGATTTTAATCCTAATTTGAAGTTGATTTATCATGATACAAATATTCAATATTGTATTGAAGGATTTGTGATATGTTTTATTGTGGATGTTTTATTTTTATACCATTAATGGTTTATGGGTAAAGTATTGACATTTCTTATATGAATGTTTCTATTATGTTTAAAACTTTTCATATGAGGAACGCATTGGACTTAGTAAGTGACGGGTGGAGCCCGCTATAGATCCTCAATGCATCAGTAGGTCTCATGTGAAAAACTACTGCCTTGGCACAAGGCCTTGCCAAAATCTTATTTGTAGTCTTAGAACAAGGCCTTGACTATGTGGTTATGATAGTCTGGCATTATCCATTCCATAATTATAAAAGTGGCTATTTATAAGGCCCCAGCCTTAAACCTTACTTAATATTGAATTAAATGAATAATTCACATTGAGGATCTTTTCAGGTTTAGAGTTTTAGAGAATTAGAACATAACTATTACATCTTAAAAGATTACAAAGTAGACACTTCTACTAAGTCACCATAAAATAACAACTCTTAAAAAGAAAGATGTCTAGATTCCATGTTTTAGATAGCATGAAATTCACTTGATCCCATCCTTGACCTTATTCCACTTTAAGTCCTGTGAAAAAATTTTCGAAAAACTTGGGGTGAGCATAAAAAGCTCAGTAAGGGATACAAAAAGAATGAAAACTATTAGTTTTTCAAACATCAAGTAAACCATGTATACTATATCAAAGTAATACCTTCACCTTCATGAAGTAGTAAAAAAAAATCTTCACTGAATAAAGTATCATTACTTACCTTTTTGTAACCAAAGGATTACCATAAAACCCATATAGAGAACACATAGAATATATAAAGGTAACTTGGGACATAAACATACTTAAGTGGAATAACCATACGGTTGACTTCCACACATATCACTTAATGGAATAGCCATACGGCCAATTTCCATACATACTTAATGGAATAGCCATACGGCCGACTTCCATACCCAATGCATTGGAGGTTATAACGTAACCACCCGTCCTGGTATTCACGGAACCACCCGTCATATGGTTTATAACGTAACCACCCGTTAAAATGTCCAAGTACCAGTATAAAATCATAAAACATAAAACCAATATAAAGGAATGATAAAATTTCCACATTTCAATCACAATATATCATAAATATATTGACATAATATAATCCTTTTTCAAAACCATTTTCAATACCAAAATACATAAAAGAGTATATGGTATTTATTTTATTCTAAAAACATTACGGCTTGTTGAGAAAGCCAAAGATCAAATAATACTCACGGCGGCGGAAAAGGTCGTTGTCACCGCGTACGTTAAAAAAACATTCCTTTTTTGTCGTTTAGTAAAACGCTTCGTAGAAAAAGATTCCTTTTGTATAAAAGTAAAAGTCAAAGGAGTTTATACACCGTATAAAATAAGTTTGTGTATAAAACGAAATATGCCTCAATGAAAGGAGATTGAGACGAAGTCCCTTACCTTGGGTCCGACTTGACTCGATCATTATTTAACGTCCTGAATAATAAACTTGAGTTAATTTATACTTGATTAAGAACCTTTTTAAAGTTCATTATTCTTTTTATATCACTTATTGCCATGTTATAAACATTATTTAACCATTTAAGTTAATAATGTTTATTTTGTCAATATTTGGTTCTTAAGTCGAAAGTTGACTTCTTACAATTACATGTTGTTCATGTGGTCAAAAGTTCTTTATATCCAGAATGAAATTCCTGATTTGGATATCATATATATCATATATATCCAGCATATACATGTATTTATAAAATCACATAATCATTTAGAGGAAAGAAATGAAATGCACCGTTCATGGAGACGGTAAGCCGTACGTACGCATGAACGCTACTTTCATTTCTATGTCGTATTAATGGAATTAAAACTATATGAGAGGTATTTATATTTTAATTACAGAATTATATTAATTATTTAGATGTATCATACATCATATATATCCATTATATATATGTACTTATAATAGTACATTACATTTGGGGATAAGAAATGAAATGCACCGTTCATGGAGACGGTAAGCCGTACGTACGCATGAACGCTACTTTCATTTCTATCTCATACTTTAATGGAAAGAAATAATAAATATATAGAGGTATATTATAATTGCAGTGTAAAATCATATATAATAACTTTAAATCTATCCTTTACACGTCCCACATATGGCATTAACGAATCACATCACTTTGAGGGGGCGGTAGTCCGCACTTCCTAAAATGAAGATATCGTGTTTACCCATAATGGAAACCATAAAGGTGTGCCCAAAATGAAAAAAACATAAGCTTAAGGAAAACATAAACATATTATATATCATATATAAAAATAGTGACATCATAATGGCCACCTTTGAAGGTGTTAAATGAGTATTGAACAATCATCGTTTCGGGAGGCAGAATTTCTCCATCCACGGAAACCGTATGTTCTTTAACCATTTGATGTAGTTGTGTGAGAGTGTAGCTCAAATAAATCATATAACAACATCCTAGTATATTGAAGATACTGGTGTTGTTACAAAATAAGTAAATAAAAAGAGTTTAGGGGGTTGGAGAAGCAAAATAAAACAAATGAACAAAAGAGAATGAATTACCTTTAAAAGTGTAACTCCCTTTTGATTTGAGCCTAAAGGCTTCCTTTGAAAGGCTTATGCCCAAAGGGAATCCTATAGGATGAGTAGAGGGATGTGGATAGAGTAATTGGGCAGTGGTTGGCCGAGCCAAAGGCTTGGGAAGTGTGAGAAATGGGGTAGAGGTGGGGGCCTTTTATAAGAGGAGAGGAGGGGCACTTTTGGAAAGTAAAGAAATATTACTTTATTTGAAAATGTGTTTCGGTTTTAAAAGGACCCACATTGGTATAATTCGTGGATAAGGTGATAAGGGTTCGAAATCCACTCATCCAATTGGTTTTGGACATGTGTAGGTTTCAGATTTTTCATTATCTTTCCATTTTATTTAAATCGTCAAATAATGATGTCATCGCTACATCGTTATTATGTCATAAATAATTAAATTTAATTAATGTCTAAAAATTATAAAAAAAATACTATGATGTAGGAAATCTTTTTATATTTACAATTACTATTTATAATCAAAATTTGGACTTGTATAACCCTACATAAAAATTATTTTAGTAAAACAATTTATGTTAGTGTCATTTCACTTTAACATTAAATAAAAATATATTAATGTCATTTTCCAACTAAAGTGGCTCCATGGGGTCCCAAAGTTGGCCCATGGCTTGTCTTGGTCGGCCATGACTCACCCAATAGGTTTAGGACATGTTTCATGGTGTTTTCACATTCTTATAATACCATTTTTACCTTAAACTACACTAATTACCTCTAATCGCGATTAATGAAAAAAAGTTACTATTCACCAAAAAATTATTTTAATATCATTGAACCACATTTTACTTCTTCATAAAAACCATGTTTTTCGGATTTTAAAAATTCAATACACATTAGTGGTAAACTTTCATTTAACTGAAAAATCAGTTTGCTTGATTACCACTTAGTGGTTTCACTATTCATCAAAAATTGAAGTTTTTCAGAAAATTACAAAAAATTCACCCTAAGCTATATTTGATATTCCAAATTCAAAAATGAAGTCCATTTTACAAAATTCAAAACATATAAGTCAAATTAATTAATTTAATAATTAATTCCCGCTGTCATGACAAATAGCGTGTTTTTGTGAAACAATAAGTATCAAAAGATTGACACTAGTTTAAGTCCAATTTCAAAGTAAAATTGATTCCAATGACCACCATTGGATTAATTGGTAAAAATATTTTCTAATTTCACTTTAAAACCAATTAAAATAATAATCTAATCATATAAATAATTTAGATTAAAAAGAGGTTTTGAATTAAAATACAACATTTTACACTATTCATAAAAAAATGAACTTTATCAGAAAGGTACCAAAAATTTACACAAAGTAAATTTTGATGTCCCGATTCTAAAGAATAGTTATATTTGGTCCAAAATAAAGTATAAGAGTGATCAAAACTATATTTAATGACGGTTCACCATTAAAAGGTGATAAGTGAACCTTTAGTGAAAATTAGAGTATATATGCCCTAAAATTGAACTCTTTCCATATTTTAAGCCTTTATCTTTTATTGGGTAAATGTATAAACATTTAAAAACATATCTAATCATATTTTAGTTATTTCTATCCATTACCGCCAGTACAACGACTACTTGTTAACTAACATTTAAAATAATATTATTTTATTACTAGTGTGCTACGTAAGTTTCAAAGAAACTCATCGTTGCGTATCGGGTACGCTATCGAACATAGCAACCCCTTTAAAATAAAATTAATATTTAATTCGTAAATATTAATAAATATGAAAATTCTTTATTCTTTATTTACCTGGGATGTTACATCCTTCCCCCCTTTTGGGAATTGCGTCCTCGCAATTTTATTCACTTATCAAAATAAGTGGGGGTATTTATCCCTCATAGCATTTTCAGATTCCCACGTTGCCTCTTCAATCACATGGTTTTTCCACAAAACCTTTACCTGATGAATCACCTTATTCCGTAACACTTGCTCCCTGTGGTCAAAAATCTGGACCGGTTGTTCCTCATAAGATAGGTTCTCTTCCAGCTAAACTACCTCTGGACTCAAAACATGAGATGGATCTGGCATATACTTTCTCAACATCGAAACGTGAAAAACATTGTGTACCTGAGATAAACTCGGATGTAAAGCCACTCGATATGCAACTGATCCAACTCTCTCCAGAATTTCATATGGTCCAATAAACCTTGGACTCAGCTTTGCTTTCTTACCAAATCTCATCACACTTTTCCAAGGAGAAACCTTGAGAAAAACATGATCACCTACCTCGAAAGATAGATCCTTCCTCCGGTTATCCGCATAACTCTTCTGCCTGCTCTGAGCTGTTCTCATGTGCTTCTGAATCAACTGAACTTTTTCTGCCATCTCTTCTACCAAATCTGGTCCCATCAGCTTCCTTTCACCCACTTCATCCCAGAAAGCTGTAGTTCGACACCGCTTCCCATATAATGCCTGAAATGGTGCCATCTGTATACTAGAATGGAAACTGTTATTATATGAAAACTCAACCAAAGAAAGATGTTGGACCCAACTTCCCTGATAATCCATAGAACAAGATCGTAGCATATCCTCCAAGGTCTGAATTGTTTGTTCTGACTTCCCATCTGATTGAGGATGAAAAGCTGTACTAAAATTTAATTCAGTACCCAACAACTTCTGAAGGCCTTTCCAAAAGTTAGATGTGAACCTGGGATCACGATCAGGTACAATGGAGAGGGTAACTCCATGTAACCTGACTATCTCTTTAAGATACAACGAGAAAGTTGATCTAGAGAGAAAGTATCTCGTATAGAAAGGAAATGAGTAGATTTGGTCAAGCGATCAACAATAACCCAGATTGCATTATTACCTCGAGATGTCCTCGGTAATCCCACAACAAAGTCCATGGATGTATTCTCCCATTTCCACTCTGGCACTGGTAAAGGATGAAGCATCCCTTTCGGTAACTGCCACTCTGCTTTAACCTCTTGACATGTCAAACACTTCACAGTAAAATCAGCAATATCTCTTTTCATTCCATCCCACCAGTAATACTCCCGTAGATCTCTGTACATCTTAGTACTGCCAGGATGAAAAAACAACTCATTCTTCAACTGTGAATCACAAGGCACACATAACCTCTTCACAAACCTCAAAACACAAACACAAACTTATCCAAGAACTCATGGAAAATTTTATTCATAAGGTCCATGAATACAGCAGGTGCATTGGTTAACCCAAAAGGCATAACTACAAATTCATAATGGCCATATCTAGTACGGAACGCAGTCTTCAGAACGTCTGCTTCTTTTACTTTCAACTGATGGTACCCCGACCTCAAGTCAATATTCGAAAAATACTGAGCTCCCTGGAGCTGATACCACTTCATTCGATGGCCCAACATCTGCTGAAGTTGTTGCAAAGGATTTCGCCACCCCTTTCTGCTTGTAGTCTGGCTGCATTCCCCCAGTTGAGTTCTTCGTTGGACACTCGTTTTCATAATGACCCATTTCATTACACTTAAAACATCTTACCGTTGGCTTTTCATTTCCTTCTTGATCATCTTCCTTACAGTTACGAGCAATATGACCAGACTTAGCACACCGAAAGCACTTACCAGACTTGGATAAACATTCTCCAGGATGCATTTTACCACACTTCTCACAGGATGGATATTTGGTTTTCTTACCTCCTTGCTTCTTTGATGAATTCTTCCCCTTTTCCTGCCAACAAGACCTCTTATTCTGTTGTTTGTCATAGAACACCTGATCATCGGAAAACTCCATTTCAACCTTCTCAGCACATCGAACAAGTTTTTCATAACTTTTGAATTCACGAGAAGCTAAAGCCCTTCGATACTTTGGCTTTAACCCTGAGTAAAAACGGTTTATTTTACTATCAAGATCTCGTATGAAGTTTGGAGCATACCTTGCCAATCGAGTGAACTTTTCTTCATAAGCAGCCACTGAATCATCCTCCTGCCTCAATTCTAGGAACTGTTTTTCCATCCTAAGACGAACCACCTTAGGAAAATATTTCTCAAGAAACATACCTTTGAATTCGTTCCAGTGAAGATCCTCAATCTCATCACTATCCCTTATATTTTTCACCATCGACCACCACTGATCAGCTTCACCTTCAAAACGGTAAACAGCAAGACTAACCTTTTGATGTTCTGAACACCCCATGACATCAAAAATCTTCTCTAGTGCTTTAATCCACCCTTCAGCTTGCACAGGGTCAGATGATCCTCTGAATGATGGGGGATGTTGCCTCATGAAATGTTCCACCACTGACATGTTCCTCTGCGGTTGATCTGGCTGATCTCGTGCATGGATACCACCACCATTTATAGCCTGAGTCAACTGTGCCATCACTGCAACAAACTGTTCAGTTCCGATTCCGACCATCTCAGGTTACTGATTTGGAAGGTTATCTTCCTCCTGATGTCGTCCTAACATAGCTGCTTTGTTTCCTATGCGGAAAACCATTCTGAACACAGAAATATCTTAGGCGAAGCAACATGGTAATCCGTAAATGCTATATCATTTCAATCATATTATAATTTAACACTTTTCTAACTCCTAAAGTTGTCTAAACCGACCTCTGATACCAACTATAAGGCCCCAGCCTTAAAGCTTACTTAATATTGAATTAAATGAATAATTCACATTGAGGATCTTTTCAGGTTTAGAGTATTAGAGAATTGGAACATAACTATTACATCTTAAAAGATTACAAAGTAGACACTTCTACTAAGTCTCCATAAAATAAAAACTCTTAAAAAGAAAGATGTCTAGATTCCATGTTTTAGATATCATGAAATTCCCTTGATCCCATCCTTGACCTTATTCCACTTTAAGTCCTGTGAAAAACATTTCAAAAAACTTGGGGAGAGCATAAAAAGCTCAGTAAGGGATACAAAAAGAATGAAAACTGTTAGTTTTTCAAACATCAAGTAAACCATGTATACTATATCAAAGTAATACCATCACCTTCATGAAGTAGTAAAAAAAATCTTCACTGAATAAAGTATCATTACTTACCTTTTTGTAACCAAAGGATTACCATAAAACCCATATAAAGAACACATAGAATATATAAAGGTAACTTGGGACATAAACATACTTAAGTGGAATAACCATACGGTTGAGTTCCACACATATCACTTAATGGAATAGCCATACGGCCAATTTCCATACATACTTAATGGAATAGCCATACGGCCGACTTCCATACCCAATGCATTGGAGGTTATAACGTAACCACCCGTCCTGGTATTCACGGCACCACCCGTCATATGGTTTATAACGTAACCACCCGTTAAAATGTCCAAGTACCAGTATAAAATCATAAAACATAAAACCAATATAAAGGAATGATAACATTTCCACATTTCAATCACAATATATCATAAATATATTGACATAATATAATCCTTTTTCAAAACCATTTTCAATACCAAAATACATAAAAGAGTATATGGTATTTATTTTATTCTAAAAACATTACGGCTTGTTGAGAAAGCCAAAGATCAAATAATACTCGCGGCGGCGGAAAAGGTCGTTGTCACCGCGTACGTTAAAAAAACATTCCTTTTTGTCGTTTAGTAAAACGCTTCGTAGAAAAAGATTCCTTTTGTATAAAAGTAAAAGTCAAAGGAGTTTATACACCGTATAAATGAAGGTTGTGTATAAAACGAAATATGCCTCAATGAAAGGAGATTGAGACGAAGTCCCTTACCTTGGGTCCGACTTGACTCGATCGTTCTTTAACGTCCTGAATAATAAACCTGAGTTAATTTATACTTGATTAAGAACCTTTTTAAAGTTCATTATTCTTTTTATATAACTTATTTCCATGTTATAAACATTATGTAACCATTTAAGTTAATAATGATTGTTTTGTCAATATTTGGTTCTTAAGTCGAAAGTTGACTTCTTACAATTACATGTTGTTCATGTGGTCAAAAGTTCATTATATCCAGAATGAAATTCCTGATTTGGATATCATATATATCATATATATCCAGAATATACATGTATTTATAAAATCACATAATCATTTAGAGGAAAGAAATGAAATGCACTGTTCATGGAGACGGTAAGCCGTACGTACGCATGAACGCTACTTTCATTTCTATGTGGTATTAATGGAATTAAAACTATATGAGAGGTATTTATATTTTAATTACAGAATTATATTAATTATTTAGATGTATCATACATCATATATATCCATTATATATATGTACTTATAATAGTACATTACATTTGGGGATAAGAAATGAAATGCACCGTTCATGGAGACGGTAAGCCGTACGTACGCATGAACGCTACTTTCATTTCTATCTCATACTTTAATGGAAAGAAATAATAAAGATATAGAGGTATATTATAATTCCAGTATAAAATCATATATAATAACTTTAAATCTATCCTTTACACGTCCCACATATGGCATTAACGAATCACATCACTTTGAGGGGGCGGTAGTCCGCACTTCCTAAAATGAAGATATCGTGTTTACCCATAATGGAAACCATAAAGGTATGCCCAAAATGAAAAAAACAGAAGATTAAGGAAAACATAAACATATTATATATCATATATAAAAATAGTGACATCATAATGGCCACCTTTGAAGGTGTAAAATGAGCATTGAACAATCATCGTTTCGGGAGGCAGAATTTCTCCATCCACGGAAACCGTATGTTATTTAACCATTTGATGTAGTTGTGTGAGAGTGTAGCTCAAATAAATCTTATAACAACATCCTAGTATATTGAATATACTGGTGTTGTTACAAAATAAGTAAATAAAAAGAGTTTAGGGGGTTGGAGAAGCAAAATAAAACAAATGAACAAGAGAGAATGAATTACCTTTAAAAGTGTAACTCCCTTTTGATTTGAGCCTAAAGGATTCCTTTGAAAGGATTATGCCCAAAGGGAATCCTCTAGGATGAGGAGAGGGATGTGGAGAGAGTAATTGGTCAGGGGTTGGCCTAGCCAAAGCCTTGGGAAGTGTGTGAAATGGGGTAGAGGTGGGGGCCTTTTATAAGAGGAGAGGAGGGGCACTTTTGGAAAGTAAAGAAATATTACTTTATTTGAAAATGTGTCTCGGTTTTAAAAGGTCCCACATTGGTAGAATTCGTGGATAAGGTGATAAGGGTTCGAAATCCACTCATCCAATTGGTTTTGGACATGTGTAGGTTTTAGATTTTTCATTATCTTTCCATTTTATTTTAAATCGTCAAATAATGATGTCATCGCTACATCGTTATTATGTCAAAAATAATTAAATTTATATAATGTCTAAAAATTATAAAAAAACTACTATGATGTAGGAAATCGTTTTATCTTTCCAATGACTATTTATAATCAAAATTTGGACTTGTATAACCCTACTTAAAAATTATTTTAGTAAAACAATTTATGTTTGTGTCATTTTCACTTTAACATTAAATAAAAATATATTAATGTCATTTTCCAAATAAAGTGGCTCCATGGGGTCCCAAAGTTGGCCCATGGCTTGTCTTGGTCGGCCATGACTCACCCAATAGGTGTAGGACAAGTGTCATGGTGTTTTCACATTCTTATAATACCATTTTTACCTTAAACTACACTAATTACCTCTAATCGCGATTAATGAAAAAAAGTTACTATTCACCAAAAAATTATTTTAATCTCATTGAACCACATTTTACTTCTTAATGAAAACCTTGTATGTCGGATTTTAAAAATTCAATACACATTAGTGGTAAACTTTCATTTAACTGAAAAATCAGTTTGCTTGATTACCACTTAGTGGTTTAACTATTCATCAAAAATTGAAGTTTTTCAGAAAATTACCAAAAATTCACCCTAAGCTATATTTGATATTCCGAATTCAAAAATGAAGTCCATTTTACAAAATTCAAAACATATAAGTCAAATTAATTAATTTAATAATTAATTCCCGCTGTCATGACAAATAGCGTGTTTTTGTGAAACAATAAGTATCAAAAGATTGACACTAGTTTAAGTCCAATTTCAAAGTGAAATTGATTCCAATGACCACCATTGGATTAATTGGTAAAAATATTTTCTAATTTCACTTTAAAACCAATTAAAATAATAATCTAATCATATAAATAATTTAGATTAAAAAGAGGTTTTGAATTAAAATACAACATTTTACACTATTCATAAAAAAATGAACTTTATCAGAAAGGTACCAAAAATTTACACAAAGTAAATTTTGATGTCCCGATTCTAAAGAAGAGTTATATTTGGTCCAAAATAAAGTATAAGTGTGATCAAAACTATATTTAATGATGGTTCACCATTAAAAGCTGATAAGTGAACCTTTAGTGAAAATTAGAGTATATATGCCCTAAAATTGAACTCTTTCCATATTTTAAGCCTTTATCTTTTATTGGGTAAATGTATAAACATTTAAAAACATATCTAATCATATTTTAGTTATTTCTATCCATTACTGCCAGTACAACGACTACTTGTTAACTAACATTTAAAATAATATTATTTTATTACTAGTGTGCTACGTAAGTTTCAAAGAAACTCATCGTTGCGTATCGGGTACGCTATCGAACATAGCAACCCCTTTAAAATAAAATTAATATTTAATTCGTAAATATTAATAAATATGAAAATTCTTTATTCTTTATTTACCTAGGATGTTACACTATTGATATTGCATGTGATTATTTGACTAGTAGAGTATCCATGTGGGTAAGTAAATGACATTATTTTGATTTTTATTTTCCATATTAGGATGATATTTATGTTGAAAAAAATTTTCTTTTATTTTTATACATTTCCTTAAATTGTTATTCTTATTTATGAAAGTTTCCACTGTATTGCTTACCCTTACTGAGCGTTTGAGCTCACCCCTTTCTAAGGTTTATTTTCCCAAGATTCCAAGAAGTGTATTGTGATTGATTTATAGGGTTAAGACAAAGGAATTATGGCGTTCATAAAGGATTATTTATGTTGTTTTGTATGTTATAAAGTGTAATGTAACATTCATGTATGTAATCTGTTTTCCAAGAATGCTAAACTGATCGGTCCTTTGGGACTTGATTCCTTGTAATCATGAAAATGTATTAAAATAATGCACTGACTCTGGGTAACTAGGGTTGGGGCGTTACATCTCACTAAATCTTATGATTCCCTTCCAGGGAGATACCTTCAAAAAAACATGATCTCTTACATGAAATTCCAAATCCTTCCTTCAGTTATCTGAATAGATCTTCTACCTACTTTGGGATTCTTTGATGTGGGTTTGGAAAACCATCACCTTTTCCATTTTTTACTCTATATATTCTGGGCCTACTTGTTTTCTTTCACCAACATCATCCCAACAAGTTGGTGTGCGTCATCTCTTTCCATATAACGCTTCATATGGTGCAATCTGAATACATGAATGGAACCTATTATTATCGGAAAATTCTACCACAGGTAAATATTGATCCCACATACCTTGAAAGTCAAGTGATCAAGATCTCACCATGTATTTTATGGTTCGAATAGTATGTTATAATTGTCCATCAGCTTGAGGGTGGTAGGCAGTGCTCAAATAAAGTTCAGTTTCTAGGGATTTTTGAAGAGTTTTCTAGAATCTTGATGTAAAACGGGGATCACGATCAGAAAAAATCAATAAGGGTACTCCATGAAGTCTTAAAACTTCATTAATATATAGTCTTACTAGACGTTCAAGTGGTAAATCTTCTCTTATGTCAATAAAATGTGCTGACTTGGAAAGACGATAAACAATTACCCATATTGCATCTCTCCTTCTAGGAGCCTTTGGTAGCACCCTGACAAAGTCCACCGTAATATCATCCAATTTCCACTCAGGTAAGGGAAGTGGTTTCATGACTCCACTAGGATATTTCCTTCAAGCATTCATTTGTTGAAAAACCATAAATCTTGACAAAAAATCAGTAATCTCCTTCTTTATGTTGTCCCACAAAAAATGTTCCATTAAATCTCTTTAAATCTTAGTGCTACCGAGTTGTATATAGAAATTGGGTCTTTGAGCTTCTTCCAATAATTCCCTTTATGATCATGTACAAAGGGAACACAAAGCCTCTTCCCAAATTTTAAAATTCCATCATTATATATGAAGTCACTCAATCTCCTATCATTTACAGCTTTAATCTTATTTTGAAAATCCTCGTCATTAGCCTGATAACATTTTATCCTTTCTAATAAATATGGTTTGGAAACCATTTAAAAATTTATTGATGTTTCACCTTCTAGGATTATTCCCATATACATTTTTACTAGATCCATGAAAATATGATCCCTTTCAACTCTCATATTGTTCAAAAATCCATGATCCTTTCTTCTCAAAGAAATTTTCACCTTATTTTCCTTCCATGGGTGGTAGTATGTTGTGAAATAATAATCCTTGATTAGTTCAAGCTGTCACCTTTTCGTAATGTTGAGTTCTTTTTCTGAGAAAATATATTTCCACTACCACAAAAATGGGCAAGGCATACGCATGCCTTTATCAGCGTTAACAAAAAAGCGCTGATAATGGGGTGGGCCTTTATCAGTGCTAAAAAAAGCACTGATAAAGGTGTAACCTTTATCAGTGCTTGTTTTAACGCTGATATAGGGATTATTCATCAGCGCTTTAAATATCCCTTTATCAGTGCTTTTATTAGCGCTGATAATATTTATTGTATATATTAATTAAATTTACACTTAAAATTAAATTACATTTAAATATATATATATATTTTATTATATTTTCAATGATATATATATATATAAATATACCTTTCAGACAATTTTATAAGTATAAATAGAGATATATATATTTAGAGTTAAATAAATATATAATAATATAAAAAAATTCTTAAATTAATACATTTATCAACGCTTTTCTTAGTGCTGATAAACTATTTATTTATCAGCACTAAAGAATCACTGGTAAAGCATGTCTTTATCAGCGCTAAAATGAAAAGCACTGATAAAGTCACTCATTATCAGCGCTTTTCATTTTAGCGCTGATAAATACACCCTTTATCAGCGCTTTTTACTAGCGCTGATAAAGGCTCACGCTGGATTGATAAAAACCCTCGATTCCTCTTCCTCAACCTCGCACCCTGCCAAGCTCTCACAGAATCCCTCCTCTGCGCCGCTGCCACCGCCTCCTTCTCCTCCTCCGTCGCGGCCGCCGCTTCCTCCTTCTCCTCCTCCTCCGGCAGCCGCCTCCTCCTCCTTCGGCTGCCTCATCCTCCTCCTCCTCTGTGCCTACTCCTCCTCCTCGTCCTCCTCCACCACGGCCACATCCTCCTCCACCTCCACCAGCGCCTCCTCCTCCTCCTCCGCCTAGTCCGCAACCTCGTCCTCCTCCTACTTCACCGGCACCTCCTCCTCCTCCTCCTCCTCTTCCTACTCTGATGCCTCCTCTCCACCGCGGCCTCCTCCTCCTCCTCCTTCTCCTCCGCTGCCTCTGCTTCCTCTGCCCTGCCTCTGCCCAGCCTCCGCGCTGCCTCTGTTGCGTCCAATGCCACCGCTGTCGACGCCTCCTTCTCCTCCACCACCGGGTCCTCCTTCTTAAGGTGATTCAATTTAATTTGCATGAATTAATTATGTTTTCATTATGGTTACCCCTTGCATCCTATCCCAAATTATGAATATTTTTTTGGATTTTATGAGTGTTGTTATTGTGGGTAATTTTTATGTTTGGATTGTGATCACATTATGCTATGTGTTCTATTATATACTCATGATAAAATGACATTACAACTTGAATGATTCACCTCATATGTGTGTTAGCATGCATAGTGTTTATATGTTGTACATCAAAGAAGTGGACCATCATGAAATTAATATCCCTTAGTAGGGTACTACACTTGATATGTGATGATGAAGACAGAGAACCTAAGCATAGGGTGGAGGTTCAAAATATACATGGTGTCGTGTCATGAGTGTGCTTGAGGTACCCAGTATTTTCTAGGTCCCATTCACTATGAGATGCATAATTGTTTTCAATAACCACATGGATCTATCTCATACAGAGAAAGAGGGTAAGAAGGTAACAGATTTCCTGGATACTTAGGCCTCTCTAGGTATCCTGTGTACCATATTAAACATCATAGGATCCCTACCCCAAGCGTGTTAGTTTAGTTAAAGAAGATTCCCTTGGGATAAACTAATTTATACCTCTGTTGACTGTTTTCAGCCTTGTCCCCTTCTTGAAATAAAATATATCAACATTGTATATGTTGAAATAAAGTTCATGACTGAGTTATTTAAGCTATAACCTTGGGTTTTTTGTGACCCCCCTCCACTACTCCCTCTTCTCCCCACCTCATCCATGCCTTCCCTCCTCCCTCATCTCCCTCTCCTCTAACTAAACCTCCTCCCCTTCCTCCACCCATACTCACTTCCTTCCTAGCACCATGATTTTAACTAAGGGTAGGTGCCTTCCCCCATCCAAACACATAGCTTATGGATCATGGCCTATTGTAGCTAAGCACTAGACCCAAACTCTAACTCCACCATCTCCATCTCCCTCTTCTTTTCCACCACCATTGGAAGATTCCATCTCATTGGGTTTTGCTTTTCCTTTTGCATCCCATGACTCACAAGATGTGGTTCCACCTACCAATGTCCATCCCTATTTTCACTTTGAGGAAATGCAACACTATATGTGCTTGGACCATTTTGAATCCAAGTCAATTTTCACCAACAAATCCATGGATTTGGTCATAATACACAAGGTCATCATCGACAAGGATGTTATGGTAGCCCTTCTCATCAATGAAACACTCTCAAATTATTGATGTTCCTGAGGAGACGTTTTAGGAGCTCTTTTGAGAGTTCCTTACAACTTTCAAGATAGAATTAATATATATCACCTTCAAAATAGGTGTTAGGGATTGGGATTTGACACTAGGTGAGTTCAGAGTTATCTTGGGGTTTATTCTTCTGACTTTGCTATATCCACTACCTATGTTGCTTTGTGTCTTGATCTGAACAAGAAAAATGCACTAAAGAGTTGGGTGTTGATCACTCATGATCCCATGATCATCCATGATCCTCCCACATCTAAGAGCACCCAGATGAAGGGTTATTATATGAGGATTAGTCATTTTTCCTTAGGTCATGCCTGGATAGCATGGGGAGACTCCCACATAACCATCACATAGACTAAGGTTCCCATTATGGCCACTTCCATGGGTGACCTTGTGGAAAACATATACTGCTTCTTAATTATGCATTTGGTCCCATGTGTTTCAATCAACTTTCTACACTTTTACATTTGATCCACATGTTAGGAAACCTATTGGCCTTACCCATGAGGTATTTCCTTGTATGGGAACCCTATAGAGACCTCCTTATGAGATTGATCCAAAAGTTGCATTGATTATCTTACTTCCTCAAAAAAGGTATGGTTAACCCATGTCTATAGTGGTGAACCCCACTAACACACTATAAAAAACTCCCAAGAACCACCCCGCATCAGGGGTGATCGAAGAGGGGAAGATATTGGATGAATCCCAAGAACCACCCAAGATTTGCTATTAATGAGAACACCCCCTACCATTTATGAAGTATCTTGTTTTTTATCTAAATTATACTCATATTCCTTCTCCTCTAACCTATATACTCATCCTATGGATTTAAAATAGGATGAATATAAATAAAGAATGGATGAATTCCAATCGGTTGACAAAAGAGTGTGAGGAAGGCGTGAAAGAGTTTATCATGTTTGCATAAGATCGTGCATGCAACTCTTCTCAAATCCTTTGTCCGTGTTTACGCTGTTGTTATTCAAAAAAAATTAGTCCAGATGAGTTGGAAGAACATTTGATCTGTCACGGAATAGATCATAGTTATACATGTTGGAATAAACACGGGGAAACAAAAAATGTAGGTAGTGAATGGGGTGACACTACGTTTTATGGATCATCGGATATGATTACAAACATGAACAACGAAGATGACCGTATGGAGGATGTGATTATAGATGTGAATGATGTTGAAGATCATATTGATGAAATGACAAGGACCTTCGAAGATGAACTTCATGATTGCCCAAAATTGTTTGAGAAGTTAAAAAGTTGTGCAATGATGTCATTGTATGCTGGTTGCACTAAATATACAGCATTTTCAGCCATACTTAAGCTGCATAATTTGAAAGCAGACAATGGGTGGAGTGACGACAGTTTTAAGAAACTACTTTCCCTCATGAATGACTTTCTCCCAAAAGACAATGAGCTCCCGAGCCGAACATACGATGCCAAACGAATGCTTTGCTCTATGGGTATGATCTCTGAAAGAATACACGCCTACCCGAATGACTGTATACTGTTTCTAAAGAGCTGCAAATCACATAAAGAATGCGCAAAGTGTGGTGATTCTCGATACAAGAAAGATGAATCCAGTCCTACTAAAGTTGTATAGTACTTTCAAATCATTCCATGGTTTAGACGCCTATATGGAAGTGAGGAGACTACAGAACAATTGATATCACATACTGATACAAGAATTAAATATGGGATACTACCTCACCCGACTGACTCTCCTCAGTGGATGAGAATCGATCATGAGTATCCTGAATTTGGAAACGAGTCAAGAAACATTCATCTTGCGTTATCTACAGATGGAGTGAATCCTTTTGGTTTTCAAAGCAACAGTCACAGTACATGGTCGGTTATGTTGACAAATTATAACTTACCACCGTGGTTATGGATGAAACAAAAACACATCATGTTATCTATGCTAATATCATGACCAAAACAACCGGGTAATGATATTGATGTTTATTTAGATCCATTGATCAAATATTTGAAATTATTGTGGGATTCAGGTGTTACATTGTATGATGCATACAGAAAGGAAGATTTCACTTTGAGAGTCATGTTTTATGGGACGATAAATGACTTCCCTGCATATGGAAATTTTTCAGGATATAGCATTAAAGGAACTCAAGGTCGCCCCATTTGCAAAGATGGTACACGATCAATTTGGTTGAAACATGCATCTAAAACAGTGTTTCTTGGACAACGATCCACGAGTCATTTGTGACGTGTACGAATTGACTGCACCTCAATCCAACGTATGGTGTGACCGGTATGGCTAAAAGTGTCTGATATCAGTTTTAAAATGACATAAACTTTAGAAAACAATAGTACTGACATAAGTAAAATCGAGCAAATGCTTTCGGATTGTTTTGAAACTTTAGGACAACAATCCACGAGTCATTTGTGACGTGTATGAATCGAATATACCTCAATCCGACACACAGTGTGACCGGTATGGATAAAAGTGTCTGATATCAGTTTCAAATTGAGATAAACTTTGGAAAACAACACTACTGACATACAAAATAATGAGCAACGCATTCAGATTGTTTTGATACTTTAGGAAAACGATGCATGAGTCATTTCTGACCTTTAAGAAATGACCACACCTCAATCCGACGCACAGTGTTACCGGTATGGCTAAAAGTGTGTGATATCAGTTTCAAATTGAGTTAATCTTTTGAAAGAAACACTCTTGACATAAGGAATTCCAAGAAAATGCATTCATATTGTTTTTATACTTTAGGAAAACAATCCATGAGTCATTTTTGATGTGTACGAATCGACCGTACCTCAATCTGACCCACGGTGTGACCGGTATGGAAAAAAGTGTCTGATATCAGTTTGAAATCGACATAACTTTAGAAAATAACATAAGTGACATACAAAAAACTGAGAAAATGAATTCGTATTGTTTTGATACTTTAGTAAAATGATCCAAGAGTCATTTTTGATGTGTACGAATCGACCGCACTTCAATACGACGCACGGTGTGACCGGTACAGATAAAAGTTGTTGATATCAGTTTGAAAATCACATAAACATTAGAAAACAACACTAATGACATACGTAATACCGAGAAAATGCATTCAGATTGTTTTTAAACATTATGACAATGATCCACGAGTCATTTTTGATGTGTAAGAATTGACTGCACCTCAATTCGACGCACGATGTGACCGGTATGGCTAAAAGTGTCTGATATCAGTTTCAAATTGAGATAAACTTTCGAAAACAACACTAACGACATACGAAATACCTAGAAAACGCATTCGAATTGTTTTGATACTTTAGGACAACGATCCATGAGTCATTTGTGACATGTACGAATTGACCGCACCTCAATCCGATGCACGGTGTGACCGGTATGGCTAAAAGTGTCTGATATCTGTTTGAAATTGACATAACATTAGAAAACAACATAAGTCACATACGGAAAATCAAGAAAAAACGTTCGGATTGTTTTGATAGATTAGGAAAACGATCCACGATTCATTTTTGACGTGTAAAAATTGACCGCACCTCAATCCGATGCACGGTGTGACTGGTATGGCTAAAAGTATCTGATATCAGTTTCAAATTGAGATAAACTTTGGAAAACAACACTACTGACATACGGAATACTGAGAAAACGCGTTCGGATTTATGGAAACTTTAGTAAAACAATCCACGAGTCATTTTTGATGTGTACGAATCGACCGAACCTCAATCCGTCGCACGGTCTGACCGGTATGGCTAAAAGTGTCTGATATCAGTTTCAAATTGAGATAAACTTTCGAAAACAACACTAATGACATACGGAATACTAGGAAAACAAATTCAGATTGTTTTGATACATTAGTAAAATGATACATGTGTCATTTGTGACGTGTACGAATCGACCGTACCTCAATCCGATGCACGGTGTGACAGGTATGGCTAAAAGTGTCTGATATCAGTTTGAAATTGACATAACTTTAGAAAACAACATAAGTGACATACAGAAAACTGAGCAAATGCATTCAGATTGTTTTGATACTTTAGGACAACGATCCACGAGCCATTTTTGATGTGTATGAATTGACCACACATCAATTCGACACACGGTGTGACCGGTATGGCTAAAAGTGACTGATATCAGTTTCAAATTGAGATAAACTTTGGAAAACAACACTACTGACATACGAAATACTGAGAAAATGAATTCGGATTTTTTTGAAACATTATGAAAACTATCCATGAGTCATTTTTGACGTGTACAAATTGACCACACCTCAATCTGACGCACGATGTGACAGGTATGGCTAAAAGTGTTAGATATCAGTTTCAAATTGAGATAAACCTTCGAAAACAACAATAATGACATACGGAATACCAAGAAAACATGTTCGGATTGTTTTGATACTTTAGGGAAATTATTCATGAGTCATTTGTGATGTGTACGAATCAACCGCATGTCCATATGATGCACGGTGTGGCCGGTATGGCTAAAAGTGTTTGATATCAGTTTGAAAATGACATAAACATTAGAAAACAACACTACTGACATATGGAATACTGAGCAAACACGTTCGGATTGTTTAGAAAATTTAGGACAACGATCCACGAGTCATTTTTGATGTGTACAAATTGACCGCACCTCAATTCAACGCACGGTGTGACCGGTATGGATAAAAGTGTCTGATATCAGTTTCAAATTGAGATAAATTTTGGAAAACAACAGTAGTGACATATGGAATACCAAGAAGACGCGTTCAGATTGTTTTGAAACATTAGGAAAACGATCCATGAGTCATATTTGACGTGTACGAATCGACCGCACCTCAATCCGACGCACGATGTGACTGGTATTTCTAAAAGTGTCTGATATCAGTTTCATGTTGAGATAAAATTTCGAAAACAAAACTAATGACATACGGAATACTGAACAAATGCATTCGGATTGTTTTGATACTTTAGGACAACGATCCATGATTCATTTGTGACGTGTAAGATTTTTCCGCACCTCAATCTGACACATGGTGTGACTGGTATGGATAAAAGTGTTTGATATCAGTTTGAAAATCACATAAACATTAGAAAACAACACTACTTACATACGGAATACCGAGAAAACGCATTCGGATTGTTTTGAAACATTAGGAAAATGATCCACTAGTCATTTGTGACATGTAAAAATCAGTTGCACCTCAATCTGATGCATGGTGTGACCGGTATGGCTAAAAGTGTCTGATATCAGTTTCAAATTGAGATAAACTTTGGAAAACAACACTACTGACATACTGAATACCAAGAAAATGCATGCGGATTGTTTTGATACTTTAGGAAAACTATCCATGAGTCATTTTTGATGTGTAAGAATCGACCGCACCTCAATCCGACGCACGGTGTGACTGGTATGGCTAAAAGTGTCTGATATCAGTTTCAAATTGAGATAAACTTTGGGAAAAAACAATACTGACATATGGAATACCGATCAAATGCGTTCGGATTGTTTTTATACTTTAGGGCAACAATCCACGAGTCATTTGTGACGTATAAGAATCGACCGCACCTCAATCCGACTCATGGTGTGACTGTTATGGATAAAAGTGTCTGATATCATTTTCAAATTGAGATAATCTTTAGAAAACAACACTAATGACATACGGAATACCGAGAAAAAACGTTCGGATTGTTTTGATACATTAGAAAAAATATCCAAGAGTCATTTGGGACGTGTACAAATTGACCTCACCTCAATCCGACACATGGTGTGACCGGTATGGTTAAAAGTGTCTGATATCATTTTGAAAATGACATAATCATTAGAAAACAACACTACTGACATACGTCAAACCAAGCAAACGCGTTCAGATTGTTTTGATACTTTAATACAATGATCCATGAGTCATTTGTGACGTGTATGAATTGACCGCACCTCAATCTGATGTACAGTGTGACCGGTATGGATAAAAGTTCTTGATATCAGTTTCAAATTGAGATAAACTTTGGAAAAAACACTACTAACATACGGAATACCAAGCAAATTCATTTGGATTGTTTTGAAACTTTAGGACAATGATCCATGAGTCATTTGTGACGTGTACGAATCGATCGCACCTCAATCCGACACAAATAGTGACCAGTAAATCTTTTCATTAGATAAAGAATCAGTATTTATTAAATGAGATAAATTAATAAAAAACATATTGATTTTACATTATTCACTTTCATTGTTATGAAAATGAATACATTTTAGTTTAAAATTTCATATTTTAGTTTCACATTTCCATATTAATGTAGTATTTCATATTACTATTTTAATTTCTTTCATTATTTCATTACTAACATAATATTTATTTTCTTATATAGGTGAATTTGTTTTCCTTGAGAATAGATGCTTTGTTCGGCAACAAATACCGTTGAGAGCGGATCACATATATCAAAGGATGAAACATGAATGTTTATAACTGTTGTTGAATAATTTTCATTGTAACCATGTAAAACAATGTTTTAAATGTATATAGAAATGTGTTTTTTTTTTGTATTCATGATGTTAAGTAAAGGTATATACCGTTGTAAGTCAAAATATTGTGTGCGGGTTCTATGGTGTGCAGGTGTGCATGTGCTAAATTGTGCATGTATTCTGGTGTGAAGGTTCTGTTTTGAAGGTGCAGGCGATGGTGCCTTTACCAGCGCTTTTTTTAGGGCTGATAAAGGACACCTTTAACAGTGCTATAGGATCGTTGATAAAGGGGATCCCCCCTTTATCTACGCCGGCATTAAGAGCACTTTTCTAGTACTGTTAATGCCAGTTTTAATGCTGATAAAGGGCCTAGTTGTAGTAGTGTTCAAACTCATGTGATCAGTATAAATCTCACATTTTTCACTATAGAGATAGTGTCTCCATATTTTCAGAGTAAATATTACAGATGCTAACTCAAGATCATGAGTAGGATTGTTTTTCTCATTAATTTTTTGATGTCATGATGCATAGGAAATAAACCTATCAATATATATAAGGACACAACCAAGTCCTTTCGTTGATGCAACAATATTAATAACAAACCCATCATTCCCCAATAGTAGAGTCCATATAAGAGCATTGATTAATATTCTCTTAAAATCTAGAAAACATTTTTTACACTCCTTTTTCCAAACAAACTTAACCCATTTACGTGTGATATTGGTTAATGGGTTAGCAAATTGGGCAAAATTCTGGACAAAACCCAGATAATAACCTGCTAAACTTATAAAATTGTGTACCTCAGTTATACTCATCGGTGTTGGCCATTCATGGATTTCTCTTATCTTACAAGAATCAAAGTAGATTCAATCATTAGAGACAATATTGCCATGGAAAGAGATCTCGAGAAGGCAGAATTCACACATGCTAAACATCTCGTATAATTCATTTCTTCTAAGGGTTTTTAGAATGGTGCACAAATGATTATCATGATCTTCATAGTTTGTAGAGTATTCAAGGATATCATCAATGAATACAACTAAAAACTCATATAGATATTCCTTTCAAAATATATTCATCAGATCCCTGAAAACAGAGGGTGCATTAGTCAGCCCAAAATGCATTACTGTAAACTCATAATGCCTGTACATTGTTGGAAATGCTGTTTTTGAAATATCTTCCTTCTTCACACACAACAGATGGTATCTTGATCGAAGGTAAATCTTTGAAAAATGTTGAGCTCCATTAAGTTGGTCAAATAAATCCTCAATGCGAGGAAGGGGGAACTAGTTATTTATCGTTATAGCATTGATCTCCCTATAGTCAATGCAAAACCTCATAGATCCATAATTCGTGTTAACAAAAAGTACAGGGGATCCCCATGGAGAAACACTAGGGAGAATAAATATCTTATTACTCAATTACTCTAGTTGTTTCTTTAGTTACACTAATTCCATAGTGTCCATTCTATAAGGGGTCTTTGATATGGGCCTTGAAATAGGAATTAAATCAATTGAAAACATACTCTATCATTCTGGAGGATGTCTAGGTAAATCTTCTGGAAACACCCCAACATATTCTTACACAATAGGTACATCCTCTATTTGAACATATCTTTCCACACCCACAATTATTTCATTCTCTTCATCCCTAATAATTTAATTTAGTTAAGCAACTAGGGGTGGATCTAGATAAGAAGCATGTGGTGACATTTCTGCAATAAAGATAATGTACTGCATATAATCATCGAGAATTGTAACCTCCTTCTTCTTACAATAAATTTTTGCATCATGGTCTTAAAGCCAATCCATACCATGGATTATATCAAATTCAATCATGGGTATGACGATGCGATCAGTAGTTAATGAACATTTATATGCCTTAATGGGGATTGATTCACAAAACATTATAGCAATGATATTTCCCTTAGGTGTTTTGACTGAAAACTCCCTTGTTAAGTCAAATTGAAAATATCTAATTTTCTTAGAAAACTGGGAAGATATGAAATAATGTGATGATCTAGAAACAAATAAATCATTTTCTAAACATGGAGAAACTATTAAATATCCTGACACCACCTCTGTCGGAGCATCAAACCCAGCAGTAATGATCTCATAAGCATACCCTTGATCCCTTGTCCTTTTTTGAGGTATCATCCATTGGCTCTTAGGAAATTCATTTGCATAATACCCATTTTCTCTACAACTGAATCATTCAACAACCTCTTTCAACCCTTGCAATCACGAGTTTGGTGGCCTTTTCTCCACACTTGTAACAGACTCTCATTCCCTTTAGGCAAGTACCAGGTTGTTTCTTCCCATATTTACCACTTGATGGATATTCAACTTTTCTATTCCTTCCATTATTTCCATTTCCAGAGTGTTCAACACATCTCTTTATCTCATGTTTTGATTAAAATTCATAAGACATAGAGAATTATTTTTTTGTCTTGATAGCACATGAGACAATATCTTCATAGAGCGAGAAGGATTGTGAGACTAATGCTCAGTGGAAAAATGGTATTAACCCATCAAAGAAACAATCAATCATACTTCTTGGGTTATGTATATAATCTGCATCATTCCTTGCAAACCTTGTAATGTTAGCCTCATACCTTGCGAAATTCTCATCCTATTTTTTCCTCAGACTCAATAACTGTCTTTCCATATAGGCTCGATGGTCACGAGGAAATTATTTTTCTAAGAAAATCTATTCAAACTCCCTTTATTCTATATTTGATACTTTATCATCTTCTTTTGTGTTTTGAATCAATGAAAACCATTGATCTGCATATTTTGTGAGGTGATAAACTGCCATGACAATGTTTTCCCATTCACTAATTCCCAATGCATGAAATATTTTCTCTACGAAATTTATCAATTACTCAGCTACTAATTGATTTTTACTCCAATTGAATGTTTTTGGTTGTTGCCTTGTGTAGTGGTCTAACTTTGATCCTCCGCATTGTGGATCAGGGTGCTCCATATGGGTATGGTTATTATTTATAACCTAAGTGGGTTATCCTAGTATGGTGATAAGTTGATTAGCACTAGTTGCTTCAATAGCTACACTGTAATTATCTTGAGTAGGATGGAAATTACTACATGGACTAAATTTGTTGATACAGTTTCCATTGCATTTATTAGGAACCATTTGTAAACAATAGCATACACTAGATTAGTTTATGAATCACAATACATAATTCTAAACTTATAAAATACATAACATAAATTGAACAGTTTATAGATATAATCCAAAATCAATTTTTTTTTTCTTTGATGAAGTATATACTAATAAACCATACATGATTGTTTTTAAATAAAATTAAAATTATCCTAATCATACCTCCCCGAAGTTTCGTAACCAAGAGTGCAGCATGGCTCGTTGTCATTCCCCAGTTCCCATTCAAGTATAGATCAAAGCGGTGTTTTCAGGTTTTACACCTAGGTACATCTGTGCTAGAGCCGTATGTACCTACTCTTATACTGATAAGGATGTATTTCTTGGAAAAATCACAAAATATCTACAGTACCAAAATTCTAGGAAGTTCTTCTATACTAATCTCCAAAGTCTATCTTAGGATATTGTTCTCTAATCAGAGTTTATATAAATCTTGTTTCCATGGTTTTTACTAATCTTTATTTGATACCAATTGTAATTCCCCGACCCTAGTTACCCAGTGTTAGTGCATTATTACGTAACATTGGCATGATCACAAGAGATCAAATCTGAAAATACCGAATAGTTTACTATCCTTGGAAATACTGGATACATTCATAAGTTTTACGTTACATTATAAAATGAAAAAATAAAACAAAATATTCTCCATAGTCCACACTTATTTACCTTATACTATATCTCCAGGTTAGTCATAATATACTCCTTCGCATCCTGGAAAAAATAAAACATAGAAATGGGTGACCTCAGATGCTCTGTAAGCATAAAAATATAGCAGAAACATTCATAAATTAGCATATACATTTAATGAATTGTAATAATAAAACAAAATACTTCAAAACATGAACTTTAGTATAATATGGAAAATATAGAATCAAATAATTCCATTTACTTATTCACATGGATATTTTACTTATTGAATAATCAAGTTCATTATCAATAGCCACATTCATAATGACAGAATGCATAATTCCAGACTTCATAAACACATAGTGAAGGCCTTACGCCAAGACTACAAATATGATTTTGTCAAGTCCTTGTTCCAAGACACTATTATGTCTCATTATACCTACCGATGCATCAAGGAGCAATATCAGGCTCCACCTATCACTTACTAAGTCTAATGCATTCCTCATATGAAAATGTTTAAACATAATGTAAAAATTCGTATTAAAACTAGCATACAAAATGTAAATACATTATCCATAAACCATGATTTTTATAAAAATAAAACATACACTATCAAACATATCACAAAACATTCAATAAAATATATAAGGTTTGTATTATAATAAATCAACTTCAAAAACAATCCATCAAAGGATGTTGACATTGTTGAAATCAAAACCTTTTTTAGAGAAATATCTCTTTCTATTTTGAAATCATTTATAAGTCATATAATTATAAAAGAAAATATTTATTTTGAAAATATTATTATAAAATTTTAAGGTAATCTTTGAATATGTCATAATGGCAGAAAATAGCTGCACCCTCCGTATAAGTTAAAAAAACATTCGTACCTTAATTTTGTCGAAAGGATCATAAATTACCTTGTTTGGAAAATGGAGGAAAGATTCCATTCGAAATAATATAAGGTCAAATGAGGTTATAAATGAATTTAACCCATTTTCTATTAAATATTAATTTTTTTTGAAATACATTTTTATGAAACATGGTTGTGGATGATAAAGAGGTCCTAGTAGATACTACGGTATAAAACAACCCCGGATAATAAAGAGATTGTGAAATTAACCTTTACCTTATAATTTTACTTAGTATATGGTAGATTAACATAATATATAATTGTTAAAAAATTGTTACTAAATTATAAAGTAACTATATACATAAATATGATATCATATATGATCATATAATATTGCTTTGTTTATAATATTTTAGTAGTATCATCGTTTCAGGTGTTAACTGATTCGTTTTCCTTTATTTGAATGGTTACGTAAGATATATTTGTTATGGATAGGATGTATTTTATTCATATATAGAATTATATTATGTTCATAAACCTTATTTTTTATCATAAAATGAAAATTATTCTTGAAAGATTATGATGCGAAATGAATCTCATTACATTCATGGAGACGGTAATCCATTCGTACGCATGAGCTACAATATCATTCTTTTGATATTAAAATAATAAATAATTGGATGTTATATCATATATAGAGAATCATTATCATGTTATATTTATTTTTTACATCATTTATACTCATTATTATACCCATACAAATGATTCAGTGTTTGAATAACAAACTACACCAAGACGTGGAGACAGTAGTTTTACGTACACACGTACGATGACTTTTTCATTTACAGGATGGATAGAATAATGAATACGGTTGTACCATTTTTATAAAAACATCACAGTACAGGGAAGATAGATGATTTATTATTTTACAAGGGAAACAACAATGAAAGTATAAGTGGAAGAAGAAAAGAACTTCATAGAGGTGATGAAATATTTACCTCTTCTTCGGGTTCTTCCTTTTGATTTGATCAAAATGACACCATAGGTTGGAATTATGACTAAAGTACGGACTCAATTATGAAGGTTGGATAGTTGAGAGGATATTTGGGTTGGGTTTGGCTGATAAAAAATGCTTTGAAGGTGTGAATTTGATAGAATGGAAAGTTCCCTTTTATAAGAGGGGTGATGGGCACTATAAGGAAAGATTGAAATAATAATTTATAATAAAATTATTTTCTGTTTTTAATGGATCCAAAATGAATTATGTAAAGTATATGGTGGGGATGGGTTGAAATCCACTCAACCTATATGTTTTAGACAGGGTTGGGTCACTATATTAACCTAATCTTTTAGATTTAACTCTTAGTTAAATAGTTTGACATTTACCATGTCTCTTTGTATTTTTATATTATATGTTAAATAAAATTACTATAAACTTCCAACCGAAACTCAAGTAGTTAATTAATGACATATATAATATTATTTATTACCTTTTTCCAAACCTTATATTTTTAGGAATAGAGCATCAATTGATAATATAATATTTGTTTTAAAAACTCTTTTTTTTCTATTTTGACACTATTTGGTATGTTGTTTTTGTTAAATTCACAACAGTATTATTAATTAAAAGAAAATATTTTAATAATACTTAACATGAAAATTAGTATAATTCATTAAAATTCTCAAATATTATTTATTTGGATATTTATAATATCGATTATTTTAATCATTCATTAATAATGTAATTACTCTATCATAATTGTGTCATTAATAAATTTAATTATTTACTGTCCAAAAATTACAAATAAAATACCATAATGTCTGAAATATTATTAGATTTCTCATTAATATTTATAGGTGAATTTATCTTTTGTATAACCCTGTATTAAAAATATTTTAGTTATTAAACGTTGATTTTAACTCTTTTAACTCTTTTTTAAATAAAATAATAATAAATGTCCTAATCTAATCCAACTAGACCAAAAGAATCATATTTTATTCCTAGGGTTATTTTTGGTCGAATTAAACTTATCTAATAGAATTAGGACATGTGTTAGGTTAATTATGATATCATTTTTACCCTTAATTACCCTATTTACATTCAACCGTGGTAAATAAAAGTAAAAAGTTATTATTCACCAAAAATTATTTTCATCTTATTGAACAAAATTTTACTTACTGATATTAAATATGTCTCTATGATTTTTTAAATTCAACTCATAGACGTGGTAAAATTATGTTTTATAAAAAAATTCAAATGCTTCTAGGAGGTGGGTAAAAGATTTTAAAAAGTTCGATAAAATTTTATGTATCCAAAATTATTATAAAATCAATACAATGAATTACGTTGAACATATATAGTTATTATGTATATGTTTTGAACTAAAAAAATTAAAATAAAATGACTAATTATTTAAATAAAAAGTCTATTTTAAATAATAATGCATGGTTTTTCACTATTCATCAAAAATTGAATATTTTTAGAAAAATACAAAAAATTCACTCTAAGTTAATTTCAATATTCCGAATCCAAAAATTAAGTCCATTTTTAAAGATAAAATTTATAAAATTTCAAAAAGTTGGTATTACTATTCATAACGGCTAGTTCAAATGGTCACGGTGTGTTAGAATCTCAATGTTGCATACAATTCAAGATATTGCATTCTTCAAAGGCAAACATAACATGGAATCTTGGGGTGTTTAAATATCTATCTTATAAGTACTAACATTTTCGATTTAATAGCTGATGTATAGAGGTAGTGTGATGTTATTCCTCCAAATTATTCCTAGCCAAATATCCTCAAGTACATAGAGCCTCATCCCACAATCAATAGTCAAAGAAATATCAATTTATGTGTCCCTTCAATCCCCATGGATTTCTACAAGAAGATACTCTCATCCCACAATCAATAGTCAAAGAAATATCAATTTATGTGTCCCTTCAATCCCCATGGATTTCTACAAGAAGATACTCTAAAACACATCTGATGATATGTCTAAGAGAGGCCTCTAACCACAAAATTGTTCAATAAAACATCATCATATAAGTCCTACTAAAGAAGGGTGTGCCACGATAGCCCTCTAATGCATTGGGTACGTATTGGTATCATGATACATCAAGTGAAATGAGGGCTAAATCATGCTAATTCAAGGGCAATAATGGTTTACAGATGCTCCATGAGCAATGAGCCTTGAATCATGCTAATATCATGTTTAAGTTTGTTGTAACATTTACATTTTATGATAATCATGCTACATCATGCCTTTATGTTCATGTTTCTCATCTACTCCATTGATACGTCTATCACCTAACGTTTACAATATTCTTTATTTTATTCCTTTTTTACTCCATTATTGGGATTTATAGTAGACCCTTTTCTTTTGCATGTCCTCAAGTTATCTCATGGAATGCTATGTATGAAGGAGTGTTGTGTTAATGTAAAATATGTTTTCAATAATCATGTTGGGTTTTATGATCTAATTTGTTATGTATAATTAATAATTTCCCAAGACACTAGAAACCTCAATCCTCAGAGTTATCTTAAGTGAAATTTTATGAAATAAAACATGTTTACGTGTGTAATAAAGAGAAAGGATGTTATAGTTAGTGTCAAATGATAGGTTTAGTTATTTTTGTTATTCGGATTAAAAAAACCTAGTGAAATCCTTAGGGATATGACTATGTATAATAGAAACTTACCTAAATTTTAGTGACTATTGATTATGTTTTTTATCATGAAAATACATCATTGACTAGATACAATCATGTAGAGGTTTTTCTAGCACCGATGTATCTAGGTGTAACACCTGAAAACACTTCTTTGAGATATACTCGAACAAGAACTAGTGTACATCAACGGGTCATGTTTCACTCTTAGTAACAATAATCCCAAGGGATATGCTTTGGTAAATTCATATGGGTATTATTAATCATTATTATGGTAGTTCAAAAAAATTCCCTAAATAATATATATTGGGATGTTGTTAATGGATAATGTAGATAAGTTATGTAAATAAATGCAATTTATATGTTATTTATTTTTTTACAATGGATTCCTTATATTGTGTTACACCTAACATTATATTTATTCTATCCAATGGACGATATTAGAGAGACTTGGGCTAAAAAATGATGTAATGATCAATGTAATGACTTTTCTAATGAGATTCCCAATCTGATTGGAGTTATAATCACAAAACTTTTCACGATACCCTCATAGTTAACTAATGTTTTTCATAGAATCATGGGTCATGAGGAACGATAAACCCCCCCCCCCCCATGAATGAACAAGATGCAAATGAGAGCTTAATGAGTTAAAGTCCTCCTACATTTAATGGAGAATTTGATCCCACAATTTCTGACCAATGGATCAGCTCAATTGAGAAGCCCTTCTCTATCCTTCAATGTTTGTAACAAGACAAGGTAATTCTATCTGATTATCATTTGCAGGGTGACACTGAACAATGCTGGACATTGATAAAATATATGATTCCTAAGGAGGTGTTCAATGCATTGGAATAGAGGGTTTCTGGGTAACAAATTTCAATAAATATTTTCCTCACACCGTTTGACTTATGATCCAAAATAACTTCATTTCCCTAATGAAAATAGATGATGAATCAACCAAATCATATGATGTAGAGTCCAAAATTCTTTCAAGATATGCCTCCGGCTTTGTTGTTACCCCCAAATGCGAGATTGACTGCCTGTTTAGTGGGATAGAACCTAACCTATAGAATGACCTGGTTATCTATGCCTTTGATAGATTTTAAGAAATTAGCTAATATTCCCTCAAATTCCAAATGGAGATCTGTGAATCTCAGGGTTATCATGGGGATAGGAAGCCTAAGGTGGAAATTATTTCTGGTGGTCCGATGGATAAATCCAATGGTGCTAAGAAATTCTAGCACCTCACTTTCCAAAGGTGCGGAAAGAATCACCCCTGAAAATTATGGAATGGTATGAGGAAATGCATTAAGTGTGGTAAAGAAAAGAACCTTATTATTAACTACCACCATTAAAAACATATTGTTGTGAAAGAGGAGAGGAACGCTCCATTAAACCATCAAAACATTGTTTATTTCTTCAACTACAAAGAACCATGGCTCTTTAAGAACTAGTACCCTAATCCATAGTTTTTCGGAGGCAACCAACAAACACCAAGGCATCAATGGAGATTTTTTCGATCACTATAACCGAAGTGAACCTCGAAAATGAAGTGGTGATAGCTATGTTAGTAATTCATTTAAGAATCAAGAAAGTAATTTTGGATTATGGCTCTATACATTCTATTATAACCCGAATTTTTAGTACAAAATACCAACACCACCACAAATAATTGAAGTAGAAATGTCAGTGAGAATGAAAAATGGATAAATCATTGCATCCTTTTACTATAAATCCTCCCGTACCACATTTTTTGGTTCAAAATTCTAGGAGAAACTCGTCATAATTCCTCTGGTGTAATTTCATGAAATTCTTTGCATGAATTGGCCTTCCCCATATAGAGAAAACATATATTTCTGTGAGAGGAAAATCACTCTCCATATCGACAAATAACCCCCAATATGGTGCAACTTCAAGGAGAATGATGTATCTTCTATTGGAAAATCATCTCAAGTGTGGATATTAACTCCCTATTAGCACTGGTATCTTGCTCAAATGACTGTTTCTATAGAAGAAACCATAATTGGAGGCATGCCAATTGTGAGGGAATCCACTGAAGTGTTTCCCGAGTAATTTTCTGGTCTTTCTCAAAGAAGACACGTTAAATTATAATTTGATCATATACCTAGAACGATGAATATATCAAAGACACCAAATAGAATGATTGTTGTGGAGCTTGAGGAGTTGAAGAAACAACTATAGGATAATCTAGATAAAGCGTTTATATGAACATGTGCTTCACCATAGGGTGCACCAGTCCTCTTTGTCTATAAAAAGGATCGGTCAATTCCTCTTTAAATTGATTATAGTGAGATCAAAAACCTTGATAAAGAAAAAGTATCATATTCCCTAAATTGATAAATTGTTAAATTAGCTACGTGGAGACCAATACTTCTCAATGTTTGATTTGAGATCGTGATATTACCTTCTAAATTTGAAAAGGTAGTATATACCCACGATTACTTTTCATATAAGTTATATGCCCTATGAATTCATTGTATTTCATTTTGGTCACACTAATTCACCAGCAATCTTCATGGATATGATGAATATAGTCTTTAGTGATTACCTCAACAATTTTTTGGATGTCTTTATAGATGATATTCTTATATACACCAAAACATGGATTTGAATTAAGATCATCTAAGAACTATACTAGAGACCTGGAAAAAGGAGAAGATATATGCAAAGTACAACAAGTGTGAGTTATAGTTTAAGGAGGTCACATTCTTGTGTCATATCATCATATGAAATAGGATATCTATGGATCCCTCTAAGATAGATGCAATAAAGGGATGGCTGAGGCCTCAATCGGTGACATATATCCATAGCTCCCTAGGAATAGCTGGATATTATCACTCATTTGTTATCTATTTATCACGATCGTCATACCCAATTACCAAGAAACCTCAAAAGGTAGTAATGATTTCATGGAGTGATGAATGTGAAGATAGCTTCATGGAATTGAAAAAAAGACCTATCATTGTTCCCATACTCACACTATGCACAAATGGATACATTTCTACGGTATTTAGTGATTTTTAGAAGAAGGGAATGGGTTGTGTGTTGATGGAAAATTAAAATTTCATTACTTATGCTTCAATGAAATTTAATTTTCACCACTATAACATTCCAACCCATGAACTGGATTTGGCTGCATTAATCTTTTATTTGAAAATATAGTGACATTAACTCTTTTTGGAGAAGTATGATATATACAAGGATCAAAAAATCCTTGAGTATATATTCACATAGAAATAATCAAAAATGGGAAAATGAATATGGTTAGAGATTATCTATGTCATTGACTGCTCAATCCCTTACCACCCTATGAATTTGAAAAATGTGGCAGATGATCTATGTAGAAATGACCTAGGGATTATATCATTTACAAGAATAAAAAAGTATCCAATATTCTATTATTTAATTAATATGGACATTAGAATCATAAAGAATGGAACATCATCAATCCATTCTTAAATTATTTTTCAACAATAACATTTGTAATGCATAAATGATGCCCAAAAAGATGATGTGGGAATTTAGAAGAAAGTGGAAACTATTTGAAATGGAAAATCCTTAGAGATAAACATTAATGAAGAAGGAAATGGGAGATTTGGGTCACAACCTTTCATTCCCTAAAATACGGAGTTAAATAAAGAACTTTTGGATGATGTAAATAGTTCAAATTTCTCTATTCACCTAGAAAACAAACTAATGAATGAAGATCTCTAAGAACATTATTTGGGGGATAACATGAATAAGGAGATCAATGAGTATACATAATAGTGACTGTTATGTCAGTAGGTGAAGGATGAGAGGCAGAAGTATAAGGGGATGATGTAACTATTACCAAAATCGACATAGAAATAGGAGAACATCACCATGTACATTATCACCGGACTTCCAAAGACATCCAATGGAAACAATGCTATCTTGGTTGTGGTGGATCATCTCACAATGACATCACACTTCATTGTATGTTCAGAGGATTTATCATTGGATCAACTAGCACACACATATATATAAAAAAGAAGAGGAAAGGTTGAATGGAGTACCACTATTTATTTTATCTGATCAAGATACAAGATTCACCTCTATGATCAAGAATAGTCATCAACATGCTCTGAATACTAAGATGAACATTAATATGACTTATTATCCTCAAACTGATGGACAATTTTATTAAACTATCCAAACACTTGAAGACATGTTGAGAGAATTCTTAATGGACTTCGAAGGAGGATGGAAACAAAATTTTCCTCTGGCTGAGTTCTCTTATAATAAAAGCTTCCACTCAAGCATCCAAATAGATCCACATGATCCCCAATATGGGATGAGGTGCAGAATAACCGAATGCTGGGATGATGTTTGGGAGAGAAATTTCATAGGTCAAAAAATGTTTGAGGAAATGGTGGAGAATGTTAAGACAATCTAGAAGCACATTAAATCTTCCAAGAATCAATAAAAGAGCTATGCTAATTTTCATTGAGGAGACCTTGAGTTTGATGTTGATGACATGTTATTCCTTCGAATATCGATGTGGAATAGAGTTATGAGATTTGGGAAGAAGGGAAAGCTTAGTACCAGGAACATAAACCCTTTTTATATCCTTGATTTCATTGGAGAAGTTTACTATCATGTAAAAGTCCCACTGAACTTATCACAAGTACATGATGTATTATATGTATCACTCAAGAGGAGGTATATACCGGAACAATCACATTCACTCAATCAAGAGATGGTACCATTAGAGAATTACCACTCCTATGATGAGAATCCGGTTATGTTACTGGATCGTAATGAAAAAGTTCTATGAAGTAAGACAATTCCCCTTTTCAAGGTGTTGTGGAAAAGCCACAAGTTTGAAGATGTAACATGAGAATCAGATGAAGTGATGAAGAATAGTTTCCCTCTTTTTTTTTAGTGTTGGAAAAGTAAAATTTGAGGGTAAAATTTATTAACAGGGTATGATTGTATTGACCCATACATATACTAATGTAAATTTTTCTTTATCTGATTAAATGTATTATTATGAAACATGGTATATAAAAAATATTAACTTTTTTGTTTATTTTTGGATTTTAAAATACCATTATCAATTGTTACTGTTTTTTATATATACATTGAATAGTGAACACATGTTTATTATTAATATCGGGCTTTAACAAATCCAATTTACTTAGAAAAAGGACATGATGGCCTCATCCATTAGAATTGATCCATGCGAAGCCCTTTTTTCAGAGCTCAGAAAGGTGGTTTTGTCACTGGGCTTCTCCCTTGACCAAGCCCTGGTCAAGTTTCTACACATTAAGCATGAATGGAACTGACTATAGGGGAACTCGATGTTAATAAAGATTACCACCTGGGAGATGTTATTCGAGCCACCCTAAGAGTCTATCACTATTGGACACCTTACTATTAGGCCCTATGCGGGTGTTATAAGGGATTATGTAAGAAGACCCTAGCACTATAATTATGAGCATTATTTTTTTATTGAATAAAAATATACATTCACATTATTATTGTTACATTTTCAATTTTATTTAAATCACAAATAGTATTTTAAATTAATATTTATTATGGAGATCTATTTTGATAAATTAAGTGGGTTTTTAAAATTAAATAGTACTTTAATTAAATCATATTACAAAATTCTGTTTTTAAATATAAATGATCATATAATTTTTATAAATACAATTGTATTTTTTATTGGGGTCTGAATTTTTTTTGGTCAAAACCCATGAATTTTCGATAAATGTCATTTTTATTTTAAACGTAAACATTGAAATGTGTTGAAATTTATTTATATTAAATGAATATTAATTTATAAATCATTAATTTAAAATTATCCAATTTTGAATTTTTCTTAATTTTTTGGGACAATCGAATTTTTCGTTCAAAATTAAATATTGTTTAAATATATAATGTGTTTTATGACATCATAATGACTTAATAGTGGTGTAATGAAATTCTATAAAAAGGTTGTTCAGAAAATATATGTTTTATCTTTAAAATAATGTGATTTTACAATTTTTTTCATTAAATTTTTGGTTCCATAGAGGACCTTCTAAGACATATAAAATATTTTAACTAATAAAATTGTTTCCTTGAGAGTGTGACTAATATCCATAAACTAAAGGCTATTATTTTATTATTTTATCCATTTTCATTATAATATAAGTATTTCCAGAACCACTTTAGGAAAATAAGGGCAAAAACCATGGCAAGGTTTGGGGTTTGGATTAGTTTAATTTGTGATGTAAATAACCTATATCATAATGATTTCATTCTCCTTTACTATTTAATCCCACTCAATATACCATTACTATTAATTAAAACCATTTTGAGAATGAGCAAAACATTCCCTCATCTCTCTAGATTCCTTCCTAGGCTCCCTAAGATCCCAAGAAGCCCCTATCAAGCCTATCATACTCCCTTGGGATCACACTTCCACGTAAGGTCTTCCATTCTCATTTTTTTACAAATTTATTTTTGTGGTTGTTCCCATTTATCTGAAATTAGAGATGTTGGGGTATGATTTAGAACCTCCCATATACTTCCCTCCTTATTTTTTAATGATTAGATTCCATTTTCTCTCTCATTAATGCGTCCCATGTAGACATGTTACCATGCCTAAATTTTGTAAGGGATTTCTCTCCCCACATTTACATTCTAGACATTATTTTATATAATGAAACTAATTTCAAATGACGCTAGACCCCCTAATCCACAATGTTGTATTAAGTGCATGTTTATGTAATAAATCAGGTTTAAGTGTGTAATATAGAGCATGGTTTTTATATGTTTGAAGTTCAATATTTATGCCAAGGACTCGAATGATGGTTTGGTGGCCAATGTATCCATAAACCAATACATTGAATTCCTATTTTTATACATCATACAAGAAAAAAATGGTTACCAAAAAAACAACATTACATACATCATATTGGATGGGTTTTGTTTTCCATGTCCTTCTTGATCCAGCTCTCTAAATATATTCAATTGGCATTGGTACATCTTGTTTTACTTCAAGATGCCTCCTCATAGAAATCCAGCTGGGATTCCACATCATGATTAGAATGACGATCCAATGGGTGATGAGACATAGGTACATAGATTTGTTCTAGATGTAGAATCTTTAGGTGGTGCACCATCTATACCATCGCCTCTAGACTAGCACATAATACCTATATAATCAACCGATGAGGAGTGCGGGCTTAGCATGCTTCATGATTTTTTTGTTTTATAGACCCCTTAGGTTCTATGGTGAGGCCAACCCATATGTGGCAGAGGAATTTCTTAAGGTGGTGACCTGAGTTTTCAATCTAGTCAGGACACTAGCAGATCAGATGGTGGTCCTAGCAGTGAGCCTTCTATGGCGATCAGCAGCGCGATGGGGGGGGGGTATTGGCTACCTGATCATGAGATGAGTAGACACATATGTGGGTAGAGTTTGAAAGCCTTTTTAGAGTGGAGTTCTCACCTAATAATCTATGTTATATGATGATCTAGAGGATTATACCACTCCTTTTGGATGACATGTTTATATCTGATTCATCATCAAGACATACCAACCATTCTAGATACTTGATGTATATGATACATGAGTAGAGATTAGGGTATTGGACTTTAAATAGAGGTCTATCTAGGGTTATCCAATCTAGAATTATCCCTTTGTTAATTCCTATTTATATTGGGTTTCTTGAGCAAGATCTGGTGGTTAAAAGCTTATTGTCCATGCAGATATAGCCAGTGATTGTCTGTAGTGAATGTGAAAGAGTAGATAGTTTGGAAGTAGGGATCTGATGTAAATATCATGGTATAGGATGGCTGAAAATTTTAAAGAGGAGTTCCTAGGATAGTGGATCTATAGCTCAAGGCTCACAAGTTTGGTCTGGTTATCCTAGATAGAGATAATGATATTCATATGACAAAAGGGAAAATCTCATTTGAGATTGTCCAACAAATTTTACTACTGATTTAGAGATGGTGGATGGTCCATCAAGGAAGTAATAATAATAAGAGAATACAGATTAGATGGGAAGAATATGTGGTAGAGGATCTGGGGGAGATACTCTTTTAATGGACACATGTGCTTGTAATTATTTTTTTTTCAGATCCTTATTTGATACTCAGAGATTTTGGATGAACAGTTGACTCGATACTTAGACTTGGAAACTCCTACAAGAAGATACCCAATAATCTCACCTTGGATCCAAATGTTTGGACCATATATTATAGGTGAGAGTTTTGGTTGTGGTCTCTTGGTAGAGGTGTTTAGGTCGTATGACTTCAATATTTTTATGGACTTTTTATCCATAATTCATGATTAGATTGAAGATATTAGGTGTAGAGTGCAGTGTGTTCATAGTGATGGGAGTAGTTTTTACATTGTTGGTAAAATATAAATACAGGCAGCATAGGATGTACTCAACTATAAGAGGGTGCATCCAATCACTAATCTATTTTCTATCCTGACCATTGGTGAAGTGGATCATTTGATTCCACAGTTTATTATTGTGGTGGTTGAGTGTGAGAAAGTCATTCCTGTGGAAGTTCTAGGATTTATTCCCCATAGGTAGGTTGATATATTCATATATTTATACCCCAAGATAGAACCAATATCGACACCTAAAAATTGGATGGCTCCCATTGATATTCATGAGATTAGGGTGCAGTTGGAGGAATTGTATAAGAGAGACTTTTTCAAACCCAATGTTTCATATAGGGAAGCCCTAATTTTGATTCCCAAGAAGTAAAATGTGCGATTAAGGATATTTGTGGAATTTTTTTTCCTTAACAAGGTGACCATTATGAATAATTATCAACTATCAAGGATCTATGTCCACTTCAATCAGTTGAAATGGGATTGGTGTTTCTCCACGATTGACCGTAGTGGAAATTGTCACCAGCTACATGTGAGAGATGAGGGTATACCGAATATGGAATAAATGTGTTGTTTTGGTCACTATAAGTTCTTTGTGATTCTATTTCGCATAAATAGAACTCTATTAGTGTTCATGGGACTAAAAAACTGAATCTTATAGCCATACCTAAACCGTTTCGTGGTGGTCTTCATTGATGACATACTAGTGTACTTTGCGTCCAAATTGGAGCACGCAATACCATTGAGGATGGTCCTCAAACCACTATGAGAGCACAATATTTATAAGAATATCTTGAAGTGCCTATTCTATATTTTATTAGTCAATTTTTTGGGACATGTCATTTTATGGTCTAGATTTTTTTTGTGGATCCAGTAAAGATTGAGGCGATTCATGCATAGGAGACACCCAAGAGTGTTACCAAGGTGCAATGATTCATTAGTTTGGATAGGTTATATGGGAGGATTGTATATGAATTTTACATATTGGATACATCCTTGACATTATTGATGTAATAGGGATAGAATTTTTTTTTTTGAAAAAGATGTTCCAAGATAGTTTTTTATACTTTTGGTCAAGATTGTTGAGCGCTCTCATTTAGATATTTCCATAAGAAGGTAATGAGTACATAGTGTTCTATGATTCATTAGGAACCATGTTTAGTTGAGTCCTATTTCATGGTAATGTAGTGATTTTCTATAGTGCATAACCTTTGATACCACATCAGAAGAACTATGTAACCAATTATCATTAGTTATGAGTGGTATTCTTCACTTTGATGATATGGTGAAACTACCTGATGGGATAGAGATTTATCATCTACTATGACCATAAGAGTCTCATGTATATCTTATCTCAGAAGTATATGAACAGGATATAGAGGTGATGGCTGGATTTGTTCCAGGACTTTGATGTTGAGATTGTCTATACTCCAAATAAGGGGAATGTGGTAGCAGATGATGTATGCATGAGATCCAGTTCAATGTTTTAGAACAAGGCATCAGAGTAGTTGGCCTCGTTACAGATATCCTTTTTGTATTGGGATGGAGAAACATACCTTTAGTAAATTTTTTTACCTATACACTCTTACAGTGAGTTAAGGAGTCCAACTTGGGGATACTGGAAGAGATAATTTACAAGCTCAGGTGTCCATAGGGAAATTCCCCTTATATTTATTTAAATGATAGTGAAAGAACTATTCTTTTTAGAGGGAACACAGTAGAACTAGTGGCATTCTAAGAGGAGGTTTTTATGAAGTTCTTTAAATCCCCCTTTCATGGTAAATCCATGTGTGGTGAAGATGTACTGGGACCTCCTTTGTCACCTTTTGGGTCCAGGGATGAAGAAGGTAGTATCATAGTTTGTTTCTCGATGCCTCATTTTTCAGCAGGTGAAGGATGAAAACCATGTTCTACTGGGTTTACCCAAACCCTTTATGGGTCTAAATGGATGTTTGGTAGTATATATATAGACTTATTGATGGGTTTACCATGTATGGCTGGGAGACATGATTCAATTTGGGTAATCATTGAATGACTCACCAAATTCGTCCACTTCCTAGCTATTTGAGAGAAGCGTTTAGTAGAGAGATTGCGAAGCCTCTATATGGAAGAGATAGTTAGACTCTATGTTGTTACATATATCATTTTTTAGATTTTGATTCTCAAATTACATATTGGTAGTTGAAGGGATTGAAGGAGGTGTTTTGTACTCATCTATGATTCAACATAGAATTTCACCCACAGATGGACAGCTAGACTTAGCTGACCATTCAGGTTATGGATGACATGTCGATGAATTTCATTATAGACTTTGGTTGGAGTTGGGAGGTTCACTTTTGTGTGATAGATTCTTTTGTGGCCCCTTTTGTGGTGGTAATGGAATCTCTAATAATGAACATTGGAGCAGGAGGCTCGTATTCATGCTTAGTAGCCCATATTTTAGATTTTTGGGGACGTAAGTCCATAATGTGGGGAGACTATAATGTCTTGAAATTTCCATGTATTGTTTTTATAAATTACATGGGAAAATTTAGAGAACAAAAAAATAGAATTAATGTGATGCCAAGTCCTGGTTTGCGGAAAATATGTTTTTGAAAAATATTAAAATCTTAAATCCACAAATGCGCAATTTTCTTAAAAATGGAATAACATTTAATATTATTCCTTAATTAGGATTAATACAACATAGTTCATCTCTGAATGGTAGCTTTAACCAAGGAATAACATAACTTTGGCCAGAATATTTCTTGTGTAGAAAGATTCACTAAGGTTGTAATCATTAATAAAATAACTAAATAAAATTATTTTATTTTTAAATATAAAGAATAAAATAATGGTAAATAAAATCGAAAACAAGATAACACTATTGTTTTCTTAATGTGGTGTTTTCCCTAGGTGTTACATAACATTTATCATCATGGGTCTTTCGTATAAAAACATCAAAGGGACCTAATAATCATAAAATAAATTAAATAAAAATTATTTTATTTACACAACAACCATTTCCTTTAAAAATATCATTATTCAGAAATCACAGGGTCAGATGCATAACCCTAGGAATACTAGAGAATGTCTTGGGAGATATTAGTGGATTTTATCATGCTGAATGATGTCAGATTGTAGATCGATGATCAACACATCACCAATTCAAAGGGACTTCCCCAATGATAATGACATTACGAGAATCCTTCATCAACAACTGATCTGAATCATTGTAGGGTGTGTTTTTAAGTTATTCTTCACTATTTTAATATTCTATAATGAATTTTGGGGAATCAAAAAATAGATTGTTCTACGAATCGTTCATTGTTACATCATTGGAAATTATTTACCTGGTTTATTAATGGGATTTTTTTAAAATTCTTCTTTCTTTATCCTTATAATAGAAAATGACTGAGTTAGACATGAATAAAGACCATGGATTGTTCCTAAATTTGTTCTTCATGTTTTTATATCCCCCATTCTTCTTTTTCTTCATGGTTTGATCCCCATGGTTCGACTTACCGGGTTGCTGTGAAGATGAGCAGACTCTTGAATTAGGAAAAAATAGAGTACAGAGGCCAAATCTATGAATATCAATATCTGAGGATGCATGATCTATGATCGATTTATTTTTTTGGCATTGAAGGTGGCTTGGTGGTCTATAGAAGTGACCAATGGTGTGTCTGTCCCATGAGGTGGCACGTGATGGTGCGGCAACTAGTGTCAGCAGCTGCGAAAGGAGATAATGGAGACTGATGGGCTCCATGATGTAGATTGTGTCTTCTTGTGGAGGTGGTAGCCCCGTAAAGCGATTGGTCCAAAAGATGTGGTGGTGGAGGCGATCGCGTGGGATGTGTGTGGTGGACAAATTGGGTTTTGAAGAGGATGCTCTCATGTGAGCAGGCTAGGAATAATGTGTGGAGTTAGTCTAGGGAGGTGGTTCAAGACAAGGTGGTGTGGTCATAACCCAGGTGGTCCTAGCTAAGTGGGAATGAACTAAATTAGGTCGGAACAAGGTGACAATTGATATAGTTGCAGAACAACTGTGGTAGATGGGGTTGTGGTCAACTGTGACAGTTCAAAGAGTGGAAGGTCTGAGCAGTAAACCGCAGTGGTCAACTGCTAGGGTCGGTTTATTGATTGTTAGTTGGTCCATGGGCCTAGTAACCCCCATTCTTTGAATCTTCAAACCCCTATAACATTCAGCACAACCATCTATTTGAAGAGTTGTCTATGTAGTTGGGAATCTTATTATGAGACGGTCATTTCCAAATATTCTAAGTTGATATTTGTTGGAGATTTCATATTTCATAATGGCTTGAAGAGTGATTTATCGTGGAATGGGTGCACTTTGAGAAAAACCTTCAATGGGTGTCTGTGACCTATAGATTGTGTGTCTTATAAAAATTGTGTGTTTTATGGAGACTATATATATTATGGAGCTTTTGTTTCTTATTTAGACTATGTTTCATATGGAGACTATGTGTCTTATAAAGAATATGTGTTTTGTAGAGACTTTATTTCTTATTGGAGTAAGTATATCTGGATAATTTTTGTTATATGTTTTTGTGTCATATACCTATGTGGAGAATACTAGTATATCCCTGGTGGTATTTCCTTTGTAGTATTTCATTCATATAATTAAATTTTTATTATATCCTTAGGTGTATTTGATTCATGTTATTCCATAATGGTATTTCATTCATCATATATAAATCATAGTAATTCCCTACTAGTATTTCTTTCATCGTGTTTCCTTTGTGGTATTTAATTGGTGGTATTTATTTGTAGTTATTTCATTCATGGTATTTTTTTAAGGGTATTTATTTTATAGTATTTCATTTTAGGTTTTGGGGTGTCCTACTGGTTATTTTTATACTCACCCCTACACTAGCTTTTCCCACACGTGTTGTGTCATATATAGAAGATCAAACTGTTGATAGAGTACTTGGTGGACTAGGACTGAGTGGAACATAACGAGGTTAGTAAAATGAGGTGTGTAGATATAGTTCAGACCGAAGACCCCGTACCTATTATATTTTAGGTTGGGCTTCTAGCTATAGACTCTTTTTCGTGTTCTTGTATTCTGGACATATTTACATTAATTTACGTTCACTATTGTACTCTAGTTGTGGGATATACTGATCGAATGAATTGTTTAAATAGTTTTTTCATTAAATAGTAGAATTTTTTTCTTGGATATATTTGTGGGTGTATGTGTAATTATGGATAATGCCTCCCATTTGTGGGATATTCCAACTCGATTCTAGTCATTAGCCCCTAGCCTATTAGAGGTTTGATTTTTATAGTCATGGTACATGCCCCTCCACAACTGGTCATGAAAATTTTCCAATAGTCACACTATCATAAAAATCATTCTCAAACTATAAAAAACACCACTATAGTTAAAAATTTCATGAAACATGGTTACTACTAATTATGATCCTATTTTGTTTCCCCCAAAACTCAAAATTCTCAAATTCAAAAATTCCTTTATAACCTCACATTAGATGAACTATACCCAAAATTAAACATAAATGTGACTTAGAGGAAATACAAATTGTAGTTGGATTATCACCAAGGATGACAAGTTTCTTATGAAATTATCTAAATCGTATACTCAATGCTTTCCTAATTATTATTTTATGGGAATTATACCGTGATTTATGATTTTCTTCACGTCACATTATTTTACATATTATGATTTTTTATATTAATTAATTAATCATTTTATTTATAACATGATCAAGTCTCGTAATTGTTTATGATCAATTTGATATGTCCTATACATCTCATTGTTAATGTTTCCCCTACTTTTGTTCAATTTATCTCATTCATCTATTCGGTTTCACCATCTCCCTAGGATATCAAAGCTGTTAATGTGATTGTTATTAGTTTATAAGGGTTATTTGATGTGGTATTTGATTTATTTATATACTATAAATATATATTGAAAATTTAATTTCTTCAAAATTCCAAAATACATAGAAATTTAAATCTTAAGAATTATTTGGCATTATCTATTTGTAAATATTTTTATTTATACCACTAAAACCCTAAATGTGTGGATATGAGTGCTTCAATTATAGTGATTATAAATATTATAACTAAATAGTATATTTTATACTTTGTTATAATTTAAACTAGTTAATGGATGTACTAACATAAGTAATCATGATGAATTAGAGGAAAATTATAATATATTTGTGAAAATGTGACTTATTATATATATATATATATATTAATATCTATATAGAATGTCATTTTCAGTTAAAAACATGTTTTATAACTATAGTGCCATCTTTAACTAGGGATTGAATGTTGATAAACTTTATTGAGAATTATTATTTAAATAATAATAACTATATTTATTTCATCTTTAGAAAATGTCACTTTTTATCAAAAATCTCCCTTTTATTTATTAAATAATTATATCGAGATTAAATATTAAATTGTTTCTCTATATTTTGTTCTCTTTTGATAATGATAATTTATATAGCCTAAATGAGTTGAATCATCTTAATTATTTAGGGGACGATTTTTTCATATGCTAAATTAATTTTTTGTCTATCTTATCTTTTTATTTTTAGATTTATTATTCTAACAATAAAATTATGGTGTTTTGAAGCTCACTAAGGGGTTGTAGTTTCTGAAGTGAAGGACTTTAGTTAGCTCTTTTGAATGGTTCATCTTCGACTCTAGGGATATGCAAGATATGGAAAAAGTGGGCTTGCTTGAAAACCACAATATAATTATCCGATTCGCATTATATGAAGATCTCATCAGTGCCTGGTCCAGATCCCCCCTAATGCTGTAATGGTCTTTAGTATTTTCTATTCTGATGGACGTTCAAATTCCACATGAAATGTGACATGCCTTCTAATGCAATTTGTGTTAGTTTCCCTAAGTTTTTGTTACTATTCCAAAATCCCTCAGTTATCAGAATGATCGGTAATCTTATCAGTATGTATTTATGTTTGGATAGCCACATGAAGTTAGTTATCCTCCCTTTTAATCTGTGTGTTTGTGTAGAGGTCAATCTATCTAGAGTTCCCTTCTATTTTTTGGGATCATGATTGGAGAGGATTATAGATACAAGAAACATGTGTTTCATGATAATTTCATGGACTATTGCTCTTCATATTGACGGATGGGACATTCCTTAGATGTCTATCTTCGGGAGGGTCCATAGAAGGTGGGTAGTGAATTAGGAAACCAGTTTGAGTTTGGTTATCTAGAGGTCCTAGATCTGCCAAGGATGGTGGAAACCATTCAAGGAAAGACTACTAAAACTGCTGAGGATGTTGGAACAGTATATATGGAATTAGGAGGAGATGATTTAGGAGGGGAATACAGGTCATTGCGATAGGTTGTGGAGAAACATCCCATCAGTAAGGCTGTGGAATGTACTACCGAGTCTGGCATGGGTTCTGGCGTAGGGAAGAAAGCCATGGTACACCATCTTAAGGTAATTTATGTGTTCAATTGACTATAGTATGATATTGTGAGTCCCTCCTACCTACCGGTGGGTGAAGAATCTTTAATTCGGACCCTAGTAGACATGAGAAATAGGTTTAAAGGGCTTGCTGAGGTAGGGTTGAGAGATTAAATATCCAATCCAGTTGTGGGAAAATAAATCTGCATGAAGAGCTTTGATGGACCCAATATGGAAGGTCTAATCACTGAACATGAAGCTCCAGATTGTACTAAGGGATATGGTGTGGATGAGACCTTTTATGAAAGTAAGATTTTATCTATAGGGGAGTCTAGTCTGAGGAACAACAAGAGTATTAGGAGGATAATGGGTAGGAAGGACTAATCTTTCATTTCACCACCTATGTAGAATTGGTCAGCGAACATGAAAATGGATAAAAAGATGGACAACGAGGTCAGGTATCAATTGAAACCACCTGGTGATACTGAACTATCATTGGAATTGATTTTGAGTTCGGTTGATGAGGTGAAGAAGCAGTTTTTATTCCTCAATGCCTCTAAAGTGGAATCGGCCAAGATTATGGGCCGATATATTGAAGTGAATCTAAATGAGGGACAATATTTTTGGTTTGACAAATAGGAAATGATAATGGTTGGGTAATCAATAAGGGGATGATCAGGCTCGAGGAGTATATTCAGGTCTTTGATAAATTGACTTCTGCTTTTGAAGACCTGATAAGGGGAGATCCACACACTCAGTTAACCTGTTATACAAAAGATGTTTTTTAGGGATAAAGACATGTGTAGAATTAAATTGTTTTTCATTGATTCTTCTTTACCCTTTTTTGGATAATTCATGGTTGCTCAATTTCTATTGATGTGTTTGGAAATAGGGAAGTTGTTTTTCAGTTTTTGTGTCTTGAGGAGAATTTAGGTGCTTAGATTCTTGAATGATACGTGGTTTTGCATTAGATGAGGTTTAGATCATGATTCCATCACTTCTGCATGTCACTTGGAGTGGAGTAATGAGAGGGTATGGCTTGGCCACCAGTTCCATGCACATTAATCTTTACACGAGACTATTTTCCGAGTTCCCTTACTTTGGTGGAGGCCTTTTAATGATGTGATTCTAGGGAGAGGTAAGACTGATATTTTTTGGGGGTTCTTTGGTGCTATTTTTTTGGTTGTTTTGATGGACCTGGGGATTCTCACTTCCGATTTAAAAGTCATTTATTAGAAAAATAAAGAATAATTTTCAGTAAAATTAAAGTTATATTTTAGCTATATAAAAAATGTTATAATAAAAACTAGAAATATTAATTTGCACTTACACATTATTAGTTTTATTTACTTTTAGAAATTGGCTTTTTTATGTTGTAGGGTTTTTTCATATAGGTTTCCTTGTTATATAATTTAAAAATACTCATCAAAATAAATTTTTTGAATCATTTTTTAAACCAAAATATTCATTACAGATATTCCATATTCCAAATTACTTCCTATATAATTAAAGATAAAATCAATCATTGATAAAAGTTTTATATTATTCAATGTTAAATAAAATCTTCTATGTTGGTTTATAAAAATTTATATTAAATAGTTAATATTTTTTCAAAAATAGGTTCTCAATATCAATTTTGTTTTATGAAAAACATAAAATATCATATGTGTTTTCACCTATAATAAATAAAATAAAATATATATTTATGACAACAAATGAAAAATTGTTTCTTTATGGGAAATTTTAAAATTAAAATAATGACATAAAAACATTTATTCAGTGTTGAAATATCATAAATTGATCTAGAATGTTATTGATAGTATCTCTATGGAGGTGTTGGTGGTGAATAAAGTCGTTCAAACATTTTGATCCTAGAATAACCATATCCTTAAGGGAGACCCTGGGATTTATGTTGAATAATAATAGTTATAATTAATACATATAATATTTTAGTTTATTGAATTTTTTAAATAATTTAAGGTGAATCTTTTAGTTTTCGAGAAATATGGACTATAAAAAAGGTTGTGGGATATTCTTATTCATGAAAAGAGTTTGAAGGGGTTGACATGGGATGTATTTTATGTTATATTATTTGAAAATATTTATTCATATTCATAAATAATAGTTTGGTTCTTTGAATTTTTATATTTGAAGTATGGTAACGTGTTTTTTCTTGATCATAAATACAAGAACATGGAATTGATAAATTTTTCATTGACCTTATGTTTTGATTAGTCTTGTAAAGCTCATAATTTTTAATAGATTTTGGAGTTGGATATTCATTTAGAGGTTCTAATTTATTATCATCTCATCTATATAGATGTGGTAAAATAATATGGCTAAATAGGCTTCTGACTAGGAATGATGAACTTTAATGGGTTTGAGTACATCAAGAGGTAGGAAGAAGAGGAATATGGAAAATTAACCTTGAGAAAGTGATTTACCAAGGGGCCAAAAAAATATTATAATTATATTTATTCTAGTGTAATGGAACCATTAAACTCATATAAATTTGGATGGAAATAATTAACCCATGTTTTATATTATAGTGACTAGTAAGAATATCATTATTTTACTAAAATAGTAAATCATTAGAACATTTCTAGAAAATGGATCAAAAGAGTGAGGGTCATGATTTTTTTCTACATAGTAATACCCTTTCTTGGATCGGTTATTGATTAATGCTAGAAATTATGTGAATTTTTGAATGTTTTTTCTTGGGGGTTCTAGATAATTAATAGAATAACTCAGTGGGGAGGTATAGTGTAATGAAGTAAGATAACATTCAAACATTTTCAAGTAATTGGTTTTAATAATTTATTTTACATATATACAGTTCCATTTTTTCATTACATTGGATATTTTATTTTCAAAGTTATGGTTATTATTACTTCTACATCAGACAATGTGTTGTTTAATATTGGTGATTCCCATTCTTTCACTTAAACATGCTTAATTTCTAATTTTTTTTAAATTTAGATTTTTTTCACGATTTTTAGTTTGGATATTATTATTTTAACCATGAATAATATAATGGGAAATAGAAAGGTAGCCATTATAATATTCATATCACATTCTTTTATTATCATTTAATTTGGATATATTTATGATTTTTTAATTTAAATAGATGAAGGGTTTAGATGTGATTATTGGGGTGGATTTGTGAACTTGTCTTCATTATAATATTAAATTCTAAATAATATGGGTTAATTTATTTCTATCCTATGAAGAATATTAATAATTATATCATGTTTTGGATTATCGAAATAGTAGGTTCAACTTAAATTTAGTTCTTTTAGAGACAGTCGAATCTCCGATAGTAGGTACAACTATCAGATTATCGAATGGAAATATTTATACTATTTTATTTATATTAGGGATCAATATAATTTATGTTTCCAAATAATTTTGTAGTATTTCAACCATAAATGGCGTTGTATTTATATCGAATCTATATTGGGTAGTGAGGCTATCACTATTCCTTCTGACTATTGGGCACAAGTATTTGTCAAAAAAATTAAAATATCAATTCTAATCCCTTGAATTTAATTTATTTATTTGGGAAAGTTTGTATACTTCGGGTTCTATATTGAATTTTACCAATAAGGCCAATGTTAGATCATGATTATGTGTTGATTACCAAAAAATGAAATAATTTTTTTTCTTATAAAAAATCATCTTGGAGATTTTTTGAGTTGTATTTGATTATAAATAAGACGGTGAGTACTCCTACAAGGGATAAACATTCATAAGGGATTGATACCATATTAATTGGAGTTTATTCTATAAAGTTATTAATTATGTAACTATATAAATGTGATCAAATCCCAAAACATTGGATCATTCCCCAAAATGATTAATAAACATTTAAATATTATATGGAAAGATGAATGGTTGGATGGTGTAACAGTAATGTATTGTAGTTGAAGGATTTATTTTCCCATAATGATTAGACCACGCCACAATTACCCTATGTAAGAATAAATTAAAATCAATGTACTAATTATTCAATGATATTAAGTAGTAATTTGCGGTTAGAAAATATTAACTATTAAAAATATCTTTTTTACATCATTAATGTGAAAAATTAATGATTATCTATCTGGAGACGGAGTAAAATCACATTGTAAAGGATTATTATTCCCCATGAAAAATAAGAAGTTGATATACAGTGATCTACTCAGAAGATGTACTTTACAACATGAATATTGTCTTACACAATGAATAATACGTAAAATAAGATTTCCCATTAGTTCACTACACAATTCATGTAGGATTCCAAGCCATGTATCATGAATTAAAAGGCCATTCAACTATAATGGTTATATTTACATAGATAAAAGTTTTAGTTAACTAAAATATCTATAATTAAAAGTTATTATCCATTATAGAATTTTTGTGACTCAAATAATAGAGAGGTAATTTAAAATTGAAGATTTATTTTGGAATAATTATTATATTTTAATCATGTAAAATTGGATATCAATTTTTTCGGTACTATAAAAATTATATCAAGAGTTATGAGATAAATTTCAGTATGAAAATTAAATTGGGATCATGGATTAAAAAATATGGATTAAATTTCAAATCATTTTTATATGGGAGAAAAATAAGATATAGATATTCAAGATATTGAAACATTATGTTTTCAAAGAGTTTCGTCACAGGGATAAAGGAGGATCAAATTGAGGCATCATCAATAGTGTGATTAAATTATTATTTCATGATGATCATGATTTATTCACATTGAGATTATGAGTTATTTATGGGGATTAATAATTGTGATTTTTATATATTATGGTCATTAAAAACGTGGAAGGTTAGTGTGGCTGCTATAAATTCTAAAGACACAACTAGAGCACTCAGTTAATTCAGTTCATAAGTACATAATATTTTTGGCTCAACTGATATACCCCATGTAGGGTGATTCAATTAAAAATATTTTATATAAATATTTAAATACATTATCAGATAATATTTTATTTGAGGTAGATATACATTTCTACTAATTATGGATAAGGATTATTTATTTTAATCTACCAAAAAGATCCTAGTGAGATGACTGAGATAAGGTTAATTAAAGATCATAATGTTTTTTATGCTTCTATTTATACATCATTATATTCATATTAAGATGAGTTATAATTATTTTACATGCATATAAAAAACATCAACATAATAAGCATATATATGTAAATGATTGGATTCTAAAAATAGATGTTTAATCCTTGGTTTGATTTATAATTAACCATGATCACAAAAACAACTATAATTGTCTTGTAGGTATATGTGAGTTTGGTTTATCATAAAAACACCCATTTTTAATTTTTCTTGAAAATTAATATATATCTTGTATAAAAGTGAGTCCCATATGTTATAATAATCATAAATGTAGGTAACAACTTATATGTCTTACACAAATAGACATCTATAGAGTTATTGGGTTTGAAAAATTATTCTTGTTCTTATATTATTATATAGTAGAATCAATGTATGTTAATTCATATAAAAAACATTACCCATGAAAATTTCACCTCTTGTATATATATTTACCCCGGATATAGTTCTTCATTTTGTTCTATAATTTTTTACTAATTTTATACCCATTATTTCATTATTTCAATTATTATAACTATGTATAGTGATGTACAATTTCTTATTCTTACACGATCGATATTTTATCATCTCACATCATGTGTCTATAATAATTTGAGTTTAAATTTTGAAATAAATTTTAAAATAAATAACATCCCTAAATATATTAAAGCCTATTTTTCTTATTCAACCATTTTTTTAAACATGGTTCTAGGAAATTGAGGTGACACAATACCTGTTGTAGTGTGAAGATATAGCTAAAAAACTAAAATCTCATTTTCCATTGATAGAAAAATAATATTTATAACCAAATCCTTATTCTCTGATTCTTGTAAAAAACAACTTTTGTGATGTATAGAACTTGTCTGAGAAGTATATTCATCATCTTAATTAGTATTTCATCAGAATACATAAATTATATAATACTAATATTTTCAGTCTCTAGTATACGCTATATTTCCAAAAGTGTTTATCATTATAAAGAAAAAAAATTCATAGATAACACATGATCATTATATAGAGGAAATTTTGTTTATGTGGGCCAAAAATAATTCTTATAATGAGTAGTGATGTTTTTAGAAATTTTGATTATCATTACGTAGGAAAATGATTCTAACAGATATACTAATGATTTTTATGTATACAAGGAATTATCTTTATGAAGTCATGGATTAATGAAAATGTATCCATAGAATGAAATTTACCTGGGTCCAGGAATTTCCATTTTTCACTATGCTGGTATTGATGATCCTTACCAATATCATATTTATGTTTATGAAAATCGAATGATTTTTTCATTTTTCATCTTATTATGAAATTATTATAATTCTATAAAAATAAATCATAAATATTTGCCAAATAGCATCCAAACACCTTCAAAAAATCAAAATTATTGGAATTAACATCCCCCAATATGAATCACCAAACATCACATGATTTTTAACATGATTTATTTGTTGAAAAAAATATAACAAAATAATCAAATCCATTATAACCATCTAAAAACATTAGTCTCTATATAAATATCACATTCTAGAGTTACTTCTTAAACTCAAAAACATCTCCATCATCCAAAGAGATCATGGCCTCAAAAAAACACCCCTTTGGGTTTTATTTGAAACCAAGAAACATAAATCAAATTAACTAATAATTCAGAATGATATTAATCATTATTCAATAATTAAAAGCCTAATTCAGGGAACTTGACTTGGGAAGAAAAAAATTAAAAAATTATACGATTTTTTTCTAGAAACAAATATTTTCATTAATACCATCAAACAAGACACTAATGATTCAAATTTAAGAAATTATACCTCTTAAAAATGGATGGAGAACTAATATTTCATCATCACATCTGATATTCCCTCATCAAGACTAAATATTTACATATAATAAATTAAATATCAATTTTATTCATTAAATTTAATAAAATATATTAAATCAATTCACGCATGTGTAATAATGAATTCATATCTTTTCCCCTTAAAAAATCCCTTAATATATATTTTCCCTATAATAGATTACTCCCCCAAAAGGTAACAGAATAAATGGATTATCTAAAAATATTTTTATTTTAAATTTTAAATTCATGGTGGAAGAAAACATAAATAAAATTATGTTATATTATTCATATACATTGAAAACATATATTTAAATGCGTTATGAGGTAATTAAATTTCCATACGATATCCTTGATATGGGTGAGGATAAACACCTAAAAATGACCTAAATTTAAAAAATTAGTCTTTTCGAAATGGAATGGTAAAAAATAATGTATTTATTTATTTATCAGAAAAAATTTAAACTGTAATTCATTTCACTCAATAAGATTCTTGATGAATTGATAAATTATATCAATGTTCTTGGATCTTTAATGTTGAACCATTTTCTTTCAATAGTTGATAGAACTGGGATTATCAAAAAAATAAATTAATAGAAACTTTACATCACCTTTGAGATATTTCATTTAATTCATCAGAAAAATTAATTGTTTTATAGATTGAAAAGTATCCAAATATTATTCCTCATTAGTGCTCAATGTGATATAATTCCACTTCATAGTGTGATCTTATCATCACCAAAGCATACAAAATTTTTAAATGTGTGAATGAATATATCAAACATCAATTTACTATAATATTTCAAAAAAATATATAGTTTCACATGTAATGAATCTAATAATCCTCTTTCCAGTAGTAAAATAAAATTCTTTTAAAGGAAATTATTATATATATATATGAAATTTAAACAACAAATAAAAAATATGATTATGAATTTTTAATTTATATTAAAATTATAATACCTTCTAAAATTACATGGGATGAACATCTATTAATTTTTCACCTAATGAAAACATAGTTAATATAGAGTTATGGGTATAAAAGTTTTTTATCCATCAAGGAATTTTTTTTATAAGTTCCCTATAATATATATCTCGAGAAACAAACTGTGGTATTTATGTGGAGAAATTTTTAACAAATAATTTACCTCATCTTCCCATGAATGGAAATTAATAAAAGGATTTACTTTCGTTGGAAATTTATTTAAAAACATTAAAAATTATTTCAAATAAATAATATATAATCTACATAATGAATAATAATGAGAGAAACCTCTTTATAATATTTAACATAGACATTATTATCCTCTACCCCTTTATAAAATTTATCTCTGTCAAGTAGGTTTCAAAATTAAAATACCAAATTCTTGAGGATTGTTTCAACCCCTATAAAGCTTCCATTAATTCAAAAACATGAATCAAATTTTATACAAGAATAAACCCACAAGGATTCTAGAAATATATATAGGAATTGATGATTTTATACATAAATATAGAATCTTTTTTAGGTGAATATCCAATACATTTTATAAACACAGACCTGAGGAGAAAAATAGTTTAGTGTCTCTATATACTATAAAATAATATTATTATTTAGTGAATGATATTCATCATATCACAGAAATATATTCTCATATAATACTCCTCATAAGAATATATCACTTAAACATTTCATCATTACATGGTTAAGGAAACATAATAAAGGGTGAACATAGATCCTCAATAAGGGTAAACATAATATATATCAGTATATAAACATGTGATTTTTATGATTATAATAATGGCTTGTGATCAAGAAAATAATATACAAAGTTTAAACCAAAAATATGATCGATCATAAACATGATTTAGGGAATAAAAAATTATCATTTCAGAAAACATAGGCCATAAGAGTGAGATATCATCGTTAAAAAATCATTAACTACCAATGTTACATTAAAATACCATCAACATCATAGATTAATAAGTATAACCTAGTTCCCATTTTGGATCAGGATGCACTTCTTTTTTATAGTGTATCAGGATGAAAATATTTCCTTTATTGTATCAATCCCATATACTTATTTCCCATTGTGATACTATGAGTCATAAAGGTTTACCCAATTCTTTAGAATAATATATAGGTCCCACCATCCACATAATAAAAATCAGACATTTATATTTCACAATATCCTAAAACATTTAGCAGATAATCAAATCACACCCCGTTTAATAAAAATGGGTTTCATAAACAATTCATCAATTCATCATAAAATAACCCCTGGAAAATAAATGTGTTCCATAAACATTGAATCAATATAAAAATTAACCATCCGGAGAAAGAAATAATGGTGGAATCAGTCAATCATATCCCCAGTAAATCATAATTAACATCAAAGAATGTAAAAATAGATGGATAAAGAATTTAAATGATAACATGGAACATTTATTAGGGAATATAGAATTTCCACTTTAAAAATATATTTTTAAATAGAAATATTTTCAAAATCATTTTCATTAAAAATAAACATGGAAACAAATAAATGAATCTTTAAAATAATTTATTAAAATTCATGAGGAAAATAGAATTTATATTTTTAAAATACATTTATTATAATAAAAAATCATTTTTTTTAAAATAAATTAAATTCTAAATAAAATTTGAAAATTATAGTGGAATATTTAAATATTTATTTGGTCATGATGATGAAAAATATCATTTATGGCATACCTGTTAAATAAAATATGCACATTTTTTGTAAAATACAATGAGGAATTGTGTGGAAATGGAAATGATGATTACTATAAAATAATTTTTCAAAAAGAAAAAATATGGGTAAAAATGTCGTTAATTAATAATTTGGTGGATTTAAATAAATTTTTAAAACAATTTTACACAACATGGTTTCTATAAAGAAAAGATTTTTGGGAGGGGAGAATGATACATGCAGTTTTTTTATAAAACATTATTTTGATCTCTTGAGTACATAAAGAGAGAAAATAAATGGAAACTATTAATTAACATAACATAAACATCGGACAATAAATTTAATGTGCATCATGAGGTATGAATCATAATATTTCATTATGAGAATCATAAATATAGAAATTATCATGAACAATGATATTGTATCATAAAACCCATACCACATTAGTATCTTATTTTTTATAATCCCCCAGTAAGATATATCCTCAAATGGATATGTAAATCCAAATAATTTTCCATATATGTATCGTAAAATAAATTCTTGAAAAATATATGCCCCACCAAAAAAACACTTGGGGAATCTGGCATGTGTCTTGCATAATATATAATTGATATTGAAATCCCTTACCATATATCTGGAATTCTTTAATACATGTTCAAACCAGATACATAATATTTATAATTTTAGTATACATATATTATAGTTACATAGACACATATATAATAGAATACATTATTTACTTATGACCTTTTATTACTTGTTTATTAACGATTCCATTACCATGTCAGGTTTTTGGCAATAACTTTTTTTTTCCGGAATGTTTTTTAGTTTTTATTTTTGTTCCTCTTACATTGATTTATATCCATAATATCAAGAATGTTAATAATGATATAAATTTCATATATATTCAGTATATATGTTTTTAAAGTTACCCAAAAAAGAATATATATATATATATATATATATATATATATTGTAATACACCATTCAAGAAGAAGTTAGGTTGTACGTATGCATGAATATCATTTCCATTTTACAAAAGGAAACTAAGAAAGATTGGAAAATAATATATAACCATTTAAAATCATTTCAATAACATATATGTCACATATTCATATTAAACACATCTATAAATCTTTCCTTGTAAATTACGAAAAGGTCACATTTCCTCGTGCGGTGGTAGCTCAACATAAACATGAAGAACGTTATTTAATTAAAATTGAATCTAAATTTTTAAAGAACATTTAATATATTAATTCCTGAAGAATAACATAAAACAGAGTTAGGATTGTTGCATATTCTTCCAAAAACATCTTTTAGTTTGAACCAAAAGGAATCCAAGGCTATATTTTTGAAGAAGCTAAGGCATCTAGGATGAGAATATTGATTTAAGGACGTGATTTGGGAAGGTATTTTCTAAAATGCATTTTTTTATTATGAATAAGAGATTATAGTGGGGCCTTTTATAAGTGAGGTTAGTGGCACATTTGTAATTTTTAAGAAGAAAATGGTATTCCTGTGTTTTCTTAAGTAAAAAGTCATCACAACGAGACATTATAAATCCTATAATAGAGAAGTTAAAAATTTGGCCATAAAATTGAATTTTTAAATTTTTTGGGTCCTTTTTAACACTTATCATTCTATTTAATCACATGTGAAACCAAATTTACCTTTAACGCATTAAATAATTTTAATTATTTTTTTACTTTCCATTTTGGTAAAGATTTAAGATGGACTTATTAGATAATATAAATTGTATTGATTTCAAATATTGAATCCATTTTTACAAACCCAACTCACATAAGTGTAAAATTATAATTTTAATATAATCTCATAGAAATGACATGAAATAAGTTTTCCATTGAGAAAATGTTCAAAAAATTTAAAAAACTTATATCAAAATTCAACCTGAAATATATTTTAATGACCAAAAAAGTATTAATATATATATTTTTTAAATAATTATAACCATAAAACCATTATAAATTTTTATTAAATGCATACAAAAATCACAATTCGTTATAAAAACTACTATTATCACTATTGATGAAAAGAAATATCATCATTGAAAATTCTCCCAAATTTACGCTAACAGTTTTTTGACATTATTATTTAATAATGAATTTCCTTTTTCAACCACATTTTTTAAAATTGGAAAAACCTTAATTTTAAATTATGTTTAAAGAAGGAAATAAAACTGCATTTTTAAATAATATAGTTTTTAAGTTTAAACATTGTTTTTTTAATATCACTTTTCTATAAAAATCAAAAGTTAAATATTTAAAATTTTATACAGTGTATAATATATAAATTTTATTAAAATTATTTTCCAAAAGTGATTTATTTAATTTTTTTAGATTAAACATGTTTATGCACATAAAAATAGTCTTTTGGAAAAATATTCCCATTATTTTTAAAGAGTTATTATATTCATTTATAATTCATTTTTCACCAAGAAATTCATAACATAGATATATAAAAAATATATTTTAATAATTTATTTATTCTTATTAAAACCCTCTATCTCAATGGATATGTGATTTATATCATATAAAATAATATTTTTTTATTGATAATGTATCATTCATTTATACGTAGTATAGAATGTAACACATTGTAGAAGTAGACTTATGAGTAACACAAGATGAACATAAGGTTGAGTGTAACAAGAGATAAAACTGATGTAATATATATTGAAAGATAAATATGGTGTCGATTTAAACACACAAATTTGTAATGATTATATTTTTTGAAATAAAAGTATTTTACAAAATATTAGGTTGTTAAAATATACCTCCCCCTCCAACACACCATTGATAAATGTAGGATGGATGTCCATCTATAAAATATTTTATTTAATTTAAGATAAAATAAAAAGAATTATAATTATAATCTAAATCCTTAAAACTTGTGAAATTTTCTCATAAAATTCCACAACTAATACTTAAGAGTTTACCTTATAAAAATGTCGTTATTTTTCTCTATAAACATATCCAATTTCATTCAATTTTATAGAAATAACCAGTTTATTATAATAAAATTATTCTATTTGGGATTATGAACTCACTCCGGAGTCTCATTATTCTCAATTTAGTTTAATTATTGATTCAATGTTGTTGGCCCTTTTTTTGTGGAGTATGTTTTACATTCTAATGTTTTAGTGATAAAAAAATAATTATTTTTGTACTAATGATATACATGTTTTATGATAGCATTTTATATAGTGAAGTCGTTATTATGATAATTCCTCTTTGTAAAATGTCAATTCATCATTAACCCGGAGTCATCGCTAAGACATGTTACCGTAAGGCTAGAGTAACCTCTATAGCCAGAATCTGAATCACCTTTACCCCTAGAATGAGCTGCCACAAGACTCTGATTCACTATTTATACCATAACAAGATACCTCCAGACTTGAGTCACCATTACCACCATAGGATCTACCACTTGATGTTGAGTTACCAACCGCTTCTTGTTATGATTATTGTCTGAGGACTTCTGTATGAATGGCTCACTGAATAATTCTTTATGATAATATTTTTGATGAAGTATTCATGTAATTATCAAATACCAATCCAATGATTGTGAATTTGATGATGATAGATATACAAAAAGGATCTCCCTCATTCTATATAGGTTACAAAACAAAATACAACATGTTATTGACAATAAGTTACAAGGCAATGACAACTACTTATAGGAAAGAATATGTGAATTCTTATAAGAATATTCATTTATGTAATATGAAGATCAAATGACATAGAAGAATATAATTCTTAACCAAGATTGGTTGAATTGATGATAGAAATTATTTGAAACATTCATGAAAATTTTATACGATCCTCCATTTGTTGTAAATTTCAACAATGTAGCATGAATTAATCACCATAGATGATTCGAAGACTATTAATATTAAGAACATATTAGACTATGATTTCAAAATCTTTACCATTATGTCCATTTGAATTTTAGTAGTGTGTTATTACCTTATTATCCAACACAAACTGTCTCATGCATCTACCTAGATAATAATTTTTATTCTCATATCTCAATATATGTTTTCCCAATGTGTTTTTAGAAGAGGTCTATGTGTGACCTGTAATATTCGTTATTCCCTTGAATAACTGTGGAGGTTTATTTTTATCCTTTAAGGTTTCCAGATGACTATTGTTTACTAGATCCGGTTTTTGGATTCATTTGAAAAAAATTATATTGTTCTTTATAGCTGGTGATTTCCAAGTGGAGGTGATTAAGTCTCATCTTGAGACTAAACCTCTGGTTTAATATACTATTTAATTGTTTTGCTCTATTTCTATTTTACATATATCATTTTATCTATAAAAAACTACCACATAGATCATTAATCTTAAACTATGTTTATATTTCTTTTCCTATGTAAATTGATTTCAATAGTTAAGATATTTATAAATAGTATTTTTACCGAGACTTAGTCACTCTTTATGAAATCATTTAAAATGATAGATATTATATTGATATGATGTTTTGGTTAATTGGATAGTATATTTTTATTAAAGGGTTATTATATTAGTCTAATAGTTAAGGATAAAAAATTATCGGTAAATAATTTCTACCCATCTTATGTTACTCACTCCGACCAGCATTTGGTATCATAGTATTATAAAAATCAACATTTCAAATGCGATTTTAATTGTTTTCTAACGATATAAAATTTATATAAATATAAATTTTAGTTCATTATGGATAATAGAAAAGAAGTATATTCTACCATCAGACCTTTTTATTTTAATGTACAACTTATTCTCAATATAAAAGAAAAATGAAAATCTATTTTAAAAGTATGAATTTATTCATTTGAATTGAAATAGAATATATATATGAAAACCCAAAAATTGAATGAATTATATGGAGTAACACTACTTATTCTTATTATAATAATAATTTTAAAGATATGAATTATTATTTATGTGTCTAGGGTGATAATGAATTTAATTGAATATCTACATGAAAATATTATTTTGAAATATTGGATACCATATTTCTTTCATATGAATGATCATAAAATGTAAATGAAGTAAGAATAAATTCAAAGATAATAAATTATTATAGATTTAAAATTAAATATGATGATCTTATGTCTAATATGTATATACATTTCAATACAGTTATAGATACCATGCACTAACATGGAAAACAGTTTATAGAAAATGATCAACTGATGATATTGTTTAGAATATTACCAGACAGATGGAGAGGAATATCTTTTTCAAACAGAGAATCTTGAGATGTTTGTAAACTATCTATCAAGGAATTGATAAGAATAATGACGATGTATGAAGAAGAGATTAAATTCAAAAAATAGTTTAATGAAGATGAACCAAGAAGAAATTCAATATCCTTTAAAACTATTGCCTTCTAAAAAATGTTAAAAGATTCAAACTCAAGATATCGTGAACAAGAATATTCTGATGTTACATAAGAATAAATTACACATATGGCCATAATATTCAAGAAATTTTATTGGGAAAAAATGTTATTCAAAAATTAAAATTTTAGATAAAATTATGAAATAATTGGAAGTGGAAAAATTATTGAAAAAAAATAACACTCCAAATGAAATCACCCACTATGAGTGAAAAAGTAAATGAAACATTAATGAAATCTATCCAAAAATTTAAATCAAAAAATAGTTATGATTATAAGTATAAAAGATACAAGATATCCATGGAATCACCATCATGTACGTCCCAATATATCTGTAATGGACCGGACCCCTTCGGTCCATTCCTTTGTTGAAATCGATGTGGTCAACACGGCGCACGTAACAATGATAATTATTAATGATAAAAAACGAAGAAGATTTAAAAAAAAATTAAAATATGTTTTGTCAGTTTATTATATTAAATAATAAAGATGGTGATATAAAGTGCGTGATTAATTAAATTAAAAGGGGTTTTAATTCTAAATAAGAATTTAAAAAAAATAAGGCGTTTAGTTTAATATTAATTGAGAAATTGTTGGAATTAAATTAGAATAATAATAATAGGTGTTGCATTATTAATATTATTCATAATATTAATGAGAAATTAATAAAATGAGTTATGATATTTATTACAAGTAAATAAATGAAGATGCGTAGTGTAAGTGTTATTATTATTATGATGGCTTGAAAATATTTGGTGTTAATTAAATTAAAATGGTTTTAGTTTAATCAATGTGAAATAAAATAAATATAATTGAATAATTAAATTGACGTATGTTACGCGACATTGATGTGGCATGGTTGGATTCAGATATCCAACGCGGTGGTTTAATGTAGTCAATGCGATGAGCATAAATATTATTGTTATTAAAAATAATAATGGCGATGAGTTAATAAAATGAAATAATGAATTGTTATTATTATTATTGAAAAAGAGTAATAACAATGATGACGTAAAACTATGTGCGATAGATTAATTAAATTAAATGTATTAAAAAGGGGTTGAATATGTAAGTTATATTAATTTCGTTTTGTCATTTAATTCAATTAAATGAAATGGTTTTGAGTCACATGGAATGGTTTTAGTTTAATATAAGAATAATTATGGTAATATAATTTAATGGGACAAAATTTGAACATTAATGATGGGTATTATTAATATTAATTTTATTAATAATGGTATTGAAGTGAGATTGGGGAGAGATTACAAAGTGATGGAATAATAAAGAAAATAATAAAAACCATAAAGGAATGAAGGTTGGGGCATGTTGGGCATGGAATTAGGAAGGGAGGCGCCACTTTTGGTGTAGTATTAATTATTATTATGATAATAATTTTGGAAATAAGGTGAAATGAAAAAAATTGAAATATTATGATGTGTTGGGCGTGAGGGGAAATAAAGGGGCATAAATATAATTGTGATTGGAGAGAGAAATTTTAAAATATAATAATGATTAAATGATAATAATGATAATATAAAAGTGGAGTCAATCATGGGGGCTTATGCGCTTCACTTTAAGACATGTTGAGCATGGGTTCTTATTTGAGGTGGAAAGAAAATAAGTGTTAAATTAAATTAAATAATATAATAATAATGTTTTTGTTTTGGGTTATATAATCTTAATTTGACCGTAACTTCTTCATATGGTGTCGGAATGACGAACCGTCACCGGAAGTGTAATCCTGTAATTAAGACGGTCATTTTAAGACCAGTGATGGATACCTTTTTATGAGTTATGTCTCGGGTCAACGAAACACACATATTATTAAAATTAACGTCTTATTATTAAAACGCATGGAAACCGCGTGACGTGTCGTGTGTTGACCAGTCAAAACGCGTAACGGGTGTACGGTCACACCGTGTATTCATAAATACACGCTGTATACTGTTTTACCTATTCGTTGCCTATATAAAAAAGGGTCGCGGATTATTTCCAGACCAATCGTTTCTTCTTCGCACGACGACGCTCTTGGACGATCGAGAAGTATTCCTCCTCTATCTTCTTTGTCCGAGCTCCGAATTACGATCCTTCAGTGGCCACAGGATCGTAGAGACGAGATGAAGCTTCTAAGCCCTGACTTGTCACCTTTCATTCCGGCATTCCTTCTCCATCTTGCATCCTAGGAGGCATTTGTCGGGTTTGGCGAAGGTAGAGGACACTGAAGGACGTCATCCGAAGCGACGTGATCGGGACCTTTTGAGGTAGGGATCTCACCTTTGTCTCTCTAATTTGTGTATCATGTGTGGCGGGTATCCATTTGTTTTCATGAGAAATGGTTGAACCTTTAAATAAAGATAATAACTGGTTAAAGAATGGGGTTGGGAAGTTAGTGATTATTGATACCTTACTTTTTATATCCTGTGATATTATATTTGTGAATTGAATGTGCTTCTACCTACTGAAAATCACAGTCGTTGGGGGCCTTTGCTTACGCAATTAAATGTTGCCCTCTCCTTCTGTATTTTCTTATGGATGGAAACTACATGAAATGTGGAAATTGGTTAATCACGTAAAGTTGACTTTTTAGATGAAAATCTAGAACCCTTGTGTGATCACCCCGGTTGAACCAAAATGGAATAATGAACATGTGGGTGTCGGCTTGGTTACGTGGCATGTGTTAGGGGTGTTTTGTGGGCTGTTGTGGTTTGGGTGAGCAGCGGGGCTGCGACGTTTGGGTGGTGATCTTAATGGAATGGTTGATGGTGGAAATGTGGAGGTGTGAAATGTTTCGTAAACGATGGGGTTGAGATGGGAAGTGGTTGGTTGTGGAAAATGCCTTTATTTATGAAAAGTGTTTTGATTTATGAAAAGTGTTTTGATTATGAAAAGTGTTTTGAAGTAAAAGGTGTTTTCAAATGCGGAAATGTTTTGTGTGTGGAAAGGGTTTTATGTGTGGAACTTTGAAATAAATGAATGATGGAATGTTGTATGGTTGTGATAATCTTTTGTAAATGAAATGGCATGTGGTTTCTTGCATTTTACCTAACCTTGGTTGGGGATGGCAGGGATATGTTGGTGAAAGGTTTTGTCTGGATGATAGTTGCCCAGTAGTAATAATTATTAAACCATTGCATGAAACATGAAAACCTAAATGGGGTTGGGGGATGATTGTTTGGTTGTTGATGCATGCTTCGTGGTAGCAGTGCCGAGGCACAGGCTCAGTTCCTCTTTTTAAGAAGCCATAGGTTGGGCTGTGTGTTTGGTATATGTATATATATAATTGTATCTTTGTGTTTTGTCGCACCACACCCATGTCAAGCACCTTGTGCCGAACACTCCCATTTTATGGGAGAGGGTGTTCCCCCTTAGTTACTAGCTCCTTCCTGCTCCTTCTTCCATAGGCTATGATGGCTTGAGGTGACCATACACCCAAGACTCTTCGGGTAGGTCCCGGAGGCTGTGATGGCTTGAGGAAAACTTTAGCCCAAGACTCTTCGGGCAGGCTTACCGTTCCCAAGAACCTTCTGGATGAGGCCCAGGTGTCTGCGGGCGGGTTAGTGGTTGTGGCTCAGGTGTGTGCGGGCGAGATGCGTGGTTTTGAGGCCCAGGTGTGTGCGGGCGGGATGCGTGGTTGTGAGGACCAGGTGTGTGCGGGCGGGATGCGTGGTTTTGCCCAGGTGTGTGCGGGCGGGAAGAGTGTGGTAGCGTCAGGACGTTTGCCGTTAGGAAGAGCAGCATCTAATTAAGTGGGAAATGGTGCGGGGCACCCAATACTTTTGTTCTATATATATATACTAAACTTGTTTGTGTTACTTGGTGAGTGTGACCAGTGAGGCTGGGTGGATAGTTTTTCCTTGTTAGTTTCTGGTTGTTCTGTTTTCTCACGGGACCTTAGGGTGTCTCCCCACTTGTGCACGAGAGCTTTAGGTTTCCCTACTGAGTATACTTGTATGCTCACCCTACGTTTACTTTCAGGTTTCCAGGAGGACTACCAGGGCCGTGCGGGACCCTACTAGTCGGGCAGTTGGAGTTGTTGCAGTTGTTGTTCTCTTGTTTTCTTTGGCATTGTACTTTTGAGCTTCCTTGTACTTGTACCTTGTTATAAAAAAATGTTTAAACATGCATGTGGGATTGGTTTGGGTTTATTTATATACACTTGTTCTTTTCCCTTTTTGGTGGTTGACTTGACCTATTTCCCGATCCAAAATAATAAAAAGGGTAATTCCTCCCATATTTGTGAAAACTCATACCCTTGGTGCTAGTCGCCACCCCGGGGCCTACTGGAGGCGGGACTCAGGGGTCATTATCTCCCTTTCACCAATGCCAGCTCAGGAGGGGCATCTTTGATGGAAGGGGGTCGTGACAGAATGGTATCAGAGCTGATGGTTGAGAGATAGGATGGAGTCTGGAGTTAGGCACAGTGAGGATTGCATGGGATAGTAGGGAAACAATGTTTGTTAATCTTGGTGCGTGACATAGGCCAGGGAAGACCGGCTAGGACATGGGATTTTAGGGCCCCCCGTGATCCGATGCAAGGACTCTGAGTCTACCGAACGACCAAGTGAGACTATATTGATTGCAGGGTAGAGACCCTAGGGGAGGTACATACATCATCATGTTTGTGTTTTACTTGATTTGGGTGTTCTGGGAAAGAAATTAAAATAAAATGATAATTAAAACTTTGAGTTTTTCATTACTACTTGGGCTTAGGCGTTCCCTGGTTACCGAACAACTATGGCACCTGGACGTCAACAGAACGGCAGAGGAGTGGGACACAGACAGTTTCACGCAATAGAAGTGGCAACCCTAGCAAGGCCAGAGATCGAGAGGGATGTTTCCGGTTTTACTTAAATTCTCTCACTTATGTTTTGTTTAAATTCAAGATCATCACACTCCTTTGTTGGAACTCTTTTGCTCATTCTCTGGGCCTGGACCTTGTTTTTGTGAGTTTTTAATGCTATGTTGTTTCCCGCTTTTCTTTAAATGTACGTGAAGAGCCCTATCATGTGGGGAGGGGAAGACCTAATCCCTAATCGAGACGCATTAATGTGGATGCGATTTAACCTGTGCAGGCGAGTCAGTGCCACCTAAAGCGGATAATATCTCGACATGGGAGAAGGAATTCCTCATGCCATGTGTCCGGGCAGTGTGTGGGTTGTACGTTGTTGGGTGCAGTGTAAGTTGGAAAATCCTAATATATGGAAGTGGGAAGGCTCAGTCCTTAATCGAGACGCATTAATGCGGATGCGATTAAACCCGTGCAGGCGAGTCAGTGCCGCCTAAAGCGGATAATATCTCGACATAGGAGAGGGAATTCCTAACCCACATAATTAGGGTTGTCGGTTGTTTCTTGTTATGACAAGAGGCCTGAGAGGTATCTTAAGGGCTGGTTGTTCGGACCTTTCCCCCTTTTATGGGTTGGTTTTAATTCTCGCGGACGAGAATGTTTTGAGAGGTATCTCATTTAATGGACCGGACCCCTCCGGTCCATTCCTTTGTTGAAATTGATGTGGTCAACACGGCGCACGTATCAATGATAATTATTAATGATAAAAAATGAAGAAGATTTAAAAAAAAAATTAAAATATGTTTTGTTAGTTTATTATATTAAATAATAAAGATGGTGATATAAAGTGCGTGATTAATTAAATTAAAAGGGGTTTTAATTCTAAATAAGAATTTAAAAAAATAAGGCGTTTAGTTTAATATTAATTGAGAAATTGTTGGAATTAAATTAGAATAATAATAATAGGTGTTGCGTTATTAATATTATTCATAATATTAATGAGAAATTAATAAAATGAGTTATGATATTTATTGCAAGTAAATAAATGAAGATGCGTAGCGTAAGTGTTATTATTATTATGATGGCTTGAAAATATTTGGTGTTAATTAAATTAAAATGGTTTTAGTTTAATCAATGTGAAATAAAATAAATATAATTGAATAATTAAATTGACGTATGTTACGCGACATTGATGTGGCATGGTTGGATTCAGATATCCAACGCGGTGGTTTAATGTAGTCAATGCGATGAGCATAAATATTATTGTTATTAAAAATAATAATGGCGATGAGTTAATAAAATGAAATAATGAATTGTTATTATTATTATTTAAAAAGAGTAATAACAATGATGACGTAAAACTATGTGCGATATATTAATTAAATTAAATGTATTAAAAAGGGGTTGAATATGTAAGTTATATTAATTTTATTTTGTCATTTAATTCAATTAAATGAAATGGTTTTGAGTCACATGGAATGGTTTTAGTTTAATATAAGAATAATTATGGTTATATAATTTAATGGGACTAAATTTGAACATTAATGATGGGTATTATTAATATTAATTTTATTAATAACGGTATTGAAGTGAGATTGGAGAGAGATTACAAAGTGATGGAATAATAAAGAAAATAATAAAAACCATAAAGGAATGAAGGTTGGGGCATGTTGGGCATGGAATTAGGAAGGGAGGCACCACTTTTGGTGTAGTATTAATTATTATTATAATAATAATTTTGGAAATAATGTGAAATGAAAAAAATTGAAATCTTGTGATGTGCTGGGCGTGAGGGGAAATAAAGGGGCATAAATATAATTGTGATTGGAGAGAGAAATTTTAAAATATAATAATGATTAAATGATAATAATGATAATATAAAAGTGGAGTCAATCATGGGGGCTTATGCGCTTCACATTAAGACATGTTGAGCGTGGGTTCTTATTTGAGGTGGAAAGAAAATAAGTGTTAAATTAAATTAAATAATATAATAATAATGTTTTTGTTTTGGGTTATATAATCTTAACTTGACCGTAACTTCTTCATATGGTGTCGGAATGACGAACCGTCAGTGGCAGTGTAATCCTGTAATTAAGACAGTCATTTTAAGACCAGTGATGGATACCTTTTTATGAGTTATGTCTCGGGTCAACGAAACACACATATTAATAAAATTAACATCTTATTATTAAAACACGTGGAAACCGCGTGACGTGTCGTTTGTTGACCAGTCAAAACGCGTAACGGGTGTACGGTCACACCGTGTATTCATCAATACACGCTGCGTACTGTTTTACCTATTCGTTGCCTATATAAGAAAGGGTCGCGGATTATTTCCAGACCAATCGTTTCTTCTTCGCACGACGACTCTCTTAGACGATCGAGAAGTATTCCTCCTCTAACTTCTTTGTCCGAGCTCCGAATTAAGATCCGTCAGTGGACACAGGATCGTAGCGATGAGACAAAGCTTCTAAGCCCAGACTTGTCACCTTTCCTTCCGGCCTTCCTTCTCCAGCTTCCATCCTAGGAGGCGTTTTTCGGGTTTGGCGAAGGCAGAGGACACCGAAGGACGTCGTCAGAAGCGACGTGATCGGGACCTTTTGAGGTAGGGATCTCACCTTTGTCTCTCTAATTTGTGTATCATGTGTGGCGGGTATCCTTTTGTTTTCATGAGAAATGGTTGAACCTTTAAATAAAGATAATAACTGGTTAAAGAATGGGGTTGGGAAGTTAGTGATTGTTATTACCTTACTTTTTATATCCTGTGATATTATATTTGTGAATTGAATGTGATTCTACCTACTGAAAATCACAGTCGTTGGGGGCCTTTGCTTACGCAGTTAAATGTTGCCCTCTCCTTCTGTATTTTCTTATGGATGGAAACTTCATGAAATGTGGAAATTGGTTAATCACGTAAAGTTGACTTTTTAGATGAAAATATAGAACCCTTGTGTGATCACCCCGGTTGAACCAAAATGGAATAATGAACATGTGGGTGTCGGCTTGGTTATGTGGCATGTGTTGGGGGTGTTTTGTGGGCTGTTGCGGTTTAGGTGAGCAGCGGGGCTGCAACGTTTGGGTGGTGATCTTAATGGAATGGTTGATGGTGGAAACGTGGAGGTGTGAAATGTTTCGTAAACAATGGGGTTGATATGGGAAGTGGTTGGTTGTAGAAAATGCCTTTATTTATGAAAAGTGTTTTGATTTATGAAAAGTGTATTGATTATGAAAAGTGTTTTGAAGTAAAAAGTGTTTTCAAATGCGGAAATGTTTTGTGTGTGGAAAGGGTTTTATGTGTGGAACTTTGAAATAAATGAATGATGGAATGTTGTATGGTTGTGATAATCTTTTGTAAATGAAATGGAATGTGGTTGCTTGCGTTTTACCTAACCTTGGTTGTGGATGGCAGGGATATGTTTGTGAAAGGTTTTGTCTGGATAATAGTTGCCCAGTAGTAATAATTGTTAAACCATTGCATGAAACATGAAAACCTAAATGGGGTTGGGGGATGATTGTTTGGTTGTTGATGCATGCTTCGTGGTAGCAGTGCTGAGGCACATGCTAAGTTCCTCTTTTTAAGAAGCCATAGGTTGGGCTGTGTGTTTGGTATATGTATATATATAATTGTATCTTTGTGTTTTGTCGCACCACACCCATGTCAAGCACCTAGTGCCGAACACTCCCATTTTTTGGGAGAGGGTGTTCCTTCTTAGTTACTAGCTCCTTCCTGCTCCTTCTTCCATAGGCTATGATGGCTTGAGGTGACATTACACCCAAGAATCTTCAGGTAGGTCTCGGAGGCTGTGATGGCTTGAGGCGACCTTTAGCCCAAGACTCTTTGGGCAGGCTTACCGTTCCCAAGAACCTTCGGGATGAGGCCCAGGTGTCTGCGGGCGGGTTAGTGGTTGTGGCCCAGGTGTGTGCAGGTGAGATGCGTGGTTGTGAGGCCCAGGTGTGTGCGGGCGGGATGCGTGGTTGTGAGGCCCAAGTGTGTGCGGGCGGGATGCGTGGTTTGGACCAGGTGTGTGCGGGCGGGAAGAGTGTGGTAGCGTCAGGACGTTTGCCGTTAGGAAGAGCAGAATCTAATTAAGTGGGAAATGGTACGGGGTACCCAATAATTTTGTTCTATATATATATACTAAACTTGTTTGTGTTACTTGGTGAGTGTGACCAGTGAGGCTGGGTGGATAGTTTTTCCTTGTTATTTTCTGGTTCTTCTGTTTTCTCACGGGACCTTAGGGTGTCTCCCCACTTGTGCACGAGAGCATTAGGTTTCCCTACTGAGTATACTTGTATGCTCACCCTATGTTTACTTTCAGGTTTCCAAGAGGACTACCAGGGCCGTGCGGGACCCTACTAGTCGGGTAGTTGGAGTTGTTGCAGTTGTTGTTCTCTTGTTTTCTTTGGCATTGTACTTTTGAGCTTCCTTGTACTTGTACCTTGTTATAAAAAAATGTTTAAACATGCATGTTGGCTTGTTTTGGGTTTATTTATATACACTTTTTCTTTTCCCTTTTTGGTGGTTGACTTGTCCTATTTCCCGATCCAAAATAATAAAAAGGGTAATGCCTCCGATATTTGTGAAAACTCATACCCTTGGTGATAGTCGCCACCCCGGGGCCTACTGGAGGTGGGACTCGGGGGTCATTATCTCCCTTTCACCATTGCCAGCTCAGGAGGGGCATCTTTGATGGAAGGGTGTCGTGACAATATCTCGAGTGACATAAACACTAATCACGAAGATAAGTTTGACATGGAAAATATATTATTTACAGCAAGTGCATCAGAGGTACAGAATATTATTCCCGCATCTCCTAAAATTATTGGAAACCTTTATGAAAATTTTGAAAATTATGATAATTTAGAGAACATGATATGTAATGATTTGTATGGTTACTGTAACATTCTAGAAGACACTTTTCATGCAATGAATGATAAATATAATTCACTTAAGAAACAACATTAAATGACATTAAATATTAATCCCAACATTAATATTGACAATGATAAAAATTATCAATTGATGAATGAGAATAAACAGTTAAATTTATCAGATGAACAATTGAAGAAATATATTTAATTTTTAACCATTTATAAGAAAATCTTAACTCAAATTATGGGAAAAAATGTTTCTCCCATGTATATAATTGTCATAGATTACTAAACATGATAGAGATGATTTGGAAAAACTCTGATTTACATCATGTTCCAATCCTGAAAAACTCATATTCTAGAATTACCTACTCAACTAGAACAAATATAATGTTTACTTTTAGATGTTTACAATCTATTTATATCAAAACCCATTAAGAAAATATGGATTCCAAAATGTCTTTTTACTAACATAATTGGATCCAAGAGGATTTGGGTACCAAAATCTTTTTTTCATAACCATTATATTGTAGGAATCCTATTTGAAAACTGCTAAAAATCAAATGGTATTTTGATTGTGGATATTCTAAAAATATGTTTAGTGATTATTCAATCACTAATAATTTGATCAATGTTGATGGAAGATATGTCACCTTTGGTGACAATGAAAATTATAAAACCATCGACCTTTTCCAAATTTGTCATTCTAATTCATTATTAATTTCCAATGTATTATATATAAGTGGATGGAAATAAAATCTTCCTAACATATCTCAATTACTTGATTATTGTTTTTGGTCAAATTTTAAAATAATTCGTGACATGTTTTTAATGATAGTTTTTATAATTTTAACTGCTTAAATATATATTTATATTTTTTCTATTGATTTAGATTATTTATATTCTAAAAGTAATTCTTTAATAAATTCCTTTGACAAATAATCATGGATTTGGTATATGGGATGAGGCCATATAAATATTCATTCAATTATAAAGATAACTATGAAAGAAATAGTTAGAGACATACAAAATATTTAATTCTCGAATTATTTAGTTTTTGATCACTGCCAAAAAGGAAACCATTAGATGATTTATTTTAAAACTATGAATGAAGGTTCAAATTCTCCTCCTCTTGAGTTAATTTATATGGGCGTACTTTTACCTTATTATTAATCTTGTCTAATTGGAAAAAATTAGGTCAATGTACTAAAATGTCACTTCTCTAGATACACATGGGTATTATTCATAGCTCACAAATGTGAATCTTGTCCTTAATTTTTTAAGTATTCATAATCTGTAAAAAATATTAATGGACATAGAATTATGACCTAATGAAGTGATAATGGTCATGAATTATAAAATCATCACCTTGAATCATTTCTTTCTAAAAATTATTATCATCACAACATTTATGCTTCTAGGACACCACAAAAAAATGGTGGGGAAGAAAGAAAAAATAAGCCTCTTCAAGGGATAGACTGAACTATACTAAAGGCGTATGACCTTCTAATTAAATTTTGGATTAAAGCGATTAATACATATTATTATACTATTAAAAGTCTATTAATTATACCTCTCTAAAAAAGAATTCCTTATGAGTTATGGAATAGTACAAATCCAAAGGTTAATTACTATATAGCTGTCGGTTGCCATTTTTTTATTCTAAATACACAGGATAATTTTGAATTTTTTTTTTCCAATAGTGATGAATGAATTTTACATGGATATTCGACATAACTTAAATCTTATAAAGTGTTTAATAATAGAAACAAAGTAATAGAGGCATCTTTTCCCATTATAGTTTGTGGAACTGATACAAATAGAACGTATAGTATCTTAGAAAACATTAATGATTATCATTGAACTCTAAATCTTAATTCTAAACATTCTTAATTTACTTTTAATAAAATAGATAGTTCACCCAATAAATATTTATAACCTAAACTTGGAGAATATCTTGAGTAATCCAAAACCTCTTCTTTATGACCTTTTACATCTCATAGAAACCACCCTTTAGATACTGTAATAGGAAACGATACATAGTTACACAGACAAGATCTTCCCATTGAAATCTATTTGAGCACCATGCCTTCTTATCATATCTTGAACCAATGAACATTAATGATTCCATCAATAATTAATTCTTATAATGGATATGCATGAATAAATTAATCAATTTGAATGAAACAATGTGTGGTTACTTTTTATAGACCTAAAGGCACCTTAACTATTAGAACTAAGTGGGTATTTTGAAATATGGTTGATGATTCTGGAACTATTGTAATAAATAATTCTATACTAGTTAAACTAGGTTATAATAAAGAAGAATCTATTTATTATGAAGAAACCTTTTCACCCATAGTGAGACATGAATCCATTAGAATACTTATTTTCAATGCAGCACATTTGGATTTCAAACTATATCAATTGGATGTAGAAATTTCATTCTTAAATGGATTTATAATTGGTGATTCTCTTTTGCACAACACCTGAAATTTCAATATTTATATTTTCCAAATCATTTTTTAATTATCAAATGCATCATATGTTTTAAAATAGGCTCCTAGAGATTGGTATGATTGGATTATCTCATTTCATATTTCTAAATGATTTTCAAAAGGTATAGATGATTGAACTATTAAAATATAAATAATTTTAAAAGGTAATTTTATAGTAAACATATATTTAGATGATATTATTATTGGATCTACTAATGATTCCTTATACAATAATTTTTGAAAAATTTGGAAAAATTATTTTGAAATGAGTTTAATGGGTGAACTCAAATTCTATCTTGGATTTCAGATTTTTTAAAATAAGAATGAATTATCTTAAATAAAATTAAAAATACTAAATATATTATAATATTTTTGTCCAAGAAATAACCAAAATAAGTGATACATCCATGTGTACCACCTATAAAATAGATCTTGATAGAATTGGAAAATCATTAGATCAAACTTATAAAAAACGAATGATTGGGGGTATTTTCTACATCACTACTATTTGGCATGATATTATGTTTAGTTTGTGTATGTGTTATTCCATTGATTAAAATTAAAAAAGAGTCAAATTTATAATATGGAGAAATAATTTTTAAATACCCCATGTATAAAACTAATTTAGGATTGTTTTATCCAAGAGGACATGATTTTAATTTAAAAATCCATTCAGATGATTATTTTATAGGATTAACATTATATGGATAAAACACATTAAAAAATAAATCTATCAGTAAACTATTTATTATTCTAGTGTAGTAAGAATCAAGATTTTCTTTCACTATCTACTACTGAAGATGAATATATAGGTTCATGAAGTTTCTATACACAAATCATGTTGATAAAACATACTTTACTATACATTGGATACAAATTTAGACATGTAGCTATAAATTAGTATAACACAAGTGTGAAAAACATTTCCCAAAATATGATATCTCAATCAATAACAAAACACATTGATGTAAGACATCATTATTTGATAGATCATTTTCAAAATGTTGATATGACATTATAATATATTAGAACTTAACATTAGCTACCAGATATCTTCACAATGCCATTGAATTATGAAATATTAATCAACATCAAACATTAATTAGTAATGATAAATTTTGGTTGAAGATTCAAAATTGATGATTCACTATTGATGAGTCACTGTTGATAAGTCAACATTGATGTTTCATTGTTGATGAGTCACTGTCGATGTGCTACCATTATAGAGTCAATATTGATGGGTCATCATTAATGAGGCACCATTGAGGGGTTACCATTTATGAGTTGTCGTTGATGATTCACCGTTGATGAGTCACCATGGATGGGTCACCATTGATGTTTCTCCATTGAGGAGTAACCATTGATGAGTCACTATTGATTTTTCACTATTTAAAAAGTCAATTTTTTATTTTTATCATTTCATTATTACCATTTCAATTTTATTTTACAAAAAAATTTAAAATTTATAATTTATTATAATTTATTAATTATCCCAAAATGATATAACAATCTGTATAAATTGAAATCAATTCACTTCTCCTAAAATCCATAAACACATGAACTTTTTTCATCCTCTCAATCCACTCACCTTCTTCATTGTTCCACTAAAGCCTGCTGTAACGACCCAAAATTTCATTAATGAAAATTCCTCTTGATCTAATTTTTTTCTTATTATGGTTACATAAAATGTGAACATCATTGGTTTTATGTTAAGAATTGTGATCATTTCTAACATAGTCATTGAACAATGATCACATCCTCAGAATAAATATAAGGCTTTAAGAAATCCAATTTACTCAGAAAAAGGAAGTGATGGCCTCATCCAGTTGACATTCCCCAAACGAAGCCCATTTTTTGGAGCTCGGGAAGGAGGTGGTGTCATTGGGCTTTGCTCTTGACCAAGCCCTAGCCAAGCATGAACAAGTTAATCTTGATCGAAACCGAATATGAGAGAAGTGAAAGTTAACATAGATTACCACCAAAGAGATGTTATCTAAGCCACCCCAAGAGTCTGTCACCATTACACCTTACCCTTAATTCTTATGCGGGTTTTATAATGGGTTATGTAACAAAACCCCAACACAATGACCATATACATTATTTTTTTTATAAATAATGTGCATTCATTTTATTATTATTACATTATAAATAGTTTTTAAAGCACAAATAGTTTTTTTAGTTAATATTCAACTAATAAATCTATTTTTATTAATTAATGGATTTTTAATTAAATAATATTTTTTATAAATATTATTAATAAATTACTTTTTATTGAATATAAATTATCTTATAATTTTTATGAATACAATTTTAATTTTTATTAAGGTTTGAAATCTCTTTTTGTCAAAACCATGAATATTCGATAAATGTTTTTTTTTATTTTACAAGTAAAAATTCACATATTTAGAAAATTACTTATATAAAATGAACATATTTTTTTGGAATCAGGACGTTGAAATTATCCAATGGTGAATTTTTCATAATTTTCTGAGATAGTCGATGTTTTGGGTAATAATTAAATTCCATTAAAAATATATATTGTGTTTTATTACATAATGATGAACCAATGGTGATGTAATAAAAGACAAAAAAAATTAAGTTCAACCAATATATGTTTTACCATTAAAATAATGTGATTTAATATTTGTTTGATATTGGGGAAAGATCCCTCAATATAACCTTGCATCATTTTTGGTTATGATTATGTTTGTTGACAAAATATGTTTCCATGGTGAATTTTCATATTCCAGAGATGTTGTCGACAATACATGTTGACAAAGAACCATGAAAAATGATTGGATGATCTGTAGGCGGTATAAAAGAACAGATACAAGGTCGCTTCGTTTTCTAGTGTTTTCCAGATTTTCGGGGTCCAAATTTGGGAGTTAGGTGAGCCTCACAAAATATGGATTTCCTTTAAGATCTCATAAAAATATGGAAAATGCATGAATTTCGCGATGATAGGCTTCATGGTTTGGATTTTGCGAGGACTAGCAGAATATTGATGATGAATTTTTGCGATTACGACGAGATTCGCAGATGGAAGAGGTTGAAGCACATCGTAGGGGTGAATGGATTTACGACGGAGCTTCAAGGAGAATTCATGAAGGAATTGATGAGATGCTCCATGACTATGATGAGCTCTGTGATTGGAAAATTTCCTTGGTGCTTCGCGATATTGAGAGAATTCTTGCAGAATTTTTGGACCTTCATGAATTGTGATCATGTGGCATTGACTTCTCGTAGAAGGTTCAAGGGTCAGTGAAATTTCTTATAAATATACCTCGACCCCCTCAAGATAAGTAGAGAGTTATCAAAGAAAATTATTTTCTCTTAGATCGTGAAGGTGATTCGCGAAGGTAGTTTACTTCAAGAAAGAAGATCATCGCGGCAGTTAATCTGGCTCCATGAAAGTTGCGAGCTCCGCGTTGGATTGATGATCTTCATGAGGGAAGTCGCTCTATGACGAATTGAGACTTGTGATATTGCTTCACAAAAATGTAGGAGCTTCACGAAAGCTTGATTGAGCTTCATGAAATTGGGAGTCTCATGAAGTAGGGTGCTTTGCGAAGGTGTTTCCAAATTGAGTTGCCCAGTGTTTAGGGACAAAGGGGTATTCATCAGTGGATGAACATTGAACTTCAATATAGCATCTACGTATAGTGGAGGATGCATTCATTAGTGGTAATGAAGATACCTACAGGTCTATAAACTGTGAGTGGATCTTTTGAAGAAGAAGTGAGCTCACATCAGTTAGGAGAGCAGTGAGTTCTCATATTATGAGTAGTTGTAAACTAGGAGGGACAGTGAGTCCGCATCGAACTTGTAAACATCAGTGCGCTTATAGTGGAATTGGTACATAATCACACTTTCAGTATATGCTCCTTGGACGTATCCCATTGACGGTGAACAAAGTAAAAATCATTGTGTCTTGTGATTGATTTATGGTTTGTTCATACTCTACATCGGGAAATATAGAGAAGAGGGTTTTGTCTAATAACAAACCAAGATAAAAATGGGAATTCATTTTAATCTATCATACCCTGATTCACCCCCATCCCCCTCAGGGTGTCTTTCCTAGTAGACCTAATATTTTATTTATTTTACAATGCTTTAGTGGACCCTCCAAGACTTATAAAACATTTTGTCTTTTTAAATTGTTTTCCATTAGAGTGTGACTCACCTCCACATAAGCAACTCTATTATTTTAAGCTGTTAGGACACATGCCTCATAAAATATTATTTTTATACTCCCCTTTGGAAATAACCATGGGAAAATACCCATGGTCTGGTTTGTGGTTTGGATTAGATTAATTTGTGGTGTCCCAAACCTAAATAATAAATAATTCCCTATTATTCCCTATATAATCCCACACAAGATCCCAGTTAATCTTCACTAAAATCCTTCGGTGTTCATCCAAACTCTTCCATCCTCTCTTTAAAAACCTCCCATGGTGCACCAACCTCCCAAGAAGCCTCCTTCAAGCTTCTCCTGTTCCATTGTAAGAATACTTCCATGTAAGGGATTTCATCCTTTCTCATTTTTGAACAATTTTCTTTAAGTTGTTATGCCCTTTTGTTTTCGATTAAAAATGTTGGGGTATGATTTCTTACCTCCCCCATTCTACCCTATTTATGTTTTTATGATGGGATACCCCTTTATATCTCATTAATGCATCCCATGTACACTTGTTACCATCATGAAATTCCATGAGAGATTTCTCTCTCCTCATTTACATCCAAGTAATTCATTTGTATTATGCATCTAAATTCCATTAAGTTAATTGGGAAATGTATCTATATGACCCCCTTATTGTCCATTTCATGTAAATATGATGACACACCCCTTTCTATCTCATCAACCAATTTTTAGTGAGTGCTTTTTTCATGCCATTATGCTGCCGAAATTGCACTATGATTTCCCTAGAAAATTCCATTGTGTAGTGAATACCATTACCATTTATCTATCATTGGTGTTAAACTTTATTCACATTTACATATTGATTATAAATAATCATGTATGATTTCCAAATCCATTTATTGTAGAATAAATGATGATGATGATGGATTCCACATTGTACGATCTATGTGGCACACTTATGCATGAAATGAAATGTTTATGAAGGGTGCGCCCTGATAGTGCTCCAATGCCTTGAGTAAATTATAGTATCATGATACATCATGTAAAATGAGTTTTGAATCATGTTAATTCAATTACTGTGAGGTTTTACTCATGCTTCATGTGCAATGAGAGTTTACTCATGCTCTATGAGCAATGAGCCTTGGATCAAGCTAATTCCATGTTAAGTGTTGTTGCCACATTTCCATGTTATGACTATCATGATTTATCATGACAATATGTTCATGTTTCTCTTGTGATCTATTTATATTTTTTTGCCTATCATTTATTTTAATCTTCATGTTATTCCTCATTTACTCCCTTACTGGGCTTTATAGCTTATCTTTTTCTTATGCATTTCCTCAGGTTATCCCATAAAATGATAAGTATGAAGGAATTTAGTGGTCATGTAAAAGATGTTTTCAATAAGATGATTCATTCTATGTTTTTAGTTTCTATGTAATGTTACTAATCCCCCAAAACACTATACCTCTCATTCTTCTATGATGTATCATGTGAAGGATTAATGTAAGAAATCATTTTTAACTATGAAATAAATAGAAGGGTTGTTATAGTTGGTATCAGAGGATAGGTTTGGTTAATTTTTGGGATTAGATTAGAAAACCCTAGTGAATCCTTCTTGACAAGAATAAGAATAATAAAAACATACCTATGTTTTTTTGGGTATTAAGTAAATGGTTTTTCAAGAAAATATATCCATGTCTAGATATAAGCTGGTTGAGGCATCTCTGGAACATATGTACCTAGGGGTGAAAACCCTGACAAGATGTTTTAGGCATTACCTAGGGTATCTTGGTACTCAAAAATAGGCCTTACTACACTCTTGGTTATGACACTCCCAGGGGATATGCATTGGTAAATTCACAAGCTTTGTATGAACCATTATATAATGAATTAACAAAAAATTCCCTTAAGAATATATGTTAGAAAATAGATCATGGATAACATATATTGAAGACAATATATTAATATGTTATCGAAAACAAATCAATTTCAAAGTCATCTGTTTTGTACTTGGATTACCATTTATGTGTTACCCCTAACTTTCCTTTTATTCTAGCCAATGGACGATAATAAGAGGACTCAGGCTGACAACCGATGTGAAGATAAATGTGATGAATATTCTAATGTGATGCCTAATCCGATGGGAGTGGGAATCACAAATTTTTCATGATTATCTCTTAGTTAACTCAAGGTTTGAATAGATACATGGGTTAAGTGGAACGTTGAACCCCCCCTCCCCATGAAAGAGAAAGTCGCTATTAAAATATTCATGAGACAAAGGACTCCTGCTTTTAATGAAACATTTGATCCCTCAATCTCCGAACAATTGATCAACTCCATTGAAAAAATCTTCTCCAGCCTTCAATGTTCTGAACAAGAGAATGTTCTCCTAGCTTCTTATCATATGGAGGTTGAATATGGTCCATGGTGGTCATTGATCAAAAATATGATGCCTGATAAAGATATTGAGATGTTGGAATGGAAGTATTTTCGGAAGATGTTATTCGATAAATATATTTCAGGCACCCTCCAACAGAAGATGGAAAGGTACTTCATTTCCCTCAAGAAGAAAGATATTGAATCCATGACAGCATATGAGGCAAACTTCACAAGGATTACATGATACGCTTTTGTCTTTGTTGTTACCCCTGAAGGCATGGTGGACCACTTCTTTAGTGGGATGAAACCTAGCCTGCGGAACACCCTGGCTATCCACGACATTGACAACAATGAGGAAATTGTCTGATGATCTCTCAAGGTTGAAATGCAGATTTGAGAACCCCAGGGGTATCAAGGGGATAATAAGTGTAAGGTGGAATTCAATTCTCGTGGTATGATAGATGAATCCAATGGTGCTAAGAAAATACAGTACCCCAATTTCCAATGGTGTGGAAAGAAGCACCCTAGAAATTTCCTGAAGGGGACAAGGAAATGTTTTAGGTGTGGAAGAGAAGGGAACGAAGCCATTAACTGGAGACAAGAAAAATCCACTATTGCGATTGTTGGAACCAATTTGTGTATAGGTTTGTATTTGTTGTCAATAGTTGTCAATGGATTATCAAAATGAAAGAGATCAAGAAGTACTCCAATAAAATGGAGGAATGGAAGCTCACAATAAAGGAGATCATGAAGTACTCCGATGAAGTAGAGGAGTAGTGATTCAGACGATTGTTGTGTTGATCGTATGTTCAAAGAACACGTGTCAAAGGTGATACATTGTTTACAACAATGAAGAATTTGAGGAGTAATCCATCCAAGGATGATTAAAGCAGGATGGTGTTTTTGGATGAAGACCATGAAATTCCTCATTATTGCATAAAAACCATGGGCTTTGATGAATACCATGCAATTCCTAATTATTGCATGAGAACAATGGGTTTTGATGAAGACCATGCAATTACTCATGATTGCGTGAGAACCATGATAGAGACTTCTTGACGGATTGAATCACATGGTTTGCATGAAGTTGATCATGACGGTTGATGAAGGGGGCAATGTGCCAATGAGTTGACTTATGAAATGGCCATGCACATCACATTGTCAAAGAAGATGATGGTACTAAAGTTGTTCCTTCAAAGAATACATATCACAATAGTGGAGTTTGTGATAAAAGCAAAGGAGTTGCAGAAGGATACAGATCACCAAGAAGAAGTGCTGTTGAGGTGATCGTGCTTGTCGACAAATCAAACAAACGACATACAAATTTGTTGACAAATGAGATTCCATGGTGACATGTCGAGTTCAAGAGTTGTGGTCAACGATATATGTTTGATTCAAGAATATCAACAGAGGAATGGATGATCTGGAGGCGGTACAAAAAGAGTAGATACAAGGTGGTGCCATTTTCCAGTGTTTTCCAAATTTCAGGTCCTCAAAATCAACAAATTAATAAGAGTGATTTTGGTGAAGGGACTTGCGTGCCATACTCTTGGAGGTTAGGAAACTTGGGCGCCATATGTTTTTGAAGATCAGAGCATCAAAATATGGAAAAGGGATAAGGGTCGCGCAAGTTTTGGTGGGGTCACGCAGGTGAATTCTGTGTCGGGAAGAGACTTGCGCGCCGACGCCTTGAATGCATTATAACATGCGCGCCTATGGTTTTTCAAGATCAGAAGATCCAAATTTGGAAAAGGAAAGATGTTCGCACAAGTTTGGATGTTGATCGCACAAGTTCCTAGCAGGGGCCGAGACTTGTGCGCCGATGGATGACTTGCGCGCTGCCGCGCAGGGGGTCCAGTTTGCATATAAATACTGGACCACCCCTCCTCATTTCACACAGAACTCAAGACTTTGAGATTGTTCGAGCTCTCGTCGCGCAGGTGGTTGAACTGCGCATGTGGTAGTTGGGACGCGCAAGTAGAGGTTACGCGCCGACTGATGGTTGAGCGCCCCAGGTGATTTGGGCAAAGAAGGAAGTGAGTCGCGCAGGTTTGAAGTTCAAGAAGGCAGAGTCGTGCAGGTGCTTTGGAGACACTTGCGTGCCAAGTTATACTTGTGCGACTAAGACTTGCGTGCCAGATGGAGACTTGCGCGCCGGGCTTGAAAAGGAGAGCCAAATATTGTTGAAGCACGCCCGCCTTTCTGGAGCTTCACAAGAGCTAAAGATTGCCTGATACTTTCGGTGCAAAGCGAGATTGAAGAAGAAATCTAAATTATACATGCATGATCTCATGCATACATGGTGAATTGATTCTGACGAATGCCAAGTAAGATGAACATCATTTATTGAGCAATCACATAAGTGATTTTGATTCAGGAAAACAAAGACAAGGGGATCTAGTGCATTCAGTCATTGCACTAAAGAAGAAAGGTTGAACTATAAGGAGCATCAACTCTGAACCCTGATACAAGCAAAGTATCATGCTGAACATGATACAAAGAACATCATTGCACATTTATTGAAGAGACCTTTATGTCTATAAACTGAGTGGGACTTCACCAACGGCAGTGAGCCAGGGGGAGTCAACAGGAGTGACCCGAGGGAAGCAGTGAGCTATCCCTGAACCTTTGTAAAGGCAGTGAGCCTGGGACATAGTGACTGTACCCGAACCTTTGTAATCTACAGCTAGTGAAGCATAGTGGATTTCGGTACGACCGAAAACCTGTCGGCGTATGCTCCTTGGACGTAGCCCTTAGTGGTGAACCAAGTAAAAATAGTTGTGTCATCTCTCTGCGTGTGAATGTTTAATTGCTGATCATGTCTATCATACAGGTTTAAGTAGTTCCTACCAATGTGGGAACAAGATCCACAACGAAAAGAAGAAACATTTGCCACCCTGATTCACCCCTCCCCTCTCAGGGTGTCCCGGGGTCCTACAGCGATAGAGGAGAGGAATTCTCCATTCGACTCTCAACACATTTTTCCTTGCTTCAACTGAAAAGAACCATGGAATCTTGAAAATTAGTGCCATAAGCCAAGGGTTTTTTGAGGAAACTAACAGCCTCCAAGGGAGCAAGGGAGAGATTTTTCTATCAGTACTACCGAAGTGAACCCCGACAATGAAGTGATGAAAGGTATGCTAGTTATTCATTCAATAATATTGAACATACTTTTTGATTTAGATTCTACACATTCTTTTATATCCAAATAGTTTAGTAGAATAATCCCAACATCACCAAAAATCATGGAAGAAATGATGTCAGTGAGTTCAACAAATTGGTAAATAATTGCATCCCAATAATATAACTCATCCCATGTCTTAATCGGTGTATTGAAATTCCCAGAGAACCTCATCGTACTCCCTCTGGTGGGGTTTGATGCAATTTTTGGCATAGATAGATTTCCCTTATATAGAGCCAATATAAATTCATGTTAGAGGGAAATCACTCTCCATGTCGAGAATCGACCCCCCGATTTTGTACAAGGGAAAGGAGGAAGATGAATCTTATTTAGATCCATCATTTCAAGCATGCATATTACTGCCCTATGAGAATGCATATCTAGCTCAGATGATTGAGTCTAAAGAGGCAACCATCCTTGAAGACATGCCTATTATGGGGCAATCCACTAAAGTGTTTTCTAAGGAATTTACTGGTCTTCCCCCTGATAGTGATGTTGAAATCTTAATTGATCTTATACTTGGGGTGATGCCAATATCCAAAACTCCATATAAAATGGTTTTTTTGAAGCTTCAGGATCTCAAGAAACAACTACTGGATAATTTGGATAAAGGGTTTATATCCCCAAGTGCTTCACCATGGGGTGAACCTTTCCTCTTATTCCAGAAGGAGGATGGGTCAATGCACCTTTTTTTCAATTATTCTGAGCTTAACAAAATCACAATAAAGAACTAGTATCCTCTCCCATGAAATGATGACATGTTTGATCAGCTACATGGAGAAAAATACTTCTCCAAGGTAGTGTTTAGTTCAGGATATTATCAAGTAATGGTGAAGCAGGAAGATATCCCCAAGGCTTCTTTTCATACATGATACTAGCTCTATGAATTCATTGTAATGCCTTTCAGAATCACTAATGCTCTAGAAATATTAATGTTCATGATGAATAGAGTCTTTAGAGATTACCTCATCAAATTTTTGGTAGTCTTTAAAGATGATATTCTAATATTCTCCAAAACCAAGGAAGGCCATAAAGAATATTTAACTACTGTATTAGAGAACTTGTGAAAGGAGACGATCTATGCAAAATACAAAAAGTGTGAGTTCTGTATGAAGGAGGTCTCCCTCTTGGGCTATATCATCACAAGCAATGGGATATATGTGGATCCCCCTAGTACAGCTACATTAAATGGATTGATGAGGCAAACATTGGTAATAGATATTCGTAGCTTCTTACGGTTAGCTGGATATTATCTAAGATTAGTGTTAAATTTATCATGCTTCTCCAACACTATTACCAAGATAACTCATAAGGGAGTAACGTTATCTAAGAGTGACGAATGTGAAAAAAGCATCAAGGAGTTAAAAAGGATGCTTATCACTATGACCATGCTCACACTACCCACAAGTAGAGAACTTTTTGTGGTATTCAGTGATGCCTTAAAGAAGTCCATGGGATGTGTGTTGATGCAAAATGAAAAATTCATTACCGATGATTCAATTTAATTGAAAGTTCATGAGGAAAATTATCCAACACTTGATCTGTAGTTGTATGTGGTTATCTTCTGTTTAAAAATATTGTGTCATTATATCTTTGGGGAGAATTGTGAAATATATATGGAGCAAAAAAGTCTCAAGTTGATATTCACATAGAATGAGTTGAACATGCACAAATATATATGGTTAGAGTCGATAAAAGACTATGAATGCTCAATACATTTACACCTTGGGAAAGAGAACATGGTGGAAAATTCTCTAGGTATAATGGACCAAATTATTTTATCATTAATGATAATTGAAAAAGAGCCAATCTTTTTAGAATTAATGAAGATGGACATGGGAATTATAAAGAAGGGAACAACATCAACACTTTCACAAATGACTACTCAACCATCTATTTTGTAAAATTTAAAGGATGATCAAATGGATTATTTGCGAATTTTGAATAAAGTGGAAGCTATCAAAAAATGGATATCCTTAAATTTCCTTGTTAATGAAAAATGAATTGAGGGATTTGGGAAAATAATATGTGTTACATCATGTCTGGAGCTGATGAAGGAACTTTTCGAGGATGCACATAGTTCGAATTTCTATATTCAACTAGAAAACTAAATGATGTATCAAGATCTCAGAAATCATTATTGGTGGGATAATATGAATAGGAGATCATTGACTATATATCAATGTTCTTATTGTGTCTACAAGTGATTGTAGAGGGGCAGAAGTCTAAGGGGATGATGCAACCATGGCCTATAATAGCTTGGAAATGGAAGAACATCACCATGGACATTATCATAGGACTTCCGAAGACATCAAAGGGAAACAATTCAATTTGGATTTTTGTGGATCTTCTTACAAAGTCTGCACACTTCATTGAAATTCAGGAGGATTTCTCAATTGGATCAAATAACACAGATATAAATCAGGAAAGTGGTAAGGCTTCATGGAGTGCCACTCTATATTGTTTCTGATCAGGATCCAAGATTCACATCTATGTTTTGGAAGAGTCTTCAACATGCCTTGGATACTGAACTGAACTTCATTACAGCCCATCATCCTCTAACTAATGGAAAATCTGAGTGAACTATTCAGACATTGGATTATATGTTAAGATCATGTTCTATGGACTTAAAAGTAGGGTGGCACCAATAAATTCCATTTGTTGAGTTCTACGACAATGACAGTTTCAACTCAAGCATCCAAATCGCACCTTATGAAGCCCTGTTTGGGATGTAGTGCATAACACCGACATGTTGGGACGAAGTCGCTGAGCATAAGCTGTTAGGTCCAGAAGTGGTCGAAGAAATAGTGGAGAAGGTGAAAACCATTTAGCATCATATCAAGGCTACCCAGAGTCGGTAGAAGAGTTATGCAGATAACCGTTGGCAAGACCTTGATTTTAAAGTTGTAGACATACTATTTCTATGCATATCTTCATGGAATATGGTTGTGTGGTTTGGAAAGAAAAGGATGTTATGTCCTAGGTATATAGACTCCTTTGAGATTGTTGATCCTGTTAGGGATGTGGCCTATAGAATTGCACTTCCACCTACCGTAGACAAAGTACATGATGTATTTCATTTATTACTCTTATGGAATTACATACCAGATCCTTCACATGTACTCTCTTCAGAGTTAGTACAGTTTGAGGATGATATTTCTTAGGAGGAGAAACTGGTGAAGATCTTAGATCGTAGAGAAAACATTCTATGAAATAAGATAATGCCCCTCATCAAGGGGTTGTGGCGAAACCATAAATTTGAAGAAGTGACATTGAAATCGGAGGAAGTGATGAAGCAAAGTTACCAAAATCCGTTTTAGTGTGGGAAAAGGAAATTTCAAGGGAGAAATTTCTTAAGGGGGGAAGATTGTAACGAACCAAAAATTCATTAATGAAAATTAATCTCGATCAAATTAAAGGTATGATTATGGATATTTAAAATGTTAACATCATTGGTTTTATGTTAAAAATTGTGATTGTTGCTAATATAGCCGTTGGACATTGATCACATGATTAGTATAAATATTGAGCTTTAAGAAATCCAATTTACTCAAACAAAGGAAGCGATGGCCTCATCCATTAGAGTTTCCCCATTCGAAGCCCATTTGTTGGAGATCAGAAAGGATGTGGTTTCACTGGCCTTCTCTTTTGACCAAGACCAAGTTAAGTAAGAACATGTTAACCTTGAGTGGAACAGAATATGGGATAAGTGGATGTTAAGAGAGATTACCACCCAAACGATGTTATCAGAGCCACCCCAAGAGTCTATCACCATCACAAACCTTACCCTTCATTCTTATACTAGTGTTAGAAGGTGTTATGTAACAAGACCATATTATTATGACTATGTACATTATTTTTGTATAAAGAATGTGAATTTATTTTATTGTTGTTATATTGCAAATAGTTTTAAAGCACAAATTATATTTTTAGTTAATATTCAACTAAGAAATCTATTTTAATGAAATAATGGATTTTTAGTTAAATAATATTTTAATAAATGATTATAAATAAATTAATATTTATTAAAATTAAATGATCGTACAAATTTTATGAATACAATTATAATTTTTATTAATCTTTGAAAGCTGTTTTTGTCAAAACCCATGAATTTTTGATAAATGTCGATTTTTATATTAAAGGTAAAAATTGATATATTTATAAAATTATTTATATAAAATGAATATTATTTTTTGGAATCAGGACATCGAAATTATTTAATGGTGAATGTTTCATAATTTTCTGAGATAGTCGGATTTTTGGGTAAAAATTAAATACCGTTTAAATATATAATGTGTTTTATGACACCATAATGACCCAATAGTGTTGTAATACAATACTACAAATATTATGTTTGGCCAATATATTTTTTTCCATTACAATAATGTGATTTTATATATTTTTGATTTATTTTACAAAGCATTAGTGGACCCTCCAAGATTTTTAAACCATTTTCTCTTTTTAAATTGTTTTCCTTAAGAGTGTAACTCACCTCAACATAAGCAACCCTATTATTTTCAGATGTTAGGCCATTGGAATCATAAAATATTTTATTCAACTCCTCTTTGGATAAAACAATGGTCACAAACCATGGGTTGGTTTTGGGTTATGATTAGTTTAATGGGTGGTGTCCCAAACATAAATAATAAAGAATTCCCTCTCCTTTACAAAATAATCCCAGCCATGCTCAAACTTCTTCTTCACTCAAATACATTGGAGTTTATACAAAAAATTGCAATTATCTCTCTAAAATCCTCCCAAGGTTCCATAATCTCCCATGAATGATCTCTCAATCTTCTCCCAAGACATTGGAAGCACACTTCCATGTAATGGATTTCATCCTTTCTCATTTTTTTCCAATTTTCAATAAGTTGTTTTGCGATTTTTTCAATTAAAAATGTTGAGGTATGATATATCACATACCCCATAATCCCCTATTTATGTTTGGATAATCGGATACCCCTTAATCTCTCATTAATGCCTCCGATGTACACTTGTTACCATACCGAAATTCCGTGATGGATTTCCCTCTCCTCATTTAAATCCAAGTAATTAATTTGCATTATGAATCTAAATTAAATTAAATTTATTGGTAAATGTATATATATGACCACTTACTATACATTTCTTATAAATATGATGAGACACCCCATTCTCTCTCATCAACCATTTTTTATGAGTTCTTATTTCACGTTGTTATGGTACCGAAATTGCACTATGATTTTCCAAGCCAATGTCATTGTGTAGTGAATACCATGCCGATCTCTCTATCACGGGTATTAACCTTTATGAACATTTACTTATTGATTATAAATCATCATGTATTTATTCCAAATCCCTTTATTTTTGAATAAATTATGATGATTGATTCCACGTTGTATGATACATGAGGCACACTTATGCGTGTAATTAAATGTTTAAGTATGGTGTGCCCTAATATCACTCCAATGCATTTGTTAAAGAATAGAATCATGATACGTCATGTAAAATGAGTGTTGAATCATGATAATTCAATTAAAATGAGGTTTTACTAGTGATTCATGGGCAATGAGGGTTTACTCATTCTCTTTGTGTAATGAGACTTGGCTCATGCTAATTCCATGTTAATTGTTGTTTCCACATTTCCATGTGATGATTATCTTGATTTATCATGCCTTTATGTTCATTCTTCTCTTGTGATCCATTAATATTCATATTTCGTAACATTTATTGTAATAATCATGTTATTTATTTTTGACTTTATTTCTGGCCTTTATAGCTCACCTTTTTCTTATGCATGTCCTCATGTTATCTCATGCAGTGCTATGTAAGAGGAATGTAGTGGTCTTGTAAAGGATGTTTTCAATAATATGTTGTGTTCTATGTTATAATTTGTTATGTAATGTTCCTAACACCCAATGAAACTAGACCTCTCGATATTCTCTATTGTATCAAGTGAATTTATTATGTAATAAATCATGTTTATGTATGAAATAAAGAGAAGGGTTGTTATACCTTCAACCAAACTAAATAGATAATGTGAAGAAGGCAACAGAATTGAATCTACATGATATAAGTACATATAAGAAACAAATGGAATCCTTAAGCTTATTGGACATTGTTTCAATGGAACTACATCTGTAAATGTAAATTATCGATGCATAAAATTAGATTGATGGCCAATTTATTCCAACTTGAAGTATGCTTGTATTAAATGATTTTGAATAGAAAAAAGTAGGATCAGATTTACCATGAATCAATGTGGTTATTACCCAATGTTATTTTATGCTTTTTACCAGAATGCATAATTTATTTTAAGATAGAAAGTTGATATAAGTCAAATCCATATTGGGGAATAAGATATTTCATTTTATTCAAGTGAATGGGAATAAATATTAAAGGTACAACATAAAAGAGTGTATAAGGATTTTCAGAATATTATACCAAATAATAGTGATGTTTTTAAATAAGGATAGGCTCTTCTATAGTTGGTAAGGGATAATAACTAAACAAGATATACTGATGCAAAACATAATGGTGAGTGTAAGCTGTGATTCATGTTTTCCCAACATGTTTTATGTTAGAGAAATGGATATTTCAACACCATGTTCTATCACTATGTTTATTTCCTCTATAGTATTAAACAAGGTAAAATAATCAATCTATGTAGATTGTTGATGATTTATATGTACATGATGTAAATGAATAGATCAAGTCCGTACATCCTTATATATCATAAAATTATATAATCCATTATAGTTGAAAATGGATATTTCTATGAAGGATAATAATATGAAGATAAATTTAGATGCTTTCTCTTGGGAAAAAACTTGTAAGACTGTGAATGTGAGTTGAAACCCATGGAATGATTGATGGGTAAGAGATAAGGAGAATGTGGTTGATGAATTAAATCCTATAAAGTATAAAACAATATAAAAGGACATGTGGTAACATTCTCTTGATCTAGATAATATAGCTGAGTACTCTAATGCAGATATTGAAAGAGTTAAACCTACTGTGGTAGAAGAATAAGATTATGCGTTTCAAGGGAATTTGGGGGAGTGAACCAGATATTCCTAAATCTCATCCAAATGTTTATAATAATTCTATCAGTCCACCAAGTTATCAACCTACCTAAGAATCTATATATATGAAAATGATGATGATGATACGGATGTTTCTGGAGAGGTATAGATAATAATATCTTTCTCTATAACATTAGCTGATCTTAATGGTAATGGAAATGGGAGTAGTTATAATACATCTAATGAAGAAAATTATGGAAATATGGAACTTGATAAATCATAAAGGGGTTCATGTAATGATGATAAAGATCATGATGACGAATATTATGATGATAAAGATCATGATGATGGAGATAATGATGGTGGACCTGATAATAGATATGATCCAAATATAGAAAAAGGTCATAACCCGAATAAGGTTGTTGATAAGAATAGAGATGATCATGTTGATCATAATCAAGAGATTATTCAACAACATCCTTCTTTACCAGTGGTATACAGTTCCTATAGAAATAAAAATATAACAAAATATAATATGATTCATGATGTCCTTACTATTAGTATAGAAGGTGTGAAAGTTATATATATGGGGGAGATGTCTAAAAATCTTGTTGATCAGTCACTTAAATTGATTCAAGAACAACTAGAAGAAATCATACAGACCAATCAGACATAACCTACCTTTTCTGTAACTAAAGTTTTTCAATTCTCTCAAGAAAATAAAGACTCTATAATCATTTTTTATATTATACCTTATATTTTTTGTTTTGATGATTGGGAAAAATAACTTAATTTTTCTAATATATTTATTATTTTGTGATCCTGATGATGAGAATGATAATATTGTCAGTAGGGAAGAATCCTTAGTGGATAAAATAGATCATGGTGGGGAGTTACATCATTCTACTCCTATGGAAATAGATAGATCAGATGTGGATAGTGTTACTCATGAGAAAATAAATGATCATTCTATTCTACATCATAGTGTATTAACCCAGAATAATTTCGATTATTTTAAAAATATTTTACATTCTAACACAGACTCCATGAAATGGCATTTAGTTTTAGATTTCACTAATGTCATGAACTCCCAACCATCTACAATTTCCAAATTCAGTGATGAAATAACTCATTATTTGGTTTAATTTGTTGTATAAAATATCCAAATAAGAGTAAAATTTCATATTCAATAAATGGAAGTATAAAATAGAATATTTTCAATAGAGTTAGATACTGTGAAATCTTTTGTTGATGGATGACAATCCTATACATCAGAATTCTTGAATTCAATTTCATAGAAGTTGGGAAGCTTGACTTCTACCGCCCTACATCAACTGAACCACCTATATCTCTAGTGAAATTTGATAGAGATATTCTCTAATATATTATCTTAGAATTGATCATAAATGTTAGGGGTGATGTTATGACTCATGTGGAACAAATTCAAAATATACATCATCAAGGAGATAATATATATAAGTTGATATTAGAATATGATATTGATATATGGAATCATAATGAATTCATCCGAAAAGAGATAGCGTATTATCTTCCAAGTAATGATAACAAGAATGAGATGTATATTAATTTCAAATATCTCACAGAAAATTTGAGATTTCCACCAGTGAAAAGGGTTTTCAAATAATACATTTGTAATCTAATATTTTTCACACCATCTCAGAAAAGATATATAGATGATAAATTATCTTTCATTATTATGATGTAAAGGGGAGGTAATATAATTATGGATGTTATCAACTAGATGAATCCCCTCTTCCATGTTCATTAGACAACTATTATTGAGAGAGAATAAATTTCTCTCATAATAGTTATTTTATTTATAATGATAGATCTAGTTTGATAAAGGCATTTAGTGATAACTTAGTCAGATGGTCTCATGCCTACACTATTTCATCCTTTGAGTTTGTCACTAGAGGATGTAATATGGAACCTCTAGCTAGTTCTTATTAGTTATCCACTTCCACATACTAACATAGTTACATCCAGGCCAACCACTTCCCTTACATACACTTTTACACTCTTCTCATATGATAGAGATTGAGAAAAACACAAAGGGATATATAAAGTGAAATAAAAAATTGATCAACCACCACCCTCAAACTAGTGAATCTGATTAGTTTATGTATTTTGATAGAGATCATGTGTATTTATTTTCATCATAATCTTCCTTTAATCAATTTATTTGGCACCTATTAAATGAAATAAAATTATGTTCTTCAATATACATTGTTCTTACTATTTTTTGTTTTTGATAATCTCAAATGGGGAGATGAATGGGAATAAATGGGGATATAGTTTTATAGTATTCATTAAACCCAAATACATCTCATATTATTTATGAATATTTATTTAATAAATGATTTATAAAATTCCATGTTCTGAGGTATTCAAAAATGGGTCGAATTTTTTAACCTCTGTGTTCGGAGTTTGTTTGACACTCATATTTTAATGATCACAAATAATTATTCATTTATAATGAATGATATACATGTTTTATGATAAAATTTTATAAGGTAGTACTCTTTTATGATAATTATGATAAGTGTTATGGATATTCACTGTTAGTCAGGAGTCACTACTGTCACTTGTTACCATCAAATAGGATCTTCTGCTACCACCATACACCATGTCACTATTAAAACTTGAAGAAGATACCACTGTACCTGAGTCACCATTACTAAAAAGAGGAGATACAACCAAATTTCTAGTCACATATAGCTTATTGTTATATATTTTCCATGGTATTTTGTGTGAATTCTCAACATATATTTCATAATAGAGATATTTTTTACCAAGCCTTTATAGAATAGTGAAAAAAACTTCAGAGGATTGTGGATCTTATGATTCTATATCTATGAAAATGATATATTTCTTTCGATATGGGTTACAAAAAAACATTTTATGATAAATTAATTACAATTGTACAACTATTACTTATGTTAATGAATATTTAAATTCCCATGAGAATTTTTATTCTAGTTATGTGATGATTAAATGACAAAGAATCACAAAATTATTCACTGATATTGATTGAGAAACTAACAAAAATCAATTGATACATTCCTGTATATTTTCTGGGATCCTCTTTCTTCTCTCGATTTCCAGAACAAATCAGTAATTCCTAACCATTGCTAATTTAAAGACTATGATCATAGAAAACATTTCAGACTGGTCTTTTCTATACTTTATTACAATGTACTTATTACTTTGAGTTGTGTTTAGTTACTTTGTTATCCAATATACAATGTCTCCAGCACCTACTAGGTGATTACTTGTTATTCTCCTATCTCTATAACATTTTTTTCACTGTGTTTTTAGAAGAGTTCTTTGTCTGACCTATACTATTCTTGCTTCCCATGAATAACATGGGAGGATATTTTTTAGACTAGATATCTTGTTACTGCTGATTATTTATATGATCCAGGTTGTGGATTAATTTTATTATAATTTTAATCTTCTTAGAAATAAGTTATTTCAATGTGAGGGGTATTATGTCTCATCTTGAGACCTCACCTCTTTTTTATCCTGCTGTGTCAATATTTTGATTTACTTTTATTTTCAAGATTACTTTTTATTTAAAAAAATCTACTACTTTGATAATTAATCTTAACTAACTTTTATATTTGATTCTTTTAGAGTAAAATGAATTTAAAAGTTTAGTTATTTGTAAAGAATATTTTTACTAAGACTTAATTGATATTTATCAAATCTTTCAAAAGGATATATCTAAATATATATATTTTATTGCTTAATAGTCTAGTTAAATTTTATTAAGGAGTTTTTATTTTAGTCCAATATTTAAATATAAATTATTTTTTAGAACTCAATTCCCCCAAATTAAGGTACTCACTACTACCAACAATAATATCATCCCACTGTTTATACTTTATCTCTTCTACCACATATATGTGTTGAAGAAGGGAATGAATGACGTATGAGTTGATATCCACATAATTATTCTAGTTCTTACATGTATTAATTTATAGTCAATTATTTTTATCCTAAAATATATGTATCTTCCTTGTATGAGATGAATTAGATTGTTCCTTATCACTTTAAATGTATCAATCTTCTTCTTTAACATGTATATCATCTAAAAAATTTATTCATAGATCTTATTCTATCTATTTGATAAAAACATCATCATTATAACTTCAAGAACATGCTTCATCATTGGAATTTTTTTTCTCTTGTTGTTCCAATACCTTCACATAAGCAATATAATCTATTTTTTAGCTTCTTTATTATATCAGAACTATCTTAGTTCATTTGGGGGTTATCCAAATAGGATGATATAAACACCTCTCCTATCAAAATTCCCATGATTTCCACCTTTTACATTGATAAAAGAAGCATAAAAAACACCATTAGATATATTAGAAATTTCTATTTTTTATATTATATATAACAATTAAGAATATTTGATTCATTCTAATAGTTAAAATATTTTTTATATGAATATTTGTACCAATATCTTATCTACAAAAATATCAACATGTATCATGATCAATAAGAATTTTCTGAAAAATATCAACAAAATTATTAATCATGCTTTAGTCCAAACTATTCATTATTTATATTTAGGGTTCTCTTTGTCCATGAATAATTCCATATTTCTCCAAATAATATTTAAAATTACCATTTGGAAATCCAATTCCATTATCTATTAATGTCTTCATTAAAGGAAAAATAAATTAATTTTCAACATTTTTTGATAAAATATTAAACATTTGTAACATAAATGATTTGAAATTTATGAACATAACCCATTTCATGTGAGTGAAATGATAAATAAAATATATAAATTAGTTTTCTGAAAATGTATATTTTTTCATGATTATATTGAATACATTAGAATGAATACTCTAGAATGGTTTAGTAGATTGAATCATCACTTTATTATGTGATAAGTTAACAATATACCCCTTTTAAGATGTTGATTAAATACAATATCATTCTCTATTTAACATAGAAAAATTGAATGAATTATCTCCTTTTGTGATGTTATTAATTTCAATTTATCTATGATGACTAAGTCTTTGATGCCATATGATATTCTCTTCTATAATGATTAAAATTCATGAGTATCTAGAATCACTGACTGAAATAAATTTCCATTAATTGTCTATATTTTTGTCACAAATTTTAATATATTATATGATCATCACTAAGAAACCATCACAACCATAAAACATATAATTTTTTTCTTTAAAAATTTAAGAAACACTTAACATAATGTTTTCTAATCGATCAATATATACATTATTATTGGTATTCAACATTTCATTCCCAATCACATTTGAACCAACTCCTTTAATTGTGAGTTAGTCCATACTTCAAAATTTCACTATAGATTGATTGTAATTTTCATAATGTTTCTAGAGTTTTAAATATCTTTTAATGTGATAATGATATTCACTACCCTAAATCCGTGGATTATCCTCATGTGATTCTTTATTTCCACTTATAAAACAACAAAATTATCCTTATTATTTATCTTCTTATTTTTATATTGTTTAGTGTTTTATCTCATATTTTATTAAGATATTATAAGGGTGAGATATTTATTTTAATGATGATCACATTAGTTACATATTATAAATATTTTCCCATGATATTCATAAATTTAATGATATTTCTATAAACAATTACTAACCTATTTAATATTATCCTCTTTTTGAGATAACTGATTATCCCATAAATTATACCTCCCAATACTACTTGTTGTATTATAATATTTTTAGTTTAAAAATATAATTTTCAAACCTAAGCTCTGGGTTAATCCGTTTTTGGGTTTATTCAATGATGGGGGTGTGCGACTTGTCTCTAGGGACCCCTAGAGGCATGTTTTTGTGTTCTATATCGAAGGTAATGTGATTAGAATTTTCTAAGGTTTCAACTCCTTTCGAGGTGAGGTTTTTTACCCCACCACATGGTTTCACATATTCTAATTGGGGTTCGTTCTATGTTTTGAATCCTTAATATTTAATTTTTAGGGTATTGGACCTTATAGTGTGGTTTCATATGTGCGTCTTTCTGTTTCATATTTTTCTTGAGGTAGGATCTCCCCACACTCATGCCCTATTAATTTACAATGCTCTAATTTTATTCTTCATTCACCTTTTATACATGTTATATATTTTTGTGCAACCATATAGTTAATTTGTTACCATGTCGTTAATGTTTGACGTATTGTTTGACATGGTCTTGGTTTGAAGTTAATTTTAAAATAGTATTTTTTTGTGCAAAATTGGGTGTGTTTTGGAGTATATATTTTTTCCTTGTTCTATGTTTTAAAATTTTCATAGACATTTATAATAATATTTGGGTAGTGAGAAACATGAAAAGTAGTGTTTCTATGGTGTGTGTTTTTAAAAAAAATAGTCTTTTAATGTGTGGTGTGTTTTGTCGAGTTGTGAACATTAGGATTTTTATGGACACAGTTTTTAGAGTTTAAAACTATGTTTAACAAGTTAAATAAAATAATTTCAAGAAAATTGATGTTCGTAATTTGTTGAATGTTAAACTGAAATTGTTTTATTAAAACGTTCATTCCATTGGTTCTTAATAAAATGACCATTTTTATTTTAAGAGTAAAATGTGATGTAAAATGAATTGATAGGTTTTAAAAATGTATCAAGATCATTTGAAATAATGTTTTGGGATCTTTATGTGGATTCAAAATTGGCTTAGATTTTATAATAAACGCGTATTATGTTTTAACATGTTATGATAATAATATAAAAAAATGGTCATGTCTTGGGTGTGTAATAAGAGTATATTAAAAATGTTTATCAATATTCTGATGTGATTAATGTCTTCATTACACCTATTTTGGAATGGTTGAAATTGTACCTTAGATAAAAGTGGGTATTGTGAATAGTGTTTGGAAGCTCATTTGGCCACTTTGGAAGAGAATGGAAAGCGTTGTTCATAAAACCCACATTTGATATTCCACATTCCTTGGTGACATGGAATGGTTGGGATGTCATCGATATGGAGTCCCAGGGTTACATTATATGGGTACCTCTGTTGTTAAACCTTAGTAATTAAGTGAATTTAAGGCATGAGAGTACTCCTTGGAGAGACTTGGGGTGAGACCCAATGTTGTTATTATTAGGAATTGGTTCACCCCTTTAATACTTAAGACACTAAAACCTGGAATACTAAGATAACTATCTGAGATGAGTAATGCACTTGTAGGTTATGGTACTAACCAGTGTCTCATAGTAGACAGATATATTGGGTTCATTTCTATGGGATTTTCCCTCATCTTTTCCTGAGAAATGGTGGCTGAGCATATAGAGTTTCATATTTTATGTAATGTGGCATGCTAATATTGATTTGGTCACAAGTATTAGTTTTTTCAAGATTATTCATCATCTCCTGGGCTCACCTAGGTCAAGTGGGTCTTATCTGTTTAAACTGTTGTGGACATACTTGTATACCTATTTAAATTTCCCTTGATATATGACTACCTTAGTAATCTTGTGTGGTGTTTTTTATGTTGAGTGATGTTTTGGTGTCCTAACTCCAATGAAAATTTATTTAAAATAATTGTTTTAAACTCATTAGTGCATATTGTAAACAAAATCATCACATTCTTCTTGAAATAGCATGGTAACTCTTATGGTTTGAATCTTATTTTTTAAATGATTAAGGGAAATGGATTGTACGTTGATTTTATGTAAAACCTGTATAATTTCATACTTTTATATTTTTTATTACATATATAGAATTTATGATTCAATAATTTTGAATATAATGTATTGAGGAATAGAATACAGGGCTAGCCTACTATGTTTTAATAAACACGCCTATAGTTTGTTTTTTGTTTTTAGTAATTTTGATGGTTATATATGTGGTTTGTCTTACTTATGATACAATTGATCATTGTGTTGAGGAGTGACCCATGTTGTAACATAGAGATAGTGTTTTTCTCATTCGGTTATATTTATTTTCATCAGTTCTTGTTTATCCTTTTTGTTTGGTTTATTAATTTTTATCTACTAAATTTTTTTTTCCATTTCTTTAATTATTTATATTGGGAGAAATTGTTCCCATACCCACTCTATAGATTCCCTGGTTCTAGTCACCGGCCTTAGATTATCCAGAATGCCTCTCGACCCTTACCGTGGATTGGATCGGGGGGCCAGTTCTGGGTCGACCAGGGTTAGTTCGTGAAACATTGGTATCAGAGACGATCTGCTCTTAGTAGTCCTAACATTTTTAGAATTCCCAATATTATTTGTGAATATCTAGGTAGATGTATTAGGACTCTTGGGACAAGAGGGGTTGGTTCGGGAAGAGCGGCGTGTTCTTTCTCTTATTCTAAGCCATGAGTTCCCATGGGAAGACCAGTTTTATTAAATTTTCTAGTCCTTTAGGGATTTTCTTGTGATCGAGATATGACAAAGTCAGTTGCGCTAATATTTATCATGAGCTCACACGGCCGGGAAAACCATGTGGAGCTAGGGTCATGATCTTAGAAAGCTCTCTGTGTCAGTGACATGTTTTGTATATGTCTTCCAACCATAAGGCCAAGTCACCCACTACCCCTAGTTCCCCTTTTGAGTAGTTTTCGGTCTCTTCCAAATTCTGTATGGCGTTTGAATAATATAAATTGGGTTTTCAAAATGTATTGATTAAAATGGCAGGATTTATTTTGGAATTGTTTTAAATGAAACAGGATTAGTTTTAAACCAAATAAATTTTAACATGGTGGTTATTAGGCCTTTGGAAGGTATGTGATTTATGAAATGTGATGATTTATTTGTTTTTGGAAAATGATTTTGTCTTATTTTAGAACTCGGTGTTCCTGTGGGTGCTTACATGAATGGTGGTATTTGGAATGTGAATGTATATTTGGTATGGTATAGGGGATGGATGCTCCGGGTGGCATGGAAACATGCATGTGAGTAAGACTCTAAATAATACTAATGATGAGGGTTTAAGACACCATGCTTTAATTAAATTAAAGATGTTTTCAAAAATGAAATTTTTGATGTTATAATACATTGTTTTCGTGTGTTTAGATATTGTCACATATTTGGTGTTTGATATTGGGGATTTTTATTATTGAGATGTCCTTGATTGGGATCATGTATTTTCATGTCCACTGGTATCCCCCTAAAAACTTTGATGGGTGACCATAGTGTGGTATATAAACCTAAGGATTTTATGATTGAGTTCAGGAAGCTATATCAAATTGTATTTTCTGATCAATAAGACCCTTCTATATTATAGGAGACGATGTGAATGTTATAAAGGGAATTTAACCTCCTTGGGATTCCCGAGTCCCTTAAGATCAATTTTGGAACCATTAAGATTTAATTTTGACAATGGATGTGGGGGAAGTCAGTGTCTCTAAAGAAGACCCATCAAGAGATTACATGGTAGATTTTCAAAGCCTTATTCATTCGTCAATATTTCTATTAGAAATAAAGGGTGAGAAAGGGAATGGAGATGTGTTGTCTGCAGCAAGGTGATGGATTAATGTAGGAGTATTTATAGTTCATATGGAATCTAGTCCCATACGATTCTAGGTATACCACAGATGACTCCATGGAGGATAAGGGTTTCTTGGGAGGACTTCATCCGGATATGTAGTCAAAGGTTTCAAAATCCACCCTTACAACATTTGTCAATGTGGTGAGGCAAGCATTTTATGATGATGTTGGTATGGCAGGAATACAAGAGGTATACCTCCATCTATCAATTCCAAGGAGTAAGGGTGGGAATTATGGAATGGAAAGGAGAATGCGATTGAATGTTGATAGAGAAAGTCATGTAATCAAATTTCCTAGAGATAATTCATCAACCTCTTTAGAGTGAGAGAACATCATGTGTTATCAATGTGGGAAGATGGGTCATAAATATCCATCGTGTATAAATCCTCTAAGACCCTTCCAGGATTTAGGACTCTTAGATCATTTTCGATGATTTTGTTGGGGTGTTGTTAAAAATCGTCATGGAGGAAATTCTCAGAAGTGACTTTTAATGGGTTTTCCTTTTAAAGTTTCTTGTGTATGTTTCTGTTTAAGTGTAACAGATATCTTATCATGGTAGTTGTACTAATGGTGTCTTGTGTTTTGAAATGTAATAGATTGTTTTGGGTATTTTAATGAACTCTAGTTTTTAATGATTGTGTGGTTTTCATTTAAAAATTCACTCCTTTCTTTTTTGTAATCAAAAGATATTTGTTTCTTACTGGTATTATTAAAACCTGAATATGAGGCAAGAGATTCATCATCCATCATAGCTCTAGCCAAAATGACTTTTTTTGAAGCCGACACGTAGTCAGGATCCCCATAGGGTAATGAAGTTTTGTTTAGTTTGCGCCTCTACCATTGTGTTGAGTCAGTTCTAGAATTTCTATTGTGGTTTCTCTATCATTGTAAATTTTCTCTTATCGCAAAGAGCGTATTGGAATTAATTTGTACCCAGTGTCTCTATCCATGCTTTATTGGATGTGAGTTTTGGGTTCGTGGCCTTCTGTGGACTACCCATGTTAATTGGGTGGTGTCTTGAATTTTACTTGTCATTAGGTAGAAATTAGTGAGGTATTTTTTCATGTGCGTGAGGTTTTGGTTGCTTTCTTGTCCCCTATGTATGGGAGTGAGTAGTTTAAATGTTCGTTCTGATGTTCTTTTATCATGGGTAAGGCTTGGTTCTGGTCTATGTTGGATTTCTATTTGTCTATGTATAGGTTAGTATTTAATGGCGGGGATATCCACAGTGAGTCTCTTAGGGTTTTCCCTTGAAATGCATCAGATTCTAGTTGAATTCTAATGGGGGTAGTCTTTTTTCCCACCACCTTCTTCTAGTTATGTGTTTCAGGAAATGGGGTTATGTTATGTAGGTAGTTGGTGAAATCTTCTCATATTGTGAGGTGGGATCATGTTGATGTGGAATCCATAGGTTTTAATCAAACCACTGGAATGTGTTGCGGCTTTCTAGTGGTGGAAAGTGTTATGGTAGGAATAGTTGTCAAACCCAGACCTGTATATTTAGTTTTTTTATTATTCTTTTGACATTGAAAACATTTTTTTGGTTTGAGATTAGTCTTGGATGAATTTTTTGAGTTATTATAAAAAGTACCCATGTTGGGTTTGACGTAGTCAATGATAAGGGCGGGGCATAATTTGGATAACATGAGGCCTCTACCAGACTACGGTGTGGCCAACCAAGGATGCAATTAATTAATTAATCTTAGAAATGGATAATTTAGTGGAAATGGTGTAAAATTAATAATAATAATAATATTTATGAGTTATTTTAATAATTATAATGATAATAATACTAATGTAATTATTAATATTATTATCATTACTATTATTAAGGTATTATTATTATTATAACATTTTTATTTAGTTATTTGTATATATGTCTGAAAATTTTGTAGGGTTTCCTACAACCCCCCCTCCCCTTTCTGCGTATGACCCGGGTAACCTGGTGGTCCCTCTATGTTGTGGTCAGCTCCCCTCCCTACTCATCATCACACGTCCCTCTCCTAGATGGCCACCCCCATTGAAATCGCCGCCTTCAGCAACCCCATCCAGCATCTCCCCTACCTTCTTCTCCTCCTAGTACGGTGGCCCTACACCCCTGTCGGCCCCTTACTCACTAGAGGCACATCCCCCCATCAACCAACACACCTTTGGATGCGTGGTCCTCGTTTTACCAGCACCCCATTTCAACAAGATCCCATCCACAGAACACATCTGACGACCCACATCATGTGAGTTTCCCATTCCTCCTCTTTTTTTGTGTTTCTCCCTTGGTGAGGTTTTTGTTAAACCAAACCCAATCCATCAGTTAATCAAGTTTTTGTGTTTTTTCTTTAAATAGGGTGTGTGAATTGTCTCTCGAGACCCTTTAAGTAGATTTTAAATATTTTCTATTGAAGTTGAGGTGTTTCTAATCATCTCAGGTTTCTTCTGCCTTTTTAGATGAGTGTTGTTTCACCACTGCTTGGTTTTATATACTCTAATTGGGTTTCATTGAGTATTTTGAGTCCTCAGTATTTAATTTTTAGGTTCATAGACCTTACTATGTGGTTTTGAACATCCATCTTTCCATTTCATTTGGTTCTTGAGGTAGGCCCACCCCACACACATCCCCTTTTAATTTATAAAACTCTAATTTTATTATTTTCACACATTGAATACACGATAAATATTTTTTTTTTCAAACTTCTTGTCAATTTTTTGGTATGTCATCATTGATTGAAGTCTTGTTTTATATGGTCTTTTTATGCTATTAATTTAAAAATAGTATTTTTTATCTAATATTTGGTGTGTTTTGGTGTAGAATATTTTGTGCCGATTTTTTATGTTTTAAAAATTACTCAAATATTTATTAAATTATTTTGATAGTATGAAATGTGAAATGTGGTGTTTTTGGGGTGGGTTTTGTTTTAAAAATAGTCTTTCAATGTGTGGTTTGTTTTTTTGAGTTGTGAACAATGGGGTGTTTATGTCCATGGTGTTTAAATTATAACACAAGGTTTCGAATGTTAAATAAATTTATTGCATGACAATTGGAGTTTATAATTATTTTAGGGTTAAATTGAATTTTTTTATTAAAACGTTCATGCCTTGTGTACTTTATAAAATGTTTGATTGGATTTTAAGATAATATGGGATGCAAAATGATTTTTTGGGGTTTAAAAATGTATATGTAGATATAGAAACCATATTATGGGTTATTTATGTCATTTCAGATGTGGTTTTACTTTTACAAAAAATGTGTATTATTTTTTATCATGTTTTGGAATTTTTATTAAAAATGGTCTTATATTTGGTGTGTAATATGAGTATATTAAATATTTCATCAATGTTTTGATGTGATTAATTGTGTGTTTACACAACTCATGGAAATTTGGAAATTGTACCTCTAATAAAAGTGGGGTTTCTGAATAGTGTTTAAGGGACCGTTTTGACACTTTGGAAAAGGATAAAAAGTGTTCGTCATAAAACCCTATTGGATGTTCCACATGCATTGGTAACATGGAATGGTTGGGAAATACTAGGTATATGAATCCTAGAGTTCCATTATACTTGTTTCTCTGTTGAGAACCTGTGGTAATTGATTAATATTAAGGAATGACAGTAGTCCTTGGGGAGATATGGGGTGAAACCTGTTGTGCTTTTTATTACGAATAGAAGTTGTATTTTGTTTCTCAGTGGCCTATGATTTGTCACTCCTTTAAGACTCGAGACATTGGAAACTGGAATATTGAGAGAATTTTCTGAGATGAGTACATCACTGGTAGGTTATGGTACTAACCAGTGGACCATAGTAGGATAATATATTGGGGTTGTTACTATGGGATTTCCCCTCAACCTGTCCTGAGAAAGGGTGGTTGAGCATATAGAGAGGAATATTTCATCAAATTTGGAGTGCTACTGTAGATGAGGTCACATCTTTTAGTGTTGTATGGATTATTATTGATCTCCCAAGTTTTCTTATGTCTAGTGGATTTTATTTGTTTTAACTATTTTTAAGATACATGTATACCAATATAGAATACCCTTTCTATATAACTGCTTTATACCCTTGTGTGGTGTTTTTAATGGAGACTGAGGTTTTTATTTCCTAACTCATATGAAAAAAATTTCCAATGCAAATTCGTTTCAAACTCTTTAGTGACAGTTATAAATGAAATCATCACTTTACCCTTAAAATAACATGATAACTATAAAGTTTATAATCTAGTTTTTAATATTATTATGGAAAATGTATTATACGTTGAATTTAAGTAAAAAATATAGAAATTCATACATTATTATATTGTAGTTAAAAATGTTAAATTATGATTCAATAATTTTGAATGTAGTGCATTGGGGAATAGAATACTAGGTGAGCCTACTATGTTTTAATATTCACACCAATAGTTCTTTTTTGTTTTTAGTCCATTTTCATTTTCTGACTTGGTTTTGTTCTCCTTGTGAGACTTTTGATCGTTGAGTTGGACAATGACCTCTGGGGCCTCACAGAGATAGTGGTAGTCCAATAAAGTTAGTTTTATTTTCTCTAGTTCATGTTTAGTTGTTTTATATGGTGTTTTTATTTTCAGCTACTCATTATTTTTTCAACAACATTGAGTTTTTAATATTGTGATATATCATTACCATCATCACTTAGTTGGTTCCTTAGGACTGGTCACTAGTCCGGGAGGATTGGGAACACCTCTCGGGACTTGCCGAAGATCGGATCACCAGACCATTTCAGGGTCTACCTTGGTTGGTTCTTGACATATATAATTAAGAAAAACATCACTAATAGTTTAAATGTATTCATAAAGTCCCATTTAATTCCAAATTATTGATTTTTCTCATGAAACCTATTGATTCATTTTGGGGATAAATAATTCTTGGACCCAACTGTCACTTCATGTCTAAAGAATTTCTCATATATTTATTGATCGATTTAGATCATGAAAAATATTACATATCAACAAATATACATATTGAATAAATAATTTAAATATTTCCCCAGTTAATAAAAAACATTAAAATCTTGACACCCTTATGTATAAATGCTATGATATTTAATAAATAAACATATATATGATATAAATAATATGGATAGTTAATGGAAATTTATTGTTCAATGATCCCTGGATAGTGAATGTTTCATGGGAATGTTAATTAATACAAAATTAACAAAGACATAGAATGTAAGTATATTCAATGAGAAAACTAATCATGAACTGTCCAAAAAAGAATATGGATGGTATCATTATAACATATACATAGTGCAGTATGACTTAAATAAAGGATTTTTATCATTAATGAATAAAAATAACATAAAAGATCCTTATTAATATTTATCAAGAAAATTCATCTTTAAAAATTTTAGTTTACATGAAATTTCTAAAAAAAAATCTTTCAAAATAAAATTGTAAATTTATAGAGTGAACGTCAAATAAAAGAGCACTTATGATATAAGATAATTCTTTTCATATTGAATATGTTAAAACCAAAATTCATTTCCCATTTTTGGTAGAAATAAATAAGTACCATGTTCATAAAATGAACAGAATATTAATTTTAAAACATTTTGTAAAAATTTAAATTTGACTAAAAATCACAAAAAAATCCAAAAAATATGATTATAATTATTATTAATATTTTTAAAAACCTCGATATGGAAGGAAAATCAGTTTTAACCAAAAACAAAAATAATGTTATCTGTTATTGAAAACATATTATAAGTACTTTCAAATACTTTTGAGTAAAAATGTAACTATTAATTGAAATATTCATCATAACCAAATGTATAAGAATATAAAATGGTTTTACTATACAATGATTAAATCATTTCCAACAATAAAAAATCAACCATAAACAATCCAAATTGAAATGATATTGAACCATAATCTCTTACCTATTTGGTGTCATTCCAATCATAACCTCCATGACATAATGAAATAAAATAAAGTATTAAATAACATTATTATAATGATAATCTGGCTAAAATAAATCATAAGGGAATTAGATATATATCATAAAAATAATTAGGTCCATAATACTATATATATTTCAATGGAGTGTAAATTGAGAAAAAATCACTTACAAAGATCATATAGTTGATGTTATAATTAGTCCACAAATTGGTAATGTGTGCCTAATTTAAATACACATAAAAATATTATTATTCAAGGATAAAATAATAAAAAATTATTACACACATAATCATGTAATATCAATTACAATACAGAAGTAATATAACCCAATGAATATAAATTAAGTTACAAAACACTTACCATTTGATAACATTCACGTAAAATTACCATGGAATAATGAATATGAATTTGAACCTAAAACACAATGACGTATTATGGATGCCTTATGGAACACCATATAAATGAAAATTAGTGCATAACATTAAAATATTCCCAAATTAATCGTAATTGAGATGAAATCCCTTCCCTCACATTTTCCTTTTGTTGAAAATTATATAAAAAAATATATAATGGTTATAAAAATGTTATTAATTTATATAAATAACATAATCATATTTATAATATCATATATGATCGTATTATATATTCTAATCACATTTTCAATAATAATTTTTTATTATTACCAAAATTTTTGGTGTTATCTAATTAATTTTTTCCAGTATGTCTCAACAACAGAAGCACTAGTTATTGAGAATAATATATATATTTACATAATATATTGTATTATATTAATGTTATAAATATAATATTTATTCATTTGATACACTTTTATAATCATTATATAATTTTGGACATCGAAAATGAATCACATCGCTTTGTGGAGATAGTATGTCGTATGTACGCATGTGTGATGTTATCATTACCTTAATGGGTGAAAGGGTGAGGATGTGGATGATATTTTAATTTTAAATAGCTAATTTCATTTCATTTATATCATATATATTCATCATTTCTATTATTATGACTAACGACATGATTTAGTGATCAAAATCAAAATACATTGGTTCCCAAGGTAGTAGTCCATTGTAAATAAGAGATATTGATTTATTTCCCATTTGATTGATATAAATAAATATATATATTATGAAATAAATATAATAATATCTAATTAAATGTTAATGATTGTGTTGTTATATTTTATTTGATAAAAAAAAATTTATTTTATATTATAAGACTTAAAAATAAAGAGCTCATTGAAGATGATTAACTTCTCTTTGAGAAAACTCTGTTGGATCTCTTATTAAAGACCCAATGATTTGTCTTCTGGGAAGGAAAAACCTATGAAATTTGGATAATTGTTTTTATGGGAGATTTTGTAAAGGTTTGGTAGATATAGAATGTATGATATGTGTGAAGAAGTGAGGGGATATGGATCCCTTTTATAATTGAGGAGCACTGGCATTTTTTTCAAATACCCAAAAAAAATTAATAAGTAAAAGTCACTCTCATTACATGGGCCTAGAAAATAGATAAATAATTTTATTGGATAGAAGATACGGACTATAAAAACCTATTCCTAAGAAAATCAACATTTTTAATCATTTTTTCCATTATGTACACTTTTTAGTCACTTATACCTTTTCAGTTTTCACCATTGTAATTTGAATTTTCAAACTAAGTAATTAATTCGTTATGTCTAAAATAAAATGAGACATATTAGATAATTTTCACACAATTATTATAAATATTAAATAATTTTATAAAATAAAAATTCCATGTTTTTTGTAATTTAAATTTAACATAAGAGCATGTAACCCATTGAAACATATTTTAGTCGTAACCACATAATTTAATGTTTTTAATTTTCAGGGTCCATGTAAAGTTAATATAAAATAAAAAATAGATCATAAATGGACCATAATTTATATTTTAAATTTTTTCCCAATAAATTGGCCAAATTTATGTTTTATTGGAATATTAAATCAATTTATAAAACATTATTTATTATAAAATATAATTTATGTTAATTTTAACACTTTATTTACTTTGAATTTGAAAATATCAAGTAAATGATGGAAATAAAATATATTTCTCTCATAATTACTTATTATGTCATACTTATATATAATTTTTTTTGAACATTATAATTTTTTCAAATTTAATTACATTTCATATTTTTAAAAGCATTTATTTTTTTTATTTTATTTTAATAATTACTTCTTCGGTGTTGTGTAAGAATGTAATATATATATTTTCCCACTAAAAATGATAAATAAGTGAAAATAAAAAATTATAATTATTTACCCTTAAAATGAATATTTTTAATTGAACATGAGACCTTTTTATACAAAAGATTTTTCAAAAAGTAAGAGAGTGTCATTTTATCCTTTACTTAATTTTTGTACAAAGGTCATAATAATGGCCATATGGTTCCAATGATAGAAATTTTATGAAATTAAGTGAGATGTGGTAATTATATGAACATAAAATATAAATTAGATAAGTGTTTAGTTAATTATAACCCTACTCTTTTTATTTTACGCCATGTAAGCATGTTTTACCAATAACTATGATTACAGATTTTTCTACTTTTGCAATTAATTATGTCTAAAATATAATATTAAATTAATACATAATATTATTTATGATGATTAAAAATATTTAATATAAGTTATCACATTGAATTCATAGAGGTGGAAGTATTTAATTTTAGAATAATCTAAAAAATCATTTGAAAATATTATTCTTTTGAGAAATTCATTATTCAATCATACGATGATATTATAATAAGTTAATGAATAAAAGTCATAATTAAATTAATTAGAACTAATATAAATAGATATATAATTTTTACTTATGGGTTATTTTAATTTATTAAAATGGATAAAAATTATGTACATAAAAATAGTTTTCATAAAAATAGGTTTTTAATCCTAAAAATAATCATATGCCAAAATCTGTTATAGAGATGAATCATATAAAGTTTACTATTTTAAATATAAATAATTAGTTATTATTTAAATTGTATATAAAATTCAAAAAAATAATTTTTACATTACATAGTATCATAAAATGGAATTTGTGTATATGAAAAATTAGCAGTTTTCACTTTTCACTTAATAATCATCCATTTTAGAAACATCTCAAAATCGCATTATATGATAATTTGATATGTTTATTTATAAAATATATCAAATTTTATCAAATAAAATTTATTGATGGAAAGAAAAATAATAATAATAGTTTATTATAGATATAATAAAAACAATTTTTTTGAAGATGATATATTTTAGAAGTGTAATCAAACGTAAAAAATATTAAACATTTTTAGATAATTCATCCATAATTTATTATTCAATATGAACACTATATATATTTTTAATATTTTTTTATTCCAATATGTTCCTTCTAATTTGAAAACAATTTTATAAGAATTTAATTTAAATAATATATTTCATGGGTCGTTTAAGATTGATGTTGTGTCTCATATACACTATCAAACATAGTATTCTTATTTTAAAATATCATGGTGTTAATATATATATATATATATATATATATGTTATCTCTATATGTTTCCCTATTCTACAACTAATTAAAAATCATTATGACCATCATACTCCTTTACATGGGTTAAATATTTGAAAATACATCGGTGATACCCCCTTAACGAAAATATTGATAGAATTGAGCCATCAGAATTAAATCAGAAATGACCCATGACCTAAAAATATTCTAGGATATTTATGTGGTGTAATAAATATAATATAAAATTGGAAAATAGATTTTTATATTTGATAATGTTTCAAAACCATGTGAGATCCGCATTTCAATAATAATTTTATGTGTGTCATCATGAAGGGATAAAAGAGTTCTTTGAGATCTTCCACCTTCCATCTTGAAACCATTCCTCAATCTATAATAGTAATATAATATATTTTTTATTATATAATATAATAAAATATCCCTACTTTTTTATATCACCAACAATCATTCATTAATTATGATTACTTAATATATGGTATATGAAATTACACAATGAAAATTTTACACTTTAAAAGACAATATAAATGAATTTTATTATTATAATCATAATTTAATATAACCCCATAAATGTTTTTGAATATGTATTTATATGTCATGGTCTCTATAAATATTAGACAACACATATCCTGATAAATTAAAAAAAATCTTATAAAAAATAATCAAAAGTGAGATTCTAACTCTTAAATTATTTGTAGCTGATAACATCCTTATATATAAACTTATATAAATATATCATTTAAATGAAATTATATTCCATAAACTTATACTCTTTAATTTGATGCTAAAACATACTCTTTTACCTAAAATTTATTATACAAAAAGAAAAAACACATATTTAATCATTTATAACAAAAAAAATCAAGTCTTATTATTGTTTTACAACAAGACCAATATATTATTAGTTTTATAGATTTATATAATTAGAATTGTTGTTACATGTAAAATCCTATATCTACCTTTCAATTGGTAATTCATTCGACTAAAAAAAATCCTTTATTATTACACCTCCACCTTTAAGAGCTAGAACATATATCTAGTATAATCATTCCTACCCATATAAAATACATGTAAAATAAATCCTATGAAAATTAGTAATCATATAAATAAAAAATTCTTTGATATATATATATATATATATTTATATTTTTATATTTAAAATATCTTTAAAAATAATATTAATTAATTTTAAAATAAAAATGGTACAATTTTATTTAACTCAATTTTTTACCACGTATTAAATGGATTTAATTAGATTTTTTTTTAAATGTTATAATTAAAATCTTATAAAAATTTATTATTTTATTTATTAAATATACAAAATTTATCTTAGGTTTAATTTTAACTATTTTAATGTAACAACTGTTTTGGGAAAGTAAGAAAAACCTTTTTATGGAATAATTTATTTAAAATTATCTAAATTTTAACTTTATATTTTAAATTTATTTTAATGTTATTATACTCTTTTCTTGAAAAAAAGAATCCAATTAATTACATATTAATCATCATTTTACCTTGTTTTGTGATATAATTGGTTTTATGTGAAATATGGGCATTTTTTAAAAAACTCTTAATGTAACTCTTTGCATAATTATATTAAAAAAAAAATTAATATTTTTTTATTTAATATTTTAAAATGGATTCCATATTTTTAAAAATGATGTTAAAAGTTTTAATAATGATAATTTCATTTTTTTACTATGAATTGTAACCATGGTAGAACATCTTCACCATGATAATGGTTAAAAGAACAATATAGGGATTTCAAGCATAATGATAAGGATTAACATGCCCCAAAAACTCGTATAAATTTAATAATATGAATTTATTTTAAATAAAATTATTCCTATATGGGTAATATTTCAATTTGGTTACACTATAATTTGAGAAAGATATATAATATATTTATATGTATCAGTTATTTTAAAGTGTGACCCCCCCCTCACATATAAAAAAGAACATCATCTCTCCACTTATTCTCATACCATGAGATATATTTATCATAGAATTCCAAAACAATCCCTTTAAAAATCTTCTATATGGTATAGAAGTAATGGTATCCCCAAAATACCAACCTAATAACTCTAATGATTTAAGATAATAAACTTTTTCCAAAAAAACGATATATAAATCATACCCAAATGTCATATGATTTTTTTATTATTATAACTCTATAAAATCAACTTGAACCATTCTTAAAAAATCACATATTTATCATACATATACATAAATTTTAGTATGTTTATGTTACAATCATTTTTATTCTCCTTTTTCTTATGATTTAAAATGATAATTTTGGTTGTGTGTTTGTTTCTTCTACCATCTCCACGAATAGATGTGTTTCATTCTTTGTCATCATATTTAAAGGATGATAAAATTATTTTATTCAATAAATATATATGAAATTTATGACATGATTATTATTTTCAATGACAATATATTACTTAATTTTTACTCCTTATTTCATTTCAATACAATAACATCGCTTGTTCATACACCTGGACTATCATATCCATGAAGATATGTGAATAATTTCTAATTTAAACATCACATGGATAGTTATAAGGATGTAAATAATGAAAAAAATATGACAGAAATAATATATTAATGATTTTTTAAAACCAAAATATTCTCTACTTTATTTTTTCTCAACCTGGTAGAAAAATAAAAATATTATTCATGCCTACGTTTGGACTACTGTCTACATGACATTATGTGATTCATTTTTAATGAAAACCATACATAGTTTTTTTAGTAGTGTATTAAATGTATAAATAAAATAGTTATAAAATTTTTAATATTATTATGGCAATTTATCCAAAACCCTTTTGACCATGGTCAATACATTGATGATGTTTTTAGATTATAAACTGAATAACCCCAAAAGGTCCAACGTGAAATTAACCATTTTTTTAATAAATAAAACATGGTAAAATTAAAATAAATGGGACAATGTTAATGTATTTAAAATGAATAATATTATTATGTATTTATATAACTAATATAATTTAATTATTCAAGAGTTATCGAATGTATGATGCTATATAATACCTAAGGTATGAAACCTTTTTTTTACGAAAAATCATGTTTTAATTTTTTAATTTTAAATAATTTTGATCCATGTTGAGGTATTTTTAAATATTTAAATAATATAATTACATGTTATAAAAACTTTTTTTATTTTCATTTTTAATATAATTTATTTACAATGAAAAATAATCTTTTTAATGTTTTTCATATGAGTAATTTTTGAATTTTTATAAAAGTTAAAAAGAATGTTTTTACATATATGAACTAACCACATTTTTCTACCATCATAGCCATTATACATATTCAATATTATCATAAAATTTAGCATGGTAGTTAATTTATATACTATTACCACTCTTCATGGATGTTTTCATTATTAATATTTTTCAAATAAAAATGATATTTATTCATTTGATTATGAGAAATTGGAAAATGATTTTCTTATTTGTTGAAATCAGTTATTCAATGGTTTTATAACTTTATAGTGAAATATTATAATTTTTTCTTTATTATATAGTATTTTAGAGTTATAGAATATGATAGGTGATCTGGATATATCTCATGATAATGGGTGAGCCTCATATAGATTTCGAATTCATTGGTAATGATTTAGTATTTGAATGTGAAAAATGAGGGAGATAATTCGGTTGGTGATTAATAATTAATTAATTAAAATTAAATTATTCTAATACGGACTAACATTGAGTGAATACAGGTTATGAATATGATACTCCAATATACCTATATTATGATTGAAAAGTTATGTTTTATTTAAATATTTTGATTTCATGAGGTAATTAAAGGTGAAATGTTTTGAAATTTTTCATGAGTTTCCATGTTCCTCAAGATATGTACATGGTTTTAATATTAATAACAATGGTTTATCTAATTTTTTATTTGAGAAAAGGCTGAATTTATAATATTTAAATGTTCTATTTATGTGTTCAATTTTTTATTGGATAAAATAAAATAATTTTTATATTTTATCATTTTATCATTCGAATAAAGATATTACATTATTTCTATGTCCATCACTAAGCTTTTTGAGATCACCACACATTTTCAAATTTTTTCAGATGATCTAATAATGATTAAAAATTATAGAATGCTCAAATTTTCATCTTTGGGTTAATGTTATGAGAATAGAAATTTTCTTGAGTGAAAGAGGTGTATAAGATAAAAGACTTATTTTTGTGGGAAAATTTAAATTGTTTTAAAATGTATACCTTTTAATGTAAACATTTTCTTAATTCACTAAAAATATATACAAAAAATATCACGGGAATGTGGAAATGTGATATCTAAGATATTAAACTCATATTCACTGGTTTTTTAAGTAATATTTCATTATAATTGGTATCATAGATAGTTTTTGATGCCTTATGTTGATAGAATAATGTTAAAATATTTTATTAAAAGATTTAGATTTATGTATATATTATTATGTGATAGATTTTAAATAATTACATATTTCTTCTTCTAATCTATGTTCGTTAATAATTATTTTTTCATATATGGAATATGTTATCAAATGTATTAAGGCATCAAATAAAAATAACATACATAGAAATCTGAATCCTATAATATTTGTTAAAATTTATTTTATTCTATTGTTAACTTAGTTTATATAGGTTATTAATAGTGTCACCCACAAGAGAGAGTGAATTAATTATCTATTGTGAAACAAGTCTATAACAATGAATTTAATGGATCAAAAACCAATATATTTTAGTGGATATTGTAACCTTATAAAATCTATTGTATGGATAAAATAATTGGAGAATATATTTGAAGATTTTCGATCTACATTACATCTATAGGTAATTCTTTCCATTTAGCATTTTTATGGTGATTTCAATCAATGGTTTTCTACGATTATAAAAACTAAAAAATATTTTGAGATTGATGTCATGGAATACATTGTCATTAAATATATTTTCATTAATAAATATTTTCCTAATGTTTATAAACATAAAATAAAACACCAGTCTCAATAGTTGATGTAAAATTAAATGGAAAATGGATTCTTACAAAGTATATTTTACTAGACTGACTGGGTATTTGCTGAATTTTATTTTGGGCCATGAGTATAAAATTTATAGCCATTATATAGGTCTAAAACATAATTTACATAGATAATTGAGGTCTATTTGATTTAAATGATATAAGGTAGTTTTTCATAGTGATTATAATGTTGATAGCATGTTTTCTAACACTAATTTACTTCTTGAAAATAACAGTAAGAAGTATTCTAAGTATAATGAAATGGAGAATATTTAATTTTGGAAATCAAGAGGTTATCCCCCAAGAGTTCCAAATATAGAAAAAGATATCTCAAAAAATTTAATGGGATCATGGATGTGTTAATAATTTGGTATACTTGGTCAATTGGATGGAAACTACCCGGAAATGAGTTTTGATTGGAAAAATAATTGAAAATAGAGAATTAGGTTGAATTAAGATGTTTTAAAAAAGTAGTTTGGAAATTATGATAACCCATCTCATAATTTAGTAACTCAAGTTGATAATCAATATTAGTAAAAATATAAATTTGTGTCATTGAATTTCGTTACTACCAAAAAATATATATGAACCTAAGATAAAGTGGAAAAAACTCCATTGTTTATTTATTCATATTATGTGAATGACTTGTAATATTTTGGATCAATAATTATATTTTATGATAAATTTAATGTAAAATAGAAATAAATTATTATTAAATAATGTTATATCTTTTTGTAAAACCTCATGGAGTTAGTATAATGGAAAAATGAATTTTTAAAAATATTCTTATCATCATCTATTGAATGGTTTTTTCTAAAAACGTTATTGTATTTTCTATTTTAGAGTTTTGTTTTTATTTTAGGTATGGGTTGTGTTTTAGTTATCATTCTAAGAGATATTATAAAGCTAAATAACTTATTTTTTGGAATTATTTCCAGTATTTATATAATAGTGAATTCACAACATTAATAGAATATCATGAAATTGAGAAACTGATAAAATATGAATGTGAATATTACCATGAAAAAATTTCTGAAAAGAAATGAATTTTTGAAATTAATGATATCTTAATTATTAATGTAATGCATATTCTAGAACACCCTAATCAAATTTCCCCTATACACTTTATGAAATTTATGAACAGATAAAATTGTTTATTAATAATAGTTTTATTCACCCAATGAATTCACCATGGAGGGTAATTTTTAGTTTGTTAAAATGTATTATAATTCATTGAGAATTTTTATTGATTATAATTCAATTAACCGAAACACCATTAAGAAAAAAAAATTTACATCATATCAATGAATTTTTTGATAAGATATAGGGTTCACAGTATTCATTGAAGATTAATCTCTGGTCCATGTATCGATAGCCCGGTAAAATAGGGAATAATTTTTTGGATATCATCTCATACTAGGTTTTTAAATTACGTGCTTTTGGTTTTTTATTTTGGGTTTCTAAAATAACCCAATGTATTTATGGAGCTTATGAATAAATTTTTCCATTATTACATTGATAAACTTTTAATAGTCTTCATTGATGAAATTATGGTTTGTTCTAAACGTTATAAGGATAATGAAATATAAATAAGGATCATTCATAAAATATTAAATGAAAATATGTTGCATCAAATATTTATGAAATCTGAATTTTGGTCAAGAATGTTTAATAGATTAGTAATATTGGTTTGATATATGGAATAAATGTTGATATTTCTAGAACAAAAGTTATAAAAATATATATCGAAGAGCTAAAAATTTAACTAATATTTGATGTTTTATTGTAATATTAGGTTACAAACAATGGTTATTTGTAAAATTTACTCAACCATATTTCACACTAACTTTCATTACCAAAAAATGAGTTAAATTTATCTAGGAAAAATAATGTGATGTATTTTTTCATAAATTAAATATAATATCATATAATACACAAGTGTTGAACTTAAAAAAACAAATAGTAAATTTTTTATTTATAGTGATGCTTAATTTGATGTCCTCTATTGTTTCTTGAAGGGATATAATTTTCTAATCTCATATAATTCACATCAATTTAAACTCTACAAATAGAATTACAGTACTTATTATATTGAGCTTTCAATGGTTTTCTTACATTAAAAATTTTGATGGAATATTTTATATGGTGTAAAATGTGAATTATATACTAACAATACAATTTTAAAGAATACTTCACTCAAAAAGTGTTGAACAGATAGTAAATAATATAGTTGAAACACAAAAAGTTTTATGATTGAATGATCCACTATCATCTTAATAAAGAAATTATGTTTGTTGATTCTATGAGTCAAAAAGAACATTTATCATTATCTAAGATACATTTGGAACATTATCCTTTGGTTATCTACTTAATTACTATTGTCTATGTAATATTTCATGCTTGAACACCCTATTTTTTGGTTTATTGGTCAGTAAAACCATCATGGTATAACAATATTAAACATGATTAGAAGGGAGATTATTGACTGTATAGAATACTAGAGTTTTTTCAGTGGGGCAAGTTACCACAATTTAACATTAATAAAGAAGGTGTTATATGATTTGAAAAAAGTTTTTGTGTTCTAGGATATATCTATCTAAATAAATAATAATTGAGTGAAGGTTAAGGGTATATATTTTATATTCATCCTAGAAACACTATGATATAAAAATAAATTTGGAAATATTAATAGGGATATGGATTAAAAAATAATATTTCTTATTTTACCATGATATTTTTGAAAATTCAATAGGTTAATTCTGAATGAAAATTAAAAATGGAGATGCTTAATTATTATTCAGTGCTTAATTTAAATGGTAGAATATATCCATGGATTGGTTGGTATGATTTCCAAACACATATTGAGGTAATAATGTGTTTTGGAATATTACTGATCAATTAACTAATTTTGTGAATTTTTATCTTAATAAATATACTATGTACTTACAATAACAATATATATTTTATTTTAAAAAACATCAGGTTACATTGAATTCATATTTATATTATATGTGACCATAAATCTATATTTACATCAATTTTTTGGAAAGGAATTAAAATTTCATAGCGATCCAAATAAAATTTCAGTATAGATTTTTGTCCTCGATTTGATGGAAATTCGAAGAAAAAAATCATATTTTGGATGATACGTATTGGGATTTGTCATTTGATTATCAAGGATGTTGCGATTGATATATTTAATGTGTGTAATTTTCATCTAATAATATTTTTATTTCATGTATATAGATGGAAAATTTTGAGGAATTATAGTGAAATAAGAGTTAGAATCCAACATGTTGGTATGGATTTATTAAAAAGAAGTTTTTCTAATCAATGTAGGTATATGATATGGTATATATGGTAGATATTATTCAATACTATATGTTGTCCACTTAGATCAACTATAAACATTTTATAGATGACCAAAGGTAAGATCTCTTCTTTAATGTAAGAGATCATTTTTCTTAACGTATCTCTATAAGGAATATTATGAATTTTGGTAGAAATTGAATATCAAGTCTGTATTTATTAGATTATATAAAATTCTTGAATAATTAGGGTTGGTCTCATTCCATGTGGACTTATCTTAGATACTATCTTTGGTTTATTATTTTTTTATGTTTCGTTGCAATAGAAATATATAAATAATATATCTCACGGTTTGGGCCCTGGGTGGAATAGTTGGAAGAGAATATTCCATTTGAATAGAATTGTAAACATATTTTGTATCATATAGAGATGGTAATTCAACATAATGTGATTAAACATGTAAATATTCTATATAAGAATCCCATGATAGAGGAAGCAACATGGGAATTAGGAAAGTCTATGAGCAGGAAATTCCATCACTTTTTTCAGTAATGAATAAAATTATTGAGAATAAATTTATTAAAGGGTTGAGGGAGAATGGGAAAATCCCGGGAATCCTAGAAATATATCCATCATAAGATTTATACATATTCATTATTATGTCTTCATACTCATTATAGTTTTATTAATGACTATAATGATTTTACTAGAAATATATATTGTTTTATTTAACTGAATTTACATTCCATGTATTGTTCGGATTTAAGTAAAAAAATAAATTTATTTTTTTATAATATTAATTTCATAAAAAATATTTAATTTCTATATTTATAATATTATATTAATATTGAGGATATTTTTAATAGTTTTATGAAATAAGTTTTTTTTGAAGAATGAAAAATACTGATTTGTAGTTAAAGTTTTTTATACTTTCAAGTATAAAAAATGTACCATTACATTTTTTATTATTTTTAATATTTATTTATTATCATTTTACTAAAATTATTGTAATTAATACCATATTAATTTTCACAACAATTTATTGTGGTGTAAGATTATTTTTATAATTAAAATGAATTTTTCTACAAACTATATTTGTTATGGTATTCATATTTTTATCAAAATAAATTTTTCTAAACTTCACTAAATTTAAAATAGTGATATTGATTTCACATATAAGATTAGATGGTTCAAATTTGGTAATATGTTCAATTTAATTTTTGGTCAATACCTATAGTAACATTTTTAAAACTGTTTCACCACAGTAATGGCTATAACCGTAAACAAGGGCGTTAAAACTAATATATAAGGATTAAAATAAAATAAACCATTTTTATATTTTATTTTATTAGTGTATTTAAACTAATGATCTTCTTATATTACAAATAATTCAATTTAGTTCCACTTTCATGTGATAAAGGCATGTTATATATTGAAATGTTATTATGTATTTACAAGTGTGCTAGTCCCCTGACTTAAAAAGGGAGCCTCATATCCTAACTTATTCACACATATTGATAACTCTATATCATCCATGACCTACAAAAAATCCATTTCCAACTCTCCTTTATGAATAATATATTTCTTTATCTCACCAAAAGACTATTATATGAATGACTAATGAATAATACCATGGATATTTACCAAAGAATATGTATTATTCAAAAGAGTGTTTTATTTTATTTATTATTATACATAATTAAAACATTATTTAACCAGCATGATATATAAAATCAATATATTACATGTAATTAATTTTTTTTGTTTTAACCCTTTTATCACCATTTCTATATATTGGATAACTGTAATGTTGCTCATGAAAACATGTGTAGCACCACCTCCATAAAGTAATGTCTTTCATTTTTCCTCACCCGATTATATGGCTGGTTGAAATGGTGGATCAAATGAATATATATGGTATTTATTACTTAATTGTGATTATATAAATTCATGATATTACCAACATTCTTAGCCCTCTTTTCCTTGAAAACCGATAAAATCACATGTGTGTATGTCTAGACTACAACCTCTACAAAGCACAATGGTTTATTTTTCTATTTAAAAATAAAAAATATTATTTATAAATACTAACCTAATGAATAAATATTGAATGTATAAAAAATTTATGATTCTATAAAATGAAAACATTCTTTAATTTATTTATTTATCAACCAATAGTAAAATAATAACATCATTCATGCATTCATAAAAGCTACGTTCTCCATAAAATGACATGATTCATTTTTCATGACATTGTTAAATGATTAGTTTGAAAAAAATATTTAATATTTAAATATAATAATTAGAAAATTAATATTCTGTAGGAAATTGAACCATATGTATTTTGACCATGGGTAATGCACTAATTTTGTTTTTATATTATAAACCAAATAACCCCAAAACATCCAATATGGATATAAATATTTTTGCAAATAAATAAAATGTGGTAATAAATGAAATAATGAGAGTAATGATAATGTAATTATAACAATATGACCTCAATCATGTTGACAGTTTAACCATTGTGGTTTTCCACAAGGTATTAATCAACCAAACAACCAAAACATGTCTCACTATTAACCATATTGGAGAAACCAAGCCTAGTATAATCTAGAAGAATTGTAAAAAATTTTGAGGCATTCAATTTCAATTAAAAAATTATAGAATTGAAATAAAAAACAAACCTGTTGAAGAGAATGTTTCCATGTAAAAATCCGTTACCACCATCTTGAATTATCTAATGACAATAACAACCTAGAGTAGCCACGATCCCACATAACACCATTATTTTACATATAACATACAAAAACAAATGATTCACACACTCGAATGAATAAATTGGGATGTGATAACTAAATCCAATTGTATGACACAAAATAATCTCTATAACGTATATCACCATGTAACTATTAATTCTAGCATTAAAACATATCATGTTTATAAATAAATTTCCATAAAAAATGATTTTTTCAATTATTCATTTGGTTTTGTTTCAAACATTAAATTTTAAATAACACAATAATATGAATATAAAAAATAATTATAAATAATGTGTTGAAATTATAATAAATATATAATAAAAGATATCATGATGAGCTAAGAAATTAAGGTACAAAAAAGTAAAATAAACATGTGAGATTATAAAAATTATAAAATATGCAAAACAAAATTGTATGAAACCTATTTTTACTCTAGTCTATGGGAATACAAAACTAGTACCAACACATATCACTATGTTGGAAAGTGAATCCTAAAAATACTAAGTCTAATAATAGTCTATTGTTATCAAGTATCATTATTTCTACCACATCCAGACCACAAATTATTTTAAATTTTTACAAGAGTCATTATAATTCACCAAATTTTTATGAAATTTATTTTTTAAATAATTTTAACTTCATTGATAGCTTGTGTAATATATGACTCTGAGTTTTAACAATCAGTGATATACAATTAATAATATTATTTATACATGGCCAATATAAACTAGCCATTAATCCTTGTAGTATGAATATGAATGAGAGTTTCTTCTAAATTAATTATAAAAATGTTATATAAATGAAAATATTGATATAAAAATACTCTATTATTAGCATGGTATTTATATGCTCTATAAATTCCATTTTCTCTAAAAAATTATTTATTTCTGTAAACAGAGATTCATTATTAGTTCAGAACATTTTATAAAAATTATTTTCAAATTAAAAATAAATTTAGATATATTTTTGACAAAATGATTTCTGGTAGGATTTTTTAAAATATTATGAAAATACTAAATTTTCAATGAACAGTAAAAAACAATGAATTTTGATAAAAACATTCCATTAGTTTAATGAATTTATAAGATAAATTTTTCATTAAAATCGTTTTAGAAGTAAATTTTTTTAAATTATATATTTATTAATAAAATATTTGAAATTTAAATCAATTTCATATTAAATTTGTATATTAAATCTTTCCACACTTATGAAAACTGTTTCTTTAGAAAAAAGATTTGTCATCAAATCCAATAGATTAATTTTAAACTAAATTACGAGACTTCAATGAATTGAATTTGAAAAAATGGACTATATATTTTGAATAATGATTAACAATATTATATAATATGTTCTATTTAATTTTTTTCATAATGAATATTAAAAACAGTAGAAACTAATTTCCGTGTTTAATGTTTAAACTGCATTACCACAACTTTAAAATAAATAAATAAGAGTTAAATTACCTAAAAACATGTTAAATTCCATTTTTATAGAAATATTTATATTTAATATCATCTATGGTTCACGAATAAGAAATATTTTATCCCTTTTTAATGTGTATCATTTCGGTATACTTTTTTCTTTTCAAACATTTCAATTATGTCCACTCCCCAATTATAAAAGGGAAACCCCTATCCTCTCATCTTCACTCTTAAAAGGAATTTTGTTTCATAAAATAGCTAGGAAAATATCTTAAATAATCACATACGCATTTCATATATTCCATAGTTTTATTACTAATCCATCCTATGATGGATTTTGGTGCAAACCTAATGATATTATTCAAAGAAGATATATCATTCTTAATCGAGCATTTTTTTTTAATTTCTTTCTCCATCACATCTAAATATTATAAAACTATGATGATATAATTACATTATAATATTACATATATTTAGATGTTATTATGTTTATTTAATAATTCATATCTATATATTCATCCATCAAATGAAAAAAAATACCATCATGTGTACGACGGCCTACCACCTCGCAGACAGATGTACTCCATTTTTCATCACATGGTCTCATGGGTGGATATAATGATAGATTTTAAATATGTTTAAAATATTCATGAAATAATTATAATTCAATAATTATATTATCACATCTACACTACTACCATCTAATCTATTGGAAAATTATTACATTCCTCATCCATGCGTGTGAACTACCTCCTCTATAAAGAGATGCGATATGTTTTTCAGTTAATTTGACATGGTTGGTAATAATTATATATTTAATATATATATATATATATAATATGATATAATTGTGATTATTTAAATTTTAATTACAATTTACATTTCTTTCTTTACATCCATAAAAAAAAATAGAAACAACATTCATGCTTACGTACATCCTACCGTCTCCATGAACAGTGTAATTAATTTTCAATCTCAAAATGTAATGTATTAAAATAAATAAATAAATAATGAATATATATTTTATTTATATCATGGTTAACTTCTTTATATAATGAAACCATGATTAATGTGAAAGGACTACAAATGAAAAAAAAAACATGCATGAAAAAGAAGTGGTTATTTCCTCAAAACATGATTTTGATGGATTATTAATAAAATATTAATAAAATTTCATAAGTGAACATATAAGGAATAATATATATGATTATGTTTCAGGAATATATTAACAGTAAATATATAAATATTATACAAGAGTTATGAACATGTATGAAGAAATTGGATACTTGAGGTAGTGGATTTTCAATATCACTTTTATTTCTATGAGACATGTATCATATTCAACGCTTATTTAGTTTGATGAGTGAATATAGTAGACTTTATTTAATGACACATATTATGAAAAATTATGTGAATTTATATATCTAATGTTCTTCATTTCAAGGGGATTTTTATTAAAAAATTAACAATGTTACAAAAATTAATTGTTACAATATCATTGTTTATCAGGACTATTTATGATTATACTGTTGATGATTAAATATTTTGGTCTACCTCTAAAGAAACTATTATCATTAGTTACAATAAAAAATTTGGGTATTAGTGGTGGGTTCTTTCATGGAATATTTATGTTATAAACCACCTTCTAATATTGTATCATTGGTTCTTAAAACTGATGTGGATTGCAAAGTCGCTAGTCATTTAAGAGTGTTACTTTAAATTTCAAAATGGTTTTGTTAAGTTTAATTCTTGGAGAATTTATTAGGGGTTAAATAATTATTTAGAGGTTGTTAATTTATTAGAAAAAAATCGATGAGAAATATAAATAAAATAAAAGATATAATTGTGTAAAATATTAGTGGTGGTATTTTTAGGGGTGGTTATGTTTAACCACCAATAAACATATTTGAAGTAATTTATTTAGTGTTGGTATCTTTAAACCGCCACTAAATTGGTTTTATTTTTTAAAAAATATTTAATAAATAATTATAAAAAAATCCTGTAATATACTAGATTATTAATATATGATAAATTCAGCATATATATATCATACATCCACATTAATATACAGTCATCTAGTTTTTATAACCTAAATCTCAATCAACTCATACATATGCCAATATACATAAAAAACTATGTCCAGAAACAAACCATAGCCAATATACATCCATATTATTACCTCCCTTACATCTTCTTGCCTCTACATCATCTCATAAATTGAAACTGACCTTGTCATCACACCAACAATAAGAAAAAAGAAAACAAAAATGAAAACTACATAAAATAAATCAGAATTGTAATAGCATAATTGATAAAATCATAACATATGGAAACTAAGAACCATCATGAATGATCTATAATGAATGGTATAGATCAGAATAGTTATCCTCCTGCATAATGATGACATATATCACCTTTAATGAAAACTATAACATTTAATAAAAATGCGATTGAAAAAAAGGCATATAATATATTCAGAATGTTTTACATAAAATTTGTTATTTTTTTATTCAAAAAGAAGACATATTAACCTAAAAATATTAATATATAATGAAAAATAATTTTGAAACATAAACATATCTATTAAATATGTTATTTAAAAGTTGAAATTGAAAATGTATAAGATAATATTAAAATTAATTTTTAAATTGACTTGTGGTGTTCTTGAACTTTAATAATAATTTCATTGAATTATTTCGATATGAAAACTTGTAATATATTTGAAAATCAACTCATCAATAGTCTTTCTATGATTTCACATCAATATGATATTTTTTATATTGTTTTTACCATTCCACACATGTAATATTGTTTTCAAATAATAAAAATTAATTTATAAGTATAATGGAAAACCATAATTTAGAATACTTTATTGTAATTTCTTTCATTTCATAATTATATATATTGTTGGTGTTTCTAAATTTCAAGGCAATTCGAAATCAATGGCCAAATTTTGACCCCCCCCTTATGTTTGTTTTTATGGATTTTTTACCTTTTAAAAGTGTATGAAGAGTAATTATGACCACACAAAACATCATATTTGTTATTTTTTCTACATCTATACAACAAAAACAAATCAATGGTGGAGGTCCCATGATTTCACATCAATCTGAAGTCATTTTCTATGGTTTTGACTTTTCCATGCATGTTTTAGTTTTTCAATACACTAAAAGTGAGTTTATGGCTATACTTGAAAGAATTTAATTTGGAATGAGATGTCATCAGTTCATGTATATCACAATTATTTATATGGTTATAGTCCCATGATTTTAGGGAAATATAGTTTTTTCCATGTTTTGACACCCTGAAACTTGTTTTCAAAGAATTTTGAATCATATAGAAGTATGTACATTAAACGATCCAAAAATTAAAAATATGTTTTTTTTATTCTGTGGGATTATTACATGTCTAGGAAAATTGATAGTGGGTGATTTTGATGCCCGGTGTTTCCAGAATGAAATTTTTGAATTTTTTATGGTACGTTCAATAAACACATGGGTGGCCTTTTCCATCGTTGGAACTGGTGCTCGAATAAAAAATATGAGGGCACCATTGAATCCACATCGTTGAGATTCGCTTAATAGATGCTTAACACCGACCAGAGTAGGTCGAGTAAAAATTTAGTTTTTCAACTTTTAAGTATATAAAAAAATAAAAAAAATTGTTATTTTATTTTCCTTCTTATTGTTGAGAGGTGGTGGTGGGACTGATGGTTTTCAAACCATTTAATTTCTTGAAACCTATGTTTGTAATCGCACCATTGAGAGATTTAGAGGTTCATTTATTAATGAACCTCATTAATCTCTCATTGCATTAACATCTTTTCCCCCTCTATTTAATTGATGCTTAGGTTGGGGTTTTTGACATGGTTGTGAGGATCTTCTGGAAAATTACAACGATATCTTCAATTGGAGATGAACGTAGGCTTGGACGGCATCGATCCATGACCGATTACCGCCGATGACTTCTTCCAACGAGGACTCATATCCCGTCACAATTGCATCATCACCCAACGGATCTCGAGGTAGGGGATTTTGTCTTGATTTAATACAATGATTTTGAAGATGAAATAATCTTTCACTTTTTATGATGATAATATGGAGGGAGCAGGATAAACGAACAAGTATAAGACACTCCGCTATTGGATTTCATGTTGCGTTCTTCAGGAATGGATTTCTCAGCTTAACGAGACCTTGACACAAGGAGGCACACAGTGACGACATCATCTGGGGAGGCCCGTCAGTTATTTTGAAAGGGAAAATGGAACACCAGAGATCACCCTGTGGCCCACGGAAGACCCTACGATGTGTCACCAACAAGGCAGTCGGAGCATTCAAGCCACAGAAGGTGGCGTTACTGCACGACCCTACGACGGACTAACGGGGTAGCCGACTCTCGACCGTCAAGGTTGGTTGAATGGTGGCACATCGTCGCATGTTGTAGGTGGAGGCCGTGTCTTTGAAGCCATAGTGGAGTGGGACACAGCCCCGTGGGTCCTACGGGTAGTGATCTGATGCCTTTTTGCGCTTCTGGTTGAAGATCCGAATGGCTTTTTGAGCCATTTGGGAAAGAGGGCCCGCACAACCCCTCGCACGGGTCGCACATAGCCAGCGGTCGAGGCCGGTCCGCTGCCCAACGGTTTGAGCCCACCACGGCCCATCCTAGCAGGTTCGGGTCGGGCCGGTCCATGGCCCATCCAGTTTGGGCCTGGCTAGGCCAAAACCAGATCAGGTCGGCCCGTCAGACTAGGTCAGACTAGACCCAGACCCTCTTCGGACCAGATGTGCTTAAAAGGCCTTATATTAAAACCGGACGTCCAATTGACGATCCGTATGAGGCATTGGAATCCATAGGAAGAGATGGTAATTTCTAGATATTCCACTTGATTTTTGGATAATGATGGAGTACGGACAGGTTGGATCATACCTGAATCTAACCGATCCCTTGGCACTAAAATGCCTATAACTCTCAGACCGGGCATCCGATTCACGCACCCTCTGTTGCATTGGAACCCTTATGACATGATAGATCATTGAATTATTTCTCTGCGGGACTTCATGTCAGTTTAAATATGAATGATGTATTGAGGTACGAATCCTCCTTGAATCAAGATTACTATGTACTAGAATCCAGTGGCTGGCCTAGAGTTGAAAAATGAATAACGCTCTTCTATGGATCAGTACCTAGAGATCCTGTGTGGATCTGCAGCTAGCAATCCTATGTGGATCAATACTAAGTGATCCTATGTAGATCAACGGAGGAAAAATTTATTGGATAAGATGATCTAGAATTACGACTAATCATGTGTACTAATGTACTTCAGTTATACCTTGTTTGCGATGAGTCTTGTGCAGACAACGAGCGGCTCGACTGAGTCTACAGGAGCCAGGACCAGGTGGTACATGGAGCTGGCTGGCTGATGTAGAGAGCTGTGGAGATGATCCTAAACTACCCATCAAGTGGAATCCTTAGAGGGAAATCTCAAGAGTTGTTTTTCTATTATATGTTGTAGTTGTATCTTTTCTGTTGGTCTTGTATTCTGACCCCTTTTAATTTATGCACACAAATTTACAACTGCATTTTTATTATGTGGTTTCTTCTTGTTGTGTTCTTGGACTATGTGCTTGTACAAGTTTAAAAGAAAATTCCTTCCCATTTTAGGGATCTGCCTTTCTGGTGCTAGTCACTAACCCCTATGATATGGAAGGTGGGCTTTGGGGAGTCACGATACATACCCCGAGGGATGGTTCGTGACAAAGTGGTATCAGAGGATTCAGTTCTACTAAATAACTAGTACTATAATGTTTCCAATAGAGTAATAGTGTTAATTGTTTCGATTTTGGTTTTCATTTTATGGAGTCCAGTGTTGGTGCGGCAATCGACGTATCCATACACCAGGACCCTGAATTCTGATTTCTGACTCGGTGAACAATAACACAGAGTGTGTGTGTTTTGTAAATGTTTTACATTTTATATCTTTTCATTCATCCCACTATGTATATCTTCTTGACCAAGGCACACCTATTTTTTTTTTCAGGATTCTTCCATGTAGACAGCCAGCTAGGATTACAGAGATAGTACATGATGATGGCCCACCGAGCAACGAGGCTTCGGTGTAGGGACCTCTTACTATGTTGGAACCATCAGATGGTGTAACAGCAGCACCACCACTAGTAGGGTAGTAGTTTCCCCAATCCCCTCTAGTAGACCATGCATGCTGATTGAGCATGTTTCATGAGATCCAAAGATAGAGGCCTCCGAGGATTATGTGAGGGGGTTCACAGGGCAGTAGATGTGGCAGAGTAGCAGTTCCTGCCGCAGGCGGGGGACGATGGATTGAGGTTTTATCACCACCACCCCTAGGTGTCCCACCCCTACCCCAGGGAGCAGGTGGATATGGGTGAGCTCAGCTTCAAGAAGCCGAGGCCTAAGACCACAATGTTCTAGAAATTATTAGTGGTATGATATGTTTCTATTCTACCCTAGATTCTGTACTTATAAAGATATGTTCCAGTCTCCCTTTTATCTCCACGACACTCATCTGGAGCTCAGAGATTCTGACGATTCAATTGGCTCAATAAATGCATGTAGATTATCCTAAGGAAGAATATTCGGTGATTAAAAACTAGTGTAGATAGTGTGAGAACACTCTATGAGGTGAGAGCTTATGCTTGGATCTCCAAGTAGCAGCGTCGAGGCCTTACGATGTCATCTTGGGTATGGACTGGCTATCCATAGTCCATGCTTAGATCGAATATTATAGGTTCAAAGTGTGATGTGTCCATGAGGATGAGATCATGTCTCCCTTCACTGGTGAGAAGGAAACCTTTTCAGAACAGTATGGACTCTTTTGAAGGAGGGTGTCGCCAATCACTCATCATTTGGGTAGCCTTACCCTCAGAGCTGTTGATGGGAGGAGTCTGTGTTATCCTATAGTAGTGGACCAGTGTGATGTTGTCTTCCTTGATGATGTTATGGGACTAACTCCTCCTAGAGAGGTAGACTTATAAATTTACCTGTACACTATGATGACACCAATATCTACGATTGTATATCGGATGGTCCTCGTAGAGATTTGTGAGTTGCAGGTACAGTTTGAGGACTTTAATAAGAATGGGTTCATAAGTCCCTATGTTTCTCAATGGGAATCCCTGGGATTTTTCTCCATGATGGGAGATGGGAGGCTGAGGATTTGTTTGCATTATCGGTGCCTTATCCAGGTGACTATGAAGAACAATTATTTACTATTGTGGTTTGATGATATCTTAGACCAGCTAATGGGATCTTGGTGGTTTTCGAAGATAGACATCAGATCCGAATATCATCAGCTCAGGGTACGACATGATGATGAACTGAATACGGCCTTTAGATGTTAGTATAGACATTACGAGTCCATTTTTATTCCCTTTGGAGGGACCAATTCTCTGGCAGTGTTCATGGGTCTCACGAACATGATATTCTATCCATTCCACGATCGTTGTAGGGTGGTCTTCATTGATGACATCTTGATATACTTGGTGTCAGAGGAGGACCAAGACACACACATACAAATAGTTCTATAAACACTACGATCACACCATCATTATGGAAAGCTCTTGAAGTTCAAGTTCTGGATACAATAATTCCACTTCCTAGGGCATATTATCTCTGAGGTTTGAGTTGTAATGAATCTGGTGAAGATAGAGTCAGTTCTTGCTTCAGAACCACCCAGGAGTGTGACCAAGGTTTGGATTTTCCTGTGATTGGCTTGGTACAACCAAGGATTCATACCCAACTTTTCAAGGGTTGTGGAACCCTTGTTCGATTTGACTAAAATAATACATCCCTTCATGTAGACAGAGGGATGCCAACATATTTTTTAGGAGCTCATACATAGCCATATGAGTTCCCAGTCATTAGGATACTAGAAGCAGGCATTGGGAACGTAGTTCAATTCAACACATCAGGGACCAGACTTGGTAGTTTCATGATGCAGGAGTGGGTGGTGATTGCCTATGGATCAAGGAAGTTGACACATCACGAGTAGAAATACACTATCAAGGACTGGGAATTAGCAGCAGTGGTCTTTGTGCTGACGATGTAATGGAACTACCAGATGGGGGAATGTTTTATAATCTACTCTGATCACAAGAGTCTCAGGTATATATATTCTCTCAGAAGGACATGAACCTGAGATAGTCTACACTCCTTGGAAGGCGAATGTAGTTGAAAATGAACTCAATAGGATGATAGGTCTACAGTTGCTGAGTGTGGAGACATAGAAGCTATCTGCATTGCAGTTATCCTTCGTGTATAGATATGGATCATCTTACCTTTAGTCTATGATAGTTACTCTCCCAATCTTTTAGCGTGTCAGGGAGGAAAATCCTGGGGATGCAAACTACGAGGCCCGATGTGCTCAGATATCCTCATGATAGGCTCCTGATGAATTTTCTAATGACGGGGAGTACGTCATCATCTATAGAGGATTCACCATGGTACTAGTGAAGTTATAAGAGGAGGTGTTGAGGGAGTTCCATACATCCCATTTGGTGGTACATTCATGAGTAGAGATGATGTACCAGGACCTTAGGCACTAGTACTGGTGGCCATGGATGAAGAAAGAAATGGCCTAATTTGTATCACGATGCCTCACTTGACACCCTGTGAAGGCCGAGCATTAGGTAACAATATGCTTACCTCAGTCAAATGGGATACCGGAGAGGAAGTTTTATGGTATATCCATGGACTTCATGACATGGATTACACATACATTGAGGGGCCACAATTCTATCTGGGTGATCATTGACTGACTCACCACGTCAGCCCACTTCCTACTCATCCAAGAGAAAGGATCATTAGATTACTTCAGATACCTCTATGTACAAGATATTTTATGAAATCACAAGGTTCCATCGATGATTATCTCAGATTTCAATGAAAAATTTACATCCCACTTTTGGAAGTGATTATAAGAGGTGTTCTGACTCAGCTATGATTGATCACCGCCTACCATCCTCAAACAGATGGTCCAATGGAGAAGACCATAGAGAAACTCTCGGACATGCTTCGTGCTTGTGTCCTTGATTTTGGCTGCAGTTGGGAGGAACAGTTTCCACTGGCGGAGTTAGTATACAACAATTTTTATCACTACACCATCAGCATGGATCTATTTGACACCCTATATGGGAGACCATGGAGATCACCTCTTGGATGGACAGACCCCAGGGAGTCAGCACATATGGGTCTAGAGTGGGTACATGCTTCCAAAGTGAAGGTGAAGATCATCCAAGAGCAGAAGAATACTATATAAAGCCGAAAGAATTCATACGCCGAAAAGAGGCGGAGACCCTTTGAGTTTGAGGAGGGAAACCATGTCTTCTTATGGGTCTCACCATGATCAGGATTACGGAGGATTGTCTAGGGTGGCATGCTATCTATGAGGTTCATCAGACCTTTCCAAATCCTCATCATAGTAGGTGAGGTGGAGTACAATCTATCTCTTCCCCTATAAATTCCTTGAGTGCATATTTTTTTCGATGTGACACTGTTGAGGAGGTACGTGCATGATCTATCACACATTATTGACTGGGTACAGCTGGAAATCAATGATAGGGTGACATTTTTGGAGTTCCCAATGGAGATAGTGGTTCGAAGGGAGTGGGTCCTTCATGGGTGTTTTATTTCTCTAGTTCGAGTTCATTGGCAACATAGTAATCGCTAGGAAAGGACATAGGAACAAGATGGTCTGATGCATGCTAACTACCCCCAATTGCTTCCCTAGTTTTATTGTAGATTTTAGTCACAAAAATTTATATGGTGGGGAGAATGTAATGACCCAGAAATACCAAATCCATTTTTTATTATTTGGGATTATTACAAGTCTATGAAAATTGATGCCACCTGATTCTAAGGCCCGGTGTGCCCGAAAAATAATTTTGAAATTTTTTTAAGGTATGGTCAGTAAATGAACTAGTGGAGCTTTCTATCATTTGAAATGGTGCTTGGATTAAAAACATGACCACACCATTGAATCTGCATCACCGGGATTCGCTTTTGAGATGCTTAACTTTGACCACAATTTTTTGGGTGAAAAATTTAGCTTTTTTGACTTTTAATGAAATAATAAAATGACATAAAAATAGTTATTTTAATTTCCTACCTCCAGTTGAGCGGCGGTGGTGGGACCAGTTGGTTTTCAATCAATTTGATGGAATGACTCTTCAGTTTGTAATCACAACTTTCAGATATTAAGAGGTTCATTCGTCATAGAACCTCATTAATCTCTCATTTCATTAAAATCTTTCCCCCTCTATTTAATAGGAGAATGGGTTGATGTTTTTGACATGACTGTGAGGAACCTCTAGTGATGTACCGCGACATCATCCATTGATGAAAAATTGAATCTTGGACTGAAACGGTCTCAGATCGATGAATGCGGGAAAATTATTCAAATGAGGACTCTTCCCCCTCCACATCTGCATTATCACCCAAAAGATCATGAAGTTGGGGGTATCATCAATATTTAATTCATATAGATTGAAGATGAATTAATATCACTCTTGCTATGATGCTAACAAAGAGGGAACAAGAGAAAATAACAAGGCCCGAACCCTCCGCTGCATAATTTCTAATGGCATTATTCGAGGGCAGATTTCTCAACATGGTAAAACCTTGAAATAGAGGGGCATGCAGCGACGACTGCATCCTGGGAGGCTGGTAGGCACTGTCGGAAGGGAAAAAACACAAGAACCCACCTAGTGTCCCATGGAAAACCTTCCAGCGCGGCATCTGTGTAGTGCTGCCGGCACCAGAACGAATAGGTAGTGGATGGCATTAGCGGGTGAATGCGGGGGCCAGCGCTCGCCAGCTTCTGAAGGGGGCAGCACCGCAGTGGACCGAAGGGGCGGCCATCTCTTGGTCAACCACATTGGTGGAAGGGCAACATGACGTCATGTGCCGTATGTGGAGGCCACAACTTCAAATATGTGATAGAGGGGTACCTGCGTCCTATATGTCTCGTGGCGAAGGGTTACCTGTGCCCTATGGGTGCTGCGAGCAGCGAGGTGGTGACTCATGGTGCTGCTGGTTGAAAAGTTGAATGGCTCTTTGAGCTGCTCGGGACAGAGGTGCTGCACAACCCCTCAAGTGTGTCTCACATAGCTGGCAGGCTAGGCCAGTCCACTGCCATGCGGGCTGAGCCATCCATGGCCTAGCCCAGCCGGTTCGAGCTGGGCCAGTCCACATCTTAGCGAGCCGAGCCCACCGCTGCCCAACATGTTCAGGCCAGGCCGGTCCGTAGCTAATCCAGTTTGGGCTATGCCAGGTCGGACTGGGGCCGGTAACGGGTAGGGTCGGGCAAGTCTGATGGTGTCGGATCAGACCTAAACCCTCTTTGGCCAAGATACGCTTAAAAGGCCGAATCTTACAAACCAGACATTTGTTGGTGAGTCATCTGCGGCGTTGGAATCCTTGGGATGAGAAAGTTATTTTGAGATACTCCACTTGAGTTTTGGAGAATGTTGGGTTATGTCTTTCTTGGATCTTACCTGAATCCAATTGGGCCCTCGACACTAAAATACCTATAACTTTGAGACTGAGCGTTCGATTGACACGTCGTCTGTTGTGTTGGAACCCTTATGACCTGATGAATCATTAGGTTACTTTCTTCATGAGACATTATGTGGGTTGAAATATGAACAATGGATTGAGGATATGATCCTCCTAAAATCAATCCTGTTATGTACGTGAACCCTGTGGTTGGCTGAGACATGAAGAATGAATAGTGATCCTATGTGGAACAGCACATATTGATCCTGTGTGGATCAATACCTAGAGATCCTTTGTGGATCAGAACCTAATAATCTTGTGTGGATCCGCACCTAGAAATCTTGTGTGGATTAGCAATGAGAAATCCTCTATGGTTCAGCACTGAGCGATACTATGTGGATCAGCAGTAGAACCCTTGATAGAATAAAATGATCTGGTATTACAACTATTCATCTATAATTTTTTACTTAAGTTATACCTTGTTTGAGTTGATTATTTTTCTTATGATTTGTGATTGAGATCATTCATTTTTGTTTTCCTTGTATAATTCTGAGATTCCTTCAGGGGTCTTAGGGTCCGTACAGGGTTATTTTATACTCCCCATGCACGGGCATCACTCACACCTTGTTCTGTCTTGTGCAAATGACGAGAAGCTCAACCGAGTCTATAGAAGCTAGGAACAAGCATTACACAAAGGTGACTGTCAGATGTGGAAGGTTGTGGGTACGAGCTTTACCTACCCATATGGTGGAATCCTTGGAGGATAATCTCAGGAGTTGTTTTCCTGTTTTCTATTGTAGTTGTATCGTTTCAGTTGGCCTAGTATTCCGACCCCTTTTACATTCTGTATAATCATTTACTACTACAGTTTTACATCATCGATGCATCTTGTTGTATTCTAGGAATATGTGTTTGTACATGTTTAATGGAAATTCCTTCCCATTTTATGGATACGTTTTTTCGGTGCTAGTCGCAAACCTTAGGCCAATGGAATGTGGGCTTGGGGTAGTCACGACACGGGCCCCGAGAGAAGGGTCATGAAAATACATTGTAATTATAAGAACACCAAATGTTTAATTGTTTTGTTGTTTCCATGTACAGTAAAAAAACTCAATAATGGTTTTCCAGTGATTGGACATCAATCTGAGGTAATTTCTTAATGTTTTGACTATTCCATGCACATTTGAGTGTTTTAAAACACAAACAATGTGTATAGGAAAATAATTAGAAAACTATGATTTATAATAAAATTATATTAGTTCTCTCATTTCACAATTAAAAATATTGTCATTTCCCAATGATTTCAGGTAAATCCGGCACCATTTGCCTAGTTTTGACCCACAGAACATGTTTTTAAAGGCCTTTGTACCTTTCAAAATTGTATACCATGTAATTATAACCACACCACACATTGGATTGACTTTTTTCCATGTGTAAACATAGAAAACGAATTATTATTTATTTTATTGTGATTTCACATCAATATAAGGTCGTTTTCTATGGTTTTGACCATTCAACACAAGTTTTTACATCTTAAAACACTCTAACTTTTTAACAACCATAACAGGAATCCAATATTTTGGAATGACATTCCATTGGTTCGTACACTTAAAAATTAAATATACGGTCATTTTTCAATTATTTTCTAGTAATCCAACAACATTTTCCTTGTATTGACCCCCCGATTGTTATTTTTAAGCTTTTGGAACTTGTCAAAAGTGTTTACCGAGTATTTCCAAGTACAACACTTGACAAATTAACATGATGTGTACATGAATACATAAAAATCAATCATCAATGTTTTTCACATGATTTCAAATCAATATAAGGTCATTTTTATGGGTTTCACAATTCCAAGAACATTTTAGTGTTTAAAACCACTAGAAATGATTTTACATTATTAATTGGAAAATATATAATTTGAAATTATGTGATAACAATTATAATATTTCGAAACTAAATTTACGGACATTATCCCTTGATTTCATAGAAATAAAATGTTTTTTCTTGGTTTTTACCCGTCTAATACTTGTTTTTAATAGATTTTGTACCTTCTAGAAGTGAACATTGTGAAATTCTAACAACACCACATATCAAATTGACATGTTTTCTATACGTACATGTAAAAAATAACTCATTAGTGGGGTTTCCATGACTTCACATTAATATATGGTTGTTTCTTATAGTTTTGACAGATCCACCCATATTTTACTATTTTAATCCTCCAAAAAGGCATTTATGTTCATAATGGGAAAGTTGTTATTCAGAATGAAATATTATCAGTTCCTACATTTCAAAATTAATTACATAATCATTTTCTGATGATTTCATGAAAATATAATGTCATTTTTTTGGTTTTGACAACCCCTACCGTTGAAAAATTGTACTTAAAGGATTTAGTTTCTTTCAGAAGTTTATATCGAGAAATTCTGACCACACTGTATGTCATATTGACATGTTTTCTACACATCCTCATCAAAAATAACTCAATGGTAGATTTCCCAAGATTTAAAATTAATATGAGGTTTTCTATAGTTTGACTGTTACATGCACGTTTTAATGTTTTTAAACTCTAAAATGTATTTACAACCATAATAGAAAAAATTAAATTCAAAATGATGTGTCGTATATACCTAGAGTTCATAATTAAATCGATAGTTATTTTCCAAGATGTCAGAGAAATGCAACATCATTTTCATAGTTTTGACCAACTGATGCTTGTTTTTAAAGGCTTTTGTACCATTCAGAAGTGTATACTGAGTAATTACAACCACACTAAATTTCATATTGATATATTTTTTGAGTAATCATAAAAAAATTATAAGTGGTTTTCACAAGATTTGACATCTATTAGAAATAATTTTCTATGGTTTGGACAGTTCCATGAATGTTTCAGTTTTTTAAAACACTTAAAATGTGTTTACCACCATAATAGGAAAACCTTGTTTTAGATTTATGTTTCATCTATTTACACCTTTTTATAATTCAATATATTGTAATTTTACAATGATTTTAGGGAAATATAATGTTTATTCATATGTTTTTAGCCCTGATACTTATTTGTAATGGATTTTCTGACTATTAGAACTATTTATGATGTAATTCCGACCACACCACTTGTCGGATTGACATATTGTCTGTGCATACACATAAAAATATAAAAATTGGATAACCCTTAATTTATATTCAATATGTGGTAATTATATCTGCTTTCTATCATTTCATGAACATTTTAGTCTTTTAATGGATGAAAAACATGATTACAACCATAATGTGAAAACCCTAATTCAGATGATGTACCATTAGTTCCTATATATTAAAATTAAACATTTGGTCACTTTCCTATGATTTTCAGTTAATATGATATCATTTTATGAGGATTACCCTCATTTGTTTTTAAAGGATTTATATCCTTAAAATGTGTATATCTAGTAATTCCAACAACACCCCATCAGATTGATGTTATGTCTATGCATAAAAGTAAAAATCAAATAAATAATAGGGTTTTAATTATTTTACATCAATTTGTTTCTTTTTTGATGGTTTGGACCATTCCATGAACATTAAGGTGTTTCAAAATAATAAAAATCCATTTAAACCCATAATGGTAAAACCATTATTTGGAATGGAATGACACTAGTTCCTACATAAAACAATTAAATCTAAAATAATTTTGAGATGATTTTAGGGAAATCCAACATTGTTTCCTTATTTTTAACCCCAATAATTGTTTTTGGATGGTTTTATTTCTTTAAGTGTTTACCAAGTCAAAATCAAGAAAACCAGATCAACTTTTTTCAAACTATTCGATAATAGTCTATAATATATTTTTATGTGTAGGAGTCAACCATACCATAATCCGGAATAAGATGTGGTATGTAAGACTTCAAAGTCGTGTTTTATATATAGAATTCTCATTTTCATTTTATTTAGGGATGTTTTATGTGTTATTTTTTAATGTTTTAATTTATTATTGAATTTAAAATTAAACTTAGATAGATGAACTATATGTCATTCAATTTTATTGGGGATTTCGTAAATCATCCTTTGAAAAATATAAAAAATGAATTTTTCATATTTGACATCCATTGATCTAGTTTTTTCCAATAACATTATTGTTCTTTATCTTTTTATTTCTATCTTTCAATTTAGATTTTTTATCTATGATTCCAATAATCTAGGATCCTGAATGTTTTTTTCTCATTATTCATGCATTTCAAATGGTTATGGTATGTTAAATATATATAAAATTGAAAAATAAATGCTTGTTATATAAAATAGAAAAATAAAATATTGAAAAATCCATATATGTTTAAAACACTAATCAATGAGAAAATCATATATGTTTAAATTAAAAATTTATACATTCATATATCTTCCTTGTTATTAATCACAATTACAACACGTCGTTAATTTTCCCCCAATATTGATACATCAACTATTTTTATATTTTTCCGAAAAAACACTGTTCAATGTTTTAGGGTAGATGAGGTTCACTTTCACAAAGAAATGATTAATCTTCATCTCCCATATCAAATAAGTATCTCTTCACTAAGTTTACTATAATAATTTAACCATAATTTTTGTCATAAGCCACATAATAAACTATTCTCACATGCAAGTTAATGATAAGTGAATCTTACTCAGCAGAATCACCATTATCCATCAATTGAGAGATGTTGAAAGAAGTAAAATGAAAAAAATATTTCATTATATGCAGATTAATGTTGATCCACATGCATTTAAATAAGTTAACTAAAAAATATCATTGATAGTTTAATATAGTTATATAATTCAGCTTTCTATAGTATCCCACCTATGAAAATGTAAATACACCACCATTTTGAGTTTTCAAGTCATCATCCAGATTAATTTTAAAAAACCTGAAGCCATGAATATTTTAGGCATCAAATCTCTTACTATACCTTGGAGGACCACAAGCCAAAAACATAAAATCATTCAATACCTCAAGTCAATTTTAAAAATTCATTATCTAAAAAAATATAGTCCGTTATGATTAATATAAGAAAACTATCTACATGCCAATAATATAAATATGAGTATAAACATACATGATGGGTGGCCCATTTGACAGGCACCTTATTAATAGATTTTGTTAATTCCAACTCATTTGGAGCTCAACCCCTAAGTTATGTATTTGTTTTTAGTCACAATTACTCAATAAATGGGGCTCTAATAACACTATTGATTAGTACATATCATTTTACCTTTAGAAACTCCAATTATGATAGTGTCAAATTTATACCCATTTCAATTATATATCTAACATTTTGAAATACTGATGAATGATTTTCAAAATGTTAATTAGTGTGGACGTCATCAGTACATCCAATATGATTGAATCTAGTATCTATACTATCCAAAAAACATAGAATAGAAGGTGAAAAAATCTTTATCTATGTAACCTTTAGCAATAGTTCCTTCTGGTTTAGATTTATTCCTCACATATGATTCCAAATCAACTAAGTATCTAATGGAAAAAATAAGAGACATTTTTGAAAAAGTAATTATTTGATAAAATTGAATTCACTAATATAAATAAATAAATATATATTAATGTAACTCTCCATTGGATAAATCCGTCAATAGTGTATCGGTCCTTCATGTTTAGATTCTTCATCCAAATTAATAGTAAAATGAATCATGATTGTGAAGAATGAATGAGGGAAATATCATCTCTAAATGACATATTGTCAAAAAAATTCATTCTTCAAGATTATCATGCTCGATTGGATTTATAGTATTTTCCCCAAATCTATTTAGAAATGGTACAAAACCTAACTAAAAATATAGTTATTTTTTAGGTAATGTATTATGAAAATATAATGACAAAAAGTTCTCTATAAATATATATGAGCCATAACTTTTCAATCCATGTAAATTATGATATTTTATGTCAACTCTGCTTAATATGTTTCTTGATAATCCATCTAAAAGTTTTATATTATTTAATGATTGAAGGAGTATGCCTATGTCATGATTTTTAATTGTAAAATAGATGTAATATAATTTCAATTCTAATTTTCCCCAAAACCATTCATTTAATTAATTCACTCTAAATCCTTACAATCATTAAGGTGATCCTTCGATTTACCCTACTCATTAAGAACATTAGAATTAAATTATCTCAAATGTTCTTATAAATATTTATTATGCCTATATTATGATATATAAAATTATACTCAATTTCATTACGTTTGAAAAATATAATATTTTTCTTCCATTATTGTGTTCTAGATTCTTGGGATACTGTCCTTTTACCATCCCCCCCCCCTTCATTAAACTTGGGATATTTTCAAAATTCATTGGAAACATTTATTAACTATCACATGATTTGTAAACAAAATAAATCCTTTAATAAAATTTTAATTTCAATATATATATCGAATCATGTAGTGTTAAACAGAAATTTATTAAATTAAATATTTTTTAGTTATTTATATTGATATATTTATTATGATATATTTATTCATAGCTTCTTCCATTCTCATGCATTTATAAAGCATTTAATCTCACCCATTTCTTATTTTTATTTCCCTAGAAATTCATGATGAGAACTATGATTGACATGAAGGGTTATTATAGAGGAAATAATGATTCACTTTATTAAAAAATTATACTTTTGACTTTATTTGAAAATGAGATTAAAGTATGAATCTAGTTTCTAACAATACTAAATTATCCAGTCCTTTTGTATGTTATTACTTGTATCTTATGAAAATTTAATAAAGTAAACACAAATTATGGGATACTATGGTTTTCATTATTAAGGATATAATCCAAAGGTACCATCCTTATTCTTTCTTTGGATGGGTTATGATTATGATTTTGATGAAGATATGATTATGAAGGGTTATACCCTAATGAAATGTTTTGGAAACCTATTTTTTCCATGGGTGGTGATATAATGAATGATTTAGGATCATGTGGGAGAGAAAGTTATGAATTATATGATCTGTGGAACATATATATCCTTCCAATGAATTGGGTAATGACTTATTTTTCAATAGAATGTTTTGGGAAACAATATGATGTGCTCGATCCGTTATGGGAAACATGTTTATATTCTTGATCCATTATTTGAAAATAGTATGTGTGCCTCATCCACTATTGAAATAACTAATGATTTATTATTCGTTGAGGTATAAGGAACATGTAAGGATGATTTACCCACTATGATTTTGTGTTCTTTATTGTTACTTTGATATGAGAAATAGTTTCTATACTTATGATGAGTCCACCATTATATAACATGAACATTTTGTTCATGCACTACAAAAAAATTGGCTTTTTTACAACATGTTTTTTTATCATCACTATAAAAAAACACTAATAATGGTTCCCTTTATCATCACTTCCTCAGCTCTGATATTGGGTACACTTTAATAGTTTTTTATTTTTATCGATGATAAAGGGTACCCTTTACCTGCTCTTTAGTTGTAAAGATGATAAATGGTACCCTTTATCATTACTTTTTTAGTGCCCATTTTGGAATCATTTGTCAAATATTTATTAGCCCTCATAATGGTTTTCATAAGTTGAAATAATAAAATACTTAAAATTAAAAATTATTTTATTAACAATATTATAAAATAAATAATTTTTGATAAAAATGACGAAATTTAATGTCTCTTCATATTTAATTTTAATATAGATCTAATATGTATTGTATTGATTTCATATTTACGTAATTAATGTATTTTTATATGAAACACAATCACACACCCAAATTTTTTTAGGAATTGAATCATTTTCTATTTTTTAATTTATATATAACTATTTACTATGATTTTATTTTTTTCAATAGGTATGCATCTACATTTCAATATATATCCATTGTTTATAAAGATTTATATTTAACTAATAAAATATATCTATTTTCTAATATTTTTAATGTTTACTCATTTTTAATTATTAAATTTTACTAATTTTTAACATACATGCACAAAAGATTAGATATTAATTAATTATTTTTTAAAATAATATTTATAAAAAAGTATGTATAAATAAATATTATTATAAATATATTTTTACTATTATCTAAAATTTATATATTTATAATTATAAATATTGAAATATTATTTCTTAGAAAAGTATTCATATAATAATAAATAATTAATTATATATATTTAAATAACTATAAAATTATAATAAATTTATTTGTATAATGAATATATTTATAATAGTTATATTTATATATATTTAATATATATATAACTATAAATATATATAATGATATAAATACATTTTTTCAAAATTATATATATAAATAAATATAATAAATATTGTATAATAATAAATATGTTTAAATAATTTATATATTTACAATATATATATTTACATTTATTTAGTAAAAATATATATAATTATAGAAATATATTTCCTATAAAATTATTTATACATATTATTATAAATCCTTTATCAGTGCTAAATTAATTAGCACTGATTATGATTGATCTTTATCAGTGATTTTTTTTTGAACTAATAAAATCTTTCTTTACTAGCTCTAAAACTACACTGTTGATAAATAGGCACTTTATTAGTGTTTTATGAACTAATAATGTTTTATATTTATCATTACTAAAAACACTGATTATGATTCTATTTATCAATGCAAATTAATTTAGCGTTGATAAAGGGAATCTTTATCAGTACTTTTTTGGATGTGCTATTACAAGTGTCATGATCAAATTAAATTAGCCTAACGAGTCAGGAATTTTTTTTCTATAATGAATCTTTCCATAGAAGCCACGCCATATTTTTTCCCCAACTCATTGAATCGAAGATCAAATCAAGGCTTAAAATCCAAGCCTCGAACAATTTCAAGGCTCAAATCCATGACTCAAATGATTTAATGGTAATGTGAATCCAATACTCAAACATTTTATTGGTTTTCTATATCTCTAATTTATCAAAGACTATTCAAAACATCATTGCAAGATTCCTTATTTTCTCCTCATCCTTATCACTCATTGATTACTTACTTTGAGATATCTAGTCACTTTTTTATCATTATTCTTTCCATTACATCGGTATATCCCTACAGAAAACAATGTGTCAAATCCTGTAAAACATAGTATCAATCCTTTTTCAAACTCTTCTTCATTGCATTTCTCATTTATTAGATATGATTCCCCAGATTCTGATTCATGATTCCTATTCAATCCAGATTTTGTAACATCACATTAGGTCTCCTTAATATAATTTTCTCTTTCATTTTTTATGATGATAGATTGGTTTCAGCTCTACCTTCTCTATCTAAATTTCCACATCTCCAGCAATTCTTATCTAATCATTTTCTATCTTCTTTCGGGGATTTCCAGTTTCATTTTGCTGATCATTTCTAGATCACTCCACTAGGTTTATTTTAATAATCCTCTTCTACTCTGACTACATATATTTAAATCTTTATCTCATTGAGGGGGATCTTCAATAAATTTAAAAAAGGTCACCCAGTCTATTTAATAAGCCGAAAACCCGTTGAATCCGTTCTCCAACTAGAGGCAACTTAACCCCCCTACTCGGATGATACATAAATTGAGAAGTCATTTTAAATATATTTCACACTACGTGGATCACATTTCACATATAAATATGTCAAATATATATATATATATTTATATATTTATATTTTTAAAAACATGAATATATTAAAAAATAGAAATCTATATTTATATAATACATTATATATTTATATTTTATTCATATATATATGTATAGACACACACAGAAGAATATTTTAAAAATAATAATATATATATATAATATTGATATATATTGTGAAAATAAATTATGGAAATATATATATTATAAAAATAAAAATATATATTATACTATAGAAATATATTTTATTTAAATATATTATTCCAATATATTATGAAATAATACTAAATAAATATATTATACAGGTAATTTATAAAGTTATATATTATACAAATATGTGAAACAATTATATTACACAAATTAATATATAGAAAATATAAAAATATTTATTATGGGCATTATTCTCACTTCTAAACTATATTTTTATGAGTGGGTCATCTACCATGTAACGTGAACCCTCCACATATTCTTAAATTACTATTATTTATTTCATTATGATAAAATCTTTATATTATGTTCCCAAAATCACCATATAACTCATAATGTTCATGAAAATGAAATTTTATTATAAAAAATACTCTTGTTCTGCTTGAAAATAACTCTTTTTTTCATCATATGTATATATAATTTATGAATCAATTTATCAACTATGAATTTTGAGATTTATAAAAAAAATTCATTATAATGTATATTCTTTTCCTAATGTTATTGTTTCTGTTGGTTATCAATTATTAATTGAAAATATAATTTTTAGATGTTTTAAAATATTGGATGTACAAATAATATTAAATTTAATAAAACATTTTGGTTTAGTATTAGAGGATTTAATGTAATAAATGTGATAATTATCTTATAAATATAGAATATAAGGACCCTAATGATTCATATATCATAACAAATACCCATATTGGACCCCAGAATCACATATAAGAATGTTTATACCCCAAAATCCCACCTCTAATTGGTCACAAGTTTATAAATAGTACATATGGTGTAATACTGAAAAATAGTAGATATTACACCTTTTAGAGAACACAATGTAGTACAATTGTGATCCTCATCGGCTTCATCTAAAAATAGTTATTATTTCATTTTTTATCATGATACTCATCCCCCATATATTTTATGTTCCTTGTACTACTCTAAGAATTATTCATCACATGGATGAGTACAACAAAGAGTATTTCAAGAAACAAAGGTTTGTGTCCATAATAGACGGAGGATGTATATCAAACAACAAAATTAAATGATAAATGTTAGAGAGACAAGATAATGATTATGTATATCAAATACACATAATCAAGAGTTTACAGGATAGCCCTTTCATTGGGAGATAAAAATATGTTCATGTTAGTCCTAATTGTTGGAAATGTCTTTAACATTTGAGGGGATGAATTAGAGGGGATTTTGATTATTGATAGAGGAAATGATTCCTTAAAACCTTTAAAAAAGAATGTTTATTCATTGAGAAGGAATTTGTTTAAATAAATAATGATTTTACTCATAATATTATAGGTTATTTACTAAAGTAGCATAATCTAAATTAAAAGTTTGACTACTCGTAAAGACAATATCTTCTAAACTTGATGATGTTACTAATCCCTCGAAAGAACAAACTATAATGAATGAATCCCTTTGGGAAGAAATAAAGGCCATTCAATGATATAATTTTTATATTTTACCGAAAAATAATATAATGAAAAATTGATTTAATTTCCATTATTTCTTATAGAGAATATTTATTTTGGAAACTTTTTGTCCATATTTCATTTCTTTCTACATAAAAACATCTACAAACATATTCCTCCTCAATACCATTTCACCCTAGTAGTGCTGGAAATTAACACATTCTTTTAATTTCCATCCACAACATAATCATAATGATAATATTGATGTTTTTATTGTCCAATCATTGTACATAGAATTAATTTATTGTTTTATATTTATTTTATATTTAATTTTTTTGTATTTTTTAAATATAGGTGGATTATGTTTCTTTATTATGGGTTGTTTTTTCCAATATTCTCATTCTCATGTGAGATACAACTTTGACGCTAGAAATTTGGTAATGAAAACAATGAAATGCGTTAAGAATGCATAAAACCATCATGAAAAGTTAAATTCTGACAAGTTCATTAATTAATTATTTTATTATTTTATTGAATATTTTAAGGTTAATTACTTTATCATATTTATCTGCTAATTATTTAGTTTTTTTAATATGTTTTGGGATGTCATTTTTTTCATTCATCAATATGCAACGAGGAACAAAAGAGAAAAAATGTTTCTTTCTGCTAATGTTTCTTGGATTTCCATATCCATTTTCATTATTTTTCAAAATTCCAATACTGTAGAATGATTCGGTGTTATAATCTAAAATAACTTTTTCATTTTCTAAATTCCTGAAGAGTGTAGGGATCATGAGCTTCCTCTTCTCTTCTGGCTACCAAGAAAGTGAAATATTTATTAGGGAAGAACAACGAGTCCATATGCGGTATTGATAGTATAAAAAATAAAGTAAATGTAATTCATGGTAAAATAAGATGTTTGGATTGTTTTGAGAATTTGGGATATGTAGGAATCTACCACACATCAATATGATACATAGTGATACCTGTATGACCCCACATTATTCTTTTTCTTATATAAAATTTATATTAATTTTACAAATAAGATATCTAACATAGTTAAAACCAAGAAAAAATATTATAAATATTTTAATACAGTAATATAATAATCTATAAGACATTTTTAACTTTTATGAATTATATGAACCTTAATTTGATACACGATGTGTTAAATATTACAAAATGTATCTCTTATCAGTTTAAAATCGAAATTTTATTTCAAAAGGTTTCACTTTTTGAAAACTAAGAAAATGAGCATAGGTTTTATTGATAATTTATTATATCATTTCAGAAATAATTTGGGACATGTATAAATAATCCATACCTCAATCTTAAACAAAGTGTGATCGGTATAACTCCAAGTGCATCTTTTAATTTAAAATTTACATTAATTTTAGTATAATGGACTACTATCATACTCAAAACAGTGAAAAATATTATTATTATTTTTATACATTAGTCATATGAGATGTGTAAGAGTCAACCACACCTCAATCTAATGCACGGTGTGATCGGTACGACTCTATGTACATCTTATTATTTAAATTGGTATCAATTTTAGTAAAAAAGAAAACCCTCAAAACAAAGAAAATTCATTACTATTGGTTTTATATAGAAGGAAAACAATGAGTATGTAATATTTTATGTTCATGAATTGTCCACAAATCAAATTGATACCTAATGAACCTAGTATGACTCAATGTCTCTCTTATTAGTATAGAATTATCAGTTTTGTTCATAAATCATCACTCAATTATAATAAAGAAAACATGATCATATTTTATTGATAATTTATTTCATAAATAAATAAGTAATTTTTTATGTTTTGGAATCATTATACTGTCAAATCTATACATGATGTGACCAGTATGAGTCAAAGTGAATGATTCTAGTTTAAAATGACATTTTACAAAAAAATACAGGTGAGATAATAACAACCAAGAAAATGTGTTAGGATATGATTAATAATTTATAAAAATGATATATATGTCATTTTAAATGTTTATTGATAATTCAAATTTAAATATAATCCACGTTTGGGATGATATTATACCATGTGCATCTTATTATTTACCATTGACGTCAATTTTAGTAAAAATGGACAACAGACCCACTCAAAATTGAGGAAACAAATTATAATAATTTTTATAATTGAATAAAATGATTTATAAGTCGTTTTAATGATTATGAATAATACACACCTAAATATGATACAATATTTTTCTGATAATACTAAATCTATTTTTTATGAGTTTAAAATTGATATATTATTTCAATAGTGTCACTCATTTAATAGTGAGAAAACACACATGGATTATAATTAAAACTGATTATAATTATTAATACGTCAATTTTGACATGTTGGAATTAGTTTCACATCAAAATGGCACATGATATGACCAGTATGATTCAATGTGTGTGTTTTTAGTTAAAAATGATATTATAGTAAAAAAGAAAAGTAACGTAATCTAAACCTGAAACACGTATTATGATTATTTTGATACTTTAAGAAAATTATCTATATGTCATTTGAGATTTTTAAGAATCTTCCACACCTCAATATGATGCATGGTGTGATTTTTCTTACTTAAATTGAATCGTTTAAATATATAAGTTTCATTTCAGTTTAAAACGTGCATCACATCACCAAAATCGAGAAAATGTGCCAAGATTATTTTCTCATCATTATATCAACCATTAATTATTTAATTTCCATATAATTTTTATCTTATAATTATTTGGTTTATTATCATATAGATAATTCTTGAAGATGAACAAGAAATGGTGTGACCAATATGAATGAACTGCAACTCTATTTGATACACAACCTTCCTGGTATGAATCAAAGTTTAGTTTAAAATTAACACTTCTTATTAATTAATTTCTTTATATTATTACTTTCATAAGAGTTATTTTATTATACAGGTGTGGTTTTTTCTCAAGAATGGTTTATGGTCAAAAGATAAAAGAACACCGATGTTTTTGAATATATGTAATAACTTTTACTTTTTTAATTATATATTTATATATTTCTATAATATAGTTTTTTAATGTATTTGTAATTTATGTTTTATTTCATTTACATTGTGTATTGGCACATTCTTTTACTGATTTCATAGTGTTTTTTGAGATTTATTGTACTATTACAACACACTACACTAGTGCTGCAGTGTGTTGTTATAGAAGACTGTAGCATGACCATTTATCATCAATTTTTTAAGATCATATAAAGGTAAAAATTATGGGTGCTTTTAAAAGTTCTGATAATGAGTTTATTTATCGTAGAATATAAAATAGTCAATAAGCCACCACTTTATCAACACATAAAATAGAACTGATAAAGTTCCCCTTTATAGGCATTTTTAAATATGTTGATAAATGGCCAATTTATCAAAACAACATAATTTATAAAAAACTAGTTCTTTTAATCTCTCTCGGGTAGTTAGTGCTTGTATAGAACAGATAATGGCCATTTTGAGCACTTTTAAAGGCATATTTTTAGTAGTGGTGGTTGATTTATGATGATTTATCACTCTTACGATTAATTTATTTGACATGGTAATGTTTTATGAAATGAATCATGTCAATGATATTTTATTGATTGGGTATGAACATACTAGGATATGTTTCTAATCCCATTCCCTTATTCTTACCTTATTCCTTATTAGAATCATTGATTGATATCAACCATGTTTACCGTTAATAAGAATTTGATATCACCATTTTTATGGTTATTTTTCCCATGTTATAAAAAATGATTTATGTAGGGATGTTCTGTGAAATTTACTAAATGGGAAGATCATTATGGGATACATTTAATATCATTCTTGAAATAAGAAGACTTGGAAATGTAATGATTATTAATCTAAAATGATGTAGTATTTTTTATAAATATACAGAGTCACATTAGATACAAATGCTAATATTTTAATATGTCCATTCCCAAGGTTCCAAATTATTCCCATGTTCCATATTTCTAGAAAAAAAACTATAAATCATACTTAAAAAATTATAAAATAATTCCACAAGTAAAGTACCACCAGTACCTTGATTTTTAAAATCACATTCGAATAAAAAATTCAAAAATTCAAAATAGAACCATCACCACCCCTATTCTTTGAATATATTTTTTAGTATATATTAATCAATTAATAATTTTTATTAAACAATAATGATTCATAATAATTTTTATTTAAATATTACCTTTAAAACATTTGTTAAACATCAGATATATAATTTTCAAATTTCCCTCGTATATTTAAAATTAATTAATTTAATAAATAAACTACAAGGATTATACAAGAACACATAGTATTCCATGGTTTAAAACCAATGTATAGACACACCTTCTTTATAAAATATTCATAGTTTATTTTCATGAAAACTATTGAAGCATCAAAGAAAAAGAACCTCTAAAATATTTCTTTTAATCTCTCATTGTGGAATAAGTCAAAAACAACAAAAAGAAATATATTCCAATATTTTCTTTCAAAACAGAGATAACACTGCAGAATAGGATAACAAAAATAAATAGAAATTATGGTTAGGGTATTTTTAATAAAATAAAATAGGTGTTCTGGTTCACGACAATAATACATAGAAATTAAATACACCATTTCATACACTATTTAAATCATATGTTGAATGAAGATCATTTAGAAACACTCATAAAGTAGTTATAATATTTAATAAATATAAAATAATTAGGTTCCCATTATTTAAAACTTTTAAAACATCTATGAAGAATTATTGGGTAATTATAGAAAATAATAAATGGAAAAAATGTTGTTATTTATTTTTCTCCCAAAAACAACGCTATGTAAGTGTATTGTGGCTTTAAAATTTTATAGCTCCTATGTGTCACATAAGGGTACTGGGATACCCTAACATATCCCTTAGAATGTAGTATTTACGACTACATAACTCATCATTACACTTACATTCCCTTAGGAATCTCATAGTTACCCTTATATAAAGGCTAGGCTACCCCTACATTGTTAGGGTTTACCCTTAGGAAACCATTGAAAAATAGATGTTTCCCTTATGTAGTCTTTGCAAACAAAAACATACTATTATAAATATCACCCTACCTTTACGTAGTGATCTTAATATCTTTATTAATATTTTTTAAAATATATGCTTTCCCATAAAAATCATATGGAATAACGAAATTATGATTAGATAATACATATTTACCCTTAAATAGGACATAGAAAGCAAACAATTCCTTGCACAACCTAGGGAAATTCCTCTCTTTCCTTACATTACTCTTAAAAATCCCCTTGCAATATGGTATAAATGGGTCACCCTTATGTAAACTCTATTCCATTAATAAGGGTAAAAATTATGTTAAATATTATTTAATCTCCATTAAAATACATTATAACAAAAAATCAAAAGGGAAATAAGTTATTATAAAATTAGGATGTCATAATTCTACCCACAATAAATGCTTTCTACCCGTAAAAAGTAGTCATTATTTTTAAAATACAAAGACAGAAGGCCACTACCACAAAAAGAATTATTTATGTTCCCTATTCATGCGACCATACCATCTACACTACCATTTTACATGGATTAATGAGATTATTATACAACATATTAATATATATTGGTGTTCCATAAATGAAATCTTCTAAAAAACACTATATTTTCAGATTTAATATCAATAAAATCCCATTTAAATAATTAATGATTATCCTTTTGATACCCCCTTAGTGGATAATCGATAAAAATGTTGTGAACTAACATCAAGAGATATAAAATTTCATATCAATTATCCACATTTCAAAGAAGTTCAATGATCGTAAAAGGGAACAACCATACTGGGTTTTAATTTACCCTCTATACTCAAAGATGACATCCCAAATAATATAATAATTATTGAGAAAGTCATTATTTTCCACCTCAACATCCAATGAAAAATGATGGTAGTTTTCATAACATCCTAGATAGCTTAGAACTATAGCCAACATTTACCAAGATAACTACACAATCCATGTTTCCCTTGAATAAAACTCATTAGTACCTATGACTGTTCACCCAACCTTTATATTCATAAAGATGATTCACAAGGACACCAATACAACATTTCTGAGTGTGTATTCTCAGTCATATTGAAGGTTATATATAGAACCAATGATTTAACTAAAAGTTTCACACCATAGATCTTTACAACCCCCCGAGCATAATATTCTATATTTTATTTTGTATCCTTCCCTTTGAAAAGAAATACCTGAGAAAATTTCATTAATCAATTTATGATTACAGGATTTGTAGATCGTTCCCCCTTCGATTTTTTCATGTTTCAATTATAGAGTAAATTGATTATTTATCAATGATCAACAACATAATAGATAAGGCCATTAAAAACTGGTTAGTTTGTGGTGTTTCTCTCTACATTTCTAATATGTGGGGAATAAGGACATAATTTCTACAATTTAACAGCCCAATCGTTCCACTAACATAGATGTCTCAAATCATAACCCATATCAATAATCCAAGGTTTTACAGTACAAGTAGACATATGTTAAAGATCCATAATTCCAATCATATTTTAACTGAAAAAGAAAACTACTACTAAATACAAAGGGAAACAGTATCTTATTCACAACATGATCACATAATTAAATAAATGATCCCTCTAACTTTTAATTATCACTTCCACATAATTTTCATATTATCAAAACCATGGATATGAAATCACATAAACCATAATTTATATCATATAATTAGATTGTTTTATATAAAATTATACTTCCAGAACAATTTATCTTAATATATTTCAAAACATTCTCTTATAAGTGGAGGCATATCCAGGTTTCAAGATCATGTACTACTTCTCTCAACTCAATGCCAAATGAGGATATTATATTTTCATGAAGATGTAATGGGAAAAATATGTAAGTCATCACCCTTTTCTAACATCAAGTCATATAACAACTCCATGTCTGAGGATTCATAGTGACATATAAAAAACCGAACTAATAATTTCATGAACCAATACTATAGATTAATCTAAACCCAATTATATCATTGAATTAGATTCCTATGTTACATATTATCATATATGAGGTTCTTAGGAAAAAAAATATTAATTTATCCTCTACAATATTTAAATTCAATCTAAAATAATATAACAATAAGAGACCTCGCCGAAAAAAGAGAGTATGAACAACAAAAATGAGATTTCATTTTTCAACTAAGGAAAACCCACAAGATATCCACTCTTATACAAAGGAAAAACTGATATTATAAGGTGAGTCCAAACACGTAAAAACTAGGTAAATATAAAAAAAGTAACCATCCCTAAGAAACATCCAAAAGATCACCCCATTTGGATGGAAAAATATTGAACATTGGATCTACAATGTCCCACATAAGAATAAGATAGTTTATAAAAAGTACACCTCAATAAGTAGCAATGTGGATATAGTACAGACATATGAAAATGAATATGTGGAAACTCTTTTTTATTAATTTGAACTAGATGGTCCCCACTATCCAACAAATAATGACATATCACTCACGGATCTCTCATCCAAATTTATCGGGCAACTAAACCATGTTACCCATGCACATTCCCACGGTTCACCGTGTTTAGAGAACCTGTCTTAAACCAATGACACAGTTTTTTCTCTAAAAATATCCTATAGAAACAATTTTCAAAAAGATAAATAATTCAAAGTTTCATGAAGAAAAATGGGGTGGACATTTATCTCAATAATGAAAACCATGGATAGTAAGTAATATTATACATAAATCTGGATATCTTAAAAATTTATCCACTCTAAAACTAGAGAGTGATAGATCAATGGGATCAACAACAAAACATAGTATACACTCAAGATTTCAATATTTCCCTAGAATATAAGAAAACTTGGATAATTGATCCTTATAGGAAAATCTACCAACATGAACATATAAGGTCCTCTTTTCTGGATAAAAAAGGGCATGATCTTGATTTACCTATTGTTCATCCATAATTAGAATAGTAAAGAAAGACAAAACTCTCACCACACTATTTAGAGTTTGTAAAAGATGAAATTGATTATAAAGATGACTAATTTCCAATAAAGAATCAAACATCAACTCTAGACCTCCTCAGGATACTCACACTGACCACACAAGTAGTGACATACATTTGTTCTTGTAATTTGGAAGAAATATAATAACCTATACACAAAATTAATATTCTTCTAAAACATAATAGTCATCAATTTAAGAAAATAATATCAGAGATATTTTGAAAAAAATCCACACCAGGAGAAGAAACTACTTTATAAAATGTTAAGTTTTATATTATGAAAACCACACATGAAAATTTGTTTAATAAATTATTAGTTTCATATTTATAAATCATTCATTAAATTAGAAAATAATTCAAAATGAGAAACATTTTATAATTCTAGAATTACAAAATGAAACCTTACACCCTTTTCAATCCAAACAATTAAATTATTTTTTTATCACGAATAACATTATTCATTGCTGATGTTCATAGAAAAGAACCATAATTCAAATTTTGTGAAACTTATTTTCCCATAAAATTCAAAATCTCTTGGTGATTTATCTCTACACTTTCAAAAAACATTTACTCTTCTATATTAATATTTAAAAATAACCACATATTTTTTTATAAAGTTAAAATCCTTCCACTTAAAACATCATGTTAATCAACCATTTCTTTTAAAATATTTATGGATAATTGAAATTCTTCCTCAATGGTCTGAAATAATTCTATAAAAATAAATATCATGTTTAAAAAATAAGAAAACATTCATGAAGAAACATCCATTTCAAAAAAAAAATTAAAAAACAAAGCATCTCTTCATAGAAAATAAATTAATCTTCACCAAAAAAAAAATTAATGTATTTTTCAGAAAATTATTTTCATAAAATAAAATTATTATTCAATCCCTTTATAACAAAATAATGTCATTAATTTTGTTTTAAATTGATTATTGATATCAACATATCCAAAGAACAACCTTGATTCTTTTCATTTCAATGAGATTCACTGAAATAATTCATGAATAATGAGTTATAAATTAAAAAAAAATAGTGTTATGGGGATTCATTCATATCCTACCCTAATGGTTGATGAACATGTTCTTGGCATTCCATAACCCCTTTAATGCTTCTAAAACCATGTTTCTAATCACTGAATGGTATGTATAACCATCAAATACAACTTCAAAAGAAGAATAATATTTTTTATTACACCCCATAATGATTGTAACTCACAAGGGAACCCTCTCATTCCAATAAGGATCTAAATTCATCACACAAAATTATAACTGTTGGAAAACATCAAACTAATAATAAATCATGACTACCTATTATAACCCAAGTGAAATCATGAAAGATGGTGATCAAGAACCTACTAACCATGTACACATTAAGATCCAAAAATATTCTAGATTTTGCCTACCATATATACTATAACAATATTACTTATTTTCATAACACTTTTGAATTGGCATGTCTCTGAATCCATTTTTTAATGAACAATCCTAGGACAATTGGACATGTCTCCAGCAATGTCTTGCCAAAAGATTTTGATCAACAAATCATCCAAAAAGGTATCAGGAATAAAAATAATTATAAAAACTCATATATTATAATGGGAAATAATATTACAAATCCATGATACATAGGAAGAAAATAGTCAAAATATGAGACTAGAATGAAAAACTAAATAATTATATTATTAATCACTATTGTTACAATGTATCACCACCATCCATAACCACACGAAGATGATAACAAACAAGAGAAAGATCTATGACACATGCAACCATTCCAATTACTTATTACCCAAATGAAAAAATTATGGTGTGATCACTATGCCTTGTAGGAAACCACAAAAGAATATATATAATTTTTATCGCCATGAGAATATTAGTTATATCATTAAAACATATCAAGTTTACAAATCCATTTTCATTTGAAAACAATTCATTAAATATTATATTTCTTTATTTTTGAAGAATTACCTATTTAGGGAAACATGAATATGGAAATAAAAAAATGATAAAATATTGATGTAATAAAAACAACCATATCCCGAAATATAAAATGGTGATAATATTACTATATATAATTAAAAGTAACATGGCTAATAAAATCTAGTCCTGGACTTCCATTTCTCTGGACCAGAATATATAAGGTAACATGTGAGCATATAAAACATGCTACATATGTGAAACTATCAAGCCTAAAATATATCTGTACTCTAGCCCATGAGAATAAATAATGAGTAAATTCAAGGAACACTAAGCTGGAAAGATAATCATAATTTCACTATGTCTTTTCATTGCCTATTGATATCAACTATCCATTTTCTTCAACGGAATCATGAGACCATATTTAACAATCAAAGAGGTGTTACACACATGAATTATTTATATTTTTATTCATATGGTTCCCAAATATTGACATCCTCTATGTTTTAAAAAAATAATCATAATCATAATTCATAAAAATTGACACAAGTGAAGTATCACCCCCATGATTATAAAATCTACTTTATAATAAGAAAATATATCTACAAAATTTTCGCGTGTGAAGATTCACTTGTAACATTATTTAGAAATATATGTTTTGTAATAAATACACTATTTATTTTTTTCTTCATTCACTAAATATGTTTGAACTATTTTTAAATAAAACAGTACATAAATAATATGATATTTAAATTTATAAATTTCCCTCACATATTCCAAAATAATGAATTTAATAAATAGACTAAATTTTTTTAAAATAACAGACAGTATTTCATGGGTTACCACCAATGCATAAAGACACCTACCTCGGACATGTTTGATGGTTTCATGACATTAAATCATCTGATCATGAAGGAAAAAAACTATGATCACCCATTTGATTGTATATAACTGGGGAGGAAAAGGAAAATGATGCAAAGAAGAAAAACCCCTTCAATAACATTTAAACACACAAAACTCTCCTCAAGTTGATATAAAAAATAATGTTCTGCAAAAGTTTGGGTATTTTTAAAAAATACACAAGGAATTATTGTTCATAACATTACATCATTAAAATTAAGTACACTATTTAATTTACTATATTAATTGAAACATGTATAAAAGAATTTAAAAACTATCATAAAGGAGTTACAATATTTAATTGTGATAAAATCAAAAATTTCCCATGATTTACAACTTTTAAAAAATCTAAGAGGTGTTACAGGTTCATTATAGAGAATAAGAAAGGAAAAACCATGTTTGTTATTTATTTTTCACCCATAAAATAGCAATGTGTATGGGAAATATGATTATACCTTTATTCATCTCTTAGGTGTTGCTTAAGGTAATTGGTTACCATTATGTAACACTTAAAAAGTATGAGTTACCCTTATATGTCTCGGCCCCACCCTTATATAAAATTAAATATCCTTTAGTAACACTTATGCATAGGTCAGATTACCCACGTTTAATGAGGGTTTAACATAAAATAATCTTTAAAAAGGACAGGTTACCCTTAATCAACATTTAAAAATTCAATAATACCCTTACACAACTCACCCAAAATATAAAGAGCATGCTTAGTAAGTTTATATATACTTTAGAATTACAGGGTTACCCTTATATAGTGTATAGAACAACCAACGTATCTTTACATAGCTATGATAAATCTATACATACCTTTACACAACTTATATATAACCTTTCCTAGTATATAGAAATCCATGAAACCCACAACATAGGGAAATTTCTCACTACCCTTACAAAACACAATTAAATAGTGATTTACAATTATAAAACTCTTAAAAACCACTATACATAAAATTATTGGGGAATTAAAATATGTGTAACACATACCATGAATATGGGTACAAAATAAGATAAATATTATTCTATTTCCAATTAATGTAATTAGAAATTAATTCCAAATGGGGTGTTTAAATTATTATAAAAATGAGGGTGTAAAATGAACGAAAATGAAAAAGGGTTTTAATCAAGTAAATAGCTAATATAATTATATTATACATAATTTAAAGACCATATGAATCCAAATGAGACTTAGGGTAAGAGACATATTAGAAAATACTTTTCTAATATTTTTCCTCGACCCCTTTTTCATCAATGATGAGGTAGTTTTAAATGTATCGATAATGTTATTATTTATTATTTAATGTTTTATAAATATAATATTTTAATATATATTAATTTATTTAAAAATACATAAAAATGAAAATTATTAATTTTTTTGGTATGGGTTCTTTTTCACATTTTATAAAAGTGAATACAAGATATTTTTTAGATGTTTATGGCTTGTTACCTATTCCCACCAATAAAATCATTATTATTATATTATGGTTACTCTAATTTAAAAATGGTTATTTAAATTATATATTGTATCAACTCTATTTATAAATTTTCAATTTTTATATATTCCAATGAAAACTGATATTTCTCTATATCAGTTTGTAAAAATGGAAGGATTTTTTATTATAGATTAAATTGGGGTTTTAAAGGTTTTTTGATAAAAATATAAAAGTTTTTAAATGAATTTCGTATTATATAGTAATTGATCACTATATATAACGGTTAGTGATCCTAATATAGATCATCATAATGGGTGATCCTGATATATCTCTTTAATGCATTATGTGAAGATTTAGACTTTGGAGGACAAAATGTGGGAGATAAACAAGATCGTTACTCTAATGGAATTACCTACGATTAAATTATTATAATATGGGTTAAACTTGAGTGAACATGAGTATGGAATATGATGTTCAATGATAACAATTTTATTCTTGATGATAACTTTTTTATAGAAACATTTTAATTTCATGAGGTGAGTAATGTTTAAGAACATTTAATCGTTAATGTTTTTGAGATGCTTTCATGAGTTCCCACATGCTTCAAGATGCATTTACAGTTATTTGATGCATTATATCCAGATATGTAATGTTTTATTTATGAAAATTAATATTTTTATATGTGGAAATGTTTTATTTTATTGATACAATATTTATTTCGAAGAAGATAATGATTTTAATGTGTTTTTTATTTTCATTGTCCTATTAGATTCCATTATATTTATATCCCTTGATGATATTTTTTTCTCATCACATATTTGAAATTTTATCCACAATATCTATGGATTGGTGGGAATTAGAGTCAATTAAAATTGTAATCATTGAGATGATCATAAATTAATAAAAAACAGTATGTGAAATAACAATGTAAACTAGAATCAATTCTTTAGGAGAAAAGATTACACTATACGGAATTTTCCGTATTATTGTGTAATTTTTATTAAAATTAACTGAAATTATAAATCAAAAAGATCATGGGAATCTAAAAATTTAATATATTTATTATTAAACTCTTATAAATGGGTATTCAATATAATTTTTCCTTATATTTCCAAAAAATGGTTTAGCACAAAAGATCAATAAGGGTTTCTGAGGAAAGATAAAACCTATTAGGTTCTTGAAATGCTTGAAAAGATTCATTGGTTAAAAAAATAATTTTAAGAATAATAAAAAAATTTATTAAATAATAAATTATTTTTAAATTAAAAAAATGTTTTCATAAGAACAATATTATAAACCATTATAAGGAAAACAGTTTTCCTGATAATTTATTTGACCGAACATGAAAAACATGATAATGTTTTTAAGAAAAACACTTAAGTCATTATATGATCATGAAACGTCTATCAAGTTCAAAATATTTCTTTTGGAATTATCAATATATTTTTTTATTAAATGAAAAATAATTTTTTCATGAAATAAATTTATTCACATGTATTTAAACACGTTACAAATATAGAAAATCCTTTAGGATTCATGGTATATAGTCATAATTTCAGGGAAATTTCTTATATATCTATATCTAATATCACTTTTAAGGGAATAAATTAAGTCCAATTAATTACAAAATCATAAGAATCAGTAAAGTTTCCACTACCAATTACCATTCAACATATTATTCTAGGATAACTATCCTCACACTATACAAAATATCTCATAACAGAAAAACAATACCTAATACATTAGAGGGATATATAATTCTTGGCCCACATATAACTTATTCGAAGAGTTACCATATGGTTTTGGTTTACTCCCCATTCCCATTCATAATAAATTATTACAATGTACTACATTTTAACACATTATTTAGTTTCTTGAATTTCTCATTCCAAATTATATTAATGTTTTATTTTTCAAATCTTTAATATTAGTGTTAAAAAATCCAAAAAATAGGAAATTTTTTTATAAATAAATGGTAAGATTATAAAAACAAAAGAGAAAATATTTTCCATGAATTAAGTAAATTTAAACAAATAATAATGGTTCTGACCTGACAAAATAAATCATGGAATTTTGCTTTAAATATATAATCAAATTGAATCATGATTTAAAAATATTTCAAAAGTAAACAAGATTTTTTATGAATATGAGATAAATAGAGTTTTTTAAAAATGAAATAATTTAAACATAAAAAAAATAGTGAAACGAACTGGCCATTGAATTGAGATAATATTCAAGGGAAATATGGTTTTTTGATAAAAATATAGTGGAGGAATATTTGAACTGAGACACTTTAAAAAAGGATTATTTTTAAAGGAAATAATGACCATTGTCTTGTATCCAGAAAAAGTTTTGAAACACCTTCTCTTAAGAAACATCCTTACCAACATCACCCTATAGACTCCTCCATAAATGTTATCCGTAGAGACAAACCCAAAAATCACACTCTTGCACCCCCACAGTCTATTCTAGATACCGAAATGAAAAAAAGTGAATCTCTTGTGGAAGAGAATTATCATAGGTCCTATTAATGTTAAACTAAAAATGGATATCTACTTTCATAGTCATTATTAATTGTATACTTATTTTTTGATATTATTATATAATTATTACATATTGATATGACATTTCATCATGAAATGGACTTGATGTGAACCTCATTAAAAGGATTCTTCCTACTATTTTATAAATATATTTTATTAAATATTTAAAATATTAAATTATCCTTATGGATAGGATTGACCACACATAAAATATTTCTACAGTCACCCAAAACGATATTCATATTTTTCCCATTTTATATTAAATAAGATATGAAATTGTGGATTTCATGGTGGGTGAATTTATATGATAATAGTATAAGTTAAAATTCACGATGTATTATATAATTAATAGATAGAGGTACATTAATAAGTATTAAAAAATTATTAATATAGATACTTACAAGGCACTCGAGAGGGGGGAATTCTCTTATTGAAAAGAAAATATGATGATTTTGTTAAGTGATGAACAATAACCTGTATTGAAGCATTATTTCTAGGATTATTTAGTAGTCCCACAAAAAGTATAAGGTAATTTAATCCCATTTCAACATAGGAATAGGAATAAGTTGAATTAATCTTCTAGGTTTCTTCCACACAAAATTTACATGTTGAAAAACCAAATATATAGACATGTAAAGTGGAATTTATTTATTCATGTTATCTCTCAAACAAATGTCCCTTCATGTCTTTATAAACCTTTGTGCTACCAAAATGTATACAGGACTTTTAGAAAAGGTCATCATATATCAATTACATATTTATCTCAGGTATAGATGGAATTTTTCATGACCCGTCCTTGGGGCCCATGCCGTGACTACCCCAGCCCGCCTTCCATAGGCCAGGGGATAGAGACAAGCATCAAAGGTGTAGATCCCATAGCAGGGAAGGTATTTCCTTTATAAAAGTAACACATACACAATCCGAGTAAGCTAGAAGAAAAACACTATGTAAATACTGTATACACAATGTAGTGCTAAAGTAAATGGGCTGGAAATACTAGCCCAACATTAAAGTATAGGTACAACGGAAAGCAAGTACAACTGAAAAAGGGACAAACAACTAAATGGTAAAGTGAAGATCCTGGATCGTCATCCGGGGTTCCTACCTGAAGGGTGGGTACAAATGGCCACCTGAGCACTCAATGTATGTCTAACTCCCCAATGTACCGACTCGTCGTAAGGTCCACCTCTAGGTGTCGTCCAGTCCTGTCACCCTCAGCCTCCGTCAGCGCTGTCTATCATCTCCATCCAAGAAAAGGAGGTGCGAGCATTTTCCATGTAGGGGTGAGTATAATGATACTCAGTAGGGGCCCTAAGGACATCATAGCCTCCATATAAAATTTAGAGCACCATTTCACCGCGAAAGTGTGAAAATTTCACATCCTTCACCACTTTTATTTTATATTGAATGTCCTCATCATTTGATTGAGAATTATTCAACTTCCCTAATAAATATGGGTTTTTAATCATTTTCAAAATTATTTATTTCTCCCATTCCTTATAAATATCTATTTCTATCCTTACTAGACCCATGAATATATCATCCCTCCCGATCCATATTTGTGTATAGATCCATTATAATTTCTACTCAATACATCTGCTGCCTTATCTTCATTCCCTGGGTGGTATTGTTTTAAAAATCATCATTAATTAGCTCGAGTAATCTCCTTTGTCTCATATTGAGCTATTTATGTGAGAAGACATATTTTAGGCTCATAAGATCTGTGTTTATGTAACACATTTTTTTGTAAATAAATATTGTTCCAATATATTTATAGGGAAGATTAGAGTCACTAAAAAATATCAGGTCTAGGATAGTTCTATTCACAAGTAGTGAATTTCCATGAGTATATGCAATAAATTTATCATTTTTCATTAGGATAAATCTAATCCCCTTATTTGATGTATCAATATATATGATAAACCCATCCTCCCTCATGGAAGAGTCAAAATGGTGGAATTAAAAAATATTCTCTTTAGTTCATCAAAGAATTATTTAGATTACCTATTCTAAAAAAACATATCCACTTTTGTGTAATCTTGGATAATGGGTTATCTAATCAAGAACATTTATGAATCAAACACTAATAGTAACCTACTAAACTTATGAACTATATACTTCTGCTATGTTTATTGTTGATTGACATTATCCAAAAAAATTTATCATTACAGGATCAATTGATTTTAAATCCTCAAGGAAAATATGGCCAAGTAAGGAAACTTCTTGAAGCTAGAAATCAAACATACTAAATTTACTATATAGGTCTACCAATATTATAGTCTTTCGAAATATCCATAATTTATTCTAATTACCCTCATAGATTTTAGAATACACCAAATTATCATTCATTAATAATATAAAAAAATCATCAAGATATTCCTTGAAAACTAAATTGATTTTGTCAAAAAAATATAAGATTTATTACTACATCAAAATATAATTACTTTGAACTTGTAATGTCAATACCTCATCCAAAAAAGTTATATTCTCAATGACTTAATTCTTCACACGCAATTGGAGATACCCAAAATCAAGATCAATCTTTGAAAAATATTGGGCACCCTATCCTTGATGAACAGAGTCATAAATTAATGTCATAGGATAATATTTTTATTATAATATCAACAATTTCCTAAAATCGAGGCACAACATCATGGATCCATCATTATTCTTAATAATGAAGATAAGGTCTCCCCATGGTGAAACACTACAAAGAATAAATCACTTATTAAAAAACCCTCTAGTTGGTTCATCAAATCCACTAAATCCTCCATGGACATTCTGTAGGGATTCATGGATATTTTATATACTTAAGAGTTTAAATCAATAAAAAAAAATTAACTTCACAATCTAGGGTATTTATAGGAAATTAATAAGGAGATACATCAATGTAATCATGTAAAATATGAACATACTCATTTTGAAAATTAAATTCTTCTTAACTAGGTATTGTTTTTAATTCATCCCCAATAATTTCATTCAGTAGTGCTATAGGGGTTTAATAATTATAAGAATAAAGTGAGGATGATTCTAATATAATGTTAATGGATTCTACATCTTCCTCAGAAATCATAATTTCTTTCTTCATGCAATAAATTTTTTACATAATATTTTGAGAACTATTTCGAAAAAAGGATATTATCAAAGTAAACCATGGGTATTATAATGGGTTCATCATGTAAATCACGTTTATGGTTTATAATGGGTTCTTCATGACACATTTTATTTGTAATAAAACTTCCCTTAGAATATTTTACTGACAACACTCGTATTTAATCAAAAGGGAAATGTCTAATTTTTTAGCAATATGGGTAGAAATAAAATAGTGCGATGAACAAGAATCAAATAATGAATTTTCTAAGTATTAATATATGATTAATGTACATTCCTCCACATCATTTTGATCCTCTAAATCCATCGTAGTGATTATATAAGCTTTACCATATCCCATTAGACTCTACTATGGTATATTCCCTCGATGACTTGGGAATTAATTTGTATAGTACCCCATCTCTTTATATCTAAAATATTGTACCATAGCCTTTTTAATATTCCCTTTTCACTCTTGAGACTAGTGACCCTAACCCAGCACTTATAAATAACTCTTAGACCCTTCAAACATTTCCCAATGTGATTTTTTCCTAATTTTGTAAATTATGAAAAATGTCTAGTTTTCCTGTTCTTCTTGGATGCATTTACCTTTTCATGATTCTCACAAGGATTATTATTCTCTTATTTTCTTATGAAATTATTGGTTCTAGAAATTGTATTCTCTATTTTTTGGGGAAAATAATATTATTTCTTCATATGATGAAAAATTCTGAGAAACCAGTGACATTCAGCGATTTTGATTAATACCTTAAAAGAATTACTCTATATAGCACTCCATGTTGTGTATATAATCTATAGAATAACTCGATAACATTGTGAAGGTAAAATTATAATCCTCAAAACACCTTTCTTCCTTTTCCTTTAATCTAACTTCCTCTTCTGCTCAATTTTTTGATCACGTGGTAAGTATTAATTAAATAATTTAAACTTTATGGTTTTACATTTAAGGAGTAATATTTTTTCATCCTACCTAGTATTTTGGATCAAGTTACACCTTTGATCCACATCATATTTGAGTAAATAGACCAAAAGTGTGACCTTTTAAATTCACATAATCATGAGGCCACAAAAATATTTTATAGAAACTTAATCCATTTCTCATCTATAGTGGGATTGGTAGTCCCACTAAACAATGGGGTAATATTTTTCATAAAGTGATCTATATTAGAAGATTCTATCTATGAAATATATTGATGCATTCGGGTAATATTATTTGTCATAACCTGAATACTATTCATTAATGTAGACATAATTTTATCTATTCCAATACCATCTTTATTGGCTTCTAAAAGAGGTCAATCTCTACTTTTTCTATGGATATCGATACATTCATTTTTCAATATTCTATTTATAAATAATGGAATATTCTAGATTAGATCATAAAATTATTATATAAATTTCTAATTATGTTATAAAATATAAAAAATAATCATTGTAATTCTTAATTCAAAAACTTTATTTTCATTGGGGATATCTTTACTTTTAATTAATTCATAATGGTTTGTAAAGAAAATATGAATTATCCTAAGCATACCCCCTATGAGTTTTAAACCAATGGTATTTAAGGACTGTTTTTTTACTAGGTAATATCATGTAAGGCCCAACACTTCTTTTCAGAGTTGTTATACCTAGGTACATTTATACTATATACATGTCCACTTTTACTGTCCAAATATGGATGTATTGGTAGGAATTCCCACATAATCTCAAATATTATTAAATATTAATCTATGCATATCCTCAAAGTATATAATAGGGTTGTGTTCCTTAATGTTCATTCTTTAAATCAATTTTCAAAGGTTTCTAATAAACGTCCTATGATACCAACTGTAACACCCCGACCCCAAAATCTTGGAGCTGGTGCATTATTTTATAACATTATCATGATTACAATGAATAAAATCTTAAAATAACAATTAGTTTGGCAGTTTTGGAAGGTCATATTACATACTTGATACACATAATTAATTTTTAAATATGAAATAAAAACATCGTACAATATAATATGAAATAAACAAAATCCTTGAGATTCATTCAAAATATTCCACTTTATAACCGTGGGAAAATAAACATAATATGGGTGATCTATAATGCTCACTAAGGGTATGAAAAGAAGAAACAATTATCAATCAATGGGAATAAATAAACAAATACATGTAAATAACTGATAACAACTTATATTAAATTAACTATATAAGTCATAATTGATATGGAAATGTAAAAAACTGAATATACTTTCTATTTAATCAATAATTTGATAAAATGCATCAATAAATTTTATCATATGAACACCTAATGGATAATAACAATGATAACTAAAATATCTATAAAGGAAATTATTAATTATAGGACATAATTTCTGAGGTACCTGAAAACTATACTCTTACTATCCATTCCTAGGACAGTTTATATCAATATGTTGGAATCAATTTAATTTAGACAACATACTTTTCAAATGAGAACCTATCGATGCATCAGGGGTATATATAAATTCCTAGACCCACTAGTGATTTAATGCTCAAATAATTACTCATATAAAATAATATATTTAATTAGTAGACACTATAAAAAATAAAATATCCATATTGAATAAAAGATACATATATATCAATAATTTCACAGTTAATTAAACAACTATTAGAGTTAAATCCGTATGTAAAAATATCATATAGTTTAGGAAATAATTATATCTATTGCCCAATAGTTTTGATATATAAATAATTACAATAAGTTTATTATTTATATATAATTTTTAGAATCATAAAGAATGTAACATTTCAAATATAATCATTAAAAAATTTATTGAGGACAATAATCTTTTAACATTCCAAAGTATCCCATTAAAAATTGAAACATTTGAAACATAATCTCACAGAATAAATAAAATTAAATTAAACTTATAATATCTTTATAACTTGGAATATATTGACATATAATGTCAAATGGATGTATATATTCCATATAAAAGTCAATTTGTGAATAACAATAAGTATGATTCAAGGAAATTTAAATTGAGATGAAATCCCTTACCATGCATTTCCTTTTATGTGAAATACCTTTAAACTAATTTATAATTGTTTTAATAGTTTTAATATCTTATTAATGAAATAAATTCATGTTTTAAAATAATATATTTTCTTATTATTGTATGTTATTACCCTTTGGTAATACTCATTCATTATTTTCACTATTCTTGTTGTTAATTGCATAGTTTGTCGAGTATATTTAAATTTTTTACTTGTTTTTATTATTTTTAAGATCTTGGTTTCACCATCATTATAATATAATCCATGATTTAAATATCATATATATTCAATATATATTTATTTATAACAATTGAAAATATTCTGATAAATGGAATGAAATGAACTGTTCAAGTGGACAGTAAGTCATACATATGCATAAATGCTACTTTTATATATTTTTTTGTGTTAAAAGAATGAATATTAAAAGATATAAATATATATAATAATAAAATTATTATATATAACCTACATTTCACACATGTATCATAAAACCATCCTTTATACATTTGATGTTTAGTGTGAACGAATCGCATCCCATCGTAGGGTGGTAGTCCACACTTCCACAAATGATGTTATCGTATTTTTATAAAATGGAACTAATAAGGTTATGTGTGATATAAAAATTAAATAAGTATAAATAATTTATAAATGTCATATATATCATATATAAATATATTTTCCATCATAATTTCCACCATGATAGGCGGTAATGGAAAAACAAAGAATCATCGTTTTGTGAGGTGATAGTTCATCGTACACATAATAGTATATTCCTTAACTATTAGATGGTTACGGGTGTATGTATAGATATAAAATATAAAATAAAAAAAATATATTTTGGATACTAATTTTATTATGTTTTTTTGGGATACGAATATTTTAGGATGTGGAGAATTAAAATAAAACTAATGATTCTAAGGAAGTATGTTAACTCTTTTTTTGGTAACAACATTTTGTTTCCATCAAATATATTACTTGTATTTATTTTTTCCCATGGATTGTATAAATGGTAAATCAGATGAATTTTTAATAACTATTTAGTTATATATTTTCCAATCCAATATTCATTAGAGGTATTAGGGATTGAGAGGTTTTTGTTCTTTTTTTTGTGGGGGAGGAGTGGTATTCTTGTAAATTTTTGGAATAGGAATTCCACCCAATTTATTCCCATTTATAGTGACTCCAATAATGGTAAAGTTTTGATCCATGGGATGATAGGGTCAAAATACGATCATCAAATTGATTTTTGAGTTGTTTCTAGGCCATTTTGGCCCTTAAGTTTACAGCTTGGTTCCTGGTTAACTTTTATTTAACCTTAATCATTTTAATTATTTATAATTACAGTAACTAATGTTTTTGGTAAAAAATTCTCACTATATTATAAATTATAAATTAATTTGATTCCAAATATTGAATAAATTAATTAAATTCCAATTATATAAGTGGAAGAGATTAATTTAACCTAAATCCCACATACGAGACGACAATGCAAGTTTTCTTATTAAAAACATCCAAAAGTTTTCTATGTTTTTATATCTAATTTCAAAGTAAAATTGATTAAAATGACTGATATTGGATTAAATAATAAAAACATAACTTATTAAACACTAAAATAGATTTAAAATATTATTTATTCTTATAAATAAATTATATGAAAATTATTTTTTAATTAAAATTTACTTTTTTTCACTATTCTTCAAAATATGCAACAACAAAAATCCAAAACTCACCATAAAATTATTTTTATTTTATTTAAAAAATTATTTTTTATATAAAATTTATAAAAATTCAAAAAAATTGGATTTAAAATAGGTTCTCAATTAAAAATTTATTAACATTCCTTTATAAAAATATTAATTTTTATAAATACTATTGGATTCATACCTTTATAATGAATATAGAATATATAGGATGACTGTAAAAAATATTTTATTGAAAATATAATATATAAATTCACTATAGAAACTCTCTAAAATTTCTATAATACGATTTACTTTGAAAAACATGAATAAATAGTGGTGTTTTTCAATCATGAATTTGGTGCATTACAATGATATCAACAAATTTATATTATTTAAAAAGAAAAATTTGATAAAGTCTCAATGTGATAGAAGGATATTAATTAAAGATAACTAAACAATTTTAATACTATAATTGATGTCTAATATGACTATAAATTATAGGGTTTTCTATGGAAACTCATTGGGAAATATACCTTATTAAAAATTTTGAGTGAATAATTGATTTCAAAAAATAAATATGTTTTATACAAACAACATATGAAATATCTATAAAGTTTGATTATTTATCCATGATTTATTGAAATTTTACCTTCTCAAAACTCTACAATTTAACCGATATCATCTATAAATGAATAAGAGGTGTAAGAGGATGGATGGAAGAGTCCTCACTACTAAATTGACAAGAAAATGAAACCAAAATTACCCCCCCCCCAATGAAAAGTGAATGAGAAAATGTGGAGGGAGAGGATATGAAAAATGTCATCATCCAAACACCTAGACCCCCTAATACACATCTATTCTCAACCAAGTAAATATAAATCCCCTTACAAAAAACCCTCTAAATAGAAACATTAGTAAGCTAGTGGAACTCACCGGTTAATTGAAGGTTCCAACAACGGTATAGTGTTTGACAACCAACAGATCTATGGCCCCATTATGTGTTTTGAAATATTAATCCTTCCACCAGCTGTCTAGTGGACTATATTAATCCCAACCACCTCTCATAATCTTCTTAAAACCCCATTATTCCTCATATAACTCAATCTATCTCATGTTTTAAGTTGTTCCAGTAATAATAATACCTTTTAAATACCAAGATATCATAAATGAAACATCACTAAATAAATATTTAAAATTCTCGTTGGAATTTTAAATCCATAACAACCATGTTAATTGTAATATATGACATAAGGAAGGCATGTAACCTTTATTTCATAATCTAACCATGAAAACATGGCACTCAAAAGATTTGGATAAGAGGACTACAATTTTTTCACAACATCAGTAGCTATCTAGATGAATTTATAAATGGATGGTAATTGAAAAGTTATTAATGTGATAAAATATAATCAAATCATTAGGGCCCTTTTAGACATAATATTTACCTAGCCCAATCTCATATTGTATGAATTTCAATCCACGTTATTGAAATGCAATCCCAAATAAATACAAAAGAAATTAGTGAAAGGAGTAATATAATATATAAATAAAATGATTTATTTTTGATTATTTTACAATAATAGTTCATAATAGTAAATATTAGGATTTATAGATATGTAAAAAACTTTTTTAGTAGATTATTACATGTCTAAATTGAGTTGTTACTTCTATCATGGTTGATTGGTTATTTATTAGAATAGAAAGATGAAATATTTTTGTTTTTTAGAATGGTATAATCTAAGAATATTTTAGCTACTAAATCATACACTAAATTACTATGGACTAATCAGTAGCTTTATAATGTTGGAGTTGATGTGATGTCTCTAATGTCAATCAAATTTCATTCATTAATTGCTATAAATCAATGGAATTTTCCACTCTATCACATGACAAAAAAATAACGTAGATATAATGTATCACATACAAAAGTATATTTCTTATCAAATATTAAATAAATTTGAGTATGTTTTTAAAAAAATTAATGTTATTGACATTCATGAAAAATGCACTACCCATAGATAGTTTTGATGTGCATTGGTTGGATTTTGGAGTCTAATAATCTCCATCAAACTAGACAGTTTATACAACATGCCCCAACTCCCCTAATGATTTTTTTCTATACATTTAAAAGAATGATTGTTATCATGTATCAATTTTTTTGGATTTGTTATACAATCTAATGAAATTTAATCTATTTTATTGTCTCATTCATTAAAAAATAGGATGGATTAATATATGGTTTGGCCATAATTGTAATTGTCCTGTCTTTTCAAAAACAAATTGGTGTTATCCTATGGTGGTAGTATAAAATAAATAGGATATAACATGGATGTTTATTCGGGATAGTTTGGAAAACAATTATTTGATATAATTCATTGATGTTATTTAATGAATAATTTTTTTTATTCTTGATTCCCACACACAACATAACTCAGATAAATATAGAGTAGATGATTAATAAATCAAGGATACACTATATTCAATATAGAGGTTTTAGAATTTTTTGAAGATTAATACTGAAGTATATAAATGAATATGTTGTAAAGAATAATCAATAATCATAAAGTATAATATTTAAATAATAAATCCTCATGTAGAAAATTTTGAATTTTGTTTGCTAACAAATCATGAAGAGATTCTTCATAAAATATCTATGGATTCATAATTGATTGATACCATAGATATTGGAGGTTTTTAAAAAAAATAATAATGATCTATATTGAGAACATGACTAAAAACAACATAATATATATCACACCAATGGATAGTTATTCTAATTGTTTAGGTATTATGGTTGGATGAATTTTATTGATATCATTCGAGTATATTTTTTAGCTGAAAGAATTATTATTTCATTTATAATGAAATCATTCCACAATAACAAGATACAAGAATAAAAAAGACCATCATAAGAATAATTTAGGTTTAATTAGGGGTGTTTCATGGTTATTGCTGAGTAAATATTAATATATCATTCCACAATATTATATTTCATTCTATATACATGATATATAAAAATAAAGAAATTTAACTAGATGGAAATCATGTCATATGGGATACTTAAAAACTGTGAAGATGAAAAAGTATATATCTGGTTGTCTTATGATAAAATTATGGATAAATTATGAATATAGTTTTGTTTCATGGATTCTAAGTCAATGATATTTTCTAATTAATTCACCACACAATTAATTTTAGCATCTATTTCCAGAATATCGAAGATGATTTCCATTTCATTACAAGGGTGATGGATATGTCTTAATAAATTTGAGAAAATAATAATATAATGAATTCAATGTTTCAATTATTTTGTTTTTTGTGAGAATAAAATATTTTATATTTGATTATATATTAGAATCTATTTTCTAAAAAAATCATATTCTAATCAAGGTGAATTGTTAATAAATAAAAAAATAGATATTTTCTCACGATTGAAGAGATATCTTCCTCTACAAAAAATAAAGGATGAACATATATTAAAAATAATGTTGTAAATTCAAGTATTTTCATATAATAGGAAATAATAATATTGTAATGACTAAAAAATTATTTCACTATATTTTATAGACTTTTAATTAGGTATATATTTGTAGAAATAATTTATACACCATATTTAGTGTAATCACATTCTTGGTTTATGAAGGTCATGATTTTTTTTCTCATGTATGAATTTATATTTATGATTGATTAAGAGCAGTGAGTTCTCAAATTTTTAAGGGTTATAAACCTAGATGATTATGACGACATCTCGAAATTGTAAAATCACTAGTAGGGCAATGATAAAATTTGGTATATTAGAACATCAACATTTTATTCTACATGGAAATTTTTAATATTTTTGAACTAATTTTAAAAAATTGTGTCTCCGATTAATTTATTTAGAACATCATATTTTTCATTATGGGGAATTTCATTCCTACTAATTAATGAAAAAGATCATTAGTAAGGTTAATTTTAATAGAATTGGAATACCATGACTAACCTCCATTGTATTTTACTTGTCTAGGACCAAAATTTCTACAACAATAACCAATATATATTTCCATAGATTAATAATATATTTAACTAACTATGAAGATGTCAGAGTCATTAAAAATAAAACTTTAATCGGGATAGATCCAATATAAAGTATGAGTTGAAGATGTATAGAATATATAATTTTGGAAAAAAATATATATAATTGAGTTTTTTATATTTTCTAGGTGAATAACGCACTAGTTATTTTATAGGATATGAGGAAAAAAAATTCTCCCTTATCTAGATTTTTTTATAATATTTAATAATGATATATTGTTGTATTCAAATTTATATTATGATCCTGGGAAGAATGTTTTAATTTTCATTAAGACATTGAGAGATCATGGACAATATGAAAATTTAATTAAATTCGATTTTCAAATTTGGGAAGTGAAATTACATGGCCATGTTATTTCTAAAGCTAAAATATTTATGAATCTTAAATTATTGGTAGATTTCAATTCTTGTGGAATACCAAATATTTTTTTTAGATATTTGATAGTTATTGGGTGTTTTTTATTATTGCTATTAATTATTTCAATACTTCTATCATCTAGAAGTTATAATAATAACATTGAAAACTAAGGTGTTAGGTACAATTTTGTTTATAAATTTAAATTTTTTTAAGATTTGAAGTGGAGGTTAACGTTTTGATATATTCTCAGTTTTCATCAGCCAAAAAAGAAATTAGAGATGTATTTTAAAGAATTTAGTGTAATTTTAGGCTATGTATTAATGTTGGATGGAAATATGTTGCAATTTGGTTCTTGGTAACATAGGATGCATGTCTAGAGTTACCCTACCAATGATCATGAATTAGTTATGGTAGTATATGACAGTAATTGTTAGTATAATTATTTGTTTCAGGATACGTTTTCCTTTTCAAAAATCATAAGATCATGGACTGTAATATTTTTTAAAATGATGTTAATCTTCAAAAAAAGTTAGATGGAATAGGGTTTATCATTTTATTTTATGATGGAATATACTATAGAAAAATGGAATATCATTATCTACACATTGAGCTTTAAATCTCCAGTTGAGGTGGTTCATTAATATAATGGTGTGCGTTATATTATTTTACATTTCATTGAGCTTGGTATTGATATATATTTTCATGAAGGGGATCTAAACCTATAACTATTTATGATAAAATAATCCTAAAATGAGAGCGTTAATTATGGACAATATTGAAATTCTAATTATTAGGGTTATCAATATATATTATATGGTGGTTTGAAATTTTATGGATAGACTCATGATATATATTTTATTTTATATGTACATGGATGGTATTTGGCTATTTTGGATTTTTGAGAATATGTGATGTTGCAATTATAAGAATATTTATGGAGGGTTCCCCCTAGTTTAATGAAAATATATCATACGGTTTGATGACATTTTTTGTGGCTAAGAATAAAGAGATTCATTGACTTGTTTATTTTGAGGTTCCTTACATATCATAAGGTAGTGGGTGAACAAAATAGACTAATGGGAGTGCTCCAATCATAACCAATTCTATAGTATAATTAGGATGATGTTACCATGTAATTTTGGTTTCGTGTCCCAAACATACCAAAGTGTAGAGATGTGGTCTGGGTTAATATTTATTGACTGACTAGAGTTAAATATTTTATTTCATTCCCATAAACTCATAGTTGATGAACATTTGAATATTTAAGATCAGATAATTATAATACAAAACATAATACAAAAAATTATTATATTTTTTTATAATGTGAGGGTTATATATTAGTTTTTAAAGGTTTTGGAAAATGATCTTGGTACTCAGAAAAAATTTAGTATAATAAACCATAAAAAAATGATGGTCAATCTAAGAATACTATATAGATTCATAATGAAATATTATACCCATGTATCCATGATTTTTGTGGTTCTTGAAAAGAAAATATATCACTAGTATAGTATTTTATAATAATATATACCAATTTTCTATTAATATAGATACATTTGAGTAATTATATGGATGGTTGTATCGATCACCTTTATATTGTATAGAATTTGGTAAGAAATATTACGCCATTCATAGTACAATAATCATTTAATTTTGTTTATTTGATCTAGAAGTGGCTATTTTTTATCGAAGTATATATAATTCCTATCCTTATCACATATTTTGAACCATATATTTTATTTTTTGGGATCATTTCATTCTTCTTGTCAGGCCTTGTTTGGGACAACAGTATTTGGCTGAGAATGTGAAATTTGATCCATAATTAATTAAACAATTTGGAGATCATAGATTTGAAGAGTTAATTATAGATCACACTTTCCATTGAATTATAGTGGGATGCATGATGTATTTAATGTATCACACATTAGTAAATAAAAATCAGATCTATCATATATGATTCATTTTTTTGATAAGGAACTTGATTCATATGCCTCTTCTATTTCATGAAGTGTATATTTTTCAATCACTATGAGAAGATCATTAGGTTTAAGACATGTCAGTCTTATATTTTTAATGGAGGAATGGGTCCCTAAAAGATAATAAAAATATTAATAAGGAATTATTGTACAAACACAATCATATTAAACATGTATATAGTAGTTTATGTATCAAAATCATAAGACTCATTACATGGTTTCTCAAGAATTACTTCATGAGACTTATTATTAACTTAAGCATCATAACTCATTGACAATTGGTGAGTTAATTATCAAAACATAAGGAAAATTATTGACACATGCATAACAATTAGATGTCCATTATTTACTGAAGTATCACAACTCAAGGTTTGTTTTATACTATAGTAAAATGACTTATGATCTATTTTTTACTGGAGTATCATAATTCAAAGTCCATTATTATTTCGAGTATTATAACTCATTGACCCATATTGACTTGAGTTTGACAAATCAGATATAATTATTATATCATTATATATAAAAACCCAACCAATGATTTGGAAAGAGATAATGTACCCAAACCAATCAACCATCCATATATATGTGTGGTAATTGATTTCAATCATTCATTTAATCATAAGTAATTAATGGAATGAAAAATGGATTTAATATCATTTTTAGATAGTATACAAAAAACCTTTACCTTATGAATTTAAATTCGTTATTCCTAAATTTCAATAACCCCAAAGATTGTTTCATTATAAAATTAAGATGGTGGTTCTTGAAAAATAACTTCCATTGTAATACGTCCATTTGAGATAAAGATTAAAATGGTAACAAAGTCATAAATTATTTTTATGAAAATTATTTTAACCTTAGAATTAGTGAGGTAGTTATTGGTCATATTAAAATGTTTTACATGAAAAGTTAAAATTTTAGATATTATAAGGAATTTATTTTAATAAAAAATATTGTGAAATAAATATAAACAATGAATCCATCAAAAAGACATAATAGTTTCAAATATGTTATGATAAATAATATTTAAAACATTTTATTTTAAAAATTAATCATCAGAAAATGAGCATTTAAAAGTGTAAAGGTTTAAAAAATATGAATTAATTTCATTAAAAAAATTACTTTTAAAAATAATATTAAATATTAGATCTTTTATGATTAATAAATTATTTATAAATATAATGTGGATTTTATGACAAAACATTTTTCTTTGGATATATGGAAAACCATTTTAATAATTTTATATACCTTTATTTAAAATCAACACCATGAAAAGTGCTAAAAAATTTCTTTTAAATATAGAACATATAAAATAATAAGGGACTATTAGTAGACACATATTTGGACTCGTAAATAATAAAATAATTTCTTTTGGAATAATGAACAAGTATATTCTATAAAACATTCTTTTAAAGATGTGAGTTTTTTTCCTTAAAAATGTTTAACATTTTTGAGAAATAAATTCATCGTGAATGAAAATCTGAGAGAAAAACATTATTTTTTCAACAGTGTTATGATGAAATATATTATAAAACATTAAATAAAATAATTTATCAAATATAAAATAATTATTCTTAGTGATTAATATTTTAACTCAATGGGGGAAAATCGTAGTTAAGAAACTCCCTTAGAAATATCATAATTCATGAATAAAGATATATTTGGAAGAGGGTTTGTGTCAAAAAACGTAAAACAATTGTCCGTAAATAGAATATATCACATAATGAAATCAAATAATATAATTTACTCATCTCATTTGATACATTTTCAAGAAGAACAATCATTTCTCATTGAATGAGAATATTGTTTTCAAAAAAATCCCTAAAAATTATAATGTGATAAAAAGAGGTTATTGCGTGAAATGGAAATTAATATAACATGAAATTAAATATATTAATTATACTTTATGTTAAATGGGATATCAGTGCACCATGAAGATAAATTAAGGTGTGTAACACCAAGCATTACTCATAGATTAGAAAATGTGAGAAAAAAATATGTACATTTTATTCCCACTTACTCGACCATACATGAATCCCTTTTATAATGAAATAAATATCTCAACCACCGAATTTTTTAATATTTTCATATCAATAACCATTTGTACTATTTTTATTACCTTATATTATTTATATATTACTTAGTTGTTGTTTATTTTCATCATCATGTCTTAACAATTTTTTATTGGATATTTTGTGCAATTATCCTGGTGACTTGGTTGATTCACAGTTTTTGTTCAAAACTCATAATTAATAGACAATATATGATTCTAGAATCATTTTTTAAATTTTTTATCATATCTGATTTTAATTTGGTTAATTAAAATGGTATTATTTCTGAAAAAATAATTATTTATGAACTAATTTTAGCAAGTTTAATGATAGAAATATGATATATTAATAAATTTATGAAAAAAAATTAAACAAATTAATTAATAATTTTCAATATTAAATTTAATATTATTAATAAATATTCCCATTACATAATATTTTGTAATTGTTGATGAAATATATAATATAACATAATTCTCAATGGTGGTAAAACTGACTCATATCGATGACTGTTATAATAATTTAATGTGTATGGACACATTTGTAGGTATTTATAATATTAAAGTTAAAATATATTAAACATTTAATAAATATAATTTGTTGTCACTTATTTCATTCAATGAACCATTATTGATGGGTAGTGAACAATAATGAAATTCGTTGTTCATAGAGGCTATGGTCTGCACATATGCATGATTGAAAATTACATTTCTAAATAAATAGATTGGAATAATGGTATATTATGAATTATCATTTAATAAATGTAATGGTGAAATATTAATCATATTAATTCATTAAATCCATATTTATATCAATCTATTTGAGGTGGCTGTGAGAAATTAACCACATGGTTTTGTGGTTGCAGTTGTCTAAATGTACACCTCAGCAGTGTTTCCTTTTTCTCAATGATTGGAAATGATAGAAAAATGGTTTTTATTTTATTTCTATAAAATTAAAATATATTCAAAATATTGTTTTCAATATATTAGGTTATTTATAAAATGTTTGTAAGTGAATTTTTAGGAGTCAAAGTATAAGGATTCAAAAATACTATGTTGAGATCTTAATATTTCTCATAGAAATATCCTTGAAAATAGAGGCCTCATTTTGTCTTATGAAGAATAGTTGAGTATTAAAATGATGGTGGATTATTGGATGAGAATAATGGTATATTTTAGGATAAAATTTGAAGAAATAATTTTATCATGATTGTATGGAAGTATTCCCATTTTATAAGTGAAGATAATGTATGTTAGGAATGACCCCTTACTTTTCAATAATGTAATTTTACTATTCAATAGTCAAAATATTCAAAAGTGGAAAACATGTAGTTTATATATTTTTTGGGCCTATAATTGTATATAACACTAATTATAGAGATAAATTTGATTAAATTATTGTTTTTTAATTTTATACTTTTACCCTAATTTAATTTTACGTTGGTAATAAATGTTTTTCAATGGTAATTTATTTTATTAGAAAAAAATAAAAAACAATATATTTCATAATTTTTAAATTGTAAAATCAAATTTTAAAACCACTTTATTAAATAAAATTTCTATTAGTGATAAATTTTATTTTTATAATAAATGCACATAATGTGTAAAAACATGATTTAGAAAAAAATTATGATTCTATGAATAATTTTATGTTACAGTTAAAATTATCTATGTTTATATGTTATAATGAATAAATTTTTTTATTATAAAACATAAATTTTTTATGTCTTAAAAATAAATCAAAAAAATTAATATAAAATTTTCTAATTAATTGAAAATATGAAAAACTTTTTATAAATTTGAATAAAATGATACGTGTGTTCTAAAAATTATTCATAGGTTTTCTAATTTAAAATTAATTCCAAAAATTTATAATTTTAATCATTAAATAAATATTTAATTGATTTAATATTTTTATAAACTTCTATTACATTCACTTATATTGATAAATTTATTAAAGTTACAATTTTGGTAAAAATAGTATTTTTCAGTTTTCAGTTAAAAATTAATTATTTCCAAAAAACCCAATAATTCATTCAAGGATAATTTTTACATTATCAATTTAAAATTCATATTTTTTACATAATAATATTTATAACATTTATAAAATTTTTATTTGAATTAAAAATAAATTACACAAAGATAAATTTCTTTTCTTAAGGGAAAAAAATAAAAAGGCACATTTAAAACATTTAGTTATGTTAATTATATTTTTTATGAACATCTAATTTATTAAAATATTTTTATATTAAATGTGATTCATTATTATTAAATTGTCTTAATATTGATTTAATATTTTTCAACTGAATTTAAATTAGTTTTCTCTGAGAAACAAGCTATATACATAGAATTAATTTTGAGAGAAAATAAATTCAAAAATATAAGGTTGTTACATTATCACCAAGTTAAATAAATTTTATACTCAAAATTTTAATTATCAAATACTTGTGAGTCTATCTAAAGTTATTTAAGAGATATAAACAACTTAATATATAATTTTTACTGTGATATCAACAAATAAGAAAAATTTATCTTCTTCCCTTAGTATAGGTCTGTATTAATAATGATTTTTTCTCCAAAAATTTGAGACAATCATCCCTTGTTACTAGGTATCATTACCCATTAATATAATTATTTTTATAATATATCTCACAGTCATTCTCAGACAGATATATGATCATATGTTGGTTTGAAATGTGATTTCAATATCTTGGTAACTACTATAGTCTCTATGTAAAGATAGGAAGTTCATCTAGGTGAATAATTATAAATAATTAGATGTATCATAATAAAATAAAACATAAAGGATATTCGTACACCTTGGATACAATATTTATACCATCAATATTATTTTATTTATAATTCAATAGTTAATATTTGGTTATATATAACATAATATAATACTTCAATAAATCTAGAATGGAGAACAACTAACACTAATAAATTATAAATATCAACTAAAATATTATCATTTAAATATTTATTTCCTTATTCCTATGGTCAAGGAGTTTATCGGAGTCAATTATCATCAAAATTTCTAGATGTGTGCTCTAATTTACACCATTCACAAATTCCTCACATCTAAAACGTTGAATTGTTGTTGAGGAAGGACAATAATTTTCTCCATCATGTTAACTTACTCTTCAATTTTTCCTGGAATCTTGTTTCTTGATTCCCTTCTTTACCAAAGTTAAAAACATCATCTAATTATTTTGAGGCATTCCATTGGTTGTCTCTGCCCACACTTTTGTCATAAAGAACATTAAATATTCTTTATTTTATTAGCTTTATCACATGATATTCCATTAAAATTCATAATTATATTATTTTTTGTGTTTAAATATTATAAAATATTCATGTTATTAATCATAACATGAAATTTTATGGGATGTATAACAACAATATTTTAAACACCATCTCTTATCCATCTGATATTCATATTAGTAAAATTATTGTATTATCTATCACATACATTATTAACTTGGTCCACATTAATAAATATATTTATATACTTAAAAGAGTTATTCATGAGTTATAAATATTTAAATAGATATATATTTATAAAAACTCAAACTTTAAATGTGTTTCCATTCAAAAGTAAAATATTAGATTTCATTCCAAACAAAATCACTCCTGGGTAAATCAAGGTTTATTTGGATTAGGCTCACTCATAATCCTTATCCTAATTACCTCACCCTTAATTAGGGATATGGTTTTTTTTATTTTGGGATAGTTTATGTCATGTTACAAAGGTCTTTTCCAGTGTCCAATGGATTAAATTTATATTTTTCCCATTACTTATTGCAACATGGGCTACACAACATTATTGTCCAAGCTGGGTTGATTCTAGATATTGGATAGATAAATGGGTAGGACCAATATTCTATGTGTAGGGTGGGTACTCAATAATGTGGTATGGGTAGTCCTTGAATACACTAGGGATAGTTTGGATTGTCCATTTCATGGTTCGAGGCATTGTGAGTCCAAAAAATCCAATATTTCAACACCTTTCAATTGTCTGTTAGCTTGATTGGATACTCAATGTTATAAGATCATGGCCAGAAATGGGATGGTGAACTCCTAACACACCATCGTGTCATTGATTTGAAAATATTGAATGTATAAATAAGCCTTTTGGTCTTCTTATAGATATTAAAAATAAATGAGGGACTATATGATATTAATTGTGGAGTGATTAATTAATTTTATCCTTTTAATCTACTATATTAAACCTATTTATTATTTCCATTTATAGATTTCTCATTTCAGCTTATTCTAGGGTGAGCATTGTTCTAACTAACATCTTTTATAGTTCCTACTAGGGTGATGTTGAACCTCTAGGTCCTATTTCATTTGATCATTCTAAGAGATTATTCTAAGGGGAATATATACGAGTTATCTTTTTATCTTTTCAGTATATATTTCCTCTTATGTTTATTGATATAAAGGATGGTTGAATTCATAATGTTTTGTTATATATTCCTTGTTTTAGTATCTTCTCTCACTATTATTGATATATATTTCTGTTGTCTTAGGTATTTAGGGAAATTATTTCTATAGAAAAATTTTGAGTTAGGTGGTTTCATGTAAAGTATTATATCAATGAGACATATTCTCTTGATCATTTTATAATTCATTTTAAATTGTTAAAGTAATTATTTATAATTTATTGAAATATTTTTTTGGTTATATATTTTAAATGAAATTTCCCCTTGTTTATTTTGATGAAAATTGATTTCAAGGATTGTTGTGTTATGATGAAAAGTGATTTTAAATCATTTTTTAGGAAAATTTATTTCATATAAGTTATTATTTTAATAAAAAAGGGATTTCAAATCCTGATTTATATAGTTTAAAATTATTCATTGTTATTTATATTTGAAATTCCCATTTTAATGATTTTACTTGTGAGAAATGGTAAGTTCAAAGTGTAGTTTTTTGAGGTATGGAGAAACTCTCAAGCATGAAATCATTGCACAAAGGCCAAGTATCTTGGATTAATGTTAGCACATAGTGTCCTTGTATTTTTATTATTATAAGGTGATACTCATAAAATTGGTATCATACCTCCTGATACTAGTTACCTAGGTTAATGTTAATAATATATTCCCATAGATTATTGATATTTTTTGAGGATCTTTGATAGAATAGTCCTGAACTACTATAGCTTAGATTTCTATGTTTCTACTCATCGACGATTTTTTAAATGTTCTTTAAAAGTTATTTGTCTCATTCAAATGTTCTTTGAATGAAAAAATTGGTCTATCTATAACTGTTTTTAAAATGGTTTATTCATAAAATCATAATAAACAATTTTGAAAAGTATGGATCTCCATTATTTATCCTAAAATGTGAAAATATATTTTTAATTCCTCTGTTTTTCATAAAATGACTATTATTGGCCTCTTTGATAAAGAAAAACTATGAAACACTTAGTGGGATCCTTCTGGGATTATTTTTTGGACACCCTACATATGCCTTTTTGGGTGTGAAATCCTTATTTTATCCAATGCAGACAACATAATGTAATCATATAGTGGCTATAGGTATCCATGATGGTGTAGTCTAAAATTTTAGAAGGATACATTTTCATATGACAACCCATGAAATACATGAATGTGGGTTTGAATTTTTCTATTTTACTTTAATTAATCAGTTTGGGATTAGTACATTTATCTTCATTATACTCTTTGACTTCTACTATCATAATTTTCATATTGGAATATTTTATTTCAATTAAATATTATATATTATATATATTTTTGTGTGTGAAAAATATATCAATGTGAAACTTATTTATGGAAAAGTTTTTTTCTCTATCCTACAGGGGCCAGGAAAACCTTTTAGAGCCTTTTCGTGGGTCAGAATGGGTGTCTAGTTTTGGGATGAAATGACGTGATTCATGAAAAAATGGTACCAAATGAGGTTTTGTTATATAATTACATATATAATTTATATATATATAATCCATTGTTGGTGTAATTAAATAGGTAAATATTCTTTAGATTTTTAATCACCACTTTTCATGATTATAATGAATTATCTAGGATTACCCATTATGTTTATGTCTTATGATAAAACTATTTGGGAATTTGTCACTTTTTTGTTGTTTTCAGAGTCATATTGGATGCAGTGAAGAACTCATGGGAATGTGGTACAAATAAAGGGATTCCAAAACTATGTGTCAGATGTGTGGCATAAGTTAATTCTATTGGACTTCTTATCGTTAAAATATAGTCCACCAGAATGTGTTCTTTTTCATTACTTTTTCATAAGATTCAATGATATTAGAATTTTTTATTCTTTATATAAATTATGTTGTATAAATATTTCCATGAGATTTAGAGATGATGAATTATGATTTTTTATGAGTTCTCGTGTTTTTTGAATAATTCTAATATAAATTTTAAATAGAAATATTTGAATATTTATTTTTAATATAATGTTTTAAATAATAAATTATGTATAATTTTAAAATTTATTTTAAATATTTTCAAAATGCATTAAAACTAATATCACACATAATTTTGAAAATTTTCCTATTTTTTTTTAATTTAAATGTTATTGGGATTTTAGAAATGTGGTATGATATTTTGGATAAAAAACAATGGTTGATTTTTTTGAAAATAAGTTTTTATCTTATTCAAATATTAGAATATTAATTATTTCTATACTTTGTAATCTGATTTTAATATATTTTAATTGGAATATGATTAATATTTTAATGGTTAAATTTTTATAAAATTTGAGATCTTGGAACATTTATTAGTTAGTCTATTTTCATTTAATGTACCAAAATAATTTTAATCAATTGATTTATGAATTAATAATCATTTTGAAATGAGGGACGAAAAACCACTCTTCAGTTGAATAAGTGAATTTATGTTTTTTATTCAAAAAGTAATGGGTGTGTTGGTTGGTATTTTTTTAAGTGTTGGATTTTAAAATTTTTATTTTTTTAATTTGTTACTGATTTATAATTTTTCTAGTGGAATTTTAATTTTAGAGCTTATATTGATGATCTTTATAGTTATTTTTAAGTTATTCCCCCATTTTAGTTTTTATAATTTAATTAGTGTTTCATGAATCTCTTGTGATGGTCATTCCATATACTACTGTCTCTATGCTTTGTGGCCTTCTTATCTTTCTCTAATATCTGGATTCCATTCAAGTGTTATCAAACCTATATCCTCCTATTTTCTTTTGGAAAAAATGTTCATAAGATGTGGTTATCTGGATACTATGGATTGTGATATTCTTTTTTCCATAAAAAAATTCATGATTTTGTAAAGGAATGTTTGTAACCTTTATAGTAGAGTGTTCATGTTGGAAGTGGTGTATATTAGAAATTTGGAATCAACTCTATAACAACCACTCTTGGGAAAATTTCAAGGATTTATTCTACCAAAAGTTCATTTCTAATGTGGTGATAGTACCTAAGGATATGGAGTTTCATTGTATATAATAAAAATTTGAAATAATTTTTTTAATAATTATGTCCTTTTAATGAGTTGGTTTCATATGTTCATCACCGATACATTGATCATTATTTAATGTCTAAGTGTTTTAGTGAATGTTTTCAATATGACATATCATCTATAATGTCATCTCTCATAATAAAATCCTACGCAGTAGTGATATTGAAATATATTAAAGATTAATAAAACTTGTAAAGAGAACCATTGATGTTGTAATTTTAACCTATTCCAAGAAAATGGTTGTAGAATCTTAGATACGAGAACTGAAAGTGTTCCATGTTAGACCTTATAAATAGGGTTTTGAAAAGATCATCTTGATTATTCTTGCTAATATTTTATGAAATAATGAAATTAATTTACTATAAATTTGGAAATAAGGAACATAACATAATTTGTTTTTATATAATACTTAATTTCTCTCATAATTTAATCCATTTGGTTCATTTGAAAAGGTTCTGTAAAGGTGATACTCATATGAAAGATGAGGTCCGGTCTACACATTCTAAAGATAATCTAATTTAACACACATATTATGGTTTTATAGTGACAACATTTGTTATTTTTATTTGAATTTAAGATGTTTCTCCTTATTTATCAAATGATATTTGGATTTACGTTTTGTTTATTCTATTATTTTCTTTTAAATTTTTAGATCATTCACTATTTTTTTGAGTTATATCTTTGTGACATATGAATTCGTTTTTTCCTCTTCCTCACATCATCATTCTATCATCTTGGAAATAGAAATTTTTAAGAGTAGAGTTATAGGAGTTTCAATATGATGGAAATTCATATATAGTTGGGAGAACCCCAACCCCCCCCCCCCCCCCCCGCACCCATCAAATAGTTTTAATTATCACAAAAGTTTATTCTCTTCAATAGATGAATGTTTTGTTATGTGGTTTGGAAAAAAAAATATGATATTGAGTTCATAGGATCCTTAAAACAATTTAGTTCATTATTTAAAGGGTTTATTAACTATATTAACCATTATTATCCACTATGTAACTTTAGGTGTATTGGAATGCTCACGTACTATTTATTTTTTTACATTTATTCACATGGTGTGATGTGGGACATGTGTTACACAGTTTCTATTTAATTATTAAATAAAGAAAATATTATTTATGTGTTGGGATGACTAGGGTATAATGTTATATATTATTTATTGTTTTATTTGAATAGATTTTGTTATTTTGAATCACAATCAAGGATTATAAATTATTAACCTCAATCAAGACTATGTATTTATAATTGAGTAATAATTCTTTGTCATGAATTTATATTATCTATTCATTTTTATCTTGTCGTGGTAGTATATTTGGTCATATTATTTAAAATTTATATCTAAGGTTAATCGTGTTTGGATCGTTTGAGGTTTCATTATGATTTTGATGACTTTTAATTAATTATTTAAGGACCTATCATTGGGTTTATTAAATAATATAAATTAGTAGGGTTTTATTGGATAATATATTTTTTGGGTTTTTACATGATCATTTCATCAAGATAACTCAATATTTTATGGGGGGAAATGATTATATTTAATTATAACATGGTGGGGATACCACCATTCCAGATCTTATCTTGTAAAAAGTTATTACCATTCATTATTTCTTATAGGAGAGTTCAATGTTTAGAGTTTCTTGGATTACTTTTGGTGTTTGGTTTAGGTATTAAATCATTAATTGACTCTTCCCAATTGAGCTATAATATGTGTATTCATCTTCAAAAACAATTTTCCCTAAAGCTTTATAGGGATATATATTTATATAGTGGGGATATTTCAAAACCCATAGTTTATGGTAGGTATTTTATTATCTTTAGGATGGTTTATTTTGAGATCAAGATGTGTTAGTTGGTGTCGGGTGTCTTACATGGGGTTATTATAACTGTATGATGCAACACAACCTCAACTATTTCATAATCAAAGATGTATGGAGTATTGGGACCACTTATTTACAATGGATAGGTCCAACGCACCGTGTTTTACGCGTGACCTTAAGAATTGGACATAGGGAGTCCTCCCATGCACTACATCATATTCAACTCCACCACATCAGGGTTTAGGGAATAGATGGTCGAAAATGATAGTAGATTGTGCACCACAACATGGTAAGTTGATGTATCATGCTCCTTAGTGTGGCGTGATTGATACCACTATATGTATAGGGAGAAACAAACATGTTGTGGTTTTTTGGTATTAATATTTTGAATAGATGAACCGGATGTTTGGTATTTTTTGGGAGATATTCCCACTAAATATTTTTTAGGACATTATGGTAGAATTATTAATAAATTTTTAGCTATAATTTTCCTTAATTAAAATTATCTAATTATATACCATTCTAGTTTCATCATTATAGATTATTCTAGGGTTATAGTATGAAAACCCGCCTTAATTAGTATATTTTAATATGGTTATCTCAACCCTCTGGTTATTGTTTATTTTCAACCTTATTGGGAAATTATTCTAAGGGTGATAGAAAATTGTTCATTAATGATCATCATTCTAAGTGTTTCCTCATAAATTTATTAATCTTAGGGATGGTTGAATTCAGAATAAATGATGTGGATTACATGGTTTATGATATTTTCTCAGAACTATAGCGGCCTTTTTATTATGTCTTGGTGATTCCCTATTTTTTTTTTTAATAAAAAAGTGTTTTGAGATAGGTGGTTTCACCAAAAAAAATTATATATTAACATTTCTCACTCATTCATTTTAAATGGTTTTAAATTGATAAATACATGATTTATAATTTTCATAAATTTTCAAGTTATCATTATTTTTATTAAATAGAATATCCATTTAGTATTGATGATGAAAAATAATATCATATCATAATATATTGTGAATAAAATTGGTTTCAAATCTTCTTTTTTTTAAATTTATTTAAAGTCATTATTATTTTAATTAAAATTGATTTCAAAATATTTTTTATATGTTCTAAATGGATGCATGATTGTTTATATTTTAAATTGTCTTAGAATTTTTATATTTCTAAAAATGGTAATCTCCATCTGTGGACATTGCTATGGCTAGGATACACTCTAGGTACTGTACTATTACCCCCTACGAAATGTGTACTAGGTTAATGTGTGCGACAAGTTGTCAAATAATGTTTTGGAAGGGAGACACTCCTCAAAGTGGGCTCCATGCCCATAAGCCTAGTTTCCATGGGTAATGTGCACACCATGTGTCCTTTTATTACTAATATTGTGTATGGATCCATGTTATCCCAAACCAAAAAACCTAACGTATTTTCTATGTTGATGATCATTAATGATTATTTAAATGGGATTTGAAATTAATTTTTTTTCTTTGAAATTTACTATGAATAATAATGTGTTTATCAACAATAGTTTTTAAAATTTGGTTTTTTATAAATTCACTGTATTTTTTATAATGGCGGGTCTTTATGTTTTATATTAAAATGTGAAAATACATATTTCAACCCTTGGATTTTCTTAAAATGACCGTTTTTTTCTATAAATATTGATTATGAAACACATGATGGGGACTTACTGGGACTATATCTCTCACACCCTATATAAATAATATGGGTTTTGTACATATTGTTTCATCTTGTGTGGGAAAAGGAAAGGCACCTCATGTAGGCAGTGGGTATCATTATTAATGGGTTATGGGAGTTGGGAAGGTGATATGGTCAGATAATGACCAATATAACACATAGAGATGAGTGTTTATTCATTTCTTAAACTTAAGTTTATAATTATGTGTTTGGTAGTTGTGATTTTCCTGTACTCTTTGAAATTCATTGTCAGACATTATGTACTTCCAAGTTAAATTTATTTTATATATTTCAATTTTAATTTATATGGTTTTATGGGAAAATTAATTCCCAATGGTTGTTCTTGATTCCCCAAAACATATCTCTATCCCACTGTGATTGGGAACACCCTTATTACCTTTCCAATTATTGACTCGGATGTCCGATTTAGTATTGACCTAATCCAGTTCATGGACCTCATTCCTTAGCATAATAAATCCATCGAAATGGAATATAAAGAGAACATAATTATCCAAATAATAACTTGAAGGAGTGTCCAAATAGGTATTAAGTCGTATGCCCACAAATTTTTCACTATAGTGAATATTGTTTTAAAACTAAGCCATGGGTTTTCATAGTGATTATCCCTAGGTGAATCTGTTTTATAGCCACATAAACATTCTGGTATCTATATAGGAATTTAATTTCATGGTGAACCATGAAATCATAAATTTACTAAAACTTCATGATGATATCATATTCCTAGCCATACCCCTTATACTAATCTATAGGGATTTCACTGATGTTATATCAACCAAATTCCGATAAATAACTAAACTAATCCTAAAATAAAGTAACGACTATTCTAATAGTAGCATTAATGAACTGAGATAAATATATCATTATTCTAAATCTATTCACAACATAATCATTACATCTCATAATAATCACACAGTCCCAGGAATAGAATTTTTAGTGTCATTGAGGATAAATTGTATAAAAAACCTACTGTTTGATACTTGTGAAAGTTTCGTCAAAATCAAACCACACTAGTCACCCTTATACACATTTCATAAGTTATACTCATCGTTACAACCTATTTAGTGGATGAATATGAAAGTGGTGAGTTTAAACACTCACAATGTTAAAACATATCTTTATGACATCAAGGTTTAAAACAAAATAATATAATAAAGAATTATTATGGGATAAATATTTTGTTAAAAATCACACAAAACAATAAGATATTACCATAATCCATTATAAAAGAGATCTAATCTCAAACTAAAAAACATATACCATGCAATAACGTTAAGGAAACAGGAAAAACTAAACATGATATATGTAAAATAATCATAGGAATATGGTTTATGTTTGTGGATGAATATACACAAGGCAATATAGAAGAGACACAATCATAGGAAATAATTACCTAGTGGTTTAGGTATAAAACTCTAGAGACCCATTACATAGTGTGACATACCATACATCCTATGAAATAATACTTATTTGACCATAATAATATGTTTCACATTAGTGAATATGATATCATAACTTATGATCTATTATTTACTCATGTATCATAACTCATTTTCCATTATTTTATCGACTATCACAAATCATTGTTCATTATTGATGCATGTATCAAAACTCATGCTCCATTATTGACTCGAGTATCACAAATTGGACTACATTATTTAGTTATGTAGCACAACATGATGTCCCTTGTTATCTCATGGGATCAAAGACATAAATTGATTATTTGGAATGATATAAAATACCCCACAAATAAATCATCCAAAAATATATGTACCACTTCAAATCATTAATTTTATGATAAAAAACCCATGGAATAAAAAATGGTCTTTAAAAAATTTCCAAATTATATTACTAAAATTGACCTTGAGAATATAAAAATTTGATAAGAACAATTCAATGAACATAAAAGATTATTTGATAAGGAAATTTAATGGATGGTTCAAGAAAAAAACCTCCATGAGAATAAGTCCTTTAGAGGTAAAAAGTAAAATGGTAATATATCAATAAAATATTTTTTTTGAAAACACTTTTAACATGGGTTTAATTGATGAGGTTATGAGGATGATTTGAAAATTCATTTATGGAAATATCAGTAATGGTAAATTAGAATGATTGAATTTTTCAAATAAATATTTTGAAAGAAATATCAATAATTAATCCTTAAAATGAATAAATTTTTTAAAAAGGTTATGTGAATGATTTTAAAAAAATTACTTTTTTTTTTAAGGTTGGGGCCGAAGCCTCATTTTTATTAATAAAGCAAAGAAAAGACCTCTTTTAATTGGGTAGAGGGAGACCCATTACATAGCCCGAAGGCCCAGTGGGCTTGTAGCCCATTACATAGTTTTACTTTTAAAAATAAATCTCAATATTAGATAATTTTAAATAAAAAAATATTTTGAAAATATAACATAGTGGAAGACATTTCATTTTATTTTGAATGGATTTATAACCTTTTTAATAATTAAAAATGCCTTTATTGAAAACCCATATTGTAAAAGGAGCTAGTAAATAATTACATTAAATGTTGCTAATATAAAGTGGTAATGTCACATCACTAAACACATATTTGGAGTTACAAATAATAAATGAATACATTTTTTGGACTAATTAAAATGTAGATGAAAAAACCCTTCTTTAAAGGAGGTTATTTTTTTATTAAAAATATTCCACCTTTTTGAGAAATAAATCCATCTCGAATAATTATTGTTCATTAAAATATCAATTTCCTAATATATAAAATATGAAAAATATTATTAAATGTGAAATATAACATTTTATCAAACTTATAATAATTATTCTCAAACAATAATACATTATCTCAATTTAAGGAAATTTGAGTTAACAAATATCATACAGATGTAATAATTAATGAATAAAAAATTAGAAAGGGGTTTTTATAGTTTAAATTTGGATCCCAAGATATAAAAGATAAAATAACTCATAATAAAATTAAACTATATAATTTCTATAAAGTATATGGAATATGTTCAATAATAATACTTATAACTAAAAGGATGATAAATGAGTATTCTAAAAACAATTATAGTAATGGAATTGTAAGAATAAGAGGCCTACTATAAAATAGAAATTAAAATATCCTGAAATGAAATATGTTCATTATTATTTAATAAAATTTTCCATTGAATACAACAAATAAAACACATGGTGTTGTGTAATTTCAAACATATATCACATATTTGAAAATGATACAAAGAACACATTACCTTATATTATCATTTACCTGAATTACCTATAAAATCCTGAATAATGAACATAAATATATTAATCACTCACATTAGAACATTTTCCATGTCTATATAGTTTTATAAAATTATTTTATAATTTTATATTAAAATATATGAATCAGTTAAAGTTTATTTCTTTAATCGATTCATAAAAAATTTCAATTTCTTATTTCATAAAAGTACTAGAGATATAAGGAAGATTATTAAATACATGATCAAATTCATCATTAATAAACAAAAATTATACTATATTAATATTTTTAATTTTTTAAATTATACCATTGTAATTAAGTGAATGATAATTGTATTTTTATGAAAAATAAAATTTTATTCGACAAGTTTCAGTAAATTTAATAATCGAAAGTTGATCTATTAATAAATATATTAAATATCAATAATAAATCTCTTGAATAATTAAAACAAATATATAAATATTTGTTGCATTATATTATAATTATATTAAATTATATAATCATTAATGAAATAAATATTATAACATCATTCTCATAGGTGGTAAGACCAACCCAAATGGGGTGTATAATAATGATTTAATTGGTAAGGAATTGTTTTAATATAATGTTATATAACTTTTAAATAATCTTGAAAATGTCATAATTATAATTTAAATTCATTTAATTCATTAAATTAACCCACCATGAAGGTTTTTTATAGAAAATTAAATTCTTCATTCATGGAGGCGGTTGTCCACCTGTATGCATGATTAATAATTAAATTTATTAAATAATGGAATGGAATGAAGCTATATGATAAATTATAATAAAAAATTATAATTTATAAATAGGAAACATATTATATCATAAAATAAATCCTTTTCACAAGAAATTATAGGTGGTGATGAGAAATGAACCACATCCTTTCGGGGATGTAGTAGTCTGCATGTACACATGACTGATGTGGTTTGGTTTTTATTAATGGATATGAAGTATTTAATAATGGTTTCAGATAAATATAATAACATTAAATTATATAAATTACATTTTTTCATTATATAACAGTTTATAGAATTAATTTTGAATATAAATATTATGAATAAATTGTTATAGAGTAATAAATACTCATGTTGAGAAGTTAATATTTCTTTTTGAAATATCTTTGAAAATGGAGGCATTAGTCTATATAATTGATACCATAGTATTGTTAACATGAGACAAGATTATATAGGGATAAAATTGGTAGTTTTTAATTAAGATATTATATTTAATATGGGTCTCATGAGGGGGTCAAAGTGTTCTCCTTTTATAAGGGAAGAGAAGGGTAAATTTGGGAGTACCCATTACATTTCAACAATGGACTGCTATTATTCAAGGTAAAATGATTCAAATACTATACAATAATGAATGGAGAAGTTACTGTGCCTATAATTCTATACAAATTTTTTTTAAGACAACATTGATTGATTTAAGGCTTTTTCTTTTTCAAGTATTTAACTTTTTACCTAAAAAATTTTACTTTGGTCAAAACTTCATAAAAAATGTAAATAATTTTAATGACCAAAATTAAAAATGAACTATTTATATAATTTGACCTTTATTATGTAAAATTTAATTTAATTTTTTTATAAATAAAAATTATAAGGTCAAGAAATGTTAATTTTAGAATAAATATACATCATGCGTAAAAACTATTTTCTTAAAAAACGAGTGTCTTTATGATTGAATGTTATGTATAGGATAAAATTACTAAAGTTATTAAATATCATGAAATAAATTGGTATAATATGAAAATAAAATGTTTTGAGGCCTTTATATATTTAAAATAAATTATCATTGAACTCTCTGATTAAAAGAAATTTTGATTAATGATTTTAAATTGTAATAAAATATAACATAAATTCTAAAAATTAAACATAGGTTTTTGAAATTTATAATAATATTAATAATACATTTTTTCACAATTTAAATAATTTTTTAATTAATATAACAAATTATAAATATTTAGATATCTTTTATATTTTTTAAAATTTATAAAATTTAAAATTTTGGTGAAACGGTATTTTTCACGTTTAACATAAAAATTAATTATTTTAGAAAAATATAAAAAATAATCCCAATATAATTTTGAATTCATCAATTAAAAAATTAATTAAATTATATAAAAATTAAAAATTAAAAATTATCAAATTTATCTTTTAGAAGAAAATAAATTTTTTATAGGAAAACTTCTTTTTAGGAAAAATAAAAGAAAATATCCCTTATAAAAAAATAAGTATTCTTAATACAATTTTTGATGTATTTATAATTGATTAATTTATTTTTATTTACTATAAGAATTTTTTCTCTTAATTTTCCAAAATAATATCCATCTAATATGTCTTGGTATTTTTTAGTTCAATATTGTGTGTCAAAAAATCTATTGAAGATATTATCAATTTAGAGAAAAAATGATTTCTAAAATATCATGGCGGTAAAATGGAGGAATTAATCCTTTTGTTTGGGTGCGAATTATAAATTAATAATAATTTGGTGGCCCATTTATTTATTTTTTGTTTAATTGAGTATTTAAATATTATTATTTTTAACATTTATAGTGATTTTAATATTTTATTGAGCTTAATGTGATAAGAATAAATTTCTGTCATATAAGAATGATTTTAGGTAAATTAGTTTGTGTCAAGAATATATTTTTTATGATTTATCTATAGAATTATTTATTAACATTGAGTAAATTTAAAATTATTATTTTATAATGTAAATCTAATTGTGAGAATGATGTTATCACTATTAATGAAATTAATAACAACGTTTTTACTATTGAAAAATAATGTTTGATTTCTCATGTTGTTGTGGATTTTTATTTGTTATGTTATGAATTAATATTATTATTTTGTGAAATTGGGTCGATTATTGGGGGTGAAAATTTATGTTTTAGTTTATTATTAAGTGTTATAATTTTTATTCTTTGCTTGAAAATATACATGTTTTGGTGTAAAACCCATGTAAAGGAGTTTTAATAAAGGATTTTTAGGTTTTTGAAATATCCTAATTCATTCTATAAGTATCAAACTAATATAGAACTATTAAAAAATTAGGTTATATAATGGAGTATAAAAAATTGGGGAATTAATTATTGATAAAAAATGGGAAATTTGAACTTAATTCAATATTATAGTAAATTTTATGGGGAATTAGTGTTATAATTTTAGGATTTATGAACATGAATGACTTATGATATTTATATATTTTCATGGGATTTTATAGTGTAATTCTGCAAAAATGAAATAAATAAACATTGATAAATAGGATATTGTTATATTTAATATGAATCTTATGCATGTGATATGATTATAACTATTTTATTGTAGTTTTTGTCATTGGTTTTTGTTAACATATGATGTTTTTTACTAGATTGAATCCTCGGGTTTATCTAAAGCTTGTGATAGGCCGAGGAAAATGTTTTTATTCCCCAGTTTTTTCTTGGGGGAAATTATTCAATGTATTTAGCTATATAATTCCATTCTAAATGTTCAAATATTCAACAAACATTATTATGGGTACATATATAAGTTTCTAGGATTCCATTTATAGAATATAATTATTTTAAATATATATACTTTATAGTTTAAAAAAAAGTAATAACTTCAAACCACTAATATAATATCATGTTATACTCAAAGTGATGTTATAAATTATGGTGTTTTCTACTCACATTATATCTCACACCCTACATGTGTGTACCTTGTGTGGTTTAAAATATCATTTGTGTGGTTATGGGTAAAGGCCTCTAGCAAAAAATACTTGAATTTTAAATTTATTAGATTATCCTTTTTTTAACTGGATTGAGTGGTAACCCATACAAGGCCTAACGAACTGAAGTACATGTGATGAAGTCCCAAAGGAACGTAATACTTTATGAGATATTGTTTTAGACTTTTTTTGGAGGTAAAAAATTATTTCGACTAGTTATTTTTTATGATATTTCTATTCTCATGTTTCATTCATACTAAAATATTAAGGATAAGAATCTTCCAAAGTAATCATTTTATACCCTTTAAACTAGTCACTAGACATCATTGATCAGAAATAATGCATGATTAAATCTTCCCATTCACCTTGGTGGCATTTTTTGTAGGGATAGGATGTTACATCAATTGTCAAGTAAATTTCATCTCCAAGGTCTTGAATTTCCGTGAAAATATTATCCTTCCTAACACCTCCTTTAGGGTTTCACCCTCTAGTATATTTTTTCTTATAAATTATTCTTTTATCCTTAAATAGTTTCATTATGACACTATATAATAGATATCTAGTTTCATAAATAGATGTCCTCCAACAATTAAAGAGGTATGGTAGAATTTAATTCAAAATTAGGGTATTGTAATTCTTAATAAATTACTAAAAATATTTTTGAAATTATTTTAGAAAGAAGACCTTATCAAAATATAAACATAAAGTATAACTCAAAATCTCCATGAAATTAATGTTCTCAATCATATATATTATATGATTAAAGGCTAAATTTCTTCCAATAGCATTGTATTTAAAACAACCCTCTGAAACCTTTTATCTCTCCTGTATTACTTATTCTTTATAGCTCCTCTAATATTGTCTTTCATTTTTTAAAATATTCATGATATCATTTTATTTTTGAAATTTATTCTCTATATAAAATATCAACCGAGAAGATCCACTAATAGAAACCATTTTGTTGATTCAATTATGTATCTAGATCAACTTATTAAACAACATCACAAGTTGAATTATTTATAAGGGGATCCTCTAATAAAACAATGTATACTCTTTCTTACGAAGATTCATAAGTGGATATACTAGTTAAATAAGTGTATTTTATTTATATTCACATTTTTGTGGGTCTATCTGAAATAAATATTTGATAATTATGTCAATATATATATATATATATAAACATTATAACTTTTGATTTTTATGTTTTATATGTATTTAATAAGAAACTTTATTAAAAATATTCCCATTAACATAATGATTCCTTCTAATATGAATAATTTCTATTAATAATCTGGGATCTACACTCCACTTATTCTTTCAGTTAATTTTAGTGTTATTCAAAAAAATTAGTTATCCAGATAGAAAAACATGTTAACCATATCCTATATAACTATTAGTTGGTTGAGTGGATAATTATTTTCTCAAATCCATCAAGTAGATTTATCAAAACCCTATTCATCTGGTTACATAAATCGTTATTTTATTTATTTATGTGATTTATAATCATCTTAATTGGGGATGGTTACCTAACTCCAAGGATTGTCAATATCAATCATTCCTTACATATGATAAAATACCAGTGTTTATCAATTGTGGTTAGCCTTACTAAATGATCGAGGTATTGACATTTGTACACATATGTGTGAATTTGACACTCTTTATTTTTTATATATTCATTAATACTTCTAAATTTTATAAAATTTATTCATTAAATGTATGCATGACTCTAAATATTTATTTTTTTATCAAAACCTTCAAAATTGTAAATAATTTCCAGACATACTAATGTATCACACATTTTGTAACTAATGATTTTTTTACTCTCCCAAAAATAAATATTAAAAATATTCACACATCTCCTAATTCATTTCATGCATTAGATATATGAATCTCATTACTTTTATGTTTTATAATCATAAGAATCAAAAGAAATATCAACAAGGGAAATTATGGTGTGATAGATTACCCCCATTTTTCTAGGTATAAATGAAATAGTCAAGTGATAAGTACAATTCGAAATTCATGTTTACATAGATCAATACTCATGAAATACATGAATTATAAAAATATTATGATTCCATGTATGTATGTACAATAATTATCTATTACTATTAAGTTCATGGCCCAAAAAATAGACTTGTTTGAGCCTAAATAAACATTATGTTTTGCATGTTCTGTTACTCATTATATGGATTGTGTTATATTTAAAAGAATAAATTGGAACAATTTACACTAAATCATATATCAATTCATAATAAATGTAATTTATGGTCATGAATAATTGAGGATTGAGTCGTAGTTTAGTGGTAATGACCACTGTCCTCTACATTTATATGACTATGGTTCGATTCTTGGATTCCCCTTTGGGGGTTTATGGCTTATGATTTAAGAGATAATGTAGTCATTAAATGACAATAGTGGTGATATAGTTGGAAAATTTCGTATGTGGTGATAAAGTCAGGAGGTGATGTAGGGTGACACATGCATAGTGACACTAAAAAGGAGATAAATGAAAAGGGGATTCGAGCCAATTCAAAACTATTTATTCAATGTTCAGTAGGGCCATGTAATGTGATTTCAAGAATAATGGGCCTTCATTCCATGTGTTATATAAATATAGGTATACTTGGTTATTTTCATTCAATGTGGGGTGATATGAGGCTTGATCCACTAGGTTTCCTGAGTGTGTGTTGTTTTGTTTCATATAATACTCTCTGAACTGTATATATATATATATATTCATGAATTATTAACAATTATGAAATAAATAAATAAAACATTTCAGACAATTATACATGAGATACGAATTTATGAATATTTCATAAAAAATATAATTATAAAAAAATTATATTTAAAAATGACTTTAGATATTCTAAAACATTACATATAATCATTTAATATTTATATGGGAAATATTAGAACATCATATTTAACCATTTTCATAACAAAATATATAAACTCCATCATATTAAAATATTTCACTCTCTAATAAATATAATCCCTTAACATTTCATAATATACAAACACTTAAAATTAATTATTTAAAAATGTTATATTATTTTTAATATTAACCCTCTTGGTCAAATATAAAAAAACACTATTCTTGTAGGTTTAATTATGCATTTAAAATAATAAATTTAACATTAATACATCATGTTAGTTTTTATTATTATTTCATAATCCAATTTAAAATATTTTATATTTAAAATTTTATTATAATTCATTAAAAAATTATAAATTAATTTATAATATTAAAATTATAATCATAAATGTTTTAAATTAAAGTCTTTAAACAAGGATATCATACCCCAAAAAGTTTGTGGAATTATAAAACCCCTTTAGGATTCAATATTTTATTATAGAGGTTATGTTGGTGATATTTTCTATGAATAAAAAAATAATTCTCCATAATAAATTATACATCTATTCAATACTATTATTTTAACCGTATCGTGGTTCATCACATATTTAAAAAACTTCATAATGAACCAACATATTTTTCATTTATAAAAAATACTTCTCAAAAATTCTTCAAGGGTCATAAATTTTAAATGATTCATATTTTTTCAGAAATTTTATTATACTCCCTCCTTAAAAAGTTACAACTATATAGGTTGATTTCATATATAATTATACGCAATTGAAATAAAAAACATACACATTAAAAAAAATATTCTACAGAGACTACAAAGATTCAACAGATCTTGAACAACTCATAAAATTAGTAATACACATATTGATAACAGATAATATTTTTTTGTCTTAAAAACATTTATATATATGTAGGGTGATAAAAACATTTATACTCGACGCGATCCTCTTGTAACCTTTACTGAAAAAATTTTTCTAGAGGAAAAATAAAACCTGATGAATAAATAAATGGAAGTAACTCATCCCCAACAACGGTATAATATTCCTTTTCTATTATCATTATAGATTATTCAATAAATAATGCACAACATTTAAACCATAATATTTACAATGTATTATATATATATATATGGGTACCCCATAACCACTTACCAACTGGTTTTCTACTCCCCTACCCCAAAATCAGATCTATTGAGCCAGCATTTCTCCCATAAAAAATATTACCCAAAAACAACCATGTAACCATTTTGTGCCATACACCACATGTATCACATAATTACATCCACATCCCATATTTGGTAACTGGGTTTTATTCTAGAAGCCATCAATCCCTATGTATTATGTACAATACATTAATACACCATGGATCACACATAACACACCTATAATGATCTTTTATATACTACATCTTGTATACATGAATTCATAATAAACTCAAGGAATAATATATCACAATTTGTGTATATATGAAATCAACCTCGTTCATACCTTCATGTAATAATACATTTGAATAGAGATAAGAAACTAGGGGGTAGTCATTTTTACATATCCTGACTAACCGAGATATTATGCGAAAAACACCCCTAGAACCCCATTTTATCAGTATCCATTCCAACATTGCTGGGTAGTGTATGAAATATTAATCACAGATAATAGATATTTATCACAACCACACTAAGTGAACTAACCTAGCCATAGAGTCATTTTTCGCTATCATCTCATATGACACCTTGCTACTACCATTACGATCTAGATATAAAATAATCATACACACATCAAGTTCAATTTTAATTAAATTATTATACTTTAATTAATATTATTATATTTTATTTCCAAGTTTAAAATTTCAATATATAATAAAAAAATTCATTTCACTATTTATTATTTTCTTGTATTTTTAAGTATTTCATAATCATATGTATGTACTAAGAACACATATTGTTCATTAATTAATTCATTTATCATTCCATAGACATAAGAATAATCCAGGACTCAATCTAAGATACCACATAAAATATTTACTCTTATTTCCTAACATTAAATTATACCCTGCGGTTAGAAAATCATCATATAAATATATATTAGTTATTGAACATTATTTAAGCATCAATATAGAAAAAATAATTGATGGGAAATAACTATTGTAAATTTGTCTCAATCAACACAATGTCCCTCTCCATATCTTATAATATTACAACCAATATCTCATGCTAATATATTCACATATAGAACCCAATTCCAATATCTATAATATGACTCTAAGCATGTCCCATCAATCCAACTATAGGACTCTAAACCATATCTCATCATACCATTCAAATAATAAAAGGTTATTAATAAATCACATCATGGATATAAATCCCTGTAGAATAAATAAATTTAAATATATTATTACACACATAAATATTAATTGAATATGGCTATAACATCAAGTCATTCATGCCTCCCAAAATCAATAATAGGTTTCCTTGGCCCTAAAAATACATCTTTAAGATACAACCATTTTATGAACAATTTCAAATAACATGTTTATAATTCATAATTTTACTGTGCTAAGCGACATATATCTGTCAATGTAATTAGAAACCATTAACATAGGATGGTTTATTTTTTAATTATATGTTTCAACAGTTCAAATAAGGGTGAAGATTATTTGTCTCATGAATCTTTAATTTAATTTATTATATAATATATCTTTATGTTGATTATTTGTTTCAAGAATTTTATCATAATAAAAACATAAACTAAATTTAGAAATATAAATATCATATTATGTACTAAATTTTAAGTGTCAATTTAAAAACCAGTTGATCACAAACCCGACTATTTATTTAGTTCTTATAATAGGGATTGTTAATTTATCTAAACAAACGCTAATTCCAATTACATTTTTTATAATATCTCTAATCATAAAATTATTCTCATAAAAATTTATTATTTCGTTTAACACTATTAAATTGTATTATTTTCCACCATTTAAATTATTAACAACTATATTAATAAAATTCCATAATATAAGATAAATACTTCGTTATCATTCAATAATTTATAAATTCCTTAATAAATAAGAAAATGTTAATTTCATTTGATTTCAAATTTTTTATTATATAAAATTTATTTACATCATGGAATCAAAACTTTGAATTTTTTATTCCCCTAAAATAATTATTCAAATTGAGATTCTATAATTTGGAATATTATAATCCAAAATTACTGATACTCAAAAATCACATTGTTTAAAATCATAAATATCTATGTTATGAAATACTTATCATGTGAATATAATAAGATTTTCCTTAAATTCTATGATCCTAGAAATAATACAACCATATGAAATATAAATTTTCAATCTCTAGGATTATTTAGGTTTAAAAAATAAAAAACATTATAAGGGATAATTAAAATTCCATAATATTAATTACTAAATAATACTTTAATTTATAAATTTAAAATGAATAATATTTCTCTAACTATATCATGTTATAAACCTTCTAAATTAAAATTTTAATCTATATTTTCTAAAATATTATTATTTCATGAATCAACGCATTTTAATGGAAAAATATATTAGTTCATTTTATTAAACTATCCACATCATTTAAATCCAACTATTTATATATTATTTAAATATTAATAGGTTTCATGAAGTGTTTTCTATAATCGTTTAATAACATAAAATATTATAAATTTACAATGCATTTGTTAAATAACTTATTATAATGATTTCCATATTTTTTTATACTTATGGTCAATTTCAACTATTTAGAAAAAGTAAAAAATTCAGGGTATAATCACAATTTCACATAATATTAGGAGGGGATTTTATGATATACTTCTTTTATGCACAACATCAATGTTTCATTTCTATTATTTCTACATTTTCCAAACTTATGTGAAACTAAAAATATCAGCATATCTTATAAAATGGGAAATAATGGGAACTCACAATATTACCAAAAGTATTCTTAGGTTACCAACATTCAATGAAATAATTGAAATTAGTTAATAAGGTAAAGGGTTTTCTTATTTTAAGAAATAATTGAAAAGTGTAAATGATGGTGGGGGACTACATGGTATGTCGAGACATGATAATGATTTAAAAAATAGATATCATTATTGAAATACTATTTTAATTTGATATATGTCTTTTCCATCGAATTCACCCCATTTATTTAAAATTCATTGAATGATTTATTATTTCATTAACAAAATTCCATTTAATTTTTAATATCTCCTGATTTTATATTACAATTCTTTCACATACTTATTTATTTCCATAAAGAAGACATTATACACGCTTTTCCTATTTTATATCATAAAAAATTATAAATATAACATATTATTTATAAACAATGGAATAAAGAATATAGTATGAAAAATATCAAAAAATAATCTCCTAGGGAGATACCTCTCATATTGTGACATCATAATAAATAAGAGGTCAAGAATGGGGGAAAATAATAAAAACAATATATCATGTCACATGCCCAACAAAAAGTGTAAAACTTATCGAAATCATAGAGAGAGAAAAAAAATTCATCAATTAAAACAACACAATTTATAAGAAGGCCCCAAAACATCCTTAATATACACATCCTAAAAATAAATATTAATTTATCATTTCACAGTGACTTAAGACAGATGCCATAGAAATTTATTTAGTAAAACATATCACATTTGTTAATTTAAAAAATTTACATAGACATGATCTAAATAATACAATTTTAGGTATAATAAATCATATTCACTCTGAATGTAGTACTTAAAATATAATAGATTGTAAAATATTTAAATTAAAACCATTTTTAAATATTTATTTATAACAATCTATCATAAAAATTAATTTCTTGAAATAAACTCAATGTACCTTGAAAAATATTCTTTTTAAAAATACTGAATGTTAAAGGAATGGATTTATGTCATTTATATATGCAAACCATTTAAAAATTAATAATTTTCTTCCAAAATATTTTATTTATTAATAACCAACTAGTAAATAAATTAACCGTTTTAATTTTTCATTCTTTATATAATTTATATAATCCATCCATTAGTATAACTAAAACATAATCACGGATCACATTATATGGATAAGAAAATGTATGTAATTTTAACTACTCAATGATTTATATCTAACATTACACATTTAACATACCTTCTATTATCACACAAATATATATGTAGTAATGTTCTATTCTTTCTAGGAATTGTTTTTATTTAGCTAACACAACTCTACCATGTTGTTCACTTTGAACACCCTCATAAAATTAATACATAATTATAATGACTCCATTCATCATTCATTATATGTGACTTTTATTAATCTTAGGATGATTAAAATAACAACACATAATATACATAAACTAATACATTCGCATAGATCAATACAGATACAGACATAATAAGCATACAAATTAAGGGAAATCATTCACTGCACCATATTATTATCCACATTGGGAGTCACCAACTCACCTGCACACTTTTAAAATGTATAATTAAAAATAACAAGTCATGATGGGTAAGGTTTTCTATATCCTCATATTTTTTAGTTACAACCCATATTATCGTTATAAGTAAAATCGATCAAGAATACATGTATAAAAATTAACAAATTCACACCTGGAATTATAAAGTCCCTTTTGTTTCAGTTTAGGTTTGGTTCTAGGTTAGTCTCTTAAGAACCAGGTGTGATGGGTTGGAATTTTTGAAGTATTTTTTCCATTTATCTTTTTCCTAGATTTTCCCCCTGGGATTTATTCAAATTATTAGAAAAATGTATGTTTTCAGATAGGGAGATTGGAGTGCACGGTTAGTAGTAACCATGCCCCAACTGAGGAAACTATATGGTAGGATACAGAACATACCAAAAATCCTCTGCACAAATGTGCACTTCATCCAAGTTAATTGTGTAGCTTAGTCTCTTTCAGAAGGGGTGGCCATATGGTTTTATATGGTTTGAGAAACTTTGTGGCTGTCCCAACTCATTGAAATTTATGGTTTTATTTTCCTCTCTCCCCAATTTTACCCCATTTCTGCCCCTTTAAAGACCCTCATAGCCTCCCCAACCATAGTCAGGCCTCCCCTATCATCTCCACTCCCTTAGGATTCAGTTTTTGGGTGGTTTAGTATATAATTCTTCAAGGAACCTTCTTGTAAGTCCTTTATCTGTTTTTTTCATCCATTATTCTAGGGGTTTTCTCATTCCACATTTGGTTTTCTCTTTTACTATGGGTTGGGAGCCCCTATTAGGGTTTTAATAGATCAGTTTTGGGTCCAATTCACTTTATTATTGTTTCATCATGCCTCGTTGTGGTGCAATTTAGGTTCAGATGGGAGTTTGAACCATTTTCCAGAAGTTTCTTCGCATGTGTTAGGTTATTCTATTCCCTAACATCATTATATTAACTTAATATTTTTTTTGTGTTTATAAATTTGTTCCGTTGTTTGATTATGCGGATGGAATGGTTTTCATGAAGTAATTATTGTGTTTATAGGTTAGAAATTCATTTTTATAAAGGGGAATGTCTACATTTTTGTGTGTCTTATAATTTAATGTCTCTAAAGAGGGTTTTAGTGGTTGTTTGGAAGGGGTAAGATCTTTTTTCAAATGAAAATGTGATGTATTTGTGTTTTATTTATATTTTCAATATAAAATGGTTTATTTTTTTCATTTTAACCTTATCATTCAACATTGATTATGAATTGTGCATTGTTTAAATGATGGAAAATATTTTTTTAAAGGACATTAATTTATGTGTGTATTTACATAGGTACTTGGAACATGGATTTGGTTGTTTGTAATTGTGTTTTTTTTGTGTTTTTAAATAGAAAAATCTATAAATTGTTTGGCAAATGGAAAAAATATTTAATGTGGAATTTTGGTGTGTGTAAAATAGAAAATGGTTGGTTTTATTGAAAATGGTTCTTTCCATGAAATTATAGACATTGGGTTGTGTGTTGATGATATGTGTGACATGTGAAAATTAACATGAACATAATGGAATCCTAGATAACTATGTGGGAGGAATAGAACTAGTATGTTAGTGATTCTGATGTGTCTTGTCTTGGTTTCACATAGCAGGATTGACATTTAAAACACGAAAAGACTTTGATGATGACTAATCACCACAAGAACATTGGATGATTCTTTTCTCAAGGGGATCATTCATAAGGATTATGACAATTGGGGTTACTATACAACCTTTCACTAAGGTATGAGGTTCTAGATTTCCACTCGATCTAGATGAAACCTATGAGATTTACCATTAGTGATTTACTTTTAAGGATCTGGTTACATCTGTTGGTATGTTGATAACCACTTGACTGTTTTTCTTATTTATAAATTTTAATTTTAATTTAAGCTAGTGTTTGTAAAATGGTTTCTGTTCAAGGTGTTCCTTTTTACTATATACCAAATAAATTATTTTCATAGGAATATTTTTAATTAATAAATTTAAATTATCAAGTTCAATTATCTATTTGATGTTATAGAATGGAATCTCTTTCTTGGGTGGCATCTTACTGGGCTTTAGCTCACACCATGTATACACCATTGGGTTTTTGTAGATTATGTTCGATGTTTGTTCAAGGTAAAGGAAGGATGTCTGGTGTTAGTTTTATGGGATTCTTATGGCTCTCAGTGGAGATCATTGTGGTGGTGGGAATATGATGTTTTTCCATTTATTTCATGGAGGTTTGGTTGATGTTTTTGTTTCTTTTCATTTTAGTCCTCTTTGGGATTTGAGTTTATTTGTAATATTTAAATCTAAAAATTTTTAATGGATTTTTTAGTGTGTATTTCAAGATTTGTCTTATTTTATGTGTTGGGTGTTTTATTTTTATTAAATTGGGTAAATCATTCTGATGATTTACTTTTGATACCTAGAGACTTCTGTTAGCCTATGGGGATTTGTAATGTACTTCGAGTCATGCAATAGACCTGGTTGAGTGCCATATCACTTAGTGGCCCGACTTGGTTAGTGACATACAAACACATCATCATTAGAGACAAATTAAAAACTAAAAGAATAAGAGATTTTAATTCACCACCATAGAAAAAATAATCTAATATTAAAAATAATAAAAAAATTCAACAAACTCCTCTCCTAAGCAAGTCTCATTACACTTGGAGTTAGAGAAGATTATTAAAAATGGTGATAATATTAATGACCCCTACCCTTGAACCAAATCCCTAATATTTTAGGCTCAAGAGAAGAGTTATATATTGTATGTGATTAAACTCAAACTCCATCCCATCATACCATACATGGTTATGATATAATGGTAATATAAAATTCATAAATAAATTATATCCCCTCCCTATAAATAAATAATCTATATCATTCCTGTGGAGATATAAAATAGAAACCATACTTCTATAATAAACATGAGTCTAGGGGAAGAATTTGAACAAACTATATTTGACGGTAATTTGGTGTGGATCAGAAACTAATGGTTTATGTATTGGAAACAATAATAGATTACAGATTTAATAAGCTGGTTTAAATTGAAAAAATAAGGTTGTTTTACCAACTCATTCAATATGACTAGAAATTAAAAAATTATAATAATTTTGGTCATTTAATTCATAGAAGACAATCAAAGGGTTCAACCCTCAACCTCGAAATTCAAATTCCTCATTGCATATCAAGATCATAACTCAAAACATATCATGTGATGAAATAACATCACTGGTCAAAATACTTCCTTTTCACACTAAGGAATAAACATATCCTAATAAAATATTTCATAACATCCTAATCCAAATATCTGATCCCTCCTAGAACATGAGGATTATGAAACACAACTATCTAGATATCTTATATAGTATTTTCACAGTCAATGAAACCCAGTGAACTTCTTGAGAATGATTCAAACCAAATTATATCACCACCTCATCAAAACCAACCTATTTACCATGATCTGAATTTGAACCCTTATCCTTATAGAGATTCTGGTGATTCTACTCTAGTAGTGTCCTCCTCTGAGAGTTTTCACCATCTCCCTCCACTATACATAGATTTTATAGAAAATATTTCTAATGGTGGTATCAAAATGAAACCACTCCTAGTAATGAAAAAATTTGATGGACTCCAAAAGAATGTTACTTATTTATTTTTATGGTTACTTAATTAATTATTTTTAACCTCTTTTTTATTTTCTACCTAGTTCTAACATTGGTATAGTGGAAAATACTTTTCATAAAAAATATCACATATTATTTGATTAATATTAAATACACAGCATTATAATCCACAATATAATCTTAATGATATAGTGTCTTTGAAAACATGGAAACATAAAATACTTTTTCATAACAGATCTACATCATCTTACACAATTTTCATTATAAATATATCCATTATTAGACATATCATACATATAACAATTTTTTATAACCTAGGGGAATAAAACATAGTATAGTGTGTTATCTAATGATTATTAAAGGTAAAAAGGGGGATAGCAGAAACATATTATCATTATGGTAGGATAACATGAGCATAAAAATGGAAAAACATACACTTCATATCATATATCATAATCATGAATCATGGAAAACTATTAGTATATAATAAGGTATACATCATTAAGAAATGAAATAAAAATAGCCATGATATCATAACATTTGAATAAGTCATGTGTTTTTGGAATACAAATAAACATAGACATTCATATACCTTGTAAAGGATTGCATCCCAGAATTTTATTGTGGGAAATGATCCTTACTGAACTATGTTCACTCTCCATTTCAGCCCTTATTATCTTAAGAGATATCCAACTTTTTCCAATGCCTTGGAGGGATATATAATTATGGGTCCACCAATCATATAAACATAATTCTATTATATGTGTTCCCAAAAATCATAAAATATTTGTCTTATATCATAACCCATGGAAAAAAATTGTTTTCTTATGCCTTTTAAATGATCACCAAAGAAAAAACCATGGATGTTAAACAGGTTTCATAAACATGTCATCATAATCATAAAGCATATAGAGAATGAATATTGATGTATTTAAGGGATAATAACCCCAATGAATCATAAGTTACATCCGCAGATGTTTCTTAAATGAAAATTCCTTTAAAATATCATTTCAAATGTTTATTGAGAAAATAACGTTTTCATTTAAGAATCACTTCATGAAAATATAAATATTTTAAAATTTTACGAAAAAAATTCATTGATAATATAATTATAAATATTAAAATAATGCATAAAATCATTGAATAGACATCAAGGTGGGAAATTACATTCATGTTGTGTACATTAGAAGAAATTTTTGTTTTACATTCTCAGAATAATGGAAATATTTCATCATTTGGAAAAACAAAAGAATATTATTATTAAATTAAATTTTTAAAAAGTTCATAATTTTTAAAAATGAATTTAAATAATCATGTAATAATATAAAAAACCATTTAAATATATTTTGAAAATATTTATATGGAAGAAAAAGATGATTTTTTCTTAAAAAGTAATGCAAAGTCAATTTTCTATAAAATCATTCTTTTCATATCATAAGTTTCTAAAGAATAAATATTTGAAAGGAAAACAATTAAAATTTAGAAATAAATATATGAGGAAAAAATCATAGGATTCTTGAGAGATAGTTCACACAATTTCACCATTAGATACATGATAAAAAAATCTCTTTAAATAATGAGAATGTATCATAAATCCCTTACCCCAAGTTAACCATTATTTAAACGTTATCTATATTCCTATATAAAATAATTATTATCAATTTAAAAAATAATAATTTATAAAATTTTGATATCATATATGATCCAACTATTACATTTCAACATCCATTTATTAATAATTCCTTAATAAATCATTGTTTCTAGGTGTAAAAATTTTCAGTTTTCATTAGAATTTCTGCAAAATAGTTATAGTCCATGTAATTTTGTCATGGTTCCATAATATATAAAATTTTAATCATTACCTAAATATAATATATATTCATTATATATATATTTATTCATCCCTAAATTGGATATATATAAAAATAAATCACACCATTCATGAAGATAGTAGGTCATACATATGCATAAATGTTGTTTTCACTCGTCGACGAATGGATTGAAATAAAGTTACATAACAACACAAAGTACTATAATAATAATTATATCATATATATAATATATATAATCACTAATTTTATCAATATTACCATTTATGTAAATTTTTAATGAAAAAATCACATTTTTTCATGGAGGAAGTAGTCCACATGTACACACGATTGACGTTATCAAATTCAAACAGATTGGAAGGTAAGGAGGTAGATATGATCTTATGATTCCAGAAGAATATTTATTTCAAAAATATCAAATATATTATTTAAACTATTCATAATAACCAACCATGAAAGATAGTTATGGAATATTAATTTCATCGTTACATGGGGGTCGTAGTCCACATGTATGCACGAGCAACACATTCAATTATCATTTGATGAAATAGAGAAGAATGTTTGTAATTTAGAAAATTATATTTATATGTAAGTATTTTTATGATACTTACGTTTTTATTTTCTGATTAACACAATGTACGTATAGTAGGTATAATAATAAATAAATTGAAAAAGGTCAGATAAGATGATTACTTCCCATGTGGTTGGCCTTTTTTAGATCCATTATTATAGAAAATTGGACTGAAATTTTAAGATGAAAAAGAGCCTAACATAAATTGAAATGCAATTTCATATGATTTTTAGGTTTTTTGTTAATTTATACATCTAAAAGTTGTGTAAGGAAGAGAAATAAGGGGAGTCTATTTATTAGTGGGGGAGAGGACACATTTTGAATTTATTAAAATAATAAAATATAATAATGTCATTATCTATAAAAATGATTCCAAATTTCCAGATAATAAAATTCAGTATAATATGAGGTTGAAATATGTCTATAAATTAGGATTTATAAAATTTTAATTTTCAAATTTACCCTTATCTCTTGGTTTAACCCTCTCGGAAAACCCATTTTAACCTCAACCTTTGTGACAAATTTTTACTTTTTTACATTATTCATTATGATAAAATGAAAGGGTAATCATTAAAAAACAATTAAATTATGATTGAAAAGATATAATCCATTTCATCTAATTTAATCTCTAAATGAAAAATTATTAATATTTAAAATAATATCTGAAAAAGAAATGAAAAATGGTTTTTAAAAAATTATAATTTTTAATTATATTCAATTTCTATACCAATGACTATATACAATAAATTCCATGGAACTTTTTTTAATATTAATAATATAAATTATCTCATGTTAATTTTAAAGTAATTTAGAAAAATTAAAGTTTTTAAATTCATTAAACAAATGAAAATTTTCAACTAAATTCATTAATTTTCCATATTCAATGAAAAATTAATCATTTTAGAAAATTATAAAAATTTAGTACTAGATAATTTTAACTTGTTAATTTAAATTTATATTTCAATTTCATAATAAATTTTATAGAATGAAAACAATGAATTATAAAATTTTATCACAAATATCATTAAACCCCATTTTTGTGGAAAAATATTTTTTTGAAGAATATAGAGACTTTTCTAAAAATATATTTTCTTTATCTAAAACCATTATAAACATTTTTTAAATTTATTCATTATTACTCATGAAATAAATTAAATGGAATTTCTATAGTTTTATGTGATATTATAATTCATTTATACTAAATGTTTTCAGGTATTGAAAGATATGAGTGAGTTTTTTTAAATTATATAAAAAAATATACAGTTGTAACATTCTAAAACCCTTTAAAATAATTTATCCCTCTAAATATCAACACTAAGACAAAAAAAATGATGATTTATTTATTTCATCACATCCTTGGATTCCTATATAGCCTTTTCAAATTTCTAATTCCTCTATAAAACATTATCTAGGAAAGTAGTCTTTTTATTTATCACATCATTTCAAAAATATATGATTTCTTCTTGTTGATATTCATTAGCATTTCATGATATATCAATATGAACTTTGATTTTAGTATGTGTAATGAATATGGTATGTATATCCTATAGATAGATAAATGGATTGCATCATGAACTTGAGAGAGGTTTGGTTGATGTTCTAAAAATTAATCTACCATCACTATTCACTTTGGAATCATGATGGTTCCACTATACCTAGAGAATAAATTTCCAATAATTCCTAATATCATAACATCATTCCATAGATAAATTCATTGGAAGAACTACTCAATAAATTTAAATTCTTTATTTCTCTAATTATTTTGAACATAAATTTTCTATTGACTCTAGTCATCCTTGATGTGTTATTATGTGGGTTTGAATTTCCATATCATTTACTCAACTATCATAGGATTAAATACCTTAAATTATCCAACATTATTCTAGAACTTTGGAAATATAAATTTCTTTATATTTAGGGATTTTACAGTATTAATTTAAATTCTATATCAAAATAAATTATAGTAATGAAACATGACAAAAGGAATGTTTTTGACCCAAATGCCTTTGAAATCCATAGGTAAGGACCTCAACATTTACCCTAAGGGTTTAATGGTCACCAAAATCTAGCCATCTATAAAAAAAAATAAATACTAAAACAAAAAATCTAAATCAAGATCATTCTATAGACTTCACATGAATAATGAAAAAATATTTCGATTCTAATCAGATATAATACTGTGTTGATACATGCAACATTTCAACATCTGTAATGTATAGTATAGAAATATGATCATGATATAAATCTATTATGACAGTAATTACGTTTTTTTAATTTGTATACTAATTGACTATAGACCAAATAGAATTATGTCCCTTATATATTTTGGGGAGTTTGATTAAAAAATCTATGGTCATGTTTTCCCATTTAAATAATGTTGTGAAAAAAGGTTGAAACATCCCCTAGATTTTTTTTTTCATATCCTTAACTTTCTAAAATTCCCAGAATCAATATAAATACTATAAAATATATTTATTCATTTTTTCCTACTAGAAATAATATTTTAGATCTCTATAGTTCATCACACTTCTGAGATGAATAGATAATTATGAAATATGATCTTTATCAAATATCCCCTTCTTTGAGTCGGGTATTGAAAAGACAAAAACATGGTTCCTAAAATGTATCATTCTATCATAATAAAAGTTGACCTGAATAACATGTACCACCTTATTTTTTCTATATCATTATTTTTACAGATGTTTTATATTTACCAAGATAAAAGGTTGAACATTATTTTGAGTAAGATATTATTTTCTCACATTCTTCCTAATTTACATATCCATAATTTACAAATCCAAAAATATTGGATTTTTTATTCCTTATAATAGATAATATATCATTATATTTTTGACTCAAATCATTATCAACCTTCTCCTCCTTCCTATGATGGTAATGTGTTGTGAAAACATAACATATAATCCACATAGTCCATCTTCACATGTGCATATTTTGATCTTTTTATGTGAATATATAGATAAAACATTTATAATATATCTATATATCACATAATTCTCTAAAAATATAGTTCCTATATATCTTTGATGAAAAATATTACTGTAGCTAACTCCAAATCATGATTTTGGTAGTTTTTCTCATGAACATTCAATTTTCATAAGTTATAAGGTATCACAATATCATTATGTATAAGGATATATCCCAATACCTTATTATATACATCACTATAGATAAAAATTTCCTATTCACTATAGGTTACTGTATGAATATGTTAAATGACTAAAATTCAATTAAGATACATGAAATTTTTATCACATTCATATATGAAAAGGAATATGACACCCTTTTAATTTTACATGGCAAGTGGGTTGTATAGTCTTGAAAACCATTCCACAATGTTCTAATAATATCGACCCAAATGACTAATAATATATATCTTAGTCATAATAATTGGAATATGGAAAAATTCAATAACTTCTATCTTTTATGGATCCACAAATATACCCTTTCTTGAGATCATATGATCCAAAAATGAAACTTTTTGTATCCTAAATTCATTATTGGTAACTATTTTATAAATCATCTCCTTTTATAGTGTATTCATTAAGATCTTCAAATGGTCAATGTTTTCTAATTTTCTCTTTGTGTATATATTAATATATTTTATATAGACTACCACAAGCTGATCGAGGTAATATTTAATGAATATTTTCATTAATTATTTGAATAAAATACGGTAATGAATAATACAAAATAGTATCAATAAAAATTTGTAGTCTCTATATATACCTTGAATGAAATTTTGTCTTTGGTATATCCTACTTTCTTCCCCACAGTTAATGATATCTTGAAGTAAGGTAAATTCGGGAAAAATTTAGATCTCCCTAAATTTGATCTATCAATCATCAATACCGCATATGAGTTACTTTTTATTGATAATGATATTGTTATGTTCTTGATCATCAATATAGATTCACATTGATCTATATTTATTATAAATAAAATGTACTAGTACATGCTAAGGTTATGTACATGACCAAATGAATATCTGGTCAATATTCTCACAGAGGTGTTTCTTCAATTATTGCAGTCAATTGGAGCATTTATATATGGATTATTTGAAATAGGTGTAGCACTATGTATGAGTTATACTAAAAAAATAAACTTCAAAATTTACTGTAAGACTAGGAAAATATTTTATAAATACATCTATATTCTCCCAAAAAATAGGAATATATTCGATGATGATTTTCTCCCCAATCATCTGACATAAAAGTCATTTTATAATATTTATCAATAACTATTTAATTGCTGTGATTTCTATCAAAATTTCATATTCATCATCTCAATAATATTTTATCATAAGATGGTTTAGAATATCATTTGTGAATTCCCTTCCTTGAAAATTAGTATGGTCTCTATATAAATAAATTAAGTCAATGCCTAAGATAACATCAAATTCAACAAGACAGAGAGTAATAGGATTTATAAGAATAATAATTAGACAAACATCAATTGGATAAGAATCATATACATAAGATTAAATCATCATACAATTATATATTTTAAATACAAATTCAACATCTAATGATTTATGTGGTATTTTAATACCCTAATAAAAGTTTCAAGATATAAATAAGTGTGTAAATCTATAATAAAAAACATTATCTATTCTATGGTTGTTGTTATGTGTAACTTTCACTATGTCATTATCGTACCACTCCTTAGTAATAATGATAGCATGATATTTCAATTTTTTATATTAAAATTATAGATTATTGATGTAAATCATCATCACTATCCTTTTGAGTTTATTACAGTTAATATTTTTTCCCATAATCCTTATATATGAAATACTGAAATGTCAGTGGTTCATGATGTGCTACATTTTCTCCATCATTATGAATCTTCTTCCTCCCATCACATTGCAGTTTGATTACTATATGTCATTCCTTTACATAAATAAAACATTTACCTACCCCTTAGGATTATTTCCATTTTTTTTCATTAACACTTTGCGCGTGAAGGAAATATCATCTTCACCCCTCCATAATTTTTATAATTTCCTTTATTATCCATTTTTATTTTATTATAAATATCATATGATTTATTGCTTACTAAAATCTAAAAAATCCCCCTTTATATAATGAAAATGATTGCTTCATAGCTACTGAATTACCTTTATGGACAACTTCTTTTATATTCTTGGTTTTAATCCACATAATAATAGATCTACATTACATTTATGTTATTTGATAATACTATATTTTGACCTTGTATGTATTGATAATTTTCCTAATATGTACCAACTGATTAATAATCCTTTTATTATATCTCAAAGAATTGTGTATCTAATTTAATATGATGAATATGAAAAAATATCATATTAAATACTAAATTTCAAATTGAATTTCTCCCTATGGTGTTACTTTATTCCCATTGCATAATTTTCATTATATGATTCCATCATTGATTTGTTACTCCTTAAAAACAATAAAGATCCAAAATTAATTTTCTATGTTCCAAACACTGGGGAATGAAAAATATCTTCCTAGTGGTATTGATCCATTACTAATAAACTTTTCGACAATAGACCCACTAAAAGAAGGTATTTTCTTCCTCATGAATGAATCAACAAAATTTTATTCAAAATTTTTCATGTTTAGAAGATCATCATGATTTATAACATGATTATTTTTAATATGCATTGAAATTATATTTTTCTTTCTAACTTCCATAATATTTGTTTAGTTGGGAGTATGGTAATTTAATTTTCCATCACATTCAATACTAGCATGATTCTTTAGGGTTACATCCACTAAATAAAACCAAAAGGTTTTGTGTAAGTAAAAAATAATCAGAGTGAGAAAAAATATTATCTGGAAAAATCATTTATAGTATTTTTAAATCATGACATTTTCATCTCAATCTTTGAAGCCTTTGGATTAACATAAGACTTTCATGGTCATAATCTATTAAAATACTTAATAATGGTTCATAATGAATATATGTGTTATAAAATAATGTCCCCTTAAAATATCAAACTATGTGTAAAGTAAGGGTAGCCTCACTATAAACCATCATGATAGACAAGATATACATAACCATCTCTTTTGGGGTTGTTATCAATAGATGTATCTATGTTAATACTACATCCACTTTTTGTATCCATATAAGTATTTTTTAAAATTAAAATCATACTCTTTTATAACATAACATAGGAATTTATCCTATACATTTTATTTTCATAATGGTTCTTATTAATTTTTCTCATCCATTTATTCAAATATAATTAATCTTTAATCTAATAAAATTTTTATAAACCATTAATTTTCAAACATAAATATCATATATTATTATATGAATATTCAATACATAAAATTATGATCCACTTATTAATCACATAGGTCTACTGTCTTTGGAAACAAGGATACATAAAAAACTTGTTCATAACATATCTGTATCATCTCCCATAAAGTTATTCATAACGAGTACCCAACATAGATATATCATACGTAAAACCATTAATCAAAAATTAGGGAAATAAAACATAAGAAAGAGTGATATTGGATACTCTATATGATACCTATCTTGTCCCACTAAATTGGGTTTTCTCCCCATTTCAATACTTATTATATCATGAGATACCCATACATACCCAAATCGTTAGAGGTGTATATTATTTTTGGGCTACCCATTATTTAATCTTTATATATAAATACATGTTCTATATGATAATAAAACATTAATCATATATCAAAACCCATGGAAAAAATTGGTTTCAATAACATTTCACCAATTCGCCGTTGTAAAACCCATGTAAAATAAATTGGTTTTATAAACATTCCATAATAATAATAAACTATAAAATTAAATAATATGGATAATACCCTTGGATAATATACCAAGTAAATCATAATTAACATCAATGAATGTTATTATAAACAAAACGTCCTTTAAAATATTTTTAGTAATATTTTTTTAAGGGAGTTAAACTTTTCATTTCACAGTAACTTGTTTAAAATAAGGAAAATCTCCAAAATATTATAGAATGTTTTTTATTTTAAATATTATTTGATAAATTTAATTGAATATTAATATCATTGAGTTTACCTAATGGCTGGAAATTTAGTTCATTTCATATACATTAAAATAAATATTCCGTCACATTTTTAGTAAAAGGTCAAAAGTACCACATCTGGAAAATTAAAATATTTTTCCAAATAATCCATTTTTTAGAAAGTAGAACAAGGGGAAAGATAATTTTAAAAAAATTATATTTTAAAAAGTTATTTGAAAATATTTTTATAAAACACTTATATGGAAGAAAAAGTATTTTTTTACCAAAGGGTGAAATAAATATTGTATTCTTCATAGACATTATTTCAGTAGCTGATGTTATTGGACATTACAAAATGAAAGAAAAAAATATTCTTTGTAAATAACTAAAGAATAATAAAATTCATGGGATTATTGAGATATATGTCAAAAAAATTCTTCATAGTGAACATTATCATTAAAACCTCGATAAACAATGAGATTATAACATAAATCCTTTACCTAAAGTTTGAATTTTGTCCAAAGTAATATAAATTCATATATAATATATATAAATTTATTATATATCTATAAAAGTATCTTATAAATACATTTAATATCATATGAAACCCACTTATAACATTTTAACACCCATTTATTAATAATTTCTTATTGAAATCATCAATTCTGGGTGTTGATAGTTTCATTTCTCCTGAGAATCATTTTTCAGTAGATTTGGTCCTTGTACATTTTCATGGTTCCATTATCTCCATTGTATTCATCATGATATAAATATCCGATATATTTTTATATTATACATGATTCATCCATAAATTTTTATTTATTTAAAATGAATCACATCGTTCATAGAGACAGTTGGTCGTATGTACGCATGAACATTGCTTTAACTTTTCAAAAGATATTATTAAATAAGGGTTAATAAAAATTCACCTTTTTTAATATTTTTTATATTATTTATATAATACATAGTCATTAAATATTTCCTTATAACTATCCATGTAAATAAGAAATAAAAAATGAGTTGCATCACTTCATGGATGCAGTAGTCTACATTTACACCCGAGCAATGTTATCATTTTACAATAGATTGTTATGTAAGAATTTACATATGATATTATAATTAAAGAATCATAATAACATAATAAATATCATATATAAACATTAAAACCATGATAAATACCATTAATTATGATGTTTGTGGAATATGAATTATATCACTACAAGGATGTCATAGTCCACACATACACATGAGATATACATTCACATACCAATTGATGGAATAGAGGTTGATATTGGTGGTAACATAATAATTAAAACATTTAAATATTTTTAGAATAATTATTACCATTTTATAAGAAATACAAAAGATTTAGAGGATTTTAGAAAATAATATAATTGAAACAGGATAGGTAAGACGATTACCTCTCCTCTGGATGGACTCTATTAGATCCTTCATTAAGGATCATTGGAATGGCCTTTTAATCATAACATAAAATCTAATTAATTTATAGATAATTTTATAAGATATTTGGATAAGATTTATTTCGATGTAGAAGTCTAAAAGTTTTGTAAAGAATAGAACTGGGGGTTATTTTATATGTGGTGGAGACAATACACATGAAATTTATTTAATTATTTCAAGATAATGAATTCATTATCAAGAAAATTGATTCCAATTTGATAGATATTTGAATATTGGGCAGTATAAGGTATCAATATTTCCATGCAACAGGATTTCACAATGTTTAATTGGTAAATTTAACTTTATCTATTAGTTTAACCACCAAGTAAACCCATATCAATGTTAACCAAGATGATTGTTTTACAATTTTTATTATTAATAATGAAAAATAATGATATGGTCTTCATAACAAAATTTGAAAATATTTTTTCAAATATTAAATCCATTTTATTGAATTATGTCTCAAAAATTTTTAGATATTACATTTAAAACAAACTTTTTAAACATGATAAAAACATGTTTTCTAATAAAAAATGTTTTCTTATATAAATATTTTTACCAAAATCCCAATTAAAATAATTCCAATGACTATAATATAATTTTTAAAATTATAAATGTGCTAATATTACTTTTAAATACATTTTAAAATAAAATTTAACTTTTAAAATTCATTAAATGAGAATATAGTTTTAAAAAAAAATTATTTTATATATTCAATGAAAAATTAATCTTTTCATAAAATTATTTGAAATTCGTATAAGATAACTTTTCCATGTGAATTTAATAATTTATTTTAATTTTATAAAATACATGTTCAAAAATAATAAATTTTTAAATATATTATTTTCTCAAAAAAGGAAATAAAACAAATCATTGTGGTAAATATATTTTATTGAAGCATATAAAGAGATTACAGAAAGAAGATTTTCATTATCTAATAATATAAATATTTTACTAAATTGGTTATTCCTATTTGGGCCTAAAATTTAAAGATAAGGTTATAACGGTATATTATATTATAGTTCATTTATACTAGATGTTATGTGTATCATTATTTATCAAGGAAATTAAATTTATTTATAAAATAAATATCATTAAATATTGGGGTGTTACAACTAAAACATAAAATAATGATTTCTGATTCTTTAATTAGCATCTACCCAAAAATGAATCATTACTTCACAAATTATATCTATTTATATTAATGGTCATTTAATAATATCAATGGGAAACCAAAAATTATCTATCCTAGATGGTCTCCCTTGTTTACAGCATGTACTATTCATAGGTGACACTATTTCACTACCAACCCATGGATCCTAACTTGTTCCTAGGATTATAATTCATAATATGTATCATCCATCACCTTTTATTAAACTCTTTCATGACCCTAATCCTCATAATTTCATGACTCCCTCCCCCTAGGGTACCCCTTTTGGGTTGACAATGAGTGAAGGGTGATAATGATACCTAAAGTATGAATTCAATAGGCTAAAAGTTTGAAAAAAGAACTAAGGGTATATCATAAACATCGCTGAGAGGCATTGACCTATAAGATATGATAAATGAGAGATAAGATAGAAATATCCAACAACACCTACTCAATGTGAATGTAAAAATCCCAAATACATGCATGTAATTCCGTATAGATGAAAAAATATAAAAGAACTAAAAGTATCAAAAGATAATCCTTGACTGTGACCATGAAATCCCAAATAAATTATGAAAAACCCATTAGTTAGTAAATTTTGCCTCGATCGCAAACTATCTCTTGTAGACCATACAACAATTCTTTTATATGTAAATTGATCATAGCATGTATACTCTGTAGGATCCTCCCTAGATCCTCTCATGAAAAATAAAAATAAATCATACTAAATCCCAGCAAAAAGAAAGTGACATTAACACATCCCTAAAATAATTATTCTAAGTTCCCAAACTCACCATGGTTTTTTCTGACAAACTATCACATACAAATGGACATATAATATTATATAAATAAGATTCACTACAACCACTTCCCAACTAGTTTATCACTCTACCCAAAAGTTTCACATTCTAATCTGTCTCTCATCAATAGAAACTGGACTAATGAAACCTAGGATAGTGTATCTTATTATGAATCACTTTATCTCATCATAAAATACCATTCATCCCATAGATCACATCATCTGATCATCCCATTCCACTTCTTCTGATAACAACCGATTTGTTTCTAGTAGCCACCATTGCTGGTATGTCATGTATTATAATTCCATCTAACATAACCCATACACATCATGTATATAATAATCGATATGATGCTATATATGGAGATACTTGTGTGTGAACTGACAACATGAAATTAAATCCCTCTATAAAATTATATTATGAAATATAACCACCATTAAAAAAGTTCATAATACATCCATTGGAAGAGATCAAGGTGAGTGGGAGTATTAATACATCTATTCCTCATTAAAATGGATATTGGGGAAAACAACAACAAAAAGTCAACAAGGTTTTAGTCGCCCTGTCGATATGGGCAGGGTAGCATATGTAATCCCAAAACATATAGGATATAATTTTTTTTTAAATACACTATGGGAATTAGCCAAGTATTAGTATCAAATACACTTATCATATATGGGACACCCAACTACCAATAGTAATTAATAGATATCCTATAAGAACAAATACATTTATATAGATTCATTAAATTAATTCATTCCTCTTAAAATTTAACATTATGTTAATTAATTCATTAACCAATATTTAACTATATTCCATTAATATTTCACTAAACTCCAATTAAATTAAATTCCCCCATGAATAATCCAACTGATTCCATGGTTCTATAAGATTATTAATATTTTCTATCAATTTAGGAACAAACCCTATGGGTAAAAAAATTTTAATTTTTAAAATTCCATAATTATAGAAACTCTATGAAACATACTATACAACCATAAAATTGATGCATAACCATGTACATCTAGCTATCTCATTTAGTGAGTAAAGGAATGTGGAAAGAAGAAAACCAACCAATTAGCATTTATAGCTGATTTATTTACAAAAATGTATCTCATATTCCGAAACAACAAAAGGAAATCCCATATTCGACCCATTCCATCAATCTTGATGTCATCCCTAACACCACCTAGTATATCAATATACATCTCGCCATCATAGAAATAAATTATTACCACAAACGTATTCCTCCCCACACATATCTCATCATCCATCAGTTTTCCTATGATCACATATCATCACATACATAGGATCATATCTAGAGAAAACATATAATTTAGCAATCATGAAACGAATAAAATAAGGAATTTGGGTCCAAGAAGCACATCATCCAGACTTTACAATCAAACAACCATTTTTTTCCTAAACATGTGTATTTATCAAATAATATGTACATTAAAAAATTTAATTAAATGATTAATTTATTATGAGTTGTAACCAAAATCAAACTAAGACCTTAGTTATAAAATCTATAAATTATTTATACATTCTATAAGGAATAAATTTTAGTTTCAACAAAAATTTAGGAGTAACAACTCTATTATAAGGAATCACTTTTCTTTGCAACACCTATAATTTTTAACTTCATGTTCTATATCCAATTATATTAACTATATAAGAAAAAATTAATTAATCATTTATTAAGAATTACTTTTATTTTCATCAAAACATAAGAATAATGTTTTATATAGACACGTATCATAAATTATTTAGCCATCATAATAACCAACATTACATTATTTAACCATTTCCATTATAGAAACAATATAATCCTTATCCTAACAAATATTCTAACAATGAATAGACATAGATAACTCACAATCTAATAAATCAATAGGAAATCATTATTGTGGTGCAAAAAATATGACATCGTGACAACTGAAAATCATTTCATTAATAATATGCTTGATACACTATTAAGATCAATTCCACAATCACAGACTATGATACAAAATAATGACATTAAAATTACACATATAATAATAGGAGGATAAATTAATTCCCAACATCATGGATTTTAACATTACTTAATTATAATGGAATAACAACACAGAAATCATATAACCTCTCCCACAAAGAATATACATCCCTCTAAGAACATCATACCAAAAACATTCAAAAAACCATCAAAATACCTTCATATGAATAAATGATATTGATATCCATTTCATTTGAAATATAATAGGATGAAAAAAGAATAGTTAATGAATAAACCACAAAATAAACAGGTAAATGATACCTCATATCATCAAAGTTTGAACACACGAAAATAGAGGAAAATCCATTTTTAAAGGGATTCGTAACACCATGAGAGATTCCTCTAGCCACCAGAAGTATGGTGGTAATTGAAGGGTTTTGGGAAAATTAGAGGGTGTTGAATGCTTTATAAGAGTTATTCAAGATAGACTATCATGATAAAAATATGATATTTTCGTCATGCGTAGCTTCATTTTAAGAGCCACCAAAATGGAAATCTCCAAGATCCTCCAAATGTTGGGTTAATTTACATCGTGAAACACGTGTTCACGTCATGAGTTTTTGTAGAATGATTCGAGAAACATGGTTCCTCATATATTCACATCATGAACCAATGGTTCACATTCACAATGGCACACTAAGAACCACCTTCACTCAAGTTGTAAATTTTTATTCCCAGGACAAAAATTTCAATTCAAGCCAAAAACTTCTCTATCATGTCATGAATTATCGGTAAAATAATGAAATTATATTACTACCATATTCAATCACCCAAATTCCACTGATTATTCATGAGGATTTACCTAAGAACCAATCACCTAGGATACATGAAATGTATTGAGCTAAAAGGATTTAATCCCATACAAAATATGCTTCTCAAACAATTCTGATCCTCATAAATTTAAACCAAACATCATGAGATGAAAAAGAAAATTTTTCATCTGAACAACCACCCGATTAAATCAATAATCTCACCACTATGGGAACTCATCCACCCTTAATTTTAGAACAACTAAAAATGCCATGAAACACCATAAACCATCTTATAAACACTTCTATATATGATAAACCACTCAAATGAGATCAAGAATGAAAAAAATAATTCATTTGAGAGAAATCAATCTCATATTCCATATTACGGTAAACAAAAAAATAATACATAATAATAGATAATTATAAAATATATCGGTATATTGTGCATGTATCTACAAGTTATATTCATAATTATTATCATGTATGGATCTTTTTCACTACATGACATGATATAAGGGAATAAAATTCCCTTTAAAAAGCTTATATTGTAATTACTTGACCTCAATATTCTACACCTTGATAGTCACATAACTATTAGCATCAATCCTGACTCAATTAATGACGTGCAAGTATTCATGAATATAAGTGTGAAGCTCTAACACATGAATGAAATCATGGATATATATCATTTTTGTGGGAAGTGTTATATGATATGAGAAGACACCCAAAAAAACCAACACCTAGAATGTACCAAAAAATGGGGAGAAATCATACAACCATTTCAAAATCATCACTTCATATGATGACGAGGCCCTTTAGGAACATATAATATCCACATCAAATTCCAAATATCTCCTCAATTAACATTCATATGAATTCATATGATCTAATTCTTTTCTCAACCTCTCATGAACTAACTAATAAAATTCTATTGTCATCTTTACTACTATTTTCTATAGAATTGTTGAATCTACGACCCCAATCTAGTATAATAGACAATCAAATTTTTTTCCACACAAAGAATCAAATGGTTTCTTACCAATGATGGAGTGAAAAATATTTTTCTATGAAAACCAATAAAATTGGTTACTCATCCAAAAACCCCATAAATTTAGTATACTAGTGAAAAATATTTCTTTAAGAGTCTTAATGGTCTACTCTATGTGTTTATCAATTTGTGGATGGAAACAAGTGTTATGCATAACTTAGTTCCAAAATCATATAAAACACTTCCCCAAACCACTGAGGTAAAAAGAGGAACATGATCAAATATAATATTCTTCAAGACTTCATGGAGTATCACCCCCTCCTAAAAGTAATTCCATACAAAACCCTATACTGATATTGAATCAATTATCACTATAAATTAGATTTATTTCATCAAACAGTCCACTATAACCCATGTAGAATCAAATACTCCTTAAGCTCACGGTAAAAAAGTAAAAAAGTATATGGATATTTCATTACACTTACATTGATAAATATACAATGTCTTCAGTAGTTGAATAAGAAAATAGATCTCATCCATTACCTTCTAGTAAATGAAAAATTATGATACAAACTCTATAACTGAAATCCTCAACCTAGTCCACTAAAAATGACATCTTAGAGTACATTACATATCTTTCATGTCATGATGTACAACCATGGCTGAGCAATGGAACACTCGGATAACCATCTAACATATAAAAAATTGAATAAAAATACTTTGTAGCATTCTATTATTTTAAAAGGAAACACAATGTCTAATAACATACAATATATGAAACACCGAGATTAAACAAAGAATGAATTATTATTTTTTAAATGAGACTGTTATAACCTAGATTGTAATTAAGTGCATATGAATAAGTATAAATTATTTATGAAATAAAAATTCAATTACAAATCATTATAAATTTAATTTAAAATTATATTAAATTAATAACATTATTTTTAGAAAGTTCATTTCAATCTTCATTAGAATATTTTTTTTCAAAAATCCGCTTTATTAATACTTATGAATGAATAATATAATTAATTTATAGATGTTTTAGAAAAATAATTTTATAAAATGAAATTATTTTTTAGAATAATAATATTTAAATTAGTCTATGATAAAAATTTGATATTTTTCTTAAAAAAACATTTTTTTGGGTGAATAGAAAAAAAACTAGTTTTTAATGAAATACGTTATCTTTCGTGAAATCATCAAAAATAATTATGATAAAAAATATATTATATAATTAATAATTTATGATATTATAAAATAAATGTAAAACAATAGTAATTTAGAAAATTTAAATTACAATTTATTTCATGATAAATATGAAATTCATTTTTAGTGTAGATGTATGCTTGCAGAGCACATTAAAAGTCAAATTTGGGTTATTATTGATTTCAATAGAGATTTAAAAAATATTTTCAAAACTGTAATATTAAATATAATTCATAAATTATGATTAGGATTGATATTTTCAAATTTTGGACTTATATAAGAATAATATTATCCAAATGTTTTGGCAATGCCGAGACATTGCTAGAAAAGTCAAAAATAATCAATTAAATTAGTTTTCATGACATGGATATGAGTAAGTATACATAATTATGAAATATAAATGATTATATTGAGAATAATTAATATATTATTATGACAATAATTTACTTTTAAATTTTTTAGGGGATATAATTACCTTTAATGCTTAAGAAACTCTCACACGGTGCTTGTGCATAAAGAAAAAAAATAAACAAAATGGTCTTAATTAAATTATATGAAACATTAAATGACCAAAAAAATTATTTAATTTCATTTTCGTTGTATATATCGACCATAACCATCCATGTTTCTAATTAATTTCCATTTTTATCCAATTTCATAAAATTATGACCCTTATGGTATTATTATATAATAAAAACTAAATAATGTCACATTCAGGATTTTAATAACTCTAACATTTTTAATGTTATGTTATCTAGAATATATATCTTACAATAAATATTATTTTAAATTATAATATATTTATATACATAAAGATAATTTATATTTATTTTGCAGTGATTTAATAATTTACACAACTAATTAAACAACAATGATGCAATAATTATTTTATTTATGAAAAAAAATAAATGTTATTATAAATACTAAAATATATATATGTTGAGATAATTAATGTGATAAAAAATTTCTAGATGAAATCACCATGATAGGTATGTTATAAAATTTTTAATTATATTTTTATATTTTATATTATTAATGTAAATGTAATAAATTGTCCTACAAATTGTCGTCATAATTATTTTATAGTAATAAATATTTTCTTTAATGATAAAAAATTCAAAAAAATATTAAATTTCATAAAAATATTATGATAAGGTTAATAGATTCATCCACGACTCATTTATGGTGATTTCATCATTTTACAGTAACTATACTAACACTCATATAGTAAAAATCCATGTTGCTACAGAAAAAGATAAAGGGGTTATATAAGGGTTAAACCTAAATGATAAGGGTATAAATTTAGTCAAAACCTATATAACTTTTTCTATTTTTTTATTTAGACACATAATTTCATTATACTTTAAATTAATATGTTTTCTATCTTTTAAAACTGAAAAGTAATTTACAATTATTCTAGAGGTCTTATTGAAGGAAAACACTATCCTTTTTGTCCATAAGGTGTTAAGAAAGGGGATTGTCTGAAGAAGAGGAAGATAAAAAAATATAAGTGACGAGTTAGACTCAAGGTAAGGGATTTTTATTCAAAGAACTATTTTTATAAGAAAATAATTTATTTTCATTCAAAATATTTTATTTTCAGTAATGATTATATATACGGCCATTATATATATTTTTATTGACATTTTTTTCATTTTACAACAAGCTTTTATTTTAATTTCAATGTTTTTATTTTCATATCTTCTAAATGTATGTAACTATTATTATTTAAAAAAATGTATTTCTCCAAAAAATTAATATCGTTATCAATCTTTGATTTTATTAAATTATTTTTTCTTTTAAATTAATTTATTTTTATTTTAAAATATTATTAATGGGTTAATAATAGTAAATGAATATATTTTAGAAATGTTATATTAAAATATGACACATGGTTGTAAAAGTAGATGATGATGAATGGGGAGTAACATAAAACAACAATGAGTCATTTTCATACCATAGATAGTAATAGTGGAAACCATTTTTTCTTAATATTTTTTTATGTATCATTTTTATCCATAAATTTATTATTATTTTCAAATTATGTTAAGGAGAAATCCACGAATTTTGGAAATTTTTATATATTTCAATGTAAGAAGTATTTTTAAATGGTTTTTGAAAAGATTATTTCATAACACCATAGATAATTATTTTGAAAATTTATTATAAAATATTTTATATTTCATATGAAATGTTTTCAATGTAACATTCTATTTATTTTTCACTGTTTTAAAACCCCTTATGCGTTAACTTTATACTCACATAATGTTTTAAAATATTTTTCAAGGGTTTAGTAGATATTCTAAAGGTGATTGTTTGAATAAGGAGGTAGTAAAAATGAAGATAATTAGTTAAATGTATAGATTTTTTACAATTATTGTTAAATGTATGATTTTTTATAATTCTCCAAAACCTATACTGAAAAAGATCCTATGTTGTATAATGTACTATATATTTTGAATCATATTTTTAGTTAAAAAAATACAAATCATGTTTTTAGTAATAAATCTAGAAGTAAAATTTGAGTTTTTGATATCCTCCCTTGGAAAAAAATGGTATTTTAATCCCTAGACCAACCATCATGGGAATCACCACAAAAAAACATGTTATATCCTAATCACTTTGTTAGACTCCCAATACTGGGAATCCTCAACCTACAACACCAAAGTCGACTGGACTATCATATGAGTAAAGAAACTTCTTCCACTAATATCTTCTATTTCAAATGTGTCACTAAGATGTCATACATTACTCTCTTTGAATCTCTAGTTTTATATACAGAATCACCACATGACTTCCTTCTTTAGGATTTACATAAAATATTACCTGTACTCATTATATATAAAATATATATGTTATAATCGTGTTAGAAATCCATCCACCGTCACTTTAACATGTTGATGTCATGTGCGTAAAATACATACCTCAATCTCTTGTGATCATTAAAAATAAAACAAAACACTCACCAATGAGGGAGTGATACTAAAACATTAAAAAAACATAAATTTTTCAACATGATATCATGAGTGGAATAGTTACACCAATGGGGATAGTATTTTAGAATCCCATAAGAAAACAATAATCTCTACTACATAAAAACCCAAACCAAACCAAGACATGAAGCATTAAAAAAACCCTTGAACCAAACTCCCTCTTATAGAAAATGAAGAGACAAAACACTAACTAAAGTCTAATTTAGGTACTCAAAAGAAAGCTAACATTTATTATCCCATAAGAATGATTGATAAATTCTATTAAAATATATTATATAAGTCTCAACTAAAGATAATTTTTATACAAACCTCATATAATCTGATATCTACATATCTTTAGGGGATTCCCAGTAAACTACTTCCTCAATATTTGAAGGATCCACAACTAAATCAAACTTGGTCATGAAATTCCCTCATAAAAATATAAAAATCCGAAGAATTACATTTTAGTAGAATCTTGATCAATTGATAATAATTTAAAAATCCAAAAATGTAACATAAATACTATATGTTCACATCCTAAAATGTATATTACATAAGGATTTGATCGATAAAATCCTATAATAATAATTCAAGGAACTCATTGAACATTTTGTTCATTAATCCCATTAAAACTATAGCAGTTTTCATAACACCAAATTTCATCACAGTGAACAGATAATGATCATAAAAAAAATAATGTCTTATTCAAAATATCCTGAACTATTACATAAATTAAATGATTTCTTAATGACAGATTAATATTCAAGAACCACTTATATCGTATCAATTGATCAAAAAAATCATCAATCCACTGAAGTGTATATTGGTTTTTTATTGTCACATGGTTCATGTAATTGTAATATATGTAGATACTCATAAATTCATTAAAAGTTTTCATTAGTATAATTGTTATACCCTAATGTGAAACACTTGACCAAAGAAAACCTCATTGTAAAAGATCATCTATATCTAACTAGTGCTCCTAAAACTCAGAAGGAACCATCCTTTATAGAGATATTCAGATAGACAATGTTTATAATTGTATATCTATCCAAAAATATTTCTCTAATTGAGGGGGTAATTCCAAAACTCATTCTAAACATATTAGGGTACTCTTCCGAAACCATGAAAAACACTACCTACTTAGCCTATCATTAATTTACATTAATTTAGTAAAAGATTTTCCATCTAATAATAAAACAATGGATCATGACTCCATCCCATATGACGGTCTCAATAACCTTAGAAAACTTCATGATATCCATCATAATCATATAACATAATCAATATCATGATATCTAATACAAAATACACATAGTCCATGCCAATGAAGATGTTATGTGGTTCATTTCGTTAACATAGGAAGACTCCCCAAGAGCGGTGATACCCCAACCCATGCTCAAATCCACTACAAACTTCATATCGATAATCTCAACCATCAACTATCATAGTAAATTCCAAGATAAAAGGAATCCTCTCAACCTCAAGACACATATAATATAATAGGGTTGGTTATATAAAATATTAAGTAGCTCCGGAGTCAAACAATTAATGGACCCAAGTAGAAAAAAAACAAAGAGAACATTGAATGAAAACTAGATCACCGAGAACTAAACAATATAGAGAAAAAAAATAAAAATGTCCAGATCCATGCTTATTTGTCCATGATAACAACAACCAAAAAATTTATGCTCTACTCCAAAAGGATGAGGAGAATATTGGGGATTTCCACTACCTACCTCGTCTAATCTATAATGATCCAATGCTACAACAATCTGATATTGTTTCATTCTATAAAAAGGCCTCAACAGAAGAACCTAATTTTGAACACATATCTCACACAACCTATGTAGAATGTTTGGGCAGTCACTCCACTAACATTTTTTTCCTACACACAAAAAACATGCATAGGATCATTTTCCAAAGGCTTTAGAGCCACTACCCCCAAAAAAATGAGATGATGATTATTGGGACAAAACCCTTGATATCTAACCACTCTTATGTATAGGAAACATGGAAACATGGACCATAAATCTGATAAATTATGATTCATAATAACTCCCCTCTCCTGATGATCCAATCTGACTTGGAATCCTCTCAATTATGTCTTCCCTCACAAATACCTTGATGTACAATAAAATGATAAATTATAATAACAATTGTTGGATATTTGGATACATGGACTCCTCAAAATGACTCACCTTGGTATCCAAATCTAGAAATAGTTTTGAACAATTATGGAGAAGGGAATTAAAATAGATCATGGACTCCTACGCAATGGAACTCCCCTATTAATATCTAATTATATACCGGTGACTAGATTCTTTCATGACTGAATATTGAATCCTTGATCAAAAATAGAATCAAAACACCCGCTATGGAACTTTTTTCAACCTCATGATCCATGGGGAATAATAATACCATTTAATTCAATTCCCCACAAAATATCATCACTTCCAATAAAAACTAATTCTCCTTCCAAATATTGATAAAACATAAGGATATCTCCGCCTACTCCAAAAATTCATCTATCACTGAGTCTAAAATGCATACCCTATACTTCTGTAGACTATGTCACCAAAACTCTCACAATTTTTTCCTCAAAGAATTATTTACATTGACATTTAATTTCTGGAAATATTCTATCACATCCCATTAAACATCATAAGAATTAATGTAACATGGAGTTCATCATAGAACAATACCTAAAAATAAAATAATCATATGGACTCCAAAACATAAAATATGGAACATTTACGATTAATTAATTAATTATTCATGTCAGATCCTAGATTTTATTAAGGTATCATTTTGTTTAAGTTTTTGTTTAGACACTTCATATTGGATAAATAATTGTTTGATCGTGTTCATGTGATGGCTATGGGATGTTCTTGTTGCTTGCGACAAGAAAGAGGAACTAAAGGGAGCTCTTTGGAATATTGGTCAGTTTTCGCACGGTTAGTGAAAACTGGGCAGGAATCCTATGTAACAGTACAACCATGTACAAATTTTTATGCACAGTTGGGGAATGGTTATGAAAATTGTCCTGAATACCCAGGTAACTATGCAATGGGGTGTTTTTTGGACAGTGTCTCATGCACGGTTTTTGCATTGTTTGGTAAACCATGCAGCACAATATTTTGAGAAAATTAAAAAATTCCATCATAGTATTTCAAACCCCAACTTGGTATTCACCTCCATTCTACCCTATGCAACCCTCGTGATGAGCTTTGACAGACCATGCTTCCCATGGGTGGTTCTCCTTCAATTCATGTACCTTTGTAATGTTATTGGTTGTGCATCAAAGCCATGGGTAAGTCTAAGAATTCTATTGGTTCTCATTTTTAGATTATGGTTTTTAGTTTATTCCATCTCCATTTGAACACCTATAACCCTCATTTTGTAGTGAAAGATAGATTTTTTTTCTATGGGTGTTTGAATTCAGATCCAAGGCCAAATTTTCTAGTTCTATCATCATTGGATTTGAGGTAGGTGGTTTATAGGTATTATCCCATAGTTTATTTTATATGTGTACATGTAAACACATGTTTTTATTTTTCCCTATTTCAGTTCTTGGTTCTGTTGTAATGTTTGATAAAAATAGTTGTCTAAGTGACCAATTGAAACCCTCATGATCCCCTCCGGGTTCATACAGATGACTAAACCATTTTAGGGCCACCTAGGGGTTGCGTCGGAAATCATGGACCTGGTGAGTTGTAGGGTTATGTGAAGGATTACTGAGTAAAGTGTGTAGCGCATATTGAACATGATTTAATTGTTTATTAATTTGTAAATGGAATGAGGATATATATTCCTAGTGTGATAATGGCAGAAGGTGTTTTTTGGGTGATATGAAAATTGGCAATTGGGTTGAAAGAGACTATATCGATGTTTTAATGAAGTTTGGTATGAAATGACTTAGGGAATTAGTGCATATTAAAAGGTGAAATTTTAATTGGGTAATGGAATGGGAAATGGGGAACATGAAAAGGATATTTGACAAAGGAATGGATGAATTGGTGTAATTGGTTAATACATGAGAATTGTGTGGTACACCTAAATGGTTGAAGGTAATAAATTGGTTCTGTTATGTGATATGAGAATGGTACTTGAATTCATAAAGGTTAAATGATTTTTAAATGATTAATGGGATAAGGGGGATAATATATTGTAATTTATGAATATTGAATAGGGTTTGGGGTTGTTGAATACACATAAGGGGTTAAGGCATGAGAATTAAAATTTAGGAAAATGTCTATGAATTGAATTTTGTGATTGTATTAACGGGTTATGGAATATTGTTATTTTCTATTTTGATGTTATATATTGTGAGTTATAATGTAATTGGTTATTCTAATTTTTTTATGGTATGGCTGTGTTTATTTGATAAATAATCATGTGCACGTGGCTTGGTAGAGTGGTGTATTGGCATGAGGTTATATGCCCACGATTCGAGTTAGACTGAGGCTCTAAACTCCACCCCTTAAATGAATTAGTTAGGGAATTGAATAGAGGATTTATTCTTCTAATGGTTTCATTCCACCCATAATGAGGCTTCAAGGTGGGGATAATGTGCTGATTTGTTATGTGTATCCCTATTCAGGTAGGGACTTGACTTATTTCCCCTATGCATTAATGATTGATTTTCTTCAACCCATGTAGAGATGATGTATATGACTAACCCAAATAACAAGTGTTAAAAATGAACTACTTAGTAAAACATTTATATTAAAGGGAATTAGAATAAATTATAGTCATGAATTAAATGAATTGTGTTAACAAATCGAACCTCAACTGTCCTTTTTTTAAATAACATTTATTTCTTGTTACATTTACTATCTATTAGTATTGATATTTTACAGAAACCATTAGTGGTACCCTAATGAGTATGGTACTGACACCTTGCTTGAGCCTCCGATGGGTACCCAAGCAGATTTCTTGGTCGCAGGTCAGGAAAAGGAAAAAGGCCCTACATTATGATGTTGTGTTAGGACTGAGGTGTATCAGTAGAATGATCTGGACATAGGGTCGGGTCCCCTTTTGGGATTTGGATATTTGTCATAATTTTTGGGTGTTAATCACGTCACTAAAATCATAGCCTGAAAATATTAATGTTGAATTTGGGTTTTTACCTAATTGGGACATGTTTGACATGTATACTTATTAGTTATTTAATAATATTCTTCCATTTATATTGTATTAGGTTTTGGAATAATATGTTAAAGAAGGTATAGTCTCCCCATGTGACATATTATACAATCACCACAAGTTAGAAACCATTGGCATATAGGGAGGTGCACTTGAGGTCATGTGAAAACTTGGTTCATGGCACTGTTTTAGTGGCTCCTGAGTTTGGAACATTATAAAGTTGTATCAGAGGAGTTAATTAATCATTCATACTATTTCAGGATAGTAGGTAAGAGATATGGAATGTGTCGAGACATGGTAATCAGTTTGTTCTTATAAGTATCTAAGCCATGTATGATAGAAAACCATAGTGAAACTGAGTGGTAATTGTAGTTCCTGATGTGTGTTGTTAAAGTTGTATGATATTTCACCATTGAGTGATGAAAATATTGTTTGATTTGATGATTTATGATATTTATATCATTGATAAAATGTCATGATCTTGTGCAATCATGCATCATTTTAGGAACCCAAGGATATAGGTGGAATGCATCATTATAGTCCCACACACATGTGATGGGTGTGCGGGGAATAAACAAATGGATTCATTTTAATTCCATGATAAATCTCATGAAAATTATGCCTAATAATTGTAATGTATGTGGGGGAATGAAAATAATGAAAATGAATATTTAAGGAATATCATGTGTAAATAAATTTTATGATGAGGTAATTATTTTGGGTTGTGAAAATTTTTAATGGATTATTTTGTGTCTAAAAGAATAATATACCATAATGACCTTAAAATTGACAATGAATTTTTTCAAATGAATGTTGTATATAAGTTCAAATAATTATTGTAATAAGTTTTGAAATAGAAAATGTGCCTAAGCGGAAAGGATTTTGCTGTAAAAGAATAATTGGTTTGAAAAGGTGTTGACTAATAAATTGTGATTAAATAAATTTGTTAAGACATGTTTATTATGACCCGTATTAGGTATTGTAGAGGGTAGTGTTCTAAGTGCGATGTTGACTATTAGAATAAAGTATGAATAATGGTTTGTTTATTGTTGATAGAGTGGGATCTTTTTCATCTATGGTTAAATCCTTTTGGACATTCTTCAAAACAACGGTTGAACGGTAAGATTAAAATGAGAAGGATTTAGTTCAGTGGTGGGTATCATTCATGTTGTCTATTGGACCACTATATGTGTTTGTTGGGGAAGTGAGATTTCCCTACTTTGAGACATTGAATTTAGATTGTGAGGACATACTCATTATGATATGGCCTATGTGTTGTGTTTAGGGAACCCTTGGTATGCTTTTGGACTTGGTTTCTTGAGGTTCTGTTTTGTAATGAGAATGCAAAAACTATCATGGTTCGTGAATGTATGGAGTTCATGATGGACCCAAAGGATGATTCCTGGGTTTTAGTAACTATGTGAGTAGAGACCTTGAGAGGTGCATTTGGAATCCTAGAAATGATGTTTTGATTGTAGTTCCGATGAATATGTAAACTTTTGGTACATAACCTACAGTAAATGGTTATTTTGTGCACTATGAATAGTGTTCATCAGAACTGGGGTGAGAGTTCCATGTACGAGAATTTCATTGTTTGTGTCATGATATGTATGGTCTAGAGAGAGTAATAATGGATTTTACTGGTTGTGACTCCAGTCTAGATATTTGGTATCATTCAAACATAAAGGTAAACTATGAGAGATTTTGTACATCATTCATAGTGATTTTGGGTGTGTGTCACCCATGTCGATGTTTTTAACATTGATATTCAATATAGACTGTTGTATGGTACATGTTATTCCAAGAGGGCTATGTGGGATTGTTTATTGTTGGTGGTGCCACTCGAGTTCTAGTTATGTGATGATAGTTTCAAAAAATCAACGGTGACCTCGTGGGAGGTTAGACTAATGGTGAATGTACCTTGAAATATGAAGCATGGAAGATGCTTCATAGGTGGTTCCAATGCATACTAAGTACCAAAATGTCATTTTAAATGGTATACTTGTTCATAGCTTGTTCATAAGAGAACCCAGGTGTTTGTATTTGGAGTTAATGTTTTTATAAAAGGGTTGTGTCATATGGATGCATGAATGACCTATTTTTATGTGATTAATGGATTTCATTAATTTTTTTGAGCAGAAAAGACAAGGGTGGCTAGAGTGTGGTTATATGCTTTCTCTCGATAGTGACACCTGAGGTGAGGGTGGTCATGTGGATAAACATGTTTGTGTGAATGGTTTGGTTTTTGGGTGAGATAGAGAGTCCACCTCAGTGATTATGAGGCTGACTAACCATTATACATGGTTTGGTAAATAAGAGAGTGATGTAATAAACAAAGATAAAGGTTGATTTGTGAGAGACAATCGGTTTGATTGGTGTGGTGGACTAGTGTTCTTCAATTTTTAGCTTTCAGGGATCCATTTTAGGAACTCGAGCTATGTGGTGGAATTAGTTCCTCCAGAAATGTTGGATCTCGGATTCCTTGTGATTTCTTCATGGAGCAGTGGTGATATTTGGTTGAAAATCACACCTGGGAAGTGGAGGTTAATTTTTGATGAGATTAATTCATCAAGAATGCCTTAAAACCTTTAAAGGTCATGGTGTACCATAGATCGACATTAGAAATTAATAAGTTGGTGGTGATGTTGCTCCAGAACTTCTTATCATGCCTCAGTTAGTGAATATCCTTCCCAATATCCTGATATCATCATAGGTATGTTGATAATATCTATATCTACGCCGAGATACATGAAGGTCTTTGGTAGGATGAGGGACATCATAGAGTTTACTAATTTGAAATAGTATGTGTTGTGCTTGATGATGGGTTGTAAACCCATGATGGGTTTGGGTGAGGTCCCCATGATGGATTGAATGTCGATAAAAGTCATGGGTTCTAGTCATAGAAGCCGAGAACGAGCACTGGGTGATGTTATTTTTCTTGTTTTTAGAAAAATATATATAGACATGTCAATATTTTGGGTTGGTATTTTTATTAATTGGAAGACACATTGGTCGGAATCCCTCATGGTGAGAAATAGTAAATACACTCTAAATGCGGTGAGTGATAAGTCACTTCAGGATGTGGAGGATTCTATGAGTTTCATGTTAGGTTCCTATGAGGGGACATGTGGGCCTTGGACATGGTGACTGATGCACCATGTGTTGGATTTGAGCTCAGGGTGGTTCCATGTGATGCTTGTGATGTTTTTATTGACATCGTAGAAGGGTGTTATGGGATATGAAAATAAGTTGCGGAAAGAGAGGATGGTTTCTATAACTACAAAATTGATTTGGTTTAGAACCAGGTAAGTTTTTCATGGGTGGTTAAATAATGTATTGAAATTGAGGGAACCTTGTCCATGTGATGTGGTTTCATACTGTGGGTGAAGCCTAATGACTGCATGGAGTGAATTAATGTTGTGATGATGGAATTATACTATAATTCTGGGAATGACCATAGTGTTTTTGTGGGATGATATTGATAGGCTTCAAGTCAGCAAAAACCCTATGATGGTGTGAAAGGGGTATCATACCATCAGTGGAAGGTGTGTTTTCTAGAATAATCTAGCCTTGTGTGGTCTAACATGAAATGGTAAACATGAATGGGGTGGAATGTTCATCTTGGGGAATTAATTTTTACCTGATTGAGGTTGAGTTAATCTTAGTCCATGAATGGATAGTGGAGTTAATTCCTCCAAAATGGTTTTGACGATGCGACTGGATTCTAATTCAGTGTAATGTACTTGTTGATGTTTTATCATGGGGAGTTGGAACACATCAGGTAATGTAAATGTTGATTTGAGATTTGGGTGATCATTCTTTGTTAGAAGTTAATCAAAATAATTTTATAAATGGGGTATAAAAGACCATGCATTCTCTTTTTGGAGATATTGAGTTCGGTCAACATTTAAGTTGGGGAAAACAAAGGAAAATGTTTCCAAGTGATTTTGGTCTTTAGTTATGAAGACTATTGTACTGAGGGGTGATGAATGGTTCCTCCATGATTATGTGATAATTCATGGGAATTTTTCGAGTGTTGTGAGTCTGAAACTATAGTCTATGTTTTCTCTTTGAAGCTCCAGTGGTTGTGAGTGGTAAAAGATAGTGCATCATTGAGGAGATTTTGGCTCGTGGTGTCGTTGTGGCAAGGGTGACTTGTTGAACAAGTATTTTTCCTTGATCCATGTTCAGTGGGATTTATGATGAGAAACTAAAAAACATGGAATATGTGAATGGATAGGCAGGCTTAGTATAATTACCTCCAGTTACAGAAGTATAGTGATTCTTGGAAGAGAGGCTTGATGATCTGTTATAAGGTGGGGAGGTTGTACGATCCTATATTTTATTAAGGTATGTTTTTGTCAATGTTCTAATTTGGCCTCTTATTTTTTGATAGAGAAGTGTTTCCCTATGTTTATGTGGAGGCTCGGGTGTGTTCAAGTTGTTCGGGACACAAAAGATGAAGAAAAAGGAGTTCATGGGCATGTTGCATGGTTCAGAAAAAGCGGGTGAAATCCATGTGTAAATCCTAAGTAACCATGAAACCATGGAAGGAGGATCATGTATAGTTGGTGCACGGTTAAGAAAAACATTTGGAATCCTGTGGAAACAATTTTAATTGGTGTGTTTTGGTCATTGGATCATGAACGGTCATTGCACGGTTTGGAAAACCATGCGGGTAAACTATCTGGCCTTTTATTTTTGAGAAAATTACAAAAATAAAATCGCAGGATTTTAAACCCCATCTCCAAAATCTCTTCTATTCCACCCCACAAAACATTATTGATGATGTTGGATGGACCAAGATTCACAAGGGTGGTTCTCCTTCAATTTTCAGCCATTTAGAGCACCATTGGTTGTGGATCGAAGGCCTAGGTTAGTCTAATACTACTCGTACTTCTTTTTTTCAGGTTAGGGTTTTTTGGTTTCATTCATTTTCTTCTAAATACCTAACAACATCATTTTCTAGTCAAACCTATATTGGGATTCAAGGGGTGCTTTAATATTGATACATGTCCATGATTAAGAGTGCTCTCATCATCAGATTCTGGGTATGTGGTCTATAAGTATTATTCCATAGATTTACTTTAGATTTTTGAATTTAAGAATGTGTTCTTATTTTTCCCTAATTGTGTTCTTGGTGTCATTGGAGTGTTTGATAAAAATCGGTGTCTATGTTTAAAATTGAAACTGTCATGATCTCTATGGGGTATGTAGATGATGACGCGACCATTTTATCCCCCCATGGGGTACGCCGACAATCTTGGACCTAAAGAGTGGCAGGGTAAAGTGAAGGATTTCTGGGTAAAGTGTGAAGCCCCTGTAGAACATGTTTAAGTGGTGGATTAAGTTGTAAATGGAATGATGATAGACATTACTAGGCTAATATGGGCATAATGTGTTGTTGGAATGACATGAAAAATTGTCAATTAGGTTTAAATAGTCTATGTCGATAGTTTAATGATATTTGGATTGAAATTCCTAAGGTAATTAGTGAATATTAAATTGTGACCTTGTAATTGGGTAATGTAATGATAAATTCGGAACTTGTTGATGTGATGTGACAAGGGAATGGATAAATAGGATTAATGGGTTAATACATGAGAATTATGTGGTACACCTAAATGATTGAACATACTAAAGTTGTTGTGTTTTGTGATATGAGAATTGTACTTGAGGGAATAAAAGGTAAATTCTTTTAAAATGATTAATAGGCTATGTAGTGTAACATCAGGTAATTTATGAATATTTGATAAGATATGGGGTTTTCGAATACACCTCAGGTGTTAAGTCACAACACTGGGAATTTGGCTAAATGTCTACAAATTGCATTATGTAATTGTGTTAACGGGTTATGAAATATTGTTATTTTCCAATTTTTTATTATGTATTGTGAAGTATAATGTAATTGGTTATGCTTGGTTGTGTTATGGTATGGTTTTGTTGATTTGATAAATAAGAATGTGCACATGGATTTGTAGAGGTGTGTATTGATATAAGTTTCTATTCTCATTGGTCGAGTTACATTGAGGCTTTAAAATACACCCCATAAATTCATGATTTAGGGAAGGGGAGGATACTATATTCCCCTAAACATTTCATTCCACCCAGAATGAGGCTTCGAGTTGAGGATAATGTGATGATGTGATATGTGTTTCCCTAGTGAGATAATAACTTGAATTATTTTTTATATGCAGAATAATTGATTTCTATAGACACATGTAGAGATGGCATATATTCATAACCCAATGAAAATGTTTTAAAATGGATTGTTTAGAAAAATTGGTATAAGAATTGGAATTGGGATATATCATAATCATGAATTAATTGAACCATTTTAATGAATGTCACCGAACCTGTCACTTTTTTACATACCATTTATTTTTTACTTTAGTGCACTATCTTTTTGTTTGGATATTTTGTAGAAACTATTGGTATAAGGCCCCAGCCTTAAACCTTACTTAATCTTGAGTTAATACAATATTACACATTGAAGATCATTTTGGGTTTGGAGTTTTAGAGAATTAGATCATAAAACTTGCATTACATTCCACATTTTAAAAAAGTTGTTACATAAAGATAGTATTCATTTTTCCCATCAATGGAAACATATTTAAAATAAAACATGGATTCTTTCTTGACACTTCCTTGACACTATCATCATATCATGTACATTTCCCTTGACCTTTGAAAAACATTTCAAAAAAACATTGTATGAGCATAAAAATCTCAGTAAGGGATAAAAAATATGGAAAGGAAACATGATTTCATATATACATAAGAATGAAATCATACTTTACCCATAAACCATAGGCACATTAACATACCTCATCAAATCGTGAATAAATCATAGAAATCATAAGACATAAAAGGTAACTTGAGGCATTCATAACATTCTTATGTAGGTAGTAACCCTCTTGGTTATGTTTGGAATACCCACCACAGTATATTTCCTAAATCTCTTCAGAGAAACCTTAACGTTTCACTCCGTCGCGTTACCCAATGAATTGGAGAGCTATATCGGTCTCACCTGCCCTTAGTTTATCACGGAACCACCCATCTTCATAATAATGCCCAAGAACCTCAACATAATCATATCACATACAACATGCATAAAGGAAACATAACATTTCCACCTTTCAATCACAAGATATCAATATAACACATTGATATAAAAACATTATGAAAACCATTTTCAATACCAAAATAAAATAAATGTAAAACATGGTATTTTTTTTTCTTTTAAAAAAAGGTATAGCTTGTAGAAGAAGCCGAAACTCAAATAATGGTCACGGCGGCGGAGAAGTCATTGTCGCCGCATACGTACGACAAAAACATTCCTTTTTGTCATTTAGTAAAATGCTTTGTATAAAAAAGATTCGTTTTGGATAAACGTAAAAGTCAAAGGGGTTTATACACCATATAAAAGAAGGTTGTGTATAAAATAAAATATGCCTCAATGAAAAGAGATTGAGACGAAGTCCCATACCACCTTGAAGTTTTTAAAATTTTAAACCATTAATATCCATATAAATAAATCTTTAAACCCATTTTGAAAACATGGATATTAATAAGAACAAATAATTAAAAAATTTAAAGCAATATTTTGGTTAAAGGGGTTTTACCAAAAATAGAGACACTTGAATACAATAATTGAGGAATAACATTTAGTCAGAACTTTATAATATCACGAGAATAAATGGATTCATCATTTAACATTTCAAAGTATAGTATATACACCATATAAGAGTGAATTGGTGCATAACAACAATGTAGTCTCAATGAAAATGTCAAATGTGATGAAATCCCTTATAAAGCAGGTATCCTTAAATTATGGATAAATCAATCTCAAAATTATGTTTGGAAAATATAAATACACCCAATATAAGTGGATATTAGGTGTAATACAATAAAAGGTCATTTAAACATATTAAAAAGATGACATATTCAATAACTACATGTTGAACCCAATGAAATCGAAATTGGGTTAAGAAGTTCCCTTGGTAAAATTCGACAGCCTAAAGGCATCACTTCAAAATTCAGAATATGAGTTGATGAGAGATAAAAAGGGAATCTCATTACTTGGAAATAAAATTTACATCAATAAGGATATAAAATAACATCTCCCTACATAATAGTTTGTGAATTAAAAGACATAACAAAAGAAGTCTTTTAAAATGAGGAGGGTGAAAGGTCCCCTTACCGAGTTGGGTAACTTTCAAAAGGTACGCCCCATGGAAGAAGGGTCATACAATGAAGATTTGAATACCCATAAATAAAATTATACTACACAAAGTGTATAATAATGGGCAGTACATACACCACTCATAGGAAATAGTGGCAAATGTAGCATAAATCTCACTGGAATACAAGTGAGATGAAAAATCCCTTACGAAAACTCAGCAGCCTAATGACGCCACTTAAAACTTCCAAAATGGATTGATGAGAGGAAATAGGGTCTCTAATCATATGAAAATAAAAATTAAAGTAATATTAATATAACAAAACATCCCAATCACAAGAATTATGATCTTAAAATGAATGACATAAAAGGGTGTACTTAAAAAGAAAAAGAGGAGTATGATCCCTTACCACAAGTCCAACATGTCTTGTTCGTTTCTTTATATTCCTGAATAATAAACTTTGGTCAATTTATAATTGCCTAATTACCTCCTTTAAAAATTATTATTCAGTTCATATCACATATTATAATGTTATAATAATTGTTTAATAATGTTAGTTCATATCAGACGTTTTTTGCCGATGTTTGGTACATGAGTCAAAAATGAACTTGTTTGAAAAATGATTGTCCATGTAGTTATAAGTAAATAATTACCAGAATAGTATTATTTGTTAAAATATCATATATATATCCAGTACATATTCATTTTATACTATTCCATATCATTTGGAGATAAAAAACGAAAAGCACCGTTCAAGGAGACGGTAGGCCTTACGTAATCATGAACGCTACTTTCATTTTTTTCTTTTTCATATTAACGGAATTAAAAATAAATGATATATATATATTATAATTACAGTATAATATATATGTTATATAGGTCACATATGTTCATTAATTTCATTCTTTATACGTTCCATGTATTGCATGTACGAGTCACATCACTTGAGGGGGTGGTAGTCCACACTTCCTCATATGAAATTATTGCATTTACACAACATGAAATGAATAAAGGTATTGTTTAAATATAAAATATATAAGAATATATTAAATATAAATACAATATATAAAATAAATTGACATCATAATGGCCTCCTTTAAAGGTGTTAAAAGAATATTGAACAATCATCGTTTCGTGAGGCAGAAAATCACCAACCACAGAAAGAGTATGTTCTTTAACCATTAGACGAAGGTGTGGGTTAGTGTAGCTAGAATAATTATTATAAAAACATCCTAGTATATGTAATATATTGTATTTGTTACAAAAAAAATGAATAAAAAGAGTTTAGTGGGTTGGAGAAGCAAAATAAAACAAAAGGACACAAGTGAAGACATTACCTTAAAATCGGGTAACTCCCTTTGGTTTGAGCTCAAAGGCATCCTTGGGAAGCCTTCTGCCCAAAGTGAGGCTTCAAGGAGTTATAGAGGGATGTGGAGAGATAAAATTTTCAGGGTTTGGCCGAGCCAAAGGCTTTGGAAGTGTGGGTAAGGAGGTAGAGGTGGGGGCCTTTTATAAGAGGAGAGGAGGGGCACTCTTGGAAAGGTATAAAATGTAACTTTTATTTTCAAATGAGTTTCAGATTTTAATGGTCCCACATTGATGTGTTTCAAGGATAAGGTGATAAGGGTTCTAAATCCACCCATATAATAGGTTTTTGACATGTGTAGGTCATAGATTTTACATTATCTTTTCATTTTATTTAAATCCTTTATTAATGAGGTAATCGTTGCATCATCATGATGTCATAAATAATTTAATATATTTAATGTCTAAAAATTATAAAAAAAATATAATGATGTATGAAATCGTTTTATATTTCTAATTAATATTTATAATAAAAAATCTGACTTTAATAACACCATGTAAAAATTGTTTTAGTAAAACATCTCATGTGTGTGTCATTTTTACTTTAACATTAAATAAAAAGGTATTTATGTCATTTTCCAACCAAAGTGGCTCCATGGGGTCCCCAAGATGACTCATGGATTTTCTTGGTCATCTATGACACATAAAATGAGAGTAGGACATGTGTCAAGCTCATCTCATATTATTAAAACATTATTTTTACCTTAAACTACACTAATTTCCTCTAATCGCGATTAAAAACTTAATAAGTTACTATTCACCAAAAAATTATTTTAATCCCATTGAACCACATTTTTCTTATTAATGACAACCATGTATGTTGGATTTTTGAAATTCAAAACACAAAGATGGCAAAATTTCATTTAAACGGAAAATCAGTTTTTATAAGTACCACTTAGTTGTTTCACTATTCATCAAAAATTGATGTTTTTCAGAAAATTACCAAATGTTCACCCTAAGCTATATTTGATATTCCGAATTCAAAAATGTTGTCTATTTTAAAAAAATTCAAAACATATAAGTTGAATTAATTAATTTAATAATTAATTCCCGCAGTCAAAACAATAGCGTGTTTGTATGAAATAAAATGTATCAAAAGATTGACACTAGTTTAAGTCCGATTTCAAAGTGAAATTAATTCTAATGTCCAAAATTGGATTAAATGGTAAAAATATATTCTAATTTCACTTTAAAAAAAATTAAAAAGATAATCTAATCATATAAATAAATTAGATTAAAAAGTGGTTTTGAATTAAAATACAACATTTTTCAGTATTCATTAAAAAAAATGAACTTTATCGGAAAGATACCAAAAATTTACACAAAGTCAATTTTTATGTCCCGATTCTAAAGAAGAATTTTATTTTGTCAAATATAACATATAAAATTTTCAAAAAGTGTATTTAAAAGAGGTTCACCATCAAAAGGTGGTTAATCGACCTTTAAAAGAATATTAGAATGTTTACGCTTAAAATTGGATTCATTTTCATTTTTAATCCTCTAAAATTTATTGTAAAAAGTAAAAATATTTGACAAACATATATAATCATTTTGTAGTTTGTTTTTTTCATTCCCTCCATTACAACGGCTAGGCGTTAACTACTATAATATTATTTTATTATTAGAGTGCAATGTAAGATTCCCAAGAAACTCGTTGTTGCGTATTGAGTACGCCATCGAACATAGCATCCCCTTTAAAGTAATATTAATATTTTATTCACAAATATGGATAAATATAAAAATGTCATATTCTTTATTTACCTGGGGTGTTACATCCTTCCCCCCTTTTGGGAATTGTGTCCTCGCAACTTTAAAATTGTGTTTGGAAACATCCTTGAAAGTCCCACATCGGAAAAAGAGTCGATAAAATAATCACTTTAATATAAAGAAAGATAAGTACAGAGGCCACCCGAGTTAACCCATACTAGGCTTCCATGTAGGAAAACATGGACATGGAGGAGAAAACATAGGTTCATGTTCTAATAAAGAATGATAGAAAACATGTTTAGGAGAATGTTAACCACAAGAACATCACAAACTTGTGATGGGTTAAACGGTATTCGATTCCCCATTAGGAAAAGTTAATAGACAACATTTTTGTTTTATGTTACTTTTTATTGAGGAATTTATTCATAAGGAAACATAATTACTTATCATGTTGACTTTAATCTTTTTTTATATTTCTTACACAAACTCATATTTTCTCCAAAAGACGAGCATTTAGGAAGACTTGTTCACTATAATCAACTTCTAGAGAATCACCTAATCCACAAAAGAGAACTATATACTTCCCATGTCTTTAGACTTTAACCAAAACCGAAACCAAAAAGGTTAGTACAAGATCAGATAATCCAGAAAAGGATAACCCTTTATAAAAAGATAATCTATTCTTAATATCCAAAATTTGTTCAACAACACCAAAAGTTCAACGAGGACCATTAGATAAACAATTTGTCCATAAAATTCTTCAAATTAAACAAAACTAATATTGAAACCCAAATATTTGAAGGATTTAATCACAAAGTCTTCCAAGGTACAAATAAACTTTTTATCTCCAAATAACATCAGTTTCTCTTAAATTCTCATATTGAAAAATAATTAACCTAATCACATATCCTCCATGATAGGTTATAAATTTCCATAGATAACCAAAAATTAACTTACTCTTGATTCCTAAAATCATCTAACTAAAAAAAATTAGTCAAACTAACCAGGGACTTCACGTTGTCCCGTGGTAGGTGATAAATACCAGTCACACTTTGGTTTTGGGTTCAATTCCCACGGCTTTGTCCGACGCGACGGGTTGTCACACGGTCTGCGTGTTATCCTTTTTCCAAAACTATATAATTTTCAAATCATTCCCCAAAAAGAGATAAAATCATCGAAAATAACCATAACATAATTTAACCTTATGTTTATCTCATGCCTTTCATTTTCCATCATAACATATAATAACCCATAATTACCTCAAAAGTAAGGATCATATAAACCCTAATGGTTACCTTTATAACTATTACCCGAACTTCCACATCGATTGGTAATCTCGTACATGATGCATTTCAGAACATACCAAGGTTCAAGTGTTTGATCATGACTCCTTGATAGTTGGTTTAGAACAACCAAAAGTTTCCTCATTGAATACCCCATTTCATCCAGTCTCTTAATCAGAGAACCACCATAGTTTCCTTCAAACCTAATGTCACTTTGGTTCCTGCTAGATCCATCCATTCACTAAAAATAGAAATTTCAGTGTGAGTATATCAACAAAACCATCATATATTAATGAGGGATATAACCACTAAGATATACTTTCTCATTCACTTTATCTAAAACTAGGACTATTTCTGAAATCCTATCCATTATGATACTTTCACTTATGCTTAGAGAGTACCCAAACCTCTAAAGTTATCTAAACCGACCATTTATACCAACTATAACGCCCCAGCCTTAAACCTTACTTAATCATGAGTTAATACAAGATTACACATTGAAGATCTTTTCAGGTTTAGAGTTTTATAGAATTGGATCATAAAACTTGCATTACATTCCACATTTAAACAAAGTGGTTACATAAAGATAGTATTCATTTTTTCCCATCAATGGAAACATATTTAAAATAAAACATGGATTCTTTCTTGAAACTTCCTTGACAATATCATCATATCATGTACCTTTCCGTTGACCAATGAAAAACATTTCAAAAAAACTTGGGATGAGCATAAAAAGTTTAGTAAGGGATATAAAAATATGGAAAGGAAACTTGAGTTCATATATACATAAGAACGAAATCATACTTTACCCATAAAACATAGGCACTTTAACATACCACATCAAATCATGAATAAATCATAGAAATCATAAGACATAAAAGGTAACATGAGGCATTCATAACATTCTTACGTAGGGAGTAACCCTCTTGGTTACGTTTGGAATACCCACCACAGTATATTCCCTAAATCTCTTCGTAGAAACCTTAACGTTTCACTCCTTTGCGTTACCCAATGCATTGGAGAGCTATATCGGGCTCACCTGCCCTTTGTTTATCACAGAACCACCCGTCTTCATAATAATGCCCAAGAACCTCAATATAATCGTATTACATAAATCATACATAAAGGAAACATAACATTTCCACCTTTCAATCACAAGATATCAATACAACACATTTATATAAAAAAATTATGAAAACCATTTTCAATACCAAAATAAAAGAAAATTAAAACATGGTATTTATTTTTCTTTTTAAAAAAATGTATGGCTTGTAGAGGAATCCGAAACTCAAATAATGGTCACGGCAGCGGAGAAGTCGTTGCCGCCACATATATACGACAAAAACATTCCCTTTTGTCGTTTATTAAAACGCTTCGTATTAAAAAGATTCCTTTTCGATAAACGTAAAAGTCAAAGGGGTTTATACACCGTATAAAAGAAGGTTGTGTATAAAATAAAATATACTTCAATAAAAGGAGATTGAGGCAAAGTCCCATACCACCTTGAAGCTTTTAAAATTTTAAAACATTAATATCCATATAAATAAATCCTTAAACCCATTTTGAAAACATGGATATTAATAAGATCAAATAATTAAAACTTTTAAAGCGATATTTTGGTTAAAGGGGTTTTACCAAATTTAGAGACACTTGAATACAATAATTGAGGAATAAAAATTATTCAGAACTTTATAATATCATGAGAATAAATGGATTCATGATATAATATTCCAAAGGACAGTATATACACCATATAAGTGTGAATTGGTGCTTAACAACAATGAAGTCTCAATAGAAATGTCAAATGTGATGAAATCCCTTATAAAGAAGGTATCCTTAAATTAACGATAAATCAGTCTCAAAATTATGTGTGAAAAATATAAATACACCCAATATAAGTGGATATTAGGTGTAAAACAATAAAATTTCATTCACACATATTCAAAAGATGACATATTCAATTACTACATGTTGAACCCAAAGAAATCGAAATTGGGTTAAAAATTTCCCTTGGTAAAATTCGACAGCATAACAGCATCACTTCAAAATTCAGAAAATGAGTTGATGAGAGATAAAAAGGGCATCTCATCACTTTGACATAAAATTTACATCAATAAGGATATAAAATAACATCTCCCAACATAATAGTATGTGAATTAAAAGACATAACAAAAGAAGTCTTTTAAAAAGAGGAGGGTGAAAGGTCCCCTTACCGAGTTGGGTAACATTCGAAACGTACACCCCTTGGAAGAAGGGTCATACAATGAAGATGTGAATACCCATAAATCAAATTATAATACACAAAGTGTATAATAATGGGAAGTACATACACCACTCAAAGGAAATTGTGGCAAATGTAGCATAAATCTCACGGGAATAAAAGTGAGATGAAAAATCCCTTACGAAAACTCGGCAGCCTAACGACGCCACTTAAAACATCCAAAATAGATTGATGAGAGGAAATAGGGTCTCTAATCATATGAACATAAAAATTACAGTAATATTAATATAAAATAGCATCCCAATCAAAATAAATATGATCTTAAAAGGAATGACATAAAAGGGTGTACTTAAAAAGAAAGAGAGGAGTAGGATCCCTTACCTCAAGTCCAACTTGTCTTGTTCGTTTCTTTATATTACTGAATAATAAACTTTGGTCAATTTATAATTGCCTATGGACCTCCTTTAAAAATTATTATTCAGTTCATATAACAAATTTTAATGTTATAATAATTGTTTAATAATGTTTGTTCATATCAGACGTTTTTGCCGATGTTTGGTACATGAGTCAAAAATGAACTTGTTTGAAAAATGATTGTGCATGTAGTTATAAGTAAATAATTTCCAGAATAGTATTAATGGTTAAAATATCATATATATCCAGTAAATATTAATTGTATACTATTCCATATCATTTGAGGATAAAAAACGAAAAGCACCGTCCATGGAGACGGTAGGCCGTACGTACGCATGAACGCAACTTTCATTTTTTTCTTTGTCATATTAACAGAATTAAAAATAAATGATATATATATATATATATATATTATAATTAAAGTATAATATATATGTTATATAGGTCACATATGTTCATTTATTTCATTCTTTATACGTTCCATGTATTGCATGTACGAGTCACATCACTTGAGGGGGCGGTAGTCCACACTTCCTCATATGAAATTATCGCATTTACACAACATGAAAAGAATAAAGGTATTGTTTAAATATAAAATACATAATCATATATTAAACATAAATACCATATATAAAATACAGTGACATCATAATGGCCACCTTTAAAGGTGTTAAAAGAATATTGAACAATCATCGTTTTGTGATGCAGAAAATCGCCAACCACAGAAATAGTATGTTCTTTAACCATTAGACGAAGGTGTGGGTAAGTGTAGATCAAATCCATATTATAACAACATTATAGTATATTGAATATAATTGAGTTTTTACAAAATAAATTAATTAAAAGTGTTTAGTGGGTTGGAGAAGAAAAATAAAACAAAAGGACACAAGTGAAGACATTACCTTAAAATCGGGTAACTCCCTTTGGTTTGAGCTCAAAGGCTTCCTTGGTAAAACATGTGCCCAAAGTGGGGATTCAAGTAGTTAGATAGGGATGTGGAGAGACAAAATGTTCAGGGGTTGGCTGAGCCAAAGGCTTTGGAAGTGTGGTTAGGGATGTAGAGGTGGGGTCCTTCTATAAGAGGAGAGGAGGGGCACTCTTGGAAAGGTATAAAATATAACTTTATTTTCAAATGTGTTTTGGATTTTAATGGTCCCACATTTATGTGTTTCAAGGATACGGTGATAAGGGTTCGAAATCCACCCATCTAATATTTTTTTGACATGTGTAGGTCATAGATTTGACATTATCATTTCATTTTATTTAAATCCTTTATTAATGAGGTAATCACTGCATCATCATGATGTCATTAATAATTTAATATATTTAATGTCTAAAAATTATAAAAAAATATCATGATGTAGAAAATCGTTTTAGCTTTCTAATGAATATTTATAATAAAAATTATGACTTGTATAACCCCATGTAAAAAATGTTTTAGTAAAACATCTCATGTGTCTGTCATTTTTACTTTAACATTATATAAAAAGGTATTTATGTCATTTTCCAACCAAAGTGGCTCCATGGGGTCACCAGGTTGACCCATGAAATTTCTTGGTCGGCCATGACACATCCAATGAGGTAGGAAATTGTGAAGCTCATCTCATATTATTAAAACATTATTTTTACCTTAAACTACACTAATTACCTCTAATGGCGATTAAAAACTTAATAAGTTACTATTCACCAAAAAATTATTTTAATCCCATTGAACCACATTTTACATCTTAATGACAACCATGTATGTCGGATTTTTGAAATTCAGAACACAAAGATGGCAAAATTTCATTTAAACGGAAAATCAGTTTTTATATGTACCACTTAGTGGATTCACTATTCATCAAAAATTGAAGTTTTTCAAAAAATTACCAAAAGTTCACCCTAAGCTATATTTGATATTCTGAATTCAAAAATGATGTCTATTTTAAGAAAATTCAAAACATATAAGTTTCATTAATTAATTTAATAGTTAATTCCCGCTGTCAAAACAATAGTGTGTTTTTATGAAACAAAATGTATCAAAAGATTGACACTAGTTTAAGTCCGATTTCAAAGTGAAATTAATTCCAATGTCCACCATTGGATTAAATGTTAAAAATATATTCTAATTTCACTTTAAAACCAATTCAAAAGATAATCTAATCATATAAATAAATTATATTAAAAGGTGGTTTTGAATTAAAATACAACATTTTTCACTATTCATTGAAAAAAAGAACTTTTTCGGAAAGATTCCAAAAATTTACATGAAGTAAATTTTGATGTCCTGATTCTAAAGAAGAATTTTATTTTGTCATATATAACACATTAAGTTGCCAAAAAGTGTATTTAAAAGAGGTTCACAATCAAAAGGTGGTTAATTGACCTTTAAAAGAATATTAGAATGTTTACGCTTAAAATTGGATTCATTTTCATTTTTAATCCTCTAACATTTATTGTAAAAAGTAAAAATATTTTAAAAACATATATAATTTTTTTTAGTTAGTTCTGTTCATTCCCTCCATTACAACGGCTAGGCGTTAACTACTATAATGTTATTTTATTATTAGAGTGCAACGTAAGATTTCCAAGAAACTCGTTGTTGTGTATTGGGTATGCCATCGAGCATAGCATCCCCTTTAAAGTAATATTAATATTTTATTCACAAATATCGATAAATATAAAAATTTCATATTCTTTATTTACCTGGGGTGTTACACTTGGTAATGTCCTACTGAGTTTTGTATTTACACCTAGTTCGGGCCTCCATTGGGTACTCGAGATGATTTCTTGGTTATAGGTTGGGACAAGGGCATAGGCCCTACTCTATAATGTTTAGTTGGACTTTGGATGGACACAGATAATGAATTGTACTTAGTGTCATGACCTGTTTTGGGATTTGTTTATTTTCATTATTTTTTGATATTATTTACATTAAACTACAATCATACCTTGACATTGTTAATGTTGAATTATGTTTTGCGCCAAATTTTGATATGATTGACACGTGCATTTATTATTTATTTAATATAAGTATTCTCTTTATATTGTGTTATGCTATAGTTTACTCTGTTATAGATGGTATAGTATCCCCACATAACTCGTTAAGCCCTCACTGATAGTCGGAAACCTCAGGAATATAGGAAGGCTTGCATGAGTTCATGTGAAAACTCGGCTTGGGGAACCTATTTAGTGGCTCTTGAGTTAGGGATGTTACAATTAAAAGTTAAAAAAATCCCATGGTCCACCCATTTTGGAAATAGTTTCAATAAAAATTATGAATTATCATTTCCTAGGTCTCTACCCTAAATCCAATATCAATTTCTTAATAAGCTCTGAATATTTAAATTTCTATGCAAAAGATCACAAGGGGTCCTAAATTCCTGTGTCTTAGTCACTCATCCATATCTATATTACTTACTAAAAAATATAAAATATGATTTTCTTACCAACCCATGTATTCCTTCGTTGTTACTTCCTCTAAACATAATATTATCCCTCAATATGAGCCTTTTATACCCCTCTTTAATGACCCCCCATAACTAAACCCTATATGTCCAACAATAAGAGAAGATGGATAATGATGCCTGAAGCCCACCTATAAAAGTACATGTGTTGGGGACAATCATCAAGGTTATATAATACACAAATTTGAGCATAATAACCCTCTAAAATATGAGAAATTATTGATACGAAATAAACACACACAAAAACATCATCAATATAAACTTAAATGACCCCAAATACATGAATGTAATTTCATGAAACTGAACTACTATAAGAAAACTAAAATTATCCAAAAATAATCACAAATAATGAACAAGAAATAACTAAAAACTATTGAACAATCCATGATCTTGTAAAGACTATCCCAATAAACAATCAAATAATGTACTCTGAAAAATTGTTTATATTTTTTTAGGGTGAGCATAATTTGTATGCTCAGTAGGATTCCTCTAACACCCCGAGAATTTATGAAAAATATTCTTCTTAATTTCATTGATGTCTTGTGCTGTACACTACACCAAAAGGATCTTGCACTATATGCATCCCTGACTTGGCTTGCATTACACGCATTTGTGACCTTTCACGATATCGTATGTTCTACCCAATACCGAGTTTCACTAAACAACGATGTGTTATATAAACTAGCTGTTATTTAGAGTAATACCCACTTTTTGAAATTTTATTTTTCAAAATGGACTTCATTTTTGGATTCGGAATATCGAAATTAGCCTAGAGTGAATTTTTGGTATTTTTTTTGAAAACATTCAGTTTTTAATGTGTAGTGAAAACACTAGGTTACTATTTAAAACTGACTTTTTATTTAAATAATTATTTATTTTATTTAAATTTATTTTCAGTAAAAATAGATACATAATACCTATATAAGTACAATTTAATTCATTGGAGTCATTTTATAATAATTTTAGATACATAAAAATTTTATTGAACTTTTCACCCTCTTTTACCTACCTCCTAAGAGAATTTGAAAATTTACATAAAACTTAATTTTACTGCTTCTGTGAGTGGAATTTTAAAAATCTGAAATACACGATTGATATCAGTAAGTAAAATGTGGTTCAATGAGATGAAAATAATTTTTTGTGAATAGTAACTTTTTACTTTTATTTACAACGGTTAAAAGTAAATAGGGTAATTAAGGGTAAAAATGATATTATTATTACCTTAACACATGTCCTAATTCTATTGGATAAGTTTAATTTGTCAAAAAACGACCTTAGGAATATAATATTATCATTTAGGTCAACTTGGGATAGATTAGGAAATTTATTATTATTTTATTTAAAGAAGAGTTAAAATAGTTAAAATCAAAGTTTATTAACTAAAACATATTTTATATAGAGTTATACATAAGATAATTTTGACAATAAATTTTCATTATAAAGATAAAAAAATTTCCTACATAATGGTATTTTATTTATAGAAATTAAATAATTTAATTTATTTATGACACAATGATGATGCAGTAATTACCATATTAATGAAATATTAACATAATTGATGTTATAAATACCCAAATAAATGTAATTTTAGACTTTTTATGAACTACACTAATTTTCTGGGTTAATATGACATGTTAGTATTGATTTAATTAACATTTTTTGAACTAATCATGCTGTTATGATTTTCACAAAAATCAAGTACCAAATAGTGTCAAAATTGACATAAAATAGTTTTTAAAATAAATATTATATTATCAATTGTTATTTTATTACTAAAAATCATAGGATCGGCCAAATGACTTAGATAAGGATATATATATATTAATAATGAACCACTTGTGTTTTTTTGGATTGTTAAAGTATTTTTATTAACTATATAGTGTAGGAAAACAAAAAGACACAGTAAAAGTTAAATTATTTATCTTAGAGTTAAATCTAAATGATAAGGATAAAATAGTAACCTAAACTTGTCTAAAACCTATTGGTTGAGATGTTTTCGACCCATTCCCACCTTAGCTTCGAAATACATCAATTTGGAGCTATTAAAAACCGAATATGACATTATTATAAAATAATATTTTATGTTTTTCCTAAGGCGCTCTTCTCCTCCCTTATAAAAAGGGCACCCCTTCTCTCTTCTATTCACACCCTTTTGTGCCTTTAAGATCGGCCAATACCTGAAGATTCCTCTTCTCAACCTCTCTAGTTATATCATAGAGGTTATGGTCTTCTCAAAAGACCAACTCTAGTGCCCTATGAAAAAGTTTAAAGGAGGTGCGTCGAGGAAGAGGTAATCTCTTCTACAGATTCTTTCAAGTTTCTTTCTTCTTAAACATATTATTCTTTATTTGTTTCATCATAAATTAATAATAACTATATAACTCATATACTTATATGTTATTATAAATATTAAACAACCTTATTTCACCTTATATTAGTCCTACGAAAAATAAAATCACCGCTCGTGTGTACATACTGAATATTGTCTCCATGCCGTGGTGTAATCTGTTTTTCACCACCACCTGACTTGGATGGGTATAATGGTGTAAATAATTACAATATATGATTATTATAACATGATATGGATTATAAGATATTATATCATCAACTCCAATTCCATTAATATTATTATGGGAATGATATCATCACTTGTGCGTACGTACGGATTACCATCTCCACGACGCGATGAGATTCATTTTCCATGTTAACCATTTAAGAATAATTATAAAGTATATATAATAAATAATAATGATATATATGACACAATAATTCAACTGGATTTATGAATATATATATATATATATGTATGTCATCTACTTAATTCCATTCAATTCAACAAGGAAATGAAAAACTGTGTTCATGCGTACGTACGGCCTACCATCTCCATAAACGGTGTATTTATTTCCATTTATCGATCTATTATATATATTTATATTATGAATATATGTTATATATAAATCATGTTTTATATTCTGGAATTATGTAATCATGATCTAAGTAATCATATTAATAATTACAAGTCTAAACACAGACGATAAATGAAACGATTTTACCCAAAACGCTTCATTGACATGGAATTGAAAAATGAACAGATAATATAAAGTCGTAAGTGAATCATATATGATATAATAAATATTATTATGGTTATGTTACAAGTTTATAATATTTTTAAACACACTATACAAGAGTCTCGGACACATACAGATGAAATCGGACATAAGGTAAGGGATAACTATTTCAATCTCTTTCTTATCCGAGATTGTTATTCATAAGTATTTACTGGGGTTATTGTTATCATCCATGTCCAAGTTTTCTAAAAATGTTTTCATGTATGTTTAATGTCCTTTTTACCCATTTTTGACTTTTACCACATGTTATGGAAGGAAAAATTCTTTTGTTTACCATACAAGGAACATTTATGACTTTTATGACAAAAGTACGAGGAGAATGTTTTTTTAACATATACGGCATGAACGGATTTTTATGGTTTCATATCACCTTTTTTCATGAAGCTTAATCTACAAGATTTCAATACTATTTTCAAAAAAAATCCTTTTCTTCGAAAATTCCAAGGCATTTTGTGAAAATAAAATGAATTTGAAGAAGAAAGGATATTTTCCTCAAAAATTCATTTCAAGTGTTTCATCAATAACATTTGACATCTAAGATGGCATTATTTCATATGTGTATGTTTCAAGTATAATGTCTCTATGATTTACATGGTTTCAATTTTATTATGATGAAATGATATCCATTTGTTTTATATGGATTATGTTATGATGGAATGATGTTTATAAACCAATTTTATTCTTTGGGTTATGATGAATGATTTATGTTTATGTTGTGGAACAAGTAAGAATGATTTCATTATGAGATGGGTGAGACCTATATCTCCCTCCATTTCATTGGGTAAATATTATTATATCATTAGATAGACATGGCTAGAATGGAATGTTAATCTGGTTTAGTAATATAGGACTGGAATGAGGAGTGAACTCGGTTCAGTAATAGGCTTTTTCCACTAAGATGGTCTTTCCAGCAATGGCTTGGCTACAATGGAAATCATATCAGGTGAATAATGGTTTGACAAAATTACATGTTTTCTTCCCATGTTATTTTATTAGGATTTATGTTCTATTATGATATTTGTCTTGCGTACTGCCATGCTTTATGTCTTTGCTCAAGATTTTGATGTTTAGATATTATGTTCATGTTTTTGCATTCAAATGTTTATAGATTGTTTTATGTTCTCTATGTTTACCCTTACTGAGCATTTGAGCTCACCCTTTTTATGTTTTCTTTTCCCCAGGATATAAAGAATGGTTTTAGGAAAGAAAAAAAAGGGGAAGATATTCATGGGTGATGTTGATGATCTTTCACCGTGATTAGAAGATTATGTTCCAAGATTCCAAAGGCACTAAACTATTACGGTCCTTCGGTGTTTGTTTTTTTATGTATTATATATTCCACAAAAGTAATTTAGTGTCTATGTTCGTCATGATTTGGGTCTCTACAGTTTTTATCTGTGGTTCAGTTTAGTTAACCTTTGGAAACTAGGATGCGAGAACAATAGTGAGATCCCTATAGATATTTATAAGGTATGTCTAGGGATGTCCTTAAGGTTAAGTATAAGTATAGGTTATAGTCCTAGAATTATGGAAACGATATTATAATTAAACCTAAAATGTTAGATATTGAAGGCACTCCCCCTTTATTAAGATTTTTTCTTCTCACACCATTCTTTTTGGGTTTTAGAAAATGGATGGAAACATGAATATTCATGATAATGGAGGATATGCTGGATAATGGAATGATATTCTTCATGAGAAAACAAATGAAACGGGATTTTGAAGTCCAAACATCATTATTATTCCTAATAAGAAATCTCATAATATGATCAATAATCTCAACTTTGGTAAGTATCCCGACTCATGAGAAAGATGGAGTTTCATTATGATCATAGAGGAAATAATGTTAAATTTACCTCATGTAAATAATGTGGGAAGAGGCATCAGGGAGAATGTTTCAAAGGAACTGGAAGATGCTTTGGATGTGGAAAATAAGGACATAGAACCAGTAAGTGCAAAGGAAAAGGTTCAGTTAACACCATGGACAAGGATAATGGTATTGTTATGACATCAACAATGATTAAATGTTTTCAATGTGGAATGTATGGGCTTTATGCAAACCAATTCCCTAAGGTAATGTCTCCTGAAGAGAATCTGCATGGTCTTATGGGTAGTATTTATATTGATGATGATGAAGAGAATACTAATGATATGTGAGATGAAATAATTGTTGAAGCTCAGTCAATGGTTTAAGAAGGTTGTGGAATGATTTATGTTTATAAAGAGTTATGTTGTATAGGTAATGTAATGGTACAATGGAATAAATAAACACCTAAGGATTGTTACACCATTGTTTTTCCTAAATTATTAGAAAATATATGTTGAATGGTACTAATAACCATGAAAGGTTATTCAAATATTTTTGGAAAGTAGATGATATGGACATAATGAGTGGATAAGGAGAAAATGATATGTTTGATAGTATTCATGAGCTCATGATTGATATAAGGACTAAGTGATATCATGGTTTGAGTATATAGAATTTTTGGGATTTTGGTATGTGGAAAGAGTAAAATTTTAACAGCATTCATGTTTTCACAAAGGATTCTATGGTAATTCATGTTTCAAAAGAATACATGATTAAGGTATTCACATGTTTTCAATATGACCAACAAGATATATCGTATGATATATGGGGGATAAATGATGGTATTCACATGCTCAGCAGATGAAATTTCTAGTAAATGTTTTCTTTATACTATAAGCTTAGACAGAAGTATTTTGGATAAGCCTAAAGATTGGACTGGATTATGTTGGACATAAGTTAGTATTGTTTAAGGATAGAACATTTTGGATATTATTGATGGAATGTTATAATAATGTAGTTTTAGAAATAGGAAAACCTGCAGGATGGGCGACAACCCGTCGTGTCGGACAAGGCTATGGGAATCTAACCCACAACCGAAGTGCGACGGGCCTTTATTTCCTACCACTGGCCTATAGGAAGTCCCAAGTTAGTAGAAACTAGTTTTATTAAGCGTTATGATAGATGAATTATAAGTCTATTTTTGTAATCATATACAATTAACCTCCCTATAGATGGACTTATGTATATTTGATAAATTTTGATAACCTTTTGTTTGAGACATATGGAATGACCCATCATTCTATCACATGATCTGCTAACACTTCACGAATGAAAAAATCAACATCATTTCTTTAAGAGATGAAGTGGAAATTGTTCATGGCATGAAAAATGGTGAGATTATATCGAAATAAAGTAAGTATTTCTTCAAATTCAAATTCTTCAACTTTAGGGAAATCATCTTGAAAACCAATAATGTTGTCCTAGTGCCCTTATATTCGATGAATATATGTTACCTTAGATCATCACAAATTTATGTCTTTGTGATTTTTGGCTATTTCATAGACATGATCTCTACCACTCTCCATTTGAACATTATGGTTAGACTTCTATTCCATATCCATATTTTCACCTATGTTCTCCTATGTGGAAACCCAGTGATTAGTTAATTTGGGTAACCATTACGTTTTATACTTTAGTTTTTAAACATAAGTTTTGGTATTCCTTTTTACGATGTGGGTTTCTATTAAAACTATCGAGTAGTAAACCATTTATAACCCCCAACGAATTTCGAGGTCAAAATTCATTTTATGGGGGGTAGAATTTAACACCCTAAGATTTTATGAAAAATATTCATTTTAATTTCATTGATGTATTTTTTTGTACGCTACACCAAAAAGAGCTTTCACTACACGCATCCCTAACATGGATTGCATTACACGTAATTTTGACCTTCCACAATAGCGTATGTTGTACGCAATACCGAGTTTCACTAAACAACGATATGTTATATAAACTAGCTGTTATGAATAGTTATACCAACTTTTTGAAATTTCATTTTTCCAAATGGACATCATTTTTGGATTCGAAATATCGAAATTAGCCTAGGGTGAATTTTTTGGTATTTTTCTGAAATCTTTCAATTTTTGATGAATAGTTCAAACACTGGGTTACTATTTAAAAACTGACTTTTTATTTAGATAATTATTTGTTTTATTTAAATTTATTTTAGGTAAAAATAGATACAGAATACCTATATAAGTTCAATTTAATTCATTAGAGTCAGTTTATAATAATTTTAGATATATAGAAATTTTATTGAAGTTTTCACCATCTTTTACCTACCTCCTAGGACAATTTGCAAATTTACATAAAACAAAATTTTACCGCTTCTGTGAGAGGAATTTCAAAAATCTGAGAGACAAGGTTGATATCAGTATGTAAAATGTGGTTCAATGAGAAGAAAATAATTTTTGTGAATAGTATCTGTTTTACTTTTATTTACCATGGTTAAAAGTAAATAGGATAATTATGGGTAAAAATGATATTATTATTACATTAAAACATGTCCTAATTCTATTTGATAAGTGTAATTAGAACAAAAACATCCTTAGGAATATAATATTATCATTTAGGTCTACATGGGTTAGATTAGGACATTTATTATTATTTTATTTAAAGAAGATTTAAAATAGTTAAAATGAAAGTTTAATAACTAAAACATTTTTTATATAGGGTTATACATAAGATAAATTCGACTATAAATGTTAATTGGAAAGATAAAATATTTCCTACATAATGTTATTTTATTTATAGACATTAAAAAATTTAGTTTATTTATGACACAATGATGATGCAGTAATTACCTTACTAAGGAAATATTAACATAATTCATGTTATAAATACACAAATAAATGCAATTTTAGACTTTTTATGAATTCATATAATTTTCTAGTTTAATATGACATGTTAGTATTGATTTAATTAACATTTTTTGAACTAATCATGCAGTTATGATTTTCGAAAAAATCAAGTACCAAATAGTGTCCAAATTGACATAAAATAGTTTTTAAAACAAATATTATATTATACATTGTTATTTTTTTCCTAAAAATCTAAGGTTAGGACAAATGAATTAGATAAAGATATATATATTAATAATGAACCACTTGGGGTTCCTGTGTCTTTTTATAGTATGTTTATTAACCATATAGTGTTAGAAAACAAAAAGACACAGTAAAAGTTAAATTATTTAACATAGAGTTAAATCTAAATGATAAGGATACAATAGTAACCTAAACATGTCTAAAACCTATTGGTTGAGAGTATTTAGACCCATACCCACCTTAGCTTTTAAATAAATTAATTTGAGCTATTAAAAACAAATATGAAATTATTATAAAATAATATTTTATGTTTTTCCTAAGGTGCCCCTCTCCTCCTTTATAAAAAGGAAACACCTTCCCTCTTCTTTTCCCACTCTTTTGAGCCTTGAAGCTCAGGAAAACCCTGCCAATTACTCTTCTCAACCTTTCTAGTTATATCATAGAGGTTCTGGACTTCTCAAAAGACCAACTATAGTGCCCTAAGAAGAAGTATAAAGGAGGTTCATCGAGGAAGAGGTAGTCTCTTCTACTGATTCTTTCAAGTTCCATTCCTCTTCAACTTCTTCCTCTTTATTTGTTTCACCATAAATTAATAATAACAGTATCACTCATATAATTATATGTTATTATGAATATGAAACAACCATATTTCACCTTCTATCCGTCCTACGAAAAACAAAATCACTGCACATGCGTACGTACGGTATACCGTCTCCAAGCCGTGGTGTAATCTGTTTTTCCACCACCACCTTTCATGGATGGGTATAATGGTGTAAATAATAACAATATATGATTATTATAACATGATACTAATTCTGAGATATTATATCATCAATTCCAATTCCATTCATATAATTATGGGAACGATATCATCGCTCGTACGTACGTACGGATTACCGTCTCCACGACGCGATGATATTCATTTTCCATGTTATCCATTTAAGAATAATTATAAAGTATATATAATAAATAATAATGATATAAATGACACAATAATTTAACTATATTTATGTATATATATGTTTTCCATCTAGATAATTCCATTCAATTCAATAAGGAAACGAAAAACTGCGTTCATTCGTACGTACGACTAACCGTCTCCATGAACAGTGTATTTCATTCCATTTATCAATATAATATATATATATATATATATTATGAATATATATTATATATAAATCATGTTTTATATTCTATAATTAAGTAATCATGATCTAAGTAATCATATTAATAATTACAAGTCAAAACACGAACGATAAATGAAACAATTTTACCAAAAACATTGTTTTAAGGTGGAATTGACAAATGAATAGATAATATAAAGTCATAAGTGAATCATATATGATATCATAAATATTATTATGGTTCTGTTACAAGTTAATAATATTTTTAAACCCACTATACAGGAATCTCAGACACATATGGATGAAATTGGACATTAGGTAAGGGATAACTATTTCAATCTCGTTCTCATTCAAGATTTTTATTCGTAAGTATTTACTGGGGTTATTGTTATCATCCATGTAAATGTTTTATAATAAAAAATTCATGTATGTTTAATTTACTTTTTAACCATTTTTTACTTTTACCACATTTTATTGAAGGAATCTTTCTTTTGTTTACCATATGAGATACATTTTTGAATTTTCCGAAAAAAGTACGAGGAGAATGTTTTTTTAACTTATACGGCATGAACGGGTTTTTACGGTCTCATATTGCCTTATTTTCATGAGTATTAGTCTAGAAGATTTCATGAATATTTTCAACAAATTCCTTTTCTTTTAAAATTTCATGTCCTTTTGTGAAAATAAAATGATTTTGAAGACGAAAGGTTATTTTCCTTATGAATTCATTTCAACTGTTTCATAAATAAAATTTTCCATCTAAGATGACATTATTTCATATGTGTATGTTACAAGTATAATGTCTATATGATTTAAATGGTTATAATTTTCTTATGATGAATTGATATCCATTTTTTATATGGATTATGTTATGATGGGATGATATTTTTGAAACCCATTTTATTCTTTGGGTTATGATGAATGATTTATGTTTATGTTGTGGCACAAGTAAGAATGATTTCATTATGAGATGGGTGGGACCAATATCTCCCTCCAATGAATTTGGTAAAGATTTATATCTCATGAGATAGACTTGGATGGAACAGCAGGTTAATATGGTTTAATAATATAGGACTGGAATGAGGAGTGAACTCGGTTTATTAATGGACTTTGTCCACTAAGATGGTCTTGGCAGCAATGCCTTGGCTACTATAGAAATCATATCAAGTGCTTAATGGTTTCCCACAATTATATTTTTGCATCCCAGGTTATTTTATCAGGATTGATGTTCCATTATGATATATGCCTTACGTACTTCCAAGATTTATGTCTTTGATCAAGATTTTGATTATTAGATTTTATGTTCAAATTTTTCGTTCATATGATTATGGATTGTTTTATGTTCTCTATGTTTACCCTTACTGAGCATTTGAGCTCACCCTTTTTATGTTTTCTTTTCCCCGAGATATATAGAAAGGTTTTAGGTAGGAAAAAAATGGGAAGATCTTTCTGGGAGATGTTGAAGATCTTTCGCCATGATTAGAAGATTATGTTTCATGTTTCCAAAGACAGTAAACTGTTACGGTCCTTTAGTGTCTATTTTTTTATGTATTATATATTCCACAAAATTAATGTAATGTCTATATATGTAAATATTTGGGTCTCTATAATGCCCCCAGGAGCCCATTGTGGAAAATATAAGGAAATCATAAAAAATCCTAGTGAAAAACAAGTGAACATAATTCATCACCTATAAAAGTATGTAAAGTTAAAATCCTCACCATGGTTATATCTCCCTAAATATCACATAGAAGTGTACATATAATATATTACCAAAAGAAGGAATCATGCTACCACTTCACAACTAGTTTACCACTTTACCCTAACATCCCATGTCATACTTTATATCTCTCTAATACAAGACAACCCAATGTCACCTAGGATAAATAATCATAACATCCATCCCATGAATCACAATATATAATTATCACATTTCATGAACCCTATGTATCACATCCTCCTATCAACCCATTCCATGTAACAAGATACTAACTGGGTAGCTTTTGGGAGAAACCACATGCTGTGATTTGTTTATTATAACTAAATCCATTAAAACCCATACACTCCTTAGCTATAATAGTTCACATGATTCTATATTTGGATATACATCTACATAAAATAAATAAAATCCAATACAACCCTCTACAAACATATATGGGGAAATATATCCACTATACATACTAGTATATAATACTATAAGGAGAAGAATGTGGGGGACAAATTGGTTATTCAATCATCCAATCATCACCATCCTAGATATTACGGAAAACACCCTCTAAAAGTCCACCAGGTGTCTATAAACCTACTTATATTGGTGGGGTATAACATGAAATCACAAAACATACAAGATATAATATATCTCACAACCAAACTTTGGGAATTAACTATGTCTTAGGCTAAAATACATCAATTCTCTATAAGAAACCCTATTTAAGCTACTAATAATTAAATATACTATAATATAACATGTATTAAAGGATCATTATTTAATAAATTATTTCTTTTTAACATTTCGCATAATTTTAATTAATTCATTATCCATAAAATATCATTATTCAAATCACATTTCATTAACTACAAAGTGATGTCCATTCCCTCGATGAATAATACAATAGCTTCCATGGTTTCCTATGATTATAAATATTTTCATTACATTAAAGCACCAATCCCATGGGATAAAAAATTTATTAATTATTATAATACCATAATTCCATGTACTCAAGAAAAGATAGTAAGATAACATAAAATATATACTTATGCATGCACAACCAACTACCTCAAGTAGAGGGGAAATGATTAAAAAAACCAGAAACCCAGCCAAGAAACCTTTATAGATTGTTTATTAAGAATAAATAATCCCATATTTTAGAATAATAATGGGAAATCTCAACTTCAACCCATTATATCAATCTTGGTGTCATCCCTGACACCGGTATACATATCATCATGCACCTCGTTGTCATGGGTGACAACTAAGACAAAAACATCTATCCTCCCCGTATATCCTTCATCAATTATCATCCATGATAGGATCACATCACATCAAATCACATATCAAGGAAAAAATCTATAGAAAACACAAAAGGTTGTCGACAAAAAATAGTGTCCACAAGGCATCTGTGCCCTAGAAATAAGGCATCCGACCTTTACAAGAAAACAAGTGTGATTTTCCTCAAATATTTATCTTAATAAAATTAATGTTTATTTAAAATATGAAATTAATTGATTCATTTGTTATAGGTTTCAAGCATATGCAACCTAATGCATTAGCGAAAATATATAACAATTATTTAAACATGATTTTAGGTGTAACATCCATATTTATTTATAATTAAATAAAGAAAATTTCCATTAACATGCCTTTATATTATTAACAATAATAATCATTCCTATATTCATATTATTCATAAAATTCCATTAACATGTGGAAAAAAAAATTAATTAAACATGCATTAAGGATTATACAGATTTCCATAAAATCAAAATAATAAGGGTTTATTTAAAAACTCCTCTTTAATTATTTATCAAAAACCATTAATGAAGTTGTGATACATAAATATTTTCATCACAGAAAGATGATATACCCATTAAAAAAACCTGATAATGAATCACGAATATAGATAACAAAATTCCTAGTAATTTCCAAAATAAATTGTCATCGTCATGGAAAAAAACATGTGATCACTACAACTATAAACCATTTCTTTTCATTAATACAATTAATTATTTATTATGTTTAATTATATCATCATATAAAGATATAAATAATGATAAATTAAATATTTCCTAAAAGATAATAGAAGAATATATGAATACCCATCCACAAGTATTTTTATGTTCATGAATGAGAACATAACAACAACACGAAACTCTGATTACCTCACCCATAAGGAAACGACATCCCTCTAAGAATTTTAAGCAATGAAAGTTCAAAAAATATCAATATAACCCCATAGGAACATAGAAGATAAAACTCCCCTAATAGATTGATATAATATGAGTAAATATTACTGATTGAAAAAAAACATAATATAAGGTGAGAAAACATACCTCAGATCACCACTGATCTAGAAATAGAATCCTGAGAGTAATCCTTTTCAAAAGGTCTTCAACATTCCTTATCAAAATATGACTTCAAATAAATTAACATCATGAATTCATTTTTCGTATTGTGAATTTCACCATACGAATCACCCTCTCTCATGTTGAAAAATATTATTATTAGGCCAGAAATTCTTATTAATGTCTCATATTTCTCTCTCACATCATGAAATATATTTCACATTTTGAATCCTCCTACAACAATATTCTTTTGCCAAAATTACACTAATCATTCTACAGGATTCCAACAAGATCCATCAACATGTGATATAAGAATACATTAACATACAAAAAAGGTACCCCTACTGTGATAGAAATTGAGAATGATATATAATGATTCATAAATCCTACCAACAATTAGACAATAGAGTTATACTAGCACTGAAAGTTTATAATCACACATAACATAGGCATTAGCAACATTATTATTTTAGAAGGGATAGATAATTTGAAGAAAACCCCAACATTTAGATACCTATAACACCCTGAAAGAGTAGGGGTGAATCAACGTGTAAACATTTTAGTTTAGTTTGAAAAATCGTGTTTCTAAATTTGTAGGAACTTGTTAAACCTATATGATATATTCGATCTGTAATAAAACGTTCACATGAAGAAATAAAAAAAACAGTTTTGCTTGGTTCACAAATAAGGGCTAGACTAGGGAGCATACACAAAAAATGTGTCGTTCGAACAAAAATAAATTAATCCTCACTAGTTGTGGAATACAAGTGTTCAGAAAAAATCACTCTATGCTTGGAACAATACCTTTACAAGATTTTTGGGATAGCTCACTACGTCCCTCAAAACACTTCTGTTGACACCCCATATCTCACTACTTTTTAGATAAGTCTAAATATGTTTGTCGACATGAAGTTCTCTTAAATAGAATGGAATTGATATCTTTATCCATTATATAACATGAGACTACACATGAACTGTATATGTAGGTTTATTCTCATTGAATGAACTATCCACGTAAACCCAATTTTTAATATTACATTTTGAGAATCTCCTTACTAACGATCACTACCTTCATGAATTTTATTGCCATCACAAAACAAACTACATTTGTGAAACCAACTACTTTCACTTAACAAAATCCCCCCATGAAGCTCACTAAGGCATCACTGAATGCCAAATCACCAAGAGTCCCCCCTCAATCAAAATAATTGGAATAAATTAATACTTATAGTCTTTTCACATTTCTCAAGCATGCAGAGATAGAAATATTTTTGAATCTCCTAATGCCATGTGAAATTAGAGTGTTTTTATATTTTCCTTGAAAAACTTGTGATAATGAATTGGTGTAGCCTTAAATTTATAGTCTTTTCCATTCGTGATGCTCCACTGCCTCCAACATTTTTTTTGGATCTTTCATAAACATCATCACGATGCTCCTATTATCACATAGATCCATGGAAATTTACTATTCTCAATGATCTTCATAACCCTGATACTTTCAGTCAAACCATCATGTCACAATGCAACAATTATTGTAATAGTGAAGATCATTGCCACTATTCAAGATGCTTTAATTCCTCTTCATTCATGATGTTCATCGTTGTTAGGTAAATAACCATCATCTTTCATTGATCCTTCATAATAAAAATTTTGAGGCCCATCTTCACAAAACACATGAATCTTATACATTTTTTGGAAGGCCTTCAAGGAGATCCACAATTCATGATGCTAGGAACACTTCAAATTTTAGACCCCAATTTTTTGGAAAAAACTAGGAAATGATTCCACAATAAATAGTATTTAAAAATTTATCTATGAGGTACATTTCCTTGAAAACTCACTGATCTTAAATGTGAGGATTGGAAATAAGAAAAAAGCATACTACATTTTTCGTAATGTAAAACCATTGTTCTCCCAGTCTCCCCCTTTGGGTTTGTCAGAAATTTTTAGATAAAATCAATGAAGCACCTATCTTACTAAAAAAATGATAACTGAGAAACAAACCATCCAACAATCTATGTCTATGTGAATAATTCATAGCGTAGAAAACAAGAGGGTCATGAATTGGGTTCTTGTGTCTTGGGATGCTTAAAGATGTCAAAGCTATGCTCTGACTATTTCATTATAACACCAAATCATTCTCTATATTATCATTCTATGACATTGAAACTTATTATATGCCTTTGATTACATCATTCAACCCATTTGTAAATCATTGAATTTTTCCATTCTCCATTATCATGTAGCCAAAAAACCAAAAAAATCATTCACTTTTTGATTGTCCGCCTTTATACCATTGAACCATTGAATTTATCCATTCTATCCAATTAATAATAAATCTAATAATCATGATTTTTATATGTACTTCTCAAACATACTCCCCTAGATATAATCTACCCCTTAAACCTTCATCATGTTAAAAAAACAAATTAGAATAGACAATTCAACTAGAGTGATGGGAAAAATCATTAAATCATTATGCACTAGAAGGTGGTAGAACATCAAGGTTAAACCAGTGTATCTCAACAAAAATACTCTACCAATGGCTTGGTTAGAATATCAAAAAATTCCTCATATATTCCTACATTATCTATTTTAATCACAACTTATTTAAAATTTTCTTTAATGAAGCGATGTCTAATTTAAATATGTTTCGTATGAGTATTCAGAACATGAATCTTCTTGAATATTTTCTTTGTACTCTTATTAACATAGTGGATCACCATTGGTTGCTTCACCATGACACAAATATATGTCAGTTATTTCTTCATATATAATAGTTGAGTGCTTGAATTTGTAGAAGAGATAATCTCTTCTTTAGTAGTACTAAGAGTAGTAATTTCCTAGTTCTTACTCATCCCCCCACACATTACATTCCAATAAATAATACTCCACCTCATGGGTAATCTCAATCAATAACATCTCAATAAAAGTCAATATCATAAAATTTATATATTTCACTATCTTTTCCAACATCAAAGTATAATCTATAATCATGAGTATATATAATGTACCTCGTGATTTTTTTCACTATCCATATATGTTTTTCCTTCAGATTACGTTGAAAACAGGCTGTTAATCATGTTACAAAGACAATATATAACTATGTCATTATTATATGAAATAAGCATCAAATGATTCTCATGTAAATTGTGGGATCTACATATTACCCACCTACATTTTTTCTCAGTTTTTTTCCAACTTCAATCAGAGTCGTTATTGATTTGGAGCCATGCATATTGAATTTCATTAGTGACTCACAAGAATATGTTTCTTGAGAAATAGAAGTATTTTCTCTCCTAAGAATGAATTGAAAACCAAATATTCATTTTATTTGACCAATAATAGAATCTTCAAATTCTAATTTCATCTGTTTCTAAAATACATCCACTGATCCCTATCTTTTTCCACCAAAGATAATATAATCTACAAACACAAATTCCCAGAAAATGTCATCCTATGAATTCATCACATAATGATTTTGATCCACTCCTCCTATTTTAAATTTGAGATTCCTTAGATAATAATCCATCAAATTTTACCATGCTCATGGTTACTTCTTTATACCATAGAGTTAATTATTTAATCTTCAAACCATTTAATTATCATTTCTTGTCAGAAATCCCACTGGTTGTTCCACGATTACATCCTCTTCAAGAGCTCCACTCAAGAATTATAGTATAACATAAATCCATGATACTTTGTATATTAATTTAAATATAATATTAAATAGGAAACTAATCAAATCCAGTCCTTGTATCACCCCAATCTTCCATAGTACACTTCCTTTTTAAATAATTCAATAACGTGTGATATATGCAACACTGAGTTCAAACACACCTCAACCTATCAAACTATCCATTTAAGAAGAAATTATGAATAGTATTAAACAGATTTTGAATTTTATATATATCCAATATAATTTTAAAATTTATGTTTTTTGTTTCATTCACATAATATAAGGACAAATTCGATTTTTTCGATAAAAGAAGTAATTCTCAAAAATTGAAGGTTTTCATCCTTTTAATGGAAATACCTTTTAAATCCGATATTTGACACACATATATATTATATTTGATGAAATTAAATTCTAATTTTATAAATGGGACATAAAATTTTATTTTGGATAAATGTTTGGTACTTTTCTGATAACATTCATATTTTGATGAATAGTAAAAAATACTAAATTTTAATTGAAAAAAAACTTTTTTTATCAAAATAATTTGTATTGTTAAATTGTACATAAATGTTGTTTTAAAAAAATAATTAGATTACAATATTATAATTTAATATAATTTAGGTCATTATATAAATTTTTACATTTAAATTGGACATAAACACGTGTTAATCTTTTAAAAGTTATTACTTCCTAAAAACCCACTTTTTAGTTTTAAAAACATGATGTAATTATAAATTAATTTCTTCGAACTGTATGTTTTAAATTTAGATAAATGGATTCCATATTACGAACCATAAGGTCGATATTGTGTAAATGGGTCACTTTTACTTTTTTACATTATGAGTTGTAACTTCAGTAATTATTTTATTTACCATGGTTAAATGGTAAATATGGTAAAAAACTAATATTATAATAATATTTTACTACCCTAACTCATTTAATAAACCTATTTTATGATATATTACCGACCATAGTATTCCTTGGGTCAATTTTAGGTCCCCATAGAGCCATTTGTGTGTGAAAATGACATTTTATAAGAATTAATTTAAAGTTTAGAAAAATACAACATCAACATGTATCTTTCAATAATAAATTTCTTTATAGGGTTATATAATGGATATATTTGATAATAAATATTAATTAGAAACCTAAAACTATTTCCTACATCATGGTATTTAATTTTAAATTATTATTCCTTAAATAATAATGCTTATTTATAACACAATAATGATGATGTATTTTCATTATTTAATAAAAGGATTAAATAAATTATATTATAAATAACAAAATAAATATAATTTGACTGTTTTGATGACATCAACGAATTTTATAAATGATACTGATAAATAATTAATGTGTTAATTGATTTGTTCTGAAGGAATCATGTTTTTATGACTTTAAAAAAATTACTAAATAGTATCAAAATTGATATAAATGAGTATTAAAAAATTATTAGTTTACTAAATGATATCAAGTCCTAAAAATACAATATTATGAAAATTGACTTAAATATTTATGAAATTCCATAAATTATCCACTTTAGATTCCCTTTAAATTTTATAGTAACTAAATTAACACTATAGTATAACTATACAATAAGACATGGTAATAGTTATGCTGTTTAACGTAGGGTTAATCCCAAAAGATAAGGATAATGTTATGACCTAAAAATATCTAAAAACTATTGGTTGAGAGTATTTGAACCCATTTTATCCTATTCTTTAAATAAATAAATTTGGATCAATTAGGAACTGGTAATGTTTATATATTAAGTTAATATTTTAAAATATTTCTTAAAGTTCCACTCACCTGTCTGATAAATGGGCACCTGCCATTATAATATCTCACACCACTAAATCCTTTTGGTTCATCCAATAACTAATCATTTATCGTTCCTACAACCCTCACATCATCCTAGAGGAAACTATTAGTGTATAAAGCCAACTTAAGGAGTCATTTTGTGCAAATTAAAAGAATAAACCTGAAGAAGACGAAATTGTTTTATCCCTTCATTTAAAATTCAATCATTCTTCTACTTTACCTTACTTTTTTTTAACAAACTAAAATAACTACACCCAAATATATTATATTCATAGACTTTTTTATGATTATGGTACAACCATATACCTCTTTTTACCCATTATATGAAAAACAATACCATAATGCGTTCGTGGGTATGGCTTACCGTCTCCATGTCGTTGTGTAATTTTTTAATAAACACTATTTTATTTGGATAGATATAATGATAAATATTATGTATATGAATAATAAAAATAACATTTTAATGTTCTTTATAGCTAATATACCTTCCAATTCCACACTGTTTAATCATTAAGAAAATTATATCGTCACTCATACGTATGTACTGATTACCTTCTCTACGACGCAATGAGATTAATTTCCACATTCACCTTTCAAGGATGATTATAAAATATATATTATTAATAATTATGTAATATAGGACATAATATTTTGACTAGTAATATATATATATATATATATGTATTTACATATATCTCATTCAGTTATTTCCATTCAATACGATATGAAAATGGAAATAATGTCTATGAGTACGCACGACCTACCATCTCCATGAACTGTGTATTCCATTTCATAAATATATATTTTATATATATATTGTATATGAATCATGTTTTATATTCTAAATGTAATTAAATCATGATATAATTGATATTATCAAGAATAACATGTTAAAACACGTACGATAATGAAAGAAATTATTGTCCAAAATATTACTTTAACAAAGAAATTATTATTAAATGGGTAGTATAAAGTAATAAATAAATCATATATTATATCATAAATTTATATTTATATATATGGTTCTGGTATAATTTTATAACATTTTATGGACATTATAAAGGAAGTTAAACGTACCCTCAACTAATAGAAAGTATAAGGTAATGGTTAATTTCTCAATCCCATTATTATCCGAGATTGTTTATGTGTAAGTATTTACTGGGAAATGTTTATCAAACATGTCCATGATTCATAAAATATCATCAAAAAGATTTTTCTATTATTTTATGTACGGGAATATTTAATATATCATTATTTGAAATGTTTTAATGACTTATTTTCCAAAACATTTTTAATTAATGTCCATGTTTTCAAAATAATTTTAAGGATTTTTTTAATAGATATGATTGTTTAAAAATATAGATTCAATTTAAAAGTTTCAATGTGGTATGGGACACTTTTTTTCATATATATATTTTAAATGAATTCATTTATAAATTGTGATACTTTTAAATGATTTCAAGTGAAAATGATATTTCTATCAAAGAGTTTTACTAATTAATTCCATCTATGTCAACATCATTTATTGGATATTATTCATCATTGAGGTTGATTTATTATTGAACAATTTTCTATTTTGGTTTGAATGTGTTATGATATGTTTAACTATGGATGTTCAATTTTTATACAATTCATTTTTATAGTTAATGTTTAAAAATTTGTATGGTAGTTTTAATATGAATGTTTATGTTATGATTCATCCATTTCATGCAATGAATGAATTAGCCATCTTAAGTCAAGGGCAATGCTCTCTATATCACGTAGATGCATTAGTATGTCTCATGAGTCAAACTACTATCTTGGCACATATAATTGACAATATTTTTATTTCTAGTCTTATCATGAGGCCTTGACTATGTGGTTATGATGTCCAAAATTATGAATTACATCCTTATGAGATTAGTTATTGATGTTTCATGTAATTATTACACTAATAGAATATCTATGTGAATAATTGAATGGAATTATTTGATTTATCTTTTCCATATTATACTGAATTTTATGTTTAAAGGTATTCTATTTCAATTTTATACTTTTACCTAAATATTTATGCACATATATGTTAGTTTCCACAGTATTTCTATCCTTATTGAGCATCTGATCTCAACCATTTCATATGTTTTATTTCCCCATGATGCCAAGAAGTGTTTTATGTTTGATATATAGGGTTATGTTTGGGGAATAATGGTATTATCAAAGGATTGTATGTGTTATAGTTTATGTTTTGGATTTTAATGTATGGTTGATGAATGTAATCTATTTTTTATGACTTCTAGACTGATTGGTCCTTCGGGACATGATTCATTATATAATTTCCATTTATTAAAATAATGCACCGTCATAGGGGTTCTGGATTCGGGGCATTATCATTTGTATCATAAGATTTTTAACAATAACATTGGAAATAAATTTTAAAAACATATATTAGGTATCATAACCCTCTAATAGACTTTGAGAATATGTATAGAAGATCCACCTTGAATTTTGGAAACCATCATGGATAACATACGATTAAACATAAGGTGTTATAAATTGAAAGTATCTTCCTTTTATTATGTAGTTCTATTCAATGATATGTGTTTTTCACCTTATGTTTTCTGGTATTATTAAAACTAAGGTGTTATAAATTGTGGTTTGGGTAAGTTTCCCTTCTCTTCCTCTACCGTTTCAAAACCCTTCATTTATTTTCTTGTTGGGCAATCTGGTAGGTAGATACCTCTGTTCTAATAATCTTACCGAGGTGGTTTTCCATCTGGTGAATCCTCAGTTGTGTGTTGAAATGGATACTTCTCACATCCCTTTTGATTTCATTTGGATCACAATCGGTGAGGAATACTGATGAAAATAGAGGGTTGTTTATGAAAATTGGACTGAGTTTTGTGGCTCTTGCAAGAGATTGGTCCATACGGTTGAGGTTTGCCGAGGTGGATGTCCTTCAAGGTTGATAAAGGTTCGTTGTAACAAGAAACTTGCTTCTGTGAGCACTGAGGATGGTACAGGAAGTGGTGTGAAGGTGGATCTGGATTCAATAATTGTTGTGTCAGTCGAAAAAGGAAGGGGTTCCCATTTTCCTGGTGCATCTTTTGATGGCATTTAATCTGGGTCTCGTAAGGTGTCTTTTGAGGGAGACCAGGACCCTAGGGCTTTTAGTGTTAAGGTGTACCGGGCTAATCCGACGGTGTCTGAGGTTCTACAAAATCTATGGAAGGACATAGGAATACCTGCTACTTCCAAGGATGGTCTGGGTTCAGTGCATATTGGGGAAGTAAGGGAATCCAACACTGCGGAGGAGGTCACCATGGTCAGGACTAAAGATTCCAAATGTCTTCATCCTCTAGATACACCATTTATATCCTTGAGTAACAGGTTTTAAGTGTTCTATGAAGACATTTTATCTATGGGATTGGAGGATGATGTTTTTGTAGGAAGTGATGGTGGTGTGAAGATCTTGGAGGGCCAGTAAATTGAATGTAGGGGGCATGAATCATCTTCGATTGGTGAGGAGGTCGTGGAGGACCAGCAGGTTGAATTTTTGGGGCATGAAATAGGTATCATGTATGTGGAAGGAAACCTTAGTGTGGTCAGGAACTGCCCTTTGGTGGAGAGTACGGATAAGTGGTCGGGGGATAATGTAGAAACCATTGCGGAAACTACTGTAGAGGAGTGGCGTCTCCCCTTGAAGGAGTGTAACACTCTTTACAAGAGGCCGGGGAACAAATCTGGGTGTATGGATGCTGGTTTGAGGAAGTGAGTCTGAATTAGAAGGGAGAGTTAAGAGGGAGGGAAAGAAAATGTGAGCGGTCTAGTCAGCTGTTCGGGAATCAGATGATGACTATAGTTGACAGACCTTTGTCTTCTACACCAAAAAGAAGAACAAGGAAGGATTACTCTTTTCTTCTAATACTGATGTGGACTAGATCTGCCTCAAAGAGGAATAATGTGGTGATTTTGGCTTTTAAAAAGGGTAGTGTGGTCAAGCCGGCATCCCCAGAGCAATTTGTTCTTGATCATCTTAGGAGTCGGGATCAACGTGAAAGCTTTTAGAGGCATCCAGAATGGGAATCAACTACTGGAGAAGATGACTCATGCATGGGATGTGGAGATGAATCAAGTTATTATGATGTGTAATTATACATTGTTTTGCATTTTTTGATGTTTGTGTTTCAATTGTTTGTGTCTATGGTTGTAAGTTGGAGTACCGGATATCCATAAGTCAGCTTCTAAAATGGAAAAAATATTTTCATCATGTCCATTGAGCCTCATACACTTTGCTTTATTCTCATGCTATCATGGATGAAGTGTACAACTTTTTGGGACTTGAGCAATAATACACTATGTTTTGGAACAAGGAATCATGTATGTTTTCAATAAGGATATCTAATAATTCATGTTGTTACCATTACTCATGAAAATAAATGATGAAGGTGTTCACATTTTTGGAATATGACAACCAAGAACATCCCTATGACATATGGGAGATAAATGCTAAGATGATTTAGTTAACCTCTTTCTACTGTTATAGATTTTCTGTTTTTTGTAAGGATTGTAAAATTATCAATTTATTGATAGTATAAGATTCACTCTAGTTGAAGTTTGTTAGATTAATGTGCAATATTGCTATAATTGGACTTATGCATAAGTGATAACTTATGTTAACATTTTTTTTGAGATAGATGGAATGACCTATCATTCTATTTATGGATCGCATGATCTTATAACACTTTAGAAATGAAAAATTAAACTTTATTTCCTTGAATAAGAGATGAAGTTGAATTTTTTAAACACATTACCAATGGTGATATTGTATTAAAATCATGTAATTATTTCTTCTCATCTTCATCATCTTAAGGGAAAGAATGATGAAAAAAAATGTTTTCCTAGTACTTGCTTTACCAATGAATCAAATGGTCCCTTGGGTCATTATAGATTTTTGACTTTCATATTGATAAATTTATCCTAATTATATTCTTTATCACTCTCGATAATAACATGATGGTTAGTTTTCTCTTCCTTGTCCATGTTTTCCTACATGGAACCCTATTATGTGTTATTTTTTGAATCCTTCATACCTAGATTTCTTTATTTTAAAATATATATTTCATTAATCTATTTTTTGATGTGAGGTTTCAAATATGTAATATTCAGATGGAAAACCCATAGTTTTCAATATCTAGTATAAATTGTGAGAATGAAATTTATTTAAGGAGGGGATAATGTAATACCCTAAGCTTCCATAGTATGCTTCCTTTTTAAATAATTCAATACTGTGTGATTTACACAATACTGGGTTAATGCGCACCTCGACCTATCAATCTAGCCGTATAAAAAGATGTTATGAATAGAACTATCCAAATTAATAATTTTATATATATACCATATAATTTTAACACTCATCTTCTATGTCTATTATATATAATATAAGGATAAATTCAATTTTTCATATAAAAGGAGTATTTTTCATAAAATGCGGGTTTTCCTCCCTTTAAAGGCGTACCCTTTTTAAATCCAATATTTTAAATGTTTAAATATTAAATTTGATGAAATTAAATTCTTATTTATATGTGTGAAAAAATTATTTATTTTGTTAAAATTTTTGGTACTTTACGGATAACTTTTATATTTTGATGAATTTTGGAAAATACAAAATTTTAATTGAAAAAAAATTTATTATCAAAATAATTTATATTTTTAAATTATACATCGAAGTGGTTGTAATGTATAAATAGATTATAGTTCTATAATTTAATATAATTTAGGTCATTATAATTATTTGTAACATTAAATTGGACATAAACACAAGATAATCTTTTCATAGTTTTTACTTCTTAGAAACCTGCATTTTGGTTTTGACAACGATAATTAATTTTAAATTAATTTTGGCCAACTCTATATTTTGAATTTTGATAAAAGGATTCCATATTTGTAATTAGAGGATCTAAATTATGTAAATAAACACCTTTTAGTTTTTTTCATAGTGAAAAGTAACTTCAACAATTATTTTATTGTGAATGGTTAAAAGATAAATATGGTAAATAAATGTAAAACAATAATATTATAATAATATTAAACTACCTTAACACGTGTGATAACCATATTTTGTGAGATATTTCATACAATGGGCTTCCTTGGGTCTATTTTGGGACACCATGGAGCCATTTGGGATTGAAAATGAAATTTTATAAGAATTAATTTAAAGTACAGAAAATATAACATAGACATGTAACTATCACTAAAAACATTTTATATAGGGTTATATAATTTATCTATTATACTAAAAATATTAATTATAAATCTAAGACTATTTCATACATCATGGTATTTTATTTTTAATTTTTATATATTAAAAAAAATTATTAATGACATAATATTGATGCAATGTTTTCTTTATTTAATGAAAAAAAGCAAATAAATGATATTATAAATAATAAAATAAAAATAAATTGAATTTTTTGATGATATATACTAATTTTATGAATTAAATTGACATATTATTTTTAACACCTTGTGATTTTATGAGAAATATTTTGTTTTTATGTATTATGTTCTACACAACACCAAAGTAATCTTTCACTACACACAATAATGTCTTGGCTTGAGTTACATGTAAGAGAAACCTTCCTCGATAGCATGTGTTGTACGCAATACAGAGTTTCGCTGAACAATGATATATTATTAAAATATTATATAAACTATTTGTTATGAATTGTAATACCCACATTTTGAAATTTTATCTTTCAAAATGGACTTCATTTTTGAATTCGGAATATAGAAATTATCCTAGGGTGAATTTTTGGTATTTTTCTGAAAACTTTTAATTTTTGATGAATAGTGAAAAACACTGAGTTATAGTTTAAATCTGATTTTTTTTTAAATAATTATTTATTTTATTTAAATTTATTTTAGGTCATAATATATACATAATACTCAAATATGTTCAATGTAATTCGTTGGAGTCATTTTATAATAATTTTAGATATATAAAAAGTTTAGTGAACTTTTTACCGTCTTTTACCATCCTCCTAGAAAAATTTGCAAATTTACATAAAACATAATTTTACCACTTTTGTGAGTGTAATTTCAAAAATCAGGGAGACACGGTTGATATCAGTAATTAAAATTTGGTTCAACAAGATAAATTTTTTTTTGGTGAATAGTAACTTTTACTTTTATTTACCATGGTTAAAAGTAAATAGGGTAATTAAGGGTAAAAATTATATTATTATTACTCCACCACATGTCCTAATTCTATTCGATAAGTGTAATTCGATCAAAAACAACCTTAGTAAGATAATATGACCATTTAGGTCCACTAGTGTTAGATTTGGACATTTATTATTATTTAATTCAAAGAAGAGTTAAAAGAGTTAAAATCAAAGCTTAATAAGTAAAACATTTTTAATATTTAGGTTATAAATAATATAAATTATACTATAAATATTTATTAGAAATATAAAACTATTTCCTAAATAATGGTATTTTATTTATAATTTTTAGACAAAAATAATTTAAATTATTTATGACACAATAATGATGTAGTAATTACTTTATTAATGAAATATTAAGATAATTGATATTATAAATACCCAGATAAATGTATTTTCAGACTTTTTATGAATTAAACTAATTTTATAGGTTAATATAATATATTAGGGTTGTTTTTATGAATAATTTTAGACGTAGTAATGCTCTTATGAATTTATAAAAAACAAAATATGAAATAGTGTCAAAATTGACATAAAAGAATTTTTAAAACAAATATTAACTTATTAATTGATATTCTATTCCTAAAAATATAAGGATCATAAAAAAGACTTATATAATAATATATATGACATTAATTAACAAATTATGTTTTGATTGTAATTTTATAGTAAGTTTATTAACCATATAGTGTAAGAATAAAAGAAGACACGGTGAAAGTTAAATTATTTAACTTAGAATTAAATATGAATGATAAGGTTAAAATGGTTCCCTAAACTTGTCTAAAACCTAATGGTTGATATTATTTCGACCAATCCCCACGCTATCCTCATAATAAGTCACTTTTGATATATTATAAACCGAATATAAATTTATTATAAAATAATAATTTAAGATTTTCCTAAGGTGCCCTTCTCCTCCCATATAAAAGGGAACCTCCTCCCTCTCCACCTCACAAAATTTTGAGCCTTAAATATCATCCAACCCCTGACCATTTATCTTCTAAAAATATCTAGTTATATCATAGAGGTTCTGGTCTTCTCAAAAGACCAGCTCTAGTGCCTTAAGAGGAATTATAAAAGAGACATGTCAAGGAAGAGGTAATCTCTTCTACTGATTCTTTCAAGTTTCATTCTTCTTCTACATACTCTTATTTATTTGTATCATTATAAATTAATAACATTAGTATCACTATTATACTGGTATGTTATTATAAATATGAAACAACCCTATTTCACCTTCTATCCATCCTACAGAAAACGAAATCACCGCGCGTGCGTACGTACGGAATATTGTCTCCACGTCGTGGTGTAACCTGTTTTCCACCACCACCTTACTTGGATGGGTATAATGGTGTAAATAATAACTATACATGATTATTATAAAATTATACTGATTTTGATATATTATATCATCAACTCAAATTCCATTCATATAATTATGCGAATGATATCATCGCTCCTGCATACGTATGACCTACCATCTCCACAATGTGATGCGAATCGTTCTACATGATATTTATTGAATAATGATTATATAAATGAATTTAATTAATATAGATGATATATATTAGTCTAATAACATTCTTTAAATTATTTAGCTATAACATAAAAATAGGAATAAGAATTTATTCGAAAAAACACGCATAAGAACATAAAGCAATGAACACCCGAAAAACAAGTAGCAATGAAATATTACTAATAAGAAGCTAAGAAAATGACCATATATGACATCATAACAATGAGTATGATTCTGGAATAAGTAAATGAAATTACGTAAATAATTATACAGGAGGTTCGGACATGTACAAAGCATATCGAACCTAAGGTAATGGAAAATCTCGCAATTTCTTTTTTATCCAAGATTGTTTATACTTCAGAATTTACTGGGGGCTTATTTATCATCCACATCCATGTTTCCTCAATATTTAATATTATTTATTTCCTCCTACAATTTTTTAAAGCCAATTTTACCCATTGTTGAGTTTTTAGTAAAAGATATGAAAGGAATCTTTTGTCGTTTTTAGTACGAGGTACTTTTTGACTTTTCCGGCCAAAGTGCAAGAAGAATTTTTTTTTAACTTATGCGGCATGAATGGATTTTTATGATATCATAGAACATTATTTCCATGAAGCATCCTTTACATGTTTTCAAGTTTATTTTTAATTAACTTCTTTTAGTTTAAAATTGTATGACAAGTTAAGAAAGGAAAAAAAATGTTTTTGATGTAGAACAGATATTTTCTTCAAGAATGGAGTTCAAGTGTTTTATAAAAATTATTTTCCATCTATGATACCATAGGGTTATATTTCTATCCCTATTTTTACATTTATTTGATTATGTTATGATGAAATTATTTTTATGAAGTCCTTTTATCTTATATGGATTATGTTATGATGGAATGATGTTTAAGAATCCCATTTTTAATACATGGATTATGCTATGATATATGATTTTGTGGAAAACATAATAATGGTTTCATAATTAGACGGGTGGGACCTATATCTCCCTCCAATGAATTGGGTAATTATTTATATCTCATGAGATAGACATGGCTGGAACGACAGGTTAATCTGGTTCAGTGATAAAAGACTGGAACGAGGAGTGAACTTGGTTAAAAAAATGGACATTGTCTGCTAGGATAGTCTTGGAAATGAGTCTTGACTAGTATGAAATTATTTTCTATCGTTATGTTTGTATGACACAAAGTTTCATTTTAATTTTATGATTATTGGGATTACATTTCACTACTATGATTTATCACACATTATGATATTATGATCTCTTTTTCAGGTTAATATTTTCAAAATGTTATGTTCTTATGAATATGATATGATTGATATTTACTTTTTTTACCATTACTGAGCATTTGAGCTCACCCTTTTGTATGTTTTCATTTCCCTAGGTCAGGAAGAAGGGTATTTAGTTGGATATTCCAAAAGGGACTCTAAATATGATGAAATAAACAGGAGACAATGTAGATTCTTTATGAACAAGTTGTTTATTTTTTCCAGTTTATAAAGACTCTAGACCTATATGGTCCTTTCATGGTTTTGTAATATGTTGTAATAAGTATGCTTCAATACTGAAGTAATAACAATGTATGTAAACTGTGGGTTGTTATAGTTGGTATCAGAGGAAAGGTATAGTCAACCTTTGGAAACTAGGATGCGAAAGCCTTAGTGAGAATCCTAAGGATTTGTCTATGTATAGAACATAGTCTTATTGTTTTAGAAATTTCCATGAATAACCTATGATAAGACCTGAAGTGTGAAATTTTATTCTTGATTATGTTGTTTTACTATTGTAATTAGTGTTGATCACACCATTCTTCTTGGTTTTAGTCAATTTCTGGAACCCGAACGAACTGTGTTAATGCTAAATGTGATGGGCAATGCAATGATTTGTCACGACCCCCTCCCACCAAATATGCCCCTCCTGAGCTAGAAATGGCGAAAGGGAGATAATGACCCCCCGAGTCCTGCCTCCAGTAGGGTCCGGGGTGGCGACAAGCACCAAGGGTATGAGTTTTCACAAATATGGGAGGCAGTAGCCTTTTTAATATTTAAGATTGGGAAATAGGACAAGACAACCACCAAAAAGGAAAAGAACAAGTTTATAGAAATTAACCCAAACCAATCCCACATGCAGGTGTAAATAGATATGAAACAAGGTACAAGTACAAGAAATATGAAAAAGTACAATAGCAAAAGAAACGAGAGTAAAGAAAACTGCAACAACTCCAACTGTCCCGACTAGTAGGGTCCCGCACGGCCCTGGTAGTCCTCCTGGAAACCTGAAAGTAAATATAGGGTGAGCATACAAGTATACTCCGCAGTGAAACTTAAAGCTATTGTGCACAAGTGGGGAGATATCCTAATGTCCCATGACAACAACAGAAGAAACCAAAACCTAACAAGGAATTCTATCCACCCAACCTCACCAGCCATGCTCACCAAAAACACAACCAACAGGTAGTAGTAGTATATAAGATCAAGAGTATTGGGTACCCCTCAACATTTTCCCACACTAGTTAGCTACTCTTCCTAATGGTGAACGTCCTGATGCTACCACACTCTTCCCACCCGCACACACCTGGGCCCCACAACCATGTATCCCGCCCGCACACACCTGGTCCTCACAACCACGAATCCCGCCCACACACACCTGGGCATCATCACAATGGTTCTTGGGAAAATAGTATAACCTGTCCGAAGAGTCTTTGGCTAAACCACCCCAATTGAAACATATCTGAAGAGTCTTGGATCTAAGGTCGCCGCAAGCCATCACAGCCTATGGAAGAAAGAGCAGGAATGAGCTAGTAACTAAGGGGAAAACACCATATCCCATGAAATGGGAGTGTTTGGCAATAAGTGCTCAACATGGGTGGGGTGTGATGAAATATAAAGATATATATATATACATATATATACCAAACACTCAGCCCAACCTATGGCTTCTAATCAGAGAACTGAGCACGTGGCTCGGCACTGCTACTACGAAGCATGCATACAACAAACAACCACAAACCCATTTAGGTTTTCATGTTTCAACATAATCAGTTATTTAGTTCGTTAACTACTGGGAAACTATCCACAACCAACAAAATGATCATTCATAAAACATATCCATGTCATCCACAAATCATGTTAGGAAAACACAAGAAACACAACCAAGTCCATCTTATTTACCAATCAACCCCATTGATTATTATTCTCATTCCATCACAATGTCCCACCATTAATTAACTCTCCCACTTTTATTTAGTATTCACAACCCATAGTTCGATCACATTCAAACCCATCACTACAGCTTCGCTGCCTACCACCAAAACAACAACCACACCATACATCATCATCCCTTGATATAATATATCACACCCCGCTACCCATCACTAACATATCATTCACACAAACTCACAATAAGACAACCGTAGCCCCGCTGCTCACCCGGTCCACAACAACCCGCAAAACACCCCCATAACATAAACTAACCCCAAACAACACCAACATATTTATTATTTTAGTATTGTTTAAACGGGGTGATCACAAAAGGGTTCTAGTTATTCATTTAATCATCCAACTTTATGTGATTAACCAATTCCCACATTCCACAATGTTTCCATTCATAAATGGTCTAGGAAGATAGGGCAGCATTTAATTGCGCAAGCAAAGGCCCCCAACGACCGTGATTTTCAGTAGTCATAAACCTTTTAAATTCATAACATTATATCAGAGGATATAATACATAAATGTAACTGAATTCACAAACTTCCCATCCCCATTATATAATCCAGTTATTATCTTTATTAAACCGGTTCAAAAAATTTTCACGTAAACAAGAGGACACCGGCCCCGCATGATGCACAATTTAGAGAGACAAAGGTAAGATCCCTAACTCAACAGGTTCTGATCACAACGCTCCCACAGATCAACATTAGAAGACGTTCGATGGCATCCGTCGCTCCTGGTAAAACCCGAAAAAACCTCTTCAGGTGGACGCTGGGAAGGAAATGTTGAAAGGAAAGAAACAAATCCAAGCTCAGAAGTTCCACCTCATCGTTATGATCATATGGCTGCTGATGGATTGTAAATCGGAGCTCGTACGAAGAAGTTATGGATGAAAGGAGCCTTCGAGTCTCTTTGTAGATCTCTCCTCGAGGGAATGGGGAGGAGAGGAGTGAGTAGAAACAGAGGAGGGGACCCCTCCTTTTATAGGCGAGAAAAACAAAAGTACATGGTGTGTACTTTATGGTACACAGCATGTACTCAGCCATTTCACACGGTCACCACGCAGCTTCCAACACAGCCTTCAACGTGGCACGCGGCCGTTGACTGGTCAACACACAGTTTGAAGGTAATGTGTAAGCGGGGAGGGACTACACGGTGTGTACTCATTTATTTCACATGGGAATGACACGTCTCCAACATGGCACACAGTCGTTTACTAGTCAAAACACGGTTTGAGGGTAACGCATACGCGGGGAGGGACTACACAGCGTGTAGTATGGGATACACAGCGTGTACCCATTTATTTCACATGGAAAGGACACAGCCTTCAACACGGGGTATACCTGGAGAGGGGGTATACGGCGTGTACTAACACTACAGGGCGTGTACTTAAAAAATTCTGGAAAGTGTTGGAAAAGTCCATTTTACCCTCCAGAACACTGCATGACCTTCTTTTTAACAATGGAATGGGCCGGATAGGTCCGGTCCATTACATCAGATACCTCCTATAAAATTCTCTTTCCCAAGAATTCAAAACCAACCTAGAGGAACCCAACAAGATACCTATTAGGGATCTCGTCATAACAGGAACCCAACCATCAACCCTAATTATTGGTGGTAGGAATTCCTTCTCCTATGTCGAGATATTATCTGCTTTAGGTGCCACTGACTCACCTGCACGGGTTCAATCACATATTCATTAATGCGTCTCGATTAAGAATAGCGTCTTCCCACTTCCATACATTAGGATTTTCAACATGCACTGCCCCCAACACCGCACAACCTACACACTACCTGAACACGTGGTTTGGGAAAATTTCCTTTTCCTATGTTGAGATATTATCTGCTTTAGGCGGCACTAACTCGCCTGCACAGGTTCAATCGCATCCGCATTAATGCGTCTCAATTAAGGATCAGTTTTTTCCCTTCCCCACACACTAGGAAATTTTACATACATCTAGAGAACAAGTAAAAAAAAGGTCTCACAACCGACAAGCTAAGTATTCCATATATAAAAGGTACAGATTACAACATCAAAACAAAGCTCAAAAGTACAAGGCAGAACACAAGTCAAAACAACTTCGTGTACTGAGTGTTCATCTGGGTCTCCCACTCCCAAGTGCTCTCCTCGAGGCCACCATGTCTCCACAAAAGACGAACTAAGGCGATGGTTTTTCCACAGAGCAGCTTCTCTTTACGATCTTCGATTCTGATTGGTCATTCCTCGAAGGTCGCGTTGTCTCCAATATCTAACTCTCCATAGTCGATAACGTGAGAGTCGCTGTGTAAGTACCAACAAATCTGGGAGATGTGGAAGACATCATGAAACTTCTCTAACTAAGGTGGCAGGGCCAGCTGATATGCACCTCGCCGACTTGCCTCAGAACCTCGAAAGGTCCAATGAACCTAGGGGAGAGCTTAATCCCCTTCACAAACCTCCTTTTCCACCATCAAGGAGAAACCTTCAAGAACACATGATCTCCCACCTCGAACTCCACGGGCCTTCACTGATGATCAGCATAAGACTTATATCGGTCATGAGTTGCCTTCATCCTTTCACGCACAAGCTGGACTTTCTCTATGGTGATCTGTACTACCTCTGGCCCAAGATCACCTGTCTCACCGACATCTACCCAGAAAATGGGTGAACGACATGGTCTTACAAACAAAGCCTCAAATGGTTCCATGCCAATAGTAGAGTGGAAGCTATTGTTGTAGGAAAACTCTACTAAAGGCAAGTGTCTCACCCATGATCCTCAGAAATCTAGAACGCATGCTCGCAGCATGTCCTCTAACATTTGTATAGTACACTCTGTCTGCACATCGGTCTGGGGGTGGAAAGCAGTGCTAAGGCGTAGCTGGGTTCCAAAACCATGATGTAACCCTCTCCAGACTCATGAGGAAAACAGAGTATCCCGATATGAGACGATAGTCTTCAGAACTCCATGAAAACACACCACCTCGTCTATCTACCTCTCTGCTAAGGTACTCACCGGGCCTGACTCCATAATTGCTAAGAAGTGGGCTGATTTCTTCAGTCAATACACCACTACCCAGATATCATCATAACCACCCTGAGCTCTAGGTAATCTGGTGTCTAAGTCCATTGAGATTTCATCCCACTTCCACTCGGGGACATCTAAAGGATGCAACAAACCACTGGGAACACGGTGTTCATATTTTAATTTCTGACACACTAGGCACTTAGACACAAACTCTGTCACTTCCCGTTTCACCCCGAGCCACCAAAACTGTTCCCTCAAGCCTCGCTACATTTTTGAAATTCCCAGATGTACCTCCAAGGCTGAGATATGGAACTCACGGAGAACTCCCTCACGCATCACCTCCGGAACAAACAACATTCCATGGAAAATCATCTGATGTAGGCTATCCTCTGACCATCCTTCTAGAGTGTTTCCCTGATCGACACGATCCTACATTACTTCCGCCTCGGAGTCCCCCCATTGAGACTCTTCCACCTCCTGCAACAAAGAGGACTGTACCTTCATCTGAAACAAGCAGCCTCTAACACCCTCTACTCTTGCATCCAAGTGCAAGGCAACCAAATCTCCCATCACTCTCCAAACATCAGTGGATTCCCAAACCACTTCCTTATGAGACTTATTGCTCAAGGCATCAGACAAAACGTTTCCCTTACCTTCAGTATAAGATATCTCGAAGTCATATTCTTAGAAAAACTCTACCCATCTCCGCTACCATATGTTCAGGTCACGCTGGTAGAAGATATAACGTAAGCTCTTGTCATCTGAGAAGACCACAAAGCGCTTCCCAAAGAGGTAATGTCGCCACAACATCAGTGTGAACACTACTGCTGCAAGCTCCATGTCATGGGTGGCATAGTTACGCTCATGAGGGTGCAACTGCCTAGACCCATAACAGATCACACCCTTCTTCTACATCAGTACGCACCCCAAACCAAGCCCAGAAGCATCACAAAACACCTCATACAACAACCCTTCCTCTGGAAACCTATGTACGGGAGCACTGACCAACTTATCCTTCAGGTAGTCGAAAGCGTTCTGGCACTACTCACTCCATAAGAAGACCTGGTTCTTCCTAGTCAAAGCTGTCAATGCAGTAACAACTCGAGAGAAGTCTGAAATGAACCTTTGATAATAAGCTGCCAACCCCAGGAAACTAAGAACTTCTAACATGATCTTGGGTGCTGCCCAAGAAACAACTGCCTCCAACTCAACGGGTCCACTAACACTCCATGATGAGACACTACGTTCCCAAAGAAGTGTACTTCTTGCATCAAGAACATACACTTAGACAATTTCCCATAATGCTGGTGGTATCGACGGACTTCCAAGACTGCCCTGAGATACTCAACGTGCTACTCCTCTGTTCTTGAGTAGATCAGGATGTCATCGATAAACACAACGACGAACCGGTCCAGAAACTCTCGGAAGACAAAGTTCATAAGCATGATGAACACAACTGGGGCATTCGTAACTCCAAACGGAATCACTACAAACTCAAAGTTCCCATCCACGTCAGAGAACATGACTCTTCTTCGGAAGCAGTCGATAACGACACTAACAGAAAACAACCAGTCGATGCCTAGGATGAAATCGTATGCCTGCATCTATAGAAAAAGAAGGTCCCCACTAGATCGATGCGGGATTAATGTCAGCTCACATACCCGAAAAACACAAGATACACTGGTCTGACCTCCAACTGGTGTACTCAGCACTAGGTGTACGGAAAGTCTCTCTATGTCTAGACCCAAAGCATGGACTAGACTGGGTGCAACAAAGGAGTTTGATGCTCTCAAATTTAAACAAAACATAAAAGAGAGCATTTAAGTAAAACCGAAAACATCTCTCTTGATCTCTGTCCTTGCTAGGGTTGCCTCTTCGGTTGCATGAAATCGTCTGCGTCCCACTCCTCTATCGTTCTATTGACGTCTAGGTGCCATAGTTGTACGGTAAACAAAGATCACATAAGCCCAAGAAGCAAGGAAATTTCTCACGGTTTTTTATCACATTATTTCAATTTATTTCCCAGAATTCCCAAATCAAGTAAAACACAATCATGATGATGCATGTACCTTCCCTGGGGTCTCTACCCTGCAATTAATGTAGTCTCACTTGGTCATTCAGTAGGCTCATATTCCTTGCATCAAATCACAGGGAGCCCTAAAATCCCGTTTCCTAGCCGGTCATCCCTAGTCTATGTCACGCACCAGGATTAACCAACACTGTTTTCCTACCATTACATGCAATTCTCACTGTTCCTAACTCCAGACTCTATCCTATCTATAAACCATCAGCTTTGATACCATTCTATCTTGACCCCCTCCAACTAAAGATTCCCCTCTTGATCTGGCAATGGAGAAACGGAGATAATGACCCCTGAGTCCTGCCTCCACTAGGCCCCAGGGTGGAGACTTGCACCAAGGGTATGAGTTTTCACAAATATGGGAGGAATTACCATTTTTTATATTTAATATCAGGAAATAGGACAAGTCAATGACCAAAAAGGAAAAGAACAAGTGTATAAAATAAACCCAAACCAATCCCACATGCATGTTTAAATAGTTCTGAAACAATGTACAGGTACACGAAAGCTAAAAAGTATAATACCAAAAGAAACAAGAGTATAGAAAACTGCAAAAACTCCAACTGTCCCGACTAGTAGGGTCCCACACGGCCCTAGTAGTCCTCCTGGAAACCTAAAAGTAAACGTAGGGTGAGCATACAAGTATACTCAGTAGGGAAACCTAAATCTCTCATGCACAAGTGGGAAGACATCCTAATGTCCCGTGAGAACAATAGAAGAAACCAAAACCTATTATGGAAATCTATCCACCCAACCTCACCAGCCACGCTCACCAAAAACACAACCATTGGGTAGTAGTAGTATATAAGATCAAGAGTATTGGGTACCGCGCACCATTTTCTCCCACTAGTTAGATGCTTTTCCTAACGGCGAACATCCTGACGCTACCAAACTCTTCCCTCCCGCACACACCTGGGACTCACAACCACGTATCCCACTCACACACACCTAGGCCTCACAACCATGTATCCCTCCCGTAAACACCCGAGCCTCACAACCACGTATCCCGCCCGCACACACCTGGGCCTCACAACCATGTATCCCGCCTTCACACACCTGGGCCTCACAACCATGTATCCCGCTCACACACACTTGGGCCTCACAACCACATATCCCACCCGCACACACCTGGGCCTCATCCCGACAGTTCTTGGGAAAATAGTAAAACCTTCCCGAAGAGTCTTGTGCTAAACCACCCAAATCGAAACCTACCTGAAGAGTCCTGGGTGTAAGGTTGCCTAAAATCTATCCCAGCCTAGGGAAGAAGGAGAAGGATGGAGCTAGTAACTAAGGGGAAAACACCTTATCCCATGAAATGGGAGTGTTTGGTACTAAGTGCTCAACATGGGTGGGGTGCGAAAAAACACAAAGATACAGATATATATATAACAAACACTCAGCCCAACCTATTGCTTCTAATCAGAGAACTGAGAACGTGCCTCGGCACTGCTACTATGAAGCATGCTTACAACAAACAACCTCAACCCCATTTAGGTTTTCATGTTTCAACAGAATCAGTTATTTAGTTTCTTAACTACTGGGAAACTATCCACAACCAACAAAATGATCGTTCGTAAAACATATCCATGTCATCCACAAATCATGTTAGGAAAACACAAGCAACACAACCAAGTCCTTATTATTTATCAATCACCCCCATTGATTATTATTCTCGTTCCATCACTATGACCCCACCATTCATTAACTATCTCACTTTTATTTATTATTCACAACCCATAGTTCGATCACATTCAAACACATCCCTGCAGACCCGCTGCCAACCACCAAAACCATAACCACACCGTACATCATCATCCCTTGATACAATCTATCGTAGCCCCACTGGCCATCACTAACATAGAATTCACACAAACTCACCACAAGCCAACTGCATCCCCACTACTCACCCGGTCCACGACAACCCGCAAAACAACCCCTTCACATAAATTTAGCCCAAACAGCACCCACAAGTTTATTATTTCACTATTGTTTAATCGAGGTGATCAAACAAGGGTTCTAGTTATTCATTTAATCAGCCAACATTACGTGATTAACCAATTCCCACATTCCGCAAAGTTTCCATCCATAAACAGTCTAGAAAGATAGGGCAGCATTTAATTGCCCAAGTAAAGGCCCCCAACGACCATGATTTTCAGTAGGCATAAGCCTTTTAAATTCATAACATAATATCACAGGATATAAAACATAAATGTAACTGCATTCACAAACTTTCCATCCTCATTATATAATCCAATTGTTATCTTTATTAAACTAGTTCAAAAGTGTTTCACGTAAACAAGAGGACACCCACCCCGGATGATGCGCAATTTAGAGATACTAAGGTAAGATCCATACCACAACAGGTTCTGATCACAACGCTCCACTAGATCAACATTATAAGATGTCCATCGGCATCCTTCGCTCCTGGTAATTCCCTGCAAAACCTCCTCATGTGGTAGCTGGGAAGGAAAGGCCGAAAGGAAAGAAAAAAATATAAGCTCAGAAGTTCTGCCTCGTCGTTACGATCCAGTGGCCACTGACGGATCGTAAATCGGAGCTTGGAAAAATAATTTATGGATGAGAGGAGACTTCAAGTCTCTTGGGAGAGCTCTTCTCTAGGGAATAGGGAGGAGAGGAGTGAGTTGAAAAGGAGAGGGGACCCCTCCTTTTATAGGATAGAAAAACAAAAGTACATCATGTGTACTTTATGGTACACGGCGTGTACTCGGCCATTTCACACGGTCATCACGTGGCTTCCAACACAGCCTTCAACGCGGCACACGGTTGTTGACTGGCCTACACACTGTTTGATGGTAAAGCGTACGTGGGGATGTACTACCCTGCGTGTAGTATCGGATACATGGAGTGTACTCATTTATTTCACACGGCAAGGACACGGCTCCGACACAGCACACAGTCGTTGACTGGTCAACAGACGGTTTGAGGGTAACGTGTACGTAGGGAGGGACTACACGACATGTAGTATGGGATACACAACGTGTACCCATTTATTTCACACGGAAATGAAATGACCTTCAACACGGGGTATACTCATCGAGGGGGTACACGATGTGTACTCACACTACACGGTGCGTACTTATAAAATTCTGGAAAGTGTGGGAAAAGTCCATTTTACCCTCCAGAACACTTCGTGACTATCTTTTTGATAAAGGAATGGGACAGAAAGGTCTGGTCCATTACATGATTGTCCCCCTGAGAAACCAAACGTTATGGGAGATGGAACGAAAAATCTTGTAGCCATGCTCACACAACATTATCAAGTTATGAATCATGCAGGACTTCCAAACGAGCAGAGGAAGGAGCAACATGTTATTGAATCCTTCATGAGGCAGCGTCCACCTTCATTAAGTAGGTCTACTGAACCATTAGTGTTTGAACAATGGATCAGTACCACTGAAAAGATATTTTCATTTCTTCAATGTTTTGAACATGATAAATTCATCTTAGTACTATATCGTTTTGAAGTTGAATCTGATCAATGGTGGAATCCTATCCAGAATACAAGGCAAAGAGACGAAATTGAGTCCATGGAATGGGATGAGTTCAACAACATATTTTTCAATAAGTACTTACCTCATATTCATCGAACAAATATGGATAAGGTGTTTCCTGAACTAAAGAAAAAGGATGATGAATAGGTTGGTACCTATGAAGAAAATTTTACAAGGATTGCAAGGTATGCTTCTGGGATTATTATCCAAAAGTAGCGTAAGATCAATCGATTCATTAGTGGCTTAAAACCAAGTCTTCGAAGGGTGTTATCCATAAGGTAATTCAATAGCTATGATGAAATTGTTCTATGTGATCTCAAAGTTGAGATGGAGATTAGAGTAACCCATCAGTCATATGGGTTTGATAAGAAGAGGAAAATGGAATTCAAAGGGAAATCTAAAGACCACACTGAAAATTAGATAAGTTTTCCCTTATGCTCAATGTCTGGAAAGAAACATGGAGGGAATTTTCTTAAATGTACAAGTAAATGTTTCAGATGTGGAAAAGGAGGTCATCAGACATTTCAATGCTTTAATGATGGAAAAAATTTGTCTAGTGATGCGAATAAAGAAAAGGCTACATAGAATGAAACTCCTACATTTAAATGTTACAAGTGCAAGGAAATGGGGCATTTTGCTAATCAATTTGCTGAATCCAATGGTTTTTGATGATGATCAACGTCAACAAACTCTTAAGCCCAAAGAAAAAGGAAAGTCACATGAAATTTTTATCGGCGATGTGGAGTATGATAACGATGGGGTGAAAGGTACACTTACCATACACTCTAAAGTAGAAAATGTTTTATTTGATTCTGGATCCACCCACTCTTTTATTTTTGATGAATTTTCTAAGGGTATTCCCATATAACCTCTATAATTAGATGTTGAGTAACCAGTGACAACCACTAATGGCACAACAGTCTCATCCAAAGTTTACAATTCTTCTCCAATTGAAGTTTGTGGGAAAGTGCTTCCTGAAAATCTTGAGATCCTTCCTATAGTGGAATTTCATGCGATTCTAGGCATAGATTTTCTTTCTTTTTATGGATCTTATATCAATTTCCAAAGAAGGGAAGTCATATTTCATATTCTTGATCAGTCAATGATCATCTATCGATGCAAGGATGAATATAACGTTTCAGTGGAAATTTCTTCCATATTATGGGTCTTGATTCCAATAAATGACGGATATTTATCCCAAATGGTTCGAGAGAAACTCATGATTAAGATTACACACATTGTATGGGAGTTTGATGATGTCTTTATAGAGGAATTGTTAGGTCTTCCAACAAATCATGAAGTTGAGTTTTCAATAGAACTCATACCGGGTGCAAGGCCCATTTCAAAGACACCGTATAGAATGGCCCCAATTGAGTTGCAGAAATTGAAGAAACAACTCCAAGAGAATCTTGATAAGGGATTCATACGCCCTAGTGCATCACCTTGGGGAGCACCTGTTCTGTTTGTTAAGAATAAAGATGGATCAATGAGACTCTGTGTTGATTATCAAGAACTTAACAAGATCATTATCAAGAAAAAATATTCTCTCCCATAGATTGATGACTAATTTGACCAACTACATTGAGCTCAATACTTTTCCAGGATTGATCTTCATTCAGGGGATCATAAATTAAGGTTCAAAAGGGAGGATATACCAAAGACGGATTTCCATTCAAGGTATGGACACTATGAATTTATAGTGATGCCATTTGGTCTTACTAATGCCCTTGCTATCATCATGTATCTAATGAATAGAGTCTTTAGAGACTATCTTGATCAGTTTGTGGTAGTATTTATAGATGACATTCTTTTCTATTCAAAGACTAAGGAAGAACATGAATATAACTTGAGAATTGTATTAAAGAACCTAAGAAAGGAGAATCTTTATTCCAAATTTAACAAGTGTGAATTTTGGCTTCAAAAAGTTTCATTTTTCTGGGTCACATAATCTCAAAAGAGGGGATATCTGTGGATCAAGAAAAAAAATAGGTTTTCGAATGATGGTCATGACAAAAAAAAGTAACTGAGATCCAAAGTTTCCTTGGTTTGGATAGATATTATCGGAGTTTTGTGAAGGGTTTTTCAAGATTATATAATCCAATCACCATGTTGACTCGAAAAGAAGTTATGTTCATTTGGACGGAGGAGTGTGAAGAAAATTTCAAGGAGTTAAAAAGAAGGTTATCCAGTGCACCTGTGCTCACACTGCCTTGTAGTGGAGAAAGGTTTGTGATCTACAATGATGCATCCAAGAAGATATTGGGGTGTGTTCCCATGCAAAATGGTATGGTGATAGCTTATTCTTCATGATAGTTGAAAATCCATGACCAAAATTACCCAACTCATGATTTGGAGTTAGCTATGGTAATCATTGCATTAACGATTTGGAGGAATAATTTTTATGGTGAAAGGTATGATATCTATACTGATCATAAAAGTTTAAAGTATATTTTCACACAAAAGGACCTGAATATTGGCCAAATAAGATGGTTGGAACTGATTAAGTATTATGACTACGCAATTCATTACCACCCTGGGAATGAAAAAAAGGTGGCAGACGCATTAAGTCGACAAGACCATGCTAGTTTATCCATAATGAGAATCACAAAATATCCAATATTTATGGATTTAAAAAGGATGGATCTTGGAATTATAATGGAAGTGGAAAAATCTTATCTTTCTCAAATGAATGTTCAACTATATATACATGTGAAGATTAAAGAGGCACAGAAAGAAGATGTAGAGTTACAAAAGAAGGTGAGAAATGTTCCTGAATTCCACATTGATTGTGATGGAATAATAAGGTATAGGAATCAGGTTTGTGTTCCTCCCATGCCAGAATTAAAGGAGGATATATTTGATGAGGCTCATAGTTATTCATTATCTATTCACCCTGGAAGCATGAAGATGTATAGGGACCTGAAAGAGTACTTATGGTGGAATGGAATGAAAAGAGATGTTGCTGAATATGTATCTCGATTCTTGGTTTGTCAACAAGTTAAAGCTGAGAGACAGAAGTCTAAGGGGATGTTACAACCATTACCCATACCAGAATGGAAGTGGGAAAACATCACTGTGGATTTTTTCACTGCACTTCCTAAAACATCCAATGGCAATAATGATATCTAGGTTATAGTTGATCATCTTAAAAAGTATGCACACTTTGTTTATATTAGAGAAGATTTTTCTCCTGATAAGCTTTCGAGGATATATGTAAAATAAGTGGTAAGATTGCATGGAGTGCAACTTTACATTATATCTGATCAGGATCCAAGGTTTACCTCGATGTTCTGGTGAAGACATCAACATACTCTAGATACAAAGTTGAGTTTCAGCTCTGCTTATCATCCTCAGACAAATGGTCAGTCTGAGAGGACAATTCAAACTCTAGAAGAAATTTTTAGAGCTTAATCTATATATTTCAAAGGTGGTTAGGATAAACGCCTACATTTGGTGGAATTTTACTTATAATAATATCTTTCACTCCGGTATTCAGATGGCTCCTTATGAAGCTCTCTATGGAACGAAATGCAGAACTCCAACTTTCTGGTATGAAGTTGGGGAATGAATGCTATTAGGACCTGATCTTGTTGATGAGGTGGCAGAAAAGGTCAAATCTATTCAACAACACAGATGAGCAGCTCAGATTCAACAAAAAATTTATGATGATAACCGAAGAAAAGAACTAGATTTTGAAGCGGGTGATAAAGTGTTCTTATGAATATCTCCATGGAAGGGATTAATGAGATTTGGAAAGAAGGGAAAGCTGAGCCCTATGTATATTGGTCCCTTTGAAATATTGGATCGTGTCGGGAAGGTAGCTTACTTATTGGTGCTTCTGCCTATTCTCTCTCATGTTCATGATGTGTTCCATGTATCTCTCTTGAGAATGTATATACCTGATCCTTCACATATACTATGCTCGGAAGTTGCACTGCTGGAGAAATATATTTCTTATGAAGAACAGCCGATAGAGATTCTAGATCATAGCGAAAATGTTCTACCAAACGAGACCACTCACATGGTTAATGTTTTCTGGAGGAACCACCAATTAGAAAAGATCTAAATGGGAACTTGAGAATATGATGAGGGAGAGGTATCCTCATTTATTTGTTACAAAGTGACGAATTTCGAGGGGGGAATTATTTTTAAGGGGGGTAGAATGTAACACCCTGAGATTTTATGAGAAATATTTTGTTTTTATGTATTTTGTTATATGAAACACTAAAGGAATCTTTCACTACACAAAATACTGTCTTGGACTGCATTACACGCAAGAGAAACCTTCCTCGATAGCTTGCATTGTACTCAATACCGAGTTTCGCTGAACAATGATATGTTATTAAAATATTATATAAACTAGTATTTATTAATATAAATATCCACTTTTTCAAATTTTATCTTTCATGATGAACTTATTTTTTTGATTCGGAATATCAAAATTAGCCTAGGGTGATTTTTTTTAATTTTTTTGAAAACATTCAATTTTTGATGAATAGTGAAAAACACTAAGTTATAGTTTAAAACCGAATTTTTATTTAAATAAATATTAAATTTATTTAAATTTATTTTAGGTCAAAATAGATACATAATACCTAAATAAGTTCAATGTAATTAATTGGAGTAATTTTATAATAATTTTAGATATAAAAAAAAAGTTTATTGAACTTTTTACCGTCTTTTACCCACCTCCTAGGAGAATTTGCAAATTTACATAAAACATAATTTTACTTCTTTTGTGAGTGTAATTTCAAATATATGAAAGATATAGTTGATATTAGTAAGTAAAATTTGGTACAATATGATAAAAATATTTTTTGTTGAATAGTAACCTTTTACTATTATTTTACATTGTTAAAAGTAAATAGGGTGATTAAGGGTAAAAATGATATTATTATTATTACCCTAAAACATGCCCTAATTCTATTGGATAAGTGCAATTCGACCAAAATCAACCTTAGGAATTAAATATGACCATTTAGGTCCACATGGATTAGATTAGGACATTTATTATTATTTAATTCAAAGAAGAGTTAAAAGAGTTAAAATCAAAGTTTAATAAGTAACACATTTTTAATATAGGGTTATACAAAAGATAAATTCAGCTATAAATATTCATTAGAAACATAAAATAATTTCCTACATAATGATAGTTTATTTATTATTTTTAGACAATAAATAATTTAATTTATTTATGACAACATAATGATGTTGTAATTACTATATTAATGAAATATTAATATAATTGATATTATAAATACCCAAATAAATATAATTTGAGACTTTTAATGAATTAAACTACTTTTATAGGTTAATGTAACCTATTATAGTTGGTTATATTTATTTTTTGTGAATTAAAAATTCTGTTATGAATTTAGAAAAAAAAACAAAATACCAAATAGTGTCAAAATTGACATAATAGAGTTTTTAAAACAAATACTAAATTATTAATTGATATTATATTCATAAAAATATAATATTCTTCCAAAATACTTATATAATAATATATATGACATTAATGAACCAATTTGGGTTCTATTCTATGTTTATAGTATGTTTATTAACCATATTGTGTAAGAATACAAGATGACACGGTAAAAGTTAAATTATTTAACTTATAGTTAAATATAAATGATAAGGTTAAAATAGTATCCTATGATTCTCTAAAACCTATTGTTTGAGAGGCCTTCGACCCACCCCCAACCTATCCTCTAAATAAGTCACTTTGGAGCCATTATAAACCTAATATGAATTTATTATAAAATAATATTTTATGTTTTTCTTAAGGTGCCCCTCTCCTCCCTTATAAAAGGGCATCTCCTCCCTCTCCTCCTCACACAATTTTGAGCCTTCTAACTCGGCCAAACTCTACCCATTTCTCTTATCAACATCTCTAGTTATATCCTAGAGATTCAGATCTTCTCAAAAGACCATCACTAGGGCCTTAAGAGGAAATATGAGAGAGACACGTCAAGGAAGAGGTAATCTCTTCTACCGATTCTTTCAGGTTTCTTTCTTCTTCTACTTCCTCTTATTTATTTGTTTCATTATAAAGTAATAAAATCAGTATCACTCATATACTGAAATGTTATTATAAATATGAAACAACCCTATTTCACCTTCTATCCATCCTATGGAAAATTAAATCACCGGGTGTACGTACGTACGGAATACTGTCTCCATGTTGTGGTGTAATCTGTTCTCCACCACCACATTACTTGGATGGGTATAATGGTGTAAATAATAAATATATATGATTATTGTAATCTGATACATATTCTTTTATATTATATCATCAACTCCAATTAAATTCATATCATTATGGGAATGATATCATCACTCGTGCGTACGTACGGCCTACCTTCTCCACGATGTGATTCGACTCATTCTATATGATCTTAATTGAATAATGATTATATAAATGATTTGAATGAATATATATGATATATATTATTCTAATACCACTCTTTAAATTATGTATCTATAACCTAAAAAAGATTAATAATAATTTATTCGACAAAACACGCATAAGAACATAAAGCAATGAACACCCGAATAACATGTATCAATGAAATATTAATAATAATAAGCTAATAATATGACCATATATGAAATAATAACAATGAGTATGATTATGTAATAATTCAATGATATTATTTAAATCATTATATAGGAGTTTCAGACATGTAAAAATCATATCGGACCTAAGGTAATGGAAAATCACGCAATCTCATTTTTATCAGAGATTGTTTATACTTTAGAATTTACTGGGGGCATATTTATCATCCACATCCATTTTTCCTCAACATGTAATATTATTTCTATCTTGATACATTTTTTTAAATCTAATTTTACCCATTGGTGAGTTTTTAGTAAAAGATATGAAAGGAATCTTTTGTCGTTTTTTGTACGTGGTACTTTTGACTTTTCCATCTAAAGTACAAGAAGAATGTTATTTTAACTTATAAGACATGAATGGATTTTTATGATTTCATAGAACATTATTTCCATGAAGATTCCTTTACAAGTATTCAAGTTTATTTTTAATTAACTTATTTTAGTTTAAAATTGTATGACATGTTTAGAAAAGAAAAAATGTTTTTGAAGTAGAAAGGATATTTTCTTCAAGAATGGAGTTCAAGTGTTTTATAAAAATTATTTTCCATCTATGATAATATAGGGTTCTATTTATATCCCTATTTTTACATTGATTTGATTATGTTATGATGGAATTATTTTTATGAAGTCTGTTTTTCTTATATGGATTATGTTATGATGGCATGATGTTTAAGAATTCCATTATTATTACCTGGGTTATGCTATGATATATGATTTTGTGGCACACATAAGAATGGTTTCATTATGAGATGGGTGGGACCTATATCTCTCTCCAATTAATTGGATAAAAATTTATATCTCATGATATAGACATGGCTAGAATGCCAGGTTAATCCGGTTCAGTGATACAGGACTAGAATGAGGAGTGAACTCGGTTTAGAAATGGACTTTGTCCACTAGGATAGTCTTGGAAATTAGTCTTGACTACAATGAAATTATTTCCTATGATTATGTGTGTATTCCACAAAGTTTCATGTTTTATGTTATTATTATTGGGATTACATTTCACTACTATTATTTTTCCCACGTTAGGATATTATGATCTCTTTTGTAGGTTAAAATGTTCAAAATTTTATGTTCTTATGAATGTGATATGATTGATATTTCATTTTTTTTACCCTTACTGAGGATTTGAGCTCACCATTTTGTATTTTTTCCATTCCCTAGGTCAGGAATAAGGGTATTAAGTAGGATATTCCAAACGGGACTCTAAATGTGATGAAATAAATAGGAGACAATGTAGATACTTTATGAACCAGTTGTTTATGTTTCCCAGTTTCTAAAGACACTATACATATATGGTCCTTTAATGGTTTTGTTATATGTTGTAATAAGTATGCTTCAGTAATGAAGTAATATCAATGTATGAAATGTTTGGGTCATTATATTATTCAATAGTTAATTCCTTTTTTTATGGAATTATTTTTTATGACTTTAACAAAAATCATTTACTAAATAGTGTCAAAATTGACATAAATCAGTTTTTTTTAAAATACTATTTTATTAAATGATATAAAAATAATAATAATATAATATTCTTCAAAATGACATGGATAATGTTAAAAACTACTTTAATGATCCACATACAGTTCCCTTGTCATTTTATAGTAACCTAATTAACACTATAGTATAAAATTATAAGAAGACATGGTAAGATTTATACTGTTTAACTAAGGGTTAATCCCAAACGATTAGGATAATCTTATTCCCTAACCATGTCTAAAACCTAATGGTTGATATAATTTGATCCATACTTATTATCCGATAAATTAATTAAATTAAATCAATTAGAAACTGAAAATATGTTTATAATAAATTAATATTTAATGATTTTTCATAAAGTGCCCTTTACCACTCTTTTAAATGGGACAAACCATTCTCTTTAACTCACACATAGAAATCCTTTTTTATCGGATTAACCCTACCCATATCTCATACAAAAATCCATTACATCATCATAGAGGAAAAAAAGTCTTTTTAATTTCAACTTATGGAGTCCTTTTGTTCTAATAAAATGGAGATACCCAAAGAAGAGGTAATGGTTTTATCACTTCTTTCAAAGATCATTTATTCTTCCACTTCCACTTCTTAAGTTGTTACCAAAATAAAATTATATATCCATAATATAATATAGTATGAGATGCTTTTATGATTATGTGACAACCATATTACTCTTTTTTAACCATCCTATGAAAAATAATACCTCCATGTGTGTGTACATACAGCTTACCATCTCCACATTGTGGTGTAATTTGTTCTTCAACACTGTGTTATTTGGATGGATATAATTCTGATTATTGTTTATATAAATAATAAAAATAACATTATAGTGTTTATTTATAATTTATTTAATATCAAATTCCATACCATTTCATCAGTAAAAAAATTATATCATCACTTGTGCATATGTATGGCTTACAGTCTTCACAATGCGATGAGATTTATTTCAACATTCAACATTCAAGGATGGTTATAAAAAAAATTATTCATAAGTATTTAATATATGGCATAATAATGCTACTGGGAAAATATATATGTGTATTTAAATATATTTCATTCAATTTCTTCCATTCAATGCGATATGAATATGGAAACAGCGTTATGCGTACGTACGGCCTATCATCTCCATAAACGGTGTATTTCATTTCATATATTTTTTCTAATATATATGTATATATATATATTATTCTATCTATATATGATATATAAATCTTCTTTTATATTCTGTAAGTATGTAAATCATGATCTAATTCATACAATCAAGAATTACATGTTAATGCACTTAAGATAAAGAAGGTGATTAGTACAAAAAATATTATATTCACAGGGATAGTAATATTAAATTGGTATTATAAAGTCATTAATGAGTCATATTTGATATGGTAAATATAAATATGGTTATATTATAATTTAACAATATAATATGGTTATTTTACAAGATGTTAATCATAACCTCCACTAAAAGAGAGTATAAGGCCAGGGTTGATTCCTTAATCTTATTATTATCATATATTGTTTATATTTAATGATTTTCTGGGGCATATTAATCATCCATGTCAATGTTTTTTAAAATTTCTTCAAAAGTAATATTTTATGGTTTTATATAAGGGACTCTTTTACTATATCGTCATTTATATATTTAATGATTTGTTTTCCAAAATCATTTTAAATAATTTCCATGTTTTCTAAATGATTTATGGATTTATTTATATGGAAATGATTTTTTTTAAAGTAAATTTCATTAAAAAAATTCAATGTGGTATGGGACAAATTAACTCAAAAATATATTTTAAATGAATTAATTGGTAAATTGTGAGACTTTTAAATGATTTCAGGAAAAATAGATATTTCTATGAAAGAGTTTTACTAACTATTTTCATCTATATCAACATCATTTGTTAGGTGTTATTCATGATAGAAGTAGATATTGTTATAAAACAATATTTCAGGTCTTTTTGAATGAGTAATGATATGTTTGAATGTAGATGTTCTCTTTTTATACCATTCATGGTTTATGGTTAATGTTTTAAAAAAAATTATTCTCTTTTTAATATGAATGTTTTTGTTATGTTTCACTCTTTTCATATGAAGAATGCATTGGATTTAGGAAGTGATGGGTGGGGCTTGTTATAGGCCCTCGAGGCATCGATAGGCCTCATTAGAGAAAATATTGTCTTAGCATAAGGCCTTGAAAATATTTTTATTTTTAATATTGGAATGAGGCCTTGAATATGTTGTTATGATGTCTACCATTACACATTACATAATTATGAGATTATTTATTGATTTTACATGTGATTATTCGACTAGCATAATATCCATGTGAATAATTAAGTAGTATTATTTAATTTATCATTTCCAAATTATGCTTATGTTTATGTTTAAATGGATTGTGTTTCAATTTTATACCTTTCCTTAAAAGTTAATGCTTATTTACAATAGTATCAATTGTATTGTTATCCATACTGAGCATATGAGCTCACCCATTTCTTATTTTTATATTCTTAGGATTCCAAGAAGTGATTTATGTTTTATATGAAGTGAAATGTTGGGGGAATAATGGAGTTATCAAAAAATAATATATGTTATAGTTTATGTTTTAAATTTTAATTAAAGTTTGATGAATGCAATCTATTTTCCACATATCCTAAAATGATCGGTCCTTCCGGACATGCTTCCTTGCATCATACCAATGCATTAAAATAATTCACCAGGTCTGGGATTCTTGGGTTGGGTCATTACAGTCCAACTATTAGGGAAAATGTTTCAAATACATTGAATCCCACTACATTTGAATATTTTACATTTCCACTGATCATGATTCCTCACTGGATGAGAAAAAATACATGAATTCAATTTTCATTCACAATCATTCCATATTTATGGTACTCAATGTGATAAGAATATTTTGAGGACATTTTACATGAAACACCATTTATAATGACATGATTATCAAAAAAATTACACAATAATTAGGATTGATAAAAACTGAAATAAGGATTATAGAAGATTATTACACATTCTTAATTTCTTCCCCCTCATGGGAAACCCATCTCTACATATTCAAAAATGTTAACCTCATCAATACTGAATTTAATGAAATTTTATTCTGGAGAATACACCAAAATGGGTCTTCCACTTCTGAATATCCACATTGGACAACCATTACAACATCACCAAGGATATTCTTCTTGAATAATTGTTCTCTAGGATACCATATATAATATCAAGAAATGATGGTACCTTCTTAATCAAAGATTTCCATAATAAAATATCTATATCTTCATCAAAAAATGAATTTCTATTATATCTATATTTGAATATGAAATTGATGAGTCCTTCAAAGATGGTGACTTCTTTATATCGACTATCAATAAGTGATATCCATATCTTCTTCTCATGTTCTCTCCCTGAGAACATTCATCTCCATCATTTCCCTATATTATAATCAAAAATAAAATACAAAAGATATTAGGGGAATAAGATGGCTCTTCAATGTTTCATCAATGTGAACTATAGGGTTGAGATGTCTTTATCTACTAGGATTTTCCATTTACTCTAGTATTTATGCTTTCACATATGAATATATCTTATGAATTATAGTGATTCATCATGGATCTCTTCATATACTCCTCCACATTCTGTGGAGAATTTTTCTTTATAATATTCTTCTAGTATAAGTCATTTTTAATCCAATAAAGTATTGCTTTTTGTTTTGGTAGTGAGGTTAATAAATATTTTTTAATGTGTCCAGATTATTCTCATCTCACACACAATACTTCATTAACCCATGTGTTTCTATTTTCTTTAAAACTCTCACGAACATTTACATCACCATTTTGAATATTTTCTTTTCCCTTTTCACAATCCTTATCAAATTAATCTTAATATATCCTAATAATTTCAAAATATTCAGGCCAAATTTATAGGATTTCATTAATAATTGTTTCAATAAGTTTGGATCTTTTACATGGGTTCATATAAGTTTCATCCCTCTTAGTAGTTCTTTTGGATGAACTACCCATATTCTTATTGTTTTAAAAATCCAAGGTCATGTCAATTTCATTACTCGTGATCTTCTTTATTGAATTTGTGCTCACAATGTCCATCAAATGTCTTCCCAAGAAAGTTTATTCACACTTTTCTAAAATTTATGGGCTTCTTTTCTTATAAAAAGTTAATGCATGTTAAGATAATTATGTTCCAGCATTGTGAAAACTTCAAATGCATACATCTTTGATTTTTTCTAGATTCCCAAATATATAGTAAACAGATTCTTATGGGCATATGGATGTTGTTTCATCATCTACAGCTTTCTACACCAATATAAAGGCTTCTATTGTTCTTTTATATTTTGAGGATTTAAAAAACATGTTAATCATATATGTCTAAATCTTTTGCATCACCAACATTTACCAACAAATTAGTATTTCTTTATATAAATTATATAATGTTTTTTCCTTCATCATGTCTAGTTGAGATATCTATGTCAAACCAACTTCCATACTATTTTTCCTATCCACCATTATCATGGTTGTGGGTTTATTATATTCTTTATTCATCCATACTAGTCCTTTATTTTTCATACAACCTGCATCTTCATGATAATATGTTTAGGGGCACCAACACAATTTTTTTTCACTGTACTTGTTTCTTCTCAGCTTCTTGAGAAAGACCATAACAATATGTCATGATCTTCTTATCACATGATGGTGTTATTTAGCTTTAGAATCTTTAAGTGATAATTTTCTTTCAACAACTACTATTTTATTCTTCTGTTAAGTATCAATATATTTCTTCTCAATGTTGACCAACAAGGCTTCCAAATATAAGAATTTCATTTTGAGGATACATTTATGAACATCAATAATAATCATATTTTCCTTATAATCCTTCTTTATCCTAACAACTTATTCTTCATTTTGATTAACTTTATTCTGAACCAAGGCTTCCATTTCCATGATCTCCATGAATATTTCATCCAATTGTTAAACCTTGACATCCATGATGTTTTCCAATTTCTCATAATGTGAGTAGGTATTTTATACAATGGAATTTTCAATCCCTCCTCATTAAATTCATTGAGGTTTTTTATGAACTTACTTCAGGTTTCATATTTTCTTCTTCCGAGGTTCAAATCTGTCTATAAAGATTTAATCATTTATGAATTTTTATTTCCAATCCCCTTTCCAATGAATCTTATTCTCCTTCCAGCTAAGTGATCTTTGAATTGATACATTGAATGATTCTAAAAAAATGAAACTCTTTATTTGTCAATATCATGTATGTATTGACTTAATCTCTAAATTCCAAAGTCATGTGAGATTGTTGATTGATAAACATCCCCACTTGGTCTAACACATAACACTTGGTCACTAGGAAATTTTTATTTACATGAGGTATAAGTATTGTCATTTTCAATGGTGGAATCCTAAAACACCTCTTCATTACATTCCAAGACTGATATTTCATTATTATTAAAAAATCATTGAGAACTATATACTACCTATTATTTAGATAAGATGGACTTCTTTACTAGTCCATTCTATTTCATTTTCCTATTAATCATGGTCTTGGTGGATATGAAATTCTACTCAGAGATAACTATATCTTCCTCAAAACATCACTTAATTGTTGACTAGGTAGAGAAAATCAAATATTCAATAGAAAAATCTATACTATAGAGCATCAAAATACATGAACCTTCATATGATTCCACTTGTAGGTCTCCAAAACACCCTCAGATAGGAGGGGTGAATCATGGTGTTAAATTCTTATTTTATTATAATTGATATCATTCCCATGTAGTTAAGAACTCATTATATTTGTATGATTGATTCAATCATAAATAAAACATTCACATGAATAAAGTAAACACAATAGTTTTACATGGTTCACCACTAAGTGTTTGTATAAGGAATATACACTGAAAGTGTGTTAGTCGTACAAAACTCCACAGATATTCACATGTTTTGGAATAATATAGTTCAAAAACAATTCCACCATTCTAAAAACACCACCTTTATAATATTTTATGGATATTTCGTTGCATCCCTAAGAACACTTCGATTTACATCACCTAGCTCGCTACATAGAGAGATGTTTAACTTATTTTATAGACCTCAAGGTCACCTCGATGGATTCGCATTAAAGTCTTTATATCTGACTGATCACGATACTATGTTTTCACTATAGACCTATATTTATGCTCTTCGAAATCCCTTTAATCATAAACTTGATATTCAATGATTCCATTTGTGAAACTCCTTCATGATTCTCACTACCTTTGCAAAGCTTACTGAATTTAAAGAACAAATTACATTCACAAAGCTCACTTCCTTGGTAGAACAAACATTCATCGTCAAGCTCTCTATGTCAACATGGAGTACCCCCTCTTTGTAAAGAAACCTTTTATTAAAATCACTTTCATCAGTCATGACTTATATTATTTTCATGTTGATCAAGCGTTCATAGAAAAATAGATTCAAATGGGTCCCTTATCTTTATAAAATTATAGAATTTCTATATTTTCCTTAAAAACTTATGAGAATGAAGTGGGGGTAGCCTCATATTTATAGGCTTGGCCATTTTCGATTATACATCACCACCAACATAATTTATGGATCTTTCAAAAACATATTCAATGTAATTATAATGTCCCTATGATCTATAGAAATTTTCTATTTGCGATGATTGTCATAACCTCCAAGATTTGTGTCAAACCACTGTGTTGTAATGATCCAATTCTCATAATCGTGGAGATCACTATCACTATTCACAATGCTTCAATTTTTAATAATTTGTGATTCTCATTGTTTTCACATGGATTAGTGTTATTCTGCATCGATACTTTACAAAACATAATTTGTGAGGCCTATATCTGCGAAACTCATGCATTTTCCATATTTTCATAATACGTTCAAGGAGATCCACTTCTCACGATGCTATAAATCCATCACTTTTTGGATCCCAAAAATTTGGAAGACATTGGGAAAAGAAACCTCATTTAATATATTTTCCATCATAAACTAAAGGGTTACTTTCCTTGAAAAATCAATGATCTTCTTTGTGATGATTTACAACAAACACAAACCTTACTCCATTTCAATCAAAGTACGACATTTTTTAAAATACAAACAAATAATGCTCATAATAAATAAATGATAATTCCCAATACATGGTGTGATTTCATACACAACTGTATAGATTGAAATAATAAATGAAATAGATTAAAATCTTTCAATGACACCATGAAGCTGGAAATTCAATTTAATAACCCCTTAAACTAATAATAACCAAATTGATCACTAAACATCTCCCACCGGACTAAAAATAGATAAAATATTCATAGGATGAGAATAAAATTTATACTCGGTGTGATACTCCTAAAACCAGTCATGAAAAAAGGTGAATACCATTTATTAAATCCTAGTGAACAAATAAACGAAACTATCTCATGAACTAAACTTCTATATTACTCTTTTCCCACACTCACCATGTCTCACTCACCAAATAACACATAAAACTAAAACCATAATATTGAATATATATATATATATATAGAAATGGGTACCCTTCAACCACTTCCTCGCTAGTTTGTTGGTCGCACACCCAAACGTCGCATGTCCTACATTATCATATTTCTCTAAATAATCATACCCAAAAATCATTGGAAACCATATCACACCATGCACCTTGTAAAACTTATCATCACACCCATAACTTCTATATAGTTACCAATTTTATTATTTGAATACAATTTAACATGTGTATTATGTACTATACCTTATTCCATCCCAAAACATACATAAAAACTTATAATAATCCTTCAAATTCAACATACAGAAAAAATTAATGCACAATAAACTCATGCCACCACAACTTGTATCACAAATATACATCAAATAACCCCCATTACTACTTGTACATAATACAATAGATTAACAGAGATTGAGGTTGAGTGGGTAGTCATCTATCTGTGTCCTCACCAAACTAGATGTTGGGGAAAACCACTGAAAACTTATGCTTCTCAATTTCCCTTTCTGATATGGGGTATTCCTATGAAATTAAAAATCATAAGGAATATATATAGCTCACAACCACACAAAATTAAATTTTTGATCCATAGAACCATCCATCTCTATCATCTCGCATGAAATTTGGCTACAACTACTAATATTTCGGTATCAAAAAATTATACAAGCATCATGTTTAATAATAACTAACTCAAACAACATTGATTAATATTATTCCAATTTCATTCTAATAATAACTGTGAAACTTCTATTCCTAGTGTATATGGATAAATTTCATGTTTTCTTGTACTCTCACTTATTCTATTATAAAAAGTGATAATCTAGAACCAAACCGATTCTTTATTTACTTCATTTATTATTTCATAAGAAAATGGGTTCTCTGGGACTCATTTTAAGCTACCATTTAAAATAAACAATCATAGTGTATAACACCAAAATCAATCCAATTGTTTTAATATCATTATATAAAAAATAATCATTCATTGGGAATAAATTAAGTATCATGTTATTAGCAATAATTTATGTGAAAGACCCACGTGGAAATCATCCTGACCACCACTCTATTAAGAACAATTATGCATAATATCACATCCTATAACTCATTATTTTATTTTTACATTCAAAACCTCATGCCACCACCATAATCATAATTGGTACTATGTGCCATCTATCCTACCTTATGCCTCTATCTGATTGGTCAAAAATCAATTCCAACCACAAAGGTTATCAAAAAAACTCATAAAGGCTCTAGATAAATAAATAATACATATATAATAAATTTATTATTGCACAACAATTTTTAAATATAATTACAATCATATAATAAACGAATTCAATCCTCCAATAATCCAAAATGGCCTCACCCATCTTTAATCATTATATAATTAATATATAACCATTATAATTACATATGGAATTAATCATTTTATTTTTTCTTGGTGTTTTATGTTTAGTCACCCTATCAGTAGAAATATTTGGCTACGATAATGACCCAAACATTTATAAATGAAATTCTCATTTTGAATGAGTAAATTTATTATTGTTATGCAAAAATCATGCATTCTATTGGTTTTCATGGATAGATATAGTATGTTGTATTTAAGATAAAATTAATCATCTTAACCACTTATAATATATCAATCCTAAAGTAACCATTAATATTAGTTTATATATATATATATATTATGTGTTTTGATAAATATTTAATTAGCAACAACCAAATATGAGATTGTGTAGAGCAGTAGGATCATACCATATGAATATATTTTATTAAATCTTCCAAGGGAGATGACATAACTATTATTTCCCATTGATCAAGATCATTCTGAGATCCATTAGCTAAATAACGAGAAAAAAATTTATGAGAGAATTTAAAGATTATTGATATCATGACCGAGACCATGCTCACTCAACCATCCAAATAAAGTCACACCATCACACACTATATCCTTAGGGGAAAAACTAGTGTAATAAGTGGTATTATATATAGATATTATATGAATGAATTTATATGTTTTTATTTTTAATTAAATAATGATTTTAGTTTTTTATTATAACATTATCAATGATTAAATGATGAGTTTGATAAAAAAATAATTTTTTGATATATTGAAACATGAATTTTATTTTTGGTAAATTTGTTATTTCAATCAAGATACTCTTTTTCATAAATTCAATAATTCTTAAAAAAACATTATTTCATAAATTTATCCATATTAAATAATATTTTAAATAAATACAAATCATACTATAATTTTATCATGTCAAATATAATTTTTATAATGTCCAAAAAAATATTATCCCCATAGAATAATTTATTTTTCAAAAAATTGAAATTTTTATTTAAAATTATAACGTTCCCTATTTATGTATTTATTATATTATAATAAATATTATTTCTCAAATAATCACATTCAAATTATCCAATGGTGAATTTTTTTTGATTTTATGAGGTAGAAAACATTTTGTGTAGAAATTAAAAATGATATAAATATATGGTATATATTATGACACCATAAGAGCCCAAACATAATGTGATAAATAATAAAAAGTTCATAAAGTTCCAAAATTGTGTTGAACCTTTAAAATAATGAGTTTTTAAAGTTATTTGATTAAGTTTAGACACCATTAATGAATCCTCCAAAACCAATATTATATTATAGGATTTTTAAATTAATCTTTATAAACATTACTCACTTACACATCACTAAAGGTTCTATTTTATTGAGTTTAGTTTTTATCCATATAAAATATTTAAAAATACTCATCTTTGGATAAAACATGTTCAAAAACCATTTTATAGTATTTGGTTTTATTATTTTTTCGTATTGCTTTCAAAACCTATGTTGATAATGTACTAGATAATTCTTCTAAATTATGTAATAAAAACCCACCCAGTTTATCATTAATCTTCACTAAAAATATTTTTATTATAATATTACATATTTCACCTCTTTACATCCCTCCAAAGGTGTTCCCGAGCTCTTAAAAAGATTACCGTAAGATTTTAGAAGAACTCTTTCAAGTAAAGGGATCCTCTCATCTCCTTTTTTCAAGGATCTTATTTATATTATGTCTTTTTATTCCCACTTATTATTGTTGGGATATGTTTTAAAATAAATATATTAATTTCATTACAATTTACAAGTAAATATAGACCCATTTACTCTAATTAAATCCCTCCATGAATCTTTCTGTTACTCCTTTATATTGATGAAATTATTTATTATCTTTCTATTCTCAACATTTGTGTAATGAATACCCATCCCTATTTTTACCAAACATAATTCACCTAGAATTAACAATAATTTATTTATTTTTTTACATCAATGTATGTAACCCACAATCCTTATTAATGAGTTAAATGTGATATAATACATCATTATGTTGTATGATCTAAGCAGAATACTTATGCATGAACATGATATGAATGTGATAAGTTGGCCAAAAATTATATATCCCTTCATTGCACTGGTTCATGTTTTTATATCATGAGATACCACGCATGGTGAACTCTAGTATTTAATAATCACATTATGTTATGTTTTTTGGTGTTAATCCTTGAATTATGCTTTTAATTTCAATTTGTATGATGTTTCCAAATTCCCATGATGTATTTATGTTATCTTATTATATCATGATTTGATGTTCATGTTTATGATTATCATCCCTCTTATGTTACCTTGTTAAACCTATTGTCTAACATGAAATACAGTACCTTATTTTTTACTTTTTAACACCATGAAATGTGTTCCAGTCAGATCACTGAAAATTGAATATGTGAACCTCTCTTGGACACAAAAATGTTGTGTTTAAGTAGAAATCCATCCTTATACCAGAAGAATGAGAAGATTTAATTTCCTTATAGAATGAACCTTAATGTCCTTTACATGGCTTGAAATGTTTGAGATGAAAATATGCAATTTTGATGGGGGTTAATGTCGATAAAAAAGGAACCAGCCCGAAGGGTTGGGACCATAACTTGGTACTGATCCCGAGCAAGTGTCTGGGGGAGTTTCCCCTTGCTGTAGAGAATTTATTTCTCCTAAGTCCAATATGAAAGTCTATTCCATGACATTGATAAAAAAGTGACAAAGGGAAATACCATAAAAAGGACTGTAAATATATAGAAAATTTCAATAAATGAAATGGTTCAAAATTGAGTTTACCCAAGGTAGACTAAATCATGGGCAGAGCGAAAATACTTGCACACTCCTCACTTGAGCACCACCTCATTACTTTCATGCCTTGTCAACATCACTATGATTACAATTATTTCCTATAAATAGACCCTTGGGGACTTCATTTGTATGGATTAATTTCCCTGATGCCCGATTACTTCTCTCATCACCATAGATCTTCACCCAAGTCCTATAAAACCTCCAAGGTAGTTTAATAACACCTAATGTGATGGAATTAAAGGGGGATAGTGAGACTTAAGTACAACCAATTTATAAATTCACAAAACATTAATGAATAATTTTCCACCCCCCCCCATATAATAACACATTCATGATCTCCCTTCATCATTTTGGAAGTTGTGTGCATCACATTGGGGAATACCTATGAATACTCTTGAAGGCTTAAGCGAAGTCTACCCATGTCTAGTAATCCTTTTTGTTCTTCCATTGTGGTCTCATAAATATTCCCAATCCAACTTACACCCCACTTACATATGTTCCACATACATTAGAGCTCTTTTTGGTTCACATCACCCCTTCATCCTGCTTGATCCTTTCATAAATCATACTCAAATGATAGCCTTAGTAGGTCCTATCTTTCATTTTCTCCCTTTATTGAAAGAGATTATGTTGATAAATCCTCTAATACCTCACGATTTACCAAATAATAGGGAAATACAAATCAACTTGTCTCTAATTTGGATTTGGATATCAAGGGTCTTGGGTTTCCCACACATGTCCTGCTAGAGGGTAAGGGTCTTTGGGATGTCCGTGGATTTAAATATCTATTGTCACATAGACCATTACCCCATGTAAAATATTGAGGAGTTCCCATACATGGATTCTAGGGATAGAACACTATCCTACCCTTCTCCACTCTAGGACATGTGGAATATGGTCCCTGATAGGGAGGGTAATGATAATACTTCCATTTCCTTTTTGAAAAAGGAGAAGTATCCCTCCGCAATAAATGACCCATTTTAGAGTAGAAATATTGGGGTAATTATATTACCTTTCATGTAAGATTTTGAATTATTACTCCAATCTACACCCTTCACCTTCACCTCTTCCTAACATTGGACCCTCTCTAATGTAAATAGAATAAGGGTAATTTCTTTATCCATTATCTATTACATCGTAGGCTCTACCCCTTCCATCAGTGGAGAAGAATGTTCATTGTTTATTTAATCTTTAACATCCTCTTATTTCTCACACTGATCAAGAATCATGTGGTCTTAGAGGTTATTAATGATCATAACATCCACTTGATGGATTGATCTATGAGATCTTTCAATCCAACCATTACAGGGATATGTAAGAATCCTTCTCGATGATCGAGCCCCACATCATCTCATCTATGACATGAGAAACCATCCCCCCCTCAAGGGGCCTCTGCCTACATGTAATCCCCAAATGGAATTCACTACATGAACTATAGTTCCCACCATTACTGGTATTTTTAGGAAGCCTTCACCTAGGGCACAAGATCACTAGACATCCCGATGAGTAATTAAACCATATTTACCTTAATTAGAGCATCCCCCTTATATATAAACCTGAATTAACCCCCCTAAATCTCCATGATTAAAGAAGTCTCTTGTGGACCCTGTTATAAGTGCATCTTCTTTAAGAGTATTCCCCAACCTATTTACCTAATAAGTTTCATACTCACCAGTGACACTCAAAAAACTATGAGGAAATTGATTACCATTCAAATGGCATACATGGGAAGCCTCCCTGAGGTTCATACTAAAAATTCTAAAGTTGATCTTGTTCTATTTGGTTCATATCACTAGTTGGGTCTAATTCAACATGGGAAATCATATTCCATCCACGTTTCATGGGCATCATTTTCATAATTTCAACACAAATCATTGACTAGGAACCTTACACCATGAATTTCTTACCACACAACATTAAACTATACACTTGGGTCCTTATCACAGAGCCTTAAAGGGTATGGGTTGTCCCATTAGGTGGCACTAAATGACATGGTTTCTGATTAGATTCATGAGGATACATAGGTATCCCATATATTGGTTATATCCCAACATAAAAACAAATATTGTATCCAAATATGATGATAAACACTAGAGTAACCTCTGTCTATCTAGATGATAATAAACTCCAGAGTGACATTCTTCTACATAGGATAACATAAATTTCTTGTGTGCCACACTAAGTAGCCTAAAAACCAGCAATGTCATAATAATAACCATAGAATATCTAGGTTGTATATGAGAGGATACCATTGATGAAGAACCTCTAATTCATATAGTATCACCATTGATGAAGAACATCCAATACATAAAAATGAATTTGAATTAAAAAATGCAAATAAATGATTGAAAATTTTAAGGGAAACCTATGTTACTCTTGGTGAAATGAATAAGGATTTTCATACATATATTAAATCTATAAGAGAGTGAAAAATTATGAAAAAATGCTCCCCAAAAGGGTGTGATGATACCAGACTCTTGTCCTCTAGACGAATGCATGTTCTTAAGTATTGTAGGTCAAAAACCAAAAGAATGTATGACTTTGGAAAGTAGATCCCATTATAAACTGAATAGTTGGGTGTTTTTGGTTCCATAATCAATCTATGGAAACCATTTAGAAATATTTATTCCTAACATGAACGTGAATTCTAAAGAAAACTATAATTTTATTGTTCCCTTTCTATGATTTATAGATCACCCCATTCTTATTTACCTCCAGAAGTTGTCAAATGATGTTTTAGAAGGGATATGTAATTTTATGAGCATATTGTTTAGTTTATAAATAATTTTTTTGGACCCAGGTTTCATGTTATAGGGTTATATACATAATTTCACAAACACAATTGGCCACATGATATTCTACAATTTTATTATTAGTATATTTATATAATAAGTCAATAATTATGGTTTATTTAAATATGGTTTATCAAAGTTTGTCTCAATGAAAATTCCTGTTGATTTTTAAGAATTAAGATTAGAAATACCAATTGAAATCCTTAGGGACAACACTAAACATAAGAATACACCCTTAAATTTTGGTAAAGTATATAATTAGTGGTTTTTAATAAAATTTATCCATGTGTTGATATAATAAGTGGTTATGGATATCAAGCAGAAGTACCATGAGGAAGAAACCCATAAAAGGTACCATTAGGCTTGACTCAATCATCACCATGTCCAGGAAAAAGTGGCCTTATTGCCCACCTAGTTTGAATCTCCCAATATAAATGATTTGGTAAATTGAAAATTACTTTACAAACCATTATAAAGGGAACAAAATTTCCTAAATAAATTTATTTTAGGAAATAAATTAAGAATAAATTAGATAAAAACCAATAAATTAATTTTTTTGTAATTAATTCTATTTAAGTCTTATCACTAAAATTTTTATTGGTTCTATTTTATGAGATTGTAATTTTAATAAATATCATCCCTTATTTCACGTTATTTTTTCCAATTGCAGGAAATATGAGAATCTGATCCAACAACCCATTTGATGGGAAATGTGATGACTACCCAAATGAGATACCAAACTCATTGGGATACATAATTAGTAATATCATGATAACACTTTCTCAACCAACATATGTTTCCAAAAGATATTTGAATCATGAGGAACAGCTGAATCCTCATAAGAAATAGAATGTTTCAATTGAGACATTTATGTAATAAAGGTCACAAAAATTAAATATATCTTATGATCCCTTAATCATCGATATTGGATCAAATCCAATGAAATGATCTTCCGCATACATCAATTAGATGAGTGATATTTGTTTATGCTGGATATTTATCGTATGGGAGGAGAATCTAATCAATGGAATAAATTGGTAAAAAATATGAAGCATAAGGGATATATCAAATTGATGGGGAGGAGATATTTCCATAAACAAATTTGATGAATATTTTCCATGAATTCATTTTCATAAAATAGAGATCTATTTCATTAGCCTGAGGAAAAAGGATGATTAATACATCTAGTATTATAATGTGAATTTCAAAAGACCTTCATGATGTTCCTCTAGTTTTTCCACCCCCCATAAAATAATGTTAACCAATTGTTTTGTAGTCTAATGGTGAGCCATTGAAATTATTTTTGGATATTATACTTTTAAATCTAAGATGAAAATTTTCAATAAAACCTAAAATTAAATTGGAGATCATTGAAATTCAATGATCTCATGGGTATAAAGAGAGGATGTGGAGAATGGATTTGAAATATGGTGGTGTGAGGGAGAAATATAATATAGGAATTAATTTCAATCAACCCACTAGAAAAATGTGTTGTAATAATCATCGCAATGATTTCATGTAGGGGATAAGGAAATTGTTTAATTGAGGGATGGGAGGGAAAATAACTAGAAAATCCTAGTGGGAGAAACAAAACTGTATGATAGAAGAAATTAATTATCCAATAAAACCTTATCCCATTGAAAAATGTTTAAAAATATACGAACAAATATAAAATGAAAATCAGTGGAGAAAGCCAAGGGTTCTCAGTTAAAATTGATGATAGAAACCTCCAAGACCTAGAGAAAAATAGAAATGTTAATTCATCAAAACTATTGAAGTGGATCCCAAAAAAAATAAAAGAAGGGTCCCCTTCTATTTTTCTTGATTTATTACTAGGATTTAAACATTCATGGTGGGAACATGTTGTTTACACCATGAAAATAGATTATATCCACATATCTACGTAATTCATGTCATGAATAATATATTCATGGTATGAATGCTTTTAGGTTATAGATAATTATTCATATGGACTATTTAATTCACCTAGAACCATATATAGGTCATTCCAGACCCCATAAAACATAAATTTATTAAAATTCATGATTTTATACCATCATTATTCCAATCCTCCCATCCAATATGATATTTGATATTTGAACCTCACTGACATGCAATAAAGAATCCTAGATCTATTTGAACACACATGGACCCATGTCCTCACTCATATCATGCATCACTACCTCTACATTACCATACCATGATATGATATCAAACGTATAGATCTCATTATAACATCTCGGGCTACCTTGGTTACTCACTCAATTTGATAATTCCTTTTATGGATCTCCCCGCCTTATAAATCACCTACTTGGTTTCCTCCTAGACCATTTCCCAACATCTTGATTGTTTTTCACTTACCCTTCCCCAAACACACACTAGCCAATTATTATATACCATTAGTCATTCATCTCATCATATGACAATTTTTCATCCAGGTACAGTATGACACCCACAAGGTCCTACATCATTTACCATCCACAAAAGTTATGAATCACACATAGTACCCAAAATATCAAACAGTATATATAATTCTCATATATATTCTTAGAGACAATTTGTCCACTAGAAGTTATGAACTATTACTAATGATCACATATTAACTAGCACATAATTAATTAACATAAAATATGTGAACCACATGCCCCAAGATATCAAAAGTTCTATTTTCTACTCTAATCCTATTAGCTCAACCCCATACAGATGACAAGGATATATATTTCCTGAAATGTTTCCTCATTGTGAATATTTACCAAATATAGTATACTACCCCTATTTCTTGGTATCGTGATCCCTATCATGTGAAGTCATATACCATCTACTATTTCTTTGTAATACCCCTATCGTACCCCTAATTTCTTAATCTGACCTAATCCCTAACTCTAATCTAATTGATATGTCTTAGAATAAAACCATTCCAAATTTACCATCTATACACATGCATGACACTACATTGTATTTTACACACACTATGTTTGAAGAGAACCCAAATTCCGTACAATGAATAATCATATTATCACCTATAGCTACTCATATGCACTACTTCATATATCTCTTAACTTATTTATCCATCATCATAATGTCTTATTTATCATGTTTCCCTCAGATTTCAATTTTGGGTTCGCTACTTCTGAGAATATGGTGAATATGATGATGTTAAACTGTACCAATGATCGTATTCTGAAAACCATTACTGATCTATGTCACCATGGAGATGTAATTTCATCTATATTGGGTGAAAAATGTGATAGCTATGTGAACCTCCAAACATACTCCATAACTAATGTGTCTCCCTACTACATGTGACGAAAATCACAAACTCAACATGCACCCAATGTGTAACACCTGAAAGATTTTTTGAAGGTTTTAATTAATTTATATTTATCAATTCCTCTCTTTTAACATAATAATGAGTTAAAATGATCGAAGAGACTACCTTATTATAAAATTATCAATATATCATAGTTGTTATGTTAACGGTAATAATTATAACTAACATATGAAAATGTATTATGAATTAATTTTATATCAAATACTTGTGAAAAATATAAATCAATTGGATATTTTTATTTTAGTGTAAATTTATTTTGGTAATAAAATTAATGAGAGATATATATATTTTTTATATACTTAATAATTTTTTAATATTTAACCAATTGATATTTTATTCCTAAGGTATGAATAAAACCCTAATTTATGTATAAGAACTTATTTGTTTTAAAAGGTTATTTATACACATTTAAATGGAGAACCCATTTTAAATTAATATTTGGAAGAATTAATAATATCTATATGAAAAAATTAAAATGTTATTTTGAAGTGGGGTAGAAAAAATTTCTTGGGATAAATTTGTGATATTTTTCTGATAACATTTATGGTTTGATGAATTGTAAAAATACACTAATTTATAATTAAAAGCAACTCTTTTCTTCTAGATAATTTATATTGATAGATTATGATAATGAGTGGTTTTAAAATGTAAATATAATTTTTTTTCACCATTTAATATAATTTATGTCATTAGAATTACTTTTACATTGAATTCATTGGAAAACCCCTTTCAATATTTCTATAATTTGTTAACTTTTAACACTTATTTTCTCAACAGTGGGATTAATTTTAAAGTAATTACTGCAAATTATATGTTTTAAATTTTAAAAAATTGTTTTCATATTAGATATCATTAGGTACAAATTATTTTAATATGATACATTTATTTTTTGGCATTATGAATAATAACTTTGGTAATTATTTTTATTAAAATGGGTAAAGGTAAATCGGGTAATTATAGGTAAAAATAACATTATAAAATTACCCAAACACATTTAAAAATTCTATTAGATCATTAAAACTATACCCATATCACATAAGGGTCATAATATATTTAGTTCATTGACATTATCCATTAAATTGATGTAATTATTATTAATATAAAAGAATGTGACAACATGTAACTCCCTTAAATCTTATAAGTGTAATAATTTTATTTTAGTGATAAGATTCATAAAACATGGAGAGTAAATAGTCTCCATTAATATGAATAAATTATCTACATCATGTAAATTCATTTATAGTTTTTAGATTTTAATTTATTATAAAAAATGATGGCACAATAGTGATATAAATTTATTTCATTAATAGAAATATCAAATAAATGGTTTTAAAAATATTAAAAAAATATCATATGAACTCATTTAAGTGCTCAAAGGATTTTGAAAGCAACTAAGAAATATTATTAGAGTATTAAATATTTTGGTTAAAATTTATATTTTGGGCGGATTTTATTTAAAGTCAAAGAAATAAATAGTGTCAAAATTGGCACTATTGATATTTTATAAAAATACAATATTATTAAATTATTTAAAAATAATAAAAATATATAAAAATTGATAATTGATAATTATAAGATGAAAATTTTCATAAAATATCTATTTATGGTCAATTAAAACCATATAATAAAAAATTATAATGTTTAAACATTTAGAATGATATTACGAATATTAAAATTAAATAGAATAACAAGGTGTTAGTTTTAATGATGATTGATTAAATTGGCATAAACACTTTTCTAAAATTCAATGTTTAATGGTATTACAACCCTATAACATCCAATATTTTAAATTGGGACACTTTTGATCTTTTTTAGTGTTTTATTTTATTATAAATTTATATTTTTTAGAGTTTCATAAAGTGACCATATCCTCTCTTATAAAAGGGAACCTCCTCCATCTCCTCTTCACTCTATTTTAAGCCTTAATTCTCAAAAAAACCCTGTCCATTTATATTTTCAACTCATCCAGTCACATTATAGAGATTATGGTCTTCAAAAAATACCAACTCTAGTTTCTTAAGAGGATATTTAAAGGAGGCACGTTGAGGAAGAGGTGATATCTTCTACTAATTCTTTCAAGTTTCATTCTTCTTCTACTTTCTCTTCATTAGTTGTTTAATTGTAAAGTAAGAACAAAAATATCACTAATATAAATATATGTTATTATAACTATGAAACAACCCTATTTCACCTTTTTTCCATCCATTTATAAATGAAATCACCGCACGTGCATACGTACAACTTACCATCTCCACATCGTGCTGTAATATGTTTTGTTCAGGACCACCTTACATAGATTGAAATATTGGTGGAAATAATAAATATATATTATTATTATAAAATGATACTATTTCTGAGGTATTACACTTCATCTATGTTAATATTGTTCAAAAATTATGGGAATGATAACATCACTCTTGCGTATATACGACTTACTTTCTCCACGATGTGATGCGACTCATTTTACATAATCATATTTAATTCATGATTATATAAATGAATTGAATAAATAGAAATGATATATATTATAATATTACCATTATTTAAATGATAAAACTATAAACTAAAAAAATAAATAAGAACTTATATGACAAAACATAGATAAGAACATAGAAGAGTTAATAAACGAATAATGAGTAAAAATTAAATGTTACTAACAAACGGATGAAAATATGATCATAAATGTTATCATAAAAAAATTATGAATCTAGAATAAATCAGTAACATTATTTAAGTCATCATACATGATTTTTGGATACAAACGAAGCATATCGGACATATCGTAATGGATAACATTTTCTCAGTCGTTTTAGTACATGGTTTGGAAGGAATCTTTATTTTGTTTACCATAAGAGATAGTTATTAACTTTTCTAAAAAAAGTACGAGGATAATATTTTTTTAATTTAAAAAGACCATGAACGGTTATTTAAATTTTCAAAATACCTCATTTTCATGAATCTTCTTCTACAAGTATACATGTTTATTTTCAACAAATTTATTTGCTTTTAAAATTCAATGACATTTTGAGAAAAGGACATTTTTTAAAAGAAATGATATATTCCTCAGGAATGAAGATCCAGTTTTTTATCAAAATTATTTTTCATCTAAGATTACATAAGATTATTTTTAAATAACTTTTCTTAATATTTTATTGTTGTTATGATAGAATATTATTTAGGAAATCTATTTTTTATATCAATTATGATGGAATGATGTTTACGAACCCCATTTGATTTCATGGGTTATAACATGGTGAATATTTTTTATGTTTTTTGTGGAATACATAATAATGTTTTCTTTATGAGATTGGTGGGAACTACATCCACCTAAAATGTATTGGTTAATGATTTATATCTCATGAGATGACATGGATAGAATATATAGTTAATCCAGTTCGGTTATACAATCCTGGAACGAGGAGAGAACTCAGTTTAGAAATGGAAATTGTTGTGATCTTTAATATGTAGGATAAGATTTTCAAATTTTATGGTTTTATGAAAATGATATGATTTTTATTTAATTTGTTTACCCATACTGAACATTTGATCTCACCCATTTATTTGTTTCCTTTCCCCAAGACATGATGAAGGGTATTAATTATAAACTCACAAAAGGAGTCTAGTTTTGAAGAAATAAACAGATGACAATGTATATGTTTTATGAACTAGTTGTTTATGTTTTCTTATTTCTAAAAACTTTATATCTATATGGTCCTATCATGGTTTTGTTATATTTTTTAATAAATATACATCAATTGTGAAGTGATATAAATATATGTAAATAAGGTGCTTCTATAGTTGGTATAAGAGGAATGGTATAGTTAACCTTTGTAAACTAAGATGAGAAAGCCTTAAGGATATGTTTAAGTATAAGATACAATTATAATGTTTTAGAAATGACAATGAATAAGCAAGGATAAAAAATATAGTGTTATAAATTGAAATTTTATTCTTGATTATGTAGTTTTCCTATTATTATTAGTGTTGAGAACACTATATATATTGGTTTTAGTCATTGGAAGGAACCCAATGGACCCACATTAATAATGAATGTGAAGAGAAATGAAATGATTGTCCCCTGAGCAACTAGATGTTATTGGAGCTGTATTGAAAATTCTTGTAGCCATTCTCACAAACATTCTCAAGTTATTAATCATGTCGGACATCCAAATGACCAATGGAGGGAGCAATATTCTGTTGAATCATTCATGAGGAAGCATCCACCTTCATTAATCGGCTTATCTAATCCATTAGTGGTTGAACAATGGATTAACACCACTGAAATGATATTTTTAGTTCTAGAATGTTATGAGCATGATAAATTCGTCTTAGTAGAATTTCATTTGTATTATGAAACTAATCAATGGTGGAATCTTATCAAGAATGCGAGGCAAATAGATGAAACTGAGTCCATATAATAGAACAAGTTTAATAATTTATTTTTCAATAATTATTTCCTCGTATTCTATGATTAAATATAGACAAGGAGTTCCTTGAACTTATGAAAAAGTATGATGAATCTGTTGGTACCTAAGAAGAAAATTTAAAAAGACATGGAATGTACGCTTTTAGAATTACTATTCTACCATATTGTAATATTGATCGATTGTTTATTTAATTAAATCTATTTAACTGAAGGGAATTAGCCATAAAAGACTTCAATAGTAAGAGGAAATTTTTCAATGTGATCTCATGGTTGAGATGGATATTGATGTGACCCATCAGTCATATGGGTTTGATAAGAAAAGAAAAATGGAATTCAAAGGAAAATATAAAGACCACACAGAAAAGAAGATGGGTTTCTGTTATGCTCAATGTGTGGAATGAAACATGGAGGTAATTTTCTTAATAGGACTAGTAAATTTTTTATGTGTGGAAAATAATGTCATCAGAAAATTGAATTCTGATGTGATGGGATAAATATTTCTAATTAAGCAAACAAGGAAAAGGAAACATAGAATTCACCTCCAACACATTAATGGTACAAGTCAAAGGAAATGGGTTATTATGCCAATATATTCCTTATTCCAAGGGTTATTGATGATGATCGATATAAAAAATATCTTAAGTCCAATGATGAAGAAACATCACATGCAATTAGTATTGGTGGTGTGGAGTATGATAATGAAGTGGTGAAAGGTGCACTTATCATCCACGTAACAACCCAAAAATTCACTAATGAAAATTCTTCATGGTCTATTTAAATGTCTTCTTATGGTTATGTAAGATGTATGAACTTATTTGATTTTGTGTTTTATATTTTAAAATACCGTTAAGAATTTTGACTGTTTCTACTATAGTCATTGAACATTGATCACGTGATTAGTATAAATATAGGGCTTTAACAAATTAAATTTACTCAGAAAAAGGAAGCAATAGCCTCATCACTAGACATTCCCCATACGAAGCCCATTTGTAGAAGCTCAGAAAGGAGGTGGATTCATTGGGATTCACTGTTGGCAATGCCCAAGCTAAGCCTGAATACGTTAAACATGATCAGAACTTCCAACAAGAGAAGTGGAAGTTGATAGAGATTACCACTCGGGCGATGTTAACCGAGCCACCCCAAGAGTCTTTCACCATCGCGCACCATACCATAAGGTCTTATGTGGGTGTCTTAATGAGTTATGTAACAATACCCAAGTAAAATTATTATGTACATTATTCTTTTATAGAGAATATACCATCTTTTTATTATTGTTATTTTGTAAATAGTTTTTAATTCACAAAGAGTATTTTTAGTTAATATTCAACTTAGAAATATATTTTGATGAAATAATTGGTTTTTTAATTAAATAATATTTTAATAAAATAATAATATTATTATTAACTTACTGTTTATTAAATATTAATTATCATATAATTTTATGAATTCAATTTTAATTTTTATTAAGATTTAAATGTTGTTTTTGTCAAAACCCTTGATTTTTTTTATAAATGTCTTTTTTTATTTTAAAAGTAAAAATTCATGAATTTTGAAAATTATTTAGATAAAATTATTATTATTTTTGGAATCAGAACATCGAACTTATCTAACAGTAAAGTTTTCATAATTTTATGAGATAGTCGAATTTTTGGGTTTAAAAATAAATACCGTTTAAATATATAATGTTATTTATGACATCATAAAGGCTAAATAGTGATGTAATAACATAATATAAGCATTATTTTCCGACAATTTATGTTTTACTATTAAAAAAATTTGATTTTAGTTATGTTTGATTTATTTTGGAAAGCATTAGTGGACCCTCCAACACTTATGAAGCATTTTATAATTTTAAATTGATTTCCTTGAGAGTGTGACTCACCTCCACATAAGAAACCCTATTATTTTAAGAATGTATGAAATTGGTCATATAAAATAGTTTTTCCACTCCCCATAGAAAAAATCCTTTGGTAAAAACCCTGGGGTGGTTTTTGGTTTTGATTATTTTAATGTGAGGTGTCCCAAACATAAATAATAAAGAACTCCTTCTCCTTTCATGTATAATCCCTTCCAAGAACCCACTTCCTCTTCAGTAAAAGAATTTAGAGTTCATCCATTCCCTTCCCTCATCTCTCTAGAATCCTCCCAAGTCACCCCAAGAAACCAAGAAGCCTCTCTCATGCCTAGCCCAAGCCTTTGGGATCACACATCCATGTAAGGTATTCTCACTTTCCTTATTTATGTCCATGTTTCCTTATATTTTTATGCCCTTTTATTTTAAATTATAAATGTTGTGGTATAATTTCCCTCCTACCCCATACATTAATCTTCATTTTTCAATAATGAGATATCCTCTTTCTCTCTCATTAATGCCTCCCACGTACACCCATTACAATGCCGAAATTCTAAAAGGAATTTCTCTCCACTCATTTACATTCGAGAAATTATTTTCTATCATGAATCTAAATTCTATTAAAATTGTTGGGAAATGTATCTATATAACCCCCTTACGGTCCATTTCATGTATATATTATGAGACACCCCTTTCTCTCTCATCAACCATTTTTACAAATTCTTATGTCACACAGTTATGCTGCGGAAATTACACAATGTTTTTCCAAGCCAAAATCATTTTGTAGTGAATAAAATGTTCTTTTCTATATCAAGGGTATTCACCTTTATTCACATTTACATATTGATAATATATTTTAATGTTTTAATTTTACTTTCCTTTATCATGGATTAAATGATGATGTTTAATTAATCCATGTTTTATGATCCATGTAACAATCTTATGCATGAAATGAATTGTTTTAAGAAGGGTGCACCCTAATGGAGCTCCAATTCATTGTGTAAAGTATTGTATCATGATACATCATGTACAATGAGTGTTGACTCATGATAATTCAAATGAAATGAGGGTTTACTCATGCATCATGTGCAATGAGGGTTTACTCAAGCTCCATGTATAATGAGCCTTGGCTCATATTAACTCCACGTTAAATGATGTTGCCACATTTCCATGTTATAAAAAACATTCTATATCATGATTTTATGTTCATGTTTCTATCTCGTTCCAATGATATACCTATTGTCTAACATGTATTGTATTTTTTCTTTTTAATCCATGTTTATTCCCTTACAAGGATTTATAACTCACCCTTTTCTTATGCATTTCTTCAAGTTATCCCATTCAACGCTAAGTATGATGGAATGTAGTGGTCATGTAAAGGATGTTTTCAATAAAGATATGGTGTTTCATGGTTTAAGTTTTTTTGAAATGTTCTAAAAAACCATAGTAATTATACCTTTTGATCATCCATTATGTATCAAGTAAAAATTTTAGGTAATAAATCATGTTTATCTGTGTCATAAAAGAAGGGTTGTTATCGTTGGTACTAGATGATTGGTTTATTTATTTTTGGGATTAGTATTAGAAAGCCCAAATGAAAGCCTTAGTGATAATACTAAGTACAATAAAAACATCACTAAGTTTTCATGAGCATTTAGTAAGTTGTTTATCATGAAAATACATCCATTTTTGGATACAAGCAGTTAGAGTCAGCTCTGGCACAGAAGTACCTAGGAGTGAAAACTCCGACAATGATTTTTGGGCTTTACCCGTGGTATCCTGGTACATGACAACGAGTCTAACTACACTCTTGGTTACGAAACTTATAAGGGATATGCTTTGGAAAATTAACAATCTTATTATGAACCATTATTAAGGGAATAAAAAATGACTCTAAGAATACATGTTAGAAAGTAGATCATAGATAACATAGATTGAAGCTTATAGATTCATATGTTAATGAAATAAATGTAATTGATAAGTCATCTATTTTTGTCTTTGGATTACCCTTTATGTGTTACCCCCGACATTCCTTTTATTCTAACCAATGGCCGGTTATAGGAGGACTCGGGAAAACAACATATGTGAAGATCAATTTGATGATTGTTCTAATGAGATCCCCAATCTGATGGGAGTGGGAATCACGATCGTTGTCACTATACTCTCTCAGTTAACTCATGATTTGAATGGAAACATGTATCAACATGAATGTTCAACCCCCCCCCCCCCCCAAAGAAATAACAAGTCACTATCGAGAGCTTAATGAGACAAAGGCCTCCTACTTTTAATGGATCATCTGATCCCTCAATCGCTGAAAAATGGATCCACACCATTTAAAAAGTTCTTCTCAATACTTCATTTTTCTGATTAAGAGACGGTTCTTGTAGTTGCTTATCCTATGGAGGGTGAATCTAATCAATGGTTTACATTGATCAAAAATACGAAGCCTGAGTAGGAGATCGAGGAATTGGAATGAAATTATTTTCTAAATATTTTTTTGGATAAATATTTTCTGCGCACCCTCCAACTTAATATGGAAAGGTGCTTATTTTCACTCAAGAAACATGATGAAAAATCTGTCAAAGCATATGAGGAACACTTCACAAGGATTGCATGATATGCATCCAGATTTTTTGTTTCCCCAAAATGTAAGGTCAACCGCTTCTTTGGTGGGCTGTAACCTAGCCTGAGGAAAGCCATCGCGATCCGTGACTTCGACAGTAATGAGAGAATTTTCAGATGTTCCCTCATGGTCAAAATAGAGATCGGTGAATCTCAGGGGTATCAATGGGATAATAATCATAAGGTGGATTTCAATTTTGGTAGTCTGATGGAAAAATCCAATGGTGCTAAGAATATCTTACACCCCATATTCCAAAAGTGCTGAAAGAATCACCCTATAAATTGCTTAATGGGGGCATGTAAATGCTTTAGGTGTGTAAGAGAAGGACACGTAGCTATTAACTGCCAAGAAGAAAAAACTACAGCTGCGACAGAGGAGAGGAATGCTCAGTTTGACTCTCAACGCATTGTTCATTGCTAAAACTATAAATAACCAAGGCATCATGCAAATTAGTGCCCTATTACAAGGGTTTTTGGAGGCAACCAAAAACCTCCAATGAAGAAAGGGTGAGCTTTTTTCATCACTACTACCGAAGTGAACCCCGTCAATGAAGTGGTGACAGGTACGCTAGTTATTCATTCAGGAATAGAGAAATTACTTTTTAATTCAGGTTTTACGCTATATTTTAGATCCTAATCATTTAGTAGATCAATCACAACACCATAAAAAATCATGGAAGTAATGATGTCACTGATTACTACAAATGGGGAAATCATTACATCCCATTATATAACTCCTCCCCTATCATAATTGGTGGATTGAACTTCCCAGTGACCCTCATCATACTTCCCCTGGTGAAATTTGATACAATTATCTGAATGGATTGGCATTACTTATATAGATCCAACATAAATTTCTGTGAGAGGGAAATCCCTCTCCATGGGGAGAGTCGACCCCCGATTCTATAAAAGTGCAAGGAGGAAGATGAATCTTCTTTATCACCATCATCTCTAGTGTGGATATTACTTCCATATGACAAAGTGTATCTGGCTCAAATGAATGAGTATTAAGAGGAAACCATCCTTGAAGACATGCTTATTAAGAGGGAATTCACTGATGTGTTTCTAGATAAATTTTTTGGTCTTCCTTAAAGAATTGATGTTGAATTCTCAATTGATTTTATACATGGGGAATTGCCAATATCCAAGACTTTGTTTTGAATGGATCTTGTGATGCTTGAGGAGATGAAGAAACAACAATATAATAATCTAGATAAAGGGTTTATATGCCCAAGTGCATCATCATGGGGTGCACCAGTCCTCTTCATCCAGAAGAATGATGGGTCAATGAGTTATTGCATCGATTATTGCGAGTTTAAAAAATTATCGGTAAAGAACAATTATCCTTTCCCACAAATTAATGACATTTTAGATTAACTGCGTGAAAAAAATAATTATCCAAGGTAGATTTTCGGTGGGATATAATCAATTAAGGGTGATGAAGGAATATATCTCCAAGGACTACTTTTCAAACAAGATACGGGCACTATGAATTCATAGTAATGCCTTTCGGACTCACTAATGCTCTAGAAATCTTCATGGACATGATGAATAGAGTCTTTAGATATTAACTCAACAAATTTGTGGTAGTCTTTATAGATGATATTATAATATACTCCCAAAACAAGGATGATCATGAGAAGCATCTAAGAATTGTACCAGAGACAAAGTGAAAGGAGAAGATCTATGAAAAGTACAGCAAGTGTTAGTTCTGGTGGAAGGAGGTCTTATTCTTGGATCATATCATCACAAGCTATGGGATATCTATGGATCCCTCTAAGAAATCTACAATAGAGGGATGGACGAGTCCCACATTAGTACCGAATATCCGTTTATTTTTGGGTTTATCTAGATATTATCAATGATTTGTGAGAAATCTCTCAGGATTCTCCTGCCCTCATACCAATCTAACTCAAAAGGAAGTAAATATTGCTTGGAGTGATGAATGTGAATAATGATTCCAGGAGTTTAAAAGAAAGTGTATCACTATGCCCAAGCTCACATTAACCACAAGTGGAGAAAACTTTGTGGTATTCAGTGATGCTTCGAAGAAGGGCCTGGGTTGTGTGTCGATGAAAAATGGGAAAGTCATTGCCTATGATTTAAGGAAATTGAATGTTCATGAGCATAATTATCCAACACCTGAACTGGTGTTGGCTTCGGTTATCTTCCCTTTAATAATTTTATGTCTTTATCTCTTTGGGGAGATGTTTGAAATATATACATACCACAAAAGCCTCAACTTTATATTCACACAGAAACAGTTGAACATCCCCCAATCAAGATTTTTTGATCTGATCAATGATTTGGATTGCTTAGTCCATTACCAGCATGGGAATGTGACCAAGGTGGTTGATAATATATGTAGAAAATAACCAGCGATTCTATCATTTATGATAATTGAAAAGGATCCAATCTTCTCAGATTTGAGGAAGATAGACATGGGAATCATAAAGATGGCTTCATCATCAATTCTTTCACAAATGATTTTTAAACCATCCCTTTTGTAAAGGTTAAAGGACGCTCAAAAGGATGAAAAGGGAATTCAAAAGAAAGTGGTAGCAATCATAAAATGGAAATCCATAGAGTTCAATTTTAATGTAGATGGAATATTAAGATTTGGGAAAAAAATATGTGTTCCATCAAGTCTGTAGATGAAGAGGGAACTTTTGGATGATGCACATAGTTCAAATTTCTATATTCACTCAAGAAACATAAACATGTATTGAGATCTCCAAGAGCGTTATTGGTGGGATAATATGATGTAAGAGATCACTGAGTATACATCAATGTGCTTATAGTGTCAGCATGTGAAGGCAGAGAGGCAGAAGTCTAATGGGATGATGCAACCATTGCACATACCAACATGGAAATGGGAGAACATCACCATGGACTTTGTCATCGGACTTCTGAAGACATCCAAAGGAAACAATGCAATCTCTGTTATTATGGATGTTCTTACAAAGTCTACACAATTCATGGAAATTTGGGAGGATTTCTCATTAGATCAACTGGAACATGTATACATCATGGAAGTGGTACGGCTGAATGGAGTACCACTAATTATTGTATCTAATTAATTTTCAGGATTCACCTATATGTTTTGGAAGATTCTTCAACATGCTCTGGACCCTGAACTAAACTTTAGTATGGCATATCATCCACAAACTAATGGCCAATCTTTGCGAACTATTTAGAAACTGGAAGACATGTTATTATCATGTTCAATGGACTTTAAAGGATGTTTGTAACATCATTTTTCTCTTGTTTAATTCTTATTTAATAACAGTTTCTTCTCAAAAGTCTGAATGCCACCTTATGAATCCATGTATAGAAAGAGGTGAAAAACACCATCATGTTTCAATGAAGTCAGTGAGTGTAAGCAGATATGACAAGAAATGGTCGAAGAAATGGTGGAGAAGGTGAAAACCATTCCGCAACATATCAAGGTATTCCAAATTCGACAGAAGTGTTATCCAGATAACCATTGATGATTCCTTGAGTTCAAAATTGGAGACATGGTGTTTCTACACATATCTCTATGGTAGAAGGTCATGAAGTTTGTAAATGAAGGAATGTTAAGTCCTAGGTATATCGTCCCCTTCAATATTATTGATCATTTTGAGGTTATGGCCTATCGACTAATAGTTCCACCTGCTATGGCCCATGTACATTATGTCTTTCATGTATCCCTCTTAAGGAATTACATACTAGACCCTCCACATGTACTCTCTTCATAGGTAGTAAAATTAAAGGATGATCTTTCTTATGAGGATAAACTAATGAAGACCATAGATCACAGATAAAATGTTCAATGAAATAAGACAACGCCCCCTCATCAAGGTGTTGTGACAAAACCGCATGTTTGAAGAAGCAGTGTGGGAATTCAGGGAAGTGATGAAATATATTTACCCACATATGTTTTAGTGTGGGAAATAGAAATTTCAAGGGAGAAATTTCATAATGGGGGAAGACTATAATGACCCAAAAATTCATTAATTAAAATTATCCTTTGTCTATTTAAATGTATTTTTAAGGTTGTGTAAAAATTATGAACTTATTTGGTTTTATGTTTTGGATTTTAAAATACCATTATTAATTGTAATCATTTCTAATATAGACATTGAACAGTAATCACATGATTAGTTTAAATATTGGGCCTTATCAAATCCAATTTACCCAGACAAAGGAACCAATTGCCTCATCCAGTAAACTTGCCCTGTATGAAGCCCATTTTTCAGAGCTCAGAAGGGAGGTGGCATCATTGGGCTTCGCTATTGAAAAATCCCAAGCCGTTCATGAATATATTAATCTTGAGAGGAATCTCCTATGGGATAAGCGTAAGTTGATAGAGATTACCACTAGAGTGATGATATACGAGCCACCCCAAGAGTCTACCACCATCGTGTACCATTACCTAAGGTCTTATGCGGGTTTTTTAAGAGGTTATGTTACATGACCCTAGAACTATGATTATGTACATTATTCTTTTGTAGAGAATATACATTCTTTGGATCAATGTTTCTTTCTAAATAGTTTTTAAAGCACATATATTATTTTTAGTTAATATTCAACTAAAAAATATATTTTGAAGAATTAATATATTTTTAAATTAAATAATATTTAAATAAAATATTATTATTTTTATTAAATTAATTTTAATTACATATAAATTATCGTATAATTTTAAGAATGAAATTGTAAATTTTATTAAGGTTTGATGGTGTTTTTGTCAAAACCAATGAATTTTCGATAGATGTTTGTTTTTATTTTAAAAGTAAAAATTCCCATATTTAGATAAATTAAATATATAAAATGAATATTATTTTTGGAATGAGGATGTCGAAATTATCCAACAGTGAATTTTTCATAATTTTCTGTGACAGTCAAATTTTTGGGTAAAAATTAAATACCGTTTAAATCTATAATGTGTTTTATGATATCATAAAGACTCAATAGCGAGGTAATAAAATACTATAAACAATATGTTCAGACAATATATGTTTTACCATTAATATAATTGGATTTTAGGTTAGTTTAATTTATTTTACATTGCTTTAGTGGACCCTCCAAGACTTATAAAAAATTTTATCTTTTTAAATTGATTTCTTTGAGAGTGTGACTCACCTCCACATAAGCAACCCTGTTATTTTAAGAAGTTCGGAAATTGTCTGTATAAAATATTTTTTCCCAATCCCCTTTGGAAAAAACCATGGGCAAAAAACATGGGCTGGTTTTGTGGGTTCTATTAGTTTAATGTGAGGTGTCCCAAACATAAATAATAAATAATTGCCTCTCCTTTCCTATATAAACCCACCCAAGATCCCATTTACTCTTCTCTAAAATCCATTAAAGTTCATCCAACCCCTTCCCTCCCCTCCCTATAATCCTCCCAAGGGGCCCTAAGATCCCAATATGCCTCTCTCATGCCACTCCCAAGCCATTGGAATCACACTTCCAAGTAAGGGATTCTCAATTTCATTATTTTAGTTCAAGTTTCCTTATATTATCATTCCCTTTTATTTTCAATTATAATTGTTGGGGAATGATTTTGAACCTCCCCCATACTACCCTCTTCATTTTGAATAATGATAGATCTCATTTCACTCTCATTAATTCCTCCCATGTACACCAATTAATATGCTGAAATTCAGAAGGGAATTTCTCTCTCCTCATTTAAATTCAAGAAAATATTTTGTATCATGAATCTAAAATCCATTACAATTAATGAGACATGTATCTATATGACCCTCTTACATTACATTTCATGTATATATCATGAGACACCCATGTCTCTATCCTCAACCAATTTTATAAAGTCTTATGTCACGTCGTTATCCTGCGAAAATAGCCCAATGTTTTTCCAAGCCAAAATCATTGTGTAGTGAATACTATGCCCATTTCTCTATCATGTGTATTCACATTTATTCACATGTACGTATTTATTAAAGAGTTTCATGTTTGAATTTTAAGTTACTTTAGTGTGTAATAAATGATGATTTTTAATGAATCTGTGTTTTATGATCTATGTGGCACACTTATGCATGAAATGAAATGTTTAAAAGGTGTGCCCTAATAGTGCTCCAATGCTTTGTGTAATGTATAGTATCATGATACACAATGTGAAATGATTTTTTTACTAATTCTAATTCAATTTAAATGAGTGTTTACTCATGCTTCATGTGAAATGAGGTTTTACTCATGCTCCAGGTACAATGAGCCTTGGCACATACTAATTTCAAGATATGTGTTTTCGCCACATTTCCATGTTATGATAATCATGCAATATTATACCATTATGTTCATGTTTCTATTTAAATCCATTTATATTCCTATTTTATAACATTTATTGTATTCCTCATGTTATTCCAGGTTTATTCTCTTACTGGGCTTTATAGCTCACCCTTTTCTTATTCATGTCCTCAGGTTAACCCATGAAATGATTTTTCTAAGGGAATGTACTGGTCATGTAATGTATTATTTCAATAAAGATGTTTTGATTCATATTTTAAGTTGTTATTTAATGTTCCTAAGCCCCAAAGACACTAGACCTATCGATCTTCCATGTTGTATCAAGTGAAGAGTCTATGCAATTAAACATTTTTATGTGTGTAATAAAAGTAGGGTTGTTATAATCCACTCTAATGTAGAAAAAGTTTTATTTGATTCAAGATCCACCCACTCTTTATTTATAATGAATTTTGTAAGGGTATATCTATATTAACTCTACAATTAGATGTTGATTGCGTTGTGATAACTCATATTGAAACAATGATCGTGTCAAAAGATTACAATTCTTCTATAATTGATGTTTGTGGGAAATTACTACTTGAAAATATTTTTATACATCCTATAGTGGATTTTGATGTGATTCTTGGCATGGAGTGGATTTCATTAAATAGATCTCATATAAATTTCCAAATAAGGGATGTCACATTTCATATTCCAGACCAATATATGACCATCTATCAATGAAAGGATGAATATAACCTTCCAGTATAAATTTCATCCATCATATGGGTTTTTATTTCAATAAATGGATGTTATTTATCGCAAATGGTTGGGGAGAAACTATTGATTACGAATATTTCCATTGTACTGAAGTTGGAAAATGTATTTCCAGAAAAATTTCTAGGTGTTCCACCAATTCGTGATGTTGAGTTTTCAATAGAACGCATACCGGGTGTTATGCCTATTTCAAAGAAACCTTATAGAATGGCCCAAATTGAGTTACAAGAATTGAATAATCAAAATCAAGATAACATTGATAAGTGATTTATATGACCATGTATATCACCTTGGGGAGAACCTCTGTTGTTTGATAAGAAGAAATATAGATGAACATGACTCTGCATTGATTATCAAGAACATAAAAAGATCACTATCATGACCAAATATCCCCTCCCATGCATTGATGAATTATTTGACCAACTACGTGGATCTCAATACATTTCCAAGATTTATATTAGTTCAGGATATCATAAATTAAGGGTTAAAAGGGAGGATATACCAAAGATGACATTCCATACAAGGTGTTGACACTATAAATTTATAGTGATGCCTATTGACCTTACTAATTCCTAGACATTCTTCATGGATTTAATGAATATTGTATTTAGAGACTATCTTGATTAGTTTGTGGTAGTCTTCATTGATTATATTCTTGTTTATTCAATGATAATGTAAGGACATGAAGATCACTTGATAATTTTACTGAAGACCTTCAGAAATGAGAATATTTATGCCAAATTTACCACATGTGAATTTTGGATTAAATATTTTTTCAATTTTTTGTCACATATTCTCAAGAGAAGGGATATTTATAGATCTATCAGAAATAGTGGATATTGAAAGATGGTAGATACCAACAATATTAATAGAGATTAGATGATTTGTTGGATTTGCAGGATATTATCAACATTTTGAGAAATCTTTTTCATGATTATTTAATCCACTCACCATGTTGACTCAGAAAAGAGTTATGTTTGTTTGGATGGAGGAATGTGAAGAGAATTTCAAAGAGCTAAAATGAAGGCTTTCCATTGCACCTATGCTTATAATACCTTATAGCGGAGAAAGTTTTTTGATGTACAGCGATGCATACAATAAGGGGATAGGGTGTATTCTAATGAAAAATGATATGGTTATTTCTTATGCCTCACGATAGTTAAAAATCCTTGGTAAAAATTACCCATAACATGATTTGGAGTTAGAAATTGTAATCTTTATATTAAAAACATTGAGGCATAATCATTATGGTGAAAGGGGTGAAATTTATACTGATCCTAAAAGTTTAATGTATATATTCACACCAAATGAGCTGAATATATTCCAAATAAGATGGTAGGAGTTGATTAAAGATTACAACTACTCAATAAATTACCACCCTGGGAAAGCGAACATGGTGGTAGATGATTTGAGTCAAAAATAACTTACTAGCTTATCCATGTTGAGGATCATGAAAGATAACTATTTATGGATTTCAAAAGGATAGATCTTGAAATGTTAATGTATGGGTAGAAATATTATCCTTATCAAATGAATGTACAACCATATGTACAAGTTATGATTAATGCGGTATAGAAGGAAGATGTAGAGTTACAGAAGAAGGTGAGAAATGTTCCTAAATTGATCTTTGATTGTGATAAAATAATAATGTTCAGTAATAAGATTTGTATTCCTCCCATCCCAGAATTAAATAAGGAATTATTGAATGAGTCTCATATTTCATCATTATCTATTCACCCTAGATGCAAAAAGATGTATAGGGACCTAAAAGAGTACTTTTGGTGGGATGGGATGAAAAGATATGTAACTGAATATGTCTCTTGATGACTTGTTTGTCACAAAATTAAGGATTAAAGATAGTAGTCTAAGGGGTTGTTACAACAATTACCCATACCAGAATGGAAATGGGAAAAATTGATATGGACTTCATAATCAGACTTCCCAAAATATCCAAAGTAAATGATTGTTTTCGGGTTATAGTTCATCATCATATGAAGTTGGTACACTTCATTTAAATTAGTGATTATTTCCCTCTTGATCAGATTTCCATGATATATGTAACGAAGTGGTAAGATTGCATGGAGTACCACATTCCATTATATCTAATTGGGATCCAAGGTTAACCTTGATGTTCTGGAGAAGTATTCAACATTCTCTAGATACAGAGTTTATTTTAATCACTTATTATCATCCTCAGACTGAAGATCAGTCTGAGAGGACAATTCAAACTCTAGATGACATACATAGAAATTTCTCTTTGAATTTCAAAGGTGGTTGGGATCAACACCTATCATTGGTGAATATTTATTTCAATAATAGTTTTCACTCCAGTATTTAGATGGGTCCTTATGAATCCCTCTACTGAAAAAGTTCATAACTCTATCTTTATGGGATTAATTTGGGGAAATAAATCTATCAGTACTATATCTTGTTGATGAAAGGGAATCAAAGGTCAGATCTATTCAACTACACATAAAAGAAACTCAATGTAGACAAAAACGTTATGCTGACAAATAAAGAAAATACATAGTGTTTAAAGTGGGTTATAAGGGGTTGTTACAAATATCTTCCAGGAAGAGAGTAATGGGATTTGGAAAGAAGTGCAATTCGATCCCTTAGAATATCAGTTCTTTTGAAATATTATACCATGTTGGGAAGGTAATTTACAGATTGTTGCTTCCACCGAATCTCTCACAAGTTCATGATGTATTCGTTGTATCTCTCCTTAGAAAGTAAATACTTGATCCTTCTCATGTACTAATCTCATAATTCATACCACTGGAGCAAGATCTTTCTTATTAAAAAAACTGATAAAGATACTAGATCGTAGCAAAAAAGTTCTACGAAATAAGACCACTCCCTATGTTAATGTTTTATGGATGAACCACCATTTGATGAATCTATATAGGAACTTGAGGATATGATGAGGGAGAGGTATGCTCATAGGTTTTTTACCATGTGAATAATTTTTATGGTGAAATTTAGTTTAAGGTGTGTAAAATGTAATGCTCGGATGATTTTTTTGAAATATGTAAACAATTTTTATTCTTTACTATCATTTTTTTCACACAATTGTGAGTTCAAAATGACCAATAAATTCCCTTGTTATTATATTAACATTATATACTATCCATTTAGTTAGAAGTAATAATTATAAAAAACTTATGAAAATGAATTAGTAATTCGTTGGATATCAATTACTTGTGAAAAATATAAATCAATTACTCATTTGAACTTTAGAGTGAATTACTTTTGGTAATTAAATTAATGAGATGTATATGTGCTATATACTTAATAAAAAAAAATTATGTTAATCTAATAAATATTATAGTCATAGGGTGTAGATATCCAAATCATGATGTACATAGACATTACATTGCTTTTTTGGAATACATAATACATGAGAAGAACAGACACCCAAAGACCATATTAGTTTGGTGTCTTTGGAAACTCGGAACATAATCTTCTAATCATGGTTAAAGATCTTAAACATCTCCCATAAAGATATTCAATTTTTTTTCTTACCTAAAACATTTCTTTATATCCTAGGGAAAAGAAAACATAAAAAGGGTGAGCTCAAATGCTCAGTAAGGGTATAAATGGAGAACTTAAAAACAATACATAAACATTTGAATTTAAAAACATGAACATAAAACCTCAAAATCTTGAGGAATGACATATATATTATAAGTAAATAAGTCATAGATCATAATGGAACATTAATAATGATAAAATAAGATATGTAATTGTGGAAAATAATTAAGCACGTGATATTATTTCCATAGTATCCAATGCATTGTTTCCAAGACCATCAAAGTGGAAAAAGTCCCTTACTGAACCAGGTTTACTTGTCATTCCAGTCCTGTCTTACTAAACCAGATTCACTTGAAGTTCCATCCATGTCTATCTCATAAGATATAAATCTTTACCCAATGTATTGGAGGGAGATATAGGTCCCACCCATCTCATAATTATATCATTCTTTCGTGTGCCACAAAATAAACATAAATCATTCATCATAATCCAAATAATATAATTGGTTTCATAAACACCATACCATAATAACATAATCCATATAAAATAAATGGATATCATTTCATCATAATAAAAAAACATGTAAATAATATAGACATTATACTTGAAATATAAACATATTAAATAATTTTATCATAGATGGGAAATGGTTTTGATAAAACACATGAAATGAATTCTTAGGAAAATATCCTTTCTTCTTCAAAATCATATTCTTTTCACAAAATTACAAGAAATTTTAAAAGAAAATTATTTTTTTGACAATAATAATGCAATATTGTAGAGTATGCTTCATGAAAATAAGGCGTTATGAAACCGTAAAAATCATTTAATGTCATATAAGTTAAAAAATCATTCTCCTCGTACTTTTAATGGAAAATTCAAAAAGTACAACATATGGTAAACAAAAGAAAGATTCATTACATAACTAAATGTAAAAGACAAATAGGGGTAAACATGACTTAGAATATTAAAAACTTTATGAAAAACAGTTTTATGAACATGGATGAAAAATATAACCCCAGTAAATACTTACGTATAAGAAATCTTGGATAAAAAAGATATTTTAAAAATTATCCCTTACCTTAGGTCCAATTTCTTCTATACGTGTCTGAAATTCCTGTATAGTGGGTTTAAAAATATTATTAACCTGTAACATAACCAAAATAATATTTATGATATCATATATGATTCACTTATGAATTTATATTACCCTTTCTTTTGTAAATTCCATGTTAAAGCAGCATTTTTGGTAAAATGATTTCATTTATCGTACGTGTATAGAATTTTTTCTCTTTATATTATTACTTATATCCTGATTTACATTATTCAATAATTTAAAACATGATTTATATATAATATATATTCAGCATATAAATATATATGATAGATCGATAAATGGAAGGAAATACACCGTGCATGGAGACGGTAGATCATACGTACGCACGAACGCTATTTTCATTTCCTTATTGAATTGAATGTAATTAAATAAATGGAAAATATATGTACATAAATACAGTATAATTATTATTTAATATCTTTCATGATTATTTATTATATATACATTATAATCTTACTTGAATGTTTAATCATGGAAAATGAATCTCATCGCGTTCGTGGAGGCGGTAGTACGTACGTACACATGAGCGACAATATCATTCTTTTGATATTAAAATATTATATAAATGGAAGGTATATTATATATATAGAATCATAATAATGTTATATTTATTATTTATATCATTTATTTTCATTATTATACCCGTCAAAATGATCAAATGTTTGATGAACAAAGTACACCACGACGTGGAGACGGTAAGACGTACGTACGCACATGTGGTGACTTTTACATTCTTAGGACGGATAAAATAACTAATATGGTTATACAATTTTTATAATAACATCACAGTATAAAAAATATACTAGGGTTTTTATTTTAAAATGGAAACAACAAATAAGGAGGAAGTGGAAGAAGAATGGAACTTAAAATAGGTGGTGAGATATTTACCTCTTCTTCAGGTTCTTCCTTTTGATTTGATCAAAAGGGATCCTTAGGATGGATTTATGACTAAAATAAGGCCTCTGGGATGAAGGGAGGATATTTTATAGGATATTTCGTTAGGGATTGGACAAGCCAAATTCCTTTGGAGGTGTGAATTAGAGAGAAGGGGGGTGCCCTTTTATAATAGGGGTGAGGGGCACCTTAAGAAAAACATAAAATATTATTTTATAATAAATTCATATTCAGTTTATAATGGCTCCAAAGTGACTAATTACGAGGATAGGGTGGGTATGGGTTGAAATCCTTTCAACCAATAGGTTTTAGGCAAGTTTAGGTTACCATTTTATCCTTATCATTTAGATTTAACTCTAAGTTAAATAATTTAACTTTTACCGCGTCTTCTTGTATTCTTACACTATATAGTTAATAAACATACTATAAACTGCCAATAGAACCCTGATTGGTTCATTAATGTCATATATATTATTAGGTAAATCTTTTTTCCTAACTTTAGATTTTTTGGATCATTATGTTAATTAATAATATAATATTGTTTTTAAAACTCTTTTATGTCAATTTTGTAACTATTTGGTATTTTTTTTTCTAAATTCACAACAGCATTATTACTTCGAAGTAAATTCATATAACTAACCCTAATATGTTATATTAACCTATAAAATTATTTTAATGCATAAAAAGTCTCAAATTACATTTATTTGGGTATTTATAATATCAAGTATGTTAATATTTCATTAATAAGGTAATTACTGTATCATTATTGTGTCATAAATATATTAAATTATATAATGTCTAAAAAATATAAATAAATTACCATTATTTAGGAAATCTTTTTATATTTATAATGAATATTTATAGTCGAATTTATCTTATGTATAACCCTATATTTAAAATGTTTTAGTTATTAAACATTGACTTTAACTATTTTAACTCTTCATTAAATAAAATAATAATAAATGTCCTAATCTAATCCAAGTGGACCAAAAGGGTAATATTTTATTCCTAAGATTTTTTTGGTCTAATTACACTTATCCAATATAATTATTACATGTGTTATGGTAATAATAATATCATTTTTACCCTTAATTGCCCTATTTACTTTTAACCATGGTAAATAAAAGCTAAAAGTTACTATTCACCAAATATTATTTGCATCGCATTAAACCACATATTACTTACTAAAATCAACCATGTCGCTCGAAGTTTTTGAAATTCAACTCCTAGAAGTGGTAAAATTACATTTTATTTGAATTTTGAAAATTCTCCTAGAAGGTGGGTAAAAGACGGTAAAAAGTTCAATAAACTTTTTATATACCTAAAATTATTATAAAATGACTCCAATTAATTACATTAAACTTATATAGATATTATTTATCTAATTTCACCTATAATAAATTTAAATAAAATAAATTATTATTTAAATAAAAGTCGTTTTTAACAAATAACTTAGCATTTTCACTATTTATCAAAAATTGAAAGTTTTCGGAAAAATACCAAAAATTCACCCTGGGCTAATTTTGATATTCCGAATCCAAAAATTAAGTCCATTTTAAAAGAAAAAATTTATATAATTTCAAAAGTTGCGTATTACTATTTATAACGGCAGGTTTATATAATATTTTAATAACATATCGTTGTTTAGTGAAACCCAGTATTGCGTACTAGACACGTTATCGAGGAAGGTCACGATTGTGTGTAATGAAAGCCAAGTTAGGGATGATTGTAGTGAAAGATCCCTTTTGGGTTGTGTATAACATAATCATAACTTATTTCATTTATACATTAAACAAAATCTATACTTAATGTTTCATAGAATAATTTCCACAAAACAAACTTGAAATTCTGTGTAACACGAGACAAGAATAGCGTTGTGTATACTGCAAGCTAATAGGGTGTTTCATATTGTACAAGCTAATATTGGTGTAAATTAAAATAGAATACATCAATGAAATTAAAAATAATATATCTCATTAAATCCTAGGGTGTTACATATGGTATGATTAAAACCCAATTTTATATATAACAACCTATTTTTTAAAAGGATAATTTTACACATTAAATGGAGAACTCATCTGAAATTAACATTTTGCCACATTAATAAGTTATATATATCAACATAAACATGTTGTATTCAAGTGGGATATAAAAATTTTATTTGGATAAATTTTTGATATTTTTATGATAACTTTCATGTTTTGTTGAATAGTAAAAATACGCTAAATTTTAATGAAAAACAACTTTTTCCATCGAGATAATTTATATGTTAAAATTAAGATATTTATTGGTTTTAAAATATAAATACAATATATTTTTACCATTTAATATAATTTATGGCATTAGAATTAATTTTACATTGAATTCATGGTAAAAACATTTCAATATTTTATAATGTTTTAACATTTAAAACCACTTTTCTCAATAATGAGATTATTTTTAAATTAATAACAGAAAATTCTCTGATTTTAATTTTGAAAAATGTATTCCATAATTGGAATCATTTGTTCCAAATTATGTTAATAGTCTACTATTATTTTTGGGCATTATGAATAGTATCTTTGGTAAATATATTTTTTACCATGGTTAAAGGTAACTCATGCAATTATGGGTGAAAATAATATCGTAAAATTTCCCAGAGATGTGTAAAATTTTATTTCATAATATAAGTTTACCCATATCAACTAAGGTTCTAAAAATAATCATTTCATGGACTTTTTTCCATGAAAATGATGTAATTATAATTAAAACATAAGAAAGTGGGAACTTGTCACTCATTAAAATATTGTAAGGTAATAATTTTAATTTATTGATAATTTTAATGCAAAAATAGTAACTAAATAGTCACTAGAAATATAATTAAATTATCTACATCATGTGAATTTAATTAAAATTTTTAGATATTAATTAATTATCATTAATGATGACATAATAGTGATGTAAAAAGTATTTAATAAAAAGAAATATAAAATAAATGGTTTTAAAAATTTTAAAAGAATTCTCATATAAACTAATTGATGTGATCCATATATTTTATAGGTGTATATAACTTGTTAGGAGAGTATTAAATATTTTTTTTTAATTTAGATTTTGTTAGGATTATATTTAAAGTCAAATAAATTAATAGTGTCAAAATTTATTCTTTTGATATTTTTTAAAAATAACATTTTGATCCACTATTTAAAAATCATAAAAATATGTAAAAAATATACAGTGATAATTTTAAGATCTAAAATTTCATTAAATACATATTAATGATCAATTAAAAACATATAAGTAAATTTTTTAACCATTAAACATTTATAATGTTATTACAACAATAAAAATTAAATTGAATAACTAAGGGTTAATTAAAATGAAAATGATAAAATTGAAATAATCACTTGCCTAAAATTTATTGGTTATTGGTATTACAACCATATTTCATCTAATATTTGATATTGGTACAGTTTATTGGATTTTGGGTAGGTTTTGATTTTATTATAAGTTAATATTTTTGCGAGTTTCCTAAAGTGTCCCTCCCCTCTCATATAAAAGGGCACATCCTCCATCTCTGCTTCACTCCATTTTAAAGGAGGCACGCCGAGGCAGAGGTAATCACATCTACCGATTCTTTCAAATTTCATTCCTCCTATACATCCTCTTATTTAGTTGTTTCATTGTAATGTAATAAAATAAGTATAACTAATATACCTATATGTTATTATAAATATGATATTATCCTCTCCTCCCTTCTATCCATCCTTCAAAAAATGAAATCACCGCTTGTGCATACGTACATCTTACAATCTCTAAGACATGGTGTAATCTATTTTTCACCACAACCTTACGTGGATGGGTATAATGGAATAAATAATTACTATATAAGATTATTATAAAATGATTCTCATTTTGAGATATTATACTCCATCTGTGTCAATACCGTTCAACTATGGGAACGATATCATCACTCGTTCATACGTACGACCTACCGTCTCTATGATGCGATGTGGATCATTCTACAAAATCTTCATTGAATAATGATTATATAAATTAATTTAATGAATAAAAATGATATATATTATACTAAAAAAATTATTTATATAGTATAACTATAACCTACAAAAGGGTAATAAGAACTTATCGGACCAAACATACATTAGAACATAAAGTAGTTAATAAACAAAAAAGAGTAACAATGGAATGTTACTTACAAATAGATGAATATATGGTCATAAATGTTATCATAAAAGTAATTATTATTCTAGAATAAATCATTAACATTATTTAAATCATCATACAGAAGGTTCAGATACATACTAAGCATATCAGACCTAAGGTAAGGGATAGATTTTTCCAATCTCATTTAGGTAGAGATTGTTTATTCATAAGTATCTATTGGGGAAATATTTATCATCCATATCCATGTTTTATAAAACTATTTTCAGAAAATGTGTAATATTATTCTATGTATTTTAAAATTCATTTTTACCCATTTTGACTTTTTCAACATGGTTTGGATGAAATATTTCTTTTGTTTACCATATGAGTTACTTTTTGAATTTCCCAGAAAAAGTACAAGGAGAATGTTTTTTTAAATAATACGGCATGAACTTGTTTTTAAATCATAATAAATCCATATTTATATGATTCTTCCACTATATGTTTACAAGTTTAGTTTCAACTAAATTATTTTATTTTAAAACTGAACAATATTTTGAGAAAAGAAAACGTTTTTGAAGAAGAAAGCTTAATTTCCTCAGGAATGAATCACAAGTTTATTATCTAAATCATTTTCCATCTAAGCTTACATAGGTTTTTTTATATCCCTGTTATTAGTATCTTATTGTTTTTATGATTGAAAATTATTTAGGAAATCCATTTGATTTATGTTGATTATGGTGGAATGTGGATTAAGAAACCCACTTGATTTCATGGGGTATGTTCTGTTGAATTTTTTTATGTTTTTGTTTCACACATAAGAATGGTTTAATTATGAGATGATTGGTACCAAAATCTCCCTCCATTTCAAAGGGTAGAGATTTATATATCATTGGATAGGCATGGCTAGAACAACAAGTTAATATGGTTTAGTGATAAAATCCAAGAATGGAGAGAGAACTTGGTTCAGTAATGGAAATTGTCTGCTATGATGGTCTTGTTAATGATCCTTGACAAATATGAAATGATTTTCTATGATTATGTTTGTATGACACAAAATTTAATTTCATATGTTTTGACATTTAGGATTACACTAAACTTTTATGATTTATCCAATGGAATGATATTTTCATCTTTTATATGAAGGTTAATATTTTCAAATGTTATGATTTTATGAATATGATATGATTGTTATTTCATTTTTTTCCCTGACTGAGCATTTTATATCACCCTTTTATAAGTTTCCTTTTTCCATGACATGATGAAGGGTATTAAGTATGACTTTCCCAAAAGGAGTCTAGTTATGATGAAATAAACGAGAGACAATATAGATGTTTTATGAACCAAATGTTTATGTTTCCTAGTTTCTAAAGACACTATACCTATATGGTATTCTCATGGTTTTGTTATATGTTGTAATAAATATACTTAAATTCTGAGGTGATATCAATGTATGTAAAGAACGGGTCACTACACGATGTCACAAGAAATAATTTATCAACGTACAAAGTCTCGAATTCCTTCTACTCTATCCCCTCATGCGTACCTAATAGTACCTATACATCCTACTAGCACATTGTTAGACCCATAATCATATATGTTTCCAAATTCACCCTCCCCCATAGGGTTTTCCAAATATAATAAAATATAGACTACCCCATCCTTATCCAAAATTATTCCACCTATTGTTCACCCTCATCCTAAAAAATTGAGGTTATTCGACCAAAACTCCCACATCAAATATTGCATGGATGTCTTAGCTCCCTCATCTCCCACATCAATACTCTAAAAACCCGACACAATAATTTACATGATATGTTTATATACCCATGGATTAATCTCCACTTCTTGTTGCGGCTATCCTTCATACATCAAGTCCACTCCTTGTGGATATTTCTTATACCTTCTATCAGGGGCCACATCATGTGCATGCCTTCAAAGCATCACATCGAGGACCCCTAACATTCTTCAACATCTTGTCATTGTAGTATCACACTTAATACCAAATACCAGGATCAACACTAAAAATAAGTGTATAGATATCAAAAATAGGGAAATATATAAAAGGTAGAACATCTCACTATCCTCAGACTTCCCTGCCACACCCATGTCACATATCAGCTATCCTCATTTCTCCCTTCCTATACATATCATATTTTGAAAACACATGAATCATATACTGATAAGATAACAAGCCAATCACACTAGGAACCAAATATGTATGATGGTCGAGAGGAATTCCACTAATATGCTATGAAGAATAATTCAATTTATCCTATCGTTGAAACTTTAAAAAACTCACATATTTATTTTATTCAAATTTCCTATATAATAACACAAGAACACATATATCTCATGGGATCATAGGTTCTTACCATGATTCATGAATTTTATCTAGTGTAATCTCAGTCCAAGAATCCAAAAAAAACCAGAAAAAAAAAATAATATATAATATAAATAGAATAAATCATCTATAACCATAAAAACTAGAACAAAAAATAACATTTCCATTCTAAAATGGACTTATGATTATGCATGTGTGGGATGAAAACACCATAAAACGTCCATCCCAAATTGTGGAACGTTTTACGGATTTTGTCTACCATGGAACAACAAAAAGATCATTTCCAAAAACCAATCTGTAATAACACATGGAAACTAGTTGAACATTATTACCAATTTATAACATAACTCATATGATTCCACTTTTTAACATATCAAGTAGGTATCTACTAAACTACTTCATGGGATGATGCACCATATGGAACACCTACCTGTATTCCAAAGACTGCTGACTAGGAGTGAAGGTATATTGGGTGATAGTAGGGAGACTATAACATCTCATCATAATAATAATATTTGAAATAATAATATTACAATATAATATATAAACCCAACATATTAGAAGTAAATTAAATAAAAATAATAAAAGGTCAAAATTACTCCTACAATATATACCAAATAATATACATATATCCCCATAATCATATATAAGCATGTAAGAACTTCCATGGGAAAATCATCTATATACATATGAAAAAAAAAACTCAGAAAATATCGCCATCCTAGCAGAGATCAAACCCCAAGTATAGCTACCAAAAACTGTGCCTTACATCCCATAAACCCCCAGTACATCCCTACACACTAATCTAAAATCCATGAACCTATTTCCATACCTATTCTCAAAGTCAAACCATGGACAGTGAACCTAATCTCTTACCTTAAATCAAGACCCTAAATCCTACAGATTCCCTAAACAAATTCTGGAGGTTGTGAGTATGAAATTAGTATTCCACCACCATCATGTGCCTAATTGATGGGAATAATCCCTCAATGTATCAATGATGCATTTTTGGGTTGATTGTGATTGTTGAAAATTTTGTATCCATGGAATGTTGTGGTGTTCAGAGAGATTCTAGACAAGGTACGTTGACAAATATCCAAGACAACGTAATGGATTCCCTAGAAGAGGTGTAGAAAATTTCATACACAAGATGATGACATTTCCAAGTGTTTTCTATATTTTTGGGGTCGAAAACATAGAGGTTGCCTAGAATTTAGGAAATTGGATTTTCTTGATGGAATTATGGAAATATTGAAAAGGTATTAATTTCCTGAAGATTGATCTTCATGAAGGGTGTTTTCTAAAGACACAATGGTTTTGACGGTAAGCCATACGATTACGAAAACCCTCACGAAATTTGAATTTTCCTAGAGTTTCATGAAGAAGGGAGCATCACAGTGAAAATGAGTAATCATCGTGAAATTGTGATAATGTGGTTGGAAGATTCTATAATTGGGGGATATTCCAATAAATATACCTTTACCCCCTTCATAATTAGAGTGATACATAATGAACATCTAAAGGATCTAATTTTGCGAAGGTGGTTTGTAAAGTTGGTCCTTATGAAAAAGTTAACGAAGGAAGTTGGTAAGTGAAGGCTATAAATACCAACCAAAATATCTGAGCATCGTGAGAGTTCAATATTGCGTGAGATATTTCAATATCAAACTAATTTTTTTTCTTCATGAATTGTAGTTCAATTTAGTAAAAAAAGTGAACTTCGACAGAGGTGGTTGATTCATGAAGGCTAGTTGAGCTTCGTGAAATATGCTCGCTTTGCGAAGTCTATTTTGAGTATAGTGAAAGAGGTGTGCTTTTAGAGGGAACTTAGAATCGTGAAAATTCCAAAAAAAATAAATTTACCAGTGAGGTTTGGTAAAGTGGTATTCATCAATTTAATGAATGTGTAACTTGAACAGAGCATCTATCTATAACTATAGACGTATTTATAAATGATTATGAAGGGACCTATACGTCCATAAACTATGTGTGAATCCATTCCAAGGGAAGTTTGAAAATGATGAGGAATATGTTTATCCATTCCACCAAAAGTGATCTTGAGAAACATAGTTAGGGGTAACCCTTTGGAAATAAGTGAGATGACCCTCAAACTTGTAAAGGCATTGATCCTAGGAATAGATGTGATCTAGCCCAAACAAAATTTTTCTAGTTCGAATTAGTGTATTTGCTACATCAGAACATTTTTATTATATACTAAATGGATATAGACTTGTGAAGGTGAACCAAGTAAAATCTATTTTCCCTTGTTCTTAGTTTGTTATATTAACTTCAGTGCATCATGATCAGAAAATTAAAGGATGAATATGATCCACATAAACACATAAGATAAAATAATGTGACCCCATCAATAATGAGGTCACGATCTATTGAGGGACAAATGATATTGAATGGAATAACAATTCCCCGATCCCCCCCCCCTTTATGGTATGTAGGGTAATTTTGGACCTAAAAATAATCTACATCCATTTATATCAGAGTATGATAAACATAAATAAAATATAAAAAACTACACATCATATAACCCATTTCAATTATGCTATATATCCTTAAGGGAATCATTACCTGTTTCAACCATCACCATTGTATAATGATTCATCCACGAACAGTCATACTAGAAGAAACCTTAATATCCCAAACATTTCCATACTACAAATCATCACATGCCAATTGTTACAATATTCCCAACATGTCACCAAATTTCAACTTCTCCATGTATAATAATTAATTTAACCTCGTGTCCCACAATCAAACCCATAAACATATCACAAGTCCAAAAAACATACACTCATTCATCTACTCTATGCTTAGTATCACAAGGGTATGAAGACTTAATGGTTACCATCCTACCATATCCCCAACCCATCATCCCCAAAATAATGGAAGACCTCATCCCCCATCTGAGGGTCTCAAACACCATCACACAATAAATTCTACATTGACTAGCTCTTTGATCTAATAGTCAAAAACATACCCTATGTCGCAGATTAATAAAGGCATCCAACCACATTGAATGGTCAAAAACACCTCATTGGGACTATATCCTTTGTTTACATGACCTAGCCAAGGATATTTTCCAACCATGAAGATATGGAATCACCAATAATCCTTGTATATTACTCCATTGAACCCTCATTACCACTAGTGAATCAGGAATCCCAATATTCAAGGATCAACATCACCCATGGTATCACAGCCCTTGCCCCACCTATTCTTATATAATCATCATAGTTCTAGGATAACATTTATATAATACGTAACTAGTAACATCCTTCCAAATCGACCAAGGAACAATGTTTCAAATCTTCAAAATGCTACCAGGCACAAATATACCCTATCACACCTATGGTAACCCTTTTGAACCACCAATAAAAAATAGAGAAACAAAAGAGTTAATAAAATGATCACAGCGAGTTCATCCCATTAATGCTTATTTATCACATGTCACATAAGACATAAATATTCTATAGATAGTTAATAACCACCAAACATATACCATAGATTAATTCTCATTGAAGAGTAGACTCACATTTATCTTCATACTATGGAAATAAAAAAATTAGTGAAAAATCCTAAAAATAGGATGTGACTCTCTATATAATTTCATTCCTCTAGATAACATGAGAAATCATAGAATAAGAAAACTAAGTGTTAGCCTTATCCACGGATACCTATTATGACTAACGACACTGATATCCTCTTATAAAAGATGTTGATTTTCTCTCATTTTTATGGAATTATTGTTTTTTCATGGACAAATATTCTTTTTATGATTTAGTATTTTGTAAATTTTTTTCAAATATGAATTTTTAGTTTTTTAAGATTTTGGATGACCTTATTTAGTTTTATAGTTAAATAGGTTGTTTTTCTTATCTATGAATTTCCATATATTTTTTGAACAATTTTGAATATATTTTTTGGAATACTTAGTATAATCCATCATTTAAGATATATTTTGAATTCTGTATGTTTAATGATTAAAATCCCATGTTTCAAATTTGGAAATTTTATTTTGGGATTTAATTTTTGTTTTTTTTACTTAATTGAAATGATAATATGGGACTTTTTTGAGAAAAAATTATTTTTATGTTTGTTTTTTGAAGCTTTACATTTCACAGATTATTTTCTCATAAAGTATAAATCTATGTGAAGAATTACATACGTAGTAGATTACCCGTGTCAGATAATATTACATTTCATAATTTCAAATCCATCTATGTAGTATAAATACAAATATATTTTTCATGTATCTAAATACATCCTAGATTCACATAACTGATACCGGAGGCCATTTATGTAGTTTCTCTGTGAATTATCAATCAGAACACTTGTATTTGAACAAATTGAAGCACCCAAATACACAATTTATGGAGATGTATGAATCATGATCTAGGATAAATAAATCATCCAATTTCTTCAATCATGACACTACATTGTATAATGAAGACATGATATCAAATTACGAACCACTAGCCATTCATCTTGGTTTCATATGGATAAAATCCACCACCACCATGGTGTCAAGCTACTATCTTGACTTTAATTCCGTAATTAAAGGTCAAAGAAGTTGAAACTATGATCTATCCAAAAACATTGTAGTTTATGAACCATTAATCAACTAAAATAATAAGAATATGAACTTAATATTGCGCAGTATTAAGCTAGAGTTCTAACCCATTGACTAATTGAGATCTATGATTTAAATAGGTGAATTAATTATGATGTTCACACTGTCTGATCAAATATGAAAAACAAATATTCCTCAAATATATTGAAAAATCATTGAGGTTGAGTTCCCATGAAGAAGATAAAGTCCAAATGTGTTTGATTTCAATCTACATCAAATTAATTCCATGTTCTCTCAAACATAGTGTAGTTGAATATGCCGACACAATCTGTGTTTGGCCATAGTGTACGTATGTTACATGATCAGTTTTATTCATTTAAGAACATATATGTTGAGATAATTAAGTTCAATCAATGTGGTTTCTAGTTAAAAAATGATGATTAAAACTATAACTAAGATAATATCAATTAGAATTTGTATTTTGTAAAAGATGAACACATCAAAGTTTCTAAATAATAGGATCTAACCTGAGAATTACTCGAGAAGACCCATGTTCATTGAGATTCAGTCTATGTGGAATGCTTCATGAGACCAAATTTGATGTTGGGAAAATTTTCCCTTCATCAAGAATATTCATAACTATAGAATCTAAAATAGAATCTACATGATGATTAATGAGCCACAACATTGGATATTTGAATTAGATATTTGTTTGGATTTGATTTAAAAATTTAGTGGTTTAGGCTATACCAATCTATGAGGTGATGATCCTACTGTTTTTACAGATTGATTGTATAATAAAGTATTCAAGATGTCATGATTATATCGATAACAATTTTATAGAATTGCATTTTATTGTGGAGGAATTATTAGAAGTGATAGTTGGACAAATTTAATTATTGGGTAGTCAATATATTTTGTTGTAATGTTAATATAAAATTTTATTGTAGTGAAAAAATCCCATAGTTATTAAAAGAAACCAATATTGTATCAGTAAGAAAAAATTTATAAATATATAAAAAATAATTTATGTATAAAATCAAATTAATAAATAAAGAAACATATTTTATTGGAGAGATTCTCTTCCACAATGAGTCATATGAGTGAAATAGCAGAAATTTCATCAATAAATACTTCAGAAAATCATGAAATTAATGCCACAAGGGAAGATAAAGTTATGAGTTTGGAGCCAAACAATCATAGAATAATCCAATGTTCTTTCTATTAAATTATTATCCCTACTATGGATTTCAATTTCTTTGAAAATATTGATTTCTCATTAAATTTTTCATGGGGATTTAATATTTCATGGTTGTTCATATTTTTATTGTTCATTTATTATTGTTTTTAATTTTATTACATTTCATTAAATAAAGTAACAAATTTTTCTTTTCACACCATATTCAATATTTTATCTAACATAATGAATATAAATAGTGAATGATCATTGAATTCATATAGTCAAGCATCCATTCCATTGAAAAAAATGTTGTGCGGCCCCCAAGAATACTAAATAACATGTTTTAATTATTATTTAAGAATAAAATAATTTAATATTCGATAGTTTGGATTTCCCGTATATATTCCATTTTATACATTATTCTCAATAATTAAAATTAATCTTTTATTCTATATTGAACCTTATTAATTAAATATTTCTCACACTTAATTTCACATCAATTCATCTTTTTTGGTTTCTTATTTGTTTGTTTTCAATTACTTGGTTCTATATAGTCATTTCATGTGGGTTTGAAACAACTTAAACTAAATTGATTTTATTATGAAGAAAAATAATTAATTTGGTTGAGTTTAGCAACAATTATCAATTTTTTTATCATTCTCAAGGAGGGTTTTCTCAAATATGTAATACAGAAAAAAATTAAAACTAAATTATATTTCTTCAAAAAATATATATAATAAAAGTCAAACGATTATTTTGTTTCATTGAAAACTATTTATAATATGAACACTATATCCAATAAATAAAAATTATATCCTTTCATCCCATGAATTAATAAACACATATGCTTTAATAAAAATTAAAAAGGAAAATCTAAAATAGATAAGCATTTAAAAGAGATGAATAAGAATTATAATGAAAAAATATTCAATACCACCTTATAAATAAGTTTTATTATATAACTAAACATAAGGAGTAATAATTACTCACCATTTTATGTAATACATCAGGTACTCATAAAACACTTAGTTGATAAAATTATGAAATCAAAAATAAAATTTTTTATATTCTTCCACCATAAAAATAACTGCATAGAAAAGAATCACTTGACATAATGAGGTATTTTTATTGTGTGGGGAGACAACCATCCTTGAGAGGATTGGGTTTAGAAAAATTAATTATCAGATATTTCCCATATTATTTTACGGGAAATTTCAAGATATAGTTTCATCAAATGGATGAGGTATTTTTTATTTCATGAGATAAACTTTGTATTGATTTTATAATGAAATTTAATCCATGAAGAATACCTAATTATACTAGGCCTAACATAACATGTCTTCTTCACGATGAGGATGATCTATTTCGTGAGTATTAATATAGGTTTGGAAGTTTATGTAGGAAGTTTACTAGTCATCAGTGCACATCGAAATTTAATATAGATAAAATTTAAAAAATTATAACCTATTATCATCAAACATTAGTTGATCAATATTTAGATGGATATTATAGTGATATGACTGCAGATGATTTGATAAAAATTTTCAAAACAATTTCATAGAATTCATAAAATATATTTTCAAGGAGTAGTATCATATTATTTTAAAAAAATAATAATATTTAATATGCTAAAGTAATTTTTTTTAAAATTTTAATGGAAATAAAATAAAATCTATTTTGGAGAAATTACACCATTTTTTGTTTTGTTTGGGCATGCCATCTTTTTCTATATACATTTCTATATATAATCCCAAAATCCTAAAACTGAATACATTTCTAGTTACGCACCTGTAATGCAGCCAAGGGATAACGCTTATTCAATGAATTTAATTCCAAGTTATAAAAGTAATATTAATCATTTATGGAAAATGAATTGGGTTTTATACATGTTTGTCCCCCTGGTTTTCCAATAATAATCTATGTAACCTTTAGAAAACTGACCAATGTAATATCCATATTGTTCATATGGAATCATTAAAGGAGAAATGTTTCCTAAATTTTAAATGATTTTGAAAATTATGGATTACCATAATGAAATGTTTAAGACTGAAATTTATAAAAAACACCCAATATGATTATGATAAAATCAAGCCTAATACTAGGAGGAATATTTTCTAAATTCAGATGGGATAAATATTTAGGAGAATAAATCGATGAGAAAAGGGTAAAATACTATGAAATATTGAATTCATTCCTCAGAAGAATATCATGAATATAACTATTATGATTTGTCCATTGACTAACCAAGAGGCCCCTAAGAATCCTATACATGTTGTGACTAAAATTCTAGAAGAAAATGATAACTATAATAATGAAATCTCTAAAACATGAAATAGGGATTTCCCCATTCAAATTTTTATACAACTTTTTATACCACATATTAAGGAATATGATAAAGAGTTTAAGATATTGAAAAATAAAATTATATAAAATATTGATAAAAACCCTAAATGAAATCCATTTATTTTAAATAATTTAGCATAACACATCTCTATTATAGTTGGAATTATGATAATAATGATGAACCTATGCTTACCAAATTCAATGATTTGATTAAAAATATTTACATTAATATCCCATTCCTACAATATTTGGTTTGGGTTCCTTATTATATAAAAATATTTATAATTTGTTTCAAATAATTAAACCCTTAATGAGTATTACAATTATAGTCTTACTGAGGTGTATAGTTTTATTGTTCAGAATATGATACATTCAAATATCAAATTTCATTCTAGTTTTTTAATTTGATGTACCATTGGAAATAGTAAAAAATTTATCTGACGTTGTGATCTCATAGTTAGTATAAACCATATCACTTAATAAATTTTAATGTAGTTGAGATTGGGATATTAGTTTCCCAAAATTATTGTATTGTAGTTGGCTGATAGATCCATAACATTCCCCATATGAATATTTAATGATTTTCTTATCGGGGTTGGAAAACATATTTTACATATTGATATTTTATACGTGATATATAGTGTGACAATAAAGACCAAATCATTCTTTATAGGCCCTTCATGACCACGGGTGGTGTTGTAATAGATATTCTTAAAGGAAATTTTATTTTCAATCTGGGGAAAAAGTTAATAGTATGATGTTTCTGAAAAAAAAAGTGCAACTATAAGTGGGAATATTATCTAATGATAATTTTTATGAATTTAAATAATCATTGGATAAATAAGAATAAAACATTTTTAGGATGAATGATGATATAAATGGTAATACAACTATGAAAAATCTTTTATGGGAATTGATTCTAGTAATGAAGACAAACTATTGGATGAATTTGAGGGATATCATATAGAACACATCAGTTAATTTTACAAGGAAAAAATTAATTGGTTTTATAATCTATATTTTATGAAAATTTTGCAAAAGAAATAAATGACGAAAAAAGGATTTTTATATGACTTTATTTAAGAGACATTTTGAAGGCTTAGGGCCTCCAAGACCCAAAATTCTACTATCTGGATAATATACACCTTTTATAGAGCTAAAATATTTTCTATGTAACCTTAAATACTCATTTTTGGGTAATAATATTTCAATAATTATTGTCATTTATTATAATATGTAAACTTCTCAATATGAAAAAGTATTTGATGTTATGAAATGTTTAAAAACTATTATATGATGGCGCATTGATGATATCAAGGGAATAAACTCATTATATTATATTCAATGGATCCCAAAATATCCCAATAACAAATCAATGGTAAATGGATAAATGGGGGTAAAAAATATTAAATAATAAATTTTTGAGGAATTATTTATGTTTTTAGATGATGGAATCATTTACCCATTTTCATATATCCCTTAGGTATGTCTGATATGAGCACTTCCCATAAAGTGTGGTGTCATAGTTATTACCAATTAAAATAATGAGAAAATTAAAACTATATAAATTTCCAAATTGATGGTATGAATTAACTATATGTAACATAATTTATCCACTTGAATAGATCAATTATTCATTTAATTACTAGATCATATTCCTAAAATTATAGATTTAAATGATTACTTTTTTTCTTGGATGGTTATTTTGGTTATAACAAGATTCCAATTGTTTTGTAATACCATGGAAAATCATCATTCACATGTCTATTGGGAACATTTTCCAACTAGGGAATTCCTTTTCATTTGTGTGGATCCCTCATTACCTTTCAAATGTGTATGATGTAAAAAAATTCTGATATGACTAAGGTAATTATTAAAGTGTTTATAAATAATTTTTCAATAAGTATTTGAACATTTTATTGTTTTTTCACATAATATAGAAATAATTTTCAGATTTTCAAATAGAATAACATTATTCTTAATTGGTAAAAGTGTCAATTTACTATTACCAAAGAAATGTTTCTAATCCAAATGGTATCTAAGAGGGAACTATAAGTTGATAATGTTAAAATTGAGGTTATTCAAATTCTACCCCATATATAATATGTAAAAGTGATTAGTTGTTTTTTGGGTAATGCTAGTTTCCACCTGAGATTTATAAAGGACATATAAAATACCACAAGATGCCTTTTCAAACATTCAGATAAATACACAAAATTATTTTTTCAGGAAAAATGATTTTAATCCTTTAATATTATAAATTAAAAGCATATATATATTCACACATCATCACCACTCTAGATTGGAAACTCACATTTGAGGTTATTTATAATGCGGTTATTTTTTTTGGTAATTAAAATAAAATACGTTTTGTGTTTACTAGTCATTCCTGATGATTCGCAAAAACAATTAACCCACAATAGAGAAATCATTATTGTTTGTTATATTATCTCTTGATAAAATTAAACAACTTTTGATTGGGTTCACAGTTAAAATACTTTCAAATGATGGAGAACTTGAGAATTGTAAGGATATAAAATGGACTAAATAATGACTCATGCGATAGAAAATTTTGTTGTAATAATTTGAATTGGAAATAATGGAAAATAATGGACCAAAAATAACGATGTTGATAACCTTTATAGCCATTACCACTCTCAAAATAATGATCCTAGAAAGATTAATTCATCATTTTTTGAGGAAACACATTTATTGTTATCACCAGAAAAGGTCCTTGGTATGTAGATTTTGTAAATTGTTTAGCTACAGTAATCATATCTAGTGATCACTCAGTAAACTAGAGGAATAAATTAATTTATATCTTAATTTTTAGTTTTGGTATGACCAAACTTTAATACAAATATTGTTTAACATGAAAAAATTAATCAGTTTTATTCATACTAAAAACAGTGTAACGTAAGTAGGGTTAAACTCACAATGAATGTGTATGAAAACCAAAAAAGGAAAGAAAATGAAGAAACATGAAAATAATCTTGATGTGATGTGAAATAAATTGTGAGAAACAATGAGATAAGAAGATACTAGAGAGAAGATATGATGAATTTTAAATACATAGAATAATTTAATAACAATGGTGATGGTAGGGAAAATTTCAATAGTCAATTATTGAATTGATAAGTTCTTAATGAAAATTTCAAATTATATTTTCTTGTATTTATAGTGGTTGTAGACCTTTTTTTAGTGGTAAGAGTGATCGAATCGATGAATTGAAAGATATTTCAACCATTAAATTCATTATGTTACAGAATATATATAATATGGTTTTACATGATATTTTTCACTTGATTTTGATTAAAATAAATAAATTTAAAAATAAATAAAAATGAAAAAATAAAAACATAAAAATTTGAATAATATTTGTTTCCCTTAAATATATTTTCCAAAAATCATTTCTGTTTTGGTAAAATAATTGAATTACATTACAGAATCATGAAATTAAGAGACTAAATATAGAAGACTTCTCTAATGAATCATCTCCAAAATCTGATATCCATATTTTCTTTCCACCACAATATATTATTGTATAATGTATTCAAGGACTATATTTATTCCATTGGTCTCTAATTTCCCTATTTTCCAATGAATCCCCCCCACCAGACGAATTATGTTACTTCCATTAAAAAAGTTTTATTTTCCACTGGATAACTTTTTTCTAAAATAATCAATGAGTCCTCACTACTAGAATAAAGGTTTCTTTTTATTAATTATAGGAATCTCTCACCAAACTATAATTTTATAAAAATTATATTTCAAATTTACCAAATTCCCAATCATTAAAATTCTCCAACTATCATTTCCATTAATTTATCGGTCAAATTCAATTTTTCCCACTATCATCAAGGTGAATATAACATAATAACTTCTAACTCATAGAATCAATCTCCCAAGATTAGTTAGGCCATCACGTCACATTTTTGAATAGCCTCATCTATGGAATTCTAATATTATATACGTGCCAACCTCTTCAAATATCCTAGGACTTGGTTCGTCAGTATTCATCCCTATTATGGTTTAGACTAGAGTGTGATGAGATTTCATTATAAAGGGAGAATTTCCTCAACATAAGCTTTTGTGTCATGATGTATTTGAAAAATATTGAATCTAGATTATCTTATCTCTTCATTGATCAAACGTAGGTCAGATCCTCTTCTAAGGAAACATTGATAACTTCAACTTTCAAAGGTGCATTATTCTTACACAACTCTCCATAGATACAGTGAGAGATATCTTTATGAAACTCAAAACCTTCTTATTTGAACATTATCAGCTCAACTCATGTGTTCTTTAGGGAAAAAATTGATCATGTAGTATTTGTACACCATGTCTGAAATCGGATTGAGTCGGCATCATTTCTTGTTCTTGTTTGGAGACCATTTATCCATCATCTAACATCGATATGAGTTCAAATCATTTGGACTTCATCTTACTTGTGCAAAGTCAACCTCAATGAGGCTTCAATTATCTCATTAGAATCCTTGGTGTTCTACTTTTGTCGAACAATGAAACCATCAAAGTCACTACCCATATTTGAATTAAATATCTAAATTGGTGAATTGGTTTGAAATCCATTTTATAAAGTCATAGCATTGAGTCCATCTTTTTTAGCATTGATTTGAACAGTGTTTTGTTAAACACCAAGGGTTTGGTTTCTTTTGTCCCCAATTAAGGAACTGCAATCAAGACGATGGATTGGCACCACAGTGGTGGTTACATAAATAAAACTTCAACTTAGATGGTGATCCTTTAGTGACTAAAATAACTCCAATAAAAAATATTCATTTAAAATTAAAATGAATAATTGTACATCATAGATATAGACAACATTTACCCTATTTTATGATAATTTTCACATAAGAACAATTATTCGTTTAAAATGAAAAATTGAATATGTTCATCCTTTAACTCGAAGAACTAAAAATTCCAATCCATAACTACCAATACAGAATATTCGATCATAAAATGAATATATTATAATTAATGAATAATATTTCAATAAAAATGATGGGTAAATCATTCAAAATATTAAATACATATAGATCCACCCACACATAAGGCTTTTCATTTCCTTAAACCATTATTTAACCAAATTTTGTGGAATAAAAATATGCTAAAGAGTAAAAAATTAGAGTTCCACTAAAAATATATTTTCTAAAATTATACTTTCCCATGGAAACTCTTAATTAAGAAAAGTGATTTCTATATTGAAATAAGTGTGTTCATAAAAATTTGGTTTTGTTTTTACAAAAATGATTGAAATTTATACCTCTGAAAATGTTTAAACATTTATCACATTACATTAACCATGCTTTAAAAATTTATATTCTCCTCTAGGACAAAGGTAATTTATAATTAAATGGAATAAAAGTTCAACAGTCTATTTGGATCAGAATATTTAATAGTTATAAGATATATAAATAACTTATCCAATAGTTTAAGTGTAAATGTATGAATGAATGAATGAATAGTGGATTGATCTATTTTAGGATTTTATTTTCATTACTCATTTAAATGAATCTATTTAAAGTATAAAACATAGTCTATTGTTAAAAAACCATTGATGTTTTATTGAAGATATATAAAAAATAAATATGAATTTGGAATTTATGGTCCCCATTAATCAAACTCTTGAATTTCTTATTGCTTTTATTGAGATTTAATATTTTTTTATGATGATTTTTATGGGGTACACACATCCTTCTATTGAGGATGACGTGAACATGTTTATTTCCATGCATTCTTGCTTTCCAAATTTATGAAAAATTCATCACTTATTCAGAGATGTTTTATCCTTGATCGAAATGGAATTATGGGATGTCAGACTCCCATTCCCGAGATTTATCCTCAACATTTGATACCTAGTCCGTGTATCCATTATTGATGAATCCATTTTTTTTAAACTCTTATGGGAGCCATATCATTGTAGACACAAGATAATTACACTTATTTTGTCAGGAAATGTGATGGGGTCATGTTAGGGCAACAACCTTCAATTAAGGGAGTAGAAACATAGGACATTGTTGGCATGTCTAGACTATGAAACTTGGTTACACCTAAATTTCATCCCCTTATGATAGGGATTATTGAGGGCATATAAGCCTAAGTTATCCCACCTCAAATGAATGGAATTATTTGTTGGTGGAATGTCTTTGAGGTTTTCTAGGGCCTCCCATGTTTAACACAGGGTATGCCACGAGTTTAACGTCTAGCATAGACAGATCTGAATGATCATAACACTAACCAGAGTGGATCAGATAGGTATATCCCTTGGTGGGATCAACTTTAAGGTTTAATAGATGGGTGGATCAAGACACCCAATGTGGATGGATCTGAGTTGGTATGTCCCATATGGGGAATAAATTACACAATGAATAATGATCTGGACACCTCAATGGTAGGATCAGAGGATGATTGGGTACTAGTAATGGGGACACCAAGGTTTACCATTGGATAGGATCGAACCTCGGGGGGGCTTACTACATACAATGTATAGAAGATAAGGAAAAAAACTCATGTAGTTCGAGAGTGTAAGTCTTGGAATGATGGTGCACATGAAGGATAATAAACCAAGGAACTAATTGTTAGTATCCCAAGTGCTACAAAGAGAAATCAGATGAACATGGCCAATAAATGGTTAGCTTCCTAAATGAATGGAATTATTTCTCTAGTATTTGATGGCCCGAGTAAAAATTAAGATAGATCTGGATGATGTGTCAAATGATTTAATAGTAGGGATGGAACTGAGGACCGGTTCGTAGGTGATGTTGTTGGGCCTGAACCTCTGGGAGGTTTCCTTAATATCCTCGTGGAAGGGAATCAAAGTCCATGTATTTCTAGGATATGTTGACGAGTCACCTTAGGATGAGGTTCGTGAGAATGGATGTGTGGATGAGGATCCAAAGGAAATTGAACTGATGCCTTAAGTCATGATATTCCCGAAACACAATGGCATAACTGAGAGCCAAAGATGGGACATGGGTGATTGTATTTAACCACAAAGAGGATTCCTATGTATCTCCATGGTAGGTAATCAATGTCCATGTAGTTCAAAAATGGTCATAGAATCAAGGTTCACATAAAATTCATAAACCAGAAAACATGTTGGGCCTTACGTGTGGTTAGAAGCCCATCACAAGATGGAACTCTTGGTTAGAGGAGTAAGGATTGACTGTGGGGATTACGCATGGTTAGCTACCCAGAAACTAGTCTGAACCACTAAGTGGGGCACCAAGGAAATGGGTCCCTACAAAGGGGACCCTGATATTTATCAATGTTTGTGTTTGGACCACTGAGATGCTTCTTACATACCATATCTAGAGGATAGGGATCAAAACCCGTGTAGTTTGAAAGGGTATAGTTTAGCCTCATTTGGGACAAAAGGGTTATATAGTTTAACGTCATGATGTGGTCCAGAATGATGGGTGATGGGATTTAACCACAGAGAGGATTCCTATGTACCTTTCCTAGAAATGGCAAGGATCAAGGTACATGTACCTCAGTTAGGAGGGGTATGATACTTACAAAATTAAGAATCCCATAGAGGAAATCATGGTTAATTCCTACTCTATACCAGGTGAGTCATTATCGGGGTGAGAAACAAGATCCAACAAATAACTAACGACCGCGTCGCCAAAGGTGTGTCATTGAGGAATGGTGTGGGGATTTCACATGGATAGTGGCCCAATGAGGAAATATTGGGGTCTTACTTAGTGAGGGAATCCTGAGTAGGGTTCCAGATATATGAGGATGATATGGCCATCATACATGGAGCACCCAGACATGTTGGGTCGAGGATTGTGCAGAGATTTCCAGAGGTGTGCATAGAGAGAAAGCAAATAAGTAGGGCGGAGAGAGAGGGAACTACTGATGATCCCCTTCATGGTCCTCTCAATCTAGTCACTTATACAATGATTAATGTTTAGCATCATGTGTCATGGACATGGGTTATTGGTGGTTTAGTGTCTTGCAGATCTTACGATGATGATTCACTCCCCACCCTGAGGACATACATATCTGGAGCACCATAACCCTTGGTGAAGGTAATATTCCCACAATTCCATGGATTAATGGTGTTTTGGAGTGATCCATTGAAGGGTCCATTCTAGAGTGGCTATATGAAGAAGAAATATCCATTAGCATGACTATGAAATGAATCACAATGTAGGGAAACACAACATGAAGCACTACTCGAGGGACCATGAAATCAGCATGTACAAGCATGGAGGACCACATAGAGGAAGTGTGCATGAGATAATGGTGCTGAGCAGAATATGGGATTTGGCATGGTGCCTTGGGGGAGGGGTATCACATGGAGCACATAAGAAGGGGTGCATGAAGGATTAATGGCCTACATAAAAGATGAGGGGTTGCACGCAATATGGAATTCTACATGAAAAACTAGGTGTTAGGGGTGAAAAAGGAATTTATCAAAGGAAAAATATTTCAAGCAAAAAGGATATTTTATGTGTATTTTTCTTTGAGTAAAATGACGTGGGTGAGGATCAAGCCCTAGTGGGCCCACCCGATGGACGGACCGAAGGAGACCTGTCATGCAATATTTAGTACCTTGAGGCCATGTCTTTCACAAATTCGTGTAAGGGGTCATCATTCATGCAAGGTATTTTTATTTCATCTACCATAATAGTGATTCGACATGAGTGGGTTTGTTTCTATTTATGGATGAAAACATTGGTTGCGACATGCAAGGAAAAATGCAAAAAAGTTTAATTTGACGTCACATGGGTGCATAAGATCATTTGTGCAACCCCTCCTATTGCATTCCATCAATATTTATTTAGAACATATGACATGACTATGTTTTGGAAGGTTTATGCAGAAGAATCCATTTAAAATCACATTGGGAACACAATATCTTGCACGCAATATCCAATCATAAGCGCCATCCTTGGATCTTTGACGCACCTCTCGGGGGAGTCCTAGGATTGTTCTACATTTCAAAATATGCATTTGGTTTGATCAAAAAATGGCTAGTAATGGATTAACCATGATTATGCACCAAAATATTCACCATAGAATCAAATCTTAAAGGAGAACTGATGTTTGGATTCCTATAGAAACATCAAAAAATAGAGTTCCTAATAGTGGTGCATGCAAAAAATACCCATTTGGTGTGAAAACTACTTATGTTCATGCAAAGGGTTGTTCCCCACATAGAAATAATTTGGTGGGGGGAAAGGCTCCACAATATGAATTTCTTAACTGATAACCAACTTTTCTCTTATGTGCGATAGATTCTACATTCTGTATGAATGATCTTGAATTGGGTCGATGCATTGAGCGCCACTACATATTCATTCTCTATCGTTAGGAATCATCCACACACCTGACATGGATGAATATTTTGTGTCCAACACCCATCATTTTCACAACCGTTTTTCATACATGAAAAATATCAATTATTTTATGAAAATCGTTTTGTAACTTCTATGTTTTGGAAAAAATGACTACTCAACAAACTGTCGCTAAGAGGGAAGTAGTTGTTGCATTATGGAGGACACAAATGATCAAAAAACCCTCAGATTCATCATGCGAGTAGAGTTGTTTCAAATAATCAGATAATTTTTTGTATGATAACGCATGCTCTAAAGGATTACATTCTGAGGGAAAATATACTGCTATGAAACGTTAGTATTATGGAAGGGGTGTTAATGCCAGGCTTTGAGACTAACTCACCATATTAATGGGTAACATGAAATTATTGCTTTTCCATTTACAACATCACAAGATGTGGTTACCCCACTGGGTAAACATATAAAATGCCTATTTACATCATGAATCTGCAGACTAAGACTATTGTAGGGTGATCTCTCCCTCCTAAGGAATCTCTATCCCACTATGTGAGAACCTTCAAAAGAAACATCTCTAATGAGGTCGAAGGATGGAAGGAATGGGACACCAGGTCCAGGGAATCTTTATGAGTGAATGGGCATGGGTGCATTGGGTACACCAAACCTGCGAGGATTTCAGGGTAGATTTGTGATCTATTATGCTATTGGAAGTTGTATGGACATCGCAGTTCCATTTCTACCGTAATCTAGACCTCGTACAGAATTTGTTCAGTCAGTGGTCTCCATACACAAATAAAATTCATCTCAAACATGGGGAGGTTAGAATTAGTCTATTGGACATCCATTACATTATGTGAATTCCCCTGGAAGGGTACCAATACGATTAGTTCCTTACAACAGATAATGTTTGGGGGGATAAGACATGCATACCCATACTGATATGGCCTATATTGGATCTAGTGAAGGAGAAGTTTAAATTAAATTACATCATAAAGGATGTATAATATTTGGGATGGTTCAGTCTATTTCTGATAGAATTCAAGGAAGTGAAAATTCCAGGATGAGGGAAGAAGTGCCTGAACACATTGAAGTGGGGGGCATTATCATACTGGATGGTACTTGAAGAATACATGTACTAGTCATGGGGCTTCAGCATAAATGAAATTGAGAAACGAATTTATGATATGCTGGGTTCCACGAATCATTTATGAGTGGGTGGGTAATTCCGATGAGGGACATGAGAATGGGGGTTTTTCCACTGACTATTTTGATGGATGGAATCATGGTTTCCATGAACAATGCCAATATGGGGGTGCCTGTATTGGTGAAGATATACAACATGATGGGAAGCATATCTAGAGGATGTATGCCCAAGAAAATACGTGTACCATTTTAGATACATCTTGGCTTGGTTCAAGCTCATTGTGGTGGGTATGACTTCATCAATGGCATACACCCTCCATGTTAGGTTTTGTGGACTTCCATTTGGAATATTGCTAGAATTATTCCTTTGACACTTAAAGAGGAAGAGACCAAGCTCAAGATTATACATTTTTTAAATGTAAACATTCATCTATTTTGGACCCCAACTGTCCAGATGGTAGATGAAGTGTGAGTCCCATTGGAATAGAGGGAATACTTTCAAAGCATTATGAGTAGTGTGGTAGAAGGACAGTTTGATGGAAAAATCTTTTTTGAACCATATGTGATGATGAGGTTTTCTAGGAAATTCTATTGCATGCAATGGATACCAAATAAGTTCTATACATGGGTTCAGTAAGAGAGGCATCCCTACATCCGTCCCCAATTGTGGCTAATGTTCAGGACTGTATGTTTTTGTGAAGTCATCACTATTCTCCTCACTGAAGTTAATGTCATCCTATGAACGTACTATTCCAACAATTAGATAGCATCATATCTGGAAGCGATTCTATGGTAATGAATTCAGAATTTCAATGTATATAGAATGGAATAAATACATTGAGAAAGTAGACGAGGAATTTCTAGTGAGGTGAGACAAGAAATAATCCCAGAAGTTTGAATGGTGTGGATTGGAACTTCTTCAGCTAAAACATGGAAAGGTGAGAATGCTCCTCCACCTTCTGAAGAGAGGTGGTCCCGTGGGCAGCCTCATGGTCCATCATGAAACTCCCTTGGAAGAAACTATGAAATCTTCTCAAGCAAACATCCCACTCCATTTTCCTATATCTATGGTATACCCAGAGAACACTCTAACAATATATGTCAACTGAAGATTTGTGGCAGAGACTGGTGCACATTGGACATGACCTACCAAATGTTGGACACATTCAGGTGGAAAAGATAGTGAACATTCATTGCCTAAATTTATACCTAACAAACATGGATATTAATGCATTTCAATGGGGTTAGTTTGAATAAACACATCTCTTAGTTAATTTGATTAATGCCCTAGAGAAAGACTTAGAAAATATTATGTCTGTGGATGAAGACGACAAGGAATAAGAAGAAGAAGGGGAGGAAGAGGAGGTAGATGAAGAAGAGGAGGAACATGAAGAAGAAGGAGAGGGATAATAGGATGTTGGATAAGATGATGTTGGGGGTGATGGTCATGTAAGTTAAGGTCCTGGAGGTGAATTACCTCTATAAATAGCCATCCTCTAGGTAAGCCCATGTGGGAGTGGTGAAATCGCAATCTCTGATGTGGAATTGGAATATCAACTCAAGGTGAGTCTCAAATATTTTTTCTACTGTCCTTTCTATTTTCATAATTCAAATCCACGGACCAAAATATTTCATACTGAGGAACTCATCAATGATGATAGCCCAAAATCTCCCCTAGTAGGCGATAACAATGTACCCATTTATGTGGAAGGACATACTCTTGAATATGTATAGGGGATCGAATAGGGAGGGGGACGACCAGGATTGATGTGGTTGAAGGACTAACCATGATTGAAGTGGTCAGTGAAAAGATGCCAGGAGGGGTTGAAATGGAGACCTTAGGGTCTCTGTCTATTCTCTCCATTCAGAAGGAGTGAGGGTTGATTGTTGAATTAACAAGTGTCGAGGGATATCTAGTGGTGGAATATCCTATCATAACTCAGGAACTATAAATTGCTACTCTTGGTTCCTGTAAGTCTCTACCTTTATAAGATCACATCATTTATTGGGAAACTCAGTTGACCAAGATATTGATACCAAATGTAGTGATCACAAGACTAGAGGCTTGATAATATTTTGAGTTCGAAACATCTTCTAGAGCTCTACTAGTTATTTCACCAATTCAAACAGATTCAATCATTCAAACAGGTCCATCCTTGGAACACTATGAGTGAGAAGTTGGGATCATGGGGGATGATACTTCCAGGGTTGAGCTCCAGTGTAGTAGGGGGGTAGCTGAAGAAGAATGACTACCAAAATAGGACCACGCCATTGAGGCCATGACTATATTTCCTTAGAATAAGCCTATAAATTCTGTGGAGATGAATGAATATGATCCGGAAGAGGCTGAGGAGAGTCATATGACCTGACACAATGTGTGGAAGTGAATCAAATTCAACTTCAGTGAATCAAAAGTAGAATGTATGAGCCATATGGGATCACTTAACACATTTCTACACTTTATCTACACCTGAGGGGTGGATTATCACTGAATTCATAAAATAATCTATGATTATATGACTGAGAAGATACAAGAGATTATATAATGATCTAATATTACTTGATGTTGAAATGAATAACATAATTGATTGAATATTATTAGGTTTGAGTATGAAGTATTATGCATTGAGAAGTTGGAAAATAGAAGAGGGGAATTTTTCGCAAGCCAATTTGAGATCATTTAATAGTTTAAGGCACAGTTGGAGGATGCACAGGAGAAAGAAGTGCAGGATATCCATCAATGATTGAATTATGATCCAAGTGAGAGAGAATGAAGGGTATATCCAATAATCTCAACTCTACACCTGTTGATGAAGAAAAGGATATCGGGGAGCATGAGGCAATTCTGGAGGTCACATTCCACATAGTGGAAGTATAGAGGCTTTTTGTTAATCAGGATAATTCATAAGGTCCATGTTTTGGAAAAACTCATGAAACATGTTTTCTCCCTTATTTATTCATCCTAAACTATGTTCATGGACTTACTATTTATTTTTTTGTTTTAATTGGTGAATCTCTATAATTATTATAGAGTAATTAGTGATCAATCTCTATGCTCGTGGGTTATACCCATTGTGAGAAGAAAGGGATTACTGTATAATAATCCATTTGTGTATGAGATTTCCTTCAAAAAATTTAATATTCAGGGGTATTCCATTGTTGAATAACCACCCAAAATATTATAGTTATTGGAGAGGACACAACCAGAGGGTAGATATCCTGAAACAACCAACATGCCTTTACTGACTTGCTCTAATGCAGGAAAACGTTAATGCCAAGGGGATTAGAGTCATTCCGAAAATAGATGAATGACAAGTGTGAATCGTATTACCAAAAATTAGGAACAAAATAAGGGAGTCATTAGGATAGATTGTAATTTTCAACTATATTTGAAACAAATCATTCATATAACATTATTCTAGAATGGGGATAAATAATTGAGGGCCAACTACTGACTATATTCCAAAACATTGGGATCAACTCATAATTTTATCCAATATCATCTAGACCATTGGACCTAAACATTCAGTGATCCAAAATGAAAAGTATCTATGTCTTTTGGGGGTCCCATGAAATTTGAAAGTTGGTGACTATCTGAATAAAGGGAACAAAAATGTTTGGGGTGGAGTTACAAGCTATTCACATAGATTCTAACACTCTTAGAATTATGCCACTATGAATAAATGCATCTGGTGAGTGTATTGGTCTGAATCACGAAAAAACCTACTTCTAGGAGGGACCTCTCTAGAGATAAACATGGATGATCTACATTTTTACATCATGTAAATGGGGATAATAAGCATGTAGTTTTTCATCATATGATGAGGAAGATGCATGTAATCATTTTAACATTGTATGATTAGGATGTTTCATATAGTTTAACTTCATACAACCTAGACCCCCTCCCAATAGTTTAATGTCATGTTACATGGACTAAGAAACCCTAGTATAAGGACATAGAGTTAATCCATGATTAAGGCTAAAACCCAGTAATGTTAAGGGTTTTGGGGTAGGGCCCGAGGTGTAATGTTTGGGCATCGCTATGTATCCCATAAGGATGAGAACCAAGCCATGTGTAGTTCTTGAGCATAACATGGTTAGAGACCAACACTGGTGGGGTTAATCCTCTCTGGCAAGAAAGATAACACGTCCCATGATTATCATGCGGCATCCTAAACATGTTAAGGGTAGGGTTGTAGTTTAATGTCATGTGTTGAGGAATTGGGTACCCCATAATATAAATGTGTTGTGTGGCTCATAACCGGACATGAATGATGATGAAAGATTCCACATACCACCCTGCCCATTCTTGAAAGGGATGTTTTGGCTGAGAAGCCCAAGATAAGGTGTCTTTTGTTCAGTGGCTGGACCCGAGGATCAGATGCCCAAATGTATATTTGTATCATAAAAGGGTAGGAATTAAACATTAAATAGTTCTTTGTATTCAAAATATTTTAATGTCATGTGGTGAGGATGATAGTGTCATATTTTAAGGTCTTATGGTAGGAACAATGGTTCCCGCAATCTTGAATATGTATATTACCCTACCATAACCCCATAGCCTATGTGAGCCATGCTTTGTGCTGGAAACAATGATTGGTGTTAGGAATTTCCTATATAACGAGAGCGTGAAATGGTGGAAAGGAAATGTCAGTTGGGGGAAATCCAAGATGAACCAACATTCCTACTCTATGCACATGAATGCATGGAGTTACAAAACCAGGGGTGTCGGGGATTCATAAAATGGAAAGGGGAATTAAACATATGATTCATAGCATTCAATAGTTGGGAGGAAATGAGAGTGTTGTGACAAAGAAGGACGATTATTTACCATGATCAAAACAAAAAATAAAATTTTTATTATCATAGAATGGTAATAAATAATGAAGGGTGATCACTAACCAAATTTTCTTCATAGTACATGTATAAAATTGTTTTTGAAATCCTTCAGGGGGTTAGACCAGGAGGGTTAGAGAGAACTAGGTCCTAGAATATGTGTTTTTATGGGATCCCATTGGATTTTAAAGAAAAGGAAAACCCTGATTATGGAATTTGTGATGAATGAACATTACTACGAAGTTTATGCATCCTACTAGATGGGTTCTAGGAGTGCTAAACTCGAAATAAGTACATAAAACATTTGTTATAAACCTGACATGAATTAGGACAGAATATTTCCACACTAAACCATGTAGTTTTGGGAGAACACATGCCACAAGTTGCCTGGGAGGTTAATGTCGATGAAACTGGACCATAGACATGAAGCCTGGGCATCACAATGTATACCATAAGGATGAGAATCAAGACACATGTAGTTCATAAGGTGGTATAGCAGAAGGCCAATGCCATAGGGACAATGTCTTCACGAATGATGACATCGTATGGCTGGGTAGTTATCAACACACAACATGGATGAATAATATGGATTCATATGTCATAATATAAGGACGTAAGATATCTAAGTTTATGGTCATCGAGATTGGCCAAGAGAAATGTGGTTCTTCCATGAGGAACAAACCCTAAACAAATCCCTTTTCCCACATGTTTCATACATGGTGTAGGAAACAAGGGTGGAGAAGATCATTACAACACATGTAATACTCAGTAGGGGTATATGGTTTGGAGTAAAGATTGCCCTATGACGTTGACTTACCATCTTAACGTGCAAAGGTGCATAGAGAGATAACACTAAGGGTGTCAAAATTCCACTTGGCTTTGATGAAGTGGAAAGGGATGTGAATCAAGATACTAATATTTAGGGCATAATGAGGGAAACATAACGATGGAGGATGACTATTGACCATGTTTGAAACACAACATCTATCTCATTTGACGTGAAATGGGAACAACAAAAGATGTTTGACCACTAAACAAAATTACCACACAAGACCTATCTCATAATGTCATTTGAAACCATCCAGGATGTTTTCCAAAAGTGGTAGGAGATCCATAAGGCTATGCATTTATACTGTCTAGGTGTCCTTTAGGATGTGAAAGATGGTGGAATCCCAAATAAAGGGATACGTGAAGAATTTAAACAGACTAAAGCATGTCCATGCAGAATTCAACAATCTATATCCTAAACCATAGTGCATCTGAGCACATTTATGAGGCATAAAAATGGTTGAGGGTTCTAGTAAACAGTGGATGTCTCAAAAAGGTGAGTGGTGGAAAGGGGAAATGGATTGATGAACCTAGGGCTGGAACCAAAAATGAAATATTAGGTCTTTCTTATGTATCTCATACAGATGGGAATCAAACCATACATAGTTCTGTATATTCTATGCAGTTTAACGTTATATAATAAGGTCGCAAGGGGTAGAGGCTTTAGATGATTGAAATGTGTATGGAATGGTAGATTAACTCAACGGGAATTTATAATCAATATTTCTGCATACCACACCAATAATGAACCTATTAGAGTATGCAGGCTATGGGGCCAAAAGAAGGAATAGAATAACCTAAGGCTGGACCCGAGGAAAACATTTCCAAGAATTCTTATGTACATAATAAATATGAGGAATCAATGCATAAATATTTCTCCAAATCCATTCAGTTTAACATCATGGGGTAAGTATGAAGGAAAAATGGAAGGGACACCCCCAAAGGTAAGTACATGGAATAGATATTTTAAACACTACGTGAATGAGGACCCCAAAGAAGTTTACCCTCAACCACATTCTCCCAATAGAGTTCGGGCCTAAGGGATATGCCACAATGATGGATTTGGGGTACCTAAGACTAGCCTGCAAGACAAAATGTTTTGGAGTTTCCACATATCCCAAAATATGGGAATCAAGTCATGCAATATTCTTGAAATCCATGTATTTTAACGTCATAAATTAAGGATTAGGGGAAATTGGATGGGATATCTCAAAAGAGAAGTAAATGGAATGGATATTATAAACCTGATGTGAATGAGGACCAAAGAAGTCTTCCCCACACCCCATGCATCCAACATAGTTTGGCAAGGGGCTAGTCCATAAGGTAAGATTTTGGGAACCTTAGATTGTGCTTAAAGACGAAATCTCTGAGAATTCCTATGTATCCCATAAGGATGAGAATCAATCCATACAAAATTTTGGAAGGGATTGTAGTGTAGGTGATTCCAATTCCTTTATAGAATATTCATTTGATGGATCATGATTATTCTTTAGTGTGGGTGTTTTTTTCTGACAACAGACCCGTGATAGAGAATTCAGGTATCCCTGTAGGAATCAAGACATATTTAGGCCTCAAAAAATATCAGGGTACATGACCAATTAGAAACATGAATCTCTCTCAAGGGAGAACACCACAATGTAGTGTTGTTTTTTTGTGAGACCTGATTATAGTGTCTAGTTTATGGTTGTATGATAGGACCAACCAATGCACATTAATGTCATGCAGAAAAGACACAATAGTTTAAAGTCATGTGGTACTGCAACATTGTTTAAAAGTCATATGGTTTTCAATCATTTGGATGAATTAGGTTCTAAAGGGAATGTGCATGGTGCAATAAAGATACCTGGTGTTAATAGGGACAGGAGAATCCCACACGACACCGCACGTAATCCCAAGGGGGAACCTCAGGCCAAGGTGCCAGAAAATATTGAGGGACCTAGGGATGGACCTGAAGATGAAATGTTTGGGCACTACTATGTATCTTATAGGGTTGAGAATCATGCAACACATAGTTCTTAATGGTTGTACAGTTTAATGACATGTGGTAAGGATGCAAAGGAAAGGGATTCTCTAGAAAGAGGGGTACATGGTGCAGCTATTTAAAACCTAGAATGAATGAGGAAAATAGTTCACACCTCACCAAATGAATCCCTAAAAAGAACTAAACCCATATGGGTGGGGTAAAATACAGATTGTTCTAATAGGAATGGCCTGAAGACTAATTTTTTGGGTGTTCCTAGATATCCTGCGATTGTAGGAATCAAGCCACAGGTAGTTCATATAATTCTATACAGTTTAATGTCGTGTGGTAATGATAAAAATGGAGAAATATAAAGATATATACTTGGTGTTGTTATAGTAATACCAACATAAATGAGGATAAGTAATGTCCACACCACAACATATACTCTCGAGAGAACATAAGCCAAGATTCCAAGAGAAAGAGATGGATTCTAAAAAACGGGGATGGACCCTAAGATGAAATGTCTGGAAATTCCTACATATCTCATAAGGATAGTAATAAATTCATATGTAGTTATTCAAATAAATTATGGTTTAATTTCATGTGTTATGGATGATGGATATGTTAGATAAAATTCATAGATCATGGACCGTAGATTCACAGTTTAATAAAATGTTCGTGGGATAGAAGGACAGAAAAAGGTGAATCACCATGACTAATATTTGTGAGACCATATTGATGGTGATAAATATTGAGAATAAATTCTGAAAATGTTTTCAATATTGTATCTATCTCATGTGTCCAAGAATGGGGACAAAAATTGAGCATCGACTGTTGACCATATTTTCAAAGAGGGACATGGGTGAAATTGACATTTGAGATCCTCTAGGACGTTGGCCCCAAATGGTTGGTGAGCCAAGGTGGAATGATACCTAGCTACTAATGTGGTCCTTTTAGACGATAATGTTTATGGAGACATAAATGACGGGACATGTGAAGCATGGTGGTACCCATGATATTTAACATCATGTAGTAAGGACGAGAGAGATCATAGTTTAAGGTCATAGAGATTGGTCCATGAGGTATTATTACCACTTTCAGTTCATTATTATACAAAAAAAATGGTTCTTAGTTTAGGGTAATAGATCTCAGACCGTGTATAGTTTAACATCTTGTGAGACTAATGGTGTCTACTTAGGCGAAGTAATGCTTGAGAAATTTGGAATTGGTGGGAGGAGTTACACGATCCCCATCTTTAGTGACTAGAGAGTACACACCATTGAAGTAATATTTGGGAATGATATAAGGTCCATCCCAATTTAGGATAATAAATTTGTGGCTTACGTCAGGGTATCATTGGATTTCTCATGGCCAATAGTGTGTCACCTTGAAGGAATGAATGGAGGGGGATTTTCTTATTGAAAGATCTAACTATCTTGTTCTGATGCATCTCCATACAGTGCAAGGAACAATGGATATTAACCTAGAGGGATTCTAATTCATCCATAAAGTTATATTTTATATTTTTTAATGTTTTCAGATCATTTACCACTATGCGAAGTGATGGTAATTGATTCTAGATTGTCTTGAATTCATCTATTCTAGACACCAAGGAATATGGGGTCATATGGGTGGAATTATGTGTCGTCATTCAGTAATCCTAGAGAGAGTTGGGGAGTTTTTCTAGTCAAATTTTAATATTTTGAACAACCATCTAGTGCATAATGTTTGAGTGGGTTTTGATGAAGGCCTAGATTTTTCCATTTGTGTGCTCATGATAGAGAGAGGTATTATTAAAATGGATATTGTAAATGGTGTACAATTTATTCAGCTCATCTATTGGAAATATGGTATCATTATTTTTAAGGATTCCATAAGAGACCCCAAATTGGAGGATGAAAATCTAGATTATAAAATTGACGATAGAATGATCCTTGACATCCTTGAGCAGAATTTCTTCTACCCACATGAAAGAGAAATATACAGTGGTTTGGATGAACCTGCACTAGAGAGCTGTTGATTTTTAGTATGGTCCCACTACAGTGAGTTCCCAGACCACCAAGGGACAAGAAATCTTGGCAGTATGGAGAGGCTCTGGTAGCTGATGCACAAAATTATCATGGATCTGGCACTAAAGGAACTTCTTTGAAAACCCAATATAGTGAGAGATCATGGTGGGATAAAAATATCCCAATCATTGGATCTGACGAGAGATGTTCAGACATACCCGAGGAGCTCCATATGAATCAGCATGAACATCCTGCATAACATAATAAAAATAGTCTCCATGAATGAAATGTAGGAGAATGTCATCAAACCCATGTCTATAGAGGATCTGCTCAAGACTGGGACCACTCTTGGGAGGAACTGCAATGTGTACTGACAAACTCGCTCATGTTTGGGTCGGTCTTTTGGGATATTATCATGAAAGATTTACTAGATAAAAAAAGTCATCCAGTCAAGGGTCTCTTCCAATACTTTGATAGGGGCCTCGAGGTCCTGATGTGGGGGCGTCGAGAGTTATGTGGATTACCTACTGGTAATCATCATCATCTAAGGATACTAGAGAAATGACCGTATGATGTGACACATGAATAATAAGATCATACTAGTAAGGATCTGAAAGAGTACTGTCAAGGCTTTCCAAATCATCATCATGGTCATTCTGTGATCGAGGTACATGAGTAACTTATTTCCAAGAATAGAACTCATCCATCATCTGATGAGTGCACTCTAGAAAGGTAAAAGTTATGAATTCATAATGACGTAGTTGCTCTTAGTCTACTTGATGTCTAGTTTAGAGTCCCTTTTAACATGAAGTTGGGTAACATCAATCTCAAGGGACCGTTTGATACAAGTGATGAAGGATTAATACTCAGCCTCATTGTTGTTGCAACCTTCCAACAATAATAATGAATAGGGAATGAAAGTCTATACATGCGTAATGAAGATGATATGCATTCCTACTCTATTGATTCTAAGATCATTAAGTCTCCTTCCATTAGGGCTCAGTGAGGTTTAGTCAAGTTGAATTTACTAACACGGAATGACTTGATCAACAGAGAGGATTTCTTCATTTTGGAAATTATGGTTCATAGACTGCTCTGTGGGAACTAGATGGGAGGGTTGAAAGTTTTCCAATGCCTTCCCATAGATTTCCTTCTTGAAATGAACCTAATTTCAACCTTTTTAAGGATCACTACCCACAAAAATAGATGACCTGTCAATATGGGGATGTTTAGAAGGTACATCAATGGATCCTCACAGGGCACTAGCTATATCTTAGGATGTTATAGGTAATGTCTTAATTTATGGACTACTAATAGTAGCGTAAGGAAGATCTTATCAGTATATTAATATCTAATGTCTCTATTGAGGAGCATGCATCTGAGATAGATAAAATTTTTCTCTATTCTCCCATTGTTCTTTTGGGTGAGAAGGGTATCGAGGGAATATTCTAGAGCGGTCACATAGAGGAGTTGTGGATTTTCGGGGATAGGTGGCATCAGAATAAGAGGTTGTTGTAGATACATCATGATCTCCTCACAAGAAGTATTGTACTCCTCATCCCCCTTATAATTGGTACCTTTCTTCATGAACCAAGAAAATGGATTACACTTTCTTGCATGATTTGTGATAAATCGGTTTATTTGGCTCTGTGGCTTTGAAAATCATAGAGTTCCTAAAGGTTACTCGGAGGAGGCATCCGGTTGATAGACATAATCATACCCGGATCAATCTCAATTCCTCTATACATGAAGATGAAGCTGAGGAAATTTAGAGAGGTACCTCCAAAGGTACACTTCAAAAGGTTTATCTTATATAATGGGAATGGTGGAAGCCAAACACTTTCTTAAGATCCCTGAGATGGTTCAAATGATGGAAAGAATTAACCACCTGATCATCCACATATAATTCCACCAATGTCAGAAGGATTGGAATGAGATAAGGTCCATGGCATGCTAATATATGGACGATTCATTTTTTAGACTAATGGGAATCACTTGGTAGAACAATGTAACATTTGGTGCCCTAAAGGTGTTAGAATCTACATCCTCAAGGGTCATTTGAATTTTATTATATCTGAAATATCCATTCATGAAGAAGATATCCTTAAATATAGATGTGGCATCAATCTAGTGTTTTATTACAGTAATTGGAAAAATATATTTTAGATAGTGATATTTGATATCCTGAAAGTTGATTCAGACTCTAATATGTCCATTCAGCTTCTTAATGGGAACAATGTTGGATAACCATCTAGGTACTGGACCTCCATGATGAATTTGGATTTGATGATCTTATCAACCTCGACCTCAACCATGGCACCATGAGAGGATTTCAACATTCTGGGAGGTAACTAGAACCTGTGATGGTTTATCAGGTGGCTATGATGGTGGACTACGACCTAAGGATCCAGTAATTGCATCATTTCATTGCTCCAAGAAAATGCATCTTAGTGTTGTTTTCATGAAAACCATGTATTAATGATACTCTTATATAAGCATGGATGAGTTGATCATTGTTCACTTCTAATAAGTCTCGGGGTTGGTTTTCACATATAACAATGCCTCGACGGTGGTAGAGACACTGTACTCAAATGCAGGACAAAATTCTTTCAAATCCTCATCATTATCCACGAAAAAGGATCATTAGATGGAGTAAACTATTCTAAATTGGCAAGTACTAACTGGACACTGGGGTAGGATTGAGCGGAAATAGAATCCCTACTGAGAGACTCCTTCAATACTTATACCATGTCAAAAAAATCTATTGATCTGATTCCATCTGGATATTGACCCAAGAGGCCACATTTGATATTATCAAACAAATAGTGTCATGTCGGCTTGATCCGGTTTATCCCATCCCATTTAAACAATAATTTATGAAGTATTTTTGTTGGGATTGGGTCAACATCCTAATACCACATAGGGGTAAGGGGCTCTGTGATTACACAATACATATTTTTGTAGGTCTACAAGGAGATATTTATTCATTCCTTAGACCTGGGACTATGTTTCCCCTCGTCTTAGAGAAAATTAAACATTGACCCAAGTGTGGGGTTGTGGCCTCCTATTAGTGAATTAGTAGGATAAAGGCATCATCCACGTGTATCCATGGGTCATCCGCAGTGGTAGTGTGTTCGACCTCATTGTCCCAAAATTTCTTATCCTTTCTCCAATAGTAGTCGACATCCAGGTAGCGGGCTTCACAAGTGGAAAAGGGAGACACATCACCCTGGAGTATTCTTAATCGACCATTAAGGGAGTACATAAGTCATTGGTGATAAGAGGAGCGGACTATTGTATGTAGGTGTAGCCTTGGTATACCCATTAAGAATAGTAAGAGGAGTTATGTGAGAGAACCATAAACACAGTTCTGGAAACTAATAAAAAAAACTTGTTCTTTATACAAATCTTATTGACAAGTGTATGCTCCATCCTTTCTTAACCATGAATATTATTTTCATAGGTACATAGATCAATTTCGTACATCACCATCTTATCGAGTGACCATGTTAGGATAAGAAGGATCCATGATCCTATGTCAATAAGACAATAGTGGTCCTCCAAGCCATTGAACTGGATAGGGATACACAATGAGAAGATGTGCCCCCATATGGGAGATCCTCCATCTTCTCCTATGAATGAAATGATGTACTGTCACTCTTACAATTGGATTTCCACAGTATGGAAGTCTTATGCTGCTTCGACATCCTTTTACAATTGTATGGGCTTCTTAATGCCCCTCTAAGGGCATCATACGTGTCTTTTGGTAGTCGGTGAGTGTTGAGGATTTAGTATCGGGTAGTAATAATGTAAATATTCTTGAGGATATAATAATTCCTTTCTAGTAGTTCACTTCTGATGATTGGGGGATGCTCAGTGGAAGAAGGTTTGATGGGTTCTGGTGGTTGTACTAGTAGATTTCCGCTGGTGCCGGGAATGTCCCTCTGGTTAAAAGTCAAATTGCGTAGAGTGTCTATCGGCTAATGGAAAGATGACTGAGGCCCATACATAACAGAATGTGGATGATCATAGCATGGTCATTGTTCCTATTTTTGATCATGAAGTATAGATAGAATAGGGGTGAATTTGATGAAACAATATGAGAAGGCTACACATGGTGAGCTTGGCAGTGGGCATGTTGTCGAGTCTCAGTGGCGTGCAATGCATGGCAAGAAGAAAAATCCAATATATTCTAATGGATCACATACCCACATCTTTATTGATGATGGCATTGATTGGGGGTGTTGGGGGGTATATATTGGGCTATTTTCATCAGGAATAATGTACAGGTTCACGAGTTTGATGGTATTGATCAAAGTGTACACCTAGTCATCACTTGAATAATCCTTAATTATTAGGTGGATTCTGGGGGAAATCCCCATATTCTGGGGCATGAAATTTTTGTCAGTAAAATACAGGTTTGGCGTAGGATCTGAGATTTTTTTTTCACTTGTTTCATTGATGCTTATTCCCCTTGGAAGACAAAAGTAGATATATTGATGCAGAGGTAGTAGCTGAAGGTTGCGTAGAATATTTTGAAGGCTCATGCCGATTTAAACATGCACATATAATACACAGGGTATGGGAGACTACCATGAGAGCCATCAGTTCATCATATTTTTTAGACTTGCGGTAGAAACCAGCTTACATTCACCCCCTGTATCCCTGCTAGTCTTTATAAACACACATTCTACCATTACTGGAGAAAGTCCCAATATGAAAATGTTATTATCGACCTATTCATAGATCCAGTCATCAAAAACATATCAATGCTTGATTTGGTACCCAATAAACCAATGATAGGGGTAGTAATTGTGGATATCAATGAGATATACCTGTTTTGGACTCTTTAATTTTGGAAATTGTAGGATTTTCTGGTCCAAGATGCTTCAAAAATAAATGGCAACCTGAGCCTCATTAAATGAGTATGTATGATACCATCGATCGGGGATACGATCTTAGGGATCCTAGATCTGATGAGGGGCTACAAGAACCTATATAGGATGTCGAACCTAATTATATTTCCTAGGTGGGAGTGGCATGTTATGTGGGGTGCCTTCTAATTCTGATGTGGGTGTTGTTAAGATGAAGGATGCTCCTGAGTTGGTGGGCCTTGATGATTCAGTGGAGGTGGATCTAGCGGTAACAATTCCAGCTTCTTGGGGCCTCTATTTGTGAAATTGCAGTGGTCATGACATTTTTGGTTCTTCTTGTGGGAGATATAGGTTTCAATATACATTCATGTTTGTCTTGCTGCAAGGCTTATAATAAATGTTGATCTTTTCAGATAAATCATAGAACCCACCTATGATGTTATGAGTGATGAGAGAAGGGACCATTTCTGTCTTTACATTCCCATTCACATCATTTTCATTTGATCCAGGATTTGAAACATATCGAGTGAATTTTTTAGGCCCTTCCACCTGGAGACAATGTTTTTGAGTCGCTCATATTCCCATTGATTGTACATGAAGAGTTTAACAATTATTGTATTTCATGTCATAGAACTCAACTGGTAGGGAAACTATCTACGAATATGTTCCCAATGAGTTATGTACCTAGTGTGTAACTGGTTGTACCATACAAAAGAAAGAACTTCCTATGTTTTTATGAAGAACTGGAGCATGGAGACCTCCATCTATGATGGAGTTCCCTACATGGCTCCACACACTGAAAAGAAGTGGGCAAGATGTTTTATGGAATCACTCGTCCCATTAAAGGGGGAGAAGGTAAGATTTATGACACTATGGGGTGCTAGAATATCATCCACCATGCCGGATTAGGATATCAATTAGGAAGTATTTCCACCTATCGAGTTTCCACAGCCTTAAGGGGAGCAATAAGTGCAGCTAAAAGATCCACCAAGCAAGGATTTCTATCTTGATGAGGATACCTGACAACCAATTCATTGGAAGGTTTTTTAATGTGGTATGAGGCCTAGTGGATCATGGGGTGATGTGATGAATTACTAGATTAGTTTAGGGGATAACTTTTGGAGAGGCCAATGGGATCCATGGAGTGTCCGGAGGAACCTGAGTTGGGTTGTTTTGTAACTCGGGTGGATTTGGTGTAGCATACCAGGATCTTTTCCATAGGCATTCACTTCCATAATGTCTAACTAGGCATGGTTGTTGAGATTACCTAGAGGAAACTCACCAGGAAGAAGCTGAACCTTCCCCTGCTACCCCCAGTCATGTGTTACGTAATCAGGTCATCGATCCACATCACGCACGTGGTGGAGCTTGTCAAGCATCTTTTTCTGGTCAACAAGTTGTTGATGCAACCATTCCCTTTCTGCGTCATCTCATTTCTTTTTCACTGATCTAGAAAATTTTGATGGTTTGATATTACTTATTTTCTCTTTTCCCTTACTAGGATCTCGACCGAGATGCAATGACTCAGAAGGTGAAATAAGGCCATGAAAAGATCTATGTTGGAGAGTATGGACAACTGCAAAGTCATTCAGGAGTTGTACTATCCCAGTGGGTTGTTCCTCTTCTCCAAGACATGTTCTCGTGCCCCCTTCCTGGTATATATGTTGAATGACCATGTTCATTGTGATGTCTCTTGGAGGAATATCCTCAATATCACTAGGTTATCCATGATGGTGATAGTTATGCCTAAAATGTAGAGCATCATACTACCCCCATCTAGGGATCTAGAGATTCGGGGAAGCCTCCTTGATAACATTGCGTAGAACAGTGAAGCACTAAATGCATTATTTCTAGAGGGTATAATGATAACCAGGAGACACATGGTTCTAGGAAATAGGAAGTGGGCCATCTCAACATGGAGGAACTTGTAGAATTATCCTTGAGGTGTTCTTAGATTTATGGGAAGATAACCGTTGGTGATAAATATAGAAATGTGTCTTTCCTATGTTTCTGTGGAGGCACATAACCTCGTATTTCATAAGGGAGATTGGAATGTGGATGTTCTCTGTTGAAATTTACCTGAACATCTCTGGGAAAAGGTCTACTCTAAAAATGTCCCACAAACATCTTGGTTCATACAATGGATTAGGTCCTTGATTGCCTCATTCATTGGCTGGAGGAGGTTGAGGGACTGGTGATGGCAATGATGAGGACCGTTGCAGCCGTAGGATTTTTGGTGGATAGTACATCACATGAGACAACAAATAGTTTCATCTTGGGATTCTTCCCATATAATTCCTTTACTTTACCACCACAGCCTTTTAAGATGGACAAATGACAATTGCATCTTGCATAGTGGTTGCGGTCATTGGCGGTGGGTCACACTATTTCTCAACCTCCATTAGTCCCCAAAATAACTCTTCATGATCTCTTATTGAGGTAGAAAATGGTATTTTAGATGATAAAGAGGATTTCATGGACAATACCTAGAAAGGGTTCAAATCATCCTCACCCTGTATGTATCGTTAGAGGGATGCTAAGATCTGGTGGAACTCACCATCAGGAAGAATGCGACTGATATTCATTGTTCCTTCCCTAGCCATCGAACCAGAGGATCGAGGTTAAGGTTCCATCATCCAATAACAACCATCTTTAGAATCTTAAAAGCATATAGTTTGATTGTAGTTTGAGGATTCTTATGATTCTTCATCTGAGGTGATTACCTGACCTCCTCCCCTAGATGGTTCTTCTTGGAATGGTATATATTTTACATGAGGAAGGACCTCTACTTCGGTTGGTGCTAGAGTAGGGAGTTCCTCCTCTTTGAAAAACCTAGGTGTTAAGAGCACCTAGGAAAATGTCAAATGGAACTTGGGGAGAAGCTCCATGATTGAGGTTGATAGATCAGGGAGGGCCTCCATTGAAGCTAGGAAGCAAATGGGGAGGACCTCCATGTTGATCATTCTTATAGTGGGGAGGACCTCCACATTGGTCAGTTCTGGTAGCTGTGGTATGAGGAGGGCATTCAATCTGACCATACTGGATATGGAAAAGTCCCTTTTAATGACTATTGATGAAGTAGGGATGGCCTCCACTAGATTCAGTGATAACACAAGAGGGACCCCCCATATTGGTAAGTGAAAGGGAATGGAGGATCATCTCATTGATAACCTGGTAGGCAAGGAAAATTTTCATACCTGAGACTAAGGGAATGGGGAGACCTTCATGATGAGTATCAAAATTACACGGAGGACCTCTTCTCGAGATAATGATGGTGGTAGGGGGAGACCTCTATGCAGGATGAGAGAGTAGAGAATACCTCTACTCTATTTAATGATGGTATGGGGAGGACCTCCATACTAAGTGTCATCATAGTGGGTAGACCCGTGATGGTTGCTGCAATAATCAGTGATCAGATGATTCAAATAATCCTTCTTGTGGGGTGGCTAGTGCCTAACTCCAGAATGGGCATGGAAGCACTCCTACCCAGGGACAAGAAAGTGACCCTACTCTATAACAACTGGGGGGCCATAGAATACACTAGTGGTGGATCAAGACATAGAATCCATGGAAGATATTTCCCCTAGATATGAGTCTTCTTGGGCTTGTACCTAATGTTAAATCTAGGTCATCCGAGCTGGTTGTGCAGTGGTATGGACCACTAGCTGCTCACTCCTTAGAACCAGCTGGTCCTGCTGACATGGCTAGGTTAGAGCCCTCCCCTGTGGCCCCTAGATGATGTCATAGTTTAGTGGCCTCATGAATCCCATAGTTTGTCCATGAAAGGTAGTGAATCATAAGAGCTCTATGGGGATAGGCTCCCAAAGATATTGAAGGTCGGAGTGGGAATAAATGGCTCTTGAGCGACCCCTATGGGAAAAACGATGATGGGAATGAAGTCCCCCATGTGTTTACAGGCCATGTCCATTTTTTTGATAACCCCATTTGATTTGTATCGATGAACAAGGGAATCAATCACCCTCATTTGAATAAATTTGGAGGGTGGGATGGGGAGTGGGTGCCCGACAGCTGTGGTCACAGATGTTTTTATAGAATAGATGGAGTTGTGTGGGGCTACAGTGTTGTCATTGCCCCTTCCCATTTGTCTATGAGTGGCAGTCGATAAGTTTCCTTTAGAAGAATATTGGGTCCCTCAATTCCTGAAAAATAATCCATCTATTTAGATAGTATGAAATTGATTCTCATTTAACTAGTGACATTTAATCTTCCACGGCTAGATTGAAAGATCCACACTGACTATTTTGCAGACCGGGATTCCCAACGATTAACTTCCAAAAATCCTAGTGATATTTGTGCCAAACCCACTATTTTCTTGGTGGGATCTGGTTCTGGATATCTAGATCATGTGAAACACTTATATACTGATTCCCCAAATTCTATGGATCCCCATATTTTCAAAAATAATTTCATTTCACTTCCACAATTTCAGTTTATGACTCTTTCATCGAGGCATGCACATCCTTCCATTAAGGAGGACTCATAACTGATGGATGACTTACATTCCTGCTTTTCAATGGAAGGTGGCATTCATCACATCATAATATATGATCACTCCTTAATCAAACCCATATTATGGGATGTCGTCCTATCCATCTAGGGATTTATCTTCATAATTAGGCTCATAGATTGGGTCTCCGTTAATTATTATGATTTTTTCATGAAACTCTTCTCAGTTAAAAATCTATGTTGACACTAGTTCATTGCAGTTCATTTATTCTAAGATTCAATTGGGTCATGTCTGTGAAGAAACCTTCGGTTAGGGGAGTAGACATGTTAGGAATCAATGCGGTGTATGGACACTAAAACACTAGTAAACATTTATTTCATCTTCTTAAGAAAGGGATTTTTTGGGGCATAGAATCTTGATTAATCCCATGTCAAATGCTAGGAATTATATGTAGGGGAATGTCTATGAGGTTTTCCTCATCTTCCAATGTTAAACACATGGTATGTAGTGAGTTTAACATCTAGAGGAGATGGATCGGGCTGATCATAATAGTTATGATAGTGGATACGATGCGTATATCCTGATTCTATACTAGATCGGTGGATCAAGACGCCCAATGAGGATGAATCTCATGTGGTGTGTCCCATAGAGGGATGATATCACAGTATGAAGGATGATTTGGGCACCTCAAAGGGAGTATCAGCGGATTATTGGGTCCTGGAAAAAGGGACACCATGGTTAACCATTGGATGGGATTGAACCTTATGGAGGCCAATTATGTACCCTGTATAGAAGATCGGGATCAAAACCTATGTGGTTTGAGAGAGTAAGGCATGGAGTTTGGGTGAACAAGATGTACAACAACCATATGAAATTTTAAGACTTAATTATGGTTAGCAACCCGAGTTCTACAAAGATAAATTATATGAACATGGATTACATATGGTTAGATACCTGAAGGGATGACATGATTTCAAATAGATGTCGTGTCCTGGGTAAAAATCAAGATGGATGTGGATAAAGTGTTGAAGGATGGAATGAGTAGGGGTGGAACGATGGATTGGTGTGAAGGTGACGGTGTGGGGATTGATCATTAGGGGGGTTTCCTACATATCCCCATAGAAGGTAATCAATTTCCACATTGTTTTGGGATAGTGCGATGAGTCTCCTGAGAAGGTGGCTTGTGATAATGGACATGTAGATGAGGACCTGATGGAAGTGGAACCAAAGGATTAAGACCCGATCCTACTAAAGCACAAAGACTCTAGGGAGATACCAGGATGGGATATGGGTGATGGTCATGAAACTTATAGAGGATTATTACATATCCCCATGGAAGTGAATCAATGTACACATAGTTTAGGTTGGGGCATGGAATTTAGGTGCACACAAAGGAATGCAACCCAATGACATGTTGGGGCTTACGCGTGGTTAGAATCCAATCGTAAGAGGGACACTCTTGGTTTTAAGAGTACGGATTGTGTGGGGGGATCATTCGTGGAAATATTCCAGGGAGTGAGTCTGAAACCATTGAGGGGTAGAAAATCATATGTGTCAAAACCAAGGGGACTCCAATGTTTACCAGTGTTTGGGTTTGAAACTAAGGGATGCTTCCTACATACCCTATCTTGGGAAAATTCATAAAAACCAACATAGTTCAAAATGGAACAATTTAACATCATTCCGGAAAAAAGGGGAATATAGATTAACGCCATGCGGGATGAGGGTGAGTAGACATGAAGTGGTCGGATAAATGGGTGATGTGATTGAACTTTAGAGAGGATTCTAACATCCTTTCCTATAAATGGAAAGGATCAAAGTACTCATTTTTTGGATTAGAGGGGTATGAGGCTTACACACTATGGCATCCCTTAGAGGATGTCATGGTTGATTATTACTCAAATACCACTTGAGTCATGACTGGTGTGAGAAATAGGAGGAAAACAATAACTGATGATCATGTCGTGATAGGTGTGTCCGTGAGGAATGGAGAGGGGATTATGCATGGTTTGCAGCTCAAGGAATAAATAAGGGGGATTACTCATAGAGGGAGGCCCGAGTAGGGGACCATATTTACAAGAAGGATATGGAAAAAATACATGGAGCATATTGAGAAGTTGGGTTGGGGTCTATGTAGAGATTTCATGACGTGCATGGGATGACAAAGCGCAGAGGGAGAGGGGAGAGAGAGAGCACTATTACCCATACCCTTTACGGTCCTCTCTATTCTTGTAACTTATTAAATTATCCAAGTTTAATGTCATGTGTCGCGGGTGTAGGTTATTGGATGTTTAATGTCCTTCAACTAAGATGGTGATGATTCACTCCTCACACCATGGGCATATATAACTGGCGCACCATTAGCAATTGTGAAGGGAAGGTGACAACAATGTTGTGGATTAATAGGGAAGTGGAGTGATCCATTGAGGGGTCCACATCATCATGACTATGCGAAGATGAAATAACAATTAGCATGCATATGCCAAGAAGCATAAGGAGGGGAATGTTGCCTGAAGCACTATTGGGGGGGACCATGAAATCATCTTACACAATCCTGGAGGACCACACTTAGGAAGTGAATGAAAGAAAATGGCATTGGACGAAAGAAGGGCTTGTATATGGTTCCATAGGGTTAGGGAGAAACATGGACCACATAGGAAGGGGTACACACATGATTAAAGGCATGTGTGAAAGATGAGGGGTTACACCAAAGATGTATATATGCATGAAAAATCTACGATTAGGAGCTAAAGAGACACTACACAATTGGAAATTTTTCAGGCAAGAAGGATCTTTTTCATGATGTTTCGTTGGGGAAAATGGAAGTGTGAAAGGATCAATCCCTAATAGGTTAAAATGATGATGGACCCATGAGAGACCTATCACATAAGATCCAATAAATTAATACCATGTCATTAATTCAGTCATATAATGGGTTGTCTTTCATGCACGGGGGTTATTGTTCATCTTCCTTAACCGTTTCTCAAAATGAGGGGGTATATTTCTATTTATATCCGAAAACATTGGTGGTGGTGATCAAGGTGGCTTATACGAAAGTGGAATTTAACATCTCATTTGGAATATAATATCTTACACCAAACCCCTCTTCTTACACACTAGCAAAATTTCATTAGCACCTCTATCTTGGATAATTTTTAGAAAGTTGACATGGAAGAATCCTTTTGATGTCACATTGGACATGCAAGATCTTGAACGCAATTTCTAGTCTGGCATGACGACCTCAGATCATGTGCGCACCTCAATTGGGTGTCTCGAAATTGTTTATTGATTCAAAATATCCCTTTGGTTTGCTCAAAAATGTTAATTCATATCATTAACCATGATTCGGTACCATCAATATGTATTTGTTTCACCGAAATTAAGATGAAAAATGGGAGAAAATATTTATTTTTAAGTGTGTGAGAGAGGAATTATATTATTATATGTTTTATTCTTTCTTGTACACATTGAAAACATAATTTTGATTCAAAAATTCATAAAATTTTAATATTTTACCATCAATTTTAGTGGCCGAAAAGTTTTCTTCAGTTTGAAGACATTGATGCTATTTTGAGTTGTTTAACCTCTATTAATCAATATATTTAATTGTGAACTCCATATTCTTTTCCCTTATGAAATAATTTTTCATTAATAACACAATGTATGAATTTTTGAAACATTCATTATCTATGAAGTTGTTATTTTGAATTATTATCATAAGCTATGTATCTAAATGGGATATGAAATTAAAATCTTAACCTGGGTTAAGACACTTTTACTTAAACCTATTATTCATAAATTATTTAAGTTGTTGGATGGGTTTTCTATGATTCCATGTAACTTTTAATTTTTTTCCATCAAAATAGAGTGCCTATTTATTATGTCTTCTAATTATGTTAGTCATTTTTCCTGAAGGTAAAGAGATGTTTTTATGTTCCAATTGGAAACAAATTGAGATATGAATAATTATTATGAAAAAAAATATTCAATCAACTTTATAAAACATGAAACCTATTTATTTATAGAACTTTTAATTACGGGGGATTATATTTTCAATATGAGAGATTCATGAAGTAAATTTTATTTGAAAAATAATTGCTTATGGAATTACAATTTTTCACAGTTTATATTTATTATATTCCACTGAAATTAAGTATATTATTTATAGATGATAATCATGGAATAACTTTAGTGGAATTTGATGTGGAAATTAATTTATGCTTTCCTACTATTCAATTATCTAGTTAAATTATGTTTCCCTGTTAAAATATGTCATTTCTGGGTTAATTGTTTCTTCAAGGTTTCTCTATAGCAGATTTAGTAAATCAATGAAATTATTAATAATAACGTTTATTTTATAGTTTCAAATATTAATTGTTCATTTTTTGAATAATTAATTAATATTTTTTTGTTCATAAATTTTTAATGGTTTTTTATTCATTTAATGTTTATTATTTCTCTTTGTGGTTTGTGAATATCATAATTATTCATGTTTTTATTAATGTATTATTTTATTTATTAATGTATAACTTTGATATTATTTTTTAAAATAATTTCAAAAATAATGAAAATAAATTTTAATTTAATTATTTTATTTTTTATATTTTTATAATATTTTACTTTAATTAAATAGTTATTTATTTATGGATAATTGTTTTTCATTCTTATTAATGAATTATTTTAAAAAGATTATAATTTTGAATTTCTTTTAATTATGTGTCTTGTTATTTTGTTAATTAATTTACAAATGAAATTTAATTTTATTCATTATTTAATTTTTAATAAACCTATTTTTATAATGATGTTGATGAAATGGTAATTTTTTGAAATTTATAATTTTATATGTAAAGATTTCATGGTGAAACCATGTACCAAATTAGCTTCAGCTGCTCTTGAAGAATAATTCTTCATCACTCATGCAGCCAATTTATCTAATGTTGCAAAACCAAATTTTACCCGGTGTCATGTAGTCTATTCCTATAGGAACTGAAATTACTAAAATGAAGTTGGCACTATATATCCATATTTTTTAGTATGTGTTATTAACATACCTATTTTATCTACAACCTATGAAAAAACCTAAAATGTGGTTGATTGTGTTGCTAAATGAGAATATTGAACACATTCCTATCACATAAATGATTATGGATGACGATGGAAAAATATTTTCAAATGAAGAACACCTAAGGAAAATGTCCTATAGTGGATGAAGAACCTGATTTTAGGTCTGATTTCCCAATGTCTAAATGTTAGTTATACTATCCCAAAAACTTGGGGAAGAAAGTGGATAACCACACATAAGTTCATTAAATATTTTTTTTTCATATATATTTTCAACAAACTACACATGCTCATATTTATAGAAGTTTCTAAAAGAAAAATCAAGGAAACAAAAAAATACAAGGGGAAACCATTAATTGTGTAATCATTAAATATCATGCATAATGAAATGAAACAGACACATTGAAAATTTGTGTTTCATGGGGATGACACAAACATTGTATCATGCTTCCTCGGATATTTAAAACCAAACTGATTCTTTTTGTGGTATGTATTTCCATAACTCCCCTTCAAATGAAAACATGATCAATTCCAACAATCATTCTTAGTTTCTTGAATTAATTTATCCTTAATTTCATTTTAAAAATATCATCCACCTCTTTTGTAGTATGAAAATATACCAATTTTATCATTTTCTCTTACATAAGATATCTCATAAAATTCTATCATGTATCAATGTGTTTTGTTTTTCCATGTTGCACAAGATTGTTGGATAATTTGATTGTTGACTTATTATCGACATATATGATTGTCGATCCATCCTTCAGAAGCTTCATCTCATTTACCAGGTTTCTCAACTAATTGTTTTTCATAAATATTGGATGATGCTGCTATATAATCTGCATCTCATGTGGATAGGGAGACCACACTCTATTTGCTTAAATTTCTTGTGAAAGAAGTCATTCCAAGAAAGAATACATACCTAGTGCTGCTTTTTCATTAATCAAGGCCACCTACCCAATCACTATCTATGTATCCATATATCATTATGTCATTATTATATACATAGAAAAGACCAAAATCTACTATTACATTGACGCACCCAAGGATTCTATTTACAACTAGCCAGTGTGACTATTTTGGTGCTTCCATGAACATTTATAGAGTCCAAAACCTACATAAAATATATATCCTTGTAATTTTGAGGAACTGTTGGCTTCCAATTTGTCCCTATAACAAAGTTGGGTTAATGCTCTGTCCTTCTCTGTGTTTTTTCATTTTTAAGCCCATTACTACAAGAGTTTTTACGGTGTAAAAATTTGATATTTTTATCTTATTAAGAAATTCATTGGCATACTTCTTATTAGATATATATATATATCGTCATGTTTTTTCTTTACTTATATTCCCTTAAAAATCACATGATACATTCATCAATAATCTAGAACTCCTTAAATGTGGCCTTCTTGAAGTCATCAGACACCGGTCCACTCATCCCTATAAACAAAAAATCATCAAAAAATAAGCATCCTATAATTATATAACCACAATCATTCTTCTTGATGAAATGTGAATGCTCGTATGGACAATGGTAGAATACATTCTCTTGAAGATAGTTTTTAATGTGTGTATTCCAAGCACATGGAGATTACTTCACCCTATAGTGAGCTTTATTCTGTCAATACAAATTATTTTCCCCTCTTTGTATACAAAATCATTCATATTGACCAACATATACTGTTTCTTCTAGAATTCTATTTAGGAATTCTGATTTCATATTAAAAGGTAGGTCATCCCACTATGATGGTCAGTAAAGGAGATAATCATCCACATAGTTTCAAGGAGAGAAACAAGAGAAAATATTTCATCATGGTCCACCCTATATTTCTATTTATACACTTTTTTCATAAGCCTCTCCTTGTAGCGATTGAATTCACCATCAATATTTCTCTTGATATTTGAACACCCATTTGATGCTGATGGGTTTATAGCTTTTAGGATGCTTAGTCATCTCACATGTGTCATTTTACACTAATGAATTAAATTATCCTTTCCTAGAAATTATATAGAATTCATCTCTTTTGTATTCATAAAACATTAGAGGCTCATGTTCTTGATATAGGAATAAAATATTTACCTCTTCAGTTTCCTCATAGATGTTACATAATCTTTTCATTTTTAAAGACACTCTTGGTGAGGATGATATGGTATTATTTTCACTTAATGTATTTCATTCAAGAGCGATGGAATGTGCTCCATGACTTCTTCCAATAGATGATGTCCCAAGGAAGGCATTGAAGGTGTTTTATCCTAATAATCATTCCTTTCTTCAGGATTATCTTTTCCAACTAGAATATCTTTGTTTGATTCTTCATCATTTCATTTCAAATATTCTTCCTTACTAATGGTCACATCTCAACTCACCACTAATTTATTGGTTATAGGATTTTATAGATTTTAGTCATTGGATGATTCATTGTAGCTAAGGAAGATTCACATTTTTCCTTGATCATAAAGATCCATTCCTATTTTTAAAGGATCATTGGAATGGGAGACAGACCCAAATAATCACTACTAGAATTCTAGGTAATTGTGATGGGTTATTTGCAATGGGATACCGTCACAAATAAGCTTTAACGATGGGGTCATGTTGAAAATATCCCATTGTAGAAAACGGCGTCGCAAAAAATATTATTTGCGATGGGCCCATCAAAAATAATATTTTTTGCGACGGGAAAATTCACCATCTCAAATAAGTTTCTGATTATATCCTATATATATATAAACATTTTTGTGATGGGCCCATCACAAATACTTTTTGTGACGGGACCGTAATCCCGTCACAAATATTTTTTTGAAAATATTTATTTAGACTATTTGTGATGGGCCTGTCGCAAATACTTTTTTGCGACGGACCCGTAATCCCGTCACAAATACTTTTAAAAAAATTCTTTAGGCTTTTTGTGATGGGAACCCTTCACAACAGATCCTGTCCCAAATAAAAAATAAATTTAAAAAAATTAATAAAATTATGATTATTGAAAATTAATTTTAATATTATTAAAATAATAAAAAATATAAAAAATATAAAATTCTCAATATTCACAAAAAATATAAAAAAATTATAAAAAATTATTATTATTGTTATTATTATTAACATAAAAAACATTAAAAAATATATTTAATAAAATTACGATTAATGAACCAATAACATTAATATTATTAAAATAACAAAAAAAATAAAAATTATTAAAATTCTCAATATTCACAAAAAAAATCATAAAATATTAAAAAATATTATGTAATATATTCACCGATATAAAAGACATAATCTGTAAATAGTTCATATTACCACAAATGTTAAATTATAATGTTATTAACATAAAAAAATCACTGGGGGTCGTCTAATGGAGGAGGTGTAGGAGTTGAAGGATATGACAGAGGAAACATTGTCCCTAAACTACGAGTTAGATGGCACATTTTCTCTATCTGCTCATGATGCTGCTGCTGCCATCGATGCATCTCCTCCTCTTGCTGCTGCTTCTGCTGCTGCTGTTACTGACGCATCTCTTCTTGCTGCTTCTGAAAACTCTCTATAAGGTCATTCTGAGCTTGGAACTGCTCTTGATATTGTTAGGAAGAAGATGATACCTCTCCATGATCTCCTCTCGATCTGGACGCCAACATCGTAGAAGTACCATAAAAAGTACCAGTAGTCACATGAGTGTCGATACAAACTACTCATCCCTTTTGAAATCCATTCTAAGTTGCCTACATTCATGCTGTCTCATCGAAATGGTGGGTACTGGTCTAATCAGTCACATCATCTTGACCCTCAGCCTGTGTCTGAGAGGTCGCAGCCTCATATGACTCCTTCAATTCCAATTTTAAATTAAAATTGTAAAAAAAATATATGCCGTTAATTGTCAAACTGAAAAAAATAAGACTAACCACAATCTGACGCTAGCGATCACCTCTAATCTCTCTGGTGGCTGGATCACTGTACATCCTCCGATAAACATCGTACTATGTAAAATAGGGATGATCGACTGCCAATATGAATATAAAAGAAACTGTTTATACTTGAATATATATATAAGATTTAAAAAAATACTTACCAGATGCTCTCTATGTGAACTGAATGTATGGCTACCAGCTCGATGCATCACTGTCACGACCCCCCTTCACCAAGATGAGAGAAGGGACATCAGATTGTCTCACCCTTCCTTCATCTAGTTTATATAGGGATAAATACCCATGATACCCACCTTCAATAGGTCTCGGAGTGGCGACTAACACCAAGGGTATAGAGTCACACACAAAATGGAAGGCATTACCCTTTTTTCTAATAGAATCGAGAGATAAGATAGTAAATCCCAACAACACCAAAACTGAAGGTAAAAGTAAATACCAAATCAAACCATTCCCATATGCATGTTCCAAAATTAAGTGTTACAAATGTCCAAGAAAACACCAATGGAAAGTAATAGAAAAAGAAAAACAACCACAAAAACTATCCAAACATCTGAGATAGTATGGTCCTGCACGATCCCTGATTTCCTCCATGAACCCTAAAACTAGTTTATATATATAGGATGAGTATACAGGTATACTGAGTAGGTAAAACCAAAGGCTCTCATGCACAAGTGGGGAGGCATTCTAATGCCCTGTGAGAAAAGAAGATAACCAGAGCACCTATCAAGAAAACTATCAACCCAAACCTTACAAAGGAACACTCTCCAAATAACGAAAGTCTAGTAGAGTAATATTAATAGCACATAGATATTTGGGTACACTTTCCCACTGGTTATTGAGGATATCCTACGCGTCAAACCTCTCCCACCATCCTCACTGCAGTCCCACTACTATCCCCCACCCGCACACACCCGGGATACCACAATCACACATCTCGCTCACAAACACCTGGGCATTCACTACCACACATCCCGCACACACCTAGGTCCTAACAACCACTTTCATGCCCGAAGACACCTGGGCCTCATCCTGATGACACTTGAGAAAGAACCTGACCGCACACACCTGGGCCAACCACCACCACGTACCCTGCTTGGAGAATCTAGGGATATACTGGACCTCAAGATGTCATAGCCTACCTGAAGAGTCTTGGGCTATTTGGGAAAGGGAGTAGAAAAGGAGCTAATAACCAGCCACTCATAGGAATGTTGGGAAAACACCCTCCCCCATGTTATGTGGGTGTTCAGCATGAAGTGCTCAACATGGGTGGGGTGAAAATAAGAAACATAAGAACTAAAATTATATATATAGGTAACAATAACTCATCCCAGCCTTGGGTTTCCAAAACCAAACCATACACAAGTACCCTTGTTACTATTCATTCATAAGAAGCATAACAGCCACAACCCTGTCATAATTCATTCCCATAAAACAATTACCCATTAAACTCATTCATGATTTTATACTCAATTAGTTATATTTAAGTAAATTATGCACTACTGGGAAACTAACAGACATAACCACAAGCCAAGGAAAAGAAAACATCCAAACAACAAAATAATCATTCACACCTGGTTCTCTTGTAAAGTCATAACAAAAAAGGGATTTGAGATATCCCTTGAACTATTGGAACCAAACCAAGACCCACCATACGGCCCCACACAACCTCAGATCCAAAATCCAACAACTGCACCACAATAGAGGATCCCATCCCCATCCATGTCTCTTCCCAAGAATCAACATTAAACACCACTAGAATAGAGGAAGGGATTTTTCAAATTTGAATATGCAATTAATTCAGTTCTGTCTTTCTTTTTAGTTAATCGGGGTGATCACACAAGGATTATTATTTATTGGGAATCCATTTAACAAACTGAGTTTATGTGATTAACCAATTTCCATGTTACACCCATTCAATCACATAAATCTCTAGAAAAACAGAGTTTCATTAGTGAACAAAAAAAAGACCACCATTAGCCATGATTTTCAGTGGGCATAATCCCGTACAATTCATAACTCATAATCAAGGATAAGGAGTAAAATATAAACATTGATCACACCCCCTTCATTCTTTAAAAATTTATTATTATCTTCATTAAGGTTTGGTTTCATCTATCCCCACAAAAACAATAGCATACCAACCCCTCATGAACACACTAAGGAGAAACGAAGGGAAATCCCTACTTGAATGATCAAAGATCGACGTTTTTCTCCTAGAACCAACAAATGGGGATGAATGAATTGCAGGGGAGGAACTCAGAAGACTCTAAAAATGAGCAGGAAAGGCTCTATCACAGGCGCACCACTCACCTCGGGAAGGGGGACTCCAAACGCACCAAGAAAAAGAAGGAAAAGAAACCAGCCAGGAAGAATGAATTCTTGTGCGATAAAAAGGTGAGAACCTATCATTACAGTATATGAGGATCTTGATCAGTTTTAAAGGTGGTTAATGGTTGCACCTCACAGTTAGATGGTTACACACGATGGAATTAATAGTTTATTCAATAATTCTCATCAGAGGGGTGGCCAAAATAGTTGTGTGTTAAAGTATTTCATTTAAGATGGGAAAACGGGTCCATTGAGGGTCCACCCATTCCTAGGGGATTTAAATAGTCAATTATAGCACTAAAAATTGATTTGAACCACATTAAAAATGTTAAAAGTCTTAAAATTTTCTTTATTGGAAAAACTGGTGAAGGAAAATCCTGACACCCCTCTATGTCAGATTGGTGAGACTGATAGTTAAAACCGATTGGTGGAACTGATCAAGTGAAGATGATCCCATGAAGTAGATCTTGTGAAGCTGATCCTGTGAAGCTGATTCTATGAAGAAGATCAGTGAATCCGATCAGCGAAACCGATTTGGGGAAACCGATCTGTGAAACCGATTTTGTGAAACCGATTTGTTGAAACTGATCTGTGAAACTAATTTGGGGAAATCGATCTGTGAAACCGATTTGGAAAAACCTATCTCTGAAACCGATTTGGTGAAACCGATCTATGAAAACGATTTCATGAAACCCATTTGTCAAACTGATCTGGTGAAACCAATCTGTAAAACCGATTTGGTGCAACCAATCTGTTAAACCAATTTGGTGAACTAGATCTGTGAAACCTATTTGGTGAAACCAATATGTGAAACCAATTTTGGGGAAACTGATCTGTGAAACCGAATTACTGAAACCGATCTGTGAAACTGATTTGGTGAAACCGATGTGTGAAACCGATTTAGGGAAACCAATCTGTGAAATGAATTTTTCGAAACTGATCTGTGAAACCGATTTGGTGAAACCGATCTGTGAAACTGATTTGGTGAAACCGATCTGTGAAACCAATTGGGTGAAACCGATCTGCGAGAACCATTTGGTGAAACCGATCTGTGAAATAGATTTTGTGAAATTGATTTGTGAAACCAATTTAATGAAACTTATCTATGAAACCGATTTGGTGAAACCGATCTGTGAATCTGATTTGGTGAATTCGATCTGTGAAACCGATTTGGTGAAACTGATCTGTTAAACCGATTTGGTGAAGCCGATCTCTGGAAATCATTTGTTGAAACTGATTTGTGCAACCGATTTGGTGTAACTGATCTGTGAAATCAATTTGGTGAAACCGATCTGTGAAACCGATTTGGTGAAACTGATCTGGGAAACTGATTGGGTGAAACTGATCTGCGAAACTGATTTGGTGAAACCAATCTGTGAAACCCATTTGGTGAAACCGATATGTGAAACTGATCTTTAAAGATGATCTGTGAAGCCTGATCATTGAAGATGATATGTGAAGCTGATCAGTGGAGCTGATCGGTTGGGGGGATCAGTGGAGAAGATCACTGAAGCTAATCAGTGGAGCTGATTTGTGGAGATGATCGATGGAGCTAATTAGTGGAGCTGATCTATGGAGCCGATCAGTGGAGATGATTAGTGGAGCTGATTGGTGGGACTGGTCGATTAGTCCAGGACACCCCAAAACTTATAATTTTGGCAAAGTAATTGACCAGGAGGGTCTGGGCCATTACATAAGATACCTCTCGAAATTATTCTTGCCCTCAAGAATACAAGATTAACCCAAACAAACCCTCCATAAGATACCTCTCGGGGAATAACCACAACAAACAGCCATACAAATCCCAAGGATTTCATTGTCCTGAAACATGTATCAGGGGGTTTTTTCCTCCATGTCAAGATACTATCTGCTTTGGGCGGCACTGACTCACCCGCACAGGTTTAATCACATCCACCTTTGTGCGAATTGATTAGGGATCAGGTCCTACCTTCCCCACATATCAGGAATTTTCATAACCATTCAAAAGTTAAGGAAACTAAACGTCTCACAAACCAACAAGGTCAGCATTACATTACAGTAAGTCACAAAAACAAGAACAACAAGGAAGGCTCGGAACAGCAACTCAAAACAGCTTTGGGTACTGGACGTGCATCAGAGGTTCTTGCTCCCATGTACTCTCCTTGAGGCCATCGTGCCTCCAAAACACACGAACCAAAGGGATGGTTCATCCACGAAGAAATTTCTCCTTTCGATCCTCGATCCTCACTGGTCACTCAACAAACATAGTGTCATCCCCTGTATTCAATTATCCCTAGTCAATGACATGGGAATCACTGTGTAGATATCGAAGATACCAGGAGACGTGGAAAACATTGTGGATCCTTTCCGACTGAGGTGGAAAATCCAACTGATATGCCACCTCACCGACTCGCCCCAACACTTCAAAGGGACCGATGAACTAGGGAGAGAGAATTCTCCCCTTATCGAACCTTCACTAACCACGTCGAGGGGAAACCTTTAAGTACACATGGTCTCCAGCCTCGAACTCCAAGGGCCTTCTCCTATGATCGAAATACGACTTCTGCTGGTCTTGGGATGCCTTCATCATCTCACTGAAAAGCTAAACCTTATCCTTTGTGCTCTACACCACCATTGGGCCAAGAACACCTGCCTCCCCAACCTCTGTCCAGCACACGGGTGAATGACATGACCTCCCGTACAAGGCTTCAAATGGAGCCATGCCAATAGTAGAGTGATAGTTGTTATTGTAGTAAAAAAATACTAAGGGAAAATTTCATTCCCATGATCCCCTAATGTCCAAAACACGTGACTTTATCATATCCTCCAATGTCTGGATTTTTCGCTCTATATGCCCTTCTGTTTGGGGGTGGAAAGCAGTGCTAAGACGTATTTGGGTGCCAAAAGCATGCTGAAATCCCCTCCAAACTCGTGAGATAAACTGTGAATCCCTATCTGATACTATGGACCTTGGAACTCCAAGAAACTGCACCACCTCATATATGTATCTCTGTGCTAAGGCATCCACCACACTCTACTCCTTAATCGCTAGAAAGTGAGCTGATTTCATCAGTAGGTCTACCACTATGTAGATAAAATTGCAGCTGCCATAAACCCTGGGTAGTCTTGTGACTATATACATCGATATGTCATCCCACAACCACTCAGGGAAATCTAAAGGCTTCCAAAATCCTACTGGGACTCGGTGTTCAGCCTTCACTTGCTGAAACACCAAGCACCTTTCCATGAACTCTGCCACTCGCCGTTTCAATTTGGGCCACCAAAACCATTTTCTCGGGCCTCGGTACAACTTGGAAACTCTAGGTTGTACCGCTACGAGTGAGTTTTGGAACTCACAGAGAACACCTTCAGGCATCATCTCTGGGAAAAAAAATTACTCAGAAAAGCATCTGATTCTAACCATCCTCCGACCACCCTTCAAGAGCATTGTCTTGGTTAACCCGATCGCACATCACTTCAATCTCTATGTCTCCCCACTAAGACTCCTCCACCTGCTGTAGTAGATAGGACATCACTTTCATCTGAAATAGATAACCTCTACCACCATCCTCCCTTACATCCAGGTGTAGGGAAGACAAATCCTCCATTGCCTTCCAAGCATCCATAGATTCCTGAACATCTTCCCTCCATGACTTCCTACTCAAGGAACCAGCCACAACATTCCCCTTACCTTCAGTGTAAGATATCTTGAAGTTTTAGTCCTATAGAAACTCCACCCACCTTAGTTGTCACAAGTTCGGGTCCCGCTGTGTAAAGATATGCCTCAAACTCTTGTGATCTGTGAATACCAAAAATTTCTCCCCGATGAGGTAATGCCGCCACAACATCAATGTGAACACTAATGATGCAATCTCTAGGTCATGGGTGGAATAGTTATGCTCACAAGCATGTAACTTCCTAGACCCATAAGATATCACTCCCCTTTGCTGCATCAGCACACACCCTAGGCCAAGTCCAGAAGCATCACCAAACACCTCAAAGAACAGCCCTTCCTCTGGTAACCTCATCAGTGGGGCACTAACCAATTTACTTTTTAGATAATTGAAGGCTTCCTGGCACTACTCACACCACATGAAGGTCGGGTTCTTTCTGGTCAATGCTGTCATGGGGGCTGCAACTCGAGAGAAGTCAGGTACAAACCTCCGATAATAGCTTTCTAGACCCAGAAAACTATGAACCTCCATCACATTCATGGGTGCTTCCGAAGAAACAAACGCTTCCACCTTTCATGAATTAAATGCTAACCCTTTTGAGATATCACGTGTGCAAGGAAATGAACTACTCATGTCATGAACTTACACTTGGTCAATTTCCCATAGAGCTGGTGATGTCGAAAGATTTCCAAGACCATCCTGAGGTGCTTAGTATGTTCGTCCTCTGATCTTGAGGAGATCAAAATTTCCTCGATGAACACAATGACGAACTAGTCTATAAACGTGAGTAAAATAGAGTTCATGAGGCCCATGAACACAACGAGTGCATTTGTAACACCGAACGACATGACTAAATACTCAAAGTGCCCATACCTGCACATGAAAGCAGCCTATGGAATATCATTGTCCTTCACCCTTACCTGGTGATACCCAAAATGTAGATCGATCTTAGAGAACCAACCTTCTCACCTCAACTGGTCAAAGAGATCATCTATCCTTGGAAGAGGGTAATGGTTCTTGACTGTTACTTAATTCAGTCTCTAGTAGTCTATGAATAGCCTGAGACCACCATCTGCCTTCTTTGTGAACAAGACCAGAGTACCCCATGGCAACACCCTGGGTCTGACAGAACCCTTCTTCATCATATCATCAATATAGATCTGCAACTCCCATAGCTTAGAAGGCGAAATCTAATAAGGAGCAATGTAAATCGGACGGGCACCGGGTTGTAAGTCTATCCTGAACTCAACGTCGCATCAAGGGGGTAGAGTCACAACGACATTAGGAAAAATGTCTAGGAACTCCATAACAACTCTCAGAACATCCATCATCTCTACATCCACAGAATCTGCTCAAAGCTCCGCCAACATAGAAAGAAGAGGCTCCACACTCCATCTCCCACCTGACAACTCCACTTGCCAACAGAAGCCACACGCTGGCCATCCCCGTTGGAGAACATGACTCTTCTATGGAAGCAATCGATAACAGTGTGCATAGAAAATAGCCAGTTGAGTCCTAGGATGACATCATATGGATTGATTTGTAGCATAAAAAGGTCCCCACTAGATTGATATGACCCCAACATTAATCTACATCCTCAATAAACCTCAAGCAGACTGGGATAACCCCCATATGGCGTACTCACCACCAGGGTCATGGAAAGTCTATCTATGTCTAGGCTCAAGGCATGGGCTAGAACAGGTGTAAAAAATTAGTTTGATGCTCCTGAATCAAATAAGGCACAAGGAAGTGTGCTAATCAAGCTGATCATACCTCGAACGACTTCTTGCCCTGCTGGAACTGCTGCCTCTGTAGCGTGCAACTCCCCACGCCTAACTCCTCTGCCTCTCAGTTGACGGCCACCTCCCCAACCATGCCCTGGTCAAGATCCTTGAGGACCACCATGTGGTTGGACTCCTTGTTCCATGTCTACTCTCAGAGGAGAAGGTACTCTCTATCCCTGATGCTGATGCTAAAAGGGTCTGGCTGGAAACTGCTGCTGCTGAGGTGGGCGCGAAACCTAGCCACCCCCACTGTATTGCACTCTATCTGGGCACTGATTCCAAAGGTGCACATGGATTCCATAGATGAATCATGTCGGTCTTGGGCTCGGAAGGAAAGGGAGAGGACCTAGAGATCTAAACAGGTACTACTGGGTCCTGCTCCCCGCTAGTCAACACCTAGAAGGCCCTGACACTAGAGGCCTGCTGCTGGTAGTCTTCCCCTTTGAAAAACTCCATGGGCTCCCCTCTCATGGCACACCTCCTAGCATGAGAAAACTTTCTACCACATTAGCATTATTATGGACCTCCAAGTATGTCAGTAGGATGAAAGGAGTAACAGCATACTGAAGAAAATGTCAGAGTGCCTCCTCTAAACGTCTCGCCCGAGACTCCTCATCAGGAAAAAATTCCGGATCAAAATGAAAAAGATCCTTGAACATGATCCAAAACTCCCTCACTGACATGATCCCCTATTGAAGGGAGAGTATCTCTTACCTCTTCTCCACCTTCATCGTGGAAAAGAGTAATTCTTCCCGGAATCCCCTCTCAAAGTCATTTCATAAAAGTTCATCCTCCCTCTTCTCCCCAATATATATAGTCCACCATTGACGGGCTACTACCTGCATCTGGCTTACAGCTAGATGAACCCAGTACTCCATCGAATCCTAGATCAAGCTGAAGGATATCACTAGATCCTCTAGCCATCTCTCTGTCTCCATGTCTAAGGTATTTCCCTCATATTTCCTGAGGTTCTCTCATTGAAAGGCATGAAGAATCCTCTGCCACTAACCATCTGACTCCTCTCGTTCAGCCCTCTACTGATCGACCATGTCAACCTCCCAGGCCCTGATTTCCAGCACTACTCATGGTCGTCGTCCAGGTTCCATTGTTGTAAGGTAAAAAAGGATTTCCTAAGCCCGAGTAGTGTAGAATATTTCTTTTAAAATTTTCTTAAACGTATTATTCATTATTAATCCTCAAAATCCCCATGACACATAAGAACACAAGTAATTATGATGCATGTACCTTTCCTAGGGTCTCTACCCTATAATCATTGTAGCCTCACTTGGTCATTCGGTAGGCCCAGAGTCCTTGCATCGGATCACAGGGTGCCCTAAAATCCCATGTCCTAGTCGTTCTTCCCTGGACTATTTCACACCCCAAGATTGACTAACACTATTTCCCAACCATCCCATGAAATCCTCACAGTTCCTAAACTCGAGCTCCATCCTGTCTCTCAACCTCGGCCTCTAATACCATTCTGTCATGACCCCCATTCACCAAGATGAGAGAAGGGACAACAGATTGCCTGACACTTCCTTCATCGATTTTAAGTAGAGATAATGATCCTAGAGACCCCCCTTCAATTGGTCCCGGAGTGGTGACTAGAACCAAGGGTATTGAATCACACACAAAATTGAAGGGATTACCATTTATTTAATAGGATCGAGAGATAAGATAGTAAATCCCAACAACACCAAAACTGAAGGTAAAAGTAAATCCAAAATCAAAACATTCCCATATGAATGTTCCAAAATTAAGTGTTAAAAAGTACAAGAAAAATCCAATGGAAAGTACCACAAAAAGAAAAAAAAGAAACATCAACTATCCAAACATCTGAGATAGTAAGTTCCCGCATGATCCCTGATGTCCTCCTGGAACCCTGAAACCAGTTTATATACATAGGATCATACAGGTATACTCAGTAGGGAAAACCAAAGGCTCCAGTGCATAAGTGGAGAGGCATTCTAATGCCCCATGAGAAAAAGAGGTAACAAGAACACCTAGAAAGGAAACTATAAACCCAAACCTTACCAAGGCACACTCCCCAAATAACGAAATTGATGTAGAGTAATAGTAATAGCACATAGATATTTGGGCACCCCGTGGCACTCTCCCACTGGTTATTGAGGACATCCTACACGTCAAACCTCTCCCACCATCCTCACAGTAGTCCCACTACCATCCCCTTACCACACACACTTGGGCTACCACAATCACACATCCCACACACAAAAACATGGGAAATCACTACCACACATCCCACACACACATAGGTCCGAAAAACTACTACCATGCCCAAAGACACATGGGCCTCATCTTGAAGACACTTGGGAAAAAACCTACCTGCACTCACCTAGGCCAACCACCACCACGTACCATGCCCAAAGAATCTAGGGATATAATGTACCATAGGCCGTCATAGCCTACCCGAAGAGACTTGGGTTATTCGGGAAAGGGAGTAGAAAATGAGCTAATAACCAGCCACTCATAGGAGTGTTGGGAAAAAACCCTCCCCCATGATATGTGGGTGTTCGACATGAAGTGTTCAACATGGGTGGGGTACGAATAAAAAACATAAGAAATAAAATTATATATATAGTTAACAAGCACTCATCCCAGCCTAGGGTTTTCAAAACCTACCCATACACAAGCACCCTCATTACTATTCCTTCATAAGAAGCATAACAGCCACAAACCTATCATAACTCATTCCCAAAAAACAATTCCCCATTGAACCCATTCCTGTTTTAATATTCATGTAATTCCATTTAAGTAAATTCTGCACTACTGGGAAACTAATAGGCATAACCACAAGCCAAGGAATGGAAAACACCCAATCAGTAAAATAAGCATTCATACCCGGTTCTCTTGTAAAGTCACAACAACATAAGGTATCTGTGAGATCCCTTGAAGTATTGGAACCAAACCAAGCCCCACCATACAGCCCCACATGACCTCAGATCCAAAATCCAACAACTACAGCACAATAGAGGATCCCATCCCCATCCACATCGCTTCCTAAGCTTCAACCGTCAACATCACCAGAATAGAGCAAGGAAGTATTCAAATTTGAATATTCCATTAATTCTGTTCTGTCTTTCTGGTTGGTTAAACAGGGTAATCACAGAAGGATTATTATTCACTGGGAATCCATTTAGTCAACTGTTTTTACTTGATTAACCAGTTTCCATGTTTCACCCATTCAATCGTATAAATATCCAGAAAAAAAGAGGTTCATTAGTGAACAAAGAAAGACAACCAACGACCATGATCTTCAGTGGGCATAAGCCCGTACAATTCACAACACATAATCCAGGATAAGGAGTACAAAATAAACATTGAGCACACCCCCATCATTCTTTGAAATTTCATTTATTATCTTCATTAGGTTTGGTTTCATCAATCCCCATAGAAACAATAGCATACACAAACTACATGATACACACTATGGAGAAACGAAGGAAAATACCTACTTGAATGATCAAAGATTGGCGTTTTTTTCTTGGAGCTAACAACCGGGGATGCACGTCTTGCAGGGGAGGGACTTGGAAGACTTTAAGAATGAGCAGGAAATCCTCCAGCATAGGCACACCACTCACCTCGGGAAGGGGGACTCCAAACGCACAAAGAAGAAGAAGGAAAAGGGACCAGCCGGGAAGAAAGAATTCTCATGCGATAAAAAGGTGAGATCATGGAATTACAGGATATGAGGATATTGAGTATGTTTAAATGGGGATCATGGTTTCACCTCGTAGTTAGAAGGTTGCACACAATGGAATTAATTTTTATTTAATAATTCTCATTGAAGGGGTGTCTAAAACAGTTGTGCATTAAAAGATTTCATTTAAGAAAGAAAAACAGGTCCATTGAAGGTCTCCCCACTCCTATGGAATTTAAAATGTTTTTTATGTGGCTAAATATAGCATTGAACCACATTAAAAAGGTTAAAAAACATAAAAGTAGCGTTACGGGAAAACTGGGGAAGGAAACTCCCGACACCCGTCTGTTGCCGATTGCTAAGTCTGATAGTTGAAACCGATCAGTGGAGCTGATCGGGTGAATCTGATACCATGAAGTTGATCCTGTGAAGCTAATCCTATGAAGTTGATCCTGTGAAGCTAATCAGTGAAACTGATTAGTGAAACTGATTTGGGGAAACCAATATCTGAAACTGATTTTGTGAAACTGATATGTGAAACTGATTTGGTGAAACCGATCTATGAGACCGATTTGGGGAAACCTGGTCTGTGAAACCGATTTGTCGAAACCGATTTGGTGAAACAGATCTGTGAAACCAATTTCGTGAAACCGATATGTGATTCCAATTTGGTGAAACCGATCTGTGAAACCGATTTGGTGAAACAGATCTGTGAAACCGATTTGGGGAAACATATCTGTGAAACCGATTTGGTGAAACTGATCTGTGAAACCGATTTGGTGAAACCGATATGTGAAACTGATTTAGTGAAACACATCTGTGAAAAAAATTTGGTGAAACCGATCTGTGAAACAGATTTGGTGAAACCGATCTGTGAAACCGATTTGGTGAAACTGATATGTGAAACTGATTTGGTGAAACCGATCTATGAAACCGATCTGTGGAACCAATTTGATGAAACTGATATATATGCAACCTATTTGGTGAAACCAATCTGTGAAACCGATTTGGTGAAACTGATCTATGAAACTGATTTGGTGAAACTGATTTAGTGAAACAGTACTGTGAAATCGTTTGGGTGAAACCGATCTGTGAAACTGATTTGGTGAAATCGATCTGTGAAACCGATTTGGTGAAACTGATCTATGAAAATGCTCTGTGAAGCTGATCAGTGAAGCCAGATCAGTGAAGCTGATATGTGAAACTGATCAGTGGACCTGATCAGTGAAGTTGATCAGTGGAGCAGATCACTCGAGCTGATCATTGGAGCTGATCATTGGAGCTGATCTGTGGAGCTGATCAGTGGAGCTGATCAGTGGAGCTGATCAGTGCAGTTGTTTAGTGGAGCTGATTAGTGGAGCTGATCACTGGAGCTGATCAGTGAAGCTGATCTGTGGAGCTGATCAGTGGAGCTGATGTGTGGGAAAAATCGATGAGTCCAGGACGCCCCAACACATAAAATATTGTAAAAGTAATTGACCAGGATGATCTGGGCCATTACAGTCACCTCCTGTCTCCCCTGGTTCTGCCGACCCAATGAAGACCTCCTTTGAAATACACCACCCAGCCAGTGTGCTCATAATCCATCCCAAAGCTGAGATGAAATGTACTCTGGTCAGTGGGCTCTACACGACTCATAAAACACTATCGCTCCGGCTTTTTTAATTGTCGTCTTTCTCAAATTGTGAAAAAACTAATGAAAACGCTCACACATAGCCACCTCCCATGATGCTTGGATAGCATCACACATGCTATCATCAATGGCATACCATAACCCTAACAAATAATTTATAATATCAAGTTATTATTAAAATAAATTTCAAGATAAATATTATTTATTTACGTACCATCCAATGATTATATATGTCGAGCTACACATCAATGAGAATTTGTTCCCATGTGATCCATGGCTGAGAAAAATAATTGCGTAAGATAGTGCTCCCTTGTCCAACAGCTACATGCTAAAAACAGTGAAAAAAGAATAAATAATCAAACAATTGTTATATATATAAATAAATTATTGATAGATAACTAAAATGTACAGGTTACCAAACCACCATGTGCATGGAACGAAGCCAAGACGTGGACGTCGCTTGGGGATAGGGTCAGGAATCGTCAGTCGCACAAGACAATGCCCCCTCCACGTACCTCCTGAAGCACCAGTTGGCTGAGGTTCAGATGATCCCAAATCCCCCTCATCCAAAGGTATCTCAACCTCCTCTAACTCACGAAATATATCAGATTCCATCTGAAACACAAAATGATTGTTGTTAGATGATAGTTGAAAATAACTATTATATATTTATATATATTAGTTACGATCATAACCACATTTAACTATGTCAATGTCTCCATATTCCTCCTCGACATCATAAATATCCATATGAGTTTCAATTTCACCATCTCTTGTCATTAAAAATTCATTTGTAACATCATTATCATCTTCTTCACCATCGACCGTTAATTGTGGGATTTCATCATCGATATTCACGTTTCTTTGTGAAAAAGATGGATTTTGACTAGTCTCTTGAAAAATTTCAATTCCTTCTAATTTAGTAGAACCACATTCTGTTTGAGTAAATTTATTTTCCTGAGATTTCATTTTTATTATGATACACTAATCACTCAGGTCTCTTGAAGTGGCACAGTACATTACATAATAAATTTTATGTTCCTGTTGAGCTAGTAAAAATCGTTCATTTACTTCAAGAAGATTTTTATATTTAATATCGATGATTCCATGAGTCGGATGAACACGCAAGCCTCTCTCAGTATCTAACCACCGACATTTAAACATCGTTATGTAATTCTGTCCAAGATAACATAGCTCAATAATTTTATCCAGAATGCTTTAAAAGTCAACTTCAGTTTCTCTATGATGATATACTCTAAAACAAACTCCATTGTTCATTGTTTTTCTGATTCCCCATATACACGTGTATGAAATAAAAAACTATTGACCACATATGCATTATAAGATTTAACCATTTTGGATGGTGGGTTACTCAATATACACAGTCGCTTATCAATTTTTTCAGCATGTTAAGACACCTGAAAATTTGTAAAACAATTATTAATATAATAAATATTAAACTGAATTCATATTAAACCATCAATAGTTTATGTTACCAGTTTTTGAAACCATTGAGAAAAAAAATTCTACGTTCTTCAAGAGTAGCTGCTATAATTTGTGGAAGTTGTTTCTTGATATGATTATCATATAACCAAAAAATACAATAATTTTACATACTGTAACAAAAATTATAGAATATGTGATAGAATAACTCACAGTACAAATGATGTAATTTCTTCACAATTAAGCATAACATATGAATGAGCTCTGTGATGTTCATCATCTAGAAGACATCATTATTGAACTCCACTGAAGCCAAGTTTTGGCTGATTGAAAACGAATAATTTATTGTCCATTTCATCATTAACATTTCCCTCATTCCATCCCATGGGGTTTTGTTTTGAGGAATATTCAGATTCAAAATAGTGAGAGCAGAAAAAAGAAATTTCCTCTTTCAAATAAGCTTCTGTAATTGATACTTCAACTAATGCTTTGTTATGTACTTTTTTCTTCAATTTCTGCATGCATCTCTCGAATGGGTACATCCATCAAAACAATATTAGAACTCCACATTTAGATTCATGTGGAAAATGTAATATTAGATGTTCAATTGAGTAAAGGAAAGTAGGATGAAATATTTTTCTTTCAGTTTTCATATAATTACAACAACATCTTCTTGCAGTTTTCTTGGCGTATCATAGTCTGTTTTCGCTACACAAATGTCTCGAAAAAAATATCATATTTCTATTATCGAATAAAAAATAATTGAATTTATCAATCCTCTGAATCCATTTGGAATAAGTGTTTCCATTATAACATGAAAATCATGACTTTTTAATCCGGTTATATGACCATTATTAACACATCTGCCCAAATTGGAAGCATAGCCATCTGGAAGTCTCAAATTTTAAATCCACTAACAAAAAAAGAAGCGACTCTCTTTGGACAGTCTATAAGATACTTTTGGCTTCATTAAACTCTGTGATCAGACTTTTTCAAATAGTTCAAGTTTTGGTTGCCTGCAAATTTGGGCAAGATCTAATATTTCTTTTAGAGTATCTTTGTTCTTACTTGGTGTATCCGAAACTGTATGAAATAAATTATCAAAATAGTTACTCTCAACATGCATGACATCCAACATGTGGCGGACCAAAAAATCAGACCAACATGGGAGATCCCAAAAAAGGCTTCGTTTTATCCAATTTTTTTCTTTCCCAAAGCCATTAATACCTTGATTGTCCACATGTGGGAGATCTCAACTGTTTTACAGGAATCGATCCAGAATTCCATGGATGCCCTTCTTTATACCTCGATTGTCCACATGTGTGACAACTATCCAATGACTCGTTTTCACCAGAATATAAGATGAAATAATTTTCACCGGCATGAATCTTCCAATAACTAAGGCCTAGATTACGAACCAACCTCTTTCTCTCATAGTAATTTTAGGAAACTCATTTCCTTCAGGTAATAGTGTTTTAACCAAAGAAAATATCTATTCAAAAAAGTTGTTTGACATTACATTATCTGATTTAATATCTATAGATTTTGCAACCACTGCTAATTTGATTATCTTGCAACCAGGATATAATGCATCCTCAGCAGACCTCAACAACTCAGAAAATTAGGATGGTGCCAACTAAGGAGTTAAATCAATATCATCATGAGTTTTAGTTTGTTGAACAGATGGACCTGCAACATCATGTACTAAATTTTAGAGCTGTGATGGACCCCGAATCAAGTTATTAGTATCTTATATGGAACTACATTCACCGTGTTGATACCAGAAAACATAATCTGGTTGAAAACCAACCCGTATGAGATGTCCCCCAACTATGTCAAATGTGTCAAATGTTCTCAGAGCACATTTTTTACAAGGAATCTTAAATGTTCCTTATGAATCATATTCTGGTTTTGATAATGAAAATGCTAAGAAAGCTTCAATACACTCAATATATACAAGATTTGAACCAGAACCATTTAGATTTCTGCACAGATTTATCCAAGAATGGTCATCTAATAATCACTAATGTCGACTTCCTTGTACCATATTTTTCTACAAAATATAAAATTATCAATCTTTTTGAATAATTTGAAATTATAAAAACACTATTTGAAAAAAATAGATAAATATTTAATTCTACTTCTTAATAATTACCATTAATTAAGGGTGACTCAATTTCCAGTGGATTGACGACTCCACTTTTGTCTGAAAGCTCATTAAGTGCATCTTTCTCACACTAAAGTCATAATGAAAAATCTGGTTGGAGGGAGGAATATTTATTCTTTTGTATATGAGAATGAATATTCGTACCTCTGACCAGATTATTCATTGTGATTTCAGTGTGAGAAATATGCAGGTAAATGAGCTGTCAGACAAAAGAGCCCCTTTTCGTCATTGAATCATCTTCTTCCAATTGTCACCGCCTGAAAACATTATAAAAAATATGATCCTACAAATGCATATTCAATATCGTGCAAATAATATTGAATATACCTATGTAAAAGCACATTTTTCATAATGTTTTGAGTCGGTGGGAGTTGGAAGGAGAAAAGTCATTGAGTAAAAGGAGTGTCATCAATCCACTAGAAATTGTTCCAAGTTCTTAAAATTTATTAAAATTTATTAAAATTTCTTTCTATCTATTCCCATCTATTCCTAAATAAATATTACTATTTATTACTAATTATTACTAATTATTACTATTTATTACTAATTATTCCTATTTATTACTAATTATTCCTATTTATTACTAATTATTCTTATTTATTACTAATTATTCATATTTATTACGAACTATTCCTATTTATTATGAACTATTACTATTTATTACTATTTATTACTAATATTTACTAATTATTACTAATTATTACTAATTATTACGAATTATTACTAATTATTCTTATTTATTACTAATTATTCATATTTTTACAAATTATTCATATTTATTACTAATTATTCATATTTATTACTAACTATTACTATTTAATCCTAATAATTCCTATTTATAACAAATTATTACTATTTATTCCTAATTATTACAAATTATTCCTATTTATTACTATTTATTCCTATTTTTTTACTTTATTTTAATAATTATTACTAATTATTACTAATTATTACCAATTATTGCTAATTATTACTAATTATTACTAATTATTATTAATTATTACTAATTATTCCTATTTATTACTAATTATTCCTAATTATTCCTAATTATTACTAATTATCCTTAATTATTCCTAATTATTAATAATTATTTCTATTTATTACTGTTCATTTCTATTTAATACTAATTATTTCCATTTATTACTAATTATTTCTATTAATTGCAAATTATTACTAATTATTGATAATTATTGCTAATTATTGCTAATTATTGCTAATTATTTCTAATCATTAGTATTTATTAATAATTAATAGTAATTATTGTTATTTATTACTAATTATTACAATTTATTACTAATAATTATAATTTATTACTATTTATTATTAATTATTCCTATTTATAAATAATTATTCCTAATTATTACTAATTATTACAAATTATTCATATTTATTACTAATTATTTCAATTTATTACTAATTATTGCTATTTATTACTCATTATTGCTATTCATTACTAGTTATTGCTATTTATAGTAATTTATTACTAATTATTGCAAATTATTATTAATTATTACAAATTATTCCTAATTATTGCTAATTATTGCTAATTATTAGTAATTTTTACTAATTATTAGTATTTATTTCTAATTATTAGTATTTATTACTAATTATTACAATTTTTACTAATTGCTATAATTTATTGGTAATTATTACAATTTACTACTAATTGTTAATAATTATTACTAATTATTACAATTTATTACTAATTTTTACAATTTAATACTAATTATAACAATTTATTACCAATTATTACAATTTATTACTAATTATTACAATTTATTACTAATTATTACAATTTTATACTAATTATTACAATTTATTACTAATTATTATAATTTATTACCAATTATTACAATTTATTAAGAATTATTACAGCTTTTTAATAATTAATATAATTTATTACTAGTTATTACTAATTATTACTAATTATTACTAATTATCTTTATTTATTAATAATTATCTGTATTTATTACTAATAATTACAAATTCGTACAATTTATTAGTATTTATTAATAGATATTATTAATTATTACTAATTATTACAATTTATTAGTAATTATTACAGTTTATTATTAATTATTACAATATATTATTAATTAATACAATTTATTACTAATTATTACAATTTATTACTAATAATTAATAATTAATACAATTTATTAGTAATTGTTACAATTTATTACTAAATATTACAATTAATTACAATTTATTACAAATTTTTAGTAGTTATTACAAATTATTACTAATAATTACAATTTATTACTAATTATTACAATTTATTACTAATTATTACAATTTATTACTAATTAATACTATTTATTACTATTTATTACTCATTATTACTATTTACTACTTATTATTACAATTTAGTACTAATTATTACAATTTGTTCCTAATTATTACAATTTATTACTAATTATTACAATTTATTTCTATTTATTACAATTTATTACTAATTATTACAAAATATTACAATTTATTACAAATTATTATAATTTATTACTAATTATTACTAATTATTACGAATTATTATTAATTATTACTAATTATTACTAATTATTACTAATTATTACTAATTATTACTAATTATCTGTATTTATTACTAATTATCTGTATTTATTACTAATTATTAAAAATTAGTACAAATTATTAGTATATATTAATAATTATTACTAATTATTGCAATTTATTACAATTTATTAGTAATTATTTCGGTTTATTACTAATTATTACAGTTTATTACTAATTATTACTAATTATTACAATTTTTTACTAATTATTACAATTTGTTACTAATTACTAGGTATTATTACAATTTATTAGTAATTATTACAATTTATTACTAAATATTACAATTTATTTCAATTTATTTCAATTTCTTAGTAATTATTACAATTTTTTACAAATTATTACCATTTATTACTAATTATTATAATTTATTACTAATTAATACACTTTATTAGTATTTACTACTCCTTACTACTATTTACTACTCATTATTACTATTTATTACTAATTATTACAATTTATTACTAATTATAACAATTTATTAGTAATTATTGCAGTTTATTATTAATTATTACAATTTATTACTAATTATTACATTTTATTACTATTTATTACTATTTATTACTATTTATGACAATTTATTACTATTTATGACAATTTATTACTGTTTATTACACATTATTACTATTTATTACTCATTATTACTATTTATTACTCATTATTACTATTTATTACTATTTATTAATAATTATTAACATTTATTACTAATTATTAGCATTTATTATTATTTATTAGCAATTATTATTAATTACTACAAATTAATTATATACATTACTAATTATTGTGAATAATTATTAATTACTTTTAATCATTAAAAATTTGCACTAAAAATTTCAATTTGTTAATACAAATAAATACTCATGACAAAACAATTTAAATTTATTTTAATTACAACTAATCAAAAGTAATAAAAATTAACATAAAAAAAGAAATAAATAATAAATTATATAAAACATAAATACCTTTAAGCTTGATTTTCTATTGAAGTAGACGGCTTCACAACTTCTTCGTGAACAAAAAAACTAACATAGAAAAACTTTCCCTCTAAAATTAGAGTTCAGAGAGAAATAGGATTTAAGAATTGAGGGGAATGAGAGGAAAAACAGATATTGGTATATATAGGTTAGATTATTTTCTACGGGACTATTTGCGACGGGTATCCCTTCACAAATAGTATCTTTTGAGACGGGACCCGTCGCAAATACCTACATCCGCATTAATTATTATCGGCGGTTAAAAAGTTTTTTGCGACAGGTCCTGTCGCAAATAGTCCCTGCCGACACACATTTTGCGACGGGGACGACTTCGCGTCGCAAAAAGCTATTAACCGCCGCCGGGTAATTGCTACGAACCCCTCACAAATACTTCACTATTTGCGATGGTGGGATCCCACCATCGCAAATAACTTTTGCGCGGTTTGGCGCGCTACCCACGCCAAACGTTTTGAGACGGGAGATAAAATCCCGTCGCAAATAATTGGTTATTTGCAACAGGTCGTTACCCCCATCACAAATAACCTCTTGGACAGTAGAGACCCAAAGCTTGATGTACATAGACATTACATTACTTTTGCAGAATACTTAATTCATTACAAAAACAGACGTTCAAAGACTGTATTAGTTTAGTGTCTTTGAAAACACGGAACATAATATTCTAATCAGGGTGAAAGATCTTCAACATCTCCTATGAAGATCTTCCACTTTGGTTTTCTTACCTAAAAAGTTTCTCTATATCCTGGGGAAAAGAAAACATAAAAAGGGTGAGCTCAAATGCTCAGTAAGGGTAAACATGCAGAATATTAAACAATCCTTGAACATTTGAGTGTAAGAACATTAACATAAGATATCAAAATCATGAGTAATGACATAAATCATGGCAGTACATATGGCATAGATAAAAAAGGAACATTAACCATGATAAAATAGCATGAGAATAAAACATGTAATTGTGGAAACCATTAAGCACATGTTATGATTTCCATAGTAGCCAAGGCATTGCCGCCAAGACCATCATAGTGGACAAAGTCCCTTACTGAATCGAGTTCACTCCTCGTTCCAGTCCTGTATCACCGAACATGATTAACTTGTCATTCCTGTCATGTCTATCTCATTAGATATAAATCTTTACCCAATAAATTTGAGGGAGATTTAGGTCCCACCCATCTCATAATGAAATCATTCTTACATGTGCCACAAAATAAAAAGAAATCATTAATCATAATCCAAAGTGTAAAATGGGTTTCATAAACATCATCCCATCATAACATAACCCATACAAAACAAAAGGATATCATTTCATCATAAGAAAAGTGAAACCATGTAAATCATAGAGACTTTATACTTGAAACATACACATATGAAATTATGTCATCTTAGATGGAAAATGGTTTTGATAAAACACTTGAAATGAATTCTTGAGGAAAATATCCTTTCTTCTTCAAAATCATTTTCTTTTCACAAAATACCATGAAATTTTAAAATAACAAGATTTTGTTGAAAATAGTCATGAAATCTTGTTAAGTATGTTTCATGAAAATTAGGCGTTATGAAACCATAAAAATCCATTCTTCCCGTATAAGTTAAAAAAACATTCTCCTTGTACTTTTTTCAAAAAAGTCAAAAAGTACCACGTATGGTAAACAAAATAAAAATTCCTTAAATAACACAAATTAAAAGTCAATGAGGGGTAAAAAATACTTTAAAATTACATGGAAGAATATTAAACACTTTATGAAAAACATTTTATGGACATGGATGAAAAATATAACCCCAGTAAATACTTACGAACAAACAGTCTCAGATAAGAACGAGATTGGAATAATTATCCCTTACCGTATGTCCAATTTCTTCCGTATGTGTCTGAGACTCCTGTATAGTGGGTTTAAACATATTATTAACTTGTAACAGAACCATAATAATATTTATGATATCATCTATGATTCACTTATGACATTATATTACCCGTTCTTTTGTTAATTCCATGTTAAAGCAGTGTTTTGGGTAAAATCGTTTCATTTATCGTATGTGTTTGGACTTGTTGTTCTTGATATTATTATAACTTATATCATGATTTACTTACTTAAATAATGTAAAACATGATTTATATATCATATATATTCAGTATATATATAAATATAAATATAAATATATATATATATATATATATATATGATAGATAAATGAAATGAAACACACCGTTCATGGAGACGGTAGGCCGTACGTACGCATGAACGATGTTTTCCATTCCTAATTGACTTGAATAGAAGTAAGTAGATGACATATATATATATATACATAAATACAGTAGCATTATTATGTCATGTATATAATTATTCTTCATTACATATACTTTATAATCATTCTTGAATGGTTAACATTGAGAATGAATCTCATCGTGTCGTGGAGACGGTAATCTGTACATACGCATTAGCAATGATATAGTTCCCATTATTCTTGAATGGAATAGGAGTGGATGATATAATATCTCATAATTAGTATCATGTAGTAATAACCATATATATTTATTCTTTACACCATTATACCCATCCATGTATGGTGGTGGTGGAAAAACAGATTACATCACAGCGTGGAGACGATATTCCGTACGTACGCACGCGTGGTGATTTCATTTTTCATAGGATGGATAGAAGGTAAAATGGGGTTGTTTCATATGTATAATAAAATATCATTATGTTAGTTATACTGATTTTATTACTTTATAATGAAACAACAAAAGAAGAGGAAGTAGAAGAATAATAAAACATGAAATAATCGGTGAAAGAGATTACCTCTTCTTTGACGCGCCTCCTATTAACCTCCTCCTAGGGCGCTAATGATAGTATTTGAAGAATACTAGAAACTCTAGTAGGTTTTTATGGAAGTGGAGAAGTGAAATGTTCAGGGTTTGGCCGAGTTTGAAGGCTCAAATTTGTGTAAAGAGGAGAGGGAGGATGTGCCCTTTTATAAGGGGGGGGGGTGAGGGGAACCTTAAGAAAAACATAAACTATTATTTTTTAATAAAGTCATATTTGGTATATAATGGCTCCAAAGTGACTTATGTAGAAGCTAGGGTGGGGATGGGTCGAAATCCTCTCAACCAATAGGTTTTAGAGAAGTTTAGGTTTCCATTTTAACCTTATCATTTAGATTTAACTCTAAGTTAAATAATTTAACTTTTACCATGTCTTCTTGTATTCATACACTATATGGTTAATAAACATACTATAAACTTCCAATAGAACCCCAATTGGTTCATTAATGTCATATATATTATTATATAAGTCTTTTCGTCGACCGATATATTTTTAGGAATAGAATAACAATTAATAATATAATATTTGTTTTATAAACTCTTTTATGTCGATTTTGACACTATTTGGTATTTTGTTTTTGTTAAATTTATAACAGCATTATTACTTCGAAAAAAATGCATATAACTAACCCAAATATGTTATATTAACCTATAAAATTAGTTTAATTCATAAAAAGTCTCAGATAACATTTATTTGGGTATTTATAACATCAATTATGTTAATATATAATTAATAAGGTAATTATTGCATCGTCATTGTTTCATAAATAACATAAATTATTTAATTTATAAAAATTATAAATAAAATATCCTTATGTAGGAAACATTTTTATCTTTCCAATGAATATTTATAGTAGAATTTATCTCATGTATAACCCTATATTAAAAATGTTTTAGTTATTAAACTTTGATTTTAACTCTTTTAACTCTTCTTTGAATTAAATAATAATAATTGTCATAATCTAATCCAAGATGACCAAAAGGGTCATATTTTATTACTAAGGTTGTTTTTGGACGAATTACAATTATCCAATAGAATTAGGACATGTGTTAGGGTAATAATAATATCATTTTTACCCTTAATTACCCTATTTACTTTTAACCGTGGTAAATAAAAGTAAAAAGTTACTATTCACAAAAATTTATTTGTATCTTATTGAACCACATTTTACTCCTTTATATTAATCGCGTCTCTCAGATTTTCGAAATTCAACTCACAGAAGTGTTAAAATTATGTATTGGGTAAAAGACGATAAAAATCTAAATAAGATTTTTATATATCTAAAATTACTATAAAATGACTGAAATGAATTAAATTGAACTTATATAGGTATTATGTATCAATTTTGACCTAATATAATTTTGGATAAAAAAAATAATTATTTAAATAATAATTCGGTTTTAAACTATAACTCCGTGTTTTTCACTCTTCATCAAAAATTGAAATTTTTCCGAAAAATACCAAAAAATCACCCTAGGATAATTTCGATATTCCAAATCAAAAAATTAATTCCATTTTGAAAGATAAAATTTATAAAATTTCAAAAAGTGGGTATTAGTATTCATAACAGCTATTTTATATAATATTTTAATAATATATCATTGTTTAGTGAAACCCGATATTGCGTACTACACACGCTATCGAGGAAGGTATTGATTGCGTGTAATACAAGCCAAGTTAGGGCTGCGTGTAGTGAATGTTCCATTCAGTTTTGCGTATAACATAATCAAAACATATTTCATTTATACATTAAAAAAATCAATACTTAATGTTTCATAGAATAATTTCCACAAAACGAACTTGAAATTGTGTGTAACACGAGCAAAGAATAGTGTTGCATATACTGCAAGTTAATACAATGTTGCGTATAGTAAAAACTAATCATGGTGTAGTGTACAATATAAGACAACAATTAAATTAAAAAGAATATATCTCATAAAATCTGAGGGTGTTACATTCTACCCCCCTTAAAATGAATTTCCCCCTTCGAATTCGTCAGGGTTATAAATCGTTTACTACTTGAACGTTTCATTCATAGAAACCCACTTCGTAAAAAGTAATACTAAATCATCATTTTAAAAAGGAACATTATAAACATAATGGATACCCAAAGTAACTCATTCCTGGGTTTCCACACAGGAGAATATAGGTGAAAATATAGATATGGAAGAGAAATCTAACCATCTTGTTTAGATGAAGAGTGTTAGAGAACATGGCTATGAAAAAGCCAACAATCACAAAGCCATAAATTTGTGATGATCTAAGGTACCATATGATTCATCATATATGAGGGCCGTAGGACAAAATTTTTGGTTTTCAATATCATTTCCCTAATGTTGAATAATTTTTGATTTAAAATAAATACTTTATTTTATTACAATCATACTATTGTTTGTGCCTTGAACAATTTCCACTTCATCTCTTAAATAAATGAAGTTGAATTTGGCTTCTGTGAAGTGTTAGTAGATCATGTGATAGAATGATAGGTCATTCCATCTATCTCAAACATAAGGCTAGAAAATGTTATATACATAAGTCCATATTATAGTGAGATTAATCGTATATGGTTCTAAAAATGGACTTAGACTTCAACTATCATATTGTTTAATATAATAAAACTAATTTCTACTAACCAGGGACTTCCTTTAGGCCAGTGGTAGGCGATAAAGGCCTGTCTTACTTTGGTTATGGGTTCGATTCCCACAACCTTGTTCGACGCGATGGGTTGTCGCCCATCCTGCAGGTTGCCCCTTTTCATAAACTACACTATTATAACATTCTAGAAATAAAATATAAAAAATAGTTCTATCCTTAAACAATACTAGCTGATGTTCAACATAATCCATTCCATCCTTAAGACTTATCCAAAATACTTCTATCCAAACTCATTGTATAAAGAAAATGATTACATGAAAGGTCACATAACAAGAACGTGAATACCCTTATTTATCCCCCATATATCATAAGATATATCTTGTTGGTCACATTCCAAACATGTGAATACCTTAATCATGTATTGTTTTGAAACATGAATTACCATAGAACCATAGTGAAAAAATGAATGCTATCAAAAGTTAACTCTTTCCACATACCAAAATCCCAAAAATTCTATATACTCAAACCATGATATCACTTTGTCCCTATCTTAATCATGAGCTCATGAATACTATCAAACATATTATTTTCTTCTTATCCCTTCATTATGTGCATATCATCTAATTTACAAATAAATATGAATAACCTTACTTGGTAACTGGTACCATTCAACATATACTTTCAAATACTTTAGGAAACACAATAGTGTAATAATCCATAGATGTGTCTTTATTCCATAGTACCATTACCTATACAACATAAATCTTGATAAACATAAATCATTCTACTACCTTTTTAAACCATTGACCAAGCATCAACAATTATTTCATCTCACGTATCATTTGTAGTCTCTCCATCATCATCAATATAAATACTACCCATACAACCATGATTATTTTCTTCATGAGACTTTATCTTAGGGAATTGGTTTGCATAATGCCCGTACATTCCACATTTAAAACATTAAATCGTTGTTGATGTCTTAGAAATACTAGTATCCATTTCCATGGGGTTAACTGAACCTTTTCCTTTGCAATTACTAGATTTGTATCTTTCTTTTCCACACACAAATCGTCTTCCAGTTCCTTTGAAATATTACACCATGATGCCTCTTCCCACATGATTTACATAAGGTAAATTGAATATTTTTTCCTCTATGATCATCACAAAACTCCATCTTTCTCTTATTAGATGACTTGGGAAACTTACCAAATATGAGATTATTGATCATATTATGAGATTTATGATTAGGAATAATAATGATGTTTGGACTTTCTAATCCCATTTCATTTGGCTTCTCATGAAAAATATCATTCCATTGTCCATCATATCCTCCATTATCGTGAATCTTCCCGTTTCTATCCATTTTCTAAAACCCAAAAAGAATAGTGTGAGATGTAAAAATCATACTAGGAAAACAACATAATAAAGGGGGAGTACCTTCAATATATAACATCTCAGGTTTAATTCTATGATCATTTCCGAAATTTTTGGACTATAACCTATACGTATACTTAACCTTAGAGACATCCTTAGACATACCTTAGAAATATCTCTAGGGATTTCACTAAAGTTTTCAAATCCTAGTTTCCAAAGGTTAACTAAACCATCGCTCTAATACCAACTGTAGAGACCCAAAGCTTGACGTACATAGACATTACACTACTTTTTTGTAATACTTAATACATTACAAAAAGAGACGCTCAAAGAACGTATTAGTTTAGTGTCTTTGGAAACTCAGAACATAATATTCTAATCATGGTGAAAGATTTTCAACATCTCCCATAAAGATATTCCCATTTGGTTTTATTACCTAAAACCTTTATTTATATCCTAGGGAAAAGAAAATATAAAATAGGTGAGCTAAAATGATCAGTAAGGGTAAACATGGAGAACATAAAACAATCCCTGAACATTTGAATGTGAGAACATGAACATAAGACATCAAAGTCATTAGTAATGAAATAAATCATGGCAGTGCATAAGGCATAGATCAAAAAGGAACATTAACCATGATAAAATAGCATGGGAATAAAACATGTAATTTTGGAAACCATTAAGCACATGTTATGATTTCCATAGTAGCCAAGGCATTGCTGCCAAGACCATCATAGTGGACAAAGTCCCTTACTGAATCGAGTTTACTCCTCGTTCCAGTCCTGTATCATTGAACCGGATTAACTTTCCATTATATCCATGTCTATCTCATGAGATATAAATATTTACCCAATTAATTGGAAGGAGATATAGGTCCCACCCATCTCATAATCAAATCTTTCTTACATGTTCCCCAAAATAAAAATAAATCATTCATCATAACCCAAGGGGTAAAATGGGTTTCATAAACATCATCCCATCATAACATAATCTATAAAAACAAATGGATATCAATTCATCATAAGAAAAGTGAAACCATTTAAATCATAGAGACATTATACTTGAAAAATACACATATGAAATAATGTCATCTTCGATGGAAAATGGTTTTGATAAAACACTTTAAATGAAATCTTGAGGAAAATATCCTTTCTTTTTCAAAATCATTTTTTTCACAAAATGCCATGAAATTTTAAAAGAATAGGATTTTGTTGAAAATAGTCATGAAATATTGTCGAGTAAGCTTCATGAAAATATGGAATTATGAAACTGTAAAAATCCTTTCATGTCCTATAAGATAAAAAACCATTATCCTTGTACTTTTAACAAGAAAGTCAAAAAGTACCACATATGGTAAACAAAAGAAAGATTATTTCAATAACACAAAGTAAAAGTAAAATAGGGGTACAAAAGAATTTAGAAATGAATGTAAAAATATTAAACACTTTATGAAAAACATTTTGTGGACAAGGATGAAAAATATAACCCCAGTAAATACTGACGAATAAACAATCTCGGATAAGAACGAGATTGGAATAATTATCCCTTACCTTATGTCCAATTTCTTCCATATGTGTCTGAGACACCTTTATAGTGGGTTTAAACATATTATTAACTTCTAACAGAACCATAATAAAAAATATGATATCATATATGATTCACTTATGACATTATATTACCCTCTCTTTTGTTAATTCCATGTTAAAGCAGTGTTTTGGGTAAAATCGTTTGATTTATCGTATAAGTTTGGACTTGATGTTCGTGATATTATTATTACTTATATCATGATTTACTTACTTCAAAAATGTAAAACATGATTTATATATCATATATATTCATTATATAAATATGTATAAATATTAGATAGATAAATGAAATGAAACACATAGTTCATGGAGACGGTAGGTCGTACGTACGCATGAACACTATTTTCCTTTCTTTATAGACTTGAATGGAAGTAATTATATGACACAAAAATATATATACATAAATTAAGTATCATTATTATGTCATATATATCATTATTATTCATTATATATACTTTATAATCATTATTGAATGGTAACATGGAGAATGAATCACATCACGTCGTGGAGACGGTAATCCGTACTTACGCATGAGCGATGATATCATTCCCATTATAGTTGAATGGAATTGGAGTGGATGATCCAATATCTCATAATTATTATCATGTTTTAATAACAATATATATTTATTCTTTACACCATTATACCCATCCATGTAAGGTGGTGGTGGGAAAACAGATTACACCACGGCTTGGAGACGGTATTCCGTACGTACGAACGCGTGGTGATTTCATTTTCCGTAGGATGTATTGAAGGTAAAATAGGGTTGTTTCATATTAATAATAAAATATCATTATATTATTTATACTTATGTTATTACTTTAGAATGAAACAACTAAATAATAGGAGGTAGAAGAATAATGAAACTTGAAATAATCTGTGGAAGAGATTACCTCTTCTTTGACGTGCCTCCTCTTAACCTCCTCTTAGGGCAATAAAGTTAGTATTTTAAGAATACCATAACCTCTAGTAGGTTTCTAAGGAAGTGTAGAAGTGAAATTTTCACGGTTTGGCTGAGCTTGAAGGCTCAAATTTGTGTGAAGAGGAGATGGAGGACGTGCCCTTTTATAAGGGTGGTGAGCGGCACCTTAGGAAAAACTTAAAATATTATTTTATAATAAAGTAATATTCAGTTTATAATGGCTCAGAAATGACTAATTTGTAATCTATGGTGGTTATGGGTCGAAATAATCTCAACCAATAAGTTTTAGAGAAGTTTAGGTTACCATTTTAACCTTATCATTTAGATTTAACTCTAAGTTAAATACTTTAACGTTTACCGTGTCTTCTTGTATTCTTAAACTATATGGTTAATAAACGTACTATATACTTCAAATAGAACCCCAATTGGTTCATTTATTTCATATATATTATTATATAAATCTTTTGGATGATCCTTGGATTTTTAGGAATATAATAACAATTAATAATATAATATTTGTTTTTAAAACACTTTTATGTCAATTTTGACACTATTTGGTAATTTTTTGTTAAATTTATAATAGAATTATTTCTTCGAAATAAATTCATCTAACTAACCCTAATATTTTATATTAACATATAAAATTAGTTTAATTCATAAAAAGTCTCAAATAACATTTATTTGGGTATTTATAAGATCAATTACGTTAATATTTCATTAATTAAGTAATTACTACATCATCATTGTGTCCTAAATAACATACACTATTTAATGTCTAAAAACTATAAATAAAATATTATTATGTTGGAAATATTTTTAATTTGTAATTAATATTTATAGTTGAATTTATATTATGTATAACTCTATATTAAAAATGATTTAGTTATTAAAATTTGATTTTAACTCTTTAAACTCTTCTATGAATTAAATAATAATAAATGTCCTAATCTAATCCATTTGTACCTAAAGGGTCATATTTTATTCCTAAGATTTTTTGGGTCGAATTACACTTTTCCAATAGAATTAGGACATGTGTTAGGGTAATAATAATATCATTTTACCCTTAATTACCCTATTTACTTTTAAACGTGGTTAATAAAAGTAAACAGTTACTATTTAAAAAAAATTATTTTTATCTTATTGAACCAAATTTTACTCCTTGATATTATCCTTCTCTCTAATATTTTTTAAATTCAACTCACAGAAGCGGTAAAATTATGTTTTATGTAAATTTATAAATGCTCCTAGGAGGTGGGTAAAAGACGGTAAAAATTTCAATAAGATTTTTATATATCTAAAATTACTATAAAATGAATCAAATTAATTAAATTGAATTTATATAGGTATTATGTATCAATTTTGACCTAATATAAATTTAAATAAAACAAATAAATATTTAAATGAAAATTCAGTTTTAAACTATAACTCAGTGTTTTTCACTATTAATCAAAAATTGAGATTTTTCTGAAAATACCAAAAATTCACCTTAGGCTTATTTCAATATTCCGAATCCAAAAATGAAGTCCATTTTGAAAGATAAAATTTATAAAATTTTAGAAAGTGGGTATTACTATTCATTGTGGCTAGTTTATATAATATTTTAATAACATATCGTTGTTTAGTGAAACGTGGTATTGCGTACTACAAACACTATCAAGGAAGGTCTTGATTGCGTGTAATGCATGCCAAGTTAGTGCTTCGTGTAGTGCAATCTCCATTTGGTGTTGCATATAGCATAATCAAAACTTATTTCATTTATACATTAAACAAAATCTATACTTAATGTTGTGTAGAATAATTTCCACAAAACGAACATGAAATTGTGTGTAACATGAGTCAAGAATAGTGTTGTGTATACTGCAAGCTAATACGGTGTTGTGTATATTACAATATAATCTTGGTGTAGTGTATAATAGAGTACATCAAAGAAATTAAAAAGTATATATCTCATAAAATCTCGGGGTGTTACATGGACGGACTTTTTCCCGTAGTGATTCTTAGGTGTTACAAGATATGTTTTTAGCTACTCCATGCCTCTTGTGGTGTAAAATTTCTGATGCTCTGGGTTGGACATCAATTTATTAGTTAAGAAGTACATAAAACATCCTCTTCCCATAATCTCTTTGGTAGGCCATTCTCCTTCTGTGTGGTCCTCATCATGATGAGGATGTTGCAATTCATTCATTAGACAATTTCATTCTACTGTGTCATTTAGGTTGAAGTTTATTTCTTCTTGATGCATTATTGCCTATAATAATAATGAAATTCCATTGAAGTGTATTATCCACCACTCTCATACATTAGTACATTGATTTTGGGATAACATTCCACTGATGCATGTGATTGAAATTTTTTAATAATAGTAAAAGTTGAGTATATTTATTTTATTTAGTACATCCAAATATTTCTACTGAAATAATTAATGATAGTAAAAAATACTAATTACTTTTATGTGAGGTTGTTTCATGTGGTCTACAAATATCAGTTTTAACTAACTGAAGGGTTTCCTTTTCTCTTCTAGGTGCTCCAATTGGGAATTAATTCCTTTGTTTCTTACATAGTGTGCAATCCTCACACAAATGATTTAGAACTTTTTTTGTTGGCAAGCCACACACCTCCTTAATGGAGAAAAATGTTTAAAGATTCTAAAATAGTGATTACGAAATCATAGATTCCATCTCCATGAGTAATTATTCATGATTCCAGAGAGTCACCCCACAACCTTTGTTGTACTATGCAGCAAAAACATGTAATTCATTGCTATTTGGAAATGAGAACCAAGTCTCTTATGAGCATCTCTTATAGACAGAGAAGAGTTCTCCATGTGTATGAAATCCCATTCACAAGGAGTTGGCTGATTATGATGATATTATTTTTCATGTATAGTTGTATTACATATTTTAGATGTAATTTGACTCACCATTCTTATAATAAATTTTAATTCTACCTTCCCCAATCACAGTTACCTTTAATAAGTCTCCAATACTCATGTCACGAGAAGATCATTCTATGAGTTCCTATAACGATTCATTATTACCAATCATATGGTTTCATACACCCATATCGATATACAACTCATCTAGTCATTTATATGCATTTTCTTATGTGAGGAGGAGTGTGATGACTTCCTATTCATGGTGAGATGCTTCAACATAATTAGATCGTTCATCTTGATCCATTTCCCTCAAACACTAAATGGAATAATGGATTAATTTCTTATAATTGGGGAATTGGAAAATCATTTTTTTCATAACCATGAATGAATCAGTATTTAATACATCTTTTTCCATGTAAATTATTTAAATTTCATTGTTTTTTCTGATGTATTGGATGATATCCACACCCTCTTCTTCATGCATGAATACAAATTCCATGACCACCTCATTGGTTATAACAATTATTTTTTTCTTATAGAATCAATATAGACTCTATGGAATGCTCTCTTGTTGAGCCATTATTCTTATGAACACTTTTTCATTCACTTGCAATGATCTAATAATTTTTTCAATGGAATATTTTTCAAAGTCCTTTGATTCTCTGATTTACATAGCCACTTGGTCAAACTTGGTTGTAACAGATTGTAGTTACTTTAAAATGAAATTAATTTCTTCCACTTTTTCAACATTAAATTTAAATTTTAAAAAATAATAATTAATTGTGAGAAGCAGTCAAAGATACACTCACTGTTAATCATGTGCACCATTTCGAACTATGCTATTTGTAACACCCCGATCTTCCACGATACGCTTCTAATTCAATAATGCAATAGCTTGCATTTTACGCAACTTCGAGTTCTAAAACACCGCGACTAATCAAAGTAGCCGTTATGAATAGTAATAACCACTTTTTAAAATTATAGAAATTTTATATTTCAAAATGGACTTCATTTTTGTATTCGTAATATCGAAATTAGCCTATATTGAATTTTTGGTATTTTTCTGAGAATTTCTAAATTTTTATGAATAGTGAAAATTACTTAAAAACAACTTTTTAAATCAAAATAATTTATAGTGATAAATTACACTATTTATTGGTTTTAAAGTATAATTAGAATATATTTTTACCATTTTATCCAATGGTGGTCATTAGAATTAATTTAACATTGAAATTGGACATAAACAATTGCCAATCTTTTGATATAAATTGTTTCTTAAAAACACGCTATTTGTTGTAACAGCGGGAATTAATTATAAAATTAATTAATGCAACTTATATGTTTGTAATTTTTTAAAATAGACATCATTTTTGAATTCAGAATATCAATTATAGCTTAGGGTGAAATTTTGGCATTGTTCTGAAAAACTTCAATTTTTGATGAATAGTGAAACCACTAAGTGGTAGTTAAATAACTGATTTTTCATTTAAATAAAATATTACCAATTCTGTGATTTGATTTTCAAAAATCCGACATACATGGTTGTCATTAAGAAGTAAAATGTGGTTCAATGAGATTAAAATAATTTTTTTGTGAATAGTAACTTTTAAGTTCTTAATCGCGATTAGAGGTAATTAGTGTAGTTTAAGGTAAAAATAATGTTTTAATAATATGAGATGGGCTTGACACTTGTCCTACTCCTATTGGATGAGTCATGGCCGACCAAGACAATCCATGGGTCAACTTGGGGACCCCATGGAGCAACTTTAGTTGGAAAATGACATAAATACCTTTTATTTAATGTTAAAGTAAAAAATGACACAAACATGAAATGTTTTACTAAAACAATTTTTATATGGGGTTATACAAGTCATAATTTTGACTATAAATAGTCATTGGAAATATAAAACGATTTCATACATCATAGTAGTTTTTTTACAATTTTTAGACATTAAATAAATTAAATTATTTATGACATCATGATGATGCAGCGATGACCTCATTATTTCACGATTTAAATAAAATGAGAAGATAATGCAAAATCCAAGGCTTACACTTGTCCAAAGCTTATTGGATGAAGAGATTTCGAACCCTTATCACCTTATCCTCGGATTATATAAGTGTGGGACCTTTAAAATCCGAAAAGAATTGTGAAATAATGTAACATTTCAATCTTTCCAAAAGTGCCCCTCCTCTCCACTTATAAAAGTCCCCCACCTCTCCCAAATTATTCACACCATCAAGCCATTTGGCTCGGCCAACCTCTGCCGAAATACTCTCCCAACATCCCTCTCTTACTCTTAGAAACCTCACTTTGGGCAGAACTCTTCCCAAGGAAGCCTTTGGCTCAAATCAAAAAGAGTTACCCGATTTTGAGGTAATGTCTTCTCTAATGTTATTTTGTTTTATTTTGATTCTCCAACCCCCTAAACGCTTTTTATTCATTTATTTTGTAACAAAACCAGTATCCTAAATATACTAGGATGTTGTTATAAGAAGTATTCGAGCTACACTTACACACACCTACATCTAATGGTTAAAGAACATACAGTTTCTGTGGATGGAGAATTTCTGCCTCACGAAATGATGATTGTTCAACACTCATATAACACCTTCAAAGGTGGCCATTAAGATGTCACTATTTTTATATATGATATATAATATGTTTATGTTTTACTTATGCTTTTGTATTTCTCATTTATGGCATACTTTATGATTTCCATTATGGGTAAAACGCGATAATTTCATTTTAGGAAGTGCGGACTACCGCCCCCTCAAAGTGATTTGAATTGTTAATGAAATATGTGGGATGTATAAAGGATGGATTAAATGGTATTATACACTATATTATACTGGAATTATATTATAAATTTATATCATTATGATTTCGTTCCATTAAATATGAAATTGAAATGAAAGTAGCGTTCATGCGTACGTACGGCTTACCGTCTCCATGAACGGTGCATTTCATTTCTTACCTCTAAATGTTACGTAATATTATAAATGAATGTATATACTGGATATATAAGATATATATGACATCTAAATCATGAATATAATTCTGGAGATAATGTATATTCTACCACATAAACAACTTGTAATTATAAGAAGTTTATTGTTGACTCAAGTACCAAAGATCGACAAAACTACCGTTATTAACTTAAATAATTACATAATGTTCATATCATTGTAATAAGTGATATAATAAAGATAATGAAATTGAAAATGGTTCTTAATAAGGTTTATATTAACTCTAGTTTATTATTCTGGAGGTTAAAGAACGGTTGAGTCAAGTCAGACACGAGGTAAGGGAATTTCTTAACCCAACTTCCATTCTTTGGGTTAATCTCCTACTTTCAAATTATGTCATGATATTATTATGTCCTATATTGTATTTATACTTTCTTTATGTGTACATATAGTGAATACACATAACAGATCTATTTCATTTTAAAAATGATCTTTTTAAGGACTTAGTCTCAATCTCCTTTCATTGAGGCATACTTTGTTTTATACACAAATTTATTTTATACGGTGTATAAACCCCTTTGACTTTTACGTTTATTCAAAAGGATTCTTTTTTATACGAAGCGTTTACTAAAAGACAAAATGGAATGTTTTTTCCGTACGTATGCGGCGACAAGGACTTCTCCGCCGCCGTGACCACTATTTGAGTTTCGGCTTCCTCTTCAAGCCATACCTTTTTTAATGAAAAATAAATACCATGTTATACTTTTATTTTATTTTGGTATTGAAAATGGTTTTGAAAGCATTTTTATTATATCAATGTGTTGTATTGATATCTTTTGATTGAAATGTTGAAATGTTATGTTTCCTTTATCCATGTTTTATGTGATACGATTATGTTATGGTTTATGATATTTTTAAACCTAATCATATGAGGAATGTATTGGACTTAATAAGTGACGGGTGGAGCCCGCTATAGCTCCTCGATGCATCGGTAGGTCTCATGAGACAACTAGACGTGGAATTGGCCGAGGCCCTTTCCCAATTTGATTTATGGTTTTGGCCGAGGCCTTAATCATTTTAGATGTCTTGGCCGAGGCCTTAACAAAATGTTTCAGAATGTCTGGCATTATACATTCCCTCATTATGAAAGTGGTTATTAATATTTCATGTGATTATTCGTCTAGTAGAATATCCATGTGAGTAAGTAATGGCATTATTTTATTTTACATTTTCCATATTATGCTGAAGTTCAATTTCAATAAGGCTTTTGTTTTAGTTATACATTGCCTTAAATGATTATGTTTTCATATAAAAGCTTCCGCAATATTGTTATCCTTACTGAGCATCTGCGCTCACCCCTTTCAATGTTTGAATATTTTCCAGGATGTGAAGAAGTATTTTATGAATGACCTGAAGGGATAGTCAGAAGAGGATATGAGTGTGGACTATGAAGACTTTGTTATTGTAGTTTTTCACTTTATGATGTAATGTAACGTTTACAAATGTATCTAGTGTTTCCAAGGATACTAAACTAATCGGTCTTTCGAGAATTGATCATTTGTGATCATTCCAATGTTACGAAGTAATGCACCGACTCTGGGTAGCTGGGGTCGGGGCGTTACAGTTGGTATCAAAGGCAGTTTAGTACTAACCTTGGAATCTAGATTTAGATAAACTCTGATTAGAGCACATATCCCAAAGATAGACTTTGAAGATTAGTATAGAAGAACTTCCTAGAATTTTGTTATTGTAGAGATTTTGTGAGTTTTCCGAGCAATACATCCCTGTCTGGATACGAGCAAGTAGAGGCGGCTCTGGCACAGATGTACCTAGGGGTAAAACCCGAAAACACCGCTTTGAGCTAGACTCGAACGGGAACTGGTGCACGACAACGGGCCTTGCTGCACTCTTGGTTACGATACTCCCGGGGGATATGCTTAGGATAATTCTCATTTTCTTTACAAACCACTATGAACGGTTATGAGTATATACTTCCTCAAAGAAAACCTTTTTATGATTATGGATTATATCCATAAATAGTTCAATTTATGTAAAGTGTTTAACAAGTATGGAATTATGTATTTTGATTCATAAACTAATCTAGTTTATTCCATTGTTTAGAAATGGCGCCTAGTGGAAGGAATGGAAACCGTATCAATGCACGCACTCCATGTAGGGATTTCCCTCCTGCTCAGGATAATTATGGTGGAGCTAGTGATACAACTGGTGCTGATCAGCTTCTCACCATACTGGGACAACTCACTCAGGTTATGAATAATAACCTTACTCGTATGGATCACCATGATCCGCAACGTGGAGGATCAATGTTAGACCGCTTCATGAGGCAACAACCACCAACATTTTATGGGGGTACAAATCCATTAGTAGCTGAGCAATGGATAAACTCCTTAGAGAAAATATTTCATGCCTTGGGGAGTAGCGAAAGGGAGAAGGTTGTCATGGCAGTTTACCGCCTCACTGGAGATGCCGATCAGTGGTGGTCGCTGATTCAAAACACAAAGGAAGATGATGACGTATCGAATATGGAATGGAGGGAGTTCAAAGAGATTTTCTTAGAAAAATACTTTCCTCGTGACCATCGAGAAGATATGGAAAGGCAATTTCTGAGTCTGAGGCAGAAGGAGGATGATAATGTCGCAAAGTATGAGGCTAACTTTACAAGGTTAGCGAGGCATGCTGCCGATTATATACGTAACCCAAGGAGTAAGATTGATCGTTTCTTTGATGGGTTAAAACCATTTCTCCGTCGAGCTTTAGTATCACAATCCTTCTCATCATACGAAGATATTGTCTCGTGTGCTATCAAGACAGAAAAGGAATTCTCTAAGTCTTATGACAACAAAGTAAAGCAAGAGAAGAAGAGAACGGGGGAACAAGAGACAGATAAAGGGAAAAAGGGAAAGAAGGATTTTCCATTATGTTATAATTGTGGGAAGAATCACCCTGGTACGTGCCTAAAAGGAATGGGAGTTTGTTATAAATGTGGAGAAAAGGGTCACCAGGATCGTGATTGCAAGGGAAAGAAAGAGGCTGTCAAAGTTGAATGCTACAATTGTAGGGAAACAGGGCATTATGCAAATGAATGTCCTAAGCGTCAAGGAAACTTACCTCAAAAAAGGCCAAGGGATCAAGGCCAATCTTATGCTGTGACTACAGTTGAAGCAGAATAATTAATGTATTGGTTCTTTTGGACTCAAGGATTATATTCTGGTTATAAGAATAATGTGATATATATAAATATTGTACTGTAGTACTTTTTGATTAAGGTAATATGATTAAGGTAATCATATTTTTAGTATGTGACAATAAGAGAAACTTTTCTTTGTTTGGGGAATCTGATGTTACAATTGATTTTGGAATCAAGAGACCTTTTAGAGAAAGTCTGGACAGAGGTATTTTGGATAACTATTAAGGTTGGAATGGATTAAGTTGAACCATGGATAGTATTGTTTAAGATTAAATCATTTCTGAAGATTATTTTTGGAATATTATAATACTATAGTTTTAGGAAAAGGACAACCTTCAGGGTGGGGAATAACCCGTCGCGTCAGAAAAAGCTGCAGGAATCGAACCCACAACCATAGTGTGACAAGCCTTTATTTCCTACCACTAGCCTACAAGAAGTCCTTGGTTATTACAAAATAGTTTTACTAATCTAAATGGTATGTGTTAACATTTATAACCTTATACAATTAGGATAAATAGAATATTTTTGAGTTCCGTTACCATTTGGACTAAAAGTTGGGTTTGTGGTAAAAATTTATTAACGAATGAAAGTATACATAACATGTATGTATATTACCTTACGTTCTTAGTAAATCTTCTAAATAAATTCCTCAACATTATAAAAGGTAACTTAAAACAAAAATGTTGTCGGTTAACTTTTCCAACTGGGGATTCAATGACCGTTTAACCAATCACAAGTTTGTGATTTTCTTGTGGTTAAACTTTCTCCTAATCCTGTTTTCTATAACTCTCCATCAGACCTTGATGGTTTGTTTTTCTTCCATATCCATATTTTCATAGAATCCTAGAATGGGCTATATCGGGTGACCTTTGTACTTATCCTGCTTTCTTTTAATGTTATAAATTAATTAACCTTATTTCCGATGTGGGTTTTCCTCAAAGGTATTTTCTCTTTTCAACCTTTTATTTTCAAAGAAAAATTTCAAATTGCGAGGACGCAATTTATTGAAGGAGGGGAGAATGTAACACCCCGATCTTCCACGATACGCTTCTCATTCAATAATGCAATAGCTTGCATTGTACGCAACTTCGAGTTCTAAAACACCGTGACTAATCAAAGTAGCCGTTATGAATAGTAATAACCACTTTTTAAAATTATAGAAATTTTATATTTCAAAATGGACTTCATTTTTGTATTCGTAATATCGAAATTAGCCTATATTGAATTTTTGGTATTTTTCTGAGAATTTCTAAATTTTTATGAATAGTGAAAATTACTTAAAAACAACTTTTTAAATCAAAATAATTTATAGTGATAAATTACACTATTTAGTGGTTTTAAAGTATAATTAGAATATATTTTTACCATTTTATCCAATTGTGGTCATTAGAATTAATTTAACATTGAAATTGGACATAAACAATTGCCAATCTTTTGATATAAATTGTTTCTTAAAAACACGCTATTTGTTGTAACAGCGGGAATTAAATATAAAATTAATTAATGAAACTTATATGTTTGTAATTTTGTAAAATAGAAATCATTTTTGAATTCGGAATATCAATTATAGCTTAGGTTGAAATTTTGGCATTGTTCTGAAAAACTTCAATTTTTGATGAATAGTGAAACCACTAAGTGGTAGTTAAATAACTGATTTTTCATTTAAATGAAATATTACCAATTCTGTGGTTTGATTTTCAAAAATCCGACATACATGGTTGTCATTAAGAAGTAAAATGTGGTTCAATGAGATTAAAATAATTTTTTGGTGAATAGTAACTTTTAAGTTCTTAATCGCGATTTGAGGTAATTAGTGTAGTTTAAGGTAAAAATAATGTTTTAATAATATGAGATGGGCTTGACACTTGTTCTACTCCTATTGGATGAGTCATGGCCGACCAAGACAACCCATGGGTCAACTTGGGGACCCCATGGAGCCACTTTAGTTGGAAAATGACATAAATACCTTTTATTTAATGTTAAAGTAAAAAATGACACAAACATGAAATGTTTTACTAAAACAATTTTTATATGGGGTTATACAAGTCATAATTTTGACTATAAATAGTCATTGGAAAGATAAAAAGATTTCCTACATCATAGTATTTTTTTACAATTTTTAGACATTAAATAAATTAAATTATTTATGACATCATGATGATGCAGCGATGACCTCATTATTTAACGATTTAAATAAAATGAGACGATAATGCAAAATCCAAGGCTTACACTTGTCCAAAGCTTATTGGATGAAGCGATTTCGAACCCTTATCACCTTAGCCTAGAAGTATATAAGTGTGGGACCTTTAGAATCCGAAAAGCATTGTGAAATAATGTAACATTTCAATCTTTCCAAAAGTGCCCCTCCTCTCCACTTATAAAAGTCCCCCACCTCTCCCACCTTATTCACACCTTCAAGCCATTTGGATCAGCCAAAATCTACCCAACTACTCTCCCAACATCCCTCTCTTACTCATAGAAGCCTCACTTTGGGGATAACTCTTCCCAAGGAAGCCTTTGGCTCAAATCAAAAAGAGTTACCCGATTTTGAGGTAATGTCTTCTCTAATGTTGTTTTGTTTTATTTTTCTTCTCCAACCCCCTAAACTCTTTTTATTCATTTATTTTGTAACAAAACCAGTATCCTAAATATACTAGGATGTTTTTATAAGAAGGATTCTAGCTACACTTACACACACCTACATCTAATGGTTAAAGAACATACAGTTTCTGTGGATGGCGAATTTCTGCCTCACGAAACGATGATTGTTCAACACTCATATAACACCTTCAAAGGTGGCCATTAAGATGTCACTATTTTTATATATGATATATAATATGTTTATGTTTTACTTATGCTTCTGTATTTCTCATTTATGGCATACTTTATGATTTCCATTATGGGTAAAACGCGATAATTTCATTTTAGGAAGTGCGGACTACCGCCCCCTCAAAGTGATTTGAATTGTTAATGCAATATGTGGGATGTATAAAGGATGGATTAAATGGTATTATACACTATATTATACTGGAATTATATTATAAATTTATATCATTATGATTTCGTTCCATTAAATATGAAATTGAAATGAAAGTAGCGTTCATGCGTACGTACGGCTTACCGTCTCCATGAACGGTGCATTTCATTTCTTACCTCTAAATGTTACGTAATATTATAAATGAATGTATATACTGGATATATAAGATATATATGAAATCTAAATCATGAATATAATTATGGAGATAATGGATATTCTACCACATAAACTTGTAATTATAAGAAGTTTATTGTTGACTCAAGTACCAAAGATCGACAAAACTACCGTTATTAACATAAATAATTACATAATGTTCATATCATTGTAATAAGTGATATAATAAAGATAATGAAATTGAAAATGGTTCTTAATAAGGTATATATTAACTCTAGTTTATTATTCAGGAGGTTAAAGAACGGTTGAGTCAAGTCAGACACGAGGTAAGGGAATTTCTTAACCCAACTTCCATTCTTTGGGTTAATCTCCTACTTTCAAATTATGTCATGATATTATTATGTCCTATATTGTATTTGTACTTTCTTTATGTGTACATATAGTGAATACACATAACAGATCTATTTCATTTTAAAAATGATCTTTTTAAGGACTTAGTCTCAATCTCCTTTCATTGAGGCATACTTTGTTTTATACACAAATTTATTTTATACGGTGTATAAACCCCTTTGACTTTTACGTTTATTCAAAAGGATTATTTTTTATACGAAGCGTTTACTAAAAGACAAAATGGAATGTTTTTTCCGTACGTATGCAGCGACAATGACTTCTCTGCCGCCGTGACCACTATTTGAGTTTCGGCTTCCTCTTCAAGCCATACCTTTTTTAATGAAAAATAAATACCATGTTATACTTTTATTTTATTTTGGTATTGAAAATGGTTTTGAAAGCATTTTTATTATATCAATGTGTTGTATTGATATCTTGTGATTGAAATGTTGAAATGTTATGTTTCCTTTATCCATGTTTTATGTGATACGGTTATGTTATGGTTTATGATATGTTTAAACCTATTCATATGAGGAATGTATTGGACTTAATAAGTGACGGGTGGAGCCCGCTATAGCTCCTCGATGCATCGGTAGGTCTCATGAGACAACTAGACGTGGAATTGGCCGATGCCCTTTCCCAATTTGATTTATGGTTTTGGCCGAGGACTTAATCATTTTAGACGTCTTGGCCGAGGCCTTGACAAAATGTTTCAGAATGTCTGGCATTATACATTCCCTCATTATGAAAGTGGTTATTGATATTTCATGTGATTATTCGTCTAGTAGAATATCCATGTGAGTAAGTAATGGCATTATTTTATTTTACTTTTTCCAAATTATGCTGAAGTTCAAGTTCAATAAGGCTTTTGTTTTAGTTATACATTGCCTTAAATGCTTATGTTTTCATATAAAAGCTTCCGCAATATTGTTATCCTTACTGAGCATCTGAGCTCACCCCTTTCAATGTTTTAATATTTTCCAGGATGTGAAGAAGTATTTTATGAATGACCTGCAGGGATAGTCAGAAGAGGATATGAGTGTAGACTATGAAGACTTTGTTATTGTAGTTTTTCACTTTATGATGTAATGTAACGTTAAAAAATGTATCTAGTGTTTCCAAGGCTACTAAACTAATCGGTCTTTCGAGACTTGATCTTTTGTGATCATGCCAATGTTACGAAGTAATGCACCGACTCTGGGTAGCTGGGGTCGGGGCATTACAGTTGGTATCAAAGGCAGTTTAGTACTAACCTTGGAAGCTAGATTTAGATAAACTCTGATTAGAGCACATATCCCAAAGATAGACTTTGAGGATTAGTATAGAAGAACTTCCTAGAATTTTGTTATTGTAGAGATTTTGTGAGTTTTCCGAGCAATACATCCCTGTCTGGATACGAGCAAGTAGAGGCGGCTCTGGAACAGATGTACCTAGGGGTGAAACCCGAAAACAACGCTTTGAGCTAGACTCGAACGGGAACTGGTGCACGACAACGGGCCTTGTTGCACTTTTGGTTATGATACTCCAGGGGGATATGCTTAGGATAATTCTCATTTTCTTTACAAACCACTATGAACGGTTCTGAGTATATACTTCCTCAAAGAAAACCTTTTTATGATTATGGATTATATCCATAAATAGTTCAATTTATGTAAAGTGTTTAACAAGTATGGAATTATGTATTTTGATTCATAAACTAATCTAGTTTATGCCATTGTTTAGAAATGGCGCCTAGTGGAAGGAATGGAAACCGTATCAATGCACGCACTCCGTGTAGGGATTTCCCTCCTGCTCAGGATAATTATGGTGGATCTAGTGATACAACTGGTGCTGATCAGCTTCTCACCGTACTGGGACAACTCACTCAGGTTATGAATAATAACCTTACTCGTATGGATCACCCTGATCCGCAACGCGGAGGGTCAATGATAGACCGATTCATGAGGAAACAACCACCAACATTTAATGGGGGTACAAATCCATTAGTAGCTGAGCAATGGATAAACTCCTTAGAGAAAATATTCCATGCCTTGGGGAGTAGCGAAAGGGAGAAGGTTGTCATGGCAGTTTACCGCCTCACTGGAGATGCCGATCAGTGGTGGTCGCTGATTCAAAACACAAAGGAAGATGATGACGTATCGAATATGGAATGGAGGGAGTTCAAAGAGCTTTTCTTAGAAAAATACTTTCCTCGTGACCATCGAGCAGATATGGAAAGGCAATTTCTGAGTCTGAGGCAGAAGGAGGATGATAATGTCGCAAAGTATGAGGCTAACTTTACAAGGTTAGCGAGGCATGCTGCCGATTATATACGTAACCCAAGGAGTAAGATTGATCGTTTCTTTGATGGGTTAAAACCATTTCTCCGTCGAGCTTTAGTATCACAATCCTTCTCATCATACGAAGATATTGTCTCGTGTGCTATCAAGACAGAAAAGGAATTCTCTAAGTCTTATGACAACAAGGTAAAGCAAGAGAAGAAGAGAACGGGGGAACAAGAGACAGATAAAGGGAAAAAGGGAAAGAAGGATTTTCCATTATGTTATAATTGTGGGAAGAATCACCCTGGTACGTGCCTAAAAGGAATGGGAGTTTGTTATAAATGTGGAGAAAAGGGTCACCAGGATCGTGATTGCAAGGGAAAGAAAGAGGCTGTCAAAGTTGAATGCTACAATTGTAGGGAAACAGGGCATTATGCAAATGAATGTCCTAAGCGTCAAGGAAACTTACCTCAGAAAAGGCCATAGGGATCAAGGCCAATCTTATGCTGTGACTACAGTTGAAGCAGAATAATTAATGTATTGGTGCTTTTGGACTCAAGGATTATATTCTGGTTATAAGAATAATGTGATATATATAAATATTGTACTGTAGTACTTTTTGATTAAGGTAATATGATTAAGGTAATCATATTTTTAGTATGTGACAATAAGAGAAACTTTTCTTTGTTTTGGGAATCTGATGTTACAATTGATTTTGGAATCAAGAGACCTTTTAGAGAAAGTCTGGAGAGAGGTATTTTGGATAACTATTAAGGTTGGAATGGATTAAGTTGAACCATGGATAGTATTGTTTAAGATTAAAGAATTTCTGAAGATTATTTTTGGAATATTATAATACTATAGTTTTAGGAAAAGGACAACCTGCAGGGTGGGGAATAACCCGTCGCGTCAGACAAAGCTGCAGGAATCGAACCCACAACCATAGTGCGACAAGCCTTTATTTCCTACCACTAGCCCACAGGAAGTCCTTGGTTATTACAAAATAGTTTTACTAATCTAAATGGTATGTGTTTACATTTAGAACCTTATGCAATTAGGATAAATAGAATATTTTTGAGTTTCGTTACCATTTGGAGTAAAAGTTGGGTTTGTGGTAAAAATTTATTAACGAATGAAAGTATACATAATAGGTATGTATATTCCCTTACGTTCATAGAAAATCTCCTAAATAAATTCCTCAACACTATAAAAGGTAACTTAAAACAAAAATGTTGTCGGTTAACTTTTCTAACTGGGGATTCAATGACCGTTTAACCAATCAAAAGTTTGTGATTTTCTTGTGGTTAAACTTTCTCCTAATCCAGTTTTCTATAACTCTCCATCAGACCTTGATGGTTTTTTTTTCTTCCATATCCATATTTTCATAGAATCCTAGAATGGGCTATATCGGGTGACCTTTGTACTTATCCTGCTTTCTTTTAATGTTATAAATTAATTAACCTTATTTCCGATGTGGGGTTTCCTCAAAGGTATTTTCTCTTTTCAACCTTTTATTTTCAAAGAAAAATTACAAATTGCGAGGACGCAATTTATTGAAGGAGGGGAGAATGTAACACCCCGATCTTCCACGATACGCTTCTCATTCAATAATGCAATAGCTTGCATTGTACGCAACTTAGAGTTCTAAAACACCGCGACTAATCAAAGTAGCCGTTATGAATAGTAATAACCACTTTTTAAAATTATAGAAATTTTATATTTCAAAATGGACTTCATTTTTGTATTCGTAATATCGAAATTAGCCTATATTGAATTTTTGGTATTTTTCTGAGAATTTATAAATTTTTATGAATAGTGAAAATTACTTAAAAACAAACTTTTAAATCAAAATAATTTATAGTAATAAATTACACTATTTAGTGGTTTTAAAGTATAATTAGAATAAATTTTTACCATTTTATCCAATGGTGGTCATTAGAATTAATTTAACATTGAAATTGGACATAAACAATTGCCAATCTTTTGATATAAATTGTTTCTTAAAAACACGCTATTTGTTGTAACAGCGGAAATTAATTATAAAATTAATTAATGCAACTTATATGTTTGTAATTTTGTAAAATAGACATCATTTTTGAATTCGGAATATCAATTATAGCTTAGGGTGAAATTTTGGCATTGTTCTGAAAAACATCAATTTTTGATGAATAGTGAAACCACTAAGTGGTAGTTAAATAACTGATTTTTCATTTAAATGAAATATTACCAATTCTGTGATATGATTTTCAAAAATCCGACATACATGGTTTTCATTAAGAAGTAAAATGTGGTTCAATGAGATTAAAATAATTTTTTGGTGAATAGTAACTTTTAAGTTCTTAATCGCGATTAGAGGTAATTAGTGTAGTTTAAGGTAAAAATAATGTTTTAATAATATGAGATGGGCTTGACACTTGTCCTACTCCTATTGGATGAGTCATGGCCGACCAAGACAACCCATGGGTCAACTTGGGGACCCCATGGAGCCACTTTAGTTGGAAAATGACATAAATACCTTTTATTTAATGTTAAAGTAAAAAATGACACAAACATGAATTGTTTTACTAAAACAATTTTTATATGGGGTTATACAAGTCATAATTTTGACTATAAATAGTAATTGGAAAGATAAAAAGATTTCCTACATCATAGTATTTGTTTTACAATTTTTAGACATTATATAAATTAAATTATTTATGACATCATGATGATGCAGCGATGACCTCATTATTTAACGATTTAAATAAAATGAGAAGATAATGCAAACTCTAAGGCTTAAACTTGTCCAAAGCTTATTGGATGAAGAGATTTCGAACCCTTATCACCTTATCCTCTAATTATATAAGTGTGGGACCTTTAGAATCCGAAAAGCATTGTGAAATAATGTAACATTTCAATCTTTCCAAAAGTGCCCCTCCTCTCCACTTATAAAAGTCCCCCACCTCTCCCACCTTATTCACACCTTACAGCCATTTGGCTCGGCCAACCTCTGCCACAATACTCTCCCAACATCCCTGTCTTACTCCTAGAAGCCTCACTTTGGGCAGAACTCTTCCCAAGGAAGCCTTTGGCTCAAATCAAAAAGAGTTACCCGATTTTGAGGTAATGTCTTCTCTAATGTTGTTTTGTTTTATTTTTCTTCTCCAACCCCCTAAACTCTTTTTATTCATTTATTTTGTAACAAAACATGTATCCTAAATATACTAGGATGTTTTTATAAGAAGGATTCGAGCTACACTTACACACACCAACATCTAATGGTTAAAGAACATACAGTTTCTGTGGATGGCGAATTTCTGCCTCACGGAACGATGATTGTTCAACACTCATATAACACCTTAAAAGGTGGCCATTAAGATGTCACTATTTTTATATATGATATATAATATGTTTATGTTTTACTTATGATTCTGTATTTCTCATTTATGGCATACTTTATGATTTCCATTATGGGTAAAATGCGATAATTTCATTTTAGAAAGTGCGGACTACCGCCCCCTCAAATTGATTTGAATCGTTAATGCCATATGTGGGATGGATAAAGGATGGATTAAATGGTATTATACACTATATTATACTGGAATTATATTATAAATTTATATCATTATGATTTCGTTCCATTAAATATGAAATTAAAATGAAAGTAGCGTTCATGCGTACGTACGGCTTACCGTCTCCATGAACGGTGCATTTCATTTCATACCTCTAAATGTTACGTAATATTATAAATGAATGTATATACTGGATATATAAGATATATATGACATCTAAATCATGAATATAATTCTGGAGACAATGGATATTCTACCACATAAACAACTTGTAATTATAAGAAGTTTATTGTTGACTCAAGTACCAAAGATCGACAAAACTACCGTTATTAACTTAAATAATTACATAATGTTCATATCATTGTAATAAGTCATATAATAAAGATAATGAAATTGAAAATGGTTCTTAATAAGGTATATATTAACTCTAGTTTATTATTCAGGAAGTTAAAGAACGGTTGAGTCAAGTCAGACACGAGGTAAGGGAATTTCTTAACCCAACTTCCATTCTTTGGGTTAATCTTCTAATTTCAAATTATGTCATTATATTATTATGTTCTATATTGTATTTGTACTTTCTTTATGTGTACATATAGTGAATACACATAACAGATCTATTTCATTTTAAAAATGATCTTTTTAAGGACTTAGTCTCAATCTCCTTTCATTGAGGCATACTTTGTTTTATACACAAATTTATTTTATACGGTGTATAAACCCCTTTGACTTTTACGTTTATTCAAAAGGATTCTTTTTTATACGAAGCGTTTACTAAAAGACAAAATGGAATGTTTTTGCCGTACGTATGCGGCGACAATGACTTCTCCGCCGCCGTGACCACTATTTGAGTTTCGGCTTCCTCTTCAAGCCATACCTTTTTTAATGAAAAATAAATACCATGTTATACTTTTATTTTATTTTGGTATTGAAAATGGTTTTGAAAGCATTTTTATTATATCAATGTGTTGTATTGATATCTTGTGATTGAAATGTTGAAATGTTATGTTTCATTTATCCATGTTTTATGTGATACGATTATGTTATGGTTTATGATATGTTTAAACCTATTCATATGAGGAATGTATTGGACTTAATAAGTGACGGGTGGAGCCCGCTATAGCTCCTCGATGCATCGGTAGGTCTCATGAGACAACTAGACGTGGAATTGGCCGAGGCCCTTTCCCAATTTGATTTATGGTTTTGGCCGAGGCCTTAATCATTTTAGACGTTTTGGCCGAGGCCTTGACAAAATGTTTCAGAATGTCTGGCATTATACATTCCCTCATTATGAAAGTGGTTATTGATATTTCATGTGATTATTCGTCTAGTAGAATATCCATGTGAGTAAGTAATGGCATTATTTTATTTTACTTTTGCCATATTATGCTGAAGTTCAAGTTCAATAAGGCTTTTGTTTTAGTTATACATTGCCTTAAATGCTTATGTTTTCATATAAAAGCTTCTGCAATATTGTTATCCTTACTGAGCATCTGAGCTCACCCCTCTCAATGTTTTAATATTTTCCAGGATGTGAAGAAGTATTTTATGAATGACCTGCAGGGATAGTCAGAAGAGGATATGAGTGTGGACTATGAAGACTTTGTTATTGTAGTTTTTCACTTTATGATGTAATGTGACGTTTACAAATGTATCTAGTGTTTCCAAGGCTACTAAAATAATCGGTCTTTCGAGACTTGATCTTTTGTGATCATGCAAATGTTACGAAGTAATGCACCGACTCTGGGTAGCTGGGGTCGGGGCGTTACACTATTTATGTTTGATGACGAACACACCTCATCCGATCAACACCCTTGATGACAGTGCCTAGGGTATCCCAACATTTCATGATTGATGTTTCATCAGAAATAGTTTCAATGGTTGATTATTCCAACCATTGATAGAGGGGTAAAACCAAATTTTCATCATTATTCCATTTATTTTTGAGATCCAGTTATTCTTCATTTGTGAAGTTGGATTATTCTTCTACAATGGCTACTATATACCAATGGTGATGACCTCCCATAGTTAATTTCAGCTGAAAACACCATCATTTGGATGCACAACCTTTCATAGTTTTCATTAGGATTTTTTGGAACATGTGGCTAGAATTTTGTGGAAATATTTAGAATTTGGGGGATGCTTCAGTACCTTCCTCTGATACCAGTTTGTTTCCTATACAAGCCCAAAAATGTATGGCTGAAAAATAGACAACCATTGAATAGTTCTATAAAGATATCATTATCATATTTTTTTTTACAGAATAAACATGATTTTATTTATATACATTTGAATAAAATGATACAAAACACAATATTTAGAAAATAATTAATTGTATAAACATAAATTTCATGCATAATGAAATGAAATAGACAAGTTGAAAAATGGAGTCATATGGGGAAGACACAACCATTGCTGTATAATTCCTCATATATAGAAAACCAAACCGATATGTTATTTTGTTTTTTTTTTAAAAAATAAATGAACTGGAATAACCTAAATATATCTCAATAATTTATAATAAATGAGGTGAACACACAACCATATATGAGATTGTTACAAGATGTTGAAGACAATGGCATACCAATATTGACAAGGTTCTCGAAACTGATTTTTTTTTGAGGATTTAATTCTAGGAATTCCAGACTGATGATGGTATGTTATATATGATCTAGTAAAATACAAGAAAAAAATCCATGTATTTTAAGGTGATGAAATAATTCTTCCAATACTGATGAAAAAGGGTGATTATGAGTCTGATTGGTTTGGTGAGGTTGATAAGTGATGAGTTTTTGCTTTGTGATTGGAGTAGATATCGGTCTACTGATGATGAGTATGAAAGTGTTCAAATGGGTTCAAATCTATAAAGTTGAATGAAGATGATCTTGTATGATGATAATTCTTTGAGTGTTGTGGATGAACTCATATGAAGCATGAGTACTGATAAAGACTCACTAATTCCTTTCAGAAGTATAATCAAATTTCAATTACCTTGGTCGAGTGAATATTTTTTCATTAATCTCAATATTTTTATGTGACAACTAATGAGTAATAGATCTCATGTTTTTTACACTCTCATATTTATGATTGGTACATTTGCGTTCAAATTCCCAACTGATGTGGAGCATGAACACAAAAAATAGTGTAGGTGTTTAATGGGATTCTGGATTCATGTTTACCAACTAGTTTGAAGACTAAACAAATGATGGAGGCTGATCAAGGACATATTTTTTGAATACGGAACATTTTCACATCATTTTTATTATTGTAATTAGAAAAACATCTAATTAATTATGGGATTTGATTATATTTGTTGATAGGGTTTTATATATGGTCATACAAGAATGAGAGTTGGAGAACAATTGAGAAAAATGTTGTGGATAATGGAGCAGTAATAGCCACATGTTACCCAAATATTTTTTTATTAACTTTCTGGTGGATAATAATTACAAAAATATATTTTTGGAAAGTAACTATTTATATTGGTGAAATTCATTGAAAATATAATAGATAGAAACTTTTTTTTGGGATTCATAAATACAATCTATTTTATTCTTGAGATATAAACACTCAATAAGGACAATTTTTTATTTATAATAATTTAGAATATTTATAAATAAATTTTCAGAGCTATGAATTGAGATGGAATGAAATTCTAAATCCCAGTGTGCTCATAAATAACTTTTTAAAAAATATTAATCATATTTTATTTTACGTGCATACATCTGTTTAATGATAATGGGGAAACTCTTAAATAAAATATCTTATAAGAAATCCAATACCATGGCTGATTCTGTAACATGATGTTTACCCAAGGTGTGGCCTAAAATAGGCCATCCTTGGGTGTTTTGATAAAATGGTCACTTTTAGTACGTTCATTTGGTTAATTAAATAAATAATTAATATAATTTATTAACTGAAATGACTAAAATATTTTTATAAATACATTTTTATAATGATTCGATTGGTTTATTCCCATAAATTTAATAATAGAGAGTCTTTATTCTTTCATCCAATAGATAATTAAGAACAAACGATGGTCAGACTCCACATCATTTCATTCCGGCATGTAGCAAACACAATGACTCCTCCCATTCAATGTAGAGCACATTTTTTTGAAGAAATATGATTTGAAACCATGTAGTACTCTCCAATTCAGGGATTATTCCTCTATTGATAAAATTGATTGAAAATAATAAAAATTATTCTTTTATCTGTATTCAAATTAAGACATTACATTCACTTGAGTATGAGTTTAATTAATCTATTCATCTTTCTCACCTCAAGACCCCAAATCTATTTATGTTGGCCAAATATTTATGTCCAATGATTATTATAAAGCTATTTATTATGATTTTTTTCATATATTAGTTTTTTAGACATCATTGGACCATGGATTCATTATTTTACATTGTCGAGTAGGAAGGAGCATGATCTGACTCTTGGATCCATGTCAGACTCATGTGTAGCGAACAGAAAAATGAATCAAGGATGATATAGATGTTTTCATAGGTTTAGGGTGATCAATAATTTTTAGATGACAAAAAAAGAATATTGATGTAATGGGATATGTTCATGGGGTGACTATGGTATTTGTGTGTTCATATATAATAGTCGTAGGTTCAATGTCCAGCCTCCAGAGGGTCAGAATTTCCAACTAGGTAAATATCCACCTTTTTAGATTAGTCTGAGGAAATACCAAATGAAATCTAGATTGAATTAAAAGAATAGATAATTGAATCTATTAATTACATGAATACAGGTCATATAGTGTGAAGTACAGTCAACATGTACCCCGTTGGATACAATAACATGGATTTCCTATATTGGCACGTATCATGTGCCATTTGGGATCCCCCAAACATCATGTGACTCAGTTTCAGAGCCCCTATTTGTACTCCTAGAGTAAAAAGGCATGGGAATGGCTAGGAACATCTCATGTTCCATATTACACACACATGGGATGAAAACATATACATGGTAAGGGATCACATAAAGGACCCCGAAAGGATGACATACGTCGTTTAGTACCCCAACACGCCTTGTAGTGACCCAGGATTGGTGATCCATGTACCATCAGGGAAAGTTCCGTAAAATGAAGTGGGAAAACATGTAATCGGGGTCTAATTACATTCCATGTTCCACTTATTTCTTTATGGTGATATATCAATATTTCAAACCTCCTTTATTTGGATATAGATTTTGGACCATGAGTAGACAATGATATCTATGTTTCTATGTAGAATGTGACAGTGGCCTCTATTATAGATTTTGAGATTCAGCGTGAGATGTTATGAGCATGATACTTTTTTAGGTGAACCTCAACTATGATATTGATCAGGAATGATCATTAATGTGGTACCCCTAAGAGAGTAGAGCACATATCATCTATCAACTTATAGAGTAGTCCCCTCTATCGGGTTAGGTGTTGGTCCTCTTTACACTGGGTGAATACCCTATGGAATTATGGAATAGTTCCTATATCATTATATTGAGTTGAACACCCCCCCCATGAATTTAGGGTATGGATCCTCTTGATGGAACCAAAGAATATCTTTATAGTAAATTTATTATGGTTTTTGTTTGATTTTAATCATTAATGGTTGATCAGGCAGTTTATAGGTAAGAGATATTACATTTCAAGCTAAAAACAATATTGAAGGTGGCATCATTTCCAAATGTTATCCAACTTATTTGGGTCCATGATTTGGGCGAGAGTATTCAATAAAAAATGTTTTTTTTCATAATTTCCTTCTGGAAATATTGAAAATACATGAGTTTCATGAAATTGGTCTTCGAGATTTATGTTTTGTGAGGGATTAAATATTTCCAACGGAGTGATCCACCATTCAGATTGGCATCACGAATATAGATAGTGTTATCCATTATTTTGAGAATTGGACCTTCACATTCATTCATGGAATCATCTATGGTGAAGAAAATTTCCATAAAGGGTTTTGATATAAATATCTATGATTTTGATGAGAATTGCTATAAGGCCCCAGCCTTAAACCTTACTTAAAATTGAATTAAATGAATAATTCACATTGAGGATCTTTTCAGGTTTAGAGTTTTAGAGAATTAGATCATGAAACTTGCATTACATTCCACATTTAAACAAAGTGGTTACATAAAAGACAGTATTCATTCTTCCCATCAACGGAAACATATTTAAAATAAAACATGGATTCTTTCTTGACACATCCTTGACACTATCATCACATCATGTACCCTTCCCTTGTCCTGTGAAAAACATTTCAAAAACATGGGATGAGCATAAAAAGCTCAGTAAGGGATATAAAAATATGGAAAGGAAACATGAGTACATGTATACATAAGAATGAAATCATACTTTACCCATAAAACATAGGCATATCAAATCATGAATAAATCATAGAAATCATAAGACATAAAATGTAACTTGAGGCATTCATAACATTCTTACGTAGGGAGTAACCCTCTTGGTTACGTTTGGAATACCCATCACAGTATATTCCCTAAATCTCTTCAGAGAAACCTTAACGTTTCACTCCTTCGCGTTACCCAATGCATTGGAGAGCTATATCGGGCTCACTCACCCTTAGTTTATCACGGAACCACCCGTTATTCATAAAAATTCGCAAGAAACATAACATAATCTAATCACATAAAACATGAATAAAGGAAACATAACATTTCCACATTTCAATCACAATATAACATTTTAGGATATTGAAATAACGAATCCATTAAAAACCATTTTCAAAACCATTTAAAACATTTAATAAAGAGATTTTTGAATCAAAGTGTCCCATACCACCTTGAAGCTTTTAACATTTTAAACAATTAATATCCATATAAATAAATCCTTAAAACCATTTTGAAAACATGGATATTAATAAGAACAAATAATTAAAACATTTAAAGTGATATTTTGGTTAAAGGGGTTTTACCAAAATTAGTGAAACTTGAATACAATAATTGAGGAATAACATTTATTCAGAACCTTATAATATCATGAGAATAAATGGATTCATGATATAATACTCCAAAGGATAGTATATACACTATATAAGAGTGAATTGGTGCATAACAACAATGATCCCTCAATAGAAATGTCAAATGTGATGAAATCCCTTATAAAGAAGGTATCCTTAAATTAAGGACAAATAAATCTCAAAAATATGTGTGACAAATATAAATACACCCAATATAAGTGGATATTAAGTGTAAAACAATAAAATTTCAATCACACATATTCAATGGATGACATATTCAATGACTACAAGTTGAACCCAAAGAAATCGAAATTGGGTTAAAAAGTTCCCTTGACAGCCTAACGGCATCACATAAAAATGAGTTGATGAGAGATAAAAAGTGTATCTCATCAGTTGGACATAAAATTTACATCAATAAGGATGTATGAGAACATATCACAACATAAAAATATGTAAATTAAAAGACCCAATAAAAGAAGTCTTTTAAAAAAGAGGAGGGTGAAAGGTTCCCTTACCGACTTGGGTATCTTTCAAAACATAGACCCCATGAAAGAAAGACAATAGGTCATTGATGTAAATACTCATAAACGAAAGTATATTTCACAAAGAGTAGAAAAATGGGCCGTACATACACCACTCAATGGAATTTGTGGCGAACATAGCATAAATCTCACGGGAATAAAAGTGAGATGAAAAATCACTTATGAAAACTCAGCAGCCTAACGGCGCGACATAAAACTTCCGAATATGGATTGATGAGATCAAATAGGGTATCTCATTACATTACAATAAAATGTAAAGAAAGATGAATATAAAATAACATCCCCCAACATTACAAAGATGAGCCTAAAAGAAGTGACATAAAGGAGAGTACTTAAAAAGAAAGAGAGAGGTTAGATCTCTTACGAAATTTCGGCAGCCTAACGACGCCACTCAAAACTTCCAAAATGGATTGATGAGAGAGAATATGGTCTCTCATCACATGAACATAAAAATTACAGTAGGAGTAATATAAAAGAACATCCCAATAATAAGAAATATGAGCTTAAAATAAATGACACAAAAGAGTGTACTTAAAAAGAAAGAGAGTTGTAGGATCCCTTACCTCGGGTCCGACTTGACTCGATCGTTCTTTAATCTCCTGAATAATAAACTTGAGTTAATTTCTAATTCCTTAAGAACCTTTTTCAAGTTCATTATTACATTTATACCACTTATTACCATGTCATAAACATTATGTAATTATTTAAGTTAATAATATTTGTTTTGCCGATATTTGGTTCTTAAGTCGAAAGTGGACTTCTTACAATTACATGTTGTTCGTGTGGCCAAATGTTTATTATATCAAGAATTGTATTCATTATGTAGATATAATATATGTCATATATATCCAGTACATTCATGCATGTATAACATTACATAATCATTTAGAGGTAAGAAATGAAATGCACCGTTCATGGAGACTGTAAGCCGTACGTACGCATGAACGCTACTTTCATTTCTATTTCATATTTTATAGAATGGAATAATAATGATATAAGGGTATATTATAATTCCATTATAATATCATATATAATATCATATTTCCATCCTTTATACATCCAACATATGGTATTTAACGAATCAAATCACTTTGAGGGGGCGGTAGTCCGCACTTCCTTAAATGAAGATATCGCGTATACCCATAATGGAAGCCATAAAGGTAAGACAAAAATGAAAAATACAGAAGCATAAATAAAACATAAACATATTATATATCATATATAAAAATAGTGACATTATAATGGCCACCTTTGAAGGTGTTAAATGAGTATTGAACAATCATCGTTTTGGGGAGGCAGAATTTCACCATCCACAGAAACCGTATGTTCTTTAACCATTTTATGTAGTTGTGTGAGAGTGTAGCTCGAATAAATATTATAACAACATCCTATTATATTGAAGATACTGTTGTTGTTACAAAAGAAGTAAATAAAAAGAGTTTATGGGGTTGGAGAAGCAAAATAATACAAATGAATATGAGAGAATGAATTACCTTTAAAAGTGTAACTCCTTTTGATTTTAGCCTAAAGGCTTCCTTTGAAAGGATTCTGCCCAAAGAGAATCCTCTAGGGTGAGTAGAGGGATGTGGAGAGAGTAAATGGGCAGGGTTTGGCCGAGCCAAAGGCTTGAGGAGTGTGTTAAATGTGGTAGAGGTGGGGGCCTTTTATAAGAGGAGAGGAGGGGTACTTTTGGAAAGTAATGAAATATTACTTTATTTGAAAATGTGTTTCGGTTTCAAAAGGTCCCACATTGATATAATTCGTGGATAAGGTGATAAGGCTTCGAAATCCACTCATCCAATAAGTTTTGGACATGTGTAGTTCATAGATTTTACATTATCTTTCCATTTTATTTAAATCGTCAAATAATGATGTCATCGCTGCATCATTATTATGTCATAAATAATTTAATTTATTTAATGTCTAAAAATTATAAAAAAAATACTATGATGTAGGAAATATTTTTATATTTACAATTAATATTTATAATAAAAAATATGACTTGTATAACCCCACTTAAAAATTGTTTTAGTAAAACATATCATGTTTGTGTCAATTTTACTTTTACATTAAATAAAATGTTATTTAAGTCATTTCCCAACCAAAGTGGATCCATGGGGTCCCAAAGTTGACCCATGGCTTGTCTTGGTCGGCCATGATACAACAAATAGGTGTAGGACAAGTGTCATGGTGTTTTCACATTCTTATAATATAATTTTTACCTTAAACTACACTAATTACCTCTAATCGCGATTAAAAACTTAATAAGTTACTATTCACCAAAAAAATTATTTTAATCTCATTGAACCACATTTTACTTCTTAATGACAAACATTTATGTCGGATTTTTTGAAAATCAAAACACAATGATGGAAAAATTTCATTTAAACGGAAAATCAGTTTTTATAAGTACCACTTAGTGGTTTCACTATTCATCAAAAATTGAAGTTTTTCAGAAAAATACCAAAAATTCAACCTAACCTATATTTGATATTCTGAATTCAAAAATGAAGTCCGTTTTAAAAAATTCAAAACATATAAGTCACATTAATTAATTTAATAATTAATTCCCGCTGTCATGACAAATAGCGTGTTTTATGAAACAATAAGTATCAAAAGATTGATACTAGTTTAAGTCTGATTTCAAAGTGAAATTGATTCCAACGACCACTATTGGATTTAATGGTAAAAATATTTTCTAATTTCACTTTAAAACAAATTCAAAAAATAATCTAATCATATAAATAAATTAGATTAAAAAGTGGTTTTGAATTAAAATATAATATTTACACTATTCATTAAAAAATGAACTTTATTGGAAAGATACCAAAAATTTACACAAAGTAAATTTTGATGTCCCGATTCTTAATAAGAGTTTTATTTGGTCCAAAAGAATGTTTAAGAGTGAAAAAAACTATATTTAATGATGGTTCAACATCAAAAGGTGATAAGTGAACCTTTAGTGAAAAACTAGGGCATATACGCCTAAAATTGAATTCTTTCCGTATTTTAAGCCTTTATCTTTTATTGTATAAATGTAAAAATATTTAAGAACATATATAATAATATTTTAGTTATTTCTATCCATTCCCGCCATTACAACGGCTACATGTTAACTACCATTTAAAATAATATTATTTTATTATTAGAGTGCAACGTAAGATTCCCAAGAAACTCGTTGTTGCGTGTTGGGTACGCCATCGAGCATAGCGTCCCCTTTAAAGTCATATTAATATTTTATTCACAAATATGGATAAATATGAAAATGTCATATTCCTTATTTACCTGGGGTGTTACATCCTTCCCCCCTTTTGGGAATTGCGTCCTCGCAATTTTAAAATTGCGCTTGGAAACATCCTTGAACGTCCCACATCGGAACAATAGTCGGTAAAACAATCACTTTAAAATAAAGAAAGATAAGCACAGAGGTCACCCGAGTTAACCCATACTAGGATTCTAAGTATGAAAATATGGACATGGAGGAGAAAACATAGGGTCATGTTCCGTTGGAGAGTGATAGAAAACATGTTTAGGAGAAAGTTAACAATAAGAAAATCACAAACTTGTGATGGGTTAAACGGTGTTGGGTTCCCCAGTAGGAAAAGTTAATAGACAAAATTTTTGTTTTAAGTTACTTTTTATTGAGGAATTTATTCATAAGGAAGCATAATCACTTATCATGTTGACTTTCAACTTTTACTAGATTCCTTAGTCAAACTCATATTTTTTCCAAATGACGAGTATTTAGGGAGACTTTTTCGCATTAAGAGTACTATAATCAACTTCTAGAGAATCACCTAATCCCCAAAAGAGAACTATATACATCCCATGTATTTAGGCTTTAACCAAAACCAAAACCAAAATGGTTAGTACAAGATCAGATAATCCAGAAAAGGATAACCCCTTATAAAAAGAAAATCTATTCTTAATCTCCAAAATTTGTCCAACAAAACCCAAAGTTCAACGAGGACCATCCGATAAACAATTTGTCCATAAAATTCTTCAAAGTAAACCAATATAAGATTGAAACCCAAATATTTGGAGGATTTAGTCACATAGTCTTCCAAGTTAAATCGTAACATTTATCTCCAAACAACATCAGTTGCTCCTAAAGTCTCACATTGAAAAGTAATTATCATAATCATATATCCTCCAAAATCAACTTACTCTTAATTCATAAAATCATATAACTAAAAAGAATCAGTCAAACTAACCAGGGACTTCACGTATTCCAGTGGTAGGCGATAAATACCAGTCGCACTTTGGTTGTGGGTTCGATTCCCGCAGCATTGTCCGACGCGACGGGTTGTCACACGGTCTGCGTGTTGTCCTTTTTCCAAAACTATATAATTCTCAAATCATTACCCAAAAAAGGGATAAAATCATCAAAAATAACCATAACATAATTTAACCTCAATTTTATCTCATGCCTTTCACTTCAATCATAACATATGATAACCCATAATTACCTCAAAAGTAAGGATCATATAAACCCAAATGGTTCTTTATAACTATGTCCACAAAAGTAAAGATAACTATTACTTGAATAAAATTTGCCTATATTAAACATCAGGGTTACACATAATATAAAAAGTCTTCTAATGTAACCCCATCATCAAAAGAGACTTAATACTCTTAAGAATTTCACCCTAACTCTTGAAGCCCTTATATGTTGACATCTTACTCATTCAACATTCTTCATGATCCATTATCCATTCCTTTCCAACTTATTCCGAAATACCTCTTTCCTACAAACAAAATCATGAATCATATCCTAAGATTACAAAATAAGAAAACAATAGTCATGAAATAGTACATACCTTTGATTGGTCATTGTCAGTTTCTTCATCCTCAATCGGAATGGCATTAGGTATTGGTAATTGAATATTGGTACGCTCTTGGTGACCCCATTCACGAAACTTCTTCATACGACATGTGTTTGCATAATGACCATGCACACCACATTTAAAACATTCAATTGATCCCTCAGAAAGAACTTCTTTCCCTTTCCTCGATTCAACTGGATGCTTCCTTTTTCCATGGCAGGTTCTTGCTTTATGACCTTCATTTCCACATCTATAGCAAATTTCTGTCCCTTTGAAACATTTTCCTAGGTGTTTCTTTCCACATCTTTGACACATAGGTTTTTGAACACACTTACCTTTATGATTATTACCTGTAATTCCGTAGGGATTTGTTTCTTGCATATATGATGCCTTAGAGAAATGTCCAAGGTTTAGGTGGTCAATCATGACTCCAGATAGTTGGTTGAGGATAATCAAAAGAGTTCTCATTGCAGCTCCCATATCATTCAGTTGCTTGCTCAAAAAAACTGTCACAGTTTCCTTCACATCCACTGTTACTTTGGTGCCTGCTAGATCCAGCCATTTACTAAAACCAAAAAGGTCAGTGTGAGTATATCAAAAAAAACATCATGTACTAATGAGTAAGATAGACAATAAGATATACTTACTCATTCACTTTATCTAAAACTAAGACTCTTTCTGAAATCCTTACCATTATGGTAATTTTCAATTATGCTTAAAGAATACCCTAACCTCTAAAGTTATCTAAACCGACCTTTGATACCAACTGTAAGGCCCCAGCCTTAAACCTTAGTTAAAATTGAATTAAATGAATAATTCACATTGAGGATCTTTTCAGGTTTAGAGTTTTAGAGAATTAGATCATGAAACTTGCATTACATTCCACATTTAAACAAAGTGGTGACATAAAAGACAGTATTCATTCTTCCCATCAACGAAAACATATTTAAAATAAAACATGGATTCTTTCTTGACACATCCTTGACACTATCATCACATCATGTAACCTTCCCTTGTCCTGTGAAAAACATTTCAAAAACTTGGAATGAGCATAAAAAGATCAGTAAGGGATATAAAAATATGGAAAGGAAACATGAGTACATGTATAATAAGAATGAAATCATACTTTACCCATAAAACATTGGCATATCAAATCATGAATAAATCATAGAAATCATACGATATAAAAGGTAACTTGAGGCATTCATAACATTCTTACGTAGGGAGTAACCCTCTTGGTTACGTTTGGAATACCCATCACAGTATATTCCCTAAATCTCTTCGGAGAAACCTTAACGTTTCACTCCTTCGCGTTACCCAATGCATTGGAGAGCTATATCGGGCTCACCCGCCCTTAGTTTTTCACGAAACCACCTGTTCTTCATAACAATTCCCAAGAAACATAACATAATCGAATCACATAAAACATGAATAAAGGAAACATAAAATTTCCACATTTCAATCACAATATAACATTTTAGGATATTGAAATAACGAATCCATTAAAAACCATTTTCAAAACCATTTAAAACATTTAATAAAGAGATTTTTGAATCAAAGTGTCCCATACCACCTTGAAGCTTTTAACATTTTAAACAATTAATATCCATATAAATAAATCCTTAAAACCATTTTGAAAACATGGATATTAATAAGAACAAATAATTAAAACATTTAAAGTGATATTTTGGTTAAAGGGGTTTTACCAAAATTAGTGACACTTGAATACAATAATTGAGGAATAACATTTATTCAGAACCTTATAATATCATGAGAATAAATGGATTCATGATATAATACTCCAAAGGATAGTATATACACTATATAAGAGTGAATTGGTGCATAACAACAATGAACCCTCAATAGAAATGTCAAATGTGATGAAATCCCTTATAAAGAAGGTATCCTTAAATTAAGGACAAATAAATCTAAAAAATATGTGTGAAAAATATAAATACACCCAATATAAGTGGATATTAAGTGTAAAACAATAAAAGGTCAATCACACATATTCAATGGATGACATATTCAATGACTACAAGTTGAACCCAAAGAAATCGAAATTGGGTTAAAAAGTTCCCTTGACAGCCTAATGGCATCACATCAAAATGAGTTGATGAGAGATAAAAAGTGTATATCATCACTTGGACATAAAATTTACATCAATAAGGATGTATGTGAACATATCCCAACATAAAAATATGTAAATTAAAAGACCCAATAAAAGAAGTATTTTAAAAAAGAAGAGGGTGAAAGGTTCCCTTACCGACTTGGGTATCTTTCAAAACATACACCCCATGAAAGAAAGTCAATAGGTCATTGATGTAAATACTCATAAAAGGAAGTATATTTTACAAAGAGTAGAAAAATGGGCAGTACATACACCACTCAATGGAATTTGTGGCGAACGTAGCATAAATCTCATGGGAATAAAAGTGAGATGAAAAATCCCTTATGAAAACTCGGCAGCCTAACGGCGCAACATAAAACTTCCGAATATGGATTGATGAGATCAAATAGGGTATATCATCACATTACAATAAAATGTACAGCAAGAGGAATATAAAAGAACATCCCCCAACATTACAAAGATGATCCTAAAAGAAGTGACATAAAGGAGAGTACTTAAAAAGAAAGAGAGAGGTTAGATCTCTTACGAAAGTTCGGCAGCCTAACGGCGCCACTCAAAACTTCCAAAATGGATTGATGAGAGAGAATATGGTCTCTCATCACATGAACATAAAAATTACAGTAGGAGTAATATAAAAGAACATCCCAATCATAAGAAAGATGAGCTTAAAATAAATGACACAAAAGAGTGTACTTAAAAAGAAAGAGAGTTGTAGGATCCCTTACCTCGGGTCCGACTTGACTCGATCGTTCTTTAATCTCCTGAATAATAAACTTGAGTTAATTTCTAATTCCTTAAGAACCTTTTTCAAGTTCATTATTACTTTTATACCACTTATTACCATGTCATAAACATTATGTAATCATTTAAGTTAATAATATTTGTTTTGCCGATATTTGGTTCTTAAGTCGAAAGTGGACTTCTTACAATTACATGTTGTTCATGTGGCCAAATGTTTATTATATACAGAATTGTATTCATTATTTAGATATCATATATGTCATATATATCCAGTACATGCATTCATTTATAACATTACATAATCATTTAGAGGTAAGAAATGAAATGCACCATTCAGGGAGACGGTAAGCCGTACGTACGCATGAACGCTACTTTCATTTCTATTTCGTATTTTATAGAATGGAATAATAATGATATAAGGGTATATTATAATTCCAGTATAATATCATTTATAATATCATATTTCCATCCTTTATACATCCCACATATGGTATTTAACGAATCAAATCACTTTGAGGGGGCGGTAGTCTGCACTTCCTTAAATGAAGATATCGCGTATTCCCATAATGGAAGCCATAAAGGTAAGACAAAAATGAAAAATACAGAAGTAAAAATAAAACATAAACATATTATATATCATATATAAAAATATTGACATCATAATTTCCACCTTTGAAGGTGTTAAATGAGTATTGAACAATCATCGTTTCGGGAGGCAGAATTTCACCATCCACGGAAACCGTATGTTCTTTAACCATTTGATGTAGTTGTGTGAGAGTGTAGCTAGAATAAATCTTATAACAACATCCTAGTATATTTAAGATACTGGTGTTGTTACAAAAGAAGTAAATAAAAAGAGTTTAGGGGGTTGGAGAAGCAAAATAAAACAAATGAACATGAGAGAATGAATTACCTTTAAAAGTGTATCTCCTTTTGATTTGAGCCTAAAGGCTTCTTTTGAAAGGATTCTGCCCAAAGGGAATCCTCTAGGGTGAGGAGACGGATGTGGAGAGAGTAAATGGGCAGGGGTTGTCCGAGCCAAAGGCTTTAGGAGTGTGTTAAATGTGGTAGACGTGGGGGCCTTTTATAAGAGGAGAGGAGGGGTACTTTTGGAAAGTAAAGAAATATTACATTATTTGAAAATGTGTTTCGGTTTCAAAAATTCCCACATTGATATACTTCGTGGATAAGGTGATAAGGATTCGAAATCCACTCATCCAATAAGTTTTGGACATGTGTAGTTCATAGATTTTACATTATCTTTCCATTTTATTTAAATCGTCAAATAATGATGTCATCGCTGCATCATTATTATGTCATAAATAATTTAATTTATTTAATGTCTAAAAATTATAAAAAAAATACTATGATGCAGGAAATCTATTTAGATTTCCAATGAATATTTATAATCAAATATATGACTTGTATAACCCCACTTAAAAATTGTTTTAGTAAAACATATCATGTTTGTGTCAATTTTACTTTTACATTAAATAAAATGTTATTTATGTCATTTCCCAACGGAAGTGGATCCATGGGGTCCCCAAGTAGACCCATGGATTGTCATGGTCGGCCATGATACAACCAATAGGTGTAGGACAAGTGTCATGGTGTTTTCACATTCTTATAATATCATTTTTACCTTAAACTACACTAATTACCTCTAATTGCGATTAAAAACTTAATAAGTTACTATTCACCCAAAAAATTATTTTAATCTCATTGAACCAAATTTTACTTCTTAATGACAACCATGTATGTCGGATTTTTGAAAATCAAAACACAATGATGGAAAAATTTCATTTAAACGGAAAATCAGTTTTTAAAAGTACCACTTAGTGGTTTCACTATTCATCAAAAATTGAAGTTTTTCAGAAAAATCCCAAAAATTCACCCTAACCTATATTTGATATTCTGAATTCAAAAATGAAGTCCGTTTTACAAAATTCAAAACATATAAGTCACATTAATTAATTTAATAATTAATTCCCGCTGTCATGACAAATAGCGTGTTTTATGAAACAATAAGTATCAAAAGATTGATACTAGTTTAAGTCTGATTTCAAAGTGAAATTGATTCCAACGACCACTATTGGATTTAATGGTAAAAATATTTTCTAATTTCACTTTAAAACCAATTCAAAAAATAATCTAATTATAGAAATAAATTAGATTAAAAAGTGGTTTTGAATTAAAATACAACATTTTACTTTTTTCATTAAAAAATGAACTTTATTGGAAAGATACCAAAAATTTACACAAAGTAAATTTTGATGTCCCGATTATTAATAAGAGTTTTATTTGGTCTAAAAGAATGTTTAAGAGTGAAAAAAACTATATTTAATGATGGTTCAACATCAAAAGGTGATAAGTGAACCTTTAGTGAAAAACTAGGGCATATACGCCTAAAATTGAATTCTTTCCGTATTTTAAGTCTTTATCTTTTATTGTATAAATGTAAAAATATTTAAGAACATATTTAATCATATTTTAGTTATTTCTATCCATTCCCGCCATTACAACGGCTATATGTTAACTACCATTTAAAATAATATTATTTTATTATTAGTGTGCAACGTAAGATTCCCAAGAAACTCGTTGTTGCGTGTTGGGTATGCCATCGAGCATAGCGTCCCCTTTAAAGTCATATTAATATTTTATTCACAAATATGGATAAATATGAAAATGTCATATTCCTTATTTACCTGGGGTGTTAAAATTGCGAGTGGAAAATTTCCATGGTGCTTTGAGAATGGAGGTATGCCGCAAACATGTTTTTGACGGTTCCCAAAAAAAATGCTGTAGGTGGTGGATCTTCAAGAATGGGAATGTATATAAATATAAGGATACCCCAACTTCATTCGTATGAGTTCCTGAAGGATAATCTAGAAAAAGTCTGATTTTACAAAGGAAAGGGAGATTCGCAAATTTATATTTCTCTACGATCATGAGCATCATGAAAATAATATAAGTCATTACTGATATTCAATTATATTTTTGATGGTTTCTCTGTGATGATGAGTTATTTCGTGTTTACTATGTGTGATTCTTGAAGACAGTATGTTCTGTGAAGGCAAGGGTGCTGTGTGAAGATAGTTAGTTCTGTGAAGGAATGTGATCTTTGTGAGGGCCATTCATTATGTGATGGAAGTCGTGCTTCGTGAAGGAGTGTTCTTTGTGAAGGAGATTCCTGAAAGGAAATATTTATTATAAGGTTAATGTTGACATGACTTTCAAAGTGTATCAATGTAGGTATGTGGTGCAAGAGGAGTCTCTTATTTGAAGGAGACAAAGAATTCAATTCCAAATACATTGAAGGGACCTTCATGTTAATAAACTGAGTAAGACATTTCCCAAGGTAGTGAGCATGGTGGAGTCAATGTAATTTTTCCAAGGGATGCATTGAGATATCCCTAAATTCCTTTAATAGTAGTGTTTCTGTAATTGAGTGAATATGTATGAACTTATTTACTCCACTAGTAGTGTATATTTATAGACATTGGTCAGACTGTAAACCCATCAAGGTATGCTCTTCGAACTAGCCTTTAGTGGTGAACCCAATAAAATTGTCATGTAATATGATTTTTTTATTTTCTGCACATTCTCATCAGATAGTCTTAACAGGTTCTTACCAATATGGGAACATGAAAAATCATGTTAAATGAAAAAAGCTAACAACCTCATTCACCCCTCCCCTTTTAGGGTGTTCCGGGGTCCAAAATCTCTATCTATTGAGTGGTACCCCCATCCCCTGTAGCATTAGTCTATTGGACCTCTATCAGTATACTCAGTGGTACCCCCTATGGAATTAGGGTGTGGGTACTATATATAACTAGTTGTACCCAACAATGGAGTTAGGGAAAATTTCCTCTATTTATCGAGTGGAACCCTATATGGGATAGGGTGCATATCATACTTACATTGAGTGGTACCCCTCGGTTCACTAGGGTGAAAGTCCTCTACCCACCATGTTTTACCCCTATCCGATAGGGTGTAGGTCCTCCATTCATTGAGTGTCACCACCCTGATGCTCTTTGTCGTCGGTCCTCTTCTTGGAGGGGTTTCGCCCCAGAATGTGGTACACAATGGAGAGGTGTTATCCTTCCACATTTTTACATCAATTAACTAATGCATGAGATGTTGAGTATCATGGATGTACCTTCTAGGATTAATGACACACATTCCTCTGGTAATCTATAAGAGATATATCACATTCCCTATCTTTTGGGTTTATTTTTTTAGCATATATATAAATAATTATATCCATATTGTTGGATTATATTTACTATCGTAATTTTTGTTAAGTTTTAAACTATCTATTTATTCATATCATGTCTATTAATCCGCCCCATTCATAATTTGGGGCATCTTAACAAGAATGTATATACTCACCCCGGGATGAGATTTTCCCACATGTGTCATGTCTTGTGCCGAAAACAGACAGGTCGATGGTGACTATTGAGGGGCATAGGGATACCTGGTGTATTCGACCATGAATAATGGTTAGATCATGGAGATTAATAGTTGGATCTCTCATCATATTACATTTCTAGTTTTTTTAGTTTGAGACATATTTCTTGTTTAGTGTGTATTTTCTCCCTTTACTTTCATTTTCCATTATCTTACTCCTGTACATGCTTGATATTTTTCATATGCATGGTTATATTATAAATATTGATCTTTTTCTTTTTCCACTTCACATTTTTATAAATATGGTTAGCTATGTTTATACAAATACATTAGGAAAAGGCCTCCCCATACTAATTGTACATTTTTCCACCAGTCACCACCCCTATAATTTGATGGTGGGCTTGTGGTAGTTTCGTCTTGAGCCCTATTAGTTAAGGTAATAGAATATTGATATCAAAGTAATTATTTCCTTGGGAAGGTTGTTAGAGTAGTCCCCATATGAGTATTTGGTTCAGATTTAGGGAAACAATGTCACTGTGTTTCAAGTGTGGCTTTCAGGCAAGACAATTAAGTGTTGTTGCGGTGACTAGCATATTAATTCACTAGGACCTTAAATACCTTCTTTTTGACATGGCATTCCAAGACATTGGTTTCAAGGATCAAATTGTACATTCATTATATAGGATTGATTCTATGACACTCTTTTATAATTCATATTCCCTTATTTATATATATGTGAATGTGACCATGTTATATCGTGTTTAAATTAGTTGGATTCCTCCACAATGAAAACAATCCATGTTAAATGATCAAAATTGTGATAACGATCTGATGAGTGATGAGGCTTTAGTTCATGGTCCATCCCATGAGACCTTTCTTCCATGTGGATTGGTAGTACCACCCCCACCTATGAAGCAGTAGATTATACCAATAATGTATAATAAAGATGCATGCATGCTTAGGGAACTCCAAATTTTCCAACACTAGAGGCCAGTGTGGTTCCAAAGTGATCCAAATCCATAGGTAGTAGAATATTGGAAACAGTTGGTGGTCCATGTTTTATGGATTATTGAACACAAATGGGTTAGGTGGTTGTGTTGGTAGTCATAATTTTTCATGGAGAAGATAGGTGTTGGAGGACTCTAATTACCTAAATGAATGATGAGCCGAAACTCTCATGTTCAGACTTGCAGAAGACGTTCTTTGAGGAGTACTACCTATCCTTGCGATTAGTTTGGATTTTTGATCTTTTGAGGGATGATATTTTCTAATTACACTATGGGGATCCCATACCTTACATAGTAATCTGTTAATGTGATTTTAGATGGATACTTCTAAGCATAGAAATTTGACAAGGGACTCTATAGAGATATATTTTCCAAATTGGTACCCCTGCAAATTTACAATTGTGAAGTTGCGTTAGAGTGGGATATGATTATGGAGGCTTCCTATTAGAGGTATGTTAGATAGCTGGAGAAGAGAGTGGAGGTAACATGGCTTAGTCATCTACAGCGGCTAGGGAACAACATTTGACAATATCTCAACACATCAGATATCCCCGTGATCTGATATGGGTAGGTGATTGTGCGACATAAGGACCACACAAAGGACTAGTTCATCCTGGATAGGGGTAGTGCTATACATGTGATAGGAAAGGTAAAATGTAATGTGATTTCGTAACATGACATTATGAGTATGATGGGAATCCACCTGATGGATGAAAAGGTAGAGACATCATATTGATCAGGGATCTCCCATACAAGGGGACGGAGGCCTCTAGGGAGTCGTGGATAGTAGAGGAGTAGGTGGAGCTTCATGAGGAGGAGATGTGGGTGGTGGGATACACTATGATACCCTTCTACCAACAACAATATGTGGCCCACATTGTGTTCAGGGAGATGGAAAATGGGGTCAAAGAAAGTAAGAGGCTATAAAGGTGTATAACCCTGTGGAATAGGGTATGATCAGAGGTATTATATGTGATCATGATACTCTTTGCCCATTATTAGTAGAAATATGTTCATGTCATTCCATCATATATTTACATTGGGTGTGAGATTTAGAGATCCAAGTTGAGGATCTATCCCAACTGGTTTGTCTTGTGGTTCCTAAAATGAACAGTTATTTCATATATTTTATCTTTTGGCAGTGTGTATTATAGCTTGGTAGAGACATTACAACAATATAGGTCATTAACAATGCTAATAATGTTTTTATCAGATCTAGAGAATCATTGACAACCAGGGAGAGAAAAAATCCACGTATCTTTTATCTATGCTAAAAAATCACTAATAAAGTGGTCCATTATCAGTGCTAAATAAGAACTAATAAAATTGTCATTTCTCAATGGTTATTTTTGTGTTAATAAATTATCACTTTATCATCACTTTTATTTAGTGTTTATAGAGGGTAACTTTATCAGTGGTTTTAGAAGAGATGAAAATGGACCATTTAACAGTGCTTCCTAAAGTACTGATAAAATATACATTTATCAGTGCTTTTTTAAAGAGATGATAAAAAAACCATTCATCATTGCCTTCAAAAGATTTTAAAAATGACCTATTTATCAGATCTGATAATGGGATATACTACAGTGTGTTGTAACATCAAACTACAACACCAATGCACTATGATATCAAAGAGAGGGATATTGTGGGTCTTCTTGACAACGTATTCATTTTGATGGGTTTATCATCGTATGATTACCTAATAAAAGCGTGGCATATGCCCCTATTGGATGTAAAGGAACTTGTTTCATCCTCCAATGTTGGATCTACGACATCCATATGAAGTGGGAATCCCCTTCAGTGGCAATCTGGTTGAGTTCCCCTAATCTCCACCTTCCCATTCAAAATCCACAGATTATTAGGATGCTTGGGAACCTCATAGGAAGGTATTTATCCTCTTATCACTGAACTACTGCTGTGTTCCATCCTATTAATCCCTGTGTAATGTGGAATTTGATTCCTCAAGGAAGACTGCTGAGTTCGTTTGGATTACAATAAGAGAAGAATATCGGTGTAGACAACATGTTGTTTGTGAATTGTCGGTTGTCTTCTATTCCATCTGCATGTGTTTGGGAAACTCGTTAGTAAAATGTATACATGGGTCAGTACTTAGAATTAATGCTATGAAGAATATGGTCCCCAGTGAGTTTGAGGTTCATGAAAACCCCTCAGGGGTCTACTGGAGTGGCCCAAATGAAAAAGAAAATTTAAAAATTCATGATCATTCTCACATCTAGGTTATCGGGAGTATAAATCTATAAGAGAAATGTAGGGGGTGTCCAAACAATCCAAGTACACACTAACCGATTCGAATGTGTATGCTTGTAATGGTAGGATGAAACACATTCTATGAATGGGGTGCCCTACTAGTACTGAGGCAATTTACGGTGCTATAGGGGTTTCAGGTGATGGATGTGCATGTGGATCAGACATTATGGCAGGTGTAACAAGTTATGACATTCAGTGTCCTTATCAAGGTGGGGATTTCCAACAAAAAACAATTCATAATTCAGGTGTGGAACATATTGACACTCCCATTTATGGGCCTCCATGTTGAGAAGTCATGGTTCCAATGCCTTCTCTGATTTCTCCGGTCAATCACATTGTATCTGACATTTTTCATCAACTGAAAAGTGTTTTGGTTGTGGGATGTGTGTTAGAGGATGTTTCCACGCCACAATTTGGTAGAAATAAGGAGGATCATCTGTACTCTACAAGGAAGATGCATATGGGTACATCCAATACAGTCCAGGAGTGTGCGATGAATGAGGGAGTCTGTGAGGACCAAGACAATGGTGAGGATTCCTAGTGTATAGGTCTGGAGGATGAATCAATGAAATTACATTTAATGAGGCTTTTTTTCATCAGGAAGGAGACTCAGACCTACCAAAACAGGTCACAATGGTGAGACCTTCTTATGCTGAGAAGGTTAAATCTGGGGGTTTGAATTTGAACTCCCAATTTTTTTTGCATCATTAGGAGAAGATGAATATCATTCTTTCATGGAAATACATGAGATTTTACATAGAGAGGAAACCTAAGTGGTTGCAGATACTTCTTAATATTAAAAGGGTGACACTTTAGACTCCCCTTCTTTGTCCAAGGAGGTGGTCATTTCTCGGAAAACATCAGATCATCTTCGTAGAAGTTCAAGACCACTATTAGGGATTCTAACAGCTTTTGTAAGAACAACAGGAATCTGTGAAGTAGTAAAAACGAATATAACCTACCTAGCCCTCATATTAAAATATGTGAATTTAAGGGAAATGTGTCTCCAAAGGCTCCTAGTATTTAAGGGAAAATACCCCCGAGCAAGTGCAATAATTCTGACAAGCATGTGGTGGCCAACACCTTCGATATCCTGGTGGCCTTAGGATGTGAGGATTGTTCCCATGCTACTCCCTTGAGTGGTGGTAAGGTGAGGATGAATTATCGGTAGTGTGTGAAACGATCCAATCTGGACCCTCAATTACATATACCCACAGTGTAGTAGCACATGGATTTACTAATGCACTTAGATGAAGAAATTATTTATGAAGTTATGGATATGATAACATTGAAGAACATTGGAATATTGCTTTGTATGACCCCAAATAAAGAGCAAGGAAATTTGATTGATAAGAAGACCCACATATTTCATAGAGGATTCAACATGGGGAAGATTAACATGGACAGATATAGGCAATCATGGGACAACATGGCATATAAATGTGAAGGCACCTTAACGGGCTACCCTGACTCTCAATTAAATTCTACTCCCTGTATATTGTTTATAGAGATTAATTCCAATCATCTAAAAATGGTTCTCAACAAATATGTAGTATATTTTGGTGTTAAAACTCGTAATTTCAAGGGTTCTAACTTTACCCATTAAATGTGTTTGATAAAAAACTTTAAGTTGGAGTTAAAATAAAATTTTAGACATACCGGGAAAATTGTGTATCAGATTGAGCTGTGGTTGATTCATCCATGTCACACCATTTCATGTTTTTATTCCAGAATTTTCAATATGAATATTATTTAAATAAGTATAAGATAAATCTTAATCTTGATTCACCAGTCTTTAGTGTGTTCCACTTTTTGAACTAAAAGGTCAATTTTAAACTGATAATGGAATCTTTGAGCCATTATTGGAACAAGATGTATCAGATTGATGTGAGGCTAAATGCTACATGTCAAAAATGACTTATGGATCATTTATATAAATCATAAAAAAATCCAAATGTGTTTTATTAGTTTTAAGTTGTTCTATTTTCCATTTTACTAAAATTGATGTCTATATTAAATAAAAAGATGCATATTGATTCATACCAGTCAAACTATTAGTCGGATTGACGTGAATATGATTCCCAAATATCTAAAATTTTATATGTATAATGTTCTAGAAGTTAAAAAACAATATGATTTCTTTATATTCGTTTTGAGAATGTCACTTGTATTTTATACTAAAATGTTATCTTAAACAAAAAAAATGAAATTTTACTTATTCTGATCATATTCTGTATTAGTTTGATGTGAACCAATTCCTACACATCTCAAATAACTTTTTAATTGTTTTCATAATTTATCATGAATTTTTTTTCACATTTTATTGGTTTTCAGTGAGTGACACCATTAAACTTAAATGTCGATTTTAAACTGATAACAGACACTTTGAGTGATATCAAGAACATCGTGTATTAGATTGTGGTGAGTATGAGTCTTAAATGACATAAAAGACTTATGGATCATTTTTATAAAGTATTAATACAATCCAAATTCATTTTCTTGGATTTGAGTTGGTCAATTTTCCATTTCCCTAAAATTGATGTCATTTTTAAATAAAAAGACACACATTGAGTCATATAGGCCATACTGTGTTTTCGATGAAGGTGAGGTTGATTCCTACACATATCAAATTACTTATGGATCATTTTAATAAATTATCAAAACATTCCAAATGAATTTTCATGGTTTTGAGTATGGAACTATTATTTTTTAATAAAATGTTAGTTAAAAATGAAAACATGGACATTGACTCATTATGTTGACATCATGTATCAGTTTTATGTGAAACTGATTCAACTACATCATAAATTACATATGAATCATATTTCTAAATTAACAATAAAATCCATGAATGTTTTATCGATTTTCATTGAGTGACACTTTTGGAACAAAAATATCGATTTTAATTTGCTAAAAGACACATTGAATCATACCTGGAATGATCTATATCAAATTGAAGTTAGGATAAATATTAGACACACAAAAATAACATATGGATCATTTTAATAATTCTTCCAAACAATATGAATTTTTTGGCTTAGTTTTGAGTAGGCCAGTTGTCCATTTTACTAAAATTTATGTCAATTTTAAATAAAAAGAAAAAAATAGAGTCATATCTGTCACACCATGCATCATATAGAGGATTGGATAGTTTTTAAACATCTCAAATGAAATTATGAATCATTTTACTTAATTAAAAAAACAATCTTAATTCATTTTATTTATTCTGAGTACGTCACGTGCAATTTAATTCGAAATTATCATTTTAATTAAGAAACATGCATTTAAACTCATTTTGACCACATTTTGAATCTTTTTTATGTGAAACTGATTAATAAAAATCAAAAATTAACTAGTAAATGTTATACTATATTATTATGTTATTAAGAGTGTATTTGATCATTTTTTAGTGAATGAATCTTTTTGAACAAAAAATGTCAATTTTAAACAAATAACAGACACATTGAGTCATACAAGTCACTTAATGTATCATATTTAGGTGAAGATGATTCTTATACATAAATAATGACTAAAGGATTCTTTTAGAAAAGTATCAAAACAATTTGAATATGTTTTCTCAGTTTTGAATAGGCCAGTTCCTCATTTTACTAAAATTGATGTAAATTTTAAAGAAAAAGATGAAGGTTGAGTCATACCACTCACACCATGCATTGTATTTAGTTGAGTATGATACCTAAAGATATCAAATGACTTATTTATTGTTTTATTAATGTATCATAACAATTAGAATTCATTTTCTCAGTTCTTAAGTACATCACAATGTATTTTTACTAAAATGTCATTTTAAACTAGAAATTGACACTATGAATCATCTTGATCACATCATGAATCTATTTGACATGAAAAAAATTCATACACATCTCAAATAAAATGTGAAATATTTTCCTAAATTATTAATAATATAGGAGCGTGTTTGATTGGTTTTCTGTGGGTAACACTTTTTTAACTAAAATGCAAAATTTAAACTAATAATGGAATCTTTGAGTCATATTGGGCACATCGTGTATCTGATTGAGGTCTGAATAATTTCTACACATCCAATATGATGTATGGAATTTTTTGTAAAGAATAAAAAACATTATGAATTCCTTTTATTGGTTTTGACTAGGTTATTGGTCCATTTTTATAAAGAAGGATGTCAATATTAATTCAAAAGGTGAACATTGAGCCATAATGGTCACACCATGAATCACATTGAGATATAGATGATTTATAAACTTCTCAAATGACTTATGAATAATTTTACTTAAGTATCAAAATATTAGGAATGTGTTTTCTTAGTTTTGGGTATGTAATTTCTATGTCTTATAAAAATGTCATTTTAATAGGAAGCCCACACTTTGACTCTTTTAGATCGTAACATGTGTAGGTTTGACATGAAACAGATTCCTACACACCAAAAATGACAAATGATTTATATTGAATGATTATTTGGATAATTAAATCTTTCTTGATTAGTTTTCAATGAGTGACACTTTTTCAACTAAAATGATGATATTAAAATGATAACATACTCATTAAGTCATATCGGGCACATCATGTATCATATTGAGATGAGTATGATTCCTACACAACAAAATTGACTTATGGGTCATTTATTGTATAGAATAAAATCAATATGAATTTATTTTCTTGGTTTTGAGATGTTTAGTTGTCCATTTTACAAAAATTGATGTCAATTTTGAATAAAACGATGCACATTGAGTCATATATGTCACACCATCTATCAGATTGAGGTGGGGATAATTCCTACAAGTCAAAATGTTACTTATGGATCGTTATCAAAATTTATAAAAACAATACGAATGTTTTTGCACATTTTTGAGTTGTTCAGTTGTCTATTTTACTAAAATTGATGTCAATTTTAAATAAAAATATTCATGTTGAATCATACTGGTCACACCAATTGTCAGATTGATGTTCGGCTGATTACTACACATCTCAAATGAATATATGGATCATATTACTATTTTATAAAAACTATCTAAATATTTTTTCTCAGTTTTAGGACGTCACTTTATTTTTTTTACTAAAATGTCATTTTAAACTAGAAACACGAAATTTGAATCATTTTTATGTCATCGTGAATCAATTTGACAAGAAACCAATTCATACATTCAAATAATAAATTATTTATTTTTTTGTTAAATTATCAATAAAATATGAGCTTGTTTGATTATTTGTTAATTAATGACTATTTTTGAACCAAAATGTTGATTATAATTGATAACAGACACTTAGAAACATACTAGGTACATCATGTATCATATTGAGGTTTGTCTAAATCATACAAGTTAAAAATGAAATATTTATTGTTTTCTTAAAGTATCAAAACAAAATAAATATTTTTTCCCTATTTTGAGTATGTAAGTTGTCTTTTTTAATGAAATTAATGAAAATTTTAAATAAAGATAAGAACATGCAGTCATATCGGTCACACCATGTGTCGGATTGAGGTGTAGATAATTCATAAAATTCTCAATGTATCAAAACAATCACAACTTCCAATTTTACAATGGTTTTTATTTCATTTAATTTTTGAAATTTCAACAATTTATATTTAATCAATGTTATTATTAAAAAACCCATTATTTCTATTAAATTTTGGAATAGTAGAAGAAGCTCCTATTCCCATTATTTCATGATAAGTAAGAAAAATGAACACAGGATCTTCCAGTAAACTTATAGATTTTAGTGAGAATGTTATTCTGCTAAGAAAATCGAATGAAAATGACTTCCCAATTGATCTGTAAAGAAAATGAAATTATTATTAAATAAAAATGATACAGAAAATAAGTTTCAAATAGTAGAGAAAATTATTAAAATAGTAATTAAAAATTAATATTGATACCTCTTTTCATGATGGTTTTATGAATTCTTGACATAGTTACTTGTTGTATTTATCTCATTTTCAAGCTTAAAAGATAATCTCTCTGGATAATGATTAGCTTCAAACCAACCACCCCAACTCGAGCAAAAGAATGCACGTGTTTAAAGAATAAATTATTATATTATTTATACTGACAAAAAAATAAATAAATATTAAACAATAAATTTATTCTATGGAAAATCATTTTATTGTGAAAACATAAAGATTGCCTTTGTGATTGATCATTGGAGGGATCATAAATGAAATTTATAAATTCTAATACATAAGGGTTGAAACGATTTTGTGGGAGAAGAATTTTGTGGAAGTTTTAGTGCCAAAAGGCATGAAATATGGAAAAACCAACCCAAATCAAATAAAATAATCCACCTGTATAAAAAATTATTATATTATTAATACTAAAAGTAAATAATGTAATCATAAAAAAATTCATTAATTCCCTGGAAAATGTTTTTGTTGTGAGAACATAAAAATTACCTTTATGATTATGTAATAGAAATATAGTTGATCTTCTTATAAATGAATTAAAGATATAAATATATATTATAAAATAATATATCTCTATAAAGAGTAATGAAAATTAACTCAATGTTCCATTATATATTTTTTTAGTAAAATAGAGCAAGTATATCGTAACGTTTCCTTTATATCATCCCAAATGGTTTCCATCGTTATAGATTTTTTCCAAGTTATTGGTCACATCATTATGTAAAGAAAATATTATTCTCATAGTTTTTATACATTTAATTTAGATTATGATAATGTATTATTGAACATATAATATTATAAGAAAAAACATAGTATATTAAAAAACACTTTTACCTTCCCTTGAACTGTCATTAATATTTTATTGTTTTTAGGATTTTTATTTCTCCATCGGGAATCCAAATACCCTCTTTATGGTCCCCTAAAACATAAAATAAATTTTTTATATTGGGAACAACATGAACTAAATGTGATATTTCAATAAAAGGGTCATCCTTTATTGAATTTTCATCTGACCCAAGATTTGTTTTAGTCACCAATAGGATAATAAAACTACTATTGTTTGATGTATTTGAGGCATAAAATACTTTCAATACATGTATTTATATTGTTAATGTCCAGTATTTTTATCCTTCGATGATTAAATTCACCTGCACGAAGCCAATTTCATCAACTTTCACTACACTTATATTTTCAACCAATTGGCAGTGGAAAATAAGATCTTTAAATTTTATAGAATCCAACTCGTATATCTGGATGATAATGCCAAAATATGTAAGATTTTCATAAATTGGATTTCCATCCTTGGAACCAGATATATCCATCACTTCACCCACAAGCATAAAACTACTGTATTTTATCATATTCCAGTCATCATGTTCTTTTGTAAAGAACATATAACCATTGATTACAAAATTAGTGTAAGATATAACATATTCTTTAGAACCCATAGCTAGTTAGTTAACTCATTAGACTGTTGAATTAAAATTTTTATATTAATCCTTATAAATTTGATCTCAGAACAATTCAATAAATTTTGGATTATGTGTATTTGATATCCATACTTTAGCCCTTGAAGGATTCAAATCTCAGAGAAATTATTTTTGGGATTCAATTTACGAATCAAAACCTTCACTTGTAAGTAAAATTTTATGTTTTTATTTATCCTTATCTATAAAGGTAATTATAACAACATATTTTCTAGAGACCCATTTACCCATATGGAATTCGTAGTGAATATACATTGGGATGCCAATGATGCCAAAATCTGATATGTAATCGGTTCAGCATTCAATAGCTTCATTAAAAATATATTTTTCTACAATAAAAACCTCTATAAAACTATAAATCTTGACATAACCATTCATAATAATCATATAACATTCAATGGTTTACATCCATATATAATGGATAAGACCATAAAGTTGATCCTCTCTAACAATTTGAACTATCAGGTATACCATTATATCAAAGAATGGTGGTGGGAATATCATATCTAATTCACATAATATGAATGCATCATTTTTACCCATGGTTTGAAACATCATCGGTCCTATAACGTTACTACATATTGATTTGAAAAAGTAGTAGAGTCTGGTTAATGTATGTTGTACCTTTTGATGAAGAATGCAATAAAAAGAAACATGCATCAAAATTTTCATCAAAACACAAGTGTCAAGTGAATTTAGTCCTTTTAACTTCAAATTAGTCACGTGCATGACATTCTTAATATTTTATGAATAACCCTGTGGAATTATTACACTATTAAGGAAATTCAAAAAATGAATTTTTTTTTGTCTAGATAGAGTAAGCTGCCCGAGGAAGAAAATCATCATCTTACCATTCCCTAGTTCCAACTCTTCTCTTATCCCCATTTTTATCAACTCCTACCGGGCCTTCATTCCATTAATAATTTTTTAGTAACATTTAGTAATGATCTAATAACACTATAAATTAAATTTTTTTACATGCGTGACATCATTAAAATGTATGACATATTAACATTTCCAATGCACCAATAAAAAATTGATCCTTTCTTCCATATGATTTTGAATGGTTTTTTGAAAATGGTTGACCAAAAACATTTTCAATATATTTTACTTTATGAAATAGTTTATCACCCATTATTGGAGATGGTTTTGTACCTTTTTCTATATTACCTTCAGATGATTTCATTGAGGATCACTATTTATTTCATTGATGTAAAAGTTTCAAATGTCCTAAAATATAGTCTTTGATGAATGTATCAACAGAACTAAGTATGTGCATTTTTTTAATAAAAGGAACACACTAACATTCCTTTAATTCTATTACATGATAATTTTCCATAACTAGGGAATTAATTTATCATCCCCTACAATATAGACTAAAATGTAATTTTTTCAACTATATGGGCATCATATATTGTAACACGTGTATTCACATCAAATTAAGATCCGTGATAAATGGATCAAAATTGATATCAATATCATTACCATGTTTTTTTGGTCCAGATATAACTAGACGAAACATAAATTATTTGTGTTTAATGAATAAAAATTATTGAAAGTTATAATTTACTAACATGAAGGGACCTGTAAATTGAGTAATACTTTTCCCACCAAAAGGAATTATTAACTATGTAGATAACAAAAACATGAATGTTTTTATCTCATTTACAAATTCAGGATACACATAATCAATCATATTCTATTGAAGAGAAATTTCTAGATGATGTAGTTTCCAATCATTAATTATTTTATCTGCATGCAATGTTAATTTATTCATAGTTTCCTAACATCGAGATATTTTTTTAAACCATGTAATGATAGGAATCTACCATACAGATTTTGAAGGACTTGATTAAACAATCTTGTATCTATCTTCACCACACATAGTTAATTTTATATGTTGTTCATGGTCATTGTAAAAAAATATGTAATCACAGGAAAAATTGTGTATTAAATTAGAGTATATTCCCATTGAATGTATCATTATTCTAGCATAATATGCTTGACATGGTAATTCATTTTCTTAGGGTATCATAAAATTTAGGAGACAATGTAGTTCTATAAAGCTAGAGTCACTCCATCCACTACTAGCTTTCAAATTATACAACTTTAATATAGTTGAAAATGTTGGGTATTTTGTACAACCTGCACACCAAAGTATCTTGGAACAACTATTTAACTTCAAAAAAATATTGGAAAATCACAAAGGACATATTCAATTACCATTATCATTTCTTCAATGATATCTCCGTCATCATTGACACTGGTATTCGTACTCAATGATTCATAAACAATTGCATCATCATAATCGTTTGGCACATTAATTTTTTCCCATTGTATAGTCCTCAATTTATAAATTTGATATATTTCATGATAAATCAATTTTTCCCAACTATTTTGGTCAAGTTTTTCTTGGATTTCAATAGCACAAACACAAAAAAATGTTATGAGAAGGGTCATATGCATCATCTCTAGAAAACACGATGAAATCTTTAAATCCATCATTATATTAATTGACCCATCAGATCTACCCATCAGAAGAATTATAGTTAGGCTATCTAATAAAAATTGACCCATCCTTACGATTCTAGAGAGGTCAATAAAGAAGTTGACATAAATAAATGATGCACACCAACGTGATATATCATAGACAACTGAGAAAATAATCTAACCCTTGTAACATCTATCCATACACACTAGTTTCTATCAAAGAGTAATGAATCACGTGAGGTCACATTTTCTATGTGGACTACCCATACTTAAATTAGAAATCTATGTTGGATCACAAAATTAATAGATCTATAAAACAAAAATTCACATATAATGATTCTATAACAGAAATATGAAATTAACTTGTTAGTTTAATATGTTAGGAAGAGGTCTCATAGGCTACCCAACCAAAATCATGGATATTGATACATAAAAAATTATATAGATGATGAAAATGAGATAAGAGTTCTAACATATGGTTAATTACACTATTTATCCGATGAAAATAAATGATTATTCATCCACACTTTCACATAAATAATAGAGTATCTCATAAATCCCCTACATCGATTCACAAATCACATAACCAGTATCCATAACCATTGATGTTTTACTCCCCATGTTCCCCAAGAGAATGTTTAGAAAGTCTTATATTTGAGAGAAAGTAGATAAAGACAAACATTTAAGACTTGGATTTTTCCATCCTTGTATAGTGTGATCCTTGGATTTGAGCATTTGAATTTCTCAAGTCTTGACTCGAGCTTCGATTCAATAAGTAGGAGTGTCAAAAGATGGTGGCATTTGTGGAATGTTTAGGATATCCCGATGGGTTCACGACGGGTCAGGTTTTTTAAATGGATCATGAAAAAATTTTCTACACTTCCAAAAACCCGCTTATGATGATACCTTCTATCAGCCCTAATGTAATAATTTGGATAAAGGAATCTTTATTAGCACTAAAGTTCTAGCACTGATAAATATAACTTTTAGCAGCACTTATTACTTAAGCACTGATAAAGGATTTTTAATTATAAAAATAAATAAAAAATTGTAAGTATATATAATCATATATATATATATACTAAATATATTATTTATTTAAATATATTTAATATAATTATTTTTATTATTTTAATATATAATAATTTTTTTATATATATATAAATATTTTTTATAAAATAATATGTATATCATTATATATATTTATATCATTATATATATTTATATATTTATATATAAATATATTTAATTAAAATATAAAAATATAAATATAGTAAATATATTCATTATTTAAATAAATTTGTTATAAATTTAAAAAATATTTTAATAAATATAATTACTAATTTTTAATTATATATTTTTAATTACTTAAATCTATTTAATTAATTATTAATAATTATGTAAAGAATTTTTTTTAAATTTTTTTAGTTATTTATAATTCAAAATATATAAATGAATAAATATAGTAAATGTAAATTTGAAAATATTTTATTTATAAGTATTTTATTACAATTTTTTTATCATAATTCATAAATATTTAATCTTAAGTGTATGCAAGATAAAAATGAGTGAAATGGAATAATTTAAAAAGGACACGTTGAAAAAATGGATTTGTTTTCTGTGTGCGTGTTTTATATAAAAATACATTATTTATGTATATGTGAAATCAATCTGACACACATTTGATCTATGATAAATTGAATAATCAAACAAATTTCAATTATATACATTACTCTGCATAAAGAAATAGCTTGTATTATATAGATCATATTCAGACACACACACACACACACACACACACACACACACACATATATATATATATATAAATTTTTAATAAATTTTATTTATTTAAATTTTTAATAAATATATAATTAATAAAATGTTTAATATTTTTCTCAATTTACTTATTTTTAATTTTTTTATTTAATTTTCATTATTAATATATTTATATATTTATTAAAAAATATTTATTAGTATTTATAATTTATATATAGTATAATCACTTCATTAATTTTTATCAATATTTATTTAATTTTTAGTTTTTTTAATTTTTTAATAGTAATCATTTTTTATGTTTTATTTATTTAATTATTTCATTTTAATCAGACCTTTATAAGTGTTACTAAAGTGAAGATAATGGATCCATTTATACATTCTAATAATAAATCACTGTTAAAGGGTTCCCTTTATCATCACTAAAAATAAAGTGATGATGAAGTATGACCTTTATTAATGCTAAAAATAAATAAATAATAAAGAGTATATTTTATCAATGCGAAAGTAAAATGCTGACTAAGAATACATTTTTAAGTGCTAAAAATAAAGCACTCATAAAAGGAAACCATTATCAATGCTTTCGTAAGTGCTTATAAAGGTTCCATTTTAAGCGCCATTTTATAGCACTAAAAAATACTAGCGTTAATAAAGGGATTTTTTGTAGTACTGAGATATGTTCATGTATGACATTTTGGTCATTATGAGGGAACCCTATGAAATCATCTTTGGTATAAATTGAGTTTCCATTTGTCGATCCCATATTGACAGTCATCATAGATGATTCAGATGAATTCACACTTATGTGATAAGATTATCCTTTGTGGGTTAGTTTGATCCCATGGTATGGAGAGGGGGTTTTTTGGTATGTTTTTACATCCCATTATCTATCAGTTTGTGAGTGTATCCCTTGGTGCCACATTCTCTTTTGGCATCTGGTTTTATTTAGTCATGGAATTTTTTTTGGATGACTTCATTGATGATGTTAATGGACTACCAATGATGTGGGAGTTGGAGTATTGAATTGTCTTTCATCTAGGGAACATTTCAATATCTTCCGTGGAATATTTAATGGACCCTGTTGAGATCAGGGAGTGGGGGTTATAGTTGGAGGACTTTCAAGAGAAGGGTTTAATTTGACCTAGTGTGTCCCCTTGGAATCTCCAATGTTGTTCGTCAAAAAGGTGGACGATAGCATGGGGATTTGTGTAGATTATGATCACCTGAACTAGGCCATGATAATGAAAAAGTAACCCCTTCCAATGATTGAAGACCTCTTTGATTAGTTTCTTGGAATAATATGGTTATTTAAGATTGATCTCCGGTATGGCTATAACCATCTATGGGTTTAAGAGACTGATATTCTAAAGATTGAATTCTGATTTTACTTCAAACATTATGAGTTCATAGTTATTCCCTTTTATGTGATGAGTTGCACCTCTATGTTTATGGATTGTATTTATCATATTTTAAATCTGAACATGCACTACTTTGTTCCTCACTTTATAGAGAACATACAAATATACTTTATGTCGTAGGAGGATTATGAATAGAACATGGGGATATTCCAATATTTTCATTGGGTAACCAGCTTTATGGTAATCTCATGAATTTGTAGTTATTGATTCATGAGGTTCACATCCGAGGTAATGTCATTTCATATCATGCATTAGGTGTGAACCTAGAGAATTTCAATACAGTGCTTTCTTGTGAGAAACCAAAGAGTGTCTTAAAGATGTATAGTTTTTATGGAATTAAATTGTACTTTAGGGGGGTTATAGGTGAATTCTCCAGGATTATATATCCTTTTACCACCCTGATATAGAAAAGGAAGTAATTTATATAGACTGTGTACTATCAGATAGCCCTTATGGGGTTGAGGATGAGGTTGAAAAGTGCTCCTATTTTGAGTCTACCGGAGGAGGGCATGGAGTATATAGTATTTTCATACATGAGGATCTAGGGATCATACAAATTTTGATGTAGATACATGAATTTATCACATAGGGTTCAAGAAAGTTCATGGCCCTTTAGTATAATTATGTGACCCATGACCTAGATATGATAGTATTAGACTTCTCCCCGAGGATTTCGAGCCGCTATCTTCTTGGAGACATCTTGTGGTTTACAAAAACCTTCAAAGTCTTAGGTATGTCTTCACACAAATATAATTGAACCTGAGATAGAATCACTAGTTGGATTTCCTGTAAGACTATGACTTTGATATATTATAAACCCTATGGAAGGGAAATGTGGTATCATATGCACATAGTAGGAATTATCAAGATCCATTGAAACATGAGGCATCTAAGAATTTGGCCTCCTTGAAGTAGTTATTAGTTGAGGAGGAGGGTATAAATTTTCTTTAGTTGATGTTGCTGAATCTTATACTCCTTCATCACGTCAGAGAGTCATAGTTGGGAGATAGAAATTGTGAGTTATTTCATGACCATATCTCATTAGGAGATTCACCTAATTTATTTTATGATTATGTAAATCATGTCATCCTTTTTCTATCAATGGACAGTGGTCCCCATTAAAATGTGAGATGAGGTGATAAAGGTGTTTCTCACTTATCATTTAGCTAAAAATCATTGTGTGGGGATGATGTACAAATACCATCAATAGTAATTTTGGTGATTCGGAATGAGATAAAGTGTGGTTGAGTTCATTTCGTAGTTCCTCACCTATCGGCAGGTGAAGGTTGAGAACTGGGTTTTGGTATGGATATTGCAGCCTCATCAGATCCCATAGTGTAAATGGTATGGAATATCCATGGAAATAGTTTTAGAGATTCTGAAAAAAATGACGGCACACAATTCCTTCTGGGTGATAGTTGAAAAAATCACAAATTAGACTCACTTCCTTGTAATTATGGAGTAGTGTTTGGTTGATAATTTGGGCAATATATACGTTCATGTAACTATTCAACTTCATGGGGTTCTCAAGACTATTGTCTCTAGTATTGATTCACAGTTTACATCAAAATTATGGAGGGCCTTACAGGAGGAATTTGGGACCATGATAAGGATGAATATTGTATTCCATACCCAGACATGTATGAAAACCAAACACACAATCCATTTTCTAGAGGATACGATGAAGAGTTGCATGATAGAATTTGGTGGAGATGGGAGGATCACATTCCTTTTGTATAGTTTTCATACAAAAATAGCTACCACTATACTATTATCATGACACCTTTTGAGGTGTTTTACAAGACACCATGTTGGTCAACAATTTTCTAGATAGAGATCCAAGAGGTATCTTATGTTTGTCTATAGATAGTCCAAGTGAGATTGTAGAAGGCCAAGGTCATCCATGAGATGATAAAGACAACCCATATTAGACTGGAATATTATGCATATTGACATTGTAGACCCTTCGAGTTTAACCCAGAAGACCATTATTACTTAAGTGTCTCCCCACAAAGAGGATTATGGATATTCTGGTGTGGAAGAAAGCTACCTAAAATGTTCATTAGGATATTTGATATCTTTTAGAGGGTTTGTGAAGCTTTATTCCACCTCACCCTACCCCCACAGTTGGAGAAGGTGCACGACACCTTCCACATGTCACATTTGAGTAGATACATGCATGACCCTATGTAGTTTATTGAATGGGGTGAGATGCAAAACAATGAGGGAACCACATCTACTGAGAACCTAGTGGTGATCGAGGATCAGCAAAAGAAGAAACAGTGAGGATGGCCCAACACTTGGTTCGTATGTTATGCCAACATGGGAGCATGCAGGAGAGATTCTTGGAGTGGGTGAGCCTGATTCGGGCCTAGTATCCTAATATCTTTATTTAGTTTTTATTTTTAGGGATGAAAATATTGGCTGAGGGAATGATGTGGAGACTTTGTTTTATGCATGTAATAATTTGGAATATATATATATATATATATATATATTTGAGCTATGCAGTGAGACACCATGACATTCCAAGTCCCAATGTGCCTTAATTGTATTTCATAAAATTAATAAATATATTTCATATTACATGTATATAGTTTATTTTTAAAATTATATTATTCTTAAATTAAATATATGATCAAAAATATGAAACCATTGTTGAGTTTTTATGATTTTTTTACCCTATGTGAAACGTAAAATAGGGAATCATGGGATATTTAGATAAAATGTTCATAGACAGTATGTTTATTTGGTTAATAAAATAATTATTTTATTTTATTTATATGTTGACCTGAATGAAATATATCTTTAAACATGACATTATAAATATCATCCTGTTTTATCCATATAAACCCCTTGGACAATTGAGTGGCCTTTTTCCTTCCTCCATTGACGAATCAAAATCCAATGGTGATGACACATAGGATAATGGATGTTTAGCATTTAAAAAATGGAATGGATCCTCCCAATCATTGGAGAGAATTTTATCTGAGGAATAAAAATAAAAAATCATGTAATACTCATTAATTTGTGGATTATTTTCAAATTTACTATGCATACTCAAAATTATTCTTTGATCTATGTTCCAATTGATATATTTAATGCACCCATGTACCAGTTTAATATGTTTATTCAGTTTCCATACCCATCCACCCCAAAAAAATATCTGTTGGTCATGAATTCTTGGGCAATGAATGTTGCACATTTTTTACTAATTCTTTGTCCCTATTTAATTTTCGTTAGTTATTTTAGGACCACGGGGTGGAGATTCGGCATGTTTTGGGGGGAATGAGAACGATTGAATCCCCATATCCACGAAAAAATCAGGTGAAATAAAATATATTGACCAATTAGGGATAAAATCTAATTTTTCACAACCTTTGGTTGATTTATTTGTTGATACAGGGTCTAAACCCAATTTGGAAGTGATGGGAGGCACTTCCGGGGAAACGACAGAACGTATTGGTTCATGTGAGAAGAGATAAATGATATATTTACTTCCACTAATGGGAAAATATCGCCTACTGAAGAAAGATATAAGATTTTTGGATGGATAAGAGGTAAGATAATAAGAAATAATTATTGACATATGATCCGTAAAACGGATCTGAGAATATGTAAAAACATTACTATATGATGTGTATTCCAAATAAAACATGGGGTGAAGCCACTAGTTACATTTGGATAGGGTTTCATGAGTTTATAATTATCACATGTCATATAGGACACCCACATGTGTTGTGAATCATTTCTATTTACCATATGTATACTTTAAGATTACAAAGAAATAGTAATGGCTAGGTACACATCACATTCCAAAGTACACAGATAGGGGAAGGATACAAGAACATGTATGTTGAGAATAGGCAAGACCCTGGGAGGATGAGGCACACTGTGTAGTACACCTATATGCCATGTAGTGCTACACAATTAGTGATAAATGTACAGTTAGTGGCACGACCATGTGATGGAGTGGGATTAAACATCATATTGTTCCCCTTACATACTATGACCCCCTTCTATCCTTGTGTGAAAACTTCAATATCTCATATCATTATTGTTTCGAATTAGATTTTTACCCACATGTTATTTATCCTTATTTATTTACATCTAGAATAAGATTGTGGAATCATTAGTGGACTTTGATATATGGTGTGAAATTTTCCTCCTATGATTCTCATTTAGGCGGTGCTCAATGGTGGCAGTTCTAAAGACCAGAAATTTCAATGTATTTTTTTAAATAAATGGGAATTTTTACGAGTCCGCGAAAATTGACGGCGCGTGATTCCAAGGCTTGGAGTGCCCGAAATGAATTTCTGAACATTTTTTCAGGTATGTTCAGTAAATATGCGAGTGGTTTTTTATAACTTTTTAACTGGTGCATAGAATTGAAATTTGAGGGCAATATTGAACTCACAGCACCAGTATTTGTTTAAGGAGACTTTCACCTTGACGGTAGTTGGTCGAGGGTGAAATTTAATTTTTGGGGTTTTTGTGAAAGAATAAAATAAAAATAAAATTATGTGAACTTTTTATTTTTATTTTAAGCACCCATGTGAATATTGTGGAGGTGGGGACCACATGAGTTTTATCATCCAAATTGAATGCTCGATGGTGGGGACAACCCGAGCCAAATCATCTTTTGGATATAATGATGGTGGGGACCACCAATGGAATGAAACCTCTTGAACTCCCTAATTAAGTGGGGAGCAACATCATGAGCTCCCCACTTAATCATGAAAACCCCCTTTATCAAATTTATGCCAACCCTCCCTTGATTAATTATACAAACCCTCTCTTGATTAATTATGCCACCCACAATAATTAATTTATCTTTTTAAATTTCCTTCAAACAAAATAATAGATGTCTTAATATATTATTTTTGCACCACTTTACATTTGGGTGGAATTGGGAGAAAGATTCTCTAATGAAGAACACTTATTCCACAAAGAACACCAGTGAGGAACGTCTTCGACTTCTTCCGTTGAAGCTCTTTGAGGAGCCAACCGACGTGGGATGTCTTCGACGACCGTACTACCTCCTTGCATCAACACCAACAAGGAAACAAGGTAGGGGGTTGATTTGTGTGATAATACTTACCTTGTTTTCTTTTGTGGTTTGGGAATGAATCGTTGTGGGGGATGTAAAGATTGAAGTTCATCTTTCTTATTTCCTGTTGAGCTAAATACTACCACACTAACGTGGAGGGTGCGGGGAAAACCATCATGGCCAGACCCCTCGACCATTCTTTTTTTGGTGTTATTCGAAATGAAGGAAGGCAGCGAAGTCAATGAAGGAAACGGTGCCGCCACTCGCAGCTCTCGTGACCCGCCCCGCCCGCGCGGTGTTCCAACCTCCTGGCCGAACCGACCTTGCACCTGCGCCGAGCTGCGCCATCTCGGGCCGAACTGGCCCCATGCCCTAGCACACGTCCCCGCCGGTCGAGCCACCCCGAGCCTGTCGCCCACTATCCACACCCCCAAGATGCCACGACCGAACTAGCCTGCGCCCCCCTGTGGCGCCCTGGCCGAACCTGCCTACGCCCCCCTCGACCTACCGGCCGAAATGTCCCATGCCCCCGTGGCGCCCCGGACAAACTGCCCCACGCCACCGCAGCACCCCGGCCAAACTAGCCCGCGCCCCCCACGATACCCGGGAAAAACTGGGCCATGAACCCCACGGTGCCTCCACCATACCGGCCTGCACCCCTCAAGGCGCCCTGGATGAACCGGCCCATGCCCCTCGTGGTGCTCCGGCCGAACTGACCCACACCCTCATGGCCCTCCCACGGTCGGGCCGCCCCGTGGCGCCCACAGCTCCATGGACCCCCGCAGCCTGCTGGACCCCCAGAAGTCCATGCCAAATCCTGGGTCGGCCCTGACCCATGCCAGGTCGGGCCGGGTCGACCTGAACCGGGTCGACCCATGCCAAGTCGGGCCGGGTCGGTCTGACTGGGTCAGACCAGACCCCAGACCACTACAACCCATTTAAGCTCCTTCAACCATATTTTTGGCACCAGATGTCTGTTTGAATAACCGTCAGTGGTGCTGGAAATCTTGGAGCGAGACGACCCGTTTGTGTATACTCCACTAGAGTTTTGGTTTGAGATGGGAAACGGTCAGGTTGGATCGAGCACGAATCCAACCGGGCCCCAAGGACTAAAATGCTAATAACTCACAGACCGAGTGTCTGTTTGACGTACCATGTATTGCATTGAGTCCCCAATGACGTGGAGGACCATTGAGATAATTCTTTGTGGTAGTCCATGACAGTTGGAGTATCGACTAGTAGCTCGTATAGTGGATCCTCCTGGAGTTGAGTGAGTGTAGTGAGGAGACCTACTAGCTGGCTGAGACCTGATGACTACTGACCGTTTTGACTCAGAGTGACTCGACTAGTCTAGTGGGGAGCACCTTGGTGTCGCATCAGAGCCACAGTGGGGCGTGCCTTGGTGTCGCGGTAGACCCACGGTACTCGACAGGAGGAGTACCTATGCATGCTACGAGGGGGAGCGCGGTAGGTGACCCAGCAGTCCCACGGTGGGGAGCATGCTTGGTGATATAGCATTCCCATGGTGGGCATCACTATTGGTGACGCGACAGATACAAGATACTTTATAGGAGTACCTTAGTAGTCCATGGTTAGTGGGAAGTGTGCTTAGTGTCACGGAAGGCCCACTGTACTCGAAAGAAGAGGAGTTCTCCAGCAGGACAGATTTCGATGATGTGACTTGGGATGTTATTTGATACTACCCCTAGAATAAAATACTGGTTTGATCTGAGTCAAGTTTTCTGTGTTTTCTTCATGATTGAGATGGATCAATTGATAACTTAGGTATATGTATGGTAATATACCTAAGTAGGGTTATCTGTTGATTTCATTCTTTGTGGTTTATCCTTGGTGGATTTTGTGAGACCATGAGGGTCTCGATGTCCTTATTGAGTATCATTATACTCACCCCTATATAGGCTTTTCCCACACCTTGTTGTGTTGGATGCCGATGACGAACATCGCTGACTACGGCTGAGAGTACCAGGACTATACGGTACCCAGAGGTGGACCATACGGTGTGTCGATATGAGGAGGAGATGGACAGATGTGGAGTGATGAGGAGGTGATCTGTAACTACCCATCTTGTATTAACCCTAGAGGATGATCCATTAGTAGTCTTCCCTCTTCTTTCAGTTGTATTGTATCGCTTTTGTACTTTTACTTTCAAGTTGGGCTTATAATCTGGCCCCTTTTACATTTATCACTCTTTCATTATTCTGTTTACTTGGTGTTTCATCCAATTGTTTTCTTGCTTTTCTGTGTTTTTATAGGTTATAAAGGCAATTCCTTCCCAGTTTTATGGAATTAAGCCTTTAATTCTAGTCTCCAGCCCCTGGCCTATAGAAGCTGGGCTTGGGGTAGTCATGGTACGGGCCTAGGGGTTAGGCCGTGACAAAATTATATCATAGGATTCAGTTCTACCATAGAACATGGGACTCTGATCTTTATTTTCTATGAAGAAATAGTGTTAAGGGTATTGAGTTTGGTTTTTAGTTCAGGGAGTCCAGTGTTGGTGCAGCCGCCGATATATCCATAAACCAGGACCCTGACATCTGATTTCTGACTCAGTGCATGAAAACACTGATTATGTGTGTGTTTCCAAAAGTTTTCATTAAGTTAGCACACCAGGTCAGCTCACCAGGTATAACTTTTAACCATAGTGCACCTATTAATTTTTGGGATTCCTCCACATAGACATCTGGCTATATTTCTGAGAGTTGTACGCACTGATATCCCACAGAGTGATGAGGCCTCAGTGCATGGCCCTCTTCCATTATAGGCACTAGCGGAGGCACCAGTAGTACCATTACCCATTAGGCCACCGATTCCACTAGCCCCAGGAGTAGATGGTGCATACTACTTGAGCACATAGAATGTGTCCCAGCACCAAAGGCCACCCAGGTTCATGGGAGAGACGGACCCACAGGTGACAAAGAACTAGTTGGAGGCTGTGATGAGAGTTTTCCTACTGGTAGGAACACCGACCGATCTCATGGTGATTCTTTCTGCCATCCTTCTATAGGGTGCAGTGGGAAGATAGTGGAGAATGATGCTCCAGGTCCACGATGAGGTGACATTTCTCTGGGCATACTTTGAGAGAAAGTTTCAGGTGGAGTTTGTTCCAGTGACACTTCACGCATTGTGCATTCAGGAGATACTTCATCTGCAGCATGGCATCATGACCATAGATTAGTACTCAGAGAGGTTCACTGACCCCTCACGGTACTCCACCAGTATGGTGAGGGAAACTTTCTTCAAGGCATGGACCATTTATTAGGGTCTTCGGTGGGAGATCATGGTTTCAGTGATCTCACTCAGTATCCCAACGTTGGTAGGGGTGTTAGAAAGAGCCCTCTTGGTGGAGAGTTTCTTGCCGAGCAGTAACCAGCAGTGATACTGATGAAGAAAATATTTTCAATTAATTTATATTTAATCTCATTGTTTTAAACCCACAAAAGTGTTCCTCTAAGGTGAATTGTTTCATTATTATGATAATGGTGTTATTTTGAGCTGAATAGTAAAAATTGGCAATTTTGGATTTTTAACAGTTTTAAATTATTTAAGTAGTTTGGCCATAATAGTATCTACACTGATCCAAATTAGAAAATTCTTCCATTTACATATTCTAAACATCCTGGTCTTCATTTACTATATTTGGACTAAAATATGAATCGTCCATATGGAATCTCAAAAGAATCTCACAAATGGGAGAAATAAAATTGTTTTCAGTTCTGCCTAGTTTTGGTGTTGGATCCATAACTCATTCAAGGTGGGCCTAGAGGTTGTGAAATTCAGTGGGTGGACGCACAAGGCATTTTGGAGCATCTGTTAGGAAGGAATAACCGAGTTAATTGGCCATTTATGGGGTCACTAAATCACCCTAATCCTGAGGATTTCGTTTTGGAGAGTCTAACAGGACAGAATAAATGCTCAGAGTAAAACGGCCATAACTCTTGGAATACATGTCCAAATACGCTGATATTTTTAGGGGACACGGACAAGGGAATTGTGAGCAACATTAAGGAAGGGCTCACTGCGTGAAGATGTCATTTAATGGGACTACAACGTGTCAAAATACGGGGGAAAAATTCTTTCTATAAAAGGAGGAGAGCTCCACCCTCTCAAAGCATCCCATTCTCCTTCCCAATCCTTCCGGGACACCAAGAAGAAGATCATTTTGGCTTTATTTTTTATTTATTTTATTTTTCATAGTTTTATAATGCCTTCTTCTTCCCCATTCATCTTGATTACCCTTACCATGGTGGGGTAATCTTTTGGAGTGATTAGGGAAGGGTTGGTTTTCTACATTGTAATGCTTGAGTTCTTGGACGCAATTGAATAAATTTCTTTCTTCTAAAGAGTGGTTTTTAATTTATTATAGCAGATTTTATTATCAAGTGTGATCATTCTTGAATATTAATTCTCTTATTTATTTTTGACTTGGTAAAATAATCATAATCTCCCTCTACTAATTTCTAGTTTATATATGATGGAATAAACAAGGAATTAGTGGTGATGTACTCGACGATCTTCAGTACGTGTTAAAGGTGTATTGAATGTTAATGATTGTATGAGATAAAAAACCCCAATCGGGTATTGCCTATTTCAATTAAGGATATTCAAAACAACTATTTTACACATGGAAGGAGAGTTGACAAAACCAAGATCTTGGTAAGGTTTTCTTTCACAATAATAATTTCACCAAGGAAGTGAGAGGAAAAGATTGTGGAAACTCACTTTAATCAACTAAGAAGAAGTGGTTGGAATTAAATTGAACAAGGATAGAATTACAATTAGGAAATTTACCCCGACCTAATCACCATTTTAATATCATAGTTTTTCAATCATTTTAATTTCAAATTTCATTTCAAAAACAAAACATTTTTACCCTCATTTTAAAGTGACAACTCATTTTGTGTGGACTCCACTTCATGAGACATCCTAGGTCAAAAACTTTACTACATTTTTACTTTGGAAATAATTGTTTTTCCACACCCTACGATAGGCGTGCGTTAATCTTTGTGCCATTGCCGGGGAGGTAGTGCTGCAATATTTTTTGTAAATTTTTTACATTTTTTTCTTTAAAAAAACACAAAAAAATCATTCCATAATTCAATAAAATGATTATTATTATACATGGAATGAAAATTACTCACAGGTGAAAGAACAAGACAACACTGAGGAGGCCCTCCAATGAAGAGATGATGCACTGATGATAATGTTAAAGCAGTTGGAAAGAGGCATAGAAACATGGATCTCCCCGGAAGATTTGATGGCCATGGTCAATGAACTACAAGTTTACTTAAAAATATTCAAGGACAAGAAGGAAGTGCCACTGGTCTTCCCAGATTTCACTGAGAACATCCATGAAGTTTAAGCCGAACTTGAGGTGGAGGAGCCTGACTACCTACCTCCATCCATTGATGATCGACTCCAAGAGTAACTTTCAATTGAAGAGGATATTAATGTCAAACCAAATCAGGGAGATGATCCTTCCATGAACTCTACCTTTTCTGATTTCCTTCAATATGATTTGAGCATCACTTCTTATAATTTTGAATTTTCAGATTTGGTCAATCCTTACATTTCCATAGAAGAAGATGTAAAAGAATATGCACCTGTTGAGGAACACATAGAGCTCCCTGAAGATATTGATCATATACTTGAGGAAGTCCATGAAGAGATACAAGTGGCTATTCCTGAAGAACCAAATCCAAAAGATGACTACCTTAAAAGGGAAGATTTTGAAATTAATATTTCAAATTTAAATTTTGAATCTCCCTTTGATTATTCTTTTCATGTAGCACATCTGGAGAAACAACTATATTTTTAAGAAGATGTTGCACAAGTAGCAACTGGAGAGGAGGAGGTTCCATACTTCATCCCACCCCCACCATGAAATAGGTATATAATTGTGAAGGGGGCAGATCTGGTGTACTCTATACATGGAATTATCCTCAAAAAGGAACAATACATGCTGGAAAGAAGAAATTTTTTGGGTCATAAGCAAGAAACCTCACCCAACATCCGATTGGGGATAACTGATTAGAACTGCCCCTCTGGAGTCAGTTAAAACCCAGAGCCCACTTTGGGGATTAAACCAATATTTATCCTTTTTTTTTCTTATTCAATTTCTATTTTCATTTCATTTAATAAATTTCTTATGTTATGTTTTTACTTTTTTTAGGTTTTCAAAGTGCAACACATAGGATCCGAACTCAACGTTGCATTGCCAATAACTCAGGTTGTACCTCTCCTTCACACTTGCTTGATGTTGTGATTCATTTGAAAATTGGCTTACATGTTAAATCCATATGAAATCATTGAGTTCACTGCAACATTTAAGTGTGGGTGAGGGAACCTTCGTAGTATAAGATTTTCATTTGATGTTTGTTTTCACAGAAAAATAAAAAAATTGTGTGTTTTCAAATTTTTGTGTGTTTATTTTTTTTAGTTTTTGGTGTGTTTTTGAATCATTTGAACTGAAATTATTTTCATTTCAATTTTTGAAACCCATGTCAATGAGTAAACCAATCTATTCTCTAAAACTGAGCTTAAATGAATGCTAAAATTAATTTTATTTCAAGTTCAAATCTTTTGGAATTTCATGAAAAGTACACTGATTTTTGAAACCCATGCCATATATCACTGTCTATATCTTTGAAATCACTTTACTGTGATGCTTCTGAACCATTTTTTTCAAATACTTTTCATTCACCTCATTTATTGAGAGAACCAAACCACACTTTCTTTAACGAGAATTTGATTTATTTCTTTCAAAACATGAGGGTTTTGGGTACTTGTTTTTTAAATGATTGAGGCATTTATTTGGTATGAAGCCCCTTTTAAAAATAATACTTTTCATTATGGCCCACCTTTACATTTATCATTCATTGTAGCCCCTAGTATCCATGAATTGTGCGTTAGGTTAGCCACATTACAAGCCAATTTTCCCTATCCTACATGCTCTTGAAGTGAAATTTCATGATCTAGTTGAACTTAAGTGTGGGGGAAGATTTCATGTGGTGTACTAACTCATTTGGTGATACTTTGGGTGGAAAATAAATTGTGGAAGAGATGCGTGTGATACTGAAAAATTATTCTGTTGAAAGCTGTGCCTTTTCTGGAGCATTCATGATAAGAGAAGCTGTTCTTTTCTAGAGATTCCAATATAAAAAACAATGTTGTGCCTATCTAGAGATTTCAAAAAAATCATGTTTTAAAAGATTGAAATTTTTGATGCTGGGCTGATTGAATGATGGAGAAGCCTATTTTTAACAAAGGGTCAGTGAAAGAGACCATAGTTGAGTGAAAATTAGAATCTTGCAATTTTGCTTCAATAAGAGCCAAGCCTTCTTTTTTCGGTCCCAGAATTTTTAAACATCTAAATCCCACCAACTGGAAGCCACAGAACAACCCTGAAAAGTCCTCATGAGAAGCCCATGTCCATGAATAAAATTGGGTGTAGAAGTAGGAATTTATCAAGCCTATGGTGACTCTTATGTGATTTTGGATGAGAAAATCCTTGTTCAGCATTTACATTTCTGAGATGAGACAAAATTCATGTGAGATAAGTGTTTTTTGTGCATGGGATAAGAAATGAAGTTGAAATATTTTAAAATATAAAATTAAGAACTTTAAATAATTTTTTTTTGATGAGGCATGATATCTTTTTTTTCTTGTAATTGATTTGATAGATCTCATTGATATGTGTTTTGGATTTGATTTGATTTGATTTTTAGTTGTCCAGGAGTCCAAGTGCTATTTGTGTGGTAATTGATAGAGCAAATATTTTCAATTAATTTATATTTAATATCATTGTTTTAAACCCACAAAAGTGTTCCTCTAAGATTAATTGTTTAATTTTTATGATAATGGTGTTATTTTGAGGTGAATAGTAAAAATTGGCAATTTTGGATTTTAACAATTTTAAATTATTTCTGTAGTTTGGACATAACATTATCTAAACTGATCCAAATTGAAAAATTCATTCTATTACATATTATAAACATCCAGGGTTTCATTTACTATTTTTGAGCTAAAAGCTGAATTGGCCATATGGAAGCTCAAAAGAAGCTCACAAGTGGGAAAAATAAAACTGTTTTCAGTTCTGGCTGGTTTTGGTGTTGGATCCATAACTCATCAAATTTGGTCCCACATGTTGTGAGCTTCGGTGGTTGGACGTACAAGGAGTTTTGGAGAATCTATTATGAAAGAAGAACCGAGTGAATTGGCCATTTATGGGGTCACTAAATCACCCTAATCCGGAGGATTTCGTTTTGGAGAGTCTGACTGGGCAGAATAAATGCTCAAGGTAAAACAGCCATAACTCTTGGAATACATGTCCAACTCCGCTGCTCTTTTGAGGGAACACGGCCAAGGAAATTATAAACAATATTCAAGAAGGTCTCAACACGTTAAGATGTCATTTAATGGGGATACAACGCGTCAACATCCGGGGGACAAATTATGGCTATAAAAGGAGGAGAGCTTCACCCTCTCAAAGCATCCCATTCTTCATCCCTTCCTTCCGGGACACCGAGAAGAAGATCTTTTCGCCTTTATTTTTTATTTATTTTATTTTTTATAGTTTCATAATTCCTTCTTCTTCCCCATTCATCTCAATTACCCTTACCATGGTGGGGTAAACTTTTGGAGTGATTGGGGAAGGGTTGGTTTTCTACATTGTAATTCTTGAGTTCTTGGACACAATTGAATAAATTCCAATCTTCTTCAAAGTTATTTTCAATTTATTATAGTGGATTTTATTATCAAGTGTGATCTTTATTCAATATTAATTCCTTTATTGATTTTTTCCTTGGTATAATAATAATAATATCTCTCCACTAATTTCTGGTTTATATACGATGGAATAAACCAGGAATTAGTGGTGAAGTACTCGACGATCGTCAGTACGTGTAAAAGACGTAGTGAATGTTCATGATTTTATGGGATAAACAAAACTCGATCGGGTATTACCTATTTCAATTAAGGATATTCAATACAACTATTTTACACATGGAAGGATAGTTGACCAAACCAAGATCTTGGTAAGGTTTTCTTTCACAATAATAATTTACCAAGGAAGTGAGAGGAAATGATTGTGGAAACTCACTTTAATCAACTAAGAAAAAATGGTTTGAATTAAATTGAACAAGGATAGAATTACAATCAGGAAACTGACCTTGACCTAATCACCATTTTAATATCATAGATTTTCAATCATTTTAATTTCAAATTTAATTTCAAAAACACAACATTTTTACCCTCGTTTTAAAGTGACAACTCATTTTGTGTGCACTCCTCTTCATGAGACATCCTAGGTCAAACACTTTACTATAATTTCACTTAGGAAATAATTTTTTTCCACGCCCTATGAGAAGAATGCATTAGATACCCACTACTTGTAGTCACGTAGCGGAGTCTTCTACTATTGGCAGCAGACAGATGTCGCAGAGGTCCAAGGGGACCAGACCTATAGGTGGATGACTGCATGACTCAGGATCGGTCAGAGACAAACATGCCAGGAGCAGGCAGTGTTTCACATGTGGTGGGCAGTGTCACGTGGTTCGTGACTATCTGACCCACCATTCGGTTGATCAGTAGACAGTCGAAGGACCTCCCAAGAAGATACAGAGATTCGATCAAGGTGGTCCGTAGGGAGTAGGCAGACGTGGTAGATGAGCTGGTCATGCAGCTGGTGGTGGTTGACAATTCGGGATATTACCACCCCCACCACCAGGAGGTCTACCCCGATTGTAGGGAGCTGGTGGACAGAGGAGATCTCAGCTCCAGGTAGTTGAGGCCTATGATCACGACACTTTAGAGATGATTTGAGGTACGATCTGTGTCTATTCCACAATATATAGAGTACTTATAGACACATTTTCCAATCATTATTTCATTTCCAATGCCCTCGTTTGGAGCTCAGAGATTCTGACGGAGCCATTGGATCGATCCTTACGGCTGAAGACTCCAATGGGAACAGATTTGATGATTACACACTTGTGATGGTAGTGCTAGCTTACTCTAGGAGGTGAGAGCTTCGGCTGGGATCTACTAGTAGCAGTGTTGAGGCCTTACGACATTATCTTGGGTATGGACTGGTTATAAACTGTCCATGCTCAGATAGACTGTATTAGATGCAAAGTGCGGTCTATCCGCAAGAATGAGACCAAGTTTACCTTCACCGACATGAAGGGAGCCTTTACAGTAGAGGATGGACTTATACAGAAGAGAGTACATCCAATCACTCATTAGTTGTCTAGCCTTACCCTCAGAGCAGTTGATGTGGAGAGTCTAAATTATCATGTAGTGGTGGACTAGTACACGGATGTTTTCCCTGATGATGTTCTGGGTCTATCCTCTCACAGAGAGGAAGACTTTTACATTGACATATACATTGGGATGACACTGATATCTACACCAGCATATCAGATGGCTCCCACAGAGCTTCATGAGCTATAGGTACAGATGGAGGACTTGCAGGGTAACAGAATCATCTGACCCGTTGTTTCTCCCTGGGTAGCCTAGATTTTATTTCCAAATAAGGTGGATGGGAGCTTGAGTCTATGTGTTGACTTATGGTTCCTGAACCAGGTGAATGTGAAGAAAAATTACCCACCCACAATAATTGATTACCTTTTTGATTATCTGAAGGGAGCATGGTGGTTCTTGAAGATATACCTCATATCAGGATAGCACTAGCTCAGAGTACGAGATGAGTATGTGCAGAATATAGCCTTAATATGTCAGTATGATCATTATGATTTCTTTGCTATGCTATTCGGCATGAACAACACTCCAACAGTGTTCATGGGACTCATGAATAACATCTTTCAGCCATACCATGATCACTTTGTAGTTGTCTTCATCGACGACATACTGATATACACGACTACTGAGGAGGAGCATGCCTATCATTTGTAGGTAATACTAGACACACTCTGAGAGAACCATCACTATGGTAAGCTCTCAAAGTTCCAGTTTTGGATCTGAGAGGTTCACTTCCTGGGAAATGTCACATCAGAGGCTGGATTTGCAGTGGATCCAGCGAAGATTGAGGTGGTACTTTCTTGGGAGCCACCCAGGAGTGAGATAGAAGTACGTAGTTTCCTAGGTTTGGCTGGATATTACTGGTGGTTTGTTCCAGACTTCTCTAGAGTTTCAGCCCCACTATCAGCATTGACAAAGAAGGTGAAACCCTTTGTGTGGTCGGAGAGGTTCCAGCTGAGTTTTCAAGAGATGAGGTAGAGGCAGATTAGTGACCCCATCTTGAGGCTTCCTGAGAACGAAATATGGTACATTGTTTACTTCGACACATCAGGGACTGAGTTAGGATGTGTCCTAATGTAGGAGTGATTAGTGATCACTTATAGTTCTTGGCAGCTGATACAACATGAGTAGAACTACTCCACCCATCACTTGGTGAAAGCAGTAGTGGTATTCGCCTTGAAGATGTGGAGGCACTATCTTATGGGCGAATGTTTTACAGTGTACTCCGATCATAAGAGTCTCAGGTATGTCTTCTACTAGAAGGACCTAAACCTGAGGCAATGATGTTGTATTGAGATCATCTAGGACTATGAATTCGATATATTCTATACTCCAGTGAAGGGGAACATTGTAGCAGACACACTCAGTAGGAGAACTAGTATACAGCTGCTAGGAGAGGCAACAGAGCAACTTGCCGCTTTGCAGATATCCTTTGTGGATAGAGATGGAGCATCTTTTCTTCAGTCTATTACAGTAACTATCCCACTTCATCAGTGATTTAGGGAGGCACAATGTGGGGAGGCTGACTTCGAGGCTCGATGTGCCCATATATCCACAGGGTAGGCACCTGATGGATTTTTTGAAGGTAGGGAGCACGTCATCCTCTTTAGAGGATGTACCATGGTACTAGTGTCTCTCCAGTTAGATGTGTTGAGGGAGTTCAACACATCCCCTCTATTGGTACATCTAGGAGTGGCGAAGATGTAACATTACCTCTGACGACAGCACTGGTGGCCGGGAATGACGAAAACAGTAGCATAGTTTGTCTTATGGTGCCTCACTTTCTAGCTAGTGAAGGAAGAGAATTAGGTACTTGCAGACTTGGTCCAACCCTTATAGTTCCCAGAGTGGAAGTAGTATGGGATATTCATTGACTTCATGATGGTAATTCCACATACATCCAGGGGACATGACCAGATTTGGGTGATCGTCAACTGACTCACTATGTCGGCCCACTTCCTACCGATCAGAGAGCAGGATTCAGTAGTGAGCTTGGGACGCCTCTATGTGTAGGAGATTGTGTGGCTATATAGATTACCCTAGACAATTATCTCTGATCTTGTTACATGTTTTAAATCCCGGATATGGAAGGGGTTGTAAGAGGATTTCGGGATACAACTTTGTTTGATTAGTACCTTCCATTCTCAAACGGATGGCCAGACTCAGAGGACCATTCAGACCCTCAAGGACATGCTACGTGCTTGTTTCCTCAACTTCGGTCACATTTGGGATGATTATTTTCCATTAGTTCAATTTTCATACAACAAAATCTATCACTCCACCATTGGGATGGAACATTTTGAGCAGTTATACATGGGACAATGTAGATCACCTTTGTGTGGGCCTGACCTAGGGGAGCCAGTAGTCGTGGGACCATAGATGGTACAAGATACCACATAGAATATTCAGATCATCCAGGAGCAGATGAAGACTGTACAGAGTAGGAATAAGTCTTATGAAGACATCAGACAGAGACCTCTGGAGTTCGAGGATGGTTACCACGTCTTTCTACAGGTATCACCCTGACGAGGCCTACAGAGATTTGGCGGAGGCAACAAGTTATCTCCAAGATTAATCAGACCTTTTCAGGTCCTCAGCATGGTTGGTGAGGTGGCTTACCACTTAGATATTCTACATTAGTTGCACCAGGTGCATGACATCTTCAATGTATCCCAGTTAAGGAGATATGTTCATGACACTTCTCACATCGTTGACCATGGCGATTTGGTCGCCGACAATGGGGAGACTTTTACGAAGGTTTCAGTATAGATTGATGATCGATACGAGCAGGTCCTTTGTGGACGTTCGATACCTCTGGTGTGCGTTCGGTGGCAGCACGAGAACCTCCAGGAGAGCACATGGGAGTGGAAGGCTCAGATACGTGCTCAGTACCCCCACTTGTTTACCTAGTTTGAGTTATGTCTTACGGGGACGTAGAGCCATGAGGTGGGGTGAATATAAAGACTCGGAATTTACATGTAATTTTTTAAATAAATTGGAATTTTAAAAGTCCGTGAAAATTAACGTCGTGTGTTTCCGAGGCCCGGACTTCCCATAATGAATTTCTGATCTTTTGTTCGGGTATGTTCATTAAAGGTGCCAGCGGGTTTTTCGTACCTTTTAATCAGTGTTCGGAATTGAAATTTGAGGGCACTGTTGAACTCACATCACCAGTATTCCTTTATGCAGACTTTCACCTCGGCGATAGTTGGTCAAGGGTAAAAGATAATTTTTGGGTTTTTTGTGAAAGAATAAAATAAAAATAAAATTGTGTAAACATTTTTTTTTTAAAAAACCCATGTAAATATTGTGGAGGTGGGGACCACAAGAGTTGTATCCTCCAAATTGAATGCTTGGTGGTGGAGACCACCCGAGCCTAACCCTCTTGTGGATATAATGAATGTGGGGACCACCCGTGGAATGAAACCTCTTGAAATCCACAATTATGCAGAGAGAAACTTCTTAAGCTCCCCTCTTAATGGTTCCAACCCCATTTATTTAAATTATTCCAACCCTCTCTTGATTAATTATGTCAACCCTCTCTTGATTAATTATTCCACCCACCATAATTAATTTAGACTTTTGAATTTCTTACCAAAAAACTAATAAATGGGTTAATATATTATTATGGCACCACATTACATTTGTGTGGAATTGGGAGAAATATTATCCATCTAAGAATGAATCCTCCATGAAGAACGCCAATGAGGAACTTCTTCGAATTCTTCCTTCGAAGCACCCTACAGAGGCAACCAACGTGGGACTTCTTCGACGACCGTACAACCTCCTTGCATCAATGTAAACAAGGAAACGAGGTAGGGGGTTTATTTGTGTGATAATACATACCTTGTTCTCTTTTGTGGTTTGGGAAAGAATCATTGCGGAGGTCGTGAAGTTTGAAGTTCATCGTTCTTCTTTCTTTTTGAGCCAAATTCTACCACCCTAACGCGGAGGGTGCAGGCCAAAACAACATGGCCCAAACCCTAAGTCGTTCTTGTTTGTCATCTTATTTTAAATGAAGGAAGGTGGCGCAGTATAAAACACCCCCACCCATGACCCACGCCGCCCCCGCGGCACTCTGGCCTCCTGGATGAACTGGCTGCGCGCCCTCGCCGCGCCGCACCGTCCTGGGCCAAACTGACCCTGTGCCCTGGCTCATGCCGCTCACCGGCCGAGCCCCCCCCCCCCCACCGCATCGCCTGCTGGTCGCGCCCCCCGAGATGCCCTGACCATCCCCCCCACTCCCCGCCACCACCACCCACGACACCCCAGCCGAACCGGCCTGCGCCCCCTGCGGCACTCCAGCCAAACCGTCCCATGCCCCTCGCCGCACTACGGTCGGACCGAATCCCTTGCGGTGCCCCTATTGAATCATCCCCCCCTTGTGACGCCCCAGCCGACCCCCCATGGTGCCCCTTCCAGTCCAGCCCGTGCCCTCGTGCGTTGCCCCAGCCGAACCGGCTCATGGCCCTCACGACTCTCCGACCAAACTGGCCCGCATCATTGTGGTACTCCCACAGCCGAGCCTCCACGCGACACCCACGGCTCAATGGCTCCTCGCGCTCCTCACAGCTAGCCGAACCCCCAACGGACTGGGCCATATCACGGTTCGGGCCTGACCCAGTGGGTCAGGCCAGGATAACCTGAATAGGGTCGACCCATGCCAGGTCGGGCCAGGTTAGTCTGATCGGGTCGGTCTAGACCCATGCCCACTATGACCCATTTACCCTCCTTCAGCTATATATTTGGCACTAGACGTCCATTTGACGAACTATCAGCAGTGCTGGAAATTTTGGAGCGAGACAGCCCCTTTGAGTATTCTCCACTGGAGTTTTTGTTTGAGATGGGAAACGGTCAGGTTGGATCGAGCACGAATCCAACCAGGCCCCTGGTACTAAAAGACTAATAACTCACAGACCGGGCATCTTTTTGATACGGAATTTGTTGTGTTGACACCCATATGACATAGAAAAACATTGAGATACTTCATCATGGGACATCATTATAGTTCTAGTATAGACTAGTAGCGCAGGGAGCAGATCCGCCCAAAGACATGTGTGCGTAGTGCAAAGACCTAGTATCTAGTTGAGACCTTACGACTGCGGACCGTTTCGACTCAGAGTGACTCAACTGGTCCAGTGGGTAGAGCCTTGGTGTCGTGATAGACACACAATGGGGAGTGCCTTGGGGTCACAATAGAACCACGGTACTCGACAGGAGGAGTACCTCAGCAGGCTACGAGTGGGATCACTCTTGGTAACGCGGCAGACCAACTATGGGGAACACTCTTTGTAAAGCAGCAGATCCACAGTACTCGACAGGAGGAGTACCTCAATAGTCCAAGGTTAGTGGGAATCGTGCTTGGTGTCGCGGAAGAACCACTATATTCGATAGAGGGGGATTTCTCCAGCAGCTGAGGTTTCAACAATGTGACTGGGGATGTTGCTTGATTCTACCCCCTAGAATAAAATCCTGGTATCAGATGAGTTAGTTTTTTCTGTGTTTTCCTCATGATTGAGATGAGTCACTTGATACAATAGGTATATGTATGGGTATATAACTGTGTAGGTTTATCTATGGATTTCATTCATTTTGGTTTATCCTTGGTGCATTTTGTGAGACCTTGGGGGTATCAGGGTCCCTACTATGTATCTTTATACTCACCCCTACACGGGATATGCCCACACCTTGTTGTTTTGAATGTAGACGACGGATAACACTGACTAAGGCTGAGAGTACCATGACTGGACGGTACCCGGAGGTAGACCAAACGTCATGTCGATATGTGGAGGAGATAGAAGAACGTGGAGTGCTGAGGAGGGGATCTGTTTCTACCCTTTAGGTAGGAACCCTGACGGATGATCCAGTAGATGTCTTCCCTTTTTATTCAGTTGTATTGTATCACTGTTGTACTTGTACTTTCCAGTTGGACTTGTATTCTGGCCTCTTTTACATTCATCACTCTTTTGTTATAAATTTTACATGGTGTTTCACCCAACTATGTGCTTGCTTGTGTGTGTGTTTTCATGTTATAAAGGCAATGCCTTCCCAGTTTTAGGGAATTATGCCTTTGGTGCTAGTTGTCAGCCCCTGGCCTATGGAAGGAAATCTTGGGGTAGTCACGCCATGGGCTCTAGGGGACGGGTCATGACTATAGTGATGAGCCAAGATCAGTATTGTTATATAACCCTAAAAGGATTAGGTCCACTATCTAAATAAGTAGTCGTAACCTTTATTATGTAGGGTGTGGGTCCTCCTTACTCTATATGGTATGACTATGGAATTATGGCATGAGTTCTCTATCTATCTTTTTAGTGGTACCCTCACCCCATCGCTATGGAATTAGGGGTTAGGTCTTATATCTACAGATTGGTATCCCCAAGGATAATAGGGTGCGAGTTATCTATCAACTTATTGAGTAGTAATACCCTATGGAATTTGGGAATGGGCCATCTATATATTGTGTGGTAACCCCTATAGAATTTGGGCACAAGTCCCTTTTGTACAGAGTGGCACACCTATCAGAGACTTTGAGGGTCTTACTTACCATGATTCAAACCCCCCTTATATCACTACAACACGGGTCCTCTAGCCATCGAGTTGTACCCCCTAATAGGTAGTACGTGGGTCCTCCTGATACTATGTCCCATCTCCTTGAAAAACTATGGTTTGAATCCTTTTCTTATAGAGTGTACCACCCATCTGACTATGGGACATATTGGAGAGGTGAGGGCCCTCCACACGGTTACTCCTATGGAATGACGTGCACGATGATGAGCATCATGGATGGGCCTTCTATAATTGATAACACTCATTCCTAGGTTATCCTGTGAGATAAAGATATCTTTAACTCTTATCCGGGATTCTTTGATTGAGAATATATATATATATAGGTAGTTTGATTATGTTTACTCTTTTGATTTGGGTTGTGTTGTCTACTCTCAATATATACCTATCGTGTCTCTTATTGTCCTACTAAACATTTAGGGCATCCTACAATGCATGTATATACTCACCCATGTATGAGATTTTTCTTCACAAGTCATGTGTTATGTAGATGATGGAAAAATTGGTGGTTACTATTATGGAGAATAGGGATATGCATATAATTATACCACATATGGTGATTGGACATTAGAGAAGAGGATATGAGATCTATCATCATTTTAATTTTAAAAATTTTTAGGTTGGGAAAAATGGTTGGTAATGTATTTTTTTCCTTTACATTCAGTGTAAAAATGTATTACTCTTGTATACAGTGGATTTTTTCATATGCATGGTCATATTATAGATATTTTCTATTTTTCTATTTTTCTCTCCATTTATGAATTAAGATGGTATGGTGTATTCATACAGCTACATTAGCTAAAGGCCTCCAATACTACTTATACCTTTTAACACTGGTCTCCTCCCATGTATTAAGGAGGTGGGGTTGGGGTAGTAACAACTTGATTCTTTTTTGGAGCGGTCATGATACACTCCTTCTCAAATATTTAGAGTAGAGCTAAGACATATTATAGTAGGTAGAGCAAGATCATAATTTAGAGGAGAATGTTAAGGGAAGAATTATCGTATTATTTTTAGTCCTTAGTATTTTATTTTTTTATTCTATAAAAGTTTCTAAAAAATTCATAAAATAATTTTTTTGGAAAAATATCGAGTGGTGAAATTAATATTTTATGGTTCATGTTTTTACATTAGCTTGTTTGATCTTTTTCAAATTTAATATAACTTCTTAATTCTCAAAAATAAATGTGTTTGATTCATGATGAACAAAAAATTGTATGATTTTTGGTCAATTCACTCAACTAATATTTGAATTCATTTTTTATTAGTTATATCGATTATAATTTCATAAATCAAGAAATAATTGTACTGAACAATGGAAATTTCATTCAAATTTAAATTTTTTCATCTCCTTTTCATTTTTTATTCTCTATTATCATATAATGTTTTCATATCATCATATATATTATCACATTTCCTTTCATGATCATAAGATATTTTGTATTTGAATTTATTTCATTTTTAGGGTGTGAGAAGTGCTAATAAATTGCCTATGTCATAAGGAATAAAGGGCTTCCCAAAAAGTGATTTACAGAAGTTGAAATCATTGATATGTGGCAGATAGATTTAATTGGACCTTTCACATCATTATGTGGAAATGAATACATTTTTATGGATATTTTTTAGGTATCAAAATTGTTAGAGGTTTTGGCCTTACTAAATAACATTGAAAATTGTGATGTCAAATTCATTAAGAATTCATTGTTTCAAGATCTAGTGTTCCGAAAACCTTTACCACTGATAATGGTTCCCATATTAAGAAATTTTGATTCATATATTTAATAGAAATGTTTTTTTGTGTGGAAAAAATATGAAAAACCTATCATTACATATCAATTAGAAAATGTGAAATCGAAAAGAAAAAATAAAAATATATTATGGATAAAAGTGGGAGTATCTCCTGAAAATATGTGCCTTTGCAGATAGATGATGTATTGAGGGATTATATGACAACCATTAAAATAATAATAGGAATATCCAATAATATGATTATTTTTGGTAAATCATTGTACTTTCTTATTGATCTTAAACATAAATCCTAGTGGGTTTTTAAGGAATTTACAATTAACTTTAAATCAATAAGAGATTTCAGATTACTTGAGCTTAGTGAGTTGGTTGAAATAAGGATAGAGTCATATGAAAAATATTGAATTTATATGGATTTAAAAAATGTTTTTTCATGACTCAATCATCACAATAGACACTTTAAGGTAGTGAAAAAATTCATTTTTATACAATTACAGAAACAAAATATTGTCTAGAAAAACTAAAACTAATTTTAGAGACCTTATACGGTCCTTAGAGTTTTGGTTAATGGATCTCATGAGATGGTTTGAGATGGAATATAAATTTTTGTTCAATTTTCAGTGGATAAAACATTATTTTTTAAGGTCAAACAAAGAGCTTCATTTTGATTTTTATTTTAGAATAATTATTTCTTATTAATGACTAGTTGAAGACTATAAATTCAGTTATTTATGGGAGTTAACATACAAGAATTTAATAGTAATTTTTTTGTTAAGAATAAATTTGTTTTATCATCCACATATTGTTCTATATTTACTATCTAGATTTTTTCCCCTCTAAATAATTTCTTAATGAAATTATCAAATTTTATGATAAAAGAAGTGAAAAATCAAAATTGTTTTCATGTCAAAAACGAGTTTCTTTCTATTATTATTTTGGACTAAACCTCCATAAAATCTAACATTAGTTTCTTATAATTTTAATCTTAATTATTTTAGATCTAATGCTTATAAATTTTACTTTTAGTCTATAAAATATGAAAAACTAAAGGAATATTCACTTAAAAAAATAAGCACGAATTTCATTATCACTTTAAGATAAATAGATTCCTAAACTGGGGAGTACTTATTTTAATTATTATATTTTTATTATGATTTTTCTTGATAATAGTTGTGTTTCAAATATATTTAAATCTATCAGATCTCGTAACTATGTGAGGGAAAATTATCTTATGTTAAAAAAAAATCTTGTGAGCCTCTTTAATTTTTTATGTGCCTTTCTAATTTAAATATTTTATATTGAAAATAATTTTTAAAACTAATTAAAAACGTGTTTTCCTCCCTATAAAATACCTATGAACTCATTGTTTTATTTAAGGAGAAATAATTTATTTCCATTATATATTTTTAATCCATTTTGAAAATAATTAATTTTACTTACAAAAAAAAAAGCGATGCACATTTTTAAATATGATAGAAAATTAATATGGTTGGGGCATCATAATATTTAAATCTCATTATGACCCTTCACCATGCCATTAAAATTATTAATTGAAAGTCTATTTTTATCCATAGTTTTTAATTTTTTATCTTAATTTAATATTCAAAAAAGGATACATTGTTGGATTTTATGTGTGGAGGAGGGTTTTTATTCATGATAAACCATAATCCAATTTTTTAAAAATTATATCCACCAACAAAAATAATTTAAAATTGTGTGTTTTTTAAGATTTAAATTTCTTATTTAGTGAATTAATATTTCAATGATGCTGATATCTGAATTTATAAAATGGGGAGATTAAATTTATTACTCACTCATAGATTTAATCAAACTTGTTGATTCCCAAATCTCTTGAAATATATTATTCTTTTGCTTGAAATTTGGGACAATGATATGCAAACACCATATGTTTTTAATCTTTTTACTTAGTTGTTTACTTTTAATCTATTCACTTTAATAAGTTATGAAACTCAAATCCAAATCTAGGATTATCCTATATTCTCTAATTCATTCGTTATTTTATTCTTAAGCTATTTGATGATTTATTTATACTACTTTTAATTAGTAAATATACCTTTTTAAATAGAGTCTCAAATTATTATTCCTTCAAATTACGTGTTTTGACTTTCTATGAGTTGAAGAGAGATTTGGAAATAATTTTTTAATGAAAATTAATGAATCTTTAATCTTTTTAATATTTTTAAATTTCAATAATCTTTTTAAAATCAAAATAAACATTCCACAAAAACACATTATTCAAGAGTGAAATCACTTTTAATAATTGATCCAATCCATGGAGATGAATATTAATTGGAAAACATGTTTTTGCATAAGTTTACTTTTTCACTCTTTAGAATATCTTTCTTCCACTAAATTTGTTCAAATGATTTCTTGATGACAAGGAATTTCATATGTGTGGGAGTATTTTATGCATATTTAATATTTTATAATATCTCCATTTAATTTTTTTGGATATATTTTTTATGTCAAAATATACTTTTTTATCATCGAATATTTTATATTGGTTGTTCTATAGATGAATTTATTGTTCATTATTTATTTCTGGTCAAAAAAATCAATTATGGTGTTTTAATGAATAATTGTTATTAACTATGAATTATCATATATTTATTTAAAATATTTTCAATTACATATGGAGAATACTCAGTGAAATACAACATTTATGAAATTTTTTGGATTCTTGAATTTTAATAATTTAAATAAAATGTATTTAATCTTGAAATTTAATTTTGGGATTTATTTTTAGTTTTTTGTATTTATTTAATTTAAATTATTATCATCAATTTTTCTTAAAATGAATTTTAAGTTTGATGTTTATTTATTTAAAAATAATGGATTATTTTTTCATCAAGTTTTATTATTTGTGATAAATTTCCTATGTAGGCTATTTCCATTGTAGAAGAAAACAATGTTTTCGAATTTCAAATCCATCAATGTAGAATAATTCTGAATAAAATTTGAATACATCTAAATACTATCCAGATTCATTTATATGATCTTGTAAACCAATCACATTGATGAAATGGGAGTTAAATAACATAACAGATATGGTAATTCATCATCTCCACCCATATATACAAAAAGATAGAATCACCCATATATGCATTTTCAAAAGATGGATGAATCAAACTCTAGATGAATCAAATCATTTTATATCAATAATTTTTAATATATGTAATGGATTGAATACATGAAATTGAATTATGTGCCTTTGTCTAAACATCATGGTTTCACTTTGATCAAATTCTCCATCAAGAGGACATGAATTGTTTTTCTTGATTATAGTTCCATCATGGAAGATTGAAAAAATAGAACTAAAGACCTATCCAAACCAATAGTAGTTGAAAAGTAATTATATAAATCAAATATAGTTATTATAAAGTTCGGGTCACAGGTATCTATATCAGAGATTAAACCATTTCAAAAATTTAGATATGAGATTCAAATAGGGGAAATAATTTTGATGTTTTCATAGTATGATCAATGAAAAATATCAGGGGTTCTGATATGATTTATGAAGAACCATTATGCATAAGTTCGCATAAGGGAGTGGAGGTTCCAAATTTTTTGACTCAAATCAATTTCAAGAAAATTACATGTTTTCACAAATCAGGTTCCACTGAATATTTGAAAAAAAATCCACGTATGACCAAGGCATCTTCACATTACATGTTCAATTTTATGCTTTGAAGAACATTCAAGATAAGATGATGATGTTTAACTAAGCGGTTTATGAGTTAAAAAAGAATACTCAAACAATAAATTTAACGGGTTGTAGAATAATAAAAATCATAAGAAATATTAGGTTTTTATGGTTTAAAAAGATGGAGATCGAACTTGATCTTGACCAGGGAATAGCCCTATTCATTTATATTCAATCAAAGTGAATTTCTTCCCAATACAAATGTTGTTTCCGAGTACACATTCCATTTCAAATAAAATATCATCATTGTCTAGTATAAACCATTATAGGGATGAAGATTGATGAGCCACACCATTGGATATTTGAATAAAATAGTATATTAGAATTTGATTTAATAATTCCATAGAAGAGGTTGTTTTGTGCAGTGATAGAAGTTCTTAATAATATTGGGAGATTTCATGAATGAGAAATGAGTCATGATGTAATTCTAGTGTTGATAATAGTTGTAAGGAATTAAATTTGATTGATAATTAATTATTGTAAGTAAAACATGGTGAAACCTACTTATTACAAAGTCAACAAATTTTCTTACATATTATTTATAAAATTTCAGATGGTGACAGAAGCTTAAAATTATGAAAACAAACATGTTTTGTAGTAGAGAGGACCGATTTATGAGGTTAAAAATAATTAATGGTTGTGGAAAATAAATTTCTGATTGAAATTATAATAATTCTATGGGAGGAGATTCTTTTTAATAGAAAGACATCCAAGAGGATAAGAATAATAGAAATCAACATATAAAAAAGAAAATACAGAAATTATGGATGCATGAAAGCAATGTGATCAGAGTTTATAGTAAAATTATTAAATTATCCTCCACAATTATTTATCATGTTGTCTTTTTTTTTTCATGTAATTAATTTTTTTTTCTAAAAATATAAATTATTTGTGTCTAAATTAGTGAATTGTATTTGTAATTTGTTTTTGATTTTTCATGATTTTCAGTATTTTTTCTTTCTTTTTAATTGGATTTATTTTCATCAAAATCAAATGAAAATGTTATCTTATAAAATAATATTCAATATTTTTTCTATCATAAATAAGTTAATGGTTGAAATTTCATTGAATTCATCTAGGAAATCACTATTATCCTTCATAAAAATTTCATGAACCCTATGAATACTAAAAATCAAGTTCAAAATTTTCATAAGAACAAATAAATTCAATAATAGACAATAATAATTTCCCATATCTTCCCCAATGTTTTTATCTTATTATCACTTCTTAATATTAATCATATATTTTATATTAAATATTATTATCTCATTATTTCTCCCACTTTAATTCTCATCACTTCATCAATTATTATTTATTTTATTCCAAAACAAATTTTATGTGGGATCAGCCCTACTTCCACTAAACTGGTTTTAACGGTTATAAAAATCATTAATTTGATATAGTACAATGAAACATTCATCTTTATGTTTGTTATTACTTCAAGAATAGTGAATTTATTATTTTATTCTTGTTTTATGAATTCTTTCTTATCACACATGTTTTGTAGAACTATTCCAACACCACCACAAAAGAATAAATTCATGTTATCCTTAAGGATGGAAAATGGGTCAATTATATCATACTAAGAATATAACTCACCCAGATCTAAATTTATGGTTCGAATTCCCTATAAAACCTTTAGATTCTCATTTTAGAGGATATTTATTTGATTATTTGTATGAATTATATTTTCTTATATAAATCTAACATAAATTTCTTATAGATGTAAATCACTATCCATGTCACAAATCGCTCTCTAATTCAATAGATGTTCAAGGAAGATGAATCTCCTTTGGTATTAGTATTTTAATCATTGATATTTTCTCTTTTTGATTAATTGTATCTATGTCAAATGATTGAGGAAAAGGAAAAAAGAATAACAGTAATGACATTCCAATTGTTTGGGAATTCACTAACGTGTTCCCCAAGGGATTTCATGGTTTTCCTCATAATTGAGAGGTTTAGTTACCAATAGAACATATACAAAAATATTATCCAATATAAAATAATCCGTATAGAATTTACATTTTTTACCATTATGATCTGATTAATAAACTACTCGATAATTTGGATAAGGGATTTATACACCTATGTGCTTCACCATAGAGTGAATCTGTCCTATTAATCAAGAACAAGGTTAGGTCAATGTGCATCTGAATTAATTATCATGAGCTCAAAAATATCACAATAAATAAATATTATAATCTAACATAGATTGATGACTTATTTGATCAACTATGTAGAGCCATGTATTTCCTTTTTGTGGATCTTTGGTCAGGATGTTATCAAGTAAAGGTGATGAAGGGTGATATCCTTGATACTATATTTAATATAAGGTATGGGATCTGTGAGTTCATAGTGATTCCATTTGGACTCACTAATTCTCATGATATTTTCCTGGACCTGATAAATGGATTCTTTAGGTATTACCTGACCTAATTTGTGGTCATTTTAATAGATGATATTCTTATCTCCCCCAAAATAAAAGAGGGATATGAGGATCATTTATTGACGTAGTAAATAAATTATAGAAGAAAAAATTGGATCAAAAGTATAATAAAAGTTGCATTTATATGGTGAAAGTATCATTCATGGGGAATTTAATCACCAAAGGAGGGATATATGGGGATCCATAAAAATATAGGAAATTAAATAGTTTCTCAGACCAAATTTTCTTACAGAAATATGTATTTTCCTTGGAATAGATTAGTACAACCATTGACCTGTGAGAAAATTGTCACAATTTTTAATCCCACTAACCATTCTGACGTGGAAGGGAGTAACATTTTTCTGAATTGAAGAATGCGAGGAATGATATAAAATGTTATATAAGAGACTAATAATTGCACAAATGATTACATTACCAACCAATGGGGATGTACTTGGAATCAATAACGATGTATCAAAAAATGAATTGGGTTGTGTAATCATTCAATATGATAATGAGATACCCTATGCCTCCAAAAATTAAATATACATCACCATAACAACCCAATACAGGATCTAAAATTGGTCTCCCTAATCTTCCTATTGAAGATTTAGTGACATTATCTCAACAGGGAAATGTATGAAATAAATATAAATCATAAAATTATCACATATACATGAACATGAAAGGATTATAATATGTTCCATTGAAGGTGGTTAGATCTGATTGATTATTAAGATTTTTTCAATCCATTACCATCTAGGGAAGGCCAATAAAGTGGCTGATTCTCCAAGTAGAAATGATCTTGCAACATAATCCATGATAAAATTTTCAAGGAATCCAATATTATTTTACATATAGAGGATGAACATGGGAATAATAAAGGATATTCATCCTACATATCTGAAATACCTAACCAAACATCTATTCTCTAGTGGATCAAGGTTTCCTAAAAATATGAATAAAAGGTATTGAAAAAGGTAATGAATATTTTGATGTTCAATGTTGCTAGATATGGAGCAATAAGGTCTGTATATCTAATATGTTTCCTATAAAAACTAAATATAAAAAAGTTACTTCTTGATGATGAAAATATATATTCATTCTCGATTCATTATTGAAATATTAAGATGTGTAGAGATCAAATGAAAGAAATTCTTCTAGAATAAAATGATGATGGAAATTGCAGAATGTGTATCTCACGGATTGGTATGGAAACAATTCAATGATAAAAGATAGAAGTATAAGGGTATGATAAAACCATTTCCCATAATAGTACTGAAATTGTAAAACATAGAAATGTATTTCATTTTAGGACTCCCAGGACATAAAATGTTAATAATTCTATCTGGGTTGATATCAATCACCTAACAATGTCTACACATTTCATTTCTATCAATTATGATTTATATATTGACCAACTCATCATGATATACACATGAAATGTTTTAAGAATTCCTTGTCTTACACTCTCTATTCTAACTAATCAAGACCTGAGGTTTTCCTTAAGGTTACAGAGAATCCTTTAGCACGAATTGGATATAGAGATGCGTTTTAGTACTACTTATCACCCTTATATTGATGGTTAGTTTAAAATAACCATTCAAACTAATGAGAGTATATTGTTAACATGTTCAATGTATTTTCAAGTATTTTCATATCTACAGCTTCTCTTAGATGAGTTATCATGTAAAAAAACTTCCATTTTATCATTCAAAGGTTACCTTATCCAGTACTGTATGGGAAGAGGTTCTAGAATCCAATATATTGGGATGATTTTAGAGAGAGGGGTTTTATGTGAATAAAGCATATCCATGATATTGAAAATAATGTTAAAACCATTAAATTTAATATGAAATCAATATATAGTTGAATGAAAATATATAATGATAATCATCGATGATATCATGAGATTGTGGTCACTGATAAATTGATCATTCATATGTCACCATGAAATAATGTCATGAGTTTGAGAAAAAGGTAAATATTATCATATGATCCATATTTCTTTTCATATTATTGATCACATTAGAGTTGTGGCCTATCAAATGGATCTCCAACCTTTCATATATAATGTACTTGATGTGTTATATGTACCCTTCTTGATAAATTACATACCAGAACCCTCATATGCATTGATTCCCAACATTCTACCTTTATAAAATATTATTTTATATTATTAGAAGATGGTGATGATCTTAGATCATATATACAAAGTTCTTCAAAAAAATAACACATATCACAAGACCTGAGGAAACAAATTGGGTGGCAAAAGATGCAATGAAATAAAAGAACCCTAATCTATTTTAGTGTATAAAAATGAAAATATCAATGTTGATATTTATAAATTTGGAAAAAATATAATGAATAAAAAATTAACATTTAAATTCTATAATTTATTGAGTAAATTTATAATATTTATATAAAGCACATGCACTACATTGGTTATTTCTGACGGATATAACCAAATAGATGAAAATATCATTAGTCATATTAACCAAATATAATATTGTCATTTTATAGTGAACATAAATATTAGTATATATATATATTATAGATTATGATAAATTATAATTGACACATGCCGAAGAATTGATAACCTTGACTTGTAGAATGTTAACCTTTGAAGCGCATTTAATAGAGATTCCAATAGAAATGGAATCATAGGGATTTCTAATGAATAATCCAAATAAAGGATTAAATAATTAATTCATGAGAAAATATATTTATATTATATGTTCAATCTTATCAAGATCATGGCACTAACCATATTCTCAAAACAAACCTATGAAAGTACCACAATTTTACACCTTACCCTTCAGGAATATGCTAGTGTAATAATGGTTTATGTATATAGACCCAAATATTATGAATTTGTATATTTTTTTAAAAAAAAAATTATTTTATTTATTAATTTTTAATATTAATTTTTCAATTATTAGATAATGAGTCTATAAATACATACTTTGATACGTTGAAACTAAAATTTTACATTTAGGAAATATATAGTATTAATCATGACACTCCTTTTGATGAATTTAATAATATGTGAACAAATTTAATTTAATAAAATATTGTTATAAAAAATATTAATTTAAATAAATTGAAAATATAATTTTATGAAGTAAAATGATATTTTTATATGGGTTGGAAACTATTATCATCCTAGAACCCCATATTTTTAAAAATTGGGAATTATCCTTTTAAAAGTATAAATTTAAAAATTTGTAGAACTATTTGATAAAAAATATATATTATTTTTTAAATAATGAAATTAAAATAATACTACATTTTATTTTTCATAATTGTTTGGGACACTAAATTTTTTTGGGTAAAAATTAAATACATTATAAATATAGGGTATGTATTATGATGTCCTAAATTTCAAAAAGTGATGTAATAAATGATATAAAAAGTTTACATGACCAAAATTATGTTTCCCATTTAAAATAATATGTTTTAAAGTTAATTTATAAACTTTATAATCCCTTAATAAATCCCATAGTACCTATATAATATTTTTAGGTTTTAAAATAAATTCATTTTGAACATGACTCACTTCTACATCACTCAGGGTATTATTTATATGATTTCTCTTCATAGGTAGATAAAATATTTAAAATCACTCCACTATGGAAGACACCATTGAAAAAAATATGTGAGGTTTTGTTTTATTATTATTATTCCATATAGAGTCCAAAACCTATGTTTTGAATTAAATAAATAATCCCCTATCTATTGACATAAAAAGTCACCAAAACACTATTTAATCATCACTAAAAACCCTTTTGGTATGATTTTACACATAATTTACCTCTATAAATTCCTTCTAAAGTGTTTTGAAGATCATAATAATCTCTTATCAAGATTTTAGATGTTCCATCTCAAGGTAATCGATCCTCTCTCACCACTTTATTACTTGACCCGTCCATAGGGGCCCGTTTCGTGACATATCCCAAGCCCACCTCATGATTTCCAAGGCTTGGTGACTAGCACCGAAGGTGACAACCTGCATGTGGGAGGCATTTTCCAGATGACCTGTATGCATGCGCAAACAACAACATCCATATAATAGAAAGGTAAAAAAGCATGCCACTAAAAAACCACATAGTAATAGTAAAAACTATATGTAAAATGGGATAGAATAAAAAAATATATAATATAAACCGATAATAGAAAGGAATAAGGAAAACATAGATATTCGTCCACTACAAACCCTACATGATGGGTATGTACATAGTAGCTACTGGAAGTCGTAGAAGTATGCCCCTCCTACCTAGTCTTAGTGGGCTCACTGAGTCCCGAGTGAACAAGTCCTCTATTAAGTCATCAGTCATACAACAAAGCAGTTTGATGCCTTTGATTCTACTCACCATCCCCAGTCCTATAGAAGGCAGACTTGGGGTATGTCATGGAAAGAGCCACATGGGCGGGTTGTGGTACTTTATTCCATAATATTTTTTATATTATGAGTTTATTCTAATTGATCATGTTGGGATATGTTTTTACACATTCCACATACTTTATTAATGATATAAATAAATTGAGAGACCACTTTCACTATCATTAAACTCTTCCATGAATGTTCATGTTCCCTTTATATGTTGCTGAAATGATTTGATATTTTTCATGCCAATAATTTTTGTAGTGAATACATATCTCTATATCCAAAAAATTGTATACCCCTAGATGTATCTATACATAGTCGATTGGATACAACCATTTATTTCACACACAATTCTTAATTGTGGTAATAATTGTTATGAAATGAATAATTATGTTGTATGATCTATGTTGCACAAATATGCATGTACACGATATGAATATAACAGGTTGATCTCGAATTATATAGCCTCAATTACATTGATTAATGTTTTAATATCATGAGACACCATGTATAGTAGATATGTTGTTATCCTAAGAGAAATATGTTATGATGTATTGGATGATATCCTTGACATATGTTTGTGATGTCATGTTTTATGACATTGAACCATTATCATCTTTCCTTTGTGGTTATCATCTTGTATCACGCGTCGATGTTCACGTTTCAGATTCTCACCTCTCTTATGTTACATTGATTTACCACTTGAATCACATGTTCTTGTTTACATTATTATACATTTTGATTATTCACTTTTTTGGTTTTATATCTCACCCTTCTTTTGTACATCATCAGTTTATCACATGATGTTTTAGAAGAGTAATGAAAATGTAAGTGCATATTATGAAGATTTTAAATAATGTTGTTGTACCCATGATTCAGTTTATTGTTTTACAGACCTAATTTCCAAAAAACACTAAGAATAAAAATCATGAATGATTGAATAATGTGAAACTTTATGTAATAAATCATTAATTATGGTGTATTGAAATATGGGCTGTCTTAGATACTATAAACACAGCATACATAAATCATTACTCTCATTATTCAATTTCAAGATGAACAATAATTATCTCGCTCATTCCTCATTAATTTAATTAATTACATCATCCAACATTATGTTGTTTATCCACTTCAATCATTCTACCATTATAGAAATCAATAATGAAATATAGATAAGTTGATAGAACATTATCTCTTAAATATTAATAGGAAACATAAAATATATGATATCATAGACCTTTCCATTTATATATTTATCATAACATGGTGTGACGTCCCAGAACCTGATTCCACAACAAAATGTGCCCTGATATAGGGGGTATACATGGCCTCAAGAACATCTCCCTGAATTATGGAGGATGAAAATAGTAACAAGGGACTGAGGTGTGTCCGTGGGAATAATATTCCCTAATTACTAGAGTACAGTGAAGAAGATAAATATAATAAAAATGAGTTAAATTACAAAAGAAATATAATAGTGAAAAACATAGTAGAAACAAGCTGATATAACAACTGAAACAACTAATATAATTATAAAAAAGTTGAGGATGATATGTTAGGTATCGATGAATAGTGAAAACATGTATTCAAGCAACATACAAGAATTATATACAAAAGTTTCAAAAAGAATTAAAAACTATCCCAAGTATCCTAAGCTCCATATTTGTCATTTTCTACTAACATGGTCCTAAGATAGCAATAAATCAAGTGTCTGAATCCTTATGATTCCCTTCTTCAACAACTACAAACATGTAGTTTACCTGGGATTCAAGGGCGGTCTGGATAGGGTGTGAGAAAAATCTCAATAGGACCCCACCAATGTTGTCTATAAAATCATTTCTATTTAATATAAATTGAAACAGTGAAATCATGTATATATATAAATTCAAGGTAGTAAAGTAATGTAAATCCCCACGTACCATGTTCCTCAATAAATCCTTGTTTGAACATGTAATCAATTCGTTGATTAATTAGTTCAAGTTACATATTTATGTCATATGAGGCATAACAAACATTAATATAACTACTTGATAGTAATAGTAATGGTTCCGAGATGTAACATGGAACCATTAATATTATTAATAATGGATGGTTTCCAGGTTAATGACCAAGGTAACATATACATCAAGAGTCCCCAAATCAGTAGTAAATTTATCCTGGAAAAGGGGTAATAGTGTAATACAAGGTGAATCATCCCTATAATTCCATAGTATTATGATATAATCATGTCCATGTAATACCATGAAGGTAAAATTGGTTGAGATATGTTATGGTCCAAGGATGTCACAAAGTCACCTCGTGTCTATTGAAGCCATGTTGGATCCATGAACTATATCCATGGAATCCAGAATTGTAATGGAGGGATCTAGAAGTTTCATACCTAGCATCCACTAATAGACATGGATCAGTTTCCACGGTGGGTCTCAACCAAGGAAACTAAAATCTTGGAATTGTAATAGTACCCTCGATTTCTCATGGAATTCCCTTAGGAATCCAAATGCTAACTCATTATTGGACCTTAATATAAGTATATCAAATTCTATTTGTAATTAGGAAACTTGAATTTAATTAATTTTATGCAATTAATCCATTTAGTAATTATTCTATTTAACATGTCAATGGTTCATTCCATGCATTCCATACATGTGACAATGAATATATTAAATGAAACCATTTGACTGATACATTTATGTCAAAGTAATTCAATTAAAGTTATTAGGATCAATACTTTTCTTTCATTAGTGTTACAAGGCCAAAGGGTCAAGGAACCATCTAAATACTTCATTTAATTAATTTCCATTTATCTTAGTTCAATCCACTACCTTCCACCATGACTGGAATATGGTGCTATTGAATTCAACTAACATACAATTACATTTCAATTTCTCATGTCATAAATGTATATCAAACTTTCCAATTTCATAATTAACATTTATTAGAAAACTTCAATAACATACCTTAAGCGATTCAAGTGTGTAGTGAACATGGTTTTTTACATGATAAATTCATATTCATTTAATACATGTAGGATTACCATTAGATTTTTCATGTATGAAAACATACGAATGATGGATCAAAAGTGCCAAAACAAAAAAATGAAACAATATGGAATATCCCCCTACATGAGGTTGTGGATGCTGTGTTAATAGCATTGAAAACATATAAAATATATATAAATGGAAATTGATTATGGTCCTAATGAATATCTGTAAGACATATTGATTCAATAAATGAGGGTTGATGAAATTGGCTTGACAAACTTTTTTTTCCAAAATAGGTGAAATTGAGAATATATTTATAGAACACCTACCTTAGGCTCATATTACGAGCTCATACAATATCATCCTAGATTACAATAGATCTTATGAACAAATAAAAACCTAGAAATTATGTCATATGAGCCTAAATCGAATTTTTGTCATTGATAGAAAAAATAATGATGTACTATCAGTGTAGATCCATAGAGACGAATGGATGTGGATTCTGACTTTGGATGGATGAGCTACCATGATTCCTTAAATAGATGGTTTTGGCTCAGAAGAGGATATGTTTGACTATTTTTTCCACTATAAATAAAGACCATGGGTGGAAGTGTGTTAAAGATATTTTAAGAGAAAAATATTTTATTTTCCCCAATAATTTACTCGGTGCATGGCTTGGCCAAAAAATGCACCAATTTTAAATGACCACAAGTATGAAGGGGAATAGGACATGGTTAGGTTCCACAGTTAGGGAAACCATGAGCCTACTGTGTGAAAAATCTCTTCTAAAATTTAAAACAATCTAACATGGTCGCGTGGCCCAACTCGAATGATTATATTAAATAGTGTGCCCTATTACATCACATTTCCCAACATTTAATGATTTAAACAAAATATGCCGCCTACCCTACAGAGTTTACTCTAATCATACGAGATACCATTTTATCCCCAAAATCCAAATCATAAGAACCAAACAAGCTCTAGACACCCATGGTACCTCCACTAACTCATTAATAATTCATATTAGGTTCATAAATGATAATTTGACCAATATTTAAATGATCCATACCTGAGTAAAAACAAATTACATATAGTCTTCCCACATTATGTAACATGTCCCCAATTTCACCTTATAAGGGTGAATGAACACTATCTAATGAAAACTCTTACCACTAGGCACATATGTTGGCCTCCTGCTCCCAAGTCTCATCTTTAACACAATTATGATACCATATCCCCAGTTCTATTGGGAGAAGCTAACCTTGGAGAGAATTTTTTCTCCATTAAATAGTGTATATAGAATACTTCATAAATATAGAATAATCCTGAATATAAATGTCCATGGGATCAAAATTATGATATGAGTCGACATGATAATTTTGAAGCTGTGAAACGTGGGAGATGACGTGCATGGGATGGTACCTATGAGGTAGTAACAACCGATATGATTCCATACTAACTCAATCCAGTATCTCGAAAGGCCGGAAAAGTGTTAAGACATATTTTCTTTCTTTCATATCCATATATTATCTAACTTGTTCGATACCCATAGTAAAACACAATACCTATCCTTGAACTCCATATGTCATCAGTGTAAAATCGGCATAAGATTTCTGCCTAGACTGTACAGTATACATACACTTTATATAAGGCCCCGACCTTAAAAATTACTTAATATTGAATTAAATGAATAATTCACATTGAGGATGTTTTTAGGTTTAGATTTTTAGAGAATTAGGACATAACTGTTACATCTCAAAATATTAGAAAGTAGACACTTTTACTGAGTATCCATAGAATAAAAAAACTCTTAAAAAAGAAACATGTCTAGTTCCATGTTTTATATAGAATTACTTTCCCTTGATCCCATACATGACCCTATTCCACATTAAGTCCTGTGAAAAAAATTTCAAAAAAACTTGGGGTGAGCATAAAAATCTCAGTAAGGGATACACAAAGAATGAAAACTGTTAGTTTTTCAAACATAAAGTAAACCATGTATACTTTATCAAAGTAATACCTTCACCTTCATGAAGTAGTAAAAGCTCTTCACTGAATAAAATATCATTACTTACCATTTTGTAACCAAAGGAATACCATAAAACACATATAGAGAACACATAACATATAAAGGTAACTTGGGACATAAACATACTTAAGTGGAATAACCATACGGTCGACTTCCACACATATCACTTAATGGAATAGCCATACGGCCAACTTCCATACAAACTTAATGGAATAACCATATAGCCAACTTCCATACCCAATGAATTGGAGGTTATAACTTAACCACCCGTCCTGGTATTCACAGCACAACTCGTCATATGGTTTATCACATAACCACCCATCAAATGTGCAAGTACCAATATAAAATCATAAAACATAAAATCAATATAAAGGAATGATAACATTTCCACATTTCAATCACAATATATCATTTTAATATATTGACATAATAGAATCCTTTATCAAAACCATTTTCAATACCAAAATACATAAAATAGTATATGGTATTTATTTTACTTTAAAAAATTATGGCTTGTTGAGGAAGCCAAAGACCAAATAATACTTGTGGCGGCGGAAAACGTCGTTGTCACTGCGTACGTTAAAAGAAAAATTCCTTTTTGTCATTTAGTAAAACGTTTCATAGAAAAAGATTCCTTTTGTATAAAAGTAAATGTGAAAGGGGTTTATACACCCTATAAAATGAAGTTGTGTATAAAACGAAATATGCCTCAATGAAAGGAGATTGAGACGAAGTCCCTTACCTCGGGTCTGACTTGACTCGATCGTTCTTTAACCTCCTGAATAATAAACTTGAGTTAATTTATACTTGATTAAGAACATTTTTCAAGTTCATTATTCTTCTATATCACTTATTACCATGTCATGAACACTATGTAATTATTTAATTTATTAACGGTCGTTTTAACGATCATTGGTACTTGAGTCAAAAATAAACCCTTTCTAATTATAAGTTGTTCATGTATCCATTATATCCAGAATGGTATTCATGATGTAGATATCATATATGTCATATATATCTAGAATATACATGTATTTATAATAACACATAATCATTTAGAGGTAAGAAATGAAATTCACCGTTCATGGAGACGGTAAGCCGTACGTACGCATGAACGCTACTTTCATTTCTATGTCATATTAATGGAATTAAAATTAAATGAGAGGTATATATATTTTAATTCCATAATTATATTAATCATTTAGATGTAACATAAATCATATATATACATTACATATATATACTTATAATAGTACATTACATTTGGGGATAAGAAATGAAATGCACCGTTCATGGAGACGGTAAGCCGTACGTACGCATGAACAATACTTTCATTTCTATTTCATATTTTTATGGAATGGGATCATAATGATATAAAGGTATATTATAATTCCAGTATAATATCATATATAATAAAATTAATTAAATCCTTTATACATCCCACATATGGCATTAACGAAATCAAATCACATTGAGGGGCCGGTAGTCCGCACTTCCTTAAATGAAGATATCGCGTTTACCCATAATGGAAACCATAAAGGTATTACCAAAACGAAAAATAAAATAGCTTAAGGAAAACATAAACATATTATATATCATATATAAGTATATTTTCATCTTAATGGCCACCTTTGAAGGTGGTAAAAGAATGTTGAACAATCATCGTTTCGGGAGGCAGGAATTCGTCATCCACGGAAACAGTATGTTCTTTAACCATTAGATGTATGTGTGTGTAAGTATAGATCGAATCCTTCTTATAAAAACATCCTAGTATATTGAATATACTAGATTTGTTACAAAATAAATTAATAAAAAGATTTTATGGGGTTGGAGAATCAAAATAAAACAAAATGAATCAAGTGAAGACATTACCTTAAAATCGGGTAACTCCCTTTGGTTTGAGCTCAAAGGCTTACTTGGGAAGACTTCTGCCCAAAGTTAGGCTTTAAAAAGTAATAGAGGGATGTGAAGAGACAAAATGGGCAGGGTTTGGCCGAGCCAATGGCTTTGGAAGTGTAAGTAAAGAGGTAGAGGTGGGGGCCTTTTATAAGAGGAGAGGAGGGGCACTCTTGGAAAGTAAAGAAAAGTTACTTTATTTTAAAATGAGTTTTGGATTCAAAACGTCCCACATTGATATAATTCGAGGGTAAGGTGATAAGGGTTCGAAATATACCCATCAAATAGGTTTCGGACCTGTGTAGGGCATAGATTTTACATTATCTTTTTATTTTATTTAAATCCTTTATTAATGAGGTAATCTCTGCATCATCATGATGTCATAAATAACTTAATTTATTTAAAGTCTAAAAATTATAAAAAAAACTATCATGATTTAGGAAATAGTCTTAGATTTCTAATGAATATTTATAGTCTAAAATATAATTTCTGTAAAAAAAATTAAAAATATTTTACTTAGGTGATACATTCTTTGTTACATTTAACATTCTTTAAAAATAAAAAGATAAAAAGTCACTTTCTCACAAAAGTGATTCCATGGGGCCCCCAAGTTTGGCACAAGGCATCCCATGGTCATCCATGAGAAAACCAGTAGCCTTATGACACATTTTCTGGTAATTTATTATTATTATGATATTATCTTATTATCTTTAACTACCCGATTACTCATTAATCAAGATAATTAAAGATAATTACCGTCATTACTATTCATAATGTCCAAAAACAAAAGAGTCTTAATTAAATAATTTGGACCTTCGGATTCCAAATATGTAATCCATTTTACCAAATTCCAATCACATAAATCGCAATAATAAATTTAAAAAAACTTCTCGTTGTCAAAACAAATAGCGGGTTTTTTAGAAACAATATTTATGAAAAGTTTGGCATTAGTTTATGCCCAATTCCAAAGTTAAATTAATCCTAATGACCACCATTGGATTAAATGGTAAAAATATATTCATATTAAACTTTAAGACCAATTAAAAAGATAATCTAACCATATAATTAAATTAAATGAAAGAGCAGTTTTGATGTAAAATGCATTATTTTTAACTATTCATTAAAAAAATGAACATTGTCAGAAAAAAACCAAAAATTTATCCAATGTAAATTTCAATGTCCCAATCATAAAGAATATGTTTATTTTGACAAATATAGATTATAAAATTGACAAAAGTTTGTTTTAAAAAGGGTTTTCCATCAAAAGGCATTAAAATAATCTCTTAAGAATATTAGTGTATTCCATGCATAGGATTGGATTTATTCTCATTTTAAGCCTCTAAAAAACTATCTAAATCATTAATAGACATAGATAAAAATATCTATTATTCATTACTTACTTGGGATGTTACAGTCTTCCCCCCTTTAGAAAATTGCGTCCTCACAATTTATTTACTTATCGAATAAGTGAGGGTATTTATCCCTCATTGCATTTTCAGATTCTCATGTTGCCTTTTCAATCATGTGGTTTTTACACAAAACCTTTACCTGATGAATCACATTATTCCATAACACTTTCTCTATTCGGTCAAGAATCTGGACTGTTTGTTCTTCATAAGAGAGATTCTCATCCAACTGAACTACCTTTGGTCTCAAAACGTGAGATGGATCTCGCATATACTTCCTCAAAATCAAAACATGAAAAACATTGTGTACCTGAGATAAAATCGGAGGTAATGACACTCTGTATGCAACTGATCCAACTCTCTCCATAATTTCTTATGGTCCAATGAACCTTGGAATTATCTTTCCTTTCCTACCAAATCGCATCACACCTTTCCATTGAGAAACCTTGAGAAAAACATGATCACCTACCATGAAAGATAGATCCTTCCTCCGGTTATCTGCATAACTTTTCTGTCTGCTCTGAGCTGTTTTCATGTGTTTCTGAATCAACTGAACTTTTTCTGCCATCTCTTCTTCCAATTCTAGTCCCATCAGCTTCCTTTCACCCACTTCATCCCAAAATGCTGGAGTTGGACACCGCTTCCCATATAATGCCTCAAATGGTCCCATCTGTATACTGGAATGAAAACTGTTATTATAAGAAAACTCAACCAAAGAAAGATGTTGGTCCCAACTTCCCTGATAATCTATCGAACAAGCTTGTATCATATCCTCCAAGGTCTGAATTTTTCGTTCTGACTACCCATCTGATTGAGGATGAAAAGCTGTACTAAAATTTAATTCAGTACCCAACGACATCTAAAGGCCTTTCCAAAAGTTAGAAGTAAACCTGGGATCACGATCGGACACAATGGAGAGAGGAACTCCATGTAACCTGACTATCTCTTTAAGATACAAACGGGAAAGTTCATCTAGTGAAAAGGAATCTTGTATAGCAAGGAAATGACCAGATTTAGTCAAGTGATCAACAATAACCCAGATTGCATTATTACCTCGAGATGTCCTCGGTAATCCCACAACAAAGTCCATGGATATGTTTTCCCATTTCCACTCTATCACTGGTAAAGGCTGAAGCATCCCTTTTGGTAACTTCTGCTCTGCTTTAACCTTCTAACATTTCAAACACTTCACAGTAAAATCAGCAATATCCCTTTTCATTACATCCCACCAGTAATACTCTCGTAGATCTATGTACATCTTAGTACTGCCAGGATGAACTGAAAATGGGGAACTATGAGCCTCGCATAAAAACTCATTCTTCAACTGTAAATCATAAGGCAAACATAATATCTTCCCAAAACTCAAAACACAATCATTATCAATGTTGAATTCAGGCAACTTACCCTTCTGAACCAGCTCTACCTTTTTCTGCAACTCACTGTCTTCCCTCTTTGCTTACTTAATTCTATCTGATAGGGATGATCTCACTGATACCTAAAACAAAATAGAAGAACTTTCTGCACCAACAACTTTTATGCCAAAGTTCATCAAATCAAAAACCAAAGGATCTTGTTCCAAACGTAGCATGGTTAATGAAGCATTACTATTTCGACTTGAAGAATCAGCCACTTTATTTGCTTTTCCCAGATGGTAGTGAATTGTAGAATCATAATCCTTGATTAATTCCAGCTATCAACTCTGTCTCATGTTCAATTCTTTCTGAGTGAATATATACTTTAAACTTTTGTGATCAGTATATATTTCACACTTTACTCCATACAAATGATGCCTCCAAATTTTTAAAGCAAAAACAACAGCAGCTAATTTCAAATCATGTGTAGGTTAATTTACCTCATGAGTTTTCAACTGACGTGAAGCATAAAAAATTACCTAATCATTCTGCATAAGGACACAACCAAGTACCTTCAACGAAGCATCACTGTATAAAACAAACTCACCATTCCTGGAAGGAAGTGCCAAAACTAGAGCATTCACCAATCTTATTTTCAACTCCTGAAAACAATCATCACATTCTTTTGTCCAGATGAACTTAACACCCTTACGAGTTAGCTTAGTCATTGGACTATATAACTGTGAAATTTTTTCAAAAAACATTCAGTAGTAACCTACCAAACTAAGAAAACTATGGATCTCGGTTACATTTGTGCGTCTTGGACATTCTTCAACAACTTTTGTTTTAGCAGGATCAACAGTTATGCCATCTTTTGAAAACAATGTGACCCAGGAAATAAATTTTTTGTAACCAAAACTCACACTTGCTGAATTTTCCATATAGTTTCTTTTCTTTTATGGTTAGAAAGATAACCCTTAAAAGACTTTCATGCTCCTCTTTACTTTTAGAAAAAACCAAAATATCATCAAGGAAAACAACCACAAACTTATCCAAGAACTCATGGAAAATTCTATTCATAAGGTCCATGAATACAGCAGGTGCATTGGTTAACCCAAAAGGCATAACTACAAATTCATAATGGCCATATCTAGTATGGAACGCAGTCTTCGGAACGTCTGCTTCTTTTACTTTCAACTGAGGGTACCCTGACCTCAAGTCAATCTTCGAAAAATACTGAGCTCCCTGGAGCTGATCAAACAAATCATCGATATGAGGCAAAGGATACTTGTTCTTAACAGTAATATTATTCAAGGCTCTATAATCAATGCAAAGTCTCATTGAGCCATCTTTCTTTTTAACAAAAAAGACAGGAGCACCCCATGGTGATGTGCTAGGTCAAATGAAACCTTTATCTAATAACTCCTACAATTGCTTCTTTAACTCTAAAAGTTCCACTTTAGCCATTCGATAAGGGGGTTTTGAAATTGTCTTAGAATCAAGAACTAAGTCAACAGTAAATTCAACTTCCCGATCATGAATAATACCAGGCAACTCATCAGGAAAAAAATCAAGATACTCATTTACCACTGGCACATCATTAATATGAACAGTTCCTTTATTTTTTACAATATGTGCAAGGTAACATTCATTTCCATCTTTTACTAGTTTCTCAACTTCCTAATATGTTATCAAAATCAAGGGTTCATTCTTGTACACAAACTGAAAATATTTCTGAAAAGAAACCATTTTAGCTCTACAGTCAATCTTAGCATGATAAACAGAAAACCAATCCATGCCCAAAATAACATCAAACTCTACTAGAGGCAAAACAATAAGGTTTTCCGGTTGATTCTTTCCACACACAAGGATAGGAAGGTTCTTATAATTCCTTTTTGTCTCAACGTTCTCTCTAGGTGTTTTTACCATAAGTTCAGGATTCATATCTTGAGATGGAATTTCCAATTTACTAGAAAACTTCTCAGAAATTAAAGAATGTGTAGACCATGAATCAAACAACACAGTGGCATAATCTGAACAAACAAACAGTGTACCTGATACTACTTCATTCGATGGCCCAACATCTGCTGAAGTTGTTGCAAAGGATTTCACCACCCCTTTCTGCTTGTAGTATGGCTGCTTTCCCCCAGTCGAGTTCTTCGTTAGACACTCATTTTCATAATGACCCATTTCATTACACTTAAAAAATCTTACCTCTGGCTTTTCATTTCCTACTTGATCATCTTCCTTACAGTTACGAGCAATATGACAAGACTTACCACACCGAAATCACTTACCAGACTTGGATAAACATTCCCCATGATGCATATTACCACACTTCTCACAGGATGGATATTTGGTTTTCTTACCTCCTTTCTTCTTTGATCAATTCTTCCCCTTTGCTTGCCAACTGGACCTCTTATTCTGTTGTTTTTCATAGAACACCTGATCATCGGCAAACTCGATTTCCGCCTTCTCCGCACATCAAACAAGTTTTTCATAACTTTTGAACTCACGAGAAGCTAAAGTCCTTCGATACTTTGGCTTTAACCCTGAGTAAAAAACTATTTATTTTACTATCAAGATCTCGTATGAAGTTTGGAGCATACCTTTCCAATTGAGTGAACTTTGATTCATAAGCAGCCACTGAATCATCCTCCTGCCTCAATTCTAGGAACTCTTTTTCCATCCTAAGACGAACCACCTTAGGAAAATATTTCTCAAGAAATATCCCTTTGAATTCGTCCCAGTGAAGATCCTCAATCTCATCACTATCCCTTGTATTTTTCACCATCGACCACCACTGATCAGCTTCACCATCAAAACGGTAAACAGAAAGACTAACCTTTTGAGGTTCTGAACACCCCATGACATCAAAAATCTTCTCCAGTGCTTTAATCCACCCTTCAGCTTGAACTGGGTTAGATGATCCTCTGAATGATGGGAGATGTTGCCTAATGAAATGTTCCACCACTGACATGTTCCTCTGCAGTTTATCTTGCTGATCTCGTGCATGGATACAACCACCATTTATAGCCTGATTCAATTGTGCCATCCCTGCAACAAACTGTTCAGTTCCGATTCTGACTATCTCAGGTTGATGATTTGGAAGGTTGTCTTCCTCCTGATGTTGTCCCAATATAGCTACTTTGTTTCCTCTGTGGAAAACCATTCTGAACCCAGAAATATCTTAGGCGAAGCAACATGGTAATATTTAATGCTATATCATTTCAGTCATACCATAAATTAACTTATAATTTAACAATTTTATAACTCCTAAAGTTTTCTAAACCGACCTTTGATACCAACTATAAGGCCCCGACCTTAAACATTACTTAATATTGAATTAAATAAATAATTCAAATTGAGGATCTTTTTAGGTTTAGAGTTTTAGAGAATTAGGACATAACTATTACATCTCAAAAGATTACAAAGTAGACACTTCTACTGAGTTTCCATAGAATTAAAAAAACTCTTAAAAAAGAAACATGTCTAGTTCCATGTTTTATATAGCATGACTTTCCCTTGATCCCATCACTGACCCTATTCCACATTAAGTCCTGTGAAAAACATTTCAAAAAAACTTGGGGTGAGAATAAATATCTCAGTAAGGGATACACAAAGAATGAAAACTGTTAGTTTTTCAAACATCAAGTAAACCATGTATACTTTATCAATGTAATACCTTCACCTTCATGAAGTAGTAAAAACTCTTCACTGAATAAAATATCATTACATACCCTTTTGTTACCAAAGGATTACCATAAATCCCATATAAAGAACCCATAACATATAAAGGTAACTTGGGACATAAACATACTTAAGTGGAATAACCATACGGTCGACTTACACATATATCACTTAATGGAATAGCCATATGGCCAACTTCCATACATACTTAATGGAATAGCCATACGACCGACTTCTATACCCAATGCATTGGAGGTTATAACTTAACCACCCGTCCTGGTATTCACGGCACCACCCGTCATATGGTTTATCATGTAACCACCAGTCAAATGTCCAAGTACCAATATAAAATCATAAAACATAAAACCAATATAAAGGAATGATAACATTTCCACATTTCAATCACAATATATCATTTCAATATATTGACATAATATAATCCTTTGTCAAAACCATTTTCAATACCAAAATACATATAAGATTATATCATATTTATTTTACTTTAAAAACATTACGTCTTGTTGAGGAAGCCAATGACCAAATAATACTCACGGCGGTGGAAAAGGTCGCTGTCACTGCGTACGTTAAAAGAAACATTCATTTTTTTCGTTTAGTAAAGCGCTTCATAGAAAAAGATTCCTTTTGTATAAAAGTAAAAGTCAAAGAGGTTTATACACTGTATAAAAGAAGTTGTGTATAAAACAAAATATGCCTCAATGAAAGGAGATTGAGACGAAGTCCCTTACCTCGGGTCCGACTTGACTCGATCGTTATTTAACCTCCTGAATAATAAACTTGAGTTAATTTCTACTTGCTTAAGAACATTTTTCAAGTTCATTATTACTTTTATATCACTTATTACCATGTCATGAACACTATGTAATTATTTATGTTATTAATGGTCATTTAAACAATCATTGGTACTTGAGTCAAAAATAAACCCTTTATAATTAAAAGATGTTCATGTATCCATTATATCCAGAATGGTATTCATGATGTAGATATCATATATGTCATATATATCTAGAATATACATGTATTTATAATATCACATAATCATTTAGAGGTAAGAAATGAAATTCACTATTCATGTAGATGGTATGTCGTACGTACGCATGAACGCTACTTTCATTTTTATGTCATATTAATGGAATTAAAACTAAAAGGGAGGTATGTATATTTTAATTCCAGAATTATATTAATCATTTAGATGTAAAATAAATCATATATATCCATTACATATATGTACTTATAATAGTACATTACATTTGGGGATAAGAAATGAAATGCACCATTCATGGAGACGGTAAGCTGTACGTACGAATGAACGCTACTTTCATTTCTATTTCATATTTTTATGGAATGGAATCATAATGATATAAAGGTATATTATAATTACAGTATAATATCATATATAATACCATTAATTAAATCCTTTATACATCCCACATATGGCATTAACGAAATCAAATCACTTTGAGGGGGCGGTAGTCTGCACTTCCTTAAATGAAGATATTGTGTTTACCCATAATGGAAACCATAAAGGTATTCCAAAAATGAAAAATAAAGAAGCTTAAGGAAAACTTAAAAATATTATATATCATATATAAGTATAGTGTCATCTTAATGGCCACCTTTTAAGATGTTAAAAGAATGTTGAACAATCATCATTTCGGGAGGCAGAAATTCTCCATCCACGGAAACAGTATGTTCTTTAACCATTACATGTAGGTGTGTGTAAGTATAGCTCGAATACTTCTTATAAAAATATCCTAGTATATTGAAGATACTGGAGGTTTTACAAAAGAAATGAATAAAAAGACTTTAGGGGGTTGGAGAGGCAAAATGAAACAAAAGGACTCAAGTGAAGACATTACCTTAAAATCGGGTAACTCCCTTTGGTTTGAGCTCAAAGGATTCCTTGGGAAGACTTCTGCCCAAAGTGAGGCTTCAAGAAGTAAGAGAAGGATATGGAAGGACAAAATGGTCAGTGTTTGGCCTAGCCAAAGGCTTTGGAAGTGTGGGTAAGGAGGTAGAGGTGGGGGCCTTTTATAAGAGGAGAGGAGGGGCACTCTTGGAAAGTAAATAAAAGTTACTTTATTTTAAAATGGGTTTCGGATTCAAAAGGTCCCACATTGATATAATTCGAGGGTAAGGTGATAAGGGTTCGAAATATACCCATAAATTAGGTTTTGGACATGTTTAGGTCATAGATTTTACATTATCTTTTCATTTTATTTAAATCCTTTATTAATGAGGTAATCGCTGCATCATCATGATGTCATAAACAACTTAATTGTTTTAAAGTCTAAAAATTATAAAAAAAATTCATGATGTAGGAAATCTTTTTATAATTCTAAGGAATATTTATAGTCCAAAAGATCATTTATGTAGACAAAAGTAAAAATATTTTACTTAGGTGATACATTCTTTGTTACATTTAATATTCTTTAAAAATAAAAAGATAAAAAGTCACTTTTTCACAAAAGTGATTCCATGGGGCCCCCAAGATTGGCACAAGGCATCCCATGGTCAGCCTTGAGACAACCAGTAGACTTAGGACACATGTTGTGGTCATTTTTTATTATTATGATATTATCTTATTATCTTTAACTACCCGATTACTCATTAATCATGATAATTAAAGATAATTACCGTCGTTACTATTCATAATGTCCAAAAACAAAAGAGTATTAATTACATAATTTGGACCTTATGATTCCAAATATTTAATCCATTTTACCAAATTCCAAACACATAAATTGCAATTATTAATTTAAAAAAACTTCCCGTTGTCAAAACAAATAGCGGGTTTTTTAGAAACAATATTAATGAAAAGTTTGGAATTAGTTCATGCCCAATTCCAAAGTTAAATTAATACTAATGACCACCGTTGGATTAAATGGTAAAAATATATTCATATTAAACTTTAATACCAATTAATAAGATAATCTAACCATATAATTAAATTAAATGAAATAGCAGTTTTGATGTAAAATGCAGTATTTTTCACTATTCATTAAAAAATGAACATTGTCAGAAAAATACCAAAAATTTATCCAATGTAAATTTCAATGTCCCAATCATAAAGAATATGATTATTTTGACAAATAGAGATTATAGAATTGTCAAAAGTTTGTTTTAAAAACGGGTTTCCATCAAAAGGCAGTAAAACAATCTCTTAAGAATATTAGTGTATTCCATGCATAGGATTGGATTTATTCTCATTTTAAGCCATTAAAACACTATATAAATCATTAATAGACATAGATAAAAATATCTATTATTCATTACTTACTTGGGATGTTACATACTTCCCCCCTTTAGAAAATTGCGTCCTCGCAATTTATTTACTTATCGAATAAGTGGGGGTATTTATCCCTCATTGCATTTTCAGATTCCCATGTTGCCTCTTCAATCATGTGGTTTTTCCACCAAACCATTACATGATGAATGAAATTATTCCGTATCACTTGCTCTATTTGGTCAAGAATATGGATTGATTGTTCTTCATAAGAGTGATTTTCTTCAAACTGAACTACCTCTGGGCTCAAAACGTGAGATGGATCTGGCATATACTTCCTCAATATCGAAACATGAAAAACATTGTGTACCTGAGATAAACTCAGAGGTAATGCCACTATGTATACAACTGATCCAACTCTCTCTAGAATTTCATATGGTCCAATGAACCTTGGACTCAGTTTCCTTTCGTACCAAATCGTATCACACTTTTCCATGGAGAAACCTTGAGAAAAACATGATCACCTACCACGAAAGATAGATCCTTCCTCCGGTTATCTGCATAACATTTCTGTCTGCTCTGAGCTGTGTTCATGTGTTTCTGAATCAACTAAACTTTTTCTGCCATCTCTTCTACCAATTCTGGTCCCATCAGCTTCCTTTCACCCACTTCATCCCAAAATGATGGAGTTCGACACCGCTTCCCATATAATGCCTCAAATGGTGCCATCTGTATACTAGAATGAAAACTGTTATTATAAGAAAACTCAACCAAAGAATGATTTTGGTCCCAACTTCCCTGACAATCCATCTAACAAGCTCATAGCATATCCTCCAAGGTCTGAATTTTTCGTTCTGACTGCCCATCTGATTGAGGATGAAATGATGTACAAAAATTTAATTCAGTACCCAATGACTTATGAAGGCCTTTCCATAAGTTAGAAGTAAACCTGTGATCACAATCGGACACAATGGAGAGAGGAAATCCATGTAACTTGACTATCTCTTTAAGATACAAACGGGAATGTTGATCAAGTGAAAAATTATCTCGTATAGCAAGGAAATGAAAAGATTTAGTCAAGAAATCAACAATTACCCAGATTGCATTATTACCTCGAGATTTCCTCGGTAATCCCACAACGAAGTCCATGGATATGTTTTCCCATTTCCACTCTGGCACTGGTAAAGGCTGAAGCATCCCTTTCTACAACTGCCGCTCTGCTTTAACCTACTGAAAAGTCAAACACTTCACAGTAAAATCACCAATATCCCTTTTCATTCCTTCCCACTAGTAATACTCTCGTAGATCTATGTACATCTTAGTACAACCAGGATGAACTGAAAACGGGGAACTATGAGCCTCACATAACAACTCATTATTCAACTGTGAATCACAAGGCACACATAACCTATTCCCAAACCTCAAAACACAATCATTATCAATGTTGAATTCAGGAAAGTTACCCTTCTGAACCAGCTCTACCTTTTTCTGCAACTCACTGTCTTCCCTCTGTGCTTGCTTAATTCTATCTGATAGGGATGATCTCACTGATACCTGAAACAAAACAGAAGAACTTCTTGCACCAACAAATTCTATGCCAAAGTTCATCAAATCAAAAAACAAAGGATCTTGTTACAAACATAGCATGGTTAATGAAGCATTACTTTTTTGACTCAAAGCATAAGCCACTTTATTTGCTTTTCTCAGATGGTAGTGAATTGTACAATCATAATACTTGATTAATTCCATCCATCTCCTCGGTCTCATGTTCAATTCTTTCTGAGTGAATATATACTTTAAACTTTTGTGATCAGTATATATTTCACACGTTACTCCATACAAATGATGCCTCCATATTTTTAAAGCAAAAACAATAGAAGCTAATTCCAAATCATGTGTAGGTTAATTTACCTCATGAGTTTTCAACTGATGTGAAGCATAAGAAATTACCTGATCATTCTGCTTAAGGACACAGCCAAGTCCCTTCAACGAAGCATCACTGCATATAACAAACTCACCATTCCTGGAAGGAAGTGCCAAAACTGGAGCATTCACCAATCTTCTTTTCAACTCCTAAAAACAATCATCACATTCTTTTGTCCAGATGAACATAACACCCTTACGAGTTAGCTTAGTCATTGGAATAGATAACCGTGAAAAATTTTCAAGAAACCTTCGGTTGTAACCTGCCAAACCAAGAAAACTATGGATCTCGGTTACATTTGTGGGTCTTGGCCATTCTTCATCAACTTTTGTTTTAGAAGGATCAACATTTATGCGATCTTTTGAAACAATGTGACCCAGGAAAGAAATTTTTTGTAACCAAAACTCACACTTGCTGAATTTTCCATATAGTTTCTTTTCTTTTAAGGTTTTCATGATAACCCTTAAATGGATTTCATGCTCCTCTTTACTTTTAGAAAACACAAAAATATCATCAATGAAAACAACCACAAACTTATCCAAAAACTCATGGAAAATTCTATTCATAAGTTCCATGAATATAGTAGGTGCATTGGTTAACCCAAAAGGCATAAATACAAATTCATAATGGCCATATCTAGTATGGAATGAAGTCTTCGGAACATCTGCTTATTTTAATTTCAACTGATGGTACCCCGACCTCAAGTCAATCTTCAAAAAATACTGAGCTCCCTGGAGGTGATCAAAAAAATCATCGATATGAGGCAAAAGATACTTGTTCTTAATAATAATATTATTCAAGGCTCTATAATCAATGAAAAGTCTCATTGAGAAATCTTTCTTTTTAACAAACAAGACAGGACCACCCCATGGTGATGTGCTAGGTCGAATGAAACCTTTATTCAATAACTCTTGAAATTGATTCTTTAACTCTAAAAGTTCAACTTGAACCATTCGATAAGGGGGTTTTGAAATTTTCTTAGAATCAGGAACTAATTCAACAGTAAATTCAACTTCCTGATCATGGATAATACCAGGAAACTCATCAGGAAAAACATCAAGATACTCATTTACCACTGGCACATAATTAATCTGAACAGTTACCTTATTTTGAAAAATATGTGCAAGGTAACATTCATTTCCATCTTTTACTAGTTTCTCAACTTCCTGATATGTTATCAAAATCAAGGGTTCATTATTGTACACAAACTGAAAATCTTTCTAAAAAGGAACCATTTTAGCTCTTCAGTCAATCTTAGCATGATAAACAGAAAGCCAATCCATGCCCAAAATAACATCAAACTCTACTAGAGGCAAAACAATAAGGTTTTCGGGTAGATTCTTCCCACACACAAGGATAAGAGGGTTCTTATAATTCCTTTTTGTCTCAACATTCCCTCCGGGTGTTTTTACCATAAGTTCAGGATTCATATCTTGAGATGGAATTTCCAATTTACTAGAAAACTTCTCAAAAATGAAAGAATGTGTAGACCCTGAATCAAACAACACATTGGCATAATCTGAACAAACAAACAGTGTACCTGATACTACTTCATTAGATGGCCCAACATCTGCTGAAGTTGTTGCAAATGATTTCACCACCCCTTTTTGCTTGTAGTCTGGATGCTTTCCCCCAGTCGAGTTCTTAGTTAGACACTCATTTTCATAATGACCCATTTTATTACACTTAAAACATCTTACCGCTGGCTTTTCATTGCCTGCTTGATCATCTTCCTTACAGTTACGAGCAATATGACCAAACTTACAACACCGAAAGCCCTTACCAGACTTGGATAAACATTCTCCAGGATTCATTTTACCACACTTCTCACAGGATGGATATTTGGTTTTCTTACCTCCTTGCTTCTTTGATGAATTCTTCCCCTTTTCCTGCCAACTGGACCTCATATTCTGTTGTTTTTCATAAAACACCTGATCATCGGCAAACTCCATTTCCACCTTCTCCGCACATCGAACAAGTTTTTCATAACTTTTGAACTCACTAGAAGCTAAATCCCTTCAATAATTTGGCTTTAAACCTGAGTAAAAATGGATTATTTTACTATCAATATCTCGTATGAAGTTTGGAGCATACCTTTCCAATCGAGTGAACTTTGCTTCATAAGCAGTAACTGAATCATCCTCCTACCTCAATTCTAGGAACTGTTTTTCCATCCTAAGACGAACCACCTTAGAAAAATATTTTTCAAGAAACATACCATTGAATTCGTCCCAGTGAAGATCCTCAATCTCATCACTATCCTTGATATTTTTCACCATCGACCACCACTGACCAGCTTCACCTTCAAAACGGTAAATAGAAAGACTAACCTTTTGATGTTATAAACACCCCATGACATCAAAAATCATCTCCAGTGCTATAATCCACCCTTCAGCTTGCACGAGGTTAGATGATCCTCTGAATGATGGGGGATGTTGCCTCATAAAATGTTCCACCACTAACATGTTCCTCTGCGGTTGATCTGGATGATCTCGTGCATGGATACCACCACCATTTATAGCCCGAGTCAACTGTGCCATCACTGAAACAAACTATTTAGTTCTGATTCCGACCATCTCAGGTTGCTGATTTGGAAGGTTGTCTTCCTCCTGATGTCTTCCCAATATAGCTGCTTTGTTTCCTCTGCGGATAACTATTTTGAACACAGAAATGTCTTAGGTGAAGCAACATGGTAATCTTTAAATGCTATATCATTTCAGTCATACCATAAATTAACTTATAATTTAACAATTTTATAACTCCTAAATTTGTCTAAACAGACCTTTAATACCAACTATATGGCCCTGGCCTTAAACATTTCTTAATATTGAATTAAATGAATAATTCACCTTGAGGATCTTTTCAGGTTTAGAGATTTAGAGAATTAGGACATAACTGTTATATCTCAAAAGATTACAAAGTAGACACTTCTACTGAGTTTCCATAAAATAAAAAAACTCTTAAAAAAGAAACATGTCAAGTTCCATGTTTTATGTAGCATGACTTCCCTTGATCCAATCCTTGACCCTATTCCACATTAAGTCCTGTGAAAAAAATTTCAAAAAAACTTGGGGTGAGCATAAAAAGCTCAGTAAGGGATACACAAATAATGTAAACTATTAGTTTTTAAAACATCAAGTAAATCATGTATACTTTATCAAAGTAATACCTTCACCTTCATGAAGTAGTAAAATCTCTTCACTGAATAAAATATCATTACGTACCCTTTTCTAACCAAAGTATTACCATAAAAACCATATAAAGAACACATAACATATAAAGGTAACTTGGGACATAAACATACTTAAGTGGAATAACCATACGGTCGGCTTCCACACATATCTCTTAATGGAATAGCCATACGGCCAACTTCCATACATACTTAATGGAATACCCATACGACCGACTTTCATACCCAATGCATTGGAGGTTATAACATAACCACCCGTCCTGGTATTCACGGCACCACCCGTCATATGGTTCATCACGTAACCACCCGTCAAATGTCCAAGTACCAATATAAAATCATAAAACATAAAACCAATATAAAGGAATGATAAGATTTCTACATTTCAATCAGAATATATCATTTCAATATATTGACATAATAGAATTCTTTATCGAAACCATTTTCAATACCAAAATACATAAAAGAGTATATGGTATTTATTTTACTTTAAAAACATCACGGCTTGTTGAGGAAGCCAAAGACCAAATAATACTCGCGGTGGCGGAAAAGGTCGTTGTCATCGCGTACATTAAAAGAAACATTAATTTTTGTCATTTAGTAAAACGCTTCGTAGAAAAGATTCCTTTTGTATAAAAGTAAAAGTAAAAGGGGTTCATACACCGTATAAAATACAGTTGTGTACAAAACGAAATATGCCTCAATGAAAGGAGATTGAGACGAAGTCCCTTACCTCAGGTCCGACTTGACTCAATCGTTCTTTAACCTCTTGAATAATAAACTTGAGTTAATTAATACTTGCTTAAGAACATTTTTCAAGTTAATTATTCCTTTTATATAACTTATTACCATGTTATGAACACTATGTAATTATTTAAGTTATTAACGGTCGTTTTAACGATCATTGGTACATGAGTCAAAAATAAACCCTTTATAATTACAAGTTGTTCTTGTATCCATTATATCCAGAATGGTATTCATGATTTAGATATCATATATGTCATATATATCTAGCATATACATCTATTTATAATATCACATAATCATTTAGAGGTATGAAATGAAATGCACCGTTCATGGAGACGGTAAGCCGTATGTACGCATGAACGCTACTTTCATTTATATGTCATATTAATGGAATTAAAATTAAAAGAGAGGTATGTATATTTTAATTCCAGAATTATATTAATAATTTAGATGTAACATACATCATATATATTCATTACATATATTTACTTATAATAGTACATTACATTTGGGGATAAGAAATGAAATGCACCGTTCATGGAGACGGTAAGCTGTACGTACGCATGAACGCTACTTTCATTTCTATTTCATATTTTTATGGAATGGAATCATAATTATATAAAGGTATATTATAATTCCAGTAAAATATCATATATAATACCATTAATTAAATCCTTTATACATCCCACATATGAAATTAAGGAAACCAAATCACTTTGAGGGGGCGGTAGTCCGCACTTCCTTAAATGAAGATATCGCATTTACCCATAATGGGAACCATAAAGGTAGTCCCAAAATGAAAAATACAGAAGATTAAGGAAAACATAAACATATTATATATCATATATAAGTATAGTTTCATCATAATGGCCACCTTTGTAGGTGTTAAAATAATGTTGAACAATCATCGTTTCGGGAGGCATAAATTCGCCATCCACGGAAACAGTATGTTCTTTAACCATTAGATGTAGGTGTGTGTAAGTATAGTTGGAATAATTCTTAGAAAAACATCCTAGTATATTGAAGATACTGGAGTTGTTACAAAATAAATTAATAAAAAGAGTATAGTGGGTTAGAGAAGAAAAATAAAACAAAAGGACTCAAGTGAATACATTACCTTAAAATCGGGTAACTCCCTTTCGTTTGAGCTCAAAGGCTTCCTTGGGAAGACTTCTGCCCAAAGTGAGGCTTCAAGGAGTAATAAAGGGATGTGGAGAGACAAAATGAGCAGGGGTTTGCAGATCCAATGTCTTTGGAAGTGTGGGTAAGGAGGTAGAGTTGGGGGCCTTTTATAAGAGAAGAGGAGGGGCACACTTAGAAAGTAAAGAAAAGTTACTTTATTTTAAAATGAGTTTCGGATTAAAAAGGTCCCAAATTGATATAATTTGAGGGTAAGGTGATAAGGGTTCGAAATATACCCATCCAATAGGTTTTGGACATGTTTACGTCATAGAGTTTACATTATTTTTTTCATTTTATTAAAATCCTTTATTAATGAGGTAATCGCTGCGTCATCATGATGTCAAAAATAACTTAATTTATTTAATGTATAAAAATTATAAAAAACTATCATGATGTAGGAAATCATTTTATCTTTTTAATGAATATTTATTGTCCAAAATATAATTTATGTAGAAAAAATTAAAAATATTTTACATAGGTGATACATTCTTTGTTACATTTAATATTCTTTAAAAATAAAAAGATAAAAAGTCACTTTCTCACAAAAGTGATTCCATGGGACCCCCGAGTTTGGAACAAGGCATCCCATGGTCGTCCATGAGACAACCAGTAGCCTTAGGACACATTTTTTGGTCATTTTTTATTATTATGATATTATCTTATTATCTTTAACTATTCGATTACTCATTAATCAAGATAAGTAAAGATAATTACCGTCATTACTATTCATAATGTCCAAAAACAAAAGAGTCTTAATTACATAATTTGGACCTTATGATCCCAAATATGTAATCCATTTTACCAAATTCCAAACACATAAATTTGAATAATTAATTTAAAAAAACTTCCCGTTGTCAAAACAGATAGCGGGTTTTTTAGAAACAATATTTATGAAAGGTTTGGCATTAGTTTATCCCCAATTTCAAAGTAAAAATTAATCCTAATGACCACCTTTGGATTAAATGGTAAAAATATATTCATATTAACCTTTTATACCAATTAAAAATATAATCTAACCATATAATTAAATTAAATTAAAAGGAAGTTTTGATGTAAAATGCAGTATTTCTCACTATTCATTAAAAAATGAACATTGTCAGAAAAATACCAAAAATTTATCCATTGTAAATTTCATTGTGCCAATCATAATTAATATGTTTATTTTTACCAATAGAGATTATAAAATTGTCAAAATTTTCTTTTAAAAAGGGTTTTCCATCAAAAGGCAGTAAAACAATCTCTTAAGAATATTAGTGTATTCCATGCATAGGATTGGATTTATTCTCATTTTAAGTCTCTAAAACACTATATAAATCATTAATAGACATAGATAAAAATATCTATTATTCATTAATTACTTGGGATGTTACACTTTCTGATCAACTAAACTAGCTCTGAAGACTCTTACATGAGATAGGGAACTATAAAGGATTCTCACATGCCTCATTCAAGATAAGGGTGAATAAAATGACCTACTGTATAAGGCCTAAAAAAGAACCATATAAATTTTCTCCAAAATTTTATTATTATAGGTGAACTCAATGAGATGTATATGATTCTCCAAATAAACATTGAAATGAAAGATGCATGACAAGAGCATGCCCTCTAGAGCCTATATCATCTGCCCCTACTGTCCATTAGTATGGGGGTGAAAGATTATGATTAGTAGCACCTGTATACCCATATATTTCTATAACCCCTTCCAGAACCATGATGTGAAACAAGTTTCCATATATGAAATGATAATATGAGGGACCCATGTAGTTGAATGATCTCACAAACCCACAATCTTCCTATCTAATTAACTAAGAATGTATCTATAATATTAATTTAGTGGGATAACTTCATCAGTAGGTCAACAACTACCCATAAACGTCACAAGCTAAAAGAGAACTCAGTACGATGACTATAAACTCCCTAAAAATATCATTGCATTTCCATTTCATGACCATAAGTAGAAATAACAAGCCTACAGGTCATTGGTGACCTCCCCTTCACATATAGATAGGTGGAACACCTCATGATGAAGCCTTCTATTAGATGATTCATCCCAGTCCACCAATATTTGTGTTTCATGTCTATATACATTTTGATGATGCTTCTATTAACTACACATGGAGAAGTGTGGGAATCACGCTTCAAATAATCTCTCATATCGGTAGGAACCGAGACACTCCCATGTATAAGTAGGATGTTGTATCTTTCCACAGAACGATACAGAGTATATTTATCTCATATAATAATCTCATGGAGAACCAACCCCTCAGGATATGAAAATTTAATTCTCTTCACAATATCATGGAGTGAAGAGGAAAAATCAATGAAAAGATATAATACTTCTAATGAATGTCATCACACTATAGATGTATCTTAGAAAATAGGGTGATAAATTTATATTTATCACTGGATTCCAATATATAATGTGGATGGGTTTTTTGACATAGAACTTCTGATACCACATTACCCTTTCCAGGAATAATGGAAAACAAAAATTCGAAGAAATGAAGATATTCGTCCCATATTCACATTCTCAGATTCATATAACATTGTGTTAGGATGTATTTGAGGATCGTGCGATCTGTGTACACCATAATTCATTCAACTATTGAATAGTGTCTCCAAAAACATAATTCATGAAAAACTATAGCTTTATTTTAGTCTTGTGTCATATATTTTCTCAAATGAGGTCCAAAAACCAAGATTCATACGTAATGAATATGTCCTCCTATATCATTACTACTCATAGGCTAAGTCCTTATGCATCACCAAACATTGTGTAGCCTTTTCTAGGATTCGGAGGAATCAGAATGGGTTCCAAGACAATAATTCCTTTTAGTTCATGAGAGTTTTTCTCACACTATTCTAACCATAGATACTTTACTCCATTTTTTGAAGATCATTAAGAGGTTAATAAAGGCTTGAGAAGACCTGAATAAAATGTATGTAATATCTCTCTAACCCCATGAAACTCTATATATGAATCACCTTCTTGGGATTCTCCAAAGAAGCCACATCACTAACTTTATCTAGGTTAATAGAAAATCCTGATTTTGAAATAATATGACCCATGAATTGAACTTTTTTGTTCCAAAATTGAAAATTAAAAATCTTGTAATAAATATTACTCTCTGTTAGTGTACTCAGAATGATATCAATGTAATTATTGTGGCCTCTATGAGAGTGATAGTATGTCAATATTTCTTCCAAAAATACTATGAAAAAGGAATCTAAATTGGGGTGGAACTCCATATTCATCAGATCCAGGAGAATTTCGATCGTATTTGTAAGACTGAACCACATAACAAGGTACTCATACAAACCATGCCTACTACGACATGATTTATGAGGTATGTTTGAAGGCTATAATAACACCTAATGATATCCTGGTCTCAGGTCGAACTTATAGAAGACCCTACCTCCTTGGATTTGGTCAATGATATCATCACTTGGAGGTAGTGGATACCGATTCATGACTATAAATTGGTTCCACCTTCAATAATACATGTATAGATGACGGTTACCATCTTATTTCTTAGACAATAACATGAGTTAACCATAAGAGGATGTATTGATCAGTATAAAAACATTGGCCTCTCGATCCTATTACTATATCTTGAGGTCATGGAGGTTAGTAGGTGCCATCATGTATATAGTAATTGACACTATACCTTCTCTTGGAATGAGGTTAATCATAAAATATACCAATTTCATTGGAGGCAGGGAAGAAAAATCATTAGGGAATATTTCTATGAATTAATCTACCGCTAGAGGGAATTCATCCTAATACAACCCATGATATTTCATAGAGATATTGGAAATTTGGGTAGTCACTCCACCTTTCCCATGATGCTTTGGTATAGCTCTACTAGTCGGGATATCTCACTCAACATTGTATAAATAATTGTTTCTCTTTATTGATCCATCTGATACCCTTCAATGATAATAGTCTATAAAGGGATGGTATGGAACTAAACAATCTATCCTAAGAATATAATCAAATACTGTCGTCTCATGAACAAAGAGGTCTCATAAGAAATGGTAACTGTCTACCACAAGGAAACAGTCCCTACACTGGCATATTCCCTATGACAGTACACCCAACAGAGTATATAGGATCATTAGATCATTGTAATATTTTTTATATGTAGAACAAGACATTACACAGTATACAAGAAGATTATGGAGTGTGGAGAAAAAGTATCCAATAAACCAGATACTATATTAGAGGCTAATAAAATAGTACCCATTACTGTAGATGGTTATGTAGATTGATCCTCATTTATAGACTATAACACATGAAACTAACCTGATCCCATGCCCAGTGTAATAGTTAGACTTCCAGATTCAAAAATAATCTATTGGTGTGGATATTGATTCATAGTCTAGCTACAATGGCCATGACCTCCACTACAGCTAATCATGTATGGGATAATCTAACTCCTATCTGAATGAGGAATATACGAAACTACCCTCGAAGATGGAGATAGTGTGAAACCTCTAATACAAGAAGATGATGGAAAGGTAAAACGTTAATGATGAAGATTCCCCATATGGACACAATTACTACACTCCAGAGGTTCTCTATCACACTGAGAGTTGATACTCCCTCATCATACATACTCGTGACATGCCACATAGCTTCAAGCCTTGGTATCCTAGCTGCCACTTTCCTAATGAGAAACCTCAAGGGATTACTTTCTGATATTGGAGGAACTACTAGCCTAACGCGACACTGGTCCTCTATGCTTGGTACTATCGGGATGAACCAGGTTTCAATCAGAAATATGATCCTGATTAACTATTTTAAAAAATATTTTAAGTTGAAATATATTCACATGTGTACAAATGGCATACTATACAATATTATAAAATCACTTAGAATTCATAATCTCATCAATGTCTAGAATAAGTGCATAATTCTGTAACTATGGGAAGAACATTTAATAATCCATAATGGGAAAAAAACCCCTACATTAGATTCGTGAAACATCTAGCTCTATCATCTCTCATTGTCCGAGGAAATAGATGATCATAGAAAGAAGACTAAAAGTGAGGCAATACCATTCCCCGATCGACACCATATTGTGTATGTATATCCCACCAAATCTTGGAAAAATTACACAACATCTAAGTTGAATGATTGACCTCCCTCTCCAAAGGCATCTCCAGATTCGTAGGTAAAGATTGGGTGGCCTATAGCAAGGATTTAGCAGCATACAAACCACCATCACCTAAGAAGGTGGAAGGATGTTGCGTGTGGAACCAATGGGTCAAATCATCCATCGTTGGTTCAATATTTGGGAAGACATGCATGGACTACAAGAGACATAAGAAAAAATAAAAAAAACTTGAGCATCAGTTCCCAGATCAGGTACAATAGGTAGTGCTTTATGTGGAAATATATTAGGTAAAACTAGAAGATCATATCCCACCTTGTCTAGAGTACGGACTTCACCACCCATCTAGTGCATGACACAAGGATTCCAGGGGTGGCATCAATATACAATTTCTAAGCACACACATTGAAAGATATTCGCAATCTCAAAAACATCCACACTCATGGAAGATAAAAAATTGAAAGGGCTCACTTCCCATTGTATAATACCCCAACTAACCTATTAGAAGGTCATATATTAGTATGTTTTCCAATATAATTTAAAGGGGTTTCAATAGATGAAGGGACAAAAATACCATGCCTTCTCATTTACTATATACCATTTCATTCATTTTATTTTGAATTACTGGGTTAAATCTATTACCTTTATAATCATGACAATTATTTCTAACGACACGAAACCATTTCATTTTAATAAACAACTTTATTTAATTATTTTTAATTTTATCATTTCCATATATCAATGGTAGTTTAAAATTAGATTTCAATCTCAATGAATTAGGGACCACAATCTATATCACTGAGATTAACACCCATTTGATTTTGTAATTTAATATTGATTCAGTAAATTACTCATTGAAACCCATGAGGGCCCATAAAACATCATGATTTTAAATACATAGTCATTTAATCAAAGCCTAAAAGAAAAAAAATCATACATACATAAATAAAGGCTCTCTAAACATTCACAGTCATATTAATCAACAAACTCTATTAAATTCACCAAAATGACATGGAATAATGAATGACATGAAAATTATAGTTTCCTAATATGATCCACATAACAATTACCCTTGCCCTCATATCATCAGGCCATGAATGAAATATGATCCTCAATCATATTAATAATCAACAACACCACATAACATGTGAGTCACCTAATGGTTAAATGATAAAAACTATATTAAGAAAAATAATAACAACAATGATTATTTAGGCAACTCGTATTTTACCTAGAATATGGGTTCACAATGCCCATGAACGGTTTATAACTAAGTTCTATAAAATTCATAATCCCATGACTATTGTCTACAAATAGTATAACAAGAAAGGCATAATGAACTAAACATAAACATTACATAATCTTGTGTTAATTTAAGAATTCACATTGAACAATTTTTAATGTATATAGTTTTATAGATCAAGGCCATAATGATTATATAACATCTCAAAATTTAAAATGTTGAATAATCAACATGTAATACATTTTTTTGTAATCTAAAACATTATAAAATAAAAAATGATTTCAATTCATGGTAAAAAATGTTCTTTACTTCTTCCTTTATTTTACCCATACATAAAAATCATATGAATGTTTTTTTCAAAAACATGTTATGAGCTCCAAAAGAGCATTAAGGGATATAAAATAATGAATTAAATTGTTATTCCATGAATACATTTCCACAAACTCATTATTTTCACCCATAAAACATTAACACTATGACATACCTCATGAAATTATAAAATTCCTAAAAAAATTATAAATCAAATATCGTAAAGGTAACTTGTTGAATCTATGTCATACATATATTGTAACATTCACAGATTAATAGGGATAAACCATCATTGTTACATTTGGAATACCCATTATAGTCTATTACCAAAATCTCTTAAGATAAACCTTATCATTTAACTCATTATCATTTCCCAATGCATTGGAGAGCCATCATAGGATCTCCCATAATTGTTTTATCATGGAACCACCAATATAAATAAACAATTCCCAAGAAACATAACGTAATAATAACACATAAAAAAAACCTATGAGAAAAATAACATTTCCACTTTGAAATAACATTACATTTTTAAAAAGTACATAACTCATAAATTAAAGCAGATTAGTTGAAAATGAAATAGTAAACTTGTAAAGGAAGCATAAAAATTGTAAAGTAGGAAAAATGAGAAATTTGATTCATGACATATATGTTAAAGAAAACATTCAATGTTATTGAAATAATCAATCCAATTTTAAAACACAATTTAAATATTTGAGAATATTTTTGAATAAAGTGTGCCATACCACTTCAAAAAAATTTAAATGATTTAAAATATTAAAACATTCATGTACATATAATAAAATCCATAAAAACATTTTGAAAACATAGACATGAAACATAAGGATTTAAAATATTAAATCTTTAAAAAATTAAATACGACGTATTAGTTAAATTTACCTTACAAAAATAATTTTATTAATAGAATGGATATACTTTGTAGGTTAAATATAATTATATATAAATAAATTATAAAAAAAAGATAATATATACAAAAAAATAATACATAAGAGTTCAATAACATAATCATGAAGTATAAATTTAACCCAACCAATGGAAATTGGGTTATGAAATTCCCGTAGAAAGCTCATATTAGTGACGTAAGAATTTATCAATGGGAGTGATTATGTGTAGAAATTTAAATCCAAATATTTAAAAGAGAAAATAAAATATAAATAAATAAATAGAGATTCCATACATAATTGTTGTATAATATAATAAATAGTGTATTCATAAAACCCAATGTGTGGAAATTGTGATAAAACATTCAATTATAATGTTCATATAAATGACGTTTTATCAATTGGGTGATTATGTGTACAGAATTATATACACATAAAATTATGTGGGAATTAATACATACATAAATAAATAAAATATTCCACACATAATATTGGTATAATATAATCACCAAAGTATGCGTAAAACCCAATTAATGGAAATTCAGTTTAAAAAACCCTTACAATGTTCATATCAATGATGTAAGAATTTATAAATAGGAATATTATGTGTAGAAAATTATATCCAAATCAATTGAAGTGGAAAATAAAAAATAAAAAAAATTGATTCGACATATTATCCTGGAATAATATAATAAACAATGTACTCATAAAAACTATTTTGTTGAAGTTGGGTTCAGAAATTCCATTACCTTGAATCTGAATCTTCACGTATAATCAGTATATACCTGAATAATAAATTTTTATTTACATATAATTATCTAAAAACCTTTTTTATGTTTTTATTCCTTTTATATTTCATATTACAATGTAAAATATATTACAGAATAATTTATGTTCAAAACAGATGTTTTGTCGATAATTGGTACTTAAGTCGGAATTAAACTTTTTATGATGTAATTTTTCTATGTGGTAAAAATTACAACATCTCCAGAATAAAAAACATGATATAAATATATTGTATATTAATTATAAAAGTATTTATATTAATCTTTTAAGAAAAACAAAAAACACCATTCATGGAGATGGTGTGCCGTACATATGCATGAACGTTATTTCCATTTTTCCTGTCATATTGAAAGAGTGAAATTAAATTAAATGTAATCAAATATGTATACATATATAATATAAATAATTTAGAATTAATATTTCATTTAGATAATATATTTTTACTAAAGAATCATTAAATTATTACATATGATGGGAGAAAGAATCACATCATTTTGAGGAGGCGGTAGTAAACACGACCAAAACAATGTTATCGTATTTGAAAAATATGAAAATCATGATGGTATGTTTAATATGACATAACTATAAGATTATATATGTTATAATATATATATATATTAAAATATTATTTGAGCATAATAATGGTTTTAAGACCATCCATGAATGTGGTAATGGAAAATGAATAAAACATTATTCATAGAGATGATTAACTGTCATAACTTGGACAACAATTTCATTTATTTGATTTAGAGGAGGTGAAAAATGTAATGGGAAAGAGATATTACTTTATATATATAAAACTCAATTATTTAAATTTTTAAAGAGTAATAATAAATTTATGAATGAAGGATGTGAGGATATTTTAGAAAAATAAACAATATTAAGATGAGTACTTTGAAAAAACACCTCTTGAATATCACTTCCATGAAAGACCCTTGAGGGCCTAGAATTTTTTTTGGTGAAACCAGAAGCACATGGATGTGGGGATAGTTTGGAGGATATTTTTTGGTAGATATTTGATGATCTAAAAGGCTTTTGGGTTTAGAATATGGTGATGGAGAGGTGGTATTTACAGTTGATGAGAGGTGGGTTCAAGAGATTAGTTTATTTATTATTTTATATAAAAAGCCAACCATATAGTGGTGGAATTAAATTCCACAACATTGGATTTTAATTATTATTTGATATGATGGTTAGGGTCTATAAAAACCAAAACAAAGATTAAAATTTATTTTTTTTAGGTATGTTAATCTTTTAACTTTTAACTTTAACCCTAGTCAAAAATTAACTTTTACTATAGTAAATAAATTTTTTACCATGGAAAAGTTTTTATAAATAAAATTTAAATTGATGTTATAAACTATCTTTTACCTTCTTATTCAAAATATTTAATACTTTATATAAAATTCATGTAATTGAATTAGAAAATTAGATTTATATGTAATTCTATAGAAAAAACTAAAGAACGGATTTTTAATGTGAAATATTCAAACGTTTGAAATATTTTTATATATATTCTCAAAATAAAACAGATTCAAATGAAATATATTATATTAAATGATAAATAATTAATATAATTAAAATTTAAAACAATTAAAAGTTCAATATAACTACAAAAATAAATTTGATGAAAAACAATTTTGAGTAAAAATGCAGTATTTTTCACAATTCATTAAAAACAAAATATTACCATAAAAATACCAAACTTTTATCCAAAGAAAAACATTTAGGTCCCTATTGAAAATAAAAAGTATATATGGTTAAATATAACTATTAATTGTTTCAAAACCTTGATTTAAAATTGGTTCTCTATCAAAAGGTGAACAACATCATTTTTCTAAAACATGCTTCTTTTAACTAAAAAATTGAATTTGTTCTTATGTCATGTCTATAAAAACAATAAGACGAATCTTAAACATTATATTGAATATATTACATATATATTTAATTAATAAAACAAAAATATATATTTTATTACTTTATAAACACATTAATATTAATTTAAATCTATTTTTTAGAAAAACATTTCCTTTTATTTAAAATTGGTCTTTCATCATTTTTATTTAATAGTAAACAAAAATATTATTTATAAAATTATGTAAAATATTTTTTCATAATTCAGTTTATACTTTTAATTCAGGGAAATCCAACGGCTAGGTTATAATGGTAATATTAAAATAATAATATTTATTTGTTCGTCGAAGCATGACGTAGTGTGTCATGGATTCTATCTAAAATAATGTTTATTTATTAAAACATGAGATGATACATCCTCCACCCCATTAATAAATTTCATCCTTGAAATTTTAATTTTTGGTTGGTAACTAGGTATGAATTTTCTAAATACCATTATTTCAATCCATCATTAGAAAATGGGTTAATAAAAGTACCACTTTAAAATAATGAAAATGAAGTACAAAGATCACCTAAGATAAAAAATACTAGGGTTCCATGTTGGAAAACATGGATATTTAAGAAAATACAACTAGAAAGTTATTATGGATAGTTATAGAAAACATATTTAGTATAATTTTAACAACAAATAACCCAAAAACATTTGATGGGTTAAATGGACGTTGAGTTCGCAGTAGGAAAAGTAAATGGGAAATGTTTTTTTAAGATCATTTTCATAAAGTATACGAAATATTTTACTACATAGTATAATAAAATATGTAAATATACTTAGTTAATAATTATAGTTTCATCCATTAATCAAATTCCACCACAAAATCATCCTTGTCTGCAAACAGTGAGTATTTATGTTGACTTTGTTTTCTAAAGCACTATAAAAATCTTCTAAAAACTAAACTTAACTACAAAATGTTCACTATCTATATATTCTACCTTTAAATATTACGAAAAAACAACATTTTTAGTAAAATATTAGGTAAATACCCATAAAAGAATTATTATTTATATGTAGAATGATTTATTTTAATCTCCAAAATTCAACAGTAATACCCAATGTTCAATATCAACAATTAAGAAAATAATTTTTCCTAAAATTACTAAATATACTAAAAACTAGGATTGAAAACCAAAATTCAAAATAAATTTATCACATAATATTCTATGATAAATTTTACCATTTATCCCCAAATAACACCAACCACTCTTAATTTCTCATACCAAAAATTAATCAACATAATCACATATTCTCCATGATTGTTAAATCCTTTTAATAAATAAATTGAATCCACATATCTCCACAATTAAAATCATATATTCTTCTGAAATATATTCTAAATATTACACCTCAATTAAAATACAATATTTTTTTATTTCTATATTCATATAATGTTCCGAAAAAAATTGTGAACGTATTCCAAAATATCATTTATCACTTAATCATTAAATCATTTTCCAATATCATGGTTATCGATTTAGTAAAACAAATTTCAACTGTATAAAAATATTATTAATACATAAAATAATTTAAATAAAAATAATAAGTCATACTAACTAGGGACTTCACATAGTCCATTAGTTGTTGATAAATCATTGTTTCACTTCTGTTGGGAGATCGATTCATTCAAACTTGACTGACATGATGGGTAATCACACAGTCTATGTGTAGTCCTTTTCCAAAATAGTATAATTTTTATAAAATTTCAAATATGATATAAAATCCTCAAAAATAACCATAAATATTTTTAACCTCAATGGTTATCTCAAAAAATTCATTTGACATCCAAAAACATAATATCCCATAATTCGATCAAAATATAGATCAAATCAACCATTAAGGTAACTCATACCATTTTAATTTTTTCCACACAAGAATAAATAATTCGTAATCGATGTATAATTTAAAAAAACAAACCTCAGGGTTAAACATGCTATAAATGTTTTCTAAAGTGATCCCATTAAAATAAGGGTATTAATAAATTTAAATATTTTTTATCCATATATATAACATAACCCTCAAATACCTTATATGTATACATCTAAATAATTCAACATTATTCATGTTCCCATTAATATACTTTTCCATATTAGTCCTTAGAACATATTTCCTACAAAAAAATGAATCATGTCCTAATATTCAATAATATCAAAACACAAGTCATGAAATAATCCATACCATTCATATATCATTTTTAGTTTCCTCATCTTTAATTGGAATGGCATTTGGTATTTATAAACACATATTTTTATAATATTTCTGATCCCATTCATGATCCTTCTTCTTAGAACATATACATTCATAATCATTATAATATCTATATTTAAAACATTAAATTGACATCTCGGAATGAACTTATTTCCCATTCCTGGAGTCAACTGAGCACTTAATTTTTTAATTTGAAGGTTATTGCTTTATGACCATAATTACCACTTAATAACACCTTCATGTACCATTATAACATTCTATTAGGTGTTTATTTACACATAAATGACACATATGTTGATTAATATTCTATACATTATGATTATTATTACCTAAACATCCATTGGGATTTGATTCTCTCATATATGATGTATCAAAAAAATTTACCAAGGTCCAAGGGAATAATCATTACTCCCAATTGTTGGTTTCGAATAACTAAGAAATTTCTCACTACATCTCCCATATCATATGGTTTCTTATTCATAGAAAAACCATATTTTCCTTCACATCCATTAATACATTGTCACCTAATGGATCCAACAATTCATTAGAACCAAAACTATCATCATGATTATATCAATAAAATATCCACATGTGGAAGATAAACACTAATATATACTTATTCATGTTATCTCAAAATAATTAAATTTTTCTAAAATAACTATGACTCTACTAAAATGATAGCCATTGTAGATATATATAACTTTTATCTTATTCTTAAATATCATACAAACCTCCAAAATTATCTAAAACTTCCTTTAATAACAACTATAAGGCCCCGACCATATATATTATATAATATTGAGTTAAGTTAATATTTAACATTGAGGATATTTTCATTTTTATAGTTTTATTCAATTAGTCCAAAACTATTACATAGCATATCAAAATTTACGATGTATATAAGTCTACAAAATATCCATTTTTTCATAATCCAAAATATTAAAATTTAAAAAATGTTATCCTTTCAAGGTAAAATCTAATATACTTTTTTCCTTTATCATACCCATTCTTAAATGTTTTTCAAAAAAATATAAAAAATGTAGTGTGAGAACGTAATTGTAGTAAGGGATATAATATAAATAATAAATCTATTAGTACATGAAAACATTTGTACAAAATCATTCCTTCCACCCATAAAGCATAAAATAATTACATACCTCATGAAATAATTATATTCCTAAAAAACATCATATAAATCATAAAGAATAAAGGCAAATTTTGGCATCCATATTAAACATACATTGTTTATTTCAATGGTATATAGAGGTTAAACTTCATGGTTACATTTGGAATACCCATCACATCAAATTTCGTAAATCTATTTAGAGAAACCTTATCGTTTAACAATATCTCTTTACCCAATGAATTTAAGAGTTATCATGGTCTCACCATCCATAGTTTTATAATGGAACCACATGTATACATAATAAATTCCAAATAACCATAAAAAATTCATAACATATAGAAAAATCATAAATAAAAAATAGCATTTTCCACTTTGAAATCACATTTCATTTTTACAAAGTCGCTCACTCATAAAAGAAAGTAAATTATGTGAAAATAACATTTTAAACTTATAAATAAAGAATAAAAATGATAAAATAAAATAAAATTGAGAAATTAGGTTCATGGAATATATGTTAAAATAAAACATTCCATGTTATTTAAATAATTCACCCATTTGGAAACACAATTAAAATATTTAAAAATAATATTTTTGAATCAAGTGTCCCATAACTCTTTCAAAAAATTTGAAAGTATTTAAAATTTTAATACCTTAATTTACATATAAATAATTATATAAAAACCATTTTCAAAACATAGACATGAAGGATAATTATTCATATGATTAAATCATTAAAACATTTAAAACGGTGTATTATTTAACGAGTCCCTTACAATGATCATTTTTTTATAAAGTAGATTTTTTAGGTATGTTAACTACAAATACACATAAATAATGTATAAATAAAATATAAGATATCAATAATTCATTTCATACATAATATTTGAATTAAATAATCAAGATGTAGAAATTTATCCCAAATAAAGGAAATTAGGCTATGAAATTCACTTACAATGTTTAAACCAATGATGTAAGAATTTATCAATGGGGTTAATATGTAATGAAAATTATATCCAAATAAAGGGAAGTTTAAATTAAAACATAATTTAGTAAATTTTTATTCCCCACATAATCATGGAATTATATAATCAATAAAGTATGCATAAAACCCAATGAGTAAAAATTATGTTCAGAAATTCCATTACAAAGATTATATCAATGATGTAAAATTTTATCAATTAAGTGATTATTTGAAAAATTTTATATCTAAATAAAGGGAATAATAAAATAAAACATAAATTATTATATTTTTATTCCACTCATAATCTTTTCATAATATAATCAACAAAGTATGCGTAAAACCCAATGAGTGAAAAATGAGTTCAGAATGTCTCTTTCAATGTTTGTATCAACAACGTAAGAAATTATCAATGGGGTGATTATGTGTAGAAATTTTTATCTACATTAAAATAATTTTAAATTAAAAAATTAATAATGAAATAGATATTCCCCATATAATCATGGAATAATATAGTAAACAGAATATGCGTAAAACCCAATGAGTGAAAATTGTGTTTTGAAATTCCATTACATTGATTCTTAATCATCAAGTATAACAGTTATATTCTTGAATAATAAAAATAGGATAATTTATACATGATTTACAAAATTTTTAAAGTTTATTAATTATTTATATCACATATTACCATGTTTTATTAATTATATAATTTTTTATGTCCACATCGGATGTTTTTTCGATATTCGGTACTTGAGTCCAAAATGAACTTGTTTATGAAGTAAATTGTCTATGAGGTCATATTTACAACATCTAAAAAATTTAACACATGATATAAATATAATATATATTCATTAAAAATTTATTTATAATAATCTTTTAAGGGAAACTAAAAACACCATTCATGGAGACGGTAGGTCGTACGTTCAAATGCAATTTATTTTTGTTTTTCCTATCATAATGAAAAAGTGAAATTAAATGAAATATATATAAAAAAGAATAAATATATAATATAATTACAATAAAATTAGTATTTAACTTATATAAATTATTTTTACAAAAAAAATCCTTATTACATTCCTTGTGATGTTTGAATTAATCACATCCTTTTGAGAAGGCGATGGTCCATACATCCCCGAACATGGTTATCGTATAACAAGAATATGGAAATCATGAAAGTATGGTTAATATAACATATAATGAATTTTAAATAGGTTAAAATATATATACTAATATGTTATTGGACATTAATAATGGTTTTATGACCATGAAAGAATTCGGTAAACGAAGAGAACGAAAAACATTATTCACCGAGGGGATTAACTAGCACAAGTTGAACAATTTTTTTAAGATTAGGATTTGAGAAATAATATATATATGACATTTTTAATTATAAAAATAACATTTTAGTATGTAAAATATTCTGGAATAATAATAAATTTCTTGATGAAGGTGGTGAGTAGAAAGTAGAAAAAGGAAAAAATTAATAAATGTGATTTGAGAAAATTTCCACTTGAATATCCCTTCCATGAAAGACACTTGATGACCATGGATTTGGACTTTTCTAAGGAAAAATAGAACATAGAAAATGGGAGAGTGAGTATGACAGGTATTGGTAGATATTTTATGAGAAACAAGGCATTGTGGGTTGAAATAGGGAGGTAGAGAGGTGGTATTTATATAGGAGGATAGGTGGGTTCATGTGATTTATTTATTGATTATTATATTTTAAAAGGAAACCATATAGAAGTTACATTTAGTTAAAAAACATTGGATTGTAATTATTTTTTTTAGAGGCCGGTTTGGGTCAATTAACACCTCAATCAACCATTAAATTTTGTAGTTTTTAGGTATGTTAAGCTTTTAAATATTAACTTTAACCCTTTTGAAAATATTACTTTTACTATGCTGAATAATTTGTTTACCATGGTAACTTTTTTATACCTAAAAAATAGATTTACCATAAAACGGACTTTTTAATTTGTTATAAAAAATATATAATACATTTTACCCAATTCAATTCATTTAATTGGGAATATTAAATTTAAAAGTAATTCTATAGATATGACTAAAAATCACGTTTTGAAAGTAAAACATTCAAAAGTATGAAATATTTCTATATCTAATTTAAACTTTTAATTTATTAAAATGAAAAAAAACGACTAATTGCTAAAAAAATTGTACAATTATGTTTTGAAACCAATTAAAATGAAAATATAAATAAATAAATAAATTAGATGAAAAAAAATGAGTTAAAATGTTGTATTTTCAGAGTTCATTAAAAAAATAAAACTATCTAAAACATACAAATAATTTACCCAAAGTAATATATAATGTACCGATTCCAAATAAGACGATTATTATTTCACATAGACCTCATAAAAGTGTCAATAACTAGATTTCTAATGGGATCTTTATCAAGAGGTGTAAAACCATAATTGTTTCGAAAAATACTTCATCTATATGAAAAATGGAATTTTTTCTTATGTCATTTCTTGAAAACATATAAGATATATATTTAAAATTAAATTAAATATATTTCATATATATTTCTTTAATAAAATAAAGAGAAAGTTATTTTACTACTTTATTGACTAACTTATTTACATTTAAATTTATTTTTTAGAAAACAATTTCTTTTATTTAATAATAGGCTTACAATCATTTATAATTAATTTTTCACCAAATAATTAATTTTAATGATGTTTCAACAAATTTTTATAAGTCTGTTAACACTATTCATTCCCTTTATTACAATGGATTTCTTATAAATCTAACATTTAAATTATAATATATAGTTTTTCATCTAAGATTGATATATCATATCATGTATGCTATAAAAAATAATGTTTATTTCTCAAAACTAGGGATATTAGAAAAGGAACCCCATTGGATACCACATTATGACTTCCTGGACTCAGATGCCACTTCGGAGGTGCCCTGAGCCCCTCAAGCACATCTCTATAGCTACCACAGACTACTGAATGGAGATGAGGACCTGAGGTGTGTACATTGGTATAGTATGACCTATTAACCAAAGTACAACATTAGGGATAATTATAAAAAAAATAAGATAATTAAAGGAAGTAATGTAACAGTAAACAACATAATAAAAACATAATGATATAACAATAACTGAAACAACTGATATTAAAATATAAAAACTGATACTTATGTGTCTTGTATCTAGATGAATGGAAAACATGTTTACATGTATAACATACTATAATGGTATACAATATTATCAAAAATGAATAAAAAATCCCAATCATCCCGAGATATAGCATAGTCATCTACCTTAACCTCTATCCTGAAACCGAAAGAAATAATGTTTCTAAATCCTTACACATACCATTATCAACACTAGAATACATTTAGTCTACTGAGGTACCAATGGAGGCCCAAATAGTGTGTGAGATAAATCATAGTATTCTAACCCCAATGGTTTCTATATATTCCTATAAATGTAATATAAACCTATAGAGTTCAAGAAATCACTTACATAAAATTAATGTAGTAAAATAATGTAAATCCCCATGTACATACTTCAACCCTCACCTAGTGTCTAAATATATAACCACTTCATTAGTTAATTAATTTAGTTTATATATTTAAGTTACATGATTCATATCTAGCACTATGACAACCTCAAGATAGTAATAGTAAGGTTACATGATGTTACAAGGAAACCATGATGATAATTAATAATGTTAGGGTTCCAAGGTAATGACTAAGGGAACATAGACTTCATGGGTCTCCAACATTGTAGAAACTATAGCGAAGCTATGGGGTAAAAGTTTTATGATATGGCAATCATCCAAGGAATTAAAAAATAATATGATCTAACCGAGTCTATGGAATATATCCATGGTCAAATGGGATAAGCTATGGCTATGCCCAAGGATATAAGCTAGGCACCTCATGTCTATAGAAGCCATGATGGATCAAAGACGTGTATCCAATTCATCCTAAAAAGTAAAATATGGATAATTTAGTGTGATATCAGGGATTCCCCGATAGATGAGGATCAGGATCTAATTTGCATCTCAGCCTAGTTACCCGACCTCATTGGATGGTAGTGGCATCCTAGAGTGCTCATGGAATTCACTTAAGAATCCAAAGGCCAACTCAAAACCTATCCTTCCTCTATGTATTTCAAGGTCCATGATTAATTTGGAATCTTCCATTTAATTCATTAAAATAGATTATCCCTTTTAGTAATTATTCAATTTAACAAGTCAATGGTTAAATACATTAATTTCGTACATATGACAAGGAATTTAATATGTTAAACAATCAAATTGATCCATTTAAGTCAAATAAATTAAATTAAGGTTATTGGGTTAATGCTTTTCCTTTCATTAGTTTGATAATCCCAAAGGGACATGAAACCATCTCAATACATCATTTAATCCATTGTAATTTAACATTGTTCAACCCGCTACCTTCCACCATGAGTGGAAGAGGGTGCTATGTCATTCAACAAACATAAAATTTCTTTTCAATTGGCCATATCTAAATATATATCATACATTACTATTTATAATTTTACATTAATTAACATGTTCATGAATATACCATAGTATGGTAAGGTGTTTAGACCACATGCTTCTTTTTAGGATCAATTCATCTTTATTTAATACATGGATGCTTACCGTTAGAGTTTTTAAGCTTGAACACATTGTAATGATGGATTAAAAGTTTCAAAACACTTAAAAACCAAATATGGAATATCACTCTATATGATATGGTGTAATATTTGGAAATATCCATCAAAAATGAATCATGTGTATAAAAAATGGTCATTGATTATGGCCTTAATGACTATAAGAAACACATACTAATTCAATAAATGATGGTTGATGAAATCGTTGAGATGACACAAACTTTTTAAAAAATGATGAAAATTTAGAGTATAGTAATATTCCACATACCTTAGGCTCGTACAACTATCCTAATTCAGTATCATCATTTATTTCTCCCTGGATTATAGTAGATATGAATAAATAATTTATGCCCCGGAATTTGGGAATTTGATCCCATATCTAATTAGGGGCATTGATAAAAAAGAGAAAAATTTATGATTAAAAAAGAATTAAGAATCTACCAATGAAAATCGATGGAGAGGAAATTTGTTTGATTCAGAATACAGACAAATGTTCTATCCATATTCCTCGAATAGATGAGTTTGGGTTCAAAAGATTATAAATTTGAGAGCTCAGTTTTCTGGATATTAAAACCAATAGTAGATATGAGATAAATACATTTTAAGGGAATATGGTAATTTTACCCAAAAATTAACATTACTCGCAGTTTGTAAAAAATTCTCACAAATTGTGAATGAGAACCTATAATAATGGTAATATCACCCAATTAATACACACAGTTAGAGAAACCTTATACCAAGCATGCAGTATAGATTTGGTAAAAATGAAGATAATCTAGCATGGTATTATAGCCATCTCGTACAACTAGATAAAACTATATAGCTACTTCCATACCACTATCAATCCTCGTAAGGATTAAAACACTCTATGGCATGCCTTTCACTATTTAAAATAACTATGAGACAATCCATTTTTTCCCAAATAGCTAATTTTGTGCTACAAACAAGCTCCAGACAACCCTAGGACCTCCACTAACTCTTTAGGAATCCATATTAGTTTTATAAAAGACAATTACACTAAAATTTAAATGATCCATACCTAATTGAAAAATTGGGTTCTTACACATGGAATATTAAATCATCTAAACATTAAATAATTCCTATTTCAATTTTCTAATATCCAGAATTATATAATAATTATCATCATAATTTAAAAAGTAGCTTAACATAGAAACATGTTATTATTTTCCACTATTGAAATTATTAAAAACTATAATAATAAAATACCAATACATACGATACTAATTTCATTCCCTTTTGATAATTTTTATATTTTCAAGTAATAATAAAAGATGAAATATGTGAGATTATAGAATTTATTGTAGTATACAATTTATTTCTATCCTGAAATCATCTCCTTGATTATTTTATCCCATTAAAATTATTAGTATGTTTGAGATTTCATACATATTAATATCAACAACTATAATTATCCACATATGAGAATCTATTTATTTTAATTCATTAATTTCCATGTTATAAAGTTTTATTGACTAACATATAATTAACTATTTAATTAATTTCCTCCACATGGAAATAATATAACAAATTGAAATATAAAATTTTAATATCTATGATAATTAAATATTGACAAATAAATAACATTAACTGGATAATTATAATTAGAAAATAATAATGATAATCCATTGCATGAAATTGTAAATTTAGGAAGAATAATATATTTCATCAAATTCGGCATGAAATATATTCTATAATTTATTTATTTAACTCATATGTTCTAAAATATTTACATTAAATGTAAAAAATTATTATAAAACAAAACAATATTAATATTCTTCATTAAATTTTCTCTTGTATTTAAATATTTCAATTTATATAGTATTTAATTAGTAATAGTTTTCATTCATTATCTTCTATTTCAATTTAATCACTTAAGCTATTACCAATTTACATTGCATTTGTTAAAACTGTTCTTCATATAATTTCTTGATTATTATTTTTTTATGATCAATCACACCAATTTTTAAAAAATTAAATTAAATCCTGGTCTATTCACAATTTCACATAATATAAAGAATATATTTGTATATCTTCTATTTGGATGAAGAGGCTCCATGTTTGGATGTTGTAACACATTATAAACTTATTAAAAAAATAGAAATAACCACATATGTTCAATTTTGAGTCTTTATAGGAACATAAATTCCATACAATATTCTCAGGTCATTCAAATTTTATGAATTAAGATAAATGAATAAATCAGTAAAATGGGTTGTCATAATTTAAAGCATAAAAGAAATACATAAATGAATGTGTTAAGTATGCATATCATGCCTAGACACAATACAGATTTTAACAAAATAATGGTCATAATTGAAATCCCATTTCAATTTTGTATACATTTTTTCTCATTTAATTTTTCTCTTATTTAAAATATAATAAATTATTTCTTTTTTAATTGAAATGTTTTTTCAATTAATTTTTCAATCGATATGATTTTATATTTATGTCAGTACACATACATTTTATACATGCTTCTTCTCATTTAAATTATAATACACATTATACATATAACGTTTTATTTTTTGATATTTCATTTTTAATACATGATATTTACATAAGTGTTATATGTATTTTATCTTTAATTATGTGTGTTATAATAACTAGCACTCTCTAATGTGTTCGAACAATGATATAAATAAATTCATAGTTTCTATAAGAGAATATGATTTTTCAAAGATAATGGTGAACATTATTTTTGAATATATTTATAAAAAAATTATACGTACATAATATTGGAATACAAGTTGATGAATTATAGAGACATAATCAATATAGTAGAAAACATTAAGGATAAATTTAAAGAAATTTAATTTTCTTGAGGATGGTGATTTAAAATACATTATTGAACTAAATTTCAAATAACATTTGAAAAATGGATTTGTACAGTGAAATAAAAATTGATGGAATACTAAAATATAAGATTGTTTTTTAATAATAAATATCTGTAAAGAGAAAATTATTAATATTTATAGATAATGAATAAATGTTGTTTAAAAATTCCAATATAAATTTTGATGTTTATTTTTTTAGAAGTTCTTCATTAATTTATTGTTACTTAAACATTATGAATGAAACAATTATGTTTCCACCTTACATTGAATCTTTAAATTCAAAAGAATCTGACATGTCAATTGAAAGATACAATAAAGTTTAAAAATAATAAAAACTATTAGTGAATATTAAAATTTCAAATCTAAATTGTGAGTCTCACATAAGAGATAAGAATAAATATTAATGAATATTGATATAAGAAAAACAATATTTTGAATGTCACATATACGATATTTCAGTAACAAAAATGAAAACAATGCTTTTGTTAATATAATAATATATTGGACATAAATTTTTTTTTCTCAATAAAATAAATTATTTTTCCACATAACATTATGATTATTAATGTTAAACAGTGTTGTACAGAAGTGATATTTCATAACCCGGAAAATATAACAAAATAAACATCTTTTTATGTTTTTTCTGACTTCATTGGGTTAGAAATTGGACTATACATGATAGAGAGGATGACCAAGTCACAAATAATTCAACATATCGTTAGGATGAGATGAACACTCCTCATAGTAGAGAATAAGGTTGAAAAAAACTAGCTAAACTATAATTTGTGAAAAGTATTAGTAAAACATAAGAAAAACAAAAAACATGTCGAAGAAACTTGTACAAATAAAATTTAATTAAACAATCTATCAAGACTCCAAGAATATTTCACCCTCCCAAATAGTTGGGGAATATACCCAAACTCAAATAATTTTTATAAATGTAATGTAAGTATGTTAAAATGCATATAATCACGATCTGTCTCCTGATTCAAAAAATAAATCTCTCACCTCCATTCTGACCTGTCTGGCCTGTAGTAAAAATACTCAATACTCTCCAACCAACTATACAGTTTACCCAAAAAAAAAATAAGAAAATCACATATTACAAAAGATCAGGGACTATAGGTTATCAATTGGATTTCCTAGTAACAATGAATTCATTATCTTTGTAGAATGAGGTGTCTATTCCTTAGACAAATTAATATTTTTAAACTATTTTGTTCAAACTGAAACAAATTGGGTAAACTGGGTAAAGTGGGTAGGGGATATATAATACACATGCCAAACATTAACTCCACAGAAAAAACAATTTCAAATAAGGATTAGGTAAACTATATTATCAAATACAATTATTATTGTATTTATAAATTAACAAAAATTGAATATAAAATAATCAATAACAATTATGTATTATCATTCTATTGAACAAGAAAAATTCAGTCATATTTTTCAGACTTATTGTCTAATTTTCCCTTCATTCAAGTGTGGATTTAAATGGAATGGATTATTGTGGATATGGAGTGCTGATACATTAGAATATTTTGTTGCACCACACCATCACTATCAAAAGGAAATAAATGGTTTTTATAAATATAGAATGATTTTAAATAAATAATTAGAAAATAATGGTGACAAGTAAAATCATAGAATAAGAAATCATATTGTTAACAATATGTAATTGAGAAGACAAAAAAAATTGTATTATTTAAACACATAAAATATAAAAATGACATGAGAAAAAGTATTTTTTTTTATTTTCAATTATGTCATTAAAATTAAATTAAATCAAGATAACTGATATATACTTATGTAGATGAAATATATGTGGCTGATGTAACAAATCTTGCACCATTATTTGAATACAGTTTAAAATATCCACAACTCTGATGATCCTATTATGAAAGGATAAAAGTAATATTGTAATAAGGTGATTTATATTTTTTAATAAATCAAATTGGATAAAGAAATCAATTGTACTTGGTTATGTTCAATGCTACTAATGAATCTAGAAGATCTACTACTATGATGATCCTATAAAGTTAGTATAAAAAGTGTAACGTTTTGTGTTTTATTTTTTTAATAAAATTATTCAATTTTTAATCAGTAGTACATGATTATCTTAAAATATTTAAGTAAAATTGTTGATATAATTTAAATATTATCTAATGAAAATTAATTTTTTCTTCTATTTTTCTAAAAAATGGTGATAGTTTTGAATATTGTAATTTGATACATCAATTGATAGGAAATCCAATTTTGATATGAAAATTTTTATCTTTAGGGGAAAACTAAACTCATCATTTCTATTCTCCTTTACATTGTTTCGCACCTATAGTTTTGAAAACCTTGGTGGTTTACAGTCAAGAGTACACAAACTACATATGTGATTGTGTTTTTCTGTTTAATTTGAATATATTTGGAGATCGACTATTATTGAATGATCTATTAATCGTCCCATCTATTGATGTGAATGAAAGAATAGAAATGAAAAGGTTCAGGTAGTATTGTAATTTTTGTTCCATAGTATAGGTTTGATTTTAAACCAATGTTCTACTGTATAGTGGACATGCTAGATGTAAGTCCAAATAAATCTTTCACAGTGAGAAACATAGAGTGAAATGTGGGTTTTTTATGTTGAAACATTTCTTATATCTTTATTCAAACAAAAATATTGAGCCACCATATTCCCGAATGTTAAAAGGATCTCCAATATCTATATATATTTTTATTAAAATGACATAAAATATAGGATTTTATTTAACAAGTAAAAATAATATCAAGAAAACATTGAAAATATTATTGTAGTAGTAATATAGATCATGTAATGAAACATACCCATGTGTTTTACAGTTTTTAGTTGTAGTGAATTAACTACGGAAACCAATGTTACTAAATTTATTTAGGGTTATATATTTTATAATGTTATTATATATCATAAATATTTAATATTTTAAAATAAAACATGTATGTTTACATAACTGTAAAATGTACAACATGATGTATGATAGAATTTCTTCTTACATGTGTCTCTTATGACAACCATGCTTTTATTACCTACTTAAACATGATTTATTACATAAAACTTCACTTGATACAATAAGAATATCGAGAGGTTTAGTGTCTTTGGGGCTTAGGATCATTACATAAAAACTTGAAACATTAAATACAACATCTTTATTGAAAACATCCTTTACATGACCACTACATTCCCTCGTACTTAGCATTATATGCGTTAACCTGGAGACATGCATAAGAAAAGGGTGAGCTATAAAGCCTAGTAAGGGAGTATACATGGAATAACATGAGGAGTACAATACATGTTAGAAAATAGGCATATCAATATAGAATAAAAGAAAAATTAACATAAAGGCATGATAAAGCATGATAATCATAACATGCAAATGTGGCAACAACACTTAACATGGAGTTAGCATGAGCCAAGGCTCATTGCACATAGAGCATGAGTAAATCCTCATTGCACATAAATCATGAGTAAACCCTCGTTTCACTTTAATCAGCATGATTCAACACTCCATGCACATGACGTATCATGATACTATACTTTACCCAATGCATTGGAGTGCTATAAGGGCGCACCGTTCTTAAACATTTCATTTCATGCATAAGTGTGCCACATGAATCATATAAAATGGATTCATAAAACATAATCATTTATTACATGATAAAGGAATGTGGAATTAATACATGAAACTTTGTAATCAATAAGTAAAGGTGCATAAAGGTGGATACCCTTGATGAAGAAATGGGCATGGTATCCACTACACAATGGCATTGGCTTAGAAAATCGGTGCGATTTCGGCAGCATAACGGCGTGACATAAGAATTCATAAAAACTGTTGATGAGAGAGAAATAGGTTCCTAATCATATTTAAATGTAACAGACAGTAAGGAGGTCATATATATACATGTACCAACAATTGTAATGGAGTTTAGATTCATGTTACAAAATTATTGCTTGAATGTAGAAGAAGAGAGAGAAGTTCCTTTCGGAATTTCAGCTTAGTAACAGGTGTACATGGGGGAATTTAATGATAGAGAAAGGGGTCTCACATAATTCAAACAATAATAGGTAAGTATGGGGGAGGTGTGAAACCATACCCCAACATTCATTATTGAAATTAAAAGGCAAAAAAAACTTAAAGAAAATTGGACAAAAAATGAGAAAGGAAGAAAAACCCTTACTTGGAAGTGTGCTTCCAAAGGCTAGAGAGAGGTTTTTGAGAGGATTCTTGGGAGCATGGGGCACCTTGGTAGGATTCTAGAGAGAGTAGGGAAGAGGTTGGAAGAACTAAAATTTCTTTGAGTGATGAGGAAGTGGGAGCTTGGGTGGGTTTATATAGGAAAGGTGAGGGAATTCTTTATTATTTAGGTTTGGGACCCGTTATATTAAATTAATCCAAAACACAAACCATCCCATGGTTTTTGGTCATGGTTTTTCGAAAAGGGAAGAGGAAAAAAATATTTTATAAGGCCAAATTCCTATATTCTTAAAATAATAAGGTTGCTTATGTAGAGGTGAGTCACACTCCCATGGAAATTAATTTAAAAGGGCAAAGTGCTGAATATGTCTTGAGGGGTCCATTAAGGATTTGAAAAGTAAGTCAAACAAACCCAAAATAATTTTATTTTAATGGTAAAACATATATTGGCCGAACATAAAGATTATAGTATTTTATTACATCACTATTGGGTCATTATTATGTCATAAAACACATTATATTTTTAAACGGTATTTAATTTTTACCCAAAAATTTGACTGTCTCAGAAAATTATGAAAAATTCACTGTTGGATAATTTCAATGTCTTGATTCCAGAAATAACATTTATTTTATCTAAATAATTTTCTAAATATGTTAATTTTCACTTTTAAAATAAAAACCGACATTTATCGAGAATTCACAAGTTTTGACAGAAATGGCTTTAAAACCATAATAAAAATTATAATTGCATTCATAAAATTATAAGATCATTTATATTTAATAAAAAATAATTTAATAATAATATTATTATATTATTAAAATATTATTTAATTCAAAAATCCCTTAATTTAATAAAATATATTTCTTAATTAAATAATAACTAAAAACACCATTTGTATTTTAAAAACTATTTACAATGTATCAAAAATGACTAGAATTTACATTCATTATTATATTCAAAAATAATGTACAAGAACATAATACTACATATTTGTTACATAAACCATTAAACCAGCCGCATAATACCTAAGTGTAAGGTGTGCGATGGTGACAGAGTCTTGGGGTGGCTCAGATAACATCGCTCGAATGGTAATTTCAATCAACTTCAACTTTTCCCGTAGACGGTAACGTTAGATCTTTAAATGATGAAGCTCAGATTGGGCTTGGTCAAGGGAGAAGCCCAATGATTCCACCTCTTTCCAGAGCTCTGACAAATGGGCTTTGTATGGGGCAATTCTACTAGATGAGGCCATCGCTTCCTTTGTCTGAGTAAATTGGATTTGTTAAAGTCCTATATTTATACTAATCATGTGATCACTATTCAACAGCTATATTAGTAACAGTCAAAATTCTTAACATAAATACAAAGAATTTGGCATTTAATATAAACATAATGATATGTTTAATTAGATCAAGAGGGATTTTCATTAATGAATCTTTGGGTCGTTACAATATTCCCCCTTAAGAAATTTCACCCTCTAAATTTTCCTTTTCCCACACTAAAATAGATGTGGGTAACTCAACTTTATCATTACCTCCAATTCCCAAGTCACTTCTTCAAACTTGTGGTTTCTCCAAAACTCCTTGACGAGGGGCATTGTCTTATTTCGTAGATATTTTTCTCTACGATCTAAGATCTTCACTGGTTGCTCCTCATAAGAAAGATCATCTTTTAATTGTACCACCTCAGAAGAGAGTACATGTGAAGGGTCCGGTAAGTACTTCCTTAAGAGGGATACATGAAAGACATCATGTACTTTGTCCATGGTAGGTGGAAGTTCTAGTCAATAGGCCACAGCCCCGACACGATCAAGAATCTCGAAGGGGCCGATGTACCATGGACTTAAATTCCCATTCCTTCCAAACCTCATGACCTTCTTCCATTGAGATATGTGTAGAAACACCATGTCTCCAACTTTAAACTCAAGGTCTCGTCATGATTATCTGCATAACTCTTATGTCAACTCTGGGATGCCTTGATATGATGCTGAATGGTTTTCACCTTTTCCAACATTTCTTCGACCATTTCTAGTCCAAGCAGCTTACGTTCACCGACCTCATCCCAACATGCTGGTGTTCTGCACCTTTTCCCATACAGGGCTTCATATAGTGCCATTTGGTTTCTCGAGTGGAAACTATTATTATAAGAGAACTGAAGTAGAGGATGATGTTGATCCCATCCTCCATTAAAGTCCATTTAGCATGCTCTCAACATATCCCCAAGTGTATGGATAGTCCGCTCAGATTGGCCATCATTTTGAGGATGATAGGCCATACTGAAGTTCAATTCAGTATTAAGATCATGTTTAAGACTCTTACAAAACATAGAGGTGAATCATGGTTCTTGTTTAGACACAATTGATAGTGGTACTCCATGAAACCTTACCGCTTCCCTGATATATATCTGTGCTAGTTGATCCAAATAGAAATCCTCCCGAATAGCAATGATGTGTGCAGTCTTTATAAGACGATCCACAACAACCCAGATTGCATTGTTGCCTTTGGATGTCCTTGGAAGTCCGGTGACAAAGTCCATGGTGATGTTATCCCATTTCCATTCTGGTATGGGCAATGGTTGCATCACACCCTTAGACTTCTGCCTCTCTGCCTTTACTTACTGACACACCAGGCACTTTGATGTATATTCAGCGATCTCCTTCTTTATATTATCCCACCAAAAGTTTTCTCGGAGATCTCAATACATCTTTGTTCTCCCTGGGTGAATAGAGAAATTTGAACGATGTGCATCATCCAAAAGTTCATTCTTCAGCTCCAGACATGATGGAACACATAGTCTTTTCAAAAACCGCACAATTCCTTCTTCATTAACATTAAACCCTGAGGATTTCCCTTTTTTGATAGCTTCCACTTTTTCCTGAAATCCCACATCATCCTTTTTGAGAATCCTTTAACCTTTCCAAAAGAGATGGTTGAGAAATCATTTGTGAAAGGATTGATGATGTTCCCTTCTTTATGATTCTCATGTCCATCTTCATCAAGTCTAAGAATATTGGATCATTCTCAATTCTCATCATTGATAGAATTGCTGGGTCTTTTCTACTTAGGGCATCTTCCACCTTGTTCGCTTTCCCATGGTGGTAATGTTTTGAACAGTCATAATCCTTGATGACCTCTATCCATCTTCTCTAGCGCATATGAAGATCTTTCTGTGTGAATATATATTTAAAATTCTTGTGGTCAGTATATATCTCACATTTCTCCCCATGGAGATAATGCTGCCAGATTTTCACAGCAAAGATCACCGCCGCCAACTCCAGATCATGCATTGGATAGTTTCACTCATGGATTTTCAACTTCATTGAGGCATAGGATATAACTTTATCATTCTGCATCATCACACATCCTAATCATTTCTTCAAAGAATCACTAAATACCACAAAAAGTTTCCCACTTGTGGGTAAATTGAGCACGAGAGCAGTGATAAGCCTCCATTTCAACTCCTTGAAGCTTTCTTCGCATTCATCACTCCAAGAAAACTTTTCTCCCTTTCGAGGTAGGTTGGTAAGAGGGTTGGACAATCGTGAGAAATTTCTCACAAATCAACGATAATATTTAGGAAACCCCAAGAAGCTACGGATATCCGTTACCGATGTTGTCCTCGACCATCCCTCAATTGCATCTCTTTTGGAGGGGTCCACAGATATCCCCTTGCTTGTGATGATATGGCCCATGAATGAGACCTCCTTCAACCAGAACTCACACTTGTTGTACTTTACATAGAGCTTCTCCTTGTGCAAGGTCTCTAGTACAGTTTTTAAATTCTCCTCACGATCCTCCTTGGTTCTGGAGTATATTAGAATATCATCTATAAAGACTACCGAAAATTTGTCAAGGTAATCTCTAAAGACAATATTCATCAAGTCCATGAATATTGCTAGAGCATTGGTGAGTCTGAAAGGCATTACTATGAATTCATAGTGCCCGTACCTTGTACGAAATGCAGTATTGGGGACATCTTCCTTCTTCACCCTTACTTGATAATATCCCGACCGCAAATCCACCTTGGAGAAGTATTGTGATCCACGCAGCTGATCAAAAAAGTCATCGATTTTTGGGAGAGGATACTTGTTCTCTATCGTGATTTTGTTACATTCACGATAATCGATGAAAAGTCGCATTGACCCATCATTCTTCTAGATGAAGAGGACTGGTTCACCCCATGGTGAAGCACTTGGGCGTATAAACCCTTTATCCAGATTCTCCTATAGTTGATTCTCTAGCTCTTCCAGCTCTACAACAGCCATTCTATATGGAGTCTTGGATATTGGTAGCACCCTAGGTATAAGTTCAATTGAGAACTCAACATCTCTTCTTGGAGAAAGACCAGGCAGTTCCTCGGGAAACACTTCAGCGAATTCCCTCACAATAAGAATTTCTTCAAGGATGGTTTCTTCCTTGGACTCAATCATCTGAGCAAGATACGAGTACTCATAAGGCAGTAATATCCACACTTGAGGTGATGGAGCTAAAGTATATTCATATTCCTCCTTACAATTGTAAAGAATCAGGGGTCGATTCTCCATATGGAGTGTGATTTCCCACTCCCGACAATTTATGTTGGCTCTATATAAGGAAAGAAAATCCATGCCAAGAATTGCATCAAATTCCTCCAGAGGGAGTATGACACTGTTCGTCGGGAAATTCAATCCACAGACTATAACAGGGGAAGATTTATATTCATGGGATGTGATGATTGCCCCATTTTCCGTACTCACCAACATCTTTACTTCCATGATTTGTGATGGTGTTGGGATTGTTCTACTAAACTTTTGAGATATAAAAGAATGCGTAGAACCTAAATCAAAAAGTATGTTCGATATTATTGAATGAATAACTAGCATACCTGTCACCAATTTGTTGTCGGGTTTCACTTCGGCAGAAGTGATGGAAAAAGATCTTCCTTACTGCCTTGGAGGTTGTTGGTTGTCTTCGAAAACCCTTGGATTAAGGCACTAATTTGAAAATGACCTGGTTATTTGCATTTGTAGCATTGAACAACCCATTGAGGTTCGAACGGGGCGTTCCTCTCCTCTGTCGCAGCTGCGGGTCTTTCTTGCCGACAGTTAATAGCTAGGTTCCCTTCTCTTCCACACCTGAATCATTTTCTCATCCCCTTAAGGAAATTTCCAGGGTGCTTCTTTCCACACTTTTGGCAAGTGGGGTGCTGGATCTTATTAGCACCATTGGATTTATCCATCAGACCACCAACATTGAATTCCACCTTACGCTTCTTGTCCCCATGATACCCTTGCGATTCCCCGATCTCCATTTCGACCTTGTGGGCACATCAGACAATTTCCTCATAGCTGTCGAAGTCACAGATCACTAATTCTTTCCACAAGCTAGGCTTTAGCCCACCAAAGAAGCAGTCAACCTTGCATTCGGGGGTAACGACAAAGCCGAAAGTGTATCATTCAAGCCTTGTGAAGTTCGCCTCGTACACTCCAATAGATTCTTCATCTTTTTTCTTGAGGGAAAGGAAGTCCCTTTCCATCTTAATATGGAGGGTGCGCATATATTATTTATCGAAAAACTTCTTCCGGAAATCCTTCCATTCCAATACCTCAATCTCCTCCTCAGGCTTCGTATTTTTTATCAACATCCACCATTGATCAGCTTCACCCTCCATACGATAAGCCTCCAGGAGAACCTTCTCTTGTTCATAACATTAGAGGATGGAGAATATCTTTTCAATGGAGTTGATCCATTGTTCATCGATCGTGGGATCAGATGGTCCACTAAAAGTAGGAGGCCTTTGTCTCATGAAGCTCTCAATAGCGACTTGTTATTTCTTAGGGGGGGTTGAATGTTCCTCTTGACCCATGTTTCTATTCAAAACATGAGTTAGCTGAGAGAGAAGCGTGACAATGTTTGTGATTCCCACTCCCATTGGATTTGGCATCTCATTAGTACATTAATCACACTGATCTTCACAACGGTTGTTAGCCCGAGTCCTCCTATTACCGGCCATTGGCTGGAATAATAGGAATGTTATGGGTAACACATAATGGGTAATCCAAAGACAAATGTTGATGACTTATAAATAAACTTTTATTTCCTTACTCAAAAGTCTATAGGCTTCAATCTAGGCTTTTCATGATCTACATTCTAACATATATTTGTAGGGGAATTTTTTTAATTCCCTTAATAAGGGTTCATACTAAGCATTTGAATTTATCAAAACATATACCCTGGGAGTGTCGTAACCAAGAGTGCTGTAAGGCCCATTGTCGTGCACCAGTTCTCGTTCGAGTCTAGATTAAAGCGGTGTTTTCAGGTTTTACCCCTAGGATACATCTGTGCCAGAGTCGCCTCTACCTGTCGTATCCAGAAAGGGATTTATTTTATTGATAAACCACTTACTCAGTACTTACCAAAACATAGGGATGTTTTTATTATACTTAGTCTTTTATCTAAGGCTTTACCAGGGTTTCCCAATTCCAAAAATAACTAAACCAATCCTCTGATACCAACTATGACAGCCCTGCTTTTATTATAAACATAAACATGATTTATTACATAAAACTTCACTTGATACAATAAGAAGATCGAGAGGTTTAGAGTCTTTGGGGCTTAGGATCATTACATAAAAACATGAAACATGAAATACAACATCTTTATGGAAAACATCCTTTACATGACCACTATATTCCCTCATACATATAATTTCAAGGGATAACCTGAGGTCATGCATAAAAAAAGGTGAGCTATAAAGCCCAGTAAGGGATTACACATGGAATAACATGAGGAGTAAAATACATGTTAGACAATTGTCATGTAAATAGAGCATAAAATAAACATGAACATAAAGGCATGATAAATAATGATAATCATAACATGGAAATGTGGCAACAACACTTAACAAGGAGTTAGCATGAGCCAAGGCTCATTACACATAGAGCATGAGTAAATCCTCATTGCACATAAAGAATGAGTAAACCCTAGTTGCACTTGAATTAGAAAGAGTAAACACTCATTTCACATGATGTATCATGATACTATACTTTACCCAATGCATTGGAGCGCTATAAGGGTGCACCCTTCTTAAACATTTCATTTCATGCATAAGTGTGCCACATGGATCATAAAACATGGATTCATAAAACATAATAATTTATTACATGATAAAGGAATGTGGAATTCATACATTAAATTTTTTAATCAATAATTAAAGGTGCATAAATGTGGATACCCTTGATGGAGAAATGGGCATGGTATCCACTACACAATGGCATTGGCTTAGAAAATCGGTGTGATTTCGGTAGTGTAACGGCGTGACATAAGAATTCATAAAAATGGTTGATGAGAGAGAAAGGGGTTCCTCATCATATTTACATGTAATGGACAGTAAGGAGTTCATAAAGATATATTTCCCAACAATTTTAATGGAGTTTAGATTCATGTTACAAAATTATTTCTTGAATGTAAAAGAAGAGAGAGAAGTTCCTTTCAAAATTTCAGTATAGTAATGGGTGTACATGGGGGGCATTTAATGAGATATAAAGGGGTATCCCATCATTCAAACAATAATAGTGAAGTATGGGGGAGGTGTGAAACCATACCCCAACATTCATAATTGAAATTAAAAGTCAAAAAAACTTAATGAAAATGTGACAAAAAATGGGAAAGGATTAAAAACCCTTACTTGGAAGTGTGCTTCCAAAGGCTAGAGAGAGGCTTGTGAGAGGCTTCTTGGGAGCCTGGGGCACCTTGGAATGATTCTAGATAGATTAGGGCAGAGTTTGGATGAACTCCAAGGGATTTTAGTGAGGAGGAAGTGGGAGCATGGGTGGGTTTATATAGGAAAGGTGAGGGAATTCTTTATTATTTAGGTTTGGGACCGCTTATATTATATTAATCCAAACCAAAAACCATCCCATGGTTTTTGCCCATGATTTTTGTAAAAGGGAAGAGGAAAACAATATTTTATAATGCCAAAGTACGAACTTCTTAAAATAATAAGGTTTCTTATGTGGAGGTGAGTCACACTCCCATGGAAATTAATTTAAAAAGGCAAAGTGTTGAATATGTCTTGAGGGGTCCATTAATGCTTTTCAAAGTAAGTCAAACAAACCCAAAAAAACATTATTTTAATGGTAAAACATATATTGTCCGAAAATAAAGATTATAGTATTTTATTACATCACTATTGGGTTATTATGATGTCATAAAACACATTATATATTTAAACGGTATTTAATTTTTAACCAAAAATTTGAATGCCTCAGAAAATTATGAAAAATTCACCGTTGGATAATTTAGACATCCTGATTCCAGAAATAACATTTATTTTATCTAAATAATTTTCTAAATATATTAATTTTCAATTTTAAAATAAAAATCAACATTTATCGAAAATTCACGGGTTTTGACAGAAATAGCTTTCAAACCTTAATAAAAAATTTAATTACATTCATAAAATTATAAGATCATTTATATTTAATAAAAACATAATTTAATAATAATATTATTATTTTATTAAAATATTATTTAATTCAAAAATCACTTAGTTTAATAAAATAGATTTCTTAATTAAATAATAACTAAAAACACCATTTGTACTTTAAAAACTATTTACAATGTATCATAAATGACTAGAAATTATATTCATTATTATATAAAAAAATAATGTACATGAACATAGTACTACTTATTTGTTACATATCCCCGTAAAACAGCCACATAAGACCTAAGGGTAAGGTGTGCGATGGTGACAAAATCTTGGGGTGGCTCAGATAACATCGCTCGAGTGGTAATTTCAATCAACTTCCACTTTTCCCGTAGACGGTCACGTCAGAGCATGACATGATGAAGCTCAGCTTGGTCTTGGTCAAGGGAGAAGCCCAAATACGCCACCTCTTTTTCGAGCTTCGACAAATGGGATTCGTATGAGGCAATTCTACTGGGTGAGGCCATCACATCCTTTGTCTGAGTAAACTGGATTTGATAAAGTCCTATATTTATAGTAATCATGTGATCACTGTTCAACGACTATATTAGCAACGATCAAAATTATTAACATAAAACCAAAGAAGTTGAAATTTTATATAAACATAAAGAGATGTTTAATTAGATCAAGAGGGATTTCCATTAATGAAACTTTGGGTCGTTACATCTCTGGTATTGTAAGATTCATTGATGTTTGAACATCTAGATATTAGTTAAAACATGTATCTAGGGTAATAAGTAACCACTAGAACAATTATATGTGTAATATAATCCAATATTATATAGTATATATATGTAATGTTTTCAATTTTAGTGATAATTTTTAACATTCTTCAGATAGAAAAAGAGTCGTAGCCTTTTGTAACTATATTAGTAAAATTGTATCTATTGGAAGTTTAATGCATAAGAAATAATATTTAAATTACTGAGAAAAAAATATTTAATGGTATGAGTGTTCATACTATGATTAGAAAGGTAGTGATGAATCATTAAGATTATTATCATAATTCATCAAATAAAGAAACTATAGTGAAGAAATATTCTGTTGGTAAATAAATGTTTTATATAAAAAACATATTTTCCTTCATAGTACATTGATATCATACTTCATATATGAAGAAACATATTATACAATGGTATATGGTCTCTGTTTTCAAATAGTTAATACAAAATATATTATTGAAAATGTAGCACATTATTGAGGCAGTTTCAAATAAGAAAAAGATAAATATGAAAAATTTATGGTAGTTTAAATTGATGTATGGAAGAAAATTTATTTTACTAGTAAATTTTAAATGAACACACCATTGATAGAGATAAGTGATAATGGCATGTGTGTTCCTCTCTGAAAGATACCATTTGGTGAGTTTTTCAGTTCTTTTATAGGATGAAAACTAAGTATATGTAATATAATATTTCTCAATATATTTTGACCATGTAATTGTTGTAATACAGTAAATATATTTAGTGAAAAAATTAAAAAGAATAGAACAAATTAATGTAAATATAATACAACCCTTTGTACCATTTTTCCTTTGATTCTTTAGTAGTCTCTTTTGAAACATTACTTATATGTATCTTTATGGGTATTACATGTTCTTAATGGTTTTATTTTTATTCAATTGTATTATTGTTCAAGAAAATACTTCTATTCATAATATTGAGTATAGGGAATGTAATATATTTTGGTAATGAAAAGTACAAGTTTATTGAGAATATAACAAGAGATATTTATAAAAATATCTATGAGAGGAACATAAAATATGTATGAGAGAAATATGAGAAGGTGTGTGATAAACAAAATAAGTTTGGATTACCTAAAGTGATACGTGGTTTTATATGGTGGGGGATGATTTTCACACTAGTATAAAATAAAAATATTAAAATATTCAAATACCAAAAGAAGTTGAGGTAATTTTTTATAAATAATAAAATATGATATATATTAGTAACCTTTGTAAACTTCATATGAAACGTGAAATATTATGAATTATAGATAATGTTTATAGAAAATGAGAAGAAAATAGAATATATAGAAAAGATATTTTTTATACAGATTAACCCCTCATCAATTTCTGAGATGGAACAGAAACATATAATTTCAAAAGGGCAGTGGAGGTGCCATAAACATTGAAGACGTTTTGGAATCTATTATGGGTCCTGAAACACATGGTCAAATTTTTATTAAGGAAAAAGAGAGGATAACCAGAGATATCAGACTAGAAGATCTATGAAACAATTATTGAAAGGGTTTATGGACGTAGATGTTGGAGGAGTAAATAAGCAGGGGGAGCCTTATGAAGAGTTGAGAGAAGTTGCGAGTGGGATGGGATTATATAGGGAAATGATACTGGATCAAAGAGGATGAATGAATTTATGGAAGTATCTTATAGGAGTACGGAGATAGCAGTAGTGGGTATAAACCCTTAGAGGAGTGGAGGGAAACTATGAGAGAGTGGGGGTAAGAATGTAGGCAATATAAGGGAAATTTATTGAAGGAGTTTGTGGGAGCAAAGTGTTGGTTTAATTTTGTGAGACCCCGATGAGGAGTGGAGGGAAATCACATGTGCGAGAGTGTTAGAATAGAGGGACTATAAGGGGAGTGAATAGAAGGAGGGCATGGACGATGAATGTAACAAAATGTGGTAGGAATGGTTCCTACATTTTATAGATATAGTTGATTATAAAAGAATTAATTTAAATCCCTTAAAGTGGGAATTCTTTTAAAATCCCTAAATATTGTTTATATCTTTAATTAATATACCATTCATATTTTATTGTCAATTTTTTATATGTTAGGTTCAGTGGGGGTGTATATGATTAATTACGATTAAGAATATATATTTGAAACCACGACCTCTTCAATCACCTCCATGAGGCTTTAACCATAATTAATGGATATATCATTATTTTATAAATTAATTATATAAAAATTTATCCCCTAAAATCTCAAAATTGATTCCCACATTCTTTCATGTGTTTTTTAATTCCCATGATGAATATGAAATTACATGTTCTTTTATTAGATTTTTTAAATACACTCACACACAATATGTCCCACCAATACCAATATACATGTTTTATCCATAATTTTTCATCAATCAATGATTTTATATTCCCCAATAGCTAATTTCAATAAATGAACCTGTATTTACATTCATTTATCTATCCCGACAAAAAATAAAATGTTCTGTAATTTTTTAAACTCATACATTTTTTTCATCAACTTAATACATTTCTTTTTCATCACATCTATATAACTGCACACACACAAACATATTTATATATATACCCAAAATATTTCATATTGAAATTTATAATATATATATATATATATAAATATATATACATTACAATGTAATATATACTAGTATATATAAATATATATATAGACACATTAAATTTCATTGCATAGACATTCTACAGTGTTTTAAACCAAAAAAAGTTACATATATGTCTATATATATATAAATAACATTTGTAAGGTACAAAACAAAAACTATTTTATATTATAAAAATAATTTACCGATGAAAAAGTAAATGAATGAGAAAATTAAATTCTTGATTAATATAATTATTTCAATACATATGAAATCATAATTGATCTATATTAAAATTTCATTGAAAAAAATGTTTAATTTCGATGTGTAAAATATCACAAAAACACAAAATTTTTGAAAAAAATTTATAATACAAAATATTATAAAATTAAATAAAATAATTAATTAACTAAAATTGATAAAATTAGAAAAAATACAAACTATTAATTTTAAACTCTACATAAAGTACACAAAATAAGGGTATAAGGTATTTTTTCCCATAACATACATCATGTTTTGCAGATGAAGATAAAAGTTCAATACTAACAATATTGTTTTATGTTAACAACATTGTTTGATAAAAAATGATTTTATAAATAATTAATTTTTGAAAACATTTTCCATAACTCATTTTTATTACACAATGATGTATAATTATAAATTTAACATAAACTGTGGAATCATTCATAAAAAATGTAAGGGTTCATAAAATATGTCATTGTTTGACATGTTATCGTAAAGAAGAACTACTTTTACATATGTTACATCATGATTAAGGAAAGATCAATTTTCCAAATTATATATGTTTTCATATCATTAATTAAAATGAAATGTAATTTATTTTGATACCAATATTGGGTATTAGTAGGGAGAAAACATTTCTTAATTTAGTGGAGATAAACATTAAAACTTATTCAAATAAAAAGAATCCATGAATTAATTGAATTGAATATAATGAATAAATAACATTCCACTATTCTTGTTAATAAAACCAATCATTTTCTTCACAAATGGTTGAGAGAGATCCATTTAAAACATATAATAGACTCCTTGGTACATATTTATCGATAGGATATAAGAATATCCAAATTATTTGGAATTATTTTCTCACAGTCATTAAAACATCCTTATATTTTATGATTTTTTCCAAACTAATTGAAAATATTAGATAGCTTGTATTACATGAAACTATATTTTTTTTCATTAGCAGGAATGACATGTGACACCAATACTCAGTGAACCATAAGAAAATATTAATTTCCATATAAATTTTATAACCTAACCTATAAATAGTGGGGGATGAATAGAATTAACAACTTGTGGGAGATATACATACAAATTTCATACTCAATATTAGTTTATTTATAAATGTTTAGTAAATAGTCAATAAATATTTAATAAAGTGATTATATTCATAAATATTTTGTCATAAAAAATGATTTTTATTACTCTTTGTGTGAAGATACTATATATAATTTAAAATTTATGGTGAAATTTATATTTTTTAGAAAATGTTGTTTTTTGAGTGAATAGTGGAAAATATTGATTTTTATAAAATAATAATTTCATTTAAATAAATTAAAATAAATATTCATAATATATATTTAATTCATTTATAATCAACATTATATTGGATTTTATTATATATTTTTTTGTGTTCAAAAACATATTTATTTTGAATTTTTTTAAAGTGCATAATGTTTCTCTATTTTAATTATTTAAAACAATCCCTAATGAAAAATGTTTTAAATGAAATGAATGAATTTTATATCAATAAATTATAATTAATATCCATACAACTATTATTATTTGACTTAGAGTTTATATAAAATCATATTGTGCTTGAAAAAAACACCTCAAGAAAACCCATTTCTCATCACATTAGTAGGTTTTGTTTTAAATTTAATTTTTCCCATTTTAAGAAATTTATTCTAAAAAATAAAATTCATTTCTAAAATCATTAATTTAGAATTATATTAGGTTTATATTTTTATAATTTTATGAAAACATTAATTTTATGATGAATATTAAAAATTCCGAATTTTAAATGAAAGAAGTGTTTTTATTTATATTATTTTTAAAATAAAATTATATTTTAAATTGGGTTTTAAATAAAATTAGCTAAATTATACATATAATAATACAATTTCAGTTAAATAATGAATCTTATATTGAGTTTTAAATTAAAATATACTCAATCTTTTAAACAATCTCTTTTTAAAAAACCGTACTTTTTCATCATGTCTCTAGTATTAATTTTAAACAATATATTTCCAATTATGTGGTCAGAATTTGGAGAAATGCATTAAATATTTCGAATCAAAATAATATATGGTATCTAAATATTTTGACATTTTTTTATCAAAATGAATAGTAAAAACACTTGAAATTATTTACCACAGTTAAGGTAAAATTAGGTACACTCGGGGTTAAACAAAAAATATAAGGGTTAAAAATAACCCACAACATTTAAAATTCCCATTTTATGACCCTATTTAACTTCTATAAATTTAATTCTTTATAAAAATTCAATTTTTCCTTGTGTCATGAGAAAAATGATGGTACACTTATTTCTCAAAAAAAATACGTTTGTCACTCGCCTCACATATAATAACCCACTCATATCCTCTCTTATTCACAAAATAAAAAACTTTATGTTCATAAAATACCTTTCCATTTGACTTTAAAACATCAATCATCTCATCTTATAAGCCTTATTTTTGGATGAAATCAATTCTATGAAGGAATTTGGAGAAAATCAAAAGAGGTTACTAAATAAGTGGTGAAGATCTTCAACTAGCATTTGTATTTTATTTCTTCTACCACATCCTTAAATTATTATTAAACAATGCTGATATAATAAACTCATAACATTAAATATACTTCTATATTGTTATTTTAATGTTATGATCAAGAACAGTCTCCACTGCCATCCAATGGGTTACGAATTCATCGTTCATGTGCGAGACATGTTAACCCTCACAAATTGAAGTCTTTCTATTTTCCATTACCACCTCTCATGGATGGGTATGAGGATGGATATATAGTATAAATATAATATATATATATATATATAATTATTATACATGTGAAATTATTATATCATTTATATATCCTTTTAATTTCTATTCTGTATGGAATTTGATAACACCCTTCGTGCGTCTGGTGGACTACCACCTCACGAATCGATGTGATTTATTTTTACTAACGCTTTTAATGGAATATAATAGGGGCACTTATAATAAATATATATGATATAAATTAAATAATTTACATATTAATTATATATTTATTATTCATATAATATAATATATCATTTTTCTTTTCTTTTCACTAACTGAAAGATGATACCATAATTCGTGTATGTGTGGACTAGTACCTTCACGAAGTGATATAACTCTATTGTTTAATCAAATAACTACATAGATGATATGATTAAATATATTTAAGAAAATAATATGTTATTTATGATTTTATTATAATTACTTATTATTAAAATCTTAAATACCTTTTTTCGTAATGATCACTGTAAAATGGTAATTTTACTCATTCATACGTATGACCTTCCATATCCATGAATATAACATACTTCATTTCTCCTAAAAATTAATGATTAGTATAAAAATATAATTAATATATATATATTATAATTATTTAATTATTGTGGTTATATATATTATGCAAACATGATCTAAGTAATTGGACCATATAATTAATAAATCAAAATAAAAAAAAGAAATTATTACCAGAAATATGATTTTAACAAGGAATTTTAAATCAATGTGTAATAAAAGAACATAATTAAATAATATATGGTATTATATATATATATATATATATAAAAGTTTGTTTATTTTAATATATAAATAATAAACATATATTTATTATATAATAGGTTCGAACATGTAAAAAAGAAGTTGAGATTATGGTAAAGTATTTTTGTGTCATTTTTTACTTATGTAAGACACATGCCATATTCACCACCTATTTATTTTATGTGGTGTATAAAATTCCCATGAATATATTTTATGATTATAATAATTAAAAAAAATTTAATTTAAATTGAAATTTTAGGATATCTCTTTTATGGGTTTTATGGTTAAAAAGTTACCCAAGAAGTAAGTGATTTTTGTCTCATTTTGCCTTTATTGAGACATATAGTTATGTTATGAAACTATATTCTTTTATTAGTTTTATATACATAACCATTTACATGAAATATCAACAATTAATTTATCATAAGAATATTTTAATTTTATTTCAATGATATTATTTCATCGGGTCTTACATTTCTATGTCACCAAAGTGGTATAGATTTAATGTTACAATCCCATTGTTTATCAAGATTGTTTTTGGTTATGCTTCCAATGGTTAAATATTTTGATCCACATCTCAATAAAATCATTTTTTATTTTAATATTTTATTTTAATGAGAATAAAGGTTCCCCCTTAATTTTCTTCTTTTAATATACTCAATATTTCCAAAATAATGTTTTATGAAAAATCATATTTTTGGTCAAAATCCATTTTTCTTCCAAAACCATTTTCCTAAAAATATTTTTTAAAAATTTCAAATTCTTTATTGAAGTAATTTTTAACAATTTTTGTATTTTCAATTCTTCTAATGGAATATTTATGTCATTTTATAAACAATGAATTTTTTGCAATTACTGAAAATGTGGAAGGAGTCATTGTGTTAACGTGTATGACAATAATGGAATTTCCCACCACTATAAGCATTATTTTCATTAAATATTTATTTATAATATTTAGTCATTATTTTAAAATAAAATAATTTTAGAAATTTTTTGTGTTCGAAGATGAATTTATCAAACTAGAAAGGTTGTTTTCATCATGAAATGTTTTAAATTATTTTCAATGCATCATTCCTTATTTCTAGGTATGTTCATAAGGATAAGTCAATTTATGATTCAAAGATTAGGAAAATAAGATGTAATTTTGGTAATGGATAGAGAAATTTATTTACATGTAATTCCAACAATGATTGGATACTATAAGTGGATGTGGATCTGGTACAGTGGTACCTAGGGGTAATAATATTGAAAAGGTTCATTGATATGGACTCTATTTTAATCTAAAGAGATAAAAAATTTCTTTCTTCATATATTTTTTGACACTCCTAGTGGATATTCATTTGAAATTCAATAACTATTTTTAAACCATAATAATGTATTTAGATAGATGGTGACTTTTAATTAGAGAGGAAAAACCTAAGGTGTCATAAATTAAAAAAATGTGTAAATATTTAGACATATTATAAGTGACTTTCTTTATTATTTGGTTTCCCATTATGATTATCATTCCTCGCACTATGTTTTTTGTTTTTTTTTCAATTGTGAGAACCAGATAAAATTGGGTTAACATTGAATTTAAAATGCTATTATCTATTGGGAAGCCAAGTAGAATGATTACTGGATTAAAGGATGTTGTGATTATAAATAATCAATTTTCTTAATATATGATTAACATCATGCACCTTAACCAAATTTTAACCTCACCAAAGAATAGAATGATATAGTTCACTAAGAGCTTGGTTAATAGAGACCATGGAGGAATAAATATTCATTTTCCTATATGTTTAGAGTAAGGGAAGAAGAACTGAAGGTAATTCCTTAGAGGAATATGAATATGCTTTGAGAGTGGAAAATAATGACACAAATAAATTAATTAAATTGGAAAAATGAAAAGTTCAATATAGGTAATAGAATAGAATACTGGTATCCTTATGATAAAATGATTGATATAGTGTTTCAAATGTGGAATGTTTGAGAATTAAGCATATCGATGTCCTAATGGGAATGCTTGTGAAGAGAATTTGCAAGGTTATATGAGAAGTGGTTTGAATATTGATGATTAAGGGACTACTAATGAAACATTAAAAGTGGGGGTATTAATGAATAAGATGATGATGCATAATTAATGTTTTGACAAGGATGTGGGATGGTTAAAGTATTTATGTATTAGAATTCAAGACTTATGAATTATATAAGTATTGTTCGGTATATGTTTATTATGGATTTGAATTATTATGTTAAATGTTGTTGATGACCTAAAAATGTTATTTATATGTAAAGGATATATTTTTATTAACAGAATATAACCCTTAATATATTATTCAAATGAAAAAATGGTATTTAGTTTTGATAAATTGATTATTGATACTAATAAATTAAATTATAGAGTATTGATACCCTTGGACATATTAATGGTTTATGGAAAATTTGGTTTATAATATCAATGATGTATTTTAAAGAATTATTTGTTTTTTTACAACCCACTACACCCAATTGGTATCCTCCTATGATGGAAATGAGGGAAGGGACATGGTTATGACCACAGTCTCGCCTCAAGGAGGCCATAGGTTCGATACTAGCATCGAGCATATAATAATCATATATATGGGAGGCATTACCCACTAAGAGAACATATAAAAGATAATGTTAAAAAGGATTCACCAATTATAACCTAATTATACATATGTTTATAAATAAATCCCTTATGAAAACATGAAATTTAATACAGTACTGAACAACTTAAATGAAACTACAAGTACCAAAATGTGAAAAAAACATTGACCATGAAACCCAAACACCTCATTAAAAACCATTAGCTGGTAATATCTATCCCGATCCCCATCCTGCACTGGATTACTTGTAAAAATTTTAAATATATGTATGGTTACAATAATAGTTTACTCATTAGGTTCCTCCCAATATCCATTCATGAAAAATGATAAAGAAATTAGGAAAAATCATGGTGAACAATAGTGAAAATAAATCATCGTCTAAATCTCTAAAATATGTTTCCTAATTGACCTAGGATAAATATAACCATGAACCACATATAAGATATTGTATAATATAGAAATGAAACATTAGGGGTAACCTGATCCCTCTTTGACATTGGTTTGCTGCTTTGTCTGAACGTCACACGTCCTGAGACATCTCCCTCTAATAAATCTACCCCAAAGACACTGAGGAAATGAATCACAACATGCACCTCCTGAATCAATTCATCATATCATTATATCCATATATCTATATATTATAACCGGATATTTTATATTAATCACCCCAGCTTGTATGATAAAAAAATCAAGTATTATATCATAAGCCATCATATCCCATACACTGAGTAAGTACCTCAATCTATCAAAACCTATACACTTCATACCTATAATAATCCTTTGGATACTATATATAGTGATAAATATGTATGAAATAACCACAAACCATCACATTCCTATACAAATATAAATGGGGAAACTAACCACTATACGTACCATTAAAAATAGCTATAATGAAAAGAGAGTGAGGCCAGAGGTGTTGTCATCAATTCAACCTCCCATGGGGATGTTGGAGACAACACCCTCCAAAATTCCACTAGGTGATAGTGAGGATTACCAACACGGGAAGGAATGAATATGAAATAATAGAATATATAGGATATAATATTTCTCACAACCACATTGTGTGAATAAACTAGTCTTAATAACAATTATAGCTATTATCACATGGACACATGATTACCATAGCTGTAGTCTAGATATACCATAAGCTCGTTAGAATTTAAAAAAATATGAAAGTTAATTATTATATTTTTACCATTTAATTTTGTTTATTCATTTTTTCCATTTATATTAATCTTTATCATTATTTCATAACATATTCATTAACCAACATTGGGAATTTTATTCCCTCTAGTAATAGTAAAAACCGAGTCCATGTTTTATCAATATTAACATCTTTCAGTTTTTCATTCAAAGAACACAAAACTCATGGGTTGAGAATTATTTATATATTATCATCTTCATTACATAAATCAGGTACTCATGGAAAGCCAAACTAACCTACCACTAATAAAAATCATGAAACCAAGAGCATCCACCTACTACAAGTTGCGAGGAAATGAATTTCAATAAAATAAGAAACTTGGCCATCATCCATTAAACATATTCAGGATAACCCATAATCTAGATTTATCAATTCAATGAGTAAAACTAGCTTCAATATATTCTATCATATTCTATACCATTCCCAACACCCATATGCATTTATCAATGTATCTCTCCAAAACTAGAATCAACTTCTACCACGTCATCTGATGTCCCCACCGAAATCACATCAGTCATCCCAGGATCATAACACATCTGGACCAATCAGACACATATCACATCAAAATGAAAATCACACATATGGATAACATCATAAGGAAAAAATATTCAAACATATTCTATAGGATAATCTAGTCCTTAAAACAAGGCATCCATCATTCACACCAAACGACCACTCACAGCTCCATCAACAAAGAAATCAGCCTTCCCAAGAAAACAGTCAACATAAACCTTAGTAATTATCTTCATAAAACCAAAGGTTATTATTCCATCATGAATTAACTATTTCATTATTTATAATTTCCTACTATGTGAAACCTATGTAAATAAGTTATAACAATCTAATAAACTAATTAGATAATAAATTTGAACATGCCTACATGAATTCATTCTAGTTTCAATGATCATTGTGGAATTAAAATTAATTAAAATGAAATTAATTATTTTCATAAATAATAATTAACATGATTCATATTAATTGTTAAATGCTATATGCAAATGGAATAATATATTCCATTAAACATATGATCAACAACAATTTTATCATTATAAACTCAAAAATAACTTTATATTTCAAACATTCCAATTCATTAATTCTTAATATAATTAATCTATTAATTAATTATTTACATTATTTTACATTTTCCATCAATAAAAACATACTAATACATAGCATAAGGATATGTGATAATAATAATATCTTAGATATGCAGTTATCTATAAAATCAAGTGGAAAACAATTATCACGATATAAAGAAAGCACATGAAATCACTACATCCAATTTTTTATTAATTTGTTTAAATAATTAATATTTTAATTAAATTTCCATAAAAAGGGATAAAATATTGGAACATTAATATTTCATGTAAATAAATAAGAGAAGAAATGAATCATCTACCTTAAAGGAATCAACATTTTTCACAACATAAAGAACCAACCTTATAGATCATGGTCACCTCTCCCACAAGATGATGCATCCCTAAAAGGATTTCGTGAGAAAATATCACCAAAACAACCCATGAAAAAATACATTATAATGGTGGAAAGAGACTACCATAACATGATAATAATATGCTGGATGATCTATATTGATGAAAAATATGAAAAGATTTGGAACATACATTTAATATCTAATGATTGAAGACAGATGGAAAAATATTGATTCTAATCGAAAGAATTCCAAAACACCTAGAGAAAGTGGAATTGGATGCATATATATCCATATAGGGTTTTTAGATATGAGAAAACACTGAGGTGAAACAAATTTAAATGGTGCGCCACTAGGGGGAATTACATGGTGTGAAACCCTTTCACGTCATATAAATATAGGATTTCAGATATCACCAAAAAACTCATCATCTTGATCCAATTAATCCCAAATATTTTCACGTAATGTACTACCCCATGAAGGGGCCTTAAAGAATCCATGAATGACATTTAATCAATGAATAAGTGCTCACACAAGTTGTGTACTATTAATTCATAATGAAAATCATTTAAACACTATGAGCCCCCTGACTCATAGAATTTAGTATCTGAACACCTCGACTCCCATTGTAGGCCTCCTCAGAATACCATGAGGTTCAAAACCACACATTGGGATGGACTACATGCATCTATGACCTTACATTATATACCTCACAAAAAATTATCATCCTTGAGAATCCAAAACAGATCCAAGAGAAAAAATAGAAAAGGGTTCTCCAAAGAGACTCCTTTTGAGGTACCTTTCAAGGATCTCATCATCAAAGGTGCTCAACCACATTATTAGAGTTATATCACTGATATAAAAAACAAAAAAAGTCCTAAACACTCTACCAAGAAATATACCTCTCAATCTAGGGTAAATCCAAAATAGTGAACAAGAGGAAACCATCTAATAAAACAGAAAGGTAAACATCCATAAGAGAAAAATGTTGCAATATAAGAGATAAAGATAAAAATCTTGTAGTACTAATCACTCATCTATAACTCAGGTTCCTCAGTTAACTCCTCCACACCATCATGCCACCACGCCACACAATACCATGTAATAACATACTCAAGAAACACATACTCTTGTCGTTCATGTATCTTCACATTCCTCTCCTCAAATATTACATGGTCATCAATATTAATCTCACCCTAGTATATTAAATGAGTTTCATCATGAACATAATAACCTTTCTATGACTTATGGAAAATAGAGTGCATCAAAAAAATATTAGGGGGAAGTGATAACTACTATTCCATATATGCAAAATGATCTAATTCAATGAAAGGCCTAACAAACAGAGTAGAAAAACTACTCCCTAACCTTATTCTAAAACAATAGAGAACAAAAAGTTAAACCATATGAAGAATAAAACGACTCCAAACCAATGGTGGAGTGGAAACTAATATTGAAATAAAAATAAACCAAGATTAGGTTTCTCATAAAAAAACTTCCAAAATCATGGATACAAGAGTCCAATAAGAATCATTAATTTTGGATGGTTTGATCTTTTTATCCATCTATCTAGGGACAAAAATAAGTGATGAGGAATAACTATAATTCTAAATCAGGATTGAGACATATCTACACCCAAGAAGTAAAATTATAATCTCAATTAATGTTTATAATCCTCCAGAATCCATGGAGATACACTACATCCACTATGTACAACCTTGATAAAACCTCCACTAAGCTCGACTCCCTGAACTCCATAATGTGGACTGATTTTATCAAAGAATACACGATCACCCATATGAAATCATAAAATCCATGATGTTAAGATAAACCAATAATTATGTCTATCATGATGTCCTCTCACTTACAATAGTGAGTATTTGACAAATGGTGCAGACCACCAGGAACACAGTGCTCAGTCTTCACCTTCTAGACAACCATGAATTGAGAAAGAAAATTTATAAATCCATGGTTCATCTTAATACACCAAAATTGACCAATCAAGTCTCAATTCATCTTTTTCACGTCGGGATGTAACACAAAATAGAATCTATAGAACTCATAAAATAGTATATTATTCATTTATGAAGGAATGACAACCCTTCAATTGAACGACACCCAGTGTTGTCCATCCATATACTAACCATAAGTGGAATTGAAATAAATAACATGGTCCCTCCATAATTCCACTTGATACTAACTAAACCAAGAAACATCAACCAAATTTTACAAAGAATACTAAACCATCCCATGGAAAAGAAAACCTACACCTATAATGTCTCTAATATCTAGCTACAACCATGGGTGTTCTTCCATAACTATCTAGGAATTTCCAGATTCACAGTCACCATCACTAAGTGACTTCCCACTCATCACATCAGCAACAAAATTACACTTTCATTATGTATATGAAATCTCAAAGTTGTAATTATATAACAATTCCATACACAAATGTCTATTCAAGTTATAGTAACATTGGGATAATAAATATTACATCGTCCTATGTTTAATAAAATCCAAAAAACACTCAATGATAAGGTAATGTTTCCATAATATAAATGAAAATACAACTGCCTTCAAATTAAGACCAGGTTTGTAATAATTATCCTCAAGGGGATGTAATTTCTAATACCCATAACAAAAAAATAGATCATAGATTATTCATAAAATATTCTAGTACAACATGTGAAGCATCACAGAAATCTTGAAATAGATCCCATTCTAATGGAAAATGAAGGACTAGAGTATTGATTAACATCTCATTCTTGTACTCAAAATCTGTCTGAAACTAGATAGTCCACATGATTTCTTAATCCTTCTAGTTCAAGGTTTTCTATGGAGTCACAACCTAAGATAAATAATCTATGAACCTCTTATAAGATTCTACAAGTCTAAGTATACTCTATACATTTTTCCACTATCTTGGGGGATGCCCAAGAAACAACTGAGTCGATCATCAAAGGATCCAAAACTACTCCCTATATGGAAACAACATGTCCTAAGAAATATAATTTATGACACCTGAATGCAAACTTTGAAAGCATACTTAATAGATGCTCATGATGACGAACTCCTAAAACATCATGATGATACTCTGCATGCTCCTCCTCAAGCACAGAGTATGAAGGGATTTCATCGATGAAAAACAAATTGAAATTATCCATGAAATTGATGGACATGGATTTTATCAACCCCATGAACATTGTTGTAGTGTTCATCACCCCAAACATCAATAAAACGAACTTATAATTCTCATGATGACAATACAAAGTAGTGTTATGAAAATCCTCATCCTCCACATGCATCTGTTAATATCATGAAAGAAAATGGATTTTCAATTACCATATCATGACATAATTTGATCAATTAAATCATTAATCTAGAGTATATGATATATGTTATTCACTATAACTTGGTTAAATAATTTATAATAAATTTAAATCCATAAATAACCATTAATATTCAACTTGAAAACAATTGGAGCACCACAAGGTGACATAATAGTTCCAAAAAAACATTTTTGAAAAAGGCCATCGAGTTGTACATGTAAATCTTGAAACTCAAAAGTATCCACACTATATGGATACATCGTTATAAGAGATACACCCAACTTAATCCCTATCCCAAACTCGATCTCTCATTGAGGGGGTAATGCTGAATCCTCCTCCTAAAAGACATCAGGGCACTCTTTCAAAAACCCCGATAAACATAATATGTTGAACTTATTATGATCACAGTAACAGATTTAACATCAATGAGGACAATTATTGAACATGCCTCTGACCTATCTATGAGAATAACTCACCAATTAAAATTGTTGGCTCTCCATCCTCACCGATGACTAAAACCAAACTCATAAATAAATTCACAATATAGTGCGCCAAATACAATAGGTCCATGATGTGGATGAAGCTATATTGATGTATACACAAAAATGATATGTCCCCCTAAGAGGAGTGTACCCTCAGAACTAGCTCAGAGTCATTATATATTTCATACAATTAAACTCAACCTCCCACTCATTTAGTCAACGCAAAGGGAATTAGAATCCTTTCTACATCATTCCCTTATGCATTGACGATGATAGGTTATATAAAATCATATTTATCGCTAAAAATAAATAAAGAATAAAAAAAATAATAAAAAATTAAAATGGGGCCTTGAGTAATGTGTGGCTCAACCGGTGTTACAAATCCTAAATAATGAAGCTGGCCAAAACCAGCCCCACGACCTCCTTGATCCTGGTGATTAACACATCCATGGCTGAACTCTTCTATCTGGGGATAAGGGTAATCTCAAGAATGTAATTTATTTGACCCATACTCTCTCTTATGATCCCAAATTGGAACACCAGACTACTAATTCATCAAATGTGACTTATTCTTTAGGGGGGGGGGAAAGAAGAACAACTTATTCACATAAATTTCTCAGAAAGGTCAGCCACTCTGTCTACTAATGACCTTGACTTCCATAAGAAAAACATGAATATGTTCCCTTAGTTTAGTTTTGAAACCCTCCACCCATGTTAAATTAGATCATGAGGTATGGGACCTAACCCTGAATAATCAAAAGCTCTCCCCTCTTGACAACTAGTAACCTTAGAGCACAACTCTTTTCATGAGTAATCCTAGAAAGTGAATCCTCATGAAAATTGGGTTCTATCCAGTGATGTAATTTTCCAAGCATGCGAAATTGGTTATGATTTAAATATTATTTTATAATCTGTGGAATACCCTATTCCATCTCTTATTAAGATTTTGTGTCTTATTGTGCAAATTTGTAATAAAATGTTACAAAATAGGTGGTGTTTTTAAATTTGTTTGAAAATACCATTATTTGAATATTTTAACATTTTAAAAGTGAAGGTAGTGTTTTTAGAATTATGATAGAATATTTTCATTTAAATTCTACTAAACATATTGGATAGTTCATTATTAAAAAATATGTATATTGTTTAATGGAATATGAGGTTGAGGGTTCTAAAGATCTCGATTCCCCTCATGCCTCTTAAAACATTAAATCCCTAACACAGAAAACATGTTTTCAAGGTTAGGACCTCATGTATATAAGAAGGATACAAAATAATACATATATTGTTTTTAAATAGAATGAAATCTGTTGTGTTGCCCGATCGAAGTAACCAATGATTCCCACTTGTAATATCAACCAAAGCGATGTTGAAAGTGAAAGTGTTTCACTTAATTTATATCAAAAGAAATGTATTCAAAGTAAAATAATTTCATGATACAAAATAATTGAAATATTAAACACAAAAATTATACAAAACCAATAAATGTATAAGTTAAAAAACTCCCTCCCAAATTACTTGTAGCGCCCTCAAAATGATCTTCCACTGTTTAGCTCACTATTGAGTGGAGGAGGAGTCTCAGGTGGAACTTTTATATTGTCCTTGATCCCCCAATGAGTATAGGGTGATCTATAACTTCATTATTAATGAGAGGAAATCATTGGATATCTAAAACGGTAGATATTTTCACATGTTTAGAACAAAAAAGCGGTACCCTATGTAACATTGAATAAGAAAATTTGAAGGAGGTTTTGACCACACTGATTTCATAAAATCATGTATCCCAGGGTTTTAGGTGTTCAAGAAGTTTTTCATGTGTTTGAAAAAACTAAAACAAATACCACACCTCTTGGTTATTTAAACTGAAAATGTTTCATAATTTCCAAATTAGAAGCTTTATATATTGATGCAACACAGCACACCACTAGTGGCTTCGTGTAGTTTCAATGGCTTTGACAGATCAGTTCGGTTTGGCCCATTAATATATGGATTGGTCTTGGGTTTCATCAAAAGTGTTGCATCCCCTTTATTTTTGGATTAGTCAAAAAATATCATCCAAATTATATTCACATATTCATAGGAGTACGTGGTTGAGTCAACTAGTGTTTTGGATTTCTGTGTAATGTGGTCTATTTTTCTTCACCATCATTTAGCCCCTCCAAATCACATCCACCTATAATGAAATCATCCAAAAAAGTGAAATTACCATTTTTAATAGTGATTAAAATAAAATATTTGATCTAAAAATGAAGTTACAATCAATATTAAATTACAAATTTATTATACCAAATCAGTTTAACACAGTGGTATTAAGTGTATAAAAGAATAGTGAATCTCTATGTGATCCCACCCCCATGCCAAAACCTCTTCACTCTTGGGAAATGTCACATTTCTATAAAATATGCATGGATATATTCCCAGATTGATGAATATTTAACAATAAAAATAAATATAATCCATGATAGAAATGTGATCAAATAAAAAATCACACAATGGAGTTATTCTCAGTGATCATAGAAAATATTGTTTCATAAATTATTTCAGAATCAAATTTTAAAATATTTATGATACCAATATGAGCAAGTATTTCATAAGTTCACCATGTCACTAATTCTCCACATGTGTGTGAGACAACCATTTCATGCTATTCTTCCTACTTTTATTCTAGTAAATATAGGTCAGCTTAAAAAATTATTATTTAATGACTTTGTCCACCAAACCAACCCTACATAATTTTCATTCAAATTTTAAGACCCAATAACATAACCATTCTAAAAATATAAGCCTTGTGCTACTACCCAAGATTTCCCTATATTTTTTACATATTATCACTCACCTCAATTATTATTATTATTCTATTTTAATTTTTTCCAAATGTTGAACTTGGGAAAACTCTCTCACTAATATCTCAACCCCTGCTTGAACACCTCAAAAAACTAATTTTAATTACTAAAAAATGATCAATGGTCCTGACAGGGTTATTTTTGACCTACCAAAAACACAAACCCAGTTTTTGTATTTTTTTAGTGATTAAAATAGTCAAATAATAGGTACACACACAAAGGTTAAGTCGGTACAGTAGTGAAAAAGATAGGATAAGGAACAAACGGATGAAAAAATAATTTGGGAAAGAACATGAATATTAACTTATCGAATATTTAGATTAAATTAAAAAAGAAAAACATCACACATCATGATTGGGTGAAAACATTTATGGATAAATTTAGTGGAACAATTTTTCAACAAATAACACACACAAATGGGACCATTCTTCTAATAGGTATTAAAGTGATAAACACATTCATATCACCGAAAAAAAAATTCATGAAAAAGAAACAGCTCGATTTTAAATTCATTCTAAAAACACATTTCATCATTGGAACGCATTTTTAAATGATTAAAAAACATATTTTTTGGAAATTCCTCATGAATTTTGAACAACTTTCATGATTAAGCAGGTATGAATTTTCATGTTAATGTGGAAATCACAAATTGAAATTCCAGAAAAAAAGTGAGGGGGAAAAGGGGAATGAGACAATACAGTTCATCAATCCAAAAAAGGGGAAAAAAGAATTATGATTAATGTTACTAAATAAATCAGGAATGTACCCATCCCCTACAGCTACAGCATGCAGTGTCCCCAATGGAATAAATGAGAATGTGAGAAAAGAGGATAAAACCTAGTGGTTTTCATTTGTAGGATTCTTCTTGAACATGGTATTCCTCCATCGAGGACTCTGAAATCACTTCTCGAATGTTCTTTAACTTCTTCCCATTGATATTGTTTGGTTTTTTTGTTTCTTTATTTTTAACCTAAAAATAACAAATATATTAACATTAGAAAAAATGTTTTGTCCAAACTAGTTGGAACAAAGTATACATGGGTTCAACTTCATTGTTCCATTATAATGGAAGTCCTTATGTCCATTTTTTAATTGCTTACGATGGATGTGACAACTGTCAGCTACCTTGGTTCACTCTTTATAAATAAAAGAGTTCTCATAAGAATCTCTACACCTTTACTTCTACTCTAAAATACTTAACATCCTTTGGGAACCTGTACTAGAATGACTAGAATTTAATTTTTTTATTGGAATAGTTGTCTTAGTGCCCTATCCCAATAGGGAGGTGAAACATATTTCCAAACCCATGCTGATATGGTGATATTACAATGGTATTTTTAATGCCAGTATGGTAATCCCATAATTAATCATCGCTTCTAAGACACAAATATTTTTTATTATGTTGGTATATTTTTTATAATTTGTTTTACCTCTCTATTAGACACCTCATATTGACCTTTTTTTGGGTGATATGTAGTAGAAACTCGATGACAGACCCCATACTATTGAAAAGAGACAATATTTGGTTGTAGAAATGAGAACATTGGTCCCTAATGATTAATCTAGGTAATACAATCCTAAAAAATGTTGGGTTCTTTGAAATTCCACTACTATCATGGAATCATTTATCCTTGTGGATCATGCTTCTAACCATTTTGAAGCATAATCAACTAATATAAGAATGTACAAGTTTCAAATTAAATTATGAAATGTCCGCAAAAAGTCAATTCCCCAAACATACAAAATATCATGAAAGATTATGTTTTTTGATGAGTTTAATTTCTTTATGAATAATTCCACATTCTTTAAAAAAGTGAAAAAATATTTATAGAAATCATCGGAATATGAAAATAGTGTTGGCCAAAAGATACCAGAATAGAGTACCATATGAGTAGTCTGTTGGAGAACAAAGTGACCCCTACAAGAAAGAGTATAAAAACCTTAGGAGAGACTGAAACTCTCTAACAAGAACCCATTTCTAGTGGACATGATCACTACATGACTTCCAAAGGTATAAATCATTCCAAATTCACAAAAATAGACTTTGTTTTGTACTGTTGGGTTGGTTTTCATTGATATTAGTTGTAATGTAAAATTATACCAAATGATTTACAATTTTAGAATTACAATTAATATCATCATTCACTCAGTATGATTTCTCATTTTAAAATATGTCATTTATTGGAATATCAGGGTAAGTCAATGTCTGAGGATGAAAGGATCTGACTGATATGGCTTGAAACCACATTCTCTACTCTTTTTTTCTCTAATTTATATATTTATTTGTTAAAGGATGATCAAACAATGAATGAGGTATAGCTTTGATTCTGGTTTCATAATGAGGTTTTAGAGGTCTGTATGATCTTATAATACAATGAAATTAGATCCTAAAAGGTATGTCTCAAATTTATCCAAGGAAAACACAATGTGAAATAATTATTTTTCCATTATGGTGATGTTTTCAAGGGTATGGTCCATTATATATGAGAAATAATCAATGACATTTAGAGCTTGATTGATCCATTGTGATAAGACATCACCAACTTCCATGTTAGAGGAATCACCCATGAGCTCAAATAGAGAATCCCACCATGGTGAATGGATTACGATGGTGATGTGAGACTCCATTTTAATTTGATAATAGCTTCCTAAAATTATTTATCTAACCAAATTCCTTTTCTATTTGTTGTAATTAGAACATGGGGAGGGAAATTTTACTAATGCCATGAATGAAATGATAGTTAAATTATGTATTACCTAAGAATGATCGCACATCCCATATATTATTTGGGGATTTTAGGGAATAAATGACATTAAATATTTATTTATCGACTTGGACACCATCTCCATATATGACATTTTCTAGGTAATACACCTTGTCTCACCAAGAAATGGATTTTATTATAATTTAATACATGATTGTTTTTAATACAATGATGTGTGATAGAACCAGGACTACTCAAGAAAGTCATCAATATTGGATCCATACACAGTGAAATAACCCTTTTATATTTCCATGAAATTCACTAGGAAATCCAAAAAAAATATTTACCATTTATCGCTGACAATTACCTGGAGCATTGCACTAACAAAATGGAATCATTCTCTATGTGAATGTTCTGAAGTGTCAGGTAATGGTTTTTTTTCTAATCATCGGGGGTAATATGGATTTGAATATATCTAGAATTCCCATAATGGAATCTGTAGTAGGGCTTCCCCGCTAGCCTTTCTGGAATATTGTAAGTGAATGAAAATGTAAAATGGTCCTTCCTAGTGTGTTGATTTAGTAGGTGATAGTCTATACATAAATTCCAAATATTTTTGACACAAGATAGAATAAATTTTTTATTTTTATTTCTAATTATCGTAAGACCGATTTTTTTGAACTACTTAAACTGTAGTGACCCATTGGCTTTCATAGATGTGTTAAATGAATATAGAAACCAATTATTTTGCTACCTCTTTTTTAAACAAATTCAAGGAGGTTTGGGTTTATTCGATGTTGTGACTGGCACACTTGTTTAGAATCATAATTTAACAATATATTTTGTGTGAAAAATTATCGTATAATAATAGGAATGTCAACAAGTGTCTATACCAAAGCTTGATTACACTCCCCAAAAGTCCATGCAGTCAGAATTCTTGCTCAAGAGGGATTCAACTAGAAATTATGATAGTTGTCCTATTTCCATTGTCAACATATGAATATTATAAATCATGAGAAATTTGTTTTACTTCCAATTCAGGTGGATTTTGTATTTATGGGAGTGATATCAAAAGTTAGTTCTCACTAATCTTATCTAACTTTTCATTGGTAATATCATAAAATGAGGAATGAGATTTTATAATATTATCATTATCATCAATGGTCATGTGATCCACAATGATCCAGAAATTGGTAATTAAAAAATATTCATGACATAATTCTAGAACACTGCAACATTCTATTAATGATTTATTTCCTAGAATATTAATCACTGCTGCTAACACACAAAGGGGATTAAGGGAATTAAAAAAATATTTTCAGTGGAAGGGAGTACCGATATATATTTAAAAAAGAGAGATAGAAATGTTCTTATGATGGGTTCTTCATGGAATCAAGGATGTTGAGCTAGAAAATTTCACCTCTAAACTCTATTGACAATATATCATTGTGAACATTAATTATGATGTTGGCAGTTTTTAGGAAGGGTCACCCCAATATAATCGGGGAATATTCATTCATCCAATCATCATCAATTTTATGAATATAAAATTATACAAAATAAATTAAATTTTCAACCCTCACAAGTATTGATTCAATAAGTTTTTCCTTATGAATTTTTTATTCCTTCATGTTTGGGGGAGATTGTTGAGTCAATAAGGTCTCCTTATGACTTTACTATTCATTCATGTTTTAAAAATCACAAACAACATATTTCCTGGAAAATATCATTTTACCCTATGTTTTACTTCTATAAGGAAAATATTCCTTCCCCAAGGAAATTTATCCTTACCATGTTTTTCATTGTTCTTTATCTTGTCTAAGTGTAAAATTCAGTTTCATATCTAAAACCTCAAAAAACATATAATACTTAGATAAAGAGAATTCTGTTTTTAGACTCCGAATTCATCCTTCGAGTTCTCTAAATTCAGACTCCAAACTCTTCTGAGTACTGACTCTGAGTTCTCTTAATTCAGACTCCGAACTCTTATGAGTTCGGACTCCGAATTATTATGAGTTCGGACTCCAAATTCTAATGAATTCAGACTCCGAACATTGTGAGTTTTGAATTCAAATTCTCATGAACTCTAACTCCGAAAATTGTAAGTTCAGGTTCTGAATTCATGTGAATCTAGATTTTAAATTGCCTTGAAATTCAGACTTCAGAATTCGATAAATTTTAGGTTTTGAATTTCATTGAAAATACAATCTGAATATCCTTGTATTATAGTCACCGAATGTGGTTTTGGTTAGACTCTGAACATTTATTTCCTTACATTCCAAGTATTTTATTTTTTTATGTAACCATACTTTTTCTTATACTTATTTTTTTTTATAAAATGATGTCATGTATTCAGTTACTAACTAAACATTGTTTGATTTACACGTGTACAAGTCCCTATGAAATTAAAGGAAAAATATGACTATTGGATGAGGGAGCTGACTGTTGAAGTCGTGCCTCTAAAGAAAATCTCATTTGAAGGATCTCATAACAAGTTGAATAATCTAGAGATCCCTTGTTGTTGAAGTGATTTCAAGAGAGAGAGGGTTTATTTCATTGTGCATACTGAACTACTTGTTCAGATTTTCTTTGTGCGACTCTGATTGTTTCTGTGTACAATCGAGGGCTTCCGGGGATAGGAAGACAGAGGTGCTGACTTCCTTGAAGTTGCGGGCTTCCTTGTTGAGAAAGACAGAGGTGCCGACTATCTTGAAGTAGAGGGTTTGTGGGAATATCAAGATAGACTCTGATCTTTGTGTCGAGGGCTTACCCTGGTGTGGGTATGGAAAACGTTCTTGAAAGTATAAATCAAGGGACCTTTATCCAAGGTTGTTGGATACCCATCTCTTTGGGTTAAAACATTTACTACATGTTACTTTTTTTGTAACAAGTCATCCACTGAATTTTATTTGTTGAGGAAAGTATAACTATATTATACTTCATTATACCTTTATACTCAGATTTAGTAAAATTTTATATGCTTTAAAGAAGAATCTTTATCTTTGTAAAATTTCATTAAGTTTCATTTTCCAGAACAATCTTTCTAAATTCACTTTCTCATAATCGTATTTCCTGAATCAAGAAAGTGTGTATAACTAGAGGTTTTGTGAATTACCTTATTTAACCTTGTTGAACATAACACTCATTAAAAGTTCCAATGGAATTTTTTAAAGTGTACAATTCTCCCCCCTCTTGTATATTGAGCATCATTAGATACTTTAGTCGGTATCTATATTATTTTGATCCTAAATTTGTTATTATAGATTATATCATACTCACATACAATCTCAACAATTTGTATCAGAGGCTGGTGGCCTCGTACCCTATACCAATTCAACAATTGGTATCAGAACAGGTCTGTAAAAAACATATATTCACATATGTGTTTTCCTTTCTCAGTTTTCATTCTTATGTGTTTTTATTTTCATATGAATATTTTTCCATGAATCCAAACTTTTTATATTAACATGTTTTTGTGGAAATATTTTTCTTTAAGATGGCAGGAATCAATATTGGTTCGATAGACAATCTCAAACCAACATGACCACCTATTTTTGATGGGAATGATTATGAATATTGGAGAGATCACATGAAGAAATTTATTATTAATACTAGAGTTGATAATTTTGTTATGCTTACTGGAGGATATAAAATCTCTGACAAGGAAGTTAGTACCTTCACCAATCAAGAAAATAATTAGTATCTACTGAATTATAAGGTAAGCAATACCATGCTTTTTTCTATGACTAGAAATATATATATCCAAATTTCTTCTTGTGAATCATCAAATTTCATTTGGATGAAACTTGAAGCTACTCACATTGGAACTTAAAATGTTATTGAAACTATAAAATCCATGCTCAAAGCTGAATATCATGGTTTTTTCATTACTTATGGAGAACCCATATGTAAGGTGCAACAAAGATTCATGACTATTGTGAATAGTTTACAATCTTTGGGTGATAAAGGATTAAATGATGATGCTCTTATTGATAAGATCATAGACATTATTCCCAATGAGTGGGAATCCAAGAGAATTGCTATTGATGAGAATAGAAAGGTTACTCAAATTTCTCTTGATGAACTTTTTGGAACTCTTATTTAACATGAGACCAGAATGAAGAGAGATGCTGATAATGTAAAGAAGAAGAATGGGAATGGCATTGTTGCTTTTACTACAACTTAAAATCACATGAAAGCCAAGACTTCTGAGAGAGTTATTAGATCCAATTATAAGAGGGTTATTATCCAATCTGAATCTAGTGGAAGTGAATCTTCAGAAAATTAGTTAGAAAATCTTGCTCGAAGGTTGAACAAGATTGTAGGATAGAAGAACATTCATTCTAGATATAAGAATAATGGATGGCAATACAAGAAAGATTTAGAAGTTATATGTTATGAATGAAAGAGATCTGAACATTTAAGACCTTATTGTCCTATGATTAAAAGAAATGAATGAAAGGAAAATCATTCTGAGAGAAATATAAAGAAGTACTACAAAGTTAAAGCTAAGAAAGTCTTGAAATCTAACAACACCTAGAGTGCCAATGGTGGTGACTCTTCAGATGAATCATAAAATTACGAATCTTCTGGATAGAAGAATCTTGGTATACTAGCCAGACTACCATTGACAATCATTGTTTGATGGATAAGGTACACAATGCTGAATCAATGACCAATGCTTCTTTAAATTAAAATTATAGTAATGATAAATATTATGAATCATCAAATGAAAAAACATATTCTAATAAAGATAATAATTTACCTACCAATGAATAAGTTTCTTGGTTTTCAAGGATCCTTGAGACTGAGAATTCAAAACTCATGAAAAAACATGATATGGAAAATTCAAGGAATACTGTTCTTGCTAAGGAAATATCAGATCTTCCTAAATATCTTGATAAGAAAATTGTTGATTTTGAAAGTCTTTCAAAAAATCTTGAGGAAATACATTCTGAGAAGGATAAACTTTTTAAATATCTAGAAAATGTAATTTCTAAGAAAAATGTTTTTGAGCCTAAATGTAGTTCTAAATCAAATGTTTTGGAATACAAGAACTTAGTAATCAAAATGAAATCTGAAATTTTTTCCTTGAGGTAGTGTTTTTCAAACTTTTCCTTAGGTGAGGAACGTTTTGATAAGATGTATTCTCAAATCCGACCTCTAAGATATAGTTCATATACTAGTTCTAAACAGATTTTTAGAAATAATTATTTTCTTCCTCAAAGTTCACCATTCTACACTAAGTGTAAGTGTGGTGGAAACTGGGAAAAAAATTGTTCCTTAAACAAAATCAAGTCTTAAGAATTTCATAAACCTATTTTTCTAAGAAAATGTGGGGGCATAAGATTTTGATTTATGAAATCTCCGAATCCAAGAAATAATTGGTTCCGAAAGTCTATATCTTTTGTTTTTAGGAAAATAGAGAGAGTACAAACATCAATACTTGGTACATGAATAGTGGATGTTCCTAGCATATGACTGGTAACAAAAATTATTTTGAAAATATTATCAAGATGAATGGAGTAAAAGTAACTTTCATAGATAATGCTCAGGGAGAAATTATTGGTATAAGTAACATCATTCTTCTTGGAAAAACTTTGATTTAAAATGTTTTATTTGTAAAAAGAGATATCATTCTTCAGTTTATCGGAATGCAAGATCAACTTGATGATATTTTAACAAAATCATTATCCTCTTATATATTCGAATACATTATACGGATGTTAGGAATGATAACTGTAAGGTAATCTTCCTTGTTAACTTCTTGCTTTAACAATCTTCTTATAGTAATAAACTTCTTTTCATAGAGGGAGTAAATTTTCTAGTTAAAAGATTAAATTTTTTCATAATGAAAATTTTCGTAGTCAGATTTTTTATGTTTTTTCATAATGAATATTTTCATGTTTTTCATAATGATCTTTTTCGAGTGTTTCATAATGAATATTTTCATGTTTTTCATAATGATGTTTTTCATGTTTTTCATAATGAAATTTTTCATGTTTTTCATAATGAAGTTTTTCATGTTTTTCGTAATGAAGTTTTTAAAAATTTAGGAGGTAGATTTTTCAAATCTTTCATAATGAAAATTTTCATAGTCTAAAATTATCGTACACAAAATTTTCATAATGAATATTTCCATAATAAAGATTTTCATAATGGATTTTTTTTTCATTTTCATTTTTCGTAATCAAAATTATTGAAATATAAATTTCTTCCAAGAATAATTCTTCCTCACTTTGAATAATCTTCCTAGAAATCCGAAAGGTATGTTTTATTTCTTTAGTTTTTATTGTCCTCATTTACTTGCTGGTATTTTCTTTTGTGTTTTAAATTTTTTTGATTCTATTTTCCTTAAATCTGAATGTTTTTTCCTTTAAAAACCATAAAATATCAGATCCTACCAAATTTTCCTTGTGTATATCACTTCAACCATTAGATCTAATCATAAGGATTTTCAGCCATGGGATTGGGTTTGGAAGATGAAGCGTCATTTCCAACGCCTATATAAAGGACCCCCGAAGGTGATCCAACATCGGATTTCAATCCTTTGTGTGTTGAAGCTCTGTCACCATTTCAAAAGCCCGTTCTAAACCTCTCAAATCTTGCTTAAATCCAAATGTTTGTTGAAGTTCCTTCATAAGATATGTCAACTATCAAGTCGATTTCTGAGTGGTAGATTTACAGAGAGTGGTTGGTGCATCCGAATTTCTTTACCAAGTAAGATTCCATTATATCCAAGAAAATTATGTTAAATTGATGGGAATCGTTTTCATATCAAAGCCAGGAGCTCAAGGTGTAGTATATACAGATCGTCATGTGGAATTTTATGAATCTATGAGCTTTTTCAAAGAAGAATAGAGGATTAAATTTTATTTCAAAGGATATGGAAAAACTTATTCCCTTTAATACACCATGGATGTCATCTTGGTGGGGTTTTATTATGACGGGGATGCTGAATTTTGATCCCATAAATTTCCAGTGTAAAAGGATGTTTTGTCAAGCTGGATGCTATGGAGATTCTTGTACATTAAAATGTAAAGACTCCGAATATTGCTCATTTTTCTACAAATAAATGGATCCTTGAATTGTGGGTTCAAGGTTTCATAATTCTGAGAAAAGGTGATAACGACACCGTGAAGAAGAGAAACATGTACAATCTAGATTTTATAGTGAATTTGTGGAAGATAAACATGATGAATCATATTCTCATTACGATTGAGAATATTAATAATGGACATTTGAATGCTAAGATAATCATGTATTCATCCATCCTCTCTAAGCTAATTGTTTGGTGCCTTGAGTCTTTCAATATTCCTTGCAGTTCCAAGCCGAGGAATTGAAATGTCATGTTAGTAAGTGATGATACATTGAAGAGAATTAATATTGGTTTCTCTAATGATTCTGGATAATTCTATGACTTACCAGAGGAAGAGGTTGAAGATGATAAAGGAACAATAAGTTCCTAAACCATCGAAAAAAGAATAAAAGAAGAGGATGTTGAAAGAAGTAGTAGTCGAAGGTAAAACCCCAGAGGCTAAAGGAACCTAATCCGCACCTCCAATGCCCAAGAAGCAGAAAGCTTATTCATATGAGCTTGTAGCCAAGTAGAGGGAAGACAAAAAGAATAGGAAATCAGGGGAACCAAGTTTTAGTTTGGATCCTGAAGAAGCCAAGGAACTAAAAGAAAATAAATCTGATGAGCTTGAGAAGAAATCTTAAGAAAAGAATCCAAAGATGAATATGTCGGAGGCTGAGATTGTTCAATCCCTTCTAAGGGATAATGGGAAAGCATCGGTGAATATCTCTATACAAAAATACTTCTTGGTAGAGGCCTTACCTGAGACACTGGGGAAAAAATTTCTCACTCGGGAAATTGTACAAGAAAAGACTATTGATGAAATGGAAGCTATGGAATAAGTACAATAAGAAGAAAGTAGTGGTGACGTATTAGACCTCATAAATAAAGTTGAAGAATATCTTGAGAAGGAAAGTGTATTTGAGAAATATTCAATCCGGACCTCTCAAGATGGATCTTTAAATATTGATACTCCTCAGTTAGATGAAAAAGCTAAAGATTAAGTGAATAAACCCTAAGAGGAAGAATGTTATAATCATCATTTCATTCACCCTGAAGATGCTGAGGTAAGAACTGAGAAGGAGAAGATAAATGAAGATAGAATTGTTCAAATGTCTAACAGTGAACAAGAGTCTCTGGATGAGGATGTTGTTCCTAGAACTGATAAGGGGAAACATGTGATTGTGGATACACCTATTATAGTTGTTTTAAAGAAAAAAGAAGCTGATGGATCTTCGTAGAGGAATCTTGTCAAGGTTGTGAAAGATCCCTCTCCATGTAATGTCTCAGATTCAGAATCATCATCCCTAGGAAATGATTTCTTCATTCAATCACTGAAGATGCTTATTGACACTATTTCGATAATTCCAAGCATTGACTCATGATTTCAGATGCTCCAACACAAGATGAATCGAAAATCAGATTTAGTATCATTGGTGATGGATAACTGTGTAAAACGTGAGGCTGATTTCAAGAACTTCTTCATTAACTACAATGCCCAAAAAAATCTTGTAAGAAAGTGATTAGTTGGTCAATAAAAATAGTTGAAGACATGAGAGAGCTTGATGAGTTTCAAATTGATTTTAAGGAATATTTTGATAATGAAGTTACTAAAATCAAAGATCTCATGACTAGCATTGAGGAAAAGTTATATCTTGAGAAGAATACTTGGATTCAAGAGGTAAAGGATTTGAATGTAATGTTTTATTATGTTACCCAAAGTTGGATGCGGGAAAGAGAAATTTGGATCAAGATCGAAGAGAATCTAGTTAAGCTAGATGAGTTATTAAAGGCTTAGGGAGAGTCTCTGAAGGCTCAGGAAGAAAAGATCAAAGCTTTAGAGAAGAAATCTGGGGATCAGGATCAACTTCTAAAGCAAGCAGAGGAGGATCACAAGGAACTCAAAAAGCTGAAAACCATAGTGATGAAATTGATACCCATAGAGAAGGAAGGAAAATAGATTCAATCCTATCTTTTTTTGTATTCTTTCCTTATACAAATTCTTACTATCTTAATCATATTTTTTGTTTCTCGTTTTTGTTTGGATGCTTTGTACTAATATTTCAGGTACTATAATTTCTTTTTAATTCCATCAAATTCTTTTTGAAAATCACAAAGGGGGAGAAAGGAAAAAGAATAATAAGAAAAGAAGAAATATCCCTAAGTAAGGGGGAGTTTATCTAAGGGGGAGTTTTTATTATGAAGATTTTCGCATTAACGATTATGAAAAATCTCATTCCGGAAATCTAGAACACGATCTATAGAGTTCCAAAGCCTAAGTGGGGAGTTAGTCATTATAATCATTGCCAATATGATAAGGGAGATACATTTTACTTTCAAAGTCTAAAAAAATATTGTCTAAGTCCTTTTATTATTTTTCATAAGGATGTTTATGCTTTCCAAAAAGGGGGATATTGTTGATTTAATATAGTTTTCCTTATGAATTTTCAATTCCTTCATGTTTGGGGGAGATTATAGAGTCAATAAGGTCTCCTTATGACTTTACCATTCATTATTGTTTTGAAAATCACAAACACCTTATCTCAAGGAAAATATCAATTTAGCATGTGTTTTAATTCTATAAGGAAAGTTTACCTTCCCCAAGGAAATTTATCCTTACCATGTTTTTCATTCTTCATTATCTTGTCTAAGTGTAAAATTCAGTTTCATATATAAAACCATGGAATAATATAATACTTAGATTAAGATAATTTTTTTTTCAAACTCTGAATTTAGACTTCGAGTTCTCTGAATTCAGACTCCGAACTCTTTTGAGTACTGACTCTGAGTTCTTTTAATTCAGACTTAGATCTCTTATGGGTTATAACTCTGAATTCTAATGAATTATGACTATGAAATTTGTGAGTTCTGACTCCGAATTCTAATGAATTTAGACTCTGAACTTTGTGAGTTCTGACTCTGAAATCACATGAACTCTTACTCCGAACATTGTAAGTTCAGGTTCCAAATTCTTATGAATCCAGATCTCGAATTTCCTTGAAATTCAGACTCTGTAATTCTATAGAGTTCAGGTTCCAAATTCCATAGAAAATAGAATCCAAATATCCTTGTATTATATACACCGAATGTATTTTTTGTTAGAAACCGAACCATTATTTTCTTACTTTCCGGATATTTGATTTTTGTTATGTAACCATAGATTTTCTTACAATTATTTTTGTTATAAAATGATGTCATGTATTCCATAACTAACTAAACATTGTTAGAGTGAAACATGTATAGGTCCCTCCTAAATTAAAGGAAAAATATGACTGTTGGAGGAGGGAGCTGACCGTTGAAGTCGTGCCTATAAATAGGAGCTCATTTGAAAGAGCTCATAACATGTTGATAAATCTAGATAATACATGATGCAAAAGTGATTTCTAGAGAACTAGGCTTTATTTCATTGTTCGTACTGAACTTCTTGTTCAGATTTTCTTTGTGCAACTCAAATTGTTGTTTTGTACAATAAAGGTAATATGGGGATAGAAAGATAGAGGTGCCAACTACCTTGAATATGAGGGCTTCCTTGTTGAGGAAGACAGAGGTGTCGACAACCTTGAAAAGGAGGGCTTGTGGGGATTGCAAAACATACTCCAATATTCGTATCGAGGGCTTACCCTAGTGTGGGTAAGACATACTTTCTTGAAATTATAAATCAAGGGACCTTTATCCAATGTTGTTGGATACCCATCTCTTTTGGATAAAATATTTAGTACTTGTTACTTATTTTGTTACAAGTTTCTGATGCATTTTATTTATTGAGGAAAATATAACTATCTTATACTTCCTTATACCCGTGTACCCTAATTTAGTAAGATTATATATGCTTTAAGGTAGAATATTTATCATTTTAATCTTTCATTAAGTTTCATTTTATGGAACCATCTTTCCAGATTCACTTTCTTGGAATTGTATTTCCTAAATCAAGAAAGTGTTTAGAATTAGAGGTTTTGTGAATTACATTGTTTAACCTTGTTAAATATAACAATATTTAAAATATCCAAAGAAATTTTTTAAAGTGTACAATTTACCCCCCCCCCTCTTTTATATTGAGTATCATTAGATAATTTAGTTAGTATCTATATTATTTAGATAATATATTTGGTATTATAGATTATATCATACTCACATACCATCTCAACAAAAAGAAAATCCTTTAACACACCAGATGGGTGTGTAGTACTCCATTATTTCATCTGAAATACAACTAATGTGGTAATTAATTCCCTAAACTATAAGGATGAGTAAATAGAGTGACACATCACATTTATAAAACCACCCATATCAAACATAACATTGGAAAATGAATACATCACTATTGTTCATTGAATTGAGAATGTTCCAAGATCTTTTTATTTTGTGGGAAGCTATGGCTCTATCAATACTGAGACTTTCCTCCCCATACTCACCATTTCATCACATTGAAGTCTCCTCCGATGTGTACACTTCTCCTTGAGAAATATTGCATATCGTAGAATTTTATTAACAACATTATTCATGGGAATGTTAACCTGAATTTCTTTAAAAGTTTACAAGATATATTTTTCAGGTTTAGTTTATGGTAATTTTCTTGGTTGGTTTCCCCTCTGAGAAAATGGAAGAGTAATGTTTGGGTTAGTTGGTTCATCAAATGTAGCATTTTTCCCTTGGAAGGGATTCTCTCATGAAAAGGTTTTTTCCATATTTGGAATATTTTTAGTTGTTGGGATGTTAGTTTTAATTATGAGGGTATGAATCTAATGAATATGAAATTTGGTTTTTATTTTGGGTTCACCTTCTAAGGGTAATGGTAAAAACATTTTTTCATGTACCTAGAGTTGACATGTAGTTGAGAAGGGAGATTACCTAACTTGGAAATTTTGATTTCCCGCACTGAGTGAGTGAGTTGGCCAAATTGGGGTTTTTAGGTATTGTATGGATGCAGGGGTGTTTTTTTGTAATTGGATATTATTTACAATAATTTTTTGCATTGGGTATTATAGACTGGGCTTAGATTTTGGAGGGCGGTTTTGAAAGGATGTTGTGGTTGTTGATTATTTTTAGGTGGTGGTGGTTGACTACTCTGCCTTGGTTGGTTCCATGGTTTTTTTTCTTGGTTTCAATAACCCCTTCCTATAGGCTAGGTTTTCATTCTACCCAGGGTTGGATGGATTTTAAGATTCTTCCATAAAGGTTTTGTTATAACGTAATCGTAGAAATATGTCCTCAAAACTATCTATAGTTTATCCCAATTGAAGGTATTGGTCATAATAGTGGGTGTCATATGAATAGATACCATATTTGATGGGAGGATGATATTGAGATTTCCTTCAGGAAATATCATGTTTTCAATGAGTGGTACTTACCTATTCAAACATTGTGTCATTCTTCTTCACAAATTTGGTACTCTGCACCTCATGGACACAAAGAATGGGTAAGGTGGACCTTGAACTGACTAGTTGTGTGTTCAATGTGATATTCTCAATTATAGATCATGAATAAATTAGAGTATTGTTAATTATCACACCACTTGTATCAAAATAAATCATATTTCGATAAACATGTATTAAATATTCATAAAAATAATATATTAAAAGTTGATCTCTGATTTGGTGCATCGGGAAACATTAACAAATGTTTTTACATATTTAACATTATTAATGAAGTGTTTCCCTTTTTTATTTTCATATACTACACACTTATTTTTGTATTGATGTTGTTTGAGATGCTAGGAAATATTTTTCATGAAAAAGGTGTTTTGGGTCTTCCCAGCCTGGAGTTGGTGAATTAACATAGTAATTCCAATATTTTGGAGTGACTTTTAATGCAAAAAATCAAATAATATTCACTATTTCTTCATCAAAATTATTATATTTTAATATAGAACATATAATATGAAATTATTTTAAATTTTTCTTTGGTGAATCACCATCCAGTCCACAGAATCACTGTAATAAAATCAATTAAACCAGATTTTAGTATAATGTTTTTTGTTTCTCCTTTCATTTGAATACAAGTTGAATGGATATAAAAATCTGGATAGGTTAGTTCATTTAGGGGAATATAATTTTCATCCATGATATAAAATTTATGTTCAGTTTTAATGTGGGTTCTAGAATAAGATTAATTATTCAGAAGAGTGTTGTATTTTGGGTGTCCTATGTCAAAGGGTTAACCAGCATGTCTCGGTTTTGTTGACATAGGATCCTATACGATTAAGGTTAGAAAGTTACTATATCTCCAAAAGTTGAACGGGTCATTCATAGAACCTATACATGAAATAAATTACAAGAAAAAATATTGATAATGTTATAAGATAAAACAAATAAATATTAAAATAGATTAAAAAAATCATATAAAAACAAGGACTAAAAACTAATGTACTCCCCAATAGTGATTCAAAAATTTCACCATCATGTCAAGAAATGACAAAATAATTATGATTTAAATATAATTGTTTATTCTAGTGATTTCACTAGGTCATCTTTCATGGAACTTTTGTGGTATACATTGTTAATATTTAAAAAATAAATAAAAAGGGGATGGTTTTGAAAAAAATCACAATATTACATAATTAAAAAGATTAATAGTTTAGAAAGGAAGTAAGTGTTTTTAGAATTATGAATTTAGTAGGTCATTCAAATATTACATCACATTTTTGATATTTTGTTTTTTAAATTGAACATGGTTGATTTGAATTATTTGGTTGAGGGATGTCAAGATCTCGATTCCCCTCTTATCACATAAAAGGTTTCACATTATACCAACCTGTGACACAAAAAATCTTGTTTTCATGGGTTTTACCTCATATACAATGTCACAACCCGTCCTTGGGGCCCGTACTGTGACTACCCCAAGCCCACCTCCCATAGGCCAGGGGCTGGCGACTAGCACCAAAGGCGTAAATCCCGACAAAGGGGAAGGAATTTCCTTTATAAAGTAAACAAACACCCCAGAGTAAGCCTGCAGAATTAAACACTAAGTAAAACTGGGTACAAAAGTAAGTGCACAAAGTAAATGGGCCAGAATACAAACCCAAAATGATTTTAAAGTACAACATGAAAGAAAGTACAACAACTGAAAGTAAAGAAGCAACGTCGAGCCGTCCTCTGGAAGTCCCACCTGAAGGGTCGGTATAGATAGAATCCTCATCTCCTCGGGTCCAACCGTTTTCTCCATGTATGTCCCGCCCAGTGGTCCACCTCCAGGTATCGTCCTGCTCCACAAGCCTCAACCACGATCAGCATTGTCCATCGTCTGCATCCAACACAACATAGTGCGGGCATAGCCCATGTAGGGGTGAGTATACGCTACTCAGTAGGGATCCTGAGACCCCCAAATGTCTCCCAGAATCCACAAAGGATAATCCATAAAGGAAGGATACAATAACGAAGTAACATCCAACACTACTTAGGTATATTCCCGTATAGAGTCATCAATTCCAGTTTGGCTCCAACATCCGAGCCCATGTTCGATCAGATCCACACATGATAGTACAACCCAATCCACACAGGAAAGAAAAACACAATCCACATAGGAAATCAAGTCAATCATATCGAAGATAATGATTGAAAGTCAAGACTGAGCTCACACATGTATACTTCTTCGTAAGGTGATAGAGATGATCAGATGTAGCCACTGATTTATCTAAGATGGGACCCACGTAAGATACTAGACCAGCTAAGCTATCAGACCCACATACGATACAGACCAGATACTCTGCCAGACCCACGTAGGATACAAGAACAGAGTAAAACACTACTATACCCACATATGATACAAGAACAGTAGTCATCGCCATCGAACCCACGAAGGATTTCAGTACGGTCTTCATTTCTGCCGAACCCATGGAGGATTTCAGTGCAGTCTTCATCGTCGTCGAACCCACGGAGGATTTCAGTACGGTCTTCATCGCTGCCGAACCCACGGAGGATTTCAGTGCATTCTTCATCGCCGTCGAACCCACGGAGTATTTCAGTACGTCCCTTATTACTGTCAAACCCACGGAGGATTTTAGTGTAGTAGTCGTCGCTGCCGAACCCACGGATGATTTCAGTGTAGTCATCTTCTTCGTTGCAGTCACAGCCAGCTCTAGGGTTCCCACACAAAGCATTCTTGATCCCGAGAGGGTCCGCTCCATGAGCCAAGGGGGTCAATAAATCAACTGACATGTATTCTGGAGTTTATGTATCCCAATGATCCGTCTCGACAAGAGGAACTCAACGTGACAGATGGCGCGTCAATCGGATGCCCGGTCTGATAGATATTGGCCTTTTCGTTCCAGGGGCCCAGTTGGTTTTTAAGTCAAAACCATCCGGACCGTGCTCCAACTATATCCAAACCTCGAGTGGAGTAAGCCAAAACATCCGTCTCACTAATAGGAATCCAACAAAGTCAACGACACGTCAATCGAACGTCCAGAGCTAATGTTATAAGCGTTTCTGCTCCGAGGGCCCGGTTGGTTTTGTGTTTGAACCAACCCGACCTTACCCAAAGTTCTCTGAAACCTTGATTGTAGTATACCGAAAAGACCGTCTCAATCCAAGGATCGTATCGCAAATGATGGTGTGTCGATCGGAGGTCTATAGCCCAAGATATGGGAAAAATAACGAACCTATCCAGTTTTAGGGGGTTTTGGGCCCGGACCGACCCGGCCCGAGACCCCCTGGGTCGGCCCGAACCGGGTCGACCCGCACCGGGTCAGGGTTCAGCCCATTAGGGTGTGGCCCTGCTCAGTGGGCGTGGCCCAACCCGGCCTGGGCGGCCCGGACCGGTGCGGCCGGTTGGCCGGGCGCGGGCGCGGCCCGGAGTGGCCAGCTCGGCGTTGGCCGAGCTGCTGCGGAAGGTGGGGGGGGGCATGCTGCCCCCCTGATTGAAACTGCGACCCCCCACGTGGGGGCTGCTACCTTTGCCAGTAATGGGTTACGACCCCCAATTTTTGGATCTGGCCGGCCGAAACGGCCAGCTAGGGTATCGCGTGGGACCAGCCGGTCCCGCCCCCTGTGCACTGGCGGCTCCGGCTGCCTCTCCTGCTCCACCGTGGCCTTGGTCTGACTGGCACGGCACGACGGTGCCAGGCCCCTTCTCCACGGCCCTGGTCTGGTCGCAGTCTCTTCGTGGTTCTCCGGCGCGGCTGGATAGCGCCGCGCACCTTTGCCGTGGCCCGACTTCGACCGCGGATTCTTTTGGTCTCAACGGGGCGGCGCGACGGTGCCGCGCTTCTTCTCCGCATTCCTCTATGTTTCCACGTGGTTCCATTGCACCGCACCACCTTCATTCGAGCCACAATGAACAACATCCAAGGGGAAGGAGGGTCGGCCGTGTTCGTGCGGTCTGACCTCCTCCCGTTAAAATGATAACAGGAGACCCAAAATAAAAGATGATGACTGGAAATAATAATCACGAACAAATTTCCAAACCCCTATCTCGATGAATTTATCGAATGCGGTTCGTCGTGGGAAAAGGACGTCACGGAAGTCGACGTTGCGGAAGACGGCGTCGCGGATCGATCCTCCGTAAGCGTCTTCAGTGTTCGCCCGAACAAAGATGCGGCGCGTCTTCGTTCTCCGAAGAAGGTGTCTCTCACCGGCTACAGAGAAGAGAGGATATGGCAGGGCCATTCCCCTGCAGTGATGTAGTTCTTCATTGAAGACTTGGCGTTCTTTGACGAGGATAAAGATACTCCTCAATTGCGCAAGAGTCCTCTCCTTTCCGCACAACGAAACAACAACCCAATCAAATAAGTCATTGTCTTATTTTATTAACACGCTCAATCCATTAATTTGAAATTCATTAGATCCAATTCAATTAATTGTCTTAATTGAAGAGCGTTAAAAATTCAAATTAATTTGAGGGTTGAATTTCCATTAAAATGGGGTTGCGGGTGAGTTACAAAATTAAATGCACATGGGAGGTTAAAATTAAATAAAGGGGGTGGGGATCATGTGGGCCCCACCTCACTAATATCATACCTAGTGGAGTTAGGATATTAGTGGGTCCCACTCCAACCACCATGCCTAGGTTATCACTACTTAGAATAAAAATAAAATTTGTAGCACAATATTTTATTTTATTCTTTAGTTAACCCATTTAATTAATAACATCACCCGAGAAAACGCAACTCCAGAAAAGGTGTTCTTAAGAAATTACTGACACTGTGGTTTCATTGGTGTCCTCAGATTTCGATTCTGAGCATCGGTTCAAAAGTTAGGAAAATCCGCTCGTTCGTTCACTGAACGTACCTGAGCTAAATTTCGGAACATGATTCTGGGCACACCGGGTCTCGTAATCAGGTGCCGTCAGAAACTGCGCACTCATAAAATCTCAAAGAAAATTTAGAAAAAGAAATTTCTCTTGAAATTTATGGATATTTAAATTACTCCTACCTCAGGGCTTTATTTCCTCTTAAAGATACATCATAACCTAGGGGAACAAATGTGGGTACTGAGCACGCATCTGAGCCTCCCGCTCCCAAGTGTTCTCCTAGAGGTTCCCATGCTGCCATCTGATACGCACTAGAGTAATCGACCGCCACGTAGTACCCACTCCTGTCGACCCTCGATCTCCATTGAGACCTCTGCAAAAGTCACCCCATCATCATGGTCTAGCTTCCCATGGTCGATGATATGCATCTGGTCATGATCTAATCTCCTCAGCTGAGATACGTGGAAGACGTCGTCAACTTAGTGCAATTGAGGTGGTAGAGCCAGGTGGTAAGCCACCTCACCTACCCTGCTGAGGACCTGGAATGGTCCGATGAAGTGCGGAGATAACTTGCCGCCCCGGCCAAATCTCTACAATCCACGTCGAGGTGAGACCTGTAAGAAAATGTGGTCTCCATCCTCGAACTCTTGTGGCCTTCGCCTCCGGTCAGCATCAGACTTCTTCCAGCTCCGATCTGTCCTCATCCGCTCCTGGATGACCTGGACCATCTCTCTCGTGGCAGGGACCATCTCTGGTCCCACAAGTGCTGACTCCCCAGGGTCTGTCTAGCACAGAGTTGATCTACATGGTCGGATATACAATGCCTTGTTTGGTTCCATCCCGATGGTGGAGTGGTAGCTGTTTTTGTATGAGAAATCCACCAAGAGCAGGTGATCCTCCCAGCTGTGACCAAAGTCGAGGACACATACACGGAGCATGTCCTAGAGAGTCTGAATGGTCCTCTACATCTGACCATCCTTCTGAGGGTGAAAGGCAGTGCTCAGACATAGCTGCATCGCGAATGCTTCCTACAACCCCTTCCAAAGCGGGGAAGTAAAGCAACCATGTTGATCAAAGACGATAGATGATGGAACACCATGAAGCTGTATGATCTCCTGAACATAGAGGCATCCCATACTCTCCACTGAGCCTTTCTCTCTGATGGATATGAAGTGGGCCGACATGGTGAGTAGGTTGACAATCACGCAAATAGATTCGTGACCTCTAGAAGTGCATGGATGTCCAGTCACGAAATCCATATATATCCCATTCCACTTCCACTCCGGGACCTCCAAGGGTTGTACCAAGACTGCGGGTACCTGATGCTCTTCCTGGACCTGCTGACAGGTGAGGCATCGAGAAACTAACTCAGCTACAACCTTCTTTATACCCGGCCACCAGTGTTGTTGTCTGATATCCTGGTACATCTTAGACACTCTAGGATGTACCGCTAAAGGGTAAGTATGAAACTTCCTCAGCACCTCTTATTGTAAAGCAGCTGGTACCATGGTACGTCCTATGAAAACGACATCGTGCTCTCCTACTATAGAGAATCCATCAGGTGCCTATCCTGAGGATATCTGTGCACGCCACGTCTCACAGTCAACGTCCCCACACTGTACATCTCTGACCCGCTGTAGTAGTGGAGGAGTGACTATGAGTGACTAATGAAAGGATACTCCATCTATATCCAAGAAGGATATCTGCAAAGTGGCTAGCTGCTCCGTCGCCTCCCCGAGTAGCTGAATGCCCATCCTCCTACTGAGAGCATCGGCTACTACGTTCCCCTTTCTAAGAGTATAGACTATCTCAAAGTAATAGTCCTGGAGGAAATGAAGCCATCACCAATGTCTCAGTTTCATGTCCTTCTATGAGAAGATGTACCTAAGACTCTGGCGTTCAGAATAGACTGTATAGCGCTCACCCATCAGATAGTGTCGCCAAATCATCAGAGAGAAGACCACTACTGCTAACTCTAGGTCATGGGTAGTGTAGTTCTGCTCATGCTACCTCAACTGTCGTGATCCATAGGCAATCAATGCTTGCTCCTACATCTAGACACATCCAAGACCAGTCCCTGATGCACCGCAATAGACTACGAACCCTACACCCTCTTCCGGTAGCCTCAAGATAGGTGCACTGGTCAACCTCTCTCTCTTCTCTAGGAAGCTCTGCTGACATCTATCTAACCACACGAAGGTTTTACCCTTCTTCGTCAATGCTGAAAGTGGTGCCGCTACTCTAGAGAAGTCTGGCACAAATCTCTGGTAGTACCCAGCTAGACCCAAGAAACTCTGCACCTCTGTCACGCTCATGGGTGGCTCCCAAGAGAGAACTGCATCGATCATCACATGATCCACCGAAAATCCCACCTCGGTGATGACGTGACCCAAGAAGTGAACCTCACATAACCATAACTGAATCTTCTAGAGATTACCATAAAGATGGTGCTCTCGGAGTGTGTCTATTACAACCTGCAAGTGGTAGGCATGCTCCTCCTCAGTGGTTGAGTATATCAAAATTTTGGCGATGAAGACCACGACAAATCGATCGAGGTATGGATGAAAGATCCTATTCATGAGACCCCTGAACACTGCTGGAGTGTTTTTTATGCTGAAGGGCATAACCAAGAACTCATAGTGGCCATACTGACATCTGAAGGTCGTCTTCGGCACATCCTCGTCCCGAACTCTGAGCTGATGATAGCCTAACCCGAGGTCTATCTTAGAGAACCATCGTGCTCCCTTAAGCTGATCAAAGAGGTCTTAAATCCTCGGTAGCAGATTCTTGTTCCTCACGGTCACCTAGTTCAGGAGACGATAATTGACACATAGTCGCAAGCTCTCGTCCGCCTTCTTGGTGAACAATATCGGGGAAGCCTAGGGTGAAACAATGGGTCAGATGAAACCCTTTCCCTTCAAGTCCTCCAGCTGTACACGTAGCTCTCGAAGCTCAGTGTGGGAAATCTGATATGCTGGAGTGGATATCAGGGCCGTCACGGGGTACAGGTCAATATAAAAGTCTATCTCTCTGCGAGGAGGTAGTCATGGAACGTCGTCATGGAAAACGTCCGTATACTGATCCACCACTACAGGAAAACTCGGACTCCAAACATCAACTACTCCTAAGATGAGGCTAGCCAACTGATGAGTGATCGGCTGTCCTCTCCTCTGCATGAGTCCATCCTACGCTGATAAGTCTCCCTTCTCGCCGGTGAAGGTGAACCTGCTCCCATCGGTGCGAACACACCACACCTTTCACCTAATACAGTCGATCTGAGTATGGACTGTAGATATCCAATCCATGCCTAAGATGATGTTGTAAGGCCTCGATGCCGCTACAAGAAGATCCCATCCGAAGCTCTCACCTCATAGAGTAGGCTCACACTACTGGCACTAGTGTGTAATCGTCGAGTCTGATCCCGTAGGAGTCTCTAGCCATAAGGATTGAGCCAACGGCTCCATCGAAATCTCCGAGCTCCGAACAAGGTCAGGGACAATGAATGAATGACTCACTCTTGTGTATATAAGAACTACAACATGGGTGGAGTAGACACAGATAGTACCTCGAATCATCTCTACCACGTCGTGGTCGTAAGCCTCCACTGCCTGAAGCTGAGCCTGCCTCTGGCCACCAGCACCCTATGGTCGGGGTGAACCTACTGGTGGTGGTGGTGGTAAAGCCTCAAAGCATCGCCCACCACCTACTGCTCGGTCAGCTCCCCTGCCCCGTCCTCCTGCTCTCGGCGGACCACCATGGTCGACCCTCTGCCCTTGCCTGGGTGGCCCCTCAACCTTCTGATGCTCTTCTGCATGGAGGGTCGGGCAGTCACGAGCCATGTGGCCCTGCCCGCCGCATGCGTTGCACTATCTGCTCCTCGGAAGGCTGGCTCTACGCCCGGTGCCCTGCACCTCTAAGCCAGTGTCCTAAGGTCGTCCGCCTGATGGTCTGGTCTACCTAGACCATTGTGACATCCATCGACTGCCAGCTGCAGATGACTTTTCTATGTGCCGCCCTGTGGTAGGTCTCGCTGCTGGTGTAGGCTTAGCAAGAAAGCTCTCTGTGAGAAGGGCTCTCTCCAGTACTCCCACCTATGTCGAAATGCTGTGGGAGATCATCAATTCACTGATCTCATGTCTCAGTCCTTGCTCGATGGTCCGAGCCCAGAAGAATGGGTCCCGTACCATGTCCGTAGAATAGAGCGAGATATCAGTAAATCTTGCCGAGTACAGGGTGACCGTCATGCTACCCTGCCGCAGCTGTAGTAGCTCCTGGATGTGAACCACACAGAGGGTGGCTGGGATGAACTCTGAGTGGAAGAGGTTCTCAAAGTTCGTCCATAGAAGAGATGACTCGTCGTACACATGGAGCATCATGCTCCTCCATCTTCCTACTACTGCGTGCAGGAGGCTCGTTGCAAGGATCACCATGAGGTCAGCTGGTGTCCCCACTAACCTGAAAACTCGCACAACCACCTCTAGCCAATCCTCAGCTGCCTGAGGGTCTATATCCCCGCGGAACCTGGGTGGTCTCTAATGCTAAAAATAGTGTAGTGCACTAAGGCGACATTCACTCTCAGCGGCTGGGGCTGGTGCCATCGGTGGCTCGGCGGGTAGTGGAAACGTCGGTGCCTCCGCTGAAAAAGGGAACTGCACCAGGGCCTCGTCGCTCGGTGGGCTGTCATCTTGCACAAAGGTTGGAACCCTAGCTGGCAGCCGTCGTGGGGCCATCCTAAAAAGAAATAGGTGCGCCAGGGTCAAAACAGTATACCTGGTGAGCTGAAACAAAGTAATCACAACGAAAACTTTTGAAACACACATGCAATCAATGTTTTGTTGCATTGAGTCCGAAATCAGAAGTCAGGCTCCTATTGTACGGATACGTCAGCCGCCGCACCAACATTGGACTCCCTGGACTGATAACCACACTCAATACCCATAACACTATTGCTTCACATAGAAGAAAGATCAGAGTCCTGAGTTCTACGGTAGAACTGAACTCCTCTGATTCCAATTTGTCACGACTCGTCCTCGAGGCCCGTTCCGTGACTACCTCAAGCCCGCCTCCCACAGGCCAGGGGCTGACGACTAGCACCAAAGGCGTAAATCCCAAAAAGGGGAAGGAATTGCCTTTATAAATTAAACAAACAACACAGAGTAAGCCTACAAGAGTAAACACTATGTAAAACTAGGTACAAAAGTAAGTGCAGAAAGTAAATGGGCCAGAATACAAACCCAAACTGAAAGTAAAGTACAACTGGAAAGAAAGTAAAACAACTGAAAGTAAAGCGGCAACGTTGAGCCGTCCACTAGAAGTCCCACCTGAAGGTTGGGTAAAGATTGCCTCCTCAACTCCTCGGGTCCAGCTGTCTACTCCATGTACGTACCACCCAGTGGTCCACCTCCAGGTACCGACCTACTCCACAAGCCTCAACCACGATCAGCGTTGTCCATAGTCTGCATCCAATACAACATAGTGCGGGCATAACACGTGCAGGGGTGAGTATACACCACTCAGTAGGGACCCCGAGACCCCTGAAAGTCTTCCAGAATCCACAAAGGATAATCTACAAAGGAAGGATACAACCATGAAGTAACATCCAACACTACTTATGTATATGGAAATACGTATACCTAAGTCATCAATTCCAGTTTGTCTCCAACATCCGAGCCCAGGTTCGATCACGTCCACATAGGATAGTACAACCCAATCCACACAGGAAAGCACAACACAATCCAGATAGGAAAGCAAGTCAATCATATCGAAGATAATGATTGAAATTCAAGACTCAGCTCACATAGGTATACTTCTTCGTAAGGTGATAGAGATGATCAGACGTAACCACTAATTTATCTAAGCATGGACCCACGTAGGATACTAGACCAGCTATGTTGTCGGATCCACATAGGATACAGACCAACTACTCTTCTAGACCCACGTAGGATACTAGAACAGAGTCAAACACTACCGGACCCACATGGGATACAAGAACAATAGTCATCGACATCGAACCCATGGAGGATTTTAGTATGGTCTTCATTGCTGCCGAACCCATGGGGGATTTCCGTGCAGTCTTCATCGCCGTCAAACCCACTGAGGATTTCAGTACGGTCATCATCGCTGCCGAACCCATGGAGGATTTTAGTCCAGTCCTTATCACCGTCGAACCCACTGAGGATTTCAGTATGGCCTTCATCGATGCCGAACCCATGGAGGATTTTAGTGCAGTCGTCGTTGCTGTAGAACCCACGGAGGATTTCAGTGCAGTCATCTTCGTCATCGTAGTCGCGACCAGCTCTGGGGATCCCGCACACAGCCTACTCAATTCCGGGAGGGTCAACTCCACGAGCCAAGGGGGTCAATACATCAAATGACACGTAGTCCGGAGTTGATGTATCCCAAAGATCCATCTCGACAAGAGGAACTCAACGTGACAGACGGTGCGTCAATCAGACGCCCGGTCCGAGAGTTATTGGCTTTTTCGTTCCAGGGCCCCAGTTGGTTTTTAAGTCAAAACCAACCCGATCATACTCCATCTACGTCCAAACCTCGAGTAGAGTAAGCCAAAAGGTCCATCCTACGAAGTGGAATCCAACAAAGTCGACGACACATCAATCGGACATCCGTGTCTCAAGTTATAAGCGTTTCCGCTCCGAGGGCCCGGTTGGTTTCGTTTTTGATCCAACCCAGCCATACAAAAAGTTCTCCAAAACCTTGATTGTAATATTCAAAAACACCCGTCTCTATCCAAGGATCACATTGCAATTGACGGTGCGTCGATCGGAGGTTCGTAGCCCAAGATATGGGCAAAAGAACGAACATGTCCGGTTTTATGGGGTTTTGGGCCCAGAGCGACCCGGCCCGAGACCCCCTGGGTCGGACAGAACGGGGTAAACCCGAACCGGGTAAACCCGTACCGGGTGTGGGTCTGGCCCTTTAGGGAGTGGTCCAGCCCAACTGGCATGGACCGGCCCAGCCAGCGCGACCCGGCCCAGCCGGCGCGGCGCGGCCCGGCCTCGGTGGCCCAACCCGGGGCGGCCGGTTGGCATGGCGCGGGCATGGCCCGGTGTGGCCAGCTCGGCGTTGGCCGAGCAGCCGCGGAAGTGGGGGGGGGGGGGAGGGAGTGCTGCCCTCATAATTGAAACTGCGCCCCCCCCCCCCCCCCCCCATGTGGGGGCCGCTCCGTTTCCCAGCCGGGGGTTACGACCACCAGTTTTTGGATCTGGCCGACCAAAACGGTCGGCCAGGGTGTTGCGTGGGACCAGCCATTCTCGCCCCCTGTGCATTGGCAGGCGATGGCTCCGGCAGCCTCTCCTACTCTGCCGCGGCCAAAGGCCACAACCCTGGTCCAACCGGCGTGGCACAACAGCACCATGCCCCTCCACCGCGGCCCCGCTCCGGCCGCGGTCTCTTCGTGGTTCTCCGGCGCGGCGCGACGACACCGTGCCCCTTTGCCGCGGCCCGACTCCGGCCACGGATTCTTCCAGTCTCAACGGCGCGGAGCGATGGTGCTGCGCTTCTTCGTCGCATTCCTCTATGTTTCTCTACGGTGCTACTGTACCGTACCTCCTTCTTTCGAGCCGCAACGAACTACATCAAAGGGGAAGGAGGGTCAGCCGTGTTCGTGCGGTCCGACCTCCTCCCATTAAAATGATAACAGGTGGACCAAAATAAAAGATGAAGAATGGCATGAATAATCACTAATAAAATTTAAAACCCCTACCTTGATGACGTTGTCGAATGAGGTTCGTCGCGTGAAAAGGACGTCGCGGAAGACCACGTTGTGGAAGATGGCATCACGGAAGACGACATCGCGGATCGATGCTCCGTAAGCGTCGTCGGCGTTCGCCCAAAGAATGATGTGGCACGTCGTCATTCTCCGAAGAAGGTGTCTCTCACTGGCTGTGGAGAAGAGAGGAGATGGCATGATGATTCCCCTGCGGTGATGGAGTTCTTCGTCGAAGACTCAGTGTTCATCGCGTTCTTCGACGAGGATGAAGATATTCCTCATGAGCGCAAGAGTCCTCTCCTTTCCGCACCACGAAACAACGACCCAATCAAATAAGTCATTGAATTATTTTTTTAACACACACAAGCCATTAATTTAAAATTCAAAAGATCTCATTCAATTAATTGTCTTAATTGAAGAGCGTTAAAAATTCAAATTAATTTGAGGGTTGACTTTCCATTAAAAAGGGGTTGCGGGTGAGTTACAAAATTAAATCCACGTGGGAGGTTAAAAGGAAATAAAGGGGGTGGGACTCGTGTGGGCCCCACCTCACTAATATACTACCTAGTGGAGTTAGGATATTAGTGGGTCCCACTCCAACCACCATTCCTAGGTTATCACTACTTAGAATAAAAATAAAATTTGTAGCACAATATTTTATTTTTTTTATTTAGTTAACCCATTTAATTAATAACCTCACCCGAGCAAACGGAACTCCAGAAAAGGTGTTCATAAGAAATTACCTGGGATGCGGTTTCATCGGTGTCCTCAGATTTTGATTCCAAGCACGGGTTCAAAAGTTAGGAAAACCCACTTGTTCGTTCACTTAACGTACCCGAGCTAAACTACGGAACATGATTCCGGGCACACCGGGCCTCAGAATCAGGTGCCGTCAAAAACTGCGCACTTGTAAAATCCCAAACAAAAATTAGAAAAAGAAATTTCCCTTGAAATTTATGGGTATTTACATACAATCTTATTTCTAGAAAAAAATATTTATAACTTTTGTATTTATGAGAGAAATAGGATACATTTTTTTCCCGATTAGAGGAACCCAAGATTCCAACTTGAAATCTCATGAAAATCATTGTTGAAATTCGATGTGTATATCTAAATTATATCAAAATAAATTCATTAAAATAATAATATTGTAAGGTTAAAACATAATTGAAATATTTATCACACATTTTACACAAAACTATATAATAAATAGTTTCTAAACTCCCTTCAGGTTTGTGTATCTCCCTCAAAATGATTTTCCTCTATTTAGCTCTATATCGAGCGGAGAAGGAAGCTCTAATAGATCATTAATGTCATCCATGATCCCCCTATGAGGATAAGGGCCTCTAGAACATTTATATGAGTACATGAAAACTTTTGGCCTAAAAAATAAATGATTTTTTCTCCTGGATTGATCGTGCAAATGTGGTTCCCTATGTATAATTTGTTATATAGATTGGGTGGTGGTTCTAAGCACATAGATTTTATAAATCCACATGGCCCTTGGTTTTGAGAGTAAATAATGTTTTATATTCCTTAAAAAAACAAACTATAGGAAATATCCACAAAAAATTTGACATTATTTAAATATAGAAATATCGATATATGGATGAAACACACCACATAAATTGTGAAATTGTTTATATTAAATGGCTGGGATAGATCAATTTGGTTTGGCCCTTTAATGGATACAGTGGTCTTGGGTGTATTCAAAGTTGTTTTATCCAATTAAATTTTGGATCATCCCACAATATCACATCACAATGAGGTGAATTAATAAGTAGAGTTATGTGGTTGAGTCCAATTGTGTTCATGGAATTTCATGAAATGTGGACTATTTTTCATCAACATCCTTTTGGCCCTCCAAATCACCTATATCTACAACGAAATCATCTAAAAAAGTGAAATTTACCATTTTAAAAGTGATTAAAAAAATAATTGATTCAAACATGATGTTAAAAAAAATTTAATATAAATATATTTTATAAAAAATCACTTTAACACAGTGGTATTAGGGGTGGAATAGAATAGTGAATTTTTATGCGACCAGCCAGCATTCTCTCAATAACCTCTTCTCTCACCCGCACCTCAAGATACATATTCATCATAAATAGGATTAACTAGTGATGTTTCTCATGATACAATTAATCCTACAAATTCATCTCCCAAGACCACAGATCTGAAAAAAGGTCTGATTCATATCGAATAATGGTCTTGAAATGAATCAAGAATCTTGCATGATGGAACTCCCAAGTTGAAGGACAACCTGCTCCGTGAAACTATCCTCTTTTGCAGTCAAAGAATTTAACTCTAGTGTGAAATAGTCTCGAAAATTCTACCAAGAGACTGATAACTCTTTGAGACCCCAAGGAATAAGAACCCCCACAAACTCACATATCCATGCATCACTTTCACAAGAAAAGAAACCTGGATCTCCTTCTGATCATGGATTAAACTAAAAAAATTATCAACCTCCTACAAAAAATATTCTGTAATTATTTCTAAAACAGAACCCTCATACCTCTGTAGAATCTTATTCTTAAAATCATTGAGTGTCCTCATCTATGTGTCATCATCACCAACCTCCACTTTACAGAGATCTTCTAGAAGATCCTAATGAACATCTTCAGAATGATCCTTTTGTGGTTGTTGACTAGGTTCAATTCCTACAAAAATTACAAACTATTAGAGTATTGAATATTATAATATTGAATACATAGAATTAAATAATTTTTAATTTTATTATCTTATTATGGTTTTATCATATCCCATGGTCTACCCATTTTAAACCTAGGAAAAAATATAAATGATTCATGATTCATTGGCATGTTATCTACCTTGCAAGTTATATCAGTACATTTAGAAGGAAAATTGAAATTAGTTGTCCATGCATCATCTCACAGGGGGCCCAAAATACATGTATCTCAACTAGTATATCAATTTTACATCACTCACTTTACATAGGTTAAATGGTTTCCCAACGAACCCAAGAAATATCACATATTCGAAACTCCAAACACCACCATATCTCACAAATTGAACCATGGATACCAATCATTAATAACCCCTACCCCAATGGGTATGCCTACTATGCCATAAATAAAAAAAGGGTGATGGTGAATACATGATTCCCAAATCCAGTAGACCATGGGTTGGAAATGATAACCAAGGATATAATAAGAATACAAATGGAATGAATTACCCTATAACAGAATAAGTTGGAGAGATATATAATAAGGATTAACAAATTAACACATACTCATACATACACATGCCCAGACAAGAGATATATATATATTTGTGTCTGTGTGCATAGTTAAATTCAAATTAAAACTTCTAATGTTATAGAATACCAAAGAAGTGAAATGAAACTAAAAGTACCAACAGATAAAAATAGTAATATACATGACACCCAAATAGATCATGAAAAACATGAGCTAGTAATATCCATACTGATCTACAACCTTCTATAGATGACTGAAAAATAGTATATTTATATATAGGGTGATGATAATAGTATACTTAGTGGGATTTTTCTAGGAGCCTCTCATGTAAAAGATAAATAAATCATTCTAAATCATATTGAAAATAGTGAAATGAGCTCATAATATAAACAAGAATATTTATTTCACATTCTAAACATGTCTAAATATCACCATGTATCACATATAAAATACCATATAAAAGAAAACTGAGTCATCAAGGGTTCCATTATCCTTATTCCTCAAAAGTTTACCCCTATTCACCAACATCTCTTGTCCTAACCCTTTATCTCCAAAATAAGTCATCCCAATGACACCTGTACATGGAACAAGAACATGTAACTCATGCATCACATTATCATATAAACCAACAAAAATATCCATATATAGTAATTAAGTAGTTTTATAATTCAAAAAACACATATGGCTTTTCTTAGACATCCATTATTACAACTCAATGTATCATAAACCTTACAATGAGTAAGTACCTAAATCCATCACATTCATTGTACGCCATAACTATAATAATTCATTAGAAACTATAAATGGGGATACCTTAATGTGAAATCACTACAAGCCCTCACAACTCTAAACTCACATATATGGGGAAAATAAAATCCATGAACACCATTAAAAATAAATACCAAGAGAAGAAAGTGGTCTAGAGGGGACAGTCATCCATCCATCCTCCCTTCGAGATGTAAGGGAAAACCAACTCACAGATTCCATTTGGTGTTAATCACCTTAACTGAAATGGGAAAAGTATAATATTAATTAATATAATATATAATATATAATATACCTCACAAAAACACTACAGTAATAAAATATTTCTAATATCAACAACAATCATCATCGCTATGACATCTAACTGTTACTTCTGAGGACTATGTATCATTTAAAAAACAAGCCTTTAGAGATCTACATTAGAAACATCTTTTCAATTTTATCATTTACTTTAGTAAATTAATTAATTATTTATCCATTTAATTAAACATTGACATTATTTAAAGTTATATTTATTAACCACCATTGTAAACTCTATTCCCTCTTGGAATAATCGAAACAGATTCCATGGTTTATCCAGAATAACATCTTTTCAGTTAATAATTACAACAACACCAACCCCATGGGTTTTGAATTATTTATTTATTATTAGTGTCATTAAAAAACAAATTGTTAGTTCCACTAGGCTAGATACACTGAGAGGGGTGTGAATCAGGGTATGACAGATAAAAAACAACCACCCTTTATGATCTTGTCTTGCTGTTAGAAAAAACCCTCTTCTCTCTCCTTCCTGAGGTAGTGTATGAATAAAACATAAAGCATGCATAAGACACAAAATATTTTACTTGGTTCACCTTCACTGGGCTACATACAAGGAGCGTACACTAGCGGTGTTTCAATGTACCAATTCCATTATAAGTGCACTGTGGTTTACAAGTCAGAAGAGGACTCACTGTCCCTCATAGTTTACAACCACTCAAAATTTGAGAACTCAATTCTCTTTAAACTGAAGTGAGATCACTGCATCTTTAGAAGATCCACTCACATTTTATAGACCTGTAGGTATCTTCATTACCACTAATGAATGAACCCTCCACTGTATGTAGATTCACCATTGAAGTCCAAGTTTCATCCACTGATTAATAGCCCCTTTCCCCTGAACACTAGGAAATTCCTTTGGAAATAGTTTCTCAAAGCACCCTACTTCGCGAGGCTCCCAATTTCACAATGCTCAAACAAGCCTTTGCAAAGTTCCTACCTTTTCACGAAGCACACACCTTCACATAGTTCCTACCTTACAGAGCACACTGCCTTCACAGAGCTCAGACCTTCACAATGCTCAAGTCTTTGTGGAGCTTAGGCCATCGTGGAGCTTAAGTCGTTGTAGAGAAAATTTCTTTGTAAAGCTCACTGAGCCAACGTGGAGCACCCATATTTTGCATGGCTAGAATAGCTTCCGTGAAGCACTTTCCTTTTTCAAAGAACACTTCCTTTGTGAACCACCATCGTGAGATGAGAGAAAAATACTTTCTTTTAACACTCTCTCTACTTTGCTCGAGGTGGTCGAGGTCGATTTATAGGCAATTTCACTGACCCTCTAACTTTACTCATGAAGTCAACGCCACGTCATCTCAATTATTGAAGCTCAAAAGTTCTCACCAAAATTCTATCCAAATCGCGAAGCACCTCGGCAATTATTTGATCACGATGATCATCGTAATCTCATATCATTCCATCATTTACATCACGCCTTCTCCACAAAGATCCACTCGCAATGCCCTTTTCCACCACAAGGCTCTTCAATACTTATGTTTGTGAATCTTGTTGTAATCGAGAAGAAACACTGTTAACATTTTTCATGTCTTCCTGAAATCCAATCCATGAAGCCTATCTTTGTGAAATTACTACATTTTCTATATTTCAATGAGATATTCAAGGAAATCCACTTTTTTCGTTTCTCACCAAACTCCAAATTTTGGACCCCAAATTTTTTTCAAACACTGGGAAATGATGCCACCTTGTATCTGTTCTTTTGTACCACCTCTAAATCATTTGTTTCTTTTTCATTGTGCTTTTTCAACATGGATTTTCAAAAGCTTCTCTAGAAGTCAACAATTCACTATGGAAAACTGCATTGTCAACAAACAGAGCCAACCCAAAAATTATGAAATGTTACCTTGAGGGATTTTTCCCCAACAACCTCCCCCTTTGAGTTTGTTGACAACTCTTCTCATAATGATCCTTTGCACTTTGATAAATCTCTGAAGGACCTTCCATCGTCACCCTTCCTTCACCTATTGCGATTTAGATAGCGACCAAATATTCACTCACCAAATACTCTAATCCCACATGAGCAATGCTCATCATGAGAAACAAGAGTAAATGAATGTATCATCAATGAATCAATTCATTTTTTCCCCTAATTTTGACACCCAACCGATACCAATTTCCAAACTGATCCCAATCATTGATACCACACCGATACCAATTGGTTATAACTGGGGACCCTATGACACCATTCCAACACCACTATTCTGCTTTTATCACAATCCTCAATTCTCGGGATATCTATTCTTTGATCAATCACTTCTAGAATAATAAAATTTAGAACTCTTACTCCCCATATCTCATTTATCTCCACCTATTTCACTGCTCCACCTATCAGATTCTCCCCGTTTCATTGACAAAGACATTTTAACCCTTCATTAGCCATAGTCCCCCCCTTGAGGAGTCACTATTCCTCCCCTTTTTCAATAAACCCAAAGGGAACTCTTCTATGGTCTAAGACATTGGAAAGAAGACATATCAGCATAGTATAGAGAAACACATCATACCTTTGGGATAGGGGTGTCCCACAACCACACTTTTTTAAGTGGGGGGAGTCAACTGAACTCCCCAAGCCAGTTGATATCTCTCAAGAGCTTCCTTAGGTAAGGGCTTTTTCATGATGTCTGTAACCTGTAGCTCTATAGGCACATACTCCAACATCACGATTCCCTTATCAACCTTCTCCTTGATAAAATGATACCTTATCTCAATGTTCTATGTCATGAAGTGATGGATGAGAGTTTTTAAAAGATTTGTAGCACTTGAGTTATCGCAGTGGATTTTGATCGGAGACTTTACTTCAATGGTCATATCATCATGCTGTTGTTTCATCCATAATAACTGTGTGCAAGCTTGAGTGGCAGCAATATACTTAGCTTCTATAGTGCTTAGTGAAAAGCAGTCTTGCATCTTGCTTATCCAAGAAACACAGAATCTTCCAAGATATAAAGCACCTCCTGACGTTGTTTTTCAATCATCTGGTGATTCGGCCCAATATGCATCAGTATATCCTAGTAAATTTTACTAAGATTTTTCACTATATATCAAACTGAAATCCATCATTCCCTTGAGATACTAATGTTTTATTTTCACTGTAAGGATGTTGATTTCCTTGGGATTTCTTTGATATCTCACTACTTGGCAGGTGGCGATTACAATGCCAGGCCTTGTTGTAGTCATGTATAGAAAACTTCTAATCATTTTCCAATATTATGTGATATTAATTACCTTACAATCCTCATCTTTGTATAGTTTTATCTAGGTAGCAACCAAAGTCTTTATCTCTTCTGAATTTTCTTTTCCAAATCTTAACAAAACCTCCTTGATATATTTGGATTGAGAAATGAATGTCCGGTTCCTTCCTTATGTCAACTATAGACAAAATAAAAAACTTTATCTCTCTAATCATTGACATTTTGAACTCACTTTTTAGGAATTCGGAGAACTATCTGCACGAAGCTTCATCGGATCCGCCAAATATTATGTCGTCAACATAAACCAGGACCATCATCCTTTGATTACTGCTGTTGTCGAAATAGATATTGTAATCAACTCCCCCAATATGGAAACCAAGCTTCTTCATGTACTGATAAAGACTTGAGTACCATGCTCTTGGTGCTTGTTTCAGCCCATACAACGCCTTATTTAGTCTGAAAACCTTGTTCTCATCCTCATCAATGAGAAAAACATCTGGCTACTAAATATACACCTCTTCCTACATATCCCCATTTAAAAATGTAGATTTGACATCCATCAGGAAAACATTGAACCTCAATTGCACTACATTATCTAGGAGTAATCTTATTGTCTCTGGCCTCGCAACCGTTGAAAATGTATCATCAACATCTATTCCTTATATCTGGGAGTATCCATTGCACACTAGTCATGATTTTTTCTAAATCATGGTGCCATATTCATTCATCTTGTTGTGATAGATCGATTTAGTCTCGATGACATTCTTATTTGCTGGTCTCAAAACAATATCCCGCATCTGATTCTTCTCAATCTAATCTAGCTCTTCATTCATGTCCTAAACCCAGTTTTCATCTTCAGCTACATCATTAAAGCATTTTGTCTCTACCTAAGATAATAAAGAAGTTTGCTGTAGTGACTTCATTCTTCTTGTATGAATTTGAGCTGATTGATCGCCAATGATATTTTTCCTATCAATTTATGCTCGACTCTTTGCCTTCTGTGTAGAGACAAATTTTTCTTCTTCGTGCTCATCATCAGTATCTTATTCTTAATCAACATCATCCACTTCTTCTCCTCCTAAATTACTTTCCTCCTCATCTCTTTCATATGTAAATTGTTCACTGTGCTATTGAATACTCTCTTCATTCCCTACAATAGTGACATCATTGCTCTCAAATACTTTTTCTAGCCTTTTGTTAATGCATTTGTATGATTTTCTTTTTCCTAAGTAGCAAAGTAATATCCCCTCATCTCCATGTGACTCAAATTTCTAATGTTTCTCCTTGTTGAGGATGATACACTTACTTCCAAATCATTGAAAGTATTTCATTGTTGGATTCTTTCCATACCACATCTCATATGGAGTCTTTTCTTCCTTCAGACACAATAGAGAACTATTAGAAATGTAGAAAGATGTCAATACTGCCTCCTACCAAAATTTCATGGGTATGTCTTTTTCTATGAGAATCGTTATTTTGATTTTGTTGATGATCCGATTTCTCCTTTCAACCACTACATTCTATTGTGTAGTTTACAGTGATGAAACTTGACGCCTTATCCCATGTTTCTTGAGATATTATTCCACTTAACTATTTTTTAATTATGTTCCATTATCAATATGAAACTTTGGAATTTTTTGTCCAAGCATCCTTTCACACTCTCTCCAGTACTGTTTTAAGCAGACAAACACATCAGACTTATGGGAAATAATAAACACCCATGCCATTCTTCTATAGTCATCAATAAAAAAGAACATAGTACCTCTTTCCATCAATTTCTCATGGTGTGATTGGCCACAAACATCAGTATGCACCAATTTGAGCACTCTGGTAGGCTTCTTTTCCTTTTCCATATATATATTTTTGATGATATTCCCTTGTTGGAATACATTGCACATGTGAGTACGATAACGTGATAGCTTAGGGATATCTCATTCTCTATCACACTTAACTAGATATTCTAGGGATGGTTGACATAGATGACCATGTCGTTTATGCCACAACTTGTTTTATTATTATCTAGATAGAAAACACATATATTCTTCTCCACTTACTTGGTATAGATTTTCCTTTGTTCTTTTTTACTATAGAACCATTGCCCCATCTCTTCCTTTGAAGACACACATCTTCTTGGAAAACCTTATTGAATGTTCTGAGTCACATAGTTGACTAACACTGAGAAATTTGTGACTGAGGCCTTATACTACTAATACATCCGCACGTCTCATCTCTTTCTCCACAATCTTGGCCTTTCCTAATCCTATTATCATCAGGCCTTCATCGTTTCCAAACTTGGAAATTCCTTCTTTGTCATATTTTATGCATGTAACCGGAGCCTTATTGCCTAACATGTGAGATGTGAAACCACTATCAAGGATCCACACACCAGAGTGATTTGATGCTTTGAGGGCAATTTCTGCCACCATTGCCTTCTCATCCATTCTATTCTTGGTCCATATTTTTGCCTTCATACTAGGAATGGATTGAGACTTCTAATCTCTCTTAGAAAATATTATACCGGATTCATCATGCAATGTTGCAAATATATTTTTAATTTTTAACTCAGTTGTTGGTTCATTGATTTACTGCTTGCGAACATTTTGACTCTGCTTCGGCACATTCCTTTGTATGGTCGATATATAGTACCTATTCATGTCCACAAATCCTCCGCACAAAAAATAGTGTCCTTCAAAGTATTTTGTACAAAACTGTTCTCTGTTTTCCTACCACCTCTGTTCTTGTGCCTCTCGATATCTATTGGCTATGGAACACGTGTAAAATGAATGTCCCATCTATCCACAACAATACCACATGTTATAAAGTTCATTCCTTTGTGTCACTACTACACATCTAGTTTCCCCCTGCGATCTCTAAATATTCTTATTCTACTTTGTGCCCAAATCAACATTAGATATCTGAATGGGTTCATATGGTTTGACGTCAGTTTCCACAGCATTTTGTTTCTGATCAAGCCCCCCATCAGCCTTAGCATCTGAAAATAATTGATGCATCCTTTCGATTGAACAACTATTCTCCACTTTCAGCTTCTCGGTTTTCTAAGGGATCTATTTTTCTGATGTCCTAGTGGGAGTCAAGAGTATTTCTTGATCCTTAACTTGTTTTTTCAAACCTACAACTTCTCCATAAATCTCTTCAATACGAATGATTTTATCTTTACTTGTGTTATTCATGCTATCGATCTCCCTTTTCTGTTCTTCATTTTTTATTTTATACTCACTAACTGATTCTGAGTTCTTTGGTGTTGATGGCTTAAGTTTATCAATTTCTTCCATAATCTCAGACTTCTATTCATCATGCTGCTACATATAGAGTTTTGAATCCTGAACAACATTGTTGGGTTTCTTTGTTTTGGATCTCTAAATTTCTATCTCCTCAAGTGTAGCATTTAACTCTACTTTCATATCAAATATTCCCTCTTCTTCTTCTTCTTCTTCATCTTTGGTTTCATTATTATTCTGAGAACTACCAACAACTGCAACCATACCATTTTCTCCATGATCTCTACAGTTCTCTATCTCTTCAACCTCCTCAACCTCAGACTCGCCTAAACTGTCATATTTTTTTGAAAGAAGGTTCTTCTTAAGGAAATTTCTCTTCAATGGTTTCTTGCCTTTCCCATAGCCTAGAGATTTATTGGGAATTTCAATATTATCGATATCTTTAACCTCTTGGATATTTTTGGGGAACCTTTCCGCAAGATTTCCTATATTTCCACATAGAAAACCCGCATGAGGAATCTTCCCTTTAAACTTTATTTTTCCTCTTTGAAGGTTTGAGGAGAGGAATGACATCACCTCATCTGTCTCTTCTTTTTACTAAGAATCTTCAATGGTGATCTTATTAATTGCCTTGAATGCCACCTATTTGAATTTTCCATTCTCCATAGCATTTTTATCATCATTTCTCATTTTATATGGAACAAGGGTGTTGCGCAGGATATCTAATGTCAGCTCTTTCAGGTCCTTACCTTCAAAAACCGAAACTTTCGGATTGAACAGAGGTGGAAGTTTTCTCAAGATGCACTTTACAATGTTTATGTCTTCAATAACTTATCCAAGACCTTTCATATCTTCCAATACAACATTTACTGTTATGACCTGAAGTTTTGAATAAATCTAGTTTCCTAATTTTGTGTGTTATTTTATTTTTTTTATACTCAACAAATCTGTTTTATTTGATAACATGAGTATATTTAAAATGAGACCATTGGGTTTTGACTTTTATATGACCAATTGTCAATATTACCACTGGAAACTAAACGTTTTGATTATTTTCTCTAAATACAAGTGATCTTGGTTTATTATTATAGAAAGAATATTTGATGGCCTCACCCAGTAGTCTTGGACCGATTGAAGCCCATCTAACAGAACAAGGGACATAGGTAGCACCACTGGGCTTTGCTCTAGACCAAAACCAAGCCGAACTTCATCGTGTGAAGCTAGAATGGAATTGCATTCGCAAGAAGTTCAAACTGATATAAATTACTACTCGTGTGATGTTGGCATAGCCTCCCTCAGATTCTCTCACCATAGCACACCTTACACTTAGGTCCTATGCTGGTGTGATAAGGGTCTATGTAAAGATACCATAACTTCCTTGTGTAATCCTTTGTTTTAAATAAAAATTTTGTTTTCTTCTTACAATGAAGTTAATGAATTTTCAAATGTCCGGATAAATATAGTATGCATATTTTTGGTCAATTTTAGAGAAAGGATATTTTGAAAAATAATTATATAAACCTTAAATAATTAAAAATGTGTAATGAGTTTTTAAAAAACGGTCTTCTACAATCATGTTCAGTACAAAATTTAGAGCCTAATAAAATCAACTTAATTTTGGATGAATAGTAAATTATGAATAGTGAATTTATGCTTAGTATTAGTAATGTGACCAAATGGATTAGTAATCTCACTTAAACAAAGTATTAATATAATCCAGGCACCTTGATTAAGTAATGTGATTCAATAAAATGGATAAATAACGGTTTCATAAATTATTAGTCAAGTATTAGTTTTTCGGGTGAATAGTGTATTTTAAATTAAAAATTAAATTAAATATATTTTGAAAAATATTTTTATAAAATGGATTTCATTTTTGAACTCAATGCATCGATATTATGTTAAGGTAATTTTTGGGGATTTTCCTGAAAAAAATGAATTTTCGGTGAATAGTGTATTTATTTAAAAATTAAATTAAAAATATTTAATTTTTTTTATAAAATGGAGTTCATTTTTGAAATCAGAGTATCTATATTTGATTCAGGTGAAAATTTGGGATTTTTTTGAGAAAGTTTCATTTTCGATAAATAGTGAAAATACAGTTTTTACGTTACAGGTGTTTAATGACATCATTAAATGATTATTTAATCAATATGGTCGACTTATGAATAGTAATATAAGGTATGAGGTGTCCCAAGTGACCAATACCACGGGAAAATACCATGGGAAAGCCCATGGTTTTGCCAAAACCACCAATGAGGTGTCCCTTGGCCATTAATGCCTTGTCCCATCACTTTCCCTATAAATACCAAGCCATCCTCTCATCCATTCAGCTCCCAACTCTCCCCCAACGAAGCTCTGGTCTCATTACATCCCATGGAGTCCTCCCAAGGTTCCCCCAATCCCTCAAGGTCCCAACCATTGAGTTTTAAGAGTTACATTTTATGTTAAGGGATCCAAACTCTCTCTTTCTTTTCAAATACTCTCTTTTAAGTCATTTCTTTTATGCTCCATGTTATTATGTTGGATAATGTTCTTTTATATTAATCTTACTGACCTTTTCATTTTCATATGATGAGATATCCCCTCTTACTCTCTTCATTTCATTTTATGAATGTTTAAGTGGTGTCGTTAGGCTGCCGAAATATTTGTAACAGATTCTTTCACCCTTCTCATTTTCAAGTTCTATTTTTTTCAAGTCTTTCAAGTTCCTTTTTATGTTGGGGTATGATATCTATATCTATCATACTGATATTTTATGTTCATATTATGCGAAACCATATTTGATCTCTTCAATTGATTTTTTTGATGTTTATGTGTCGCCGTTCGGCTACCGAATTCTTAAGGGGTTCTTTCACACTTCTAATTTTCAAGATCTATTTTCATGTCAAGACATTCAAGTTCCTTATTATTATGTTGGGGTGTGATCTCTATATCTATCATACTGATCTTTTATGTTATTATTATGAGAGAACCTATTTGATCTCTTCAATTCATTTTTATTGATGTTTATGTGTCGTCGTTAGGCTGACGAATTCTCATAAGAGAAATCTTATTTTTTTGGCTTCCTTTCAAGTTCTTCGTTTCATGTGGTATATCATTATAATTTCATTACCATGTTCTTAAATACTTCATATTATGTTACCCTACTATTTTATGTATCATTTATGAGTTTTTGACCCATGTCCCCTCTCTTTTCAATGTTTTCTAAAACCATGTATCATAGCCGTTATGTTGTAGAATTTTCGTCTCAAAATGTCTTTCTCTTTTTTCAAATTATTTTATTTTATTAAGTGAATACTCAAAGATATTTCTTCAACCGAGTTATTCACATATATATCAAAATTTTATATTTTATTTCTGGGATTTACATACATGAGACCCACTTTCCTTTTTCCATGGGTTTAAACTGACATAAGGATCACGTCTTTAAAGCAGTTTTTTAAAATGTGATGATTATGAAATGAAACCCATTTATTTTATGCTATATGTGTTATTTATGAAATTTTTGATGATGATATATGTGTCTCACATGATAATAAAGGAAAATTAAGGGTGCACCCAGATATCACCCCATTTCATTGGGTAATGATGTAACCACTAGAGATTAAAATTTTAACGATACCTTGGGGTTTACCTTGGTTATTTCAAATAACACCTTGGGGACGGACCTTGGTGATATGTTCATGATTGTCTATATTAAATTTTGTAGCCACATATTCAAGTTATGAAATACGTAATTTTTTTTATGTTATGCCTCATGATTTCTTTCTCAAGCCTTAAAGTTCTTTTTCATGACATTGTTGATGTATCTCATGTTCACATGTTAAATGTTTCCCCTGGTTTCCTTTACTAGGCCTTCTGCTCACCCTTTATTTTGATGTATGTCCCCAGGATATGATATGCAGTAATGAACCTAGGATGAACATAAGTAGAATCCTTTCAAGTGTTTATGAAGAATGTTTTATGTGTTCATGTTTTATGTTCCTGGTTGCCAAGACACTAAACCTTAGAGATCCTCAGTTTTGTAAAATGTAATGCAGGTTTATGTGATAAAAAGGCAGGATGTTATAGTTGGTATCAAAGGATGGATTAGTTATTTGTGGAAATTAGGATATGAATACTTTAGTAAGAACCCTATAGAAAAGTTTAAATATAGGAAATATTCCTGGTATTTTGGTGAGTTTTTAGTAAGGGGTTTCCAAGAAAATACATCCTTGTCTGGATACGAGCAGGTAGAGGTGGCTCAAGAATATATGTACATAGGGGAAAACCCGAAAACACTGCTTTGAGCTAGACTGGAATGGGAACTGGTATATGACAACGGGCCTTGCTACACTCTTGGTTATGACACTCCTGGGGGATATGCTTTTGTAAATTCATAAGCTTAGATTGAACCATTATTAAAGGAACAAAGATAAAATAAAATAAAGATTCACATCAGAATATATGATCATGTATAACCTAGATTGGGACAGAGGGGATCACAAGTTAGGGTATACTTTTCTTATACAATTTTATCCTTCTATGCTTTATGTTTTTTTCATGATTAGTGGCTATGTATTTAATCCCCCCTAATTATACGTTCTTTTCTTAGTTAATGGAGCGAAATGGAAGAGCATGTCCCAACAACCAATGTGATAGGAAATGTGACGATTACCTTATTAATGTTACAGAGATGACGAAAGATCAAGTTGAATATATTGTGATTATTCCAAACCAGTTATCAAAAATAACAATTAATAATTGGTACCTAGTTGAATTCCCAAATTCATCAAGGTAGAAGAAGACAAAGTCTCAAGGATGCTCATCTGATAAAGTTGATAAGGGAAAGAAGACCCAATTTCTTTTTTGCAAAAAGTGTGAGAAGAGGCACCAAGGAGAATGTCACAAAGGAACCGAGAGATGATTTATGTGTGGGAAGATAGGGCATAAACTAGCCTATTGCTTTAAAAAAATGGATAATGTGATGAATGAAGAAAAGGTTCAATCTAATGTACCTTATACATTTCGATGTTGTAAATGTGGAGAAGTTAGACATTATCCAAGGGAATGCTATTTTATAATGGATGAGAAGCATAACGAGCATCAACAATCTTTGAGGACAAGGGAACAACACATGTCCTATGCTGAGATGGATCATGATGACAGAAGTATATGTAACTTCTTCACAATAATTGCCTATGTCATGTTGTATTTTAGTTCGTGCTGTATGAGCATATCTTTTATGTTTTCTAATATCATTGAGTCACTACCTAAGATGATTTTATATCATTAAGGAAAACATATATTATTATGCACCACATGCTGATGTGGTGAAGCTGTTCTTCCTAATAAAATGGTGATTAGGGGATTAAAAGATGATTATTATTTTGGAAGACGTTCACTATTTTGGGAACCCTATTTGATCGAGGTAAATAGACTAATACAGTATTTTCGTTGAGGAGTAAAGGTTGACTTATATTTTGAAGAATCGATGAATTTAAGGCAGACATAGAGTAATTTAGGTTACATATAGAAATGATTAACCTATCTTGCGGAAAATGCGATTTGGTTAGTTACTTTTGTTATAAGATGATAAGAGTGGTTGATGTTGTTTGAAGATGAACGATAATGTCTATCTTGGAAGACTATATTATGATATCGTTCTTATAATTGGGTTTCAATCTTAGTTTGGTTTATTTTGAGGAATTTTAAGGACAATTATATATGGAATGGTCTATGATGAACTTTGGGTAGTACCATGTAACTTTTAATATTTAAAAGTAGTTTCCCTTCCTATGGGATTATTTCTTTTTGAAGAGTTGTTTTATCTTACCCTTTCTGTTTTTGGGATAATATTTAAAGATAGAAGAAATTGATAGTTAATCTTTTGTGGATTACATGACTCTCACGAAGATGATTCTTGTGTTTTGATGAGACCAAGTGTTTTTGAATGCTCATTGTTTGGAGAAAAGATTAGTTTTGGTAGAAACTTATTAAAGGATGAAACTCTACATGAATGTAGGTATATTTTCTTTATGTTTTTTTTCTATGTAGTAAATTAATTCCCCAAAATTATGAAAAGGAATGTAAAACAAAAACTTTGTTGGATTACGTTTCCTTCTAGGTAATCAAATATTGTTTACACACATCATAAGTTTGGTATTTTCTCATGGTTAACTTTCTCCTAATCATGTTTTATATCACTCTCCCTCAAAACATGACCCTTTGTTTTCTCCTCCATGTCCATGTTTTCCTATATGGAATCCTAGTGTCGGTTAACTCGGGTGACCTTTGTACTTCCCTTTCTTTCTTTTAAAGTAATAGTTTTATTGACTCCTTTTCCGATATGGGACATTCAATGAAATTTCAAAACCCAACTTTAAAAATTCAGAGGATGAAATTTCTTAAGGGGTGATGATTGTAACGACCCGATATTTTGAATAAATCTAGTTTCCTAAATTTGTGTGTTATTTTATTTTTTTTATACTCAACAAAACTGTTTCATTTGATAACATGAGTATAATTAAAATGAAACCATTGCGGTTTGACTGTTATATGACCATTGGTCAATATGATTGCTGGAAACTAAATGTTTCTGTTATTGTCTCTATATACAAGTGATCTTGGTTAATTATTATAGAAAGAAGATTCGATGGCCTCACCCAGTAGTCTTGGACCAATCGAAGCCAATCTAACAGAACTTGGTAAGGAGGTAGCACCACTGGGATTTGTTCTGGACCAAACCCAAGCCGAACTTCATCGTGTGATGCTAGAACAGAAACGCCTTCGCGAGAAGTTCAAACTGATAGAAATTACTACTCATGCGATGTTGGCAGAGCCTCCCTTAGATTCTCTCACCTTATCCCACCTTACACTTAGGTCCTATGCTAGTGTGATAGGGGCTATGTAAGGAGACCATAACTCCATTGTGTAATCCTTTGTTTTAAATAAAAAATTTTATTTCTTCTTACGATGAATTTTATGAATTTTCAACTACCTGGATAAATATAGTATGCATATTTTTGGTGAATTTTAGAGAAAGGATATTTTAAAAAATGTTTATGTAAACCTTAAATAATTAAAAATGTGTAATGATTTTCAAAAAATGGTCTTCTACAGTTATGTTCAGTACGAAATTTTGGGTCTAATAAGATCAACATAATTTTTGATGAATAGTAAATTATGAATAGTGATTTTATACTTAGGATTAGTAATGTGACTAAATGGATTAGTAATCTCACTTAAATAATGAATTAATATAATCTAGGCACCTTGATTAAGTAATGTGATTCAATAAAAGGGTTAAATGACGGTTTCATAAATTATTAGTCATGTATTAGTTTTTTGGGTGAATAATGTTTTTTTAATTGAAAATTAAATTAAAAATATTTAGAAATTTTTTTTTATTAAATGGATTTCATTTTTGAACTCAGAGCATCGATATTATGTTAAGGTAATTTTTGGGGATTTTTTGGAAAAAAATGAGTTTTGGCTAAATAGTGTATTTATTTAAAAATTAAATTAAAAATATTTAGAATTTTTTTTATAAAATGGAGTTCATTTTTGAAATCAGAGCACTTATATTTGGTTAAGGTGAAATTTTGGGATTTTTCTGAGAAAGTTGAATTTTCGATGTATAGTGAAAATACAGTTTTTAAGTTACGGGTGTTTAATGACACCATTAAATGATGTATTAAGTATTTAATCAATAAGACTGACTTATGAATAGTAATATAAGGTATGAGGTGTCCCAAGTGGCCAATACCATTGTAAAATACCATGGTCAAGCCCATTGTTTTTCCAAAACCACCAATGAGGTGTCCCTTGGCCATTAATGCCTTGTCCCCTCACTTTCCCTTTAAATGCCAAGCCATCCTCTCATCCATTCGACTCCCAGCTCTCCCCCAATGAAGCTCTCGTCTCATTACCTCCCAAGGTTTTCCAATCCCTCAAGGTTCCAAACATTGATTTTTAAGAGTTACGTTTTAAGGTAAGGGATCCAAACTCTCTCTTTGTTTTCAAATACTCTCTTTTAAGTCATTTCTTTTATGCTCCATGTTCTTATGATGTAGTATGTTCTTTTATAATACTATTAATGCCCTTTTAATGTTCATATGATGAGATATCCCCTCTTACTCTCATCATTTCGTTTTATGAATGTTTAAGTGGCACCGTTAGGCTGCTGAAATTTTTGCAACAGATTCTTTCACCCTTCTCATTTTCACGTTCTATTTTCTTGTCAAGTATTTCAAGTTCCTTTTTATTTTGGGATATGATCTCTAAATATATCATACTGATATTTTATTTTCATATGATTAGATAACCTATTTGATCTCTTCAATTGGTTTTTTTGATGTTTAAGTGACGTCGTTAGGCTGCCGAATTCTGAAGGGGTTCTTTCACCCTTCTCGTTTTCAAGATCTATTTTCATGTCAAGAATTTCAAGTTCCTTTTTATTATGTTGGGGTATGATCTCTATATCTATCATACTGATCATTTATTTTCATATTATGAGATACCCTATTTGATCTCATCAATTTATTTTTATTGAAGTTTAAGTGACGCTGTTAGGCTACCGGATTCTCATAAGAGAAATCTTGTTTTTTTGTCTTCCTTTCAAGTTCTTCGTTTCATATCGTATATCATTCAAATTTAATTACCATGTTCTTAAATCCTTTATATTCTGTTCCCCTACTGTTTTATGTATCATTTATGAGTTGGTGACCCATGTCCCCTCTTTTTTCAATGTTTCCTAAAACCATGTATCATAGTCGTTATGCTGTAGAATTTTCATCTCAAAATGCATTTCTCTTTTTTCAAATTATTTTATTTTATTAAGTGAATACTCAAAGATATTTCTTCTACATGGGTATCCACATATATATCAAAATGTTATTTTTTTAATTCTGTTATTTACATACATGAAACCCACATTCCTTTTTCTATGGGTTTAAAGTGACATAAGGATCACGTCTTTAAAGCAGTTTTATAAAATGTGATGATTATGAAATGAAACCCATTTATTTTATGCTATGTGGGTTATTTATGAAATTTTTGATGATGATATATGTGTCTCACATTATAATAAAGACAAATTAAGTGTGCACCTTGATAGCGCTCCATCGCATTGGGGAATGATGTAACCACTAGTGATTAAAAATTTAAGGGTGCGCCCTGATAGAGCCCCATTGCATTGGGTAATGACGTAACCACTAGATATTACAATTTTAACAATACCTTGGGGTTTACTTTGGTAATTTCAAATGACACCTTGGGGATGGACCTTGGTGATATGTTCATGATTATCTATGTTAAATTTTGTAGCCACATCTTCATGTTATGAAATACGTTGTCTTTGTTATGATATGCCTCATGATTTCATTCTCATGCCTTAAAGTTCTTTTTCATGACATTGTTGATGAATCTCAAGTTCACATGTTAAATGTTTCCCTCATTTCCTTTACTGGGACTTCTTCTCACCCTTTCATTTGATGTATGTCCCCATGTTGTGAGATGCAGTAATGAACCTAGGATGAACATAAGGATAAGCCTTTCAAGTGTTTAAGAAGAATTTTTTAGGTTTTCATGTTTCAAGTTCCTGGTTTCCAAGACACTAAACCTTAAATATCCTCGGTTTTGTAAAATGTAATGAATGTTTATGTGATAAAAAGGCGGGATGTTATATTTACCCAATCAGAGAATGCTTCAACAGACTCATTCAGGTTCATTCTCAGATCATCATACTTGTTCTACAACACTTGAAGCTTTGCCTCTCTGACCATTACATATCCTTCGTATATCTTCAATATCTTTTCCCACATGGAATGTGATGTTTTGAAAGATTTAACCATTTTATAGATGGCGTTGGATAGGTATCTCCCTGAAGCATTAATTACTTTGGCATCAGCATCCAACTCTCTACGCTCAACTTCTGATAATCCACCACAATTAATATAGGCTGTTATTCCATGCATTGCTGCTGTGAACACATCCATTCATAATGTTCGGATGTAGTGTTGCATCTGATTAATCAATGGATAGAAATTGTTCCTGTTGAAGATCAGAATCCCATTGTGATTGTTGACCTCCATTTGGAAGAGAAACATTGATATCAACCTTTCCCTCTGATACCAATTGTTAGGTCCACTAGGCTAGATACCCTGGAGGGTGAATCAGGTTTTGACAGATAAAAAACAACTGCCCTTTTGATCTTGTTTTGCAGTTAAAAAACCGTATTCTCTTTCCTTCCCAATGCAGTGTATGAGTAAACCTTACAGCATGCACATGACATATCAATTATTACTTAGTTCACCCTCACTAGGCTACGTCCAACGTGCATACACCGGTGGTGTGCCGATGTACCAATTCCACTAAGCACACTGCTGTTTATAAGTTCTAAGTGGACCCACTACCCCTCATGGTTTCCAACCACTCAAAATTTGAGAACTGAGTTCTATCTCAACTGATGTGAGCTCGCTGATTCTTCAGAAGATCCCCTCACAGTTTATAGACCTATAGGTCTCTTCATTACCACTAATGAATGAATCCTCCAATGTATGTATATGATCTATTGATATCCATGTTTCATCCACTGATGAAAACCCCTTTTCCCTAGAACACTTGGAAATTCCTTTGGAAATACCTTCGTAAAACACCCTACTTTGTGAGGCTCCCAATTTTGTGAAGCTCAAACAAGCTTTCGCAAAGCTCCTACCTTTTCGCGAAGCAAACACCTTCGCAGAGATCCTGCCTCACAGAGCACATAGCCTTCACTGAGCTTAGACTATCGCAAAGCTCAAGCCTTCGCGGGGCTTAGGCCATCGCAGAGCTCAATTCATCACAGAGCGACTTCCTTTGCGAAGCTCACTGAGAAAACATGGAGTACCCATCTTTTGCAGAGCTAGAATAGCCGCCGTGAAGCTCCTTCCTTTCACGAAGCACACAGACTTCACTAACCACCTTTGTGAGCTGAGAACAAAATATTTTCTTTTAAAACTCTCTCTACATCCTTAGAGGCGGTCAAGATCTATTTATAGGCAATTTCACTGACCCATGAACTTTCTGCGTGAAGACAACACGACGTCAGCTCAAGTTGTGAAGCTCCGATGTTCCCGCTGAAATTCTCTCAAAATCGTGAAGCACCTTGGAAATTTTCTGATCGTGAAGCTCATCGTAATTGTGGAGCATTCTGTCAATTACTTTACACCTTCATCGCAAAGCTCTACTCATGATTCCCTTCACCACCACAATACTCTTCAACACTTATGTTTGTGAATCTCGTCGTAATCATGAAGAAACACCATCAACATTTTTCATGTCTTCACGAAATATAATCCATGAATCCTATCATTGTGAAATTCATGCCATTTCCATATTTTGATGAGATATTCAAGGAAATGAAATTTTTGTGATGCTCACCAAACTCCAAATTTTGGACCCCAAAAATTTGGAAAACACTGGGAAATGGGGCCTCCTTGTATCCGTTCTTTTGTACCACCTCTGGATCTTTTGTTTCTTTGTCATTGTTCTTTTTCAACATGGATTTTAAAAAGTTCTCTAGAACTTGAAAATTCACTATGGAAACCTGCAATGTCGTCATGCACAAAAAACCAAAAAATGATGCAAAGTTACCTTGAGGGATTTTTTACAAACACAAATTACTCTATGAAAACCATCATAAGATACCACAAAGAGAGAACATACAACCAAGAAGATCCAGTTTCCTAAACTAGTGGGTAATGGAATGTAGAAAAAATGAGAAACCCAACTATTGACTATTAATAAAATTTATTTGAAGAATGAATCCAATTTTATCTAGTTGATGGGCTTGGTTGGTTTCATTCAATTCCATAATCTCTAGTGCCATAACAGAAAACAAAATGAATACACTGATACATCTATCTATAATATGCATATACTACTGCCACATAATCTAGGCCTCCTTTCCAACATCAAATCATCCACTCCAATCATAGCCAACCCACGATCATAACACATTCTAACCTCCCCTCCCCATATCACATCACCTATAAAACATCACATCCTGGGAATATTATAATGAAACAAGATTCAAACATGGTCAATGTGAAAATAAAGTCCTTAAAACAAGGCATCCACCCTTCACACAAAATGAGTTCTCATATCTCCAACTACAAGGAATTCGACCTTCTCATGAAAATAGGGACCACGTGCCAAAATGATTATATTAAACACACAAATGGTTCTTATTTCATCATGAATGAACTATTTCATTATTTAAAGGTTTCATGTATAGGAATCCTATGGGATAAATATATAAAAATCTATTGAATTAATTAAACAACTAATGTGACATTCTTCTAAAAATACATTCTAATTTCAATGATCATTTTGTTATTATAATTCATTAACATTATGTTAATATTTTTAATCAAAAAGTATTAAAATAATTCCCATTATTTATCAAATTAAAAAATCACATGGAATAATATATTCAATTAATAATTTCATCATCATGAATTTATTCATTATCAAATTAAAACTAGCACTAAATTTCAAACATCAATGTTATTTTATTCATTAGAAAACTTTTAAATTAACTCTAGATTTATTTTTTTTACCATTTGAATTGAAAAAAATGATAATCCCTATCCAAAAAGGATATGATAGAAATAATTACATAGATAAAACAATATCTAGAAAATCAAGGGGATAATATTTAACACAATAAGAAACAACAAAATACGTTTGCTACACCCAATTATTTTTTGATCTAATACAATAATTGTTATGTTAATTCCATTTCCATCCAATATCGTAAACTATGTTATCTTTAGAGTTGAAATAAAATATGAAATTCAAGCATGGAATCTACTACTTCAATGGAATCAATATAATTCACATAATAACAAGAAAACATTTTGTATCCCGATCACCTCTCCCATATGATGTAGTATCACATAATGGACACTATAGGGAAATAGAACCAAAATACATATAGTAAAAACTACAATAGAATGGTGTAGAGAAACTAACATTGCATGGAATGAATAAGTGGGAGGATCATGATCAATGAACCAAGAGAAAATGGGTAGAACATACCTCAGATATTCTTGGATCGAAGTTGGAAGGAAAAAGATCGATCCCTATCAATGGAATCACAAAACACATAGAGACAAAGTTTTTGGCAAAATAGAAATAAAAATAAGTGTTTTAGTATTGAGATAAACCAGAGGTGCTACATAATTTAAAGGAACATTCAATAGGATATTTATATGATGTGAACCCCTTTCAGATTGTGTATATATTGGGTTATATATATCTCTAAAAAATCAAGTTACCCAGAAAACATTAATCCTGGATATTTACACATCATGTAGAACTGTGGGAACTAGCCTTAAAAAAGTTGTGAATGGATTTCTAGATGTGAATAGTCTCTCACCCAAGTCATGAATAATATATTAATGATGTAAAAAATTAGATTTCTCCAAATTTCCCCTAGTCCCCATATTTAGTAGCCAAATGCCTCCAGGACCACTCTAGGCCTCCTTGAAGTACCACAAGTTTAGAAACACACAAAGGGTTGGAGTAAATGGAATCTGGTCGTTATGGGATTCATGTGATATTTTCAATAATATATGGTTTTATTTAAGGAATATGGAAGAATGTATATTTTAAATTTGGTTTTATAGTAATTTAGGATATTATCATGTTTAAAGAGAATATATTGAAGTGGCATTCAAATGTTTTTTATGTGAAAATTTAGAGCTACATCATATTGTGTGAATGATTAACGTTATGTTGATATTGAGAAATTTAGTGAATTTATTAAAAAAATATTAATTTTGGAATGGATAAATTGTTAACCATTTATTGAATGGATTAAGTTGAAATTCTATTGAGGTTTTAAATATTTATTTATTATATAACCATATGTATATTTATGCAAATTGGATCACTGGTGCCAACCATTTTGTTGTGATGGTAACTACAGATAGATAGAATGAAATATCATTCTATTTATGGATCATTCGGTCCATTAGTTCTTCAGGAAAAACAAATTCACCAACATTTCTTATATTATAAGATGAACTAGAAATTGATCATGACCCAACCAAATGTTGAGATTGGGCTTATGAAATGGTCTCAAATGAAGTAGGTATAACTACAACATCTAGTGAATTTAATCATTATTTCATTTAATAAATGTTAATAATAATAAACCAACATTATAATTTGAAAAAAATATATACTATAATCTAACATAAACTTATTAATTTTCTATAATAATTTTAATTTTCCTATAAAATAAGAAAAAAAATTATCTTCTATGAAATGATATTTTTATATTAATGAAAATATATTAATATATTAATAAATTATTTTTCTTAAATTCATCTGGAATATATTTTATATTGATACTTTTTATGATTTAATATATGACCTTTTATATTTATTTAAAAAATTACAATTCATTTTAATAAAAAATATAAATTCAATTATTAAATTATTTAAAAGAACATTTAATATAAACCATGAATTGTAAATTATATCCTTTATTAAATAAAAGTGTATCTAAAATTAATATTATTGTAAAATTATTTAATTTTGTCTTTATTTATATTATTCAAATATCATGGTTATAATTAAAATTTAACACATTACTCTTTTCAAACTTATTATAATTGTAAGATGTAAATAATTGTCACTTTTTTATAAATATAAATTATTGTATTATTATTTAAGTTCTAATATCTAATAATAATAATTAATATCAAAAAAATTATGTTTAACTATTAAAAGACATTTATTTATGTAATTAAATCATTTTCTATCAACATATTTATTTTAAAAGGATAATAAAATATAATAGTTTGTAGAATAGAATGTCAAAAATTGTAATATTTTCAAAAAATAGAATGAAATGTTGAAATTGAAACAAATCAAAAAAATTAAAATTCATCATAGATATATTTAAATATTTTAACACAATTATATGAAAAAATAAGGCCTAATACTAAGGAACCCAGGGAACCCTCAACACCTGTGGGATCAAAATAGGCAAACTACCTTGAAGGGCCTACCCTACCTAATCTCGAGTAGAGATTAGAAAGAAGGCTGTTCAAATCACATGGAGGAGGGGATGCAAGGATTTGAATAAGCACCCATCAGGACATGTATAAGCCTATGAGTACATGGGTGGGTCATAGATCATAGGTGTGTTTGTGTTGTTATAGAGAATACCTTGATAAGTTCTTCTAAGGTTTGATGGCCAACGATAAGTTTATATGATAGAGAATAACCATGTAAATTTTTGATGTGGTGTATAACTCATAGTTACTATTAATGCATTTCGAAATTTTCTTTTAAATCATTTCTATTTGATCATTTTGATCATGTTCATACATTTTAATTTTTACAACATCTTCCTCATAATCCCCTTCCCCAAATATTAATCTTTTTATCCTCTCTGTCAAACCCATGCCACCATTTCCATCATCCTTCCTGAAGGAGTTATCTTCTTCTTCCCCATTCAATTCATGTAAACAAAAATATGAGTGACCTTTATAAATTAAACTAATAATATAGATTTTCCTTGATGATAAACCAATATTAACATTGGGACATTAAATACCCCATTTAAATGAAACTATGTGAATAAAATTACAATATCCAATAATGAATTGAAATTTCGATGAAATCCATTACCTAGAGATTCTTTTCAGATAAAAATCCTTTACCCTCCCATATAATTGTTTCAATCATGTAAATAACATATATAATAATCATAACCATAATTATAATTTCACATATGATCTTCATATAATATCTTATTACCAATTTATTAACAATCATTTGTTATTTACACTATTTAATGTGTTAATTACCTAGTTGTTCGAGTATGTTTTGACTTGTTACTTGTTGTCACTATAACTGAAGTAATGATGTACTAATTTATAGAATTTAAATAATTATTTAATTATCATTTATATTAAATATTTATATTTTGATAATGATACATAATATTTTGAGATATTAAATGTAGTATACAATTCATGGAGGTGGTAGGCTGTACGTAAGCATGAATACAACCTCCATTTCTCTTTCATATTTAAAATTTTATGATATATATATATAAATGGAAATTATCATTTTTATATAATATTTATATAATATATTTCACATTATTTTATTAAAACCATCCCTTAATACATGCCATGTATACTATGAATGAATCACGTCAGTTTGAGGAGGAGGTAGTCCACATATCCACAAACGATGTTATCGTATAAAAAATATATAGAATTAATGAATTTATTAATTTTATAAATATTAATTAAATTTAAATAGAACATAAAAAACATATAAAGGTTTTTTAGTCATAATTATCACCCACGAGAGGTGGTAATGGAAAAACGAACTACATTGTTTCATGAGGTGGTCGTTTGACGTACAAGAATGGTAAGTTCTTTACCCATTTGAGGGAAGTGTGTGTATGTGTTGGTAAAAAACATAAAATAAAATCATATATATATATATTTAGGATACATATTTGTTTTTATAATCATGAAATAATTGTATATTAATGGTTTTATAGGTAAATGAATCAATAGTGATTTTTGATGAAGGTTACCACTTATTCGGGTAACTCTTTTTGGTTTATTCCAAAAGAAATCCTTGAATGGACTTCAAAATAGTGTGAAGATTCTAGTATTAGGGTAGGGATGTTGGGAGATTATTTTGGTTGAGATTTTTAAAGACAAAGGTCTTGAGAAGTGTGAAATATTGGGTGGTGTGAGTTCCTTTTATAGTAGTGGATGAGTGTAATTCATGTAATTTTTTGAAAATGGAAATCTTCCCATGCTTTTCACTGGTCAAGTGACTCCAATAATGATCCAAATTTGATAAAAGTGAGAATAATTTCTAAATATATCCCGATATTTTTTTTAAAATGTTTCTAATCCATTTTATCCATTGATTTTATGGTTTAGTCCCTTGGTAAGATAGTTTTTCTCTTAATCATAGAAATTATTTTTAATTACATTCACTAATATGTTTTTTTGAAAACACTAAATTTACCTTAATATATATTATCAATTATTATTATTAAAAATATTGAATCTATTTTTACAAATTTAAATCAAAATACTCAGATAAATTTTTTTAAATTTACTCCCACATATGAGATGACAAAACATGTTTTTAAAATACAAATACTGAAAATATTACTATGATTTTATATTCAATTTCCAAAGTGAAATTGATTCCAATGAAATAAATTGGATTAATTCATATAAAAGTTATTAAATTAAACTTCAAATACAATCAAAAAATATAATCATCCTTGTAAATAAATTATATGAAAAAGTAGTTTTGAATTAAAATTCGTTATTTTCACTATTCAACAAAGCATGAGAATTCACAAAAAATTAACAAAAATTTATTTGAAGAGCATTTTGATGTTTCGATTTCAAAAATCAGTTTCATATTGATATATAAAATTTATAAATGTGTCAAAAATTATATTCAAAATTGGTTCTCCATTAAATGTTGATAAAATTTTATTTTTAGAAAAATATATTTTTTAAACATAAAATTGAATTTATTCTTCTCTTATGACTATCAAACATATTGGATTAAAATGAAATAAATATTTTTTTATAATTAACTATATATATATATATGTATTTCATTAATATAATTCACTAATAGAATTTAATATAATTTATTATGATGAAACTCTTTTGTAAATTTAAAAAATTCATTTCTATTCAATTAGTTCCTATATTTTTTTTCAAAAAATTGATTACCAATGAATTAATTATATATTTCTATAAACCATATATTATCATAATCTATTTATTAATATTAAAAACCACTTATTTAAGGGCTAGTTTATGACTTATTATATTAAAAATAATATTTTAATAATATATTTTTTTGGTTAAATGTTGTATTTAGGGTAACACAAGTAATCACAGAAATTCATTATTTCATGTATCACAAACAATCACAATATCATGTTAATAGTAATATATATCATAGATTTCATTTATTTAAATTTATTTTAAATTATTAGAATTTTATATTCCCTTAAAGGATTTTTATCGCTTGTCATACACACTATTGAAAATTCTTGTATGGTACGTACATAATTACATGGGGTCATTTCTTGAAGATTAAAATTTCAGTTTAAAGGGTTAATTTTTAAAGAAAATTATTAAATCTGATTTGAAAATAAAATTATTATAAAAAATAATTCAAAATAAAGATTATATATTAATAAAGAATGTTTTTAATATATATTGTATAATATTTAAATTCATGAATGATTACAACCCTTAAATTATTTTCCAAATTAGGATAGGTATTATTGATATAATAATTATTTTTCATATGGATTTTTTTTTTATTTGACTAATGATTGTATTGATATTCATTTTCATGATTCATTTTTGTAGTCCCCTTGAAATATTCAATTTATAATGACCATTAAACATTTAATTTCACCTATTTTTCAATATCTTATATCATGGATTGTCTTATTTTCTAAATTGTATACCAGGGTTACATATGGTTTTTACTCTAAATGTTATTTGATTTACTAAATAAATATTAAAGAATCTATATCCTTAAAATAATTGGTATATTTTATATGCCATGTTGTTTTTAAATTAAATAAATTATTCGATAAATGAAGAATTCTTTTGACATGAAAGACATGGGTTGGGGATGGTTTAAAATAAGCCACTTGATGCATCTATAGTCTCATTAGATGAAGTCATTTGTAAATAACCCCTTAGAGTTTGTTTATATGTTTAATATTTTATTTTTTACCCAGAAATATAAATTATCCTATGAAAGATATTTAAATTAGTATTATAAACCATCTTTTGAAATGTTTTGAAGGTAAAGGTACCCTGATCATAAAAGATGTGATGAATGATAATGAAGAATGTTTCTTTATCCCGTATACTATAATTATTAACCATGAAATTTTATATAGATTCATTTGATTCTCATTTCATAGATTAAATTACATTTATATATGTTATCTTCCTTGACATATTGATTATGACTTATCCAGTTATTTAAATGGCTTGTGTTTTCAGTTATTTATCTATCCATATTGTTTTGGAACCTCCTTATATGTTTTTGTTTATATGGCATGTTTCTTTAGTTATTAGCTTCCATATTGACTATTTTCTTTAGGTCATTATTCATTATAGAATAATGGAAACATACTAAGAATTTGATCTATCCCTTTTTCTTTTTCCCCATGATTCCTTGAAGTGTGCTAACAAAGATATGCAAGGATCCCATAGATTTAATAAAGTTTTCCTCGTATTATTTTATTCAATTTTTATTTATTTATTTGTAATACAATACTCATGTATATATCTGGTTTTCCAAGACTATTAATCTCATCGGTACTAGAAGATTTTATTCCTTTTAATCAGGATAATATAAAAATACTATACACCAAAAGTAGTATTTTTTAAGGCCATGTTTCTACAGTTGGTATTAGGGGAATTTTAGTAGAAACCTTAAAAACTATATTTAAGAAAACATAGATCATGTAATATGACCCAAAGATATAATTTAAAAATATGTATAGAAGAACATCCTAATGTTTCATTTAGATAGGGATTATGTGGTTTTCCTAGAATAAATCCTTATCTTGATAATACAAGTGGACATGGATCCGGAATAGATGTACCTAGGGTTAAAAACTCTGAAAAGTTCTATTATACTGAAATCAGAAATAACCAAGTACATGACAATAGTTCTTACTGTGCATTTGGTTTGACAATAAAATGGAATTTTATTTGTATAATTATCATTTTATTTTAAAAAAAATTGTGATATATTTTAATAAATAATGAAAATAAGTAACCTAGGTTAAACCAAAGGTGTTTTAGATTGAAAATAATGTTTTATGATTTAGATATCATATAAATTATTATATGTTTTCTCACTATGACTATTCATAATCACAATATTATTTTTTTGGTCAGTGGATGGAACCTAGTGGGGTCAAATAAAAATTGAACATGAAGGAAAAGGTGGTGAAAATATGAGACCAAATGAGGTGTTTGTAGGAGTGAAAGATATCATGTATATACCTAATCAGTTTTCCTGAAATATGATTAACATATACCTAAACTAACTCCCAAAATCAAAAAATAAGATAATGATGTGTGTAACTAAGGGATCTAGTGGTGTATAACATATAAGAAAGAAGGTATATTTCAATAATGTAATAAATTTTAAAGAATACACATATAAAAGAATATTAATGGGAAGAGGAAATTCTTTGTGTGATGTAAATAAGGACATAATAAAAATAATATTCACAGAAAAATGATGAGTATGAGGGAAGGAAATAAGTGTCATCATTAGGATCCCTAATAGTACATTGAATTAATTGTGAGGAACATGATAATTACCATAGTCAATGAAATATTATAAAAGATAAACACTAGACCATGGAAGAACATATTTAGAAATAAATGTATTATATATTTATTTCATGGGGTTGTATTGAAAACCGTAGTTAAAAAATAATTAATTATTAACTTTCGAGGATTTCCATCATATTGATTTTTTGGAAATTATATCAATATGGTTTAATTAAAGGATAACTCATATACTGTGTGAAAACCCATCATGCTGCGAAAGACCATAGGACATAAAACCATGACCAAAGGATGATAAGAGTTTTCCGCCTACTACAAGCCTACACAATGCCCTGGTTAATGTATAATTATTTATATATAAACAGTTTGAATAATAAAGTAGTAATAATGAACCCATATTGTCACTTTTAGGTTTATATATAAATGTATTTATGATATTTTTGTTGGAAAATAGTTATAGACAAACCTAATGACTTTATTTATGGGTATTACGATCTATTGAAATAAAAAAATATTACTTCAAAAAAGGGTTCATTCAAGGATATTCATTTCATATAGTAGGGAATGATTTATAATTTGATCAAAGCACAATAAAATAAGGAATTTTTCATTTGAAATTTAAACATATCATGTAATTATATTTTTTTATATTATTACACAGTATATTAATAACTCAATATTAGGAAATCGCTCAAAAAAGCTATCATAATACATTAATTTTGGTTGAACTGATAGTCTATTAAATCATCATGAATTTATTGATTTGAGTCCATAAACATTTCATTTATAATTAACTTGTTTTTGATTGATGACCATAATCACTTCCTATAAATATTTATGCCTTTCCACTAAGACCATATCTCCTCTTTCCACTAATTTTCCCCAACATAGAAACCTAGTCATAAGATATTCCATGTTACCTCTTTAACATCTAATACTGTCTTATTAAGAAGATATTTTATTTACTCTTCTCACAATTTTAGAACACAAAAAATGAATTTTTAAATTTAAAACACTAAATTTTTTATATCGAGTTTAAATTATGAGGATGCAATTTATTTACGTATGGGAGAATGTAACTCTTCAAAATTCTAAAGAAATAACATTATATTCGATAACATGTATGAAGGAAGACTAAAATAGAATAAGAGAATATAATATCCCAACACTTTAAAATATATTTAATTAAATTCAATTTATTATATATCATGTAATTCATGTGATACTAGGTTAGATTTCATTACACATAAAAAGGAATTTATTCAATGACATGAGTTACACGCAAGATTGAGTTTTACCAAACAATAATGTATTATTACAGAATCAATATTCAATATATATTGTTATAACATAGACATTAAATTAGAAATAATGTATAGTATTAACTAATATACAATTTCATATGGTATATTAACATATTAAATCAATGCATTGTTATTCGATTTATTAGAAATGAATATAAAAACCAATTAAATATAACAAAAATGTTTTTTAATGAAAAAATGTTTTTTAATAATAAATTTAGTTAATTAATCTTATTGAATGATATTAATAAAATATTTATATTATATATTCAGTCTAATTTTTTCATATTCATCCATTGGGTTTGATAAGAATAATATAAGAATAAGTCGAGTTTTATTCTTAAAATTCGTATTTTTCTAAATATGATATTTTACCAGATTATAATGGTGATACATTTTTAATTCCGATTTTATACCAATTTTTTAATTCATAATTTATAAATGAACATAATATTTTGAACCAAAAATTTCAAAATTTCCTTAGGATGAGTTTTTGGAAATTTTTGTGAAGTTTTATTTCAGGAAGAATAGTGACAAATAAAGAATTTTAATTCAAAACTACTTTTCATCATATATATATATGGAGATATTTCAATATTGACTAATTATAAAATTTAATTGGATATATTTTATATCTATTAATATAACATAGTTCATTGTAAAAAATTTCACTATGAAATTTAATATAAAAACATAGAAAATGTTTCAATATTTTTACTTTAAAACCACACTTTGACACCCATCCGTGAGATTAAATTTAAATTAATTTATTCTAGTTTTTTTTAATTTAAAAAATTTAATTTCATATTTTTTAATAAAAATAATTAATAATTTATAATAATTTCATCTTTATTTTTCACCAATATTATTTTTGAATGTAATTAAATGTAATTACAGTGATTAAGAAAAACATTTTCTTAACAAAGGAATAAATATTAAACTTACAAGAAAAAATGAGCTATAAAACTTCCAAATGGTGGTGGATGGAAATATATTGACCATATAAATCCTATTATATAATTTGGTTCATTATTTGATGCACATTACATGTCAAAAACATTGGTGGAATTCTTTTTTCAAAATTTTACAAGAATCCCACTCCCCCTCCACTATAAAAAGAAACTCACCCCTCCAACTTATTCACACCTATCAAGACCATTCTGTCACCCAAAAAATAACGAAATAATCTCCCAACATCAATCTATTTATATTATATTTCACCCTTTGGTAACAATTTCCTCAAGGATTTCGTTTTCTATAAACAGAAAGGAGTTATGTGAATTAGAGGCAACCTTCTATAGTGATCATTTTTGTATCATTTACCTCTCCACCCCTTAATTTATTATTTTGAAATTATTATATAGAAAATAAGTATCCTAAATATAATTATATGTTTTTATGGTATGTTTTAAATATAAACCTATACACACATCAATAAAATGGGCAACAAACTTACTATTCAGGTACGATGAACCATTACCTGATGAGACGATGTCATTCATTTATCATTTACCACCTCTCATGGTTATGAATTATGATCAAAAAATAATTTATATATTATATATATGATGTTTATTTTTTTATTCATACTTATTTAATTGTTTTTTAACCCATACCTTAATTATTTACATTTGGTGTAAATATGATAACAACATTTGTGGACGTGTGGACTGCCGCCTCCTCAAAGTGATGTGATACGTTCACACAAAACATGGAATATAAAAATAATTGTTTAAATTAAAATATGTGATATATATGACATATATATGATACTGAAATTATTATATAATTATATATATCATTTACTGTTCATTCATTTAAATATGACAAAGAAATGGAAGTTGTGTTAAATCATATGTACGACCTACCATCTCAACGAATAGTACATTTCATTTACTATGTAAAAATATTAATAAATGTTATAAATAAATATATAATGAATATCTAAATAAAAATTAAATCATCTTTTTCATTCAAGAGTTTTTGAAATCATTATTAATATAATAGGAACAACATGTTACATGTCAACCATACTCGAAAAAACTAGATAATTATCACTAGAAATTGTAGAAATAATGGATGATTATTAAAAAAATGTTAATAAGATATTATAAAAAGTCAATATATGATATTATAAATTTTAGTACAGTTCTGGTATATGTTATTATCATTATTCGAACCATTATACATGAGTTGAAAGGATGTTCACCCAGATGGAAACATAATGTAACGGCTTCTCATCTCACTCTTTACATTAGGGAGAGAAATGTCATATGCACCACTTACTTCTTTTATGATGTATATGTACATCCCTTATGGATATATTATATCATGACTTATTATATATTCAAGGTATTTTTTGTTTCATTTTGAATTATTTCTTCTAAGGGGATTTTAATTCAATGTTACCATGTGTTAATGAATTTCAAATCCCAATTTCTTTTAATTGTTTTTTATTACTTTCTTATTGTCGTTAATATTCTAAGATTATGTGTATAATTAATTTTTAACATATATTGTTTTATTTATTCATTTTTATGAGTAATTACTTATAACATACATAATATATATTTATTTATTCTCACTTCTAATTTATGGTATTTTAGAGGTTTACTTCAGAATATCATTTTGTTTAGGATTATTTAAACAAGAAATTAAATTAAACTAATTTATTATATAAATATTTAAAAAACATTTGAATTTTTTTCTCCTATATATATTATTGATATATTTGATGTAACATTCAAATATTTACACTATTTGATACTCAAAAGTTTTCGAATTTTTTTTATGAAAACATGAATTCATTTCTCTCCTTAGTCAGAGAAATAGTTTAATTCTAAAGGCCATGTTTTCTAAAAATAGATTTAAATATTCTTAAATTATTTAATAATGAATTTTTTCCCTTTTTTCCTTCAATTTCATTTCAATGGAATCTTATTTTAATTTTTAGAACAATGTCTTTTCTAACTTATTTATTTTACAAAAGGAATTTAATTTTTACATTGTACTACATGTAAAAATATACCTGTTATCATTTCATTAGTACTTTATTTAAAAGTATAATTTTTAAAAAATTACTTTTAAAAGTTATTTTCAATGAAAAATATTTTTTTTATTTTTTTCAAAATAAAAATGATATTTTTATAAATAATATTTTAAAATAAGTTATCAATATATTCCCATTCACTAAAGAAAACATCCCATTTATTTTTACTCAACATGGGATATGTTATATTGATATTATCCTTATTTTTCCTCCATATGTTTTTTGATTGAATTTACTATTGATTGTATTTACATTTACTTCCTTAATTAATTTTTCTAGTACCCTTGAAATATTCAATTTTCAATGATCACAGAACATGGAATTTTCTCTAATTATCTATATCATTTATCATGGATCTGTTTATTTGTTAAACTGTATAACATTTTTACATACTATGATTCCTTTGAATGTTATTTGATTTACTAGGTAAATATTTATAAGTTTATATCCATTACTTATATGCATATTTGTCTAGGAAAATTGTTTTTGAATTGAATGAATTATTAGATAAATGATGAATGATTTTGGAATGAAGGAATTGGGTTGGGGTCTACTTAATGTATGACCATCGATGCATTGATTATCTCGTTTGATGAAATAAGTTGCAGAAAAACCCCTAGATTGTGTTTCTAAGCATAATAGACAAGTTTCTACCCAGAAATTTAGACTATCTTTTGAAAGGTTTTGAAAGTACAATGCTAAAATATCTTGTGAAAGGACTTTATTTTAATTATATCATGTTCCTAGAAAACATGATATCCATTAATTAATAATTTCCTTCATTTCGTATTCTATTATTATTATCTATGAGTTCTGTTTTTGACATTATCTTTGAATTAATTTAATGCTCATTTTATTGATTAAATGGAATATGTTTCTGTTATTCTCTATTCCATTCTGATTATGTCGTATCAATTAATATAACTGTCATTCTTTTTTAGTTATTTACCTTTTCGTATTTTTTATGCAATTCTTTCTCAGTTTATTTTTTACAAAGAAATATTATTCAGCTATTAACATGCCATATTTATTATTCTCATTGATCATTATGGAATCTGATATAATTGACCCTTATAGAGCTTTTGATCTCATCCTTATTTTGTTTTTGTCACGACCCGTCCTCGGGGCCCGTGCCATGACTACCCCAAGCCTGCCTTCCATAGGCCAGGGGCTGGCGACTAGAACCAAGGCATAAATCCTGGTAAAAATGGAAGGCATTGCCTTTGTAAAGTAAACAAGCACCACAGAGTACAAGCGGAAGAAGTAAATACTAAGTAAAAACTGAGTACAACAGTAAGTGCGGAAAGTAAAAAGGGGGCCAGAAATACAAGCCCAACTGTAAAGTACAACTCGAAAGGGGAAAACAGAAACTGTAAAGTAAAGCCGCAACGCCGAGCTGTCCATAGGAAATCCCACCTGAAGGGTGGGTATAGATAGCTCCACCGCTCCTCATGTTCCACCGTCTACTCCGAGTACGTCCCGACTAGTGGTCCACCTCCAGGTACCGTCCTGCTCTGCAAGCCTCAACCACGATCAACGTTGTCTGTCGTCTGCAACCAACACAACGTAGTGCAGGCATAGCCCGTGCAGGGGTGAGTATAAGATACTCAGTAGGGACCTCGAGACCCCCGAAGGTCTCCCAAAATCCACAAAGGATAAACCACAAAAGAAAGATACAATCACGAAGTAACAACTGACTCTACTTAGGTATATGCCCATACATATACCTAAGTCATCAATTCCAATACGCTCCAACCTCCGAGCCCAAGTACAACTCAGTCCACACAGGAAAGTATACGTATTCCACATAGGAAAGCATAAAACAATCCACACAGGAAAGCAAAAAAGGATTTCAGCTCACACAGGTATACCTCTTTGAAGACGATTGAGATGATCACTGATCCATCTAAGTCGTCGAACCCACAAAGGATCGATAGGTACTAACCCCCGCAAAGACCCACACAGGATCGGACCCACACAGGATCTTTAGGCGCTGGCTAACAAAGAACCGCCGAGCGCTGACCCACACAGGATCAGACCCACACAGGATCGGTAGCACCGATCCACATAGGATTTCTGAGTGCTGTAGTCATCGCCATCGAATCCACTGAGGATCTATGTACAGTCGTCGTCACAGTCACTGTAGCAGTCACAGCTAGCTCTAGGGTTCCGGCACACAGCAAGCTCGTTCGGGAGGGTCCGCTCCACGAGCCGAGAGGCTGATACATCAACTGACACATAGTCCAGGGTTGATGCATCCAAAAGTGCTACATCGTCAACAGGAACTCAACGTCGCAGACGGCGCGTCAATCGGACGCCCGGTCTGAGAGTTATTGGTTGTTTCGTCCTTGGGGCTCGGTTGGTTTTTAAGGCAAAACCAACCCGAACGTACTCCACCTGCGTCCATACCTCAGGTGGAGTAAGCCAAAAGATCCGTCTCACTAAGAGGAACTCAACAAAGTCGATGACACGTCAATCGGACGTCCGTAGCTCAAGATATGAGCGTTTCCGCTCTGAGGGCCCGGTTGGTTTTGTGTACGAACCGACCCGGCCATACTCAAAGTATTCAGAAACCATGAGTGCGATATACCGAAACGACCGACTCATTCCAAGGATCGTGTCGCCGCTGACGGTGCATCGATCGGAGGTCCGTAGCACGATTTAAGGGCAATTGAACCCAAATGATCCAGAAACGGGGGTTTTGGGCCCGGACCGACCCGGCCCTAGACCCCCTGGGTTGGCCCGAACCGCGTCGACCCGGCCCGGCTCGGCCCGGCCCGGCTGGGCTCAACGAGCCCAACACGCTGCCAGCACGGCCTTTGGCCGAGCTGTAGGAGAAAGGGGGGGGGGGGCTTCTCCCCTTGTGTAACCGCCCCCCCCCCCCCCATTAATGGGGGGCCGTTTAAAGCCTGCCGGGAGAATTTAATTCCCCCGGATCCTCCCTTTTCCAGCCGGTTCCTTCTCAACGGGACCTGCGGTGGCTGGTCCCCTTCCAGCTCCGACACCGGTGGCCCGGTCCGGCCGCCGGTCACCTTGCTCTACCGCGGCCCGGAACCGGCCGCGGCCCTTGTCGTCCGGCGCGATGCGACGGCACTGCACCCCTCCGCCGCGGCCCCTCTCCGGCCGCAGAGCCTTTGGTCTTCCTTCGACGCGGTGCGACGACGTCGCGTCCTTGAACTTCTTTCCACGGCGCGGCGCGACGGCGCCGCACATTTTCCTTTCCCTTGATTCCGCGTGGTGCGAAGACACCACGCCTTTCCAAACCAATCCATAAAGGAATCAATCCACAAAAAATAAGGAGGGTCGACCGTGTTTGTGCGGTCCGACCCCCTCGCGGTAATTGATAACAATTGGTTTTAAACAACAAATATCACCAAGTCGATATTCACAACCAAATAACTAAACAAACCCCTAACTCGGTTTCAAGAAGGGTGTTTGTCAATGAGCTACGGAAGACGAGCGTCACGGAGGTCGGGCGTCGCGGAAAATGAACATCGATGTCGCGAAGCGAGGATTCGAAGTCGTTGACGGAGATTTCGTTGTGGAAAACCGTCGTGGAAGAGACGACGCGGAAGAAGGATGTCGTGTCGCGGATACAGCGTCGCAGAAGAACCGTCGCGGAAAGAGACGTCGCGTCGCGGGTCGATGTCGCGGAGAACGAACATCTATTCCATTTTCATCGAGGTACGTTCGAAGGGGAGACGTCGTTGTAAGAAGACGTCGCGTTCTTCGGTGGAGGTGTTCTTCGCATTCTTCATCGAGGTTGAAGAAGAAGAAGACTCACACTTCCCAATCCTCTCAAGTTTGCAAAACACTAACAATAATAAAATAAGACCAAGTCTTATTTTATTAACACAACCTAACAATTTGAATTTCAAGAGTTTGAAATTCAATTTAACCACACACAACTCACCTCATTAAACTTATTACATTTATTTCATAAGTTATAACATTGGTTAAAAAAATTAAAGTGGGAGTTGAGGGGTTTAGAGGATATGAAGGGGTGGGGTTCATGTGGGCCCCACCACCCTCATAACCTCCCAAGGTAGGTTGGGTGGTTACCCAACTTCCATCAAGAACTAACACTTAGAGTAAAAATAATAAAAATTGTAGAGTAATTATAAAATAAAATTCCACAATTTTTATCATCAACACTCGTGTAAATGCAACTCCGGAACAGGAGTTCCTAAGCAATTACCGGCACTGCGGTTCCATTGGTGCCCTCAGAATTCGATTCCGGGCACCGGTTCAAGAGTTAGAAATTCCCGCTCGTTCGTTCACTGAACTTACCCGAGCCAAACTTCAGAAATTGATTTCGGGCACCCCGGGCCTCAGAATCAGGTGCCGTTAGAAACCATGATCTTGTAAAATTCAAATGAAAATTAAGAAAAAATTTCCCTTGAATTTTATGGGTGTTTACATTACTCCCACCTCCGGGCTTTACGTCCCTGTAAAGATACATCAAAACTGGGGAAACAAATGTGGGTACTGAGCACGCATCTAAGCCTCCCGCTCCCAAGTGCTCTCTTGGAGGTTCTCGTGCTGCCATTTGATGCGCACGAGAGGAATCGACCGTCCACATAGGACCCACTCCTGTCGATCCTCAATCTCCACTGGGACCTCCGTAAAAGTCGCCCCATTATCAACGTCCATCTCCCCATAGTCAATGATATGTGTCGGGTCATGCACATATCTCCTCGGCTGAGATACATGGAAGACGTCGTGCACCCTGTGCAACTGAGGTGGTAGAGCCATGCGATAATCCACCTTGCCAATCCTGCTGAGGACCTGGAAAGGTCCGATTAAGCATGTAGACAACTTGCTGCCTCGGCCAAATCTCTGTAATCCACGTCGAGGTGAGACATGCAAGAAGACGTGGTCGCCATCCTCGAACTCTAGTGGCCTTCGCCTCCTGTCAGCATATGACTTCTGCCAGCTCTGAGCTGTCCTCATCCACTCCTGGATGACCTGGACCTTCTCTGTTGTGGCCTGGACCATCTCCGGTCCCACAAGTGCTGACTCCCCAGGGCTTGTCCAGCACAAAGGAGATCTACAAGGTCGGCCGTACAATGCCTCGTATGGTTCCATTCCGATGGTGGAGTGGTAGCTATTGTTGTAGGTGAACTCCACCAAGGGTAGGTGGTCCTCGCAACTGTGACCAAAGTCGTGGACGCATGCACGGAGCATGTCCTCGAGAGTCTGAATGGTCCTTTCCATCTGACCATCCGTCTGAGTGTGAATGGCGGTGCTCAGAGGTAGCTGCATCCAGAACGCCTCCTACAACCCTTTCCAAAGCCAGGAAGTAAAACGAGCATCTCGATTGGAGATGATAGAAGATGGCACACCGTGAAGCCATACAATCTCCTGAACATAAAGACATCCCAAGCTCTCCACTGAGCCCTTCTCTCTGATAGGTAAGAAATGAGCCGACTTGGTGAGTCGATCGACAATCACCAAAAAAGAGTCATGTCCTCTGGAAGTGCGTGGAAGTCCAGTCACAAAGTCCATAGATATCCCGTCCCACTTCCACTCTAGGACCTCCAAGGGCTGTACCAAGCCTGCTGGCACCTGGTGCTCTGCCTTCACCTGCTGGCAGGTGAGGCATCGAGAAACGAACCCTGCCACTGCCTTCTTCATGCCAGGCCACCAGTGATGTCATCTGAGGTCTTGGTATATCTTTGCCACTACAGGATGTACTGCCAAGGGAGAAGTGTGAAACTCTCTCAGCACCTCCTCTCGTAAAGCAACTGGTACCAAGGTATGTCCTCTGAAAAGGATGTCGTGCTCTGCTCCAAAGGAGAAACCATCAGGTGCCTGTCCTGAGGATATCTGTGCACGCCGCGTCTCATAGTTGATGCCGCCACGCTGTGCATCTCTGACTCACTGTAGTAGTGGAGGAGTGATTGTGAGAGACTGAAGGAAGGCTTCCCCATCTCTATCCACGAAGGATATCTGCAAAGAGGCTAGCTGCTTTGTCGCCTCCTCAAGTAGCTGAATTCTCGTCCTCCTGCTGAGGGCATCAGCTACTAAGTTCCCCTTCCCAAGAGTATAGACTATCTCAAAGCCATAGTCCTGGAGGAACTCAAGCCATCACCACTATCTTAGGTTCAGGTCCTTATGAGAGAAGATGTACCTGAGACTCTGATGGTCAGAAATACTGTAAAGCGTTTGTCCATCAGGTAGTGTCGCCATGTCTTCCGGGCGAAGACCACTACTGCTAACTCCAGGTCATGGGTAGCGTAGTTCTGCTCATGCGGCCTCAACTGACGTGATCCATAGGCGATCACTATCCGCTCCTGCATTAGGACACATCTGAGTCTGGTCCTTGATGCATCGTAGTAGACTTCGTACCCAACTCCTTCCTTAGGAAACATCAAGATAGGTGCGCTGGTCAATCTCTGTCTCAGCTCCTGGAAGCTCTGCTGAAATCTATCTGACCACACGAAGGGTTTCCCCTTCTTCTTCAAAGCTGAGAGTGGTGCCGCAACTCTGGAGAAGTCTGGAACGAGTCTCCGGTAGTATCCATCTAATCCCAAGAAACTCCGCACCTCCGTCACGCTCTTGGGTGGCTCTCAAGCTAGCACTGCCTCGATCTTCGCAGGATCCACTGCAACTCCTACCTCAGAGATGACATGCCCCAAGAAGTGGACCTCACGTATCCAGAACTGACACTTTGAGAGCTTTCCATAAAGCTGGTGCTCTCAGAGTGTGTCTAGTACAACCCGTAAGTGGTAGGCGTGCTCCTCCTTAGTCGTCGAGTAAATCAAAATGTCGTCGATGAAGACCATGACAAATCGATCTAGGTATGGCTGAAAGATCCTGTTCAAGAGGGCCATGAACATTTCTGGAGAATTGGTTACACCAAAAGGCATAACCAAGAACTCATAGTGGCCATACCGACATCTGAAGGCCATCTTCTGTACGTCCTCGTCTCGAACTCTGAGCTGATGATAGCCTGACCTGAGGTCTATCATCGAGAACCACCGTTCTCCCTTGAGCGGATCGAAGAGGTCATCAATCCTCGGTAGTGGATACTTGTTCCTCACTGTCACCTGGTTCAGGCAACGATAGTCAACACAAAGTCGCATTCTCCCGTCCGCCTTCTTGGCGAACAATATCAGGGAAGCCCAGGGTGAAACACTGGGTCGGATGAACCCCTTGCCCTGCAAGTCCTCCAACTGTACCCGTAGCTCTCGAAGATCGGCAGTGGCCATCCGATATGATGGAGACAATATCGGGGCTGTCCCAGAATACAGGTCAATATAAAAGTCTACCTCTCTGTGAGGAGGTAACCCTAGAACGTTGTCGGAAAAAACGTCCGCAATCTGATCCACCACTGTAGGAAAACCAGGAATCTGCACGTCAACTTATCCTATGATGAGGCTAGCCAACTGATGAGTGATGGGCTGTCATCTCCTCCACGGAAGTCCATCTGGTGCTGCAAAGGTTCCATTCTCGCCGGTGAAGGTGAACCTGCTCCCGTCGGTGCGTACACATCGCACCTTGCGCCTAAAATAGTCAATCTGTTCATGGACCGTAGATAACCAATCCATGCCCAAGATGATGTCATAAGGCCTCGACGCCGCTACAAGAAGATCCTAGACGAAGCTCTCACCTCCTAGAGTAAGCTCACACTGCCGGAACTAGTGTGTAATCTTCCAGTCTGCTCCCTTAGGAGTCTCTAGCATTAAGGATCGAGCCAACGACTCTGTCAGAATCTCCAAGCTCCGAACAAGGGCAGCAGCAATGAAAGAGTGACTCGCTCCTATGTCTATAAGTACTATAGAAAGGGTGGAATAGACACAGATAGTTCCTTGAATCATCTCAGGTGAACCGTGGTCGTAGGCCTCTGCTGCCTAGAGCTGTGCCTGTCTATGCCCGCCAGCTCCCTGTGGTCGGGGTGGACCTCCTGGTGGTGGTGGTGGTAGAGCCTCAAAGCGTCTCCCACCACCTGATGCTCGGTCAGCTCTTCTGCCTCTTCCGCCTCCTCCCTGCGGACCGCCACGGTCGACCCTCGGCCTCTGCATCGGTGGTCCCTCAACCATCTGATGCTCCTCGGCACGGCGAGTCGGGAAATCACGAGCCATGTGGCCCTGCCCGCAGCACGAGTAGCACTATCTGCCTCTCGAAAGACTGACTCTACGCTGTGTGCCCCGCACTACTGAGCCAGTGTCTTGAGGTCGTCTTCCTGAGGGTCTGGTCTGCCTGGACCCAAAAGTCATCCGTCGACTTCCTGCGGTAGAATTCTCTGCTACGTGCCGCCCTGCGGTGGGTCTCGGTGCTGGTGTAGACTCAGCAAGGAAGCTCTCGATCAAAAGGGCCTGCTCCAGTACTCATGTCTGAGTCGGAATACTAAGGGAGATCGGCGATGCCCTAATCTCGTGTCTCAATCCCTGCTCAAAGGTCTGGGCCCAGAATAATGGGTCATGTACAATGTTGGTCGAGTAGCGCGAGAGATCAGTAAATCTCGCCGACTACTGAGCGACCGTCATGCTGCCCTGCCGCAGCTGAAGAAGCTCCTGAATACGCACCGCACGGAGGGTGGCTGAGACAAACTCCGAGCAGAAGAGGCTCTCAAAGTCTATAAAATGTAGAGATGACTCATCGTGCACCTATAGCATCAATCTCCACCATCGGCCCGCTGCTACGTGCAGTAGGCTCGCCGCGAGGATCACCATGAGGTTTGTTGGTGTCCTCACTAGCCTAAAAACTCGAACGACCGCCTCCAGCCAGTCCTCGGCTGCCTGGGGGTCCATCTCCCCATGGAACCTAGGTGGTCGCTGGCACTGGAACTCATGCAGTGCGCTGAGGCGACGTGCATCGTCAGCGGCTGGTGCTGGAAGCATTGGTGGCTCGGCGGGTAGGGCTACTGTCGGTGCCACTGCTGACAAAGGGCCCTGCACCGAGGCCTCGTCGCTCGGTGGGCTGTCGTCACGCTCAACTCTCGGAACCCTAACTGGCTGCCGTCGTGGGGTCATCCTGAAAAGGAAACAGGTGTGCCACGGTCAGAACAGTATACCTGGTGAGCTGATATAATGTAATCATAAAGAAAACCTGAAACACACACGCAATCAATGTTTTCGTGCATTAAGTCGGAAATAAGAAGTCAGGGTCCTGGTGTACGGATACGTCGGCCACTCCACCAACACTGGACTCCCTGGACTGATAACCACACCCAATACACTTAACAATATTGCTTCACATAGAAGAAAGATCAGAGTCTGCGGTAGAACCAAACTCCTTTGATACCAATTTGTCACGACCTGTCCTCGGTGCCCGTGCCGTGACTACCCCAAGCCTGCCTTCCATAGGCCAGGGGCTGGCAACTAGCACCAGGGCATAAATCCCAGTAAAAAGGGAAGGCATTTCCTTTGTACAGTAAACAACCACCACAGAGTACAAGTGGAAGAAGTAAACACTAAGTAAAAACTGAGTACAATAGTAAGTGCGAAAAGTAAAAAGGGGCCGGAAATACAAGCCCAACTATAAAGTACAACTCGAAAGGGGAAAACAGCAACTGTAAAGTAATGCCGCTACGTCGAGCTGTCCACAGTAAATCCCACATGAAGGGTGGGTACAGATAGCTCCACTGCTCCTCGGGTTCTGTCGTCTACTCCGAGTACGTCCCGCCCAATGGTCCACCTCCAGGTACCGTCCTGATCTGCAAGCCTCAACCACAATCAATGTTGTCCGTCGTCTGCAACCAACACAACGTAGTGCGGGCATAACCCGTGCAGGGTTGAGTACAAGATACTCAGTAGGGACCCCGAGACCCTCGAAGGTCTACCAAAATCCACAAAGGATAAACCACAAAGGAAAGATACAATCATGAAGTAACAACCGACTCTGCTTAGGTATATGCCCATACATATACCTAAGTCATCAATTCCAATACGCTCCAACCTCCGAGCCCAAGTACAACTCAGTCCACACACGAAAGTATATGTATTCCACACAGGAAAGCACAACACAATCCACACAGGAAAGCAAACAGGATTTCAGCTCACACAGGTATACTTCTTCGAAGACGATAGAGATGATCACTGATCCATCTAAGTCATCGGACCCACAAAGTATCGATAGGTACTAACCCTCGCAAAGACCCACACAGGATCGGAACCACATAGGATCTGTAGGCGCTGGCTCACACAGAACCGTTGAGCGCTGACCCACACAGGATCGGTAGCACTGATCCACATAGGATCGTTGAGTGCTGTAGTCGTCACCGTCGAATCCACTGAGGATCTCTCTACAGTCGTCGTCGTAGTCACAGTAGTAGTCGCAGCCAGCTCTAGGGTTCCCGCACACAGAAAACTCGTTCGGGAGGGTCCGCTCCACCAGCCGAGAGGCTGATACATCAACTGACACATAGTCCATGGTTGATGTATCCAAAAGTTCCGTATCGTCAACATGAACTCAACGTCACAGACGGTGCGTCAATCGGACGCCCGGTCTGAGAGTTATTGGCTTTTTCGTCCTAGGGGCCTGGTTGGTATTTTAGGAAAAACCAACCCGACCGTACTCCACCTACATCCAATCCTCGGGCGGAGTAAGACAAAAGATCCGTCTCAGTAGGAGGAACTCAACAAAGTCGACGACACGTCAATCGAACGTCTGTAGCTCAAGATATTAGTGTTTCCGCTCTGAGGGCCCGGTTGGTTTTGTGTACGAACCAACCTGGACGAACTCAAATTATTCCGAAACCTTGAGTGCGATATACCGAAGTGACCATCTCGTTCCATGGATCGTGTCGTTGCTAACGGCGCGTCGATCGGAGGTCTGTAGCCCGAGTTATGGGAAATTGAACCCAAATGGTCCGGAAATGGGGGTTTCGGGCCCGGACCCACCCGGCCCGAGACCCCCTGGGTCGGCCCGAACCGGGTCGACCCGGCCCGGCTCGGCCCGGTCCGGTGCGGCCAGGCCCGGCCTAGCGTGGCCCGGCCTGGCAGACTTGCCAGGCGTCGGTCCGGCTGGTCTCAGCGCGCCCAGTGGGCTGCCAGCTCGGCCATCGGCCGAGCTTTTTGAGAAGGGGGGGGGGCGCTTGCCCCCCTTGGGTAACCGCGGCCCCCCCATTAATGGGGGGCCGTTTGAAGCCTGTTGGGGGAGTTTAATTCCCCCGGCTCCTCCCTTTTCCAGCCAGCCCGACCTGACCGGCCGGTTCCTTCTCAACAGGACCGGCGGTGGCCGGTTCCCTTCCAGCTCCGACACCGGCGGCCCGGTCCAGCCGCCGGTCACCTTGCTCCGCCGTGGCCCGCAACCGGCCGCGGCCCTTGTCATCTGGCACGGTGCGACAACACCGCGCCCCTCCGCCGCGGCCCCGCTCCGGCTGCGGCGTCTTTGGTTTTCCTTCGACGCGGCGCGACGACATCGCGTCCTCGAACTTCATTCCATGGCGCGGCGTGACGGCGCCACACATTTTCCTTTCTCTTGATTCCGCGTGGTGTGACGACACCACGGCTTTCCGCACCAATCCACAAAGGAATCAATCAAAAAAAAGATGGAGGGTCGGTCGTGTTTGTGCGGTCCGACCCCCTCGCGTTACTTGATAACAATTGGTTTTAAACCACAAAGATCACCAAGTAGATATTCACAACAAAATAACTAAACAAACCCCTACCTCGGTTTTAAGAATGGTGTTTTTCAACGAGCCGCAGAAGACGAGCCTCACGGAGGTCGGGCATCGTGGAAAATGAACGTCGACATCACGAAGCGAGGATTCGAAGTCGTTGACGGAGATCTCGTCGCGGAAAACCGTCGCGGAAGAGACGACATGGAAGAAGGATGTCGCATCGCGGATACGGCATCGCAGAAGAACCGTTGCGGAAAGAGACGTCACGTCACGGGTCGATGTCGCGGAGAAAGAACATCGATTCCATTGTCGTCGAGGTACATTCAAAGGGGAGACGTCGTTGGAAGAATACGTCGCGTTCTTCGGCAGAGGTGTTCTTCGCGTTCTTCGTCGAGGTTGAAGAAGAAGAAGACTCACGCTTCCCAATCCTCTCAAGGTTTCAAAACTCTAACAATAATAAAATAAGACCAAGTCTTATTTTATTAACACAACCTAACCATTTGAATTTCAAGAGTTTGAATTCAATTTAACCACACACAACTCACCTCATTAAACCTATTACATTTAAGTCAAAAGTTATAACTTAGGTTCACAAAATTAAAGTGGGAGTTGAGGGGGGTTAGAGGATATGAAGGGGTGGGGTTCGTGTGGGCCCCACCACCCTCATAACCTCCCAAGGGAGGTTGGGTGGTTACCCAACTTCAATCAAGAACTAACACTTAGAGTAAAAATAATAAAAATTGTAGAGTAATTATAAAATAAACTTCCACAATTTTTATCATCAACACTCGTGTAAACGCAACTCCGGAACAGGAGTTCCTAAGCAATTACCGGCGCTACGTTTCCATCGGTGCCCTCATAATTCGATTCCGGGCACCGGTTCAAGAGTTAGAAATTCCCGCTCGTTCGTTCACTGAACGTACCCGAGACAAACTTCGGAAATTGATTCCGGGCACACCGGGCCTCGGAATCAGGTGCCGTCAGAAACCGTGTTCTTGTAAAATTCCATAGAAAATTAAGAAAAAAATTCCCTTGAATTTTACAGGTCTTTACAGTTTCATTCCATATGATTCCATTAATTTGACTACGAAGATATATAAGGATATCGTAGATGGAGTAAATGTATCATAGAAATAAAAAATATTATGTTCTTATTCATGTATTCATTTGTAATATAAGATTCATGTATGTATCTGGTCTACCAAAACTACCAAATTCTTTAGTACATTGTGACTTGATTCCCTATAATCATTCCAATGTAATTGTAGTATAAAATATCTCTGGGATTTATGATCTCAAGTCATTATAACCATGCATGAACATAATAAGTCATAAATTAATGGAAGTCAATATAAAATTGTTAAAACATGCAATAGGAATATAATAAAAAAGAATTAATAAATAAATAAATAACTCAGGAACCTAAAGGTACCCCAATTACATGACCATCCTCTATATCCATGTCAATTCCTCATCTATATGATATAATAATAAATATATTGAATTAATTACTAACCATATAGTTATATTATTTGTTTGGGTCCCAAATTGTGGCCCAAATAGTGGATGATTAAAAATCACTACGACACCACCAATGATTTCTATAAAAAAATATGTCCACATGAATATGTTGTAACAATGTGTAGTATATGACATCGATAATTACTTAAATAAAATTCATGTGTGATCGAGTCCATGAATATAAATACTAATATGGATCAGTCTGTGAATTAAGGATAGATGTATATTGAATGTAAATGAGTGAAACCATCATATTTTTATTATATTAGGTATATCAAATTAAGACACATATATAGTCCGAGAACCCACAAAAAATAACCAAGGTTCCCTCTTCATGTCTAAGTAACTCATCCAAGATAATCCCAGTAAAGACTTGATTGGATTCCAAAGAAGTAATTTTACGCAGCCAATATCTAAGGACGTCACGATGGATCCAAGAAGCAAATCCATAGAATCCAAATTTTAGAACATGTGAGTAGATTATCGATGAAATACCACAATATCCCTTATTGATTCCATGTAATTATACACATTATCATTTCCATAGAGTGTTATCGATAACTTATTCCATACAATATTATCCATCATCAGTGCGATACCATGATATCAATGTTCAAATATATAACATAACCTATTAGAGGGACATTGTAATATATATTACAAAAAAACAATTTAGATAATCATTCATATGGTAAGATGTTATCCATATCATTTTACAATTATCATTTATTCCATTTCATTATCTTATCCATTTATTAATAGAAGCTTCCAAGATAGTATGCAACTATTTAATAGTTCATTTGGTTCATTTTCTTACCTCCACTAACTAGTAGATAGATCCAATCACCTATGGTGGTGGATTAGTCATTGTAATTTAATAAAACCCACCAAAAGGGGTGGTTTGGGTTGGGGTAGAAATCTTCCAACCTCTTCAAGGGGATATAATTTAAACAATTAATTTATGTTATCACTTATTTTAGGAAAAATTCTCTTAATGTCTAGAATATGGAAAATAATAAAATAATTAAAAACACCACAAATTTTTAGAAAGAGTTATAGACCAACTATCTTATGAAAATGAATCTTCACTTATCAAATATCAATCGTTGATTTGGGATGGGATGATAGAAATTGTATCAATCTAATGAATACCCTAAAAATATGGCATATTGGATCGCATCATGATCATTAAAAAACATATGTATAGAAACAAATAATAGATATTATATGATTCTTATCCATACCTATAGGTTTTTAATGTGATGAAAAGTTATTGAATCAAACCAATAATGAAAGAGAAACCCACAAAATCTATTCACCATTTTCCATAGTTGTTTGTGACAAATTTAATAGTCAATTAAATTATTTTCCCACCCAAAATAAGGAACATGATTATTCCATAATTTTTCTCTAACTATAAACCAACCTTACAACTCTTATTGTCTTTTCCAAAACAACTATTTTAGGTTCTGAATTATTAGGATGCTCCAAAAACATATAATTCACATTTTGGCCCAAAAAACCAATCCAAAAAACCTTTTCAAAAGCATCAAATCTCAGGATTTGATTCTTAAGCTCAGTTATTGATTTTCCCACCCACCAAATGAAAATTAAAACTCTTTTAGAAAATTCTCATGTGGTTCAAAACTCTAATATTACCCAACATATCACCCTTATTTTTTAACTCCACATGTGTTGTAAACATTATGTTATACCAACCCCCTTTATCATAAGTTCATTATAAATAAATAATAGATATTTCATCATTACATAAAAAATTTATGTCTTACTAATCATGAAATCTGATGACATCTCATAGATTCTTTTTGAAGCATGAAATCCGATGCCACTTTTTCTTAAACTTTTCCAAGTCAACTCTTCAACCTAGAATCCTCAATTCAGCTTCTTAAATCATATACATTAGTTTTTCTCATATACTCAATAAATATTGACACCAAAACACTTATTTACATATTAACAACAAATATAATAAAAACTAATTTTTAACAATAGTCCACCCCATTGAATTTAATTTCAATAGATCCAAACATATCAGTATTTAAATAAGTGAATTATCTTATTAATTCCATATCCACATAAATTATAATAAATTAAAAGATGTTTTTGGGGTATTCATACCTTATCCTTTCTTCCCAGGATTGACAAAACTTTTTTAGTATTCTATCTTTTCAAATTTGAAAAACAATTTTCATGTTTTTGAATGATTTTTGATGTCACATAATTCACGACGAAAATATCATTTTTAAACTACTCGTTGTCTATATAAAATAAATAGGTGTAGAAAATCAATGTGTATATACTTGTTGATCAATGATATTCATAAATTTGGTGACATATCATACATGATCAAAATCAATTCATGGGGTAATTTTAAATATATTAAAAAAAACTGAGTTACTTATTTACATTTTAAGATATCATAAAAACTATCAATTCAATCAATATAACACCCCATATTTCATATTTATTTATCAAATCACACTCCCCATTTATATGTACATTTTATACAATAAAAAAATGAGGGTGATTTTCATAACTCATTATTTATGTTCTCATGTGTTATACACTCAATGGATGTAATAATTTTCTCTTAATCATGGAGGACTCTATTTAGAGATTATCTATGAAAAAAATATCAAATTTATTATTCAATGGTGAAAACACTCATCTATCTCTTTAAATTCTATATATGTTATCCCAAAAAATAAAAAATAATATGGAATAATAAGTAACATCATGATTTTTTTAGACAAAATAATTAGGAATATAGTTTCCCATAAACTGTTTCTTCTTCTTATTTACAAGATCATCATGAAATGTTCCCTCTTCATGCTTGAAATTCATTATATATTTTTACTCATATTTATCCCATTAATTGACTCCTTATGTGAAGTGTTTTTCTCCAACTCAATTATCTATGAGATAACCTTACCTTTTACAAGGAACAAATTCATAAAAAATATATTCATTGGTTATTAGTGAAGTCATAAAATATTTTGTGTCACACATAGTTTTCTCACATATTTCACATTATTTTGATTAAATTTTTAAACATATATTTGTGTATATCTTCTCCAAATGATTAATATCACTTCCAAAAATCCCTTAATATATTTTTTCATTGATTATATCCTATTCAACATTCTTATAAATTTTATGATTATTATTCTTATTTTAAAAAATTATTTTTCAGGGTATGCTTATTTCTAGTTTTCATATTATTAATAATATATTGTTTAGGGAACCTATTTATATTAATATTTAACTATTAATTAATTCCATTTAAAAATTATGAATGTTCTATAATTTGATAATAATAAATGGTCATCCAAACCTTCCCTAATACTAAAATTTACCAATTAAAATCTATCTATTATATAAAGGAATAATTTATACATTTTATATTACATTATTATAATGAGTTGGATCACCACTTTGTTGAAATTCATTTATAGATTTCATTTTAGTAGACATTCTCAATTTCATCCATTTAATATTGGTAGGTTTTTTATTATTTTTACACACTTATATATGTATAGTTTTTATATGTAAACCTTCACATCCAAAATAAAATATATTTAGTACAAATAGAATTAGAAGAGTATGAGATGAATTTTTCAATGATCTTGATGAATATTCTTTATCAGATTATCTCAAGTTGTCTTTTATATTTATTTGAATTAATTTTGAAGAAAAATTATACTAGGAATTTTTTTAGTATTCATTATTTTAGAAACTTGGGATGTTCTATATTCCATATTTTTAATTTTATTTCTATCTCCGAACACATTATTCAAAGAGTAATCTTTTCTTCCTCGAATAAATTCAACCTTCCTAATGAAACATTATTTGAAATATATCTTTCTTCACCTCGAATTTTTATTTTTTCTAGAGTTGTGTTTTCTAAATCCTTTGCCTTTATTGTATTTAATTCATGTTTATCTTATTTAACATTCATAAAAACCTTGTGCATATTTCCTAATGAATTAAATATTTTAAAAAAACCTAAAAATACTTCATTTAAATAAATATGAATTTGAAAATTTTCTCTATCCAACAATAATTTATCTTCATATATAATATGATTTGATCATTCGATTTTATATCCTTGATTAAATTATTCCAATGTGATATCTTTTTAACCGTGGATTTATTGATGATTTCTGCATCCTTTTCCATCTTTGAATTCTCATCTTGAATAATTTTGATAAAAAAAAATATAAATAGGATCATATATAGAAATCAACATAATATAATCTTTATCTTGAATATATAAATTGTTAAGAGATCCACTTACCTCAAATCCATAAAATTTAGTACCCATATTAATAAATTAATTTTAATTGCCTTAATTGTATAAACTCTTATTACACTTATGATCATTAAATAGTGGTGAATAAGTCACTTATTTCATAATATTATTTTCCTTATTATATATTTTGAGATAATTGATAGATCATAGATACAGATTATGTACCTATAAAATGGGGATGAATTAGTGGTACGCTATTCTGAAAAATTCAAATATTTTAAATTCAAACCATTTGAATTGTCATTGTATTGACCTATCATCATTTTATTATCTCAAAATCACCTAATATACTATAGAATAAAAAAAAATAACAATTAATAATCCAAATGATTACCTCAATGTGAGAGACCACTCTATTCCATGTTTTTTATAACCCCAAACATAGGTTCTTCAATATAATCATGTTTTCAATTATAAAAACACCATATATCGAGAAGATTGTGACTAGTAACCACCAATCACCATTTTTAGACATAAAAACATTATACTCCCTTGTCGTTGATCATCTATGAGGTTATAATTCTCCTCCACAACCCCCAAATACTATTAAATGATTAGTTATACTCCCCATACATTCTTCCACCTTGACCTTTTATACACCATAGATATTATTCTCAATAAAAGATTGATAATGATATAGAAGGAACTTATTTTCATGATGATATTCCACAATTATAAAAATGTATCTCATAACTCGTGTACACCATGAATAAATTCAATAATTTTAGGCACAAAACGATTATTATCAAAACTCACATCAGGTCAAATATTATATTACCATGCATCTATTTCTTCCCAAACTATGGTATAGTAGATGGTATTGTTCCATTTAATCCCTGATTTGATTCACCTTATTTATTAAATACATTGATGTGTTGGGGAACTTAGTATTGAAAAATTTCTTGTGAAATATTATCAATAAAATTATCATATGTTCTTTTTCTTATCTAGTATAAATATATACAAAAGAATTCCATTTGTATAATAATTAATAATAACATCCATTATTTATTTTACCTACTAAAATACCAAAGGGATTTAGAAATTATTATTCACATGGAATGAATACCCACCAATCATCCCCTTTTAATTTTAATCATTATTTTTAATTCCCAATTTACATGAGATAAATCATTCTTATCATAACTCATTTTTAATGCCTGAATGGTTCGAATAATCCTTTTTCATGTTATCTAAAACTCATTCATTTTTGAAACATTAAAATACATTGTGTGAAGGTAAATAACCTTGGGACATACTCCTTATATATGGATGTTGTATATATATCTCATGTAGTGTGACTAATTCATCTAATCATATGAGAAAAACTTCTATAGATTATTAACATCTTTGAAAGAACCTTATATGCTGGTACCTTCAATTGTTTCATGATATCTCCTTTGGTTTACATTTATGAAAGTGAACTACATTCATGTATCATAATTTTGATCTCACTCAATGAATAAGTCAATATTTATTAATAACCATATTAATTGTCCAAGTATAGATGGTCATAGGGGATAGAGATCTTGAAAAATATGCATAACAATATGTATGAACAAGTATTAGACCTCATGAGGCACATAATGTAATATTCTCTGGATTAGTGAAAATAGTATGCATGATATATATAAGATGTATTTGACCATGGTAGGAAGTCTCTACTCTATCGGTGAACAAGGAAGAATATATCTCATATTGTTACAGTTACTATTGATTTCGGTTAGAGGAAGAAAACAATTTGGGAAAATATCAATTTAATTTGAAAAAAGTGATCAGATGATAGTACTTCTATTGGTATGTTTTTAAAATGTTTTAAAAAACTCACATAACACTGATACCACTTCTCTATTTAATTTTCATGGATAATCCATAATACATTTATCACTTTTATCGACCAATCATCCATTGTATCATGGTAGGCTCCCAAAACACACACTCATACACTCACATAGGTTGTGCTTCCTACCTAGAGCCCCTAACAAATATTTGTGTGACTAAGAATGTACTATAACATATATGTGTATGATCTATGTGAACCTATACACTCATTAATATAATCAAACTTTTCCATGTAGTTAATATATTTCTGTAAGAAATTGTCCTCACAATGGACCTCCTCATTCAAGAGATCGACACCATATTTTTAGTAAATTAATTTTGACACATATTAAAATATTAGTGTAATGTCATCATAGGTAGCCACTAAAATAAAATTCCTAAATAAATTTACAACTATTATCTACATATCACACTTTTTTACATAGCATGTGTTGTAAAAATATTCTATTTCAAATAGATTTAGCACAAGTTATTTATACGTAATGAAAATACCACAAATATTTAATTAAGAATATTTATATATTATCTATAATGACAACCAATTCCTTAACATGGATTCCATATCAAGAATAAAATAAAATTACACTTTTTTATCATCTATAAATACGTTCTATAATATTAAAACCCCAAAACAACATTTCCAATCATCTTCTTCACTATTTATCACCAGCATAACACAAATTCACACTAAAAAACTTATTTAATTTTCGAAAAAAACCAATGGGAAAAATAAAATCCCCATTTTATTTTTTAATACCTACAAATATATTAATATATCAATATGTGAATTCTCACTTTTTTACCTCTTCTTATTATTTATAAAAAAAATGAAAATTTGTGGGGTTTTCTAACATTATCTTATTATATCAAGATTGTAAAAAAATTATTACACTTTGTCTTTTTTAAATGAAAATAACAATATTCATTTTTTTAAATAAGGATAATATCACATGATTCTCATAACAAAAAGCCTCTAGTTAAACAACTCAAATTCTACATTAGATAAATTGAAATATAAAATAGGAGTGTATAAAAAATGTCACGACTTGTCCCCTGAGACCCGTGTCGTTACAACCCCAAGCCTGCCTTCCATAGGCCAGGGGCTAGAAACTAGTACCAAAGGTGTAAATCCATATAACTTTGAAGGCATTTCCTTTATAAAATGCAGACACACACAACTAGAGTACAAGCGGAAGAAAACACTAAGTAAAAAAATGTATAAAAAAAGTTGTGGTGGAATGTAAATGGGGCTGGAAATACAAGCCCAACAGTAAAGTATAAGGAAAATCCAAAACATGTACAACCTAAAGACAAACAGCTGGAAGTTGTCTAGAATCTCCTAGATCATCCACCATAGAACCAAACAAAAGCGTAGGTATAGATAGCCTATTCAATGCTCCACTTCCTTCTATATCCACCGGGTACCATCTCGTCGTGAGGTCCACCTTCGAGTTCTGTCCAGTCCTTGTACACTTCACCTCAGTTAGCACTGTCCATCATCTGAATCCAACACAACGAGGTTCTGGCATAGCCCGTGTAGGGGGTGAGTATAACGATACTCAATATGAACCCCGAGACCCACGAGGTCTCACAAAATCCAACAATGACAAACCCAAAAGTATGAAATTAACGGAAAACAATTACTTAGGTATATTCACATACATATACCTAAGTTATCAAGTAACCCATCTCAATCCTGAGGAAAACACAAATGTCATTCACTCAGCTCAAACCAGGATTTTTATTCCCGAAACCAGGGCTGCTGGAGAACTCCTCCTATGTCGAGCACAATAGTCCTATGGAAACTCCGAGGTGCTACTCACTAACCTTAGAATGCTGAGGAACTCCTCCTATTGAGTACCACGGGTCTGCTACCTCACACAGTAGTGCTCCCAGCCATGGGTCAGCCACCTCACACAGTAGCGCTCCACCAAATAGCCTACAGAGTTACTCCTCCTGTCGATTACCGCGGGTCTTCCACCTCAAAAAGTAGTGCTCCTCCACCATGGGTCTTCTGCCTCACACAGTAGTGCTCCCCACAAGGCTAGTCAAGTCACTCTGATCGAATTATACAAGCCGTCATCAGGTCTCAGCCAGCTTCTTGGTCTTCGTAGTCTGCTCGCTATCCTCTGGGAGCGTCCACCCCACGAACTACAATCCAATACTCCAAGTGTCATGAAGTCTCACGTAGAAGTATCACAAGGACCGCCATGTCATAGGGGTATCAACACAATAGATGGCGCGTCAATCAGGCGCTCGATCTGTGAGTTATTAGCCTTTTAGTATCAGGGGCCCAGTTGGTTTCGTGTACGAACCAACCCGACCGTATCTCAACTATACACCGAACTCCCATGAGGTATTTTTAAAGGGACCGTTTCTCAATGAGATTACCGGTTCCACTGACGTTTCATTAAATAGACGTCAGATGCCAAAGATATGGGCAAAGTAAGCAATGGGTCATTAGTAGTCCCGGGTCCGGTCCCACCCGGTCGGACCCACTCGACCCAACCTAGTCTGGGTCGACCCAGTCTGGGTTGACCCAGTCTAGCTTTCTAGGTCTGACTCAGCGCGTTGGGTGAGCCAGTCTGCTATGTTTCGACCCGGTCCGCTGGGCTCGGCCCAGCAGACTACGAGGGCAGTTCAGCCGGATGTCGCCACGCAGGCGGCATCAGCCCGAAAGTCGGGGCCGGTTAGACCATATCTGTGATGGGTGCAGCTCGAGAGTTCAGTGGCTGGGAGAATAGAGGGTAGGCCGTGTGGGGCATGGAAAGGTCGGCATGACTCCGGGAAGGCTGTGGGTGCACCGGGCAGGGTGCCGGGGCAGAGAGCTAGGGTGCGGGCAGCACACCGAGGTGCCAGGAAGATCGCCGCAGGGGGCCACGGGGGCACCTGTAGGGTGCTGTGGTGCCAAGAAGGATTCAGGCAGGGACTGGATAGGTCTCCGGCTGGGCACGGGTGTGCCGGGTAGCGCATCGAGGTGCCGGGCAGGCCATTGGCTGGGGCAGAGCAGGATACCGGCTGGGCGCGGGTGCACCAGGTTGCGCGCTGGGGTGCCGGGCGGGCTGCTAGCAGGTGCCAAGCAGGACGTCGGCAGGGTGTGGGGGTGCTGGGAAAGCCACCGGTGGGGCGCCGGGCAGCGCACCGGCGTGGCGCTGGTAGCGCGCCGGGAATGCCGCAGGTAGGGGGTCGGGCGCCGCTCAACTGACGATGTTTGGCCTGGAGCATTGGGGCACTGCAGGGGTGGGACGATATGCAGAGGCCGCGGGTTGCATGACCATCGTCATTGTCACCATCATCATCGCCTCAACGCCTTGTCGCCGTCATTGAACTAGAACAACAAAGGGAGGGTCGGACCATGTTCATGCGGCCCGAGCCCTCCTCGTTAAGGTGATCAAAATTGGAAATTCTCATTCCATATCTTTTTTCGAAGAAGAACTAGGTTTATTCACATAATTAAAATAACACAAAAAATCCCCTACCTCGATCGTTGTTCGTCGTTGACAAAGTCACAGGAAGCGTGGGTCGTTCCGTTGACGTCGGAGGAAGAAGATGTAGAGGATCGTCATTCGTCACGCCCTCAATGAACTTCCAAACTCAAGTTGCGTTAGCTTTTTGACAAAGCTCCACGCCGGTAAGTGTCCAAAGAAGAATTCAAAGAAGGTCGGTGTTCTTCATTCTTCGTTGGTGAAGGTGTAATTCTCCAAGTGTTGGGTGTCGTGTCACTTTGCCAGCATTTCGTCTCTAGGTGAAGCCGTCCCAAAACCTCCTCCCAAACTCTCTATAATAGGAGAGTGGGATAAGTATATAACCATCATGGAATTTATGACAGTTCATTTATTATGAACCTCCCTAAATTCCAACGATGCATTTATTTAATTTAAAAAGGGGGGTCAAGCAAATTAAAAAGCGTTGGCGCAATTTAAGAGGTGTATTGACTTAATTATTGGGAGGATTCCAAGAGACTTCCCCCACATATCCAGCATCAAAACAAAATATAGGATTTCATTTTATGGTGGCACCCAAAATTAATTTGATAGAAATTAATTTTCTGTTGACACATAAAATTAACTGGAAGCATTTAATTTCATGTTGACACATAAAATTAATTGGAAGGGGTTGAGAGGATTCCTCTCCATCCCAATTAATTGGGGGGTTAAGTGTCATGTGGTCCCCACATCATAACCTCTCACAAGAGGTAATGCTTGGCTGGTACCCACCACCATAATATCTCATGGGAGGTTAGGGTGTGGTGATCCCACCTACAAATCCTAGGTGGAGGTTCTAACCAACAAAAGCTCCACATGATGGCTAAAAATAATATAAATTGATAGCTTACTTTATTTTATTAATTTTAATTAGAAAAACCAAAAATATTACTTTTACACTTGACTAACTACTTTTGAGGTGAACGTCTCCATAAACGATACCTAGCGCTGTGAATTCAACGGTGTCCTCATATTTCAATTCTTAGCAGTGGTTCAAAAGTTACCAAATGCTGCTCGTGAGTTTACTAAACGTACCTGAAAAAATGTTCGGAAAATTATTATCAGTCACCCTCATCTCAATACAGTCAAGGTTAGGCTCTTCATAGGTGAAACATGCCTCAATGAACCCAACGATAATCTTGGATTTTTAAACCACGTTACCGTTTAGAAGTTATGAATTTTACAATAAAATCATTGTCACTTAATTATTTTATTTGTGGCCAAAAAATAACTTTTTCTGGTGGCCTGTGTCAGCCAAAGTTAGTGTCTACTTAAATAAAGCATTCTCTCATGATTTTAGCATTGGTCTCTGATTTTCAATCAGAGCTACCTTTTGTGAGTTATAAGCATTTGAAAAATGAAATGATTTTTTTAATTGTTTTATTTACGATTATGCCATTTTTGGGATTTCACACAGGAGGCCCGCACCGACTAAACTCATGTCGTGGCTAGGGTAAAATCATCATCATGAGAACAAATATGACCTCATATTTCTTGATCCTAGTAACCATTTAAGAGTTATTACACTTTTTTAGGAAAACCGCTTACGCTCGTTAACTTAAGATTAACCAAAACTTCAGAATTTGATTCTGGGCACACCGGGCCTTGGAATCAAGAACCATTAGAAACTATAGACTCATAAAATTCTCATGTATTTAAAAATAATTCCACAAAAATTCCAGGACTTTACATTCTCCCCACCTTAGGGCTTTACATCCACGTAACCTACAACTCACACTGAGGAAACAATTGGGGGTACTGAGCACGCATATGAGTCTCCTGCTCCCATGTGCTCTCCTGGAGGTTCTCATGCTGCCAATGAACGCATACCAGAGGTATCGACAATCCACGTAGGACCCACTCCTATCTATCCTCAATCTCCACTGGAACCTCTGTGAAATTCTCCCCGTCATCGATATCCAACTCCCCATGGACAATGATGTGGGAAGGGTCGTGCACGTATCTCCTCAGCTGAGATACGTGGAAGATGGCATGCACCCGGTGCAATTGGTGTGGATGAGATAAGTGGTATGCGACCTCGAAAACTCTGTTGTAGACCTGGATGAGTCTGATGAAACATGTAGACAACTTTCCGCCTCAGCAAAATATCCGTAGACCTCGTCGAGGTGAGACCCATAAGAAGACGTGGTCACCATCCTCGAAATCTAGAGGTCTCCATATCTTATCTGCATATGACTTTTGTCTACTCTGATGTCTTGATACATCTTCACAACTCCCAGATGTACCGCTACAGGGGAAGTGAGGAACTCCCTCAACACTTCTACTTGAGGTGAACCTGGTACCATGGTAAATCCTTTGAGGAGGATGACGTGCTCCCCACCTTCAGAAAATCCATCAAGTGCCTGCCCTGTAGATATCCGAGAACATCGCGTCTCATAGTCAGCATCCCCATGCTATGCCTCCCTGACTCTCTGAAGAAGTAGAGGTGTGACTGTAAGAGACTGTAGATAGGTTGCACTATCTCTATCAACAAAGGATATATGTAAGGCATCCAGCTACTCTGTCCCCTCTCCTACTAGATGAATACCAGTCCTCCTACTGAGCGCATCTGCAACAATTTTACCATTCCCAGGAGTATAGACTATATTGAAGTCATAGTCCTGGAGGAACTGAAAACTAAAAACTCCTAATGCCACAAGGTTATGGTTGGCCAACTCATGAGTGATCAGCTTCACCCTCCTATGCATGAGTCTAACCTATGCTTCATACGTTTCCTTTTTTTCCGACCAAGGGAAACCTCATCCAAATTTTGTAGATAAACCACAACCTCTTTTTCTAATACAGTGAATCTGAGTGTGAACTGTGGATGTCAAGTCCAAACCCAAACTAACTTCATAAGGCCTCGATGCTTCCACCAAGAGGTTCCAACCAAAACTCTCACCTCTAGGGTCATATCACACCATCGGCGTATGTGTGATTATCGAGTCTTCGCCCAATGGTATCACCAAACGTGAGGATCAAGTCAACGGTTTAACCGGAAACTCTAGGAATGGGACAAGATTCGTGGAAGGATGAAATGATTGGTACCTATGTCTATTGACACTGTAGCTAGTAGTAGACACAGTCTGTACCTCGAATCATTCATAGAGCCCCTGGGTCACACTCCTTGACAAAATGCAGCTATTCTCTTCCTATGCCCTCCAGCTCCCTGATCCTGGTGAGGACTACAAAGGTGGGTGGTTGGAACATGTTGAAATTTACACCGCCCCATGCTGCTCTACTCGCTATACTTCCACGTCTGATGCCATGTAGAATTATATGTCCTTAACAATTCCTCTTCTCAAAACATTTTTACATGCTCAAGTCTCTGAGACTGGTGTTGGTTTCCTACTTTCCCACTACTATCATTCACTAGCTGTATCCCCTAATCCAAAGAACATTCAACTGAAAAGGATCCCTCTAACATCCTAGCAAAGGTAGGAATGAACAGAGGAAAAAGAAAGTATTGGCTCAGATGTCCCTAAACACATCTCACTCGGAGGTCCAATCTCCGAAGCATTGATCGTATTGTATTCATCGAGTGCCTGGAATGATCGGTATTCCTCGATGAATACTCAACTACCGAAATGTCGCCCTACTAAAACTGTAGAAGCTGTAGGGAACTCTCAGCCTCCTCCTCAAGCTAGTCTTCAGCTGCCTCTAAGTCAGGATCACCTGAGAACGTGAGGGGTATTTGATGCTGAAACAAATATAAGGCACTAAGCCTATAAGTGTACTCTACCGGTACCATCGGTTGCAACTACTAACCAACATGCAGTGATATAGCTACCACACTACCTAGAGGTACTATCTCGGGTAATGGTCTATGTATAGAAGTCTCATCACTATGTAGACCAAGCTCTTGGTCCTTCACTGGAAAAAACTATCAATCTCCTCTAGTTAGTCCTCTGCGGCCTGGGAATCTGTCTCGCCATGAAACCTCAGAGGTATCTACCATTGGAACTTGTGAAACGTGCTTAGTTGGCGTGTACTGTCCTCCATTTCAGCTAGTGGAATATTCTGTCCAACGGGTGGTGGTGCTTCCGGTACACCACCCGAAGGTTCCAACATAATAAGAGGGCCCGGAACCAGAGCCTCATCGCTCGGTAGGCCGTCATTGGGTACTCTCTTGAAACTCCAACTGGTTGTCTGCGTTGAGGTATCCTGAACATATGTGACATGATCAAAAGACAATACCATGTGAGCTGACCTAGTTTGGTCTTACATAAAGAAAACTTCTGAAAACACACACGCAATCAGCGTTTTCATGCACTAAGTTAGAAATCAGTAGTCAGGGTCCTGGTGTATGGATACATCGGCCGCCATACCAATACTAGACTCCCTGAACTAAATACCACACTCGGTACCCTTAACATTATTTCTTCACAGAAAAGAAAATATCAGAGTCCTAAGTTCTGTGGTAGAATGGACTCCTCTGATACCAATTTATCACGACCTGTCCCCCGGGGCCCATGTCGAAACTACCCCATTCCCGACTTCTATAGGCGAGGGGTTGGCGACTAGCACCAAAGGTGTAAATCCCTATAATTGGGAAGACATTGCCTTTATAAAACACAAACACACACAACCAGAGTACAATAGGAAGAAAACACTAAATAATGAAAATTTATAACAAAAGTTGTTCTGGAAAGTAAATGGGGCAAAAAATACAAGCCCAACAGAAAAATACAAGGAAAAGACAAAATAGGTACATCTAAAACACAAATAGCTGGAAGGTGTCTTGCATATAATGGATCATGCACCATAGATCCTACCTGAATTGTAGGTACATATGGCCTCCTCAGAGCTCCACGTCCGTCTGTCTCCACCGTGTACCATTTCATCATGAGGTCCACCTCCAGGTTTCATCCCAGTACACTCAATCTCGGTCAGCATTGTCCTTCTTCTGCATCCAACACAATAAGGTGCTGGAATAGCCCGTGAAGGTGTGAGTATAAAGATACTCAGTAGGGACCCTGAGACCCTCAAGGTATCACAAAATCCAACAAAGATAAAACACAAAATCTGAAATCAATGGATAAACATTACTTAGTTATATGCTGATATATATACCTAAGTTATCAATTAACCCATCTCAATCATGAGGAAAACACAAAGGTCATTGACTCAGCTCAAACCAGGATTTTTATTCACGAAACCATGACTGCTGGAGAACTCCCCCTCTGCCGAGCACAGTAGTCCTTTCATGACTATGTGGTGCTACCTACTAACCTTAGACTACTGAGGTACTCCTCCTGTCGAGTATCATGGGTCTTCTACCTCACACAGTAGCACTCCCCGCCATGGTTCTGCTACCTCACACAGTAGCGCTCCCCCCTAATAGCCTATAGAGGTACTCATCCTGTCGAGTACTACGGGTCTGCCACCTCACATAGTAGTGTTCCTACGCCATGAGTCATCCACCTCACAAAGAAGCGTTCCCCACTGGTCTATTCAAGTCACTCCGAATGAATTGGACAAGCAGTCATTAGGTCTCATCCAGCTTCTAGGTCTCCATAGTCTGCTCGCTCGCCTCCGGGAGGGTCTGCTCCACGAGCTACAAGCTGATACTCCAAGTGTCATGAAGCTTCACATAGAAGTATCACAAGGACCACCCGGTCATAGGGGTCTCAACACAATATATGGCACATCAATCGGACGCTTGGTCTGTGAGTTATTAGCCATTTTTTCCCGGGGGTCCTGTTGGTTTCGTGTACTAACCAACCCGACTGTATGTCAACTATACCCCAAAATCCCGTGGGATATTAATAAAGGGACCGTTTCTTAATGAGAATTCAAGCACCACTGACAGTTTGTCAAACTGATGTCTGGTCCCAAAGATATGGTTAAAGTAAGAAATAGGTCATTAGTGGGCCAGGCTCTGGTCCGACCCATTTGGACCGACTCGGCCCAACCCAGTTTGGGTTGACCCGGTCTAGGTCGACCCGGTCCAACTTTCTAGGTCAGACTCGGCCCGTTGGGTGAGTCAGCCACTATGTTTCGACCCGGTCCACTGGCCCCGGCCCAACAGACTACGAGGGCAATTCGGCCGGATGCCACCACACAGGCGGCTTTGGCCTGAAATCCGGGGCCGATTCGGCCAGCACCGCGATGGGCACATCTCAAGAGTTCATCGGCCAGAAGACTAATAGGCAGGCCGCGCGGGGCGCGGATATGGCGGCGGGACTCCGGCCAGGCCGCGGGTGCACCGGGCAGGGTGCTGGGGTGCCGGGCAGTGTGTCGGGGGAGCGCTCTAGGGCAAGGGCAACGCACCGAGGCTCTGGCAATACCATGGATGGGGGTCGCGGGGGTGGCGGAAGAGCACTGAGGTGCTGGGAAGGCTTCCGGCAGGGGCCAGACAGGCCTTCGGCTAGGGGCGGGTGCACCGGGTAGTGCATCAGGGTGCGGGGCAGGACGTCGGCAGGGGCCGGTCAGGCCGCTAGCTGTGCGCGGATGCGCTGGGTAGCATACTGAGGTGCCGGGCGGGCCGCCGGTAGGGGCCGACCAGGCCTTCCGTAGGCGAGGGGGCACTGGGCAAGTTGTTGGAAGGGTGGGGGGCGCCGGGAAGCGCGCCGGTGGGGCACGGGTTGCACGCCGGGGATGCCGCGGGTAGGCGGGTCGAGCACCGCTTGGCCGACAATGTTTGGCTGGGATCATTGGTGCTCCACAGGGGTAGCGTGATTCGCGGAGGCCACGGGTAGCGCGGCCATCATCATTGCCGCCTTCATCATTGTTTCCCCAATGGCTTGTTGCCATCATCGAACATGAACAACAAAGGGTGGGCCAGATCATGTTCATAAGGCATGAGCCCTCCTTGTTACGGTGATTGAAATTGGTGATTCTCATACCATATCTTTGTTTGACAAAGAATGAGGTTTATTTTCATAATTAAAATAACCCTAAAATTCCACTACCTCGCTCGTCGTTCGTCGTTGACGATGTTGCTGGAAGCGAGCGTCGTTTATTGACGTCGGAGGAAGAAGATGTCGAGGATCGTTGTTCATCACGCCCGCCAAGAACTTCCAAACCCGAGTTGTGTCGGCTTGTTGATGATGCTCCACGTCGGTAGGTGTTCGAGGAAGAATTCGAAGACAGTCGGCGTTCGTCGTTCTTCGTTGGAGAAGGCGTAATCCTCCAAGTGTTGCGCGTCGCGTCACATTGCCAACATTTCATCGCTTGATGAAGTCGTCCCAAAACCTCCTCCCAAGATCCCTATATATAAGAGAGGGAGAGCGGTATGTAACCATCATGGAATTTATGATGGTTAATTTATAAGGAACCTTCCTAAATTTCAACAATGCAGTTACTTAATTTAAAAAGGGGGCCAAGCGAATTAAAAATAATTTACGCAATTTAAGAGGTGTGTTGGCTTAATTATTGGGAGGATTCCAAGAGACATCTCCCACATAGCCTGCATCAAAATATAATATAGGATTTAATTTTATGGTGACCCAGAAAAATATTTTGATAGAAATTAATTTTATGTTGACACAAAAAATTAATTGGAAGCATTTAATTTCACGTTGACACATAAAATTAATTGGTAAGGGTTGAAAGGTTTCCTCTCCCTCCTCATTAATTGGGGGGTTAAGTGTCGTGTGGTCCCCACGTCATAACCTCTCACAAGAGGTTATTCTTTGTTGGGCTCCACCACCATAATCTCTCATGGGAGGTTAGGGTGTGGTGGTCCCACCTCCAACTCCCAAGTGGAGGTTCTAACCAACAAACACTCCACATGAAGGAAAAAAAATAAAATAAAGTGTTAGCTCACTTTATTTTACTAATTTTTATTATAAAAACCCAAAATCTAACTTTTACTCTTGACCAACTGTTGCCGAGGTGAAAGTATCCTTAAGCGAAAACTGGTGCGGTGCGTTCAACAGTGTCCTCGTATTTCAATTCCGAGCAATGGTTCAAAAGTTACAAAACGCCGCTCGCGCGTTTACTAGACTTACCAGAAAAAAAGTTCCGAAAATTTTTATTAGTCACCCTCAACTCACTGCGGTCATGGTTAGGCTCTGCCTAGGTGAAACATGCCCCAACGAATCCAACGGTACTCTCATATTTTCAATCCAAGTTACTGTTTCGACGTTATGAATTTTAAAATAAAATAATATTCACTTAATTATTTTATTTACGACCAAAAACTAAATTTTTATAGTGGTCCATGCCAGCAAAAGTTAGTATCTTCTTAAATAAAGCATCCCCTCACAAGTTTTGCGGTGGTCTCAGATTTCTAATCCGAGCTACCTTTTGTGAGTTATAAGCATTTGAAAAATAAAATAATTTATTTGATTATTTTATTTACGGTCATTCCATTTATGGGATTTCACACAGAAGACCCCCGCCGACTAAACTTAAGTCGCTTCTAGGGTAAACTTTCCATCATGAGCGCAACGGTGACCTCAGATTTTTTATCTGAGTTACCATTTAAGAGTTATTCCACTTTTTCAGGAAACCTGCTTACACATGTTAACTTAAGCTTAACAAATACTCCAGAAATTGATTCAGGGGACCACATGCCTTGGAATCAGGCGCCGTCAGAAATCACAGACCCGTAAATTTCCCATGTATTTCAAAAAAATTCCACCGATATTTTGGGTCTTTAGAAAAATGGTGATCAATGTTCTCCATTAATTATTATACATAATATATCATGAAAAAATCATTATTCTGGTGCCTATTATATATATATTTATGAAAATATGAGTAACCTATATAGACATAAACAAACCATAAAATCAATTAAAGATGAATAAGATAACACCCATTTTATTATTATTATTTTATAATGTAACACTCCAAGCTTCCACGGTACGTTTCACATTGAATAATGCAATAGATTGCATTGTACGCAACATCGAGATTCTAAAACACCGCGACCAATCAAACTAGCTGTTATGAATAGTAATACCCACTTTTGGAAATTTAATAAATTTTATCTTTCAAAATTTATTTTTTTGGATTTGAGATATCAATATTAGATTTGGGTAAATATTTTGTATTTTTCTGAAAACTATCACATTTTTATGAATGGTGGAAAAACACTGCGTTATTGGTTAAAACCGATTTTTTATTTAAATAATTACTTATTTTATTTTAATTTATTTTCTATAAAAATAGATACATAATAACTATATATGTTAAAATTAATTCATTTCAGTCATTTGATAATATGTTTTTACATATAAAATTTTATTGGACTTTTTACCGTCTTTTTCCCACCTCCTAGGAGCATTTGAAAATTTGTATAAAACTCATTTTTTATGCTTATATGAGTTGAATTTTGAAAATCCGAGAGACACTATTAATATAAGTAAGTAAAATGTGGTTCAATAAGAGGAATATAATTTTTTGTGAATAGTACATTTTTACTTTTATTTACCATGGTTAAAAGTAAATAGGGTAATTAAGGGTAAAAATAACAACATAATTAATATAACACATGTTTTAATTCTATTAGATAAATGTAATTCGACCAAAAACTACATTAGGAATAAAATATGACTCTTTAGGTCCACATGGATTGGATTAGGATATTTATTATTATTTTATTTAAAGAAGAGTAAAAAGAGTTAAAATTAAAGTTTAATAAATAAACCATTTTTAATATATGGTTATACAAAAGATAAATTAGACTATAAATATTAATTATAAATATAAAAATATTTCATACATAATGGTATTTTATTTATAATTTTTATACATTATGTAATTAAATATATTTATGACACAATGATGATGTAGTAATTACCTTATTAATCAAAGATTAAAATAATTGATATTATAAATATAAAACAAAATCTAATTTGAGACTTTTAATAAAATAAATTAATTTTATCGGTTAATATTACATCTTTGGGTTGCTTAAATGAGTTTTTTTGAAAGTAATAATTCTGTTATGAATTTTACAGAAACAAAATAACAAATAGTGTCAAAATTGAGATAAAAGTGTTTTTAAAACAAATATTATATTATTGATTGCTATTCTATTCATAAAAATCTACAGTTCGGACAAAGGGATTATATAATATTATATATGTCATCAGTGTACCCCTTGGGGTTATCTTGGAAGTTTATAGTATGTTAATTGACCATATAATGTAAAAAAACAAAGAGATATGGCAAATGTGAAGCTATTTAACTAAGAGTTAAATATAAAAGTTATTGATAATGTAGTGGCCCAAACCTATCTAAAACCCATTGGTTGATTTTTTTTCGACCTAGGACCACCTTAAACTTTAAATAAATTTTTTTTGATCCATTATAAACCCAAAATGACTTTATTATAAAATTTCAATCTTTTCCTAAGATGCCCATCACCCCTCTTATTAAAGGGAACTTCCCCTTCCCTCACATTCACACCATCAAAGCCATTTAACTCGACCAAAACCAACCCAAATATCCTCTGAAATTTCCCCCCTTATCCCTAGAGGCCTTCCTTTTGTCATAAATCCATCTTATGGAGCCCTATTGATCAAATCAAAAGAAAGAACCCGAAGAAGAGGTAAATATTTCATCACGTCTTTCAAGTTCTTTTCTTCATCCACTTCTTCTTTCTTTTTTTCTTCCATTATAAAATAATAAATCCGGTATATTCTATATATTTTTATTTTATTATAAAAATGGTATTACCATATTCATTATTCAATCCATCCTATAAATGACAAAGTCACCATAAGTGCGTACGTACGGATTACAGTCTCCACGTCGTGGTGTAGTTTGTTATTCAAAAAAATTATCATTTGGATGGGTATAATAATTAGTATAAATGATGTAAATAATAAATATATAATGATAATGATTCTGTATATATGATATACCATCCAATTATATTTTATTTTAATATCAAAATAATGATATTGTTTCTCGTGCGTATGTATGGATTAACGTCTCCACAAAGGCAATGAGATTCATTCCCCATCGTAATCATTCAAGAATAATTTTTATTTTATGATTAAAATAATTTTAATGAACAAAATATAATTCCATATATGAATCAAATACATCCTACCCATATTAAACATGTCTTACATAAACCAATCATATAAAGTAATGTGAATCTGTTAACACCCAAAACGATGATACTAATAAAATATAATTAACAAATCAGTATTATATGATCACATATGATAACATATTAATGCCTATGGGTTTTATATATTTTAATAAAAATTATTTCACTATTATATTGGAGGTTAACCTACCCTCGAATAAGGAAATGTACACGGTTTGGGTTAATTTCACAATCTCTTTATTATCTGAGGTTGTTTTTACGTAAGTATCTACTGGGACCTCTTTATCATCCAAATCCATGTTTATTAAAGATGTATTCTAATTTTTTTTACTATTTACTATAATATCGATTAAATTTATTTATACCATTGTTTAAATTTTTATAAAATGTTTTGAAATGAATCTTTCTGTCATTTTTCAAAAAACATACCTTATGACCTTTTTGAAAAAATTAATGTAAGAATGTTTTTTAACATATACGATGGGTGTGTCTATTTTCCACCATTATAACATCATAAAATCTTCCCTTAAAATATAATAAGAATATTTTAAAAATAAATTTTTTATTTTATAATTGTATGACTTTTAAATGATTTCAAAATAGAAAGAGATATTTCTCTAAAAAAGTTTTTATTTCATCTATGTCAACATTCTTTGATAGATTTTAAGCTTAGTTGAAGTTGATTTATTATGATACAAAACATTCATATTGTATTGAAGGGTTTGTGATATTTTTAACTATGAATATGTTATTTTTACACCAATCATGGTTTATGGATGAAGTATTGACATTTCGTATGCTAGTTTTAATAAGAATTTTTATTTTACGTTTAAACCGTTTCATATGAGGAATTCATTGTACTTAGTAAGTGACGGGTGGATCCCATTATAGCTCATCGATGTATTGGTAGGTATCATGAGAAAAACTAGTGTCTTGGCCCAAGGCCTATAAAATATCTTATTTTTAGTCTTGGAAGAAGGCCTTGAGTATGTGGCTATGAAGTCTATAATTGTGCATTCCTTCATTATTAAAGTGGCTATTGATATTTCATGTGATTATTAGACTAGTATAATATCCATGTGAATAAGTAAATGGAATTATTTGGTTTTATATTTTCTATATTATACTGATGTTCAAGTTTAAAAGGCTTTTATTTTAGTCTTACATTTCCTTTAATTTTTATAATTATTTATGAATGCTTCCTCTATATTTTTATCCTTACCGAACATCTGAGCTCACCCCTTTATATGTTTTATTTTTCCCTAGATGCGAAAAACTATATTATGACTGACCTATAGGGATAGTAGAAGGGATATTATTGTGGCCGAAGGATACTATGTTGTTATAGTTTTTCATTTTATAATGTAATGTAAAACTTATGAATGTATCTAGTATTTCCAAGGCTACTAAACTAATTGGTCTTTCAAGACATGATATTTTGTGATAATTCCATGGTTATGTAATAATGCATCGACTCTGGGTAACTTGGGTCAGGGAATTACAGATGGTTTTAGATGATGTTTAGTACACACCATGGAAACTAGATTTAGAAAAACTCTGATAAAAGAACATTACCCTAAGATAGACTTTGAGGATTAGTATATAAGAAGTTCCTAGAATTTTGGTACTATAGAGATTTTTTGCGTTTTCCAAGAGAGACATCCCTGTCTTGATATGATGAGGTAGAGGAAGCTCTGGCATAGATTTACCAAGGGTTAAAACCTAAAAACACCACTTTGAGATAGACTCGAACGGGAACTAGTGAACGACAACGGGCCTTGTGACCCTCTTGTTTACGACACTCCTAAGGGATACGCTTAGGGTAATTCTCATTTTATTTAAAAATAATTATGAATTATTTATGAGTATATACTTCCTCAAAGAAAATATTTTTATGATTATGAATTATATTCATAAACTATTCAATTTATGTTATGTGTTTTACAAGTTTCGATTTATGTATTACGATTCATAAACTAATATAGTGTATGACCTTGTTTTGAAAAGGTGCCTAGTGGAAGGAATAGAAAACATATCAAAAAATATAATCCATGTAGATATTTACCTCCTACTGAAGATAATTATAGTGAATCTAGGGAAGAAACTAGTGCTAATCATATTATCACCATACTGGGACAACTCACTCAGGTTATGACTAATAACCTTACCCATATGGAGAATTCTGATCCACACCATAGAGGATCAATGTTAGACCGCTTAATGATGCAACAACAACCAACATTAAATGGGTGTAAAAATACATTAGTAGATGTGAAATGGATAAATTACTTAGAGAAAATATTTCTTGCTTTGAGGAGTAGTGAAACGGAAAATGTTGTCATGGTAGTTTATCACCTCACGAGAGATACAGATCAATGGTGCTCATTGATTCAAAAAACAAAGGAAGATGATGAAGTTTAAAATATGGAATGGAGGGAGTTTAAAGAGATTTTCATAGAAAAATAATTTCTTCATGACCATCGATCAGATATAGAATGACAATTTCTGAGTCTGAGGAAAAAGAGGATGAGAATGTCACAAAATATGAGGCTAACATTACAAGGATAACAAGGCATGATTTAGATTATATATGTAACCCATGAAGTAATATTGATCATTTATTTTATGGGTTAAAACCATATCTTTATCGAGCATTAGTGTCATAATCCTTCTCTTCGTATAAAGATATTGTCTCATGTACTGCCAAGACAGATAAGAAATTATCTATGTCTTATGGCTTTAAATAAAAACAGGAGAAGAAGAGATATGCTGAACAGTATGGAAATGAAAATAAGGGGAATAAGGGGAAAGTTGAATATCCATCCTACAGTAAATGTGGTAAGAAACACCCAGATACTTGCCTGAAGGGAATGGGAGTCTGTTACCAGTGTGGTGAAAAATGCCACCATGCTTTTGATTTCAAGGGGAAGAAAGAGGATGTCAATGTTGAATGCTAAAATTTTAGAGAAAAGGGTCATTATGAAAATTAATGTCCTAAGTGCCAGGGGAACATACATCAGAACAGTCTAAGGGATCATGTCCATGCTTATGAGATCACTACTTCTGAGTTCGAAGCTCTGAAAGATGTGGTTTCAAGTAATTTAATGGATTCCTCAAGTTCAGCCAATGCATGATTAGATTTTGGATCATCGCATTATTTCATATCTTCCAGTTTTCTATGAAAATTAAATATTTTCAATTTGAATTAACAAGGGAGTTTTCAGTCAAAACACATAAGGTAAGTATCATCACAACCAAGTTTTGTGAATCAGTTTCCAATAGGGAATATAAATGTAATTTATTTTCTAATCTCATCGATATACCCAAGATTGAAGTTGTAATAATCCTCAGTATGGATTGGATTTCGGACCATGATGTATAAATCTATTGTAATAAGAAGTCGGTTAAAATTTTCGATGATGATAATTAGTACCTAATATTTTGAGCAGAAACATCACCACCTGATTCTTATCTTGATCCACCCCCAGCAGCTCAACTAAGTTCAATTATTGGGGAGAATGAGAATAAAATAATTATGGGAGTGGAAAATAATGTTCGATTAGATGGCATACCTATTTTTCAAGAATATAATGATGTGTTTCCAAATGATTTACTTGGACATCCTCCAGAATGATAAATTGAGTTTTCCATTGACTTAATTCCAGTTTCAAGTACAATATCAAAGACCCCTTATAGAATGGAAAATGTGGAATTAGTGGAACTAAAGAAACAACTAGAGGAATTGAGTAATAAGGGATTTATTCACCCTAGTGTTTCTCCATGGGGAGCCCCTTTCCTTTTTGTTAAGAAGAAAGACTGGTCAATGAGGTTGTGCATTGACTACAGGGAGATCAATGCTATAAAAATAAAGAACAATTATCCCCTACCTCACATTGATGATTTATTTGACCAACTTCATGGAGATCAATATTTTTCAATAATTGAACTTCGATCTGGATATCATCATTTGTGTGTGAAGAAGGATGAAATTCCCGAAAACATCATTTCGAACTAGGTAAAGACATTACGAGTTTATGGAAATGCATTTTGAGCTGACTAATGTACCCTCTATTTTCATGGATCTAATGAACAATGTTTTCTTGGAATATCATGATGACTTTGTAATGGTATTTATAGATAATATCCTATTATACTCCAAGAAGCTCGGAAGATCATGAAAACCACTTGCACACCATTATGAAAACCATCAGAAGAAATGAATTATATGAGATGTTTAGAAACTATGAGTTCTGGCTTCAAGAGACTTCTTTTCCTTGCCATATTGTGTCTAAGGATATAATATCTATTGATCCTTCAAAGTCCAAGGAAATCCACGAATGTCCAGCACCAACGAGTATAACAGATGTACGTGGTTTTATTGGTTTAGCTGGTTATTATCGGTGTTTTGTCAAGAATTTTTCCTGATTGGCTAACCCATTATCCAAGCTCACACATGAAGGGGTTAATTTTCTATGGAAAAAAGAGTGTGAATAATGTTTTGAAGAATTTAATAGAATATTATTCAATGATCCTATCTTAAATCTACCATCAGGTAATGATGGGATTGTTATTTATAGGGATGCTTCAAAGAAATGACTTGATAGAGTCCATATGCAGAATGATATAGTTACTGCCAATGCATCACGACAACTAAAATTTCATGAGAAAAACAATCCTACTCACGATATTGAGTTTTCAGCTGTAATATTTTCTCTGAAAATATAGATACACTATCTCTATGGTGAAAAATGTGAGATATATACTGATCACAATCATTTAAAGTTCATTTTTCTCACACAAAAAAACTCAACATGAGGCAAAGGTGATGGCTTAAACTACTCAAATATTATTATTTCACAATACACTACCACCCAGGGAAGGAAAATAAGGTGGAAGATGCTTTGATCAGAAAGGATCATGGAGTTTTGAACAAGATGAGATTTGAAATGGATCTTATTTTCATGGATCTAGTGAAAATGGATATGGGAATAATCATTGAAGGTGAAACATCAATAATTTTTTATATGGTTTCCAAACCATCTTAAATATAAGGGATGAAAAGTTATCCATATGATGATGAGGAGTTTCAAAAGAAGAATAAAGCTATGAATGATGGGAGATTGAATAACATCATATATGAAGCTGGAATTTTGAAATTTGGGAAGAAGAATTGTGTTCCTGATATACCTGATCTAAAAAGGGAATTGTTAGTTGATGATCGTAGATCCAATTTTTCTATACACTCTAGTAGTACCAAGATGTATAGATATTTGAAGGAACATTTTTGGTGGGAAAACATGAAGAGAGAGATTACTGATTTTGTGTCAATATGTATTGTTTGTCAACATGTGAAAGCTAGAAGGCAACAGCTAGGAGGAATCATGCAACCTCTTCCCATAACTGAGTGGAAATGGGATAATATTAGGATGGAAATTGTCATGGGGCTACCAAAGACTCATAAAAGGAATGATACAATATGGGGAATTATTGATCGTCTTACCATGTCATCACATTTTCTAGCTAGAAGATAAGTATTACCACTTGAACGTCTAGCAAGCCTATATATTAATGAAGTTGTAAGACTTTATGGAGTACCCTTATCAATTGTTTCTGATCGTGATCCCTGTTTTGAATCAAGATTTTAGAAAAGTATTTTGAAAGAATTGGATACAGAAATTCATTTGAGCACTGCCTACCACCCTCAAACTGATGGACAATCAGAACGGACTATTCAAACCTTAGAAGACATATTGAGATCTTTCCCACTTGACTTTCAAGGTATGTGAGATCAATATTTATCTTTGGTAGATATTTCCTATAACAATATCTTCCATTCAAGTATTCAGATGGAACAATTTGAAGCATTATATGGAATGAGATGTTGCAAACCAACTTGTTGGGTTGATGTAGGTGAAGGAAAACTCATAGGCCCAGAACATGTTGAGGAAACTATGGAAAAGGTGAAGGTGATCGAAACCCACATCAAAGCAGCTCAAAGTATATAGAAGAGAAATTCCATTAACCGAAGGAAGGGTTTGTAAATTGAGGCAGGAGATCATGTTTTCTTGAAGGTGTCTCCTTGGAAGGGAGTTATATGTTTCAGTAAGAAGGGTAAATTGAGTCCTAGGTACATTAGACCATTCGAAAATCTAGAATGATTTGGGGTTGTGCCTTACCGTTTGGAAATGCCGCCAAGTCTCTCCAAAGTTAACAATGTGTTCCACATATCTCTGTTAAGAAAATACATGCCTGAACCAACACATGTACTCACCTATGAAGAAATTGAACTGGAACCTGATCTGTCTTATCGTGAAGAGCCTGTCAAAATTCTTGATACTAGAGAACAAGTACTGAGAAACCGGACGACACGTCCGGTGAAAGTTCGATGGAGAAACCTTAAGATGGAAGAGGAAACATGAGAACCCATGGAACTTATGATGAAGAAACACCCAAATCTTTTTATGCGGTAGTATTATAGAAATTTCAAGGACAAAATTAATGGAATATGGGAAAAATGTAACACCCCAAGCTTCCATAGTACGTTTTCCTTTGAATAATGCAATAGCATGCATTGTACGCAACTTCAAGATTCTAACACACTACGACCAATAAAATTAGCCATTATAAATAGTAATAACCACTTTTTTAAATTTTATAAATAATATCTTTCAAAATGGACTTCATTTATTGATTTGGAATATCGAATTTATCTTCGGGTGAATTTTTGATATTTTTCTGAAAACGTTCCATTTTTTATGAATAGTGGAAAAACAACGTGTTATTGGTTAAAAATAACTTTTTATTTAAACAATTAGCTATTTTATTTTAATTTATTTTTAGTAAAAATAGATACATAATACCTATATATTTTCAACGTAATTTATTTGAGTCATTTTATAATAAATTTAGATATATAAAATTTTATCGAACTTTTTAACGTCTTTTGCCCAACTCTTAGGAGCATTTGAAAATTTGTATAAAACATAATTTTAGCGCATTTATGAGTTGAATTTCAAAAATCTGAGAGACACAGTGAATATCCATAAGTAAAATGTGGTTTAATAGGATTAAAATAATTTTTGGTGAAAAGTAACTTTTTCCTTTTATTTACGACGATTAAAAGTAAATAGGGTAATTAGGGGTAAAAATGATATCATAATTACCCTAACACATGTCCAAATTCAACTGGATAATGTAATTCGAACAAAAACAACCTTAATGATAAAATATGATCCTTTAGGTCCACTTGGATTATATTAGGACATTTGTTATTATTTTATTTAAAGAAGTGTTAAAAGAGTTAAAATCAAAGTATATTAACGAAAAATTTTAATATAGGGTTATACATAAGATAAATTCGACTATAAATATTCATTAAAATTGAAGATGATTTCCAACATAATGGTATTTTATTTATAATTTATAGGCATTAAATAATTAAATTTATTAATGTCACAATGATGATGTGGTAATTACCTTATTAATCAATGATTAAAATAATTTATATTATTAATATCCAAATAAATCTAATTTGAGACTTTTAATGAGTTAAATTAATTTTCTAGGTTAATATTACATGTTAGGGTTGATTAAATGAATTTTTTTCAGATTAATAATTCAATAATGAATTTAAAAAAACCAAAATACCAAATAGTTTCAAAATTGACATAAAAGATTTTTTAAAGAAAATTTTATATTATTAATTGGTATTCTATCCCTAAAAATATAAGGCTCAGACAAAGGGATTAAATAATTTTATGTGTTTCATTAATGAACCACTTGGGGTTTTCTTGGATGTTTATAGTATGTTTATTAACCATAAAATATAAAAATATAAGGAGACATGGTAAATGTCAAACAATTAAACATTGAGTTAAATATAAAAGATAAGGATAATATATTGACCCAAACCTATATAAAACCTATTTGTTTTGTGATTTTAAGCCCATCCCCATTTTATCCTTTAAATAAATCATTTTATATAAATTAGAAAATGATAATTATTTTATTATAAAATCCCAATATTTTCCTAAGGTGCCCCTCACCCCTCTTATAAAAGGGAAATTCCCCTTCTCTCAAATTCACAACATCAAATCCATTTGGCTCGGACAAAACATGCCCAAATATCCTCTCAACTGTCTTCTCTTCATCCTAGATGCCATACATTAGTCAGAAAGCCAACCTAAGGAGCCCTTTTGATCCAATCAAAAGGAAGAACCCGAAGAAGAGGTAAATATTTCATCACCCCTTTCAAATTATTTTATTCTTCCACTTACACTTTCTCTGTTGTTTCTATTATAAAATAATAAATCCAGTAAATTATATATACTATGATGTTATTATAAAAATGGTACAACCATATTCATTATTCCATCCATCCTATAAATGAAAAAGTCACCAAATGTGCATACGTACAGATTACCATCTCCATGTCGTGGTGTAGTTTGTTATTCAAACACTTCATCATTTGGATAGGTATAATAATGAGTTTAAATAATGTAAATAATAAATATAACATGATAATGATTATGTATATATGATATACCATCCAATTATATATGATTTTAATATCAAAAGAATGATATTGTTCCTCGTGTGTATGTACAGACTACCGTCTCCAAGAACTTGATGAGATTCATTCCCCGTCATAATCATTTAAGAATAATTTTCATTTTATGATTAAAAATAATGTTAATTAACATAATATCATTATTTATACCAGTCAAATACATCATACCCATAAAAAAACATGGCTTACATAACCAATCATATAATGGAAAACAAATCAGTTAACACCTGAAACAATGATACTACTAAAATGTCATTAACAAATTATTATTAGAAGATCTATATGATATCATATTAATGTATATGGTACTTGTATTATTTAATAAAAAAAATTCATCATTATATAGGAGGTTAACATATCCTCATACAAGGAAAAGTACAAGGTATGTGTTAATTTCACAATCTGTTTATTATCCGTGGTTGTTTTTAAGTAAGTATCAACTCAGACCACTTTATCATCAACATCCATGTTTCTTAAAAATGTATTCCAAAACATTGTTACTATTTACTTGAATATGGGTTAAATTTATTTATACCATTGTTTGCATTTTTATAAAATGGTTTGAAAGGAGTTATTGCATTGTTTTCCAAACAAGTTACCTTATGAGCTTTTCGACAAAATTAAGGTAAGAAGGTTTTTGGCTTATACGGCAGGTGTGTCTATTTTCCAACGTCATGACATCGTCGAAGATTCCCTTACAAGATTATAAGAATAATTTAAAAATAAATGTTTTCTTTTATAATTATATGACTTTTATATGATTTCAATATATAAAAATATATTTCTATAAAAAAAGTTTTGATTTCATCTATGTCAACATCCTTTGATGGATTTGAAGCTTATTTGATGTTGTTTTGTTATGATAAAAAACATCTATAATTTATTGATGATTTTGAGATATTTTTTATATGGATGTGTTTTTTTACACCATTAATGGTTTATGGATAATGTATTGACATTTCATATTCTAGTTTTAATACGAATATTTATGTTATGTTTAAACCGGTCTATATGAGTAATGCATTGGACTTATTAAGTGGCGGTTGGAGCCCATTATAGATCCTAGATGAATCGGTAGGTCTCAAGAGACAGACTCGTGTCTCGGAACAAGGCTTTTACAAAATCTTATTTGTAGTCTTGGCACAAGGCCTTGACTATGTCGCTATGAAGTCTGGCATTATGCATTCCATCATTATGAAAGAGGCTATTGATATTGCATGTGATTATTTGACTAGTATAATATCAATGTGAATAAGTAAATAGAATTATTTGATTTTATATTTTCCATATTATTCTTAAGTTCATGTTTAAAAGGATTTTGTTTTAGTCTTACATTGACTTAAATGTTTATGCTTATTTATGAATGTTTCTTCTATATTTTTCTCTTTTCTGAGCATCTGAGCTCACCCCTTTCTATGATTTATTTTTCCCTGGATGCGAAGAAGTATATTATGACGGACCTAAAGGGACAGTAAAAGGGATATGAGGGTGGCCTTTAGAGACTATGTTGTTATAGTTTTTAATTTTATAATGTAATGTAAAACTTATGTATGTATCAAGTATTTCTGTGGCTACTAAACTAATCGTTCTTTCAAGACTTGATCTTTTGGGATCATGAAAATGTTATGTAATAGTGCACCGACTCTTGGTAACTAGGTCCAGGACATTACATATAAACTACTACTACCACTTAATATTTATATTATATAAAATCATAAACATAGACATTGAGTGTGATTTTAATACATCATTATTTACACATATCCTTTAATTCCCTAAATGATATCCAAAAACACACAAAATGATAGGGAATCAGGTAAAACCTTATTATGATTTTAGAAGAAATACATAGGGTCAAATTTCTCTCCCATTCTTTTCATCGTATTCCTTCCAAAATTATTAAAGAATGTGTTATCGTCATTATTGAAAATATTTACTGATTTTTCACATATATTTATTCCATGAATTTAATCCCCATGTGAATCTATTATATCTGCCTATGTTTTCAAGGAAATCTCATTATGTTACACATAGAAAATATTCCTTGAAAATTCATCATGGCATGGTAGTATTTTTTATATAATATTTTCTACCATTCAATGTTTTCTCATAGCTTTCACATTGATTTAATTGAATTTTTAAATAGAAATTTGAGAATATATTATCCTAAATATTGATCTCAATTTCCAAAAAAACATTATTTATTTTTTCATTGACACTCCCATATGATTACTTCTTGTAAATTTTATGTTTTCAATTATTTTTTAAAATATTTTCTTCAATTTATGATAATTTTTAGTATTCATATTATTATTTTTTGTTTTTTAGTATACCTATACTATTAAAAAAGTATCCATTATTTATGTAGTTCAAATACCTCTAAATTTTAACATATTGTGGAAACAATCTATGGACCTATGTAAAAAACTATTATAGCACTCACATATACTAATTCATCACACTATTTTGTATGAAGGTAGAATCTTTTCAATTTTTGTGTGATTTGGTATGGAGAACCACATTTTTAATTAATTTAGTGTGGAACATTGATTGTTCATACATGTTGGTCGGAGTGGATACTCAAGATGGGGTGAATTGAGTTCCAATTAAAATTTCTGTTTTAAAACGTTGTCTTCAAAACCCCCAAATAAAATACTGAATTAAACTGTAGTGAATTTATATCAAAGTAAGGGTTCGGTTGGGTTCTCAAGGGATTAATTATTTCCTAGTTAATCAAAACAGAAACGTTGATTAACTTTTGAAACCAACTTACTTATTTAAAATTAATATAAACACTTGAGAATTTAATTATCAATGTGAATTTAAAACAATTTTGGTTTTAAAGGAATTAGCAGCGGAATAAAAGAATAACTTAGACAGATATAGAACAGCATATATAACCAAGAGGTTCAGCCTCAAGGTGAGACTTAGTCCTCTCAACAATTTGTATAAATTTGATCCACACCCTGGATCGGGGTTCACAACAGTTTACACATGTCCAGGTCCAAGACCTCTACCACTGTTATTCGTGGGAAACAGAACAACAGAAACCAGCTGTCTAGGTCACACACGACCTCTACCACTATCTCAGTGGGAAATAGATGATGTAAGAGTTTGAGTGAGGATTTACATATCCTCCAGTTAAAGTATAGGAGACAGTGTGTGTGCTAAATGTAGGAGATAACACACACTGCTTGAAATGTAAATTAATGAATCATAGATCAGAGATGTAGAGTTTTGAAATGGCTCTAGTTATTTCAATGAATCTTTGGGATCCTTGAGTTTGATCAGAGGTGATTCTGAGTCCTCGTCTGGTTTTTTGTCTGAAAAACAGAGTGTCGTCTTCTTGGTATCCAGATTCAGAGATAGATGAGGAATGTAGTGAATGAAGTTCTTCAATGTCCTCATGGAAGTACAAAACTCTTCTTGAGTAAGCTTGAGTGTGTATGAGGTTCTGTGTTTTTCTACGACTATCTCATCCACCACTCTTTGAGCTCTTCTTTCTTGTCTTTGTTACTCCTGTATCTATATGCACCAGCAAGGGATTCTTGTATTTATGGCATGAGCTCCAGTAAAAGAAATGATTTCTTTTTTTCGGGTACGAGGTACGGCTCCCTGACATCCAACAACCTTCATTTAATAAATTACAGAGAATTAAAATATTCCTAATATGACCATTGGTTAGATTAAATAAAGATAAAGAAATTCAAACAGCTATTTATGAATCTTGGTGTGTCAAGTGATCGGTAGGTCATCAGCATCAGCATTGGTGAGACATCTTCGGTGACTCAGATGATCAGCATCAGTGTGTCATGATCGGTGACTCAATTGATCAGCATTGATGAGACATCTTCGGTGACTCAGATGACCACAATTGGTGTGTCATGATCGGTGACTCATTTGATCAGCATCGGTGAGACATCTTCGGTGACTTAGATGATCAGCATCGATGAGACATGATCAGTGACTCATTTGATCTGCATCAGTGAGACATGATCGGTGACTCATTTGATCTACATCGGTGAGACATGATCGATGACTCATTTGATCTGCATCAGTGAGACATGATTGGTGACTCATTTGATCTGCATCGATGTGTCATGATTGATGACTCATTTGATCAGCATCGGTGGGACATCTTCGGTGACTTAGATGATCAGCATCGGTGAGACATGATCAGTTAATCATTTGATCTGCATCTGTGAGACATGATCGATGACTCATTTGATCTGCATCGGTGAGACATGATCAGTGACTCATTTGATCTGCATCGGTGTGACGGTTGTCCTTTGATATGGATCGGTGTGACCGTTGTCCTTTGATATGGATCAGTGCGACCGTTGTCCTTCGATATGGATCGGTGCGACCGTTTTCATTTGATATGGATCGGTGTGACCATTGTCCTTTGATATGGATCGGTGCGACCATTGTCCTTTGATCCAGAGGACTTCCAGAAAAATTATAAATCAATAAAAAAGAGATAAAAACATGATCCAGCTAATATACACAGATTCACTAATATATTGTGATTATGTATATGAGAAATCCAACCGGATTAAGTAATTGATGATTTGTGATTATTAAAACAGCAATCATAGGAAGAATTTCAACAATCTTCCAGTGGGCTCAACAATCTCCCCATTTTTGATAATCAAAAATCTTAGCCAATCACAAAGATTAGCCATAAATAAATATAATATATCATCAATAATAAGGGACAATAAGAATAAAAACATAATGGGATACAAATCTCCCCTTGAATTTATGCCTTTAAATACATATGCAAGCATTACCATAAAAAGATATAAATCACCCCCTTGAGAGATGCATCTTCCCCATATCCCCATATATCCATAGATATACAGATTTATCCCCCTTTGGGATAATGAAAAAGGAGGGAAAACAGATAAAGAAGAGATTAAAAGAATGCATTAGTGAGAATAAAAAGAAAAGAGAATAAAGTTTATAAGACATCACAGTAGAATCACAACAGGGTTCACCCTATCAACAACAGCGCACAACTATTTCTGAGGATGTAATGGGGCTTTACACTTTTTAGAAGGATCAATGGTTGGTAAGTTGGACGGCTTGGAGGCAGGTTGAACAGGGAGAATTTGAAACGGTGGTAAGTTGACTCTGGAGGTTGGAGGAGAGGATGCCACTGGGATTTACTGTGGAGCTGTAAGAGCTGGTTGAGGAGATTGCTGAGGAATTGGTCAGAGTTGAGATAGAGCTTGAGAAACAGAGATATGATGTGGAGAAACATCAGAGGCACTGATAGGGTCGGCAGTAGGAAGCGCAATGGCGGTGGCTTGTGCATTCAGGTAAGGCTTCAAAAGATTTATGAAATTCTGAATAACTTCTGCACCATACTGCATAGCCTTCTCAAAATCATCCTCATTCTCCATGAATCATTCCAAGGATGGAGTAAAATCTTGCAACTGTCGAACTTGAGTCTTGAAATCTTGAGTGACTGGAGGTAGTCTCAGATTGTCAGCTAACACTTTGAAATTCGCAGTCATCTCATGCTTGGTATAGATTTTTGAAAAGTAGCAATCAAACTTTTCCTTGATCTCTCTCTAAGCGTTAGTGTAATCTGCTGAATATACTGTTACCATATTATTAATGTGATCACTGTGCTCCTTCATCTTCCTCAACGAGTCCAAATGAAGAACTTTCCTAATGGCGGCCAATTCATCATGAACAATCTGCCTTCGAGCCTCTAGCTCACGAGTAGTGATCTTGGTTACTTTGGTTGTACTGGCTTGAGCATCTATCTGAGTAATCCCAGCTTTCAAATTTCTTAGATTAGACTTCTTAAGATGATCAATCAGATTTCTCAACAATTCCATCATACCAGAGATGGTGGATATAAATTCATTGGACAAAGAAACTATGCCAGATTGTAGATCCTTCAGAATCTGATTTAGAGAGGCTATGTTCCTGCCAATAAACTCACCAGTATTGGCCAGGTCTGGTTTAATAGCATTTGAAATCTATTCTCTGACTGTATCTCTCACAGCAGTATGCAACTCACTTTTGAACTTATCAAAATCAGACTGAGAGACAGTAGAACTTGGTAGATGAGCACCTGCAGCATCAACACCATGAGCAGACCTTGCCTCAACTGGTTGGCTTTCCATCATAACCGCAGTAGATTCTGATTCTTCTTCTTCTTCTTTAGAATACTCTAAACCCAAAACAGCAAAACCAGGGTAATCATCCCAGACAGCAACACACAAAGTATATTTCGGTTTATCATAACTTGCTTTTCCACTGATTTCAAGAGATTCTCTCTTTCCATTGGAATCTGTTTCTGGTACAGTTTGATGTGTTTCTGTTGGAGGTGCAACAAGACCATCCACTTGTCGATTATCACCATCATCATCATTATAATCATCATCGTAATCTCCATTCTCATTTCCATTCTTCACAGAAACGTCAATGTATGATACTTCAGTGTCACTAGCTTCTTGATCACCAAGAACTGGTTTTGATTCAGGTAAGGGTAAAGGTGGACTGGAAGATCCAAAGTCTATTCTTCTCTTAGGGATCACATTATCAGGATCACTCCTATCATCAGGAGGTGACATACTTCCTTCTTCTGTTTCATCTTCTTCCATCCCTTGTTTACCAGACTCTTCAGTGTCTTTATTCCTTTCAACATCTACTTCTTCGTCATCATCAGAATAAATTAGCTCCTCATCTGATTTCAAACCGGGGTCTCTCAAACCCTTCAGCCACTTTCCATGATCAGTGGGATTTTAAGATTCATACAACTTGTCCTCATCAGCAACCCAAAATTTCATCCATGGGTTCCAGTTTATTTTCATCAGTTTACAAATTTCTTTATTAACACAATAAGCACTATCAGATTCGGCTATCTCATCAGCTTCATCAACACATTCTAGATTCTTTAACATAGCAGAGATCATTTTGGAATTGAATAGGGCAGTGGCTTTCATAGAAGGTTTCACCATTCCAGCTATGTTCACCATTAGATATCTACAAAAATTGATCTTATCATGGGTCTTTAGTAAAAACAATAGAAAAACATCCTGGTATCTTACAGAAGCAAAATCTCCTTTCTTGGGGAAAATTTGGTGCGGAATAAACATAAAGAGAAGACTACATTCACCATCCAGCTCGGAGGCTATGATTCTCCTTGAATATCTGTTTCCAGTCAAAATCTCCAAAGCTAACTCATAAGAGAAGTATTGAGTTGTTTGAGGAATGTTTCCAGCATAATCCTCATACCGACCCTCATGGGGTACATTCAAACATTCAGCCCATTGTTTAGATGAAAAAGATATTTTCTTTCCTTTCACTACAGAAGACATTCTGGAAGCCTCGGCACCATCTAAAGTAACTTACAGATTTATATAAATCTCATGCAGTAGCTTTGGGTAGTATATACGAGTGTTATCTGAGAACCAGGCTTTCCATCCTTGCAAATCTAAAACTTGTAACAACAACGACTTACTTGTCAAAAGCCAGGCGGAGTTGACATCGTTTTCTACAGCAACAATCTGAGTTTCCAGGTTTTGATTTACTGATCTTTGAGTGGTACTAATCAAATCGCCTCGAGCACTCTTTGAAGGTACATGACTTTCTGACCCTTTTCTTGGTCTCTTCTACTTAGCCATTTTATGATTCTAGGGAAAGCAGGAGTTCGAAGGTTCGAAGTAGAAGAAAAGAGAGGAAATAAGGTTTGGTGGGAAAGAAATGAAAGGTCGACGGTTTGGGGAATAGAAATAGCCGCGTATCATTTATTTCATCATTTAGGGTTCCCATAATAAAGATAAAAGTAGTGAATTAATCACAACAAAATGAAAAGAAATATAAAGAAAGATCAGTTTCACAGATCGGTTTCACAAATCAGTTTCACAGATCAGTTTCACAGATCAGTTTCACAGATCGGTTTCACAGATCAGTTTCACAGATCCGTTTCACAGATCAGTTTCACAGATCAGTTTCACAGATCCGTTTCACAGATCAGTTTCACAGATCCGTTTCACAGATCAGTTTCACAGATCAGTTTCACAGATCGGTTTCACATATCAGTTTTAAAGATCGGTTTCACAGATCAGTTTCACAGATCGGTTTCACAGATTGGTTTCACAGATCAGTTTCACAGATCTCTCATACAAAATTTTTGTTTAATAAAATTCATTATTTCATAACATAAAGGCTTTGTAAAAATATCAGCTAGTTGATGTTTAGAGCTAATAAATTCTAGAGAAATATCACCTTTCTGATAATGATCTCTTAGAAAGTGATGTCTGATATCAATGTGCTTAGTCGTAGAGTGAGACACAGGATTCTTAGATTTGTTGATCACACTAGTATTGTCACAATTAATTGACACCTGTTTAAAATCAAATCCATAGTCCAATAAAGTGTGTTTCATCCACAGAATCTGTGAACAACAACTACCAGCAGCAATATATTCTGCTTCAGCATTAGACAATGCAACTAAGTTCTGTTTATTACTACACCATGATACTAGGGACTTTCCAAGTAAATGACATGTTCCAGATGTGCTTTTCCTATCTAACTTACATCCAAAAATGTCAGCATCTGAATAACAAGTTAGGTTAAATGATTGTCCTTTTGGATAAAACAAACTTAAATTCACAGTATACTTAAGATATTTAAAAATCCTTTTAACAGCCAGTAAGTGTGATTCTTTAGGATTAGCTTGAAATATAGCACACATACACACACTAAACATAATATCCAGTCGACTAGAAGTAAGATAAAGTAAACTCCCAATCATGCCTCTCTAATAGGTTTGATCAACTGGTTTCCCAGTTTCATCAACATCCAACATACAGGTAGTACTCATAGGTATATCACTTTCCTTAATACTATCTAAACCAAAACGTTTTAACAAATCTTTAATATATTTACTTTGATTTATAATAATACCATCTTTAGTTTGAAAGATTTGAAATCCAAGAAAATACTTAATCTCTCCAATTAAGCTCATTTCAAACTCATTTTTCATAACCTTTGAAAAATCAGTATATAAAGAATTTTTAGAAGATCCAAAAATAATATAATCAACATAGATTTGTACTATTAATACATCTTTTGAAATCCTTTTTATAAAAAGAGTGGGATCAGATATTTCTTTTTTAAATACTTTTGAAATAAGAAAGTTTGAAAGTATTTCATACCAAGCTCTTGGAGCTTGTTTTAAACCATATAAAGCATTAGAAAGTTTAAAGACATGATTTTGAAAATGAGGATTTGTGAAACCAGGTGGTTGTTCTACAAAAACATATTCAACAATAAAACCATTTAAAAAATCACTTTTCACATCCATTTGATATAACATAAAATTTAGATGTGATGCATTGGCAAGTAAGATCCTAATAGCCTCTAATCTAGCTACAGGTGAAAAGGTTTCCTCATAGTCAATTCCTTCTTATTGATTGTAACCTTGTGAAACTAGCCTAGCTTTACTTCTAATGATGCTTCCAGATTCATCAACTTTGTTTCTAAACACCCATTTTGTGCCTATGGTTATAGTGTCCTTAGGTATTTTTACTAATTTCCAGACATTGTTTCTTTCAAATTGATTTAGTTCCTCTTGCATAGTCATTACCCAAAATTCATCATTGATAGAATCATTGATATTTTTAGGTTCTAGTTGTGACAAGAAGTCTTGATGTTCAACCCGATTTCTAAGAGAAGCGCTAGTCTGTGTCCCTCTATCAAGATTTCCTACAACAACATCTAAAAGATGATTCTTTAGAATTCTAGTTGATCTAGAAAAGGTAGGGCTTGAGATTTCAGGTTTATCTACAGGTTGAGGTTCAACAGAAGTAGGGTCTGGAAAATTTCCAGAACTGGATGTTTTAACTACAGGTCCACTATTTTTATCATTAAGGTTCAAAATAGATAGATCTTATTCAAGATTTTCAAGAGAGGTCTTAGGTTCATGTGGATCAGTTTCATCAAATTTGATGTGAACAGATTCTCCCACACATTTGGTTCTCTTATTGAAAATTCTATTGGATTTACTAGAAGTTGAGTAACCTAAATAAATTCCTTCATCACTCTTTGATGCAGATTTGTTGAGATTATCTTTAGTATTAAGAATAATGACTTTGCATCCAAAAACTTTGAAGTAGTTAACCTTAGGTTTCCTATGGTTGCACAACTCATAAGGGGTCCTCTTAAGAACAGGTCTGATCGAGACTCTATTGATAATATAACATGCTGTATTTATAGCTTCAGCCCAAAAATAAACAGGTAGGTCATACTCATTAAGCATAGTTCTATAAATTTCTTGTAGGGTTCTATTACTCCTTTCTACTACACCATTCTCTTGAGGTGTCCTAGGGGCAGAGAAATTGTGACTATAGCCATTGTGTGAGCAGTAAGATTCAAACTCATGATTTTCAAACTCACGGCCATGATCATTTCTCAGAGTTCTAATCTTAATTCCACTAAGGTTTTCTACAGACTTGGAGTATTTTACAAAGCAAGAATAGGCTTCACTTTTGTGAGCTAGAAAATATACCCAAGTATATCTAGAAAAGTCATCTACAAGAACATAGACATAATGCTTCCCATTTAAACTAGAAACTCTAGAAGGACCAAATAAATCCATGTGGACCAACTCGAGAGGTTGAGAAGTTGACACTTCTTTCATTGATTTAAAAAAAACTTTATGTTGCTTTCCCTTTTGACAGGGATTACAAACTTTGTCTGCTGGAAATCCAAGTTTGGGTAGGTCTCTAACCATGTTCTTCCTAGAATGTTTTCTAAGTGAATGCACATTGCAGTGTCCTAATCTTCTGTGCCAAAGCCAAGACTCTTTATGAAAAGCATTTAAACAAGTAATATTTTTCTTAGCTAAAGAATTTAAATCAACAACATAAATATTTTCATTTCTCAATGCATCAAACACTAAAACATTTTTAGAATTAAAAACATTTCAAGAATCATTTTCAAATTTAACATAAAAACCATCATCACATAACTGAGAAATACTTAACAAATTGTATTTAAGTCCATCAACAAATAAAACTTTAGAAATTAATACTGAGTCAATGTCACCAATCTGGCCTAAGCCGATGATTTTCCCTTTAGAATTATCACCAAAGGTGACATAACCTCCATCAACTCTGACTAAGATTTTAAATCATGAGAAGTCTCCAGACATATCTCTTGAACATCCACTGTCCAAATACCAAGGCTTTCTACAGGAGCTCTTTAAGCAGGTTCCCTACAAAACAGATTTAGATAGGAAATGATTTTGGTACCCAGATCTTCTTGGGTCCAGACAGGTTAGCAATCAGAGCTTTTGGTACCCAAATTTGTCTTATGGTTCTTATAAACTTTATGGAATCAACATATTTTGAAAGGTAAACCTTAATAGATCCATAACAATGAATATATCTGGTTAAAGCATATGAAGTTTCTGAACTAGCTACATTCTGTCCAGATTTAGGAATGAATTTATTTTTGGTAATCTTCCTTTTTCCAGGTTGGTATCCTATACTAGTAGTGTATCTAGGTGCTATTTTCTTACCTAGTATCTGAGTAAGAGTATATTTACCATTTGTAAATTTCTCTAAGTATTTCTTGAGTTTCTCATTAGATAATTTCACTTCGGTGTTCTCTTTAAGAAACTTAGCATTATTTTCCATTTCAATATCAAGATCAGATATATGTTTAATAGTTAAAGTATACTATTTCTTTAACCCTTTGTATTTGTCTTTCAGCTCAATACAGGTTTCTTCTAACATATAACAATATTAAAATAGTTCAGATTTTGACATTTTTTCTGAGTCAGAATCACCTTCAAAATAATATGAATTTAAAGCAGGAGTTTCAGATGTTACCTCAGAGGTGTTTTTCATAAAACACAGGTTCTCCTTGTTTATGTGTTCAGTTTCAGAAACTTCAGATTCACTAGAACTGTCCTCAGAAGCACTCCAAGTTTCCTTCATGGCATTCTTATACTTATTATCTTTGTATTAATACTTCTTTTTGTATTTTATCTTTGGACTGTCAGATTTTATGTGTCCTTTCCTTTTGCACTCATAACAGACAACTTCATCTGATTTATCAGGCTTCTTCCTATCCTTTTTTCAATGTCCTTTGTTGTCATACTTACCTTTGTAGTTTGACTTTCTGAAAAAATTCCTATTCCTATAAAACTATTTAAATATTCTGGCAATGTGAGCCATCTCAGCATCACTATCAGAAGCACTTTCACTTTCTTCAAAGCTTGAACTCTCATTTATATCATGAAGCGTCTCCTTATCCTTGTTCTTTGAAGTTGTAGTTTTGAAAGCAACTGACTTCCTTCTAGGTTCATCTTATTCTTCTTTGTTAACCTTGAGTTCATATTCATACATCATCAACTTTCCAATTAGTTCCTTGATTGGTAGTTCACCAATATCACATGATTCTCTAATTGAGACATAAGTTCCCCTCCATCTTTCAGGTAGACATATCAGAATTCTCATGATTTGTTCCTTTGCTGGAACATCCTTTCCCATAGAAGTCATTGTGTTGAAAATTTCATTAAACCTGAGATACATGTCAGAAATGGGTTCATCAGGCTTCATCTTAAAATTATCATACTTAATAGTATAGGTATTCAATCTCATCTCCTTAACATTAGTTGTTCCTTCATGAGAAATAGCTAAGGCATCCCAAATTTCATATGCATTTTTACAAGCAGATATTCTTTTAAATCCCTCATCTCTTAAAGCACAGTATAAAGCATTCATAGCTTTACAATTATTATTGTAGGCTGTCTTAGTAGCTTCATTCCAAGTAGATCTAACAGTTGTAGGAATTTTATATTCTAACTCTATAGCATTCAAAATATCAAAACCCATGCTCTCTAAATGAATTTTCATCTTGATTTTCCACTGAGCATAGTTTGTGCCATTGAAAAAGGGTGGTCTATTGGTAGCAACACCTTCAAGTCTATTATCCATGATAGATTACCTAAAGAAAAGATTTTAAAGAGATAAAAATTTAGAAATAACAGAAATTTTATGAACTTTAAAATACAACTAAAATCACAATTGAAAAATAAAGTACTTTTAGAAATTATTTAAATCTTCCTTTGATACCAATTGTTGGTTGGAGTGGATACTCAAGAGGGGCTGAATTGAGTTCCAATTAAAATTTCTATTTTAAAACTTTGTCTTAAAAACCCCCAAATAAAATACTGAATTAAAATGTAGTGAATTTATATCAAAGTAAGGGTTTGTTTGGTTTCTCAAGGTATTGATTATTTCCCAGTTATTCAAAACATAAATGTTGATTAACTTTTGAAACCAAATTACTAATTTAAATTCAATATAAACACTTGCGAATTTAATTATCAAAGTGACTTTAAAACAGTTTTGGTTTTAAAGGAATTAGCAGCGGAATAAAAGAATAACTTTGACAGATATAGCACAGCAGATATAACCAAGAGGTTCAGTCTCAAGATGAGACTTAGTCCTCTCAACAATTTGTATAAATTTGATCCACACCCTGGATCAGGGTTCACAACAGTTTACACATATCCAGGTCCAAGACCTCTACCACTATTATTCGTGGGAAATAGAACAACAGTAACCAGCTGTCCAGGTCACACACGACCTCTACCACTATCTCAGTGGGAAATAGAAGATGTAAGAGTTTGAGTGAGGATTTACAGATCCTCCAGTTATATTATAGGAGACAATGTGTTTGCTAAATCCAGGAGATAACACACACTGCTCAAAATGTAAAATAATGAATCACAGAGCAGAGATGTAGAGTTTCTAAATGGCTCTAGTGATTGCAATGAAGCTTTGGACTCCTTGAGTTTGATTAGAGATGATTCTGAGTCTCGTCTGGTTTTTTTTCTGAAAAACAGAGTGTCGTATGGTTGGTATCCAGATTCAGAGATTGATGAGAAATGAAGTGAATGATGTTCTTCAATGTCCTCATGGAAGTACAAAACTCTTCTTGAGTAAGCTTGAATGTGTATGAGGTTCTGTTTTTTTCTACGACTAACTCATCCACCACTCTTTGTGCTCTTCTGTCTTATCGTTGTTACTCCCATATCTAAATTCACCAGCAGGGGCTTCTTGTATTTATTGCACGAGCTCCAGTAAAAGAAATGATATCTTTTTGCGGGTACGAGGTACGGTTTCCTGAAATCCAACTACCTTCATTAAATAAATGACAGAGAATTAAAATATTCCTAATATGATCGTTGGTTAGATTAAATAAAGATAAAGAAATTCAAACAACTGTTTCTGACTATCGATGTGTCAAGTGATCGGTAGGTCATCAGCATCAGCATTGGTGAGAAATCTTCGGTGACTCAGATGATCCGCATCGGTGTGTCATGATCGGTGACACATTTGATCAGCATCGGTGATACATCTATGGTGACTCAGATGATCAGCATCGGTGTGTCATGATCGGTGACTCATTTGACCAGCATTGATGAGACATCTTCGGTGACTCAGATGATCAGCATCGGTGAGACAGGATCAGTGACTCATTTGATCTACATCGGTGAGACATGATTGGTGACTCATTTGATCTGCATCGGTGAGACATGATCAGTGACTCATTTGATCTGCATCGGTGAGACATGATCGGTGACTCATTTGATCTTCATCGGTGTGTCATGATTGGGGACTCATTTGATCAGCATCGGTGAGACATCTTCAGTGACTCAGATGATCAGCATCGGTGAGACATGATCGGTGACTCATTTGATCTGCATCGGTGAGACATGATCGGTGACTCATTTGATCTTCATCCGTGAGACATGATCCCTGACTCATTTGATCTGCATCGGTGTGACCGTGGTCCTTTGATATGGATCGGTGCGACCATTGTCCTTTGATATGGATCGGTGCGACCGTTGTCCTTTGATATGGATCGGTGCGACCGTTATCCTTTGATATGGATCGGTGAGACTGTTGTCCTTTTATATGGATTAGTGCGACCAGTGTCCTTTGATATAGATCGGTGCGATCATTGTCCTTTGATCCAGAGGACTTCCAAAAAACTTGTAAATCAATAACAAAGAGATAAAAACATGATCCTGCTAATATACCCAGATTCACTAAGAGATTTTGATTATGTATATGAGAAATCCAACCAGATTATGTAATTGATGATTTGTGATTATTAAAACAGCAATCATAGGAAGAATTTCAACAATCCTTCAGAGGGATCAACAATACACATTTACACCATTATGAAATTTTTTTGGTTTGTATTTTTTTCACAAATCTATGTCTCTAATGATTTTATATTTAAATAATAAAATCATTATAAAATAGATTTATAAAAAAGAAAATTTAATTAGTTATGGGATACCTTTTTCAATGATCTTGAGGAAGATGATCAATCTAATTATCTCTTGCTTAATTTTTAATTTTTATAATTATTTTTGAATAAAAACTTTTTTTTGAATGTTGTGTGGCGGCATTCCTTTCCTCATAAGAAATGGACGTTCTAAATTTATTATCATTGAATTTTATTTCCATATCTATGAGCTAAATGTTCAGACCATTCTTATAAACCTAGACGAAATTCATCATTACTTCCGAAACATTATTTAGCTTCAATCATTCAACATCATAATTTTTTTTCATTAAAAGTTTTTTGGAATATCCATTACCCTATTGTTATTTAATTCATTTTGACATTATTTTAAATTCATAGAAACTTTGAAAATATTATCTAATGCATGAAATAACCAAAAATAAATACAGTTAAATACTATATTCTCTCACACATATATTTGACATTTCTCTTTGACCAGGTCATAATTTGGCTTGAGAGACAATTAGTGTTTCTAACAGTCTTATATATATTTAAGGATATTATATCCCCATTTTATCTTTTCAATAATGGTTTTATCCATGATTTCATTATCTTCCTCTAACTAAAAATTTTAATCCAAAATAATTTTCATATCCCCCAAAATACAATCAAAATTTAACATAAGGATCATTTTAAAATAATTATAATATTTAATGTATAAAATTTTATGACATCCAATAACTTCAAAAAAATTATATATAGAACTAAAATTTACAATGGAATAATAATTACATAAATTAGATGAACTCTTACCACTATTCATATTATAATATTGTGGTGAATTATTCCCCACTTTCACTAACCTATTTACTATCGTGAATATTTTTTTACAAAACCTTTTTCTCCAATACGAACTGTAGATCGTAGGGATTGGAAAGGTGCCAATGATTGGGGGGATGAATTAGTCAGGAAATATTTATTGAATTATTTTCTTTTCTATTGAAACTATATAAATAGATAATTTATCTACCCCAATATTTAAATTTTCTCAACATCACCACATATATAGTAGAACATAACAGATAAGAACACTCAACATTTTAAAGATTTATAATAAATTTTTAGAACAATCTAGGTCATGTTTATTATACCTAAAAAAAATTATTATTCAATATTTTATTTATCAATTACAACGACCTCTTAGTTCCATATGAGTATCATTGGTTATATTCCCAATAACATATATTTAATTGAAATGGGTTATACTTCTCAATTTTTGATCTTTTTATTGTGTATGGTCCTCTTTTAAATCCAATAAAATATTCTTAAATTATAGGTTATATACTATAATGGTTTTCCCTCCTTGACTAGTTATAAATCCCATCTAATATTCCATTTACACTTTCAATTCATATAGAGAAAGAACATCTTTTTTTGTGATATTGATTTATGATATGTTTGGATCTCCTTAATCATGTTCTCCTTCTTTAATAACATAAGTAGTTTTAAGCATTACGAGGTTGGTCTCAAAACTCACCCAAGGTCAATGATGATCATTTTATTCATCTCTATCAGCAAATACTCAGGTTTAACAAATTGCTTTTCTATTAATTAATTTACCTTTTGATCACTTATTTTCATTGATACTTTCTTTTATCAGGGATATCAATGTTTCAAAGTTTCATGTTCTATATTATCAATCACAAGCTCATTTATTTGTATTCTTCTCCTAGTTGAATATGTACACAAAAATAACATGTGAACAATAATTATCAATAAAATATATTATTTATTTTCCCAATAAAAATATCCAAAGGATTTTTGTATTATTCTTCACAAGGAATGAAAAACAATATTTTACATTATTCTAATTTTAAACTAAATTTTATATGCTCAAATAAATTTGGAATACATATTTGATGTCACACCATGCCAAACCATTATTCGAGGCTTGGATTGGAATTCATCATAAAACATAAAGCATTACTATCCATATACTAGAGTTTATCGACAGATGACTAGGGTTTATGAGGATGTATGAGACTATATGCTTTGGTCATATTAACAATAATAGTATGAATATTGGAGAATAAGGAAAAACTATCTAACTTAATATCATAGATAATACATGTAAGGTTTTATAAAACACAATTATATCGACATGTTAAAAAATTTAGTATTTTATAAATATCACAATTGAATCTCCAAGGTTGGATCCTATACAAGCATAACAAATAATGAAAATGTAATTGAAACTAAAATAAAATCCCAAATAGTCAAATGTTATGACCCACACCATCATACCTACTCAACTATATCATTCCTTGGAATTCATCAATGGGCCCTTTCTCTAATCATGAAGCATGTAACCAAATTATTGTGTATGCTCAGGTATTCATGTATCCTTCAGTCCCAAGATGGGTGTCAATATAACTCAGTAATACCATACAAAAAAATCCCTAAAAACACGTCATAAATAATATTATATATAGAAGTGTTATAAATATAAAATCAAACAAAACCATGAAACAACCCCTAATTTTTGGGTTTGTAGTGACACCTAGTGATGGATATACTAGTGTCAACCTTAGGAATGTGAACCTCATCAGCCATAATTCCATAGGTCAATGCCAAGGTTTCCCTGATACTATAATTATGAATTTTCCTTCCAATATAATAGATTCAATATAACAACCTGATATTTTTATGAAATATTTTTTTAATTAAATTTTAGTATTTTGGTAGCTTGTGTTGCATGCATCAATGTATTTTATGAACCATGATATACTGTTAATATTATTATTTAATAAAATTATTATATCCTAGTCATTAAACATAGATTTATAAATAGTAATAACCATATTTAAATAAGTAATTATGAATGATATATATATATATACTTATTTTTTAAAAGTCATGAAATGCATCAAAAAAATTGATTTCTAAAAAATTATTTAACAATTTTTTTTAAAAAACTATTTATTTACTTATATAAATATTAATTTAAAAAATGAACATAATTTTTGGAATCAACATGAAGAAATTAACTTATTGTATTGTTTCTTAAAATTTGTGAAATGATAAATTTTTTATGAATATTTAGAAATACCAATTTTTATTAAATACTAAATTTTAATTTCATGAAATTTACAAGATAGATTCTATTTTCTTATGTATATAGAAATAAAATTTGTTTAATTATATCATAATAAATTTAATTTATATCATTTTAATCATTTTTATATATAATTTCTATATTAATTTTTTTTTCATATAGAAGCTTTTCCATTGGAAACCTATTTTTTCATTGTGTCTATGGGATTAGTTATTACTTAAATTCTACCACTTAGAAAATTGAATTTATAAAAATGGATTCCATATTTTTAATAGGATTAAATAATTTTATATTATAATTTTAACATAATTTTTTTTCATAGATGATAGTAAAATCTATAATAAATAATTACCATGGTTAAGGATAAAATGGATCTACTGTGGTGTTAAATTAAAGAGATATGTTTTAAAATGACCTAAAAACATGTCCAAAATTATTTCCTTTGAATTTTTAATCCTTTTGGAATGAGTAAAATGTGTGTATACATTTTTATTTTCAAAATTTCCAAGTGTGTCATCAACCCCACTTATAAAATGTCACTAAATACCCTCTTCATTTCAAACTATCAAGGAAGTTTTTAAAAAAAATTACATCCCAAATCAATTCCTTACTTCTATACCCACATAATAGATGAATTATTTTTATTCTTATAACCATATATTTAGGATTTCTTGCGGACCTATATAGTTTTTTCAAAGAAGATGTATCATTATTAACTGAGCTTTGTAAATTTATTATTCCACGTCCATTAATTATTCTTAAAAACTAATTATATAATAAAATAATTATCTAACATATATTTATATTTTGTTATTTTAATTTTATAACATATATCCATCCCCTCTTCTATAAAATGGTATACTAATCTATTGATTTTTTTATGTTGTACTACCGCCACACAAACCACTATAATTAATTTTTCATCATTACATCCCACAGATGGATATAATGATGTATTTAACATATATTCATAATTTTCATGATAAAATTATACTTCTTTAATTATAATATCCCATAAAAATTATTATATTAAAATCCTTTCCAAAAAAATAATTTCACTCGTGCATATGCCTCCACTACCACATTTAAGAAGTGATGTTACATTCTATTAGTTTTATTTTAATATGGATTTTAATTAGTGTAAATTATTGGAATATATATGATTTTATGATATAGAAATTATTATTTCAAGTTTTAATAATGTTTACCATTCTTTAATTTCATCATTCTAGAAAATAGAAACAACATTCATGTGTACGTATGACCAACCATCATCATGAATGATGTAATTCATTTTCAATATCTATCATTTATGGATTACTCTAAATACATATAAAATGAATATATATGATATTTAAATCATTATTTTAATTTTATATATTATTTAATCACGATCAATGTAATAATAATAATGAATATAAAATATCAAAACATACATAAAAAGAGAATAATGTTTTACACGAAACAAGATTTTAACATGGAAATTGTTAATATACAGTTAATAAATGGTCAAAATAAAATCATAGATGGTATGATATATCTGATTATAGCTATATAATATTTTTATAATGAACCTATATTTAGAAAAAAATAGGTTCAAACATATATGAATAATTTCAATATTTTAGGTAAGGTATTTTCATCTCAATTTTATTTCTATGGGACACATGGCATATTCAGAACATGTTTCATTTTTTATGGAACATATTATAATAATAAATGTATTTTATGGTGTTTATTATTAAAATTATTTTTAATTAAATATCAATATATTGTTAGTTATTTTATAGTTATTACGATTTAAAAATTAACAATGTTTTAATGTCTTTATGATACAATATCGTTGTTTATGTAGACTGTTCATGATTATGATTATGATTATGATTATGAGATACTATTCTATACCTCTTAAGAAAAACAATAATTTTCTTACCTTTTGGTTATTGTTTAGAATAAATTACCCCCTTTAATTTTCCTCTTTTTATGTACTAAAGAGACCAAAATATGTTTTTAAGGATAATAGACTTTGTTTATATTTTTATTCAAAAACATTTTTTCAATCATGTCTCTGTTTTCAAAATAAAATTAATGAATTATTTTTAAATTATCAAATGATTGTTTAAAATAAATTTTACCTAGGTTTAAATTTTTACAAAATTTTTTAAAATGAATTTTAATGTCTCTATCGGAATAAGCCTTTTTTTAATTTTTAAAAAAATGTGAAAGGAATCATAATTTTAACATGAATGAATGATATTTGTTTTCAAGATGAACACAAAATTATTTGAAAATTAGTTTTTGAGTATCCAAGGTAATTTTGAAAGAAAATATTTTATTTAATATTTGTAAAAAATTTATATTTTAAATAATATTTTTCAAATTGGAATATTATTTCCCTCAAGAGATGTTTTATGTGATACTTTGAAATAATTATTAATCTAAGATGAAATACATTAATGTTACATAAATATTACTAGGGATATGATAAAATGATACCATGTTGTTGAACCCTCTGGGAATTGAGTTTCTTTAATATATTTTGATAATCCAAACTATCTTTTATTTATATCTTAATTATGTTTGATACATCTCAAATATGCTTCATTATATGTTATTACATTAAATTATTCTTAATATAAGTCTTTTGGATATATGTACTCTGACCTAACACATTCTGCCAATAGAATGCTTAAACAGTTTATAGCTACCGATACAGAAGAGTAGCTACCGTTATGACTTAGAGCTACCGATATCGAATAGAGAAACCAATACAGAGTTCACTGATACATCAAGTTCACCGGTACTCAAAGTTTACCGCTACATCAAAGTCTACTGATACGGTACAACAAGTCTACAGATAGAGTTACAGTTACAAGCTCACTGGTACTCAAGTATACCACTACATCGAAGTCGATAGCTGCCGATACAGAGCTACTGATATGCAAAGTCTACTGATACATCAAGGAAGCTATCGATAGGGACTTACTGCTACCGATATAAGGCATAGCCACATCTACCATTACAAGTCTACCGCTACTGATGTGATCATGTCTATAGTTGCAGCTACCGATACAAAGTCTAACATTACAAATGAAGTCTACCGATACAGACACCTAACGTAACACAAGTCTACCGATATCAAGAGCTACCATTCTAGAGACAGAACCCGACATTGCTTTAATATCATTATCCTTATTTAATATAACCAACGTTCATATTAGGAATATTTTAATGCTCTGTCATTTATTTAATAAAGGTTGTTGGATGTCAGGGAACTGTACCTCGTACCTGCAAAAAGTAAATCATATTTTTCCGGAGCTCGTGCTTTAAATAAAGGAAGGATGTGCTAATACAAAGTGATGATGAATGGACAAATACATGGAGATATACATACCACGAAGTGTGTTGGAAGAAAAATAGAGCATGAATGCGAAGAGATGACTGAACTTACACGAAGAACTCATTAATTACTACATACCAGCGAAGAGCTGAGAACGAGAACAAAACACAAGGGCTTCATTGACTATCTGTACACCTTGAAGTAAAGGAAACAGATGATACTCTGTTTTCCAGAAAAAAACTAGAAGAGGACTCAGAGCGAATTCTGATCAATCAAAGGAGTCCAGAACTGCACGACAATCACTAGACCCATTTCTAAACTCTAAATATTTTTTCTGTTATTTATATTTTTACATATTGAGCAGTGCGTGTTATCTGCTGTATTTTACACACACACTGTCTCCTGTAATCTAACTGGAGGATTTGTAAATCCTCACTCAAACTCTTGTATCTTTTATTTCCCACTGGGATAGTGGTAGAGGTCATGTGACCTGGACAGCTGGTTGCTGTTGTTTTTGTTTCCCATGGATAACAGTGGTAGAGGTCGTGGGACATAGATAGTTGTATACTGTTGTTATCCCTGATTCAGGGTGTGGATAACTTCTATATAAAGTCTTGAGAGGACTAAGTCTCATCTTGAGACTGAACCTCTTGGTTAAATCTCCTATGCTTATTTATATTCAAAGTTCTTTTTTATTCTGCTGCTAATTTCTTTAAAACCAAAACTATTTTAAAGTCACTTTGATAAGTAAACTCGCATGTGTTTGTATTAGTTTTAAGTCAGTAATTTAGTTTCAAAATTTAATTAACTCTTCTGATTTGATTAGCTGGGAAATAATCAATCCCTTGAGAACCTAACAGAACCTTTACTTTGGTATAAATTCACTACAGTTTAATTTTGTATTTTAATTGGGGATTTTAAGACAATGTTTTTTTAATAGAAATTTTAATTAGAACTCAATTCCCCCCCCCCTTTATTGTCCACTCTGACCAACATTTGGTATTAGAGGGTGTTTAAATACTTTCTAAAGTACTCTGTTTTTCAACTATGATTTTAGATATATTTTAATGTTCTTAAAATTCCTGTTATTTATAAAATTTTATCTCTTTAAAATATTTGCATTAAGTAAGCTATCATGGATAATAGACTTGAAGGAGTTGCTACCAATAGACCACCATTTTTCAATGGCACTAACTATGCTCAGTGGAAAATCAAGATGAAAATTCATTTAGAAAGCATGGGTTTTGATATTTGGACTTCTATAGAATCAGAATATAAAATTCCTACTACTGTTAGAACTACTTCGAATGAAGCTACTATGGTTGCCTACAATAATAATTGCAAATATATGAATGCCTTTTACTGTGCTTTAGGAGATGAGGAATTTAATAGAATATCTGCTTGTAAAACTGCTTATGAAATTTGGGATACCTTAGCTGTTTCTCATGAAGGAACAACTAATGTTAATGAAATGAGATTGAACACTTATACTATTTAGTATGATAATTTTAAGATGAAGCCCGATGAACCCATTTCTGAAATGTATCTCAGGTTCAACGAAATTTTCAACACAATGATCTCTCTGGGAAAGGATGTTCCATCAAAGGAAGAAATTATGAGAATTCTGAGATGTCTACCAGAAAGATGGAGAGGAACTTCTGTCTCAATTAGAGAATCGTGTGATATTATTGAACTGCCAGTCAAGGAATTAATTGGCAAGCTGATGATGTATGAAGAAGGACTCAATGTGAAAAAAGAAGAAGAAGAAGAACCAAGAAGGTAGTCTGTTGCATTCAAGACATTAACTTCAATGAAAAAGGATAAGGAGAAGCTTCAAGCTATAAATGAAAGTTCAAGCTGTGAAGACAGTGAAAGTGCATCTAACAGTGATGATGAGATGGCTCACATTGCCAGAAGGTTTATGAAATTTTACAGGAAGAATAAGTTTTTCAAAAAATCAAATTACAGAAGTAAATATGACAACAAGGGTCATTGGAAAAAGGATTGGATGAAATCTGACAAATCAGATGACGTTGTCTGCTTTGAGTGCAAAAGAAAGGGACACATAAAATCAGACTTTCCAAAGTTGAAGTACAAGAAGAGGTATGAATACAAGAAAAATAAGTTTAAGAAATCCATGAAGGCTACTTGGAGTGCTTCTGAGGATAGCTCTACTGAATCTGAAATTTCTGAAACTGAACACAGAAATAAGGCAAACATGTGTTTTATGAAAAACACATATGAGGTAACATCTGAAACTCCTGCTTTAAATTCATATTATTCTGAAGATGATTCTGACTTAGAAAAAATCTCAAAATATGAACTATTTGAATACTGTGACATGTTAGAAGAAACCTGTAATGAGCTGAAAGACAAATACAAAGGTTTAAAGAAACAGTATGCTTTAACTGTTAAACATAAATCTGATCTTGATATTGAAATGGAAAAGAATGCTCAGTTGCTTAAAGAAAACACTGAACTGAAATTATCTAATGAGCAACTTAAGAAAGACATAGAAAATTTTACAAATGCTAAATATACTCTTACTCAGATGATAGGTAAGAAAATATCACCTAGATACACTACTGGTATAGGATACCAACCTGGACAAAGGAAAATTACCAAAACTAAATTCATTCCTAAATCTGGACAGAATGTAGCCAGTTCTGAGACTTCATATGCTTCAACTAGTTATATTCATAGTTATGGATCTAATAATGTTTATCATTCAAAATCTGTTGATTCTAGACATTTTATGAGACCCATTAGACAAATCTGGGTACCTAAAGTTTTGTTGGCTAACCTGTCTGGACCCAAGAAAATCTGGGTACCAAAATCATTTCCTGTCTAAATCTGTTTTGTAGGGAACCTTCTTAAGGAGATCCTGTAGAAAGACCTGGTACTTGGACATTGGATGTTCAAGACATATGTCAGGATACTTCTCATTCTTTAAAAGCATAGTCAGAAGTGATGGAGGTTTTGTCACTTTTGGTGATAACTCAAAAGGAAAAATCACCGGCTTAGTCCAGATTGGTAACACTGACTCAGTATTAATTTCTAAAGTTTTATTTTTTGATGGACTTAAATATAATTTGTTAAGTATTTCTCAGTTATGTGATGATGGTTTTTATGTTAAATTTGAGAACGATTCTTTCATGGTTTTTAATTCAAAAAATGTTTTAGTGTTTTCTGCTTTAATAAATGAAAATGTTCATGCTGTTGATTTAAATTCATTAGCTAAGCAGAATATTACATGATTAAATGCTTTTCATAAATAGTCTTGGCTTTGGCACCGAAGATTAGGACACTGCAATGTACATTCACTTAGGAAACTTGCTAGGAAGAACTTAGTTAGAGACCTACCCAAACTTGAATTTCTAGCAGACAAAGTTTGTAATACATGTCAAAAGGGAAAGCAACATAAAGTTTATTTTAAATCAAAGAAATAAGTTTAAACTTCTCAACCTCTCTAGTTGGTTCACATGGATTTATTTGGACCTTCTAGAGTTTCTAGTTTAAATTGGAAAGACTATGTCTATGTTCTTGTAGATGACTTTTCTAGATATACTTTGGTATATTTTCTATCTCACAAAATTGATGCTTGTTCTTTCATTGTAAAATATTCCAAGACTATATAACAACTTCGTGGACTTAAAATTAAAACCCTGAGAAGTGATCATGGCCGTGAGTTTAAAAATCATGAGTTTGAATCTTACTGCTCATACAGTGGCTATAGTCACAATTTCTATGCCCCTAGGACACCCCAACAGAATGGTGTAGTATAAAGGAGGAATAGAACCCTGTAAGAAATTTCTAGGACTATGCTTAATGAGTATGACCTACCTGTTTATTTTTTGGTTTGAAGCTGTCAATACAACTTGTTATGTTATTAATAGAGTCTTGATCTGACCTATTTTTAAGAGGACCCCTTATGAATTGAGGAATGATAGGAAACCTATGGTTAACTACTTCAGAGTTTTTGGTTGAAAAGTCTTTATTCTTAATACTAAATATAATATTGACATGTTTGAACCAAATGGTGATGACAGAATTTTCCTAGGATAATCTATAACTAGAAAATCCTATAGAGTTTTCAATAAGAGGACCAAATGAGTGGAAGAATCTATTCACATCAAATTTGATGAAACTGATCCACATGAGCCTAAGACTTCTCATGAAAATCTTGAAGATGATCTATCTGTTTTGAACCTTAATGATAAGGACAGTGGACCTATAATTAAAACATCCAGTTCTGGAAATTTTCCAGAACCTGCTTCTGTTGATTCCCAACCTGTTGATGAACTTGGAATTTCTAGTCCTACCTTTAATCGATCAACTAGAATTCTAAAGTATCATCCTTTAGATGTTGTTGTAGGAAATATTGATAGAGGGACACAGACTAGAGCTTCTCATAGAAATCAGGGTGATCATCAAGCCTTCTTTTCACCGCTTGAACCTAAAAACATTAATGATTCTATTAATGATGAATTTCGGGTAATGGCAATGCAAGAAGAAATAAATCAATTTGAATGAAACAAAGTCTGGAAATTAGTAGAAAGACCTAAGGACACTATAACCATAGGCACAAAATGTGTGTTTAGAAACAAAGTTGATGAATCTGGAAAAATCATTAGAAACAAATCTAGGATAGTTGCACAAGGTTACAATCAAGAAGAAGGAATTGACTATGAGGAAACCTTTTCTCATGTAGCTAGATTAGAGGCTATTAGGATCATACTTGCCTTTGCATCACATCTGAATTTCAAGTTATATCAAATGGATGTTAAAAGTTATTTTTTAAATGGTATTATTATTGAATATGTTTATGTAGAACAACCACCTGGTTTTTCAAATCCTCAGTTTCAGAATCATGTCTTCAAACTTTCTAAAGCTTTATATGGTTTAAAACAAGCTCCGAGAGCTTGGTATGAAAGGATTTTAAACTTTATTATTTCAAAAGTATTTACAAAAGGAATTGCTGATCCCACACTTTTTATAAAAAGGATTTCAAAAGATGTTTTAATAGTACAAATCTATGTTGATGTTATTATTTTTGGATCATCTAAGAATTATTTATGTACTGATTTTTCAGAAATAATGCGAAATGAATTTGAAATGAGCTTAATGAGAGATCTTCATTATTTTATTTGTTTTCAAAATTTTCAAACTAAAGATGGTATTATTTTAAATCAAAGTAAATATACTAAGGATTTGTTAAAACGATTTGGCTTGGATAGTATTAAGGAAAGTGATATACCGATGAGTACCACCTGTAAATTGGATATTGATGAATCTGGGAAACCTGTTGATAAAACTATTTATAGAGGTATGATTGGGAGTTTACTTTACCTTACTGCTAGTCGACCAGATATTATGTTTAGTGTATGTATGTGTGCTAGATTTCAAGATAATCCTAAAGAATCACATTTACTAGCTGTTAAAAGAATTTTTAAATATCTTAAGTATACTGAAAATTTGGGTTTGTTTTATCCAAAAGGACAATCATTTGACTTAATAAGTTATTCAGATGTTGATTTTTCTGGCTATAAGTTAGATGGGAAGAGCACATCTGGAACATGTCACTTACTTGCAAAATACCTAGTATCATGGTGTAGTAAGAAACAGAACTCAGTTGCATTATCTACTGCTGAAGCAGAATACATAGCTGTTGGTAGTTGTTATGCACAGATTCTGTGGATGAAGCACACTTTACTGGACTATGTATTTGATTTTACGCATGTTTCAATTAACTGTGACAACACTAGTGTGATTAACATCTCAAATAATCATGTGTCTCACTCTAGAACTAAACACATTGACGTTCGACACCACTTTTTAAGAGATCACTATCAAAGAGGTGATATAACACTGAGTTTATAGGCACTGAACTTCAATTAGCTTATATTTTCACTAAGACATTATGTTCAGTAAGATTACGTATCATTATAAATGAATTAGGAATGATAACTTACCCTTGAAACCGTTAGGAAACCTCACAGTTAGAAAATTCTCACCGTTAGAGAATTCTCACCATTTGGAGACCTCACCGGTAGGAGACCACGCTGTTAGGAGACCTCACCATTAGAAAATTCTCACCGTTAGAAAATTCTCACCGTTAGGAGACCTCACCGTTAGAAAATTCTCACCGTTAGGAGACCTCACCATTAGGACATCCTTGCCGTTAGAAGAATTTACTGGTACATCTCGCGCTGTTTTAACTTCTATAAAGCCGAGACATTGAAATATATATATATATATATATATATGATTTATTTTATTTGTGGATCCTAAATGATATTAAACTGAGTCTAGATTTCACTCAATCTCACTGTAAACTCGTCTGTTCGAATCCCTCCAACCTAACCCTCTCAAGCCGCAAAACGCTAAACCTCGAATCTGTAATGGCCGTCATCAAGAGACCTCAGGTTATAGATGGGAGTGACGAGCCATAAGAGAAAAGACAGAAAGTATCAAATTCTAGTACCAGTGGAAGTGGAAGTTGAAGTGTAGCTCGAAGGAATCCAATAAACCTACATCTCTCCAAGTGAGAAATTTTCATTGAGAAAGAGGTGTGTGCAGAATGGCTCATGGAGAGCAAGTCCTTGGTTCATAAAGTTTTAGAAGAACAAGGTTGGAATGAGTGCTTCGCGAACAAAAATGGACCTTATTACCCAGGGCTGGTAAAATAGATCTACGAATTTGTTTGTTTTGAAAAGTCTGAGGATGAAAGAAGAGTGATTTCTTATGTGAATGGACATGAAGTTTCTTTTACTTGTGTAGAATGCGCTGGGAACTTGAGAGTTCCGCATGAAGGAGATTATGCATTTTATTTAAAATATGTACCTTCAACCAGTGATGTGTTTCAATATGAAGATGCCTTGCTGGAGCTTAAAGGGAATGGGACCCCTAAAAAGGTGATTGCTGCAGAGATGGTAGGAGAAGATAAGTTGTTGTTTAAATTTATTCAGCATGTTGTTAGTCCGAGAATAGGAGACTTTGAAAATTTGATATTCCAAGACATATATCTATTATATTTTCTAAAGCACAGTGTGAGAATCAATCTATGTATATTGATTATGGTTCAAGTGGAAGAGATGACTAGACCGAATTTCAAATAAAATGCACTGTTTTTCTCAAAGCTGATTTCTGTGATGCTAAAAGTGAAAGAGGTTGTTGGACCTCAGGATGAGCTGGTAGTGGATAAGGATAAATTATGTATTATAGGAACTGTCTATAAATACATGAATGTCAGTTGGAATCCTTGGAAGAAATAATTGGTGAATGATGATGGAAAAATCTATGACAAGTATACTCATGTGGATCATCCTTCTAGAACAAAGGATGTGAGGGATCCTGGTCTTCGACCTGATGAGCCAGAACTGGTCTATAGTGATGATGAAGCTGAGGAGGAAGAGACATCAGTTGAGGAAGGAGGAGATCCAGACTTACCCCCTAGTCCTGTGCATCAAGTTATTTATTATGGAGCAGCTAGCCCTCCAAAAGAACTACCAAAGTGGAAAACTGTCTTGAAGGACAATGATACAGAGACTGCAGAAGAAGGAGAAGAAGCATGCCAGTATGTTTTCAAGGACACATCTAAGGATTATGTGGCAACCGAATCAGATCATGATGTTAATGGAGAAAAGGAGGCTGATGGTGCAGCAGATGATGAGGAAAATGTTGAAAAAGAGCTCAGTTTGAGTCCACTAATAGTCAGTACAGTCAGGACAATGCCTGATCAAGAAGAAATAGTAGTAGTACCTGTTGATGATAGAGTCATTAATGACCCAAAACAAATGGATATTGAATCTGCTGCTGTTGTAGAGGAAATTGTAGAATTACCTCAGGAAGAACAGTTGGAAGAGATACCTCAGGAGAATGTTCCAAGTGAGGGGGAGAATCTTGGCTCAGTATCAGTGCTATATGACATTAAAGGTTGTACATCAGATCCAGGATATATGATTCATGTACTTTCTCATGGAGATTCTAATGAGGAAGACTGAACCCAAAAGGAATCTTTTACCCTACCCACTATGGCTGAAACTGTGGCAACCAAGGAGGACCTTGAGTCCTTAAAAGCTTAATTGAAAGAAGCAATAAGGGAATCAGTGCAAGATATGAAGAAAAGTATTGTTGAAGCGATGAAAAGTGTGGAGCAATCCCTTGAGTTATCCATTGGATGTGGTGTGTCCAGTCCTGTGATAGAAATTATGGATGAACTTAAAGTGTGCCACACTCAGATTGAGAGTTGGACAGGAGCTGTCTTTGCCTTGAGACAATCGATTGCTTCTATGACTACCATGCATAGCTCTCAAAATCAAGTAAACTCCGACATTCGATATATCAAAGAAGTGGTCAAACACTTTGTGGAAGTTTTTGAGGCCTTTAAAATGTCAGTTAAAGAACATCTGAACAGCCAGGATGAACTTGTTCAGAAGGTCGTTAGTAGTCTGACTAAATCCTTCAAGGAGACAGTGGCTTTTTCAATGAAACCTCTTCTCTCATCCAGCTCCAGTGTGAACCTTGAACAGATCCGCACTGTTATTCAAGAATAAATGGCTAAGGCCAGTCCCAGTGGTGCATCAGATACTCAAATTCTTCCTACCATTAGGGAAGTTAGTAGTTTTGTTTGTGATCACCTACGGGCAGCTACTGCTTCTCAAGAGGTAATCAAGAATAAGGTGGATGCTTATTTTGAAAAGGTTTATACCAAGAACCAAATGACAAAACATTTAAAACTCTTGATTGAGAATATGAAGTTACCTCCAGTTACCCAAGCCTTCAGAGAACAGGTTAGTAAGCTCAGGGAGATTACTCCTGCTTTGGAGTAATTCATTGAAAGTAGGGATGATTTTGTGACTGCCATGGAGAGAGGAGGAAGAATTATAATGGATTTCAGAAACCTGTTGCTGCCCTTCCTACATGTGGATGCCAGACCAGTGATTTTACCTCCTGCCCTTCCTGCTTCTGCCTCTGGCAGTGCTCATCAATTGACTCCAGTTCAAGCCATCAGGAGCTTGACATCGATGATCACTCAGAGGAGCTCCGATTTCAGATCTGGTACAGTTTCTGTAGCTGAACCACCAATTTTGCCTTCAGCTATTCGAAAACCCTCTGATGATCTTAAGGGACATACACCTGTTCGAGAGGAGGATTGACTGTTTCTAGATCTTTTTATAGGATTCACTTGTCTTTTTTTTTCTGATTTTATCAGTGTATCTTTTATATTAATGAAATTACTATTCATTCTATACTTTACTGAGTTTCTATTACTTTTTCTTTTATTCTCTGTTAATCTTTATCTTTTCTCTGCTACCCTTCTTTTTGATAATCACAAAGGGGGAGAAAATGAGCAAATCAGAAAATGAGAGAAAATAAGAAAGGAGACCTAAGAGTAAACAAAGGGGGAGAAACAAACAAAGGGGGAATGAGAAACTGTGACTTGAGAAATAGACTTAAGAGAGAATCTTGTAGTACAATTGAAAGGGGGAGGAATGTGGAAGTTTTTTTCTGAACAAAACAAAATAACCTTTTCCTCTGAGGCTAATTTCTTTTCCACTTTTTCCTCTGAACCTACTCTTTCTTTTATATCATTTTTGATATATTTTTTTCTCTGATACTACTTCGTTTTTTTTGGCATAAGTTGTGATTATCAAAAAGGGGGAGATTGTTGAACCCTCTGGGAATTGATTTGCTTTATTATATTTTGATAATCCCTACTATATTTTATTTATATCTTAATTATGTTTGATACATCTCAAATATGGTTTATTATATGTTGTTACTTTCAATTATAATTAATAGAAGTCTTTTGGATATATGTACTCTGAACTAACACATTCTTCCAATAGAATGCTTAAATAGTTCATAGCTATCGATACAGAACAGTAGCTACCGTTATGACTTAGAGCTACCGATATCGAATAGAGCTATCGATACGGAGTTCACCGAAACATCAAGTTCACCGGTACTCAATGTTCACCACTACATCAAAGTCTACCGATATGGTACAACAAGTCTACTGATAGAGTTACAGTTACAAGCTCACTGGTACTCATGTCTACCGCTACATCGAAGTCGACAGCTACCGATACAGAGCTACCGATATGTAATGACTACCGATACATCAAGGAAGCTACCGATAAGGACTTACCGCTACCGATACAAGGTAGAACCACGACTACCGTTACAAGTCCACCACTACTGATGTGATCAAGTCTACAGTTGCAGCTACCAATACAAAGTCTACTCTTACAAATGAAGTCTACCAATACAGAAACCTACCTTAACACAAGTCTACTGATATCAAGAGCTACCGTTCTAGAGACAGAACCCGACACTGCTTTAATTTCTTTATCTTTATTTAATCTAACCAATGGTCATATTAAGAATATTTTAATGCTCTGTCATTTATTTAATGAAGGTTTTTGGATGTCAGGGAACCGTACCTCATACCTGCAAAAAGTAAATCATCTTTTTCCAGAGCTCGTTCTTTAAATTAAGGAAGGATGTGCTACTACAAAGTGAGGATGAATGGACGAATACATAGAGATATACATACCACGATGTGTGCTGGAAGAACAACAGTGTGTGAATGGAAAGAGACGACTGAACTTACATGAAGAACTAATTCATTATGGCATACCGGTGAAGTGCTGAGAACGAGAACATAAAACAAGAGCTTCATCGACTGTCTGTACACCTGGAAGTCAAGGAAACATACGATAATCTGTTTTCCAGACAAAAACCAGAAGAGGACTCAGAATGAATTCCGATCAATCAAAGGAGTCCAGAACTTCATGACAATCACTAGAGCCATTTCTAAACTCTAAATATTTTCTCTGTTATTTATCTTTTTACATATTGAGCAATGTGTGTTATCTACTATATTTTACACACACATTATCTCATGTACTCTAACTGGAGGATTTTTAAATCCTCACTCAAACACTTTCATCTTTTATTTCCCACTGGGATAGTGGTTGAGGTCGTGTGACATGGACAGCTGGTTGCTCTTGTTTTTGTTTCCCATGGATAACAGTGGTAGAGGTCGTGGGACCTGGACAGTTGTTCACTATTGTTTATCCCCAATCCAGGGTGTGGATCACTTTTATATAATGTTTTGAGAGGACTAAGTCTCATCTTGAGACTGAACCTCTTGGTTAAATCTACTGTGCTTATTTATATTCAATGTTCTTTTTTATTCCACTGCTAATTTCATTAAAACCAAAACTGTTTTAAAGTCACTTTGATAATTAAACTCGAAAGTGTTTATATTAGTTGTAAATCAGTAAGTTAGTTTCAAAAGTTAATCAACTCTTCTAATTTGATTAGCTGGGAAATAATCAATCCCTTGAGATTCTAACAGAAACTTTACTTTGGTATAAATTCACTACAGTTTAATTTTGTATTTTAATTGGGTATTTTAAGACAAATTTTTTTAAACAGAAATTTTAATTGGAACTCAATTCACCCCCCCTCTTGATTGTCCACTCCGACCAACAAATGTTTATGATTTATCTGGTTGATTTATAATTTTCATGAAAAATGTATATGGAAATTGTTTCATTCCCATGGGTTATTATATAATGAAATATTTTTTAAAACATGTTTCATTTTAATGGGTTATGATATGAAGAATGTTCGATAATCTTATACAACAAAAATTTATGGATTATGTTATGAGTGGGACTTAAATTTCAATCAAATTAATTGACTGATGACTAATTTTCTATTATCTCAATGGGTATATGGGAGTTCATCCCAATCCTAAAATAGGGTACATGTGAGGTTATATAAACACGAAAAGAAGGTGCACAAGAGGTTATCCCAATCCTAAAATAGGAAACATGGGAGTTTATCCTAAGCATAATGTAGGTACATGGGTGGTTATCCATAGATTAACATGTCATTAATGTAATGTTAGATAGATTTTCCATAATATTTTCATTGCTTATGTTTATTCCACAAAGATATGAATTATGAGAATGTTATGATCTCATGGATCATGTTCGTTGATTTCTTATAATTAATGTCCTAAAAACCATGATGGTGTAATTCATGAATATTTTTTATGATATATGTTATGAATGGTATGGTTTCCATATTTTATTTTTATTTTCTCATGCTCCTATTCTCATGTTTTATTGATATATCACATATTTACCCATTATGAGAATCTGATCTCATCCTTTTTTATGTTTTTCTTACCTAGGTTATGAATAATTTTATTATGTATGATATGCCAACTAAGGGTTCTACTTAAGGGAGATTATGTAGTTTAACTAAGAACCAATGGTTTATATATCCATGTTTCTTAAATATACCAAAATGGATTTTGTTATGTATCATTATGTTATATAATGTATATTCATCAATTCAGATGTGATATATATATATATATATATGAAATGGTTGTGTCTCTATTTTTTGTGTTAGAGAAATGATATGTTAACCTTAGTAAACTATCATTATAGATATTCATTGAGAAAAATAAAGATATATCTATGTATAATAAAATTACCATTATTTTTTGTGAAATATACTGTGCATGGTGTATATGAAATTACATCTATATTTAGATACTGCAAGTGGATTGGATTTTATTATAGTTTCCCCTAGTGGCGATAACTTAAAAAATTAATAATTGGGATTTTACCCAATAATCCCCTGATGCATAAAAATAGTTCTTTACTACACACATTGTTTGACATTCTCAGGGGAAGGGTTTTTGAAATTCCGAAACTATTTATCAACTAACATGAAGGATTTGAATATATGATGACCATTAATTAGAGATATTAAAACTTTTGTGTAATATATTAAAAATAAGGTGTCATTATTCAAATAACTTATAAATTAGTTTCCCTGATTTTTTGGTTTCCAACTATGATTATTTTCCTCATAAATTGTTGAATTGTTTTAGAAAATGCCTAATAGTAGGTTGAATCATGCTAATAATGATTGTGAGGAAATATTTTATGGTTATAACGAACCAAATATGGATAATTAATGGATATAAATATATTGTGATTCTATATAACTGGCTATCATAATATATGAATAACAGTATGAACATCAGTGACATACCTTAAACATAAAATAATATGATGATGAACTCTTATATAATTTGTGTGGTAATAAATGTGGAGGAATTAATATTTGGTTCCTACAAGTCAATAATATAGGAATAATCATTGAGAATAATATCTTAATTATAATGGATGTAGTTTTCTATATGGAAATAATGGTTATAGAGTAATTAATTACCATGTAATTCTATGACATATGTATGGGGATCTTAGTCATTATCTAATTCAATTCCCTAAACTAAGGTGTAGTCCCAAGACCGTGGAAGGAACTATGTTAGACCAAATAATTAAATTAAAATGGATCAAGTATTTATATATTGGGATTCTAAAATTATGTTGTAGAAGTATTCATTACAATAGTATTTTGGTTATAAGAATCATGAAACAAATAAATATGGGTTTAACTATGGAATCATATATGTCTATATGTAAGTTAACATAAGAATTATGGATACCATTATAGGCTTATGAGTTTAAGGATGACCATAAGTACAATTTCATAAAAATCCCCTTTTTAGGTTCTATCTGGTGAGATTTTAATTTGATTCATTAAATTTTTGCAGTTGTTTTATTTGAAGAAGGAATATTTAACTCTTTTGTTCAACATGAAGTATTATTTTAGGAAAATGGACATTTAATTTGTTTAAAGGTATTTAAAACCATCTGGGCTTATATAACCTATGATGATTAAATTTATTTTGAAGGGAGTTGATTATATTTCTATGGAATTCATTATAATTATATTAATATAATTTCAGTAAAAAGGAAAACCCATCACATTATACAAGGCCATGAGGCTTGAACCCTCCACTCAAGGTATAAAAGGGTGAAATTCCATCCACTTTCCTACATGATGTCTTGGTTAGTAAGAAATTTTTTTAAATTATGTGACATATATATATTAAGATAATTTTAGTAACATATATATTATCATAGGGATAACCATGGGATTTAAATATGACTTGGTTATAGATTATTCCCCATGAAAAATGATTGTTCATGAAAACAAAATGCCTAAATCATTATTTAGAGATATGTGTGGAATCTTACATTAAATATATGGATTCAAAATCATTACAAATAAAGGTTTTATATATATATTAAACATAATATTTTACATTATATTATTATATAAAAGTATTAGAATACTAAAAAAATAATATTGATAGATCTTATTAATGATTATGAATTCCCATTACAGTACCAATCTTGTTAAGGGAACAAGGTGGATGATGCTTAGAGTCAAAATGATCATTCTAGATTAACAATGAAGAGGATCACAAAATATTCAATATTTAAGTATTTTCAAATTATGAATTAGAATATCTTAAAGTAAGTGGATAAATATTATATTTCTGGAATGAGTGTTCAACTATCTGTATAAGTGGAAATTAAAGAGCAGTAGAATAAGTATTTATAGCTTTAGATTAAGGAAAAACACATTCCTATGATTAACCAGGATTAATATTTAATGATACAGTTCGGGAACTGTGTATGTCTTCCTTTCATATAGTATTTGGAGGATGGTCTATTAAAGTAATATAAAAGTTATTTACTCTCTTTTAATCATGTAATTATAAATATGTATATAAATCTAATGGACTATTTCTGGTAGAATAGAATGACGAGACATAATTCATTTTTTATCTCAATTCTAGATATTTCAAAAAGTTAAATCTAAGAGAAAACATATAAGGGGATGTTACAACCATTAACAATATTTGAATGGAAATCGGATAACATCAACATGTATTTTTTTTAATTTAATCCCCATAAAATCTAACGGTCATAATGATATATGGTTTTTATTTCATCACCATACAAATTAAACACACTTCATCATTATTAGAGAATATTAGTATCTTGATCTTATTGAACAAAATATACATTAAATATGTGATAAGATTTCACAGAGTCTCATATTATATTGTATATCCTTAGGTTCCATGGTTTACCGTGATGTTCTGGAAAAGCATTGAGCAAGACTTGGATGTAGATCTATGTTTTAGAACATTTTATAAACCCCATATATATGTTTAGACTCTGATAGAAATTAAAATCCTATAGGATATATTGATATCTTGTTAAAGGTATTTCAATGGTGCTAGAGATCAAAAACTTCCAATAGTTATGTTTTCTTATAACAACAATTTTCACTCAAGATTTCGGATGTCTCTTTATTAAGACCTCTATGGAAAGGAGAATAAAAATAAAATATGTTTTTATTCAGTTTGATAAATAAATCTATTATTACCTGATATATCTCATAAAATGTAATTTAAGTACAATCCATTGAAAAAAAGATCATGGAAACTCAGTGTAAAAACAAAATTTATGATTGAAATCATCAGCATTATATAAAGATTGAAGTTATTGAGCAGGTTTGTTCTATGAATTTATCCTTGGAATAAGGTTATGATATTTTATGATAATGTAAATTTTATCCATATGTATATTGTACATTTTTGGATTCTTGATCGCGTAGGGATAAAATATTATTGCATGGAACTCCCACGAACCTCTCTCAAGTCCATGATGTGTTCCGTTAATCTCATCGAAAAAATTTCATAATTGATCCTTAACATGTACTCAACCTTGAGGTCATACAACAAGATCATGATATTTCCAATAAATAATAACGTATGGTGTTTTTTTGTTGTAGATATAATGTTTTATGAAATAAGAACACTCACCCAGTCAAGGTTTTATGGTGAAACCACCAACTTGAGGAAGTTACAGAGGAACTTAAAGATATAATTAGGAAAAAGTATCCTTTGTTTTTCATAATAGTGTAATACAAATCTTTGGGAGAAATTAATTTTAAGGGGTGTGTAATGTGACATTCTAATACTCTATGAAATATTTTTTTAATAAATTTAATTTCTCTGATAGCTTGTTTTACACACGACATTTTATTTTGTTAAACCTAGATATTATATTAATAAAAATGTTCAAACACATCTATTATAAACTAGGTAATAAATTTTGGGGTACGATTAAAAATAAACAAAATTTTAAATATATGTATGACAATTTTATATAAATAATATATTTTGATAAATAAGTACTTAAAGTTTGGTAAATTAATTATATTGTTTGAAAATAAATTTTCCACTAAACATTATTTCTAATGTTTTTCCTAAAAAAATAAAAAAATTAATTTTTTACACTTTAAGAAAACAATTTAAAAAATTGAAATTAATTTTTTGAATCAACATGTCAACATTAGTTAAGAAATAATTTTTATTATTTTTCTACAAAGATTAATATTTTAATGTTCAGTGAAAATTATATTGATTTATAAAAAAAATACATTCATGTTTAAATTATTTACATGTTAAATTTTGTTCTATGATGGGTTTTAAAGTAAAATTAGTTCTATTGTATCATAATTAATCCAATTTATGTTATTAGGATCAATTTATAACTGAATGGTTTATTAAAAACATTTATACTTCTGAAACCCTTTATCTGGAAACCCATTTTTAATCCCTTTTATGTCTTTAATAATTAATTAAATTCTACAATTTCTATGAAATAAATATATAAAAATGGAATATAAATTTTCAAGAATAATAATTTATATTATATAATAAAGTAAAATTAAATTTTGGTAAAAATTAATAGTAAAAATAATAAAAATTAATTACCATTTTAAAGGTCAAAACTGGTTTACTAGAGGATAAAAAAAATTAAAAAGTTTAAAATATCCTTAAACAATTTTAAATCCTATTTTATAGAAATATTTCTTCTTTATAACATTTAAGGTTCTAAATAATCACTTTTGGAGATTTTTTTCAATTGTTAAATGTGGTTAATTTTTATATTCAAATATTCCTTGTGTTTCCTCCCCCCACATATAAAAGGGAACCCCATATCCTATTATATTTACACTACCAATGATTTTTTATTCAGAAAATATAAGAAAAAATATCATAAATACCTCCCTAACAACATTCTATAGTCCTTATTTTGATTTAAAACACTCCAAGTATTGATTTTGGTTCTAACAGAGGTTCTCTAAAAAAGAGGTATCATTTTTATCTGAGTGTTTTTATTTTATATATTCTTTCAATTCCATAAAATATTCTTTAAATGTGATGAAATAATAAAATAGTTATCTTAAATAAAATAATATTTTATTATATTAATATCAAAAACTATAACCATATCCTCTTCCATCAAATCTTAAAGGAAACAATTAATCATGTGTATGGTGGACTATAGTCTCACGAACCAATGAAATTCATTTTTTATCACTACACCTCATAGATGAATATAATTATGGATTGAAAATATTTAAATGATATTTATGACATAATTATAATTTATAATTATAATGTCAAATATACCTTTTTACCAACCATGTTTTTGGAACATGATAATGTCGCTCTTGTGTACATGTGGACTACCAACCTCACAAAGTGACAAGACACATTTTTCATTTTATTTTGACATGGAAGTTAATTATGGTATATTTTGTTAATATATAATATTTATATGATATAAAAAATATTAAATAATGTTTTATTTCATTCATTCTATTGATAAAAATGAAACAATTTTCATTCGTATGTATGAGCTACAGTATCCATGAATGGTGTAATTTATTTTTTATCTTTAACTTTAATGGATTACTCTAAATACATATATATTTAATATATAACAGATTTATATCACGATTATGATTATTGAGATTATGAAACCATTATAAATGTATATAGACCAGAAATACACAACAAAAAAATACATGAAAAATGTTGGAGTTACTAGCCAATACGTGATTTAAACAAGGAAATTATTGATAAACATGTAATAAACGGACATATGTAAATTATATACGGTAAAATAAATATGATTTTGGTTTTGCAAGATATGTATAATAAAAAAAAATTATTATAAAATATTTTTATATGTATATAAGGAATTTTGAGACTTGAGATAAAGGATTTTCATTACAATTTATTTTTGTGAGTCACATGGGAAATTCACCACTTGTTTCTTTTTTTGTATATTTTTATCATGAATTTATATTATTATGTTTTTTTTATAATTATTCAAATTTACATATAAATCCAATTATATTTCATTCATGGGGATTATTACTTAAAAATTACCAAATTTGTATAGGTTTTTTACAATCTCATTGTTTATTGGTATTATTAATGATAATGACTTAGATGATGAAATATTAAGATCAGTACATCAATAAACTCATGAATTTAATTCTAATATTGTTATTTATGGAGAATAAATTCTTCCCATTAATTTTGTTTCATTATGAAATCAAGATAATAAAATAATTTTTTTAATAAAAATTTACTTTATTTTTCTATTCAGTAAAAAAAACTTATTCCTCCATTTCAATGTACTCTAAAACTATTTTAAAGTAATATTTTAAATTTTTTTAAAAAAATTAAATAACTTTTTCCCCAGGTTTGAATTTTTCAAAAAAGGTGTAAAATTATTATTCTTCTCATTTTTCAGAAGAATTATCATTTTATTTTTTTTATCTACAATGTCAAATGAATATTTACATTAAATGGAAATTAATGAATGATATTTTCCACTATCATGATCAATAAATGATATAATGATTCATTTAAAAAAGTTCATGGTAATTTTCAATGAAAATTGTTTCTTTAGTATTTGGGAAATTATTATTTTTTAAATAAATATTTTCAATGTGGAAATATTTTTTACACAATAAATGTTCCATGATATTATTCAAAATAGTTTTCCATATATGATTACATCAATTGATGTTAATTAAAATTTCATGGTTATATAATATAATGATACCCTATATTTAATTTCTCCAGGTGATTTATGATTCTGATGACAAATTTTTATGAAACCCTTTTCTTTCCCATGAGTTATAATATTATTAAATCATTACAATACACATTTCCTTGCCACATGTTCTAATATAATAAACGTTTTATGATTTTGTGGCACATAAATTTATGGATTATGTGACATGTGGGACCTATATCGTTATTTGAGGAAATAAGATTTTATAAATGTTCTAAGAGATAAAGGGTACACATATGTTTATCCCAATACCATAAAATGGTACATTACTGGTTTTCCCAAGACCAAAATAGGGTACACGAGAGGTTATCCAATGCCTAAAAGTGGGTACACGTGAGTTTATTCCAAGCCTGATTTTGGTAGATGGGTGTTTATCCCATGCCAAACATGGTAGGAATGTATTTGTGGATATCCGTGAAATAATATTTTCTGTTATTATATATATTCCATATATCTATCTATTATTCCCATTTTATGTCCTCATGGATTGTTTTCTTTGATTATATTATGGTATATGTCTTATGAATTTCCATGATTCATTCCATCACTCAAGTTTATGATCAATGATATGAAATGTATCATTTTTAAATATTATTATCATGTCCAAATACCCTTATGATCATTTCATGTTGATATCTCTCTTATTTAACCTTTATCATCATTTTAGATCACCATTTATTATGTTTTTGTTCACTAGGTTATAAATAATGGTTTTTTTTACGATATGTATAATAAGGGTTGTAGTTATAAGAGATTATTTGGTTTACCTAGTTACTAGTTGTTTATATATCCAAGTATATAAAGGTAGTAAAGCTTAATGATTTTTTGGATTGATCATTATATTTATTATTGAATAATAATTTATTTAGATGTGATATTTATGTATGAAAAGTGTAGGTCACTAAACCCAGGTATCCCGGGAATACACAATATGTGAAACTAACCTCCCCTACATGAATTTTCTTGGCCTTTATAACAAACCAATTTGTAACAAAGACCTCCCCTATGGGATTTTTCTCATCCTATAAAACAAGAGAATATTGAACACAAAACTAACATATAATAATTTTCTCGTCCTTCAGAATAAAAAAAATGATAATACAGACTTCCCATGAGGGAGTTTTCTTATCTAAGTCATAACAAATAATTTATCATTTCAAAAAAATCTACGTTACAAGTTTATCAAACCAAAGTAAATTCCATTACCAAACAATTTTATAAAAAAAATAGTTAAAATATGTACATTACCCATTTCCAAAATAAAATCTCCCCTAAGGAATTTTCAACTCCTATACAACAATACCATCCCAAAAGGGTTATTTTGATTACCTTTAAAAAAGATCCCCCAAAATGGAATTTATTTATTATATTTCAAAAAAATACTACCCAAATGGTGTTTTAATTTACATTAATATAACTCAAATAAAATTTCAAATTTAAATAAATAATCACAGGTAAAAAATATTTATATTTTCCTCATAATTTAAAAATTTTAAATCCAATTCCCATCTAACCGTGTAATACCAACAAAACATTTTCATACTAAAATACATAATAAAAACCCATCACATTTACACTATTCCATTGTGAAAAAATTTACTATGTACATCATTTTTTTTATAATGAAACTATTTGAAATCAAAAAACACAATTTACTTTCTTCAAAATAAATAATTAAATCGATAAATAGTATTCTCTTTAATTTATGAAAAAAATATAAAAAGGATTCATTTCATATCCAAATTACAATTTCAATCGGCCTGCTTCATGATTCAATTTTATTTTAACAAACTAATGATTGTGAAATTCCATTTCTTAATCAATGATTCAAAAACTAAATAACCGTTCTGAAAAAATTGAAAAATGGATTAACCATATACCTATTTATATGAAGAATAAGCCCAATTATCTAAACTAACGAGTTCCTATTCAATGAAAAAAATAAATCTAAAACATTAAACTAATTATATGATCATGACATGTAAAACTCATGAAACCACACTATACATGAACCAAAAATATAAGGAAACCAATGGGTAAAATTAAAGACCATGTAAATTATTATTATAAGAGTTAACTCAACCTAAATTATCTTCCAGTTCAACCTAAAATGGAAGAAGATTATAAACCATACATAATACCTTGAAATATGGTATATTAGACTTAGAACAAAGGAACACTACTTGAAATCAGAATAAAAAAATTGACAGAAATTAACACTTAGACGTACAAATGGCATTGATTTATAACTCAAAATACTCTAAATTACCATGAATAAATGGATAACCATCATAGAAGAAGAGGAGAATAGGGATAAAAAATTAGGGTTCTGTCAAGAAAATGGACAAAAATTTTGTTTAGGTGATTCGGGGTTCTAAATTATATTATTTTACAATTTCATATTTTATTGTGGTGTAAGATATGTCCACATGGTCTTCTAAACCATATGGTAACTATGTAGTCAATACTACCACAAAATACCCCTTCTCTAATGGTTGGATTTTATATTTTACAATCCATGTGCCGACGATGTGAATCAAATCTAGAACCTTGTGCAAGAATTCACATAGTTTTTCTAAAGCCAGGCACAAAATGTGAACCATGTTTCAGATACAAGACACATGACACTGTTTTCCCTGAGCCTCCTATAGTTTCCCAGTTAACCATGTGCTAAACATACTGGTAAACTATGCACAGTACATAATAAATTAAACATTTCTCCAAACTCATAGTTTCCATAGTTTATTCAAAACCATGCATGACAAACCAAGAACCTTGGAATACCCCAACCCTTCTTCAAAAATATAAACAAAACATTTCAATAATTATTTCCGAACCAAAGGCTTCTATCGAACCTCAAACCACATCAAAAATATCCATTTATGATATCCAAACTCTCATATTCTCAATCCAAAACTCATTTTAAAAAAATATCCCATCCATAAATCTCAAAAATTATTATAACCCTAGAAAATATCTAACTTATAATGGGGTATGGTTTTAAGACATACCCATCATAATAATTATCTTCCATGAAAATACACTCCTATATTCAACCCCCAAAAATATTCCTACCATGACAACCAAACCATAACCAGTTCATCACGCCCCGCACTAAAGTACTGAATGTGCTTCTCCAACAACATATCAACCACTTAGTGCTTGATTCACCAAAAAAATACACTATGAAAAATTCCTTACTAAAACACAAATATGATTGTATTTTACTCATATTTTGTGCCCTATAATGGTTTTTTATTTCGGAACGGTTTCCATCGGTTTAATTCATATAACCAAAAACACCCAATGGTTCTATATTCATATGGTCTCACTTTCCAATTGTAGGTGCTTGTTAAGGATTTTGAACCATGATGCCTACGAACCCACATTGATCAATAGTATGGAAGGTTGGGCTCCTCACACCCTTTTTGGGGGAATTATTATATACTCCAAGAATCTCTTATAGATTTAAGATATGATCATAAATCCTTCATTAATCCCCAATAATGATGAATCTCATCCCGAATTAGAAAAAAATTATTAGAATATGTGGAATTTAAAATCATCTGTATGTATTTGAGGTTCTTCATAAATGGAGATATTTCTATATATGAGAGGTTCTCAATTTATGGTATCCTCTTATATACTACTTTGATATTCTTTGGTCATTATTATGATGAAGATTTTTTTTTCTACCCACACATTTGGTTACTATAGAGTTTATTTTCATCAATATAGACTAATTTCATTCTGTAGTTTATATTCATACATGTAGACCAAGAATACTCTTGAATTTATCATTATCTAGGTAGGTGATTTATTTGAGGTTGAAATCAAACCCATAAATTGTCTCCCCAGGTATCCTTGTGAAAGGAATCTGAACCCATGTATTTCGGTGCTGTTTAATGGGAATAATAAAACCTTTTAAGGTTGTCTGAAGAGATCCTAATAATAGATTTTAACATCATGTGGCAAGGAAATATTGGTGAAAGGTTCCTAGTAAATGTTTAGTGTGAGACTAACACTGAAACAACTAAAGAAACATGGAAGGGATGTGAGTTTCCAAGTTGAATTAGACCCTGTTGGGGATATGGGCCAAATGAATACGCTTAGTTCAAGATGTTTGGTTTGAACCTCAAATAGGCTTCCTACGTATCTCATTTTGTAAGGTATTAAAGACCATATAGTTTGTTGGTGAGGTCCCATGCCTATGGAGGCCCTCACGGGTATGTCTCGCAAGGGAGTATGCCCTTTTTGATGAAATATAGAGGATTAATCTTGAGAAGGTTATCCCCTATAAAGTAACCATAAAGGATGTTTTCACTCATGGTGATTTGGGGGCCTAACTCGTGGTTTACTCTTGAGGTGGATACCTAGATAAAGGGAATTATGATTGGGGCTTATTCCTAAATAGGATTACCATTGAGCTCAGGCCTTGTGTGGGCTTTCTATGTATCACAATTAGTTAGAATTGAAGTTCTCATAGTATAATCATGAGGACCCATGCTTATGGAGGCCCTCAAGGGTGTGTCTCATATAGGATTATGAACCTCTGAGATGATAGTTTTAAAATTAATCCTAAGAAGGATATCCCTTGTAAAGGAACCATGAAGGATGTTTTCAGTCATAGAGATTTTGGGGGCTTAACCTGGGGTTTACTCCTGAGTAAGATACCTTGATTAATGGAATTATAATTGGGTATTATTTAGAAGTAGGATGATAATTTCTCTCAAGCCCTCAGTGGGATTTCTACATATATCGGTAAGCATGAATCAGTGTTCTCATAGTCCAGTCCTTCAAGTTTATTGTGTGTATATAATAATCCTAATTAACATATTAGCCTCTGTGAGTCATGCTTGGTGTGATAAAAAAGGGAATAAAATTATTTTAAAAACCACACACCTTTCCACCTTCACTGTTGGAAGATGATAGGGCTAAAATGTTAGAAATTAGGGATTTGGGAGAAGTGTTTTGGGCTATAACACTTTTCTATATTCACTTTACATTAGACATGAGTCCAAGGTATGGAAGGAATGAAGTTCAAGGAAGTAGATGTGGAGATGATCAAGACTGAAACCTCCCACATGAAAGGCTTGGGATATACACCAATATTATTTCCATGAAATTGGTTCAATAAATTTTGGATGATCTCATTCCATGATGAATGGAAAATAAATGGTGATCCTTCCCTACCTGCTGGGAACCTAAGGCTCTAGGTCTCAGAGATGAGAAGGGATAAACATAGTCTTATCCCTATAATCTGAGATCGACAACTCCTTTACACTACCCCTAGTGTAAGGGTCTTCTTGTCAAAAGGGATACATACCAACATTGTGAAATCACAAAATATTATGATATATATTTATTGGTTGAATTATGTTCTGTGCTACATTAGTATTATCTTGTGGTATACACAATTCTATTCTTGGCTTGTGTTATACACCAACTCATGTTCTTTGGATAATATTCATTTCACACAAGACCGAGTATAAGTGAACAACTAAATATTATTATATTACCATATAACCTAACTATTAAAATGGGGTAATGAAAATTATTAATTTAATTATGAAAATATTTTTTACACATTTACTTAATTAATTCTTTTTTGAACAATTTTTTATAAATAAAAATAAAACATTTTTTATTAAAAGGAATTATTTTTCTGAAAAACTATTTAAATCCAAATAATTGAGTTTATAAAATAATAAAATAACTATTAATGGATTTTATTAATAAAATATATATAATCAGTGTAATGTTTAACATAAATCATATATTTTTTCTACACATGATATTAGAAAAAATTCAATTTTTTGATAAAAGAATTATTTTTCAAACAAATACATTTTTACCACCTTTTGATGGATAACCACGTTTAAATATATTTTTTTACTCTTAAATATGTTATTTTTGGAAAAATAAATTTCTTTGGAATTGGGACATAAAAATTTAATTTTTTGTAATTGTTTTTTATTTTTCTGATAACATTTATATTTTATTGAATAATGAAATATACCGCATTTTAATTCAAAACATCCTTTTTGACTAATTTATTTATATAGATAGATTGTCTTTTGAATTGGTTTTCATATATATTTCAATTTTTTTACCATTTAAAAAAAAAATTTCATTGTATGTAATTTCCCATTGAAATTAGATATAAACACTAGTCAATATTTTGATGGGTTTTAGTTTTAAAAAACTTGTTTTCTCATTTTGACATTGGGAATTATTTTTTAATAAAATGTTGAAAATTATGGACTTTGAATTTGGAAAAAAATAATTGATATATTTGGAATAATTAGGTCTAAATTATTTAAATATGTCCCTTTAATTTTGGGACATGAGGAATAGTAACTACGGTAATTTCAATTTACCACAGTTAATGGAAATTCGGGTAAATTAAGGTAATAGAAAATATGATAGGGATAATAAAATTACCCTAACACCTTAATAAATTCTATTGGATGAAAAAAGTTGACCAATATCTCTTTTGGGTTAGAATGGATTCATTTACTGGACGTTTTTCTATTAAAGTGATGTAATTATTACTAAAATGAGAAAATGACAACATGTCACTCCCTTATCTCTTATAAGTATACAAAAGTTAATTTAGTGATAAACATGATGGAACATAAAACATAATTAGTCTCCAGAAATCTAATGAAATTTTCAACATAATGGGGAATTTTTTAATTTTTAGATATTAATTAATTACCATAAATATTAACACAACAATGATATAGTCATTATTTTATTAAGAAAAATATCGAATATTTGATAATATTACTATTAAAATATATATCTTTTGGAATAATTTATGTCATACATGAATTTTATGGTTTAATAGGACATTTTTGGATTATTTTAATGTATTTATCTTGATGTAATCACGTTTTTATGATTTTTTTTACAAACTCATGTATAAATAGTGTCAAAATGGAAAAAATTCATATCTTAAAATATAAGATAGGTTATTAAATATTAGAAAAAGTATAAATTTATATGATTTGAACAAATTGTTATGATAAGTCCTAATATTTCATAAAGTCCACATTTTTGGTCTTTTGTAATGTTGTGAAAATTACATTTACACACAAATTGTAAATAATGTGATATCACAGTATGATTAAAAGGGGTAAAATAAGAGTTAATAAAAAAAGATAAGGATTAAAAAATATTCAAAACTTGTATAAAAATTATTGGATTATTTTATTTCAAATCAAAATCATATTTTCATAGAAAAAAATGAGAATGGTAAAATTAGAAGAAGAAAAAATTTACAATAAATTAATATTTCAATACATTTCTAAAGTACCCCTCACCTCTCCTATAAAAGGGATCTTTTCCTTCTCATTTAATGACACCTCTAAAGCCATTTTTCTCATCTAAAACCTACCCATTTACACTTTCATATTCACTCATATCATCCATGAGGCCACACATTGGGTAGAAATCCATCATAGGGAGTCCTCTTGTGCAAATCAAAAGGGGTACTTGAAAAAGAGGAGGTTATGATATATACAAAGGATATGAGACCTAACGTAAGGGATTATTTTTCCCCTCATTTATTTCTATAAGACATATTCTTTATTCACCACCTATTTCTATAATGTAGTGTTTATGCTTCCCATGAATGTGTTATGATTCATATTATGAAGGTTATAATATTTACATATGCATATAAAACTTTTTTTATAAAGAATATGATTCGACTAATTATAGTTGGTAAAGGATAATTTTTCAATCTCATTATTTTATGACATTTTTCATACATAATTATTTTTTGGGTTATATTTATTATATACATCCATGTATCCTAATTACGTATTATATTAAATTATTTCTATTATTCTATAGTTGTTTAATGTTAATTTTACCTATTGGTGAATTTTTATTAAGTTGTATTAAAGGAATATATTATCATTTTAAAATATGAGGTACATTGTTACTTTTGGAAAATGTACAGGAATAATGTTTTTTAACATATATGAAATGAATGGATTTTTATGCTTTCATAACTCTTGATTTCCATGAAGCCTACTGTAAAATATTTCAAGGTAATTTTTTTAAAAATAAATTATTTTATTTTCAAATTTTGTAGTTTTTTTAGAAATTATTTTTGAATAAGAAAGTATATTTTCCTTCAGAATGAATTTCAAGTGTTTAATTAGAAATATTTTCCATTTGAGATGAAATTATTTAATAATGATATATTTCAAGAACACTATCTGTAGTAATTCTATGATTGGATTTTGTTTATTCTCTTTACGACATAGATTTGTTGTTCCTGGATTAGGTTTTACTGGAATTAGGTTTAAGAAACACATTTTATCCCTTGGTTTATACTATGATGAATGATTCAGGTTTTTGTGTAACATGAAAGAATGATTTAATTATGATATGGTTGTGACCTTTATCTCCCTCTAGTTAATTGGGTAAATATGGATAACTCATGTGTTATTTATGTTATCTGTGAACCTGATTTCATGTTCACAAATATATGTGTGGACCTTGTCTTCATGTCCTTAATTTTATTAGTGGACATGGTTACCTTGTCTATATGTTTATTCATGGGCCTGATTTCATATCCTATGTTTAATGAGTGAACCTATTACTATTTATACATGTCCACCAAGTAATATGTTTTTTTGAAATCCAAAATTTCATTTCTTATATTACATTTATGATCTTTTGTGTTATGATCATTTATTTTTTTATGATTCATGTTTTCCATTAATATTAATGTCATGATCTTTTAATTTTATTATCATGTTGTCATTCTTTTTATTCTCATATTTGTGTGTACATAACCCCATTGTTTACCCTTATTGATCATCTAAGATAACCTCTTTTACTGTTTATTTATTCTTGGATTTGAAGAAGGGTATTAAATAAGATGTGTAAAAATGGGTTCTAGTTATGAAAGATATTTAATTAGATGAGGTGAATTTTTATGAACCATTTTTTATATTTCCTAGTTTCCAGATATAGTAAAAAAATACATTATTTTGGTTTTTATTGGTTTAATATATTATGTATTCCGTAAAATTAATTTAATATCTATGTACATCAAGCATGGGTCATTATTGTTGGTATTGGAGTGATGGTTTAGTAAACTATTGGAAACTATGATGTGAAATCATTAGTGAGATCCCTAGAGATATTTCTAAAGATATTTCTAGGGATTTCCAAAGGATATGTCACCTATATGTTACAATCCAATGGTTTTTGTGATAATCATGACTACCTAGAGTTAAACCATAGAAATCGTAGATTGAAATATTTTAATATTCCATACTTATGTTTTTCTAATATCTTATATATATTTCTCGCACATTTCATTCTAGTCTTCATCTATAGACAGAACTATATAGAACGTGGTTAACCATTTAATGTTTCAGATGTGGAAATTATGGGAATTATAAAGACCAATTTCCTATGTAAAAATATCATTGAATAGAATCATGATGATGGTATGAATATTGTTCATATTGTTGAGGTTAAACAGATTGTAACTGATATATGAATGGAATGTGATATTGAAACTGTATTGTTTATACTAAACCTAAAAATCTTGAGGTTGAGAAACCTTATGATATGATTCATATTTTAGGAAATTTGGAGATAATTTATCATGAGTAATGTTTTAAGAATAATTTTTTATCATAGAGGTGTATATGGTTCGGAATTTAAATATTATGATATAGGAATAATGAAATATATATGTGTTTTCAGTATAAGTTTTACATTAAGGATGGGATGGACATGTTAAATATTTATAAGGAACAAAAAATGTGAGTTAAGGGTAAGGTGATATACTTGTATATCACGTGATTAAGGAAAATATAACCCTTAATATGTCCCTAATGTTAAGATAATATTGTTTGGATAAATATATGTTTGATTCAAATATGTAAATTGGTTAGAGATAGTTTCTTGGGAACTAAATATGATGTTTTTGAAAAGAGGGTTATGCTATCATGGATAATCTATACAACGTTTTGGGACATATGAAATTTATTCAAGATGTTCTGAAATAAGGAACCATCAATGTTTTCAACAATGATATCTGATAATTAAGGTATTACTTTGACTCAAGATAATTAATGATGAAGGTGTTCACATTTATGGAATGTGAGCCAAAAAATTTTATGACATGTGGGGGTAAATGTTAATCTGATTTTATGTACCTTTTTATATAGTTTTGTTTTTTCATCTTTCAGAAGTATTCCTAGGTTATCAAATTTCGTGGAGGGATCAAGTTAAATATTTATAATGTTTGTTAGAATAATGTTTTATGTCACCAAAAATGGACTTATGAATATTTGATAACATGTGATAACCTTTTTGTTGAGACAGATTAAATAAAATAACATGACATTTATTGATCACATGATTTGAAAACACTTAAATAATTACAAATTCAACTTCATTTCTGTGAATAAGATATGATGTGGAAATTTTGCAAGGAATGACAAATGGTGATATTGTACCGTAATTAGGTAAGCATTTATTCTCATACAAAATTCTTCAACTTTAAAAAAAAAGAACCTTGAAACAAAAAATGTTATCCTAGTAACTTTTTATCCAATGAATCAGATGGTACCTTAAATAATCATATATTTATGACATTATTATTATTAAATTTCTTCTAACCATGTTCTCCATCATTCTCCATCAGAACTTACATGTTTTCTTTTTTTTCTCTTTCATATCCAGGATTCCACTTTACAACTATGTTCTCCTATATGGAAACCAAATGATGGGTTATATTGGGTACCAATTATGTTTCTAAATTTTCTTTTTAAAATGAAGTTTTAGAATTCTATTTTGATAATGTGGGTTTCCATGAAATAAATAATCAACTTTTAAAAATATTATAACCTTGATGAATTTTGTGGGAGAAATTCATTTTAAGGGGGGTAAAATGTGACACCCCAAGATTTTATGAGATATATTTATTTTATGTCTTTTGTTGTATGATATAGTAATATTATCTTTAGCTATACGTAACACTATTCTGGGATTGTGTTACACACTACTTCCTGTTATTTGGATATAATTCATTTCACACAAGACATTGTATAAGTGAACAACTAAATACTATTATGTTTCCTTATAACCTAACTATTAAAATGGGGAGAATGTAAAATATTAATTTAATTATTAAAATATTTATTACACATGTATTTTATTAAATATTTTTTGAACAATAATTTATAAATTAAAATAAAATGTTTTTAATTAAAAATAAATATTTTTTAAAAAAATATTTAAATAAAAATAATTGAGTTTATAAAATATTAAAATCAATCTTTATTGATTTTATTAATAATATATATATTAAACGTAATGTTTAAAATTCATCATATATTTTCTCTATGCATGATATAAGAAAAAATTATTTTATTCGGATAAAAGAAGTATTTTTAAAAAAATTACAGTTTTACCATCTTTTGATAATGAAAAAATTATAAATATAGTTTTCATAATTTTATAAGTTTTTTTTTGAAAAAATTAACTTATTTTTTTAACGTGAAATCAAATTTTTTTTTTCTTTAAATTTTAGTATTTTTCTGATAAAACTTTTATTTTAATGAATAGTAAAAAATACTGCATTATAATTCAAAACTACCTTTATGTCTAATTTATTAATATAGTTAGCATATCTTTGGATATGATTTTAAAATATATTTCGATTACATATTTTTTATTTAATCAAATGTTGGTCCATGGATGTAATTTCTAATTGAAATCAAATATAAACACATGTAAATATTTAGATAGTTTTCACTTTTAGAAAACGTGTTTTCTAATTTTGTCATTGGGGATTAATTTGCACTTAATTTTTTACAATTATGTGTTTTAGATATAGAAATATATATTCCATATTTGGAATCATTAGGTAGGAATTATTTTATATGTCCCTTTTATTTTTAGACATGATAAATAGTAACTAAGGTTATTTTTATTTACCAAAGTTAATGAAAAATGGGCTAAATTCTGGTAACATAAAATATGATAAAGATAATAAAATTACCATAACACCATCCAAAATCCTATTGAATTAATAAAAAACGAACCATACCACCTATGGGTCAAAATTGATTCATTTATTGGACTTTTTCCCATTAAAGTGATATGATTATTATTAAAACAATCGAATGTGACAACATGTCACTCTCTTTCCTCATATAAGTATAATAATTTTAATTTAAAGATAATCATGATGAAACATAGAACATAAATAATATCCATATATCTAATTTAATTATCTACATAATTGAAAATTATTTTTAATTTTTACATATTAAATAATTATCATAAATATTTATGCGACAATGATATTATAATTACATTAATATGAGAAATTTTAAATAAATGATATTGTAAATATCATAATAAAAGTAAAATTACATAATTTATGTCATACAAAAATTTTCTGGAAGACTATGATATGTTAGGATTGATTTCAAGTATTTTTTTCAAAGTAATCATGTTGTTATGATATTTTTAAAAAGTCAAGTATGAATAGTGTCAAAATTAACATAATTCGTAAAATAAAATATAAAATAGTTTATTAAATTTTATAAAATTCCTAAAAATATAATATTTGATCAAATGGTTATTAGAATACCTTATATGTTATAAATTCCTGTTTATTTTGTTGTTTTATATGTTATTATAATTACATTAGTACATAAATTATAAACAACATAATACCGTGGTAAGATTAAAAAATGTAAAATAAGGGTTAAATGAAATTGATAAGGATTAAAAATAATCATAATTAGTCTAAAAATTATTTTATGGATTTATTTCAACCATAAATAAAGTTATATTTAAAATTAATGAGATTGGTACAATTAGAAACTGAAACTAAATTTATAATAAATTAAAATTTCATGACTTTCCTAAAGTTCCCCTAACCTCTCTTATAAAAGGGAACTTCTCATTCTCTTTTAATCAAACCTATAAATCCATTTTTCTCTACCAACCCCTACCTATTTTCTCTCCCAACATACCTTAATTCCTCCTAGAGTCCACACATTGGGCATATAGCCATCCTAGTGAGAGCTTTTGTCCCAATCAAAAGGAGATACCCAGAAAAGAGGATGTTCAGATACATATGAAGGATACCAGACTTATGGTAAATGATTATTTTATATTATTTTTATTTCTATAGGACATATTGTTTATAAACCACATATTTATTTTTAGTGGTTTTTATGCTTCCCTTGTTTGATTTATAATTTTCATTATCAAGGTTATGATATTTAAATACGTATATAATGGTCATTATTTTACGAGGCATACAATTCAACTTATTATAATTGGTAAGGGATAATTTTTCAATCTCATTATTTTGAATGATTTTTTATACGTAAATATTTACTGGGGTATATTTATCATCAACATCCTTGTTTCATAATTTTGTAGTTTATAATATTCATTATATTCATATAAAATTGTTTAAAGTCAATTTTACGCATCGGTGAATTTTTATTAAGAATTATTAATGGAATATTTTGTTCCTCTCAAATAGGATGTACATCATGACTTTTTGGAAAATGTATCAGAAGAATGTTTTTTAACTTATACAGAATGAGACGATTTTTACGTTTTCATAATGCATGGTTTCCATAATGTTTCCTTTACAATATTTGAAGTTTATTTTTCAAAAATAATTATTTTCTTTTAAAATTGAACATCGTTTTATGAAAATGAAATGTTTTTGAAAAATAATGGATATTTTCTTCAAGAGTCAATTTCAATTGCTTTATAAAAAAAATTCCTTCTAAGATGAAATTATTTAATAATGATATGTTTCAAGTATACTATCCATAATATTTATATGGTTTTATTTTTGTTATGTTATTTATGAAATCTATTTGTGGTTCTTGGATTAGGTTTTCATGGAATGACGTTTAAGAAACCAATTTTCTCTCGGGGGTTATACTATGATGAGTGATTTATGTTTCTCTAGAACATGTAATAATTATTTTTTTATGATATGGGTGGGACCTTTTTCTCCCACGAGTGGATTGGGTAAATATGGATAAATCGAGGGGTGTGTATGTTATATGTGAACCTAATTTCATGTTCACAATTCTTTGCATGGACCATGTTTTATGTCTTTAATTTTATGAGTGGACCTGGTTTCCATGTCCATATATTTATGTAACGGCCTGATTTCATGTCCTTAATTTAATGAGTGAACCTGTTACTATTTATACATGTTCACAAAGTTATAAGATTATGTGTATTCCACATTTTCTTGTCATATGTTACAGTCATGATCCTATGTATTATGTTTTTTGATTTTCCTTCTGATTCATGTTTTCCATTGATATACATGGTATGGTATTTTAAGGTTATTATCATATTCTCATACCATTTATGCTCATGTTTATTTTTACATAACACCCTAATTAACACTTTATGAGTATCTGCGGTCACCTATTTTTATGTTTCTTTTTACCTAGATTTTAATAAGGGTATTAAGTAAGATGTTTCAAAAGGGGTTTTAGCTGTGAAGTATAAAGTAGGAGATGATATAAATGTTTTATGAACCAGTTTTTTATGTTTCTCAGTTTCCAAGGAAACTAAACTAATATGATCATTTGGAATTTTTTTGTTAATTGTTTTAATTATACCACAATATTCATATAGTATTCATGTACACCAAGCATAGTTTTTTACAAACATTCACCCTGATAACCCTGACTGGCCAACCTAACGTGTTAGGGGAACCTTTGAACATACGAATACAAACCAATATGGGGGACACTCTTGTGTTCCACTTTCCAAGATTTTGTAAATCAGGGGCCGTAGTGGAGACCAATAATGAAATGATGATGAGTTTTCACCAAATAAAAAACCAAGAGATTACACCTTGTAGCCTGACCAGAGGGGCCATGATGTTGGTTCTAATAATAGTATCAGGCTATAGGTTGAATTAAGGATCCATTACACAATCAACCATGGGAGAAAACAAAATGTACTTCCTCCCAAGTCCCTCCACCATGTATCCCCTACACTAGGGAGATGTGATTCTTACTTACATCACCACCCTGATGTAGAACAAAGCCACACGACACATAATCCATCCAAGGGGGCCCTTATTAGGTAGCCTCCTATGATATATACATTGTAATAACCATAGAGTATATATGGTTGTATCCCAAACATAAACCCATTTTCTAAAACTTTTAGAATTTTCCATATCCTCCCTACCTTAAAATTGAGAATGAAAGACAATGATATTCTACATAATAATGACAAAGGATTTGATTTGGTATTGACCAACAAAAAAACATATATAATTACCCTAAACCCTTATCATATGTTTGACATATCAGTAAAAAAATAATTTTTCCTCAGTCCACATCATAAACTATCTAATGGAGATTGAATCATTGGAATTTCCCATTGACAAATACAAATACACTATCCAACAACTAAATCATATGAAAAACTCTTTATAGAATATGTTAATGATTATTGAGATCATGGCCCAAAATATTTATAGAATGTATACATAAAATATATATGTTGAAACATACTTATTTGATTAAACCAAATCTCAAACTGTTTTATATTTTGATTTTATTTAACAGATTACAAATTTATGTGTTGAAAATTCAAGAACACAAGATAATCAGAATAAAAAATTGATCAAATGGTATCCAATATGATATTCATTTTCACCATGTAGTAGTGTTATACTTCATGATTAAAAATAAACAATGGAATGGAATCCATTAACACACTATTATAAATTGGAATCCTTATACACACTATGGTATATGATATGGTTTATATTTTCAAAATGTCTCTAAATTTCAATAAATCTTTGAATATTTAATGCAAAACATCACAACACAATATGATATAATCCAAAAAAATTGGAATTAATTATTATTATATTTTAAATTTCATATAAACTATTTTTAATATAACCATTCCTCATTCTTGGAACTCATGTTTGAATATTCAAGATTTTGTATAATCTAAAACATTTATGAATTCCATAAAAAAATTTAACATATTTGTTAGGAATTTTTTATTAACATGTTATTGATGATTACGTAATATCTTATGACACAACAAATAAAACGTTAAGTCATTTTCCAGATTATATACATAATGTATGTTTATATGGCTCGGAATGGATAGATTCTGGATATAAAACGTTGATCAGATCACCGATGAATTTTAGGAGTTATGATATTTTTTGGATGTTGCATTCACTAATGATTATGAGTGCATATTTATTTGATTCCCATGTTTTGATTGTGTTGGAAGACCATGGTTAACTCATGAGGATGTGAGTTACCATATCAATAAATATGGTTTCCAAAAAAATAACATATATGGTATCACAAAGGAAAAAAGATCAAGTGGTGAATGAAATCGATTTAGCGGAAAATATTTATATGAAAAGTATAATTTTTGATCGGTTTACGTTTTTTTGGAGCCAGGTCCTCATATAGACCAGTGCAAGTGGAAATGAATACCTTCAAATATTTTTCATTTATTAATTAGTATAATGATGTTGAGAGTGTTATAAAGCTGATGGAAGATGCAAATACCCCATGATCTTTAGAATGTGGAAAAATGAGCAAACATGATTGTTTAATGTGATTATATCATGGGAAATTAATGTATGGATTTGGTAATAATATTGTCTATATTTACCTTATATTTATTAATTATTTACTATATGATGATGCATGTATTCCAGAAAATGATTACATGGCATCAAAGTTGGATGAAAAATTTGGATTTTCATCTATTGAGATTCGTTTTTTACCCAATGATTTTTGTCTGTTTTGGAAGGAAAATGCACACTTGAGTCAGTGACAATAGTGTCTCACATCAATGTGGAAGACTAATAAATATGTATCTCAATCTCACATACAAGATAAATTGATGTGGAAGTTCCCTTTAATTCTTAGGCTTTATAAATTTTTATGTTATAAAAATGGAAAGGAATATGAGATGTCATGAAGATGAAAGAAATAAAAATAAGGATGAAATATATAATCATGAAGAAGGGTTGGATTGGAAGAAATTTGATAGGTTACATCCTTATTTTTCATCTAACCCATGAAATATTAGATTAGGATTATCATGTGGTGGTTTCAACCTATTTTTTCAAATGCATATTGAACATAGTACTTGGTTTGTTTTTATTCTCATTTATAACTATCCTTCATGGATGTTTACGATAAATTCTTTTACTATCATGAGTATGTTGATATTGGGACCTAGTGATCCTAGAAATGATATTGATATATACTTCCAACCATTAATAGAGGAGTTAATGAATATTTGGATTGTTGGTGCACAAGAATATGATACATTGAAGAAGGTGTGAATTATGTTTTGTGTAGCTTTATTATGGACGATAAATAATTTCACTACCTATGTACTGATTTCCTGTTGGAGTATTAAAGGGAAATTATCCTGCCCTATTTTTATATAAAATATACATTCTTAAAGATTGATGATTCGACGAACTTTCATCTTCATTGGAATCAACGATTTCTACCAATAGATCATCCATACTAGAAAAATCAGAGACAGTTGGATAATACCATAAAGATAGATAAGACACCTCAACAAATTTCAGGGACTAATATTGTTAGAGAACTTGATTGTTTGAATTATGTTCATCAAAAAAATCAATCAAATATCAGAAAGAAAAACCATTTTAATTAAAATTCTTATAGAAATTAGATAAAGAAATGAATATTCTTTGAGTTCTAGTATTAGTCATCGAATTTATTGTGTCATTTTTTAGATGTAATCCATATTGAGAAAAACATTTTTGAGATGTAAAAAGATACTATTTTAAAGGTTAAATTCAAAAAATATGATTTTCAGTCTCTTCATGATTTGATTTATTGGGTTATAAGAGAAAAACATCATCCTGAGATAATTGGTCAAAATAAGTGGAAATACCATTTTCTGTATATTCGATGACAAATGTGGAGAAGAACAAATTTTTTAGGTCTTGGAATGTTTTAAGGTACCAAATGGTTATACAAGATATAATTTGAAAATGTTGAATACACAAGATGTGAAACTAAAATCTCTTAAAATCAATGATTACCATGTCTTTTTACATGAGTTAATTCACATTTCCTTTCAGCATTTAATTTCACATAATGTTAGATTTGGGGTTATTAAGTTATGTAATTTTCATTGAGACCTTTTTTCCAAAAGACTAAGTATAAATGTTGTTAGAAATTGTATAGAGATGCACCAATTATTTTTTTCCATATAAATAAAATATTCCCACCGTCATTTTTCACATGTGTGTTACAAATGAATATGCATCTTCCAATCAAAGTTCTTTTTGGTGGTCCTGTTTCGAGTCAATGGATGTATCATATAGAAAAAACGATGTTTACATTGAAATCTTATGTGATAAATAAGTATCATCCAAAAGGCTCTATTATGAAATTTTTTTATCACAAAAATGCATGGATTACTATTCATTGTACTTGGATAACATCACTACGAGGTCTAATAGACTAATGAGAACAAAATATGAGAAACATGGTCCCATTATTCCTTAATTTCCTTCACATCTGCAAATTGGTGGGATATGTGGTTGATACTCATTGTTTATATTAAGTAAGGAAGATTAAGAAATGGCTCATCGAAGAGAATTATTAAACCATTGTGTTCTTGATGATTTTATCATGTGTGTAAACTAATAAATATTAATTTTTTTATTGTGTTATTTCTTTATATCTTATGATATTTTAATGATTATATATCTATATATTACATTTAAAAATTATCCAAAAGATACATCACTCTCTATCTATGAATAAGATATAACTATTTCACAACATCGAATTTGATGCTTGGTTAAAGTCAAAGATAATAGGTTTCTTTTATTCTTCTCATAACACACTCACATGTCTCCGTTTAATATTCTATGATGGTATCTTTTATGTTTTTAATATACCATTTAATTAAGTATCAGATGAAATAATACCTTTATCCATTGGTCCAAACGATGTGGTATGTGATTTAAGGCAATGGTTGTCGATGGAGTTAATTTTTTTATAAATAGGTGGGTAAAAAATGGAAACAGAGCATGACAATGTCACAATATGGACCACAATATATTTTTATGCAAGTGCATTAGACATACAACATCGATCATAATATATATCATATTGAGGTTATTTTGAAAGATTCATTTTATTAGATTACTATGAACATGGATGTGTCACAATGATGAATTGAAATTGGTTTGATTCAATGACGCGACATGGAATGCATAATGATAACTATGGATTTATTAGTATTTGTATGAACCATTAGATTCTTAAAGATGAACCATATATTCTTGTGTCAAAATCTAAACATTTGTTTTATGTAATGGACTCGTTATAACAATAACTTGGTGTTATTATTGATTTCATTCCTACACATGTTTTGGATGAAGAAATGGATGACAATGATGGTGTTGATGAACCTATCAGTATTTATTTGAATGTTTCATTTGATGGAAAATTTGATTCAATATTTAGAAGAGATTGTGAACCATAAATAGTCACAGAGGCCACATTGTGTTGACACATTTGAATGTATTTACCTAATATTATCAAAATATTATATGTGTTTATTTTAAACATTCATATATGATATCAAATTAGCCAGTGTATTTTATACCATTTTTGAATATAAAAATATTAATATCTTAACCAATTTATGTTTGTACAAATCGATATTTACTCTTGAACATGGGAAATTCTTGATATCTTATCAATAAAAATATCACGCATGAAAATATATCTCATTTTTTTATGATAAATGTTTATTATTTTACATTTTTCATTATTTCTATATAATTGAGAGTATTGTTTTAAATTTCCAGGTTAAAATGACTTATTATGATGATACTAAAATAAATAGAAGAATACTGAGAAATGAACAACATAGGTCTCCTCTAGGAAGCACTGTAACCACAATTTATGTTTTCATATTATGGTCTTTATATTATTTATCTTGTAATCATTCATTTTATATTAACATCTATTTTATTTGAGGCTACATTGTCTAGGATATTGATGGATTATGAAACTGAGGAAAATAGTGTGGCAGGGGTGTGGGGGTACTGATTCGACACTTCAACCTACTACTATGCTTCTTGAGTCGGTTGGATATCAACATTTCATTATGCCACCACCATATTATGCATACCCTATATTTCCATATCCTTTTATGCCCTCACCCACATTGGATTGTAGTTCATAGACTCTCAACCCTCATTTTCCAATCCCACCATCCACTGTACAGGGTACTACACCCCAATATATCCCACTGCCATATTCATATCCATATCCACACTCATCTGTATAGGGTTATCCATCTGGATTTCCCCCTCCATCAGTACACTTATCAACTACTATAAATAGTACTCATGTAAATATCCCACATACCATATAGGTTACTCCCCCTTTTGACACAACACTTCTGGTGTTAGTAGATTCCCCATCTACTGGTATTTTTTGAATCACTACTATTAATGATTAATGAAAAATTCAAATATATTATTTTCCTTTCCTATTATTTTTCATGATTATATCCAGTCTATACCAAACGATGTTGCCACAAACAATATGAGAGAGGTATGGAATCGACACATCCAAATCATGGTTGTATAAAATGAGAAAAATTATATAATTAAAAAAATTGTACAGAATGTAAAAGCTTAATGGTAACACTTTCTAGATGAAGAAATATAATTCTGGTTCAACCAATAAGTTGGATGGAAGTTGGACAATAAATAAAGGACAATTCCTGGGTAGATATTTGGGTATGTAATGTTAATCACGTTTTATAAATATTAATTTATAATTTTTTCTTAACAAATATTTTTTCCATTACAACTGTAATATTATTTTCCTGATAGAAAAAAATGAAAATCCTTCAAGTTTGATGTATTTTGGTTAAATGTTGAGAGAGTAAAAGTATAAATTATATCTTGGTTGGAATGAGATTGTTGGTACGAAGCTTGAATAAGTACCAGTGATTCATGATTTCCCAATATCATAAAACAATGAGGTGATCTCCTATTAGAAGAGTCCGGGGTTAAATGTATATATAAACATATATATTCATTTATATTTTTGAAATAAAACATTAATGTGTAAATTAATTATTTTATATATGTTAAATAAAATTTATAATTACTTGTCGATAGGATAAATTAGACAGAAATAAAAAAGGGAATAAAACATAGTTATACTCACAGACACACTTCACTGTCAGATCATCATCAATCACATGTAATTTAAAATTTAAAATATTTATCTTCATTTAGTGTAATTTTTTGAATTTATATTTTTGAATTATTTATTTTTTTCAGTAAAGGTCAATGAATATCTAGGGCCACATTCTTCACTCAAATTTTTTTTTACATGAAGAAAAAAATAAATATTGTACAATGAAAAATACAGACACTGAGTAGGAGATTGTTAGAATATTTCAATTTATATTATTGTGACTCTATATAATTCATTATATTATTTTATCATTATATATTATGTTATATATCATTCTATAAAATGATTTCGTGGCATTGATTGAAAAAAACCTGGCAATTTGGGCCTGGATGATCATCTACATCAGGTATTAGGAGTTGAGCATAAGGGAACAGTGCGTTGTTGACCTGGCAGGAAGATTTTAACATCTCAATACTTGTATACTGAAAACAATTCTTTGATTACTGGTTCTAGTTCTGTCACAGTGGAACAAATGAAAGTCGTAATCAGAGAAGCAATTCAAAAAAATGAAAATGCGATAACTGAAAATAAGATGAATTTTATATCTTCCCATTCTTCAATAGTTCCTCCAGAAGTTGCTGCAATGATTGATGCCTTTTTGATATTGATATATTTTTCTAATGTTGATTCATCTGCTGGATCTGGAGATAGATCCGGAGATGGAGCCAGAGCCAGAGCTGGAGCTGGAGCCAATGCTGGTAACAGAGCCGGAGCTGGAGATGGATCCAAACCCAGTGCTATTGTCGGGTCTGATGCTGATGTTGATGATGATGTTGGTGGTGTGAGAGGTGGTTATTGTGTTTCTATAGGAGTTGGGGATGAGGATTTTCTTTATTCTAGTTATACTAATGTTGATACTCACTATTGATGTAAATTGTATTTTTGGATTGTTAATATGTGGAATTTTATTATGTATTGTAGTTTGATTATTGTAATATTTAATTGTATTAAAGTTTTTTATCTATATCTACATATATTGAATTATTCTGTTATGATTTATGTTTTTTTATATAGTAGTTAATTATTATTATTATTTTAATGAATTGTATCTTCCCATAAAATGACTATAGTACCTCCTTGGTGACACTTCTTAGAGGTGGCCCCTCTATCTCCTCCAGCGCACCTCCGATGGTATGTAGTCCAGTGTTCCATTTTTTCTGATTTTTTTCTCTTTATACTATTACTTTATACCCTCATTTTACTATCTTTTAAATTTATCATATAGGTGAACCCATTCTGGTACACCTGCAATGGTATGTTTTTTTTGGCATGAAAATTTGGTGTCATAGACTTATTTTCAAATATATAAGCATCCATAAATTAGTTTAATTTCTGATTTGTAACTGCATTTTTTTTCTAAGATAATATACTATTTTTTTAATGTATATTATAATTGGGTGATATAAATATCTTATCGAGTAAAATTTCATGGACGTACTAATGAGGCTGAAGAGTTGTAGAAATAGGTTTGATGTTTTAGGAATTATGTACTTTCGATTAAATTCACATAAATATTATATAATTGATATTCATTTCTATATTAACATAATTGGGCCTTATTTCTGAATACATCTGGAGATCCAAAATCCTGGCCGGTACCATAATAGGAATTGCACATAATATTTTTTGGAGTAAAAACATTAACATGCTTCAACAAAATTAACAATTTTGAACCAGACACAAGGTAAATCATTTTTCAATTTTACATCATTTGAGCACAAAATCTACCCAAAATCTCACTTTATGATACTATCCTATCTAGGTAGGGGAAACCTACAATGTCACTGGATATATATAAGAAGCGGATGACACGACCACGAGTGGGATCCGTTTGAGCCGACCCTTGTAATTTATGAAAATATTGATACATTTACTCCATTGTGACTACTTCTCTCCCAAGAAATTCATACCCATCTATATTGATCATTCAACCATTCCCCCGCAATCGGTGTTAATTTTCAAGGTTGTCCCCATATTTGTTTTTTACTATCCATGATATTCCTTATTTCTTTTCCTAACACAAAATTGGGATATTTATTGAAGAACATTTGATGATATACTGTTAAACCTAAATTAGGTTTGATGGAAAATAATGAGTTACTGATGATGAAAAATAGGCGAAGAAGGGGAACTACAACACCATTGAGGGTCCGTGAGGTTAAAAACTTCTCTTCTACAATGTTTGGAGAAACCTGATTATGATGATTCTTTCTTTCCAATTCTTTGAATCATATAAATGTATCAATGTTCTTTTTATGATTTCCTTAATGATTTATAATGATTGATGTTTTTGGTGATCACATCAATTTGATATTTTTTATCATACTAATCATAATTTTCTATTTGGTGTTATTCAAAATGGTTATTTTAGTTTCCGTTCAACATGTTAAGATACTATATTATTTACATTAATATATTCCTTGTAATATCTTGTTCTTGTGAGTTTATATTTTTGAATGAATATATAACGATTTTATTTTATTATAATAAATTTTGGGGTTGGTATTATTCAATTATTAATGATTCTATATTCTATTTATAGAATAATACCTCGGTTGAACCATTGTTTTGGAAATTTTAGAAGAAACATTATGGCCATGTATATCCTTTAGTTATTGATTACATTATATAAATTGGTGACCTCATCAGTTATAGGATATTTAGGGATGGGGAGGTTAATGGTATATTATTGATACACTACTAAATAAATAAGGATAAAAAATAGATGAATATTATAAATCATTTTAATTAGTGGGATGGTGTAGGCTAGGTATGGGGGTGGAGTAATGGAGGGGGGTTAGGGGATGGTTTTGGGGAGGGGATTGGTTTGGTGAGGGGGGGGGCTTGGTTAGGGGAGCCTAGTATAGGGGGGTAGAGTGAGAAGGGGGGTTAGGGGGTGATAGTGCATGGGGGTTGGGGCTGGTGCAGGCAAGGGGGTTAGGGTGGTGAGGGTTAGGGGTGTGGGGTTAGGGGATGGTTATGGGTGAGGGCATAGTTTGGGTTGGTTTCTAGTTTGGGGGGAGCATAGTGGAGGGGAAGGGGTTGGGTTGTGCAAGGGGGGTGGGGGCCGGTGTAGGAGTGGTGGGGTTGGAGTCCAGTCCAGGTTATGTGGGGTTAGGGGATGGTGTAGGCGAGGGGCTTGGGTTGCTGTAGGGGCTTGGGAGGGAGGTCAAGGCAGGGGAGGTAACTGGTTTTGGGGTGAGTGGACTGGTTTAGGGGGAGTCTAGTATAAGGGAAGGGGTGGGGTGGTCCATGGGGTTAGGGTACCTAATGTAGTGGTGGGGGTATGGGGGGTGGGGGTTGGTCTAGGATATTGGGGTTGGGCGGGCATGTTCAAGCTTGGGGGATGGGGGTGGTGTTGGGGGGAGGCGGTTAGGGGATGGTTGTGGGGTAGGGGACTGGTTTGGGGGGAGGCTAGTATAGGGGGATGTGGGGGTGGTGTTGAAGGGGGGTTAGGGGGGCTGGTGCAGGGGTGGGGGTTGGGGGGATGGGGTTGGGGGAGGGGGTGGTTTGGTGTGCAGGTGGGGGGAAAGTGGGAGGAGAGTTGGTGGGGTGTATGTTGGGGACAGGGGGCAGGGCGTGTGTTGGAGGTAGGTCTGTGATGGGGTAGGGGAGGGGGTGTGCAGGTAGGGTCAGGGAGAGGGGGCAGGGGGAGGGTGTGCATGTGGTTGGAAGGGGGAAGGGGGTTCTGGGGGAAGAGGTCAGGGGGTGTGAATGGATACATTGGCCATTAAACCATTATTGGGTCATCTGGGATGATAAATGAACAATTAACCACTTAATACCCTTGCCTTCATTTTCCAAAACGAATCCTAATATAAACATAAACTCTGAACTACATACCAAGGACCTTTAATACATTAATATTATTCTAACATGACCCATACAATTGACACCCAACTTGCGAAGGTGATGATTTGTGTTTTCCACCCTTATACTTCTGCTCATTTCTCCAGGAAATTTTTTTTCTGGAGAGGATTTGAATATAAAGGTGACCTATTTTTTGGAATGCATAGGTTGTTGCAGGGGGTGTCCAGAAGGGTGTGGTAGGGTGGAGGGAGGGGTGTTCAGGGGAGAGGGGGAGGTGTGGGAGGGTGCCGGTGGGGTGGGGGTGTTTAGAAGGGATGGTGGGGTGTCCAAGAGGGAGGGGGTGGGGGTTATGTAGGGTGTGTAGTGTCCAGTGTCCAGTGTCTACTAGGGAGGGGGTGTGTAGAAGGGAAGGGTCTGTAGGAGTGGGGGTTTCCAAGAGGGAGGGGTCTAGATGAGGGGGGTTGTTCATGATGGGGGAATTGTAAGGGGGTAGGATATACAAGGGCAGAGTTTTCTAAGGGGCACTGTAGGGGAGAGGGGGATGTCTAGGGGAAGATTTGAAGGGGGAGGGGGCAATGGGGGGAGGGGCTGTATGGAGGGTGGGGTGTCTAGGAGGGAGGGTGGGGGTGTCCAATGTTCGAGGGGGGGGGGGGTGCCCTGAACGGAGGGGGTTATGTAGGGTGGGGTATCCAGTGTCTAGGTGGGCGGTGTTCAGCAGAGAGGGGGTTTATTTAGGGTGGGGTTGTCCGGTGTCAATAAGGGAGGGGTGTCCAGGAGGGAGGCATCTGTAAAGAGAGGGAGTGTCCAGGACGGAGGAGTCTGTATGAGGGGGGTTGTCTAGGTAGGGGATTTTGTATGGGGAAAGGGGGCTGTCCAGGGGGATTTTGTAGGGGTAGGGGGTTGTTCATTTGATGCATTGTATTTTGTGGGCTATTTGGGGGGGGGATTTCCAAGAAGGGGGTCTATCTAGGGGAGAGGGTGGGGTATTATTTCTTGGGGGGATATCTAGGAAGGTAGTTTTATAGGGGGATTTTCAGGGAGAGGGGGTCTATCCAGAGGGAGCTATGCAGGGGGGAAGGTGGTGTAGGGGGGATGGATACTACAAGGGGAGTGGGTGGGAGGGTGTTGTCCATGGAGGATTTTTAGGGGGATGGGGGATACATTGTAGAATTTGGAATAAAGTGTGTATGTCCTCTAGTATATCCATGCTTCTAAACCACAGCTATTGTGATATTACCATATTTTGAACCATGGATGTATACCTATATTCACTATTATAAACTGTGGTTATAGGTCTATGTCTATCCTTATGCCAACTTATCCAGAGTTCCTCAAACTGTGGCTATTACCTATAGCCATGGTTTGAGGACCTATACCCACGAATTTAAACTGTGGCTATAGCCTGAATTTGTAGTAGTGGTTTTATTCACCATAAAAATGGTATGACGGACACAAAATCTGGTAATTATATTAGTTTTGATAATGCTAATAATTATTTTCACTCCTACTTATTTGAGAGGTATTACCTTATCCCATTTGGTTAAAATAACACCATTAGTAAGGATATACTTAAATTGTTTAGTCATAGCTGGAGGATATGGTCCAACAGTATCTGGTCCCAAAGTGAAGAATGGAAATGATTACATAGATTTGTTTAGAAAATCTAGGGGTTGATGGAGGAAATTAGGATGCTATTTAGAGGGATGTCACTTATTAGTGAATTTTGTGCAATCCTGCATCATCTATGATCATAAGTATCCAATATTTTAGAATTGATCAGAAATCCTATACCCTGATTTTGGGAACCATAAGATCCTACATGTTTATATTCCATAATAGTTTTCGTCTCTTGTACATCAACAAATTTTAGAAGGAATCTATCAGAGCCTCGCTTGTAGGAATATTTCTGGTGATTTGGGCCGTCATAAAGAGTGAAATTAACTGGTCTTCGCTATATCTACTCACTTGAAACCCTATCTGGTATAAGTATTTCATCTTGGATATATTTGAATATGGGTTTCTTCCATCCCATAGTTAGAAAAAAATGGATTTTTAATGGTACTAATTATCAGTGATATCTTCTACTTTGATCTGAACAAATATAGAAACCAATAGATGATCAACAAAGCTGATAATGGTTCCAACCCAAATTGGACCTACCGAAGTTGTAGCTACATTTTACAACGCATCTAGCTAAGCATTATATGATCCCCAGATATGTTTCATTTTTGGTTAAGAGGGTAATTCTTCTATTAAACCTCAAACAGAATCAAACATGGGAATTATCTCATCTATTCTGATGGAATAATCCCCACTAATAAAATTGATTATCAATTCTGAATCACCATTCGCCTCTAGGTGATTCAAATGTACTTGAAGTTTAAATTACTTAATTTCAATGAGATCCTGATATTCTACCTCATTGTTGGCACGAAATTCATATAATAAGAAGTAATATTGGAAAACTGCCTTATCTGGGGAGATAAGCACAACTCCCAACCCAATTTTGGTAAGATTAGGTCCTTCCATTCTCTTCCCCATTGGATTCTTTGAAGTACTATCAAAATACATTTCACATGTTTGAGGGAATACATGAATAGAAAATATTTCTTCATCTGGTAGTTCATTATTTATTTACGTCTCTTCTGGATATGGTGGTCTATGAGGAAGTCTTCCAAGGCTCCCCTTTTACGAATTTCTAAGGTAAAACATGTATATCAAACTAATACAGGATAACTTCCCACCACGCTATACATATTGTCAATATAATACGACTTGGGATAAATTTGTGTGGGTTGTTTTGGGAAACCTTGTGAAACTCACGGTTCGGTATGTCATGCCTTAGTTATTGTATAACAAATATTATCACCCTGAATCTATTCTCAATATGTGAATATCAAGTCTATGTGTTGAGTGTGGTTCAACTTAGATAAAAAGGTTTTTTTTTAGTTCTTGGAATCAATTTATTTGTGAGGAAATAACTCAATGATCGCTCCAAGGCTGTCATGTAGAGAATGAGTGGATTTTATTCAACTATTGGCATCAATACCAATGGAATAAAGATTTATTTATTAAGGGAATTAAACGAATCTTGACAGTCATTGGTCCACTAATAAGTGACCCCCTTCTTTGTCAAATTGGTCTTGGGTAAACACTTGCATGTGAGGTTCACAATAATGTTTCGATTTTAGGAAAATTGTCCTTGATGTCCTCTTAACTCCTTCATGTTTTGGGGAGGTTACAGGAAAATGATAGATTTAGTCTTTTGAGGATAAACTTCGATGCCAAAATGGCATATAATTAATATTGGAAACATTCTTTAGGTTACCCTGAATGTAATATTAAGGGGTTCATCATCAGATTATGCTATCAAACATTCTAAAGATAGACTCTAAGTTATCTTGGTGATCCCAATATTTCCAGCATTTTACCACTAAATCATCACACTAGAATTCTACAATCATTCCAAATAGATATTTGAAGTTTTGATTCATAGAACGTTGGTATATTGCACCAACATTCCTCAAGACAAAGGGAATTACCCGATACAATAATACATCTTAGTGGGGTCTAAAATCTATTCCTTATTCATCATAAAGGTCCATTTATATTTTATTGTACCCTAAAGATTCATCCATGAGGGGGAGAGCATGGTAGTAAACTATTTCATCAATAAATAGTTTTTTTAATTGGAACACAGATGTCATCTTTCGAACAATGTCGGTTGATTTCTCAAAAATCGATGAAAACCCTAATTTTATAGTAATTATTTTTCATAGGAACAATGTTGGATTTGTATTTATAGAATCTAACCTCTCGAATGATGTCATTCTTGATGAGTTTGAACACATTATCCTCAATCATGGATGTGTCAATCAGGTGTGTCCTCCTTGTTGATTGCTTTTACCCCCTATTATCTTTTAGAAAACCCAAATGATGGGCGTCCACATTGTGGTAAAGTCATGGAATCTCTGTGATAGAGTTTTCCATATTTTGAGAAATTGGATCTAGATCCCAAAACCCACCTATGTATTTCATAGGGAGAAATAGTTTATGTAACTTGTAATAGAGATTTTCTATGATTTTCAGAAATAATACTTCTTAAGGGAGTGGTATGTTCAAAGAGCAATTCAATCCTTTCTACCAAGATATTATATCTAAAATCGTTTAATTATCCCTTTGTTTGAAGTTTTTGAGATCTAATACTATTGTCTTCTACAATGTTGATCTTAACTAGAAGATGAACATTTTATGGAGATCGTCCCAACCAATGATTGATCAAGATTGCAAACTCGTATAACCTATGAATGATGGAATAGATAATGATTTCATAAAGCATCTGAGTTTCACTATTTCCTACTACATAGGGGTACCCATCATAGGATAGTATCGAGAGACGAAATGTGTCATGTCCTTCTCTAGATCTCCCAATCCTTTGAAAATAAAATATATAGTATTCCCAAAGTTTAGTGGAAGAGGGCTCAGGTCTACCCATTCTGGTTAAGACTTCTTTTCAGGTTGTACAAGCTCATTCTGTCATTCCATGGATTCTAATAGAATAGTTAATCTATTTATGGTGTTAATAAGAATTTTAGGAATATCTAGATGATCTGAGACATGAATAGGTGTGGCTTCTAGGGTGTTAAGGCTGGTAGGACCAATGGTGGAATCCCCACTGGTATCTTATGGGGGTAACCAATAGGGACAGTCTAATAACGATTTTCCTAACCATTTTTATTTTTGTACCCAATAGAGGTAATTATTGATCTGTTGTTGCGGGGTTCAAAAATATTGGTAGTTGTTATCCCAAATTGAGCAGACATTCGCTGTATGCTTAATCTATTTCCATAAACCCTCTTTGTTGAGGTGTTCCAATTAGGAGATCTATTTGAGGGTCTTATGGAAGATAAAATATGGAAAGAAGACAGCCTCAGAGTATATCATCTTTGATTCTTAAAAACGCACTTGTTTCCCCATCTTGATGAGAAAATTTTTTCACTGTGAAAATGGATTGGCCTTCTCTATGGGTGATATGATTCATGGAATGACCCTCACCATTTCCATTATTAGGTTCCATTTGATGATGATAGGTAGATTAAATGAGGGGATTCCTACATTTTTACGAGCCTCTGGTTTTAGGTACACATAACTTCTTTATTTGTTTGGGTGTGTACCACCTCATGAATAGAAACATATTCTTCATAATCATCTAAATCAGTATTATGTTCTTAAGGGTTTTCAATGTTGTCATTGATGTCATTCATGTATGCATATTGAACCATAGGAATTCTGTTGGAATTTTTGTGAGATCCCCTTCTTTTGCGCCCTCCACAAAACTATTTCATCTTGTTTGTTGGTTCCCTCGGATCTGTTTGATGGATAATGTCCAAAAGGTAGATCCAAAATTGCTAGATCATAAATTTTCTACAAGAATGTAATGGATCGTGTTATGATACAAAATGATTGGATTCACTCTTTTAAATCTTCTATAATAGGGAGAACACTAATTCCCACTGAATAACGTGTTGTTGCGGAAGAAAAGACCATAGTTTTAAGGGATGGGGCTGTTCTTCTCCTAGCTTCTCAATCCATTGGGTTTGGCCAGCTGATCTTATGGTTTGGGATAAAGGATCCCCCAGACGATTGGCTTATGGTTTTTCCCAAACAACCATGACTGATATTTCCACAACTAATCTTCTAATTTTACTAATTCTTGTCTGAACATGGGCTGGTTCCATTATTTATCACTCACTTAAATCTCCCATTTCAGATGAACGTTGTTCTATTTATGAAATTTTCTCAATATAATGGATAACATAATCTAAAGAGAACTCATACTCAATGTTCTTATCTTCATGACACAAGTGTATCTTAACATAATGTTCTCTTTCTACCTTACATTATTGAGAATCAATCAAGGGTTGTTCTTATAGATCATATCTATGGTCATTAACAAATTTAATTTCATAGCCGTCCTAAGGGAATGAAGTTTCCTGATTCCACCTTTGGTGGGATTGTCTAGCTTGGTAGAACAGTGAAATAAAATTCCCATTTACACCCCAACCTTGTATGTGAACATTAGATGGGGTATCTATTATAATATTTCACAACCTCATAAATCCATCAAGGCATGAAAATTAAAGGGATCCATACTATTTCCTCATCATTGGATGTCAGGAAACCAAGAGGGATGCCATGTAAATTTCGAACGGTAAACCTTCTATTACCATGATATGATTTTGATACTCATCATAGTGAAATACATTTTTTAGGTGACAAAGAGTTCTCCATATAATGAGGGGGATTTCATGCATACAATCATCTACCAACACCTCTGTAATTCTAAATTTAGTGGTGCATAAATGATATAACCGGACTGGTACCTCATCATTATCCCACCATTTCCTCATGATTAGATGATCATATCCATTACTCACATGTGTTTCCTAATCTTGGTCTGACTAGAGTGGATGATTTCCAATTGTTTTACCCCAAACAATGGGATTCATTGGGGTTTCCTCATCCATACTAGATGGAAAATGACCCAATAGAGGTTTGTAAAACGACCATCACCTTAGGTTGCTTAATGGTTGAGAAAGGATTTCACCTACCAATGTAAATGAAATTGGCATGACTAGACTTTTATTTTCAAGAGAATCACAATAAGTGGTCCTTCTCCACAATACTTGGTCAATTGAATAATTATTTTGAAAATGGGAATCACTATTGAAGAGATCACTTTTGTATTTATCACCATCATGGGTAGGAACATTATGGTGGATAACTCTAAGTGGAAGACACTATTTCTCCTTGATCTCCTAGACACATGGAGGGTTTTCAAGGCTCTCATCAAGAGATAGGCTCATGAGATTAAATGAATTGTTTACATTAATCAAGACTTCATGGTGATGTGTCCTATGTAGACCTTTGTAATTACTGCTACTGCTCCCATAATTTGGTTACAGGAGGGTAGGATCTTGAGGTATGACAAATAAATGTATGAGGGCTTCAAGAACTCTAGTGTCGAGATAATTCTGATCATAGATCGGACCTAGATTCACTAACCATTATTGATGTGACTTATTCTTTGTAGTATTCTTACAAGATGTTGGGGACCCTTGCTAGGATAAGTGGACATCATTGGAAAGAGTTTGTTCTTGTTTTGAAGTTTCCATTGGAATATGATGATTTCCATTGTTTAGAACAAGTGTATCTTCCCAATCCTATTATTCGTATATTATGGAGGAGTATTCCCCATGAAACTCATGAATAAGAGCAGAGGTATGCGTCTACTCTGGGGTGTTATGATTTTTAGCCACCCCATTTGTGGGGAAAGAGTTATGTGTCCATCCCCCATGCACTACTTTTTTCACCATGATAATATCCTAGAATGTCTGTAAGATATGGGACAGAATTTTATTCTGCCCTTTTACCATTTACAAGACATGGTTGGAGACCTAAACCATCATAATTGGGATATAAATCCATTATAAATCTTGATTAGGTGCATGTGCCTTCTCCTATCTTCCATTTCTTGTCAGTGGTACTGATAGTAGTCATGGGTAAATAGTTGAGTCTACCCTCTACTGGTTATTAGGACATTATGATTGAATTCTATGTGTGTTGAAAAAAGATGCTATTGCAAAGACCAATAAATATTGGTAGGTATGTGTTTCTAATCACTATTTTTCAAGAAACATAGTCGACAAAAATCATTGAGTGCGGACAGAAAATCATGATCACAATCTTGGTAGGTGATGGAAACTCTTTGTTCCTTCTTATAGGTTTCAATTGTATTTTTTTTGGTGGGCTTCTTAAAATTCAATCAGGAATGTATGATGTATGGGAAAATGAATAAGGACATGTTTATGTGCTCTCTCACTATTTGAGACCAAAATGGGTTGATGGGCTTCCCTAGAGGGGGAAAAGGTGTGAACTTACTCCCTATTGTCTGCTTGTCATCCCCAGAGGGATGTCTTGTGTGCCTGGGTCTGAGGGACCTAGGTCAGACAACTGAAGGCAACCCCCACATCATGTTGAGGGTTCACCTCTGTGTGGTGTTCATGATGATGATTCCTAGAAGGACCCCTTAAGATGGACCCTTATGTCTTCTGGATGAGGCCATAGGTGGCCTCCGGATCCACCTACCTAACAAATGGGATGGATTTTTTGCTCTATTACAATGATAAGATCTAGAAATGGATGTAGATGGTGGTTGGAATCATCAATTTCATTTCCACTGGTCATCATTTACCAAAATGTTGGTGGTGCTAGTTGAGTTGGAGGGCCTATCAGGCGGCCTCCAAGGTCGGCATCATACTGTTTTGATGGTAATGTCAGACCAGTGAGTTTAAGACCCATCATTGAAGATGATAAGTTGGTGGTGAAGTACATCATGTAGACAAAGATCTATCCCATGTAGCATCTATCCAATTTGTTTGGGAAATATTTAAGGAATCCATTGGTTGAAAGAGTGTTCTTGAAAGGAGGTGGATGAGGATATATGAAAGACATGATCACAAAAACACTGTTAAAGTAGCATTATTTATTTTATGAGAACCTGCATGATTGATTGAGCCCTATAAACCTCATTTACTATAAGAATAGAAGGGGACTAGTAGGTTGGTGATAGTATCATCTTGGATAAGGATTCATATTGGGTTCACCATTTTTTTGGACGGAAATGTGACTTCATTGAGAAATAGAATTTTCTGATGGAGACTAACATGTACATCGCTTTTATTGGTGGAAATTTCATAGTTAAGTTATTCATGTCGTGTTCACCATTTTTTGTTTGCCACATATTTTTCACCCCATAATAGATTTCTATTTCTGAACAGTTTCCAACAGGGTAAGTTTTTGATGCAGAAGCACCTAATGGTTCAATAACTATAGGGACATACTTTCTGAAGATAAATTGTCATTATATATTTTGACCCATGATTCTTAAAAACTCACAATGGTTCAGAGGATGGGAAGTTGGGAACATCACAACATTTTAGGGGGGGGGTTACTGACTAATATCATACTCTCTTATAGATTCTTGATATGTTCATTAATCAATAATTAATTCCCATGTACGATGCAGGTCATCACAAATTTTCAATCAATTATTAGTATATGTGTAATTTAGAATCATGCATATGTGTTGGATTTTATTCATTAATAAAGATGTATTTATGTATCTAATGTTCTCCATTGATGGTATAATCTGATATATTAATTAAATATTCTATTGTTGTTATTTTTATGATGATGGTTCTCTTTCCATACGGTGGGACACTCTAGAGTTTATTTACATCAAGGTAGACTAATTTTACTCTGGAGTCTATTTCAATCAATGTAGATGATGGTCACTATGGAATTTATCATCACATAGCGATAAAATATTTGTTTGATGTTTGAATCAAACCTATAAATGGCTTTCCTTCATATCATTGTGAAAGAAATTAGAACCCACATAGTTCGGGGCTTCTTAGTGGGAAAATACTGACTATTTAGGTCATGTAATGAGGACCTAATTATACAGTTTAACATCATGTGGGGAGGATGTCTGGGTGGAAGGTTCCTAGTCAATTATTAATGTGGCATTTATGCTGAAACAACCCAAGGAATGTGGAAGCTAAATTAGTATCCAAGTTGAATTATACCCTATTTGGTATTTGGCCCAACAAAACTATGTTGGCTTAGGATGTTGAGTTTGAACCTCAGGAAGGCATCCTATATATCATGTATGGTTTGGAATCTAAAACCACACAGTTATTTAGTGACGAACCACACCTATGGAGACCCCCAAGGGTATGTATCATAGGGAGTATGACCCTTTGAAATGATAGATTGTGGATTAATATTGAGGAGGATATCCCCTATGAAGGGACCATGAATGATGTTTTCACTAATGGTGATTTGGGGCACTGAACTCTGGGTTTACTCCTAAGGAGGATTCCCAAATTAAGAGAATTATAATTGGGGATTCTTCCTAAAGAGGATTCCTGTTGTTCTCGGGTCCTGAGTGAGCCTCCTATGTATCCTGGTTAGCACTAATTAGAGTTTTCAATGTTCAATCTTGATTACCCATGCCTATGGATGCCCTTATGGGTTTGTCTTGCATGGGAGTATAGACCTTTAATATAATAGGTTGGGGCACACTCTCGAGAAATATTTCCCCAATAAAGGACCATGAAAGATGTTTTCACTCATGGTTATTTATGGGTATTGACTTGGGGTTTACTCCTAAGGATGTTACCCAGATTAAGGAAATTATGATAGGGGATTATTCCTGAAGAGGATACCCATTGAGAACCAGACCTGAGTGGGTTTCCTATATATCTTCATTTGCTGGAATCATAGTCTTGTAGTTTAGTATTTCAGGAGGATTGGGTGGATGTCATGATCAACATTAACCTCTAATCCCATGTTACTCACGCTCAGTGTGAGAAAAAAGAGGCAAAATATGATTTTAAAACCCCAATATTTTCCTCAATAAATGGTGGAAGAGTTTGGGGAAACGACGGATGAGGTCGGGGATATGAAACTTCCCTCTCTTCACATTACATTGCATAAGATTCCATGGTATTGAAGGAATGAAGTTCAATGATTCATAAGGGGAGAGAATCAATAATGAAACCTCCCATGGGAAATGATATGGGAATAATCAAAGGTGGATACCCTAAAATTGGTACTACAACTAGAGTAGTATCACATTCCATATTGAATGGAAATGAATGTGTGATCCCTACCCTCCCTACTCGGAACCCGGGGATCCGAGTCTCAGAAATGAGAAGCCATGGATAGAGTCCTATCGGTGGAATCAATGACTGAGAACACCTAACACTATTCCAAGGGTAATGGTCCCCATGACCATTGGGATACATAACCACATGCACCCTAAGAACCCTGACTGGAAAACCATACAAGTGATGGGATCATCTGTCCATAGTTATACTGACCCAAATAGAGGACACACTGGTGAGCCACTGGCCAAGGTTGTGTAAATATGGGGGATTTGGTAGAGGATTCATATCTGTCAACTTCATAAATGGGAATAGAGGATAGAGGATCCCTTTCCTAGGTAGATTTGGAGGAGTTCTCAAAGGATTTCATGCGTAGGTCCAGGGTGCAGGTGCTCGTCATAGGTATGTCATACAGGTGGGGTGTGCATGGCCTAGGAGGAACTAATTGTGCATCGCATATAGGTATAGGCTTTCTTGATCTGGATTTTATTAGATTAATATGATACTAGGGTGAAAAATTGGATGAGGCTATATCCAAGACACCTTAGGTCTCCTCCGTTTTTCCTAAAAAGGTCTCGCAAAGGACCCTGATTATAGAGGGAGACCTCACGTAGGTGGTTTCTCCATAGGGAAGAATGGTATTAGTATAGGTGTCTTATGAATTTACACTATGTGGGGAATTTGATATTTCTTATCCACATAATTATCTCCTCTCTTATGGGTCTTCTTCATATCTATCCTTCATAGGGTTGGAACGATTTCTGGGCCATGTAGGTCCTCGGTTTAGCTGTTCCACATTGGAATTCGACATATAGGGGCTGCACCTTCTAGGATGTACACGTAGGAACTGCAATGGCATGTTAGAACACAAGTTGTTATGCATGTAGGTCAATCAGGACATGTCTCTTATCTTTACAAAAGATCCTTTCACACTTTAGCATATTCTAAATTCACTTCCAGCTCCCTTTTACCTCCTTTTTCAAAATGCAGTGTCAAAAGATTCTCCACGATACCCATATATCTTATGATATAACCCATCTACTAACTGGTACACTTCCTAGCCTATGGTTCTCCCCTCCACATCGATTTTACTAAAGGTTAACATCTAATCTAGGATTACCCCACTATTTTAATTTATAGGAAAAACACCACTATATAATCTAACGATGAACCTGATGTGATTTATATAAACCTGAATCCGACCAAACACAACACCATTTATCATGCCTACATTAGCTAACTCTCTTCAAGGCATCGACCTTACTCACCAAGGAATTTTTATATTTCCTGATCATGATACCTTGAAATTCAATCAATCTCAATGAAATTAAAGTATTTACACATTATTTTCATACATAATAATAGTTTCAACTCATTACTATGTCATTAACCAACCAAACAACCATAATGCTTTACCAAGAGCACCATCACACCACTATACACCAATTTCTACCACAATGCTATGACCAAAACTCAAACCTTAAAAAAACTATATCTGAAATAAATAAACAATATTTTCAAAGAAATTAAATTAAAATATATTCATATAGACTCTATAATCCTTTAGCCATTTCACCCGTCTAAATATTTGTATTATGGTATCCACAGTCCTATGCACGAAAAACAACATGATCATGATAGATTCAACAATTCACACATTATAACCTCTCATATATCATTAATCAAGAGGAACCTAAATATGTTCCACCACTAAGGATATTTGGGGAATCCTATTTATTTTCACTCACCCACTAGAGAACTAATGCTCATAGTTGGATTTAATCTTTAACAAACCATGACACTATATTTCAATTCATCTACGAACATCATCCCATACCACTAAGACCTCAAAATTATCACTTTAAACTCTTAGTCATCTATCCCACAAGCATCCAAGAATTTTTGGTCTCCCCATTATAAGAGGGACCACTAAAAAAACCTCCATTGACCTGTGATTTTTTTCCAAGTTGTCTTGAGCCAAAAGTCACTATTTCAACATTACCATTACATCGATCTGGTGCTTCTATGTCCTAAGAATACCATAATGGAACTGAATATAGACCAATGTAATAATCCAATTATAACATGATTTACAAGTAAGAAATATATGTAATTATAAAATAATGGGTGTTCATTCTCACCACTCCCAATATTATTGAACCCCAAATATGGATGCTCTATTTTGATTCATTAAAATAACCCAACTCAACATCCTACGATCCAATCATCTACTATCGTAGGATCACGTGACTAACCTTGAAAAAGAAAATACACCTAGAATGTCTCTTTAACTAACAATAGGTATCAATGATTCCTTAATAAAATAGGATGAACAACATTCATGTATCATGTAAAGGTACATGATAACTCATCATCCATGGTTTCCTTTCATGAATCCAAATAATTTACCCATGATACAGTCATGAACCAAATGTTTTTACATAAATGACATGTCATTGAATCCAAAAGAAAATACCCCTGAAACCATCCTAGATAAATGGAACATGATCTATAAAAATTATTTATGACTACATTATCACTTGATAGAACAGAATATACATGTATCACATAATCAAGAGCATCATACCTTCCTCACAATGCTAAAAGAATCTAGAATAATAGGAATGTCCTTCTTATGAGTTAACCATGAAGTTTAAAAGGCATTGATCCCTAACCTAGAGTCATGTATAAGGGTCACTATTCTCTCCCACTAATCTCTCACATCCCAATATACATAGGTCACAACCCCCTGTTAACATTTACATTCTCGTTTCATGTAACAGGCCGAGATTTTATGAAAAATATTCTTTTTAATTTCATTAATGTCTTGTGTTGTACGCTACACCAAAAAGAGCTTGCAAAACATGCATCCTTGACATGCCTTGCATTACACGCAATCGCGACCTTCCTCGATAGTGTGTGTAGTACGCAATAACGAGTTTCACTATACAACAATATGCTATTAAAATATTATTAAAACTAGCTGTTATGAATAGTAATAACCACTTTTTGAAATTTTTTAAATTTCATTTTTCAAAATGGAATTCATTTTTGGATTCGTAATATCGAAATTATCTTAGGGTGAAATTTTGGTACTTTTCGGATAACTTTCATTTTCTAATGAATAGTGAAAATTAATAAATTTTAACTAAAAACAACCCTTTTAATCGAAGTAATTAATAGTGATAAATTATTAATTTGAGTGTCTTTAAAGTATATTTTGAATATATTTTTAAAATTTAATACAATATTGTTCATTGGATGCAATTTCACATTTAAACCAGACATAAACAAGTGTCAATCTTTTGATAGTTATTATCTCTTAAGAACACACTATTTGTTTTAACGACGGGAATTAATTTTTAAATTAATTAATGAAACTGATATGTTTTGAATTTTGCAAAATAGACATCTTTTTTGAGTTTATAATATCAAATATATCTTAGGCCTAATTTTTGGTATTTTTCTGGTAACTTTCATTTTTTGATGAATAGTGAAACTAGTAAGTGGTAGTTAAGAAAAATGAATTTTTCATAAAACTTAATTTTACCGCTTCTGTGAGTGGAATTTGAAAAATCCGAGAGACACGGTTGATGTCAGTAAGTAAAATGTGGTTCAATGAGATGAAAATAATTCTTGGTGAATAGTAACTTTTTACTTTTTTACCACGATTAAAAGTAAATAGGGTATTTAAGGGTAAAAATGATATTATTATTACTCTAAAATATTTCCTAATTCTATTGGATAAGTGTAATTAAACCAAAAACAACCTTAGGAATAAAATATGACCATTTAGGCCCACTTGGATTAGATTAGGACATTTATTATTAATATATTTAAAGAAGGGTTAAAATAGTTAAACTCAAAGTTTAATAAGTAAAACATTTTTAATATTGGGTTATACATAAGATAAATTCGAATATAAATAGTCATTAGATAGATAAAAATATTTCCTATATAATGGTATTTTATTTGTAAATTTTAGACAATAAATTATTTAATTTATTTATGACAAAAATATGATGCAGTAATTATCTTATTAATGAAATATTGACATAATTGATGTTATAAATACCCAAATAAATGTAATTTTAGACTTTTTATGAAATAAAATAATTTTATAGGTTAATATGACATGTTATTATTGATTTAATTAAATTTTTTAGAACTAATCAATCTTTTATGATTTTCAACAAAATCAATTACAAAATAGTGTCAAAATTGACATAAAATAGTTTTTAAAACAAATATTATATTATTAATTGTTATTTTATTCCTAAAAATCTAAACTTCGGAAACATGACTTATATAAGGTTATATATATTAATAATAAACATCTTGGGGTTCGTTTGGCTTCTTATAGTAAGTTTATTAATATTATAGTATAAGAACACAAGAAGACATGGTAAAATTAAAATTATTTTACTTAATGTTAAATCTAAATGATATAGTTAAAATAGGAACCTAAACTTGTCTAAATTCTATTGGATGAGAGTATTTCGACCCATACCCACCTTATCTTCGAAATTAATCCATTAAAAGCTATTTAAAACCGAATTTTACTTTATAATAAAATAATAGTTTTAGTTATTCCAAAGGTGCCCCTCTCCTCCCTTATAAAAGGGCACCTCCTCCCTCTCTTCCTCACACCACTTTGAGCCTTCAAGCTCGGCCAAACCCTACCTAATTCCATACTCCACTTCCCTAGAAACATCCTAGAGGTTCTGGGCTTCCTCAAAGACCAATTTCAGTACCCTAAAATGAGATCTCAAAGAGGCGCTTCAAAGAAGAGGTAATGTCCGTTACCGATTCTTTCATCTTTATTTATTCTTCCACTTATTCTTATTAGGTTTTTTCATTATGAAGTAATAACATCAGTATCAATTATATACTGATATGTTATTATAATTATGAAACAACCCTATTTCACCATCTATCCATCCTACGGAAAATGAAATCACCGCGCGTGTGTACGTACGGAATACCGTCTCCACGCCGTGGTGTAATCTATTTTCCACCACCACCGTACTTTGATGGGTATAATGGTGTAAATAAAAACTATATATTATTATTGTAAAGTGATATTAATTCTTAAATAGTATACATACACTCCAATACAATTCCACGATTATGAGAACGATATCATCGCTCGTGCGTACGTACGGACTACCGTCTCCATGACACGAAGAGATTCATTCTCCACGTTAACCATTCATGAATGATTATAAAGTATATATAATATTAATAATGAAATATATGACATAATAATGATTCTATATTTATGTGTATATATATGAATGTCATCTACTTAATTCCATTCAACTCAATAAGGAAAAGAAAACAGCGTTCAAGCGTACATACGGTCTACCGTCTCCATGAACGGTGTATTTCTTTCCATTTGCTGATATATTATATATATATATATATTCTGAATATATATTATATATAAATAATGTTTTATATTCTGGAATTAGGAAATCATGATCTAAGTAATCAAATGAATAATTACAAGTCAAAACACGGACGACAAATGAAAAGATTTTACCCAAAACGCTGTTTAACATGGAATTTACAAAAGAACGGGTAATATAAAGCCATAAGTGAACCATATATGATTTAATAACAATTATTATGATTCTGGAATAAGTCAATGACATTATTTAAATCATTATACAGGAGGTTCGGACACCTAATAAGCAAATCAGACCTAGGGTAAGGGAAATATCACAATTTCATTTTTTTCCGAGATTGTTTATACTTTGGTATTTACTAGGGTGTATTTTTTATCCACATCCATGTTTCCTCAATATGTAATATTATTTCCATCCACCTACAATTGTTTAAATCCAATTTTAACCTTCGGTGAGTTTTTAGTAAAATATATGAAAAGAATCTTTTGTCGTTTTTCGTACGAGGTACTTTTTGACTCTTCCGACAAAAGTACGAGAAGAATGTTTTTTTATCTTATACGACATGAATGGATTTATAAAACAATATTTCCAAGAATCTTCCTTTACAAGTTTTCAAGTTTATTTTTAATCAACTTCTTTTAGTTTAAAATTGTATGACATGGTAAGAAAGGAAACATGTTTTTGAAGTAGAAAGGATATATTCCTCAAGAATGGAGTTCAAGTGTTTTATCAAAATTATTTTCCATCTAAGATAATAAAGGGTTCTGTTTATATCCCTATTATTACATTTATTTGATTATGTTGTGATGGAATTATTTTTATGAATTCCTTTATCTTATATGAATTGTTTTATGATGTCATGATGTTTAATAATTCCATTTTTATTACATGGGTTATGCCATGATGTATGGTTTATGATTTTGTGGCACCCATAAGAATGGTATCATTAATAGATGGGTGGGAACTATATATCCCTCCAGTGCATTGGGTAACGATTTTATATCTCATGAGATAGACATGGCTAGAATGGTAGGTTATACCGGTTCAGTGAAACAGGACTGAAATGAGGAGTGAACTCGGTTCAGAAAGGGACTTTGTCCACTAAGATAGTCTTGGAAATGAGTCTTGACTAATAAGAAATGATTCTCTATGATTATGTGTGTATGACACAAAGTTTCATGTTTTAAGTTATGATTATTGGGATTACATTTCACTACTATGATTTATCCCATGTTATGAAATTATGATCTCTTTTGTAGGTTATGATTTCCAAAAGATATGTTCTTATGAATATGACATGATTGATATTTCTTTTGTTTACCATTACTGAGCATTTGAGCTCACCCTTTTATGTTTTCTTTTCTCCAGGACATAAAGAAAGGATTTAGGTTTAAAAAAATAATATCTTTATGGGAGATGTTTAAGATCTTTCAACACGATTAGAAGATTATATCCCGAGTTTCCAAAGACACTAAACTATTACGGTCCTTGTGTGTGTGTTTTTGTTATGTACTAAGTGTTCCGAAAAAGTAATGTAATGTCCATGTACGTCAGGCTTCGGGTCTCTATAGTTGGTATCAGAGGAAAGGTTTAGTCAACTTTTGGAAACTAGGATGCGAAAACGTTAGTGAGATCCCTATAGATATTTCTAAGGTATGTCTAGGGATGTCTCTAAGGATAAGTATACGTATAGGATACAGTCCTAGAACTACGGTAACGATCATAGAATTTAACCTAAGATGTTAGATATTGAGGATACTCCCCCTTTATTTTGTTGTTTTCCCTAGCATGATTTTTTCCTCTCACACTATTCTTTTTGGGTTTTAGACGATGGCTGGAACCTGAAGGAACCGTGTTGATCAATGCAATGTAAAATGCAATGATTGTCCTCCTGAACAAACAAATGTTATGGGAGATGGAGTGAAAAATCTTATTGTTATACTTACACAAGCTATGAATCATTCTGGACTTCCAAATGAGCAGAGAATGGAACAATATTCTGTTGAGTCCTTCATGAGGCAATGTCCACCTTCTTTCAGTGGGTCTTCCGATCCACTTGTTGCTGAAAAATGGATCAGTACTACTAAAAAGATATTTTCAGTTCTTCAATGTTCTGAACATGATAAAGTCATCTTAGCAGTATATCATTTGGAAGGTGAAGCTGATTAATAGTGGAATCTTATCAAGAATACGAGGCAAAGAGATGAAATTGAGTCCATGGAATGGGACGAGTTCAAGAACTTATTTTTCAATAAGTACTTCCTTTGTATTCTTCGAAAAAATATGGAGAAAGAGTTTCTTGAACTAAAGCAAAAGGATGATGAATCTGTTGGTATATACGAAGCGAATTTTACAAGGCTTGCAAGGTATGCATCTGGATTTATCATCCAACCTGAAAGTAAAGTAGATCGATTCTTCAGTGGCTTAAAACCAAATTTTCTAAGGGCATTAGCTATAAGATACTTCAGTAGCTATGAAGAAATTGTGCGTTGTGCTATCAAGGTAGAAATGGAAGTTGGTGTTACTTATCCATCTCATAGTTTTGATAAGAAACAAAAGATGGAGTTCAAGGAGAAATCTCAGAATAATGGTGAAAAGAAGATGAATGTTTCCTTATGCTCAAAGTGTGGAAGGAAGCATGGTGGATATTGTCTTAAAGGGACTAGAAAATGTTTTAAGTGTGGAAAAGAAGGTCATCTAGAATCTGAGTTTTGAAGTAATGGAAAAAGGGTTTCTAATGATGTGAATAAAGAAAAGAATGCAGAGAACGCACCAACAACACTTCAATGCTTCAAGTGCAAGGAAATGGGGCATTATGCTAATAAATTCCCTAATCCAAGGGTTTGTGATGATCGAAATGAGCAACTACTTAAGGCAAAGGACAAAGGGAAGTCACATGCGATCACCATTGGTGATGTTGAATATGATAATGATGTGGTGGAATGATTAAGTGTTTATGTAATGGGATTCCAAAATAATGTTGTATATAGTATTGGAATATTTATGTATTGGTCTATTTTGGTTTTCAATAATTTTATGGTACCAGTAACCATGGAAAGTGATTGAGATATTTTTGGAAAAAAGTTGATATGTGCATAATGAAGGGAAAAAGAGAAAATGAAATAATTGGAAGTATTCATGAGCTCATGATTGATATAAGGACTAAGTGATATCATGGTTTGAGTATATAGAATTTTGAGGATTTTGGTATGTGGAAAGTGTTAAATTTTAACTGCATTTATGTTTTCACTATGGTTCAATGGAGAATACATGATTAAGGCCTTTGAATGTTTTGAATGTGACCAAAAAAACATATCTTATGATATATGGGGATCAACGATGGTATTAAATCTCTGGTAATCGTTTTCACTGTATTATGAGAGTGGACTGCATTATTATGGATAAGCCTAAAGATTGGAATGGATTATGTTGGACATAAGTTAGTATTTCTTAAGGATAGAAGTTTTTTTTCAATATTATTGATGGGATGTTATTGAAATATAGCTTTAGAAAAAGGACAACCTGCAGGACGGGTGACAGCCCATCGCGTCGGACAAGGCTATGGGAATCGAACCCACAACCGAAGTGCGACTGGCCTTTATCGCCTACTACTGGCCTCCAAGAAGTCCTTGTTTAGTAGAAACTAGTTTTATTATATTAGGTAGTATGATATATGAAGTATAAGTCCATTTTAGGAACCATATATGATTAATCTCACTATAGATGGACTTATGCATTTTTTGATAACTTTTCTAACCTTTTGTTTGAGAGAGATGGAATGACCCAACATTCTTTCACATGATCTGTTAACACATCATGAATGACAAATTCAAATTCATTTCTTTAAGAGATGAAGTGGAAATTGTCCAAAGAACGAAAAACGGTGAGACTATACCAAAATCACGAAAGTATTTCTTCTAATTCCAATTTCATCAACTTTAGGGAAATGATCTTGAAAACCAAAAATGTTGTCCTAGTGCTCTTAAATCTGATGAATAAGATGGTACCTTAGATCGTCACAAATTTATGGATTTTTTATTGCTAGCTTTTCCATAGCCATGTTCTCTACCACTCTCCATCAGAACATGATGGTTAGATTTCTCTTCCATATCCATATTTTCACCTATGTGGAAACCAAGTGATTAGTTTATTTGGGTAACCATTACGTTTCATAGTTTTGTTTTTAAAAATTGGTTTTGGTATTCCTTTTTACGATGTGGGTTTCTATTAAAGAAACTTTTGAATAGTAAACCATTTATAACCCCGATGAATTTTGAGGGAGAAATTCATTTTAAGGGTGGTAGAATGTAACAGCCCGAGATTTTATGAAAAATATTCTTTTTAATTTCATTAATTTCATGTGTTGTATGCTACACCAAAAGGATCTTGCAAAACATGCATCCTTGACTGGCCTTTCATTACACGCAATCGCGACCTTCCTCGATAGCGTGTGTAGTATGCAATAACTAGTTTCACTAAACAACACTATGCTATTAAAATATTATTAAAACTAGCCGTTATGAATAGTAAAAACAACTTTTTGAAATTTTGTAAATTTTATTTTTCAAAATGGAATTCATTTTTGGATTCGTAGTATCGAAATTAGCTTAGGGTGAAATTTTGGTACTTTTCGAATAACTTTCATTTTCTAATGAATAGTGAAAATTACTAAATTTTAACTAAAAACAACCTTTTTAATCGAAATAATTAATAGTGATAAATTATTAATTTGAGTGGTTTTAAAGTATAGTTAGAATATATTTTTACAATTTAATACAATGTTGTTCATTGGATGTAATTACATATTTAAACCAGACATAAACAAGTGTCAATCTTTTGATAGTTATTATCTCTTAAGAACACACTATTTGTTTTGACGATGGGAATTAATTTTTAAATTAATTAATGCAACTGATATGTTTTGAATTTGGTAAAATAGACATCATTTTTGAGTTCATAATATCAAATATAGATTAGGCTTAATTTTTGGTATTTTTCTGGTAACTTTCATTTTTTGATGAATAGTGAAACCACTAAGTGGTAGTTAAGAAAAATGAATTTTTCATAAAACTTAATTTTAATGCTTCTGTGAGTGGAATTTCAAAAATATGAGAGACACGGTTGATTTCAGTAAGTAAAATGTGGTTCAATGAGTTGAAAATAATTTTTGGTGAATAGTAACTTTTTACTTTTTTTACCACGGTTAAAAGTAAATAGGGTAATTAAGGGTAAAAATGATATTATTATTACCCTAACACATGTCCTAATTCTATTGGATAAGTTTAATTCGACCAAAAACAACCTTAGTAATAAAATATGACCATTTAGACCCACTTGGATTAGATTAGGACATTTATTATTAATTTATTTAAAGAAGGGTTTAAATAGTTAAAATCGATGTTTAATAAGTAAATAATTTTTAATATAGGGTTATACATAAGATAAATTCGACTATAAATAGTCATTAAGAAGATAAAAATATTTCCTAAATAATGGTATTTTATTTGTAATTTTTAGATATTAAATATATTAATTTATTTATGACACAAAGATGATGCAATAATTATCTTATTAATGAAATATTGACATAATTGATGTTAGAAATACCCAAATAAATGTAATTTCAGACGTTTTATGAAATAAACTAATTTTATAGGTTAATATGACATGTTATTATTTATATAATTAACTTTTTCGAATTAATCATTCTTTTATGGTTTTCACAAAAATCAATTAAAAAATAGTGTAAAAATTGACATAAAATTGTTTTTAAAACATATATTATATTATTAATTGTTATTTTATTCCTAAAAATATACGGTTCGGCCAAATGACTTAGATAAGGTTATATATATTAATAATAAACAACTTGGGGTTCGTTTGGCTTCTTATAGTAAGTTTATTGATTTTATAATATAAGAACACAAGAAGACACGGTAAAAGTAAAATTATTTTACTTCATGTTAAATCTAAATGATAAGGTTAAAATAGGAACCTAACCTTGTCTAAATTTTATTGGATGAGAAGATTTCGACCCATACCCACATTATCTTCGAAATGAATCAATTTGGAGCTATTTAAAACAATATTTGACTTTATAATAAATTAATAGTTTTAGTTATTCCAAAGGTACCCCTCTCCTCCCTTATAAAAGGGCACCTCCTCCCTCTCTTCCTCACACCACATTGAGCCATCAAGATCGGCCGACCCCTGCCAAATTCCTTTCTCCACTTCCCTCTCAACATCCTAGAGGTTCTGGTCTTCCTCAAAGACCAATTTTATTTTCCTAAAAGGAGATCTCAAAGAGGTGCTTCAAAGAAGAGGTAATGTCAGTTACCGATTCTTTCATCATTATTTTTTCTTCCACTTATTCTTCTTAGGTTGTTTCATTATGAAGTAATAACATCAGTATCACTAATATACTGATATGTTATTATAATTATGAAACAACCCTATTTCACCATCTGTCTATCCTACGGAAAATGAAATCACCGCGCCTGCGTACGTACAGAATACCGTCTCCACGCCGTGGTGTAATCTATATTCCACCACCACCTTACATGGATGGGTATAATGGTGTAAATAATAACTATATATGATTATTGTAAAGTGATATTGATTCTAAAATAGTATACATACACTCCAATACAATTCCACGATCATTAGAACGATATAATCGCTCGTGCGTACGTACGGACTACCGTCTCCATGACGCGAGGAGATTCATTCTCCATGTTAACCATTCATGAATGATTATAAAGTATATATAATAATTAATAATGAAATATATGAAATAATAATGATTCTGGATTTATGTGTATATATATGTATGTCATCTACTTAATTCCATTCAACTCAATAAGGAAAAGAAAACAGCGTTAATGCGTACGTACCGTCTACCGTCTCCATGAATGGTGTATTTCTTTCCATTTACTAATCTATTATATATATATATTCTGAATATATATTGTATATAAATCATTTTTTATATTCTGTAATTAAGTAATCATGATCTAAGTAATCATATGAATAATTACAAGTCAAAACACAGACGACAAATGAAACGATTTTACCCAAAACACTCTTTAACATGGAATTTACAAAAGAACGGGTAATATAAATCCATAAGTGAACCATATATGATATCATAACAATGAGTATGGTTCTAGAATAAGTCAATGACATTATTTAAATCATTATACAGGAGGTTCGGACACATATGAAGCAAATCGGACCTAAGGTAAGGGAAATAACACAATCTCATTTTTATCCGAGATTGTTTATACTTTGGTATTTACTGGGGTGTATTTTATTATCCACATCCCTGTTTCCTCAATATGTAATATTATTTCCATCCATCTACAATTGTTTAAATCCAACATTACCCTTCGGTGAGTTTTTAGTAAAAGATATTAAAGGAATCTTTTGTCTTTTTTCGTACGAGGTACTTTTTGACTCTTCCGACAAAAGTACGAGAAGAATTTTTTTTAACTTATACGGCATGAATGGATTTTTAAAACAATATTTCCAGGAATCTTCCTTTACAAGTTTTCATGTTTATTTTTAATCAACTTCTTTTAGTTTAAAATTTTATGACATGCTAAGAAAGGAAACATGTTTTTGAAGTAGAAAGGATATTTTCCTCAAGAATGGAGTTCAAGTGTTTTATCAAAATTATTTTCCATCTAAGATAATAAAGGGTTCTGTTTATATCCCTATTATTACAATTATTTGATTATGTTGTGATGGAATTATTTTTATGAATTCCATTATCTTATATGAATTTTTTTATGATGTCATGATGTTTAAGAATTCCATTTTTATTACATGGGTTATGCCATGATGTATGGTTTATGATTTTGTGACACCCATAAGAATGGTATCATTAAGAGATGTGTGGGACCTATATATCCCTCCAATGCATTGGGTAAAATTTTATATCTCATGAGATAGACATGGCTGGAATGGTAGGTTATACCGGTTCAGTGAAACAGGACTGAAATGAGGAGTGAACTCGGTCCATAAAGGGACTTTGTCCAAAAAGATAGTCATGACAATGAGTCATGATTAATAAAAAATGATTCTCTATGATTATATATGTATTCCACAAAGTTTTATGTTTTAAGTTATGATTATTGGGATTACATTTCACTACAATGATTTAACCCATGTTATGAAATTATGATCTATTTTGCAGGTTAGGATTTCCATAAGATATGTTCATATGAATATGACATGATTGATATTTCTTTTGTTTACCCTTACTGAGCATTTGAGATAACCCTTTTATGTTTTCTTTTCCCCAGGACATAAAGAAAGGATTTAGGTTTTTAAAAAAAAGATCTTTATTGGAGATATTGAAGATCTTTCACCACGATTAGAAGATTTTTTCCCGAGTTTCCAAAGACACTAAACTATTACGGTCCTTGTGTGTGTGTTTTTGTTATGTACTAAGTATTCTGCAAAAGTAATGTAATGTCCATGTACGTCAGGCTTCGGGTCTCTACATTTCATGGTCACATAACATCTAGCATAATAAACACCCAACTCAATGTCTTGATATATAAATGTGGGCATAATATATCCTACCCACTACCATGATAGAAATATTTCATAAAGATAATGAGTTTAAACCACTCATCATAGCTCATCACAATATGTAATGGTCATTAGTCAACCTGAAAATGAAAATCATGTACTATTCAATATGCAATACACAAGGCATGAAGAAATGTTTTAAAAAATGGTATCTATATAGCCACATATACCCTCACATGGGTCATAAATATATACAATCAACGCCCACCACCACCATTAGGTTAACCTGAACACATATCATAACACTTTTAGAACTTCAGAACTCTCAGAAACCACAACAACATATTCTTATTCCATATATAAAGGAGTTTTAAGAACTATATTCAGTGGGTTTACATATTTTTATTTAGGTATTTCTAATTTAAAAAATTCCAAATAGACACATTTTAATCATATTTAAATTTATTTTCTTTTAAAACTCACATTTTTAAACAATGCAATTAAAAATTTATTTATTTTTCCTTTATTTTGGTAAAATAATGTGTCATTCACAAGCTATAAGGGAAAATTACTAAAGGTTTCTTACTAGAACTCAATTTAACCTTGACCCTCATTTGAAAATCTATTCATACCAGCCTTTAGATCATGATGTCATCCACATAATTGTACATGTAAGATCCAAACATATACTTATATAAAAAAAACCTATAAGACATTACTGAAAGATTATATAATCATCCCCCTTTTTACAAATAGGCTATCACATAAAAATTAGATATAAACCAGATAAGAATAAGTACATGTATGTATAAATCAAAGGTTGTAAGAATTTTAAAGTTGAATCCTTTCCCCTTATATAATACATGTCAGGTGAATCCCAACATACATAAAATGATTCAAGGAAATAGGCCCATATCCCTATATCGGGCCAGGAGTAAAACATTGATGAACTAATTACATAATAGATCTAGTGTCTCATTAATGGTGTAAAAAAATACAACCATAATAAGAAAAATAAACCGATAATATGTCACATCCTTAGAAACATGGGTTTACCCCCATATGTGGGTTTACCACTCCAGGGAATGAGTATATTAACAATAACCAATAATGATAAAAAATAAAAAATCCTTTATTTCCACTATGTCGCATCCCTAAAAAAAGACCAATATCAGCTTCCAGTAATAGTTGTCTCCATGTCACCCCAATCATGATACCCTATAATCTAGAGGTTGTAGACTAACAGGGATAGTCTATGAGGATGTAGAGAGACTATTCCCTCTTGTAATAGTATAAATAACATTATAAAAAATATAGGATATAAAAAATATTAAAATAATATAGAAAATAATATTGGGAAATATTTAAAAAACACTACAGTATTAGTATTCCAGAGCCATGGATTATTCGATACGTGTGAGATTATATCCTTAAAGTTAGGATCATATACAAGAATAAAAAGGAACAAAAATGAAACTATAACTAAAACAAAATCCTAAATTTTACCAAGTCTGGACTAGTATCATCATCCATACAGCACTCCGACAGGGAATTAAAAACCTCATAGATTATACCCTATCAATAAAAATATAAACTATAAAAAATAATGTGTTTTTCTTAGGTACCCAATATCCATCACAAACCATGATGGGTGTGAGTAAAATTCATTAGGCAACCACTAACAGTTTCCCCAAAATAACCATCATAATATTAATCTGCATACAAAATTTCTATAAATAAATATTTTAAAAACATAGAAAAACAAACAATATCAGGAAAATTAACTGATTCCCATGTTAACAATGACATCTGATAATGGTTATATCACTCTCGATGATTAATTTTCTGACCCCAATCGACTATACCTTCTATGACCAATATCAATGAGTCAATATGAATGTCTGGATGACCATGACTCATAAAATAAAAGATTTTAGTATCCTTAGACTACCAGATATGTAGTATCACCCAACCATTTGTGTGTTTTTTCAACATATTTCATAAGACAATAAGAAACATAGACCTCCCCTATAGTGATTTCTTCATCCAGGGCATAACTAATAGTTCAATATTTTACAAAAACTCACTTTTAAAGTTTATCAAACCAGAACACATTCCATTACCCTATAATTTTACAATAATAATGGATTTACATGTCAAATTGAACCATATACAAAATAAAACAACATATATGGTGTATTCATCATCTATATGACAATACCAACACAAATGGGTGTTTTCACTACCATTAAAAATAAAACCATCCGAAAGGCATGATCATATTTGTTTAATTACATTACCACCCTGAAAGTATTCTCTATTTACATTAATATAATTAAAATAAAATTTAAAATTCATATAAATAACAAAAATTCAAAATATTTTATAAAATTAATAAAATTTAATGTTTTTAAAACCACTTCCCAAGTCACATTAAAATTATGATGAAAACAATTCATAGAAAAACACATTACAAAAACACATTAGATTTACACCATTCTATTTTAAAAAACATTAAAAATCACACCATTTTTTTAATGGTAGTTATTTTATTTTTAATATGAAAACATGATTTAGTAGATTTAAAATGATTCATAAATCATCAAAACAATATTTAATTTCATTTAGTCCAATAAAAACCAAATTTTATCTTCTTAAAAACATATTACCATATCAAAAGGCCTATTTAAAGAGTCAATTTAATTTCATTAAATCTATGATTCTGAAATTTCAATTCACAATCATGTTTTGAAAAAATAAATCATGATTTATGGAATAATTGGAACATGTCTGAATCACTTTCCAATGTATAGGTAATAAAGTCCAATTATCTAAAAAACAAGGATCATAGTCACTGAAAAACCCAATGTAAAATATTCAACTATGTATGAGATCATCCCATGGAAAACCAATTAAACATCAAAACACATGCATCCAAAAAAATAAGCAAGACTATGGGATAAATTAAAGTATAATATACTTTTGGCATAGAAGAGTTTACTTTCCCAATATTATATTCCACTTTGGTGAAAAATGGTATAAACTGAGTAAACATAGAAAATATCCATAAATAGGGTACATTACATGTAAAATATTGTAAATCACTTTCATAGTAGAATAAATAAAAAAATAATAGATAATAACACTTATAATTACATCTTGTTGCAATATTCATCTAATGAAAAGCTATAATCCAGTGTAACTAGGGTTACCCATCATTGAATAAAATGATGAAGGGGGGGGGGGGGTCAAATGTATGGGTACTAGCTGTAAAAGGGATGAAAACATTGGGTTTATGGTCTTTTGGGTTATAAGGTAATTAATATAAATTTTTATTTTATTTAAAGGGGTTATTGGTTTTGCTACTATGATCAGAAAATAGTGCATTAACCATGTGGAAAAAACCACCTGATAACACGCATTCTTGCATGGTTAGTGTGAAAAGTTTACAAACCATGTGTTGGCCATTTGAATTTGATTTGAAACCCTCTAAAATAATCCACATGTTTTTTCTCTTACAATTCATAAACCATACTCGAAATCTTAGATCCAATACACCATGAAAAATTTAATCTGGGCCTCACATATTTACCCCTTTAACTGTGCACTAATTTTGTATAATAAAATTCAATAAAAAAACTAAAAAGAGTGATCCATGTATAGGGTTCAACATGGTTTGTTGTAAAACGTGCACTTAAAACCATGCACATTATATACAACCATCTAAAAATTTCCAAAAATCATTTTGAAGATTTTAAGAGTCATATGACCACCCATGGAACCTATAAAACCTAAAAAATATCCAAAAACATCCCAATAAATAATTATAAATCACATATTCCTGATCCAAAACTCAGTATGGAAAATAGTCCATTCTCAGAACTCAAAAAATTCAAACCCACAATTCTTAACTAATAAAGGGATGAGTTTTTACGGAATATTTCCCATCAAAACCCAACTTTAATACTCAAATGATTCGGGTAATCCTTCCTCATGAGGTTTATAACACTTTCATTTTTTATCTTAAATAACCATTATATAAATATATATATCCACATTATTTTCTCTTTAAGCATGTTTGTTACATGTATGTCATATTAAATGATCTTTCTTTGTATTATCATATATATATTTCACCTGCAGTGAATTAATAGCTAAAGAGAAACTTGTAATCCACTACCTTCAATTTTTATCATAGTTTTTTCCTTTAATTTACATTCATACAGGTCTAACTACATGAATGTATCATCATTTTAATCTTAATAAATGTGTAAATCTATTTTTATTACCTTCCACATTTCCTACATGAGAATAAATGGACATAGTGGCTCATGACCTTATAAATGTGAATAAAAGTATGTACATTTTAGTCTTGTAACTTCTAACACACATCATGCAAGTTATTTTGGAGTATATAAGATGGTACGTATGATATTGAAATGAAATATTTCATCAGTGTGTGATGTCTATGCTTGATTGTGGGATGTAACATGAAATCTCATATAAAGATACCTCAATCAAGTTTTATAGTGTGGGGAAGAAGATGATGTAAGAGTTTATTAAAAGACTCCGATAAAATATATTGGATTGTAACTATTATATTAATATATTTTTTAAAATGATTAATAGAACCAAGATGGCCCTGATCCCTCAACACTTTTTAAATTTTCGAGGTTGACCCTTAATAAGATATTATGTTCCATTGACCTCTCGACCAAGAAACTGATGTCAAAACCATGAACAATCACACACTGACACAGGTTGTTCCTTGCTACGTATACCCACGAACACCATTGTGAATTCCAAAATAGGAACCCTTCTCTCAATTTGTGTAATTGTTTTACACCTATTAACATATTCCAATGGGCCTTCTGATACTATATGTTGGTAATGTTACATCATGTTCTAGACCTCCTAATGGAAGTCCTGATTCTTGTGTTGGACTATTCTTTTTATTAAACTCATTTCATCACATTTCAAAATATAAGTGTAATACCATTATAGGTAGAATCAAAAATAATGTTCCCAAATACATATCATCATCTTCTCAACATATCACACTAATTTTCTTAAATATTCATGTGTTTTAAACATTGTGTTGTTCCCAACCTATTTAATACTGGTTCATTGGACTTACATAACATATCTCTAATCATCCAATAAATATGTTGATGTATTAAATATAATGACATCAAATTACATAACTGGGATTCACTATCAATAATGACATCCAATTCCATTTTGTCTTCAAATTTTCCAAGTGACATCTTTAATATAGAAACCCAAAATCAAATTACTCAATCATGTCCTTAGTTATTTATCCCCAACATAACACCTATTGACCCCAAAAAAATACATTTCTTATTGAAAAAAAATATAATCAAAACCATAGAACACAATAACTAGTGATTTATGGTTTCCACATGGTGAGTCTCTTGTGATTTAATCATCATTAGAATATTCTCAAGCTCATATTCACCACATTATGTTGGAATCAATAGATTTTCAAGGTTCACTTCAGGATATGCTGGTATGTTGATTACATATCATGAAACATTTTATGAATATGTTATCATTGGGATGTAATGTGAGGAATCAATGTGATATTTCAATAGTTTTACTAATGGATCCCTTTCCCTTATTGTGAGCCTACATTATCTTCCCAATTTACTCATGATACCAAGTTATTGACAGTGTACTTTTTATTCTCCCTTATTTCCAATGGTTTACCCACATCCTAATAATAATTTAATCAATAGACTATATATAATCTAATGGATTTGGTTCCATAAAATTTAGTGACTTTGTACGTCCAATTACCCGAATATTAGTAAATATTTTATAACATATAAATTTCTTCTCTACATAAACTTAATTTGATAATATCCATATTTTTTTCATATTGAAAGGTTATATCAATTACCTTTTTTATCTAGAACCTATAATTTTTATGACTATATTCTTAAACAAATTTATTTTTAAGGGTCTAGAGAATATCAATATGATGGTAGAGATATGTTGTTTAATTATAAACTTTCATGGTCTTATTAGACATTCAAACCTATTATAAAGATTTTTTCACTTGGGAATCTTTGATAAGGGAGGTTATAAGGAAAGACCCAAAATTGGGAATTCCACATGTTATATATGTCATTTTATATTAATTTTATTTAACATATGGAATTATTATTAGACATTTGATAATTTTTAATGTGTATCATGAATCTTATATGTTAATGTGTGTATAAAAACCATGATAACATATAATGATGTTGAGGGAACATATGCCATGTCTTTCATAAGTGATATCACATTTATTGAATAAGTTAAAATATGATTCAATCCTTTTGGGTTAATGAATGAGATTATCTCTAGATCTATGATTTAAATAGAACTATCAGATTAAATATATTTCCATGGTAGTTCACTGATGAGTTCATTTTTGAAATTCAAAGAAATATCATTCAACCATGTATTATTATGGAACACGTATACATCATCTTTCATTAGATATTTGGATAAAGGAATTTTATTATACAATAGAATTTATAGGACGATTTTTATCATTATAACATCAACTTATTTCTCAATGGGAACCTTGATCTGTTTCTTGATATCGGACTTTTACTTTAGACAGGTTCACCTGTTTCTACATAGATAGTGACCTAGAGCGTTATACACTATGTGTATCCAAAATCTCATATATTCTATTTGGATTTAATTTTTAGAATTAATATTATATCTGATAAATTCAATCACAATATATTTGAGTTTATATCAGGAGCTAGGAAATTTATCTCTATTTTATTATTCACAAAGTAATACATACAAATTTATTTATTCATCATTTTAGTGAATATATTATTAAAAGTATTTATTCACTTATGTGAATATTAAAATATCATTTATTCATGAGTTTATTTAATATCCTACTTATTAAATAAATATTTTTTCATATTTTATTAATATAATTTAAAATTATTTATTTTTTTAATTAATAATATTTAATATTTAAATTAATATTATATTATCTATTATTCGATAATTTACGAGTATGATTGAAAAGTTGAGTTGTGGTCTTGAATAAAATTATATATTCTATTTAATATCATTTAAATAAATTATTATTTATTTATTTAACTAATGATATTAAAATATAAACCTTTCAATTGAAATATTATTATTATGTATATACATGGGGAATAATTTTGAAATACTATTTATTAAATGGTTATTTTACAATTATAAAACATTAATCCTAACTATATATTTTTATTTATATAATTTTAGAGATAAGATAGTTATCATGAACAATATAGTGACTCTATAATTCTCTAAATAAATGGAGATGAAATCTACCCCTACTTATCAAGAACATATATAGGACAATAAAAACATTTATTACAATGAATTAAAAATGTTCATAATAACTTATATCTATCAAAATAGCACATGGATATTCAGGGATTTTGTTTAGTGATTCATGGACCATGTGTAGATGTGTCTAGAGGAGTCCTTTCATGAATTATCAAACATAATTACAATTATAATGGAGTGACGTCAAATTTTTTAATGTACTTCCTATTTATAGGTAATTCTAGTTTTAAATAAATTACAAATTTGATGTGAAATATTGTCGTTTTGTGATTCCATGGTATAAATTGACATGTTCTTTGGACATTATCAATTAAAACCAATGAAACCCAATTATTGAGATCTAGTTACATTTTTTTCTAATGACTCAAAACCTCTATGTGATGTGAGTGTTGACAAAGTACTATTTAGAATTATTTGTTATTTGTTTAATCAATTTCCTTGTCTGTTTATATGTTTTCATTATTATTTTTTTTATTATTAATCCAAATTTCCAGATAACATTTTTGTTTGAATTCATTTAAGGAAAATCTGGAAAAGAACACATGAATATTCCTCTAAGATTCTATATATAGGTTCCAATTACTATAGCTTCATGAAACAGATACATAATGTTTAATGGTAAATTACATGCCTTGTACCATCAGTAAACCACATGATGTGTGGACCATGTTAATCCAGGAATTCCATGTATGTGGTAGTTAACTATATCATTCGTGTTGTAAATTAAATTTTAGTTGATATGTATGTTTTTAGGAATTACATAACATATAGCTAGCTTACATTATATGTAACCCCACATGATATTGAAACCATATAAATTGTGAAAATCCTTTTGGTCAAGGTATGTGGAATCATTACACATCATGTATTGACATCCATTTTAGTGACATAGAATGATGGAAATTACATAGTGTTCATAGGGTTGTATATGCAATGTAACACATGAAACCCAAAATGAGATAAAAATTGAGTTACTTGGATTATTGTGTGGGTCTAACGTATGATATTTCATGACGTGTAGCAGACTTTACACACTATTAAATATGTGTTAACTCACACAAGTCAGACACTATGATATGAATTTTGGGCAAGTTAATTCATTGAAAATTAACTTCAGACCTAACTATAATATGTGAACACATATGTTCAAATTGTGTGATAGGTTAATTTCACACCATGTAATTTTCATCAAGTAATGTGGTGATAAATTATTAATAATTATTATCCATGTAATTTTCAATCAACACAGTGTGTATGGTAATCTTACCTAATTATTATTTCATTCGCATAGTCATAGGTATACAATTTTTTTATTTATGACATTTCACATGGTCATATACACCATGTACACTATGTGGATTGACCCATGGTACCACAAATTGTGTATATAATGTGGTTTTATATGAGAATACATGCTATATAAGTACAAAGTACACGAAAAGGACTGTATATAGTGTAATTTACACAACATATTGAGTGACAGAACATGTCACGTAAAAATTAAACTCCATAAATGGATTTAATTAGATGTTGAATGGTACATTATGTGATTTCATAATTATGTGTTTTGTATATAATAAATATTATTCATGAATTTAAATAGATATAGAAGGTACATTTCATGTGGTTCCATCTGTACACGTCTTGTAATTACTAATTAAAAATTAATTAATTTATACATGATAGTGATCTCATGTATTGTATAGAAAATGTATTTATATAAATAATTAATTAATAAATAGAATAGTTTACTAATTTAAGTAAATTAATCTCAGTAATAATGAATTAAAATTAATGTTAGGAAGTTTAATGCAAATTATTTTCATGTTGTGAATGATCATGATCTTTCGTGACCTATGTATGTGCTGGGTTTATTTAATTTAATTGTTTATATAATGGGTTTTTATGTGATGATTTATTTTTATATTTAATATCATGATCATTTAATCGTCTATTACCCTTTATGATGTATCTGACATTATGTATAATTATTACATTATATAACCTTAAAACCCTAGTAGTCATCGCCTATGAGTGGGTAAATATTTACAAGGGAGATATCTATTATTTATAAGGGATGGTTTAGGAGCCTTGTTAAGGTGAACCAAACCCAATATATATACATGTTAATGGTGGATTTGTACAAATCAATCAGGTAATTATCTCAAGGAGTTATTTTCCTTATGGAAAAGGTTTGTTTATATCCACTCAATAAACCATCCAGTGTATTAAAATCTTTTGATCAAGTCATTCACAAATTTTATTTATCAATTCATGGTTATTTATTTTTTATGTGATTCATTGTTTATTTAATGACTAAACATGGTCACATGATGTAAATAAATTAACACGCATGCAATAATGGAATAAAATATATTTTTATATGTAAATTATATTATCAATACATGTTAATTAATTATTTATAATAAATATATTATTAATAGTAATGTGAAAAAATAAGTAATATATATTCATAAGATAAATAAAACACCTAAATGAAAATATTAATTCATTAAACACCTTTAGTCACTTGTGTTCTATTGTAAGTGTCAGTGAGGACATAGTTGGGGAAACGTTTCAATAATTAGATATTATTAAGAAGCATAATATATTAATATAATAAATTTTTTATTAAGTTAATAACAATAGTGTACATAATATAATTTTGAGGAATTAATTAATGAAATAAAAGTGTAGTATTTTATGATTAGGGAGTCGACTCAACAAATCAAGAAACAATTTGTTAATTTAGGTGGATAGTAAATACATACTAAGTAACATTGAGTGCCTTTCATGTATATGATCTATGTCATGATAATGGGAATATAGGTCATTTCCACTAGATTCTAAATGGGATATGGAATTCTAAATCCAATGTTTTAGGTTTTCAAGAATTGATAAAATATTAGAAAACTAATGAAATTAATTTATTGCATCACTAATGGTAATCAATACATTGTAATATTATTTTTAGTTTTCTTATATAATGTAAAGTGATTCAACCACAAACCATCCATGTGATCCATCTTCAAAAAAACCCCACTATAACTAACTTTTATGTGTTGCATAGGTTCTTATGAATCACACTATAAAAATAAAATAATATTAATGTACTAGAGTACCCATTACCTGTTGACCTGTATATGGATGTGAGTGAGAAGGAATAAGAAATATTTTTTATATATATCTAATAAATTGGATTTTAAATTACTCATGTTATCATACATGACTAGTGAGCAACAAAAGATTCATGAAGACATGGTTTCACACACCATGTTATATTATCTCTGTAACATCTATCAGTAAGAAGAAAGAAAATAAAGGTATAAAATATATAAGAATATCTTAACAAACATTCTAAAATAAGGATTCCCAAGTAGACCTCATGTATTTATTATGATTAGAAACATATAAATTATGGAAATTGTGGGATCATGTTACCCAAGGAATATAGAAAATAACTTATAATCACCTCACATCCTCTATGATTTTGATATTTTATTATGACTGTCAATATTAAAAATATATAAAGTAAACGTCAAGATATAATAACCATAATTTTCAATGAATATTAAGTCATGAATCATGATAAGCATTCTTTTCTTATAGTGAACAATAATAAATTCATGTAAAAAAGGTCAAATAAAAATTCTATTCCTAAAATACCTTCACAAAACCGTTCCACTATGATAAATATCTATAAATAAGATTGGGAGTAGGATGAAATGTGTATTATATTTGTTAACAAATACCATTGGAAGAAGAAATTTTCTTTGGTAGGGAAGAAAAGGGAAGCTTCAGGTATGTTCAATATTGATTTTTCATTTTATAAATTATAAAAATTGGGTATAATATATATCTTTTGGTTCAAATATTTTTATCCAAATTCATGAACCATGTATATTATAGAGTTGTTATAGAGGTGAGGAGGATATTTTAGCATATAATTGGAAAATTCTAGTAAAATTTCTTGTAGAAGAATATAATCTCACAATGTCAACTCGATTGGTTCTGGTTTTAATGATTTTTATTATGATACTATTGTAACCAATAACATAATATCAAGGTTCATTTTAGAAATGGGTGAATTTTTATTCATATTGACAAAATATATGTTTCTAATTTTATAAAAATAACATATTTTATATGATAAAACATAAAATAAAATACTTTACAAACTATATTATGAAAATCATGTCTTGTAAATAGACAATGATTCAAGTTCATATGCTTGATGTCACATTGAGTTGTGGAATTGCTAGTTTGGTCACAAAAATGAGATCTATTTGATGAAATTATATCCAGTAGGATATTTATATTCTTTTGAACTAAAATACATAGATACAATTCATTATTATTTAAATGAATAATTCCTAAAGCTCTACTTAGTAGAAAATGTGAGAGAGATACCGGTAATATAAAATTAGTTCATAAAAAAGTGCATGGACATTTTATAGTTAAATAAATAGGTTGATACTCTTAATTATAAACCTTTATAAACTTCTTTAATTGGTAAATATATATACATAATGGGTTCTATGTATAATACCTTTGAGAAATTTATGGAATATAATAATAAAGTAGAGAATCATCTATTTATGAAGATAAAATTTCTCTACAGAGACCTAGATAGGGAGTATCATGACTAAGTGTTCCTTAATAATATAAAATACATTGGGACACAAGACCAAATAACTCCACCTTATACACCACAATGTAATGGTGTTAATGAAAGGAGGAACCACTCTTTATTGGATATGGTGAGATCAATGATGAGTCGTAAATATCTTCCATTATCTATTTGAGGTTTCATATTATAAACTAAGGCATACATACTAAATTGTGTTCCAACTAAAGAAACAATAATTTTATTTATATAATATATAAAATGAGAATAAATCTGTTTTTTTATATATTCATTTATTTATATTTATGGAATTTCTAAAAACCATTATTAAAAAAACATTATTGTGAGACATGAATTGAATCTTTATAAATATATATATTGTAAGCATTATAATGATATACATACAATATATTATATAAAAAGGTTTTAGTCGATGAAAATTCCTCATTTATTGAAAAGGAAAATATACCATGAAGTGATAATGGTAAAAATTTATAAATCGATGAATTTTTATCCCCTAATGTGTACAATTTAGAAAATGAATTTTTTTACATGAACTAGTAGATGAAGTTGTTCTAGAAAGACAGGTAAAAAATAAGAGTACCAGAGAGGTTAGATAACTATTGAGATGAGATTTTATAGTTCTTGGGGAAGGTGAAACATTATTAGTGGAAAATAATAATACTTTTTCCTATAAATATGTAATAAACATCACAAAAGATACATGGTGGAATTAAACCATGAATTCTAAAATGGATTCCATGCACCGAAACTGGGTCTAGGATTTTGAAAATCCTTATATTGATTTAAATACTATTGGGTGTAAATGGGAATTGAAGATGAAATGAGAAATGGATATAAAAATTAATAATTGTAAAGAATATCTATTTTTTAAAGTGTTTTATCAATTTAATGTCATAAACTACAATAACACAATTTCTTGATTATCTAAGATAAAATCAATTATAATTATACAAATTATTTCAACTTACCATGGTTATGATATTTGGAAAATGGATAACAAGATAGACGTTCTCAATGGATTTTTAGAATATATCTATATAGTACTACTAGTGGGTTTATGAAATCAAAGGATTCTAATTAGGTTTAAAAGTTATAGAGATCGATTTATAGAATGATGTAAGTATTAGGGTCATGGAATATTGATTTGGATGAATCCATAAGAAATTTTTTGTTCAATTAAATATAAATGTGTGCCTTAAGCTTATAATAAGTTTTTTGGAAGTGGAATAGCTTCATTTGTAGAATATTTTGTTGATATATAGGCGATGAAAAAAAGAAATAAATATTAATGTTAGTTAAAACATGGTTAAATGAATTATTCTCTTTAAGAGACTTTGGTGAAGAATATTTTATTATAAGGATGAATATCCATCAAGATAAATCTAAGGGGATGTTTGGAAAATGACATGGTATGAATATTGAAACCATATTGGAGAGAGTAGATATGAAATAATCTAAGAGGTTATTTTTTCCAATGATACTGTTGGGTCTTAAAGACATCACCAAGTAATGTAAATACTCCCACATGCACTATGAAGAAGGAAGAAAACATTTATATCAGTCCATCATTTCAAATAGATATAAATTGAAATGAAAATTTGTGGAGAAACATGAAGAAATAAATTTTTTTTCATTTGTTTTTGTGACCCACATACGATAACCTGTAATGTTTCATGGAGAATATGAACCACAAACCATTGGTATACAGAAGAACATGCAAGGTGATGGCCCATAGAGAGATAGACCAGAAACCCAAGATGCTGCGAACCTCGTCATTGGTGGAATAGAGCCCAAAAAATTCTAGTAGAATACTATCATATGAACGAGAATATCTCTAACGAATAATGTTTACAAGGTTTCAAGAACCCTGAATCATGAACTATAGTCTCCATAATCCCCAGTTAGCCAAGTCATCCATGGGTTGAGGTATGTATTCATGGGATACCACAAATGAGTATTCATTCCTATATATATGAATTCTCTAGTGCTCAGAAAAAGTAGAACATGAGGAATTGAATGGAAACAGATGAAAATAGGGCATATATGGATGGAAGAGAGCACAAAGTAGAACCTACAGGCTCGACGAATGAATTCAGATACGAGGAAGATTCTAACATCGATTTTGAATCATCAATTTTATTCAAATTGAAAACAACTTTTCCATAGGTATAACCAGTTACGTGCCTTAAAAATAAGGAACTTAATAATAATTAGTGAACCGAGAAACTAATTGGTTCCATATCCAACCACAAATTATTCATGGAAGATATCCTTATAAACTAGAGGCTCTAGTTCCCTCCTTAAATATGGTTCTCTACATAGTGCATCACTATTCCTATCAAACCCCATACCATGTATTGGATCAATGCACGGATGGAACACGAAGTGGGATGGAGAGCCACATCCAGGACCATGTACAACTTTGGTATATGGTGTCCCATAACAACACTCATTTACCAATTCTGTATGCAGATGACCCCACTACCCACATAGAGTTACTCTAAGTGGGGCTACCCCCCATCATGCATGAGAAAATAGTACACGGAATGTGGTGTCTTCGGGACCCCTTCCCTATGGGTCCAATCACACCCCTATATTGTCGTACATTCATCTATATCTCCTCCAAGTACCATTCCACAAGAAACAGGAAAAATACTCCTCCAAATCCACTGAACCTGTATGGTCATATCATCGGGCACATCAGAAGTCCTTTCTAAGTCTACCTACCTAAGGTAAGTAGAGTCACGAAGGCTGTCCCCACAATGGTTCAGACACCCAAAATGTCTCTATGTCTACATTCCCATCGAAACCCAAAGTTCAACCATAGGATATTCACATGAACTATAGTTACCCAAGCCATTTACATATATCATTAAATGAATTTGAGCATAATTATACATGAGAGTACAAGCCAAGGATTGTTAAGTCTAGTGTCATGGAAAACTAGGTACAGAAAACAGAAAACATAAAACATGGGGCTAAAAAACACTTCTTTATTTAATATTCATAATGATCTCATAACATCCTTTGATCCCTTATATCTACATAGGAAACCAGGGGAGCACATAAACAATGGGATGAGCTGAAAATCCTTGTAAGGGAAAGAACAGAAGGATACGTCTTAATCACATTATAACAACCCTGCTCTTTATTACACACTTAAACATGATTTATTACATAAAAATCACATGATAAAACTTAGAATATTGAGATTTCTAGTTTATTTGAGGCTTAGGATAATTACATAACAACATAAAAAATTAAATACAATATCTTTGTTGGAATCATCCTTTACATAACCACTACATTTCATCCAACATATCATTGCATGGGATAACCATAGGACATGCATAAGAAATGGGTGAGCTATAAATCCCATTAAGGTAATTAACATGTAATAACCTGAGGAATACAATACATGTTAGACATTAGGCATATCAATGGAGGAAAAGATAAACATCAACATAAATGCATGATAAAGCATGATACTCATAACATAGAAATGTGGCAACAACACTTAGCATGAAATTAGCATGAGCCAAGGCTCATTGAACATGGAGCATGAGTAAACCCTCATTACACATTAAGAACAATTAAAAAAATGTTCCACTTGAATTATAATGAGTCAACACTAATTGTACATGATGTATCAGGATACTATACTTTACACAATGCATTGGAGCTCTATCAGGGTACACACTTCTTAATCATTTCATTTCATGCCTAAGTGTGCCACATGGATCATACAACATGGAATCAATCATCATCATTTATTCCTAGAAAAGGGATGGGTAATTAATAAATTAAGCTTTATAATAAATAGGTAAATGTTCATGATGGTGAATACCCTTGATAGAGAAATGGGCATGGTATTCACTACACAATGACATTGGCTTGGAAAATCGTTGTGTAATTTCGACAGCATAAAGACAAGAAATAATAACTCAAAAAAATGGTTGATGAGAGATAAAGGGGTGTCTCATCTAATTTACATGAAATGGACATTAAGGTGGTCATATAGATACATGTCACAACCAATGCAATGGAATTTATATACATAATAAAAAATAATTACATTGATGTAAAAGAGGAGAGAGAAATCCCTCATAGAATTTAGGCATGGTGATGGGTGTTCATGGGAGGAATTAATGAGAGATAATGGAGTATCCAATCATCCAAACATAAATAGGTCAGTATGGGGGAGGTGAGAAATCATACCACAACATTTTTAATTTAAAAAAGGTAATACATCTTAAAGAAAATTGGAAAAAAATGAGAAAAGAAGAAATCCCTTACTTGGAAGTGTGATCCTAAAGGCTTGGGAGAGGCTTGAAAGAGGCCTAATTGGAGCTTGGGGCACATTGGGAGGATCCTAGAGAGGGGATGGAAGGGGTTGGTAAAACTCCAAAGGCATTGAGTGAAGAGGAAGTGGGAGCTTTGGTGGGTTTATATAAGAAATGAGAGGAAATTCTATATTATTTAGGTCTGGGACACATCACATTAAAATAATCACAACCACAAAAAATACCATGGTTATTTACCATGGTTTTAGCCAAAGGGGATTGAAAAACAATATTTTATAATTTAAATGGCCTAACTTATTAAAATAATTGTGTTACGTATGTGGAGGTGAGTCACACTCTCAAGGGAAACAATTTTAAAAGGAAAAATGTTTTATAAGACATGAAGGGTCTAATAAAGCATTGTAAAACAAATAAATAAAATATAAAATCACATTATTTTAATGATAAAACATATATTGGCCAAACATAATGTTTATAGTATTTTATTACATCACTATTGGGTCTTTATGATGTCATAAAACACATTATATATTTAAATGGTATTTAATTTATACCCAAAAATTCTATTATCTTATATAATTAAGAAAAATTCAATGTGGTATAATTTTGACATCTTGATTCCAAAAATAATATTTATCTTATCTAAATAATTTTCTAAATAAGTGAATTCTTACTTTTAAATTATAATAGACATTTATCGAAAATTCATGGGTTTTGACAAAAACAGCATTCAAACCTTAATAAAAATTACAATTGTATTCAAAAAATTATATGATCATTTATATATAATAAAAATTAATTTAATAATAATAATATTTTGTTAAATATTATTTAATTCAAAAATCCATTAATTTATCAAAATAGATTTCTTAGTGGAATATTAACTAAAAAATACTATTGGGGGTTTAAACTCTATTTACAAAGTTTCAATAATAAAATGAATGCACATTATTTATACAAAAAAATAATGTACATAGTCATAGTGATATGGTATTATTACATAACCCATTATAACACCCCCATAAGACTGCTGGGTAAGGTGTTCTATGGTGCTAGACTCTTGGGGTGGCTTAGATAACATCGCTCAGGTGGTAATCTCTATTTACATCTGCTTCTCTTGTAGTCGGTTCCGCTCAAGATTAATGTGTTCAAGGTCGTCATGGGATTGGTCAACATATAAGCCCAATTATGCCACTTCCTTTTCGAGCTCTAAAAAATGGGCTTTGTATGGAAAAAGTCTACTGGATGATGCCATCAATTCCTTTGTCTAAGTAAAGTTAATTTGTTAAACCCCTGTATTTATACTAATCATTTGATCACTATTCAATGATTATATTAGCAATGTTCACAATTAATAACTGTATTTTAAAACCCAGAATCATTAAACCAGTGAAGTTTACATTTTATATAACCATAATAATACATTTAATTAGACGATGAGGAATTTTTATTAACGAAATTTTGCATCGTTACAATCTTCCCCCCTTATGAAATTTCACCCTTGAAATTTTCTTTTAAAACACTAAAAAAGATGAGGTTAAATCTGCTTCATCACTTCCTCCGATTCCCATGTCGCTTCTTCAAACTTTTGGTTTTTCCACAACACCTTCATAAGGGGAATTGTCTTATTTTGTAGAACTTTTTCTCTACAATTTAAGATCTTCACTAGTTGCTCACCGTAAGAAAGATCATCCCAAAACCGTACTACCTCTGTAGAGATTACATGTGAAGGGTATGATATGTACTCCATTAAGAGGGATATATGAAATACATCATGTAGTTTGGACATGGTAGGTGGAAGTGCTACTCGATAGGCCACAACCCCAACAAGATCTAGAATATCGAAGGGGCCGATGTACATAGGACATAACATTCCTTTATGTCCAAATCAAATGGCCTTCTTCCATGGAGATATGCATAGAAATACCATGTATCAATCTTTAAACTCAAGGTCTCATCAATGGTTATCTACATAACTCTTCTGTCGACTCTGGGCTACCATGATATGCTGCTAAATGAGTTTTACTTTCTCCGCCATTTCTTCGACCATTTTTGGCCCTATCAGTTTATGCTCACTGAATTCATTCCAACATGTCAGTGTTCTGAACCTCTTCCCATCTCGGGGTTCATATGGTTCCATTCGGATGCTCGAGTGGAAACTATTATTGTAGTACAATTCAACCGGAGGAAGATTTTGATCCCATCCTCCTTTAATTTCCATTGAGAATACTCTAAACACATCCTCAAGTGTTTGGATAGTTGGCTCAATTTGGACATTAGTTTGAGGATAATAGGTCCTACTAAATTTCTGTTTAGTATCCTGAACATGTTAAAGACTTTTACAAAACATAGATGGGATTCATGGATCTCGATCGGATACAATATATAGGGTTAATTCATGCATCTTTACCACTTCCCTAATATATATTCATGCTAGTTGATCCAATGAGAAATCCTCCCAAATTAAAATGAAGAGTGAAGACTTTTTAAGATGATCCACAAAAACCCAGATTGAATTGTTCCCTTTGGATGTATTTGGAAATCCCGTGACAATGAACATGGTGATGTTCTCCCATTTCCATGCTAGTATAGGAAATTATTTCATCATCCCCTTAGAAATCTGCCTCTCTGCCTTCACTTTCTGACACACCAGACACATTGATGTATACTCAATGATCTCTATCTCCATATTATCCCACCAATAATTCCCTCATAGATATCGATAAATCTTTGTGTTTCTTGGGTGAATAGATAAATTTGAACTATGTGCATCAACCCAAAGATACTTCTTCAGCTCCGGACTTGATGGAACATGTAGTATTTTCCCAAATCTCACAATTCCTTCTTCATTAACATTTAACTTTGAGGATTTACCTTTTCTGATAGCTTCCACTCTCTTATGAATTCCCACATCATCCTTTTGATCATCCTTTATCCTTTCAAATGAGACAGTTGAGCAATCATTTGTGAAAGGATTGATGATGTTCCCACTATTATGATTCCCAGGTCTATCTTCATAAAATCTATGATGATTGGATTCTTCTCAATTCTCATCAATGATAGAATTGTTAGGTACTTTCTACTTAGAGAATTTGCCACCATGTTCTCTTTCCCATGGTGGTAATGAATTTAGAAGTCATAGTCTTTGAGCATCTCTAACCATATTTGTTGGCACATGTTCAACCATTTCTATGTGAATATATACTTGAGGATTTTGTGGTCTTTATATATTTCAAACTTCTCCCCAAAGATATATTTCCACCAAATTTTTAAAGAGAAGATCACCGAAGCCAACTCCAGATCATGATTTGGATTATTCTTCTTAGGACCTTTCAATTGCCTTGAAGAGTAGGCAATGACATTGTCATTTTTCATCAACATACATCCCAGATCCTTCTTCGATGCATCATTGAATACCACAATAAGTTCTCCAATTGTTGGTAAACTGAGCACGGGTGCAGTGATAATCCTCCTTTTTAACTCCTTGAAGCTTCCTTCACATTCATCACTCCATGAAAATTTTACTCCCTACTGAGTTAGCTTGGTATGTGGGTTGGACAATCCTCAGAAATTTCTCACAAATTGTTGATAATATCCAACTAACCCGAAGAATATATGGATATCTGTTACCAATGTGGGCCTCGACCAACCCTCAATTTCATCTATTATGGAGGGACCTACAGATATCCCATTTCTTGTGATGATATGGCCCAAGAATTGGACCTCCTTCAACCAAAACTCACACTTTATGTACTTTACACAGATATTCCCATTCTATAAGGACTCTAGTATTGTTCTTAGATACTCCACATGATACACCTTGGTTTTGGAGTATATCATAATTTCATCTATGAAGACTACCAAAAATTTGTCAAGGTAATCCCTAAAGACTCTATTAATCATGTCCATGATGATTTCTAGAGAATTTGTCAGTCTGAAAGGAATTACTATGTATTAATAGTGCCAGTATCATGTACAAAAAGTAGTCATGGGGGTATCTTTCTTCTTCACCCTTACATGAGAATATCCCGACCACAAATCCACCTTGGAGAAGTATTGAGCTACACACAACTGATCGAAAAAGTCATCAATTCTTGGGAGAGGATACTTGTTCTTTATTTTGATTTTGTTAATCTCACGATTATTGAGGAAAAGACACATTGAATCATCCTTATTCTTGATGTAGAGTACTATTGCACCCCATGGTTAAGCACATGGGCATATAAACCCTTTATCCAGATTCTCCTCTAATTGTTTCTTCTGTTTCTTAATCTCCTCAACAGCCATTCTATATAGAGTCTATGATATTGGAAACTCCCCAGGTATATGGTCAATTTAGAATTCAACATCTCTTCTAGGAGGAAGACCATGGAATTCCTCAGAAAACACTACATTGAATTCCCTCATAATATGCATGTATTCAAGGATGGTTGCCTCCTTAGACTCAATCATCTGAGCCAGATATGCATGCTCATAGGGGCAGTAATATCCTCGCTTGAGATGATAGAGCTAAATAAGATTCATCTTCCTTCTTGTACTTGAATAGAATCTGGGGTCGATTCTCTACATGGAGAGTGATTTCCCTCTCACAGAAATTTATGTTGGATCTATATATGGAAAGCCAATCCATGATAAGAATTGCATCAAATTCCACTAGAGGGAGTATGATGAGGTTCTCCGGGAAATTTAATCCACAGATTATAATAGGGGAGGAGTTATATTCATGGGATTCAATGATTTCCCCATTTGTCGTACTCACCAACATTTTTACTTACATGAATTTTGGTGGTGCTAGGATTGTTCTACTAAACATTTGGGTTATAAAATAATTAGTAGAACATGAATCAAAATGTATGTTTTCTATTCTCGAATCAATAACTAGAATACCTATCACCACTTAGTTGTTAGGGTTCACTTCGGCAGTAGTGATGGAAAAAATATCTCCCTTGCTTTCTTGGAGATTGTTGGTTGCCTCCGAAAACCCTTGGCTTAGGGCACTAATTTGCAATATGCCCTTGTTCTTTGTAGTCGTAGAAATGAACAATGCGTTGAGGTTCAAATGGAGTGTTCCTCTCTTATGTTTCATCTGTAGGTTTTTCTTGTCAGTAGTTACCAGCTAGGTTCCCTTCTCTTTCACACCTAAAGGATTTCCTCATCCCCTTCAAGAAATTTTGAGGGTGCTTCTTTCCACACCTTTGGAAAATGGGGTGATTGATCATCTTAGCACCGTTGGATTTATCTATTGGACTTCCAGCATTGAAGTCCACCTTATGCTTCTAATCCCCATGATACCCCTGAGATTCTCTAATCTCCATTTTTACCCTGAGGGCACATCAGGAAATTTCTTCGTAGTTGTTGAATTCACGGATCGCCCAAACTTTCTGTAGGCTAGGTTTCAGCCCACCAAAAAAGTGGCCAAACTTGAATTCAATACTAATGACAAAGCCAGAGGCATATCGTGTAGGCCTTGTGATGTTTTCCTCATATGCTCCAAAAGATTCGTTGTCTTTTTTCCTTGAGGGAAAGTAAGTACCTTTCCATCTTATGTTGGAGGGTGCGCGGAAAATATTTATCAAAAAACATCTTCTAGAACTCCTTCCATTCTAACGCCTCGATCCCCACCTCCAACTTCATATTTTTGATCAACGTCCTCCATTTATCAGATTCACCCTCCATATGATAATCATCCAGGATAACCTTCTGTTGTTCATAACATTAAAGGATGGAGAAGATCATTTCAATGGATTTGATCCATTGTCCAGCGATGGATCGATCAAACGATCCATTAAAATTAAGGGGCCTTTGACTCATTAATCTATCGATGGTGACTTTTTATTTCTTAGGAGGGGTTTAAAATTCCTCTGGACCCATGTTTCTATTCAAATATTGAGTTACCTAAGAGAGAAGCATGACAATGTTCATGATTCCCACTCCCATCGGATTGGGCATCCCATTAGCACAGTCATCACATTGATCTTCCCATCAGTAGTTATCCTGAGTCTTCCATTTAGAGGATATTGGCTGGAATAAAAGGAAATTTAGGTGTAACCCATAAAGGTTAATCCATGGAAAAAACTGTTGACTTATAAACTACTTTTATTTCCTTATCATAGGAATCCATAGGATTCAATCTGTGCTATTCATGATCTATTTTCTAAGATATATTTATAGGGGATTTTTTTAATTCTCTTAATAATGGTTTATACTAAGCTTGTGAATTTACCAATGCATATCCCCCAGGATTTCCATATACAAGAGTGAAACAAGGCCCATTGTCGTGCACTAGTTCCCATTCGATTCTAGCTCAAAGCGGTGTTTTTGGGTTTTACCCATAGGATATATCTGTGTCAGAGCCGCCTTTACCAACCTGTATCCATACATGGATATATTTTCTTGATAAACGACTTAAAAAATACTCATCAAAACATAGGAATATTTTTATTATACATAGTCTTGTCTCTAAGGCTTCACTAGTATTTTCCAATCCTAATCCCAAAAAAAACTAAACTTATCCTCTTATACCAACTATAACAACTCTGCTCATTATTACACACTTAATCATGATTTATTACATAAACATCACTTGATAAAACCTAGAAGATCTAGAGGTATAGTGTATTTGGGGCTTAGGATCATTACATAACAACTTAAAACATGAAATATAACATATTTATTTAAAACATCCACTACATGAACAATACATTCCATCGTACTTTGCATTGCATGGGATAAACTGAGGACATACATTAAAAAATGGGTGAACTATAAAGCCCAGTAAGAAAATAAACATGGACTAACATGAGGAATAAAATTCATATTATACAATAGTAATATCAATGGATCAAAAAAAGGAACATGAACTTAAAGGCATGATAAATCATGATACTCATAACATGGAAATGTGGCAACAACACTTAACATGGAATTAGCATGAGCCAAGGCTCATTGCACATAGAGCATGAGTAAACCCTCTCTAAACACGATGAACAAGTAAAACATCATTTCACTTGAATTAGTATTATTCAACACTTATTTCTCATGACATATCGTGATTCTATACTTTACCCAATGCTTTTGAGTGCTATTAGGGTGCACCCTTCTTAAACGTTTCATTTCATCCATATGTGTTCCACATGGATCATACAACATGGAATCAATCATCATCACTTATTTCATGATAAAGGGATGTATAATACATAAATGAATCTTTAAAATCAATAAGTTAATGTACATAAAGGTGAATACCCTTGAAATAGAAATGGTCATGGTATTCACTAAACAATGACATTGGCTTGGAAAATCGTAGTGTAATTTTGGAATCATAAGAGCGTGAAATAAGAACTCCTAAAAATGGATGATGAGAGATAAAGTGGTGTCTCATCATATTTACATGAAATGGACAGTAATGGGGTCATATGGATACAATTCCCAAAAAATGCAATGGAATTTAGATGCATAATAAAAAATAATTACTTGGATGTAAAAGGGCAGAGAGAAATCCCTCATGGAATTTTGGCATGGTGACAGGTGTCCATAGGAAGCGTTAATTAGAGAGAAAGTGGTATACCATCATCCAAAAATAAAGAAGGATGTATAGGTCATGTTAGAAAAAATTCCACAACAATTATAATTGAAAACAAAAGGGCATAACAAGTTAAATAAAATTAGACAAAAATGAGAAAGGGAAAAAATCCCTTGGAAGTGTGAACCCAAAGGCTTGAAAGATGATAGAGATAGGAGTCTTGGGAGAACAGGGAACCTTGGGAGGATTATATAGATAAGGGGGAATTGTTTGGTTGAACTAAATAATATTTTAGTGAAGAGGAAGTGGGGGATTGGGTGGGTTTATATTGGAAAGGAGAGGGAATTATTTATTATTTTGGGATGGGATAGCTCACATTAATGTAATCAAAACCACAATCCAGACCATGGTTTTTGACCATGGTTTTTTCCAAAAATTATTGGAAAACATTATTTTATAAGTGCAATGGCATAAATTATTAAAATGATTGGGTTGCTTATGTGGAGGTGAGTCACACTCTCAAGGGAAACAATTTAAAAAGACAAAATGTTTTATAACCCTTGAAGTGTCCACAAAATATTTTTAAAATAAATAAAACAAATACAAATCACCTTATTTTAATAATAAGACATATATTTTTGAATAAAATATTTATATTATTTTATTACCTCACTATTGGGTCATTATTATGTCATAATGCACATTTTATATTTAATCTATATTCAATTTTCAAGAAAAAATTCGATTATCTCAGAAAATTTTGAAAAATTCACCATTGGATAATTTCAACATCAGTATTCCAAAAATAATATTCAATTTATATAAATAATTTTCTACATATGTGAATTTTTACTTTTAAAATAAAAAAATACATTTATCGAAAATTCATGGGCTTTGACAAAAACAACTTTCAAACCTTAATAAAAATTACAATTGCATTCATAAAATTATATGATCATTTATATTTAATAAAAATTAATTTAATAATTATAATATTTTTTTAAATATTATTTAATTTAAAAATCCATTGATTCATCAAAATAGATTTCTTAGTTGAATATTAACTAAAAAAATACTATTTATGCTTTAATAACTATTTACTAAGTAACAATAATTAAATGAATGAAAATTTTTTATACAAAAAAATAATGTACATAGTAATAGTGCTAGGGTCTTGTTACATAACCCCTTATAACACCCACATAAGAATGAAGGGTAAGGTGTGCGGTGGTGACAGACTCTTGGGGTGTCTTGGATAACATTACTCGAGTGGTAATCTCTATTAACTCCCACTTCCCCCGTAGTCAGTTCCTTTCAAGAATAATGTATTCAAGATCAGTATGTTATTGGTACAAAATGAATCCCAATGATGCCACCTTATTTATAGACTCCATAAAATGGGTTTCGTATGTGGAAAGTCTACTGGATGAGGCCATCGCTTCCTTTGTTTGAGAAAATTGGATTTGTTAAAACCCTATATTTATACAAATCATGTCATCACTGTTCAATGACTATATTAGCAACAGTCACAATTCATAAATGTATTTTAATATCCAAAAACATATTAACAATTATTTTTACATTTTATATAACCATAATAAGACATTTAATTAGATCAAGAGGAATTTTCATTAATGAATGTTAGGGTCATTACACACAGGAGTTAGGAGGCATGATATAATGATATCCAAAGCTAGAACATATAAAATAGTATCATATAATCATGTGATCATATAAAAATTGAATCATATAAATTTGGCAGAATAAGGAAACATTTCTTTAGTACGGTTCATGGCTAACTGCCAATCTGATTTCCTATTTTAGTACTAGTCAAGGATAACTGCCAACCCCATTTCACATCACATCTCAGGAGACATAACTTTACCCAATGCATTAAAGAACTATCTGGACACAACAATATCAACACATTCATTAATATTATTTCCATATAAATATTTTTACCACATAAATAATCATACATAATCAACCATACATAAACATAAGGGCTCCCCTGGAAAGAATTGGGAACCGCGATCTTAACATAAAGCATACTCAATTAGAGTATCATGAAAGTATCCATGAAAGAAAATGATTATAAAATACATGGACATTAATAAGGTAAAATTTTCATATAATATAAGATATAGTGTACTTGAAATTGGGTAAAAATTTGGGTGGATCCCTTAAAACAGTTTTTCTTATCGAAAAGTTCTAAGGAGGGAATCGTTTAAAAACCAGTGTATATGAAAAAGAGAGCGATAAAAGGGTATTAATAAATTAATTTTTTAAAAATAAAAATAATATAAAATATGTACAAAAAATAGATATTATAACACCACTTTTATATAATGAAATATAAGGAAAACCGAATGAACAAAAACTGTATGGTAAGAATTCGGTATGGTTTATTGGTAAGGTGTCAGGTGTAAGTAAGAGGGATTAATGAGAGATAAAAGGGGTTTATCATAACTTTTACATAAATAGGGAAGTATGGGGGAGCTATTTAAACATACACCATCATTATTTTATACCCATAAAATGGAATAACATAGGGAAAAATCCTGATTTAAGAGTGAAATTGAGAGGATGCCTTACCTTAAATCTGTTGGTGTTCTCCACTTGTTATTAAAGACCAGAATAAACAAATTATGGTTATTAATTAATAATTACAGAACCTATTTTATATGTAATTGGTTTAGTATAATCATTTTATGTTCATTTATAACTGTTTTTATTGGTGATGATGTTCAATTTCATTGTCTGGGCACGTTTTTTTGCTTTCTTTTAATGACCGGTTTGCTTATATTCATGTTTGGATAAACATGCAAGATGATATTGGTTCTCTATAATTGAAGTTATATTCTATTATTGAACATCCAAGAGAGTACATTGTTTTAAATTTTTTTTATTTTGAGTGAAGTCAAATTATAATATAAAACCATAGTGAAAACTGTTTTTGTTAATTGGGGGGTTTGATTACAAAGAACATGTTTTGAATTATAAATTAAAACCATTTTTAAAAAAGGATTACATAACCAAAAATAGGATATATTATATATATAATAATCTAGATCAACAATAACACAAATGGTTTCATTACCAGAATTAAAGATGATAATAGAAATAGATAAATCGTTGTCCTTGAATTTTCTAAATTAGCGCATCTCAAACGGTGCATTCAATTTTTTCAAATAAAAAAAATGGGGGAACGAGAAAAGATAATGAAATATACCACTAGCATAAAAAAATTATTGTACATGTTTTCTAATGAAGTTATCATACTATTTGGTTGAAGGTAGGAGAGGAAAGAAACCAAAATAAATTAACTTAAAACAAATGAAAAAATAGAAAGAGAAATTTACCTCTTGAGGCTTCCTCCTTTGAAAACCTCTTAAGGGAATCGGTTTTGGTATTTTTAAGAGAATAAAAAAATTTGGGCATTGGGAGGATTTTTGGGATGTATTTTGGAATAATATTGGAAAGGCACATGGCTTGAGAGTATTGAAGATAAAAGGGAGTGAGTGGGGAAGGGTTATAGTGGAGGAGAGGAGGGGATTCATAATATTATAATCATTAATTTGTTATTTCTCCACAATAAAAAGAATAGTAAGTATTCCATGACCAAGAATGGTAATAAATTAATTTTAATTCGTATTGAAGGCCATTTACATCATCAATGGATCATGCATGATGTAGAAATTACGTTTTTAGCATTTATTGTGAATTATCAGATTTTACTATTCATAAAATATTCAAGTACTTTAGAAAAATATAAAACAAATCACCCTAAAATTTTTTTGATGTATATAATCCAAAAATGAAGTCCATTTTTAAAAAATAAATTTCTAAATTTGATTATTTTAATATTTAAATAAAATCATTATTTATTATCAAAAACCAATTTTAAAACATTCAATTACTTATTCTAAAATATAGGTATATTGTAATTTCATCCTAAATATTATTTATATATTATAATATGTAATGATACTATTTATCAGTGTATATTACTATTCATATGGGTATGTTACTATTCATAAGGGTATGATACTATTCGCAAAAAATTAAGTTTTCCATATCGAATTCAAAATAACTTACTAATCGAAACCGTGTATGTCATATTTTTGAAATTCCAAACACATAAGTGAAAAACCTATGATTAAAAGTGAGTTAACACTTAGTAGTTCATTATGTTGTGTTTTTATGTGTTTATATGAAATAATTATAAGAGGGAAATTTTGATTTATAAAATATGGGGTCGTTACATTATTCGCCCCTTAAGAAATTTCACCCTCAAAATTTCATTTTACATTCTAAGCCAAAAATAGGTTTGGATAATTTTGTTTCATTTCTTCTTCTAGTTCCCATGTATCCTCTTTGTACTTTTGGTTTCTCTATAGTACCTTGACTAGATGTGTATTTTTATTGCATAGAACTTTATCTCTATGATCTAAGATCTTCACTGGCATCTCCTCGTAGGAAAGATCATCCTGCAACTATACCACCTCTGATGAGAGTACATGGGAAGGGTCTAATAAGTATTTACTTAATAGGGATACATTAAAGACATCATATACTTTCGTCAATGTTGGTGGAAGTGCCAGTCGATAGGTCATAACTCTTATTCTATCAAGGATCTCAAAGGGGCTGATGTACCTGGGACGTAACTTCCCTTTCTTTCCAAACCTCATGACCTTATTCCTGGGAGATATACATAATAATACCATGTCTTTAACATCAAACTCATTGTCTAGTCAAGAGTTATCAACACAACTATTATGTTGACTTTGGTCTTCCTTGATATGTTGTTGAATTGTTTTCACCTTCTCCACCATTTCATTGACCATTTCAGGTCCTAGTAGCTTACTCTCACCGACTTCATCTCAACACACTGGTGTTCTGCACATTTTCCCATAAAGGGATTCCTATGGTTCCATTCGGATTCTTGAGTAGAAAATGTTGTTGTAGGAGAATTCTACCAGTAGAAGATGTTGGTCCCATCCTCAATTGAATTCCATAGAGCAAGCTCTCAACATGTATTCCAATGTCTGAATAGTTTGATCAGATTGGCTATCCGTTTGAGGACGGTAGGCCGTAATGAAGTTCAGTTTAGTGCTTTGAGCATGTTAGAGACTTTTCCATAACATGGAGGTGAATATATGACCATGACTGGATAAAATAGATAGTGGTACTCCCTACAGCCTTACCACTTCTTTGATGCAAATCCTTTCATGTTTATCCAATGAGAAGTCCTCTTGAATCAAAATAATGTGAGATGTCTTTGCAAGATGATCCACACCGACCCATATAGAATTGTTTCCTCTAGATGTCATTGGATTTATAGTGACAATGTACATGGTAATGTTTTCCCACTTTCATGATGGTATGGGTAGTGGTTGCATCATCCTCTATGAAATTTTCCTCTCATCCTTCACTTTCTGACATACCAGGCACTTTGATGTATATTCAGCAATATCCCTTTTCATATTGTCCAACATAATGTTTTCATAGAGATCTCGATACATCTATATGCTCCCTAGGTGGATAGAGAAGGTCGAGCAATGTGCATCATTCCATAGATCCTTCTTTATCTCTAGATCAGATGGTACACATAATCATGTCCCAAATCATACAACTCCATCATCAATTTTTAAATTGGAGGATTTCCCATTTCTGATAGCTTCCACCCTTTTCCAAAATTTCCATATCTTTTCTTTGAGGATCCATTATTTTTTCTAGAGGGATAGTTAAGAAATCATTTGAGGAAGGATTGATGATGTTCCTCCCTTAATGATTCCCATGTCCATCATTAGAAAATATAGGAGTATCATATCCTTCTCAATTCTCATCATTGATAAAGATAAAGGATCCTTTCTACTTAGAGCATCTTCCACCTTGTTTGCTTTACCTAAATTGTAGTGGATTGAGTAGTGATAATACATGATGAGATATATCCATCTTAGTTGGTGCATATTAAGCTCTTTCTGTGTGAATATTCATTTTAGACTCTTGTGGCCAGTATATATCTCACACTTCACCCCATAGAGATCATGCTGCTAGATTTTCAACAAAAAGATCCCATCCGCTAACTCCAGATCAAGTGTAGGATAGGTTTTTTCATGGGTATTAAACTTCCTGGAGGAGTAGGATATCACTTTATCATTTTGGATTATCACACTACCTAATACATTCTTAGAAGCATCTCTATACCCCTAACAAAATTATTCACTTGTAGGGAGTGTGAGTACTAACACAGTGATAAGCATATTTTTCACCTCCTTAAAATAGTATTCACATTCATGTGTCCAGATAGAGTTTACTCTCTTCTATGTCATCTTCATCATGGGGTTTGACAATCATCAAACATTCTTCACGAATCATTGATAATACCCATCTTGATTGAAAAATCTACGGATCTCCTTTACAGAAGTTGGCATGGGCCACTCTTCAATTGCCTTCATTGTGGAAGGGGCAATAGATATCTCTTTGCTGGTGATAACATTCCCCATGAATGATACATCCTTTATCCATAACTCACAATTACTATACATTTCATACAACGTCTCACTTTTCAATTTCTTTAACACATTATTCAAATGCTCCTCATGTTCCTCACTCTTAGAGTATATTATAATATTCTCAATAAAGACTACCAAAGATTTGTTGAGGTAATCTATAAATTATCTATTTAATAAATCCATGAAAATTGCTGGAGCATTACTGATTCCGAAAGGGGTCACTATGAACTCATAGTGTCTATATATCATTCTAAAGCGAGTGTTGGGAATATATTATTTCCTCACCTTTATTTGGTGATTTCCCTAACGAAGGTCCACCTTAGAGAAATTACTGGTCCCATGAAGCTGATCGTACAAATCATCTATCTATGGAAGGGGATACTTGTTCTTTATCGTGATTTTTTTAAGCTCACTATAATAAATCCAAAGGTGCATTGTACCATTCTTCTTCTTGATTAAGAGGACTGGCACACCCCATGTTGGAGCACTCAGGCTTATAAAACCCTTCTCCATATTCTCCTGTAACTACTTCTTCGGCTCTTCCAGCTGTACAATGGAAATTCTATAAGGTTTCTTTGAGATTGGTAGAGATCCAGGGGTAAGTTCAATTGATAACTCAACCTCTAAGTTAAGAGGAAGACCATGAATCTCTTTAGGGAATACATCAGTGTAATCTTTTACGATGGGCATGTCTGGAATCATGATTATATCCTTTGTCCCAATCGTTTGAGCTAGATATGCTTGCTCACAAGGAAGAAATAAACAAACATGAGATAAAGATTGTAATGGAGAATCATTTTATTCCTTACACTTGTAATGAATCAGATGATGCTTCGTGATGTGAAAAGTGATCTCCCATTTCCGACAGTTGATGTTGGATTTGAAAAAAGATAGCACATCCATGCCTAAGATAGCATCAAACTTCACTAAAGTAAGTTTGATGAGATTTTCTAGGAGGTATAGTCCATAAATTTTAACCAGGGAGGAGTTATAAACCATGGATGGAATGATTTACTCATTATCTATTCTCAAATATAACTTTTCCTCCAAATTTTGAGGTGGTGTTTGAATTGTTCTACTAACCTTGCAAGATATGAAAGAATGCGTAGAACCAGAATCAATTAGTATGTTTTCTATTCATTAATTAATAAATATTGTACCCATCACCACATCGTTGTATGGATTCACCTCAGTAGTACTTATACGAATATCCCTTCCTTTTTGCCTTGGAGGTTATTGCTAATTTCCTTCAACAACCCTCAGCTTAGGGAAAATGAACTCATTATGTCCATGCTCCTTGTAGTTGTAACCCTGCACTACAGGTTGAGTGTTGATGTGAATATTCTTTTCTTCTTCAACATTAGTGGAATTTTTTATATCCCATCGATTGTTCCTTGCCATATGACCAATCATTGCATATTTGAAGAAATTATTGGTTCCCTTCAGACAGTTACCAAGATGCTTCTTCCCACAACTTTTACAAGGGGAAATTTTTTGCTTTATTCCATCATGGGATTTGTTGGATAAAACACCCATGTTATTGTAAATTTTTTGCTTCATGTCATTGGGCCCACGAGTCCACTGAGAGTCTCCAGTATCCATTTCAACCATAAGGGCACAACATAAAATCTCCTCATAACAGTTGACGTCTTGAATTTCCAATGATTTTTGAAGACTTCACTTTAGCCTGCCAAAGAAGTGATCCACCTTGCATTCGGTGTTCATGAAAAAGACATGTGTGTACCTTTCAATCCTTTTAATGATTTCTTCATATGCCCCTATGGACTCATATTCATTCTTCTTGAGTCCGAAGAACTCTCTTTCCATCTTGAGATGAATAGTTTGAGGAAAATATTTGTTGATAATAATCCTCATCAATTCCTCCCAATCGATGGAATTATTTTCCTCATGGGACTTTTTATTATTGATCAGTGTCCACCAATTATTAGCTTCCCCATCAAAACTATAGACTAGAAGTACAACCTTCTCTTCTTCCGAGCACTGGAGTCAGAGATAAACTTTTCAATGGAGTTAATCCACTATTTCATGAGGAGGGGAATAGATGATCCGTTGAACATTATAGGCCTTTGATGCATGAAGGATTCTATAAAAAAACTTTTCTTTACATGGAGGAGGAGAGAATTCCGCTTGATTCAAGTTATTATTCATAACTCGAGCCAGGTAAGCAAGTACTACCATAATTGTTTGAGCACTCTCTACTGTCATATCAGGCATATCATTAGGGTAATCTTCACATTGCCTATCACATTCGTTGTTAGAACATGTTCTTCTATTTCCAACCATTAACTATGAAAAAGAACGTATAATTTGAGGTCTTCAATACTTATATATTGAGCATAAAAAGTAAACATTGAACATAAAAGGATAAAAATATAAAGAATAAGTATATCCTAACATGTGATTCCTTAGGTTTACATCTAGGTTATGCATGATCTATTTATTAACATATATTATTATGGGATTTTCCCCCTAAATAATGGTTTTACTATGACCTTGAATCTACCAAATCATATCCCCTAGGAGTGTCATAACGAAGAGTTCAGCAAGGCCCGTTGTCACGTACTAGGACACCTCGGGTCAAGCTCGAAACTCTTTGTTGGAGTTTTCACTCCTAGGTACGTCTGTGCCAGAGCCGCCTCAACCTTCTTATATCTAGATATGGATGTATTTTCATGATATACTACCTAGTTAATATTCACCAAAATTTAGGACTATTTTCTTATACATAGTCTCATCCTTAAGTTTTTTTTAAGGTTCTATATTCCTAATCTCTACAAATAACTAGACCATTATCTGATACCAAATATAGAGACCCAATACATTTACAAATATCATTAAATGATTTTGAGCACAATTATACATCATAGTACAAGCCAAGGATCGTTAAGTCTAGTGTCTTGGAGGACTAGGTCTATACAACATAAAACATGGGGCTAAAAAACTTCTTATTTAATCTCTATAAAGGGATTATAACTTCCTTTGGTCCCTTACATCTATATAGGTTTCCCTAGGGAACACATGAACAAAGGGATGAGATGAAAATACCACTAAGGTAAAGAACATAAGGATGTGTCTTACGTGCATGAATTAAGAGCCACGACATAATGCAACTCAATGCATAGAACATATAAAATCGTATCATATAATCATGTGATCATATAAACATGGAATCATATAAATGTGGTAGTATCATAAAATATTTCTTTATTATGGTTCAAGGCTATGTGCCAATCCTGTTTCCCATTTTTGTACGGGTCAAGGCTAACCAGCAATCCCATTTCACATCGCATCTCATGAGACTTAACTATACCCAAAGAATTGGAGAACTATTTTGGAGAACCCATATAACCAATTTCCTGAGTATTCATTCCACATAAATATTCTTACAACATAAATAATCATATAAAATCTACCATACATAAACATAAGGTAACCCATGGAATGAATTGGGTACCACAATCATAACATAAATCATAACCAATGAACGTATCATGAAAGTGTCCATGAAATAAAGGTATTATAAAATAAATGGACATTAATTTTTTAATATAGGCAAATAAAATGGTAGGCGGTGTCAAACATAAGTGAAAACATATAATAAATTTCTTTGAGAAACATTAACATTAAAACATTTTGTACGGTTTTATGGAAAATGCCATAGAGCCTTTACAATAGAAAATAAGAAAATAATTTATATAAAACCAGAATTGAACCAAGATTGTTTTTAGAATAAAATAATTATTTAATAAATTCAATGGTGTCTTAAAACAAAGTATAGAGTTCACTTGAAATTGGGTAAACATTCACGAATCTCCCTTAAAACATGTTTTCTTATCGAAAAGTTCAAAGGAGGGAATCTGCAAAAACAAGTATATCCCCGAAAGAGAGTGATGAGAGGGTCTTCATAAATAAATTTTTTAAAAATAAATAGTTGGTATAATATCTACAAAAAACTGATAAGATATATCTACTTTTATATAAATAAAGATAAGGAAACCCGAATGAACAAAAAGGGTTCTGGTAGAATTAGTTACGGTTTATTGGCATGGCATCGAGTGTAACTAAGAGGGATTGATAAGAGAGAAAAGGGGTTTTTACTCACTTAGAAATCATTAGGGAAGTATGGGTGAGGTTTTTAAACATACCCCATCATTAGGTATTACACATAAAATGTCATAGCGTAAAAGACAATCTTGATTTAAGAGTGAAATAGAGAGGATCCCTTACATTAAATCTTTTGGTGTTCTGCACTTGATATTAAAGACGTGAATAAAAAAATTAGGGTTATAAATTAATAATTACAGAACCTCTTCTATATTTAATAGGTTTATTACAATCATTTTATGTTCATTTATATACATTTTGATTGGTTATGATGGTCAATTTCATTATTCTGGATCTTTTGTTTACTTGGTTATATTGAGCGGTTCACATATATTCATGTTTGGATAAACATTTAAGAAAAATTGGCTATCAATAATGGATATTATATTCTATTAGTTAACATACAAGATAATTCATGGTTTTAAATTTAATTTGTTTACATAGAATTCAATAAAATTGTTATATAAAACCATAGTGACAACAATTTTCTTAATCGATGGGTTTGATTACAAGAACCTATTTTTCTTTATAAAATAACACCATTTGTATAAAAGGATTTCAGAACCAAAAATATGATATATTACATTAATAATATTCTGGTCAACCATAGCACAAATGGTTTCACGACCAGAATTAATGAAGACAATAGAAATTGATAAACTATTTTCCTTGAATATGATAAATTAGAGCATCTCAAACGGTGCTTTCATTTCGTTCAAATAAAAAGGTTGGAGACAAAGATAAGATAATGAAATATCCCATTAGCAAAAAAACAATTCTGTACATGTATGTTACTATAGATATCATTCTATTTGGGTGATGGTAGGTGAGGAAAGAAACAAAAAGAAAATAACATAAAAGAATTTAAGGAATTGGAAAGAGGAATTTACCTTTTCAGACTTTCTCCTTTGAGAACCTCTTAAGGGGAGAGGTTTTGGTATTTTGAAAATTCTATGAGCTTCTGGATGTGGGCAGGATCTTGGGGAGATATTTTGGGCATAATATTGGAAATGCAAAATGCATTATAGTAGAGAAGAGAAGAGGGAGTGGGGGGGGGGGGGGTTATAGTGGAGATAAGGGATTTCATAATATTATAATCATTAAATTATTATTTATTTACAAGACAAAGAATATTAAGTATTCCATGACCATGAATAGTAATAAAATCATGTGACTTCATAAAAATTCAATTTACATCATTCATGACTCAAGCATGACGCTGAAGTTAAGGTTTTAGCATATATTGTGAATTATCGGATTTTACTATTCATAAAAAATTCATGTATTTTAGAACAATCTCAAAAATTCACCCTAACCATTTTTCGATATGTAGATTTGAAAAATAAATTCCATTTTTCAAAAAAAAATCTAAATGTTATTAAATTAATATTTAATTAAAATCATAATTTATTATCAAAATCCAATTATAAAACATTCATTTACTTATTCTAAAATATTAGTATATCATACTTTCAACTTGAATATTATTTATATATTATCATAGTTAAGGTTACTATTCATTAGTATATATCACAATTCATAAGGGTATGTTACAATTCAAAAAGGTTGGTTACTATTCACAAAACGTAATTTTTTCTTATCGGACTCCAAATAACATATTGATCGCAACAGTGTATGTCATACATTCGAAATTCCAAAAACAGAAGTGAAAAACTTATAATTAAAGGTCACTTAGCACTATGTAGATCATTATATTGTGTTTTCATGTGTTTATATATAATATATATAAGAGAATAATTTCCATTTATAAAACATTGGTTCCCTACATGAACCACCTAGTTCTAGGGATTAAGGAGGATCACATTCATTTCCATTCAATGAGGAAGTGTGATTAGTACAAGGGAATCATGGTCTCATTTACTTTTTATGAGAGGAAACATTCCATCTCTTATCCAAAATAGATTCCGGGTCATCCCTCCTAATGTAAGTCCCCGGTCTTTCAGGTAGGACCTGTTGACCATCACATTCATTTCAGATTGAAGAGTTCATTGCTCTGTGCTCTCACTCACCATCACCTTAGATGCTTCCATCATAGGATCAACCACTTTCATCAGCAGATGAGAAGGTGTGTGTTTTGTTTAATCTCTCACATCCTCTTGTTTCTCGCACAAAGTGTGAATCACATGGTCTTATCAATTTTTGATGATCAAAACATCCACACAATTAATGTTTCTCTTCAACTACGAGAACTCTGATTCCGATTCAAACCAGGATATGAAAGCCACCTGATTAAAGGCCCAAGATCAGAGGGGTTCCCTTCTAATGGGTTCACCCAATCCTTTCCCCTTTAAGTGGAAAGCTTCCATTCATAATCCCCACCCAAATCGAATTATGTGGGATTTAATTCCCCTCATGATGATACATATGAAGCCAATATTACGGGTCCATCCCAACATCAAACCCCCTTCCATCACTCCTAGATGATAATAGACTCCAAAGGGCCTCATTATGTGGCTTAAGTCGGAATTTCCTCTATAGCATTGAATTCATATATATCCATGATGATCCTACAACCTAGGGGTATCTTGTGAATATACTATTTGGGAATTAATCGAGGAATAACAAACAAATGAACATATATTAAATCTATAAGAAATTCCTAGATTAGGAAATAATTCAACCCCAAAAGGGTGTGATGAGCCCAAACTCCATTCCTCTCGACCAATGGAGTTCTGAAGTATTTTTATCCAAATATTCATCTAAATAGAACCTTCCATTTGAATGGAGGTCCTTGAATCATGGATACTTGGGTATTTTTGTGTTTTTTTCTCCACGAATAAACCCATTGGAGACTATCTAAGGACAACGTACCCATCATTGGATGATTATAGGGACATGTAACCCCCTTTTCAATCGTCCTCTATGATTATGAAAATGTGAAACCATGTTAAAATCATAAAAATGAATTATATGGTTCCCAATACTAGTGGGATGAACACTCCCCTATCAATATGTGATACAACATGAATAGGGTAAAAAATGGGATCCTGAGGTGAATCCTCAACCAAGATGGCAGTTTCCCCCACCTAATCGCCTTTACCTCATAAGAAGGAAGAGGGCTAAGCTTAATTTTCAATTATTCATGTGATCAAGATATTCTACTTAGACTGGGATTTTTTTCTTTATATTTCATATATATATATATATATATTGTAGGTTTCCACAGGGCAACCTTTGATCTAAATGGAATCCCAATGACCAATGTAGACATGCACCTTAGGAATCCCATAAGTGGTTGAAGCCCCAAGGAAGATTAGGACCCCCTCACTAATCTAGCATCTTAAACACTGGGTATCAAACTTAATAATTAAATATCTCCTCCAAAATGGTACTCTCCCCATAGTGGTGTCCACAAGACAATCCCTTCAATCCACAAAATCTCACCAGTGACTCTTCATCCGCAGCTGGTACCCCAGCTCAAGGATTCCCCGGTGGGCATCTTAAACTGTTTCTAGAGCCAATCTCTAGACGATGACAAATAATACCTCCCTTATATCTAGGAGGTAGATGAAGTTGATATTTATGACTTCATCCCATCTGCTAAAGGATCCTACTCATGAGTCCCGGCCGGATAATGTCTCTACTAACATTGGGCGACCCGGTATCTTCACCGTAAAGAGGATCATATGCTATGGGAACCTGCTAAAGTCTATAGGACACGAGGCCCTCACCCCCCTCCAATGAGGGAGGAAAAATTACAATTTGGAACAATATATCACCCTGATTCCTAGGGAGGAAATTCATCGTACAAATGTGGTGGAATTCAATGGGTATACATACAACTCTTTCCCATCCACTAAACCCACCCTAGAAATAGGGTGGCACAATATGAGAATGTGCACATTTTTGCCAATGCTCTCTAGTACCATCATGTAGACAAAGTGTAATATTATTGGTAGATGCATATATCTGTCTATGTACAAGGATCCCATTATCCAAAAGGACGAAAACCTAATATAGGTAGGAAAAAATACATGTAGATGTATTTCAAGACCACCATCCAAATATGGAAGTAGGAATATATGAACATAGTCAAATTTATTTGAATGCATAAAAATCATGTGAGATAAATATAGTGTGAAATGACTAGATGAAAATTATAGCTCATAAATATGAATTCCACTGGTCAAATATGGTGGAAAATTGAGAATAAAACTGATATAAGACTCATTCCTCTATCCATGAATAGGAGAAATTCCAATACCCACTAGAAAACATTGGAGGGCCGGAGTAGGAAAAATCTTCTCCTCTGACATCAAAATAGGCCATCATACTAGTTCTAGCCAAAGATGTATCACAACACATTTTGACAATGATGGATGATCAGACATCAGGTCCAGAACATATCCTCCAAATGTGTAAAGATATCATTGCATCAACATTAATAGTGAGGAACCAGGCCCATGAACTAGTTTTCTCGATTGAAATGACTTACCTGTAAAATGGGTTAGTCACTCCGGAGTAGTTATTCATCCTTGATTCAGTCCATGTGGGTTGACACTAATATCATTTGATAAATGGACAACCATATCGGGATCTAATACCCAATGAAAGTTGGGATGTCAGTCCAACATGGTGTTTACTCACGGGAAGACATATATCCCAGCCAAAACTCAAGATGTCCGTCGGCATATCTCTGTGGCATCATATGAACCAACAAAATAAGGACCTGTATGTGAATCCCCTTAACAATAGAATATGTACTCTATTACCCAAATAGAGTTCCCACAAATGAAATGTGCCAAAGGGAACTAGAAAATGAAGAGCATATGCATGATCTCGCTCTGCTGGATTCCAGGGTTCAGGATTCCTTTGAGAATATATAAATAAATGATCAAAACCCCGCCAATCCATTACCAAATAATGGAATTAAAAGTATCAATTTTCATGTCCCACCCTATCATGTTTATACCAATGGATCTGAAGGTTCTGTCCATAGCACCCATATGGGCTTACTCCATGGTCCAGTATTGATCGATCACGGGAGCTAATATCTTAATGTGTGTTAGGGAATACCTCCCCCTGACAAGAAGATTAAACAGCACGAAGTTCCTCCCCTTTCTATCGTATTCCCAGATGGTCCTCCCCATGGTATGTGCTGCAAATATGCTTCTCCATGTCAAATCATAATGTTAGTCCTCACCATGATGATGACCATTATGAAGACCCTCCCCATAATGGTAGTTACTAACAAGGTCCTCCCCATAGCAATATTAAGAAACGAGAAGGTCATCCCCTCATTGTAGTACATCTAGAAGGCCCTCGATAAGATGTACACTGGAGAAATTTTCCCTGCAACTAGATACCAATACATGATAGTAGTCCTCACTATAATAGAAGTCATCGATAATGTCCTCTCCTCAGTGACATAAAGCAAAAAGAAGTTCCAATACTCATTTTAGCCCACCCCAAAGGTCCTCACCAGGGAATAAATTGTTAGGAAATTACCCTATGGTCAAAAATCAAGTTGAAATGGTACCCCTCGCCATGGTAGAACCTTTTTATAGGGTTCTCCCCATAATAAAAATTCACATTGGCAAGAAGATCCCTCCCTTGCTGGTACAAATGTGATATAGACCTCATACACCGAGGCACTCAAAAAAATGAAGTTAGACATGTCATAAAATCTATCTATGATGAGTGATATTTTTTCTCATCCTGAGGATGGTATGTGGCCATGCTCATATTATAAGAAACCCCATCACTGCTCACATATCAATGAGTCTCCTACTAGCCCAACTATTTTGAACAAAATCATTATGAAGTAGTCAAGATGGTAATATCAAGTAGAGGATTCCCCATAAGAACCACAATAAGATATGTTTCTCTTAAGAAGAAAGCTATATAAGGATAACATAATAGTGATGTATTTACCAACAACTAGTTCTCACATTAACATAACATGGGAGTTGTATGAGGAATATATGTCTAACATTTTCTTCAATATCTCTACGAATCTCCGCAAGATAAAAAAAAGTTCTTTCCCTTATAAGGGTATGTAAACCATGTCAACATATGAGGAGATATTATCCATCTAATCCACTTGGTACCTATCCCATCTGCCCTGAGGCCACAATCAGAATGATGAAAGAAAACCCTTGAAATAGATTACCTCTACATGCTGCAAACATTGTGTGGACTCATTTGTGAGTCCCCATCTAGAGTTCGTATTATAGGATGAGTAGAACATGGATATCTACACATGACCCCAAATCCCATCTAATAGATCTTATCAAAAATTACATAAAACAAAGTCAATACCCAAATTATTTAATGAAAAGTAATCCCTTTTTAAGAAAGGTGGGACACTCAACAAGAATCAGCCTTGAGTAAGTCTCAAAAGAGTAAGGCACGATTTGATCAAGCCTTTGAGAAGCTCCTAATCCATGAAACTGAGAACATCCAATAGGATTCTTTCCTAAGGGATTCTAACCAACAATAAATTCTCATTTCCTTGAAAGTAATTAAATATTATGGAAAAATATCATTATATCAGGCTCACACCCGTGTATGAGGGTTTGAAATAAAGAAGGTGGCAGTAGAGGTAGCTACCACCGCAATATTGGAATACCCCTAGCCCATAGGGATATGGGAATTTTTAACTCAAAATTACCTTATAAGACCACTAAATATGGGCTATATTACATCAACATAAGAACAAGAGCAACCACACCCCACATAGCTAGGGTCATTTTCACCTAAATTTTTTGCACAGAGGATGTTTGTCTTCTCCTCTCTGGGAAGAATGATGAGAGGAGAGGCCACTCGTTCAAACCCATATCGTGGTTTAAACCCTCTGAAATGAAGGCATATTACAAGGTAAGATCCAGTCTCCATTATGTCTTCTCCAGTCATAATATTTATACCTTATGAGAAAATATATCCAGGGAAGAAGTCATAAGATATGAACTCGATTCTACTGCTACAATGTGACTCAAGCCCTTAATAACCTCAACTCTAATGATTGCAACGAATTATAGAGTGGGAATGTATGCCAAAATTTAAAACGGTTGTGGATGTCAACATGATAATAGTGGAATGGTGGGTAAATATCCCTAAATCCTGAAAAAAAAGAATTATGATCGAAAGATTAGATAATAATCCTCAATCTACCGAAGTATCAATACCTCCCACCTCCCAAGAAATATTGTTTCTCAGTAATGGTTTCCCCCCATATTCTATCAGAATTCATGCCCCGTAGTTTCTCAAGGGAACCAATGGCATGGGACCATGTCCAACCAGAAAAGAAACTTCTATGACATCCCCCAAAAGGACACTTAATGATATTAGGTCCACGAGGATGAGATGTCTGGAAATTGATACTGGTTTTGAGATTCTGGTGGGAAAGACCACAACTTCTCTCATAAGTGAATAGAAAAGCTACATAGCCCACTTCATATATTTAAGAGCTTGGCTAATATCATGCCTTATGGTTGTGACATATATAGGGGAAGATTAGGCATGTGAAAGAAGAGCATAGACCTCAAATGGGAATCCCTCTACATGGGAATAACCCATTTTATTCTGAATGGTTGGTTCCTACAGACATAATGCCCCTATAAAATCCTATGGGTCTTAGAGGACTTCACTATATTCAGCCGTTCCTATCTATTTGTCCTTGTTTCTATCCAAGGGAACATGCTCAACATGTTCAAATGAGGAATTAAATTCTAGGTGTTCTTCTATTATTGGGTTGGAGTTTGTATGAGTGGGAACATGCAGGCCTAAAGGTTTGACAATACCCCCAACCAACTTGGCCATCCTTGTTCCTCTACTTCGGTTAGTCAAAATTTATGGAGACCCTTCATGTTCCTTTATGGGAACATGAGCTATAGATGCTAAAAAAATTTCATCTAGTTGTTATCCAGCTCTACATAAAAATCAAAATGCTATTGTGATTCAACAAGATAAGGGTTCTCGGTTCCACCACTAGGTGAATAGATAATTACTTGTGATTCCCCTCATAATGTGTCTCGACTTTCAGGACACCTACTTGTGTTTCTTCAATTCTCATGAAGATGCTTTGTAAATAAGAGAATCCATGGGTTCGAGAGGGGGAAATGCCTTGTAAGAATTTGGGATGACTACTTCCATATGTTCTTGGGGGCTCTAAGAGATCATTCAATCTCCCCACACAAATCGGAAGGGTACACTCCCAAGCTACGGTGCCCCCGGGGGAACAAATCAGGGAATGAACAGTTTCCTAAGACTCAGTGAGCTCCTAAAATGTAATAAAATGGGGCGGGGGGGTTTAGAGTCTCCACAACAAAGGAATTTCAAGCTAGGGTTTTAGAGAGAGCATCATCTCCCACAATTGTCATGGACTGTGGGAGTACTCCATCAATGCTACTGAGTCAAACCAAAAAATCCTGTCTTTGAGGGCATGAAGAAACTTGTCTGTTTCATTCTAATAATAATTCAACTCATGAAGCTCCTTTTCTGATGAAATACTGGTGGGTGAAATGGAACTCCAAACACCCAAAAGGTAGAAACATCCTAATTGAAGTATTCACTAAATATCTTCATCATATGTACTTACCCTAGTTCATCCCAGGCCCTCCAAGTGTCTCGAAATGCAGTTATGACTAGGATTGATGGTGCTGAAGGATTTCCACAAGGGAACAGAGTCGGTCTCCTCAGGTTTAAATTCTTCATTAGTGTTTCTGCAGTCTCACGATCCCCAAGATATGAAAACATATGGGACATTGGGAGAAGATAAGAATCTTCCGATGCTATAACCGTAATAGGCAATCCAACAATAGTGTCATCCTCATTATAAATTTTCGGTCGTAGCAAGGCATGTACACGATGTGAGTATTTACGACAACCATTTCGGGAATTGATAAAGATATCGATGTCCTCAAGGTAATTACCGAATTTCTCAGGATCCTCATCAAAAGACATTCCAGCAGGTGTTAATACATAACCAATGATGGTAAGGGAAACATACCTTGTATAGAGGAGCTTCCATAATTCATGAGGGGATCAGTCGCGAGTAGATTAATAGCCTTTCAAAATGTACCTTTGCCTCCAGACCACTAGAAAATCAACATCATGAGCGATGGATGGTTAACTATGAGTAGAAACTTTGACAGCTCGTTTGGCCACCAATGAAGTCACAACCCACCTTTAAAAACATTAAATGGGGGAGATATGAGATGCTTTCAAATGACATTAACTGGCCAAGAGTGATCAATATCTTCCTTTTTCTTCTGCTTCCCCTTGTTCATAAATTCTTTAGAAGTTATTACGATAGGAACAAGATTAGTTAATTGAACATCTGGTTATGATTTAAACCAGGCCCCAGCATAGCTTCTAGAGAGGAAGGGTACAACATACAAGAAATATGGATGTCTGACCCGACATTGGGTGTCCAATCAGGTAAACACCAATCACAGTGACACGCTATCATCAGATCAACCTCTTGACATGCATTGTTTAGAGTGCTAGGACCCAACTTTTGGAAACAATTAAATAAACGACTGAATCATCAAGGTGTAGATCCCTCACAGATAAGCTCTCTTAGATGTGGGAAACCAAGATTCTTCCTCTCAATGAAAAAATTATCCTTGGTTGACAAAGTCATCAGATTCATTATTCATAATTGTACCAAAATGGGAATCATAGGGAAGATAAGGAAAACGTTCATGGATGTTGAGATGAGCTATTCAGTCTTTGTTGTTATTTTTAGTTTTCTCCTGTTTCATATCCTCAAAGGCCCAAGCATAAGACATAACCCCTCTAGTACTCTAATGATACAGTTAAAGGGTGTATTTTGAAATCAGAAAGGAATTATTAATGGTATAACCTCTAATGTGAGTTTTTATCCATCCCCAAATGATTCGGATGGGTCTAGTTTTCCAGTATGGTGTCCACTTCACTAATCTGTCCTAGAAAGTGATAAATCTTGGCAATCGCTAGAATATCTAGATATATGCATCTACCACTGGCTTCTAGGTGGACATGATCAAAGTTGAGGCTCTCGAACCGCTAGTTTTTGATATTGGGAAGAGCCATCCACTAAAAAACAAGGCCAATAAGGCCACCATTCAATACAATCTGTCAACATCAAGAATGATACCCTATCCCCATTCATGAAATTTCCCCCCTTCTATGGTTGGAAGAAAGGTACCCTCTCATCTTTGGGTTGTCTTGGAAGGGTAGTCCCAAGGTCTGTTTGGGTGGGGCTCTAGGCTATTTTTCCTAACAAAGCCAGCAAACCACTCAATAAAAGAAATGACTTACTTTAGAAAAAGATCATCATACTTCAAAAGTTCCATTTATTGAACAATGAGTTTCTTGGATAGAGGAGGGGTCCTCTCCTCATTCACCCAATAAGAGGAAGGAGGTGGGAATTCATCATACATGTCACCGACATTAGGGACTCTTGAAATTAACCGAATGTCCCAAATGCTAATGCCAACTTTCCTGGAAGTTAAATTAAAATTATTTGTGTTTGGGCTCCACTGCATCCGGAGATGTGAAATAAGGGAATTGGGTAGGTGAGTCTATGATTGGGATACCCATGTAGCCTCATATACTCCCACAGCTTACAACACTATCCAAAATTCATCGCAACCCTAGAGATCCTAAAAGGTCACCCCTAGTCTAAGCTAAACAATCCTCCATAGTGAATATACTCCTGGATGACCAACTGTGTTGTTCGTTCACTATGACCTTCTAGTCAGTTCTTTGATAACAATGAGATGTATTTTCTATCCTCCATTGCACTTCCCTTATGGTTTGAGGTGTGTAGCTCAGTAAGGGCCTAGTGACAATATATCTATGCAAGTATCGGTCCCCAGAATTAATCAAGGAATTTTGGAAGGAGGTGTTAGATATCTATGAAGTAGGTTGATCAGCCTAATTTGGTTCTGGATTCTATTTATCAGAAAGTATAAAAACCCAAAAGTTGAAAGCATGTTTGAAGCTGGATACTCCCTTTGAATAAATGAATGATGATTTTCCAGTTACTGATGTAATGGAGAAACAATACTTTTTTTATCAACCAAATCTGCTAGGTTCTTCAATATTTCATTAGGAGTAGATGGATGGGTAGTAATAATTGCCTCTGTAGGAACAATAGAATCTACAACAATTTGTGTAAGAGCCATTGTAGTCTTCACAGAAAGATCTAAAAGCCCACAATAAGTCAGTCCAAAAAGAGAATTGATAGATAAGGGACATAAAAATGGTCAAGGGACTTAAAAAAGAGGGTCCGCATTAGGATCTTCGTATTACTACAAAAAATGGTATGCAAAATCAATTTCCAAAATATTGAATAGTACGTGGAGGCCATTTCCAGCATAATGCATCAGTATGTGGATGACATATCCCGCTCATAGCCTCTATATAAAAAAGTCTTACGAGGCATTGTCTCATAGAGAATTTTCTAGAAATGTATGTGGTTTGAAAAAAGAATAAACCATTAACTGACGCCTCTCCATGCTGATATTTAATGTGTTCTATTTCAAATTTTATTTTCATATTAATAATATTTAATGTTGATTTCTCTTGTTTCATGTTTAGTGTGACAGAAATTCTAATCACATAGTGTTATATAATGAAGAATTTATTACATAAGATCTAAATTCTATTGTGGAGTTCATGAAACTCATAATTTGGATAGTGGGTAGATTCAATTGTGAAGCGTTCGGTTTAAGGAATGTACAATGTGGTCCACAAATATGGATTTTGTAATGGAATCAGTATGCATACATAGAGGAAGACAAGGGAAGTTTGATAACACTTTTTTTCATGAGAAATTGTAAAAGAAAAATGACTTGGGACCCTATAAATAGGAGTGGTCCCATCCTATCATACCTATATTTTTTACCACAAACCACTTCATTTCAGTACCACTTTTACAGTGGAATAGCTTCCTCTTTATTCAAAACCAACCCCATTCCAATGGGGTTCATTTTTAGGGTCATGAAAACATCACAAAGGGAAGTAAATACTCCCACAAACACTTTGTATAAAGAAGAAAACATTCCTATAAGTCCAGTAATGCAAATGGATGCAAATTGAATTGAAAATTTGAGAAGAAACTTGAAGAAAGAAATTTTCTTTCATGATTTTTAGTGAACCACGTACCATAACTAGGAATATTTCCCGAAGCTCCTAGACCATGGACCATTGGTACATGGAAAAACACATGAGTTTCTGGCCCATGAGGCGGTGAATAACAAAACATAGGACTCAGTGAACCATGTAATTGGTAGAATCAAGCACATAAATGAATTATGCATTTCGTCCCATGAACTTAGAATTTTCTAAAGGAAGAAAGATGAAAAGGTTCTACAAACCACAAATCATAATCTGTAGTCTCCGAAAACCCTAGTTTACCATGTCTTCTGCGGGTGAAGATATGTCTTTATGGGCACCCAAAAATGATGATGCGGGCCAATATATATGATTTCCACGGATCTATATAAAAAGAATCATATGAATAATTTAAGGGAAATGAAAGAAGAGAGAGAAGATATATGTGGAATAGAGCATTATTCATAACCTAGAGGATCAAAAAAATAATTTGGATATGTGGAAGATTCTAAATTTGATTTAGAATCTTCAATAAAGTGCAGATCACAAACAAATTTTTTGAAGGTATAACCAGCCACATACCATAAAAATATGGAACTGAATATTAATTGGTGAACCTCGAACAAAATTGGTTCAATTGCCAACAAAACCTTCCTTGCGGATAAAATCCTTATGAACCATAGTTTTCAATACCCTCCTTTAATATGGAACTCACATAGTGCGTCGCTATGCAGATCGAACCCTTCACTATGTACTCCATCAGTATGCTTATGGAACCCTAAATTATAGGGAAAACAACATCTAGGACCGCATACCACTTTGGTATGTGGTATCCCATACCCACACCCATGTAAAATTTCTATATGTGGATGGCCCCTCTACCTGCATATCATTATGCCATGCTGGGATGCCCCCATACCACATGAGAAAATAATACGTTGAATAAGGTGTCTTCGGGTGTCCTTCCATATAATTCCAATAACACCCCTATATTACCGTTCAGTACTCCATAGATCCTCCGTGAATCACTCCACCAAAATTATGCCAAAGTAGCCTATAAATCCACTGAACTCATATGGTTAGATTAATGGTCACATCAGTACACCATTCTGAGTCTACAAACCCAAAGTAAGTGGAGTCACAATGGTTTTACCCACAATAGTTCAGACCCCTGAAATGTCTCTATGTCTACACTCCCATGGTAAACTGGAGTCCAACCATGGGATACTGACATTAACCTCTATATTCTAGGGATTGTGGATGATCAAATTTCTTTTCAACTCATTTTGGAACGATGATCAGTCGAACGAATCATGATCGATATTCCTTTTGATGAGAGGTAACGTTCCTCCCCTTTCCCAAAACACATTCTGGGGCATCCCTCCTGGATTAAGTCCCAGGTATTTTGGGAAGTACCCGATGATATTCACATTCATTTCACATGGAATGGTTCATTGCTCCACACCCTCACCCACTATCACTTCACCTTATTTTTTTTGTAGGATTGGGATCTTCCACCCATGGAAGATAAGGTGTGTTGTTTGTTGAATCTCTCACATCCTCTTTTTGTATCACCGAGTGTGACTCACGTGGGCTTAGATATTTGTGATGATCAAAACATCCACACAAGAATATGTTCTATTGAACTACGATAAACTTGTTTTCTGTTCAAACCATGATATGTTGGATTCCTTCTTGAATGACAGAGCTCAAAGGGTTACCCTTTCAAAAGGGTTTACCCAATCTTGTCCCCTTCAAGTGGGAAACATCCATGCATAAGCCCCAGTCAAACTGAACTACATGGGCTCAGATTTGTATCATGTGTATATATATGAAGACCATATTATGGGTCACACACCGTCATTGAACCATCTTCCGTCTCTCCTGGATGATGATAGACTCCAGAGCACCTCATTATATTGATTAAGTCAGCATTGAAACCAAAGCATCAAATCCATGTACATCCATGATGATCCGGAAACCCAGGGGAAACCTGTGGATAAACTCTTTGGGAATTACCCGAGGATTAAAAAAAATTTGAAAATGGCTTAAATCTATAAGATATTTTTGAAGAAGGTAATAATTTACCCAAAAAGTGTGTGATGAGCCAGACCACCAATCCTCTTGACCAATGGAGTCCTGAAGTATCATTGGCCAAATCGGCATCCAACGTGCACATGCCTTTGGAAATCTAGTCCACAAATCATGGATAAAAGGGTCATTGGGTGCTTTTAGCTCCATGAATAAACACATTGGATACCATCCGAGGACATCATACCCTGCATAGGTCGACTGCATAGACAAGTAACCCCCTTCGAAATCTTCCAACTTGATCATGAAAATTCGACACCTCCTTAATAAAATAAAAAATAAGGATACACTGCCCAATCCTGGTTTGATCGTCTATCCCTATCAATACATGGTGTAACATGAATTGGGTTTAAACAGACACATTATATACATTTCCACTATAAAATGTTTCCTAAAATAAAAGTGTATAAAAAGGTGGTTTAGATAGAGGGATATAGTAGAATACCTTATTCTTCTAGGATTGGATCTGTCATGTATAATTTGATATATATCAGTTTCAATGTTTTTTATTCCTTGGACATGGTCGAAAGATAGAATCCCAAATCAATTAAGAAAAATTGGTTGGATCTAAATACTATAATAAATTACCTGAGTTGTATATAGTATAACTTTCTAATTTATGGATGATATAAGGAATACATTATTAGAATATAAATAGATTCTTGTTTCATAACACATAATATTGATATGAAATTGAAGTTGAGGTATGTGTTTTCCCTAATTTATGATATAGATGAGTTCTAAAATTCTAGTGTTCATTGATTTTATAATAGAGTCGGAATATATTTTAGATTTTGATGCATCTATAAAGAATATTATATACGTAACATCTTCACATTCCACTATGTTTTAACAAGTAATATTGGTTTTATTGCTTTGTATTATGACTATATTTTAGTAGTTTTTCTAGAAAAATATATCATGTCACATTAGTTGATGATGCCCATACATCTGAAGCATATCCTCTTGATGATTGTTTATCAAAAGGGCGAGGTTCTAGAAAATAACATTTCATTGGAAAATAACATAGTTACAACATTAAATATGTTTTTATCTTTATATAATCATGAATATAATGTGAGAGCTGTTGAATAAAAGTTTATTAACCATTGGCTATAATAATAGTGGTATTCTATAAGAATTAGTTCCTTAAAACCAAATTAATATTTACTTTTTAATACTATAATATTAAAAAAATATAATTTTATTTGATGATTTTTATTTTGTATAAAATTAATGTGACAAAGTACTTAATGATTTTTTCACATAAAAATGTTATAACAGTAACCTATAATAATGAGAACATAGAAATAATATGACTATATTTTTTAAATTTTTTTTTTGGTATAGAAAACATCTGTATAATGGGACACATATAATGTTTTAATGAAAGGTATTGGGGTCTCATAAGATATTAATATGTTTACTCACGAAGCATATACTCAGTTTTTTTTGAGAAGGGTGTTTCTAAGGATATACCCTCCAAAAGAAATTACATATGTTAAATATATCGTTTGATATACCTATCCCCAAATGTGTGCATTGGTCCATAGGCTTGATATATTTATTAACGTACATCATGAACCCTATAAATAGATATATTGAAGAAAGTTGGGATGAAATATGCTCGTGGATAGGTAGATTATGTTGGAAGCATCATAAGTGACATTCCATTAAATTAATATGTAAAAAAAATATTTCTCATGTGTGCAACTGTAAAAAAGATATCCCTGAACCTTTGATTAAAATAGAACTATATATTTAAATCCATGTCCATAGAAGTTCATCAATGAGTTTATTTTTAAAATTTAATGAAAATTAAATCACATATATATAATGAGCATATAAGTATTCATCATTCTTGATGATATATCATGATAAATGGATTATATTATCTAATACAATCCATATAAGTCTTTTTTATCATTATGACATAAAAACGCAACATAAGGTGTAAAAAAATAAACTTTTTTAGTTTTTAAAATTATAAGATTGTGGGGACCATAGAATGTCTCTATGGAGGGATGACAATTTAAAATTTTCTCAATTAGTAAAAATTTATGAAAATGGGGTTTTATTTGAATTGGTTTGATAAAATAGAGAAAAAATTAGATGTATAAAAATATTATATACTAAAATAATGAAATAGGGTATCAGTACTGGGGTTGGATTACTAGTTTTTATATTGTATTATTATCTAGTTGATTATCATTTCCATTGAAATTTTATCAATGAGATAATTAACAATACATTTATCTCTCCTTAATAGGTGGTAATGGATTAGACCTTTAACAAATAATTATAATATCTCTATTTTTTAGTAATGTATGATCAATTTTTAATTATATATAAAATAATCGTTTACCTTAATGGATGTGAAATTGGGAGTATAGTTGGTTTTTTTAGAATTACAGAATGTTCACGAAAGGTTCTTTTTATTTTTTGGATAAGTTGTTGGATGTGCATAGTTATCGCATAGTTTCTGATAACCATGCACCACGAATTTTTGGCCCAAAAAATGAGGATAATATTTTGATAAACCATGTAAAGGGGTCTGGAAAACCATGTGTAATATTTAATTTATTAAGGGATCCTGTTGTATGATTTATTCATAGTTTGTTTAACCATGGGCATAATTATGTTGGGTATGGTTCTCCAATATAAAAGGAATACATGATTAGTGCATGGTTTGGAAATGATTTTGAACAAACCATGTGTCCTAATAAAAATGTTGGAAATTAAAATTTATCCATTTACCCTTAAATAGAAATACCATCTCCTCTTAACACATTTAAGCACATCAGCATATTGGGAGATATTGTTATTATCCTTGGAGGTTTTTTTGGATATCCTTCATTTAGATTCCGATTCCTTCATCATTGGTCATGATAGAACACACTCGTTAAGGCTAAAACTATGTTAACTTCCTTTATTTTTTTCCAAATACCATCCTCCATATTTATCATATATAACCTATTTTCATTTATTTTGTTTTGTTTTTTGATTTATCTCATTCTATCCCATATCATATCTTGATACTAGATGAGGAGTATTCATTAACCCTATGTAGATAGGATTGTTTCCCTAAAGCACACAAAATTTATAATTTGTGTCATTCTTTCACATAGTAATCTTCTGATTCACTTCCCATAAAATTATTATACCTTTAATGTTTTCATATAAACCTTAACCTAAACATTATATAGGACTTGTATACACCATTTTATGGTGATAATATCAACGTGAACAACCACTTATAATTAGAATAAAAAATCTAGTTCAATTTTAATATTTGATAATTAAAATTTGGAATATCAAAATGTGGTTATTAAAGATAAATATATATTTTTATTTTAAGGAAACTATTATATAAATTTAGTACTAGTAAAGAATATTTTTATAAAATTCTCAAAGAAATAAGGCCTTATAAAAGTTATAATTGGAATAGATTTATTTTCAATAATACACATTTTTATAAACTACTTTGTAACAAAAATTGAAACATTTTGCCACAAATTTAAAAGGAGAGGTCATTGGAATAAATTTTTTCATTAAATCTTGTTTAATAATTTCGTTTTCATAAACGCTTCTTTTTTTATGAACTAAAAGTTTTTCCTTATCAATGAGATGAGACGAAATAGATTCCAAAATTATTATTTTCTAATGTATTTGGAACTTAGCATGTTTGATTTCCAAGAACATAGTTTTTCTATTTTAAATAAAAGATCATGAGTGTTAATCACTGAAAAAAATGGCACATGGATAGTGGTTATTCTCAAAACATCATAATACACAAGTCTATCTTTTGGAATTCGGTAAATCTTAACATATGATGAGTCGCTTTTGGAGATAATGTATAGGGTGGAATAATTGGAATCATTGATTTTTATTTTCTCATCGAAACATTAATTTAAATCTTTTTAAATGTTTTAGGAATTAATAACAACCTTATTAGTATTATTTAACAATGTGATTAGGGTTATCTTGTGAACTTTAGTAATTATAAATGTATTAATAAAAAAAAATTTAATTAATTAAAAAAGAAAAAACATCCTCTTATTACAATCTAGGGAAATCATGGTACTGATTTTCTAAATTTATATTTTGAAACATTAATTAGTAATAAAAATATTAGTAAAATTTTTTAACACAAAAAATATAGAGACACAAAGCCTGAAATACATGGACATTACATTACTTTTTCAGAATACTTAATACATAACAAAAACAAACACCGAACGACCGTAATAGTTTAGTGTCTTTGGAAACTCGGAATATAATCTTCTAATCATGGTGAAAAATCATCAACATCTCCCATAAAGATCTTCCCCTTCTTTTTTCTTACCTAAAAGCTTTATTTATATCCTGGGGAAAAGAAAAACTAAAAAGGGTTATCTCAAATACTCAATAAGGGTAAACATGGAGAATATAAAACAACCCATAAACATTTGAACGTAAAAACATAAACATGACATAACTCTTAGCAGTACATAAGTCATAGATCATAATGGAACATAAATCATGATAAAATATCATGGGAATAAAACATTTATTTGTGGAAAACAATTAAGCACATGATATGATTTCCATAGTATCCAAGGAATTACTGCCAAGACCATCTTAGTAGACAAAGTCCCTTTCTGAATTGAGTTCACTCCTCATTCCAGTCCTGTATCACTGAACCAGATTAACATACCATTCCATCCATGTCAATATCATGAGATATAAATCTTTACCCAATTCATTGTAGGGAGATATTGGTCCCACCCATCTCATAATTAAATCAGTCTTACTTGTGCCACAACATAAACATAAATCATTCATCATAACCCAAAGAATAAAATGGGTTTCAGAAACATCATCCCATCCTAACATAATCCATATAAAATAAATGGATATCATTTCTTTATAAGAAAAGTGAAACCATTTAAATCATAGAGAAATTATACTTGAAACATACACATATGAAATAATGTCATCTTAGATGGAAAATGGTTTTGATAAAACACTTGAAAAGAATTCTTGAGGAAAAAACCCTTTCTTCTTAAAAATCATTTTCTTTTCACAAAATGCCATGAAATTTTAAAAGAAAAGGATTTTATTGAAAAAAACCATGAAATATTATATAATAAACTTCATGAAAATAAGGCACTATGAAACCATAAAAATCTGTTCATGACGTATAAGTTCAAAAAACATTCTCCTCATACTTTTGTCGGAAAAGTGAAAAAGTTCCTCGTATGGTAAACAAAAGAAATATTTCATCCATAACACAATGTAAAAGTCTCAGAGGGGTAAAATGAATTTAAACATATATAGAGGAATATTAAACACTAAATGAAAAACATTTTTATGGTCATGGATGAAAAATATACCCCCAGTAAATACTTACGAATAAACAATCTCGGATAAGAATGAGACTGGAATAATTATCCCTTACCTTAGGTCTGATATGCTTCATACATATCCAAACCACCTATATAATTATTTAAATTATGTCATTGAATTATTTAAGAATAATATTCATTGTTATGATATCATATATGGTTCACTTATGACTTTATATTACCCGTTCTTTTGTAAATTCAATGTTAATGCATCATTTTGGGTAAAATCGTTTTATTTATCGTACTTGTTTGGAATTATTGTTCATGATATTATTATTAATTATATCATTATTTAATTACTTCCAGAATGTAAATAACAATTTATATATCATATATATTCAGTATATATATATAATAGATAGATAGATAAAATGAAATTCACCGTTCCTGGAGACGGTAGGTCGTACGTACGCATTAAGGTTGTTTTCCTTTCCTTATTGACTTGAATGGAAGTAAGTAGATGCAATATATATATAAATAAATCCAGTAGCTTTATAATGTCATATATTTCATTATTATTCATTATATATACTTTATAATCATTCTTTAATGGTTAAAATGGAGAATGAATCTCTTCGCGTCGAGGAGACGGTAATCCGTACGTATACACGCGCGGTGATTTCATTTTCTATTGGATGGATAGAAGGTGAAATGGGGTTGTTTCATATTTATAATAACATATCTGTATATTAGTGATATTTATGTTGTTACTTTATAATAAAACAACTAAATAAGAATAAGTTGAAGATGAAAGAAAACATGAAAGAATCGGTAGAAGAGATTACCTCTTCTTCGACCCACATCTTTTAAGCTTCCTCTTAAGGCACTAGAGTTGGTCTTTAAAAGAGACTAGAACCTCAATATTTTTAATAGGGAATATGAGAAGGGAAATAGGTAGGGTTTTGTCATGCTTTAAAGCTCAAAATTGTGTAAAGATAAGAGGGAGGAGGGTCCCTTTTATAAGGGAGGGGAGGGGCACCTTAGAAAAAACATACAATATTATTTTATAATAAAGTCATATTCGGTTTACAATAGCTCCAAATTGATTTATTTCTAATATAAAGTGGAAATGGGTCGAAATACTCTAAACCAATAGGTTTTATACAAGTTTAAGTTACTATTTTTACCATATAATTTAGATTTTACTCTAAGTTAAATAATTTAACTTTAACCGTGTCCTCTTGCTTTCTTACACTATATGGATAATAAACTTACTATAACAAGACACAAAAACCCAAAGTGGTTCATTATTAATATATATAATTGTATCTAACTCATTTGGATGAACCTTTTATTTTTAGTAATATAATAACAATTAATATTTGTTTTAAAAACTATTTTTGTCAATTTTGACACCATTTGGTAATTGATTTTTGTGAAAATAATAACAGCATGATTAGTTTGAAAAAAACTTAATTCAATCAATAATAACATTTCATATTAACCAATAAATTTAGTGTAATTCATAAAAAGTCTCAAATTACATTTATTTGGGTATTTATAATGTCAATTATGTTAGTAATTCATTAATAAGTTAATTACTGCATCATCATTGTGAAATAATAAAATTAAATTATATAATGTCTAAAAATTATAAATAAAATACGATTATTTAGGAAATATTTTTAGATTTATAATGAATATTTATAGTCATATTTATCTTATGTATAACCATATGTTAAAAATGTTTTAGTTATTAAACCTTTATTTTAACTCTTTTAACTCTTCTTTAAATAAAATAATAATAAGTGTCCTAATCTAATCCAAGTGGACCTAAAGGGTAATATTTTATTAATAAGGTTGTTTTTGGTCAAATTAAACTTATCCAATAGAATTAGGACATTTTTTAGGGTAATAATAATATCATTTTTACCCTTAAATACCCTATTTATTTTTTAACCGTGGTAAATAAAAGTAAAAAGTTACTATTCCCCAAAAACTATTTTTATCTCATTTAACCAAATTTTACTCTTTGATATTAACTGTGTCTCTCAGATTTTAGAAATTCAGCTCACCAAAGCAGTAAAATTATGTTTTATGTACAATTTCAAATGCTCCTAGGAGGTGGGTAAAAGACGGTGAAAAGTTTAATAAAATTTTTATATATCTAAAATTATTATAAAATGACTCCAATGAATTACATTGTACTTATATAGGTATTATGTATCAATTTTTACCTAAAATAATTTTAAATAAAATAAATAATTATTTATATAAAAAGTCAGTTTTTAAATAGTAACCCTGTGTTTTCACTATTCATCAAAAAATTGAATGTTTTCAGAAAAATACCCAAAATTTACCCAAGGCTAATTTTGATATTCTGAATCCAAAAATGAAGTCCATTTTGAATGATAAAATTTATAATATTTCAAAAATTGGGTATTACTATTCATAATGTCTACTTTATATAAAATTTTAATAATATATCTTTGTTTGGGGAAACTCAATATTGAGTACAACGCACGCTATCGTGGAAGGTCGTGATTGTGTGTAATGCTAGCCAATTCAGTGTTGTGTGTAGTGCAAGATTCCTTTGTTGTTATGTACAACAGAATCCAACCATATTTCATTTATACATGGAATATATATATATATATATATATTGACTCAATGTTGCGTAGAATAACTTCTATCAAACGAACTTGAAATTTTGTGTAACACGATCCAAGAACAGTGTTGTGTATACTTCAAGCTAATATGGTGTTGCGTATAGCACAAGATAATCTTGATGTAGAATACAACACAAGACATCAAATAAATTAAAAAGAATACTTCTCATAAAATCTTGGGGTGTTATATTCCACCCCCCTTAAAAATGAATTTCGCACTCGAAATTCATCAGGGTTATAAATCGTTTACCACATGAAAGTTTCTTTCATAGTAACCCAAATTATAAAAAGGAATAATAAAAATTAATTTTAAAATGGGATGTTAGAATCATAACGGTCACCCAAAGTAACTCAGCATTGGGTTTCCACATAGGACAACATAGGTGAAAATATGGATATGGAAGATAAATCTAACCATCATGTTCTGATGGAGAGTGGTAGAGAACATGGCTATGAAAAATCCATTAATCCCAAAGCCATAAAATTGTGATGATTTAAGGTAACATTTAATTCATCAGGTATGAGGGTACTAGAACAACGTTTTTAGTTCTCAAGATCATTTCCATAATGTTGAAGAATTTTTGAATTAAAAGAAATACTTACTTGATTTTGGTAAAATATCACCATTGTTCGTGCCTTGAACAATTTCAACTTCATCTCTTAAATAAATGAAGTTGAATTTGTCTTTCATGAAGTGTTAGAAGATCATGTGATAGAATGATAGGTCATTCCATCTATCTCAAACAAAAGGATAGAAAAAGTTATTAAATATACATAAGTCCATCTATGGTGAGATTAATCATATATGGTTCCAAAAATGGACTTATACTTCATCTAACATACAACTTAATAAAATAAAACTAGTTTCTAATGACCAAGGAATTCATGTAGGCCAGTGGTAACTGATAAAGGCCCGTCACACTTCGGTTGTGGGTTCTATTCCTACAACCTTTTCCGACACGATATGTTGTCGCCCATCCTGTAGGTTGTCTTTTTTCTAAAACTAAACTATTATAACATTCCAGAAATATATATAGGAAAAAGTTCTATCCTTAAAACAATAATAACTTCTGTCCAACATAATCTATTCCAATATTTAGGCTTATCCAAAATACTTCTATCCAAGTTCATAGTATAAAAAAAACAATTACTAGAAATGTCATCGGTCGAGCATGTGAATAACATCATTTATCTCCCATATATCATAAGATATATCTTATTGGTCACATTCCAAATATTTTAATTCATTAATCATGTTTTCTCTTGAAAAATGAATACCCATTGAACCTTTGTGACAACATAAATGCTGTCAAAAGTTAACTCTTTACACATACCAAAATCCCAAAATTTCTATATACTCAAACCATGATCTCACTTTGTCCTTATATCAGTCATGGGCTCATTAATACTATCAACCATCTCATTATCTCCTTATCCTTTCATTATGAACATATCATCTACCTTCCAAAAATATTTGAATAACCATTCATGGTTATCGGTACCTTTCAACATATACTTTCAAATACTTTAGGAAAAACAATAGTGTAACTATCCTTAGATGTTTCATTTTTCATAGTACCATGCATTATTCTTGATAAACATGCAATCATTCCACCACCTTCATAAACCATTTCCCTAGCTTCAAAACTTCTTTCAAGTCATATATCATTTGTAATATCTTCATCATCATCCACATAAATACTGCCCATATGACCATGATGATTCTCTTCTTGAGATTTTCCCTTAGGGAATTGGTTTGCATAATGCATATACATTCCACATTTAAAAACATTTAACCATTGTTGATGTCTTAGCAATACCATTATCTTTATCCACTGTGTTAACTGAAAATTTTCCATTACAATTACTGGATTTGTGTCCTTCTTTTCCACATCCAAATCATCTTCCAGTTCCTTTGAATCATTCTCTCTGATGCCTCTTCCCACTTGATTTACATTAGGGGAATTGAACTTTTTTTCCTCTATAATCATCATGAAACTCCATCTTTTTCTTTATTAGCTGAGTCGGGATACTTAACAATGTTGAGATTATTGATCATATTATGATATTTCTAATTTGGAATAATAACGATATGTAGACTTGAAGATCTAATTTCATTTGGTTTCTCCTGAAGAATATAATTCCATTGTCCATCATATCCACCATTATCGTGAATCTCCCTATTTCCAACCATTTTCTAAAACCCAAAAAGAATAGTGTGAGAGGAAAAAATCATAATCAAGGGGGATTACCTTCAGTATCTAACATATGAAGTTAAATTCTAAGATTGTTACCATAGTTATAGAACTATAACCTATAAATATACTTTACCTTAGAGACATCCCTAGACATACCTTAGAAATATCTCTAGGGATTTCACTAAAGATTTTGCATCCTAGTTTCCAAAGGTTAACTAAACCTTTCCTCTGATACCAACTGTAGCAGTCTGGAAATAATTCAAGTGAACTATAATTGATACCTATTGGGGCACTCCATGGGCGGCTATACCCCATGGGCGGGACACACCACCATCCTCAATGGCATCCATTTCCTCATGAAGCCCATGGGAAGAGAGACATGCTTTGTCCAATGCTCACATGTGAGAGTTCCCAAGGATCAGATTCATTCCTACCTCCTTTGACTATGATACCAACTATAGAGACCCACTATTTACAAACATAGACATTACATTACTTTTTCGGAATACTTAATACGTAATAAAAACAAACACCTAAGGACTGTATTAGTTTAGTGTCTTTGGAAACTTGGAATATAATATTCTAATCATGGTGAAAGATCTTCAACATCTCCCATAAAGATCATCCACATTTGTTTTCTTACCTAAAACCTTTATTTATATCCTAGGGAAAAGAAAACATAAAAAGGGTGATCTCAAATGCTCAGTAAAGGTAAACGTGGATAACATAAAATAACCCATAAACATTTGAACGTAAAAACATGAACATGACATAAATCTTAGCAATACATAAGGCATAGTTCATAAAGGAACATAAATGATGATAAAATAGCATGGGAATAAAACATTTATTTTTGGAAAACCATTAAGCACATGATATGATTTCCATAGTAGCCAAGGCATTACTGCCAAGACCATCTTAGTGGACAATGTCCCTTTTTGAATCAAGTTCACTCCTCTTTCCAGTCCTGTATCACTAAACTGGATTAACTTACCATTATAGCCATGTATATCTCATGATATATAAATCTTTACCCAATTCATTGGATATAGATATAGGTCCCACCCATCTCATAATGAAATTAGTCTTACTTGTGCCACAACATAAACATAAATCATTCATCATAACCCAAAGAATAAAATGTGTTTCATAGACATCATCCCATCATAACATAATCCATATAAAATAAATGGATATAATTTCATCATAAGAAAAGTGAAACCATGTAAATAATATATACATTTTACTTGAACCATACACATATGAAATAATGTCATCATAGATGGAAAATTGTTTTGATAAAACACTTGAAAATAATTCTTGAGGAAAATATCCTTTCTTCTTAAAAATCATATTCTTTTCACAAAATGCCACACAATTTTAAAAGAAAAAGTTGTTTTTGAAAATAACCATGTAATATTATAGAGTAAACTTCATGAAATTAAGGCGTTATGAAACCGTAAAAATATGTTCATGCAGTATAAGTTAAAAATAACATTCTCCTCGTACTTTTGTCGGAAAAGCCAAAAATTTCCTCGTATAGTAAACAAAAGAAATATTTCATCCATAACACAATGTAAAAGTCAAAGAGGGGTAAAAATGACTTTAAAATACATATAGGAATATTAAACACTTTATGAAAAACATTTTTATGGTCATGAATGAAAAATAACACCCTAGTAAATAATTACGAATAAACAATCTCAGATAAGAACGAGATTGGAATAATTATCCCTTACCTTAGGTTCGATATGACTCATACATATCCGAACCTCATGTATAATGATTTAAATAATTTCATTGACTTATTACAGAATCCTATTCATTGTTATGATATCATATATGGTTCACTTATGACTTTATATTACCTGTTCTTTTGTAAATTCCATGTTAAAGCATCGTTTTGGGTAAAATCATTTTAATTATCGTACGTGTTTGGACTTATTGTTCTTGATATTATTATTAATAATATCATGATTTAATTACTTCCATAATGTAAATCATGATTTATATATCATATATATTCAGTTTATATATATATATAATAGATATACAAATAAAATGAAATACACCGTTCATGGATACGGTAGGTCGTACATACGCATTAATGCTGTTTTCCTTCCCTTATTGACTTGAATTGAAGTAAGTAGATGAAATATATTTATACGTAAATCCAGTAGCTTTATCATGTCATATATTTTATTATTATTCATTATATATACTTTATAATCATTCTTGAATGGTTAACATGGGGAATGAATGTCACCGCATCGTGGAGATGGTAGTCCATACGTACGCACGAGCGATGATATCGTTCCCATAATTATTGAGTTGAATTGGAGTGGATGATATAATATCTCAGAATCATTATGATGTTATAATATGTATATATAGTTATTATTTACACCATTATACCCATTCAAGTAAGGTTGTGGTGGAAAAACAGATTACACCATGTCGTGGGGACGGTATTCCGTACGTACGCACGTGCGGTGATTTCATTTTATGTAGGATGGATAGAAGGTGAAATGGGGTTGTTTCATATTTATAATAACATATCATTATATTAGTGATATTGATGTTGTAACTTTATAATGAAACAACTAAAGAAGAATAAGTTGAAGAAGAAAGAAAACTTGAATGAATCGGTAGAAGAGATTACCTCTTCTTCGACGCACCTCTTTTAAGATTCCTCTTAAGGAACTAGATTTGGTCTTTGGAGGAGGAAAGAACCTCTATAATGTTTCTATGGAAGTTTAGAAGAGAAATGGATAGGGTTTGGACAATATTGAAAGCTCAAAATTGTGTAAAGATAAGAGGGAGGAGGTTCCCTTTTATAAGGGAGGAGAGGGGCACCTTAGGAAAAACTTAAAATATTATTTTATAATAAAGTCATATTCGGTTTATAGTATCTCCAAATTGATTTATTTCTAAGATAAAGTGGGGATGGGTCAAAATAATCTCAACAAATAGGTTTTAGAAAAGTTTAGGTTACTATTTTAACCTTATCATTTAGATTTATCTCTAAGTTAAATAATTTATCTTTTACCGTGTCTTCTTGTTTTATTACACTATATGGTTAATAAAATTAGAATAACAAGAAAAAATAACCCCAAGTGGTTAATATTTGATATATATATCCTTATCTAAGTCATGTGGCTGAACAATATATATTTAGGTATAGAATAACAATTAATAATATAATATTTGTTTTAAAAACTATTTTTTGTCAATTTTGACACTATTTGGTAATTGATTTTTGTGAAAATAATAACAACATGATTAGTTCGAAACAAATTACTAAAATCAATACTAACATGTCATATTAACCTATAAAATTAGTGTAATTCATAAAAAGTCTAAAATTACATTTATTTGGGTATTTATAACATTAATTATGTTAATATTTCATTAATAAGGTAATTACTGCATCATCATTGTGACATAAAAAATTTAATTATTTAATTTCTAAAATTTTAAATAAAATACCATTATGTAAGAAATATTTTTAAATTTCTAATGAATTTTTATAGTCGAATTTATATTATGTATAACCCTATATTAAAAATATTTTAGTTATTATTCTTTGATTTTAACTCTTTAAACTATTCTTTAAATAAAATTATATTAAGTGTCCTAATCTAATCCAAGTGGACCTAAAGGGTAAAATTATAATCCTAAGGTCATTTTTGGTCGAATTACACTTATCCAATTGAATTAGGACATTTTTTAGGGTAATAATAATATCATTTTTACCCTTAATTGCCCTATTTACTTTTAACCGTGGTAAATAAAAGTAAAAAGTCACTATTCACCAAAAATTATTTTTATCTTATTGAACTACATTTTACTCCTTGATATTAACCGTGTCTCTCATATTTTCGAAATTCAACTCACAAAAGCGGTAAAATTAAGTTTTATGTACAATTGCAAATTCTCCCAGGAGGTGGGTAAAAGACGGTGAAAAGTTTAATAAAATTTATATATATATATATAATTATTATAAAATGACTCCAATGAATTAAATTGAACTTATATAGGTATTATGTATCAATTTTAACCTAAAATAAATTTAAATAAAATAAATAATTATTTATATAAAAATTTGGTTTTTAAATAGTAAACTGATGTTTTCACTATTCATCAAAAATTGAAGGTTTTTAGAAAAATACAAAAAATTCACCCTAGGCTAATTTCGATATTCCGAATTCAAAAATGAAGTCCATTTTGAAAGATAAAATTTATATGATTTCAAAAAGTGGATATTACTATTCAGAACTGCTAGTTTATATAATATTTTAATAACATATATTTGTTTAGTGAAACTCGGTACTGCGTACAACACACGCTATCATTGATGGTCGCGATTGCATGTAATGCAACCCAAGTCAGGGTTTCATGTAGTACAAGATTATTTTGTTGTTTTTTATAATATAATCCAACCATATTTCATTTATACATTGAATATATATATATATACACACACACACTCAAGGTTGCGTAGAATAACTTCTATCAAACGAACTTGAAATTTTGTGTAACATGATCAAAGAATAGTGTTTCATATACTACATGCTAATATGATGTTGCATATAGCACAAGATAATCTTGGTGTAGCATACAACACAAGACATCAAATAAATTAAAAAGAACTATTCTCATATAATCTCGGGGTGCTACAAAAAACACCAAAAAATGACGAATCTGAATAAAGAATTAATGTTCTTCATGAAATAACACAAGATTTCTTGGTGTTTATTCAATTGTTATAATTTTTTTGGTCGAGTCTATGAGTATATATTGTTATACGATAAATCAATTTTTACTAGACATATTATGAATAAAACTCTATATTAGATTTGGATCGGAATAAATCCAAATCATTTATACATTAATGTATTTAGATGTAAAGTATTAATTTATGAAACAAAATGTCATCTTTATAAATTTAATCCTAAAAATGATGAAGGAAATTAGGTTTTTTTTCAAAAAAATATTATATATTTTATTTTTTAATAAGATATAAAATTGAATGTAATATTTTTTTATAAAATTTAATGAAAATGGTCATTTTATTTTTGTAAAACCTCTAACAATTTATTCATTAGATGATTTTATCCAATGATCAGGTTCATTTCGAATAATATTTTTTAAAACCAATGAAATTAAATCCTTTAGAAATATGATCAAATAATATTCAATTTCTAGAAGTTACATCAATAAAATATTGACAACCGTCAATTGAGATTCAACTTACCTCTTTACAGAAGAACCATTCAATCATAAGGAGTAATATAACAGATATTTTAATGGATGATGTATGTAAACCAGTTAAGATTAGAGGTTAATTAAGAAAATAATTTTAGAATCATATATAACTATATAATTTTATCCTCAAATGTAGTATAATGTCTTAAGTGGTTATTTTTTGGATAAGATATGTGGAAAATGAGCTTAATTAATTTCAATAAAACAATGTTTGAAATTTTTTTGACCAGTGAAAATATATTTTCATTAATTAGAGTAAAATATTTTATAGAAAAAAAGTGTGTGTAAAATATAACTATTTTTAATAATAATGAAACACTTGCCTCAAATTTTTATTTTTAAGAATACAATAGAAATTATGTTGAGACAATTTTAATTGAATTTAAACATAAACTAATCCAATTTTTACTGGATTATATAGGTATTTTGAATTTATATTATTTCAAATGTATTCTTAAATTTTAATTCTAAAAATATATATTTAGGAGGATGTTTTTTTGAATAACCATATGGTTTATATTTAATAAAACTAAATGAAATGATTTTGACCTTAATGAATAAAATTATAGACTTAAATAAGATCATATAGATTGTTATGATAAACATACCATATATTCACATCAATAAAACATTGTTAAAAGGAAGTGATGATCTAACTCATTTTATAAATTATTTTTTTTAACAATAACATCATTATTTAAATTTATGCTTATGATATCGTTTTTGGTTTAACAAAAAAATATTTTTTTGAGATTTTCTTGAAAATTATGAAAAAATGAGACTAAAATGAGTTCTATGGTTGAAGATAATATTTTATTAGTTTTCAAATTTATTAGAAACTAAAATAAAATATATTAACTATACATTAATATCTTAGAGAATTACTAAAAAAATTATAAAATTATTTGAGTATACATATGCAGATAGATAATTATATCAAATTAGACATTAAAAAATCCTAATAATATATTTATATATGGAATATTAATTTATCTCCTTGAAATGAGACCTGGAATTATATTTTATTTATGTTGACATGTGAGATTTAAATTAATCTAAATTAGTCACATTTTAAAATTGTAAAACTGATTTTATGTTACATTACAAAATATTCATATCATAGTTTATTTTATTCTTTTGGAAAATATATTTTTTAAAGATACTCAAATGGTGAATTTGGAGGATCTAAATTAGATATAAAAAATTATTTTTGAACATTTCATATATTTTTAAAAAATATTATTTATTGGTCCAACTGGAAACAATATTTAGAATCACTTCCCACTACTAAAGATCAGTATGTATTCATTGGAAGTCATTGTGATCAAGTGTTATAGATGCAATGAAAAATAAAATATTTTTAATTGAATTTTAATTAGAATCCAATTATTTGAAAATTAATATTGTTATCTCTTTGAATAGAAAACTAAAAATCACTGATGATAATAGAATACATATTTTGGACATTATTTCATTATAAATCACAAACCACAAAGGAGATATTATTCTTGGAATTATCAGAATGTAAAATTAACCAATTGATATTTTTTAAAAATTAAATTATTATAGATCCAAATAAATTAAATAGATGTGCTGATTGATTGACCTAGATTGGTGTTCAGTCCACTTCTTGTTTCTCTAATCTATTTACAAATAAATGCTCCTCTAGAAATTTAGATATAACCTTATCATCGTATTTTCATTATTATTCAGATTTTTTAAATCATCATTTTTTATTTTTTATTTCATTAGATTTATATCTTCATATTTAATTTATCTGATTAAATTTTTTATGATAATAAATATAAAAGTGAACACTTTTCATGGAAATATCCTAGAAATAGAAGGATCTTATGGCTATCTGAAGATTACTTCTAGGATGGTCAACTCTTTAAACCCAATTTTATTATATTGTTTTCTACCACTATGAATTAATTGAAAAAAACAGAGGAAAATATATTATTAAAAAATATTATTTTTTCCCATTTAATTTGTTCCATATTCCCTTTTAAAAATAAAAAAGGTGGAAAAAGTTAAAAAAACATTTTCTTCTTCATTAAATTTATAAAATTTTATTTTAAAAAACGGGGGAAATTAAATTGTTTTATCAGAGAAGTTTAAGAAAAACCTAATGGGAATGAATAGTTTTATATTTTTACAAAAGTGATAAATATTAATAAAATTATAAATATATTATTTTCTGATAAAAGGGTATATTAGGTTTTTTTACATTGCTTATCTGGATTTAATTAGGGCGTTTCTGAAGGCAATAAGTAATGGGAGAAATATTTATACCAATAGAACACACATGGTGTTTTTTCAACTTTTCAATTATTCTTTTAGGATTCACGTTTTCATAAAAGGGGGTATAATTGGGTAAATTAGTCACTTGATTTTTTGGTCTTGAAAACCAAATAATACTATATATTTATATGATTTACATGATAATTTTTTCCTTTTATTTTAGTGGAGAATTAATTATTAATAACTGAGAATCTAGAGAAAGAATGAACGGTTTTGAAAATTCAGTGATATAAACTCTCTCGATATATTAAATTCATAGGATTTACAAGTATTTTATTAGTTTTTATGACATCATTGGTATATGTTGTGGGCTTCTGAGGTTGTCAAAATATGTAAATATATTGATTCTATTACAACTAAGTAAAAATACTTTAGAAATATGATAGTCATGTTCTTCTATATTTTTTATGTAAATTAATCCACAACATTGAATGTCAAAATAAGAATAGTAATCAATAATTTTGAATGTTTTGGGTAAATTTGAAATTTATAAAAAAATTCCAAGAGATATTTTGATAACTAAAATTATTTTTGTATATTTTTTTACTAATAAATATGTTTGATAAGATTTTATTATAAATATCGTGGTTTTTTAATTGTAATTTTTTTATATACTTATCATGATTAAGTTTTTTTTCAGTTCGGAGGAAAGAGTGTTTGGGGAAAGAATACTAAAACTAATAATAGTTTATGTTATGTTAGTTTGTAAATATGAATACCAAACACTTGTAGACGTGCTTAAGTCAATATTTTATTTGGATAGAGAGATATATATAGCTTGGTTATAGTATAAATATCTAACATTCACATTTACTTAAAATTATGGTTTTATTATACAATTTAAATTATATTTGGTATTTTATTCATTACTCTATGTTTTTTAAACTTCTTCTCAATTCATTTTTGAATTTTTCCTAAGTTAATAAGTTTATCTGTTTTTGATAAAAATAATAGTTTACATTTTTCTATACTGACATTATTATCAATAGTTTTCAAAATATCAATTGTTTTATTATCATTATTTGTAAAATTTTCACTTTGATATATTGTGGGTATTTAAAAATTTTATATCTTTAATGTTTTTAAATTATTGAGATGAACTAATATATTATGTTTTTTTAATCTAATATTCACCCCCTCTTGTAGTCTTTTTTCCATCCGTCCCAAGGGAAATAAATACGATCTATACTATTTCTCTAACACCTAAGACATAGATTCCTAGAAAATTAAAAAATAAAAAATATAAAAAAAGAAAAAATCAATAACATAATATAATGATAACCACTAAATTCCACACTAAGGAATAGAAAATTATCATAGCTCTTCAATAAATATAATTAAAAATTCTTCATTAGGTGAATTAAATATATTCTTTATTCTTTTATCCTCATATACACACAAACAAATACCTCGCCATAATTATTTCTCTCATCAGAAAAAAATAATTATCAAAACTTTTCTCAACCAAAAAATACAATGTTCTACATAGTTTTAATTATTTCATAAATACATACCCAATATGTTATGAAATGTTGTTAATAACGTAGAATTTATAGGGATATTCAGTTTTTGAAGGTTGGAAGGCTTCAATTATTAAAAAAAATCGAATAAGAATATGATTTTATGTTTTTTGGAGAAAAATGGTTGATTCCAATTTTACACATAGTAATGGAATCCTCCTTACACTTCTAGTAATGATTCACATCCTAATATATGAAATGTTTTGATAGAAATTGTACACTTTCCGTAGATAATCATTATCATCATTTTTTTATCCCTTTATGTTAAATTGATTGGAACTATGGTTTCATGGTTAAAAATACCACAAAGAATTTTAATTGTGAATGTAGATAAATTTATTTAAACATAAGTTAAATGTTTTTACTCCCAAACCCAAGTTTATATTGGAAATACTTCCTTCCAGATTCTTATATTTTTTTTTCACATTTTTATATAATATCACACAGAGTAAAACCATGAAATTAATTTAAATTTAAAATTATGAACACAAATAGATTCAGTAATAATGACATTGCAACTACTTTTTAGCCTTATATTTTCTTCCCAAAGCAGCATCAAATAAAGGAAAAATTGAAAAGACAACACCCTTATAAATAAGATCATACAAATAATTTCATAGTATGTTGTAAAAGGATTCATGATTGTAGTGTGACTTCCTAAATAAGATATTCATAGATTTTAAGGGTTTTCATGGATTAGATGTAAATGGTAGTCAAAAAATAAATACTAATTATATAAAAATGGGATTTTAAAACCAAAAGATTGATTTAATAATAACTCACAAAGGTAACATAAAGATCCATAGTTTTTATATAAGCATATAAAATTATGGGAAATTAATTCCTCCCACTATCATGGTTTCATAAAACTAAAAAGGCATTTATTTTGATCTCAAAAAGTTTCAGAAATAATTTTAATGTTTTCAAAAAGAGTTAAAAGAAATAAAAAGACATAAAATTTTAGAAGAGAAGAAAAAAAATAAATTCCTATAAAAGTTGATAAGATTATTTTTTCCCTAAAATATAAATATTTAACCCCATCCAAAATTTAATGGCGTAATGTTATTATTTTATTCTAACTAAAATTTAATTTTTACCATATTTTAAATAAATACAATGGAAAAATATATTAAGTAATGGTACAACCTAGGGGTTTTAATTAAAAAATTGTTATAGGAGTGTAAAATCTTACATTGGTTCTTATGTAAGAGTTATAATTTATTTCTTTTATCTACGTCTATTAATAGAGAATAAGATAATTTCCACTTTATAATATAAATGCACACCACTGAATTTGTAGACATTTTTCACTATAAATGTTCTTTCTTATATGGAAGAATGTTTTATTGGAATTAACATCAATCTTAAGTTGTAATGAAATAATTATTCTAATATACAGAAATCAATTTTTGGAATCATATTTTCATTTGAAAACATTATTATCTTTTTGTAAATCTTGGAGGTGAAAAATGGTTAGCTTTTGATTTCATTTAGATATTGAATACATTGTTCCCTTTTATTTACATATTTTTTTCAAGTCTAAGTGGATATCTTTAACTAGAAAAAAACGTTATATCATAGATACATAGTTAAATGGAGAATTTTACAATAAAAAATAATTTAGTGTCAATAATATATTAGTTTCTCAAGATTCTCAATAGTCCAGTAATCTTTTTTCCAAACTTTGGATACAATCATTTCTATTTTTTTACATAATTCTCCAAAATACCATTGATATCATTTTTTACACATAATATTTTAAACTATATTGATTATGGTAAGGTGTTGATGTTTTAAGTGTCACCCCATAATATATCATCATATTATACATGTTTTTGTTGCACAAATGGGTTATTTGGTCACTAATGATTACTCTTGGAATTCCAATTATGTAAAATATATTAGTTATAAAAAATATATTTGAATCAGTTGTTTTGTTGTCTTTGTCTTCAAACCATTTGGAAACATCATCTAAAACAAAATAGATGTATGAATTTCTAGATTACCTGAGATATGGAACCAAAATTTATATTCCTCAATCATTAATTATTTAAAAAATTGATCTTTTATGAATTTATTTTCACTTGAAATATTTTCATTTCTCACATGTTTTACAAAACCCCTGATAATATTTATAGGGACCAACCAGTTACAGATTCTAAAACTTTCATTGTAGTTATTTGAGTTTTAATGTGTCTTATATAATCTAATATATTACAACATTATAATATACATTGTATATCACTATTAAGAAGACACATCATACTCATTCTGTCAATATAAATGTTTCAAACGTATAAATCATACATAACATAAAACATTGATCCATATATTATTCCAAAAAAATGGGGATTAAATGTGATGAAACTTGATCTGTTGCAATAAACTTTTTCCTATAATAAAACTTTGGATATTTTACCTCAATTAAATAGATCTATTCACCTATTATAAATCCATTATAGTTATATTTTTCTATATTTTCTTCTATAACTATAATGAACATCCTACTAAACTGATCTTCCACATAATTTTAAACTCATATTTTATACTTAATTTATTTATCAAATTCTTGCAATATAACCTCCCATCCTTGATGTTTTGGTTTTTATTAATCCTTATTCATAAGGTTATTAATGGATTTATGGTTAATGAAAATAGTTATCATAGGCTAAATAAAATATTATATAAAATTTTATAAAGAAAAAATAACTTTTACAAATTATATTTTGATGGAGGTATAATTGTATATAAATAAATACAATATTACTAAAGAATATGTGATGTCATGATGTTTCCAATAAGTATCATATTATAATACTACTTCAATAAAATGGGTTTAATAATTACTGAGTATCCCAAATGGGTAATTCCAATTAGGTGGTTGTATGACTGGAGGTGTGGCCAAATTAATCATGACCTCTTCAAAATATATCCTATGGAAATAATGAAAAGTGAATTTAGATTTTTTTGAATTAAATTTTAATAGAGGAAATGATATATTAAGAAATTCATTTATTAAAATTTTATAAATTCCTACATCTATTAAAAAAATATCACATTTTTCACATGGGTTGGGTAATGTAATGCATTGGTGCCTTAAATATTGGAAATTTAAACATCTATAATATCGTTTACAATTACATGTCTAATTTCAATAAAATATTTCTTCTATGAAATTACACTTTTGAAAATTCTAAACTAAAATCGATTCCATGAATGTTTTAAAAAAAATCCTTGTTTTTTAAAACAATTTTCTTGTGGATCTCTACACACAATAAAACCATTAAAAACATCCAAGTAATCCTAAATTATATAAAATAAAATACTTCCTATATATATTTAAAAAGTAAATATTTTATTTAATAGTCTAAATGGAATTATTCTATAAATAAATTCTCCACATGGATTAGTGAATGTTTTTATATCTTTTTTTATGTGAAATGGGAACATGAAAATACCCTAAAAATAATAATAGAAAATAGAAATGGGGTTTTCATAAAAATATATCTAATTTTTTTTGTAAATGGTATGGGGAAGTAATATTCTCTAATAGAATTATCTAATTTTATTTAATCAAAATAGACTCTCTAATTTTTTAAAACTCTCATAAGAATTATCTCTTTTTTATAAGGATCAGCCCATTTTTATTATGAACTATGTCTATTAGATTTACCAACAACAAATCAAAAATCTGGAAAATGATATCTTATTATAATAAATTCTAAATTTAATTCTAAAAATCTTCAATAATTTATTAGATTATGTATCTTTTGATGATTCCTTATAGGTTTGACATCATATTCCAAAAAAATTATATGAATAAATATTTTTAGACTAATTTCAGGTATGTATCCTAATTTCAATAATAAATGTAAAGCCCCAAGAATTCATAGTACGCTATCTCATTAATGTAATTTTATAGCTTCCGCTATACGCAACATCGAGTTCGATCTCACCACAACTAACCAAACTAACAGTTCGAAAAGTGGTTATGAATAGTATTAACTGAATTCTGAATATTATATACTATATATAATTTTAACATCTATATTATTTTTTACGTAGTTATTATATAAGAACAAATTCTTTTTTTCAGATAAAAGATGTAATTTTCAAAAAAATAAATTTTACCGCCTTATACTTGGGAACCCTTTTTTACAGCAATATTTGACACTTTTATATGTTCTATTTAATAAAATTAAATTCTTATATAGAAGTGGGACATATAAATTTAGTTTGTATAATTTTTTTGTACTTTTCTAAAAACATCCATATTTTGACGAATAGTAAAAAAATACCATGTTTTAATTGAAATCAAATTTTTAAATTGAAATAATTTATAGTGTAAAATTATGAATTTCAATGGTTTTGAATTATAATTATATTATATTTTATTCATTTAATACAATATAGATCATTATAAGTAATTTCACATTTAAATTTGACATAAACACATGTCAATCTTTTGATAGTTTATATTTTATAAAATCCGCCTTTTGGTTTTGACAACAGGAATTAACTTAAATTAATAAATGAAACTTCTATGTTTTAAATTTGGTAAAATAGACATCATTTTTGAATTCAGAATATCAAAATTATCTTAGGGTGAATATTTTGTATTTTTCTGAAAACATTCAATTTTTTATGAATAGTGAAAAATGTTGCGTTATTATTCTAAACCTATTTTTTATTTAAATAATTATTTATTTTAATTTAAATTTATTTTAAATCAAAATAGATATATAATACATATATAAGTTCAATGTAAATCATTGGAGTCATTTTATTATAAAATTAGATATATAAAAATTTATTGCATTTTTAAACCTCTTTTACCCACCTTCTATGCACGTTGGAAAATTTGAATAAAACTTAATTTACCACTTCTATGAGTTTAAATTCGAAAATCTAAGAGACACAGTTAAAATCAGTAACTAAAATTTTATTCAATAAGATGAAAATAATATGTGGTGAATAGTAACGTTTAACATTTATTTACCACAGTTTATTATAAATAGGTTAATTGAGCGAAAAAATGATATTATAATTACCATAACACATGTACCAATTCTATTGGATAAGTGTAATTCGACCAAAAACAACATTAGAAATAAAATATGATCCTCTTTGGTCCACTTCGATTAGATTAGTACATTTATTATTATTTTATTTAATGAAGAGTTAAAAGAGTTAAATTCCATGTTTAATAACTAAACCATTTTTTAATAAAGGGTTATACATAAGATAAATTCAACTATAAATATTCATTAGAATTATGAAAATATTTCCTACATAATATTATTTTATTTCTAATTTTTAGACAATAATTAATTTAATTTATATATGACACAATGATAATGCAGTAATTACCTTATAAATGAAAGATTAAAATAATTGATATTATAAATATCCAAATAAATGTAATTTGAGTCTTTTGAGGAATTACACTAATTTTTTAGATTAATATGACTTCTTAGGGTCAATTAAATAATTATTTTTCAGAGTAATCATGATGTTATTATTTTCAGAGAAACCAAAAACTAAGTAGTGTCAAAATTGACCTAATTGTGTTTTTAAAACAAATACTATATTATTAATTGATATAATATTCTAAAAAAACTAAGGTTCAGAAAAAAAAACTACGATAATGTTATATATATTAACAATGAACCACTTGGGGTTCGTTTGTCTTGTTACAGTATGTTTTTTAACCATAAAATATAAAAATACAAAGAGACATGGTAAATGTCAAACAATTTAACTAAGAGTTAAATATAAAATATAATGTTAATATGGTGACCTAAAACTGTCTAAAACCTATTTGTTGAGAGATTTTTGTGACCCATCCTCACCTTAGCATTGAAATAACTCATTTTGGAGCCATTATAAACTAAAAATTATTTTATTAAAATATAATATTTCAAGCTTTTTCTAAAGTGACCATCACCTCTCTTATAAAAGGGTACTTTCCCTTCACTTAATTTCACACCTCCAAAGCCATTTGGCTCACCCAAACCCTACCCAAATATCCTCCCCACTTTCCTCCCTTCATCCTAGAGGCCTTCCTTTGGTCCAAAATCCTTCCTTAGAAGCCATTTTGATCAAATCAAAAGGAAGAACCCAAAGAAGAGGTAAATATTTCACCGCCCTCTTTCATGTTCTTTTCTTCTTCCACTTCTCATTCATTGTTGTTTCAATTCTAAAATAATAACTCTAATATCCTATATATACTATGATGTTTCTATAAATTTGGTAAAACCGTATTCTTTATTCTATCCAGCCTATAAATGTCAAAGTAACCATACATGCGTACTTACGACTTACCCTCTCCATGTTGTGGTGTGGTTTGTTATTCAAACACTTAATTATTTTGATGGGTACAATAATGAGTATAAATAATGAAAATAATATATATAACATGATAATGATTCTATATATATGATATGACATCCAATTATATACAATTTCACCATCAATATAATGATATCGTTGCTCGTGCATACGTACGGATTACCATCTCCATGAATGCGTTGAGATTCATTTACCCATCGTGAACATTCAAGAATAATTTTCAATTGATGATTAAAAATAATTCTTAATAACTTAATATCATTCTGGATATGAATAAAATACATTAAATACATAACAAACATGTCTTACATAACCATTCATGGATAGAGGGATGGAAGGACCACAAAGGACACTTTACGCCACGTGTTACCTCGTCATGTCCCCCCCCATTGGACCCCCCAAAGGTAGGGAGTCATATTATTAACATCGAAACGTCTCTCGCAAAGGATGGGAATATTTCTCTTAGACTTCTGGCTCGAAATAATCTAGGGAATATCATTGCAGGAAAATATGAATCACATCATGCCCTCTGAGAACCTGCAGTTGTTGAGGCCTCTGCCATCCTTGCAGGTATGACGCTCGCTCTGGAATGTGGATGGGATGATATCATCATTGAGTCTAACTGCCTTACTGTTATAAATGCTATTAACCACAATGATTCCAGAATCCAACCTTTTGGCTTCATCATCAGGATAATTCGGTCACTTTTCCAAAGCTTCTCTTGCTGCACTTTCTCCTTTACCAAAAGGGAAGGAAATAATACAGCCCATTAACTGGTGGCCTCAGGCCCTTTCGATGTCAACCAGCTATGGATGGAAAATTTCCCTTCATGTCTCTACTTATGTATGGCTTCTAATCTTTTTCATTAATATTATCATTCCTTATTTTCAAAAAAAAAATCTTATATAACTATATGTATAACGTTAAACGAGTCAGTTGAAACCCAAAAGGATGATACTACTGAAATATTATTAACAATGAAATAGTATACGATCGTATATGATATCATATTTATGTATATAGTTCTTGTATAATTTAATAACAATGTTTTAACAATAATACAGTAGATTAACATACCATCGACTAAGGAATAGTACAAGGTAAGGGTTAATTCCACAATCTCTTTATTATCCGAGGATGTTTTTAACTAAGTACCAGCTGAGACATATTTATAATCCATATCCATGTTTCATAAAGTAGTTTTCAAAAGATTTATTTTAAAGTACTCTTTTAATAAAAAATCTTTTTTAATGTTTTAAAGATTTATTCTTCTAAACCATTCTCATTAATTTGCATTTTTTTATATGGTTTTAAGGATTTATTTATACGGACCTAAATTTTTTAAAATGTTAATTTCATTCAAAAGTTTCAAAGTGGTATGGGAAAATTTGATTCAAAACTATCTTATAAATTACTTCCTTTATAAATTATGTGACTTTTAAATAATTTCTTGAAAAAAAGGATATTTCTCTTAGAGAGTTTTACTGATCATTTTTAACTATGTCAACATCTTTTATGGGATATTATTCTTGATCAAGGTTAATTTATTATGATAAAATTATTCATTATTATTTTGAGGTTTATGTGATATATTTGACTGTGGATATGTTATTTTTATACCATTCGTGGTTTATGGTTAAAGTATTGACATTTCATATGATATTTTGAATCTGAATGTTTATTTAATGTTTCAACCTTTTCATACGAGGAATGTATTGGACTTCTTAAGTGATGGGTGGAGCCCGATATAACTCCTCAATGCATCCGTAGGCCTCATGAGACAAATAGACGTGGAATTGGATGAGGTGTTTCCGAATTTGATATATTGTTTTGGACGAGCCCATGATCATTTTTAGACTTCTTTTCCGGGGCCTAGACAAAATATTTCAGAATGTCTGGAATTATACATCCCCTCATTATGAAAATAATATTGATGGTTCATGTGGTTATTTGACTAGTAGAATACCCATGACTATGTTACTATAGGGAAATACTTACTCATATCATATTTCTACCATAAAGTGTTGATGATTATTATTTGTAAAGGCATGTGTTTTCAATTACTCACCATTCCTGTCATTTAGGTTATCTTTCACTAAATTATTTACTCTTACTGAGCATCTGAGCTCACCCATTTCTTATGTTTTATTTACCCAGGATTCCAAAATGTCTCTTATGATCTATATGCAAGGTTAAGCAAAAAATAATAATGACGTTCTCAAAGAACTATCTATGATGTGTTTTATGTTTTAAATTGTAATGTAATGCTGATTTAGGTATTCTATTTTTCAAGACCGCTAAATGAATAACTCTTTCAAGACATGATCTCATTGAATCATGCCAATGTTATGTAATAAAGTACCAACTCTGGGTAACTGGGGTCGATGTTTTGTAGTTGGTATAAGAGGAATTTTAGTAATAACCTTGGAAACTATATTTAAACAAAACTCTTATTAGAGAACATTACCGTAATATAGACTTTGAGGATTAGTATAGATTAAATTCTATGAATTTTGGTAATGTATAGATTTTGTGAATTTTCCAAGAAATACATTCCTGTTTGTATACGAGCAGATAGAGGCGGCTCTGGAATATATGTACCTAGGAGTGAAAACTCTGACAAAGAGTTTTGGGCTTTACCTGGGATATCCTGGTACACGATAATAGTCCTTGTTGAACACTTGGTTACAACACTACTATGGGATATGCTTAGGATAATTCTTATTTTCATTACAAGTCATTATGAAGGATTTAGGAGTAAATAATTATTCAAAGAAAATTTTTTATGATTATAGATTATATGCGTAATATTTTTAATTTTCATTAGGTATTTTAAAAAATTTGAAATTATATATTGTGATGCCTAAACTAACATAGTGTATGCCATTATTTAAAAATGGTTCGTAGTAGAAGGACTGAGAACTCCATCAATACGCAAGATCCAAATATTTAAGTATATCATATCTTTCATGGATTAAGCCATCATTTATAAGGGAAATAGTCTTCCATATATTCTTATCATATGAAAAAATTGCATCATGTGTTAATACGATAGGTAAATAATTCTTTGAGTCATATGACATTGAAGGGAAGAAAAAGAAGAAAAGTATGGAAGAGAGAAAGATGGATAAAGGGAAGAAGGGAATGGAGGATTTTACCCTGAGTGATAACTGTGGAAATAATCATCTTGGTAAATTCTTGATGGGAATAGGAGTTTTTAATAAGTGTGGAGAAAAAGGACACCCGGTATGTGATTGTATGTATAAGAAAAAGGTTTCAAATGTACAATTCTTCATCTGAAAGGAGTTGGGACAGCACATGAATCAATGTCCAAGTCATCAGAGTATACTCCAAATGTTTATATTGGATATTAATAATGTTATGACACTACCAAATATGATGAGGAATGTTTTGAATTCTTATGTTTCTATTAAATTATTGTGTCATTTTAGTATTCTATTAAGAATGTACTTGATATAATAATTATAGAGTATATAAGGATTGCACTGTAGTAATATTTCATTAAAGACTTGAGATTGCATGGAACCAAGAAAAGTGACACAATTGAAGGATAATGTTTTTTTGGAAAATATATGGTTGCTAAAAAGATAAACTATAATATGGTTCTAATACTGAGGTAGTGTTTTTGGAATTATATATGATTTATTTGGATTAATTATATTGTATATTCAAGACTACCTTGAAACCGATTAATGATTTTTACATTCCATCATTGTTGGAGTTTACAACATTTTTGGATAGAAGGAGTATATCTGGTATTTTATAATAAATAAGGGAGCATGAATGTAATCAATAAGGTTTTATTGTAATTCAGGCTGTTAGATTTTTTTTAAAGTATACATGATGATGGTATTCACATGTTATTATGTGGAAAAAGGATCTTCATTGTGTTTACCTTGCAAATTTTGGACTGTGAGTTTGGAAAGAAGTATTTTGGATATGTCTAAAGGGTTGAATCAATTATGTTTTACATTGGATACTACTTTTAAGGTTAAATTATTCCTTGAGATTATTTTTGGACTATCATAAAAAGGACATCCTAGAGGTTGGGTGACAACTAGTCATGTCCGGCAAGGTCATGAGACTTGAACCCGCAGCTGAAGGGTGACAAAGGTGGATCACCTACCACTGGAATACATGATTTCCTAGTTTGTATAATATAATTTTTCTAAATAGTCTGACAAATGAATTATAAATTAATTAGTTTTAGAACACTATATTATTAGGTTAAATAGAATATTATGAATTCTGTTATCTTTTTAAGTGAAATACGAGTTTGTGGTAGGAATTAGTTGAAGGTTGAAACTCTACATGTCAAGTATTTTTTCCCACTAATTCTATGAATAAATTAATTCTTAAACATTAGAGAAGGGATCTTAAACCCAAAAATGTGTAATCCTAATACCTTATGTCTTTTTAAACTAACGGTATTTTAAATCATCATAGATTGATGTATTTGAGGCCCTTAATTTTACATTTTTGTGATTGATGACCTCAATCACTCACAATAAATATATACATTTTCCCTCCAATTATGTGTCTCTAATTTCCACCAATGTTCTCTTAATCGAGATTATAATTTGGTGGTGACTTTTTCATTTCATTTCCCCCTTATTAAGACTAAATTTTTTTAACCCAATTTCTGATGTGAGTTTTCCAGAAATGTATTTTTCTATTTTTAACCTTTTATTTTCGATGAAAAATTTCACATTGCGAGAACACAACTTTTTTAAGGAGGGGAGAATGTAACACCCCAATATTTCATAGTACATTATCTCATTAAAGTAATTCTATATCTTGCAGTACATGTAACACCAAGTTGGAGTGCACCATAACATACCAAACTAGCTGCTCAAAAAGAGGTTATGAATAGTATTAACTCAATTTTGAATCTTATATACTATATATAATTTTAAAACCCATATTATGTGTTTTATAGAAATTATATAAGAACGAATTCATTTTTTCAGATAAAAGAATTATTTTTCAAAAAATGCAATTTTATCGCCTTTTAAAGGTGAACCCTGTTTAAAACCAATATTTGAAACTTTTATATATTAAATTTAATGGAATTAATTTTTTATTTATAAGTGGGACATAAAAATTTAGTTTGGATAAATTTTTGTAACTTTTCTGATTACTTTAATATTTTAACAAATAGTAAAAAATAATATTTTTTAATTAAAAAAAATTCAATTGATATAATTTATAGTGTACAATTTTGTATTTGAATGGTTTTGAAGTATAATTAGATTATATTTTTTTCATTTAATACAATTTATGTCATTCTATGTAATTCCACATTTAAATTTGACATAAACACATGTCAATCTTTTGATAGTTTTTACTGTTCAAAAACCCACTTTTTGGTTTTTCCAATAGAAATTAATTTTAAATTCATAAATGAAACTTATATGTTTTTAGTTTGGTCAAATAGAATTCATTTTTTAATTCGTAATATCAAAATTATCTTAGGGTGAATTTTTGGAATTTTTTTGAAAACATTCAATTTTTGATGAATAATGAAAAACTATGCGTTATTATTTAAAACTGACTTTTTATTTAAGTAATTATTTATTTTATTTTAATTTATTTTAATTCAAAATAGATATATAATACCAATATAAGTTCAATATAAATCATTGGATTCATTTTATTATAAAATTAGATGTATAAAATTTCATTGAACATTTTAACCTCTTTTACCCACCTTCTAAGAACGTTAGAAAATTTGCTTAAAAAATAATTTTACCGCTTCTATAAGTTGAATTTAAAAAATGTGAGAGAAACAGTTGACATTATTATGTAAAATTTGATTCAATATTATGAAAATAATTTTTAGTGAATAGTACCTTTTGGCATTTATTTACCACGGTTCAAAGTAAATAGTGTAATTAAGGGTAAAACTGATATTATATTTACCCTAACACATGTCCTAAATCTATTAGACAAGTTTAATTCGAAAAAAAACATTAGGAATAAAGTATGATCCTATTTGGTCCACATGGATTAGAGTAGGACATTTATTATTATTTTATTTAAAGATGATTTAAAAGAGTTAAATTTCTGGTTTAAAAACTAAACAATATTTTAATATAGGGTTATAAATAAGATAAATTCGACTATAAATATTCACTATAAAGATAAAAAGATTTCCTACATAATTTTATTTTATTTATTATTTTTATACATTAAATAATTTAATTTATTTATGACACAATGATGATCCAGTAATTACCATATTAAATAAATATTAAAATAATTGATATATATAAATATCCAAATAAATTTAATTTGAGACATTTGATGAATTCCACTGATTTTATAGGTTTATATGACATGATATGGTTGATTAAATATTTCTTTTTCTATGTAATCATGATGTTATGATTTTCACTAAATCCAAATACTAAATACTATCAAAATTGACATAATAGAGTTTTTAAGACAAAATATATTATTAATTGATCTTATATTCCTAAAAATATAAGCATCAGCCAAAGTACATAGATAAGGTTATATATATTAATAATGAACCACTTGGGGTTCTTTTTTCTCTTTATAGTACATTTATTAACCATATAATTTAAAAATACAAAGAGACATGGTAATTGTAAAACTATTTAACTAATAGTTAAATATAAAAAATATGGTTAATATAGTGACCTAAACCTGTCTAAAACTATTGGTTGAAATATTTTCGACCCATTACCACCTTATCATCTGAATAATTCATTTTGGAGCCATTTTAAACCGAATATAATTTATTATAAAATAATATTTCAAGCTTTTCCCCAAGTGACCCTCACCTCTCTTATAAAAGGGTACTTCCCCTTCTCTTAATTTCACGCATCCAAAGAAATTTGTCTCAGCCAACCCAGCCCAAATATCCACCCAAGTTTCCTCCCTTTATCCTAGGGGCCTTCCATTGGTCATAAAGCTGACCTATTGATCCATTTCGATCAAATAAAAAGGAATAACACAAAGAATAGGTAAATATTTCCCCACCCACTTTCAAGTTCTTTTCTTCCTCCACTCCCCATTTCATATTTGTTTCCATTATAATATAATAACTCAAGAATATTTTATATACTATGATGTTTCTATAAATACTGTAAACCCTTATTGTTTGTTCTATCCATCCTATAAATGACAAAGTCACCATACATGTGTATGTACGACTTACAGTCTCCTCGCCATAGTGTAGATTGTTATTCCAACACTTCATTATTTGGATGGGTATAATAATGAGTAAAACTAATGTAAATAAAAAATATAACATGTTAATGATTTGGTATATATTATATACCATCCAATTACATATGATTTTACTGTCAACATATTGATTTTTTCACTCGTGCATACGCACGGATTATCGTCTCCACGCAGGTGATGGGATTCATTTCCCCATCGTAACCATTCAATAATAATTCTCATTTTATGATTAAAAATATTGTTTAAGAACTTAATACCATTTTGTATATGAATCAAATACATCATATCCATAATAAACATGGCCTACATACCAAAGAATATAATGGAAAATGAGTCAGTTAACACCCAAAATGATGATACTACTGAAATATTATTAACATTGAAAAATCAGAGGATCATACATGATATAATATTTTTCTATAGAGTTCTTTAATAATTTAATCAAAATGTGTTAACTATTATATAGGAGGTTAACATACCATTTTCTAAGAAAAAGTACAAGGTAAGGTTTAATTCCAGAATCTCTTTATTATCCAAGGTTGTTTTTATGTAAGTATCTACTGGGGCATATTTATTATCCATGTCCTTGTTTCATAAATGAGTTTTCAAAGGGATCATTTTAATGGGCTTTTTTACTAATACTTTATTTTATATGTTTTAAAGATTTATTCTTCTAATAATTTTCCAATAATTTACATTTTTTCAAAAAAAATTTAAGGATTTATTTATATTGAAATGAATGTTTTAAAATGTTAATTCCTTTCAAAAGATTCCAAGTGGTATGAGACACTTTGATTCAAAACTATCTTTTAAATGACTTAGTTTATAAATTATGCTAATTTTAAATGATTTCATGAAAAAATAATATTTATCTCAACAACTATTACTAATCATTTTCTTCTATCTCAACTTCCTTAAATGGATATTATTCTTGATCGAGGTTGATTTGTTATGACAAAAATCTTCCATATTGTGTTGAAGGTTTTGTGATATATTTGACTATGGATGTGTTATTTTTATACCATTCATGGTTTGTGGTTAAATTATTAACATTTCATAAGCTAGTTTAAATACGAATGTTTATGTTATGTTTCAACCTTTTCATATGAGGAATGTATTAGACATAGTAAGTGATGGGTAGAGACCGCTTTAGCGCCTCGATGCACTGTTAGGTCTCATGAGACAATTAGACGTGGAATTGGGTGAGGCCTTTCCCAATTTCATATATTTTTTTGTCTAAGGCCTTACTCATTTTTAGAAGTCTCAGTTGAGGCCTTGAAAAAATGTTTCAGAATGTCTGGAATTATAAATTCCCTTATTATGAAATTAATATTGATGGTTCATGTGGTTATTCGACTAGTAGAATACCCATGACTAATTTGTATTATGGAATTATTTACTCATCTCATATTTCTTCCATAAAGTGTTTATGTTTATTATTTTTAAAGGAATGTGTTTTCAATTACTCCCCATGCATATTATTTATGTTATCTTCCGCTAAATTATTTACCCCTACTGAGCATCTGTGCTCACCCCTTTCTTATATTTTATTTTCCTAGGATTCCAAAAATTGTCTTATGATTGATATGCCAAGTTTATCTAAAGGGAATAATGACGTTCACAATGAACTATCTTTACTTTATTTTATGTTTGAAGTTTTATTGTAAAGATAATGTATGTAATCTATTTTCCGAGACTGCTAACCTGATCGGTCATTCGGGACATGATTTCCTTATATCATTCCAATGTTATGTAATAAAGCATTGACTATAGGTAACTTGGGTCAGGGTGTTACACTAAAGAAACCAATTTTTTCTCCAAAAATTAAATTTTTTTATTATTAGAACATAAGTAACAAGAATTATTTATCGATATCTTGTTTCCCTGAAATAAAAAAACCACTTTAAATCAAGAGGTAGAGGTTTTAATTATAGATGTAGGGATTATACTAATTATGAAGTAAGATTTTGTTTTCCTAAGTCAATTGATTGCACTAATAATATAAAATAAGAATTTTTAGACCATTTATAATTAAATAAAAAATAAAAAATATTAAAGAAATCATAATTTACGTCATTTTCATTTGGATGTAAATAATTTTTTGTTTTCCCCCATGTGCTTCCATAGTTTTTTCTAAATTAATTTCTTTACCCAAAGTTAAAAATTCTTTTTGAGAATCAATATAAACACATTTATTATGCCCATACAATTGTGGTAGTGAAAAAAGTGAGTTTTATTATTATAGATACTTCATGGAATAAAAATAATACAGTAAACAATGTTCCCATAAAACTCCATTTTTAGAGTAATATTATGTTTATTTATGTTTATTCTTCCTATTTTCAAGATGAATCAATAAATGACGTGTGATTAATAGTTATGGGTCATATCCCCATCCATTTTTAACACATATGAATCAATTGTGATGAATAAATTTTAAGCTACGCCAAATATGTTAGCTATAGAGACTACATTTTTTATGTTGAGTAGCACAATTCCACATTACACAATTATGTTTTGATAATTTAAAATTTAATATCTTATTTTATGTAGCATGATTAAATAAATTATTCATCAATTCCAATACTATTAATGAAACATTATTTGTTGATATTGTTTTTTAATTTTTTTTCAAATTGTTAAATTTTATATAATCTTATTTTGAAGAATAATAAACTTTAGCTTGAGTTAGGTCATGGATCATACAATTAATTTTTTTACATGAAAATAATTAGTTTTTTACATTTTATCTAAATATTGAGTCATATGTTTAAGTCATAAATTCATTATGATTATGTTTAAATTAATATGGATTCCCAAAAGTCATTTATTTTGAATTTGAGGTAATAGGAAAACCAATTCTTATGGTTGAATAAATTTTATTTTGTTTTTTATAAATTCATATGTCATTTACAATTTCTTATGAACTATAGGAAATTAAAACATATTGTACACAAAGCCTTAGAGTATATAGAGTCATATTCAAAATCTAATATCATACTTAATTATGAAAAGTCTTATGAAATGGTTAAATAAAAATAATAAGTGTTCTATGGTAGTATTTTTGAAACAAAAAGTCTTATACCATTAGAATGACAAGGGAAATAATAAATTAATTTAGGATTCATATATCTTATCAAATTTCATTTAAAAAACTAAAATATGGTTTTTTTGTTTATTATTTAATATATTAATTTAATTGTTTATTTTTTATTTTTTTATTCATCTAATTCTTTCAATATTATAAATTAATTTATTAATTGAACTAATATTTATTTTGATGTCTTTTAGGATAAGTTAAATTATAATTTCAAGGGATAAAGCATGTTATCATTTTAATTTTTTTCTAATAATTTAACTAGAATCAAATTTGAATCATTTGAAATATAAAATTTTCATCTCACATTATTTATCTATACAGTCCAAGGAATTTATTACTAATTATAATATTCTGTATTTAATGTACCCATGAGTATTTTTGTTTATCAGTGTTATGTTTTTTAGATTATCAATGGTTCTCTCAACTCAAAAATAGTATATTATCATTAATAGAGAGAATTGGGGCTATATAAGAAAAGTTATTGGTCAGCATATATCCATGAATTTATGTTTTTTATTTTTTTATGCATAAATTATATAAAAATATAATTCAACATAAGTAGTTCAATATCAAAGTATTTTTCAAAAATACTAAAACTATTTTCTGCTTCACTCTTTTCTGATCATAATTATAAAACTCATGACTAGACTTCATATTTCTTATCCTTTGTTTACAAATTGATAAATTCTTTCTCAATACTCCATCTCTATTATATAACTATTTTCCATGGTAAAATTTATTTTTATAATTCTTTATAAGTTAATTTTGGTTGATGACTTTACTTTCAAAATCAAGAACATAGTATAAGGTTATTTGTACCCTACCAATGTTAAATAGGTTGTGCCTACATTTTTAAAATGATAGGTCCATGGTAATGCAATAGATATGTAAATGGAAGTGGTTTTGATTGTTCATATATTTAAATAAAGGCATGTTTGGTTCATCTGCCTCTTTGAAAAAATGTTACAGGTTAGTGATTATGGTTTGTAAAAGGTAAGATTTATTTTGTTCATCCAGGGATTAAAAATAATGCTTTAAATGGTTACGACTCCCTTAAAAAGCCAATTCACATTTTATAGTGGGTTTCATGCTCTCACGTTAGAGTGCGAATAATATATGTGGGGGAAATTCGATCTAAAATAATATAAAAATAAATACATTAATATTTTATTGTACACTGAAAATTAAATTGAAGATGATATGTTATTAAAAAATTTTAAATAGGTTACTCTACCCACCTCTAGACCAATCATCCATTTTTCATCGGGATCAAACAATTAGAATGATATATTATAACTATAACATATTATTTGAATTATATATATATATATATATATATATGTTTCTACTCTTATCCTACACTTAACTATCCAAGAGAAGTATCAATTTGATATGGAAGAAATAATTTCAATTGATCATTGGATTCCACAGAGGCCACTATTTTTTATTGGTAAAAATAATAGATATTGTAATGAAAAGATGCAAAATACCCAAATTAGATGATCATTGAACATGGGATCCTATTGGTAAAACCCTTCAAATTATCATAATGTGAGCCAAATAGATTAACTGCTAATAATTCCCTTACTTTTGGTTTAAATTATGATGTAATTAAAATTTTATACTATAAAATTGGAATAAAATTATTTTGATATACCACATTATGTAATATAGAACATGAAATTTGGAGAATATTTCATTCCACTCATTACATGCTTGATAAATTCAATATAATAAAACATAGTAACTTATTTATGTATATCAAGAGATTAAAATTGGTGAAGAAGAAACTGTTAATAAAATGATTCATATATACATTGGTATTTTTAAATATATGAATTTATTATAATATCATCAAATGATGTTATACTTATTGAAATAGTTATTAGGAAATTAAATAATAAGTGGAATTCTAAGAAAATTTCAATAGATGAAATCAAGAACAAAAAAATAATACACATTTAATGAATTGATTAGATAAGTATTATACTATATACTTGAACATAAAATATTTTTAAGGAAGAATAATCTTTGAAAATGTATATCACAATTAAATACATAATTTTTTTACTTAATGATCATATTATGAGATATTGAAAAAACATTTTACAAAAGTAATAAAGGATATTCTATTATTTTTAAAATGGATTATCCATGTAATGATCACAAGCGGAACCAAAAACATACTTTTATCAGTAAGGATATTCTAGAAGTTACTTTTTATTAGTAAATGTTTCCTCTAATAAATATGAATAAATAGATAAAAATAGGATAAAATTGATGTTTTATCCAAATAGAGTTTTATTTAAGACTCGTATTCATGTATAAAAGTTTGTTGTGAAAAGGAATTGGAAAATCCATACCTGATGGAATCACCTGATTATATAAGTGAATATAAATCTGAATCTTTCCAATTTAATTCTAAAAAATATTCATATTAATATTTATATAATAAATATACTTTTTCTTTAAAATGAAATACTTAGTATTTAATAAATTCATAAGGAACACATAAATAAATTCAAACATAAGACAATGAAAAGTTATGAAATTCTATTTCTTATTTAATAGATAACATCTAAAAACATTGGAAAATATTTAAAATTAAAATCCCAAGGATTATATTTATAAAAATATTGATTCAAAATAAATTAAATTGAATAGGTGATTCTAAAAATTATATATAAATTTTAAGGAGAGAAACCTAGTACATTCATAATGGTTGTTCATGAAATATCATAGGTGATTCTAAAAATTATATTTAATTAAAAAAATTCATTGATACTGTTACATTTTCTGATAAAATAAAAGGTATTTTCCATGGTTACGAAAAATTTAGAATATTAAAATCAAGTATTATTTCAAATATATTTTATATATATTGTTAAAAACATAATTTAATAAGTATTTTACAGTTATGTGATGTTATAATGAATATAGAATTTAAAAATTATAAGTGTACATTTTATATAGTTAAATATATTTTATTTCTTGAAGATCAAAATGTTAATATTTATTCTATTAATTTTTCAAAATTAACAGACCATTTGTTAAGTTTTTAAGTGTCATTCATTCATATAATGTTTTATGGAATATGATACATGGCCATCCTAAATTCATTATATTGATAAAACTATCAAAAATTAAAAGGTTCTATAGATTATATATATAAATATGGTAAACACCAATTTTTTGACTCATGTATGAAAGTATTTTTAAAGAGCAGTTATTAGTGTTCTATATTTTAACACTTTGTTTAAAAGATTTTATTTATTTAGTGGAGGGAGAAAAAATTAAAGTAAACTTGATTTATTTCTAATGTTCATCTTCTTATATTAATACTTATTTTTTTATTTATATATTTAGTATTTATTTTAGAATGTATTGACTTAGGCTGAGTTAATTTCTATTTCTAACAAATAAATTTTATGTCTATTAAAATATTATTTGTTAAATGTTCTAAAAAAGATAGATTTTAAATTTTTTTAATGAATTTAGTTTTTATTAATGAATAAAATAACTTTAATTTTTTAATTTTTAATTATTTTAAGAATTATTTACCATATATAAATTTTTCTAAAAGAGGGTAACATGTTTTTAGATTAATAATTTTCTTTTAAACAGGGTAATATATGAAATAATAATTTATTTTTTAATATATTGGATAATTTTTGAAAATATAATAATTTTTGAAATTTTATTAGGTTTGTAATTATAAAAAAGGGTGATATTTTTCTACGGTTCCTTGAACAATACTCAATTATTTTTTAAAATTATAATTTTTTTATTTCAAATAAAATGATTGAAAAATGGGTTACAAGCTTTCACTACATGTTTAGGAAAATACTATTGTGAATTTTTTTTATTGAATTATTCATCATGTTTTTATGTGTTTTATAAAATTTTTTTTTTGAAAATACTCTCCAGTATTAGTTTTTTTATGACTCGTGAAATATAATGTTCATAATTGGATTACTATTATAAAATTAGTTTATGATTTTTTTAAATCTAAATTCATAGAATCAGAACATAAATGTTTTATAATTCATTCAAAAGTCATATAGATTTCTAGAGTCATTTGTTTTATTTTAAAAGTCATTAAAAAACTATGTAATACTTCTAAAAAAATCAGGATGTTATGTTTATAAAGTTATACATTTTTGTAAAGTCATTCATGATATAAGAATGTAATATTTTTTAGAACTCAATGAATTACAGTGTATGATGTCATATTCAAAATATAATGGCATGTGCAACTAATAAATGTATTATGAAATTGCTGAGTCCAATTGACATGTGATCTATGAAATTATAATAGAACCCAAAGTCATTTGAATTTTTAATGTTTTATTAAAATTGAATTGGATGAACAATTTGTATTTCAAATCATTTTGTTTTCCTAAAAATCAATAAATTTTATGTTTTCTATATTGTTTCATATATCAATTTACATATTAATTATGTTACATGTTTTGACTTTATATTATTAATACATAATTAAAAATAAATAATTTTAGTTATATGAAAGTTTATTTGGAATTATTTTATATTGATTTAAATTAAAATTTCAATTGATAAAACATGTTTTTTTATATTTTCACTTTTTTTGGAAATTTACGACTATAAAAATTAAAAAATCGTAAATATAAATCGTTTGCCTCACAATATTTATGGGAAATCTCCAAGGATTTTATTATTAATTTTTAGATTCTATATTAAATTATATAATGAGTTTTTTTATAAATGTAACGCCTCAACCTTAGTTACCCATAGTCAGTACGAAATTACATAACATTGGCATGATTGGAAGAGATCATATCTTGAAAGAATGATTTGTTTAATAGCCTCGGAAGTACTAGATACATATATAAGTTTCACAATACACACTGAGATGAAAAATCAACAACATTGTGTCCCCTTTTAACACATTCATATCCCTTATCTTATTCCTTCAGGTTAATTCTAATATACTTCTTCTCATCCAAGGAAGAATTAAACAAGGAATGGGGTGAGCTTATATGCTCAGTCAGTATAAAAATATTGAATAAATTGTAGTAAATAATCATAAAAATTTAAGGCAATGTATAATACTAAAACACAAGAATTTTAAACATAAACTAAAGAATAATATCAAAAATATAAATTAAATAATTCCTTTTACTTATTCACATGGATATTATACTAGTCGAATAATCACATGTAATATCAAATGATAATTTCATAATGATGAAATGCATAATGTCGGACAACATAACCACATAGTAAAGGCCTTTTGCAGAGACTATATATAATATTTTTTCAAGGCCTTGTTCCAAGACACTAGTTTGTCTCATGAGTCCTACTGATGCATTGATGAGCTATAGCGGGCTCCACCCATCACATACTAAGTCCAACTTATTTCTCATATAAAGAGGATGAAATGTAACATAAAAATTATTATTAAAACTAGAATATGAAATTTTAATACTCTATCTATAAACAATTAATGGAATGAAAATATCACATCCATAATCAAACATATCACAAAACCCTCAATATAATAAATAGACTACAAATAAACGTAAAATCCAATAAATTATGTTGACATAGATGAAATCAAAACTATTTGAGATAAATATATCTTTATATTTTGAATTCATTTAAAAGTCACGTAATTATAAAAAAAAATTATTTTACAAATTTTCTTATAAGCTTGTATGGTAAACTTCAAAGGTGATATAATATCAGAAAATAGTTGCACCTGCCGTATATGTTAAAAAACATTCCTTCCATAATTTTTCGAAAATAACATAAAGTACCGTGTTTGGAAAGAGATGGAAAGATTACTTTAAAACACCTTTTTGAAAATTAAAATGAGGGTATAAATGAATTTAATCCATAGTGTATTATATAGAAAAAAAATATTTTGAAATACAATTTTATGAAAAATGTATGTTGGTGATAAAGAGGTCCCAGTAGATATTTCCAAATAAACTACCTCAGATAAATAAAGAGATTATAAAATTAACCCGAACCTTGTACTTATTTATAGTAGAGGGTACTTTAACCTATTATATAATATTTAAATCATTGTTATTAAATTATTAATGAATCCCTTACATAAATATGATATCATATATGATCTTCTAATATTTCTTTGATAATAATATTTTAGTAGTATCATTGTATCAGGAGTTAACATATTAATTTTCCATTATATTTTTTGATACATAAGTCATTTTTTATGGATAATATGTATTTGAATCATATCAAGAATGATATTTTGTTCTTTACCCTTTTTAGAATCATAAAATGAATATTATTTTGAATTATTACGATGGGGAATAGATCTCATCGCTTTCGTGGAGACGGTAATTATTACGTACACACGAGCAACAATATCATTATATTAATGGTGAAATAATATGTAATTGGATAGTATATCATATATAAAGAATAATTAACATGTTATATTTATTATTTAAATCAATTATACTCATTATTATACCCATCCAAATAATTAATTGTTGAATAACAAACAACACCACGACATGAAGATGGTAAGCCGTACGTACATACGTATGGTGAATTCATCATTCATATGCTGGATAATTTAATGATCATGCTTGTACCATATTAATAATAACATCAAATTAATTATATGGTATTGGAGTTATTATTTTTGTATGGAAACAACCAATAAAGAAAAAGTGGAAGAGGAAAAGATTTTTGAAAGAGTTGATGAAATTATTACCTCTTCTTCGGGTGCTTCCTTTTGATTTGATAAAATGGGACCCTTATGTTGGATTCTAATCAATGTAAGGGCTCTAGGATGAATTAAGGGTAGTTGGGAAGATATTTGAGTAGGTTTTGGATGAGCTAAAATCCATTGGATGTATAAAATTTAGAGAAGGGGATTTACCATTTTATAAGAGAGCTGAGGGTCACTTTAGGGAAAGGTTGAAATATTATTTTATTAAAATATCGTTTTCAGTTTCTAATGTCTACAAAAAGATTTATTTCTAGGATATGGTGTGTATGGGTCGAAATCCACTCAACCATTATGTTTTAAATAGGTTTAGGTCACCATATTAACCTTATCTTTTAGAATTAACTCTTAGTTAAAAACATTATATTTTACTATCTATTCTTGTATTATTATAATAAATGGCTAAAAAACATTCAATAAAAATACAATAGAAACCCAATTAGTTCATTATTGACATATATAACATTATATATGTTCTTTTTTCCAATACTTATAATTTTAGGAATATTATATCATTTAATAATATAGTATTTGTTTTAAAAACTCATTTATGTGAATTTTGACATTATATGGTATTTTGTTATGGTGAAAGTCATAAAAAAATTATCACCTAGAAACAATTTATTTAATTAACCGCAACATATCATATTAACCTCTAAATTTTGTGGAATTCTTCAAAAGTATCAATGTACATTTATTTGGATATTTATAATATCAATTATTTTAATCATTCATTAATAAGATAATTACTACATCATCATTGTGTCATAAATAAATTTAATTATTTGTTTCTAAAAATTATGAATAAATTAAAATTATGTAGGAAATCGTTTTAGCTTTAAAATTAATATTTATAGTTGAATTGATCTTATGTATAACTATATATTAAAAAAATAGTTATTAAAATTTTAATTTTAAAATTTTAACTCTCCTTTAAAAAAAATAAATGTCATTTTATAATCCAAGGGGATCAAAGAGTTCCATATTTTATTCCAAAGGTTGATTATGGTCAGAATAAAATCTCCAATATAATTAGGACATGTGTTATGGTAAATATAATATCATTTTTACCTTTAATTACAGTATTTAATTTTAACCGTGATAAATAAAATCCAAACGTTACTATTCACCAAAGATTATTTTCACCTTATTGAACTAAAATTTACTTACTGATGTCAACCATTTCTCTATGATTTTTTTAATTCGATTCTGAAAAGCATTAAAATTTTGTTTTATGAAAATTTTCAAATGTTCCATGAAGGTTGGTAAAAGACGTTAAAAGTTAAATAAAATTGCAATCGTCTAATTTTATTATAAAATGACACAAATGAATTACATTGAATGTATATTGGTATTATGTATCTATTTTGGATAAAAATAAATTTAAATAAAATAAATAATTATTTAAATAAAATATAGGTTTTAAACAATAACGCTGTTTTTTTCACTATTAATCAAAAATTGAAAGTTATCCGAAAAATACCAAAAAATCACCATAAGAAAATTTTGATATTCTGAATCCAAAATATATGTTCATTTTTTGAAATAAAATATATATAATTTTAAAATGTGGGAATTACTTTTCATAAAGTCCAGTTCAATTTGTCATGGTGTTCCAGAACTTGATGTTGCATACAACACAAGCTATTGTATTATTCAAAGAGTAACCTACCATTGATGTTTGGGGTGTTACATTCTCCCCTCCCTCAAATAATTTCATCTTTAAAATTTATTTATTTCTAATGTATAAAATTATTTGGGTGGTTCTTCATCATAAGTTCCTTGGGTTCCCATGTTTCCTCTTCCATCTTATGGTCTCTCTATAGAACTTTTACCAGAAGAGTCGTCCAGTTTCTCAAAACTTGTTCTCTGGTATCAAGAATCTTGAAAGGCTCTTCATAATAATATAAATGAGGTTCTAGATCTATTTATTCAAAGGTCAGTACATGCGTTGGTTCATGAATGTATTTTCTCAACAGTGATACGTGGAACACATTATGAACATTGGATATACATGGTGGAATTTCCAAATGGTAATATATGACTCCAATTAATTTTATAATATCGAAAGGTCCTATGTATCTATGACTTAATTTATCCTTCTTACAGAATCATACGACACCCTTCCATGTAGATACCTTCAAGAAAAAATGACCTCCTACTTGAAATTTCAAATCCTTCCTTCAGTTTTCTATAAAGTTATTTTGCCTACTTTGAGTTGTTTTGATGTGGATTTGGATAATATTCTCCATTTACATTGTTTCCTAAACATATTCTGGGCCTAAATGTTTTATTTCAGAAACAACATCCCAACAAGTTGGTGTGCAACATCTCTTTCTATATAATGCTTCATCTGTTTCCCAATGAATAATTGAATTGAATCTACTACTAAAGGTTAATTATACTAGAGGTAAATATTGTTCCCACACTCCTTGAAAGTCACGTGGGAAAGATTTCAAAATTTCTTCTATGGTTTTAATAGTCTGTTTTGATTGTCCATCAGATTGTGGGTGGTAGTCAGTCCTCCAACAAAGTTCAGTATCTAAGGATTCGAAAGACTTTTCCAGAATCTTGATGTAAAATGGGGATCAGGATCAGAAGCAATCGATATGGGTACTCCATGAAGTCTTACAACATCATTAATATATTGTATTGTTAAACATTAATGTGTAAAATATTCTCTTATAGAAACAAAAATGTGATGAATTGGTAAAACGATCAATAATAACCCATATTGCTTCATTACTACTAGGATCCTTTGGTTTCCCCATCTCAAAGTCCATCGTATTCTCATGCCATTTACACTCATGTATGGGAATAGGTCGATTGACTCCTCTAGGATGTTGTCTTCCTGCCTTAACCTGTTTAAAAACCATACATCTTCATATATAATCAGCAATATCCCTATTCCTATTGTCCCTCCAAAAATAATACTTCAAATATCTACCCATATTAATGATAACAGGGTGTATAGATAAATTAGAGCTATGAGCATCATCCAACAATTCCCTTTTTATATCAGGTATATCATGAACGCAAACCCTCCTCCCAAATTTCAACATTCCATCATCATATAAGAAGTAAATCAATCTCCCATCATTCATAGCATTAATTTGTTTTAAAACTCCTCATCATCAGTCTGAGAACTTTTTACCCTTTCTAGAAAGGATGATTTGGAAACCATTTGAAAAAGTATTGATATTTCACCTTCCATGATTATTCCTATATACAAATTTACTAGATCCGTGAACATAGGAGCCCTTTAAACTCTCATATTGGTCAAATACCATGATCTTTTATACTCAAAGCAACTTACACCTTATTTTCCTTCCCCAAGTGGTAGTTTATAGTGCAATCATAATCCTTGAGTAGTTCCAGCAATCATCTTGTCCCCGAGTTGAGCTCTTTCTGTGAGATAATATACTTCAAACTCTTATGATCAGTATATATCTCACATTTTTCACCATATATATAGTGTCTCCATAACATCAAAGAAAATATTAGAGCTCCTAACATGTGATCATTAATGGGATAGTTTTGTTCATGAATTTTTATCTATCATGATGCATAGGCAACAACTCTATCATTCTCAATAAGGGCAAAACCAAGTCTGTTCTTTGAAGAATCACTATAAATAACAAACACATAATTCCCATATAGTAGAGTCATGATAAGAGCATTAACTAATCTTCTCCTCCGTTCATGAAAACATTCTTCACACTCTTTTTTCTAAACAAATTTAACCACTTTATTTGTGATCTTGGATAATGGGTTAGCCAATCGGGAACAATCTTGGAAAAAACATTGATAATAACATGTTAAACCAAGAAAACTGTGTACCTTTGATATTCTTGTCGGTGATGGCCATTCATGTATTACTCTTATCTTAGAAGGATCGACAGGGATTCCATCTTTCAAGAAAATGTGGCCAAGAAAAAAATATCCTGAATCCATAATTCACAATTGCTAAACATCCCATATAATTCATTTATTCTATGAGTATTTAGAATAGTGCACAAGTGATTTTCATGATCTTTTTAGATTTTATAGTATACCAAGATATCATCAATCAATACAACTAAAAATTCAACAAGATATTCCTTGAAAACACTATTCATTATATCCATGAAGACATAGGGTGAATTAGTCAGTCCAAAAGGAATTACTGGAAACTCGTAATTTCCATACCTTGTTCGAAATTTTTTCTTTGGAATGTATTATTTTTTAACACACAACAGATGATATTCAGATCGTAGGTTAATCTTTGAAAAATATTGTGCACTATGAAGTTGATCAAAGAAAATGTCAATGTGAGGTAGGGGATACTTTTTCTTTATTGTTATAGGATTTATCTCCCTATAATCCATGCACACCCTCATAGATCCATCATTCTACATAAAAAATGAATAGGGGCTCCCCATGGAGAAATACTAGGGCGAATAAGTCATTTATTACTCAATTAATATATTTGTTTGTTTAGTTCCACTAATTCCACAGTGTCCATTCTATAAGTGGTCTTCGATATGGGCCTTAACTACGAATTAAATCAATGGAAAACTATAATTCTCATTTTGGAGGATGACTATGTAAATCCTATAGAAACATATCAAAAAATTATTGCACAATAGGTACATACTCTATTTGAAAATTCCATTACTCACCCACAGTTATTTCCTTCTCTTCCCCCTCCCCCAATAATTGAATTTAGTAGAGATAATAGGGGTGTATGTAGATAAGAATCTGATGGTGAAATTTCTACTCTAAAGATAAGGTACTCTTTATCATCATCAAAAATTTTAACCTCATCCTTATTACAATAAATTTTCACATGGTGGTCTGAAATAAAATCCATACTGAGGATTATATCAAATTAAATCAGGGTTATGACGATGATATCAGTAGATAAAAGATGTTTATATTCCCTAATGGGAATTGATTCACAAAACCTTGTTTCAATGATACTTCTCTTAAAGGTTCTAACTAAAAACTCCCTTATTAAATCAAATTGGAAATATCTAATTTTCATAGAAAATTGGGAAGATATGAAACAATTCGATGATCCAGAATCAAATAACGTTTTGGATAAATTAGACTAAACCCTTGAATTACCAGCCATTATGTCATTCGGAGGTTCAACCTTAGCTGTAGTGATCACATAATCATGGCCATGCTCCCTTGTCCTTTTCTAAGGTATGTTTTATTGGATATTAGGACATTAATTCCCATAATGCCTCATTTCTCTACAATTATAGAATTCAACATTTACAACATCTTTGTTTCCCTTTCAATCACGGGCATGGTGGAATTTTTCACCAGACTTGTAAGAGACTCTCATTCCCTTTTGGAAATTAAAGGGGTGTTTTTCCAACATTTACAGTGGGGCGGAAATTCAACTATTCTCTTCATCCCCTTATTTCTATTTCTAAAGCATTTAAATGATCTCTTATTCCATTTCTTTATATTAAAGTCGTAAGAATTAGAGAATTAATTTTTTTTCTTGATAGAATGTTAGACAATATCTTCATATGATGATTAGGACTGTGAGATTAATGCTTTACAGAGAAACTATTTTAACCTATAAAAGAAATGATCAATCTTACTCCTTGGGTAATATATATAATATTGTGTAGTAATTTCTATCCTTATAATTTTTTCCTCATACTTTGCGACATTCTCATCCTACTTTTCCCTCAAACCCAGAAATTGTCTTTCCATATCCACTCGATGGTCATGAGGAAAGTATTTTTCTAAGAAAATGTCTTTAAACTCCATCCATTTCATATTTCATATTTCATTATCCTCCTTTTTGTTTTTAATAAATGACCACCATTGATCTGCATCTCCTCTGAGGCAATAAACTACCATGAATACTTCTTCCCTCTCACTAATCCCAAAAGCATTAAATATTTTCTCTAAGGAACTTATCCATTACTCATCTACCAATGGATTTGTAGTCCCATTGAATGTTCAAGGTTGTTGCCTCAGGAAACAGTCCAACATTAATCCTCGACATTGTGGATCAGGGTTCTCCATATGGGTAAGGTTATTATTTATATTCTGAGTGAGTTTTCCTAGTATGGTTATATGTTTTTCCACACTGGTTGCATCACCAGCTCCACTATAATTATCTTGAGTTTGAGGGAAATCCCTATATGGATTAAGTTCATTGATAAAGTTTCCATTCCTTCCACTAAGCATCATTTCTAATCAATGGAATATACAAGATTAGTTTATGATTCGTAATAAATAATTACAAACTAGTAAAACACCTAACAAAAATTGAATAGTTTATGCCTATAATCCATAATAATTTTTTTTATGATATGGTATTTACTTATAAATCCTTAGTAATGGTTTTTAAAAGAAATTTAAATTATCCTAAGAATAAACCTTGGGAGTGTCATAACCAAGAGTGCAGTAAGGCCCGTTTTCGTGCACTAGGATACCCCAGGTCAAGCCCAAAACTCCTTGTCAGTGTTTTCACTCCTATATACATATGTCATAGAGCCACCACTACCTACATGTTTCTTGAAAGGAATGCATTTCTAGGAAAATTTAAAAAATATCAAAATTACCAAAATTCTAGTTTGTTCTTCTATACTAACCCTCAAATTATATATTAGGGTAATGTTCTCTAGTCATAGTTTTTCTTAATCTTGTTTCCATGGTTTATACTAAACCTCTTTTGATACCAATTGAAATTCCCTGACCCTAGTTACCTAGTGTCAGTGCATTATTACATAACATTGTTTTGATCACAAGAGATAAATTCTCAAATGACCGATTATTTTAGTAGCCTTGTAAGTAAAAGCTACATAAACAGTTTTACATTACATCATGAAATAGAAAAAACAACAACAATGTGACCCCTTTGAACTCACTCATATCCCTTATCCTATTCCTTCAAGTTAATCATAATATACATCTTCACATCTTGGGAAAAATAAAACATAAAATGCGGTGAGATCAGATGCTTAGTAAGGATAAAAATATAAAGGAAATTATCATAAATAAGCATAAACATTTAAGAAAACTTATTAGACTAAAATACAATCCTTTTAAACATGAATTTAGCATAATATGGCAAAGATAAATCAAATAATTCCATTTACTTATTCACATAGATATTATACTATTAGAATAATCACATGTAATATCAATATCTAATTTCATATTGATGGAATGCATAATTTCAGACAACATAACCCCATAGTCTAGGCCTCATGCCAAGAATAAAAATAAAATTTTGTCAAGCCCTTATTCCAAGACATTAGTTTGTCTCATGAGATCTATCGATGCATTGAGGAGCTATAGCGGGCTCCACCTATCACTTACTAAGTCCAATACATTCCTCATATGAAATGGTTGTAACGTAACATAAATATTCTTATTAAAACTAGTATAAAAAATTTTAATAGTTTAACCATTAACTATGAATGGTATAAAAATCGCACATACACAGTCAGTGATATCAAAAAACCATCAATACAATAAATCAACTTAAAACAAATGTCAAATCCAACAAGGGATGTATACATAGATGAAATCAAAACTATTTGATAGAAATATCTCTTTCTATTTTGAAAACATTTTGAAGTCACATAATTATAAAATAAAACATTTACTTTAAATATTTTTTTATAAACATGTAAGGTAATCTTGTAAGGTGTAATAATGGTTGAAACTTCCCACATCCATTGTATAAATTTAATAAACATTCTTTCCATAATTTGTCGAAAATGTCATAGAGTACTTTTTTGGATGGATATGGAAAGATTCCATTCAAAAAAATTTATAAAAAGTAAAATGAGGGTATAAATTAAATTAAACCATAGTCTAGTAAATAGTAAAAATGTTTTGAAATATATTTTTAAGAAACACAGATGTGGATGATATAGATTTCCCATTATATACTTACGAATAATCAACCTCGGATAAACAAAGAGATTATAAAATTAACCCTTACCTTTTACTTTTCCTTGGTCGAGGGTATGTTAACCACCTGTATAATAATGATATCATTTTTATTACATTATAAAAGAACCACGTACGTAAATATGATATTATATATAATCTTGTAATATTTATTTTTTAATAATATCTCTGTAGTATCATTGTTTCAGATGTTAATTGATTCATTTTCCATTATATGTTTTGTTAAGTAAGTCATGTTTTTTAGGGATATGATGTATTTGAATCATATCCAGAATGATATTATGTTCTTAAAATTTATTTTTAATCATGAAATGAAAATTATTCTTGAATTATTATGATTAGGAATGAATCTCATCGCATTCGTGGAGACACTATTACGTATTTATGCATGAGTGACCATATCAATCTATTGATGGTTAAATTGTATGTAATTGGATGATATATCATATATTCAATATGATTAACATGTAGTATTTATTTTTTACATTATTTATAATAATTATTATAATGATCCAAATAATGATTTGTTGAATAACAAACTAAACCACAACGTGGAGAAGATAAGCCGTACGTACGCATATATAGTGACATTGTCATTCATAGGATGGATAAAATAATGAATATGGTTATATCAAATTATAATAACATCACCGTAAGTATATTTTACTTGATTTATTAATTTGGTATGGAAACAATAGAGAAAGATGAAGTGGGAGAAGAAAATAACTTTGAAAGAGGTGATGAAATTATTACCACTTCTTCAGGTGTTTCCTTTTGAATTGATCAAAAGTGCTCAGTATGATGGAATTTTATCAATGTGAGGCCTCTAGGATAAATTCATGGTAGTTTGGAGGGTATTTATGCATGGTTTATTGAATCCAAAAGGCTTCAGTGGTGTGAAATTAAGAAAAGGGGAATAACCCTTTTTTAAGAGAGGCGAGGGTCACTTTAGGAAAAGGATGAAGTATTATTTTTTTATACATTAATTTTAAGTTTCTAATGGCTCCAAAAAAATTTATTTCGAGGTAAGGTGTGTGTGGGTCTAAAACCTCTCAACCAATAGGTTTTAGACAAGTTTAGGTAACCATATTATCAATATTGTTTAGATTTAACTCTTAGTTAAATAGTTTATCTTTAACCATGTATTCTTGTATTATCATTACAAATAGTTAATAAACATACTTTAAAAATACAATAAAACCCCAAGTGGTTCATTATTGAAAAATATATCCTTATACAAGTCCTTTGGTAAATCCATATATTTTTAGGAATATTGTACCATTTCATAATATAGTAATTGTTTAAAAAACTCTTTTATGTCAATTTTGACACTATTTGGTAATTTGTTTATGTGAAAGTACTAAAATCATTATCACATTGAAAAAAATTGATTTAATCAACCATAAAATGTCATATTTGAACTTATAAAATTATTTTAATGAATAAAATTTTTCAATTAACATTTATTTGGAAAATTATAATATCAATAATTTTAATCTATCAATAATAAGAAAATTACTCCAATGTCATTATGTCATAAACAAATTTAATTATTTAATGCGTGGAAATTAAAAATAAAATACCATTCTGTAGGAAATATTTTCATCTTTATAATGAATATTTCACCCGATTTTATATTATGGATTACCATATATTAAAAAACATAGTTATTAAAATTTGAATTTAACACCTTTAACTTTTCATTAAATAAAATAATAATAAACGTAAAATCTAATCCAATTGGATCAAAGATGATCATATTTTATTCATTTGGTTTATTTGGGCCTAAATAAACTTATGTAATATAATTAGGACATGTGTTAGTGGAATTATAATGTTATTTTTCACTTTAATTACCCAATTTACTTTTATTAGTTGTAATTAAAATTCAAAAGTAACTTCTCACCTAAAACATATTTCTATATTATTGAACGACATTTTTCTTACTGATGTCAACCTCATGTCTCAAATTTTTGAAATTCAATTCACAGATGCGGTAAAATTACCTTTTATCCAAATTTTTAAATGTGCCTCGAAGGTGGGTCAAAAGACGTTAAAATGTTCAATAAAACATTATACATCTAATTTTATTATAAAAAAAATCCAATGAAATACATTGAACATATATTGGTATTATGTATCTATATTGATCTAAAATAATTTTAAATAAAATAAATATTTATTTAAATAAAATATATGATTTAAATAATAACATAGTGGTTTTCACTATTCATAAAAAATTAACGGTTTTTAGCAAAGTATCAAAAATTCACCCAAAGATAATTTTAATATTTTGAATCAAAAAATGAAGCGATTTTTGAAAAATAAAATTTATAAATTTTCTGAAAGTGGGTATCAATATTCATAACGGCCAGTTTGATTGTTCGCGGTGTACTAGAACTCGAAGTGGCGTACAACACAAGCTATTGTATTATTCAAATAGAAACATATCGTGGAATATTTGAGTGTTACAATAAATATATATTAATATTTTTTTGTTATAAAATGTTCTCTCAACATTGAAATAGTTTTTTTCCCTTGAGAGATAGGGTGTGGGTGCATAAGATAAGATACTATATAATGGATATGAATACATATAAAATTTTTTATTTTTTTTTCTCTGAATGATGAAATTATTTATAAAGAGAAAGAGTATTATATAACTAGTTCCATAACAAATGATTTCTCTAGGATACTAATGTTGGAATTTTATTCACTATTGTGTGATCATAAATGATACACCCACAGTTGTACTTCATCATTCTAATCCTTTGATGCTAATAAGATTGCTAATACAATGAAACTCTAGATAAATTTTATAATTGGTTTCAGTAGTTATAAATTATTTATTACTTTTTACATACATTAATTTTAGATTATTATTTTTCATTCAGAAGAAAAACCTCAGTGTCAGGTTCCACAAATAAGGCATGTTGGTTTGTGCCTTAATGTTGGAAAAGAATGACCTCATTTTTTCCTTGGTCTAATAAATAGAAATATCTTTGGTTGTACCTTGTTCTATATAACAGAAATATTGGTTCTTCTACTAGTTTGAAGGAATTTTTTGGGTTATTCCTATAGTGGGGTAAAATGACAAATTAGGCTTGTACCTCTATTGGGTAAAAATACATCATTAAATTGTTGTTACTTTTTCCAAAAGAAAGATAATTTTTTATTGTGTGTGTTGAGTGTGTAAAGAGTATATATAGGATAAAATTGATCAAAAATACTATATAAATAAATTTTTAAATATTTTATATTCCACAATTAATTAAATTAACTTAGATATGCATTAAAAAATTTATGAATGGGTCAATTCACCACCTCAAGACCAACCAACCTTATTTGCATTGGGACAAAAAAATTTATTACTTTGAGCTCTCCTATCAGTATGGAAAAAGAATATAAAATGTTTTATTATATTGATAAAGGATCCTAAAATATATAAGGTATCAGTAAAATTCATGGATCCAATTGTTTATTGAATAGTGAATGTCCTTAAAAACTGAAATTTTGTGGAAATTTGCGGTGTCATTAATGCTGAAACATATCATCCAAAATTTACTCTATAGATCCCTTAATGTAATATATTTATATTAAAAAGTTAATTATGGAAATTATCTTATTTTGGAAAATATTTTAGATATTCAATTTTAGTTATGTTGAATTAAAACAATTAAAAAATGCCTAGAATTTCATTTATAATTTCTTCATCATAAATATTGAGTTACTGAAAAACTCATAAGGAAATTATTTGTGGATGATCCATCTATTCCCTATGTTTTTCGGGAAAATTTGATTTCTTTTTTCCATTTTCAAGCCTATATTCCTCCTTGTTTTCCATATTTTTCTTAGGCCAGTTTCTAGATTGTATTTTCACATCCCATCTCATCATTTTCATAAATCTTTCCTCACTATTTTTTAATTTTTGGTTGGTTTTTTTGAAAATTAAATTTGAATGTATTTATAATATCTTTACTAATCCATTTTGTTACCACACTCAAAACTGTATTAGGTTATGGAATGATTTGGGCTCATAAATTTCCATGTTTTTTAGTAACAATATTGAAAAAGATTACAATGTTTCCTTTTAGTTCAATCATTTCAGTGTCAAACATTTTACTCGTAGAATTATGTGGGTTCTAAAAATGTTGTCATGAACTCATAATGAGATAATAAAAAGGATTAATTATTGAAAAGGTGTATATTAGAATGATTATTAGTTATAGGGTTTCATATATGTTTATTGAAATTTTGAGGTTATTGATATTTCCACATAAAGGATGGTCTATCTTGGATTTTTTATATTTAAAATACAAATTAAACTTGTAATTATTTATTATTCCATAGATTTGTTAAGGAAAATATATATTTACATAACTATCATAGGTTTCATTTCCTTGTACTTATTCAAATTTTTTGGATTAAATGAGTTTTATAAGAACAAAGTTCGCAAACCATCATAGGTCCAATTAGATCATTTTATTTATTAATATCAATATGTCTAACTATACTTTTTAGTTTTTCATGTTTAGCCTCAAAGAGGATAGGTTAAGTGGATCTTACATTATTCACTCCTCTAGTTCCAGTATATCTAGTACCAAAATTTTGTGCATTTTGAGAAACTTTTTCAATCAATCTTTAATATTCAACTGCTAAATTATTAATTTAAGATCCTCCTAATTATGTATACAATATATTTATATCCATATGTATAAAACCATGATAAAATAAAACAAATTAATGGTGTTAATAAATTTTTTGTGTGGAAAACATTCACCTATCTTATTGAATCCTTCCAAGATAAAATAATGTGTTTCTCATGTTACATGTATTATGGAATACATCTTCTTAATAATGTAAGTTTTCTATGAATTTTTAAAGATTGTTTGAATAATATTTATATGATGATAGCCCCAATTATTTACTTATCCAGGTTGTATGTTATGTATCCACTCTTTCGCTACTCCTTACAATGGAAATGGATAGGATATCTATTTAACTTTTTTATCATTCAATTTCCTTAGAATAATTTTAGAATAAACCAATGCAAATTCATTAATATTTTTTTTTTGATTAACACTTTTGAGTCCATGAAACATATGAAAAAATTAAATAAATCTGGTTTTTTATTAAACATTTGAATTTAATATAGGAATGGAGATTTTATATTTTTTATTAATGAAATGATGTTCACAAAAATATCAAAGGAATTAGTTTATATTTGTAGAAATTGTTTAAAATACAAAATTAACACAATGGTATTCACTCTATTTTTTTAAATAATTATTTTCAAAACCATATTGATGATTTATATTTTTGAGTCCATTTAGAAATATTTTATCAATATTCATATCAACATATTGATGAGTTTAAATATTGTAATAGTTCATTTTATTTATGGTCTTGAAATTTTTACACCACCCTCCATGGAATCCAAAAAATAAAATTAAACGCCCATTAAATGGTGTACAAAAAAATATTTATAAAGATTGAACCATATTTTAGTGGAGACCAAAGGTAGTCTCCCATGAGAGGTGGAAATTAAAATTTTTAGGAATAATTAAAATAAAATACTAATGGGTTTGATTTGATTCAGTTTGAGAATAAAAATAAATAAAGTGAAAGAAAATAATTTTTTTCTCAATTGTTAAAATAGGATATTGGGTTATGGATTGTATCATTAATTTCTATGTTACCATAGTGTTGTGTTGATTAACACTTTTGTTTTAACACCAAAAGATTTTATGAGATATATTCTTTTTAATTTCTTTGATTTCTTATATTGTACAATACACCACGATTAGCATTTACTATATACAACACCATATTAGCTTACAGCATACACAACACTATTCTTGGCTCGTGTTCCAAACAATTTGAATTTTGTTTTATGGACATTATTCTACACAACATTTATAATAGATTTTGTTTAATGTATAAATGAAATAAGTTTTGATTATGTTATACACAACACCAAAGAGAGATTTCACTGCATGCAGTCCTGACATGTCTTGCATTACACGCAATCACGGCTTTCCTTGATAGCGTGTGTAGTACGCAATACCGAGTTTCACTAAATAATGATATGTTATTGAAATATTTTATAAACTAGCCATTATGAATAATAATACCCACATTATGAAATTTTATAAATTTTATCTTTCAAAATGGAATTCATTTTTTAGATTCGAAATATCGAAATTAGCCTAGGGTGATTTTTTGGTATTTTTCAGAAAACATTCAATTTTTGGTGAATAGTGAAAACACTGAGTTATTAGTTAAAACAGAATTTTTATTTAAATAGTCATTTATTTTATTTAAATTTATTTTAGGTCAAAATAGATACATAATACCTATATAAGTTCAATTTAATTCATTGGAGTCAGTTTATAATAATTTTAGATATATAAAAATTATATTGACCTTTTTACCGTCTTTTACCCACTTCCTAGGCGAATTTGAAAATTTACATAAAACTAAATTTTACCATTTCATTGAGTTAAATTTAAAAAATTTGGGAGACACAATTGATATCAGTAAGTAAAAATTGGTTCAATGAGATGAAAATAATTTTTGGTGAATAATAACTTTTATCTTTTATTTTCCACGATTAAAAGTAAATAGGGTAATTAAGGGTAAAAATTGTATTATTATTACCCTAACACATGTCCTAAATATATGGAATAATATTAATTCGACCAAAAACAACCTTAGGAATAAAATATTACCCTTTAGGTCCACTTGAATTAGATTAGGACATTTATTATTATTATTTTTAAAGATAAGTTAAAATAGGTAAAATCAAAGTTTAATAACTAAAAAAAATTAATATAGGGTTATACATAAGATAAATTCAAAAATAAATATTAATTATAAATCCAAAAAGATTTAATACACAATGGTAGTTTAATTATGATTTTTAGATATTATATAATTTTATTTATTTATGACACAATGATGATTCAATAATTACCTTATTAATGAAATATTATCATAATTGATATTATAAATAACCAAATAAATGAAATTTTTGACTTTTTATGAATTACACTATTTTTATAGGTTAAGATAACATATTAGGGTTGGTTAGAATAATTTTATGTGAAATAATAATGCTGTTATAAATTTAGAAAAAAAACAAAATACCAAATAGTGTCAAATTTGACATAAAAGAGGTTTTAAAACAAATGTTATATTATTAATTGATATAATGGCCCTAAAAATCTAAGGTTCGGCAAAAAGACATATATAATAATATATATGACATTAATGACCCAATTGGGGTTCTATTGGCGGTTTATAGTATGTTTGTTAACAATATAGTGTAAGAATACTAGAAGACATTGTAAAAGTTAAATTATTTAACTTAGAGTTAAATCTAAATGATAAGGTTAAAATGGTAACCTAAACATGTATAAAATTTATTGGTTGAGATTATATCGACCCATACCCACCCTAGATTCGAAATAAGTCAATTTGGAGCCATTATATATAGAATATGAATTTATTATAACATAATATTTAAAATGTTTCCTAAGGTTCCCCTCACCCCTCTTATAAAAGGGTACTCCACCTTTTCTCTAATTCACAGCTCCAAAGCCATTTGGCTTGGCCAACCCCTGACCAAATACTCTCTAAACTGTCCTCCCTTAATTCTAGAGACCTTCCATAAGTCAGAAAGCCAACCTAATGAGCCCTTTTGATCAAATCAAAAACAAGAACCCGAAGAAGAGGTAAATATCTCACCACCTATTTCATGTTCCTTTCTTCTTCCAATTCCTCCTTTTTTTGTTGTTTACATTATTAAAATATAACTCATGTATATTATATATACCATTATGTTATTATAAAAATTTTACAACCATATTAGTTAATTTATCCATCCTATGAATGAAAAAGTAACCACACATGTGTACGTACGGCTTACCGTCTCCACGTTGTGGTGTAGTTTGTTATTCAAACATTTCATCATTTGGATGGGTATAATAATGAGTATAAATGATATAAATAATAAATAAAACTTTATTATTGTTTTCTATATATTATATACCATCCCATTATATACAATTTTAATATTAAAAGATCGATATTATCTCTCGTCCGTACGTATGGACTACCATCTCCATGAACGCGATGACATTCATTCTCCATGTTAACCATTCAAGAGTGATTATAATGTATATATAATAAATAATCATGAAATATATGACATAATAATGATACTAGATTTATTTACATATATGTTTCATTTACTTAATTCAATTCAATTCAATAGGGAAATGAAAATAGCGTTTATGCGTACATACGGCCTACCGTCTCGATGAACAGTGTATTTCACGTCCATTTATTGATATATCATATATATTTATATGCTGAATATATATTAAATCTAAATCATGTATTACATTCTGGAATTAATTAAATCAGGATATATGTAATAATATCATGAGCAACAAGTCCAAAAATTTATGATAAATGAAATGATTTTACCCAAAACTCTATTTTAACATGCAATTTACAAAAGAACAAGTAATATAAAGTCATAAGAGAATTGTATATGATATAATAAATATTATTATAGTTATGTTACAAGTTAATGATATTTTTAAACACACTATATAGTAGTTTCGGACATGTATTGAAGAAATTGGACCTAAGGTAAGGTTTAATATTTCCAATCTCGTTCTTATCCGAGATTGTTTATTCGTAAGTATTTACTGGGGTTATGTTTGTCATCAATGTCCATTTTTTCTCAAAATGTTTTCATAAAATGTTTACTATTCTTCCATGTACGTTTAAAGTCATTTTTACCTCCTCTTTTTACTTTTACTACAATGTATGGAAGGAATCATTCTTTTGTTTACCATATGAGGTACCTTTTAACTTTTCCTACAAAAGTATGAGGAGAATGTTTTTATAAATTATACGGCATGAATGGATTTTTATGATTTCATAACACCTTATTTTCATGGAGCATCCTCTACAATAATTCATGATTATTTTCAACAAAAATCCTTTTCTTTTAAAATTTCATGGTATTTTCTTAAAAGAAAATGATTTTGAAGAAGAAAGGATGTTTTCCTCAAGAAATATTTTCAAGTGTTTTTCAAAACTATTTTACATATAAGATGAAATTATTTAGTATGATTATGTTTCAAGTATAATTTCTCTATCATTTACATGGTTTTATTCTTCTTATGATGAAATTATATCAATTTTTTTATATAGATTATGTTATGATTGGATGATGTATATGAAACCAATTTTATTCATTAGGTTATAATGAATGATTTATTTTTATTTTTTGGCACAAGTAAGAATGATTTAATTATGATATGGGTGGGACCTATATCTCCCTCCAATGCATTGGGTAATGATTTATATGTCATGAGATAGATATGGTTGGAATGGAACGTTAATCTGATTTAGTGATACAGGACTAGAACGGGGAGTGAACTCGATTAAGTAAGGGACTTTGTCCAATATGATGGTCTTGGATGAAATTCCATGGCTACTATAGAGGTGAAGTGATTCTTCTTTCTTTCTATTCCGGTGGAGCTTCGACATTCATATGCAATAGGATCATTCTACAGTTGCGACATAGGTTAGTCTTCATGGCCTTCTGCTTTGATTTCTAAGCCCATTGATTCTCTGTGCAATTGGTATTATGATTTGGAGGTATTTATGCTCAGATCAGTGGACTGAGGCTGTGACACACCAAATTTTCCCGCAGATTTTTGATGAGGTCAGTGTCGTCCAGCAGCAGTTACACTATGTCTGGATTACCGATGGGAAGGAATTCTGATGGATGCAGGAGGTTGTCTTTGAATCTTGGATGATGTATTGTGTTGGCTGTAGAAGGTTTGGGCACCTGGAGGCCCTTTTCCACAATGTAAAGGTGGGTGTTTCCTCTCGGGCGATGGAGACACAATCTGGTAGTGGCTGTGACCTTGGTGGTGATACGAGGCTACTTCCGGCGAATGCGAATGTTGGATCTGGGGCGGTTCTGGCTGGGTCTTAGTGTGTGAGTGGGGATCTGGGTGCTCCCATGGAACCTGTGATGTTCTCCGATGCTGGAGCTTCTTCTGGGCAGGGAGATTGTTTATAGGATCCCTACACTGATTTAGCTATTGTTCGGGATTATTCTGATGAGATTTTGGAGAGGGTGCTGAGGAATGATTTTGATGTTGCTCTTCTGAGGATTGGTTGTAGTATGAAGGAAATGGAGGTGTCCTTCAACCCAACCGTGCTGCAGGTTTTTTATCGGTTGAAAGGTGACATTGGTGTTGAGTCTTGAGCTGCAACGGATGGGACATGACATATGCAGTTGGTTCCTATTCCTTAAGAGCATGTGGCCAATTCGACTATGGACTCTATGAATATGGGTGTCCCTATGACCTGCAACCAGTTTGAGGTTCTGTATTCTGAGGAGCTTTCAATGATGCTGGAAGATCAAAAAATGACTGAAAATGGAGACTTGAAGGATGTTGTCAGTAATACAGGAGGAGAACTGGAAGTTGCAATGTGGATGGAGCCTTTCGTTGATCTGAATATTTCTCTCCATGAGGAAAGCATGAAATTTCTTGCATTAATTGATACTAATAGTCATTTTGAGACAGAGCGTGGAGAAAAGAATGGTTGCCAAGAGGTGAAAGCCTCTGGAAAATTGGGGGAACTCTCAAATAGTGAAAAGGAGAACAATAGTGGCAGGACCTGACTCTCCTATAGTTATATTGTCTTGGGAGAGAAGAATATTGTGTCGGGGAATGAGAAAGCTGGGATTGCCCTGCCAAGGAGGAAGCAAAAGAAGGATTACTCCTCGATGCCAAAACCGATGACTACTAGGTCATCTTCTAGCAAGGGAAAAGGTATGAAGCCCTCTGACAAGCTCTTATATTTGGAAAAATTAAATCTCATAAGGATGTATGACAAGGTTTTGGCACAATATGAAAGCTCAGAGTGGGAGTTAGCTACTGCAGATGAAGCAATGTATTTTGGTTATGCAGATGGGCATGACTTCTATGATATGTAGCTGGTTTGTATGGAGTGTGTTGCTCTTTTTGTGTACTTTTCTATTATTTTAATAAATGGCCAGGGACTTTATCTCTGGCTGAGCTTTCCTTGTATATCCAATGAGTATGGAAGATAAATAATGGAAACACATTACACAACTAATGAAATATTTAGTCACGTAATGGAAATCCTGAACAATTTTGAAACATTTACTACCATCCACACTTGTATCAGTGATCGCTCAATAGTTAACAACAAATAAATACTTATTCTGCCATATATGAGTAATATGAAATGGAGGGAGAAATTTTTTTATCACCCTCATCCACGAACAATTTAAAATATAAAAAAAACGCAATCACATTCAATTAAATACAACAGTAATAAAATTGTGATCAAATAGTATAAAAAAGATTTTTAATTGATATTAAAGTTCAATAATATAATAATATTTCTCCCCACTACCACCAGTAATTAATGTGTTTTTATCCCTCCATGCATTTATTATTATAGAAAAGGAAAAAATAAAATTAAAAATGAAAATAAAAAAGCAACAAAAGACTCATCACGTTTTCCCTAGTAGTTCTTCCCAAACATCTCCCCAAAATTTCAGAATCACTTTTTAAATAATATATCCTCTTCATAACAACATGCTTCAGTAGTGTATGTTAAAATTTACTCACATATTCATGTTTCTTTAATAGAATTTTTCATAGCTGAAATATAATTATTGAATGCATTGGATGATAGTAGCAATTTTCCTTGTGGTAGTAGAATAATTTATCATTGATTTTGTCTAGGAGGTAGAAATATTTACTATTATCATAATACACTTATGAATATATATTTTTTATCTAAACATCTAATGAAATAATATAGTCCACAAAAGATATATAAATACAACATTCATAGAGACCATGGGATGCTTGAGATGACACAGAATATATCTCTATGCCACGAATCCTTGAAAATGATTGTTTTACTTTACTTCATTAAAATATCCTCTCAATATAACTCAATCCAATATGGTCTAAAGAATCTTGTTCTCTAATAAATGATATAATTTCGTTTGAAAAATTCTGGGTGGCAATTTTACATGAGAATAATATTTATACATAAGGAAAAAATATCACTTCTTCAGGTTAGTTACTTAATATAATTTTTCAAAAAATTCATAATGTGTTAATTTCATAAGTAAAATTTGTAAACATAAATATTATTATTGTTCTTAAAAGGTATATTAAAATGTTATTATTCATGAAAAATGTTGTTATTTCATCTCTAAAAACTATGTAAATTTCTCTCATATCTTCAAATTTTCATTACACGCGTTTTGGAGACAAAGGATATGTACTTATAAATCTAATATATTTTTTAATAATAGATATACTCTTCAATATTAAAAATGAAATGTTATTAATAATATGGGGAGTTAAAACTATGTTAGAGTATATGATCTATTGTTTTCAGGTTTCACTCTTATAGAAAAAACTATTCCAAATTCTTCCCACTTCATTGATTTATGTTATGTATTAATACATACATTTCAAAATTCATAAACAAAAAATGATTATTAAAAAAACAAAAGTAACTGGATTATCCTATTATTCTAGAAAATAAATTAAACTGTTAAAACATAAGAATTATATTATTTCAACAATGGAGACCAAAAAGTTTTTAAAACCAAAAAATGATGAAATTTCAATTAGAGTGACCAAGTGGTGTACATTAACTCATTAAAATGAAAAAAAGTGATAAAAATATGATAAATATAAAACATTATTTTATTTCTATATGGTTTCCTTTTCAAATTATTAGATATTGATATTTGAATTTCAGTCAGATTGCCTAATTCCACTGAGAATGAAATCAATAGTGTTGTACAATATGTGTATCTTAACCACCAATAAATTTTATTTAGATTAAATATTTAGAATAGAAATCATTCATTGAATTTGTAATAAAAATATTTAATTTAATTAGATCATATACATTTAATCACAAAATTTTGGTGTTTTGAATTTTTTTGTTTAATTTTATCTCTTTTTTATTATTCATAAGGTAATAAATAAATATTTAATTTTTCTTCAATTTTAAAAATATACTAATTAAAAAACATTTAGTTATGTGATTATGAAAAAAATATTTATTCATGAGTTTATTGAATGTAATATTTATTTATTAGAGGACCAATATTTTTTATTTAAATAAATATTGACTTATTTTAAAAAAATATATATTTAAATATGTGCTTGTTACATTAAATATTAATTGTATTATTATTATTATTATTATACATAGGGAATAATGATGAAATAATATATGATAAATGGATATAATGAAATTTTCAAATATTTACCCTAAGAATATATTGTGATTTAAATCATTTTGGTGACAAGAGAGTTGTTATGGATAACAGATAGACTTTATAATTCTATTAACTCATAAAAAGAAAATAATTTTCTCTCTCTCTCAATAACATAGGTAGAATAATAGAACCATTTATTGTGATAAATGATGAAGTATTTTCATGTGTATGATCATCTCAAGATGATTTCTAGGATTCCATTATCATGTTTTTCAAATTATTAATCCTTAAAATTGGTGAAAACCCATTGTTGGGAACTAGAATGGTACCTTTGTTAGTCCCCCAAGCCTTAAAAATCATCCATTTATTTCATCCCCAACACATAATTAGTGCAATATGTTCAAAAATTTCCGATTCATGAAATACTTATGCAATTTAATGAAACGATAAGTACAAATAAAAATATCATAGGACGCTTATTACTAAAATATGTAAAGAGATAAAATTGATGTTTAATGAATTAAATATGATAAATAATTCAAAAGTATCATGTCCCTCAAAATTAAACTATTACCTATCTAATGTAATAATCTTAAATAACATCAAAATGGATCCACCTCATATCATTCTCTACCAAAGGTAAATGAATGTTATGTGAAAATGGATTTTCATATCAAATTACCAAAAAATGCATACCATCAACAATTCCCCATTTATTAAAATCCTCATCCACTAAAATCTTCTATACTAACATAATAAACACTATATGAAATTATTGTATATAATATGACCACATTAAATTTAATTCAAAATTCCCTAAATATATTCACACTATTTTCATGACAAGTCACATATTTTTTTTCTTGTTCTATGTTTTTGAAAATAAATTAAAAATTGAGTGTAAATAATCTAGAAAAAAAATATCCCTATAATGTGGAACCCAAAGGCTATTTTGGATATTCAACGAATAGAAACAATGGTTGAGAAGCCATACATCAGGTCACACAAATGCTTATTGAATTTTTAATATCTTACACACATTTTACTATGTCACCTCAATAATATTTCTTAATCAGTAACCATATTACCATTTACTATGGTTTATATAATATATGGGAATTTTATTTAGGGACGATACCTCATCTTTTACATTTTATTATTAAATGATTCACAATATATTGAGTTCAAATTTCTAGTTTGTTCATGTAAAAATTTTGAAGCAATAAATCATTTTTATTTATACTCCCATTATATAGATTTAAATAACATATTTCATTTCTAAAAAATCATTAATTATAATTCCTATAAATACTATCATTTTTCTTTAAATTTTCATTAAAAACCATAATAAAACTCATTAATAACAAAATAGATACTCACAGAAAATGATAAATTTATAAAAGTACTAAAACTACATAATGTACCCCCCCCCCCCCCACAACAAAAACATGTTTCATGTAATTCTCATATTGGATTATATGTGATGTAATAGTGAATAATAGATTATGAAATTTGAAAAAAAAATTATTTAAGGAGAGGGAAAACCTAGTTGGTTAATTTTTATAATAATTTTCGGGGTTCATTCTCCTTTAAGGGATCATTTAGATAGTTCTAATATATTTTCTTCACTCTCTACCATTTTATAGTGAATATTTTTATTGCTATTTATCTGATCAGTTCCAATACACCATAATATACAACATTAACGACTTTAAAACATATATCTCATTTGTAATGAGGCTTAATTGGCCAGAATTTTAATATATATTTTTAAATCATAACTTTTTCTACATGATGGAAGTTTTTATATTTAATCATTTTTCATGTTTCATCCTAACATTATCCATGGGTTTTTATCATTTTTAAAATATTCTCTTCAAATTTCATGTAGATCCTATATCTATAGATTAATTTGATATCTAAAATCCTTTAATACCAATTTTATCTTATTCACCACCCCATAAGCTTTATGTTTTAAATCCATAAGAATGTGATAGCTCTTAACATCATGGATCCTATATGGATACATTTCTATGGGAATCATATTAGATTTCTAGTAATCTTATATGGTATCTTCGAAACATGGTAGGACCATTTTTCTTTGAATAGAATGTTGTTAATGTTTTATTATTCATTCTATATATTTTTCTCAAATAATTCTAGATTTTATTATAGAAGTTTTTTTCCTTATCATTGATGACTGACCTGGGCATTTTAAATTTCTATAATATTTTAGATCTAGTAAAAGAATATGAAATAGATGAATCAATAGACTTGGTGTATTTGGGTTCCAACCATTTAGAAACTTAATAAATAGAAAAAAATGTATAATAATACCCACATGAAATGTTATGGGATCCTTTATTTCCCTATATGTAAAATATTTTATATTATTTCATGGTTCTTTAGGTCACCTATTGTATTTTTTAATCATTAAAATTGAATTTTCATTGCTAAAATACTTTACAAAATTCATCTATATCTCAAAATATTTGTAGATAGTATATTCAAGATTCATAAAAATTTCTAACAATTATTAGTGTTAAAAGGTTAGAACCAAATGATAGGGTGTGGCAAACATTTTGTTCAAATGGTACACCACTCTCAGAAATAATCTTCCAATTACCTTATCTTTATATATTCATAAAAATTAAGGTTCACTACGAATATAAAATTATGATTCATCCTTTATTCTTATAATTTTAAATTTTTTAATATGGGAAAGGGTTTGAGTTGTATCAAGAATATTCATTCTTTTAGTATAACATGTAACATTGTCTTTATTTAAAATGAGTTTCTCACTTGGTATGTGTTATTTGATTTGTTTATTGTCTAAGGATTATACCTTGGTAGTGTTGGGTAGTCAGCTGATGTGGCCTATAACTTGACTCCCAGTTCATCTATTTTTTTTATTACTAAATTTAATTATTACTGAAGCTTCTATCATACCAATCAAAATGTATCATCATAATTACTTAAAATCCATCTAAGAGTTGAAATATAAGAATTTGAATTTATTTTATTTCTTAGTATATATGATGAAAATTTATCCAAATAAAAAACAATTATAAGAAACTCATTCGAAGTGGTTGTGTATTTTCTTTATGAATACTGATTTTTTTGAAATCATAATCTATGGATTCTCTTATTTTTCTTAAATCATATATATTAAGACATATACTACAACTCAATTTGAATAATATTAAAATAATTTTATGAGTTACTACAAATATTTGTGGTTTTTTTACTAGTGGTGAAGTTAACTTTCTCCTAGACAATCAAAAATAATTCATATATGAATCGTCTGACATAAACACAATAAAATTCAATATTAAATTAGTCAGTGTTAAAAATATCTTACTAAAAAAATTGTGAACTTATTACAAAGGCTATAATGCCCTATAAGTGATTTCACATGTTTTACAAATGTCGGGTAAGGAAATGTAGTGATGATTTCAGTCATTTCACTATTAACATCCATTATATTCTTTAGCATCAGATGTCTTACGGTAGTTTCTTTTTTTCATCATGAAGTATAATTTTTTTAAAATATATAATAAGATCTATTTCAATGAATTTTATCATACATTTTAAAAATGTGAAAACAATTATCAAATTAATTTAAAAATATTGTGATTCCAGAAATAAATTCATCATTAAATAATTCAATCAAGCCAGCAACATGAATAACCATACATATTTGGAATTTACTAGATGTATTATAAATTCATAAAAGAATCATCATATAGAAGAATGTATCATATGGATTGGTGAAAATGGTGTTTTTGTGGTCCTCAGGTGTAATAGAAACTCATAAATAACATCAAAATATATCTAGGATAAATTAATTGGTGATTTGTGTATGTATTTATAGAATATGGTGTGTAAAGGGTATTTGGAGATGATATTTTTTTGTAACTTGGTTTAGTTTCTTAAAATTATATTCACCCTATTTAACTATTTTGTACTCTCAAAGGGATGACTTCATTATTTTCATTCTTAATTGTGGTGATTCCATTATTCTTGGAATAAAACATCTAATTATTTCCCACTATGATTTATATAAATGTTTAATTATGGTTGTTTATAAAAATTTATCAAAAATTTTTTTAACTAATTTCTTCGTAGTCAGGTTTAATCATTACAGTATTTATTGATAGGTCTAGAATTATTGTCACTGAATATTTTTTACCTATAAATTTAATAGATAGGTTTATTTATGTCTGTAATGATACATTCCATAGCCTACAAATTTTATATTAGAAGAGTAATGAGTTTATTTTCTCATCCTAATAATAATTTACTAGAAATTTTCTATAGAAACTTATCCTCTCCCATTAAGTATAAATTTTTCAATTAAGGTGGAATAAGATTCAATTTTATCTCATGTGGCTAGATGATGAATAAAAAAATCTTATATTCAATTACCCCATCAATTTTTAGATCATGTACAAAAGAGATGTTCTTTTCTCGAATAAGAATAAATAGTCAATTCGATTAAAGAAATCAAAAGTTCACTCATGCTCGAGTCATTGTGAAGTAGGTGGTAGTTATTTAAATATAATTCTCATGAATTTTAGATATCTCAATTGATTAACCATATTTAAAATATATTGAAATATTTCATTTTACTCATGAGAAGAACATTCATTAGAATTTACGATTGTGAAAATAGAATTATACTCTTGAATAAATTTTATAGAAAAATTATTATAAATAATTGTGATTTTACTATGTTTATAGTGATTGTTCCTTCATGAAAAATAATAATACCATTGAAAGTATTCAAATTATCCAACCATGGATAATAGGTGATTTAGCATGTGATATTTATTTTTTCATGTTATGGAATATAATTCAAATAGTAATATTGGGTTCAAAAAAAGAACTATCACAACATCCAAGATGAAAGATATTGATTTTGTATATGTGAAACCCCAAAGTTTTAATATAAACCCATTTTTATGATAGCATATGTGACAATCAACACTGAGATTAAACCAACAACGAAATATTATTATTTAAAAGTGGAAATTATAACCTAGACATTGAATTAGTAAAATGAATACAATTAACGTAATTTTGAAATATCAAATGGTCATTCTAATTTAAAATGTATTAATCATTTTTTTAATTAACCACTCTAATTTTTAGTATATTTAATTAATTCATTAAAAATATGTTTTCTTCAAAAATTATTTTTATTAATTTTTTTTGGAAAATAATATGATTTATTTTTTTAAATTATGGAATTTAGTTTCTAAAAGGAACTTTATTTTGAAAACGTTATTCTAAATTTATCTTATGGTTAAATTTTTATATTTTTCTGAGAAGATTTAATTTCCCCTAAATAGAGATAAATAAATAAAAATTTATTGAAAACTTTATTTCAACCATTTGAACAGTTCAATTTTTTTAAAATTAGTTTCAATGTAAAACTAGTTATATTATTTTTTTAATAATCCAATGAACTTCATTAGACTGGATTTCATGATTGAATACAGTATAGAAAATTTATATGTAAAATAAATTGTTCTAAAAAAATACCTTTTATTATGTATTCAAATTTTATTTTAAATTAAATTCATTTATTACACCTTGAACCATGTGACACATATCGATTCCTTCAGCCAATTCACCACATAACCTCATGCGTGCCTCCCTTTATGCAAAAGGTCATTGACGAGCATTGAGGGAATAATATGTAATGTGGGGAGTGTATACCCTCTTTATCAAAGTATCAAAATAGCTTAAATAAGTATGAAATATTTCCATGATACTCATATTATAAATAATAAACCAAACAACAAGTCAATAAATCAAAAATTGATAAAATGAAATTAAAACCAAAGTAGAAAATATTCCATTCCATATATGATTCATGTGTAAAATGAAAACCCAAAATAGAGACACATTAAAAACATGCAAAAGAGTCCTGACATCATGTCTTATTCCCTGATCCATTCATTATCCCAAATCCAAACTCATCCATCTAATAAATAGATTTTCCCTTTATTCCGACCAACAAATATGAAGTCTATTCGGGTATTAATCGGTACTCAGATAGTGTTTCAATAAAACTTTACATTCCAACACCAATTATATCTAATGAAATATCCAATCTATAAAAGCATGTGCAGTTTTAAAAAGAATAATGATCAAATAAAAAAAGTAAACTGTTTTCACATTTATTATTCTTCAGTTGACCATATTATACCTTCTTTAGTGCATGCCAAATTCTAAACCATACACCACATCGATCTTATATTTTACTCTTTTCATGGTATTTTATTATAAAATTTAATTATAATTTTTTTTCCTTACCCTATAGAATCATTCAATGTACTATTATTTCATATACAAGGAGCATCCGTGAAGAATTAATTTACATTCATGCATCAGGGTCATATAGCATCTGTCTAGCACCACCTCATTACTTGGAGTATCAGTCTGTCACCCACAACTCAATGTTCAAAATTAAATAAATTTATATATAATGGTTTTTCATTAATGACCTTATTTTCAATCGTTCATAGCGTAGTGCACTATTTCATTTGTTAAATACAACCATTTATTCATTACATTCATTACATGGAACAAAAAGATATATCCTCATTGATCAATTTATCATAAATAACAACTCAACTCATTAAACCTTTGACATTAAGCTGATCAAAAATTTAAATACCGTTAATGAACTAGGAAATACTGAATTACCTACATGAGCCTACCACAAAATAGAAAAGGGACACATAAGTGGTTCTATCTTTGGATCCCACCTCATGGGCAGAGACATCGGATGAGGAGAAACAATCTAAACTAGAGGCTGAAATCCAAGATGAAGTCGATAGGGAAATGAGGGAGGAACACATTGTTACCACTAAAATAAAAAGTAATGACATGGTGATTGATAGAGAAGGATTTGATTTGGTCCATTTAAGAAATTTAAAGGGCAATATCCAGGAGGTTTGTGACCCTTTGTCTGACTCTCTTTCTTCCCTTCCTGTCTCCAAAGTGGCTTCTTCAGACCATGGTGGGGCTCCTTTTGCTAGTGAATCCATCAAATTGGTGCATGCTATCCCAAGCATGTGTCGCTATGATGACCAAGTTCCAGAATCGGTTGAGCAGGTTCATTCTTTAAAAACAATTGCCTCTACATAAGAGGAAAATGAAATGGAATCTTAGATTTTGAATATTGATCAAATCAAAATGCTGGAACATAGACTACATGAAACTAATGTTTATTCTATTGTATCATGAAATGACAATCAAATTATGATTGAAACCTCAATTTACAGTCAACATAAATAGGATGCTAGAAAGATTGTCCAGGAAGGGCGTGTGAAAAGTAATGAAAAATTGGTGGGAAAGGATGACCTGGAACATAAGGTGATGGCTCTCATTGCCTATGAAGGCACAAATTCAGAAAACGAAGAACCAGAATAAAATTTCCAACAATCCAAAACATGGATTTAGGGTCTTCATCCTCAGAGTCAAGTTTGGGGCATGGACAAGCTGATCGGACAGCTAAAAATGAAGACTGACAACCCATGGATAATTCTGATTTGGAAAACACTGACATTGAAATCCTCATCCAGCAAGTAAAAATATTAGAAGAGAGAAATTATAGAGGTTGTGGTCATGGTCATGGTCATGGACGAGGGCCAAATTTGATTGATCTTTGAGAATATGATAATAATATTGGAGATAAAATTAGGGACAAACATGGTCTTGGATTTTCTAATGTGGGTAGTGATGCTCTGTCTGACCCCATATTCTATTTCCATTGTTTTCATTCCTTTAATTTTAATAAATGTCTTTTGGGACTTTTAAAAAAATGACTTACATCAATTTTATATACCCATTATTACGCTTTTTACTTTTAAAAACCCACGATATGAAGGATATGGTAATACCACCATCGGTTTCCATAATGCCATGTCTCATAATGTTCAACTGGTCTAACAAGATCTATGAAGGGTCTCAATATTTCATGGGAATCAAATAATTTTTATAATTTAAATTAAATTTTACAACATTGAAATGAAACAATATAATTGAAAACATGAGATCATGATCATGAAAATGGGAATTCCATGTTGTACCAACCACCATAGGATTATAAAAAAACTCTCTCCAAACCATAACAATCAATTCAATTTAGAATGGATTAACTCAAAACTGAGATGGAGATCATAGATCCAAACCTTGGATCATGAACCAATGAAACAATAACTAATAAAACCAAGATCTAAACCATAAACAATAGGAGGATTCACCCCTTTCCAAATGGGTAGAAATATGGGAGAGCGAGGCACCTAATCAAGGAAGAGATCAAATACTAGATATGAGATGATTACATCCACTGGATCATTAGTTGATAAAAGTAGGGGTTTAATAATCCTAGGTATCTTCTAATGAGACTCCAAGAGTTAATGAAATCATATTAGGAATAGAGAGTTTATTAGTGATACAAACATGGATCTGTAATATTTTAATTAAATTTTTATATCTTTAAATAACTTTGTGCATGGTTTCATGGTTGGTCCATAAAGTTAAAAAAATCATGCACCCTAACTATGAACCTCTACTATCTAAGGGTTGAATGGTTTCTTATTGAGATGGGTAGTTTGTTAAAACATGAAAAAAAATTCAAACCACACTGCCCTTGGGGTTCAGAGTTTTTTGGGAGCATCCATAGTTTGGGAAGACTACATGCCAGCTATAAACAACCAAAAAACACTCAAATATATTCCAAAACTCATTAGAAGTCACCCAAGAAAACATCCAACCAAAAGGATAATAAAAAAAAGATCAAATTTAACTAAAAATTTATCATAATCCTTATGAAAGATCAGGATGTTATAATATCAACAACTTATGATAACTTATACACATGCTGCACTCCTAAGTGTCACTAATCCTCAAAGGTGAAACAGTCAGGCCACTGGGCCTGTATATCACTTTCCCTCTTCCATGTTTCCTCCTGAACATAGATAATTTTACACAAAACACAAACCAAGGTAATTTAATTCCCCCTTAACACTTTCTCGGTGTAATACACAACCTAAAATTGATGATCCTCGAAGGACACATCATCCTCATACTCAACATCACTGACGTCTATTAGATGATAAGTGTTGGGGTTATAATTCCAAATTTTATTCACATGAAATACATATTTCATATCACTAAACCTATATGGAAGAGATATTCAAAACACCATTGGTCCTATCATCTCCAAAATCTCAAACGGTTGAACAATCCTAGGCACCAATTTTTTCTTATTTCAAATCATATTGCGACCTAATCAGGGATACTACTAAAGGAGAACTCGATCACTCACTATAAACTCTATAGGTTGGTGAAATCGATCATCATTATACATCTATCTACTTTAAACCATATATATAAGATACCAAATTAACTAAAACATCTCAAAAGTCTCGAGCACGAGACTCGGTCACAAAAATCTTACTCACCTACTTGAATTAAAAAAAGATGTTTCCTTTATGGACAAAATTAATGTTCCTCGTATATACCTATATGAATATTCTCATAATAAAACTTTTTAAGTAAAACTCAATGAGCTCAATGTGATTCTCCCAATTACCACAATAATTTGGACGTATTCCCAAAGCATGTCCTCTAAAAACTAAATAGTACGCACTCATTTCCAATAGGGCTATGGGTGAATGGTTGAACATAGAAACACCTAAGTGCTAGTATCCTTATCAAGTAATTACAAGATTTTTCAGGAAAAATATTGATCATGATCTGAAACTATGCTTCATATCATCTCATATAAATGGAAAATATCTTGAACATAAAAATCATCCTACTAATTAACCATGAAAGTATCCTTAATTGGAAAGATATTAGTGGCCTCCATAAACACATCCATAATCACCCATATCATAAAATTCCTCTAAGGGTTCCCCAAGATACCTATCACAATGTACCTGATAACATCATCGCACATAAATTTTGGAATGGGAAATAGCTGTACCAAACCTTAAGTTCACTCATTATCATCCTTCATCTACTAATAGGTGTAGCATCAGGTCATAAAACGAATATACACTTTCTTTATTCCCAAACACCAATATTTACTGATAAGGTTATGGTAAATTTTGGTCAAAACATGGGTCACTTCCCACTTTGATGGTTGAAACTCACGAATACACTCCTTTTACATACATGCATGAACAACAACATGATTTTAGACATAGATTATTTCATCATCATCTATATTCTAATCTAATAGTTATTTCCCATATTTAGGGATTTCTTTTAAGGAAAAACACTCCACATATTCAGAATTTCTCCATTGATCAATCTAAAATGTTCGGAGTCAACTAAAAAGGCCATGAGGGTTATCTAATAATGGCCCTCCTAATCCTCTATATGCATCTCAGATAGCAAGGTCGTCATCTTAAACTCAGAACTAGTGTCACGAACCAGGCCGAGTCGCCATTCGACCTAGTGCCCGACCCGGTCCGCAACATGGCCCGAAGGGCGTTCCCGATCCCCACGGGCTAGCACAAGTGCCTGAGTATCAAATCTAAACCATGGGAATGATTTACCAGAAAAATTCTACATAAAACAACTGACAAGATAAATAAACTAAAACTGGAAACCAGAACCCACGTGAACCTTATACTAAAATAGCTTTATATATAAAACTCGATCCAATAAATAAAAAGAAAAGACAATGTCAGAAATTAAAACACTGACTCAATCCTCTCGGAAAAGTAGGGACCACATCAACACCACTCTGAAAGAGGAGACCAACTGCAACAGGAACCTTCGTCGCTGAGTTCAACACATCAACCTGAAATACAAAAGAAACAGAGTCTACATACACCCAAAGGTGTAGGTAGGGTTTGAGCGAAAAGCCCAATAGGACGTCACCCAATAAAAAGGTTCCATGCAAAATTATTAAATGAAAAATACATTTGCAATTTTAATTAAAGCAAAAAAATGAATTTGGAAATAGTTTCAAAGAAAACGGGATTGAGGAAAAAATTTTAAAATGGAACGAATTAAATTAAAACACACACACCCTTACCTTATTTTTTTAAAATAACCAATATGTCACACCGACGAGCATCAAGTAACCAATGATCACAAATATGGGAGAGGCCGCATGGGTATCAGCTAGCTTGGGTCCTTAGAACTTCGTGTCTCGGTGAAACGTGGATTAGAAGGCCACGACCCTCGGAAAATGTGGCATAGAAGGCCATGACCCTCAGAAAACGTGGCTTAGAAGACCACGAGCCTCACAATACCATATTTTTATTTAGTGTTGCAATCGTCAGTCCTGCTAGTGAAACCGGGTCGAGTCACCTTTGGAATACTAGCCCACCAGTCTAGTTCACTCTCCAAGCTTCTCGGGCTTCCCGTTTGTGCTCTAGTAGTTCAAACATCATGTCACATGTTATAACAATATACTCAAACCAGAAAAAGTCCTACACACACCAAAACCACCATTTGCACACCCAAAAGCCATTTGAAATAAGGAGAACACTAAAAATATCTCAATGATAAATCTGAAGCAGTTACAAAACCAATTAAAACAACTTCACATTCAAATAAATCACTTTCATTATCAAACACGCCACTAACAGAATTTATTAAACAAATTACACACACGTCTCATGACATTATGCACCAAAAATATTCACACGATTTACCCAAAACAATTTTCAACCTTAATAATTATTTAATAAAACAATTCAAATTTTCATAAATAAAATTTTAATAGAAGAACACCGCTTCACACTCTAGACCGACCCAACCCCCCCTCACATAACCGCACTCACACAACGACACCTCAGGAACCAAATCTAAATCACACACGTGATTAAAGAAACCACCAGAAAAACATGCCAACCCATTTGAAAATATGCCGCACAACCAAAACAATGAAAATACGCTCAAATTCTCATTTATGATAGAACGCATACCGACGCTACTCCAAAACACCAATTTCACCCCTTTCACATCCTAATAAAGTAACTGTATAATTCATAAAACATTGGTGAATAGTCTTACATTGGTTCTCACAGTGACAACTTACTCATATCACCTAAACACACTAATAAATACATTAAGACATACTAACTAAAAAAATTACATCTGACAAACTAATTAGTAAGACAGCCTCACAAATAAAAAAACACACTAACAATTAAACATAAATGTGTTTTCAGCAGCAGGTACACATACTATGACAACACGCTACTAGAGATATTTCAATTCATATTAAACTTCAAAGAGAAACAAATTTGTTCCACACAAATTAATTAAACAACACTCTAAACTAATTAAAATTACAAATTAATTTATCAAATAATAATTGAACATAGAACCACCAACATCGGACAAAGAGGATTCAGAAAAAAATGGCATGAAACCCTATTCGGACCTCGACCGCACAACAAGCCAGGAAGAGAGAGCATTATACATTAAATTTGGACCCTAAAAACAAGAATAATCCTTGTAATAGACATTCTGCCCACTGAAAAAACAGGCATAGCAAGACTCAACCAAATAAGGGGAGGGACCTATCCGAAGGGGGGGTGTGGCGTGCGTGGAAGAAGAGAGACTCAACAGTGGGGGTTCTGGAGTCGCACCAGCCAGCAAGAGGGGGGGGGGGCACCAATCCAAGCCACAGCCTGCAGGGGGGATGCGCCGAGTAGTTTCTCTGGAATAGGGCCACACCGGTAGAGAGATTTTCACCGGCTCAGGTTTCGCTGGAAGGGGGGGTCGACATCGGTGAGGGGAGGTCGCCGCACAGCAGCACGGTGTTTACCGGAGGAGATCCCAGAGGGGGCAGAGGTTCGCATCGCCGGAGGTGGGAGGTGACAACGAATCGTAGGGCACGACGGGCTGGTTGCCAGACAGGAGTGCAGAGGCCTTGTGCACTGGGTGGCCGGGTGGGGTTGCAGGCGTTGCGAGGAACCCCGGTGGAAAGGGAGGCGCGACTTCAACGCACCAGGCCGGGAGAGCCTGTGGGTGCGGCGTAAGAAGGACAGGGGGGTTAGTGAAACCCTAAAAAAGAAATAAAAAAACAATAATAATTATAAAACAAAATCAAATAATAATAATAATAATAATAATAATAATAATAAACTAAACAAGAGTGATAAAAAAACTTATTTGTCATCCCTAATATACATAATAATAATACTCAATAATAATTAATATCATCCTCAAATAATAATACTATCATTATCAGTGAAATCATCTTATTTTTTTTTATTTTTTTTATCACTCATTTAATTTTATTCATTATTAATTCATTCATTTAATTTCCTGAACATTGGGTAGGTGCGCGGAGAACCTGGTGAGGTTTCCCGGTGGCATAGGCGAGGCCGCCCAGCTTCGACAGTGGCGTACTGAATGCTGTCAAAGAAAAAAATGCTCAATTATCAGTGCAAGAGTGAAAAACACCCATTGGGATTGGCCCGCACTTCATATATATATATATATAAATAAAAATAGAAAAATCATTTGAAGCAAATAAAATTATAAGATAAAACATAAAAATTATAAACATGCCACAGCGCGAAGACCGGGTGTGACAATTCTCCCAACCAAAAAGATTTTCGTCCCCGGAAAACCACAACCAGAGCCAAACCCCAACGCAGGAAACCGCATTTCCTTAAGGTTTAAAGGGAATCCCCATAAACACCAAGCAAAGAGAGGAAAAAGAATTGTTCTCAGAGAAAGTGACTTAAAGACAACATCGAGAAACTCATATAAATACTTTCTGATATGTGTCGCCCGCCCTGAAGACCTAGAACACCTCCAGTTCACTGATCAAGGAAGGGAGCTCTCGCACCCATGGAAGACAACTTCACATGCCGAAACACCTCAAGCACTATTGAACCGAAACCACACCATTTGTCTAGAATGAACAAACAAGGTCAAACCACATCCACGGAACACTCCTATCACTTATCACTAAGCCCTATTTAAAAACAGAAGCAAAAGATTAACATGGGGAGGCCCGAGGGGCTCCCCACCATTAGGAACTCACTTGCGCTCAAAACGAGAATGGAAAGACGACACGGGGAGGTTCGATCGGACTCCTCGCCATTAAAGAAAAGTCCAGTATTGAATCATTCTAGAGACATTCATGCGAGGCCCAATGTGGGTCTCCCCACCATTAAGAACCTGCCAACGCCCAAGACGAGACTAGAAAACGAACATGGGGAGGTCCAAGAGGACTCCCCACCATTAATGAGAGGCCAACACCGATTTATTCCAGAGACATTTGTGCAAGACCCATTGTGGGTCTTGCCGCAATTAGAATGAATAGAGGATACAAAACTTTGAAAAAATTCTTGTTGGTGACCAAACACCCCACCACAAGGGGCGGGGAGGGAGGGGCCCGACCACCCGGGCATCAAAACCACGACCTAAGACCCGACCAACTCATCCACGTACCGGGATGAGAATTTTAAAATAAAGTGATTGCATCCAGTGGGACGCAACCCCCAAGACTTTAAGGCAAAGAGACGAACACTCCTCCACATGGTCATGAAAAACTTATGCAACCAGAGGGTTTGTTCGGAGCAGAACAACCATAGAAAAAAATTTAAGCTTCTTTCACTTTCAACACCGATGACAGAAATAAATTCGGGGTCTCATACACTCTTGGGGTTCCTGACCATGCACCAGCTTCACTCTGAGGCCTATGGCTGGAGCCCTAATGTTTGAATCATCTTCTGCCTTGTATTCAGGCATGGAAGACTTCCTAATGGAGATTCTCCTTTTGGTGTCACATGCAATCATACTGCACCTGAGGAAACACCATCAGACACAACACACCATGACATCCAATTACTCTCACACTGAACATTCACCCGAACAAGAGCTTAAATGGTACACGTGAATCATACCTTGTTACACTGAATGAGAACATGACACCACAAATCATCATCGAGAACAATCATTGTTGTCGAGAGAAACATTACGTTGAGAGAGACTTTAAACTGCATCTTGAACAACATGTGGTTCTTGCAAACGACCATAGCAGCCTCATACGACTGGGTCTGCCAAACTAGTATCCTAACACGAACCTTCCCTTAAATGAAATAAACCAAAGACCCAAGGTCATTTAGAACGATAGACCGCACCAACAACTTTGGGTTGCTTCCACCTTTATCCCACTAGAGTCTCTTTTACCACTTCCAAACCACCGTTGACTATCAATGGGACCTCAAGCTGCAAGACATCACCAAACATGACCCTTGTAGAAAATGAGAGTTCTACAAATCCCTTCCAGACACAGGTCAACACTAATAATTATGAACCGCCTTCAACCTTCCCCGCTGAAATCCCTTTCACCGCTTCTAGGGGGACCTTCAAACATGACAGTGTCAAACTTCATACCTGATGAGTTAGGCACTCAAAAAGACAAAAAACTCCCTTCAACTCCTCTCGCATCTGTCATCCCGCTGCGAGAGGATCCACTTAGTTGTAAAGAGGAGGGGTGAGTTAAATTCTAGAATTCAGGAAGAGATTTTTCTAACCAAATATAGGGTCTGCCAACGGCGAATTACCCAGAGCCGTATGTCCATCACATGACAACGCTTTAGGGGGGCCTACACTAGCCAAGAAAAAGAACCACGGACCCAATAAAACTGGTCCAATGGCCAATACATACATCAAGCGACACTAAACGTGTGGGGGGACCACTGTAAGGGATCCCCGATGTACTCTTCAAAAGAATTTACTAACCACACGCTTGCATACCAGCTTACAAATAAGAATTTAAACTCAATACAAAAATCATTGAAAAGGATTCTCGACACGAAACGCCTCATGTCCAACCTTTAAAAAATACAAGTACACACCACACAATCACCGGTTATTTAAATACACCACGTTTTCCTTTAACAAAACATTTTGAAAATAAGCAAAGTCAGTGGGTTGCACAAACACCAATGGCATCCCATGAGCCTCACACATGAATGTTCTCATGCCGCACCGGCACCCACCTCATGTCCATCCAGGCACTCATCCGCTCATGTCATTAAACATTTCCCTTTTTGTATACACTCATGCATGTGTTTTCCCATGAGAGCGCCAAGGATCAAAACCAAACCTTTCCATTTTTCAAAACCAAAACATCCAACCCACACTTTTCAAACCTCACACACCATTTCATTTTTAAGGCGTTTCATTTAAACACAATTTCCAAGACCAAAACATTTTTACTTAAAACCTAATTCCCACGAATTCAAAACAAGGAGACAAGAAATGACGCAAGAGAAAACTTGTGACAGCGGGTGACTGGAACGTATGGTTGGCGGCCATACGCCAGTCACGCCACTACCACAGAGGGTATTCTAGGACAGCATCCCCAGCTCCACATGGCTTCCCAGACCCTGTGAGCTCACAAGGACCATTGAACTTACCCATTTTAATTTTCCTTAGACAAGATTATCCTCAAGGACCAAAAACACAGACAAACCTCAACATACTTTGGTAACTTGAGTCCCGCCACGAGTTGTACTGGCCAGGAACCTTACTCATAGCCAGGACGTCGAGTCGAGACAACTTTAACTCAAGTCTACCGAGACTCTATCCCAAAAGAAAATGACCCAAGAGAGCAAACCTTTCCCTCTGATACCATTTTTTCATGAACCAGGCCGTGTCGCTATCTGACCCGGCACCCGACCCGGTCCGCGACATGGCCCGAAGGGCGTTCTCGATCCCCACGGGCTGGCACAAGTGCCCGGGTATCAAATCTAACCCATGTGAACAATTTACCCAAAAGATTATACACAAAACAAATGACAAGATAAGTAAACTAAAACTGGAAACAGGAACCCACACGAACCTTAAAATAAAATAGCTTTACGTATACAACTCGATCCAATAAATAAAAAGAAAAGACAATGGCAGAAATTAAAACACTGACTCAAAACTCCTGGAAAAGGAGGGACCACATCAACACCACTCTGAAAGAGGATACTAACTACAACAGGAACCGTCATCGCTGAGTTCAATGCATCAACCTGAAATACAAAAGAAACAGAGTCTACAAACACCCAAAGTTGTATGTAGGGTGTGAGGGAAAAGCCCAATATGACATCACCCAATAAAAAGGTTCCACGTAAAATTATTAAATAAAAAATACATTGGAAATTTTAATTAAAGCAAAAAAATGAATGTTGAAACAGTTTCAAAGAAAAAGGGATTAAGGAAAACAGTTCCAAATGGAACAGCTTAAATTAAAACACACACACCCTTACCTTTCTTTTTAAAATAACCAATATGTCACACTGACGAGCATCATGTAACCAATGAGCACGAATATGGGAGAGGCCGCATGGGTATCAGCTAGCTTGGGTCCTTAGAAATTTATGTCTCGGTGAAACGTGGCTTAGAAGGCCATGACCCTTCAAAAAATGTGGCTTAGAAGGCCACGACCCTCAGAAAATGTGGCTTAGAAGACCACGGCCCTCAGAATACCATATGTTTATTTAGTGTTGAAATTGTCAGTCTTTCTAGTCAAACCTTGTCGATTCACCTCCGGAATACTAGCCCACTGTTCTAGTTCACACTCCTAGCTTCCCGGGCTTCCCGTTTATGCTCAAGTAGTTCAGAGTTCATGTCACATGTTATAACAATATACTCAAACCAGACAAATTCCTACACACACCAAAACCACCATTTGCACACCCAAAAGCCATTTGAAATAAGGAGCACACTAAAAATATCTCAATGATAAATCTGCAGAAGTTACAAAACCAATTAAAAAAACATCACAATCAAATAAATCACATTCATTATCAAACACGCCACAAACAGAATTTATTAAACAAATCCCACACACGTCGCATGACATTAAGCACCAAAAAATATTCACACGATTTATCCAAAACAGTTTTCACCCTTAATAATTATTTAATAAAACAATTCAAGTTTTCATAAATAAATTTTTAAGAGAAGAACATTGCTTCACACTCTAGACCGACCCAAACCCCCCTCACATAACAACACGCACACAACGCCACCTTAGGAACCAAATCTGCATCACACACGTGATTAAAGAAACCATCAGAAAAACATACCAACCCATTTTGAAATATGTCGCACAACCAAAACAAAAAAAATCCAAAAAAATGCTCATTTATGATAGAACGCATACCGACGCTACTGCAAAACACCAATTGCACCCCTTTCACATCCTAACAAAGTAAATGCTTAATTCATAAAACACTGGTGAATAGTCTGACATTGGTTCTCACAGTGACAACTTACTCATATCACCTAAACACACTAATAAACACATTACTACATACTAAAAAAATAAACAAATTACATCGGACAAACTAATTAGTAAGACAACCTCACAAATAAAAAAGCACACTAACAATTAAACAAAAATGAGTTTTCAGTAGCAGGTACACATACTATGACAACACGCTACTAGACATATTTCAATTCATATTAGACATCATAGAGAAAAACATTTGTCCCACACAAATTAATTAAACAACACTCTAAACTAATAAAAATTACAAATTAATTAATCAAATAACAATTGAACATGGAACCACCTACCTCAGACCTAGAGGATTCAGAAAAAAAATGTCATGAAACCCTATTCGCACCTCGACCGCACAGCAAGCCTGCAAGAGTGAGCATAATACATTAAATTTGGACCCTAAAAACAAGAATAATCCTTGTAATAGACATTCTTCCCGCTGAAAAAAATAGGCATAGAAAGACTCAACCAAATAAGGTGAGTAACCTATCCGAAGGGGGGTGTGGCATGCGTGGAAGAAGAGAGATGAACTAGTGGGGGTTCCGGAGTCGCAATAACCAGCAAGAGGGGGGGGGGGGGCGCCGAGCCAAGCCGCAGCTAGCAGGGGGGACGCGCCGGGTAGTTGCTCTGGAATAGGGCCACGCTGGTAGAGAGATATTCACTGGATTAGTTTTCACTGGAAGGGGGGTCGACGGCGGTGAGGGGAGGTCGCCGTAAAACATCACTGTGTTTACCGGAGGATATCCCGAAGGGGGCAGTGGGTCGCATCGCCGGAGGAGGGAGGTGACAACGAATCGTAGGGCGCAACAGGCTGGTGTCCAGACAAGAGTGCAGAGGGCTTGCGTACTGGGTTGCCAAGTGGGGTTGCAGGCATTACGAGGAAGCCTGGCAGGAAGGGAGGCACGACTTCAACGGACCAGGCAGGGAGAGCATGCGGGTGCAGCGCAAGAAGGACCGGGGGGTTAGTGAAACCCAAAAAAAAAGAAATATAAAAACAATAATAATTATAAAACAAAATCAAATAATAATAATAATAATAAACTAAACTAAACAAGAGTGATAAAAAACATATTTGTCATCCCTAATATACATAATAATAATACTCAATAGTAATTAATATCATCCTCAAATAATAATACTATCATTATCAGTGAAATCATCTTATTTTTATTTTATTTTTATTTTATCACTCATTTAATTTTATTCATTATTAATTCATTCATTTAATTTCCTGAACATTGGGAAGGTGCGCGGAGAACCTGGTGAGGTTGTGCGGCAGCCTAGGCGAGGCCGCCCGGCTTCGACAGTAGCACACTGAATGTTGTCAACGAAGAAAATGCTCAATTATCAGTGCAAGAGTGAAAAACCCCCGTTGGGCTTGGCCCGCACTTCATATATATATAAATAAAAATAGAAAAATCAGTTGAAGCAGATAAAATTATAAGATAAAACATATAAATTATAAACATGCCACAGCGCGAAGACTGGGTGTGACACCTAGATTATTTCACTTCATATGTATTTTCTTTTATCTGAAGGTATCCGCAACACAATTCCCATATTCGGGCATATAGGATAGATCAATGTCAAAATAATTCTTATAATCAACCCATATCCACTTTCTTAGATTCAGATTTCATTGTTAATAGATGTACATTAAATTTTTGTTATCAGTGCAAACAATAATCCAATCACTCAATAGGTAATGTCACCATCACGTTAAGGCATAAAAAACTATGGAATACATGAGATCTTGTGTAGGATAATTCCACTCATTTGGCCTAAAAAATCATGATCCATATGCCATAACTCAATCACTCTATATCACACTTCCTGTATTCCAATCAAGTATTCATAAAAAAATATGATATAATCATCACCCATCTTAAGTAGCATCAAAATTGCTACATTATTGAATCATGTGTTTATCTCCTAGAATGAATTATCAAATTCAATAGACCATTATAATTCAATAACCATATAGGTCATGCCTGATTTTAGTGCTACTAAGTGAGAAAAATCTTGTATGAGTCTCTAAAAATAGCTTGTTAAACCAAAAAAGCATCAAATATCAAAAACATTTGTGGGATTATACTAAGAAAAAACTACCTAATCATTCAGTGATTCAAAAATTGACACTTACATAGAATAGAAAATATCATATTCTATCTCAGTGCTCAGAATGATGTTAAGATGATTGTCATGATCGTCATTATTCTGGGATTACACCAATATTTCATTTAGAAAATGATACAGGTATGTGTCGAAGATTTGGATCATTAAAATCATAAAGAAAGAAGGATATTTTTTCAATCCAAAAAACATAAAAAAGAACACATATAGGCCATACCTAATACCAAATATACTCCAGGGTATATTATAAGGTGTTAATCTTAATAGATGATTTAGTAAAATAAAATTTATTTGCGAGAACACACAAACACCCCTAAGCTGGTTAAAGAGATAATCAATTCATTTTAGAGGATATTGGTTCTTAACCATTATCCATATCAGCATTTAGTAGTCGATAGATGAACGCAACATCCCATCATAAATCTTAGAAAAAAACCAGTGAAGCACAATACGATGTACCTAAATATATAAATACAATATCAATAAATTCCTCTAGGTGTGTATTAATCTCTTGAATCTATTTTGGTTCCATTTAGTGAGGTGGAATGGAATGTAGTTCTTCTCTAAGAATTCACTCAATTATAAACTCAACATCTCTCTCATATGGTAGCCCTGAGAAGTCCTCGTGAATCACATCCTAAAACTAGTACACTACAGTTAGTAAGATTCAATTTCTTCAAATCCATTTAATATAGAAAAATAATTTCTTCCTAAGATGTTATAACCCTCTAGTTGTTGATGAAATGGCCCTACACATCCTACCAAGATATCCCATTCTCCATAATATACCTAATTATTACACACATGATACATAAAGGTTACTCTCCTATAGAAAAAAATTGATGTGGTGTTAATATGATATTATCCATTCCATACACAAAATAAACAATCAAAATCAGTACATAATGATCCCAAAGGAAGAGATACTCACAAACCATAAAGGGAAACCCCTTGCATCGATATATTTATTTAAACCATACACCTAGTGGTGTGTCGATATTCAAAAACATAATCACAAAAAAAACATTTTCAAACTAAAATTATTTTTAATTTGTGAATATATAACATAATGTGAGGATATAATATCGAATAATGATCTATAAATCATAAATTATATAAGAATTGTACCTATGACAATTGAAATTGCATCCTCACTATCGAAACATTTAGTCTAAATTGATTGCAACTAACCTACCCCACATCCCAATATTTTTTTTTCTGAGTACACTGTATTTCACTACTTTGTTGACATATACACTCTTTTCTTGTAGTTCCATATCTTCCCCCATGATCGATGTAGCCAGTAGAACTCTAACTTTAGGACTAGTACAGGGTAGAGGACCCCCTTACAGTTCAATGGTTCAAATTTCGTAATTTATCACTATCAATGAGTTCAGCGTTCCTAAAATACCTCTATAACTGTGGCATGTTGATGCAAGAACATCACTCCACTGGTGTTCGGGAACATTTACTAATAACATGTCCCAACCAACGACACTAATGGCGGAACACTCAATTACCACTCCAGGTAAATGACACTTTTCCCTATATACTATGACTTTCACTACCCTAGTTAATAATATCATATATACCCTATATACCATCATAATTCTTAGCTCCTTGTCTTCTAGTATAAACCACCAATCCTCTACTAGAATACTCTTTATGTTACCCTCCTAAATGAGATCCTAATTTAGTTCCTCATCTAACATCATCAATTTTATGATTTCAAACTAAGACATAAACTCTTATTTATTTCAGTCATAAAAATTTATTACTAACGTTTCCCCATATCCTACTATCACTATGACAATGTTTTGTACGTAATTGAAGAAGCCATCATAGTCCATCAATGACATACTTCTCTATATCAACCACATAAACAATATTTCCCTCTCCTATATAAGTGTCACTATGTATAAGTGTTCCAATATCTTCTCCTTCAATTATTTCTTTACCATACTCTTAAAGTATTCATCTTGAGCCTAAATATCCCACCAATGGTTCACATGACCTCATAACATATAAGTAGAAAACATGACTCTTTTCTTAAGAAAATTACTTAATGATCAATAATTTTTATGATATACTGAATCTATAACTCAGCTACCTCAGGTCCACCCTCTCCAGTGAATGTAGGAGGGTGTTAAAAACAGAACTCTTAGGATAGATCAAACATATTATATATATCATACTCTATGTATAATTCTATGAACAGTATAAAGAGAGAACATTTATCATGGAACTTCTCTCTATCCCTTCACCCATAACTATTGGGGCCTCTTGCACCACTACATGAGGCACGTTTCTAGAAATTTACTCCTTTCATGTTACCAAAAATCATCATCATGGAGGAATGACTCTAAAATTTTAAAAAAATAACAGGATATATAACATATCATTGGCATATTTTAAAAAAGTGGTATTTACATAATTCATTAATAATCATCCTGCATACACCACCCCATTGAAAAATTGAAGAACTATCATTACGCTCAACCATCCATAACCAGTTTCAAGGCTAACATATAGTAAAAAATTCATTATTAAATTTTTTAAAATAGGAACCCCATTTTAAAAATTCTAATTAATATTTAGTCAATATTTCAATTAAATTACTCAAATAAAGAAAATAATTATTCATTCTTCATAGGCCACTTATAAATTTCTTTTCTATGTGAGCCTGATATTGCGCAAGTCACATAAATGTCTCAGAGCATAAAATGATGCATAAATAATCAAATAATTTTCCATACTAGGCCATGAGTAAAATATCATAAATCACTAACATCACACAACAAGTGCATAACCATAGGTGAAAAAAAATCTAAGAACTACAACAAACATCAAGAACAAAAATCTCACCTATGGTACATGGGTTTTCCTCTACACATGGGATTTCTAGTCTCATGCATGAGCTCATAACCATTGCCTGACTCTTCCCAGCCCCTTGTCTAACTTTTCCAAATAACAAGACAACTTAAAAGAAAATAATACCCCTATGATAAAACATTATAAGGATCTCACCCATATTCAATATACAAGTTATCCACATGACCTCAAGAGTGCCTCCCCATATTTCAGAGTCTATCGGCTAGAAGTGAGGGTCAAATATGTAATGTGGGGAGCCAATTCCATCTTTATCAAAGTAATAAATCATCTAAAATAAATATGAAATATAACCATGATACATCAATAATGAATAATCCTCAAAACAATGCATGAATAAATCCAAAAATGGGGAAATGACCCTAAACCAATGTACTAAATATTTCAATCTATATATGTGTCATTTTTGAAATGAAAAATCAAAATAAAGACATGTTGATAACTTCAATGTTGTTCCTGAAATCATATATTATTACCTAATAAATTATCCATCCCTAATCAAAACACATCCATCTAACATAGGTATCTTTATCTTATATTGAATTGTAAACAAGAATTATAATTGGCTACCAAACAGTGGCCTCGGTAGATGTGAGTACAACCCAGTTGGCCACCGTGAACAAGTTGTAATGACATATGCCGTCAATAAAAGTGTAAGTAGTGGTATAATGAATAATGAAAAATTAACAAATGTCAACTTGTTTCACATTTATAATTATTTAGTAAAAACATCGTACTTTCTTCATCCCATGTTGGTGTCTAAAACATACACCATAGGAATTTAAAATTTTACTCATTTTATGGCCTTTCATAATTCAATTTAATTACAATTTCATTTGGTACCCTATATCATTAGTCCATGTTCCATTATCATGAATACTTGGGGAATTAGTCTAGCATCAATTCATATTCATGCATCGTGGGCCTATAGAATCCGTCGGGAACCCCATGGGTACATAAAGCATCAGTCTTAATCCCACACCTCATTATTAAAATTCACATATAAATATACAACGGGGTTCAAGAGAATTTGGCTAGAAACACATGGGTAATTGTAGAATCATTACCTCACCCAAACCTTGTTGTTCATAATTACATAATGGTATATATCATGGTTCATCATTAGTGTCCTTCATGTCAATTATTCACGACATGGTGTACCATTTCAATTTTCGAATACATGCATGGATTTATTAATTTCATCATAATGAATAACATGAGAAATACCTCAATAATCTATTTATCATAAACCATTAATCATCCCATTAACACTTAAAGGATAATCCATCAATCTATAAATCCCATTATCAAATCATGAGAATCGATTTAGATCAATTACATATACCAATTATTCCCTTTTTTACCATTCATGAATAGTCATCTCAAGGATAATGGAATATCCCATGGGTTTCCATCATGCTCGGTCTCATAATATCTAATTATATTAGTATGATCTAAGAAGGGTCTCACAATTACATTGGAATGAAATAATTTTTAGAATTTGAAAGTAATTTCACATTGTGGAAATGCAACAGTACCAATTATAACTCATGATCATGATCATGACTATGAAAATTATCAATTATACACCTAACGTATGTTCATATATTAAAACATTCCAATCATTAGGCCTGAATTCGATGTAGAATGGTCATATTCATAGTAGAATATGATATTTTCATCAAAATCTAGGATCACAATCCAATAAATCAAGATGCATTAAAACCTATATCTAAACCATAAACAATAGGAGGATTACTCCCTATAAAAATGGGGGTTATTGGAGAGAGAGGAACCTATACATGTATGATATCCCACATTAAGAGGCTACTATTTCTTCCATCAAAACATTTATTCTCACAAAAAGGGTTCCAAGGAGCCTATGAATACTCATGGGAGTTTCCAAGATCAAATGAAATCACATTAAGCTGAGAGGGGGTGAATAATGATATAAAACCGAGGTTCAGTAAAATTAAATTAAAATTTTAATGTTATTAATAACTACATGCTTATTTTATTGTATAGGTGGCATGATTAGAAAAATTATGTTCCCTAACTGTGTACCACTACAATCCATAGAGTGTATGGCTTCTGATTGTGGCACACAGTTTGTTAAATAGTGCGCAAACCATGAAAACATGGTTTTCTAATGTGTGCATAGTTTTCTGGTGTGTGTAAACCATTTGGTAAAACATTTTACCACCCATTCACTACATAAAAACCCTCCAAAATATTCTGAAACTCTCCTGAACAATCCCAAGAGAATATCTAACCAAAAAAAGATTAAAACAAGGGTAAAAGGAACCTCAAAATAGGGGAAATAAGAATCAAGAGGGGTTGAGATATTATAGTTCATATTATGTGTATTGAATTTTGGAAAAAAATATATTTATATTTTAATGTTCCAAATTTGGAAAATTGTTCCCCTATATTTTTGGTTGATATGAATAGTAACCTTGGTAATTTTTCTTACCATAACAAAGGGTAAATCATGTTATTATAATTAAAATAAAATTTATAATAATTATAAAATAGACTTAAATCTTTTTTAAATTTAATTGGATGAGTTTATTTTATCCATTATCATTCAAAAAATTTATATGTCATTTTATGGAAATTTTGATGAGATTTATATTTTCTCAAGAAAAGACAGAGATGTCACCCTCTTGTTTTTAATACAAATAATATTTTTAATATAACTTAATCAAGAGAATATGTTTGACTATATAAATTATTTTTAAATATAAAATTTCTATCTACATTAAGAAAATTTATTTTCAATTTTTAATAAAGAAATAACATCCTTGAATGATTAGATAATAATGATGTGGTAATTTTACAACAAATGGACTATTCAAATAAATTATATTTATATTTTTTATAATTGTTATAATTAGAATTAATTAAGGTTATATATGGATTTTATATATTAATATGAAATTTTTAGGGATATATTAAATTATTATTTTTGATTCTATCTTATTTTATTAATATTATTAAACTCAATGTAATGGATAATGTTAAAATAGACAATAATGACATTTGATGAAAGAAATATTTTTTAAAATTATTTAAAAAGAATAAAATTTTAATTAATAACATAAGGTATAATATATGGAATAAAAATTCATCGAAGTTTTATTTATAGGCCTTTTTATGCATTTTACTCTAGAATAGTCTCATTATATTTTAATATTTTGAAAAATTCCAAAATTGCCCACCACCTCAATTATAAACGGGCACTTCTTCATTTACTTATATAGACTAAATTGTGACATATTGATCAACTAAACACTTCCCATTTATCTTTGGAACATGATAATCCATGTTCTATACGTTTTCTTCCTTTCAAAAGACCAACCATGGATCCATTAAAAAGAGATCTAATAGAATGTCCACAGAAAAAGAGGTAATATTCTTTACCAGCTCTTTCAAGTATATTTATTCTTCTACTTCCTCTTCATTTGTGATTTTCATACTAATTTAAAAAATCTAATATAATATAAATAATATTATTTTATTATGATTATTATACAACAATATTCACATTTTATCCATGTTATGAAAAATGAAAGCATCGTGTCTGCATGTATATGGCTTTTTGTCTCCACATAGCAGTGTAATTCATTTTTCATCACCACTTTATTTAGATGAGTATAAATATAGAAATAGTGAATATATATGATATATATGAAAAAATAATTATTCTATAATGTTTAATTATTCTTTACCATAATTTTGATCCATCCATCAAAAATGTAAATAGTGTTTATGTGTATGTACGACCTACCGTATCTATGAACGATGTAATTAATTTTATTATCTCTATATTTATGGATATATATATATATATATATGATTAATATAAATGATGGTTACACCTTAAATAATTTTTTCTAAATTATGGAACTATAAAAATATTATATGGACCAAAACTACTAAATCAAAACATAAATGAAAAAAGAAGCAATTACCACCCAAAATAGTGATCTTAACAAGGAATTGGTAATAAAAGAGTGATAAAAGATTATATGTAAATACTAAATGGTATGATATATATGGGTATGGTTATAGAATACATGAATAATAAATATATATATATTATCCATGATATAAAAACACGTTCAAATGAAATTGAACCAGAGCTAACGGACTTCATCTCAATTTTCTTTCATTGAAGTATATTATGATGTAATGAACCTATATTCTTTTTGGGGTTGTATATAATTATACATTGAAAAATTATCTCATGAATTTATTTAATCATATTATATATAATATTTTTCAAAATTTTATTCATTCATAGTGAATATGATTGATCTGATAACAAAGGGGTAAGGGTTTCACATATCACTTTTACTTCTTTGAGACATATTTCATATTCAAAACATACTTCCTTTATGTTGTGTATATACTTCCAATTTTCTTTATTATTTAATGAATATAATTGTATTCATGGTATTCAATGTTTCATTTGATTTTATTTCTTTCACGGGACTTACAATTCAACAAAAATCCATGTGGTGAGAGTTTATTTCATAACCTCATCATTATTAGAGGTTTTTTATGTTTATGTCTCCATTGAGAAATATTTATCGTACATGAACATGCCTTCTAAAAATGATTTCACAAATTCCTTTTACAATTTTCTAAATATTTTAAATACATTTTATCCTCTTTTACTTTTGAAAAATGTTATACAAGGAATCTTCAAACCATTTTCCAAGAAAGGTACTTTCTGGTTATTGTTAAATAAGTGTGAAAGGACTATTTTTTTAATATATACATCATGAATGGAATTTCCCAAAATCATGATTTATTAATTATTTGAAGCCAATATTTTTATTTTACAATGTTACTTTTAAATAAATCGATTTATTTATTGTATAGATAGTATTTATATTTTTAAAATTATTTTAAACCTAAAAAAGAAATTTTCCTCAAGAAACATTCAAATAATATCATTATAGTATTTTCATCTATGTAAACATCATATGTTAAATCCTATTTTTAGGATATAAGATAATTAAACCATCCATTATATTTCATTTTATATTTTATGATTACATTGAATAGATAAAGTATTTATATTTTGTATGACACATTTTTCCAATATGGATAATTATTTATTTTATCAAGATATGTTGATTAAGTGGTATTATTTGTACAAATAATGAATTAATTTAACATAGGATGTTGTCTTATTGTATTTTTTAAGTATATTTAATTACATTTCTGAAATAATATTATAGTGTTATATTTCATCATTAAGTTGACTATATTAGATGTCGGAACGAAGTCAATAGTATCTGATGTCGTCAAAAATACATTGGTATTAAATGTAGACATGAAGCTTCTAAGACATTAGATGTCCATTTGAAAAGCCTCAATGGTATGTTTTTGATTTTGGAAATTATGGATTTCAACTTTACGAATTCAGTTACAGTTATTCTATGGGATTATTTAATTATGTATAATATACGTGGTTAATATTTATGCCCTTGTGATTTTTTATATGGAATTAATTAGTAATAATTTATTACATTCATATTATTATCATTTTATTTATTAAGTGTAATGTATTTTAGTAAATTAACATTAATTTTTTATATTTGTAATGATTCATGATAGATTCAGGTATACTTAACCATTTATAATCAATTTCCTCAAGATCATTCTTATGTTTTATTTTCCCCATGATACCAGGAAGTGTACTATGACTAATATGAAGGGTTATGCTGATGAGAATAATGGTGTTCTCAAATAAAATATATTTTCTAATTAATTTTTAAAATATAATTTTAATTTCATGTGTGTATCTTGTTTTACAAGAAGACTAAAATATTAGGTCCTTCGGAATGTCATTCATCTTATGTTATGTCAATATAATAAAGTAACGATTAGATCAGGGATACCAGAGTTGGAGACATTATAGTTGTTATCAGATGACTTTTAGTAGGAACCATGGGAACTGTATTTTTTGAAAAATAGATTATAGAACATAACCCTATGAATTAATTTTATAATTTTACCAAGGAATATAATATTTTCATTTAGATGAGGATTTTTTAAGATTTTAAATTACTATCATGGGATAATTATGCTAAGGTTGACCACAAGTTCGAAGTATTAGATACCGATTTTGTGGTTTTGTGTTGTATTTTGAAGATATTAATGATATTTTTTGAGGATGTATTTTGAGGTATAATGGAATTAGTTATAAATAAGTATAATGGTTTGGTATTATAAAGTTTATAAGTGTATTATCTTTAAAAAGATTTTTTTCGTTATAATATGTTACAAATTATTTCATGTTTTAATAATGGTATTTTCTAAAGATTACAATTGTTCATCGTGGTGAAATGGATATGATATCACCAAACATTTTTTTTCCATGCTAGACAATTTTATCATATCTATCATAGAAAAATATTGTTCAAATTATTTTGAAATATTTTTTCTCTGAAAAATAACTTGCAAGAAAATATTTTATCTATAAAATAAATTTTAATTTCACTATAAATTAAATGGGAAAATTGTATCATTTGTATTATTTCAATATATCAATTCTTCCATTGCATTGAATATCAGAAATAACACAAAAGAAATAAATATTTATTTTATGGAGATGTGGACTTCATGATTGAAGATAAATAAAGTGTCAAAAATATAAAGGAAGACACTAATTTCTAGATTTAAGGCATGAAATGTTTTCTTTTAATCTATGTATAAAAATTTTTGTGTTAAAAAATCATAATGATATTTTTCATATCATTGATTTATATAGATGAATTATTAATGAATAAAACAAAAAATACTAGTTAATGGATTAAATAATTTTTTTAGTGAAGGATCTGTTTATCACTAACATTATGATCAGTTTTAAATATCATGAAAATCCTGAAACACCTTAAAGATATTCTATAGTGTTTTTTTAAATATTAAAAAAATTTGATAGATTGAAGAAGTACCATTAAAAAGTGTTGTAGTGAAAATATGATAATTTTTATAATAGATTGATTGAAGTTTTATAAATGTTTGACGTACATATAACCCTTAAGTTTAGTATATGAAAAAATTTTATTTGAGGAAGAATGAATTGAGATTTTTTGTAAATAATTTTAAAGTCATGGATAATATTTAGGTTTTTTAAAATCATTGACTCTATGGTAATTCAGGGTTTTTATATTATTGGGAATTAAAAATGAAAATTATGAGATAAAATTTTTGTTTAAAACATTTCATTAATTTTGAATCTATGAAGGTTATTTATTTATAATTTTTAAAACATTTTTTTAGTGTTTTAATTATTAAATTAATCTAGTTTTAGAAAAATCACAACCTGCAGGTCAGGTGACAACCCACCTTATTTTAATAGGCCATAACAATTGGACCCAAAACTAAAGGGATAGAAGATTACATCACCTACCACTTGCGTTTATATTATTTTCTTAGAATGAAAATGTTTTTATTTATTTAAATAATATAAGAAATTAAAGATAATTTCATTTTGGGAACATATTTTTGTATCATGTATATTACCATATGATTGGAAGTTGATATGCTGTTAATAGATTTTTGTTAATTTGCAATATTATCACTATTTTGGAAACACTATATGATTAAGGTAAATAGAGTATTATGTAATTTTATTTGAGGAATAAGGGGTGAATTATATTTTTGAAAAATATATGATTTCGTTTTGGATTTATGGTGATTCATGTTATTTATTAAAATAGTTATCGTATCATGGAGATTATATGTTTAAGGTGTGGACATTTTTTATGATAAATATTAAATTTTCCTTAAAATACTATGTCATTAAATACATATAATTTTTGGGTTTCAAAATTCTGATGTAATTTGTTTTTGGGAATTTATGGATACTTATTTAATGAATGATCTCACTTAAGTTTTGGGTATTATTGTTGAATTTTGTGAGAATTAATTAGTTTTTTTCATTTGATGTTTTATACTTTTTTTGAATTATCATATCATTTTATAACAGTATTGGTTTGGGTTAATATAATATTTTTAGTTTGTGGGTTTTGTGTTACATATAAGTTGATTCTAGTGCATTGTGAGTGAAAAAAATAAATATTCATCATTGGGAGAAAAAGATGATTTTGTGGAAGAAATTAATTATAAAAAGAAAAACTGCCTCTCAGGTAAATATATTTTATTATGTTATTAATCTAGGATATAAAATCATTTTTCAACTCTAGGAAAAGTATTTTAGAACAAAAATTTTATCCATTAACTTTTATTATAAATAAATCAATTTTCATTTAACCTAGAGAAAAATTTCAGTTTAGTAATAGTTATCATTCTATAGACCATGTTCTATATCACTGTCAATTAGTCATTGGGATTTATCTTTCTCTTTCGTATCCATGTTTTTACTTACCACTTTTATTCTTCTATATGGAAACCTATTATGTTCATTTCATATAACCTCAATTGTCACACCCGATATGTGCGTTTATTTTATTTTATGATTTTTTTGACTTTAAATTATATTGCTGCGGTTCGTGTTCAGTATCGGGCCTAGTTTTTGAATTTTGGTTAAAATGTGCGCTTTTTGGACGCAACGTCGTCGGGCGCGTGAGCGGAGCCTGTTCTGGAAACCCCGCTCGTCCCTACCCGGTGTTTTTTCACATCCCGTTGTCTTTGAATTTTTTTTTAATAGAGTCTTTATATTTAACGCGCACAACTATTGTTATCAGTTCATAGTTGTTTTTATTATTTAAGACGAAATGAGTATTTTTATCGTTTGTACTTTTATCATGATGATTATTATTAAAATTATTATTGTTATAATTGATCTTAATAAATGTGTTATTAATTATTATGGTTATTTATTTATTTATTTCCTCTTTTCGAGAGTTGGGGCGAGTTTTAGACTAGTGCGCATGCACTACATGTTTGGCAGAGACTGTGCGGACAGCCTGACACCGGTCTGACAACTTCTGGATCAGACAAAAGCTCACGCTTAGTTCGCGCACAGTCGCTAGAGGCATGTGCGGACCGCGCAGTTGCGCTATTCAAATAAAATAATTATTATGAAATGAAATTATCGTTATTAGAGATTAAAGTTATCATTATTTTTATTATTATCATTCTTTTATCACTATTTTTGTTTCATTTATTTATTTCTTTTTTTATCTCTTTTCTTTTATTTATTTTTCGTTCCTTCTCTCTAACCCTAGCCCCCCTTTATATATATACTTTTTTTTCCTCCCCCGTGGGAGCCGCCACCCCCATCTCCTGCGCTTCTGCCGGCTGCTTCCAGGCGCTCGACCCCCCTGCTTGCGACGCCCCCTGCTAGCGCAAGACCTCCCCTCCTGTATCGGGCTATCACCCGATGTTCTCCCTTCTTCCAGGACTTGCCGCTTTTCCAGCGCTCCTCAGCCCGGCCCTCGCTGCTCTCACTCACCAACATGCTCCGACTTGCTTCCGCGACCTCGTCCCCCCCCCCCTCCTCATCGGCGCGACCTAACCAGCACGCCTCAGTCGCGCCTCTCTTGTCCGACGGCCTCCCATCCTGCTTGCACCGATCCGGTTCCCCTCGTACCTTTTTTTTTCCGTCACCCAGCTCCCCTGCTGCCCTGCCTCCTTCCGCAGCAGCGCCAGCACCCCGGCGGTTCCTTTCGGCGCCGCTTCGCCAGCACCCCCGCTCGGCCTCCTCAACAGCCAACCTGCACAGCAACCGCACCCCCAGCCTCCTCTGCTACTTGCTCAAGCCCGCAGCACCCGGCGCCTCTCCCTCGGTGCAGCTCCCAGCCCGCCGGCGTTGCCCCCGGACCTCCCTGCCGGCGCACCTGCCTCCAGACCACGCCCCTGCTTTCTCCTTCTTCTTCTTTTCTTCTTCCTCCTCTTCTTCTTCTCTTCTTCTCCTTTCCTTCTTCTTCTTCTTCTCTCCTTCTTCTTCTTCTTCTTCTCTCCTTCTTCCTCTTCTTCTTCTCTTCTTCTTCTTCTTTTCTTTCTCCTTCTTCTGCTCCGCCGCAGGTCTGTTTTTTTATTTAATTTGCTATTTTATTTTATTTAATATGTTAATAACTTTTTTTTATCATTATTATTATTAATGTTAGTATTTCTAATATTATTATTATTATTATTATTAATTTTATTATTATTATTATTATTATTAATTTTATTACTATTATTATTATTACTATCATTATTATTTTCATTATTATTATTATTATTAATTTTATCATTATTATTATTATTGTTATTATTAATTCTATTACTATTATTATTATTATTATCATTATTATTATTAATATTATTACTATTAATTTTATTATTATTATTATTATTATTATTATTATTAATGTTCATATTATTGTCTTGTAATTATTATTATTGTTTTTCATATTATTATTATTATTATTATTATTATTATTATTATTATTATGTTTCTATTACTATTATTATTATTACTATTGTTATTATTACTATTTCTATTATTATTATTATTACTAATCCTATTATTATTATTAGTATTATTATTACTATTATTATCTTTATTTTCATTATTATCATCGTACTCTTGTTGATGGTGGATTTTTATTTGTTGGCTTAGGACTTTTAGGACCGGCGCAGGGCGTTTCCAAGTGAGCGCCACCACCGCGCCTTGTTTCCGAGGTTCCGTCGACGCCGCGCTTTAGTTTCAAGGTGAACGCTTCTTCCCGCCGCTTGGTTTCGCAGGCTCTGGTGAGTTTTTGGTTGTGTCTGAGTCCTTGAAATTGTTTATGCAGAGTATTAGACTTTGTCACGTAGTCTCGGACACACGCCGTGTCATCGCGCCTTGCTTCCAAAGTCATTTTGCCGTCGCACTTGGTTTTGAGGTAGGTCCCCTTTGCACTACTTTTAAAATTTAAGTTATATTATTTCATGCTGTTTGCGCACCCTAATTGTTCAAAATCAACATTTTATTAGTTGTAATAAATATGAGATAATATACGATAATTAATTTTTAATATAAGATGGTTAATTTTTAAATGGTTATTTAATGTCAAAAGGAGCCGTTTATTTTATACACGACACATGAAACATCCTTTTGACGAGCGGACACCCAATAATGAAGGAATGCCCGTTTGGCTTTGAAACATAATTCACGAAACATAAAACAGAGTTCTGGTTTAGTGAGAAATGATTTCTTTTGAAGCATGAACAAATACTTTGGTTCGTTTGAGAAATTTCCCGGTTGGCTCTTAAAGTTTATTTGGAAAAAGAAAATGGTTTGGTTTGGTTTATAAAAATACTGGAAACCTGTGAAGTAGTGTTTTGTGGATTCTTCAAATAGTTTTAAACTGATTTTGGTAGTAATTGTGAACTGTATTAAATTCCCATTTGGCACTTTATGGAAAGCGATGGAAATGTTTTTATAAAAAACCCTCTTAGGACGACTCTCATGCCTTTGTTGCGATTGATTGTTTGGGAGGCCGCGCTTAGAGGCTCCCGGGTACTTGAGTGGAAAAAGGCATGAGGTTGTCCCATGGAGTGGCTCGGGGAATTCCTGTTGTTCTTTATATATATAGATATATCTGATTGGATGCTCGGTTGGCATCGGTTGGCTCACCCCCCTTTTTCTTAAACACTTGAGACATGGGAATCTGGCATATTGAGAGAATATTCTAAGAACGTTTGCTGCACTGGTAGGTTATGGTACTGACCAGTGGCCCATAGTAGGTGGACATATTGGGTTTATTGCTATGGGATTTGCCTTTGACCTGCCTGTGAGTGGATGGTCGAGCGTGTTGTGCGTTTTGATTTCATCGTGACATGTCAATAAGGATGATTTCTCATGTATTGGTGTCTTCTGGTTTATTCTCGATCTCCTAGGTTCACCCATGTCTATTCAGCTTTTGTAGCTTGCAGTAATGATTATGATGCTCACATGTATACCTACATTGCCCTTACTGTGTATTTTACTTTGTGCATTTTGGTGTATTGTTTTCTTTGGAAAATGGTTAATTTCTCTAGATTTGGTTTCTAAAAATTGTTTTCAAATAAAAGTATTTAACCCCCTTTGTACACATTTGAAAACTTAAACATCACTTTCCCTTTTCCTGAAATGTCATTGACACTAATGAAATGAACCTGAATTTTTAAATGGCTAAGGGCAATGGTTCGTACTTTGTTTTAAGTAGAATATTATTAAATACATACTTTTATAGATTGTAGTTCAAACTTGAAATTATGTTTCTTTTATTTTAAAGGTAGTGCATTGGGAATAGATATCGGGCTAGCCTACTGAGTTTTAATACTCACGCCTATAGTTGTTTTCTGTTTTTAGTGTTTGTGCAGGCTATAGCTTGAGTGCGCTCGCCTAGGGCGACGCTTGATCGTTGAGTCGGAGAGCGACCCACGAGGTCGCACGGAGTTTGTTCGCACGTCGTGTTTGGTTAGTTTGTTTCTTGTTTGTTTCTGTTTAGTCACTTTGTTTAGTTTACATTTTTCTGCGCTGCTCTGTTTTATCTTTGCATTCTTATTTATTTATATTGGGAGAAATCGTTCCCACAGTCTCTAAATGATGCCCTGGCGCTTGTCGCCAGCCCGGGAGGATCGGGAACGCCTCTCGGGCCATGTCGCGGACCGGCTCGGGTGACCGGTTCAGGGTCGACCCGGGTTGGTTCGTGACAAAATGGTATCAGAGCCAGGTTTGCTCTTAGCAGATCTCACCTTTCAGAGCGCCCTTTGTTATTTGGGATGTCAAGGTAGATGGAGTAGGATTGTCGGGACTTGAGGGGTAGGTGCGAGAAGAGCGTCGCGAACTCTTGCCTGTACCGATCCTCAGGTTTCCATGGGAAGTCCGGTTTAATTTGTTTGTTTGGGTTTTTATGGAAAGGTTTTGCGATTGGGGTACGACAAATGGAGTTGGGCTAATAGTCCTAAGCCGCATGGCCTGGCAAGCCATGTGGAGCTTGGGGCATGGTCCAAGAAGGCTCTCTGTGTCTGTGACGTATTTGGCATATGGCCGCCAACCATATGGTCAAGACACCCACTGACACTAGTCCCCTGTTTGAGTTGTTTTGGGTTTCCCCTTGATTTTTGAAAGTGGTTTGAATCAGAAAAGTTGGTTTTGAAAAAAAAAGTGTTGTTTGAAATGACATGTTTAATTTGTGGATTGTTTTAAAAGAAGTGGTATGAATAAATTGTTTTTGGAAAATGAAGTTGCTCTGTTTTGGCCTTGGTGTTCCGATGAGTACTCACATGCATTTTGGTATGTTGGAAATGTGGATGCATTTCTGGTATGGTGGATGGATGCCCTGGGTGGCACAGATACATGCATGTGAGTGAGACTCTAAGGGATACCAATGGCGAGGGTTTAACTTACCAAGATTGTTTTAAATTAAAGATGTTTTCAATGAGAAAAGTTTTGATGTTATGATAACTTGTTTTCTCGGATTTTGAGCTTGTCACCTATGCAGTGTTTGATTTTGAGGTTGTTATTCATTCGTTGAGTTGGCCTTGATTGGCTTTTTGACCTTTCCTTGTCCAGCGGTTATCCCTTTGAAGCTTTGATGGGTGATCGTAGTGCGGTTGATCAACCTAAGGATTTTATGCTTGAGTTTCGGAAGCTCGATCCACCTCTCTTTTATGGTCAAGAAGAAATTTCTGTGGCAGATGAGTGGATGCGGAAGATTGAAAGGGACTTTAGCCTCATTGAGTTGCCCGAGTCGTTGAAGGTCAAGTTTGCGACCTTCATGCTTGAAGGTTCACCGTGGATGTGGTGGAAGTCAGTGTCTCGGAACAAGCCCCGTCAAGAGGTTACTTGGGAGTTTTTCAAGGCCTCGTTCATTCGCTAGTATTTCTCTGAGGAAGATAGGGTGAGGAAGGGGATGGAAATATGTTGTCTGCAGCAGGGCGACAGATCCGTGTCGGAATATTTCCAGCGCTTTGTGGAGCTAGTACCTTATGATTCAGAGTATGCCACAAATGACCCTGTGAAGGCCCGACGCTTCGAGGCGGGTCTCCGCCCTGATCTGCAGTCGAGGGTGTCAGAGTCCAACCTAACTTCTTTTGTCGATGTGGCAAGACAAGCTTTTCATGTCGAAGCTGCGATGGCAGGAGTGCTCGAAGTAGTCCTCCCTCCTTCGATCCCTAAGAACAGTGGTGAAGATTCTGGAAAGGTGATGAGTAAGCAAATGAATGTGAATGGAGAAGGTAGTGGAATCAAGAGGCCTCGGGATCTTTCATCGACCTCTTCGGAACGGGAGATTATTGTGTGTTATCAGTGTGGCAAGCGGGGTCACAAGAAGTCATCGTGCCCAAGCGCTCCGAAGCCCTGCCAGGCGTGTGGACGTCTGGGTCACTTGCGATGATTTTGTCGGGGCGTTGCAAGAAAGCGTCGCAGAGGGTGTTCTCAGAAGTAATGTGCTATTGGGTCTTTGTTCAGAGTTCTTGGTGTAAGTTTCCTTTTAGTTTAAGGGATCTTTTATCGTTGTAGTTATACTGGTGGTGTTCTGGGTTTGAAATGTATGGGAACTTCATGGGTCTTTTGATGAACCTCGGCTTTCAATGCTGGTGTGTTTTAATTTTAAAATCGTGTCCTTCAATCTGTCAGATCAAAAGATGTATGTATCTCATTGGGATTATCAGAACCTGACTGCGAGGCAGAAGATGCTTCATCCATCAGAGCTCCAACCAAAAGGTCTCGGAGTGAAGCCGGCGCGTAGTCAGGAACCCCCGGGGGGGGAAATTTTATAGAGTCCGGTTAAAGTCGCGCCTCTATCATCGTGGTGAGATAGTTTTGGTGTTGTTGCTCTGGTTCCTCTGTCGTTGTAGTTCCTCTTGTCGCAAAAAGCTTGATGGATTTATCCATCGCGCAATATCAGTAATTGTGCCTTTTGGATGTATGCTGCTGATCAGTGACCTCGTGTGGACCACCGATGTGAATCGGTTATGGCTTTGGTATGTGTCCATCCCTATGTAGTGGTACGTGAGTAGTTTTCCATCCAAGTTTCAGTGATCCAATCCTTGGGCCCACCCTCCCTGCCCATGGGGTTAGGGTTTTAGTTGCGCAAAGTATCCATTTAAGCTTCTATCCCTTTCGGACAGGAGTGAGTGGTTTAGATGTTTATGATGTGCTTTTATAGCTTGGGTAAGGCCCGGTTCTGGCCTAAGTTGGATTCCTGGTTGGTCGCTAGGAGGTCAGTCCTTTTATGGTGGGGAGACCCACCAAGAGTCTCTTTGGATTTTCTCTTAAGTCGTTATCGAATGCTAGTTGAGTTCTTATGGTGGGGAGCCCGTTCAGGCCTCCCCTCTGTTAGTGATTTATTTCGGGCAATGAGGTTCAGTCCCGCTGGTAGTCGTTGTGACATCCTTGGTTAAGAGGTCGGATCATGTTGTGTGGAATCCTTAGGTGTTGATCAATCGATTGGTTGGTGTGGTGGCTTTCCGGGGGCGGAAAGCGTTATGGTGGGGAGAATTTTCACACCCGGCATGTGCGTTTATTTTATTTTATGATTTTTTTGACTTTAAATTATATTGCTGCGGTTCGTGTTCAGTATCGGACCTAGTTTTTGAATTTTGGTTAAAATGTGCACTTTTTGGACGCGACGTCGTCGGGCGCGTGAGCGGAGCCTGTTCTGGAAACCCCGCTCTTCCCTGCCCGGTGTTTTTTCGCATCCCGTTGTCTTTGAAATTTTTTTTTTAATAGAGTCTTTATATTTAACGCGCACATCTATTGTTATCAGTTCATAGTTGTTTTTATTATTTAAGACGAAATGAGTATTTTTATCGTTTGTACTTTTATCATGATGATTATTATTAAAATTATTATTGTTATAACTGATCTTAATAAAGGTGTTATTAATTATTATGGTTATTTATTTATTTATTTCCTCTTTTCGAGAGTTGGGGCGAGTTTTAAACTAGTGCGCATGCACTACATGTTTGGCAGAGACTGTGCGGACAGCCTGACACCGGTCTGACAACTTCTGGATCAGACAAAAGCTCACGCTTAGTTCGCGCATAGTCGCTAGAGGCATGTTCGGACCGCGCAGTTGCGCTATTCAAATAAAATAATTATTATGAAATGAAATTATCGTTATTAGAGATTAAAGTTATCATTATTTTTATTATTATCATTCTTTTATCACTATTTTTGTTTCATTTATTTATTTCTTTTTTTTATCTCTTTTCTTTTATTTATTTTTCTTTCCTTCTCTCTAACCCTAGCCCCCCTTTATATATATACTTTTTTTCCTCCCCCGCGGGAGCCGCCACCCCCATCTCCTGCGCTTCGGCCGGCTGCTTCCAGGCGCTCGACCCCCCTGCTTGCGACGCCCCCTGCCAGCGCAAGACCTCCCCTCCTGTATCGGGCTATCACCCGACGTTCTCCCTTCTTCCAGGACTTGCCGCTTTTCCAGCGCTCCTCAGCCCGGCCCTCGCTGCTCTCACTCACCACCATGCTCTGACTTGCTTCCGCGACCTCGCCCCCCCCCCTCCTCATCGGCGCGACCTAACCAGCACGCCTCAGCCGCGCCTCTCTTGTCCGACGGCCTCCCATCCTGCTTGCACCGATCCGGTTCCCCTCGTACCTTTTTTTTTCCGTCACCCAGCTCCCCTGCTGCCCTGCCTCCTTCCGCAGCAGCGCCAGCACCCCGGCGGTTCCTTTCGGCGCCGCTTCGCCAGCACCCCCGCTCGGCCTCCTCAACATCCAACCTGCACAACAACCGCACCCCCAGTCTCCTTTGCTACTTGCTCAAGCCCGCAGCACCCGGCGCCTCTCCCTCGGTGCAGCTCCCAGCCCGCTGGCGTTGCCCCCGGACCTCCCTGCCGGCGCACCTGCCTCCAGACCACGCCCCTGCTTTCTCCTTCTTCTTCTTTTCTTCTTCCTCCTCTTCTTCTTCTCTTCTTCTCCTTTCCTTCTTCTTCTTCTTCTCTCCTTCTTCTTCTTCTTCTTCTCTCCTTCTTCCTCTTCTTCTTCTCTTCTTCTTCTTCTTTTCTTTCTCCTTCTTCTGCTCCGCCGCAGGTCCGTTTTTTTATTTAATTTGCTATTTTATTTTATTTAATATGTTAATAACTTTTTTTTATCATTATTATTATTAATGTTAGTATTGCTAATATTATTATTATTATTATTATTATTATTAATTTTATTATTATTATTATTATTATTAATTTTATTACTATTATTATTATTACTATCATTATTATTTTCATTATTATTATTATTATTAATTTTATCATTATTATTATTATTGTTATTATTAATTCTATTACTATTATTATTATTATTATCATTATTATTATTAATATTATTACTATTAATTTTATTATTATTATTATTATTATTATTATTAATGTTCATATTATTGTCTTGTTATTATTATTATTGTTTTTCATATTATTATTATTATTATTATTATTATTATTATGTTGCTATTACTATTATTATTATTACTATTGTTATTATTACTATTTCTATTATTATTATTATTACTAATCCTATTATTATTATTAGTATTATTATTACTATTATTATCTTTATTTTCATTATTATCATCGTACTCTTGTTGATGGTGGATTTTTATTTGTTGGCTTAGGACTTTTAGGACCGGCGCAGGGCGTTTCCAAGTGAGCGCCACCGCCGCGCCTTGTTTCCGAGGTTCCGTCGACGCCGCGCTTTAGTTTCAAGGTGAACGCTTCTTCCCGCCGCTTGGTTTCGCAGGCTCTGGTGAGTTTTTGGTTGTGTCTAAGTCCTTGAAATTGTTTATGCAGAGTATTAGACTTTGTCACGTAGTCTCGGACACACGCCGTGTCATCGCGCCTTGCTTCCAAAGTCATTTTGCCGTCGCACTTGGTTTTGAGGTAGGTCCCCTTTGCACTGCTTTTAAAATTTAAGTTATATTATTTCATGCTGTTTGCGCACCCTAATTGTTCAAAATCAACATTTTATTAGTTGTAATAAATATGAGATAATATACGATAATTAATTTTTAATATAAGATGGTTAATTTTTAAATGGTTATTTAATGTCAAAAGGAGCCGTTTATTTTATACACGACACATGAAACATCCTTTTGACGAGCGGACACCCAATAATGAAGGAATGCCCGTTTGGCTTTGAAACATAATTCACGAAACATAAAACAGAGTTCTGGTTTAGTGAGAAATGATTTCTTTTGAAGCATGAACAAATACTTTGGTTCGTTTGAGAAATTGCCCGGTTGGCTCTTAAAGTTTATTTGGAAAAAGAAAATGGTTTGGTTTGGTTTATAAAAATACTGGCAACCTGTGAAGTAGTGTTTTGTGGATTCTTCAAATAGTTTTAAACTGGTTTTGGTAGTAATTGTGAACTGTATTAAATGCCCATTTGGCACTTTAGGAAAGCGATGGAAATGTTTTTATAAAAAACCCTCTTAGGATGACTCTCATGCCTTGGTTGCGATTGATTGTTTGGGAGGCCGCGCTTAGAGGCTCCCGGGTACTTGAGTGGAAAAAGGCATGAGGTTGTCCCATGGAGTGGCTCGAGGAATGCCTGTTGTTCTTTATATATATAGATATATCTGATTGGATGCTCGGTTGGCATCGGTTGGCTCACCCCCTTTTTCTTAAACACTTGAGACATGGGAATCTGGCATATTGAGAGAATATTCTAAGAACGATTGCTGCACTGGTAGGTTATGGTACTGACCAGTGGCCCATAGTAGGTGGATATATTGGGTTTATTGCTATGGGATTTGCCCTTGACCTGCCTGTGAGTGGATGGTCGAGCGTGTTGTGCGTTTTGATTTCATCGTGACATGTCAATAAGGATGATTTCTCATGTATTGGTGTCTTCTGGTTTATTCTCGATCTCCTAGGTTCACCCATGTCTATTCAGCTTTTGTAGCTTGCAGTAATGATTATGATGCTCACATGTATACCTACATTGCCCTTACTGTGTGTTTTACTTTGTGCATTTTGGTGTATTGTTTTCTTTGGAAAATGGTTAATTGCTCTTGATTTGGTTTCTAAAAATTGTTTTCAAATAAAAGTATTTAACCCCCTTTGTACACATTTGAAAACTTAAACATCACTTTCCATTTTCCTGAAATGTCATTGACACTAATGAAATGAACCTGAATTTTTAAATGGCTAAGGGCAATGGTTCGTACTTTGTTTTAAGTAGAATATTATTAAAAACATACTTTTATAGATTGTAGTTCAAACTTGAAATGATGTTTCTTTTATTTTAAAGGTAGTGCATTGGGAATAGATATCGGGCTAGCCTACTGAGTTTTAATACTCACGCCTATAGTTGTTTTCTGTTTTTAGTGTTTGTGCAGGCTATAGCTCGAGTGCGCTTGCCTAGGGCGACGCTTGATCGTTGAGTCGGAGAGCGACCCACGAGGTCGCACGGAGTTTGTTCGCACGTCGTGTTTGGTTAGTTTGTTTCTTGTTTGTTTCTGTTTAGTCACTTTGTTTAGTTTACATTTTTCTGCGCTGCTCTGTTTTATCTTTGCATTCTTATTTATTTATATTGGGCGAAATCGTTCCCACAGTCTCTAAATGATGCCCTGGCGCTTGTCGCCAGCCCGGGAGGATCGGGAACGCCTCTCGGGCCATGTCGCGGACCGGCTCGGGTGACCGGTTCAGGGTCGACCCGGGTTGGTTCGTGACATCAATACATCCCTTTCTCTATTTCCAAGTGGATGTTTTATTAAGAATTTTTGTGATGTGGGATTTGAACAAATTTTTTTAAATAGTTAGACCATATTTAAGTAATCCATGTTTACATTTCATGGAAATCATTTATTTATGTATGGATAATGTAACACCCCAATAATTTGAAGCAATTGATTTTTTTTGATAACATATGTGACACACGACACCAATATTAAACAAATAATGATATAGTATTATTTAAAACTAACCATTATAACCTAGCCATTAAATAAGTGGGAATTAATATTATTGATTGAATTATGAAATTTATATAATATTCATAAAAATATTTAATGTATTAATTAATTATTTTTAAATGATAACTTCTATATTTAGTAATGTCATATTATTCTTTAAAAAATATGTTTTCCTCAAAAATGATTTTTGTTAATGTTTCTGAGAAAATAATATAATAAATTTATCAAACATTTATAAAATTTACTTTATTAAATTAACTTAATTTTTTAAATTCTCTAATCAAAAGTTTCATTGTTAAAAATTTTCTTATTTTTATGAAAATATTTATTTTCCAATAAATTGTGGAAATGAATATTTTTACTAAAAATGTATCTCAACCATTCAAAAAGTTTAATTTTATATAATAATTGACTAAAAATAAAATTAGAAAAATTATATAATTAATTATCCAATAATGTTCGATGGAATCAATTTCATGGTTGAATTTGGAATAAAACTTTATTTATAAATAATAAATCATTTTTCTGAAAAACTGTTTTGCATCGATTTTTTCATGATTAAATTTAAATTAAATTATTCCAATAGTATTTTTTTATTTGGAAAAATGGAATCCATATTTTATTAATATATTCCAAATTTATTAAATAGTTCTAATTTATTTTTCATCAATATTAATAGTATCCTTATTAATTTTTGTTCCCACTACAAAGAGTAAATTGGGTAATTAAAGTTAAAAATAAATTGATAAGGAGTGTAAATTTACCATAACACATGCCTAAATATTATTTTATGATACCATTTCGTCCATAATCTTCCAAAATTTGGTAATATAGAATTTTATGTCCATTTCGGTGAGATTATGTCATTTAATGTTTTTTATTTCATGAAAAGTCAAATATATCACACTCTTTTTTTTAATAACTATAATATTCTTAATATGATGTTATCCAAGTGATATATTGAAATATAAATATTTAATTGAATTATAAAATATTTTTATACATGATGATAATTTATGTTTAATTTTTAGTAAATAGATAATTACATTAAATGAATATGCAATGATGGTGGAGTAATTATTCAAATAATGGAAAAATCAAATAAAATATATTAAAAATATTCTAAATATTCTAAATGGAATTAATTAATTTTTTTCCAGAATTTTATATATGACTTACAAATATTATGGATTTATTAAAAAAATATAATTTATCTTTCCATATTAATATAATTAATGTCAAAGTTAAAAAATAGTGCCACAATGGACAATAATGATATTTCAAGAATATGATATTTTATTAAATTATTTAAAAATAAAAAATATATATTAAATAATCAGATATGGGATAACATATAATCTCAAAAATGATTCACAATGAATTTATAGGGAATGTTGAAGCATTTTGATCTAAAATAGTCTTATTATCTTATAATATTTTGAGATATTGCAAAAGTACAACTCAACTCTATTATAAAAGGGAACCCATTCCTTCACACATCTAAATCACATTGATCTATCTAAATTAACCGAAATATTACCATTTATCTTATAAATATACTTATACATGTTCTTTAGGTTCTTTTCCTTCCAAAACTCCACACCTAGATCCCATAAGAACTAATCTAAAGGATGTCCTCTGAATAAGGGGTTGTCCTACTTTCCAACACTTTCAAGTTTATTTCTTCTTAAACTTCCTCCTCACATGTTTATTATTATTAATTTAATATAAAAATATTATTTATAAACTTATATGGTATTCTTAATATTATACCACCATATTCTACCTTTTATCCATCATATGAAAAATGAAATCCTCGTATATGCGTAGGTATGAATTACTGTCTCCACGTAGCGTTGTACTTCGTTATTCATCACGAGTTTAATTGGACAGGTATAAATATGAAACTTATGAATTTATATGATATATATAACATAATAATTATTCTTTAATGTTTAATTATTCTTTTTTATTCTTTCTTTTCATCCATCATAAATTGAAAACAATATTCATGCGTATGTACGATATACCATCTCCATAAATAGTGTAATTCATTTTTCTGTATATATCTTTTTGGATGAATATAAATATATAAATATATATATATATCATATATATGATAACTAAAATGTAAAAATATTATTAAAATTATGTAACTATGATAAAAATATACTGACTGGGGCTACCAAATTGAATAATAAATGAAATATGATGTTATTACCACCCAAAATAGTGATCTTAACAATGAGTTGATAAGTAAATGTTTAAAAAATTATAAGTAAATAATATATGGTGTTATATAAATGGATATTGTTTTAGAATATATGTATAATATATATATATTTATTATCCAGTAGATTCGAACATGTACAATGTTAATCAGACATGAGGTAAGGGACATCATCTCCATTTTCTTTTATTGATGAATATTTTAGTATTATGCACCTATATTATTTTATGAGGTGTATATAATGTTAAATTTAATTTTTTATATCATGAATTTATTTATTAAAGTTATATTTAAATATTTATTCAATTTTATTCAATCAAGGATCATTTGATTCATTGGAATAAAAATCATTAACAGTTTCTCATCTCACTCTTACTTCCATGAGACATATGCCACATTCACCTGTTATTTCTTTTTTGTGGTGTATATAATCCCTTTGATATATTATATAATTAAACTAATTATATTCATGGTATTTAAGGTTTAAATTGATGTAATTTCTTTTATAGTTCTTATAAATAAAAATAAACTCATGTTGACATGGTTTATTTCAAAATCTCATCATCATTCAATATTATTTTTGTTTAAGCCTCCATTGTGGAATATTTATCTTCCATGAACTTGTATTAGTATAATATTTTGAAAAAATTTATTCTATTCTCTAATTTCTTTTCAGGTCATTTTAATCCGGGTTCAAATTTTTAAGAGAAAAACTTTAAAAGCAATATTCTTGTTGATTTCAAAAATGGTACTTTTTATATTTTATTACAAAATTTTGAAAAGAATATTTGTATTAACATATACAGAGTGAATATAAATAAATAAAATAATAATGAATTAATACATTGATCTCTAATGATCAATTTTACAAGGTTATTATCAATGAAAATTATTTCTTCATTAGACATTTATTTTTTAGATTTTAAGAATTATTTTGTAAATAAAAGCGAATTTTCCTGAAGAAATTTTCATTTAATCTCTATAAATTATTTTCTTTCATGTAAAAATTATTTTTTTAATATTATATTTAGTATGAACTATATTTATACCATTAATTATAATTATTTGGGCGGGTTTTTATTTGTTTGACTGGGTAAAGTATTGATATTCTATCTGACTAGTACCTATAATACAAACAGTTATTAATAATTTAAGGATTCATTATTAAGTTGTATTCTTTATCCAGATTTCGAATTAATTGAACATATTATGTGGTATTATTTCATTTAATTATGAATTTAATGTTATTATTTTTCAACATGATATTTATTGTAATTTATGCTGACACGAAGATTATGGTATTAGTTTTCTGTATTAAGTTGATGGTATTAGATGTTAGTATGAATTTAAGGAAATTAGATATTTATGTGAAGTCAATGGCATTCAATTTCAGAAATAATTTCATGGTTTTATATATCAACATGAATCCTCATCATTATTTGATGTGATGGACTGAATCTTTAACAGTTGGTTTGATATTTTTGGAATTATCCATTCTATCATTTTGAATTTATTTATTAATATTCAATGTGATCATACAATTATCTAAAATTTCTCTGATTAAGATTCATTATCATGTGATTTTTTATATGGAATTAATTTATCATCATTTATTACTTCCATATTTTGCTAAATATATTTATTAAATGTAATGTGTTTTATTTATTTACCTTACCATGTTGCTTATGATTATTTACTAATGATAGATTCTGTTATACACAGCCCTATTTGAGAATTTGAGATCAAAACATTATTATGTTTTATATCCCATGGATATAAGGAAGTATCCTATGATTAATAGGTAGGGTTATGTTAAGGATAATAATAGTTTTTTAAATGAAAATACTTTCGGTATATAATGTACAAAATTTAATGTGAATTTCAAGTATGTATCTACTTTATCAGGACTACTAAACTTTTCATCCAATTAGTATGTTATTAATTATATCATATAACAATATAATAAAGTAACCCCTAGATATGGACTACTAGATTAAGGGTATTTATAGTAGGTATATTTGAATGTCTAACTACAATTTTTGATTTCTTTTTCTCTATAATATATAAAGATAAAAATGTATAATTAGTTTTGATATTAATTGATGCTCTAAGATTGTATAAAAAATATATGAATTGAGTGTCACTAATATAAGGTATGAAAAAATACCCCTAAATATATAATTTTTTTATATGGTCTAATTAAAACTAACACTTTCCTTTATAATAATAAAATTTAATTTTATTATAGACTTTGCTTCTTGTAAAATATATCACTGAGGAACATGAAAATTTTGGGGATTATTTTACTTCTTAAAAATGTGTTATATTTATTTTGGAATTTTAAAATGTGTTTATATTATTTTTTTGATTTATTCTTCATGTATATATTAATATTGATTCGTAATTGATAAAAAGTATAAGGTGATGTTCTCTTTATATTTTTAATGTCCCTCAGATATAGAACTTGGTTCCTTATATTGATTTTCAAAATTAAACTCCTCTTCTCCATTGGTTCATTTTATCAGTTCTGGGTTTTGGGTAATCAGTACTCTTGTTACCAATCCTGGTTTTTACCCAATATACTATATCAACTAAATCTTATAATATCTCATTTTACAATTAAAATTTCATTAATGTTTGTAATGTTTTTGTGTACCATAGAAGGAATGTTAAGGCCTACAAATGTTTTTGAGTTCTGGGATAAAAATTAAAGATGAAAAATAATGATCACATCATGATTAAATGGATATGTATGTGGGTATTTACAAAGATACATCATATTAATTTTTTGTTATGTAATTATGTATGTGATACAGTCATGTCACGATTTTTCTTCACAGCATAGTAAATTCATTTAATTATATCATATATGTAACATAAGACTAAGATATTATTTTAAACATCAAAATAAGATATAGATATTTTAGAAAGTGTTTCATGCACCATAAAATAATAATTTCATATTATATCTATTTTATTTTGTGATATTAATCATAAAAATTCATGGAAGGTTCATATAAGAAGGTACATTTGAATTTTTAAATAATTTATGATCTTGAATTAGATCAAATGAAAAATACATAGACCAAACTGGGATTAATTAAACTACACTGTAATGTTTATATATTGAATAAATTTTGAAGGGCCTTAAAAAATATTTTTTTTGTTTGGTAACATGGTTAAATATTTTAAAATACATGATATCACATCATAAAGCATCTTGAGGTTGGGGAAAACTGATGGATAAACCAAATGGTTTCACCACAATGAAATTATAAATTTCATGATTAGTTTACAATAATTGTTTTTGAATAAAATTGATGAAATATACTGATTAAAAGTTTCATCGGTTTTCTTTACAATCATTAATTATATAAATAGTTATGGATGTTGGAGATTAAATTTGAAAATCCAATGGTTAATTTTTTGGAAATATGATGTTATAAAATGTTATTATTTTTAATATAAAAATGAATATAAAATTTATCATCATGGGATAAAATAGTTTTTCTATGAAAATCAAAGTGTAAGAGGAAAAATATTGAGAATATCAAAAAAAATGGTAGATAAGAGAATATTTAATGTTATCATTGAGTTTTTACAATTAAAGAATTATTTTTTGATAGATTAAATTATATTAAATAGTACTTTTGGAATTATATAGTTGTCAAACATATTTTTGAAGAAAATGACGCAAATAATAGTGAATCATGGAGAACACCCTTATAGGTTTATATTTATTTCTTATATTGTTATTCTTGTGATATCAACCTACATTTCAAAACTAAATATTTGTTTAACCCTAATAGAAAGTATTTGGTGAAAGGAGAATGTGTTTGTGGACCATGGATGAGTAGTAATAGTGTCTTAAATATTATTACTACAAAAAAATGGAGATGTTATTATTTATGGTATCAAAACACCATTGAAATTTTCTCTATTAATTTAGCTTATTGTAGGTGATTCGTGTAAAAAACACGGTGATAGTTCTCTTTAATAATTTATGTATTATTATATGACCATTATGAATGATTCCAAGTGTTTATTAAACATGAGGATAATATGTGATTCATTTTCAAAGAAGAATAAATTTAAAATCAATGTAATATTTCCCCAACACACTTAGGGTGTTTATTTTGGTACCTCAAGTTACAAAAGGTGGTATCAAATCCATAGTTTATCTTAGTGAATCTATCATAGAAATTTCTTTTCATGTAAAAATTTTTTGTATGAAAAGGGTGTGTCATAATTTGATAAATTTAAATATAAATTGTTGAAGAGTGTACTGATATATCGTTTAGGATATCTTAGTCAGGATATTTAGATGATAGTATTTACTGTAATTCATGTAAGTTATTAAACAAAAATGTCGGTGATAGAAAAGGATAAACAATTTCTGGATGATGATCCAAAGGCTTTAAATGCCAATCTTTTATAGTTTTTAATAATATATACATAAATGTAATGAGATTTAAAATATTTAAATAAAATTTTCGATAAGATGGAAAATATTTACTTAGGTGATGGTAAAGTGAGATGGGAATTTTTTTAGGTTCTTCATAATAGAGTTAATGGTTTAAAGATGAGTCTATGTGAAAATTTTGGTAGTTTGTTAAACCATGTTATCAATGTTTTTGGATCTATTTTCGGACATAGTAATTAGTTAAAAGATACATATATAGTATTTAAAATGATATAATATTAAAAATTATGAAAAATATCAAGGTGTATGCACTTCAAGATGTTAATATATGGGATATATCTCTTGATGATCTAAAACAAATGCTAGTATCATATTAAATTTTACTAAATACAATAAATTATTCAAAAGATTCACTAAAAGAAAAAAACATAATCTCTAGAGAAGTAGGAGATATGAGAAATTGAAAACAAATATGGGAAAATATGTAATGATTTATTATCTCTTCAATTAAGGAATCTTATGAGAGGTAAAATAATATTTAAAGGTAATATACCATTAGAAATATGTTCTCATAGAAATGTTGATCACATTGTCACTGGGTCTCCAAAGAGATATTTTGGAGATAATTTTGATATTTAATTCATTCAAAATAAAAGAAATAATTTCTCCCATAGAGGTAAATTTAAATCGATAAATCAAAGGAGAAATAAATTAATGAGAAAAGTTTTTGTTATAATTAAATACGATGATTATTTTGATTAAAATCCATTAGAATGTGTTAAAACTGAGTTTATCTTAGATATTAAAAATTTTATGATGGTTTCGTAGGAAAATTGATGATGGTGATGATAAACTATGGGATTGTTTATATAAATTTTTAGTTATAAAGATCTCCTAAAAGGATTGGTATATAATGTAAGAAGGACATGAATATTTTAATGTTGTTGATATAATCTGGAAGTTATGTTAATGACAATGAAGTAAAAAATAATCACCTAAAAAAGTTGGGGAGGAAAAAATATAAATTATAATGTGAATCTAGAAGACATTTTTAAGTATCGGTTCAATATTCAGGAGCATAATAAGATCAATAATATCATTATATATCCTTCAAGGAGAAAAAAGGATTATTTAATCCGTTAAAGAAGATATTTTGTCTTTGAGAATGAATTGTGAGTTTGAAATAAAATCATATTATTCAATGACTAAGCTATAATTTGGAAAATTTCAAGATAAATTATAAAAATATTGAATTTAATAAGGCATAAGAATCTAGGATGATTATTTGAGTGCTCAAAGAATCAACTACATGGGTAAAATTGGTCTTGGATTTGATACTAAAACAATAAAAATAATGATAGAAAATACAAATATAAAATAGAAGTATAAGATAATAGAATGTTCTTGGTCATCTATCATTTATAATAGATCAATGTGTTATTAAAAAATATAATATTTGTGGATAAATGGTTTTAAAAAATTCCTATAATGAAATTCCAATTTAATGCCTACTTGGGCCAGATGATGTCTTATTATATTAAATTAGAGATATACCTAAAATAATTACCATTGGAATTATATAAATTACAATTAGATAATAAAAATTACCTTAGAATAAAAGTTAATTATATATATGTATATATATAGTTTTCATTTCTGTAAATTTCTGTATAACGATGTATATTACAGAAAGATAACTATAAATTATTTATACAGATGTCTGGGAAGAAAGGATATATGTCCACCTAATAAATATAATTTGGAAAATGGATTTTATCCATGGTAAGAAGCAGAATATTAATTGATTTCTTTTGAGAATGTAAATGGGAAGAGTTTAAAAGAGGCATAAATTCATCCTACAGTATTCTAAAAAAAGAAGAAAAATATAAAAGGTAAATAAGTTCTTGTTGAGGTAGTTTCGCAAGAAACAAATAAATATAATTAGTAAATTATTTATAGTGGGTTCCCACCCCATAGGACCAGTAACATGAATCATTTCACATATATGAAATCTAGGGTTGATGGAACATTAATTTTGGTGGTGATGGACCTCTAAAGATATGATAAAGTTAGAAAAAATTGTTATAAATAGATAGATTTTAAACTTTTATAGCTCTATATATTTGTAGTCTTTGAAATAATTTTTTGAGTGTGTGTTATTTATTAACTTGGCAGTGGAAGTCGCATTTTATTTCAGAGGTTTTTATATTATGGGAAATACTGGAAAGTCTATTATATAAGGATAGAGAATGAATTAAAACTCATATCTAGTGGAAATCAAGAAGAATACTTTTCTTCATACTGTGGAAGAGGTGAACAACTTGTCACATGGATTACTTAGTTACATTTTTATGTATCCTTTTGAGAATTCATCAATATTGAATGTTTTTTTTATATTACTAATCTAAAAAATAGGTATAAGACTTATTAAACCTGTTTAAGGTGAAAATTGTCTGAAACCATTTCAATCCAAAGAAGAAGTAATAATCAACTCTAATTTTTTTCTATACTAATGTGTATGGTCTAATAAATCATAATCAAATGTGAGGTGAATCATATTTCATTGTATTTCTTAATGATTATAGCTTGTTGGGATGCACTAAATTTTTATGGTCTAAAAGATATTTTCTATACTATATTAAAATATCCTAATAAATATTGAATAATTAAACTAGAATAACAATAAAAATTTTATGGTTGGATGATGGCACCAAATACCCATTTATTAATTTTTCATGTTATCTATAATAACATGTTACATATGTTGAATTATTAGAAATAATGATTTCTCAATAGAATGGAGTTATGGGGATGAGAAATCACATTATAAATAACATGTCCATGAAGTTTTTGATTGAAAAAGGAATCTCTCAAAACTATTAGAATAATGTTTTTAAAGTGTTTTTGCACACTAAAAATTGATAATTACTCAATATTGGAGATGATAAAATGATATATAAAATTTTTTATTGTGAGAAACTATATTCTAAATATCTCAATGTATTTAAAATTAAATGTTGTATTCAAAATTAAGAGGGAAATTATGAAAGGTATAGTGATGGAGTTGGTTATGGGGAATTTTCAGGATCCTAATAAAAGAGTAAAGCCTAATTATTATTCAATAGAAGGATCAGCAACATTATTTAAAGTGTTATTGTGAATGTATATGAAAATGAATCTAAATAAAATTCTAGTGGCTATGTTATTGAAGACATGTGTGATAATGAAGAAGGTGTTACTGTAGAATCTTGATAATTGAAAAAAACAACTATTTATATTGAATCTAAATTAAAATTATAGGATGGTCATGGTGCTAAGAGAGTTTAATATTTTGATCAAACAAGGAGAATAAGATTTTATTATTATAAAATAATAATTATTTGAGAAAAATATGCACTAATGTAGACATAGAGAATCAGAATAATGGAGCACACCACTCTATTATTGGAGGTGGAACCAAAAATATTTTATAAGGTAATAAAGGATGATTCAAGGGTGAAATTTGTTAGTGAAGAAATGGAATAAATTTATATGAATAAAATATAAGATATTGTGAAAATACATCTAAATCACAATGTTATTGGTATAAAATTGGTCTGTAAAAAAACTTTACGGACAATGAAAAGTGGTCTTGAATAAATAAATGTTTGTATATATAGGGATTTCACATGTTGATGGATTTGATGTAGATGATATAATTAAACTAGTGTAAATGATTGAATCAAGAATAATTTTTCTAATAGTTATTGTTCAATTAAGGTTAAAATTTTATCAAATTGATGGGAAGGTATAATTTTTTAGTGGAGACATAAAATAATAATTTTATATTGAAAAATGGAAGGATTTATTATCATAGTTGATAATTTAAAGTATTTCAAGTACAGAATGGATTTTTATAGACTAAATTAAGAACATAGTTCTTGGTATGAATGATATGAAATGTATCTGAAAAATTTTGATTTTAAAAGTGCATGGGTAGATTATAAACTCTATCTAAAACTTTTACATATGTAGATGTTCATAGTGATTTTTAATGTTAGTGGTATGATCTTTTGTATAAACACATATAATTACCATGATATTTTTTAATAATTAATGCCTTTATAATTTGACATATCAATTATTCTAGAGCTACACAACATAATAATTAGATTTTTATGATAGGGTTATATCTGTTGGTAAAATTGAATTTTTTATTGGTAAAATGTTTTACCAATAAACATTTTCATGTTTCTAAACATTTGGTAAAAACTATGTTGCTAAAAAACATTCATAGCTTTTAGAGATAGAATAGTTTAGTAAAAGTGAAGCTTTAAAGGCTAAAACCTTTCCAGTACACTCAATACATAAAACTAATAGAAATATAATAGTTGTATAAAACACCAGGGGCATGACAATTAGATCTCAATTCAAAACTTAGAAAAAATTTCACATCCTTGAATAGATTCTTATATAATTTTTTATCTTTATAAACATCATCCTCATTAGAAATTTCTTTCACATTTAAATAAACCTATATGAATCTATTTATCTTGATAATGAAAAAATTTCGATAAAAATTTTTCATATTAAGTGTTCAAACATTTTAACAAAAATGAAATAACATTGAATCAGGTAGTAACCAATAGAAAATTCTATATGATTAAAGAATCAAAATCAGTGGAAACATTAAATATGTAGCATACTAGATACACTTGAGGTAGGCGGATAATCAATTTTCAAGGAATGAAAATGTTTTAAGTTCTATAAAGCTAGAAGAGTTTGCATAACCATAAAAATAGAAAAGGTAAATAATACATGAAACTACAATCCCAATTCATATAATATAACAAATAATGATAAGAACAAATCAAGATAATTATTATAATTTTCTTCCATTTTATAATATTAATCAGTCAAGAAAATGAAATTAGATAGCATAATAAATTGTACATTTCAAAATATTTTGAATCCCACATGTAGTTAAATTTTTCAATGAATATTATAAAGAATAATATGGTACTGTATACTAAACCATTATAGTTATGTGAAGGTATAATGAATCTGTACATTAAAGAGGATACTAAATTCATAATTTATCATATTATTTGGATTGAAAATATATATTGAACTTTTATATAATAGTGTTATTGAAATTTCATTGTGGTACTAGAACCTATACATAATAAAGACTAACAAATCCAACTTATAGGGATATTTTTTAATGTATAGTTTATAGAAGCAAGAAAATAGAATGCTTGTTGAAACTTAATGTAATTTCGAAGTGTAATAATCTACATTTGTTTTGAAACCACATAATTATATGAATATTTTTTATTATAGACACTAAATATGGTATGATATATTCTTCACCAAAATCATGGAGTAAATTTCTACATAATAAATATATAAATGAATTAGTTTTCAATATTTAATACATTGCCATAGAGAAAACAATATTTCTATGAACATGAATAAATAACCAAATTATGCATTTTAAAAGAATGTTAATAAAGTTAGTTAAATGGTCAGAATATTTATCATTCTCAAAATGTTCGGCATTAATATAAAAAGAAAAAAAATTAGGTGTTGAGATATATATATTTATACAAAAATAATCGATAATTTCAATATTTTATGTAATATAAATAATTATTAGAATGAAAATATAATTTATAAAATACATGATATATTTAAAGAGATAATATAATGATTTATAATGAAGATTTAATATAGTTATAATCCACCATAAAATATTCTAACTTTACCATGATTTTAATTTTTTATACATTTCACAAAGGAACTATATCTTTTAATTTTGCATCACAATTATTCTCAACAAAAGTATCTTAAGAAACCTTGTATGGAATGTAGAACATAATTTCTATATGAAAAATGAATACATATATTATACAAGATCAATACCTGATTAATGAATAATTACATAACATATTAGTACAAATAATTACCTCAAAGGAATACTCCCTTAGTGAGTGAAGATATCAACTATTGCCTCTAATCCAGAGAAGAAAAATGAATCCAATAATCTCTTCAATTTTAATTTTTTGTTGTATTATTTGAATAAATTTTTTTTAATCATATATAAGAGAAGACTTAATATAATATGTCATGAATACAAACCAAAAGGACAACTAATAACATTAAAATTCAGTACAGATCGAAACCAAACCAATAAAATCTTTAATAAGTACTGTTATACAGTGTGTCTGAATCATCTCATTCTATAGACTTTCTTATGGTACCCATCACATCAACATATAAAGACTAAATCTATTATAGTATGGGAGGACTACTTTCAAGACCTAGGGAGGCCACCTTATATGAAAACTAAATCAACCCTTATTAATGACCATCTTTGAGATCGTGCCACCAAAATATGATACAAAATGGGGAAATTGAAACAGTTTGAATCATAAATCGACATACCCCAAATACAAATAGATAATGTAAAGATCATATCAATGTCAATACCAAATTGTGGGGAATAAAACCTAATGAGAAAACACTAAAATAAACCTAAACACTGCCAAAATCAATATACGAAATCAACCCTACATAGCCACAAGAGAAAGTTGAAGAACGTGTCACCAAACATAGAAGAAGAGATAAATTAGGAGGTAGTGGGATTAAAGGAGATATAGGGTTCATTAGATATGAGTTGGGATGTTGGGATGTGAGGTTGGAGTATGGAAGGGTCTGATGTGAGGTTTGGTGGTGGAAGGTGAGGCCGAACAATAACAGTGGGCGGTGATGTCCATGAAGAAGATTAGAAATTTAGGGTCCCTTGTATTATTTTTTACAACAAATATTTAAATTTTTATTAAATAAATAATATTAAGAAATATAAATTAGTTATTATTCAAAAAAAATTTTATAATAATTATCGAAAAATAAAAAAAATTTAATATATCGATAAGTTAAAAAATTAAAATCAATTATAAGATATTTTTAATAAAACTATGGGAAATAAAAAATTACTTTGGTAATAAAAATAATATATATATATATATATAAACTATGATTCTTATAATAGTATATTAATAAAATATTTTTTTCCATTTAATTTTTTATCGTAACATATTATATTTACATAAAAATATTTGTTGGAAATAACATTATTAATAAAATTCTCGTTTTAGTAAAAAAAATTTGTAATAGTATTATAAAACAATAGATTCAAAATTGGGTAATTGATATTTTTATATTTAATTATCAATATTAAAATATATATCTATGGGTAAAAAAAGTTTTGGTATTGAAAATGAATACCAATAAAACATAGTATTTGTTATAATTTTCCATTTTTTCCTAAATGAGATATTATCTGTCAAAAAATTTCTATTAGTATAATCCATTTGTTTTTTAGTTATAATATACACAAATGGGTTAAAATATAAGAATCAAACACATTTTTCTTGTCGTTTTAATATGATAGAGAAATATTGAATAAATTTAGAAGTGATTGATTCAATCTATATTCAACACATATTGTTATTGGAATGAATATTGAATGTAATGAGGAAAGTAATGGAGTACACCCAAAATTGTAGTAAATAATTATTTGGAGTATAATAAGGATAGATAGATTTTATGCAACATTTTTGGTAACACAATTTATATTTATCTAATGTAAGAAAAAATTATGGAGGAAAACATGATAATGAAATATATTTAACATTAAACTAGGGATTGGTTTTTAAAGCTAGGGAAAGTCAAGAATTTGAATATTTTTTATATGAATGTTAGGCTACAGATTATGTGGATTGAAAATTGAAAAGTTGTTAAATATTTATTCATTTTAATAAATTATGATGGATATATAATTAAAGTGTATTAAAATATATCCTTCACTACATCATTGGTGGAATATATTTCAGTAAACAAGGATTGTATAAATTTTTTACAAACCAACCCAGGTACCTTGGTATCCCAATAATGAGCCAGTCCTGACATAGCATGAACGAAATTCCAGATCCCCATGGGTTGGTGAATAGAACCTAGAATCATACAACATTCATTTGGGAAAATATTATCCACAAAACATTGATGGAGAAAGACAAAAAGTTCCATATGAATACAAAAGGAATCCCACTTGGAGTAAAGTACCACAAGTCAATCATTCATTAAATCATAAAGTAATAAAACCTAAGTACTAAAAAAAGGAAAATAACCAAAGTCCCTATGGAAACAACTCACAATGTCTAAGGTTCAAAAGCTATATACACCTCTAAGAGATAATTTCCCCTTACTAAAAGTTTGATGGAGAGAATGTACTATCACCCGAAGGCACAATTAAGGTGTGGGATAAAAATCCAAGTAGGGTCTCACAAAGGATTCTATAATAGATTCCAATAATAGATTAACCAAATGTATAAATTTTATTATTAAATAAATTGGTTTTTCATTGTAAATCATATTTAAACAAATCATGTGATATAGTTCAAATAATGGAGAATACTTTTAAAAAAGGATTACAAGGGTTGGAATATTTCTCAAACAGTGTCCAAAATAAAATATTTTTTATAAAAAATATTATATAAATTCAGAAGGAATGTAAATCTGTTTAAAAAAATTAGAATAAATTTATATCTTATATATAATATAAGTGAGCAATCAGGGTCAAATTCCAAATAGGTAAGAAATTCCTTATCTAAAAGACTCCAGAATCTCTAAGAGATCACAGTAATATGTGTATACACATGTCCCTCTAGCACTAGCCAAAGGTGACTCATCACCATGTCATTTGGGATGTGACCTATTGAATTTATGTTTTACAATGTTGAATAATGGTATAGTGTGTCCAAATAACTACCAATATACCTAAGGCTTTCATGTTCTATTTCATAATCAGTTATGGGCTATTTATTTCATGGCGTATAAAAATACAATTAAATCACATTTCTCCAATTTCCAATGCCAATTACCATTTAATAAGAAAACTGGTTTTATTCAAAAACATTCCTTTTAGCAAGATAAAACAACTGGGTTTCTATTGAAACATTTTAATCCATTTTAAAAATTTAACAAATTCCATAAATTTAATTTTAAAAATTATATTCAAAAATTAAATTGAAACAATTTCTATCCATTTTAAAACACACCCCAATTCAATGGAATTTTGGAGGCTTTACAAACTTCTTTCCAAAACTACATCAAATCTCCCAATTCACTATAATCAAATTTTAATAAAAAACAATTTAAAAAAATTATAAAAACCTAAATTTAAATAAATAATTGAATTAAATCAAGATATTTATTGTTAATATATTTGTATATGGAGGGAAAATCCACCTACCTTTTTTATAGACACAGAGAACACAACAAAACAAACCAATGATAATGATGGACCAAGAGAAATTGAATCTCAACCTTGAAATGAGATCTTGAAACATGGAATACTCATCCATCAATTTCACGATGAACTATTGAAATCCCAATGAAGGATAATGATCGAAATTTGAATAATAAGGTAGAATTATTATCTAGGAATCACACCAAAATTTCAATGATGATCATATGCTAAATGAAAATATCTATAAGGGTTGGAAAGCTCCAAGATAACATGGGGAAGAATTTCTATTTATAGAAGTAAAATTTAAGAGTATCCAAAATTGAGAGACAAACTATGCTTCCTATTTTAATATAGCAGTCTGTGTATTACCTGACGTGTAATCCTATTACAAGTCATTAAATGGTTAAAATATCTAACCACTAATAAACTTGTTGCTTAAAATTAAAATCGTTCTATAATTAATTCATTTTGTGTAAATACTATTCATGTCATTCAAACATTCATGGTGTGAAACCATCTCATGGTATACACCAAGAAATCATTACACGATGTGTAACCCAGTTACATGGTGTATAACCCTCTTGCAACATATATAAACACCATGTTAAAGTTGAGAGTCCAAAAAATATGTGAATTCACCATTATTGGTATCCTACAAATTATTTATCCACCCAAACCATTCAACAAAAATAAAAACAATGATAGGTTTGAAGATGCACATTTCATATCGGTAATGGGATTTTACAAACTCCCCACCATAAAAACATTCATTCCCATGAAATCCTATGAAAAATATTAGATTAAAAAAATTAAGAGGCCACTACTCCCTCATTAGTGTCTTGCATTTACACATCTCATAAATATCAAAAGCATTCTTTCATAGCACATGAACCAAATTTATAGTCCTCCCATGACGATCCTTGGTTTTAGAATTAACTATCTCGACTAGTCGCTCTCTCTAAGATAATCATGTTCAACCACAAGATCACCCCATCTCAAAAAGTAAGATAGATCAAAAAGATACTTTCTTAGCTGCGATATGAGGAATATGATATATATTGATGTTAGTTGTGCAGGAACTATTTAACAATACGAAAATTTCCCCACCTGCTCAGCAACCTCAAAGGGCCCACAAAATACAGAACAAGATTCCATTTCCTCCCATGTCGTTGATGACCCAATCAGGATGAAAATTTCATGAATAACATGTTACTGATTGAAAATTCTAGAATAATATGGTGAAAATTATCATAAGACTCGTATCCGCTCAAGTACATCAATAATATATTAAGAATCAATAAAAATATTGATGTCATCTATTGTACTAAACTTGTTCAAACCAAGGAACCCTTACCAATATCTAACCTACATAACATAGAATTACATGATCGACCATACAAGGACTCAAAATAATACATTCTAATCACAGACATGTATCTCTTATTATAAGAAAACTCAACTATCCCCAAATGATCATCCCAATCCCCATTGAAGCTGACAACACATGCATAGAGCATATCCTCAAGAGTCTATAAATCTCTCTCTATCTGTCCATCTGATTGTTAATGGTAGGTCATGCTCAAACAGATATGTGATATTAGATCCTCCTAAAGGAATATCCATAATTGATAAGTGAACCGATGATCCCTGTACTAAAATAAAACATATAGAACTCCTTTTTAATGGATTATCTCTTTCACATTGAGATTTCATAACTCTAAATCTTTTTCATTATCACAAATGGGTATGAAGTGATTAGACTTGGTTATCTTTTTGATCACAACCCGAAGCAGATTATTCCTTTTCTAGGTACATGGAAATAAAACCAAAAAGTCTATGCTGATCTCATCCCACATCCATGTAGAGATGAAAGTGTTTAATGAAAACCTAAATATTTCATGTGCTTGACCATCAGCATTTAGAATTTATGGAAATTAGATACCTAGTCAACAATGTCGTGTCTCATACCTATCCACCATAATTGATGTCGTATATTATAAAATAACTTATTAGTTCCTATTTGTACAGATCACTATGAATTTTGAAAATCCCCAATCACCACTTCCTTTCTGCTAATGGCGCAACATAGAGATTCTAATAACATAGAACACCTTCTTTGGAGAACAACAACTGGGGAACTATCTATCCACCATAAAGATATTTTGTAATGTTATGGAATCTATAATCAAGTTATTCATCATGAAGAATCAACTCAGGAAGAGATGATTCTAGCATAATGCTAGATACAGAAACCTCAGCACGTGCTTCCTGGACTCCAATATTCAATTTTTCAAATAGGTTCATCGAATTCCACTCTTCTGAATATTATTTCACTTAATGGGTTGGAAATATCCCACTCAATGCATCTGTGATGACATTCACTTTCCTATGGGTATAGACGATGTTGAAATCAAATGAGTTTAGGTATTCCACCCAATTCCATTAGAAGAGATTTAATTTTTTCTGTGAGAAGATATAACTCAAGATATTGTGGGCTGAACACACATTAATCCTCTCTTTGTGAAGGTAATGTTTCCAAATATTTAGTGTGTTCATTAAAAATGCAAGTTCTAGGTTGTGAGTTAGATAATTCTTATTGTGTGGAATAAGCTGGAGAGATCAATAGGCAACAACATGATTAACCTGAATAATAACATATCCCAATTCTAAACCCAAGGCATCATCAAAGACCACATAATCATGATCTTCCTCTAGAATAATCAACACTAGTGCATTAGTAAAAAATGTATAATCTCAATAAAATAACTCTAAAATTTATTGTCATGAACCAACATGGGTACCTTGGTAACTCGATAACTGAGTTGGTATTAACATATCATGAAGTGTATTCCTAATCCCTATGGGTTGGATACTAGCACCTAGCATCATAAAACATTCATGTGGGAATGAATTTTCCCCAAAACATAGTGGATGCCAGATTAGAAAGTCAACATGCATGAAAATGGAACTCCATTAGGAGTAAAGTAACATAATTCAAACATGCATTGAATCCCAATGTGATAAAACCCAAGTACCAAAATGAGGAAAAATATCTCAAGTATCTAAGGGCCCAACTCACTAATTCCACATTTCAACAAATACATCTTCCTTAAGAGATCATATGTCATTACATAAACCAATAAAGAGACAATATACAATCAACTGAAGGAACATATAGGGTTTGATCTAAAAATCATAGTAGAGTCCCACCAATAATTACATATTATATGAAAATAAATGATTAAAAAAAAGAAATTATTTATATTTTAAAATAAACAGGTCTGTAATTTTAAATCATATTTTAAAAAATCACACTATACTGTTCAAATAATTTAAAATACTTTATAAAAAAGCTTAAAAGTGATTGGATGTTTCTAAAATAATGGATTAATGAAATTTTTTATTTAAAATTGTTGATATAAATTCATAAGGAATGTATGGAATTTTAAAAACATTGGCATACATTAATATTTCAAATATAAAAAAATTAAGAAATCATGGTCATCTTCCAAATAGGTAAGAAATTTCTAGGATATAGGACTCTACACACTCTAACTGATCATTGAAATATGTGTATACATATATCCCTCTTACATTGGACAATGGTGGCTCATCACCATCCCATTGGGTATGTGACCCATTTCATTAATGATTTAAAACATTGTATAATCGTAGATTGTGTCCAAATAACTCACAAACTACCTAAGTCTTTCATTTTCTATTTTCACAATATATAAAGGGAATTTAATTTAAGACATCTTAAATTAAAATTAAATCTCATTTATCCCATTTCAAATTACAATTTCCATTTAAAACAAAACCATGTTTTAATAAAAAACATGCCTTTTAACAACATAAAATTACTAGGTTTCTATAAAAACAATTTATTAGATTTCACAATTTAACCAATTTAATAAATTTTGTTTCAAAAAATAAATTGAACTATTCAATTGAAACTATTTCATTCCATTTTCAAACACACCCTAATTCAATGGAATTAGTTGTTTCCCCAATTTATTTCCAAAGCCATATCAAATCTCCTAATTTATTATAATCATGATTTAATGAAAACCAATTGAAAGAAAACATAAGATAATTTAACTTAAATAAAAAACTAAAATAAATCATGAAATTTAATGTTAATCAATTTGGCCTAGTGGGATGGAATCAGCTAATGCTTTCTAAGACACAACACCCACAACAAAACCCTCCAAGGAGAATGAAGGTGATGAAGACCTTAAAACTCTACCTATAAATGAGATCTAGAAACATAGATTATGGATCCATCAATTTTCAGATGACCTATTGAAATCCTAATGGAGGATAAAAAGAGAAAGATGAATAACAAGGGAGAACACTTATCTAGGAATCAAATCACAAGTGAAAAGATGATTGTACACCGAAAAAAAAAGATCCAAAATGGTTGGAGAGCTCCAAGATTCTGTGGGGAAGGATTTGGGTTTATATAAGTTAAATTGGTGAGGACCCAAAAGGGACAGATCATTTATGCTTCCAATATTAAAAAAGAATTTGTTGTATTACATGATGTGTCATCAAATTACAAATCACAAAATTGTATTGTTTCATAACTGATGAAACAAAGCATATTTTGAATAAAAATAGTTCATTGAATAACTGATAATGTGTAATGTATTGCCACATTGTAGAACCTTTCACATTTTGAACCCTTTTCATGGTATGGACCTTCTCATGGTAATCCCCAACGACCTTTACATGGAGTGTAACCAAGTTTCATGGTGTGTAACCCTCCTCCAACCTACAGAATCACCCAGTTAAAGCTAAGGGTCTGGAAAATATATGAATTCAGAATTATATGTATCCTTTCAAATCATTCTAAACCATATCCTGTCAACAAAATAGAAAATACCATGACATGTTTAAAGATGTACTGGTAAGATTGGTAACAAGATGTTACAACATCACCACCATAAAAAAAATTCGTCCCTAGAAAACCTATAAAGAAGATTCCTTACCAAAAATATATTTCCACTACTATATCATCATCACATTAGTGTATCTCATAACTATATGAACCATGATTCCATTTCACAAGAACCAAAGGTATCATCATCCCACAAAGTACCTTGGTTTCATAATCAACTATCCTAATAGGCAGCTCAGTCAAAGATAAATCATGTCCGTCCTCAGGGTCACCCTATCTCAAAACATGAGATGGATTAGAAAGATACTTTATCAAATGTGATACATGGAATACATAATTAATCTATGTCATTTTTGGTATAACTACTAAATGTTATGAAACTTTACCCACCTTATCAATAACCTCAAAAGGTCCTAGAAAATGAAGGCCAAGCTTCCCTTGCCTCCCAAGCCAATAATGTCACATTCTGTGGAAAACAGTCAAGAACACCTGGTAGCCTATTGAAAATTCTATAAATCTATGGATATGATCAGCATATGACTTGTATATTCCCTAGAATATCATCATTCTCTGATAAATAAATTGAATATTCGTTATCATATCTTGTACCAAACATGGTCCAACCAAGGAACTTTCACCAATCTCTGACCAACACAATAGAGATTTACATGGTTGGTCGTACAAGGCCTCAAAAGTCATCATTGTGATCCAGTACTAGTTACTATGGTTATGAACAGAGTCAAACATACCCAAAATATCATCCCAAGCCCTATTGAATTAGAGAAAAAACACATGGAGAATATCCTCTATAATCTAAATAGCTCTCTTTTTATGGCCATCTAACTGTGGATGATAGGTCGTGCTCAAACAGACCTAATATCATAGTGACTCTTGATGGGATCTCCAAAAAAGAGTGAAAAACTGAGGATACCTATCAAAAACTATAATAGATGTAACTCTATAGAAATATTCAATCTCTTTTACATATAGATTTTCTTACTCCTAGAATTTGGCTATATAATGAACAGGTACAAAGTGAGTTTACTTGGTCAAACTGTTGATCATAACTCATATTGAATTCTTCCTTCTCTTGGTACATCGAAACCCAAACATTAAGTCCATAGAGATCTCATCCGACATCCAAGTAGGGATTTTAAGTTGCTGAAGAAAACCTGAAGGTTTCTAGGGCTCGGACTTAACATACTAACACTTATAATAACAAGAGAAAGCCACATCAATAACTTGTCTCAATCATGGCCACCAGAACTATCATTGCATGTCATAAAACATCTTAGTTGTTCATGGCAGAACAACAAACTATGAATAATTAAAATACCTCAACACAACCTTCCTTGATGCTAACTACACAATGTAACGTTTCTTATAACATAGATTAACCTATATGGAGAACGCCCAATGGGAAACTATCTCCCCATCATAAAAAGATTCTATAATTATATGGAATTTATCATTAAGATGTTGATTCTAAAGAATCATCTCAAGAATAGAAGATTATAACTAAATATTGTCTAAATAAACCTCATCCCCTAATTCTTAGACTACAATATGAAATTGTCCAAAGAGTGGCATCAAATTACTCTCTTATGAAATTATTTCACTAATTGGGTTAAATATTTCCTTATTAATGCATCTATAATGGAATTCCCTTTCCCTAGGGTATTTTCGATGCCTAAATCAAAAGAATGTAGGTATTCAACCCAAGGACTCCATCGAAAATTTAAATATTTTTCAAAGAATATATAATTAATGATCTTATGGTTTGAAGAAAAAGTATAAAATTCTACATAATGGTACTACCTCCAACTATTAAGAGAGTGATTTAAAGCTAAAAGTTCTAGGTCATGGGTAGAAAAATTCTTCTCATGTGGCCGATAGTGACAAGTTCCATAGGAAAAGACATGATTTCCTTGCATAAGAACGCAGCCCAAGACAGAACCCATTGTATCATGGAAGACCACATAACCCTACCCGGCCTATAGAAGAGTCAACATCGGTGCAGTTGTAAAAATACATTTCAGTTAAAAAAACTCTGAAATTTATCATTCTAAGAGAATTTCACTCCCTTATGAGTTAGAACACTCATTAGAGAAACCAACTCTAAGAATTTCTTCTAGAAATATTGATAATACTTGGATAATCCTAAGAAGCTATAAATCATGCACACTTTTTTGGTTTCTCCCATGTCATAATAGCCTTTACCATCCCAGAAACAACTGATATTCCTTGTTCTTCCACCATGTGTCCCAAAAATTTCATTTCTTAAATCCAAAAATCACACATCAAATGTTTTTCATAATGTCAGTGATTTCTCAAGAGACTTATAACTGTTCTCAGATGACTTATGTGGTCCTCATAGGACCTCAAATAAATGAGGATTTCATTCACAAAGACTACAACAAATATATAAATATACTCATGGAAAATCCAATTCATCAAAGAAATGAAAAATGTAGGTGAATTTTTTAGACCAACGGGAATAACAAGGCACTCATAATGGTTGTACCTAATCCGAATGTGGTTTTATTAATGAAAGATTATTTTTTCATGAACAACTAATAACAATGTCAATGTTCAATAATTAAAAACATCCTTCCTACATTCAACTGATCAAATTGTTTATAAATATGTGGAAATGGGTACATACTCTTTACCATCACTTGATTTAGCTTTTGGTAAACAACACATAAGTGAAGATAACCATCATCTTTCATAGTTAAGATAACATGTGCTTCCTAAGTGGAAAAAATCATGTGTATTAATACTTTCTCAATAAGATCATCCAATCTAGGAAATGAGCACTTTCATTTCAGCTAGATCCATGTGGTAAGGGGGAATAGAAATTGGATGACTAATAGGCATTAATTCTATGCAAAAATCAACCTCACTTAAAAGGGTAAACTAGAGAAATCAAAAGGAAACACGTTAGGAAACATACAAACAACTTGTAAGAGATCACAACTCAAATATTCCCAATCTAGATCAAAATCAAAACACTAATACTACCATCCCTAACTCGAGTTAATAAGTTTAATACTGGATTGATCATGGGTTCTATTCTCCTTTAAAGACAAGAGACACACCACTTGATGTAGTATGGGAGACATTTCAAATGTAAAAATCAATAAATACTTTATTGGAAAGGTGAAAATCCATTCCAAAATTGAATTCAACAGTATTCATTTTGAGAACTAGAAAATTCCAATTAATCCTAATATCTAATAGAGAGAAAACACAAGTGGAACTATGAAGACCCTAATCTCTCATTTTACCAATGTGTGTAGTAATTTCCATTTCACAGGATAATGTTTAAATATTATGGTAAAAAAGATTAGAAATATAGGATGAAATAAGTGAATGAGATGTACTAGTATCAAATAGAGCAGTTAATAAGGATGAAGCTAAAGTAATGGTTTGTCTCACAATCACTGGACATGTGTCAGCTTCCTCTAGAGACTCTTCCACTGTATGAAGTAGCTTTGTTGCAAATGAATGTTGTTAGAACCCTTTTATACATGAAACATCTAATTTATTAATAGTTTTCGTATGATAGAAAGATCTCTTTCTACTACACTAGGTATAAAATATATGGATGAATCTTTGAATGTGATATAAACATCCGCATAATCCACATTTATTAAGTGCCTCATTTAGAAACCCTTAATAATTTACTACCTTTACACAATGATATAAAATCAACAGACTTACTCCTAGTGTTTTGGGAGGTTTGAAATGACCTTTCCATCATGAACATCCATGAAAATCATCACACATACAATTTCCCATAAAAAACTCTCACTTCAATTTGGAGAAAAGGGAACTTCCATCAACCCTGACATTCCATTCAAGTCCATCTCATCCATCATTAACCTATCTGTAACACCAAAATTAGTGGTCAAATATATCATGAAATCCCGAGAAAGGATATCGAATAGATGTAACAACACCAACTATTTATCATTCATCCTCTCATTTGATACAATCTTAGTCACAAACTTCACAATTTTAGGAATTTTATTTGAATACACATTCATGGTTCTCTTAACCTTTGCAATATTGAAAAACACTACAACCTTGGAAAACACCATTGGATCAGGATTGAACTGATCGATGAAAAGAACCTTGAAGTCTTTCCACTCTATGAAATCAAGTTTATTTTCTCTCACCATCGTGTCCAATAATTTTATTCTTGGTCCTTCAAGCATAAAGGTGGAAAAATTCCCCTTAATCTCATCTGGTGTCTCGAGTAACTCGAACATACATTTTATCCTACCAAACTATTGCTCAACATGTCGAGTATCAGTGGAGACATTTAAAATTAAAGACTTCTTGAGAAGAAACTCTTGAGAACTAACGTTTAGAATTTAACTCTAACATTCGACATCTGGATCCTAAATGGGAACTAGAGGTGGTACTTATCCAATAGCATGGACAGTGTGTACAATCACCTCAACTATATTTGGGTCCACTGTAGGATTTTCTCACTATTATTCAACATTTGTTTCCTCATGGATCTGATTTTGACATCTTCTTAGAGGCATGGTGCTAAGCAACAACTAAAGACCAAAATAAAAAAATTATATAATGCTTAGACAGAGTAATAACTGAAATAGAATACCAACATTATGAATAAATGATATTTTTATTTTGCACTTTCCAAATCACAATAGGGAAAATAATATAACTAATCCACAAGATCTCTTGCCCCAACCACCACTTGTGACTTATGGTTCAATATAGTGAGATATGTTCTGGAACTCAATCAGAACCACATCCTATTTCTGGAAAAGATTTCACAATTAATTTTGATATCAAGAAAAGAAGCTCAACCAGAACCCTCTGATACCACGTTGTAATGAACCATCCTGGGTACCCTGATAACCTGATAATTGAACTGTGCTAACATACCCTAAATGGAATTCCAGATCCCCATGATTTTCTGACTCCTGTATGGAATCATCAATCATGAATGTGAGAACAAATTTTCCACAAAATAGAGTGAAATAAAGTCAAGAATTTTAATATGCATGCAAAAGGAATTTCACTAGGAGTAAAGTAAAAGAAGTTAAAGAAGCATTAAAGCCCGATGTTCTATAACCCATATACCAAAATGTGGAAAAACAGCCCCAAATACCTTAGGAAAAATATCACCATGTCCAAGATTCAACAACATTATCCACCTCCTATAGATATTTTCTCCTTTCTCGAACATAGAAGTAGGTAATCTACAATCACCCAAATAAACAAGTAGGGTGTGAGCTAAAAATCCCAATACGGTCTCACCAAGGATTCCATAATAGATGCCAATAATATATTAACCAAATTAATTCATTGAATTATAAAATAAATAGTTTTATAATTTTAAATAATATTTTAAAAAAATTATCTACACATTTCAAATCATGGAAAATAATTTAAAATTTTAATAAAATTGATGGAATATTTCAAAAAAAATGGATTAAATAAAAAAAGTTATATAAATTAGTTTATAAAAATTATGAAGGCATGAAAAGATATTTAAAAACATTATAATACATTAATATCTCAAATATAATGCAAGTTACCAATCATGGTCATCTAAGAAATAGGTAGAAAATTTCCAGGATATAGGACTTTACACTCTCTAAGTGATTACAAAAATATATGTATACACATCCCTCTCACACTAGCCAAATGTGAATCATCAAAATCCCTTCAGGAGTGTGACCTGATGCATTTGTGTTTTATAATTTTTTATAATCATAGAGTATGTCTAAGTAACTCATAATATACCAAAGGCTTTCATGTTGTCTTTAAAAATAAATTATGCGATGTTTATTTTAAGATTACTAAAAATACAATTAAATCACATTCCTCCCATTTCAAATTCCAATTTAAATTTTATACCAAAACATGTTTTAATAAAAAGCATTAATTTTTAAGAATATAAAACCATTAGGGCCAAATAAAACAATTGAATCCATTTTAAAAATTTAACAAATCCCATCAATTCTGTTTCAAAAAATACATTGAAAAATTCAAATGATTCCATTTTTATATATTTTCAAACACACCCCCATTCAACACAATTGGTGGGTTTTCCCAATAACACTCCAAAACCATATCAAATCTCCCAATTCACTGGAATCAGGTTTTAATAAAAAAATTAAAATAAATCATTAAAAATATTGGATTTAAATCAATAACTGAAATAAATTCCGAAATTTAGGGTTAATAATTTTGTCCAAGAGAGATAAAATCACCTACCTTATTCCAAGACACAATGCTAACAAGGAAACCCGACAACGAGAATGATGTCATGGATGAACTCAAAAATCATCTTAGAAATGAGAGTTAGAATCCAAAAGTATAGATCCACTAATTTTAGGATGAACTATTGAAATCCAAAAATGAGTAGAAAGAGAGGAATATGAAGAAAAACGGAGAATTCTTACCTCAGAATCACACTGCTAGAAAAATGATGATCATTACCTAAACAAAAATATCTGCAATGATTGGAGAGATACATGATTTCCTGGGGAAGTATTTGGGTCTAGAGAAGTTAAATTGGATAGGTTTCAAAAGGTATATATTAGTTGTGTATCTTATTTGAAAATAACATTCGGAGTAATACATGATGTGTAATTCAATTACATGTCATTAAGTAGTTTTGTTTCATCACTGTTGATGAATGCCTCTCTTTAAATTAAAGACTATTAATTAAATAACTCATGATGCGTAAAGGTTATTCTTTTCATGTAACCTTTCCCTACATGAACCCTTCTAATAGAATGATACTTCTCATGGTATGCCCTCAACAAAATTTACACAATGTTCAACCATGTTACACGGCTCGTAACCCTCCTACAGACTACAGAAACACACGGTAAAGCAAATAGTTCACCAAATCTATTAATTCTCCATTATAGGTATACTCCAAATTCATTCTCAAAACTACCATTCAATAAAATGGAAATTTAAGTACATCTTTAATTACATACCTATCATGTCGAAAATGGGATGTTTAATTAATCATTCCTAGATAACTTCACTCCCTTTTGAGTTAGTATTGTCATCGAAGAGGCCATATTTGGGAAGTCCTCCAAGAAACAATTATAATATCTAACTATGTCCATGATGTATCAAATCATTAAGATATTTTTTGGTTTCTCTGAAGTCATAATAGAGACCACCGTCTCAGGTTGAACTAATATTCCTTTTTTGACACCACATGTCCCCAGAATTTCATTTCCTGAATAAAAAAATCACACTTCAAAATTTAAACATAAAATGATTGATTTCTCATCATACGTAAAAATAATTTTACGAGACATACATGATCTGCCTAATACGTAATACTAAAAAAAAGTTGTCCAGATACTCAAGGAAAATCATGTTCATAAAATCCATGAAAACTGTAGGGTCATTTCATAGAACAAAGGTCATAAAAATGTACTCATAATGGTCATAACTGATCAGAAATGAATTTTTATGAATGTCAGATTCTTTTATCCTCATGTTATTATAACCAGATCAATGGATGATCTTTGAAAGAAACTCTCCTCTATTATCTATTAGAACATATAATCATTCCATGGAAACCAATACTACTTCTTCACTCCATCCCGATTGAGATATTAGTGATCAACACCTATGTAAAGAGGACCATTAGGTTTCATAGTAAACATAATCAGCACTACCCATAGTGATAAACTCGGGTGTATAAATCCTCCCTAAATAATATAATCAAACTAGTACATCAACTCTTTCATTTCAGCTAAATCCATGTGGTAAAATGAAATATAAAATGGTTGTGTGACATGATTTAAGACAATGGAAAACTCATCGTCCATTACCGGTGAAGAACTAGATAAATCTAGATGAAAATTGTCAAGAAACATGACGAAAAATGAGGGGAGATAACCACTAAATTATTCCCTCTCTAGATAAATGTAAAACACTAATTCTACCTTCACCAAATTCTTCAAAAAAGGACTAGCCCTACTCGACGATAGGTCCAATTATCTATGAATGATAAGAGAAAAACCATTGAATGTAGTAATGGATACCCATTAAAGATAATAATCAATCAATGATTTATTGGAAATTATACAATCTATTCTGAAAATGATGTTAATAAGTTTAATTTTGGGAAACAGAGAAGTCCATATAATCATGAAATTTGATAGAGAGAAAACATATGTGGGGCTACTGAGACCATGGTCTCTATTTATGCCAAGGGTTATAGTAATATACATTACAAGAGATAAAATATCCATAGGATGATTAAGCTAATTTAAGATACATGTTGAAATAAATGAATGAGATTCCCCAGTATAAAATAGAGTAGTCACTAATGAAGTAGATATTGTTACGGAACCTCTCACTTTTTCTAGACATGTATCCACTTCCTCTGATGACTCTTTAATTAAATAAAGTAACTTAATTCCCTATTCATATGGATAGTACTCTTTTATATGTGAAACAAATTATTTCCCCAGGGTTTCAGGAAGAGTTGATGATACTGTTATAGTACACAATGTAGAAAATATATGGAAGAATATTTTTAAGTTCCATAAACATCCGTAGGAGCCATAGTTCTTGGGTTCCTTATTGAAAAAACATTAAGAATATCCAATAACTCCCCACTGATATCAAATAAATGGTATTCCTCCTAGAAATATAGTAGGTATGAAATGACCTTGTAATCGAAAAATTCAACAATAATTATCTTGATTTGGATTTCCCTTGAAGGAACTCAAGCTACCACTAGGAGAAAAATATACTTCAAAAAACCATTACTTTCCTACCTGGTCTATTTCGACCATCATATCCCTATCCAACACAATATCATTAGTGAATACTTTATAAAAAAACAACCTAATAATTAATATATGTTAATGTACTAAATGAAACTAGCATGGATTAAATCTCTCATTAGATTCAATCTTAGGTGAACACTATAAAATATTAGCAAAGCAATTTGAATACTCAGTCTCATTTTTGTCAACCTGCTCAAGCTTGAAAAACTCTAAAGACATGGCCAAAACCATAAGCTCTAGATAGAACTAGTCGGTGAAAATAATCATGAAGTCCTTCCAATCTAATCCCTCACGTTTCTTTTATATCTCCATCATGTCCCACCATCTTAATTTTGTCCTTATAGTATGATGTTGGAACACCTCATCTTCATCTATTCCGGTGTCTTCAAGAACTCAAATATACATTCTATCATACCCAACCATTCCTAAGAATGTTTAGGATCAGTGGATCCTTTGATAACAGGTGGCTTCTAGAGAAGGAACTCATGATAAATATCATTGAGAATGTACCTTTCAGATTCCACATTTAGAGACTAAATGGGAATTGAATGTGGTTCCTCTCCCAGATCATGGATAGTGTGCACAATCACCTCAACTAGATTTCAGCCCACTAGAGGACTTTCATGTTGTGGTTCAGCATCAACTTCCTCTGTGATCCAATTTGCATGTCTTCTCATTGGAATGACACTACACAACATGAGAAGAAAACAAAGAATACATTAGATAATTCTCAAAAAGAGAAATGAGGGAATCATCATCCCAACATGAAGAACAATCGAAAATTTTATTTCACTGTTACAAAATCACAATAGAAAAAAGACTAATACTAATCCACATGACATCATAACCTGATCACCCCTTGTAAATTAATATAAATTGTGATTATATATTTCCTTAAACTCAATATCAACTACATTATTTTTCCTGAAAAGATTTTACAATGTATAATGACTTCAAGGAAAGAAGACCAACTTAAACCCTAAGATACCACTTTGTCACTAACCGACCAAGTTACCCTGGTAACCTGATAACTGATCCAATTATGACATAGCACTAAGTGTATTCGAAATCCCCATGGGTTGGCTACTAGAACCTTATATCATATAACATGGAAGTGGTAACTATTATTCTACATAACATAGTGGAACCAAGATAAGAAAGCTAGTTTGAATACAAAAGGAACTCCAATGGGAGTATTGAACCAGAAGTCAAATATGAATTAAATCCCAAAGTGATAGAATCCAAGTACCAAAACGGGGAAAACAAAAATGTCTTTTTGGAAACAACTCACCATGTACAAGGTTTAATAGTTAGATCCACCTCCAATAGATATCTTCCCCTTTCTCGAATCTAGAATGGGATAATCTAAAATCAACCGAAGCCACAAGCCAAGTCTGATCTAAAAAACCCAGATGGGTCTCACTGAGGATTCCATAACATATTCTAATGATAGATTTACACAATGAATGTTTTCAATTATAAAATAAAAAGGTTAAAAATTTTAAATCATATCTAAACAAATCATCATATACTTTTAAAACAATGGAAAATAGTTTAAGAAAAGGCTTACAACTGATAGAATATTTCTAAAACAACTGATTAAATAAAATAGTTGATGTGAAATAGATTATATGAATTCATATGGAATGTAACATAGCTGAAAAAAATTTGAGTACATATATATCTTAAATATAAAACAAGAGAGTAATAATTTTCAACATTAAAATAGTTATGAAAGTTCCAGGCTATATGAATATGCACTCTTTATGTGATCACAAAAATGTGTATATGAAAAACTTCCTTTGACACTGGCCAAAGTTGACTCATCACCATCCTATTGAGGATGAGACGTACTATATTTATGGTATAGAATATTGTATATTGTATATTGTGTATAAATAACTCATAATCTACATAACTGTTTCATTTTATCATTCAAAATCAATGATGGGTAATTTATTTTAAGACTACTTAATATACAATAAAATCTTATTCATCCCATTTAAAAGGCCAATTTACATTTAAAACCAAAATATGTTTTAATAACAAACATTTCTTTTTAACAAGACAAAACAACTAGGTTTCTATAAAAAAAATTAATTTATTTTCACAGTATAAAAAATTCCTTAAATTTCATTTTATAAATTAAATTCAATAATTCAATTGAAAACACTTCCATACATTTTCAAACACTTCTGAATTTACCAGAATTGGTGGTTTTCCCAATTTCATTCTATAATCATATCAAATCACTCAATTCACTGGAATAAAGTATTAATGAAACTCATTAGAAATAAAATTTCAAAAAATTGAATTTAAATCAACAATATAATTAAATTAATAAACTTAAGGTTAGTCAATTTTTTCAGGAAGGACATAACACCTACCTTTTTTCGAGACACAATGCTTACAATGAAACCTACCAACGAGAAAAAAGGCACAGAAGAACTGAAAACTCAACCTAGAAATGAAATATGACAACACATTGTATAGATCCATCAATTTCTGGATGAACTATTGAAATACCAAAGGAGGATAAAGAGATAAAGATGATAAACTAGGGAGTATTCTTACATGATAATCACATCGCAAGCGCAATTAATATCATATGCATATAGAAAATATTCGGAGGGTTTGGGGAGCTCCAAGATCATCTGGTTAATATTTTTGTTTGAGATAAGTGATATTGGATAAGATCCAAAAGGGTGAGATTGGTTGTGTTTCATATTTTATAATAGTATTCTGGGTATGACGTGACATGTAACCCCATTACACATCATTAATTTGTTAAAATCAATAAATGTAAAAATAACTTGTCTCTTATAATTACAAATCATTCTATAATTGACACACAAAATGTAAAGACATGTCACATCATATAACCATTCATGAAATGAAAACATCTCACAGTATGAACACAAAACTCATTACACGATGTGTAACATAGTTAGATAGTGTGTAACCCTATTACAGACTCCAAAAACAGCCAGTTAAAGTTAAGAGTCGAAAAAATATTTGACTTCACCAATATAGTTATCCTACCTATTTATTTTGAAACCTACAATTTCAATGAAAAGAAAAAATCATTCCATCATTAAATACATAACTGTCATATATTTAAAAGGATTTTAGAATAATTGATGTGGATGAAGTGGTAATTATAATATCATAATGATTTTTTTGACAACCAATGTTTATTCAGTGTGATAACAAGTGTTACACCTTTTTAATAAATAACCCAAGATAAAACTCTTTAATGAAATATAATTATTAACATTACCAATATATAAAGGATAATAATGATAAAATCATTATAAAATTCGATTTTATTGGATCTTTTCATCATATAGAAGATATCATTACAAAATCAATAGATATAATTATGTTTGAATGAATCAATCAAACATCAAAGTTCACCCACTTTTCTCAAAAAATGGATGTTTGATAATACCATATCCTCATTAAACGTAATTTTTTACATAGATATTGTATTTTTTCAACCCTTTATCATTTGGTGAGGGTAAAATCATATGTGGTGAAATGATACATGTATATTTTGAATAAGTGTGAAATATTTTTCAAAAAAATATAGAAAACATTATATAAATTGATATATTCAATATTTACTAAAACAATATTTGAAACACAGTGTCTTGAATAATTTTTTTATATCTCTGTCCTTAGTTTTGAAAAAATGAATGAGTTTATTTAATACCCATATTTGATTATATTTAGAAAATAATTGAAACTCTGAATTTTATTGTCAAAGGTGGGAATGAATTATAAAGGGATACATAATGAAGTGGGAGTATAAATGGACTTATAAAGAACATGGATATAATATGATTAGATTAAACACAAAATCTAAAATGTATGAATACTACAACTAAATTTCATAAGTTTGGATTTTTTTTCTATTGGATTCTTTTTATGTTACTTAATGTTTTTAAAATTATAGTACGCTAGAGAAGGATAGTGATGTTTTGGATACATGTTTGAGTTATATGATAAAAAACAGTAAAAGAATAATTAACATTCTATGAATGAATTGATATCTAAGAATAAGAAGGTATTCTTGGGGATATGTCCAATTAATCATCTATTTTTGAAAGAGGTCTGAGATATAGTCTCGCCATAGTAGAATCATAACATTAATATAATAAAAAGATATATCAAACAACTTTTTTTCAAAATCATGTTGAGATGTAGTCACATTGTAATGTGTTTCACTCAACGTACCTAACTCAGGTCAAATTAATATTATTGGCCTACTTGAGATAAATCAAGAATTATTATTTAATAGCAATACATAAAGGTATATATTACACCGTAATAAATATATGATATATTATTACAGCATAAAATAATATATAGATTGTTTTGTGATTAAATATGACATTTTTTAATGATTAGATGTTAAATAAACGGTTCAATGTTGACAAAATACATATTCAGACAATTTGAAAACACAAATAAATATTATATCAAAAATAATACTATCAATATATAATACTTATATAAATTATAGAAAATTAGTGGAGAAACCAACTGGTTATTTCATAATTAAAGTTTTTATAATATTATTAATAAAAAATACTATGTTTTGAATAGAATTGATGACTTTTAATTGAAAAATTTCGTTTTCGGTTTTTGTTTTGGACACTAATTGTCTAAAATGTGATCAATAGTGTAAATTCACATGTAAATAATCCAATAGATGAGGTCTTAGAAAGATTAATTTGTATATTATTCATACTGATTAATTTGATATTGAATCTCAAATTTCTTCTCATTTGATAGATGAATTCTATTGTGGAAGTTAGATATAAAGAGATAAAATAGAAAAAATATATAATAAGGGTAGAGAATATATTATATTATTATTTCATTTAATGTCTGTACTTATAGACTTTTTTAGATGGATTTAATTCCATTTAATAACATGTTTAAATGTGAATAGTTTTTGAGTATAGCTATGATGATCATGTAATAAATATTAGAGAATAATGAAAACCCCCTTGATTTTTTGTTGTTTTTTCTTCTATTATTTTTCTTCAGAGACATACATGCATGTACAAAGTATCTCTTAATGTAACACTCATTGAAATTAATTATAATAAAGGTGGAATGGTTCATTAACCTTATATATAAATTTTTCTTTTCATAAAGATTTTAGTAACAAAAAATTGGAATAGTGTTTATTTGGAATGTGAACACATCATTGATATATTCACCTTAGTTGTATCCTGGTATGTTTGAACCATGTAAAAATATCGATTTCTATAATCATTAATTGTTTTATATAGCTATGTTTTTGTATGATCATAGTGAATAATTCAAAGTGTCACTACAAACATGAGGACATGATCCATTTATGTTTGAGATAAGAAAAAATTTAAAATCACCAAAAATCACCCCTAGTGATCATAGAGTATATATTTTGGATCCTTTGGTTATAAATATGACATTTCTTTTTGTATCATATATTTCTTGATTTAGAAGTTTCATATGGTTATTTTTCATTATTTTTACTAGACCCCATAGTAGGTTTTAAAACGTTTTGTCCTCATTTTTTATTTCCTAAAGGATTGGGATTGAAAAAATATTATCTTAAGGCTAGTAACTTAATTAGGTTCAATAGATGGGTTCCCACTATTGAAATGGTTTATATTAATATGTTTATTTCCATCGATGCATTAATTTTTTTTGAAATGGAAGTGGTTGATAAAACTACTAATGATAAGGCCATATAGCTTTGTACTATTGGTTTCTGAATCCATACAAGATATAGGAAATGTCTCTTCATCATTTTTGGGTAGTTAAAATTTTATTTATTGACATGAAGCAACAAAACATGTTGTATCCAACATTTCAACACATTGGTCTATGAAATAATTATCATAAGAGAAAAGACCACAAACATTAATAGGTCCTAGTTTTTTTGTTTCATAGATTACATAAAATAAATTTACCTAACCATAGTGGTAATATCTATTAATTTATATTTAAATAGAGTTTCACGATGAAATTTACCTCATCAAACTATTATCTACTTACCGATAATATAAAATTAAATTCTTCTCTATTTAATATTTTCTATCAAAACATGAATTTTATTTGATAACTTATAAATTAATTTTCTACAAGATACTGAATACAATAGGTTTGAGTTACTATCTAATGTGTTCTGGACCTTTGGAAACAAAAAATAATTATATAATAAAATAATATTTTCAAACTTTCCTAAAGAGCCCCTCCTCCCCTTATAAAAAGCCCTCACCTCTAACCCATTACACACACATCTCAAGACCCTTGGATCATCCATCCTATGGCTAATTAAGCTCTCAAAATCCCTCCCTTCCACCTTGAAGCCTTAAAATAGGCAGAAGGGACTTCAAAAATCCTTTTGGTTCAAAATAAATGGAGTTATCCGATTTAATGGTAACATATTCTTTTAAGTTCTTTTCTTTTATATTACTTCTCCAACCCCCTAAACTCTTTTTATTCCTTTATTTTATAAAAAAACATTATACCAAAAATAATAGGTGTTTTTTATGAGAATTATTCAAACTACACTTACACACACCTCCATCTAAATGGTAAATAACATATTGTTTTTGTGGACGATGAACTAGTGCCTCACGAAACAATGATTGTTCAATTATCTCCAACCACCTCTCATGGTGGCCATTATAATAAAACAATATTTATATGTGATATATAATATATTTATATTGTTTCTATGCTTTTCTATTTTTCATTTATATAATACCTTTATGGTTTCCATAGTGGGTAAATAAGATAATCTTTTTTAAGGAATTGTGGACTATCGGCCGCTCAAAGTGATATGAATAATTCATGTCATAAATGGGACGTACAAAGGATGGACATAATGAAATTATATATGTTATATTATACTATAATTATAATATACCTATGTCTAATTGTGTTTTCATTCAATTAAAAAAAGAAATAGAAATGAAAGTAGTGTTCATGCGTACGTACCGCTTACCGTCTCCATGAACGGTGCATTTCATTTCATATCTCTAAATTTTATGTACTATTATAAATACATATATATAATTTAAATATATGATATATATGATATCTAAATCATGAATATAATTCTAGATATAATTTAATTTTGACCACATGTAAAATTTATAATTATAACATATTCATTTTTTAACTCAAGTTCAGAACATCAAAAAAATGTCCGATATGAACTCAAATAATTAAAAAACTTTTATATAAAGTTAAAAAGTGATATAAAAGGAATAACAAACATGAAAATGGTTCTTAAGAAATTAAAAATTAACTTATTTTTATTATTCAGGAGACTAAAGAATGAACGAGAAAAGTCATATAGGAGGTAAGGGACTTCGTCTCAATCTCCTTTCACTAATGGATACATTAATTTATTCATGTAATTCTTTTAAATGGAATATTATAACCCCCATTGACATTTAATTTCATTCAAATGGAATTTATTTTCTACGAAGCATTTTTATAAATGACAAAAGTAATGTTTTTAACGTTTTTGGAAAAAATGACCTCTCTACTGCCGAAAATGTTAGTTGGCTTCCTCTATATGGATTAATGTTTTTAAAATGAAAAAGAAACCCCTTATTCTGTTTTTGTGTGTTTTGGGATTGAAAAGGGTTTTTGAAATCGATTTATTATTTCAATATCTTGAAATTAATTATTTTTATTGAAAAAGAAATGTTATTAGTGAAATATTTATATTTGAAACATTTTATGTGTTATGATTTTAAAGAGGTACTTGGATATTTTAAGGGTTGTTACGTGATAAAACAAATAACGGGTGGATCCATGATAAACTAGGATGGGTGGTTACATTATAACCGCCAATGAATTGGTTATGGAAGTTGATCGTATAACTAGACTATTTAGTGTTATGTGTGGAAGTCGACCGTATGGTTATTCCATTTAAGTATGTTCATATCCAAAGATACCTTTATATGTTATGTGTTCTTTCTATAGGTTTTATGGAAATATTTTGGTTACAAAATGGTAATAAATGATGTTTTATTAAGTGAAGATAATTTATTAATTCATAAAGGGGAAAAGTATTACTCATGATAAGATATTTATGGTTTATTTGTTGTTTTAAAAAAAATAACAGTTTTTTTTCTTTGTGTATCCCTTATTGATCTTTTTATGCTCATACCATGTTTTTCAAATGTTTTTCACATGACATAATGTAGAATAGTCTCAAGGATGGGATCAAGGAAAAGTTACGCATTCTAAAACATGGAACTAGACATGACCCTTTCTTAAAGAGTTTTTATTTAATAAAAAAATCATTACTGAGTAGAAGTGTCTACATGTAATATTCAAGTTATTATTTTTATGTTATGAACTAATTCCCTAAAGAACTAAACCTAAAAATATCTTCAATGTTAATTATTAACTTAATTCATTATTATATATTGTTTAATGTCGGGTCCTTATAGTTGGTATCAGAGTTCAGTTTAGACAATGTTGGGAGTTAGAATATTATTAAATTAATGTCCATAAATAAATTTATGGTAAGATTGAAATGATATAGCATTTATGGATTACAATTTTTCTTTGCCTAAGATATTTATGATTTAAGAATGGTTTTTTGTAATGAAAATAGAGCATCTTTTCTGGGAAGGTATAAAGTGGGAAATAATCTTCCAAATCAGCGTCATGAGATGGTCGGAATCAGAATTGAATAGTTTGTTGCAGTAATGGATCAACTAACTCAGGTGATAAATGGTGGTTATGTTTGCAGATGATATTTTGGTATATTTTAAAAGTAAATAGGAGAATGAAATTCATTTAAGGGTTTTCTTGAAAACCATAAATGAAAATAAATTGTATGGGAAATTTATCAAGTGTAAGTTTTGGTTACAAAAAAAATCATTCTTTGGTCACATTGTTTCAAAAAATGGCATAACTGCTGATCATGCTGAAACAAAAGTTTTTGAAGAATGGCCAAGACACACAAATATAACTGAGATCTGTTGTTTTCTTGGTTTAGCTGGTTATTACTAGAGGGTTTTTTAAAATATTTCACGGTTATCTAGACCAATGTCTATGTTAACTCAAAAACGTGTTCGGTTCATTTGGAAAAAAGAATGTGATGATTGTTTTCAAGAATTGAAAAGAAGATTGGTGAATGATCACAATTAGGCATTACCTTCCATAAATGGGGAGTTTTGTTCTATAGTGATGCTTCCTTGAAAGGTAATCGATGTGTCCATATACAAAATGATCAGGTAATTTCTTTTGCTTCACGTCAGTTGAACCCTCATGATTAAAATTACCCTACACATGATTTATAATTTTCTGCTGTTGTTTTTGCTTTAAAAATTTAAAGGCATCATCAGTATAGAGTAAAATGTGAAATATATACTGACCAAATAATATTGAAGTATATATTCACCCAGAAATAATTAAACATGAGATAGAAGATATAGTTGAAATTAATCAAGTATTATGATTTCACGATCCATTATCATCCTGGAAAAGAAAATAAGGTGGATGATGATTTGAGTAGGATATGTAATTATACATTAACCTTGTTACATTTGTAACAAGGTACTTTGATTAAATACTTGATGAACATTGGAATATAAGTTGTTGGTGTAGAAAATTCCTATATCTTGTTTCAGGTTTCATTGAAATCACCTCTATTTGACAAAATTAAGAAAGAACATAAGGAAGACAATGAGTTGTATAAATTGGTAGAGTTTGTTCAGAAGGGTATGTTGTATGATTTTTAACATTGATAATGATTTGGTTCTGAGGTTAGGGAAAACATTATGTATGCCTTGTGATTCACAGTTGAAGAATGATTTGTTATATGTAGATCATAGTTCTTCATTTTTACTTCATACTAGAATTACTAAAATGTACAGATATATTCGGGATTATTACTGGTGGGATGGAATGAAAAGAGATATTGCTGACTTTATTTTGAAGTGTTTCTCTTATTAACAGGTAAAAGTAGAGCGGCAGTTACAGAAAGGGATGTTTCCGTCTTTGTCAGTCCCAGAGTGGAAATGGGAAAATATATCCAGGGACTTCGTTTTGGTGTTACCAAAGACATCTCGAGGTAATAATAAAATATGGGTTATTATTGACCGATTGACTAATTCAACTCATTTACTTCTTATTCAAGACATTGTGTCTCTAAATCAAATTTCTCGGTTTTATATTAAAGAGATAGTTAGGTTCCATTGATTTCCCCTCTCCATTGTATCTGATCGTGATCCCATGTTTACTTATATTTTTGGAAAGGCCTTCAAACATCGTTGGGTACTGAATTAAATTTTAGTATAGCTTTTCATCCTCAATTATATGGTAAATTAGAAAAAACAATTCAGACCATGGAGAATATGTTACGTGCTTTCTCGATGGATTACCAGGGAAGTTGGGACCACCATGTTTCTTTGGTTGAATTTTCTTATAATAACAGTTTTCATTGGAGTATACAGATGGCACCATTTGAGGCATTATATGGGAATCAGTATCGAACTCCATCTTTTTGGGATGAAATAGGTGAAAGGATATTGATGGGACCATAATTAGTAGATGAGATGGTAGAAAAAGTTCAGTTGATTCAGAAGAACACGAGAACAACTGAGAGTAGACAGAAAAGTTATGTGGATAACCAGAGGAAGGATCACTCTTTTGAGGTAGGTGATCTTGTCTTTCTCAATGTTTCTCCATAGACAGGTGTGATACATTTTGATATTAACGGAACGTTGTGTCCGAGGATTGTTGGACCTTTAGAAATGCTAGATAAAGTTGGATCTTTTTCCTACAGAGTGGATTTACCTCCAATTTTATCCCAAATACACAATGTTTTTCGAATTTCAATGTTGAGAAAGTATATTCCAGATTCATGTCATGTTTCGAGCCTATAGGTAGTTCAGTTGGAATAGAATCCCTCTTATGAGGAACAACCAGTCCATATTATTGACCAAAGAGAGCATGTGTTGCTGAATAAGGTAATTCATCATGTATGGTTTTGTGGAAAACCATATGGTTAAAGATGTAACGTGGGAATCTACAAATGCTATAATGGATAAATACCCCCACAAATTGGATGAGTGAATAAAAATTGTGAGGACACAATTTTCAAAAGCGGGGAAGGATGTAACATCTTGGGTAAATAAAGAACAATATATTTTCATATTTATTTTTATATTTTTGAATTAAATATAAATGTTATTTTAAAGGGGATTCTATGATCGATGGCATACCCTATACACAATAACAGGTTTCTTAGAAATCTTACAATGCACACAACATTGGGTCATACTTAAAAATAATAATATAATATAATTTCAAATGGTAGTTAAAACCAGGTCATTGTATTGGAGGTAATAAACAGAACTAACAATAATTTGATTATACATGTTTTTTAAATGTTTTTACATTTATCCAATAAAATATAGTGGCTTAAAATATGAATGAATCTAATTTTAAGCATAAACACTCTAATATTCATTAAAAGGTCGATTTACCACCTTTTAATGGAAAATCCTTTTTAAATATATTTTTAGGCACTATTATATATTCTATTTGACCAAATAATTTTTTTTTGATTCAGGACATTTAAGTTTACTTTGGGTAAATTTTTTTGTATTTTTCTGATAAAATTCATTTTTTTAATGAATAGTAAAAAAATATTCTATTTTAATCTGAAAAATCATTTTAATCTAATTTATTTATATGGCTATATTAACTTTTTAATTTATTTAAAGTGTAATTATATTATATTTTTACCATTTAATCCAATTTTGTTCATTGGAAGTAATTTCACATTGAAATTGGACATAAACAAGTGTCAATCTTTTGATAGGTATTGTTTCATAAAAACACGCTTTTGTTATTACAATGAAAAATAATTTTAAATTAATTAATCGAACATATATATTTTGAATTTCTTATAATAGATATAATTTTTTAATTTTTAATATCAAATATATCTTACGCTGGAAGTTTTGTATTTTTCTGAAAAACATCAAATTTTAATGAATAGTGAAAATAGTGAGTAGAAGTTAAAAAGATGACTTTTTCATTTAAATGAAATTTTACCACTTCGGTAAATTTAATTACAAAAATATGAAATACATTATTGTTATTAGAATGTAAAATATGGTTCAATAAGATAAAAATAATTTTTTGTGAATAGTAACTGTTGACATTTATTTACCGCGGTTATAGGTAAATAGGGTAATTCAAGGTAAACATAATATTATAATAATAATAATTTACCCAAACATGTGTTCTAATCCTATTTGATGATACATTTACTAACATGGGATTCCTTGGGTAAATTTGGGGACCCCATGAGGCAACTTAAGAGTGATAATGACACTATATATTAATTAACTTAATGTAAAGACATAAACGACATAAATATATATCTTTTAATAAATCAATTATTTTACATAGGTTTATATAAGTTGTATCTGATACTATAAATATTTTTTAGAAATATATAAATATTTCCTACATCATGGAATTTTTTTTATAATTTTTAGATATCAAATAAATGAAATTATTTATAATACAATAATGATGTAATGTTGACCACATTAATAAATTATTTAAATAAATAAGATTATAAAAATTAAAACAATATCCAAAACCTGTCCAATTAATATTGGATGATTATATATCAAACAATTTTCATCTTATCTTTGAATTTAATGAGTTTTGGATTTTTTGAAATAGAAAATAATTATATAATAAAATAATATTTTCAAACATTCCTATAGAGCCCCTCCTCCCCCTTAAAAAAATCAGTCACCTCTAACCCATTACTCACACCTCTCAAGCCCCTTGGCTCGTCAAAACTCTTCCCAATTAAGCTCCCTATATCCCTCTCTTCTACTAGAATCCTTACCTTAGGTAGAAGTCACTTCATGAAATCCTTTTGGTTCAAACCAATGGGAGTCACCCAATTTAAAGGTAACATCTTCTTTTATGTGTTTTTTTGTTTTAATTCTCCAACCCCTTAACTATTTTTATTACATTATTTTATAAGAAAATAAGTATAATAAATATACTATGTAGTTTTTATGAGACGTATTCAAACTACACTTACACACACCTCCATCAAATTGGAAAAGAATATACTGTTTTTGTGGATGACGAACTACAGCCTCACGAAACGATGATTGTACAATTATCTCCAACAACCTATCATGGTGAAAAATATAATAGAAATTTATTCATATGTGAAATATATTATATTTATATTGTTTCAATTCTTATGTATTTTTTATTGATATGATACCTTTATGGTTTCCATAGTGGGTAAATACGATAATTTCATTTCTAGAAGTAGGGACTACTGCCCCCTTAAAGTGATATGACAAGTTCATTCCATCCATGGGACTTATAAAGGATGGAGTTGCTAAAATTATATATATGATATTATAATGGATTTATAATATACTGATTTATAATAATGTTTTCATTCCATTAAAATATGAAATAGAAATGAAAGTAGTGTTCATGCGTACAAACGGCTTACCGTCTCCATGAACGATGCATTTCATTTCTTATCACTAAATTTTATATACTATTATAAATACATAAATATATATATATATATATAATATATATATATGATACATATGAAATATAAATCATGAATATAATTCTGCAGATAATGGATTTTTGACCAAATGGATAATTTATAATTATAAAAAGTTCATTTTTTAACTCAAGTTCTGAACATCAACAAATTGTCAGATATAAACTCAAATAATTAACAAATTGTTATAGAAAGGTAATAAGTTATATAAAAGGAATAATAAAAATAAAAACTTTTCTTAATCAAGTAGAAATAAACTTATGTTTCTTAATCATGAGATTAATGAACGAATGTGTCAAGTCAAACACGAGGTAAGGGACTTCATCTCAATCTCCTTTCAGTGAGGCATACTTGGATTTATATGCGACCTTATTTTATATGGTATAAAATAAATCCCTTTGAATTTTAATTTCATTCAAAGGGAATATTTTCTCTATGATTCATTTTACTAAACAAAAAAAGGAATGTTTTTAACGTTTTCAGCGACAATGACCTCTCCCCTACCGTAATCGATAGTTGGCATCCTCTATAAGCCTTAATGTTTTTAAAATGAAAAAGACACCCTTATTCTATTTGTTTTGGTGTTTTGGAATTGAAAATGAATTCTAAAATCGATTTATTATTGAAATATCTTGAAATGATTTATTTTTCTTACAAATGAAATGTTATTAGTGAAATATTTATATTTTTAATATTTTATGTGTTATGATTTTATAATGGTACATGGACATTTGAATGGTGGTTACATGATAAACCAAATGACGGGTGCTTCTGGGATAAACCATGATGGGTGGTTACGTTATAACCTCCAATGCATTGGGTATGGAAGTCAGCCATATGGGTATTCCATTTAGTGATATGTGGGGTAGTCGAGCGTATAGTTATTCCATTTAAGTATGTTTATGTACCAAGTTTCCTTTATATGTTATGTGTTCATTATATGGTTTTTATGGTAATGTTTTTGTTACAAAATGGTATGCAATTATCTTTTATTTAGTGAAGTTTATTTACTACATCATAAAGGTGAAAAGTATTACTTATGATAAGGTATTTATGGTTTATATGTAATTTTTAAAAAAAATAACAGTTTTCCTTCCCTGTGTATCCCTTAATAAACATTTTATAATCATCATATGTTTTTGAAATGTTTTCCATAGTACATAAATTGGAATTGGGTCAAGGATGGGATCAAGTGAATTTCATGTTGTCTAAAACATGGAACTAGACATGTCTCTTTTTTTAACGATTTTTTACTTTATAAAAAATGGATGATGGGTAGAAGTGTCTATATGTAATATTCAAGTTGTTTTGTTTATGTTATGACCTAATTATCTAAAGATCTAATACTGAAAAAATTCTCAATGTGAATTATTAACATAATTCAATATTATGTAATGTTTAAGGTTGCGTCCTTGTAGTTAGGCTCATACGAGCTAGCACTCAGATATTCTTGTAGTGACACTTAGTGGTTTTCGCACATATGTCCATCACCGTAAGAGGGAATCTACCCATATTTTCTATGAATAAATGAATTTATGAGGTATATAAATTTTTAGATTCATCAACCAATAAATAATTAATCAATATTTATTTCTTTAATTACTAAAATTTATTATCAATAATTTTTTGATAACGTTGTGTTTCGTTCAGATGTTATTTTGTCAACTAATCATTGGTTAAATTCTATTGGTCATGGAATTATTCATCAATATACAACTCAGATTAATAATTTAATGTGAAAAAAATTCCATGTTATTAATTCCTCTGAATTACTTTTCTACACCCAGAACAATTTTAATCAACAGTATACCTGATTTTGGTGTAAAATAATTTTTATTCATAATACTGAAATTTTTCTCATAATTGTTTTTCACTATATTTTTTGAATTTATATTAATAATAATTCCAAACTATTATTATGAATGAATCTTGTAAAATATAATAAATATTTAAAATTATGATAATTAAAATTAAGTTAGGATGTTAAGATTATTTTCTTTCATAATGATTTATAACCATGGTAAAAACTTATCACTGAGTTAAGGTTCAAAAAGAATTTATGGGGGTGATAAACTAAATATATAATGATTAAAATAACCTAAAAACAATTATAAATCATATTTATATAGTGTATTTCATCCTTATATCTTACCATATTTTTTGTTGATCCCAATTGGAGACACATTCTGATGATATTTTTTTTAATATATTTTGATGTCCATTATATTTACAACATTTCTACCCACCCCACATATAAAAGGGTGAATCCTCACCTCTCTTTTCCACACTTAATTAGTATATTATATCAATAATTACCTAATAAAATAGAAACCTAACATTAATTTTCTTGACTTATTGGTTTTTTTGTTCTCAAAATACCACTTCATTAATTCTAAATGTGTAATCCGAATGAGTTACCCAAAAATATGTACTTGTTCATACCGTGATTTTTTCAATTAATTTATTCTTAAGCCTCATTATAGTAATACATGACAATATGAACATAATTAAATAAGCTTATTTACTATAAGAATATGATTTTATGTTAATATAACATCGATTTTCTATCTCATTTCCATCTTATGGTAAATGAAATCTTCACTTGGGTATACGCACAGACTACTATCTCCACAGAGCATTATAAATCATTTTTCATTATTTATTAAATTATATGGTTATAAGTAAGGAATTAAGGAATTATATTTTATACATAATTATTATTTTGTTTAAAATATAAAAAAGTCATCTATATTATTAACCACCCATTTTTGGAAAATGATAACGTCACTTGTGTGTATGTATGCACTAACACCTCTATAACAAGATGTGAATCATTTTTCTATTAACCCTATGAATATGTGTTTAATAATATTTATATAATAAATTAAAATTTAAATTAAATAATTATTAACATTTTTTATATTATTCAACCATTTCATAACACCTCTAACCAAAGTCAATTTAACATATTAATTTTTTGTAAATTGAACAAAAAACCTTCAGTGGTTGACATAAGAAAGAAAAATTCAATAAATATATGTAAAATGATTATAAAATTACCACATAAAATATTATATAGGTGAAAATATTCGTGAATAAAGTTTTTATTAAATTTAAATTTGTTATTATTGATGATAAAACAAGTTAGACCAAGCAAGAATCCATTATATGGGGTTTTCATCACAATTCAACTCTATTGAGACATATTTTATATTATGCACCTAATTAATTTTATATTGTGCATATACATCCCCTTTGACATATTACATTACAGATATATATTATTCATAGTATTTAAATTTCGAAGGATGGTTTTTTTTCTTTGAGGGGTTTGTATTCAAAATTTAATAAAGATATCGTTGTTTTTTTCAGTCTCACTCTTACTCAAGAATGATCATGATTTAATTAATGTTGGAATAATTATATAATATTGATCTTATTAAAAAATATATTTTTTCATTTCCAATAATTTATAGGGTTCATACTCTTTTTATTTTATATTATCATCTCTTTGGAACTAAAATACCCAAACAATGTATTTTAAGAATAAGTAACATTATTTATTCTTTTGGTTTGATAATATTTTTTTTTCTTGTTCAGATAATATAAAATTATTCAAGATTTTATCTTCAATTTTCCAATTATTGTGTAAATTCTATGTTGACCATATTTTACATTCATTGTAATTTTTTATAAAGTAATTTTATATGTTTTTGTGAATGTGTTGTTTCTAGATTTTTACAAAAAGTGTGAAATGAATTTTCTTTTCAATGTATATAATGTAAATATATTTTTCTTTCTCTCTAACCATTATTCACCATTTAGGTTCCTTTACATGTTTCTATTTTTTTTTTAATAAAATAAAATTTTCTTTATTCTTTGAACTTTTTGTTTTTATAGGAAAATAAAAATTCATTGTTCTCTTAATAGTTGAAATGAATTTTTGAATTAATTATTAACATAACAATTTCAACAAAGTAAAAAAATTATAGAAATTTATTTTAAAATACTTTATACCATTTTATTCTATAATAATCCAAATGCATACCTTTATTTTGATGTTTTATTTCTTAGTGAATTTGTGGTCTTCTGTTAACCTTTACAAGTCTGTGGCTTATGCTTTGTTTTGTGATCTTTCACTTTATTGTGATCATGTTCACTATTACTCCCCAATATTCTTTAAGAGTTATGTTTTTCCTTCATGTCTATATTTTTAGTATCTTGGTTTTATCTAGTATTATTTATTCAATTTTTTTAACTATATACCATTTCAATATATGATGTAATTTGAAGAAAGAATATTAAAGAAAAGATTTCATTTGCTTAATAAATATTGATGTTTCATATTATTGATTCAATATGTACATTTATTCACTGATAAGTCGTCTTTATTATGTGTAATGTTATTGATTAAATATATGATAATAAAATTGTAGATATGTATGTGAATTGAAGGGTCTGGTTATAGATAGCTCCTCGATGCATCGATAATTCTCATGAGATTGACAATTTTCCAAACAAGTCTGGTATTTGGTGTATACCAACCCATTAAATGAAATTTCATGGATGAATTCCTTGATTGTATCATTCATTTTTTCTTGGAATAATAATTTACTAGCAATATCATAATTTTTTATAGTAGGTATTTTCATCATTAAAATTTCAGTTATTATTATGCATGTGATTTTATTTGTTTTCCATAGATATATTTTGATGTTTATGTTATTGATTAAATGGAATATGTATTTTTTTACTCAACCATATTTTTATTACTTATGTATTCACGATATCTTTTATTTCTGGCCTTTCATTACTAATTATTTGAGCTCAGACTTAATTATATCTTCCCTTACATGGGATATAAAGACAGAATATTTGAAATGTTTTCAAGGATAAAATATTGTTTTTTAGGATATGTTGTATTTTCTAAAAAATGTAATTTAGAAATAATATATGTATCTTGTAACCAAATACTACTAAACTAGTATATACTTAATGTTGTGATCCCTCGTGTCTTGTACTAATGTAATAAATAAGAACCATATGTCATGACCTGTCCTCAGGGCTTGTGCCGTGATTGCCCCAAGCCAGCATTTCAAAGGCAAGGGGCTGGCGACTAGAATCGAAGGCGTAAATCCCTAAACCTGGAAGGAATTTCCTTTTTAAAATAAAACAGACACAATAGAGTATGCAATCGGAAGTAAAACACTAAGTAAAAACTATATATAGAGGAAGTGCTAGAAAGTAAAAGGGGCCGGAAATACATGACCAACTATAAAGTACATGGAAAAGAAAAAATAGCTAGATGATAACAAGAAGCTCCTGGATCGTCCACCACGGAGCCTACTAGATGGGTAGGTATAGATAATATCCTTATCACCTTACGTTCGTCAAACTCCTCTGTGCACTGACTCGGCATAAGGTCCACCTCCGGGTACCGTCTAGTCCCAGAGCTCTCGGCCTTCGTTAGTGCTATCCGTCATCTGCACCCACATAATGAGGTGTAGGCATATCCCGTATAGGGGTGAGTATAACGATATTCAGTTGGGACCCTGAGACCCTCAAGGTCTGGCTCAATTCAACAAAGATATACCACAAAGTATGAAAACAACTGAATATCCCACTTATGAATATGCCCATACATATTCCTATGTTTATCAAATGACCCATCTCAATTATGAGGAAACACAATTGTTACTGAATCATCACACACAGGTATACAACTTCTGTAGAGAAGTACAGATGATCAGATATAGACAGTAAAGCATATAATCTATCGGACCAACACGTGATCTAGGGCCAACTATTCTATCGGACAAACACAAGATCCAGGAATAGAAGTCAAGAATGTCAGACCAACACATGATCCAGGAACAGTCGTTAGAGTTGTTGGACCAACACATGATCTAGGTATAGCTATTCTATTGTACCGACACGTGATCCATGAATAGAAGTTAGAACTATCGGACCGACACATGATCTAAGAATAGTCATTGGAACTGTCGAACCAACACATGATCCAGGAACAGTCAACAGTTCACAGTATGCCACCGAGTTCTACTCAGGTATTGTTTTGACTGTTCCGATGACTGTTCCTGGATCATCTGTTGGTCCAAATGTTCTAACTTCTTGGATAGATCCCAAGGACTGAAGACATCTTGGATCAGCTAAAGGGAAATCGATGGTTCTCGAAGATAGACCTCAGATCAGGCTATCACAATCTCAGAGTTCGAGATGAGGATGTGTAGATGACGAACTTCAGATGTTGGTACAACCACTACTATTTCTTCGTTATTCCCTTCGGTGTAACCAATGCTCCAGCAGTGTTCATGAGTCTCATGAACAGAATCTTTCATCCTTACCTCGATCGCTTTGTCATTGTCTTCATCGATGACATAATGATCTACTCGACTACTGCATAAGGGTATTCTTACCTTTTTCAGGTTGTACTGGACACACTCTGAGAGCACCAGCTTTATGGTAATCTCTCAATGTGATAGTTTTGTATTCGAGAGGTTCACTTTTTAGGACACATTATATCGGAGGCTAGATATGATGTGGATCCAGTGAACATTGAGGCAGTACTCGCTTGGGAGCTGCCCAAGAGTGTGACGAAGGTACGAAGTTTCCTGGGCTTGGATGGATACTACCGAAAGTTCATTCCAGACTTCACCAGAGTTTCATCGCAAATATCAGCCTCGATGAAAAAGGGTAAACCCTTCATGTGGTCGGAGAAATTCCAGCATAGCTTTTAGGAGATGAGGCAGAGGATGACTAGTGCCCCCATCTTGAGGCTTCTAGAGGAAGGCGTAGGTTACTAAGTCTAATGTGATGCATCAGGGACCGGACTCGGGTGTGTCCTGATGCATGAGTGAGCTGTGATTACATATGGTTCTCGGCAACTGAGACATCACGAGAAGAACTACGCTTCCGATGACCAAGAGTTAGTAGCAGTGGTCTTCGCCTTGAAGATGTTGTGACACTATCTGATCAGTGAACATATTACCATGTACTCTAATCACAAGAGTCTTAGGTATATCTTATCTCAAAAGGACCTGAACTTGAGAGAGTGGAAATGGTTTGAGTTCCTCTAGGACTATGACTTTGATATGGTATATACTTTTAGGAATGGGAACGTTGTTGCAGATGCACTCAGCCGGAGGACTGGTATTCAATAGCTTGGAGAGGCGACAGAGTAGCTGGCTGCCTTACAGATATACATTGTGGATAGGAATGGAGTAGCCTATCTACAATCTCTTACAGTGACTCCCCCACTACTTCAGTGAGTCAGGGAGGCATAGCATGGGGACAATAACTTTGAGACACGTCATGATTATATATCCATGGGGCAGGAACCTGATGGATTTTATGAAGGTGGGGAGCACGTCATCCTCTTCAGAGGACATAGCTTGGAACCAGTGGCACTTTTTGAGGTAGTGTTGAGGGAGTTCCACACTTCACCACTTGCGGTATATCCATGTGTGTTGAATATGTACCAGGACCTCCGACGACAGCACTTGTGGCTGGGTATGAAGAAGGAAGTAGTAGAGTGTGTCTCACGGTGCCTCACTTTTCAGCAAGCGAAGGCAAAGCACCAAGTACCTACAGTATTGGTACATCCATTAAAGGTCCCAGAGTGGAGGTGTGATGGGATGTCCATGGACTTAGGTATGGTTCTTACACATTCAACCAGAAGTCACGATTTGATATGGGTGATCTTTGACAAACTCACCAAGTCTTTCCACTCCCTACCGATCAGAGAGCAGGGATCAGTAGAGTGCTTGAGGTGCCTCTACGTACAAGAGATTGTGCATTTACATGGATTTACTTCTTCTATTGTCTTTAACCATAACACACACTTTACTTCCTCATTATGGAAGGGATTATTGGAAGCTTTCAAAACACAGATTTGTCTAAGCACTGCCTTCCATCCTCAGACGGATGGCTAGACTTAGAGGACCATCCAGAGCCTTGAGGACATGATCTGTGCATATGTACTCGACTTCTATTGAAGCTGGGAGGAACACATACCATTTTTAGAGTTTGCCTAAAAATAACTATCACTCTACCAATAGTATGGAACCTTTTGAGGCATTTTATGGTCGACCCTGCAGATCGCCACTATGCTGGATAGACCCAGGGGAGTGAGCACTAGTGGGACCAAAGATGGTGTGATCTACCACTGAGAAGGTGCAGATCATCCAGGAGTGGATGAAAACTACACATAGTAGGCAGAAGTCATATGCTGATAAGAGACAGAGGCCTCTAGAGTTCAAGGATGGAGACCACATCTTTCTACGTGTCTCACCTTGATGAGGTCTACAAAAATTTGACCGAGGTGGAAAGTTATCTCCAAGATTCATCGGACCATTCCATGTCCCTAGCAGAGTAGGCAAGGTGGATTACCACTTAGTTCTTCCACCTCAGTTACACGAGGTTCACGACGTCTTCCACATATCTCAACTGAGGATATACATTCATTACTCGTCCCACATCATCGACCATGGAGAGATTGACATCGATGACAGGGAGACTTTCATGGAGGTTCCAGTGGAGATTGAGGATCGAAAACAGAGGGTCCTACGTGGATGGTCGATACCTCTGTTGTGCATTCACTGGAAGCACAGTAACCTCGAAGAGAGAACATGGGAGAGGGAGGCTCAGATTCATGCTCAGTACACCCATATATTCCCTTTGTTCGAGTTGTAGATTACGAGGACGTAAAGCCCTGAGGGGTGGAGAATTTAATGAACCAAAAATTCTGTGAATTATTTTTCCTTAAATTCATGGGATTTTTACTAGTATGTGAAAATATACAGCGCTTGATTCTGAGGCTCGGTGTGCCCGAAATCAATTTCCGAAGTTTTGTTTAGGTATGTTCTGAAAATGTACAAGAACAATTTTATAACTTTTGTACCAGTGCTCGGAATTGAAATTCGAGTGCACCGTTGAAATCGTAGCTCCAGTATTCTCTTAAGGATACCTTCACCGTAGTTTCGTTCTAACGAGAATGGAAGTTAATTTTGGGGTTTTTCAATAAAATTAAATAAAATTAAGTGTAAATTATTTTAATTTGTTTGAGGGTTAATCCTCCAAGTGGAGGTTAGATGTGGGGCCCACTCACACATAACCTCCCTTGGGAGGATATAATTTTAGTGGCACCCACCTGAAGTTTAACACCTCTTGCAATAATAATAGGTGGGACCCACACGGGCTTTAAAACCCCACTTTAACCCCTTGGAACCCTCAATTAAGTGGGGAGCCTCTTCACCTTCCCCTCATTAAAGTGCCAACTCCTTCACTTAATTAATTGACACATTTTGAATTGTTTTAAATTCTTGTTAATAAAAAAATAATAGACAAAGCTATTATTTATTTTTGGGTTGGAAATACTATTTTGGAGGAGCCTTGGAGAAACTTGGAAGAATTGAGAGAACTTCATCCTCTCGATGAAGAACACGAAGAACGCCCCTCACCACCGATGAATGACAAACACTATCTACTTCCATCTTCAATCAGGGCAAGAAAAGGAAGCACCGCCGCCCATGATGTATATTGACAACATCATCTCAACTTGTCTTCTCCGATCTCTTCCTCCTCCGACATTGACGGAATGACGTCCACCTTCTGTGACTCTGTCATCAATCACAAAACTCGAGGTAGGGGATTTTATGTTTTAATTTGTTTCCTTAGTTCAACGTTATTCAACCTTGGGTTTTTTGTTTTGCCAAATGTTATCAACATAATGTGGAGGGAATGGACCGCATGAACACAGCCCGACCCACCCCATTTGATTGATCACATTTGTTGATGACGACGACAGTGCAACGGTGCCACCGAAAAGAAGAACTGTGGTGGAGAAACGCAACCGGAAAAGAGCCGTCCACAGAAGAAACCGGTAGCACAAGGGCTACCAGGCCCCCGAAGGGGCATGGCGCCGTTGTGTGGCACTGAAAACTGAGCCATATCCAGGTGGCCCGCGGCGGAGCTGGAGGGGCATGGAGCCGTCGCACCGCGCTTGAAGAAGGGGCCGTTACCAGGAGGGTCGTGGCGGACAGATGATGAGAACAGCACCGTCGTACTGTGTGAGGGGTTGGAGGTCGCGTCTAGGTCGGTCCACCGTAGAGGGGGTGCGGCACCGTCGCGCCGGGCAGAGGACAGTAGAACCGTGGCACCGTCGCACCACGGTTGAGGAGCCAGGGGTGGCCGGCTAAGGCGGCCGCCAGTTTGCACTACAGGCGGGACCCGAATGGTATTGCAGAGACAGGGCCAGTACCATGGGCCAGCCGTTCGGAAGATAGGGGGTGTAACCACCCCACGGCGTGGCCATTCGGGCCACGCAGGCTAGCCAATCGGGCCGTCCGCCTCGGTCCGGGCCATGCCTCAGGATGAGCCACCACCGGGCCGGGCCAACTCGGGTCGGGCCATGCCCACGGGTCGGGCCGCCCCACCGGGCCGAGCCACCCTCGGGCTGGGCCGCACTCAGGCCAGGCCGTGCCTACCGGCCAGGCCAATCTCATGTTGGGTCAGCACCATGGGCTGGGTCGGGCCCCAGTCCTGACCCGTTTGACATAGTTAGGGTATGGTCGGGTTGGTTTGAACCTAATATCCAACCGGGCCCCTTGAACGGAAATGCCAATAACTCACACACCGAGCATTAGATCGACGCGACGTTTGTTGTGTTGAGACCCCTATTACGAGGAGGAACCTTGAGATACTTCATCGTGGTAATTCATAACATTTGACGTATTGGAACTTAGCTTGAGGAGTGGGACCTCCCAGAATCAAGCATACCTGAGTCAGTAACTCTTGTGTTTCCTCATAATTGATATGGGTCATTTGATAAACTTAGGTATATGTGTGGGCACATACCTAAGTAGGATATTAGGTTGTTTTGATAGTTTGTGGTATATATATGTTTAATTTAGAAAGAACATGAGGGTCTCTGGGTCCCTACTGAGTATCGATATACTCACCACTACACGGGCTATGCCCACAAATCGTTCTATTGGATGCAGACAATAGACATCACTGAAGGAGGCTGAGTGCGCCAGGACTGGACGGTACCCTGAGGTGGACCTTATGACGAGTCGGTGCACAGAGGAGTATGACGGATGTAGATCACTGAGGAGGCTATCTGTACCTACCCTTCAGGTTGGATCCATGGTGGACGATCCCGGAGCAGCTTGTCACCATCCAACTATTTTATCTTTTCCTTGTACATTACAGTTGAGCTTGTATTTTCGGCCCCATTTACTTTCCAGCACTTCTTTTGTATACAGCTTTTTCTTAGTGTTTTACCTCCAGTTGCATACTTTGTTGTGTGTGTTTCAATTTATAAAGGATATTCTTTCTGAGTTTAAATATTTACGCCTTTTCTATTAGTCCCCAGCCCCTGGTCTTTGGAAGGCAGGCTTGGGGTAGTCACGACACGGGCCTTGAGGACAGGTCGTGACACCATATTTGGATTACTAGAGTTAAGGGTGTTACATTTTGTATCCAAATAAGTTTATTAGGACCCACTAGTACAAGATTTTAGAGGAACATAACTAAAATGATAATTAAGATAATATCTAATAAAATATGAGAAATGTTTAGATAATTTTTTTCCATCACTAAATATTCATGATGTTATGAGCTAATTATGTGTGTGACATTGTTTATAAGTGTATCCTAGCATATGAAATGGAAATATTATCAACACTTGTGGTAAATGTAGGTATTATCATTATGATAAGGTGAACACAATAGTTTTTTGATCTAATACAATCATAGACATGTTGAGGGTAACTAACCCATGATACAAAAAAAAATTCCCATATAGAGTATCTTATTTTATCCATAGTGAGATGAACCTATGTTGGATCACTTTAGGTGGTAGAATCAGATATACATTAATGAAACTAATAATCCATTAGTATCTGGGATTTGGATTATGTCCCTTGTAAATATATTAACTTCTATGAGATGTAATGAAATGAAAAATGTTATTCTATCAGTATATTTTTAAAGGTATATGATTTTTAATAGTTCTCAATGATCGAGGATACTATAAAGATGGTAAAATAAAAATTGGGGAATGGGGAACTTTTAAATTGGTATTATCTAATAAATATTTTCCATAAGAGCAGCATTCTTAAATAAAGATAATTATCCACAACCTAAAGTAGAAGAAAGATGTATGTGTAGTTGAATATGAGCCTAACATCACATGGTTATCAATGAATAAAGTGAACTACATACGTGATCCAAAAAGAAATATTGACCATGTATTTAATAGTTCTATGATGAAATTATAAAGGATGTTGGTCTTGAAAAACGTTTTATCATATTATGATTTAGTATAATGTTTCATCAAGATAGATAAAGAATTTTATAATTCTAATACCTTCAAGAGAAATCAAGGAAAGATGATGTTTTCAAAAAAAAAATAATAGCTAAATTTATTAAAGAAGGATCATGTAAATATGGGTGTTCCCTAATGTTTTAATAGTATGGAATGAAGCATCTGGATAAATTTTTAAATGGAATGATAGTTTGTTATTAAGTGTGGTGATAAGGGCTATAGGGCTCTTTAATTAAAGGGAAAGAAAGAAACTATTGTTATTAAATGATCTAACTCTATGTAGATGGGGATGTTTTCTAACCAATAACTAGGAATCATAGGATACTTCCATATAAGTGGCCCACATGTAAGGTTGATATTATTCAAATACTATAGATAACTTTTAATTTCCTTATGTTGTAGTGGCAGGTACATTAATCATTTTTAGCTAATTATTTATTCGATTTTGGATTCATACAGTCTTTTATATCATTTATTATTTAAAGAAAATTAAATTACTCCCTATCACATCATGAAGGTAGTTTTCATTCATGACACCAAGTAGAAATATTATTACAACATGGATGTGTTAGTCAGTCCATATTGTTATGCATAGACATAAACTCATTGAAAAACTAATTATTATACCTATAGTTGAATATGGTATAATCCTTGGTTAGGATTAGGTTCTATTGTATAATGAAAACAAAATTATTTACAATTGAAGGCGGTTATAATTTCTGAAGTATGTGTAGAATACCTTATATTTGGAGGGTAAAATCGTAATCTAAATCATGATTTGATCTACCTAAAGTAGCTATCCTTAATGAAATTTGTAAATAGGAAGAGAATAACAAAAATTGGATGGGAATGGTAACCTTGAATTAGAAGGTGTGCCTATTTTTCAAGAAAACAAGAAAAAATTTACATGATGGGTTAACTAGAAATCCAAATGAGTATGATATTGATATTTTAATGGAACTAATCCATAATGGAAATCATATATTTATCCCTGCAGAATTTCTAAAGTGAAATTAATTTAACTGAAAGAAAAACTATTGGAGTTATGTAATAAAATATTCATTCACCCTATTACTTTACCTTGTTGAAGCACTATTCTTCTTACTTACCAGAAGGATCAGTCTATGGAGTTATGTATCGATTATAAGGAAATAAATTTCATTATTATAAATAATAAATATCATCTTCCTCATATGGAGGACTTATTTGACTAAATTTGTGAAGATAAATATTTTTCAAATATTTATATTCATTTTCTTTATCATTAATTATGATTAAGCTAGGATGATACTCTAATAAGGAATGTTCAAATAGGGAATGGATAATATGAGTTTACATTAATTCATTTTAGACTAACTAACACACACTTTATTCTTTTGGATAAGACTAAAATAGTATTAAATGGTTAAATTGATATTTTCGGTGTACTTTTTCATTGATATCTTATTATACACTAAAATATAAGAAAAATATAAAACCCAATTGAGAATTATTCTTCAAAACTCTTATAACAAGGAATTTTTGTGGGAAATTTTGTAACTATGAATTATAGCATCAGGATGTTTATTTTCATACCCATATTGTATATATGGATTGAATATTAGTAAATACTTCAAGGATAAAGGATATCAAATAATGTCCTACACTGATGAATATAACTGAGGTACCTAGTTTACTTTGTTTTTTAGGTTACTATAAGAACTTTGTTTTAAAAAATTCAATTTCTATCCTATTAGAATATTTGACACATTAAGTGTTCATGTTCCTATAGTCAAATTAATGTAACTAAATTTCTACATAATTAAATAGAATATTTTTTAATGAAAAAAATATTAATAATACAATTTTTTAGTGATGGTTTTTTCATATATAGAGAATCATCAAAAATAGACTCGGATGAATCCTTGTGTAGAATGATAATGTTATTTATTATACATAAATATAGTTAAATATCAATGAATATAATTATCTAACCCATTATATTGAGCCAAAAATTGTAAAATATTCCTTGAAGATATTGATACAATAACTATATAGTTCAAGATGTGAGATATATATATCATAATATTTAAAAATATATATTTTCACCCAAAAGATCTCACCATGAGATAAATATGATGTCTAGAGCTACCGAAGCATTAAGATTACTCCACACACTATCACATTAGTAATAAAAATAAGGTGTTTGGTGTCATAATAAGTAAATATCATATAATTAAGACAAAAACGAGGATTGAAAAGGATCTTATATTTATGTATTTAGTAAAGTTAGAGATGGAAATCATTGGGGATTAGGAAACATCAATAGTTTCTCAAATTATTTCCAAATTATATTTAGTGAGAAGGTAAAAAATCGAAGCTGGATGATAAGAGTTTCAAAAGAAAATTAAATTCATGAATGATGATATTTTTAAAGAAATTATTTATGAATATGGTGTGCTAAAATTTTTAAATAGGCTATCTATTACATCAATAAATGAGTTGAAAATTTAATAAATTGATAAATCACATAGATAAAAAAAATTATAGACTCTATTACTCCAATATGTTTAGGTGTTTAAGAAAAAGAATTGTAACAATATAAAGTGTAAAATTTCTTTCTATGTATTTAAATTCTTAGATTTTAAAAAGTTAAAAGCTATGATATAAAATCCTAAATGAGTCATGAAACCTTGATCTATTCTTATATGGAAGAGGTATGATATCACTAGGTAATTTTTCTGTAGATTCCCAAATACTCAAAATTGAAATGACTAAATAAGGGTTATTTTTTGTCACCTTATTTTGTCCACACATTTACACAAAATATGGTATGATATACCTCTGGATAACTTAACATGAATATCTATTAATGATCTTTAATACATCATGGTTCCTGTTAGAGCCAAAAATTTTGACGCAAAGAAAGAAGAGAAAGAGGCCACATGGCCGGCTTCGGGAAGCCACTTCACAGAGTCCCCCCAAGCAACACAGTCACCGCGAAGCAAAGGAGGCGGAACCGTACATGAATGCCCCTGACATTTTCGAGCCCACCACCAAGACAATGAGGCGGTAACCTCTGTGAACACCCCTGAATTTCATGAGCCCGCCACGAAGTAAAGGTGGCGGTACCCACCGTGAACTCCCATTACGTTTGTGAGCCCTCCGTGAAGCAAAGGAGGTGGTACCCTCTACGAACTCCCTTGACGTTCATGATCCACCATGAAGAAACCCAATCCCTCTTCGAGATGCATAAGCTCTACTTCGTAGCACCCATTGCCTATAAATATTGAGCTCCCCCTGAGCCCAGTGGATGGAAAATCTGACATTTTTGCTTCTCAGCTCCGAAACCATGAACCACCCTTTGCTCTGCGATTCATGAGCTACGTGGGATATTTTTACTTCACAAGATGCCTCTACCTTTTCTAATTTTGATCCCCACTTCCGAGAGGGATGCCTTTCGCGAAACATAAGGGCCTTCATAAAGTAAGGGGATCCCCAAGGTGACCTGGGTTGTCATGGAGTATTTATGATTCATGAAACACCCCTCACGTACATGTGATCCACATGACAATGCAGGATCACTATACTTCGTGAATCACCTTGATTCATGACACTTCGCTTTGCGAGGTGACTGTGATCCACGAGGCAGTGCTCCTCGAATCCCTTTCCACTTCATGAAGCGCCTCCCACTTGCACCTCTGCCCCATGCAAATGATAAGGCACCCAACTTTACGAAGCACACCCCTTCGACAGTTTCCTTCACCACGTAGAGCAACTGAGCTCCACAAGGCCCTTACCTATGGACACCTCTGCTTGGAAATTCCTCTTCCCATGCGACCCTCTAGGCTCGCGTGATGTGACTTCAATGTCCCCTAGACGGTACCACCCGTATCATTTCATTTCCTAATGTTTCTTCACATATACACGCTAATGACTATTGCATCTTCGCATAGCCATGCTAACATGGACCCCTCAATGGCTCGCTCTGCGACCCCCCTTCAGTATGGCATTGTCGGTACCTTCCCTCCCACCATGAGCAGAGGGTACCGATTATGTAAGTCCTAGGGGTGTAGATTGATCCCACCTCATCCGAGTTGCAGGATGTTAAACTGCCAAGCACCCTCATCCTCAACACATGACATTAAACATTGACATCGCCTCGTGCCTCTCATGCAGGGTGCCCCCACCATGTACATTCTCCACACCCACTGGTCTCCACATGGGATGATATCCTCTTTCATGGAGTGGGGTTTGTCCGTGGGGAAGGGCATCCACCTTGGTGTAATCCCCTATCCATTCATGTAGGAGGTAGAGCCCCCCCTGCACTCTCCTTTCATCTTCGATCCCCAAGGCTAGCGAAGGACATGATAAGGGAATGACCCCCTACTCTCTTCCTGGGTAACAAATCCCTCTCCCTCTACGCTTCCCCCCCCCCCGGACTCCATCCCGGAGTAATTACTAGCACCATAGGCCTCCTAGAACATAACACCCCTCTTCGTTTCCCACGAACGCACCCTTCGTGATGTGATCTTCAGGTCCCTACAATCTCTTGTTTCTCACACTGAGCATGACTCCCATGAGCATAGAGTGAGCACCGACCATGACACACCTTGGGACACCTCAGAGCGTGATCCCCAAAATCCCTATCCCACGTGATGCAAAAATGTACACCTGAACTGTGGGAACTTTGATCCATGTCAGGGTATGGTACGTAGGAAGCCACCAGAGGTTCAAGCCCACCACCAGTAGACCCTCGGGTTCACCTTCATGTTGGTTCTCTGGCGAAATCCATTCCTAAACTATAGGGTCATTGATCCATGCTAAGGAATGGTATGTAGGAAGCCTCCCTAAGGTTCAATCCTACTGTCCACATGAACCAAGGACCTTCTTCACGTCGGTTCTCTGACACACCCTTGTCCTCAACACATGACGTTAAATTGTGACATCGCCCCGTGCCTCTCAAATGGGGTGCCCCCACCTTGGACATTCTCCACACCCCCTGGCCTCCACATGGGATGATATCCTCCTTCTAAGAGTGGAGTTTGTCCAAGGGGAAGGGAAACCACAATGGTGTAAGCCCCTATCCACTCTTTTAAGAGGCAGAGCCCCCCATCTCCCTTCATTCATCTTCAGTCCCCAATGCTGGCAGAGGATGTTATACAGGACTGACCCACTCATCTCTTCCTGGGTGCCAAATCCCGCTCCCTCTACGCTTTGTCACCCCCCAAGCCTCCATCCTGGATTATGTCCTAGCACCATGGGCCACCCAACGTGTAATACCCCTCTTCATTTCCGACAGATGCACCATTCACGACATGATCGTCAGGTCCCTGCAACCTTATGTTTCTCACACTGAGCATGACTCCCATGAGCATAGAATGAGCACTGACCATGAAACACCTTGGCCTGACTCAAAGCATGAGCCCCAAATACCCCATCCCACATGACATTAAACTGTACACCCGAACTACTGGGACATTGATCCATGTCAGGGCATGGTATATAGGAAGCCTCAAGAGGTTCATGCCCACCACCAGTGGACACTCGGGTTCACCTCCAACTTGGTTATCTGATGAAATACATTCCTGAACTATAGGGTATTTGATCCATGCTATGGCGTGGTACGTAGGAAGCCTCACTGAGGTTTAGGCCCACTATCCTCATGGACCAAGGTCCTTCACATCAGTTCTCTGACATGCCCCCATCCCACATGATGTTCAAATGTACACCCGAACTACAGGGACATTGATCCATGTCAAGGCATGGTGCGTAAGAAGCCTCAAGAGGTTTAAGCCCACCAGCAGTGGACCCTCGGGTTCACCTTCACGTCGGTTCTCTAACGAAATCCACACCCAAACTACGAGGACTTTAATCAATGTCAAAGCATGGTATATAGGAAGCCTCAAGAGGTTCAAGACCACCACAAGTGGACCCTCAGGTTCACCTTCACGTTGGTTCTCTGACAAAATCCATTCTCGAACTATGGGGGCTTTCATCCATGTCAAGAAATGGTATGTAAGATGCCTCACGAGGTTCAAGCCCAACAACCATCGGACCAAGGTCCATCTTCACGTTGGTTCACCGACATCCATTCTAAACTACGGGGTCTTTGATCCATGCTATGGCGTGGTACGTAGGAATCCTCGTTGAGGTTCAAGCCCACCATCCACATAGACCAAGGTCCTTCTTCACGTCGGTTCTCCGACACGCCCCCATCTCGCATGACATCAGATTGCATCCCAATCCAGTGGTAAGCCATTGTGATCCCATAGTCCAGTTATTCTGACACCCCTTCATGTCAGTTCAATAGCCCCCTTTTCAACCTGAACTACGGGGACATTGATCCATGTCAATGAATGGTATGTAGGAAGCCTCACCAGGTTCAAGCCCATCACCCATCGAACCAAGGTCATTTTTCATGTCAGTTCACCAGCCCCCATCCCGGACTATGGGGACTTTGATCCATGTCAAGGCATGGTACATAAGAAGCCTCCACGAGGTTCAATCCCATCATCCATCGGACCCCCGGTCCATTCTCACATCGGTTCACCGATACCTCAGGCATAATAGAGTGTAAACCCCACACATCCATTATCGAACTACGAGAACTTTGATCCATGCTAAGGCCTGGTACATTGGAAGTCTCTTCGAGGCTCAAAACCATCGTCCATCCTGATTCTTACCCAGGATATCACATCCTGGTGAGATAATGACACCTCATTCCCATCCATAGCATTCGGGAAGCTGCCCATGTGCTGGCCCCAATATCGGTGTTCCCTCAAGGGGGGGGGCTCTCCAATATGACCCACTCCAGCTAGTGTTCTGATTTGCCCGATCCATCTCCGTTGGATGTTAAACTTGTGACATAACCCGTGATGAACATGTGAAGCTGAGGAAAATCTCAGATACATGCCCACGGCATATGATTCCCCAAGATCGTCGTGGGATTCATTAGGCTTCCGCGCCCTCGAGAAGCCCTATAATAAGGAAAAAAATTCAGACACGCCAGTGATACCTCAATGTGACTACTCCCCTAACTAAAGGTTTCTGCCCCGACCGGACCCTTTGGAATGTCCTAAATGAAGAATCATAATTAACTGGTGTCCATGAAAATATGGCACCAGGAAGTGCATCACGAACAACGTATTAAATCTATAAGGGAGTCCCAGACTAGGTGATGAGTTCCGAGGAGGAATCCATGGAATTAAGAATCGACATCCCATCATCCCATTTTGATACATTATAAGACATCCCTGAATAAGAAGTAAATGCCAGCTACCTTTGGAAAGCAGGAATGTGGGGCAACAAAATCCACGCCTCTTGCACTGAAGCAGACAGACGCGTTCACCCCAGCGAAATCGTCAGAAACAGAAATGGTGAACAGGACATGAAAGTTCTTCTCCTCAATGTGGATATTAGTAGTGCTCGAGACATCAGTAGAGTGACGTGTCACCAGATCCAGATATTCGGCACCGGGTCCTGCCATGAAAATAGCGTTCCTGGCGTCAAACTCACCAGAAGTTGGGGCAGTCAAAATGTTGGGTATCTCATTATGTGACATTGCCAGCATAGATCCCTCTTACTGGCCATGGAAGACGGAATGGCACTGGGGCACTGGGTGTTGATTTATTTTTTTGTCAGTACTAATGAGATGATCTCCCTGCCTTTAGGAGCCTAGTTTCTGCATCTAAAACCCAATCTCCTTCTGCCCACCGACACAAGGACAGGGGTAATCTCAACGCGGCTACCCCGCGTGGTTCTGCCTCTTCTGCGATGGCCTCGACTGCCTTGACTACTGGGCTCCCATGCCCTATCTCCCCATCAGAGATTATCCAACGGACAGTAATCAATGACCTTGTACGTAGGTACGAGGAGGAGGGGGTCATCCCTATGAGGGACATGGCTGACCTAGATTTTGAGGCATATACGCCTCACCGTAAATGTCGCCCCTGAGGGCCGCGTAGGGAGCCACTGATCCCCACTCCAACCTTCAATCATTCCGGGGGCCTCTCCTCGGAACGCCTCAATGACTCCATGTTGTATGCTGATGAGGTAGGGGATGTTCCAGCCCGCCTGACCAGAGTTCCATCCCAGGGATCCCCAGTAAGGGCCCCCACCTGGCTGAGCTAGCGCCACCACATGGTTCCCTGAGCTGAAGAGTAGGTAGACTACCTACCTTCACCACCGGTACCGACCCGAACGACCTGATTCCAGCATCAGGCACATGTCGAGGAGGACGCGTATCAATGGGAATCCACATCAGTGGCTACTGTGGTCTGAGCCACTGCCGACGTGTATCATCAACCCCCTGCATGCACCGAGTATGAGAAGCTATCTTCGAGACTCGGATCGAGGCCCCAACCACCCCATGGGAAAGCTGGGTCGACTCTCCTGGTTGTATGCACAGGCATTGGCTACTGCGGACTAACCCGCAACAATACCACCCAGTACGGGGGCCCTCCCCGTGCAATCACCATGGAGGACGCAGGCCTTTCCCACTCCCTGGCCTGGCTCAGATGTCTGCCCCATTCCACCTTCAACCTGAATGAGGGCCTTCCCCGTGGTATCAACACATCATATTGGTGCCACTTCCATGCTTATTACACTGGATACGGAGGCGTACCTTTTTCCATGGATTGTCGGGTAGTGATGTTGCACATCCAGTCACTCTCCGATGTGAGGACCCTCATCACATCCTTGTAGCAGTTGAAGAAGGTCCTATTAGACCTATCAACCAGAGGTATAGAAATCAACTTCACTTCACCAGCACACAACATGAAGGTCCTACCCATGTTCGGTCCGATCAATACGGGGACCTGCCTCACACTGATGTCACCAAGGGATCCAGGCAAGGAGGTCCTACCCCTACTCCTGTCAGTTCCAGCGGGGGTTCCACCCATACTAGCATCTAGCATGGAGGTCCTCCCCGTGTCCCCTTTAACATCTTCCCCAGTGGTTCTCGCAACCCATCCAACTAAGGCGGAAGCACTCGCCGCCCCAACACTAGTATGGACGAAGGACATTCTATTGCCTTGAATTTTACATTCCCTGAAGAGCCATCCCGGGGCAGGAAGGAATGTCATCGCAGATACAAGAATAATACCGAAAAGCTTTAGACTAAGATCAAACCGGTCTATTTCTCTAATTCTAAAGCAGAGCAAGAATTAGCGGTGGAACCCTCCCCTCAGTCCTCTGTGTCAAGGACCAGGGCAGGAACGAGGCGTATCAGCCTCATCCTTCTAGAGTGTGATGTCCACTAGATTCCTTCCTATCTTCATAGGTACATCTAGGAGGATCATGTTTTGGGATTCCAAAAGGTTCCGACAGTGCAGTCACCACCATCATCACTAGAAGCGCCCTCTACCTCAACCATAGATCATAAAGAGCTATTTTGGGGATCAATAGCGTTTGATCAACTATGTGACCCATCTCCGGTGACTACAACACCTACACTAGAAGCTGTGGCTGTCATCTCGTTGTATTATGGTATTTTGGTTAGATCACCGCACTCCTCGGAGGATGGCCCATAATTCAGAGGCCAGTCGGTTCGTTCACCGTATTCTCTCTTACCCAGTTTACTATCTCAGCGGTCCACCTCAGTAATTCTACAGGTTCCTCAGCCACCTCTGGTTGATTAGTGGGGAAATATGGGGCCATACCCTAAATCTGAGCCCAGGAGCTTCTGGAACATTCTTGTGGCGGATCACTTTCCGGAGAAGTTCTGGCCGACGGAAGCATCTATCTTCTGTGCATTAGAATCCCTCACCCTAGAGGAAGTCGAGTGCTTCCATCAAACCCTATGGGTGATGCACTTATGTATTCATTATCAATGGGTGGTGTGCCCCAGGATCCAAGTTCACTTTGAGGAAATCGGTGAGCAATGTCATATGGTCGATTTGGCTGCACTCCCCATGGCCCAACACCCTGAGTCACCAGGTCACCAGAGGACCCTCCAACAAAGATGCATTCAGAGTTTCGGGATACTCCAAAAAATCATCAGGGAGGCTACCCCACACGTGCAAGTCCGTGGATGGGGGAAGTATGCCTCCCTCCTCTTCATTCCTATTCGACGGTAGCCCGACACGATATGCGATATGGAAGATATGCCCCCGGGAAGGGTAACAGTTCATATTGCTGATGTCGTGGACAAGAAGGATGACCTGGAATTTCATGATCGAGACTTACCCCCTGAGGAAGTTCCACCATTTTTGGACCCATCAGGGTGGATTACTCGTCAGAAGAGAAACCTCCTATGTCTCTCTGTGCCCACTGGGTCGTTGGTACTCAGTCGAAATGCTGGAAAGGGTAAAGAGCATGTCAGAGTTGTCAAGAACTCCGACCTGTTCACCTCAGTGCAGAAGATAGAGGAAGACCTCAAGAAGGACATGTTTCTCCAGAAACATGCTTATCGGAAGAGGCCGGTCGATGAACTCATGGTCGAGCATGCTATATAGCGACGACCCGACTATGGGAATCCTATAGTGGGGCAGCCGGTGCAGGAAAAACTCGCCCCTGTGAGGTGCGTCTGGGAAACCCTGATCATATCACTCCTGCAGACAGGGATGAAGCTGTAACTCACGAAAAGAGGGAATGATATGTCTCACCAAACCCTCCCGAACGGCACGGCAATCCGAGGAATCCAGCCCGGGTTCTCCCAGCTGCCCCTTAGGCCGCTCCACCCATCGCTCCACGAGTCGTTGATCCCATCTACCATGTCAAAGATCCCGACAACACACTCATGGTTAGGGATCCCCATCAAGATAGGGACCCCCGCCCGGATGATCAAATGATGGCACTCATCACCCACCTTGAGGTGTGGGAAACGCGGAAGGTCGCATTCCCACCATATGGGAAGCCATATCCAACATGGGTGGATGATAAGCCCGCACCCCCAGGATTTGGAAATCCCACTTTCTCGCCCTTTAATAGTACAGGGGACCCTCCGCATCACCTGGCCCACTTTTCCTCTAGTTGTGGCCCCATGTTGGAGACTCCAGCACAACAGGAAGCCACCAAACTCTGATGTTTTGTGCATAAATTTGAAGGCCCTACGTTTTCCTGGTACATCCATCTCCCCCTTGGATCGATGACCAGCTGGGAGGATCTTTTCCAGCAATTCATATACCTGTTCAGCTCCACCATGTGAAAGACCATCATCGCAGACCTCTTCTAGTTCAACAAAAGGCCTGATGTGCGAGTCACGAACTTCATCCCCTGGTGGATGGGGCTCACAAACTCCCTCAACATGCCACTAAATCAGGATCAATTACTGATGATGTGCATAGGTAATGTCAAAACAGAACTGGTTCCTTCCCTGATCACTCAGAACTACCAGGAGGGTTCCGAGACTTCTCAGATAAGGACTAGAACCTCGAGAAACCTCTGCATAAGGCTAGTCAGGTGCGTCCACTGCCCCCTGTGATCCCAGCAAGGAGGGCTGCCAGAGCAGAGCCCTCCATGGTGGCCCACATAGAATCCCCCAAGAAGATCGAATTGCTGCCAGAAGCACCGGCTCCACAACCTCACAAAGGCCCTCTACCTCAGGCACAACCTCCTTCCCATCAGCGACCACCTCATAATTGGAAGGTTCCCCGCACAATGCGCCACCACCACCTAGGCGAGATAATCAGGTCCCGCCTCCTCAGAAGGCTCCTCTAGTGTCTCGTCAGGGCTAGGCTCCCAGATCCCCCAATCCAGAGAAAATACACCAGGCTTACTCATTCGGTGAGGATCAGGTCCCCGGTTACTTCCTTCATGCCCTAGAACAGGGGATTGTGCGCTTACCTGAGTGCAAAAGGCCGAAAGAGGCGAATCTAACCGATCTACCCAACTTCTTTCTTTATGAAAATATTCTTGGGAACGCCAGAAAGCATAGCTATGTGTTTAAAGAATGGATCCAAGACTAGTTCAATAGAAACATTGTCAGGCTGGGCCCGGCTCCGGCACATGTGGCGGGTTTCTATGTGAGGTCAGAAAGTGGTAGTGACGATGAAGGTGATTTGCAGCAGGTTCCCAGCCACAGATCCAAGAATTATGATGACCGGATGGCTCGTAAAATAGTTTCATGTGCACATGGTATTATTCAGGCACGCCAGAATCAAATGGAGCCCTTAGAAGCTGCGACTAGCACCTCCGTGTCATCATCTCAGCTGGCCTCTTCCCAGAAGAGCAAGCATCTGTGGCGCAAGATGAAGCAACACGCTCCACTGATGCCATCGTCATCCCACACTCTCGGTGACTCAATGCCATCGTCATCCCACACTCTCGGTGACTCAATGCCCCCTGATATGTGGATACCTCCTAGAATCCACATAGTGGTGGACGATTCATCATGTTACAGTCAAGGGTACGCTTCGGTTAATACCCTCGAGTTGGTAAACCCCTATATGACTCCTAACGAGGGGGAACGCCAGGTGAACCTCCCCAACATCCCCAGATGATGCCAACGTTGGCGGAACTACGACCATATGGGTCTTCAAGGCACATCAGATGGAGATTTCAGTCAGGTCGTGCTGCCACTAAGACCAGACATCATGCCCAGCACAGAGCTTAGCACGCGCAACCTCCTCATCTGGTGTCCTCAGATATACCCCCACCACTGTTTACGCTACTAGATCAGGCAGAGATACCTCGTCTGTACCACGAACAGTATCACCCTATTACAGGCCAATATATACTATCTGGTCCTCATCCAGTATCTACACTTCTGGCCTCGAATAGTGAGCAATAGGATGTGCCTAGAACCAGCCAGCCGTTGGTCCAACCTACATGGCCCGTCGTGCCTCCAATCGCAGAGCGGCCTCCTATAAACAGAATCTCACACTTTTCGCGGAAGTATGATGCCCTCATGCGCCTTGCTGACATCCCAGCAAGGATTTATTTTCTTGAGGCTCTTCGCTTGTCATCAAACATGCGTGAAGTGCTTGCTAAGTCCCTAAGGATCCCCCTCCAGTTTGAGATGAAGGTAGAAGCTGCAGAATCTTTCCTTACCGAGGGAATTGAGAATTCTGAATTCCAGGTATTTATCTCATTCTCTGGTGAAGACAAAGACCCTCCCATGCATGGGAACATTCTTCCACTTTACATCACTGGCCAGTTCAATGGCGTGGAACTACTCCAATGTCTTGTTGACACGGGCTCTGGGATTAACCTCATCCCGACTCAGACGCTGCGGAAGCTGGGGTTGTCTGAGGATGATTTAACTCCCTCCGACCTAAGAATCCAAGGATACGACAGGACCGAGCAGACCCCGGTCGTCAAGATCCATTTGAAGACCTAGTCTAGTGTCCTAGTTTCCAGTACCGAATTCATGGTTGTCTCCCAGGACACCGTATACAACGCATTGATTGGTAGGCCATGGCTCCACCTACATGCAAAAGTCTCTTCATTGTATCACCAATGACTTAAATACTCCCTCAATAATCAAGTATGAATTCTCTAAGGATATGTATCTTCTTTTGCCTCTTTTGAAGCTCGTTATCTGGATTCTGACTATTACAAGAGTAAGGATAAGATGATTCTAGCAAGTGAGGTTGAACTCGCCCTTGTCACATGTGATCCCTGGGTATGTCTGGATGACACTTATGTCTTCCCAATCCATCGATTGGATGCCACGACCCCGGAAATGAGGTAGTGTTATTTTGTTTCGTGTACGAGAGGAAGGCGTATTCCCAGGTCCATGCAATGGGGAAAATTTACCTCATACTCATACACCAACCAGGCTCAGGAGATCCTAGAAGCTCCTACCACTGTACGGTATCGGGATGTCTGCCCCATGGAAACAGAAATACGTCATACATGTCTGTTTTATCGGTTTGGGTTTAACCGGCACAAGACGACGCACCACTATTTCATTGAAATCATCAAGCATGGCCCTCTGGGCCATAAACCTGATGGGATTGGATCAACTACCTTCATCGCTATGGTCTCAGTGGCGCATGAACCTCCTGATGTGCTGACCACTGCCACCCAAGCCGACACCAGCCTTCCATCAGAGTCTGGTGGCTCAGAAGTGACCCCCCCTATGGAAGATCCCTTCACAAGTGGAGAAGAGGATCTTGAGGATGCTCCCCCAACATTTGAAGAAGGAGTTTCTTCCACAGTCGAAGAACTGGTGCAGGTGAACCTTGTTAGTGGGGTAGATTCAAGACCCACATTGATTAGTGCTGCCATGTCCCTTGAGGAGCAGCAGCGGTACCTAAACTTAGGCAGCAGCGTGATGTTTTTTCCTGGTGTTATAGAGAGATGCCAGGACTAGATTCCCAGGTAGCCGGCCACCGCCTTGGTCTCCCGAAAAACCATTGCGGGTTCAAGAATCCTCCTTGAATGATACACCCTTCTCATGGTGCTATGGTTGAGGCCAAAGTGGAAAAGATCATCAAAGCCAACTTCTTCAAGGAAGTCCAGTACCCCAAGTGGCTAGCCAACATTATGCTAGTCAGGAAGAAGAATGGGAAGATCAGAGTATCGACTTCCGCGATCTCAACTGTCACTATCCGAAGGATGATTTTCCCCTTCCTGTGATGAAATTGTCGATTGGTGCTATGGCCGGGTTCCAAGACCTCTCTATCATGGACAGGTACTTTGGATACAACTAGATCCGAATGGCCCTCGAAGACGAGGATTCCACCACTTTTAGGGACCCCCAAGGTACTTTCTGTTACCAGGTTATGCCCTTCGGTCTGAAAAATTAGTTTCCACCTTTCAGCGGGCCATGCATCACATATTCAATCCTATCCTATGAATGTTGATGGAATGCTATGTGGATGATCTGGTGGTCAAATATTACCAGTGCCAGGACCATCTCAAGGACCTTGAGAAATTGTTTGGTTTCCTCTTTTCCCGCCACCTAAAGATGAACCCGTGGATGTGTGCCTTCGGGGTCACTTCTGGGAAGATTCTTGGATTTGTTGTTTGGTGTCGAGGCATATAGATCGACCCCAAGAAGATCAAGTCCATCAGAAAAATGCCTTCGTTGAGCAATATTCGAGAGATTTGAGTTTTTCAAGGCCACTTAGCCTATATACACCGATTCATCACGAACCTGGCCGAAAAGTGTAATCCATTTTCTTGTCTCGTGAAGAAGGGCACCGCCTATGAATGGGATGAAGAGTGTCAGAACTTATTCGAGGAAGTCATGAAATATCTGCTCCAGCCTCTTGTAGTGATGCCACCTATCTCCAGGAAGCCACTGATTCTCTATGTCGCGGCCCTAGATCAGTCTCTCGACACCCTTCTCACCCAGAAGAATAATGAGGGGATAGAGAACATCCTCTACTATCTCAGCCGAAAACTCCTAGATAAGGAAAATAGATACTCCCCTATCGAGAAGAGCTCCCTTTCACTCATATTTTATGTACAGAATTTGTGAAATTACCTGTACCACCATGAGGTATAGTTGGTCTCTCAGTTAGACCCGCTAAAGTACATCCTTAATCGCCCCTTTTTGACTGGCCGACTAGCACAGTGGGTGGTGATTCTCAACCAGTTTGAAATCAGGTTTGTGCCCCATATGTCCATTAAGGGGTAGGGATTGGTAGAATTTCTAGCTACCCATACAGCATCTGCGGACCAGTCCCTGGAATTGGATTTTTCTGATTAGGCAATCCTCTCAGTCGACCATGTAGTCCCGTGTTGGAAAATTCACTACGATGGTGCATCCCGGAGTCCCACCGGTAGAAGGATCAATGATCCTAAGCTCAATAGAGTGGGCCTAGGTATCGTCTTCATTACCCCGGCGTAGACCATTCTGCCATACTCATTCCTATTGTCAGAAGGTTGCACCAACAACGAAGCAGAGTATCAGGCTCTCATCACTGGCCTTGAGCTGGCCCTTGAGATTGATGTGCCCCATTTGCATGTGAAAGGGTATTCTGAGCTAGTCATCAATAAATTGAATGGTGAATATGTTGTCAGGAAGACAAATCTCATGCTATTTTTGGAGTGTACCCTCCATAAAATGGCCCAATTACCTTCTTGAACGAACGTTACCCATGTCCCTCGTTCACAGAATGGTCGACCAGATGCTTTGGCCGGCTTAGCTTCGTAACTTGCAGAACCTGAGCATGATGATCTGATTATACATGTGGCATAACAGAGATTCATAACTCTCATCACCCCAGAGGATGACAACGGCCCACGAGTATTCCATCCTACCACCGGATCTTCCATGTCGGGAGCCCTAGGTTCTTCAAATGGTGTGGTTGAAATGACTCCAAACTAGAGAGAACCTTTTGACTAGTATCTCCAAAATGGTTGCCTCCTGGCCGATCGGGCAGAGTGCGAGTGAATCCGACGCCACACAATACAGTTTACCCTCTAGAGTGGTCCCAGTCTTGAGAAGATCCTCTATAAGCATGGTTTTGATGGTGTTATCCTCCATTTCATTCAAGGAGTTGAGATTACTCAGGTCATTAAAGAGGTTCATGATGGTTCCTGTGGTGCCCACCAGGCTGGGCTGAAGTCGTCCCATCAGATCTGGAGACTGGGGTACTTCTTGCCCTCTATGATCCATGATTATATCGAGTTCGCAAAGGGATTCCACGCGTGCCATGTTCATGATAATTTCCTACATTGGCTGCTAGAACCTCTCCATTCTACCAAGTACTCTTGTCCCTTCGTGGTGTGGGGGATCGATGTTGTGGGGCCATACCCACTGGTGACAGCTCGCTTGTTCAGGTTCATCCTGATCGCTAAGGATTTATTCTACAAATGGGCAGAGGCAGTCTCACTCAAGTAAGTCAAGGATCGATCCATTATTGATTTTGTGAGATACAACATCATCTACTTATTTGGTGTCCCTCATGCAGTCCTCACTAATAACGACACCAACTTCCGAGTAGCTAAGTTGAATAAATTATACGCCAAGTACAACATTCGCTCCAACCATACCTCCCGCTATCACGCGCATGCAAATGGGAAGATCAAGGTGTTCAACAAAACACTCTCTTACATTTTGTAGAAAATGGTTGGCCAGAACAAGAAGATTTGGCTAGGCAAGCTCCCAAACTCCCTCTAGGCTTATCAGATGACGACTCACAATTCCACCCAGGTGACCCCATATTCCTTGTTGTATGGGTCCGAGGTCGTCCTGCCCATCGAGATCTAGCTGCCATCATTATGCACTACAGTCTATGACCATCAGGTGACACATAAGGTGGTTGAAATTCATCTAGAAAAATTGGAATCACCCAACGAGAGTAGGCTATGTGCCCTGCACAATCTGGATGGGCATCAGAATAAGATGGATAGAGCCTTCAACAATAAGGTTCACCTCCGCTCTTTCCTACAAGGATACCTGGTATTGGCCTTCTGAGCGCAAATAATCCCTCGTAGGAAACCGCCCAAGTTGGAGCACAAATAAGAAGGACCTTACATAGTATACAGTGTTTACCTAAATGGAGAATGCTCCTTGGTGACCATGGATGGTGAGTGCATAACGGGTCCCACCAATTCCAAATTCCTCAAGCAATACCTTTCCATAGCCCCGTCGGTCCTGCACGACCTTAAACTGTATGCTTCTGCGTGACCTTAAACTAGACGGTCCCGTATGACTCTAAGCTGCACGTTGGTCTTGCATGACCTTAAAATGGACGGTCTGGCACAACCTTAAACTGTACGATCCTGCATGACCATAAATTGGACAGTCCTGCTTGACTTTAAATTGTGCATCATCCTGCATGACATTAAACAGAATTTTGAGAACTATGTGTGTCTTGATTCCCATCCTTATGGGATACATAGTAATGCTCAGATGCTTTATTTTGAGCCCACCCCAAGCTCTTCGCTTCGACTATCCCCATGGGTATAGTTTTCTTGGAGTATCCTCGCATGATATGGTATAGGCTTTCTTATACCCACTCATAAAAGGATTATAAGGGTTTCAATTTGTTCCCACTTCTATTCTTCTATCCTCCCACATCTTCACCGCATGACGTTAAACTGCATGGTCTTCAACAACTACGTGTGTCTTGATTCCCATCTTTATGGGATACGTACGAATGCCCCAACATTTTGTCTGTTGGCCAAGCCCAAATGCGAGATTCTTCCCCGGGGTTAAGATGTATGGAAATGGTGCACTTTTTCCCAAATTCGTGTTGAGCTAACATTGATCTGGTCGTACATCCCGCTGCCTGGAGACATTCCCCTCTTTGAGAAATGGGTACAGATATGCTTCACCCGCTCCTTGACTGTGATTTCATCACCTTCCCCGTCCAGAAGGGCCCTTGAGTAGTATTAATTCTAGTCCTAAGAGCTCTCTCTTACCACTTCGGGCCAACACCCTCGAGGATGTGGAGAAAAAGGTTGATACAAATCCTGCATTTTGAATATGGTCAGCAGTCGATTCTCATTTGTTGCTCCTGACGTTGTATTTTGAATATGGTCAACATCTGTCCTAGATCGTTAGGTCCAACCCAATATGTCCCAAAAATCGAGTGTATTGGTTCATTCTTCCCTATTGTATCTCCGAGCGACGAACTTCCTCCGAGCGATTCCAACCCTAATGCCCCTTGGCCTTTTCGGGCCCCGGCCCAGTTTCTCTCTTATGGGATTGTACGATATGGTGTGGGATTATGTCCTCGTTCACATAGGGTAGCTCTCCATGCCATACACATCCCTAGATGAGATACCTTAATTTGGCCTTCATCCTCACTACAAGACGTTAAACTCCAAGCTGGTCAGGCCTTCCTGACCAAGGCCCCTTGGCCTCTTCGGGGCCCTGGCCCAAGTTGTCTCTGATGGGATTGTGTGGTGTGGTATGGGATTATTTCCACATTCACGTCGGGTTTCTCGCTGTGTCGTACACATCCTCGGATGAGACAACTTATCTGGACCTCGTCCTCACTGCAATATGTTAAACTGCAAGCTGGTCAGGCCTTCCAGACCAAGGCCCCTTGGCCTCTTTGGGCCCCTGGCCCAGGTTGTCTCTCATAGGATTGTGCAGTGTGGTATGGGATTATATCCCCATTCACGTCGGGTTTCTATCTGTTCCGTACACATCCACGAATGAGACACCATATCGGGCCCTTGTCCTCACTACAAGACGTTAAACTGTAAGCTGGTCAGGCCTTCCTGACCAGGGCCTCTTGGCCTCTTCAGGCCCTTGGCCCAGGTTGTCTCTTAGGGGATCGTGCGGTGTGGTATGGGGTTATGTCCTCATTCACGTCGGGTTATTCATCATGTCATACACCTCCCTTTTTTAGGGCATCCTACTACCCTCCTCGTCCTCACTACAAGACGGTAAACTGCAAACCGATCAGGCCTTCCTGACCGGGGCCCCTTGGCCTTTTCGGGCCCCTGTCCTAAGTTCTCTCTCATGGGATTGTGTGGTGTGGTGCGAGATTATGTCCTCATTCATGTCAGGTTACTTTCCATGCTGTACATTTCCTCATTAAGGTATCCTACCCTCGGGGTATTTTTGAGAACTACGTGTGGCTTGATTCCCATCCTTATGGGATACGTAGGACCACCCGAATGTCTAGACTTTGGATCTAGCCCCATATCTTGGAAAACTCTATTTCATCTCATCCCCTTTCCCTACACTCTCCTTCCTAGAAAGCTTCTTCAACCCTCTTCGGTAGTTCACCAGTGTGCTTAAGGGTACTCTGGTTTAGTATCTAGAATGCCGTACTCTGCTCAAACATGCTTCCACCCACTTTTCAGGCTTTTTTTCTCTTCATTAGGGTTTCCATCACCTTTCACACCCAAAGGGCCCCTCGAGGGGCATGGATGCTAGGCCTAAGGTATCTCCTACCATTATGGTTCGATGCCCCCCGAATGTCGTGGACAAGAAATTGATACAAATCCCGTTTTGCGAATATGGTCAGTGGTCTATGGTCATTTGTTGTTCCCTTTTCAGGCTAATGTGATATGGATACTACATTTCCGCCATGCTCAACAGGTATCCTCCTTCACCACGCCAACCCCATTATGCCCAAAATGTCGACTATATGATTCACATCCTTCTACACCTCATCATATCCAAGTAGAACTTTGAAACTCTTGGTATTATTCCTCAGTGCACCTCTGCGTGTTAGGAGGACCAGATCCACAATAGGGGCTCTGCACCGATTTCCCTTCGGTGTGCGTTCCATGTGTTGCAATAGAAATCGTCCTCCCTTATTTCACACACTGAGTTTGAATCAGGTGGGATTAGGGATCGGGTTGAGGCATGCACTTACTTGGAGGGTTTTCACTTCATCCATGGTCTGAGCTCTAGGACCGTAAACTAAGATCTCTTCTGAGGAAAGTTTGGCTTGATTCCCATCCTCATGGGATATGTAAGAATGCCCAGATCTCTTGTCTTTGGGTCCATCCTTAGTTTTGCTAATATTTATTTTTTGTCCCACCTTCTGGACATTGACTACGAGACCATGTGGCGTGGTATGGGATTATGTCCTCATTCACATCGTGTTTGCAATAGTCACACCACACGCACCCCATTCTAAAAATTATCCCTCTTGTTTCTTATCCCGCTTGTCCTGCACGACATTAAGAGGCATCCTTCATGACTATGTGTTTCTTGATTACCATACATATGGGATACTTAGGACCACCCAAACATCTCATTTTCAGGTCCAGATCAGTAAGGAGCTATTTTCTCCGACCCCTTTTTCTCTCACCCCTATTTGGCCCCCATGGCCTGAGGTTATCCTCTCGGAATTGCATACGGTGTGATGTGGGATCATGTCCCCATTCACGTCAGTTATTTTTCATTGCACCGTACACATTCCCCGCCTAGAATCATCTCTGATTCTTCTACTCTGCAAGATGTTAAAATGCATGCTTGGTTCTATCACATTACCCTAAATTGTGACATTATCGTCCTAGCCACATGACAAAAAACGGCACTGCATTGTGATGACCTCATCATAGAGGATGTCACATTGGGTATTCTTTATACGCCATTCCATTTGTCAATTCCTATTATGGCTTGATCCTTGTGGTGATGCCAGGTCCTACTCCCATAGGCTTGTCTCATCACAAAAAAATCAACTCACCTTAAAGGAAAAACAATATTTATCAAATACTGCTTCTTTTGGTGCGAGGGTCGTGCCCACATGCCCCTTTTTCCTTAGCACTGGTACCTCGTTGTTCCCCATTTTCAAGAACTACATGCATCTTGATCCCCATCCTCATGGGGTACATAGGAACACCTTTACATTTTGCCTCAAGCCTAGCTCAACTCTCGTTTTCGATCCCTTAACCTAAAACCTCTCCAAGGAACACGTGGTGGTTAGAACCCCCGGTTCTCATTCACGTCAGGTTTTTGTAATTACTCACCATGAGTCTCCTGTGTTTCATACCATCCATGGTATGTGTTATATGTCCCTAAACTATGATATCCCAATGTAAAGGGGCCCAACCCCCTCTATCTAATACGTCTCATTGTCGTATTTAGATTTTTTTTTGACAAAGAGCCCGAATTGTGGAATTTTCATAGGGACATTCCTCTCGTTCCATGTCCAAGCTTTATGAGCTCTCTATTTTGATCTTCATCCTCTTCCACATCCAAAAGGACCCTTGAACGACATGGATGTTAGGACTAAGGGATCTTTATGTATTCTAGGCCTAAGGGCTCTCCCATTGTTTCGGGCCAACATCCCTAAGGATCTTGGATGACATTTGTGACATGTCATGTGTTTCGAACATGGTCAATGGTCGGCCCTCATTTTTCTGTCCTCATTCCAGGAGAACGCGATGTGGATACTGCATTTCCGCCATGGTTAATAGTTATCCTCCATCATCAATCCACCATCATTGTGGTCCGTATTTCAAGCTTCATGATTCTCACATTTACGCTCTCTCATGTTCAAGTGGAATTATGACATACTCGGATCTATCTCTTCGCGCATCTAGGAGCACTTAATGGAAGAGTTAGCATCATTGGGACAGTATTCACTGAGTGTCCCTTCGTCCTAACATGCCCCTTACTATGTCGGGAAATTACCAAAATTACTTCTTGTTTCCCACACCGAGCACGACTCACGTGGGCTTAGTAGTTTTGGTAGGATGTGTACCAACGTGGTCAGGCTTCTCATCGTCTCGCAAGATGTTAAACTATGCTTTAAAACTATGTATGGCTTGATTCCCATTATCATGGGGTGTGTATGAATTCTTGACCACTCTGATTTGGGCCTAGCCTAATTTTCACTCTTGGTCCCTCGACCTGTAGAGTTTCCTCTGGGGGTACGTGGTGTGATTTGGACTCCAAGTCCTCATTTACATTTTTTTCATAGCTACCGCACCACATGCTACCTGGAATCTTCCCTTTCATGTACCATCATATGATGTTAAACTGCAACAGTCCATATGTTCTTATCACATGACACTAAACTACGGTTCTACCCTAAAGATGTTCAGGATGCCCCATGTTGATCATGGGTTGCAACAGAGTCTCTACCAGGGAGGAATTCACCTGTCAGTATTGGTCTATGACTACACTGCGCTTCCAGAACTACGTATGGCTTGATTCCAATCATCATGTGATACGTAGGGACACCCAGGAATTTCACCTCGGGTCCAACCCCAGGAATCGTAAAATCCTGTCCGTCCCCCTTCCTGGCCTCTTGGATGTATCCCTCATAAGGAACTATGTAATTTTAATTTTCCACCAAACAAGTTCGGGATGCCCCATGATGTCATTGGGAAGCGACAGCCCCCATCACCAGAGAGGCCCAATCTGAAAAAGGAATGATGCATGTTTTGACCGATGCGTCCATCAAGTGTGCTCCCGCCATGGTGGGATAATTTCAAGAGTGTTGGATTCTGTTAGAAAAAACACACAATCTGCATTCCACGCTTCATGTGTCCCTTATTCGGACCATCGTCCTCTTTCATGTCTGGAGGAACCCCCTAATAGTATGGATGGTCGGCCTATGGACCACCTACTATCATGGGCCAACGTTTTTAAAGACCAATGTATTGCATTTTGAGTTAGGCCCCATGTTTCAAACATGGTCAACATTCAGCCCTCATTTGTTATCCCCATTTTAGGCTAACGCAATAACGATATTGTGTTTCGCACATGGTCAACAGTTATCCTTCATTGCCATGCCATCCCCCATAGCATTCTGGATTTTTGGGTATCATGATTCACACCATTCCCCTCCCTATGTTCAGACTAATCCCAACACCCCTAGTGTTACCCCGCTCGTGCAACAGAGCACATCAGAAGAATGGCTCGTCAATTGTTCTGAGGTCCTAATCCTCCGATCGGGCCTCTCCCATGTCCTCTCGGAAGATTCGGATTGGGTACTTAAAACCCGGATACCCGAAGCTTGGTCGACACATTATGTTCAGATGGAATAGCATGGTGGTCACCCCTTGTTTATCACATTGGGATCGACCCACGTGAGCTTAGGGACTGACCACTGGACATTTCACAAATATAAAAGACGCTTATGAAGCAAACCTTGATAAAGAAACTCATGCATGACATTCCATAAATTAAATCAAAACATGAAAGTGTGTTTGAGAGTTTGGGACCCTTATAGCATTCGGGGGTTTATCCCTCCCATGGACTGGTTCACCCCATCAAAAGAAATTTGCAGTTCTTCCACGCTTCGACGTGTGGCATCCAAGAGATGCTGCCTCTAGCTCAACTCCTGATCCTCCTCAGCAATGATGGGGCGTAGTTCATCAGCCTCATTTTGGGCCCACCTTACATTATCCTGAATGATGACAATTTCTTCAGAAGCTTGCCTCATACGCTCTTCTGCCTTTTCCAGCTCGACCTTCAATTACGAGACAAGATCTGATTGTTCTTTGAGAGAGGCTGAGTGGTCATACGCCCAGATCTGTAGCTATTGGACCTCATTTTTAGCCTCCCAGAGCTTCTTTAGGTTTTTCTCCTTCTTTCTCTTCCATCCTATTCTATGGCCGCGACCACACTCTCGGATCATCTCTGCCATGAGATCTCGGATGAGCAGATGAGGGAGGTGGGCATCCACTCCCCCAGTACATAGTTTGCGTAGCTGCGAGTGAAGTTTGTCCAACTCATCCAGCCATAATTCTGGGGGGGGGTATTTTCGATAAATTTCACGATAATATTCAATGATCGGCGGCAGACTATATCATTGTCATCTTCGTTAGAGGCCATCACATCACAGTCCACGCGGTTGGCATGCTCGTATGCAGGGTAATACCTCAGTAAATCTTCCGCAAGATCCGCGTCTGGAATTGGATCAGGTACGTCATATGGCGTGGGATCAGGCATGGTGGGACATGGGTTGACTGGTCAATCCTCATCGTCAGACCCCACCTCAATGACCTCGGGCATGACCCCGCTGGTGGTCCCGCCAACTATGGGGAGCGCTGCCGCTCAGATGGGCTGGGTAACTATCTCCAGGATTAATGGCATGCCCCTGGGAGGAGTGCTGCCAGAAATCCAGACCAACCATGTCACAACGGCCCATGCCAGTCGAAGAACTGTACGTGATAGAGAAGGGAATGGACACTAGATGGCACGATGAACGTGTGGCAGTAATGAATTTAGTGGAGAGGGATTACAGAGATCGAAATCCTAGGGATATTGCTGAGTTGATGTTGAAGGGACCCCGAAGCATGGCCCTCCGTATATGTTCGGAAGGTCCAGAGATTCTGGAGGAGCCACCTCAGGTGTCCTAGCCCCACCAGACACAGAACTGGACGTGGCCACAGGTGTGGGTTCCGAGGGTCCTGCAACAGCACCCACCATAGGGAGAGAACGAGGTCAGTGCACAAGGTCCTCCTTCATGACTCAGATGTTTTTAAAAGATCCATAATGACCTGATAGCAGACCTCGAGGAAAGAAACTTGGGATGTTACCTCGAGAGCCTTTGCGAAATCGTCGAGACTCAAGTCTTGATTTACGACTTCACCTTCCTCCAATGGCCTCCCTCCATTAGCCTCGTCCCCCCAAGAGAATTCGTCTGATTTTTCTGGTAGGGGGAAGCGCTCTATCAGATCGGCGGCCGACAGTTATGGGGGAACCGTCCGATCCATCATTACCCTCACCCGATCTGTCATTGGAAGCGGGGAACCCTTGGAATGCACAAGGTCCTCCAGCTCATCCAAATATTGATCCACCTCTACCATGGACAGTGCGAAACCAGACCGGACCAGGCCTATACCCAGTAAGTCCATCCCAATACGGTTCACGTGTTACCACATATCGGGTGGGCCGAGGAATTGCCGGTTGACATCCCAGATGTCCAAGGCTTTTGGGAAAACAACATTCTCTAGCATGTCGATGTGGTGAAACCGCTTCCCTGGGGCCTGAGTGGGTATCTTGCAGAATCCCCTCGGTGGTCGCCCTCCAGATGGCTCTGGTCTCCTGGGACCACCGGGTCCACTACCGATGTTGGATCCACCGTCGTTGCCTCACCCTCAACTAGTGCAGGATGTGCTGCCACGGTATCCCCTCTATTGTGAGAGGCCCTTGTCGCCTTCCAACCCTGACCTCAAGATAGGGGAGGTCCGCCATCACCAGCTTGAACAGTTAGCTTCTTTGGAATTTCCCCAGGATAAGCTGCCTCCCATCTTATGGCATACTCCTTCACCAGTCCAAAGGCGGCATTAGGCAGAGGCAATGCATTTCACGTTTTCCAGTCTTACCGTGTGAACATGAGCCACAATTGAATCATCACACATGTGTGCTCTTCGTGGTTAATCTCCCAGAAGACCTGTGGGGTTAGCCGCTGTAGGCACCAGAATTTTTTGGAAAACTGCTGTGGGATGTACAGCTCGCAGAGAGGCTTTTGGTCAACCATTGCCACCAGGACTCCACCTCAGAAGGCCAGTAGATAGGCCCGATTCTCTTTCATCCCCTGACTATCATCGGTAAGTAGTCGGCAATGGAAACGGGTGGAAATTAAACTCATTTTCCTTCCCCACCCGGTTTAGTACCAACAGTACGGTTAATTTGGCTGTAAATCTCACAGATGCATTCAGAATGGATGGAAATAAGTTTGACTCCAGAGGCAAAATAAGGTTAGTATATTCATAAGCCCCCCTGATGTGCGCTTTAATCCACCCATACAGAATATGGAAGGGCTCACATATCCTCTGTGGCCTCTTGCCATCCCAAACATGTCGTAGCATCTTGTACAATCTGGCGAGCATCGGAATCCCTAGATTGACCCGCACTCCTGTGGCCAACAAGGATGCCATGATAAATGAGATGGGACACACCCCCATGTTGGTATCCCTCGCTAGTAGGATCCAACCATAGATAAAGGCCATGTTAACGCTTCAAGTCTGACTATCGGCTATTGTTTGGTATTGACACTGAAACCCCAGGTCTTCCATTGGCTGTCCTCCAAGAGATACCAATACGAATGCTCCTTGCCCTGTTGAGCCCCATTCAGGAAACTCCGAGGCCTTGACGAAATCTCTCGATCCATCCGTAAGTTCCAGAACTGCTTGAACCACTTCTTGAAGTGGAAATCCCTCACCGCTTCTTTATCTTCTCCGGGGACCAGCCCCATCAGTGCCAGCGCCAACCGCGACATCTTCTCTAGTTCCTCCCACGCACTCATGAAGAGGAGGAACTCATCATTCATAGCCCCCATGATTAGGACCCTCTAAATATGATGGAAATCCCATATACTGATACCAACCTCCCCACAGTACAGGTAAAAAGTGTTGTTCCTAGATGAAAATCTTCTCAACAACTCTGGCATCAGCTATTTCAGTTGATAAATGTGGAATTGGGAGTCCCATTCTGCCTCATACAAACCCACTCCCATCATCCTGGCTCCAAACTCCTCGCATGTGGTGCCTACCCAGTAGGCCCATGCCCAATTGTTTGTGAAGTTTCCACCCTGGCGTAGGTCCCACTCATCGAACCCCCCCTTTTTGAATCCCTCAAGACTGCCTTATTATTGTGCGGTACATGGGGGGGACGTCTCCGTCTACAATGGCATTCCATCAACATTGTTCAGATGATTGTATAGGTAGTTAGTGGTGATAGGTGTTCTGTCCTCCCATGCATGACCATCAGCCGCCCTGAAACATTGGCGCTAGCATGACATGCTCCGGAACTAGTAAGCTGGTTCATCCCTTCTCGCCTCAGGAATGAAGACGTTATCCCTCAACCCAAATCCATACATGGGAAGCCTCTTGCACAGCGGATAGTTCTTTTCTCTCTCTGATAGCAGCCCCTTCAATGAATTATGCTCCGAGTGGCTATGGACCAACTCTCCTAAGCCTTGAAAACATTCCATCTCATCCCTCCGGGTGCCATCTGCTCACACCCCTAGTGTAGCTTCTTGATGGGCCATTGGGTTTCATAACTCAGAAAAATTTTAGTCCGGGTCGTGAATCTTGTTCGCGGAGCTCCTTCACGAAGCCAAATTGCATATCCTAGTCTGGGCCTACAATTTCACATTTTCTTGGCACTGCGATGAAGTCAGAGACTCGCGGTTCTTCGCAAAGCCTGATTCGGGGAGAGCAGCCGTGGAGTATGTGGAGCTTCATGAATCAAATGTGAAAAAGGAAAAAAAATCATAGATAAGGGAAAATAAAAAATAGATGGCTAGTCCCCTATTTATAAGTGGCGGACTTTGGAGCTTCACGGCATGTCTAATCCGCACGGAGCTTCGCGGCGTGCCCGGACAGCGTGAACCCTGTCCGCTTCATGCACCCTCTTCACGAGTGAGCACTGTGAATGGCTGATGATTTTCCCGATTTCCCTCAGACTTTTACCCTTGATACCTTTTCGGCTCCAATTCTGAGGGGGGTAATTTTTTGGCGCCAAAATTTTTGAAGAAAATAAAGACAAAGAGGCTCCACAGCCATCTTCGTGAAGCCACATCGCGGAGTCCCCCCAAGCAATGCAGCCACTGCAAAGTAAAGGAGGTGGAACCCTCCGTGAACGCCCCTAACGTTCGCGAGCCTGCCGCAAAGCTAAGAAGGATGTACCCTCCGCGAACGCCCCTGACGTTTGAGAACCCGCCGCGAAGTAAAGGAGCTGGTACCCTCTACAAATTCCCCTTACATTCGTGATCCCGCCACGAAGCAAAGGAGGCAGTACCCTCTGCGAACACCCCGGACATTCTCGACCCGCCGCGAAGCAACCCAATCCATTTTCGCACATCGTAAGCTCTGCTTGAAGGACCCCCTTTCCTACAAATAATGATCTCCCCCTGATCCTAGTGGATGGAAAATTCGACATTTAGGCTTCTCAGCTCACAAATCGTGAAGCAACCTTTGCGCTGCGAATCATGAACTACACGAAGTATTTTTTTTCTTCATGAGATGCCTCCGTCTTGTCTCGTTTTGATTCCCTCTTCCGAGAGGGATTCCTTTAACGAAGCCTAAGGGCCTTTGCGAAGTAAGGGGATCCCCAAGGGGACCTGGGTTGTCGCAGAGCATTTATGCTTCGCGAAACACCCATCTCATATACGTGATCCACATGCCAAGGTAGGATCGATATACTTCATGAATCACCTTGCTTCATGAAACTTCGATTCACATGGCGCATGTTCTCCTTGAGGCAGTGCTCCACGAATCCCATTACACTTTGGAAAGCACCTCCCACTTTCTCCTCTACCCCATGATATGGCTAAAGAACCCCACTTCGCGAAGCACACCCCTTCGCCAGTGTCCTTCACCACATGGAGCAACCGATCTCCACAAGGCCCCTACCTATGGACTCCTCTACTAGGAAATTCCTCTTCCCGTGCGACCTTCTAGGCTCACGCAATGTGACTGGAACGTCCCTTGGATGATACTACACATAGGATTGCTTTGTCTAATGTTTCTTCGCATAGGCACACTAATGGCTATTTCTTCTTTGCATAGCCATGCGAACGTGCACCCCTCGATGGTTTTATCTATGACCCCCTTCAGTACGACATTGCCGATAACTTCCATCCGACCAGGAGTAGAGGGTACCAGTTATGTATGTCGTAGGGGTGCGGAGTGAGCCCACCTCGTCTAAGCTGTAGGACACTAAACTGCCAAGCACCCTCATTCTCAACACATGACGTTAAACTGTGACATCGCCCTATGCCTCTCGCGTGGGGTTCCCCCAACTTGGACATTCTCCACACCCCCTGGTCTCCACATGGGATGATATACTCATTCTGGGAGTGGCGCTTGTCCGCGGGGAAGGGCAGCCACCTTGGTGTAAGCCTCTATCCGTTCTTGCAGAAGGCAGAGCCCCCTGCTCCCTCTTTTCATCTTCGGTCCCCAAGAACAGTGGAAAATGTGATAAGGGATTGACTCCATCCTCTCTTCTTGGGTTCCAAATCACGCTCCCTCTGTGCTTTTTCACCCCCAGGCCTCCATCCTAAACTAATTCCGAGAACCATGGGCCGCCCAATGCGTAATCCCCCTCTTCGTTTCCCACGGACGCACCCTTCGTGATGTGATTGTATGGTCCCTACAACCTCTTGTTTCTCACACTGAGCATGACTCCCGTGAGCTTAGAGTGAGAACTGACCCTGACACACCTTGGGCCGCCTCAGTGCATGAGCCCCAAATGCCCCGTCCCACATGACATTAAACTGTACACCTGAACTACTGGGACTTTGATCCACATCATGGCATGGTATGTAAGAATCCTCAAGAGGTTCAAGCCCACCACTAGTGGACCCTCAGATTCACCTTCACGTCTGTTCTCTGATGAAATACATTCCTGAAATACGGGGTCATTGATCCATTCTAAAGTGTGGTACGTAGGAAACCTCCCTGAGGATCAAGCCCACCATCCACATGGACCATGGTCCTACTTCACGTCTGTTCTCCAACACACCCTCTCCCTCAACACATGATGTTAAGCATTGACATCGCCTCGTGCCTCCCACGCCAGGTTCCCCTACCTTGGACATTCTCCACACCCCTTAGTCTCCAAATGGGATGATATTATCTTTCTGGGAGTGCTATTTGTCCGCGTGGAAGGTTAGCCACTTTGGTGTAAGCCCATAGCCATTCTTGCAGGTGGTAGAGCCACACTGCTCCCTCCATTCATCTTCAGTTCCCAAGGCCAGTGGAAGATGTGATAAGGGACTGAACCCCTCCTCTCTTCTTGGGTGCCAATTCCCTCTCCCTCTATGCTTCTTCACCCCCAGGCCTCCATCCTGGAGTAAGTCCTAGCACCATGGGCCGCCCAACACATAATCCCCCTCTTCATTTCCCATGGACTCACCCTTCACGACGTGATCATCATGTACCTACAATCTCTTATTTCTCACAATGAGCATGACTCCTGTGAGCATAAAGTGAGCACCGACCATGAAACACCTTGGGCCGCATTAGAGTGTGAGCCCCAAATACCCCTTCTCACATGACATTAAACTGTACACCCAAACTATGGGGACTTTGATCAATGTCAAGGAATTGTACGTAGAAAGCCTCAAAAAGATCAATCCCACCACCAGTGGACCCTCATGTTCACCTTCAACTCGGTTCTCTAAAGAAATCCATTCCTGAACTACGGGGTCTTTGATCCATGCTAAGGCATGGTACGTAGGAAGCCTCCCTAAGGTTCAATCTCACCATCCACATGGACCAAGGTCCTTGTTCATGTCGATTCTCCGACACGCCCCCGTCCCACATGACGTTAAACTGTACACCCAAACTATGGGGACTTTGATCCATGTCAAGTCATGGTACATAGGAAGCCTAAAGAGGTTCAATCCCACCAACAGTGGACCCTCGAGTTCACCTTCACATTGGTTCTCTAATAAAATCCACACCTAAACTACGGGGACTTCGATACATGTCAAGGCATGTTAAGTAGGAAGCCTAAAAAGGTTTAATCCCACCACCAGTGGACCCTCGGGTTCACATTCATATCGGTTCTCTGACGAAATCCTTTCCCGAACTATGGGGACTTTGATCCATGTCAAGGCATTGTAGGTAGGATGCCTCAGGAGGTTCAATCCCAATACCCATCGGACCAAGGACCATCTTCACGTCGGTTCACCGACATCCTTTCTGAACTACGGGTTCTTTGATCCATGATAAGGGATGGTACGTAAGAAGCCTCCCGGAGGTTCAAGACCAACATCCACATGGACCAAGGTCCTTCATCACGTTGGTTCTCCGACACCCCCCCCCCTTCTCGTATGACATTAAAATGCATCCCAATCCAGCAGTAAGCCATTGCGCTCCCACCGTCTAGTTGTTCTGACACCCCTTCATGTAATTTCAATAGCCCCATTTTCAACCCGAACTATGAGGACTTTTATCCATGTAAAGGGATCGTACGTAAGCAGCCTCACGAGGTTCAAGCCCATCACCCATCAGACCAAGGTCATTTTTCACGTCGGTTCACCGGTCCCCATCCCAAACTACAGGGACATTGATCCATGTTAAGGCATGGAACGTTGGAAGCCTCCATGAGGTTCAATCCCATAATCCATCGGAACCCTGGTCCATTCTCACATCGGTTTACTGATACATTGGGCATCCTAGAGTTTAAGCCTCGCACATCTATTCTAGAACTACGAGGACTTTGATCCATGCTAAGGATCGGTACGTAGGATGTCTCTTCGAGGCTCAAGACCAAAACCATCGTCCATCCTGATTCTTACCTAGGCCGCCACATCCTGGTGAGATCATGCCACCTCATTCCCCTCCATAGAATTCGGGAATCCGCCCACGTGATGGCCCCAATATTGTTGTCCCCTCAAGGGGGGCTCCAATCTGATCCACTCCAGGTAGTGTTCTGTTCAACCCGATCCATCTCCATTGGATGTTAAACTTGCGGCATACCCATGTTGAATATGGGAGGGTGAGGAAAACCTCAGATACATGCCCATGGCATATGGTTCCCCACACTCGATGTGGGATTCCTCAGGCTTCTACACCCTCAAGAAGCCCTATAATAAGTAACAAAATACTAACACACCAGTGATGCCTCAACATGACTACTCCCCAAACTAAAAGTAGCTGCCCCGCCCGCACCCTTTGGAATGTCCGGACGGAAGCAACATAATTAACTGGTGTCCATGAAAATATATCACTGAGAAGAGCTTCACGAATAATGTATTAAATCTATAAGGGAGACCCAGACTTGGTGACGAGTTCTGAGGAGGAATCCATGGAATGAAGAACCGACATCCCATCTTCCCATTTCGATCAAGGAGAAGACGTCCCTGAATAAGGAGAGAATACCACCTACCTTGGGAAAGTGGGAATGTGGGTAACAAAATACACACCTTTCGCACTCAAGTAGACATACGTTTTCTCTCTAACGAAAGCATCGGAAACAGTGCCATATTTTAATTATATCTAATTATGACATATGATCTATATTAAGATCCAGGAAAATTCTTCTGGGGGCTCTTGACACTAAGCTAGATTTGAGCACTATTTATCATCCCCAAAGAGATGTAAATTATGAATGGAATATTAAAACATTATAATCCATGATGAGGCCATTCTCACTTGATTTTCAAGGTATATGGTATTGGTATTTTTCTTTATTGTAATTTTTAAATTATAATAACTTGAATTTGAGTACTCAAATGGCACCACATGAATTTTTGAATAGGAAAATATTTCAGATAAAAACTTATTAGGATAAATATGTTCAAAGTAAGTATTTTAGGCTCAGAATGTGTTGAGGAGACCATGAAAAATTTAATAACATTTCAGAATCATATTAGGGAAACTCATAGCATGAAAAATAGTTATACCAAAACAAATGAAATGATATAAAACTTCTAGTAGGGGATCATTTTTTCTGGAATAGAATTGTTTTATTTGGTTTTTAATCAATGTGAAGTTATTCCCTAGGTACACCAAGCGTTTTGAGATTTTCTAATGGAATAGATATACAGATTATGATTTAGAAATGCCACCCAAACTCTTTAAGTGAATGATATGTTCTATTTCTATTCACTCAGAATCTATGAGCAAGAAAGAAAACATGTAATCACCTATAAAGGTATATAATTGGATCCTGGTCTATTTTAGTGTGATGACCATATCCATATTAGTATCACTAGATAATAAGTGTTACGAAATAATAATACTCAGTTGGTAAAGGTATTTTGGATAAATCATAAGATAGAATATAAAACATTAGAATATGAATGAATTAATGATGAATAACTAAGTAAAATTTTTCATGATGAAAAATTCTAGATATTTCAAGGATGAAATTTTTGAATGGGGGGAAGAATATTGAACTCGAACTTAAATTGAAGTAAATATTTCTTTATAATGAAATAGTATGAATATGCATATAGCTTTATTCATGAATGAAATTAAAAAATAAATTACATCATTTTATAATTTCAATTTGATAAAATATTTTTATATTCATAATTTTAACAATATCTAAGGGTGATGTTTTTATATTTTCTATAAATATATATTTTTAGTTAATAGGTAATAATAATAATTTTGAAAATATTTTCACTTTCATGACATTAAATTGATATAAGGATGGATTAAAATTTAATGAAAAATATTATAGAAAAACAATATAATTAAAAAGAAATATAACTCATTTAAAATATAATTTTGAATATATAAATCAATATTTTAGATTTTTTATATCTTTGTAATGATTTTATACAAATAATATTTTTTATTATTTTATTTTAATCATGTATTCACAATGTTAATTTATGTTTTGGTTTTATTATAAATTAAGATGATTCTCATTCAATTTAAAATAATATAATTAATTCCAAGTAAGTGAACATTATACATGATTTTGGTATAATCACATTTTTAATCTTTACACAATCAATTTTAGGAAAACGAGGTTTTATTGAGTTTTGTAAACTTATATTAAAAGTAATTACATAATATTATAGTAATTTAATCCTTTAAAATTAATTATATATTTTAATCAACATAATTACAAATAGTTGATGACATCAACTTGATTTATTATCATAATCAATACTAACCTTGGTAAAAATGCATCACAATAGCAAGGGTTAAGAAGGATTAATAAGTGGTATAAAATAAAGAAATATGGATTGATTTCTTATCATGATCAACTTTAAGGATGGTATATCCTTTTTCTATCACCTTTATATCTTAAGTAAAATGAAAATATTACATGTTCATACGTATAGACTATCATCTGCACATAGCAGTGTAATTCATTTTTCATCACTACTTGAATGTGATGGTTATAAAGATGGAATTAATGAATATATATTATATTTTTTTTACATAATTATGATTTATAAATATAATATACAATATTTATATTTACCTTTCACTCCATTGAAAAATGATAACGTCGCTCAAGTGTACATGTGGAATAACACCTCTAGAAAGTGACGTGATTCATTTTTCTTTTTCCAGCATGATTGGATAATTCTAAAATTAAATATAGTGAATAAAAATTACATTCATAAAATTATTAAAATTATATAGATGATTAATTTTTTCCATTATACCTTTAACAATAGTTAATTTACTAATGTAATTTTGATGAAATTGACAGAAAAACCATAATTTATCGATGTAAGAAAGAATTATTCAATTAATATATGTATAATGACTATAAAATGACCTTAAAATAGAATACCAATAAAAAAAGAACATAGTAAATAATATAATGAAGTTAAATTATTACTTAGGATGATATAAAATTTCATAACAAGTATGAATCCAAGGTAATGGGTTTTCATCACAATTCTACCTCATTAAGACATATTTTGTATTTTGCACCAAATTTATTTTTTGTGGTGTATATACTACTCATTTGATATATTATATAATTTATTCATATTTATTAATTTTATTTAATGTTTCAATTTATTTTTTCTCGATTAATGGATTTTGACAGAAATGGTATTAATGCTGTAATGGTTTATTTTATAATATCACTATTATTTGGGATTATAGATGATTAAATATATGATAAAATAATTATATACTTTCTAAATTTTTTAATATTATATTTTATGAAATTATAGTTATTTAAAGGGTTTCCATGAATTAATTTCAACTCTTCCCCTCTTTAGCACTCAGAAAATAATGAATATTTTTTAGGTAAGCCCAACCTTATTTCTTCTTTTAGATTTAGAATATTTGTTTTCCATGTAGATATTCTATAAAATGTTTCAAATATGTTATTATATACTCTTAAATAATTGTGTAATTTAATTTTTACCCACATTGGAATTTAATTTCAATGTTTTATAAATTATTTTTAAAAAAATATTATAGAATGGGGTGTTTTTTAATTTTTATAAAACTCTGATAGGAATTTTTTTGTTAGTTAGCATAATCATATTTTCTCACCTCCAAGACTATTATTCACTATTTATCTTACTTCATAAGTTTCCATGATTTTCAAAGAAAATATTTTATAAATTAATCTATGAATTTTAATTTATTATTTCAAAATAAATAGTAATTATTTTCAAAAAGGATGAAACATATTATAGAAACTATTTATTTTTTTATTTTCTAAAATAATTAGTAAATACATAAAGGATTTTTTTTAAAAAAATCACTACAATATTCCTCTTTAATTATTAAAATAATTCTCATTTTTTAAAAACATAAATTTCCAATGAATCTATGTCCTTCTATCATTATTTATAGATTTATTATTTATGCCTTATTTTATGTTGATTCACTTTCTCATTATCATGTTCTATATCACACTTCATTATTCATTGGACATTATTTTTCTTCATCATTTACATATTTTCAAATTCATTGATATGTGTGTTATTGTTTGTACTATATTTATATGGTTTAAAACATATACCATTTCAATATATGGTGTTAGTTGAAGGAAGCATATTAATAATGTCATTTCACTTATTTGGAAAATATTTATTTTCAGTATTCTTGATTCAATATAGATACTGATTTATATATAAGGTAAATTTATTATGTAATATATTTTTTATTCAATATATTAGTTATACATTAGAAATATGTTAATGATTATTGGTTCATAGTTATAGATATCCCCTTGAAGCAATGATAGGTCTTTTGAGACAAATAGATGGCCAAATTAGTAGGTTATTTTGTGTAAACCTTCCCATTAAATGAAATATTCTAGTGCACAGACTTAGTGGCGAAGTTTTCTATATCTTAGTATAAGTCCTTGATGAAAAGATCATGAAATACATCTTTTCAAATTTCATTCAATAAAATTTCACTTATTATTATCCATGTGATTATTTTTTATCCATTGATATTTTCAAGAACACATTAGTTAATTAGTTTCATAATTATTGATTTTTTACTATAACATATTGTTTATACCTTATGTATTATTGATAGTTTCCATTTTACACTTTACCTTAATAATTATTTCATCTAACCCATTATTATTCTTTCTTTTCTCTTGGATATAAAGAAGGTAAATTTGAATGAATTTTCAGGGATTTAAGAATGTTTTCTATACTATGTCTTATTTTTACAATGTAATATGAAAATCATGTATATATCTAGTATTCCCAGAATACTAAACTCATCAATCATTCTTACTATGATACCTTGTATCTTATACCAATTTATTAAATTTAGATCCATATTTGGGTTACTAGAGTTAGGTGTATTACATTGGATTTTTCAGCGTGTCACAAATATTCATAGGATCAACATCATATGAAATTTATGGTTTTTTGTTGGATGTGTAAGAAAAGGATGAGATCTAAGAACACAAAAAAAATCTCTCTTTTAGAGATCATGTTCAATTTTTTCATTATTTTTCTATCTTTATATATTTTTTTAAACATAGTGAATAAAATATTACAGTGATCCCCATATCCTCTTATTGTGATCTACATGGGAAAATTCATTTAACAAGGGATCATAGAACTTGGCTATAAATTATTTGATCTTAAAAGAAACTTCAAGCATGTTTAGGGGATAAAAGAATAGTTTTTTATTAATGATTATACCAGATAGCTATAATTACATAAAAGTTTGACTTAAATACAATGTATATGATTCCGCCAATATACCCTACATTGGGTGTTGATATGTTGTCAATCTAGTAAGGTAATATTGGATTGGCTTCCCCTGGAGTATATTAGAACACTAAAATAACACGAGTTTCTTATTGATATAATATTGGGTTTTGAAAGTGTATTAATGATTTTATTCAAGGATCCATTATCTATTACATTTCCTTAGAATGTGATGAAATATTTCATCTCTTTATAATGTATTTTATTTGGAATAACTTTTCATGTTCCTACAACATGGGATCACAAGGTTGATTATGTTGTCTTTCAGTTAATATCCTATATTGTCCCCTTATTCGATGTCGAATCATGTATGTACCCTTCATTTATTCCCCCATGTTATGTTGGTGTTGGAATAATCTTCGTTAGTTGACACAACACCCATTGATGAGTGGACATAACCTCATTGTAATTTTCACATAATTCCATTGGTTCAAATTATTCTGATGATCCTATTCACCAAATTAAATTAGAATAAATGGTTGCTTAGGTTCCAAGAAATATATGTTGGTATTTTGACACCATATCATATAAATATATGAGACTACATTAGCACAAAAATGTAATGTGAATAATAAAAGTGTAATTTAATTTATCCAATAGAAAAATATTGAGGCCTCATTATGAGTTTATGTTGTCCTTTTTCGATCTATGTTAAATTGATAGATTGACTAAAAGGTGGGGTTAATAGTCTTAAATGAAAATTAAAAAAATTTATTAGATTAATAAATTCTAAAAAAGTACAGTGAAAAAAATATAACATGATATTTTTATATTTTTTGGATCACCAAGAGCCTAATATACTATTAAATCATCTACAATCAGTGAGAAGACTGATATTTTCAAAGAGACTATATATTCTAAAGGATTTATTACCCAGTTAAAGGAATGTAAGTCAAACTTGAGAGTCTACACATACTCGTTCGAGTTAAATACAATCGACTCAAAATATGGACTTGTAGACTTGTAATATTATATTCCAATAATATATATATTTATATCTATATATATTATATATACAAACCTTTGTTCATGTCTCAAAAACACAAATTTTTTCTTCATATTTCTTATATTTGTTTGAAATTTGAATTTATCATAAAATACCTCAACGAAGACATGGAATTAAGAATAAAAATATACTTCCTTAAAAAGTTTTACATCATTAATTTTAATATTGAAATATCCCTAAGAAAACATAACATGATAACATAAATGTTATATGAAAATCTATTTTAATTTTAAAGGATTATAAAATAGAAATAAAACCATTCAAACATACCTTAAAAGGCCTATAAATATTTTAATAAATCATATACCCATTGTAATAAATATCCTAAAATGGATATGTAGTACAAAGAAAGAGAAGATAAGAACCCACACCTACAAACAACACAAAACATATGTGAAAATATTTATACGAACTGTTAATTTCAATGTATAAAAAATGTAAATGTTTGGTAAAGATTACAAGCCTCATATGCATTTAATTTCTTATACTTTAAATTATTCATGAAGTTACATGTGTGTTGGTGTCCTCAATTACTTCATTATTATTGTGTTTCTCTAGGGTAATGGGCTAGAATGCTGTTTTTGTGTTATTTGCATATCATGTTGAGTTCTTGGGGGTAGCTTGAAATGTGTAAAAATAGATTCTTGAAAAATCTCAGGCATCATGATTCTCTAATAATTTTGGAAGATGTTAAGGGAATAGGTCAGTGGAATAAATCTATCTTAGGGATTTGTTATATAGTTCATCTGAAAAAGTGATCTATTATAGAATTTAGGTGAGTAGCATATTGGGTTAAAAGATGTGATGAATGCTCCCTTATTTTATTACCAAATTATAGACACACTCCAAAATACATTAAAAAACAAATTTATGAAATATTAGGAAGAAAATATAAATTGAAAGATAAAAACATATAATCATGAAACAATGAGTGTTCTACACCTGAACTGTTGTTGGTATTATCACGTGTCAGGTCTGAAGTGTGATTCAGTGTAACATTTCTGGCTGATAGTGAGAGGTAGCCAATAATGTTTTATATTATATAGGTAAACACGAGAGAATCATAGAAGCGGTTTTTTGTGTTCTCGTCGACACTAGTATAGAAAATTAGGTGGCTCATGTGAGGAATTTTTAGCAGAGAGTCGGGGTGGGTCATGAAAAGTAGTGTTGGATAAGGAATAAAATAGAAAACCTAGGAAGTATACTATGTTTGTATAATATTCGAAGTCCACATTCAATTTTAGATAAATAAAATGGTTTCTTATTCACTTATATGAATCAACTATTATATAGGTGTGGAAGATTTTATAATGAGTTAATGAATTTATCACATATTGTTTCCAAAAGTCACATCACAACAAAAGTGGAATTATTGCTGCTAGATTCAATTTCAGACACGTAGAAGTTTTTGAGTGCACCCGCAATTTTAACTACCATGGTTATAAGAATTTATTTTTCTCACATGGTAGTATAACCCAATTATAGATGTATCTTTTTCTCAAATGAAAGTATTATCCAATCAAATTTTATTAGAGTCAGAACACACCAGAATATTTACATGATTCAAAATCCAATTTACTTTTTTTAAGAGTCATAACATAACCATCACATAGTATAAGAGGAATAAACTAAGATAAAAAATATTTTATGGGAAAATCAGAAAATAACTATAGAGCCAAAAACATAATAATGAAAAGATTTACTATTTAAAACCTAAAAACATTCTAAACATCAATTGAGTGGATGATGATAAATATAGATGAAGTTAAAGAACATAAATCACTTTACTAGTATATTATAAAATTATGATGTTCTTTGGGATCATAGAAATTAAATAGTAATCCCATTAGGGACTCACCAAATTGATATTAATATTTCAATTTAATATTTTTTGTATCTCTCTATTTGTATGTACGTTGAATAAACTATATCAACTTTATTTAATCTTATACCCCCTTGATTCCATTCCAGCTGTTAATCATGTATCATTAACTTTATCATCTTCATGATTACAAAGGATAATCTAAATAACCAATCATTATATATTATATGTTATAGAATAAAAATACATAGAATAATATAGTTTACCTATAATTTGATTTACCACACTCATTATTATAGAATTATTAAATTCTTTTATTCTTGTATGAAATTCCATTAAAACCCTTCCAATATGATCATTTAAATAATTTGTAATAAATAAATTAATAAAACATTTAATAATATATCAAATATTATTATAGTTAATTAAAATATCAAAACATTTCTGAAATAGAGAACAATTTCACAAATGCTTCATGTGTATTTGTATAAAAATATTATGCTCATTAATATATAATAAAAATATTAACTATATTTTATAAAATTATTATCAGTTAATAAATTAAAAATTTTGTTAAATTATTTTCTATATGATAAAATATTTAAATAATAATAATACAGGGTGAAGCTTCTAGTGTACAATGGTAGTAGATTTTATAACTAACAGAAGTAGATACTTATTACTTGTAATGTTAGAATATATCTATTTCAAGTTATGAGGTGCTATCGATAGTATGATATGTTACCACTATGATTTGATAACATTGGTTTTGAGGTTATATCGCTAGTTGTTATGTGCTACATATAGTTATGTGGTTTTACCATAAGAATAAGGTGTTGCTTTCACTATAAGAAGAGCATTTTTGATATGCATAAGGGTAATAACATTTTCATCCTCCATACATAAAAGTAAGATATGTTTTTATTATGAAAAATAAGGGTAATATAAAATTTCAATAGAAAATGTAAATTTAAAACATGATTTATATTGGTTTCATAAAGGCTCTTCCATGCATCTATAAAGGTAAAAATAGCATGAAACCATGTGTAAGGGTAAAAATAGACTTCATTCATTGTGTAAGGCTAAGAGATTTTTTGTTTTTGTTGTTTAGAGGTATGTATATTCTACGTAAATGTAAAATTTTATCTATATAATTTTAAGGAATGGTCTGTATAAGGATAATTAAAACATTTATAACGGTAACAAACACATGTGTAAGGGTAACCAATACTTTTGTAAGGGTAGATGATACATTTGTATGGGTACATCACATTTTTTATATTCTTCATAAGGGTGTATGAAAACATATATAATATTCTAATAAGTTTTTTTATGGTACTTGAAATCTATTGAAGGATAAATCAAACATTATAAGGTTCCCATTAGGGTAAAATGAAGACTTAAGTATATGTAAAAAATAATACACAAAGGTAAAACATAGTTTCATAAGGTTAGTGAAAATACATATTAACAATATAAAAAAATAAAACTATTTTATAAAAACATAAATTATTTGGAGAATAAAAAGTGATGAATAAAATTAATAATATTTAATTTCAATAATTATTAATAAATAAATGATTTCCCGTAAAAATATTACATGAAATGATATGTAATTTGACAAAAAAATAAACAAAAATAACATTCAACACCAAAACCAAAACTCTTAATACATAAAATATCTCTATTTTATAAATATACAAAAATTATTGATTGAAAAACTCTAAATTTTATCCCCCCTTTTAAAATTTCTCAGAAAGAAAAAATATTTTTATGAAAAATTTATCCCTCTTAAAATTACATTTTAAGAAAAATATGAACTGCACATGCTTATACCATTACATGAATATTTTATATGAATTAAAATAAAGGGGTAAGACACCATAAATACGTACTTTTATAACAATATGAGAACATTTAAATAGATAATTATCATGATCACATAATATAAATCTCCACCAAACCCACTTTAAATATCAATTTCTCAAACCAAAGAAAATATAATTTTTTAGTAAATTTATCTACAAAATAATTTTTTGACAGAAAAAATTTTAGAATGATATCTCCTTTATAAGAATGATCTCCTAAGAAATAAAAGATAATTTAATTATAGTTTTACTATAATACTGTAATGTATTTTTAGATATTTTAATAGTGGATGAATTAGCATATTTTATAGGAATTTTTTCTAAATAAACATTGAAATAAAATAGGGTTTTCTATATATACCCATTGAGAACGAAAATATAAATAAATGATGTACTTAGCCTTATTTGTTGAAAATTCAATAGAAAAATTATTTTTGGAACATTATGACGTTAAACATTTATCGAGTTAGTGAAACAGACCAAATGTGATTTTCTTGTCAGGTATCCATCCTTCAAAATTATAGATAGACTATAATAACAAATTCAAACAATTTTAATAGAAGTAAAACAAAAAATATATAATTTATCCATTAACATATCTAATTATTTTTTTATTTCCTTTGAATGAATTAATTTTGGGATATAGTAATATATTTTCCACATGTAGACTAAAACATAATCTTAGGAGTTAACTCAGTCTGATAAATTAGGATTACTATCATTCTTCGATACGTTTAATCATTCACATATTTTCTAGATTCATCTGCATCCATATAAGATTTAGTTATAACGAGTGTTATCATTATTTTATATATATCAAGATTGATTTTTAACCAAATATTTATCATATTTTATATGATTTATATGTATTCCATATTTTATTTCTGACATTTGAAGGCCATGGGAAAATATTAATTAAACCATTAAGCTCGTATGAAATTTATTTTTCATTAATCATAAAAATTCATTAATAATAATATCATTTTTATATCCAAAAACTAAATCATCAACATATATTTATACAATTTAAATATCCATATAAATATTCATTGTAAATAAATTTTCATAAACCTTTCCATCGTTAAAATAATTTTGTAATAAAAATATATCCACTATATCATACAAATATATTTGAAATTACTTTAAACTATAAAAATTTTATATTAATTGAAAACATGATTTGGAAATTCAAAATTTTCTAAACCATCTGGTTTACTAATGTATACCTCATCAAAAAAATACAATATTTAGAAATTCCCTTTTTACATCCATTTGAAAAAAAAATAGTTTTTTGGTAATAATAAAAATCAAATAAATATGAATGGAATCTATTATAGAAATTGTGGTAATTAAATATTCCTAATCATCACCTTATTCTTTAAAATATTCTATTGAAACAGTATAGCCTCGTTTCTTTCTATAGTAGAAAATACAACCATTTTATTTTTAAAAACCATTTGGTTCTAATGTATTATTTATCTTTATGAAACTCCAAAAAATTACAAACCTTATTTTTTCAAACTAATTTATTTAATAATGTAGATAACATATACAATTTCAATAATTTTACGATTATTTAACATTAATATGCACTAATTAATCAATAATTTTAGAATTAACACAAAAAATCAGAACTAATTTTCTTTTTCATATTCTATATTTAAAATTTATAATAACATTTTCTAAAGAGTGATATCTATTATTTTTATTATTCATATGATCATATTGGGATAATATGTTATTCCCCTTAATGTATGAATTATTAATTTCATGTTTATCTTCACCAATGTGGAACTCTTTAAATTATTCATTGATATTTTCAGAATCAATATTTTAATTTTCATTATTTTCAGTGATATTAACATGCATAGATTCTTCCATTAAAATGGTTCTCTTGTGATAAAATATATAAGATTTAATATTATTTGAATATCCTATAAAAATATATTAATCACTTTTTAAAGATAACATTTACAATTTTTATTTAGTATTTAAAATATAATCTGGTAACAGAAAACATTAAAGGGTTCAATATTGGGTTTTTTTTCTTAATAGTTTATAATATGTTTTCTTTCACATGGTCATAATGTAAATTTTATTTAACATATATCACCAAGTAATAATCAATTTATCACAAAAATATTTTTTTTAATTGAAATATTTTATCATAATTATTTCCATTTCGTGAATAGTTATATTTTTTATATCTATTAAACTATTTCATTGTGTCATAGATGAAGAAAAAATATAGAAGTAACCATCATCATCAAATACATTTTAAAAATCTATTTTTATAATTTCTCTGTAATTATAATCTCTTACTGATTTTATTAAATGAACATATTCTAATCTATTTTTACAAATAAATAAACTTTTTAGGGTTTCACTCTTTTGAAGTATGAAATATGTCAACATGAATGGACTAAAATAATCTAAAATTACAAACAGATTTTTATTACTGTCCAAACTAGATATTCCCATGGATAAAAATAAATCAATATGAAGTAGTAAAAAACAAATGGTTTTATTTATATTATTATTAATTCTTAATTTTTCTAGGGGTTTCTTACCCTTTACAAAAAATTCACAAAAAATTCCTATTTTATTTGAATTTTGGATGTTCCAGAACCTCTCCATGTTTTTCCAACTTTTATATTTCTTTAATGGGAACATGTCCTAAACATATATTCAAAATAATATTTTTTTTCTATACAATATATAAAAACTTTACATTATACATGGATAGTTCAGAAAAAAAAAATTGTATATATTTTCTTTTCCACTAGCATAATATAAAATTGCATTATACTTATAAATCTTAAATTTATTATAATAAAACCATACACTCATCCCATCATAAATTTTTTTTGTGATACTAATTAAATTATGTTTTAATCCCTATACATATAGTACATTAGAAACTATAATATATGTGAATATTCATACTTCTCCAAAACCTCTGAAATTTTATTGAGAGTCACCACCAAACGTGATATACCTTTATCACAAGAATTAGAAGATAAAATATAATAAATATCACCAATCATGTTCTTGTTACATTCTTGGTTTATATAATTTGAATTTTCATAACTATTTTGGAAACATTTCTTGTAAAACATAATAAAAAGATACCCATTATTTTGGTACCCATGTAATTTTGGTTCCAACTAGATTTGTGATAAAACATTTATGCGCTAACACATATTGAAGAATTTTATTTTTGGGTAATATTGAAACAATTATTCTTAGAAATAAAATTATTGGTATTTCCTAATGACTGGTTAAATAATAATGAATTGTTTTCAGAGTTTCTATAAAATTAAATATAAATCATGTCACACGTGAAACATTCCCTTTACTTATTTTCAGAAAATAATATCTGTGCATATTAAGAATATAATTTTGATAACCAAAGATATTTTTATCATTACAAAGTTTTTTCAAATCCATTATATTACCAAAATTATCATTACATTAAATTAAAATAGATATGGTTTATTTTAATCTAGTAATTTCACTTTTAATATATTTATTCTCTTATCAATAACTTATAAGGCATCATAAATTTTCCCATTGGGACATGATGTTATATTTACAATTTTATTGTTTTATTGTATGATATTCTAAAATTTGTTATAAATTGATGAAAATTTATAAAAAACAAACATATATATCCTTTATTGTTACTCACTAGATTTTAAAATAAATTTTTTTTGTTTCATTATAATCTCAAATTTTTATCATTTCACGATATGTAACCCTTTTCTCTTCTACATTTCTTAAAGAAAAAACGTTTATATTTTAATTTAATTCTTTAATTTTATTATCTTATCTTTGATATTGTTGATATATTTCATCTATTATAAAAATATCATTCTTAGTATTTTCATTTTCTTTAGTTAATTCTTTAACTTCAGTATCAATGTCAGCCACATAGCCTAAACTATGATTAAAAATAGTGCTTACATCATTAATTTTTGTTTCTATAAAGCATATATTAAATGATTACTTTCCACTCCCATATTAATCATTTCATGAGTTATAATCCTCTATCAAACTCCACACATCATGATATTAATTTTTTAACTCCTTATATTTCTTATATTTCCTTTATTGTTTTAATTTTGGAAAATATAATTTTATAAGTCCCTTTTTCTTTTACACATAGCTTAAAAAATCTGAAAAATTATATTTACTAGTATTATATTTCTTACTTCTCTTTATATAATCCTTTTGATGATATATTATTGGTCACTTGTTTAAATCTATCATTCTTTTCATGTACATATGAACTCCTTTAATAAATTTTATAAGTTTATCATTATCTCAGTACTACAACTCAGAATAAAAGAAATTAATAGAACCATTTATATTAGATATGAATTATATAGATTTTATTTTTTCACAACAATAATTTTTAAAATCTAGCTCCTACTGAAGAAGTGATCTTATGAGTTCATCCATTGAATACTCAATTAAATATTTACTTTTTTTATCAAATCATTTGTTGAGTTAAACCTTTTAGGTAGTTCTAGAAGTATTATTTTGATAAGAACATAATTCTATACGGTGTCCCGAAGTATAACCATATTGTATAAAATTTTATTTAATATTATGTATATCTTAATGATGCGCTATTGATCATTCGTGTTGAATTCGGGAAAATTAGCCATGTGATTTCCCATATTTGTTCTCTACATCCTATCAATTCCTTGATGATTGAATTATAAACTCCCCAAGATATCATATGTAGTTTTACATTATAAAATATGTCTATACATATTTCAAATTAAGGGAAAAACTAGGTATTAAATAACTGTTTAGATTAGAGAGATTTTAATATCATTATTTCTGGTTTGAGTTTATAAATCAACACCATGTAATTTATAATGTTTTGAAGTGATCGAATAGAATTAAAAAACTATATTTCATAGAAATAAAATCATTTGATCTTTTTAGTATACATAATCACTTCCATTAAAATGAGGTGGTCATCTAGGATTCAATTACTCACATCCCTAACTTTCCATTACAAATCATTGTGTCTTTCATAGAATTTTATGTTTAGGATAATAGATAGTGAAATGAGATAATTAAATAGTAATCGACATCTAACTCATTAAAAGGAACCATACTTTGATACCAATTTTATGATCGGGTTAGAAGGAGAGATGTACTAGAAGGGGTGAATAGTACTTTTTAAAAATTAATACAATTTTTACCTATCAAAGTAATAAAGAGTGAAAATAGCACAACATAAAATAAAACAAATAACACATGATATTTATATAGTACTTCAGATCACCGAGATCCAACTATACTCTTCAAAATTCTATAATCATAATGAATATAGTTATTCACTAAGAGTCTAACTTTTTTAGGTAGAATAACCCAATTCTAAACACACTTTTTCAGACATGGTAGCATAACCCAATTAAAAGCGTACCTTTTTCTCAATATATTATATAACCCTACTAGCATTTAGAAAAATATAATCCCTTAATAAATTAAAACTAGTATTAAAATATTTTTCATATGATGCAATAATTAGTTTATAATAATACTGATTGAGGTTTTTATTGGGAAACCATTATATATTTTAATACTAACAGATAAAATAACGTCTTTCCAATAGTATTTGTATAGAGCTACCACCAATTATGAGGTGCTACCACTAATTATGAGGTTCTCTAACTAGTTATTAATTTCTACCATTACTTATGAGTTTTTACCATAAGTTATTTGGTAATATTATTAGTTTTATTTTGCTGCCACTAGAATAGGGTGCTTCTACCACTAAAAGAACTGACTTATTTGAGGTTCATAAGTGTAATATTATTTTCCTTCATCATGAATAAATCCAAGAAGTAATTATCTTAAGTCACATAAGTGTAATATGAAAGTTAAAAAGCATTAATAAATGGAAAATGTTATTTATATAGGATTTTTAAAGGAAATTTAATGTATTCATAATGGTAATAATAACTTATAAACTATATGTAAGGGTAAAAGGTGTTTTGATTCTTTATTTATGGGGAAGATACATATTTATTTTGTTATGTTAGTGTAATTATACTCTATATAAAGGTAAAGTGTAACATATGTAATGGTAAATAAAAAGTCATGTAAGTGTAAATAATAATTACATAAGGGTAACCGATATTTTCATAAGGGTAGATAATACAAGTGTAAGGGTTACAAATACTTTCATAAAGGTATACTTATTTTTTAATATGTTCTATAATGGTATATGAGAACATACATAAATTTAATATAATATTTCATAAATGTATTTCAAATCTACAATATGTTTATTCAAATATTATAAGGTTCACATAAGTGTAGAAAGAGGACATTTATATAGGTAAAATAGTCTTTCATAATTGTAAAATAATAGTTATTTATGGATAAATAAAATACATAAAAATAATATAAAAACACTATTTTTATTTTATTAAACAATAAAATAATTATTGAATGAAAATAAATTATAGATAAAATTAATAAAATTTAATTAAACTAATTATTAAAAATTAAATGATACTAAATAAAAAAACTAGATGGATTAATTTTAAATTTAGCAAAACAATAAATTAAATAAAATATGATACAAAAACCAAGACTCACAACTGTTACAATCCTACCAAATACTCTCGATCCCAAGATATATATTAGGTACGCCTTTTTGCTCCTTTCTTTCAATGGTTCGATCTCTTCCTAAAAATCATCAAATCAATATATTATATATAATTAATCATTTTCTATATTCCAAAAACATAATTTATTAAATATTTTAACAAATTAGATAATTTAAGAAATACTTATCAACTAAATTGATATTATATGTGACATCACAAACATCATAGAATTATTGTTGTTAATATCTCTAAATAGATAAAATGAATGTATAAAGAAAGAAATATGGTGAATAATTCAAATTAATTATTATAACAACCCACACTTTTCATACATATATATTACTTTTTTATTGATTAATATTTCATTATTTTGGTAAAAATGCACCTAATGAACATAAATGTTTAGTGTCTTTGGAAAGATTAAAACATAAACCACTAGATCATAAGTGAATAACATAATCACCAACTTTGTTCTTCATAAAACTAATTATTTCTTATAAATTTCTTACATAATACTAATATTCATAGACAATGGAATGGAAACATAAGAATGTGTGAGCTCATATTCTATTTAAAGGTTGATGAGGGAGATATCAATATAACATGAGCATATGCGTATGATATTGTAAGAAAAACGTTTGAAAACAATTTCCTGTATATAATATATCATAAACATGAGTCATGGAATTAATATTGGTGCTTAAAAATACATGAATAATAAAAGAATCCAATAACATGTTCCATGGAATCATAAAATTATCATAAGTTGTGGAATTATGGAATACACATAAGCATAAAATACCTTTACTAGTTATGGATCATTTAAAAAACTATCATAGTAGAATGGGTTTACTCCTAGCATCATCATTGTATTCAATGTTCAATCCAAATATTATAGTAGTGGATAATATCCCTTACTAAACTTGGTTTAGTCCCCATTCATTTCTTATTTATCTCATGAGATTTCAATCACTACCCAATGCATTGGAGGGATATATAATTACAGGACCACCCATGACATAATGGAAATAATATCTATGTGTTTCATAAGATCATGAATCATTCATATTATCACAAACCATGAAAATAAAATGGGTTTCATAATCATTTCATCCAAATATAAATCATGTAAAAGAAATGATTTTTATAAACATTTCATCAAGGCATAACCCATGGAAATGAAATGTGGTTTGTAATTATTTCATAAATTCATCATATTGTAACCCAGGGAAAGGGTATGAGTTTCATAAAATTATTTTCATTATAAACAAAAAATATCTAAAAATAATAATAAGTATTGTATTCTTTGATCGTATACCCATTAATTAATATGTAAAATCAAAGGATGTCATCATATATAGAAAATGATTTTAAATGATCACTGAGATGCTTTCGTGAGGAATATATCCTTTCCACATCAAAATCACTAATTTTTGTTCAAAAAATGTCGCAAAGTATTAAAGAAAAAAAATAATATGAAAAAACACATGGAAACTTGTAAATGAATATTTAAATCATTGAGAAATTATGACATGAGAAAATACCATTCATTTTGTACAATGTAAAAGAATAATCCCTTCCAAATTTTCAATAATAATTAAAGATGAAATTATTAGGAAAATGAAGATAATATTTTTACAAACCCATTTTATAAAAATTAAAACATGTGTAAAAATTAATTTAAACAATTAGAGGATAATATTTAAGAAATTATTCAAAAATATTTTTAGAAAACATGGTCATGAAATAAAAATTATTTTTTACTAAAGAGAGGAATAAATATTATATTTTTAAAAAAATATTCTTTTTGTTTCTTGAGTACATAAATAGGGGTAAATTTGGGGAAATAATATATTATCTAAAAATAAATAGAGGATAAAAAAGACTTGATTTTCTTTAGAGTTGGATCATAATATTTCATCATCATAAACAAAATCATAATCAACACCTATTAAAAATGAGATAATATCATAAAACATTACCACTTTTAAATTTTTTGAATTGTTAGCCCCGAGACATAAATAAAAATATATGGATATATATATATATATAATCTAAATGTTAAGGTAATATTAATGAAATAAATTCATTGTAATTTTATACACTATATAATGTAAATAATTAGTTAATATATAAGTGTCCCATAGAAATAATAGGGAGAAAAAAATCCATTACCTCAAGTATCAAATTTATTCAAAAACATTAAAACCATATGTATAATAAATATAGGTTAATTATATATGTATTCTGAAACCATAATAATATATATCATACCACATATGACTTACTTATTACATTTTATAACCTGTTTATTAACAATTCATTGATAAAATCATTATTTCAGGTAATAGTTTCTTTGTTTTTCATATATTTTTTTGGTTACATTGTTTTTTAATTGTAATTTTATTATTATTACAAAAAATATATGATTTTAAGCATGATATAAATATAATATATTGATTATATAAATATTTATTTTTATCCATTGTTAATGGAGATTATAGATTGTACGTATGCAGGAACGATGTTTCAGTTTTTTGATGGGTGGAACAAAAGAAAGGTAAATAGAATTTAAAGCATATAAAAAACATTAAATTCATAGATATCATATGTTTTAATTAAATATATAATTATTAACATCAATGTAAAAATTAAATTAAAAATTAATCACATCACTTCATGGAGGTGGCATTCCACACTTACAAATGGGCGAAGTTATTTTTTTCCAACAGATTGGAAGGTAAGAATATACATATTATATTATAATTATAAAAGCATAACAATATAATGAATATCATATAAATTTATAAAATGAATCATTATATGCATCTATGATAGGTGGTGATGAAAAATTAAATACCTTAATTCGTGAAGTGGTAGCTCTTAGTAGATATAATCAATGGTTTCATTTCCCATTTAATGGGAATGTAAATGGTTTTTGGTTATTACATTAACATAATAAAATCTCTGTAATTTTAAAATAATAGTTTAATTGTTTCAATATAGTTTAATAAGATTTTATGGATGTATAATATGAAATAAATAAAAAAATTCCTAGTTAAACATGATACCTCTTATATGGACAACCTATTTAGGTTTTCACCTAAAGCCTTGATAGGATGGTTTTCTGATCAAAGAATGGGATATTGGTAAGGGGAAGGGATGTTTTAAAATTATTTGGTTATTTATTGGAGGAAATAAATTGCTCTTGAGGAGTGTATATGATATGAGGTGGTGTTTATTTATGTGGGGAAGATGACGCATTTGGAATTATTAAAAAGAATAGAATATACCCATATTTTATGCACAAAAAAATTCATAAAAATGTACCATTACTTAACCTTATTTTATATATGGTGTAAATATTTCCATAAAAAAGAAATTATGAATGTTTCTAGATAATTTTAAACCTTATCGTTTTATTTTATGCCATAGTAGTCCAAATTTAACTATAACAACAGTATTATATTTTTACAACTTTTAAAATTCATTATCAAAAAACATATATGTTTAATTTATTACATAATATTATATATTATTATTATTAATTTGGAATCCATTTTGATAAATTAAATTCATATAAATTGAAGAATTTAATTTCACATTCATCTCGTAGATGCAACGAAAAAAAGAATATTTCTAAAGATATGTTTTCATAAGTATAAAAGGTTTTTACATGAAAAGTTCTCATAAAATTTAAAATATTTAAATAAATTTGATAAATAAAAATATATTTAATATAATTTTAATTTTAAAACTATTTTGATAAAAAATGTAAATTTTAAAATTCTTTAAATGAAATTATAATTTTAATAAAAATCAGTCTTTTTCAATATTAATTGCAAATAATTAATCTTTTCAGAAAATTACAAAAAATAAATCTATGATAATTTTTAAATTTTGATTTCAAAAATTTAATTAATTTTTTAAAATATATTTTCTAAAATTTGAAAAAAAAATTAATACTAAAAATTTCTTCCCAAAATGCCAGGAAAGATGATTTTTCAAGAAATTTTTTTTCCTAGAAAAAATGATTTTACGTTAACTCTATGAGTAGTAATATTAATTATTTTCTATTTAATAAAGATATATGAAAATTTAATATTTACACATTTCATTCTAATAACACATATTTAGGGTATAATTTAATTAAATAAAATGCCAAAAACATTGTTCAATTAAAATTAGTTTTCTGAAAAGATTTGTATTTAAGCATAAAAATATATTTATACAAAAATCATGAAAATTAATTATTAAAATGAAAATAACTAGATTATTATAAATAAAATGTATAATATTTTACTTAAATAATAAATGAAATATTTCATCATACTTTAAATTAAATTATTTAATGAAATTAAATGACATTTTAATAAAATTTGGTATTTTCAATGAAAGGCCAATCTTCTTAGAAAAATATGAAAATTTGTCCATAATATAATTAAGATATGATACTTAAAAAATTATACATTCAACAAAATATCACTATTAAAAGTGGTACATATAAAATATGTTATCCACACACAATAATTATTGAAAGCACATTTTGGGAAAAAACATTATGACGTATAAAATGATGTTACTAAAAATTATGGGCTTACATCATTTGAATTAATAAATAAATTATTTATTAGGACACTTATATATATATTAATCTATTTAATCCTATTTATGCATTTCAATTCAATGATTAGGTTATTACGATCATATTTATAGAATATAGTTTGAAAAGTCTAATATGGTTCTTTAAAAGTCAATGTTGTGTGTATCACAAGATATCAATGAAAGAAAAATTAATTAAATATAAATATATTCTAAAATCATCGTATGTTATAATCATTTATCATAGAAAAAATTGATCATAAGTAAAAAACTAATTATACAACCACTATAGTCCATCATTCTTCAATAAATTCCTTTAGTCATCCATATTCAAAGATTAGTCTTATAGATACCTATTGTAATAAATAGTGGGACATCATATTTTGTTCATATGAGTCTCTCTACTTCTTATCAAATATATTTTATTATTTTTTTGTCTATAAATTACTAATAATAAACATTCATTTCATATTTTATTTAATTTTATATTTAAAATTTGAATTAAAAAAACTAAATTCAACTTCTAAAGTTATTTTATTCAATTTCAGTCAACAGATCAATCATGTCCTCCAAATCATAATAATTATATTTTAGGCAGAAAATATATTGAATTGGATTATATCATGTATAAACTACAAAAAAATACATGAATTTATATTGTTAGAAATACTATGATATAATGAGGGGAGAATATAATGTGTTGAGATCTCAGATGGCCATTTACATTGAAACTACTATAAACCTATGTTAAGTCATGAAAAATCCCATTAAACTATTTTTACAATTTTTTACTTATAAATAAAATCATTACTAAATATTACATGTCGATTAAAAATCATAGAATCCACTATAATGAAACATGATCATTTTTTAATTATTGTAGTGTATCATTGTAGTGCCCCGACCCGTTTAGCCATCTGAATAGTGCCTCGGTCCAGAGGAGCACTGGTCCATTAGGATGAATCCTCATATATCAAATCCTCATGACTATTAGTGAGGTATTAAAGAGGTGATATTGGTGAAACAATACCATGTATTTATGATCATATTAATGTCCTATATAAATACATTTCTGAATAAAGAACATAAACACTAGACCTATAACCCACCCATAGTGGAGTTAAAAAAGATAGTAGAAATAATTATAATAAATATTACAAAAATAAATTATTTTCTTAATGAATCACCACATAATACTACTTATAACTAAGCATACATAAAATTCAATTAAAATATGAAAATAATAAAAAAAGGTTCGTTCGTGGATGGCCTTAGTATATACATATAAAAGAATGCTACTAAAAAAGGAACTCAAAAGATAAACTACAGCTAATATAGGAAATTCCAAGTTTGTTTTCAATCCATCCATGAAAAAATGTTATCTCATGATTTCTATGGTCCTGAACATAATATCAAACCCTTACCAAATTGTAAAATCATAAATTCTATTCACATCCTAAAGGGCCCGTGTATGGTGAGAGAATAATCATAGTATTCTATCACCAATATGTGTATATATTACATATTTGATAAATAAGGTCTGTAGTAAAGAATATAATGATCCACTATGCATTAATATAAATATTCTTCTTTCCTTGTCCTCAAAATCAACAAGGAAGAAATTCGACTACTTTATCCATCGATGGTATATCTATAGCAGAGAGGGTCATTATCATCAAGCCCAAGGCATCCCCAGGTGAAAATCAACTCAGTTGTACCCTTCGGTTCCAAATATAAAAAAATCATCTGGATCCTTGTTCCCACTTATAGGTCATGTACAAAACAATAAAAAACGTACAAAAGGAACACAAAAAACAAATTAAATGGTCCCTCAGACCCCATCTCATAAGAAACCCTTATCGACACGAAGCCTAAAGTCCCAAGGTACAGTTATTTATATCCTCCAAATTGATAACATTGTCATCTCAATAGCTAACATCTGTAGGAACAGTGATTTCCATCCACCAAAATAATCTTTTCCAATGCCCTCAAAGTATAAAGATCCTTAGTCTCAATTGATGGTCTCAATATCATCATTTGATAGCTCCTCACAATCCACATGTTTAGTGACCTGATCCTAGTGATCCTAGAGCTAATGTCTACCACCATTACATTGGATTGATTACATTGAATAAAATCTCAACAGACCAAATAGTTTTTTAATATTGGTAAACCAGATACATATATGAGTCCTGTATTACAAATTAATACACAAATTACAGTATAACTTTTTTCTCTCGAGGATATATTTATTACATATATTATATCTTTGCATAACTTTCTTACTATTATTCTTGGATTATTAGGGAAATGACACATAATAAGGGTGATCTAAAATTATAATTAAGGGGAAAATATAGTGGAATAAATAATACATAAATGGGAATAATAATTATGGAATGGTAAATAAATGAACACACATACTATAAAATCATAAAACTAAGAATTATTACCATAATAAATATGGAAATTTAATAACTAAAAACACATGCCATTGAAAAAAATATATAAAGAAAAATAAATACGAAAAGGTATGAAACTAAAACATATTCTATTTAATCAATGAAATTAAAATTAAATATTTCCATATATATATTGATGAAAAATATCATGGGTGAATAATAACAGAAACTAAATGAGGAAAATGCATAATTATTGGATTATATGTCCAGGAAACAAGAAAACCTATACTATCAATACCTTTCACATAATTATTTAAAACTATAAGTGGAAAAATGTTTAATTTGTTCAACATATTTACCCCATGATAACAAATCAATGTATTGAGTGTCTTTATAATGTTTCATCCCCACCCAACACTAGATGTCTCAATCATTTCTTATGTTTAATAATCTAAATAAATAATATTCCTTATCAAATATACATATTTAATAAAGTAGATAGATTTATCTATATTTCCCAAGATTGTCAAATAAATATCAAAGTGAACACCATATATAAAAATGATATACATTTTAGGAAATAAGAAAATCAATGATAAATGGTATGGATAATTAGGGTGAAATTCAATATTAAATGATAATAGGAAATTAAATATTTCAATGGGGATAACAAAGTAATTATGAAAGTCAATGTGAATGTTATCCTTGGATAAATCAGTCATAAATCATCTAGAGGAAAAATAAGTATGGTATTAATATAACATATGACAAGTGGAGTATAAATAAATATCTTTTTTTATAAGTATAAATACTATAAAAATATCTTTTGAATACATTTATTACGAAAAAATCCATTTTATTTCATAAAACATTTTGAAAAAGCATTTATATAGAAAAAAAAATTTTGAAAAATAAAATCATTAAAATGTAACCTTTTAAACATGTAAAGGAAGATTCAGAGAAATTAAGGTGGGTAAATACATACATGTCATTAAAGTTAAAAAGACCATTATTTTTTCATGGGAAATTGATTAGAAAAATTCCTTGTTTGGAAAACTATAATAATATTCATTGGAAAACATTTATAACTGAAAAAAGGATAAAAATATATTTAATAAATCATTTTGGAATGGTTAAAAAAATTTTGACTAAATTTTCAAAAAATAGGTTTTTTAAGGAAACATTTTCTCTAACTAAAGATATAAATGAAGTCTGGTTTTTTAAAAACATTTTTGAATAAATTTTGAGTACCAAAAAATGGAAAAGATTATAATATTACTTGAAAAGGATCATGAATAACCTTGGGAGAATAAATTTAATAGTTTTATTATAAAATTATCAAATAATTTTCTCTGATGGTAATTAAAGTGTAAAACATCCCAAACAAATTGTGATTGCAACATAAACCATTAAAAAGATTATAATTATGGAGTGATAATCAATTAATGAGTAGATTATCTGTATAAACTTTAAATCTATAAATATAATTGGAAATAAATCAATAGATATTACAATATATTATTCACATATTAACATAATATTAATGAAAATGTGTAATTAATATAACCCAATGAGAATAAATTAGGTTATCAAATTCTTTTTCCTCTTGATAACTTTTAACCCAAATTCCCTAATATGAAATAATTCAAATTGAAAATCAAAATATCATGAAGAATGGACTATAAGGATATTATGGGAAAAAGTGGAAGTTAGTAAACCATATATAAAAATTAAGTGAAAACATTAAGGTGATTTTTTCAATAGAATGTTAACAATCAAAGAAGGTATTGAGATTAAAAATATAATCATTTAAAATGTTCTCAAGGAGAATAATATTTAATCAATCCAAAGTATCCCATACCACTTAAAAATGATTCATAATCTCCATGAAGTAATAACATTAAAAGAAACCTTTAATATCATGATAATTAATAAGTTCATGACATAACATAATAAAGGGAATTATATACACTATATTAAAAAAACTAAGTGCATAATAACAAATTATTATAAATGGAATGTTGATTGGGATGACATATCTTACATTATGTTTCATTTCAAGTGAACGTACACTAATATACTATATAATGGGTTTAATAATGTCATTAAATTATACCAAAATCATAATCATGTCACATATTAACTTATTTTAATATAATATTACCTGTTTGATAATAATCTTTCGTTATTTTTACCATTTTAGGTCCTAATTGCCTAGTTTCTCGTGTATGTTTTAACTTGCTAATTTTTGTTCCTATCATGGTTTCATCATCCAAAAAATATAAATCATTATTTAAATTTAATATATATTCCATATATATTTATTTAGAATAATCTATAATATTTTATGATAAGAACTGGAATGCATCTTTTATAGAGATTGTAGGTCGTATATATGCATGAAATCTGCATTCATTTATTTCCCATATTCAAAGAATGAAAAGTAAATGATATATATGTTTTATTTAATTATAGTATCATATATATGTCATATATATTACAATGGTTAGTTAAAACCATCCTTTATATGAACCATGAATAGTGTGAATGAGTCATATCGCTTTGAGGGGGGCGGTAGTCAAAAACATCCACAAACGAGTTATTTAATTTACACAAAATGGAAATCATAAAGGTGTTTATTATAAAAGAATAAAAGAAACACAAATAAATTAAAAATTCTACATATAATACATATAATTAGATTTTCCAACATAATAAACAACCTTGAAATGTGGTAATGGAAAGAAACGAACGACATCATTTTGGGAGGTGGTAGTTCTCTGTAAACATAAATGGTAAGTTTGTTACCAATTAGATGGTAGTGCATGTAAAGAAAAAGTAGGCACATTATAATAAAAAATCTAATTAATGGTTGGATAATTTTTTTTTTGTAATCATGGAATAATTATAATTAATGTAGCATATAAATAAGTAAAACTAAAGATATTGTGGAAGGGTGTTGCCTCTAAATCGGGTAACTCCTTTTGATTTGTACCAAGGACCTTCCATTGATGGATTTATGAACAAGGTAAGGCCTCTTGGTTTAGGGGAGTTATGTTTATGGTATATGTTTTTTACCTTGGTTGATATAATGTTTCTAGATATGTATGAGTAAGTGGGAAGTTTGAGTGCCTTTTTATGGTGGGGGAGGAGTGCACTCATGTAAATTTTGGGAAAAAGGAATACCACCAAAAAACAACCATTGAAGGTAGCTCCAATAATAGTAAAATCAGATAAAATGGATTATAGGGTCACAATATGGCCATAACATGTCTCTTGGATATGTTTCTAAGTCATTTTTTCTCTTAATATTTAGGATTTGTCTATTACTAAGCTAATTTTTATCTTATTAATTGTAATTAATTTTAATCACAATCACTAATATTTTTTGGTCAAAAAGTATAATTAAATTATTAGATATTATAAATTATTAGGATTCCTAATAATTTATAAATTTTTAAAAATTCTTATCAAATGATTGGAATAAATTAATTTAAATTTATTCCAATAGAAGAGATGACAATACAGGTTTCCAATGTAAAAAATGTTAAAATGTTTGTTATGTTTTTATATTAAAATTCAAAGAAAAATTGATTACAATTAGCTACATTGACCAAATGATAAAATATTAATCTAATAAAACTTTAAAACCAATTAAATTTATAATTTATCCTTATAAATAAATTATATGAAAATTATTTTTGAATTACAATTCATTATTTTTCATTATTAATAAAAATATGAAACCTCACAAAAAAATTCAACAAATTCACCATAAGTAAATTTTTATGTTCCTATTTAAAATCTGAAGTATATTTTGACATGTAAAATATATAAAGGTTCCAAAATATATATTTAAAATATGTTCTTCCATAAAAGGAAGAAAAATAACGGTTTTTATGTGAAATAATGGGATTTTCATATCTAATGAATATAAAAAATGTTGGATGAATATAACAAAATATTTTATTAAATATAAAACATATAAATTTCAGTAATATAATCCACTAATTTGAATTATTTTAATTTATTAGGATAAAATGACATTATAGGCATATAAATAGTTTCTATAAAAACATTCCCTTTATATTCAATTGGTTCTTATATTCATTAATAATTAAATTATAAAAAATGAATTAATTTTATATTTCTATAGACGATTTATTTTTATATGTTAGTTATTACTATTGAAATCATATAGTTTATCAGATGGGTTATATCTTACTATAATAATATAAATAATATATTAATCCTTGTAGAACTCGGTCTAGTGTGTAATTAAGGTGATCGAAGAAGGTGTTTGTTGTGTGGGAAACAAGATAACTTAGTATTGTGTTCATTGAAATAAATAAAATATACTAAATTTATTAAAATAGTTATTATATTGTAATGTCTCAAGATATTATTTTCCTTTACATGGTATGTGTTTTGTGGAATAAACACTTTGAAATACAGTGTTCCTACTTTAGTTTTTTGAGGCATAACATTCTCACCACTTTAATTAAATTGTGTCCTCAAAATTTAAACTTGTTCTTAGTGATAGATTTGTTGATATTTCCTATGTTTTAAATCCCACATGGTGAGAGGCATTCATAAAACATACTCTATAAAAGATATAATGGGATTTTAAAAGGTCACATAGAATAACATATAACTATGTATCTAAGAAGGTGAACATTATTGGTAAGTAGAGATATGTTCATGGATGAAAAAAGTAAATATTTATTAGGATTGATTGAGTTCATTAATGAAAAACATTTGAATGATCAATGGAATGTTAAGGTCATAAAATCCATAAATGTATGATGATTTAGAAGACTATAGGTTTAATAAAAAGTATATTATTAGGAAAACAATTATAAGATCATTTTCCACATATTAATACACTCTTTTACTACATATGAATATAAAAAAATTTAATTACTTGATATGTATTAATTTCATATGTAAAATTCCATCTTTTTGTTTTACTTTTATCAAATTATAATCCATCCCTTACTTCAATGAATGGATATCCAAAAATTAACTTTGAATCCATAACCACAAAACTAAAAATTTAATGGATTGTAAAGCCCATAATAGAGTGAAAAGAATTTACATTTGTCGCTAACTACTCTACAAATCCAATTTCATTGATTCAATAATACCTAAACCAAATAATTAACATTACAGGTTCATAATTAATGTTTATTCATCAAATTTTTTAACTAACAATTATGAAATATTTACAATGACATTGTGTAGGTAAGTTGTTGGTGTCAAACCCTTGTCATCCTTTATTCATGGGTTTATGTCCCACTGAATTATTGGATTTAATTTTTGGTCACTTTGAATACATTTTTTCCTTTTATAAAACTATATTAATATAATTTAAAGGAAAAAATAGATTGATATCCTTGAAACAATGTTAATAACTAAGTATCCTTTTATCTATAGTTTTCAATACAACCCCAAAACATAAATACTTAACCTATTTTATTTCAACATAGATCCTTCCTTTTCCAATGGATTTTCCAATAGAAGAGTATTTTATTAAAACCAAAAACAATAGTGTGATAATCAATTACCATATACAAAAAACTGTATAATAATTTTTTGGATGCATAAATCTTATTAATTCTTTTCAATTTAATACACCTTAGTATTATCATAGGTCATTAATTTTCAAAATAATTCATAATGTTTTGTACATAAAATTTAAATCGTCCAAAGTGTATCCCCTAGGAGTATCAAAATAGGTGTATAGTAAGGCATGTTCTCATGTACCAATTTTTGTCGAGTTAGGCTTGACACACCTTTTCAGAGCTGTTACTCCTAGGTACATTTGTGTCCAAACCGGGTCCACTTATAGAATCTATAAATGGATATATTTCTAGTAATACCCACATAATATCTAATATTCTAAACTTCTAGGTTGTTTTTCTATACTAATCCTCAAATCCTACCTTATTTATTTTTCTTTAATTGATGATTTCATAAATATATTTCACAAGGTTACTACAAGACTTCCTCTGATACAAACTGTAGTGACCTCAGACAAAAGAGTCTTGACCCAGTTCCTAGTACCATTACATTGGTATGATTACAATGAATCAAATCCTAGAGGATTTAATATTTTAGTAGCCTTGTTAAACTAGAAACACATATGAGTCTCTTATTATAAATAAATATACTAATTACAATAGATTTTTTTTCTGGACATTAAATTTATTCAATCTATTGTATCACTACATATCATTCTTAGTACACAACATGTATTCTTTGAAAAAGGAAACATAATAAGCGTGACCTCAAATTCTATGTAAGGGAAAAATAAAATAGAATAAATAATGAGTCAATGAGAATAATAATTATGGCATGGTAAATAACTGAACAAACATATCATATAGTCAATTAACTAAGAAGGAAGTACATACATAATATGGAAGGTAATAAATATAAACACATTTATTTAAATAATTATATAATAGAAAATCAATATTGAATGGTATGATTCTAAAAAAACATCCCATAAATAATTGAACTAAAAATGAAATTTATCTATATATATGTTGCTAAAAAATCTCAGAGACAAATAATAATTGATCCGAAATGAGGGAAGTTATTAATTATTTGAATTCCCGTGTGAGTTACATTAAGACTTATACAATAAATAACATTCACAACATGGTTTAAAACTATTGGTAGAAGCCAATTAAATTTTCCCAACTTATTTTTTTCACAAGAACATGGTGATTCATCAAGGGGTATATAATTTCTTGGACCCACCCAACACTTCTAGTCTAAATAATTAATTATATAAAATAATCTAAATAAATAATAATCCATATCAAATACCCTTATTAAATAAAGAATGTGTATTTATAAATATTTACCCAGATTGAAAAATAAATTTAAAATTGAACACCAAATGTAAAAATGATATACAGTTTATAAAATAAACATATCCATGATAAATTATATGAATAATTAGGGGGAAATTCAATGTTCAATGATCATAGGAAATTTAATATTTCAAGGATAATAACAACGAAATCAAGGAAGTGAATATGATGCTATCCTTGGAAAAATAAATCATAAACTATACACATGAAGAATAAGGATGGTTTCATTACAACATATCCCAATAGGATTATAAATAATAAGTTTTTTTAATTGATGAATATAATTAACAAAATATTATCTTTAAAAAACATTCTATTCGAAAATATAATTTTTATTTTGAAAAATTGAATTAAAAATCATTTTTTATGAAAATATATTTTGAAAAAAAAATATTTATAAATATTATCCTTATAAATATTAAATGTATTATTAGAATAAATTATGGTGGTTAAATACATACATTCCATACAAGGTAAAAATAAGAGTTCACTACTGGAAAATGTACCTATCCCCACGGTTTTCACCAAAACCGTGGGGATAGACCCCCCCTATACCCACGGTTTTGGAAAACCGTGGGTATAGGTGAATTTTGATGACCTATACCCACTGTTTGCCAAAACCGTGGGTATAGGGGGCTCTATACCCACGGTTTTGGCAAACCGTGGGTATAGGTCATCAAAATTCACCTATACCCACGGTTTTCCAAAACCGTGGGTATAGGGGGGGTCTATCCCCACGGTTTTGGTGAAAACCGTGGGGATAGTTCTGGGATAAAATACCTATACCCACGGTTTTTCAAAACCGTGGGTATAGGTCATTTTTGTGTCCGCGGGAAATTTTTTTTTTCCGCGGGAAGGAATTTTTTTTTGGCGGGAACCCTATACCCACGGTTCTTCCCTCTATACCCACGGTTTTTATAACTATATTTAACTAAATAGATATATATATACATATATGTGAAGTTAGGGTAGTGGTTAGACGCGGTGTTTGCAGCGAAGAGGTTGCGGGATCGAAACTCGGCGCCTGCATTATTTTAGGACCTATACCCACGGTTTTGAAACCGTGGGTAAAAGCCATTGAAACCGTGGAAATTCTCTATGTTTCGGTGACACGGTGGCAGGACACCTATACCCACGGTTTTCCAAAACCGTGGGTATAGGCTGGGGACCTATACCGACGGCGTTCCAGCCCGCGGTTCCCAAAACCGTGGGTATAGGCTATACCCACGGTTTTGGAGGCTATACCCACGGTTTTGAACCGTGGGTATAGGCCGTTTTTCCAGTAGTGGTTCTTTTTCACAGTAAAAAGGATAGAAAAATACCTTGTTCGGAAAGACACAAGAAGATTCTATTGAAAAAATTTGAAACAGAAAAAAAATGATAAAAAATAATTTAATAAATCATTTTTAATTCTTAAAAACATTTTTTAAAACCATTTAACAAAACATGGTTTTTATACGAAAAAAAGGTTCTTTGATTAATGAGACAAATGAAGTCAGTTTTTCTTTAAAAATCAAAACATTTTGAGAATCAATGAATGGGAAATATGGTACTATTAATTGAAAACACCACAAACAAGAAGAGGATAAAAAATAAATGTGTTTATTAGGAAGATAAAAAAAATTTATTATGATAGAAATTCAAGTGAGAAAAATCCCAAATAATATGATATTGTGAATTAAACCCTTTAAATGATTATAATGTTGGGGTGAGAATCAATCAATGTGTAAATTATGCGTATCAACCATAAATTTAAATATAGAAGTGTAAATAAATTAACAGATATTAAAATTCATTATAAAAATAATCAAATAATATTAATGAAAAAAAGGATGTAATATGATCAAATGAAAATATATTGGATTAAGAAATTATTTTATCATTTGCTAACATTTAACTCAAATCCCCTTAGATGAAATAATTCAAATTGAAACACAAAATATCAAATATTGAATTAACGAATCATGATATTATTTAAAAAAATGAAATTATATATAGAATATATAATATATTAGGTGAACAAAAATAAAGTGATTGTTTCAATATAGTGTTAACAATCACAAAAGTAAGAAAGATTATAAAGATAATCATTAAAAATGATCTCGAGGATAATAATAATTAAACATTCTAAGGTGTATCATACAACATTTAAATATCTTAATCATAATATAAAGTAAGAAATAAAAATAAATGAAACATAAAATATCATGTTAACAACGATATTCATGATATGACATATCAAAGGGAAAAACATATACCATATAAAATAAACCAGGTGCATACCAACAAATAATCTAAATAGAATGAAAATTCGAATGAAATACCTTAACATGTGATTCCATTTAGGTTAAAGTCCATTAATATCCTATATAATTGGATTAATCAAGTACCTAACTTATAAAAAACCATATTCATATCATATATCAACTTTTTTTAATATCCTATTACTCGTTTGTTAAAAATCTTCCATTATTTTCACTATTTCAGGTGCTAATTGCCATGTTTCTTGAGTTTGTTTTAATTTGATAACTATTTCTCCTATCAAGGTTTAAACATAAAAAAATGTAAAACTAGATTTATAAATAATTTATATTCAGTATATATGTATTTATAATAATCCCTAATATTTGAATATTTTAAGTACAATGCTTTGTTTATGGAGACAGTAGGTCGTACAAATGTATAAAATCTACTTTAATTTTTTTACATATTAGAAGACTGAAAACTGAATGATATATATTTATATTCAATTTAAATTATCATGTATTTTTCATGTATTTTTCATATTTTTAATAAAAAAATTCTTTATAAGTTCTATGCATAGTGTGAACGACTCACGTCGCTTTAAGGGGCGGTAGTCCACACTTCCACAAACGATGTCATCGTATTTATACAAAATGGAAAATTTTTTGGTTATAAAAAATTAGAGAAGAATAATAGAATTAAAAATACCATGTATATCAAATATAAATATGTTTTCAATCATTATTACCAACCATGAGGGTTGGTAAATGAAAAATGAACAATACCATTTTGTTAGGTGGTAGTTCACCTTAAACATAAATTGTATGTTTATTACCAATTAAATGGTAGTTTGTGTAAATTCAGGTCAAAAAATTATAATAAAAAAACCACATTATAGTCATTATACTTTATTTATTACATAATCATAAAATAATGATAATTTATGGTGTGGAGAAAGAAATAAAACTAAAGAGCTTAAGGGAGGATGTTAACTCTTAATCAGGAAACTCTTTTTAGTTTGTACCAAAGCATGTCCATGGACGAATTTATGACCAATGTGAGGCTTCTATATTTATGGGAGTCATTTTTAGGAGATATTTGGAATTATTATGGACAAGACATAGTGTCTTGAGATATGTGGGGAAGTGGGTGGATTGAGTGCCTTGTTGTAGTTGTGGAGTGGCACTCTTGTAAATTTTGAGAAAAGAGAATTCCATCCATATTTTTCCAAAAAAAAGTGGCTCAAATAATGTTCCAATGTCGATCCAAGGATGTATATGGTAGAAACATGTCTATAAAATGGCTGTTGGATATTTTTCTAGGTCATTTTGTTCTTATGATTATGTTTTATTCCCTTATTGAGTTGATTTTTTTCTTAGTCGTTGTAATTAATTTTAATCACATTCATTAATATGTTTGGTCAAAAAACTAAGTTTTCCTTATTATAAATTACAAATTATTCTACTTCCAAGTCATTAATTCAATTATAAAAATTTCATTCACGTAAGTGGTAGAAATTAATTTGAATTTAATCCCGTAAAAGGGATGAGAATGTGGGTTTTCAAAAACAAAAGCCTTCAAAACATTTCTATGTATTCTATATTCAACTTAAAATGGAAATTGATTCCAATGAAATAATTTTTATTAATTGATAAAAAAATTAAACTTTAAACCCAATTAAAAGTATTATTTTACCTTATAAATAAATTAAAAAAATTATTTTTGAATTAAAATTCAGTATGTTCGCTATTCATTTAAAATTTAAACTACACAAAAAATTACTACAAATTCATGCTAAGGTCTTTTTTTCTGATTTCAAATATGAAGTTATTTTTGTTATATAAAATATATAATGTTTCCAAAATTTAGATTTCAAATTGGTTCTCCATTAAAAGGCAATAAAATTTTCATTAGAAAGATATTGGTTTTTATATGAAATATTGGGTTTGTTGTTATCTTACGCCAATCAAAAATACTGGATGAATATTAATAATATTTGATTAAATATATAAAATAATTATTCAATTAATATCATTCTCTAATTGTAATAAATTTTTTTTGTTAGTATAAAGCAGTTTTTTTGGGAATACAAATAGTTTACTGTAAAAACAGTCTCATTATATTCAATTGATTCTTATATTCATTTATACTGAATTTATAACAAATTTATTGATTTTATATTTGTTTAAATCAAAGATTTTTTAATTTTATTCAATACTTTTTAAAATCAATAATTTAACATCTAGGTTATATATTACTAAAACAATATAAATAAAATATTGTTTCTCGTTAAAACTCGGTATTGCGAGTAACGCAAGCTATCGAAAAATGTATTCGTTATATATTTATCAAGATAATTAATTGATATGTGAATTGAAATATATATAATATATTAAATTTATTTAAAATATTAATTATTTTTTAATGTATTGTGTTATTATATTCCCTTACACGCTTCATGTTTTGTGTCGTACACACTATTGAAATAAATGTTCCTACTTTAGATTTTTGGGGTGATACAAGATAGAATTCTAAGATAAGGTCCTAAAACCCAATAGTTGTAAAAACCAACCTAATGAACATATAATTGAGGCCTATAACCACATGATTGGTCAACACAACCTCATCGTCCGAGTCTTATCAGTGTGTAAACGACTCCAAATTGTAAATTGACTAACAACTGTGCGTGGTAAACACTAACATAGGACGTAAGAAACATAATCTTGACACCTTGTTCCTCTATGACGATGTCACTCAATATGATCTTCAACCTCATCCATAACCACATGAGTCATTATCATAACCTATTGACCTCATCAACCCAATCTTAATACCACATCTCCTAACATATGATCAACATCACTCATTGAATTTGGGCCTCTCTCAACCTATCAAACTAAGTCACCTCATCCAGGTTGACAAAAACTTATCAATCCTCAGGCTACATCCAACACATTCCCACAGAAAAATAAAAATAAATATGAAAATTTTAATTTAATTAAATAAATACTCTTACCTATTATTCACATGGTCTAAATCCTCTCACCAGCTCATACAATTTTTAGTCTAGAATAAGCATTCCCATTGGGAACCCATATAATAAATTTAATTAATTAAATGTTATCCATTTAAATTATAGTGTCTATATCAATAAACTCAATGGTGTCCTAAATAATACAACTCTATAACATGAGTTAAATCAGATGTAAATTTAGGAACCACCTACCTTAGAGTCATAGATGTAAGCCCACTCGGTATTTTTCTCTAACTCAAAGTGTTTTGTATGAAATCATCATTTTAGATGAACACCATATAAAGAGGTTAAACAATATCACATCTATTTAGATATCTCTATTTAGATAGAAATGAAAAGTATAATCAATTGTATTTGGAGCCTTATCAATACACATCTAACTCTGTTGAAGGATCGACAATTAGAGATTAGATGATGAAATGATCTCAAAACCTAGGAGGAGAAGAATTTGGATAGAACCCTCTATTTTGAATGTATTAAAGGGAGAATAAAACAAAGAATAACAAATATAAATAAGGGGGATTTTGGACACTTCACATACTTTAATGAGTCACAAAGTTAACTCATACGGTTTTTCTAACCATGTGCCAATTATGGGACACCCACAATCATGGCCCTATATCTTACATGGTTGTCCCACATAGTTTTCAAATCATTAAAACAACAATGCTTCATTCTCTATTAAAAAAAATGGGTTACCCTCATGGATTTTCACCCCCAATTTCATATTTTTTTCAAACTGTACAGAAGGTTTAAGGATGGATGCATAGCTTTTCTAGGGAGGCCTTACCATTTTTTCAAACTATGTGCCTTAGTCTGTGCACCCTGGAATGTTAGGTGTTCTTCCTATGAAACACAAAAAACCTAATTAAAATCTAATATCACATTATGGGGTTTAAAATCCATCTAAAATCAATTCTATGGGTTAAATGAACTCTTATAAATAAGTTTTGATAAACAAGAAAATAGTTGTCCCCCCAAACCAAACTCCAACAAATCAAATAGGTTGAGGAATTTTACCCACTCCAAAAACATGGAATGTAACCATAACTCTACATTGAAATAGATTATCCCAAAGATATTACAAATTATCCTTATATAGTTCAAATCATTCCCATATCATTAGAATATCCTGGTGAGCATGAATCATCATGTCACATGTCAAATCTCCTAATGCCTCCCACCTTAGAAGTTAACTACCCCAATAGAAACCTAACTCAAAAATAAATAAAATCAATCGTCCAATGACCATACCCATACTCAAAATTCCTATTGTGATTCATCAACACTCTGGAACCTCATCATGTGGCCGCATAGATCCCATATCATATCTATCACGAAACATATATCGCATCTCCTAAGATGCATGCCTCATTCCCTTCTGGAAAACGGAACCTATAAGGTCCCGCATCACAAAATATTTCCATTAGAAAAAATGAGGTCTCACACCTCAAATAGTTCTTACATAAAATTGATTACCAAATTCCAACACACCTCAAAGTAACCAACATCGTGCTGATTCATAATTTCCAACACACCCCAAATAATCCCACATAGCTTCAATGCTAATAGATAATACTAGTTCCATACACCTCATTTGTATATATGTATCATCTATATGAACCAATTACAACATACTTTCCAATTTTTTGTTAGTGAAAAAACTGACTATTCACCACATGTACCCAAAACCCTACATACCAACTATATGGTTCATTATGAAATAAAAATCAACCCAGTCAAACCCACATCATACCTCTAACTATTGTCAGCTTACCAGCTTCCTCTAACACTAGAATCTCAAAAGATATCACCTATCCTAAATCCCAACATCTAGAATCTTTGTATCCATATAGTGCTTACCTATCTACCTACCACAAACCCCACTATTGGGTCCAACCCTCTCTTCCCTGACCTTCGCGTGCAGCTGAATCTCAACATCCATCTCCTGGTAATTCTTTTTGTCCAACCATAGAACCCTATGTCTACCCTAGTCCCTAACATCTAGCTATCTAAGAATAATTTATATAAACCATCTCAATATGACTATCTTATCCGTAATCTCAATACTCATTGAAGCTAATTGATAATGTGATTACATGTTCCTTAGATTCCTTCACTGGATGTACATAGTTGGCAACCCACTTTTAAGTTTTCTTCTTGGTTCTTTTTCCTAAACGCCCTGTTAAAACTCATCTCGGGCTCACTTATTACTATATGAAGAATTTATGCAAAAATAACCTAAATCCCCCACCTAGTTTATGTAAAGTAAAAATGTCAAACCTCCCTTGAATATCATCATCTAATTCATAACATCTGAGAATGATGTCAACCTGAAGATGTTAAACTTCACCTGAATGGCATGTTGTAAATCACCGTTGATATTCCTCAACATTTTGGAGTCATCACCCAAAATACAAAGTGATTAAATATAGAACTCTTAGAAATTATATGTTTATTCAATGATGGACATATATCATTTCTAAATGACAGCTAAATCCCGAGCTCTCTCTACCCTCAATGTATCTAATAAGAAGTGATCCAAGAACCTAGAATCAAAAATCCTTCGAGAACAGTCCCTCATGTAAGTCTACTTGAACCTACACATCCCCCTAACGTTTAGTTGGTCCTCTCATCTTGTATATCACTAACTTGACCCTACAGAATAGGGGTGTCTAAAGCTGCTCAAATATGATCTTCATATAATATATAAAATTTTACACATCATGTGGTCCACCCTCATCTGGAAATAGTAATGTGTTTTGTGACAAGAACTCATGAGTAAAGTAGTCATTAAAGGATCTTCTCCCTAAGCTCCCATTTCCATCCTATATATGACATGTACTAGTCCCTCCCCAAGCATCTCATAAAGACATAGCCCAAAATAATACATATAATGTGGCTGACCAGCCTACACCAAACCCTATACATGTCCCTATACCTATAGATCATTCCCATTTGGGCCCTCTAGGGCCTCATCCCAACCCCTAGGGGCCTCATACAATGAATTCTCTGGTGGAACCATATCACCATCTTCTTGACACTTTTTTGAAACCATCTAGGTGGAAACCCACTAAATACCAACATAATAGTCAAAAATCAATAATCAAACACACACACACACATATATCATATATAAGGAAATTTGTAATAGGAATCACAAACTCACTACCCTATCTCTCCTTTATTATAACTATGTATTTCAATATACAGACTTATATCCCCTTACCTTCCCATATCAAAGTGAGGTATCACAAGTAATCTAGCCTCGTCACCCCTCGCCTACCCACATCAAAGGTAGGAATACAAATTTAATCTAAGGAATATATGTAATATTTAACCAAATAGGTTATATAAGAAAATGTTTTTTATATTATTTATTGATATTTTAAACAACTCGCACCATATTCCTTGGTCCATGGACATCATGATGAACCATGTCACCTGAATATGACGACTGCATCACCCAACCTAGTGATCAACATCACCCCATATCATCATCCGTGATATCTACTAAATATTTTATCCCATACATATATATAACACATGCATATTATAACACCTCGAGATTTTATGAAAAATATTCTTTTAATTTCTTTAATGTCTTGTGTTGTATGCTACACCAAGATTACCTTGCGCTATACGCAACACCGTAGTAGCTTGCAGTATACGCAACATTATTCTTGGATCGTGTTACACACAATTTTGATAATAGTTATTCTACGCAACATTGAGTATATATATATATATATATTCAATGTATAAATGAAATATGGTTGGATTCTATTATACGAATAAACGAAGGATTCTTGCACAACACGTAACCCTGACTTAGCTTGCATTACACGCAATCGCGACCTTCCTCGATAGCGTGTGTTGTACGCAATACCGGGTTTTACTAAACAATGATATATTATTATAATATTGTTATGAACTAGTCGTTATGAATAGTATTAACTAAATTTTGAATTTTATAACATTATTATTCATCTTGAACATTTTCTAGAACTTGGTATAAGAACAAAATAAATTTTTCGGGTAAAATAACTATTTTTCAAAAAATGCAGTTTTCCTCCTTTTGATGGCGCACCCACTATAAATCTAGTTTTTGACATGTTTATAAGTTCAATTTGAGAAAATAAAATTCTTCTTTGGAATCAAAAAAAATTTACTTTGGATAAATGTTTCATATTATTCTGGTAACTTTCATATTTTGATGAATAGTAAAAACACGCTATATTTTAATTAAAAACAACTTTTTTCATCACAATAATTTATATGGTTAAATTATCATATTGAATGTTTTTAAAGAATAAATAGAATATATTTTTACCATTTAATATAATGTATTTTATTAGAATTGATTTTACATTAAATTCTTAGGTTAAATCAATTCAATCTTTTGCAATGTTTTAAAGAAAACCCCGTTTTCTTTCGACAACGGGATTAATTTTAATTTAATTTCTGCAACCTTTGTGTATTGAATTTGGAAAAATGGATTCCATATTTGGAATCAGTGGTTCCAAATTATGTTAAAAAGCTACTTTTCATTTTTGGGAATTATGAATAGTAACTATGGTAAATTTTATTTATCATAGTTAAAGGTAAATCGGGTAGTTAAGGGTAAATATAATACTATAAAATTACCCTAACACATGCCAAAATTCTATTGGATGGCTAAACGTAGACCCATATAACCTAAGGGTCGGATTAGAAGCATTTTATGGACTTTTGACAATGAAAATAATTTAATTATTTTTAAAACCAATGAAAGTGACAACATGTCACTCTCTTAAATCTTATAAGTATAATAATTTTAATTTAGTGATAAACATCATAAAACATCGAACATGAATAGTCTCCAGAAATCTAATAAAATTATCTACATCATGATAATTTATTTAGAATTTTGAGGGATTAAATAATTGTCATTAATGGTGATACATTAATGATACAGAAATTATTTATTAAGTGGAAAATAAGTAATATTTTTTTATTGAAATAATAATACCCATTAAAAGGACCAAAAACCTGACCAAAACTTATTGGTAGTGTATTTATACACCTTAATCATCCAATGACCTAATAAATAACCGTTTGGATCCTTATAAAAGTGATTATGACACTTATATTATTTTATTTTAAATAATGCCAAAGTTGTCACCTTCATAATTTAATAAATATATCAATTTAAATATTGTGATTTTAAGATGATAAATTCGAGTAAAAGCATTATTATGATAGTTAATAGATTTATCTTCATCATAAGATTTTATTTTTAATTTTTATGCAACAAATCAGTATTTAAAATAATTATAAAAAAATGTTGTACTAATTATTTTATTAGGAGATAAACCAAATAAATGGTTTTAAAAATACTAAAATAAATATTATATGAACTATTTAATGTGATAAACTAATTTTATAGATACATATGACCTTTTATGAATCTATTAATTCTTTTATTTCTAACATATCTTCTGTATATATTTTATTTAAATTCAAATAAATGAATAGTGTCCAAATTGACACTATTGTTATTTTATAAAAATAACATATTATAAAATTGTTTAAAAATAACAAAAATATTTAAAAATTATAAATTTAATTTTATATGGTCTATAATGTTATAAAGTAAAATATGATGGAAAATTCACAAAAAATAAGTAATTATTTGTTATAATTTTAAATTTAGAATTTTATTACCACAAATAAACTTAAATAGATTAAATAAGGATAAATCAAAATGATAAGGTTTAAAATAAGATCCAAACATGTATAAATTTGATTGGTTGATAATCTTACAACCCTATCTCATCTAAGCTTCGAATATGAGTCGTTTTTGGAGGTTTTTAAGTGGGGTTAGATTTATTATAAATTAATATTTTTAAGAATTCCAAAGGTGCCCCTCTCCTCCCTTATAAAAGGGAACCTCCTCCCTATCTTCCACACACCACTTTGAGCCTTCAATCTCGGCCAAACCCTGCCCAATTATCTTCTCCACATCCCTAGAAACATCCTAGATGTCCTGGTCTTCTTCAAAAACCAATTTTAGTGCCCTAAGAGGAGGTCTCAAATAGGAGCTTCAAAGAAGAGGTAATGTCCGTTACCGATTCATTCAACTTTATTTCTTCTTCCACTTATTATTCGTAGGTTGTATCATTATGAAGTAATAAAATCAGTATCACTCATATAATTATATTTTATTATATGTATGAAACAACCCTATTTCACCATATATCCATCCTACAAAAAAAGAAATCATCGTGCGTGCATACGTACGGAATACCGTCTCCACACCATGGTATAATCTATTATCCAACACAACCTTACTTGGATGGGTATAATGGTGTAAATAATAACTATATATGATTATTATAAAGTGATATTGATTATTTAATAGTATACATACACTCCAATAAAATTCCATGATCATGGGAATGATATCATCGCTCGTGCGTACGTACGGAATACCATCTCCACGACGCGATGAGATTCATTCTCAATGATTAACCATTCATAAATGATTATAAAGTATATATAATAAGTAATCATGAAATATATGACATAATAATACTGGATTTATTTATATATAGATATGTATTTCATTAAATTAATTCCATTCAATTCAATGAGGAAACGAAAACGACGTTCATGCGTACGTACGGCCTACCGTCTCCATGAACGGTGTATTTCTTTCCATTTATCGATCTATTATATATATGTATATTCTGAATATATATTATATATAAATAATGTTTTACATTCTGGATGTAAGTAATCATGATCTAAGTAATCATATGAATAATTACAAGTCAAAACACGGACGACAAATGAAACGATTTTACCCAAAACACTCTTTAACATGGAATTTACAAAAGAACGGGTAATATAAAGTCATAAGTGAACCATATATGATATCATAACAATTAATATGATTCCGTAAGAAGTCTATAACATTATTTAAATCATTATACAGGAGGTTTGGACTCTTACGAAGAAAATATGACCTAAGGTAAGGGATAATTTTGCAAATCTCATTTTTATCCAAGATTGCATATTCGTAAGTATTTACTGGGGTTATTTCTATCATCCATGTCCATGTTATATAAAAGTGTTTTAATGTATGTTTAATGTCCTTTTTACCCATTTTTTACTTTTACTACATGGTAAGTAAGGAATATTTCTTTTGTTTACGTTACAAGGTACTTTTTGACTTTTCCGGAAAAAGTCCCAAAAGAATGTTTTTTTAACATATACGGCACGAACGGATTTTTACAGTTTTATAAAGCCTTATTTTCAAGAAGCTTCCTCCAAAAGATTTCATGACTATTTTCAACAAAATCTCTTTCTTTTAAAATTTCATGTAGTTTTGTGAAAAGAAATTGATTTTGAAGAAGAATGGATATTTTCCTCAAGAATTCATTTCCAGTGTTTTATCAAAACCATTTTCTATATAAGATGAAATGATTTCATATGTGTATGTTTCAAGTGTAATGTCTCTATGATTTACATAGTTTCACTTTTCTTATTATGAAATGATATCCATTTATTTTATATGGATTATGTGATGATGGGATGATGTTTATGAAACCCATTTTATTCGATGGGTTATTATGAATGATGTATGTTTATTTTGTGGCACAAGTAAGGATGATTTCATTATGAGATGGTTGGGACCTATATCTCCCTCCAATGCATTGGGTAAAGATTTATATCTCATGAGATAGACATGGCTGGAATGGCAGGTTAAACCGGTTCAGTAAAACAGGACTGAAACGAGGAGTGAACTCGATTCATAAAGGGACTTTGTCCACTAAGATGGTCTTGGCAGCAATGCCTTGGATACTATGGAAATCATTACATGTGCTTAATGTATTCCACAATTACATGTTTTATTCCCATGCTATTCTATCATGATTTATGTTCCATTATGATCTATGCCTTATGTACTTCCATTTTTTATGTCGTTGCTCAAGATTTTTAATGTTCATGTTTTTTTAAGTTCAAATGTATATGGTATGTTTTATTTTATCCATGCTTACCCTTACTGAGCATTTGAGCTCACCCTTTTTATGTTTTATTTTCCCAGGATATAAAGAAAGGTTTTAGTTAAGAAAAAAAAGGAGAAGATCTTTATGGGAGATGTTAAAGATCTTTCACCACGATTAGAAGATAACGTTCCAAGTTTCCAAAGGCACTAAACTATTATAGTCCTTATGTGTCTGTTTTTGTTATGTATGAAGTATTCCGCAAAATTAATGTAATTTCCATGTACGTCAAGCTTCGGGCCGCTACATTTGGTATCAGAGGAAAGGTTTAGTCAACCTTTGGAAACTAGGATGTGGAACCTTTGTGAGATCCCTAGATATATTTCTACTGTATATCTAGGGATGACCCTATGGATAAGTATACGTATAGGATATAGTCCTAGAACGACGGTAATGATCTTTGAATTTTACCTAAGATGTTAGATATTGAGTGTACTACCCCTTTACTATGTTGTTTTCCCTAGCATGATTTTTTCCTCTCAAACTATTCTTTTTGGGTTTTAGAAAATGGCTAGAAACATGAAGATTCACGATAATAGAGGATATGATAGACAATGGAATGATTTTCTTCATGACAAACCAAATGAAACGAGATCTGGAAGTCCAAACATCGTTATTATGCCTAATCAAAAATCTCATAATATGATCAATAATCTAAACTTTGGTAAGTTTCCCGACTCAGATAATAAGAGAAAGATGGAGTTTCATGATGATCATAGAGGAACGAAAGTTCAATTTCTCTCATGTAAATCATGTGGGAAGTGGCATCAGGGAGATTGTTTCCAAGGAACTGGAAGATGCTTTGGGTGTAGAAAAGAAGGACACAAAGCCAGTAAGTGCAATGGAAAATGTTCAGTTAACACCATGGACAAAGATAATGGTATTGCTATGACATCAACAATAATTACATGTTTTAAATGTTGAATGTACGGGCATTTTTCAAACCAATGCCCTAATAGAAAATCTCATGAAGAGAATCAGCATAGTCATATGGGTAGTATTTATGTGGATAATGATGAGGAGACAACAAATGATATATGATCTGAAAGAACTATTGAAGCTCAATCGGTTGTTTTAGAAGGTAGTGGAATGATTGTATGTTTATCGAGAGTTATGTTGTATAGTTAATGGTACTATGGAATAAAGAATCATCTAAGGATTGTTACACTATTGTTTTTCCTAAAAGTATTTGAAAGTATATGTTGAATGGTACCAGTAACCATGGAAGGTTATTCAGATATTTTTTTAAAGTAGATGATATGAGCATAATGAAGGAATAAGAAGATAATGAGATGTTTGATTGTATTCATGAGCTCATGCTTGATATAAGGACTAAGTGATATCATGGTTTGAGTATATAGAATTTTGAGGATTTTGGTATGTGGAAAGTGTTAACTTTTCACTACATTCATGTTTTCACTAAGGTTCAGTGGGTATTCATTTTTCAAGAGAATACATGATTAAGGCCTTCAAATGTTTGGAATGTGACCAAAAAGACATATCTTATGATATATGGGGATCAATGATGGTATTAAATCTCTGGAAATAATTTTCACTATATTATGAGAGTGGAAAGTAGTATTATGTATAAGCCTAAAGATTGGAATGGATTATGTTGGACATAAGTTATTATTGTTTAAGGATAGAATTTTTTTTGATATTATTGATGGGATGTTATAGTAATATAGTTTTAGAAAAAGGACAACCTCCAGGACGGCTGACAGCCCATCGTGTCAGACAAGGCTGTGGGAATCGAACCCACAACCGAAGGGTGACAAGCCTTTATCGCCTACCACTGGCCTATAGGAAGTACCTGGTTAGTAGAAACTAGTTTTATTTTATTAAGCGATATGATATATGATGTATAAGTTCATTTTTGGAACCATATACGATTAATCTAACCATAAGATGGACTTATAACTTTTTCTAACCTTTTGTTTGAAAGAGATGGAATGACCCATCATTCTATCACATGATCTGCTAACACATCACGAATAACAAATTCAACTTCATTTCTATAAGGGATTAAGTGGAAATTGTTCAATTCACGAATAACAGTGAGATTGTACCAAAATCATTGAAGTATTTCATTTAATTCATCAACTTTAGGGAAATGATCTTGAAAACCAAAAATGTTGTCCTAGTTCCCTTATATACGATTAATCAGATGGTACCTTAGTTCATCACAAATCAATAGCTTTGTGATTGTTGCCTTTTTCATAGCCATGTTCTCTACCACTCTCCATTAGAACCCGATGGTTAGATTTTTCTTCCATATCCATATTTTCACCTATGTTATCCTACGTGGAAACCCCGTGATGAGTTAATTTGGGTAACCGTTACATTTCATACTTTAGTTTTTAAAAGCCATGTTTTGGTATTCCTTTTTACGATGTGGGTTTCTATTAAACAAACTTTCGAGTAGTAAACCATTTATAACCCCCGACGAATTTCGAGGGAGAAATTAATTTTAAGGGGGGTAGAATGTAACACCCCGAGATTTTATGAAAAATATTTTTTTAATTTCATTAATTTCTTGTGTTGTATGCTACACCTAGATTACCTTGTGCTATACGCAACACCGTATTAGCTTTCAGTATACACAACACTATTCTTGGATCGTGTTACACACAATTTTGATAATAGTTATTCTACGCAACATTGAGTATATATATATATATTCAATGTATAAATGAAATATGGTTGTATTCTATTATACGAAACAACGAAGGATTCTTTAACAACACGCAACCCTGACTTGGCTTGCATTACAGGCAATCGCGACCTTCCTCGATAGCGTGTGTTGTACACAATACCGAGTTTTACTAAACAACGATATATTATTATAATATTATTATGAACTAGCCATTATGAATAGTATTAACTAAATTTTGAATTTTATAACATTATTATTCATCTTACACATTTTCTAGAACATGGTATAAGAACAACATAAATTTTTCGGGTAAAATAATTATTTTTCAAAAAATGCAGTTTTACCGCCTTTTGATGGCGCACCCACCTTAAATATAGTTTTTGACATGTTTATAAGTTCAATTTGACAAAACTAAATTCATATTTGGAATCAAAAAATAATATTTTACTTTGGATAAATTTTTCATATTATTCTGGTAACATTCATATTTTGATGAATAGTAAAAACACGCTATATTTTAATTAAAAACAGCTTTTTTCATCACAATAATTTATATGGTTAAATTATAATATTGAATGGTTTTAAAGTATAAATAGAATATATTTTTACCATTTAATATAATTTATGTCTTTAGCATTGATTTTACATTAAATTCGTAGGTTAAATCAATTCAATCTTTTGCAATGTTTTAAAGAAAAACCTGTTTTCTTTCGACAACGGGATTAATTTTAATTTTATTTCTGCAACCTTTTTGTATTGAATTTTGAAAAATGGATTCCATATTTGGAATCAGTGGGTCCAAATTATGTTAATAAGCTACTTTTCATTTTTGGGAATTATGAATAGTAACTACGGTAAATTTTATTTACCATAGTTAAAGGTAAATCGGGTAATTTAGGGTAAATATAATACTATAAAATTACCCTAATACATGCCAAAATTCTATTGGATGGCTAAAAATAGACCCATATAACCTAAGTGTCGGATTAGATTCATTTTATGGACTTTTTACCATGAAAATAATTCAATTATTATTAAAACCAAAGAAAGTGACAACATGTCACTCTCTTAAATATTTTAAGTATAATAATTTTAATTTAGTGATAAATATCATAAAACTTCGAACATGAATAGTATCCAAAAATCTAATAAACTTATCTACATAATGATAATTTATTTAGAATTTCTAGGGATTAAATAATTGTCATTAATGGTGATACATTAATGATAAAGAAATTATTTATTAAGTGGAAAATAAGTAATATTGTTTATTGAAATAATAATACCCATTAAAAGGCCCAAAAACCTGACCAAACCTTGTTGGTAGTGTATATATACATGTTAATCATCCAATGACCTAATATATAACCGTTTGGAGCCTTATAAAAGTGATTATGACACTTATATTAATTTATTTTAAATGATGCCAAAGTTGTCACCTTCATAATTTAATAAATATAACAATTTAAGTATTGTGATTTTAGGATGCTAAATTCAAGTAAAAGTATTATTGTGAAAGATAATATATTTATATTAATCATAGGATTTTAGTTTTAATTTTTATGAAAAAAATCAGTATATTAAATAATTATACAAAAATGGTGTAGTAATTATTTTATTAAGAGATAAACCAAATAAATGGTATTAAAAATAATAAAATAAATATTATATGAACTATTTAATGTGGTACACTAATTTTATAGATACATATGACCTTTTATGAATCTATTAAATCTTTTAGTTAGAACATATCTTCTGTATATATTTTATTTAAATTCAAATAAATGAATAGTGTCAAAATTGACACTATTGTTATTTTATAAAAATAACTTATTATAAAATTGTTTAAAAATCACAAAAATATTTTAAAATTATAAATTTAAATTTATATGGTCTATAATGTTATAACTTAAACGATTATGGAAAATTCATAACAAATAAGTAATTATTTGTTATAATTTTAAATTTATAATTTTATTACCACAAATAAACTTAAATAGATTAAATAAGGATAAATCAAAATGATAAGGTTTAAAATAAGATCCATACATGTCTAAATTTAATTGGTTGATTATATTAAAAACCTATCTCATCTAAGCTTCGAATATGAGTCATTTTTGGAGGTTTTTAATTGGGGTTAGATTTATTATAAATTTATATTTTTAAGAATTCCAAAGGTGCCCCTCTCCTCCCTTATAAAAGGGAACCTCCTCCCTCTCTTCCACACACCACTTTGAGCCTTCAAGCTCGTCCAAACCCTACCCAATTATCTTCTCCACTTCCATAGAAACATCCTAGATGTCCTGGTATTCTTCAAATACCAATTTTACTGCCCTAAGAGGAGGTCTCAAAGAGGCGCTTCAAAGAAGAGGTAATGTATGTTACCGATTCTTTCAGCTTTATTTCTTCTTAAAATTCTTCTTCTTAGGTTGTTTAATTATTAAGTAATAACATTAGTATCAATCATATAATGATATGTTATTATATGTATGAAACAACCCTATTTCTCCATCTATCCATCCTACAAAAAAAGAAATAACCACGCGTGCGTACGTACGGAATACCATCTCCACGCCGTGGTATAATCTATTTTCCACCAACACCATACTTGTATGGGTATAATGGTGTAAATAATAACTATATATGATTATTATAAAGTGATATTGATTCTGTAATAGTATAAATACACTCCAATAAAATTCCACGATCATGGGAACCATATCATCGCTCGTGCGTACGTACAGAATACCGTCTCCACGACGCGATGAGATTCATTCTCAATGATTAACCATTCATAAATGATTATAAAGTATATATAATAAGTAATAATGAAATATATGACATAATTATTTGGGATTTATGTATATATATATATTTATTTCATCCAATTAATTCTATTCAATTCAATGAGGAAACGAAAACAACGTTCATGCATACGTACGGCCTACCGTCTCCATGAACGGTGTTTTTCTTTCCATTTATCGATCTATTATATATATGTATATTATGAATATATGTTATATATAAATCATGTTTTAAATTCTGGTTGTAAGTAATCATGATCTAAGTAATCATATTAATAATTAAAAGTCAAAACACGGACGACAAATGAAACGATTTTACCCAAAATGCTCTTTAACATGGAATTTACAAAAGAACGGGTAATATAAAGTCATAAGTGAATCATATATGATATCATAACAATTAATATGATTCTGTAAAAAGTCTATAACATTATTTAAATCATTATACAGGAGTTTCGGACACTTACGAAGAAAATCAGACCTAAGGTAAGGGATAATTTTTCAAATCTCATTTTTATCCGAGATTGCATATTCGTAAGTATTAACTGGGGTTATTTCTATCATCCATTTCCATGTTTTATAAAAGTGTTTTCATGTATGTGTAACGTCCTTTTTACCCATTTTTGACTTTTACTACATGGTATGTAAGGAATATCTCTTTTTTTACGTTACGCGATACTTTTTGAATTTTCCGGAAAAAGTACGAAAAGAATGTTTTTTTTAACTTATACGACATGAACAGATTTTTACGGTTTTATAAAGCCTTATTTTCATGAAGCTTCCTCCAAAATATTTCATGACTATTTTCAACAAAATCTCTTTCTTTTAAAATTTCATGACATTTTGTGAAAAGTAATTTATTTTGAAGAAGAAAGGCTATTTTCCTCAAGAATTCATTTCAAGTGTTTTATCAAAACCATTTTCCATCTGTGATGAAATTATTTCATATGTGTATATTTCAAGTGTAATGTCTCTATGATTTACATGGTTTCACTTTTCTTATTATGAAATGATATCAATTTATTTTATATGGATTATGTGATGATGGGATGATGTTTATGAAACCCATTTTATTCGTTGGGTTATTATGAATGATGTATTTTTATTTTGTGGCATAAGTAAGAATGATTTCATTATGAGACGGGTGGGACCTATATATCCCTCCAATTCATTGGGTAAAGATTTATATCTCATGAGATAGACATGGATGGAACGGCTGGTTAAACCGGTTCAGTAAAATAGGACTGAAACGAAGAGTGAACTCGATTCATAAAGGGACTTTGTCCACTAAGATGGTCTTGGCAGCAATGCCTTGGCTACTATAGAAATCATTACATGTGCTTAATGGATTCCAAAATTACATGTTTTATTCCCATGCAATTCTATCATGATTTATGTTCCATTATGATCTATGCCTTATGTACTTCCATGTTTTATGTCGTTGCTCATGATTTTTAATGTTCATGTTTTTTTAAGTTCAAATGTATATGGTATGTTTTATTTTATCCATACTTACCCTTACTGAGCATTTGAGCTCACCCTTTTTATGTTTTCTTTTCCCAGGATATAAAGAATGGTTTTAGGTAAGAAAAAAAGGGGAAGATCTTTATGAGATATGTTGAAGATCTTTCACCACGATTAGAGGATTACGTTCCAAGTCTCCAAAGACACTAAACTATTACGGTCCTTGTGTGTCTGTTTTTGTTATGTATTAAGTATTCTGCAAAAGTAATGTAATGTCCATGTACATCAAGCTTCGGACCGCTACACATATATGTAGCATTACTAATAGATTTCATTAAAACCCCATGCCTGGGATGGTTTTTATAATTCCACACAAAAGAACTGAGAAGTAAGACACATTTTATCTTCCATTATTGACATGTTAAATGACCCAACCCCATCTTAGTGAAAACAAAGTTCACAATTACAATCGCAAACAATTTAATTATGATAGACATATATATATAACAGTATTACATGCTTATCCAAAAAACATAACAATTATCCCCTGCCTTACCAAGACAAGGTTACAAAATCCTTCCTTTCAATACCAGGAAAATGTTCATATATTATAACAGATAACAATATCACCCCAGTGTGTCAATCAAGTTGAAATCATATCAACTATAAAAAGAGAAAATCATAACGGTACTTTCCCGCCAATAGAAGCATGGTTTATCCCCCTAGCATGAGGCTACCAACACTCAATCATGAGATTATAAACTAGTCATGACAATATCATAATTTATGGCCAATCAAAAAGAAATTATTAAGACCCAAAAATATGTAATGTAAACCCCTCTGATACAATTTTTTGCACCCTGATCCAATTTTCTACACAAATATTCCTCAGGGATAGTTATCCACTGAGCCATAAGAAATCTTCCTCAGATACCAATAGAACATAACTAGTAGAGAGGGTGTAAATATGTGATAGTGGGGAGACTATACCCTCTAGTGATGATAATATTAAAGTTATATTGAAATAAAGAGTAGAATAGAGACCATAAACACTAGACTTATAACCTGCCCATGGAGGATTCCCAAAAGAGAACAATAATAATAATAATCAACAAATAAAAATATACCATTTGAAAAATGAAACACCACATGATACCAGTTATAAATAATCATTAATACAATTTATTTATTATATTTCATTAATAAAAAATGGTCTATCATGGCTGAGCTCAGTACACACACACACAAATATATATATATATATATATATATATAATCATGTTGATATGAAAAGAAACTAAAAAGATATGCTCTAGCTTATGTAAGAACATCCACGTTCCCTTTCCATACATCCCATGAACAAAGGACTGACATGATCACTATGTTTCATATCCTAGCATGAACCCTTACCTAATCTAAAAAGAATAATGTCTATATGAATCATGAATGGCCCACGTAGAGTGTCCGATTAGTCTCAGTAGGACACCACAAATATGAGCCTATCATACATCTATGATAAAGCTTGTGTATACTATAAATAAATAAAATAAGCATTGCACATGAACATAAATAATCTACTTACCATGTGCTCAATTGAATCAAGGAAATAATTTACCTACAATATCCATCGGTGGAATAACTATAGCAGTGAGGATCCCTAGAATAGATCCCAAGTAATCCCCTTATGAAAAATAAACCAAGGTGAACCATCATGTTCCACCTCCAATCAAATATTTATGTAGATCATCCAAACTAAAACCTCGTGCCAAAAAAATCAAGCACACTCTTAAGGAACATTCAAGAAAAAATTCATGGTCCCTTAGAACTCATCTTAGAGGAAACCCCTCTTGGTTTGAAGCCCAATGTCTTGAGGTATAGGGATGTATTTCCTCCATAATAATAACATCATCAGCTCAACAGCTGATGTCCCAAATAATGGATATTTCAATAATCCCAAATAATCTTGGTCAATATCTTCAAAGGTGATCCTCATCTTCCAACTAAAAATCTCAACATTATCATCTAATTCCCCCTCACTATCTTTATATATTTTATGATAAGAACCACTAACCCACTAATGGACAACACTACCCTAATTCACATCTAATGGACATCTCTAACCAAATTAGTGGTAAACGAGATGAACCAAAAAAATTCCTAGATTTTATTACGTAATTAATGTTTTTTTATTCCCATAATATGGTAATATGATGGTTAATTTACATGTTTTTAGGTTTTAGTGGAATTTTGAGTTTAAATGGAAAAACGGTTAAATCTAGAATTGTGACAAATTTTTATCACTTGGGTATTTTAAGAAACACATTAAAATTATTATTAAAATATGATTAATTATTTTTTAATATTATATGAACAATTTTCTACAAATTTTCATGCATGAAGGAATGATTATTTGAATATCTAAAGACCTGAATAAATCTATGAAGTTGGAAAAAATTATTTGTTGACAACATGGACCACACCTCCAAAACAGAATCATAAATCTATGTACACATTTACAATTGAAGTAATTCTACATGGATTGGAAAATGGATTCAATGAAGTGCATCCATGATGAGTTTCGTGTCAGAATCCAATCATTAAGGAATTCATTGAATGGTTGGAACATCTGTATGATGAAATATCTCACTAGGCAGAAACACTTCCATTCAATAATTAATTATTACCATCTAAAATAGGTTCCCAATATGTATTTTATTTTGTGCTGGTATTATAAATGTAGATAAGTAAAACTGTTATTGAGATGGAATGCATTAATTGATAGGTATAAAGGTCACAATGGCATGGGAAGATGAATAACTTGAATTTGATGAGTTAAATGGGCAGATTAAATGTCTCGGAATAAAATACCCAAGACTCCTATATTTTATGGTCAATGATTCTGAAATTTTTAGGGTGAACAATGGAGATATAGTGGAAAGATTTCATGAATAAACCTGTCAAAACTGTGATTTTTTATTCAGAAATCCATATATAATTTTTTTGATCATTTGTTTTGAATGAATTTTTTCATCCTATATCCTAATAAATATCTATCCTCACCCCTTGTCAAATAATTGGATCATCTATGTGGCCATTTTCTATTGATTTGTAGTTTTTTTCTACTATAATAATAATATTCATTTTTAGTATATTTTACTCTTATTATTCATTTAATTTTTATATTTATTTTATCTTTTGTTTTCTACCCCATTCTTCTCTACTGTGATCTGTTATACCTATGATCGTGAGTAACATCCGCACGTTAGTTACACATGATGATGAGTATAACAGATCACAGTAGAGAAGAATGGGGTAGAAACAAAAAACAAAAAAATATGAAGATGAGATGAAGATAAAAAGTATAATGTATTAAAAATTAGTTGTATTACAGTAGAAAATAAACTAAAAAATTAGAAAATCCCCATATAGATTTGTTTATGCTTTGAGAAGGGGTGTGGAAACATATTTATAGGGAGAGGGTCTGAAATAATTCTCCCAAAAACTATTTTCAGGAATATTCTATATGGATGTCCCATTAAATACAATATTTTTTAATAGGTTTGTTCGTGAAATTTTTTCTGTTATTTCTCCATATTTTGCACTCAACATTTCAACATCATTTACCTCTAGATGTAGGAGTTATGGTTGTTTTACTCAGAGACATTTAATCTTTATGTTGGACTCAACAAATTAAAAATCTTCAAATTCTCATCCCATTATGTCCTTTAAACCTAATGATCAATGAATTACAGTCTCTATTAAGGTTTTTCTAGACTTCATTTTTCATCCATCCACAAAATATGATACAGTTTGACCATGTTCTTCAGATGGTATGGATTAATTATTGAGAAGAACTATTTCTTCCTGGTGAGAATTTCAATTATCCACTTGTTTCAACCATTCAAAGATTTCCTTATTGAGTCGATTATGACTTGAAACTCATCATGCATGTGATTAATTGAATTCACTTACCGATCTAGGTAGAATAAATTAAATTGGAGGTGTGTTCACCGATTCATGCTTCTGTTACGGAGGTGGGGTCCACAATATCCGCTCGGAATGTTTTCTAACATTATGAATTTTTTAGGATCCTTCCTAAAGCCAAATTTTTAGAAAATAATTCATTGAATATTAAGAAAAAGAATCCATAAAATTAGAATAATAATTTAACAGTTAATCCCACAGTACACCTATCGAAATAAACTGTCAGAATTCCAGATTTAATAGTTTTTTAATTTGATAAAACTGTTCCACTAAAAACTAACAATGTGAAAATTTACCCTAAGATAAAAATATTTTGGGATTAAAAACATTTAATTACAGCATAAAATCTATTAAAATGTTAGCTTTATCACTCCCCCACATTTACCTATTTCACTCTTAGGCAATCAACTTACATCCAAATTAAAATCCTCACGATAACAAAAACGAATAAAATACCAATGATCATCTCAAAAATATTGTTTTATCATGTATCTTATATGAAAAACAATTCCCTGCCATTTTCGTTTCCCATATTTAAATTTTTTCAACCTCAAAATACATCCATTTCCCAATCACAACCTATATCACTTTAAACGTTTTGTCACTCTTCACTCTAGAGAAATTGAACATAGTGTTATGATCATAGATGGAAATTTTATGTATCACCATAAACCTATGAAAATTATCATTTTTTTATAGAATGAAATATGAAATTTAATTTAATCATAATGACTTTTTCAATGTAATTTCTTTGGAATAGGGTTGGTGGGAAAACGAATGCAATGAATAAAATGATGAAAAATGAGGGTGGAATCTTGAGTACAATGCATGAATAATTGAAGCACGACTGATTATTTTCTATCGACTATTCAATTATATCATGATTTGATAATGTCTATAGAAGAACTTAGACCGAATCCTTGGAATTGATACAAATTTTAGACTCGATTATTTTTTATTAATTTTTATTTTGATTTGGTTGTTTGTTTTTAGAGAATGGATGAAATACATGATTAATGAAGACTGGTTTAACAATTTAATAACTATTGGGGTGAGTTCATTATTTTGTATTTAATATTATGATATCCTTGAGATTTGATTTGTTTTTCATTAAACTAACACCAATTTTACAAGATGATTTTGATCAGAATTACCTAGTTTTAAGGCATTAATCCAATCCATCAATTAACTAAGGATATAATCAGAATCAGTAATTGTTTATGGTAGTATATATTTTGTTCCAATAATCCATGGAAACCACATGTTAAATAAAATATGTCATTAATCTAGTACATATTATGTACAAAAAACACAATATTAATTTAAATAATACTCAACGAGAAAAATCACCCAATCACTTAATATCCCATAATTTTCGACTCAACACAATTGGTGATTTACACAGCCATTGATATTGTTATAAATCTGGTTATATGTGTTTATTGTGATTTATTATTGGAATAACTGAAATAATAAGATAATAAAAGAGTAGTACATTGAACACACACACGAATGGTGAAGAAAGTTAAACACATACTTTTGTTGAATGAGAAAACAGAATAAGGGAATGAGTTTCAACTTAATTTAAAATGTTTTAAGAGCATTAATATTTAATAATATATAGTGTATAATTAAATAGAATAAAAAGAATAAGAATTCATTAAAATTGAAACAAAATTGAAAACATCTTATAAGATTACCAATAAATAGAAAAAAATGAGGATGAAAGAAAAGCGAAGAGGAAAGGTCTTTCAAGTGAAAACATGAGTATGGAAGTTACACCCAATCCTTTGTAAAGGCTTTTGTAATTCCAATGTATTCTCCTATTTTCTGAAATTCCAAATCTTCCTAAAGAGAGGAGGGTGATGTATTTATATCCTATAGTGGTTGACTATTTTAATTCCAAATCCCCCCCCACTTGGATCAAAAAAATTTCAATTTAGATAGCTTAATATTGAGATATGATCTTCTTTGAAGTTTTATACATTGATTTTTATATTAATAACTAAATAGTTGGTGGCCATAGGACATTTGGAGACAAATATATAGCTATTTAACAAAACCGTGTCTAGCTATCCAATTTTACCAAAACTTTTTTGAAAGCCAAAATGTGAATTTTTTTGAGTATGATGATGATATAAAATGAAAACAAATTATGCTACAATGTTTTCAACCTATAAAATGGATTTCTCATTAAAAAATATAATATTTCATGGATGTTTATATCATCATAAAATTCAATAAATGTGTTCTGGTTTTAATCCCCAGACAGAATGGCGGGTTGGATATTATATAATCATTTCAGATACATTTTAGTGGATTTGAGACTTGATGTTTTTATAAAAAATGCATGGTATTGTCCGACAACCTTTTGTAGAGAATCTATGATTTTTGACTTCTGGATTGATCCATGTAATTCAATCCTCATGGCTACTCATGTTTATTCACATATTCGTTGGGCATTCTTGTGTAGACCATATCACTATTTGAATGGCTGAATTGGCCAAATGTTCATTATAATGATATACTGAAAATTAAATAAGGAATCATACCAAATAATAATCACACAATTTAGATCATTAGGAGATATTTTATTATATCATTGAATTGACTAAAATCTGGATTAATTCAAATAATTCTCAAGGTTATATTTAATATTAAAACATGAATATTTCCCACCAATTAAGGGATTTTCATAAAAACCATTGAAGGGAGTAAATAAAAATTTATGAATAAAAAACTATCCCACACATATATTTGTTCATGTCGTCATTTTCAACAAATATAAAAACATAATAAACTCATTATCACTTTCCAATTAATAAAAAACAATTGTTTTGACCAATCAGGGGATGTTTAGAACACATTACTCATCAATATTGATTTCCCTCATAAATTGTTAAAGAAAAAATGTTCAAAAAACAATTCATTTTTTCATTCTCAATTTTAGGAATGGAAATTGTGGATAGTCAAAACTCACACCTCTCAATATGAGAAAAATTTATATTTTGAGGTTCACTCATTTACAAAACAAATGTAAAAATCATAGAGTTAAAATGAGATATCAGCTACCATTCTCTATCCAGTTGTACACAATAATAAATAGTTAATTTTAAGTTGTATTTTTTGGCTATGGGATGGTAGGAATTTAATATCCAAAAGAGTGTAAAATTGAGGTAAAACATCAGCATGGTCAAAACAATGCATAATTTTATTTGAAATGAAACAAGGAGGGAAATGGAAACACATAATTTCAAGGGAATTATTTTGTGATGAAATACACAAAGGAAGAATAAAATTTTATGGGTATGAGAAGATAAAATATTTTCAAAACAAAAAACTTCCCCAAATGACATAAGTCTTTTTTTCTTTTTTCAAAAGTTGAACATTAAAAATATCTCACACTCATATCCCAAACCATGATTCATAACCTCATGAAACTAATTTTATTATTTAATACATTATCAAAGGTTTAATAAGTGTTATTTTTTACATTCCAAAGACATAACCCATTTTTTTGTGTTTCTTTTTTGATTTTTTTCATTTTTTTGAAAAACTGTAAATAAAATTAAAAAAATTACATAAATGAAAGACCATTACTATAAAAAAATTTAATGAAAACCTCCCCCATCCAATACTAAAATGGATTCATTCCATCAATTTTATGGTAACACACTGAAAATTTAGGAAAATGATACACAAAATGAAATCCATTCCCCCCACACATAAATTTCAATAAATTATTCAATTTAAGTATATGTAGATGTTTGCTGGAACAAGGTATTGGGATTATAATGTGGCTATAAAAGACAAGTTTTTTATAGTATCTAAGGGGGTTATAAAAGTACAATTAATATAAGGGAAATTGGAGGCTATTTGGCTATGGCGATTCTCTTGTGGTTCAGAAAATGCCTCTATCATATTCAAGCATACCAATGTTGGAAATTCAACTACAATGTTTACAAACTGAAGACTCGTAATAGGGAGTGAAACCCCAAAAAATGAAAATATGTTCATAGGTGACCTTGACATGAAATCTAATGTTGTTTCTCACGGTTGGGGAAAAATCATTTTCTAAATCTAAAACTGGTCATTCAAATTTTTTTGGTTTTAACACAAGGTTCTTTATCCAAATTCATGATCAAAATAAAATATTTTTGAGATTAAAACATGTCTTTTAACTCCTCAAAATTTATGGCCAAGATTTAAAAATTTTATGGGGAGTAAGTATAACTCTTATTGTTGTTTATTCATTTTTTAATTTTGTTATGTTTTTTTAGTGTTTTTTAAATACACACTGAGACAAAATAAAAAGATAAAAAGAATGGTTTTGATGAATAAAGTTGTAGAAAAGGAAATATAGATTAAGCAGAATAAATATGGAGAGAGAGGAAGAGATATATAGAGGTAGTTAAAGGGACATAGTTTCCTCTAGTTTGTATTTGGTTGGTCATCGTCTCCTATTAGTAGTGGGTCAACTGTAGGAGTTGGGGATCTAATGGAAGTCAATGTGATTCCCAGGATGTGTGTCCTCTCATGGCAGTTCCTGAAAAAATAAACATTACCTAAAATAGAATAAAAAACAAAACACATTTTTAATTTAATGAAAAACTAAATAAAATTAAAATTTCATAAAAGTAGAATAAAGCATGGGTTGCCTCCCAAGATTCGATACGTTAATTTTTCTATAGTTGGATAGTTGTAGTAGACTACCAATAGTTCGATGGCGGCCACCATATTTTCTCAACTATAGTATGATTATAGATAAACTTATCCTTTGTAAAGATCTGTTGTTCATTGTAGAATTTCCTCCAATCCTTATTGTTGTTCTTGTAATTCCATGGGGATGGAAAGAAAATATTGATATCCTACCTTTGGTATGAAACATGAGGAATGTAGTTATCCACAATGTTCTTGTTTTCTATTAATTGAAATTTAGGATGATGTTTAAATTATTATGGTTCATTTATATAAGGATTCGATACCACAAAACCAGAGTATGAGATCCCAAATGTTTTTGAATCTTTTATTTCATCAAATAGCGATGTAGATTAATGAGGAACAGTAGAGTCATAAGAATGAATAAATTTCATAACATCATTTATATCAATGTTGTTCTCAAAAGAATGGTCAATTTATACATCATAATTGATCACTTTATTAATTAGGGAACAAATCTCTCAAACTTTACTCCCTTCAGGACAAGATAACACATTGGTTCAAGTGTCACCTCACATAAAATAAAATTTTCAAAATTGTGGATTGGAAAAGATAAATGATGGATAATCTGATTTAAATGGAAACATAAACATGCTTGTTAATTTTTCTCATTACCATACATGTTGGAGGAGTTGATGCCAGAGGTGATATGGGATTCCAAAGAGTTTTCAATATTCTTAAGATCATTTGAGTTTCCATTTTTAATTTCAACATCAATTTATCCATTTCCGACTCTATTAATGAGGATTCAAAATTCACAGAATCCACTATCAATAGAATAGGAAGATCATGGTGGATTAGGATTTAAGACACTCTTATAGACACTTTTTGAAGTATGGATAGAGAATACAGATTCATTCTTTTATGGGTATATCATGTATTGAAAAATATTGAAATTGACCAGCTGGTAACCAAATTCCATGGGTAAGATTCCAGCATGGACATAAATTTTGGCTTTTTAAGTTAGTAAGAGAGGTATCCCTATAATAAGAGGACATTAGAAAGAAGTTGCCTCATTTTTCATGTCCTGGACATAGAAGTATGCTGGGAAGATAAGATCGTTGACTCAGACAACGACATACTCAATTATTCCCTCAAGAATAATAGCACATCGATTGGATAACTGGATGAAAACACTCGTTGGGTGTAAGGGACCAATACCAAGTTTAGAGAATATGAATTCAGGCATGAAATATATCAGGGATCCTTGGTATATAAGCGCATCATCGAAGTTCAAACTCCCTATTTGGCATGGAACGATAAATTTCCCTGGGTCTTTTTACTTCATGTGTATGGACCACTGGGATGAAACATTCTCAATTATACTAAGTTGTCTCTTATGGGATCAAAACTGCTTACAAGACTTTTTTTACATAGGGATTTGTTTTATTGAATCTAACATGGGAATGTTTACTTCAACATGTCAAAACATGTTGAGAATTTCAGGATCGGGTTCAAAGGATGTCTTTGGCTTGGAAATGGTTTAAATAAAAGTCATTGGATTACATAGAGGAATAGAAGGAGGTGAAGGAGTGGCCTGAGGTTTTTTCCGATGAATTTTAGAATTCTCATTTTCAATATCAACATTCAATGGGTATTTAGGGGATTCATCATGAGTAATAGTTACTTGATTTCCCGATCGAATTGAAACTTCACTTACATTACCCTTAGGGTTTGGTAGTGTTTGAGATGGTAGTATGAAATAATTGGATGGTTGTGGCTGGATTAGGTGGGATTAATGTTAACAAATTTGGGTTTCAATATTTTTTAGGCTAAAATGGGTGAAAGATGAAACATCCTCCAAAAATCCTTCCCCTTGGATACATGGAATAAGAGGCATGTCCTGTATGAGGTTCACCTTGATTTTGGTTCATCAGAAAGTACTTGTATGGGATTATAAATTAATATGGCTCATTAGGATAGTTAAATCCATGAGGAGCAAGAGGAGGATTGATCCATTGATATTGAGGAACAAAAGGGAAAGGTTTTTTGTAGTTACCAACCCCTTGACCATATTCGAATTGATATAGGTTTTGGGGGTGAAATTTAGGGGGATGAGAAATGGGATTACCATACCTCAAGCCTTGGTTAAAGGTTGAAGATAAGTGCTCGGAGTGGGGTTGGTTGATGTTTCTAATGAATTGACCTAATTGTTGAGGGTTTAATTTTATTTGGGTATATGATGCATGGATCTCCATTGGTCTAGATGAATCAAATGGATCCTCTTGAAGATGTGGACATTTTCGTTTGGATGAGCTACTAATCTATATATTCCACAATTCTTGATAGGTCTAGGGGTTAGAAATTGTGAAAAGTATGGGGTTGGGGCTTTTCCAGCCACAACTAGTTGTCATACAAGACCTATAAGTTCGCTCATCCATGAAGCCATCTAGTTTATCTCAATAGATTTATTCTTTTGGACATGTTTTACATGAGCATGTTCTCAAGTATGTATTTTTTGTGTGCTTACACCCATATAGATTATGATATCTCGTCTAGCTATAAGAGTTTTACCAACAATAGAACTGCTAAATGCGGCATCAATTAGAGTTATATCCATATACAATAACCCCTCATAGAAGTATTGGATCAAGAGTTGAACTGGGATTTGGTTGTATGGGTATGTTTACACAATCTTTATTAACCTCTCCCAATACTAATAGAGTGATTCATTATAAAATTTATAGATACCACATATTCCATTTTGGATAGAAGTGGCACGAGAAGTAGGAATGAATTTTTCTAAAAACATATGCTTCATGTCAATCCATGAGTTTATAGAACTCAGAGGGAGGTATTTGAGCCATGACTTAGCATAGTTATCTATAGAGAAATTGAATAATTGAATTTTTATTTGTTCTATAGAAAACACCTAAGGCTTCGTGATAGTGCACATCATGTGGAACTCTTTGAGATGAACGTGTAGATCCTTATCGGCTAGCTTAGGGAAATGAGGTTGAAGATGAATAAAATTTGATTTGATTAAGAAATCAATCTCCATGATTGGATATTCAATTCCAAGGGGATGGTGAATCATATTAGGGGAATAGATTTATCTATGTATTTTTTCCCTAGGATTGTCCATTCCTAGTTCAATTGGATAGACATTGACTAGATCTTGAGTGATTTGAGTATCTCTAATGTTCCTACTAAGTTGGAGAAGAGTTTGCTCAATTTCTAGGTCAAACAAATCCAATGGATGGTTTGGTTGGATACAAAAATTTTGGGGATGGTTGGTAAGGATGAAGAAGATATGTTTTTCTTTTTGTGTATTTTTGTAGTTAATGTTGTTTATGGGAAGGTGGGTTTGTCATTGTATTTTTTTCTGAAAATGTTTTTTATTTTTTTGTTTTTTTTATAAAAATAAAAAACTACCAACTATTTAATGCACAATCCCTAGCAACAGTACAACTTTTAGACTGGAATATTATCTCATATAGACTGTTCAAAGGTCTGGTGCTCTACTAATGTGTATAGCTGCACTCAGGTCAAACCCTCAATGATGGTACAAATTTTAGAGTCATTTATTTTTGATTTATTTGTATTTTGATTTGGGATTTTTTTTGCAGAGTTTAAATGAAATGAATGATTAATAAAAACTGATTTAACAATTTAATAAAGATTGGGGTGATTCTGTTATTTTGGATTTAATCTTCTCATATCCTTGGGATTTTCTTTGTATTTCATTAAATTTACACCCACATCACAAGATGACTTTGATTAAAATTCATATGTTTTACTAATTCAATATAAAACATAAAATAACTAGGGATATAACAATAATAATTTAATTGTTTATCTTATTGTATTTATGGTTTATATAGTCCATGTAAACCACTCGTAAAATAAAATATTTCATTAATATATGAAATCTTATGTTCAAAAAATAGAATATTAATTTAATTAATACTCAATGAGAAAAAGACGTTAATAACATAATATCACCAAAATTATGACTCATCCCAATGAGATAATTACTTTGCCACTGATATTTTTATTACTCTGGTTATATTTTTTTATGGTGATTAATTATAAATAGAACAACAAGAACGAGATAATAAAATAGTTGTGCGTTGAACATACACACGAGTGAAGAATAAAGTTAAACACATACTTCTGATTGAATGTGAAAGCAGAAGAATGGAATGGGTTTCAAATTAATTTAAACTATTTTGAGGCCATTAATATTTATGAACATAGGGTGATGATTAAAATATAATACAATTAAGAAACAGACATTAAAATTCAAATAAAATTGTAAACGGCTTATACGATTACAAATGAAAACAAAAAAAGAACATGAATAAAAAAGAAGAGGACGGGAATATCAATTGAAAACATGAGTATGGAATGTCCTCCCATACCTTTTTAAATATTTGGTTATTATAATGTATTCTACCCTCTTCTAAAATGTTGTCTTTTATCAAGGATAGAAGGGGAATGTATTTATAGCTGAAGGTGGTTGACTATTTTAATTCCAAATCGTCCCCTCCAATTGTCTTTCCATTTTCTCTATTCAAACAGTTGAATCTCGAGATATGAACTTATTTCACATTGCATAGTCATTCATCAAAATATTGTGTCCATTGGACTTTAGTGGACATTGATATGGCTATTTTATTAAACATTGTGGGGCCTCCCATTTTTATCAACATGTTTTTGAAGGCCTAAATATGAATGGGTTTTTAAATAGGGAGGTACCCTGAAATGAAAACCATTTATTCAACAATTTATTCCATATATATATCGGATTTTTCAAATCAAAATACCAGCTTTCAGGGATATCAATATCAGGATAAAAGTCAATAAAAATGTGTTTGTTTTAATTCCCAAATAGAATGGTGGACTGGACTTTAAAAAATACGTTTTCCACATTTTAGTAGATTTGGGACTTCAAATTTTTATCAAATATGAATGGTATTATCCCCCTACATTTTTTGTAGAATAAATGATTTTGGACTTATAGATTGGGCCCAGTAATGTAATCTTCATGGTTGGTTCAGTTTCTTTGCAGATTCTTTAGGCCTTCTTGTGTGGCCCATATGACTATTCAACTGGCTGAATTGCACAAATGTTCCTTCAAATGATATGATTAATATAGAATATGGAACCCTAAAAAAAGAATCACATAATGTTGATCATAATGATAATGGTTATGATTAAAAAATTAAACTGACTCAAATCTGGATTAATTATAATACTGCTCACCAATTTCATTTCATATTAAAACATGAATATTTCACACCAATTATGAACTTTTAATATAAAATAATTAATGTTATTAAATAAGAAGTTATGAAAAAGTTAATAATATCAATAATCAAGTGATAAAATAAGATTAAACTCAATCAAATACCCATAAAATTGTGTAACACAACACTACCCCTTTTTTTATGTCATGGTACATGATCTAAGAAGTGATTACAAAGAATGATATCATCTATGTTCTCCCTCATTTTATTTTGTAAACATATACAATAAAATATATTTTTTCATGTAGGATGAGATATAAAATGAATGAATAAAAATTCATGCCATTGGTTTTAGAGAGGATCATGAGTTTTAAAGGGAATTAAAATAAGAAATTCAAGATCATCTCTATTTTATTCAAAAAAACATTCAATGAGAACCATATAAAATAAAAAAAGCAAAGTGAAATGATGACTCAAGACTAATTTTCTAATAACCTATATCCCAAAATTATGACACATACCTCACAATAACCAAAAATGAAACACATCCCAATAAACTCTCTTGAAGGGCCCTTCCCCCACACTCAAACGTGAAACATTCATGTAAAAATACCAAGAGTTCATGTAGGTAAAGAATAATCATCTTGTAATGTGGCTTAAACATATAGGGAAATTCATGGATTCAATTATATAAAAAAGGGATATATTTAATTGTAGGTACCTGGTGAATATGTGGATAGCCAAAGATATACCTCATTTATATAAAACATATTCCATGAAATATAATACATCAAAAGAGAAAAGTCATAAATTCTAGTTCTCACACAAAATGAATATTTCCCATAAGAATTTGTGGTTATTTGGAATAATATATTAAATTGGTTTAGAATACCTCATAAGAATGGAAAATTATTTTGGGTTAGTGTTTCATGGGAATGGATTCCATAAATTTTTCAAAATGATAATATTTATTGAAAATCCCATTCAAGGAAAAAGTTTCTCACATCCACAATCATTTAAAATACATTTCATCAAAAATCATCTTGACTCTCTCAAAATCAATTTATTTGGAAAAAATTATATGAACATTCATTAATGCTCAAAATTCATAAAAATATGAAAAACAATAAAATCACACAAGAAGAACTAAAAATATTGACCATCCTCCCCATATAAATCTTAATACCCATCATTTTAGCTCGACAAAATATAAATTTAAGGGCATAGAAATGGGAAGGAATAACACCAACTAACATTATTTTTTATGTGTATCCCTTGATATATGCTATTTTCAATTAATAATATCAAACTACACGAATTAAATGAAAATACATAACAAAAATAAATAAAAAATAAGATAAAGGGAATATAAAAGTGATAGTGTAGGGTTTATACCCCCAAGAGGGTTCTTGGTTTCCACTACCCCTAGTCAGGAAGTTGTAGTGGATTATCCTTAATAAAACGGGGGATGTGGTTTCTTTTAGATAAACCACCACATGTGAATTTTACTGATTTCCCTGATTAAACACTTAAAGTGGAGATCCCTAAATAAGATAAGATAGTTATCAACCCCAAAGAATGAATAAATATGGAATTTTGATGTTTTATGTGGGATGGAATAGAAGATAAGGGAAATCCCATTTTATTTATGTGGTCTTATCCTCCATATGGTATGAAACTCTTGGTTGGGGAAGTAGTCTCACCACCACATTCTTGTTCAAAACATCTTCTTCAATCACCCCTAATTGGGTACTCTCGTCATTAACATCCATGGCATGCTTCATTTGTGTCGTGTCATAAATATCAGAGAAAGAGAAGTCAGAAAACAATTCATCTGTAATAAGATTAAAACATGAAGAATGAATAATGAAATCATCCCTTTTAATTGAGTAAACTTCATAATTGATCTATTTAGTAATTACAATTAGAAACTCTATCTTTGTTGGTAAATCTTCATCATTTTCTTCTATAGAAAGAGAAAGGTAAAAAACTAATGCTACTTCCTTATTAGGAATAGTTAGATCTTGTTTCAGGTTATCTTCAACCTAGCTATTCTAGGATTCTTCCTAAATAAAATTGATTTCACATAAGTGAATCATCTTCCATGTTTACTTTGGGTACCTCTTTGAGAAATGGATGACTTCGGGAAAATTTGATTAATTATTTTAGTAGCTCATTCTCACTCGCCTCAGGTTTATTGACATAATTGTTTTTTAGTGAAATCTATTTCACCACTCATTCCAATTCATGTTCATGCACAGGTTTGGATTGATCCTAGGATGTGCGTACATATTCAACAATCCTTTATATTTGGATCTCCATGTTTTTTACTTTATCACAAATCCTGTGAAACTGAGCATCACGATCATTGTAAACATTTTCCTTCACATGAGATTGGTCAGTCCATGATTAATAATTTTAATTTAAAGGACTAATGAAGAAAGATATTTCTTTATGTTTTATTTTGAATTTTATGGTATTTTTTAATAATTTAAAGAAAAATTATTTAAGAAATTTGATTAAAAATATGGAATAAATCTATTTGTCTCCCCTGTAATGATACAAATTTTATCAACCATTGTTGTGTGTTCTCAAAAAAATATTTATAACTAAATGCAGCGTATGGGATGGCCTAGGTTATTCTCTTAAAAAGATTTTGAGGTCAATCAATCACTACTTATCATTTAATATTTTTATATTTTTATTTTAATAAATAAAAATAAATGAAACTGATGTTTGATAAATGATGATGCAAGATGAAGAAAAGTAAATATGTAATGCGTAAGGTTGAAAAATTGAATGCAGACAAAATGATGATAGCCAGAAAGGAGATCCTCCAAGGAGATTATCCAGAATGAACCATCATCATCTCTTTGTTAGCATAAAATCTTCTTGATGATTAGGCCTCATCATATGAATATAGATCCTCTTCTAACTATTCGATTGGACATATGAAAAGTCAATGATCACCGAGATCCCACACATCCACCTCCTCAATAGAGGGAGAATATTATTGAAGAGAAAGCTAATCTTCAAGTGGAAAGTGGAGACACAATGTCACCTTTAATACTAAGATCCCACTCATGATAACTCTAAAAAAATAAAAAACACAGACCATTAGTTTTCAATGACTTGGTTTAAGCATAGTATTGATCCCTTGAGAACTTCCTCAACTTATTTAATCTTGATTATGAGTATAAGAGATCGAAATGGAGAAGAACGTGGTGAAAAAAAAAAGATAAAAAAATATGAAAATGAGATGATTATTTATATTAGAATATATTAAAAGTGAATTATAATATTACAGCATAAAATTTACTATATAATGATAGAAAATACACCTAGAATTGCCAATGATTTGAGAAGGTGTGAGGATACATATTTATAGCGAGCAGTGGTGAAAGAATTCGCTCAAAAAGTACCCCCAAAAGAATTACTCATGGATGTCCAATCAAATATCCAAATTTGTAATAGTTTTATTAATTAAAAAAATTTCATTATATCTCCCAAATTCACCCTAAATATTTCATCATCATTGACAAAAGGATATATGTGTTATGTTCATTTTACTCTCAGACATTTAATCTGTCCATTTGACTCATCAAATTCCAATTCATCACATTATAATGAAATTATGAACATTATACCTATAGATTAACATGATAAATCCTCCATAAAAGACTTTACAAAATACATTTATTATACATACACAAAATATGAGATGATTATGATTTTTTTTTTCAGATGGTATGTATTAATTATTAAATGTAACTATTTCTTCCTCATTAGACATTTCATCATCCACATGATTCAACCATTCAAATATTACCTTGATGAGTTTATTTTCACTTGAAACTCATCATATAAGCATGTAATTGAAATTTTTTTTGATACAGGTGGAATCACTTAAATTGGTGGTGTGTCTACAGATTTATGATTTTGTTATGGAGGTGGTTTCCACACTATTCGCCCGTAATGTTTTCCAACTTCATGGATTTTTTCAGGCCTCTAAATGTCTGAATAGGCTTTCCTTTTAGAAAAAAAGTTTTATAGAATAAATCAAGGAATATTAAAAAAAGTAATCTCTCATATAAGAATTATAATTTAAGTGTTATGAAAAAAATACCCTTATGATAGTAATCTATCAAAATTACAGATTTAAAAAAATTACATTTGAGTTAAAAAACCACTAAAACCAAATAATGTGGAAATTACACATTAAATAAAACTATGGTGGGATTATAAAAATTTAATTACATAATAAAATCTATGAAAATTTGATATTCATCACAACACCAACTCGAAATCTGAGTACAATATGTGTTCACATGACTCCAAATGGTGAATCATCCAATCAAGATTAGTGAAAATAACATACATACTACCTAATACACATCATCTTGGCACCTAATTCCCCAGTAACTGTGTTTCTAAATCGGATGGTCACAAAATCCAACATTACATGATCTATTCTCATAAATGGATTACCTCATCACCTCAATTTGATAACCATGTAACCCAACCCATGATCAACATCACTCATAGAATATGGGCCACACACAATCTAACGAATGAAGTCACCTTATCGATATGGTCATCAACATCACAATAATTAGGTTTTTACCTTCACATTACCATTGAACCATCACATGAAATATACAAAAATTAATTTAAAAAAATAAATAACCTACCCTAATCTTAGCAAGGTCTAAAGCCTCTCAGAGGATCATACGATTTGTATTCTTGAACAAGATTTCCCTTAAGAATCCAATATGATCAAGGTAAATTAAAAGACAACCATTTAATGTATATGATCTCCCTTAGATAACCCAGCAGTGAACTCAGGAACATACCTCCAAAACATGATAAAAAACAATGATAAATCTAGGAACTACCTAACTCATAGTCGTAGATGTAGGATAATTCTATATCAACCACTAACTCAAATCAGTTTTGAAGAAATTGTTGTTTTAGAAGAACACTATGAAAATAGGGAAAATTGGAAACCATATATTTAGTGATATTTATGAATAGAAAATGAACAAAGAGAAGAAATAAGAGTCTGATATTTACTAATTCACATCCAACGCCACTGCGGGATTACGAATCAGAGCTCAGAGGAAGAAATGAACTAAACACCTAGGAGGAGTAGAATTCGTGAGGAACCCCTAAATATGAAAATGTCAAAGAGAGATGAAAAGGGAGAAGGAAACATACATGGAAGGGAGTAAATCTTGTAAATTACACAATATTTAATGAGGTGTATGGTTAGGTATCATGATTTGGATATCCGTGCACCAACCATGTGATACCCATTGTCTTGGAACTATACCTTTCTTAGTTTTCCAAACCATGTACCTAATGTGCATGAGGCTCTATAAAAATCATCAGAGTGCTCTGAATGTACATGCACCACCAATTTTATGGTTTGTCAAACCATGAAGAGATCACCTTTATGGAAGCATAGTTTCTCCTAAGATGGATCCCTATTTTTCCAAGTCATGCATGTCTACCTACAGACCCCATAAAGTCATGTGTAAGGCCTATGTACACCCAAAACCCAACTAAAACCAAGAGGCACTTAATAAGGGTTAAAACCCATCTAAAATAAATTTCATTGGTCAAAGGGACTCTTATAATTATGTTCTGATAAAAAAGAAAATATGTTTCCTACTCCCCAATCACCAAAAAATAAAATGGATTTTGTAATTTAAAAAACTCCAAAAACTTGGGATGTTATGTAATTTTACCCATTTTTTCATCCCAGGAAATGACCATGACTATACTATATATTTCATCAACCTAAAACCTATCCACAACCATTTAATCCTTAAAATAATGATCATTTTTACTCATCCATGACCATCTCAACAATAACAATGACATAATGTGTCTTCCATATAGTGAATATTGTTTCTGTCAAAATCATCTGGAAAATATGGAATATATACTTCTTTTTTTATTAAAATACACTCACCAAATTTGTCAATTCATAAAACCATGACAAATTTTATCAAACACCAATTATTTTTTATAAGGATTAAAAAACTCCAAACTCCACACATTAAATATAAACATTTACACAACCTTATAAACCTCTAAATAGCCTTCCATTAATCTAAAACACTCAAAATTATCTATATCTAATGTTATTTATGTATTGATAACAAAATATAAAGAAAAATATAAAATAAATTCCATTTCAATTCAACGAAAATATAAAAATATAACATTTTATATCAAACATATTTTAAGGAACATTATGTTTTAAAACATTTTATTGGTCACAAATAATATTATTTAGAAGATGGTAATAAATATCAAAAAATAGTTCCAATAAAATCAGTGTCAAAGTATGAAAATTCGTGAGGACATAGAGCATGTAATAAACTGAGGTGTTGAATATTTTATCAATGCTTTTATATAGTATGATATATGAATTAAAATACGTTATTAAAAAATAACATTTAAAAAAACATTTAATCGAAATATAAATTAAAAACCCCATTTTAATGAGAATTACATTCTTGAAACCAATAACCCAAACCACTATTATATTGGGTGAATTAGGGTGTGAATTTATTTTTAATGCCTTCAACTGGATATTCATATCATGTTATAATTAAATATATATCTTTAATGTAATAATGTAAAATAAATTAATGAACAAATAAACAATAATTTTTAGATGGTTGACATAATCAGATACATTCAAGGAGCATAGATATGATAATTATACTGAAGAAAAACTAATCCATTACTTAGTTATTACATGATTTTTGAAGAGTTCACAACTAATTTGAAAGTATAACCCCTCCCCCACATTATTACCACTCTAAAGACTATTTTGTGATAAGGTTATCAATATTAGTAGAATCGATGTTTATTAGAGTGTAATGATCAATTACAATAAATCACACAAAACATGTATTCATGTTCCACATTAACTCTAAAACATCATGAACTATTTTTTCATCTTACTTTATTGTCTACATATTTAATTCATTGTAATTATTCCTTATGTTTAAATATGTGTCCTCTCTATATCCCCCAAAATCACTCTCTATATGTCTCAACACTCCCTGATGTGAGTTCATTTCATATTTAATCTTAAAATTTCATTTATATTTATAACATATGAAATAATATATACCAATTAAATAGTTGTAGAAATATGCCATATTGATTGAGTAATATAACCCGAAAAAACCCATATTTTCAAAATACAACCTAGATATAAAATTCTATTTTTTTATATTTCATAAAAACCAAAATGTGGTTATGTATCATAGGGGACAGTTTTCCTCGAGTGACAGTATGAAATCCTTAATTCTAGGGTATAAATATCTCCCCTTACTAAAATATATGTTGTTTCAAATTTTTGATATTTTTCTTATCAACTAATCCATGAGAAAAAATATATTTATTAAGACATATTATTCCTTGGTAATGTTAATTGAATTATTATATTATTTCATTCTAAAACATCTAATTCATTTTTTTCAATTTAATAAAATATGTAATTTATCTATGATATCTTCATCCCAATTTATATCACTATTTTACAAAGACAATTTTTTCTGAACAAAATACTAGAAACTATAGTCGAGAGTTCCTTCAATATAAATCAATATTTTCTCTACCTACATGAGATATTTATTCATTTTATTTCATTGAAATGTATATTTAAAATTTTTTGGATATAATTTATCATCTTGTGTCATCAGAAAGTGATGAAAAATTATAATCATTTCCAAAAACTGTGTTTGATCAATTTATTTTGTATTATAATTCATTCCATGTTTAGTTCTAACCATTATATGAATTAAAAAAATATTACAATTATTCATTATAATTTTCCTTAACAACTCATTCACAGATTATACTTGAGGTATGAATGTGAAAACATGTTATGGATTTACTTGCGACCAAATAATGTGAGTGAGATCTCGAAACATTGAAAAAAAATTGGACTCATCAATATAGAAAATTGATCACATGATAATTCATCAAACCTGAAAAATAATATTTTATTAATATATATGAGTACCATAAAAGTTTCTTCCTTTATGAATATACCATAAATATTGAGGTCAACCGCAATACATTAGAACTGAATTTTTTTCAATTTTATGTCTAATTGATCATACTAGTTTTTTGGTACTTTTTTGAATCCATATAAATCCTTTCAAAATTAAATACCTTATTTTCTTAATCATTAATTAGAATATGGCCATTTATTCAATGTAAAATTATTTCTTTTATCACTCTATTCCATAATATCATATTCACATTCATTTATTAGATTTAAAATTTTCATTGAATTCCCACTTACAATAATAAATGAATTGATCTAGTTCATTCCAATGATGTAAATGATTTTTCCATATCAATACACTATATCATGTAATATTATTTAAAAATAGTTATGTCTTGTTTCTCAACATTTATTCAGATTCATTTTAATTATTCTTGGGAACCCATTAATTTGAATGATAATGTGATCATTTGGCCTCTTGAGAAGCTCATATATAATTCTATTTTTAGTTTGGTATAGATATCAATCCATTTCCATGAACCGTGATTAATTATTTGATCATTATTAAAATAATATTGTCTCTAATTGTGATTGAAATTATATTTGATAATATGTATTAATTTTAGGGGTTTTAGTGGGTTTTATTTTTTCACTTAGGATGTTTGATATTCGACGTTCATACCTTATTCCTTACCTTCTTCCTTGATTTGGTGCATTAAACATCTCAAATCCATCTCCATATTCTAAATAAATTTTCAAATCCCTTTTATTTAATTGAAATGAGGTTCTATAATAATGGATTTTTAATCATCCTCGTCTGAATAAATTTCATAAAATTTGATTAAAATTGAGGGTTTCTAGGTTTATAATTGATCAATTTCACATAATTAAATTAAATAATTTCGTTTAAACTCATATTAAAGAATTTATAAGCCTTTATCATAATATATTAACCAATAAATATCCGTTCAACTATTATATCCCTATATTTTCTTTATGTGTCTTCATGATTCTCCATGATTTTTTTTCTAAAAAATATAACCAATTTATTTTTAGATTCCATGCATGATACATATTATATAGAATCAAACTCTATTCCTAACTATTGGAATCCCTATTTTGAATATATACAACCTATTACATGATTTCATACAATTAGTTCCATGAATGTCCACTTTTAATTAATGTAGTCTGCATATTATTAAACATGTGATTTATTCATTCAATCACTCCGATTTTTTATCGATTTAACCATAATGATACATCATTTTGGATTTCATCTTTATAAAAAAATTCTTAACTTCAATTGAAGTGAACTTTGGTCCTATTTCTAATATTAAGGTTTTGATCATGCTTCGAAGTTGGTTTTAAGAAATCCATTGATATATTTTTCTATAGTTTATCACATGATACATTAAGTTTATAGGAATAATTTGGATCATTATAATATCATCATAAATTAACATAATATAGTATCTCTCACCTTCAGTCCCTTTATATGTCATTGGGACATAAGAATCGGTGTGCTCTAGATCAAGAATGTGTGAAGTTATCTTTTTATTTGTCTTTTAAGTATTTCTAAATGTCTTCCCAATTATATATTATTCATAATTATTCTCTAATTTATTTTTCAAATTAAAAATATGCATTATTTGTTTAATCCTAATGAGGTTATCCTTTACATGTTAATATATATTCCTATGTTATTATTTCCATAAAACATGTTCTCTTCAGTACTTATAAACCATGTGTTTTCTGTGATATCCACTTGATTAATATTCATATTGATACTTTTTCCTCAAATTAATGCACCAAAATTATTTGTTTTCATCAAGAATCCCCACTTTTTTAATAAAACATTTCTATTAGAGTCACAAAATTGAATCACATTGAAGATATTGTATATAATACCATCAATAAAGAGTATGTTTCCATTCTTCCACATTTCTCTGATTATTCTCAACCTCATACTTACCTTGATCCTAAAAGATTCTACATTGGAAAATTGATATATATCATCAATATGATTATTCAAAATATTCAATAGTTTTACAAGTCATATCATATGGGATGGTCACCCATTATTGAGTATCTATGTGTTACTATTTGTAGTTAGCTTCAACAAAAATTCATTAAAATATAGATAATGCTGTATTTTATTTCAATGTTTGGATCCCACTATATTTTAACTTCATTATCAAAACTATTATATTCATATTAATGTATTTATAATTTATACTTTAGTATAATAACAATCATATCTCTACTTTCAATGTTTTATGATACTTTTAAAGATAAAATTTGAAATCCCCTTCTCTTTTAACCAAATATGTTATAACCATCATTAGAAAAAATAAATAAAATACCCATTGAAATAATATCTCATTAATTTTGTATAATATATTGTCTTACTTTTTTTTCATTATTAATTTTCCTTTCAAATAACTCTTCTTCTCATGAAAATATGTCATTATGGGACCCAAGATTGCATAAAATGGACACTTCATTTGTGGAAAAGGATCATCACTCATCTTTTCAATGGAATCTAAATATCATGTAAATTTTTGAACACTGTAATATATTTTGTTTAATATTATATTTATACATTTTGATTTCCTTACATAATTTTAGCTACTGAAATAACATTAACTATTTTAGGCTTATATGGATTTCCTTCATACCCGAAAACACTCATCAAAATAATAAATCTCCTCTACATTATCAAGAATTACTCAAAGTGTCTTAAGGATTCAATATATTTATATTTTGACATATCACAATTAATAAATCAAAATTGTAACATATTTTTATAATTTTTGAATTTTAGTTCAACATTAAACATCATTTTTATGGTTAAAAACTCTTCCTCAATGGATTGAATACACTTTCATCGTTATTATAAACTAACAATGAGATTATCACTCATGTTTATTTTATGAAAATTTCATCATGAAATCTATTAATATTTCTAAATCTTATTAAGTATTAAAATACTACTCATAAATTTATTCCAGATGGGTTCTATTAGCTCCAAAACGTCATTATATTTGTCAGACTTCATTAGTGTGCCCCAATATTCATATTATTATTTAATTAAATTTCAGGATCCAAATAATCAATTTAATCCCTAAATTAAGAAATAATAATAATTTCCTATTGGTATTCATCTTTGATTTCCTTTTAAATAAAATTAACTACTGTAATCATTGTATCATAAGAATAACATTTTTATTCGTTGTATTATTTTTGAAGGAAATTTTCATCATAATCTTACTATTGAACCTCTTAAATTATTATTTTTATTTTTATAATGATTTTTAATGTCAAAATTTTAAATTTCATCTCATGGAATTCTTCTTTTTATAATGTACGTGGTAAATCATTCTCATGATTTTATTCATCTCTTACCATTGGTATCCTCATTGAGATGTGGAAAATATTTCCACACATAAATTAATGTTAGTGGTATTTTTATTTTAAATACACATTTCCCTCATTTTTCTTTTCTTTATTCTAGTTATAGAAATTAATAATTGATATCTTGACCATCTTTATCATGGTTTAGATATATATTCTTCATCACGTTGAAATATATCTCATTATATGAATTAGTTGATATCTATTTTAGTTTCAAACAAAAATCATATTCCACAAAGATGTTTTATAGATTGCAAAGTGATAATTGATTTAAATTTCATCCATCAAGAACAAAGAAATTTTCATTTTATATTTTTGGTAGTTTTCTTAAGATGTTATTCAAAATTTCTATATAATAAATCTTTGGTCCAAGGGAAAGTATTATTCCAACCACATTAATGATTTGATTAAATATTTTTGTTGACTCCTTAATTGGCTTGCATCTTTAGATAATCAAAATTATCATGTAAGACTTGAAGTTTGGACGTCTTCGCCTTTCTATATTATTAATATATATTGGATGATTTTTCTCAAATATATTTATAGGATGTGTATTTTATCACCACATATTGATATGATTTTTGAGGGATCTAGGTAAATTATTTTGAGATATTTTATATATATTCATTGAATTTTTTTGATATATTCGATGTCATATATGTTAGATCAATGATATTTATTAAATGAATTTATAGGGATAAAACATGATTACCAATATAATTTAAGTATTATCTCATCATGATCTTACATATCATGTAATTAATCTCATTAAAAATTGATACTCCTTTTACATTCATAGGATTATCTGTATAAATATTTATTAAATTAAAGATTCACCATATATAAACCCATTATATCTAATTCCATTAATTATAGTCGTAGTCATAAAATACCAAATGAAGGGGTAAATTGGGGAGTTGATTGTATGTTTTAGTGCCTTAAATTGTATCATATTAACATTTTTAAAATAATTAGTAACTTATCATGGATGATAAATAATATATAGAACATGTAAAGGAAGATAAATCACTTGTATAATAAGATTATTAATGGGTTCTCTTAATGGGATATGTCTAAAGAGGTTACATGAGATGATTTATTAGTTTTGCAAAGAATCAATAATCCATTATTGGGTGACTACGTAAGTTAAAAATGTTTTACTGTAGAGTATTTTGGACACTCCCTCTTCTCTTTTATCTGCTAACTATTTTGATAAAATATTAACAAATTAATATTCTTTTAAATTAGTAATAATAAAATGATAAATTGAAAAAGAGGAACTAAAATAGTAAAGGTGGCTCATTTCAGGTCCATACCATCATGATTAATGTGTTCATTTCATCATGATCTCGAGATCTTAAATAAAATATTGTATATCTTGATGAATTTTCATAAACACAATAGTATCATTATATCCTCCATATTTTCACACTCATATTCTCTACTCATCATGATATCAGTGACCTCTCTATTTAATCTTTAATATCCTCCAATATTTCCATGATGATCTAAGATGTCCTAAATTTTATTTTCATATGTTTCACTTATTGTAGAGTGATAAATATTATCAATATTGATAGGGAAATGAATACAAAAAAAATATAAAGAGTTTCAAAAATAAAACCAAATATAAATCCCAAAATTATATCAATATCATCAAAATCATGACATAGTTATGTCCCACCATGTGCATGGTTCCTATAGTCATGGTTTTTAGTCCTTAGTATATGAATCTATTTCATAAAATGTTATTTATTTCAATATTTTTTATATTTTAAATATCAACTCCACCATGGTTTCTATTTTTTCCTCTATAATGTTACATCATTGATAAATTTATTGAGCTCTTTATTCTAGATAAACCCTTTATTTCCCATGACTTCTCATACTATTTTACGCTAAAAGCCCAAAGGCCACACAGTGGTTATCCAATAACCTCTATGGAATCCAATGAATTTTCATTTAAAAATAACTTTCACCACAACATTTTATTCATTATATTTTATTTTAGATGATATATCTATAAAATTTATCCTATTTCATTACTAGATCTATAAAGTGGTTCAATAATGAGATCATTTTTTAGAGTGTTTTAAAAAAATCATCTTTAAAATACTCAGTCTCATTTCATGTATTATCCATATATGACATGGTTTCATTAGACAATACATTTTTATAAATCTATTTTAGATAGTATATTTAAATTATATTAATAATTAACTTTTACAATCAATTGCCATCAAAACCGTTGCCACTATGGCATGGTTTCACCGGAATTTATAGAATCAACTCCATTTAGCATCGATCTTTCAAAAAATGATTTTTACAATTATAAAACATTTAACCATATTAAATACCAATACATATAAATAAATAGAAAATAAATCCAAAAATAAATATCTCCTTCTTTTGGAAATCTTACACTTAATAAATTCTCCATTATTATCATTCATAGGGTAACAAGAGACACCCCAATTGAGTGAAAATCTATTAAAATATATAGAATGAGATAAATAAATGTAAGGACATGTATAAGAGGTTTAAAATGAAATATAATAGAATAAAATCAAGTCAATCCATTTGTTATTATTTCAAAAAGTAGTTCATCATAAAACTAGGATATACTTGTACTAAAAATAGAGGATAATGCATTAGAAAACTGAATATTTTAAAATGAATTAATTTTATAATACACAGTAATTCATTGAGGTCTAATATGGATCCATCCTATTAATGTGATATAAATAAAAGTGATAGTCAGTATAACTCTACAATTTTTACATGTATTGAACCAATCAGGGTATAACCTATAATGGATGCCCAAACATTCCCACCACTGGCCTGAATGGCATTCCTTGTCCCTAAAGGATGAAAACTAGTGTTTTCGGAATAAACAAAAATCCATTAGAAAAAAGTTTTATAAAAAATTTGTTTGAATAAAAGGTATAAATTTTGTTTTCAATATTCTATATAAAACCAAACAAAATACACATTCTAAAAAAATTCTATTTTATAAAATAAAAATAGTGGTAGTTAACCTTTTTAAATTAAATCATGAAAACCAGGAAAAACCAACACACTTTTTCCTCCTTTAAAACATTTCATGGAATCCAATTCTTATAAACAATTTCCTGGAAAAATGTTTAATGGGAATCAATATCAAGGATGAAAAAACCCGAAATGGGGCCAACACAATCAATAAAACTAGGGTAATACAATCGATTAATAAAAATAAATACCAAAACGACAAATTATTGTTGGGATTAATCTTGAGATACAGTAATAATAAACCAAATTGGTGATTATGAACCTATAATGGCACTAATGAACCTATAAACATCATTAGGACTCCCACTGAACTACCCAATATAATGACCCTATTATTAATTAATCTACTGGAACAGATGCTTTGGTATCACTCATAATTACTCTCTCACGGTACCAACAATGTGGGGTCACTAGGCCACATTTCATGTGATAAAAACTAAAACGAATTCTCTAGAATTGGGTCCTTCCACTACTCTAGGATTGACCATATCATTATGGGTATGATGTGATTCCTAGACAGGACACTATCATACTAGTGTTTTCCCTAAAATAGATCATATAATATATCCTATGACTCCCATTACAAGACAAGCAAGAAGGTGAGAAGTTAGTAATTACATTCCTCAAATATAAAGGCTTTTAAAATTACACCAACCACACGCTTACATGAAAAATCCACAAACAAACATCCAAGCATAAGCACGACAACGTGAATATCAATACAAATCATCATAGATGGGGTCATAATCCACAAATTCACAAGGTAAACACATGGTGATCAGGATGGAATCATTAATTTATAAGAATATTTAAAAATACCTTAGGTCCTTTACAAAGAAATCAGGAATTTGATACACTTATACCCCATTACTTAATGAATTTTAAAATCTCACTTCAAATAAAATATTAATAACATTTTACATAATGTTATGACAACACATTAAAATTTCTATGAAAACCAAAAAAATTTCATACCATTAAAAAACCCATAATTTAAATTTCCACTACAAAACTAAACATTTTCATATTTGAAGGGTATTATAAAATAGCTCAGGACCCATGTTTTCAAATCATTTCAGAATATGGATATCTCCCCACTTCTATAAAAAATCCTTTATAAAAACACACCCTTTTCAAAAAGAAAACTATCTTCAAATATATTTTAAAAAATACTAAATTCCATATATAAAATAAAAAATACGAATTATTCTAATAGTATTAATGAAACTAAGTCCCATTCAAATAATTGAAATAATTTAAACCCTATAAAACCTATAATTTTTAAAAATAATTTAAAATTCAATAAAAAATCACGTTTTAAATAATTTTAACAATTCATACTTGTCTTTTCATAAGAAAATCGATTGTGGCCTAATCCCATGCCCAGATCTAAAAACAATAAAACATAAATTATTCCTATGTGACATAAAAATACTTATAATTTGAAAATAATTTGTTTAAAACAAACTAAGATATTTATTACATTTAGTGAAATATATATCTATAGAGACACCTAAAAAAGAGGGAATCTAGCTCCAATGAGCTGATTCATGTTTCCTTAGACAGAAAACACCCAATCAGGGATTAATAGACCCATACAGACATAGAATCATGAATAACATCAAAACTGGAAAACATAAACCCCATATTTTTCATCCAAACAAGAAACAAAATTATAGAAAATGGAAAATATTATGAATAAGAAAGATGGGGGTGACTATAACTTGGATATTTGACCATATATCGATAATAAATCATGAAGATAATGAAATGCGAAAGAGTTTTTTGAGGGAGGAGGCCATGCATAAAGGGGGTGTAGCCTCAGTGCCCTGCATGGAGGGGTTTCTCCTAGGGGGATGAATTAGGGAGACCATTGGTAGGGGGATCATGATGAGGTTGGTCATGTAATAGAGGCATGGATTCATGCGAGGAGGAGGGAAAATGTGTCGTGGGTTAAGCTAAGTTAGGTTACATGAGGGGAGGGGATGAAATTAGAAAATAAGAAATAGGGAAATAATCATAAATATTAATATTTTAAAATCTTGGATTGGGATCACATATTAGGTGCACTTTTTACCCAACCATGTGCTAACCATGCTTCCCCTAATAGATAAACATGAAGAACAAACACAATTACAATTATGTGGGTTATAATATAGATCTAATCAGACTTTAACCATGTGAATTGGAACTTTCAACAGAATACCCCTCATGTATGGCTAGTGAAATAATATTGTTATCCATGAGAACACCATTCACAACACATATTCCCTCAAAAAAATTCAATTTTCAGGATGAAGCTCTTAAGAACCCACAACGACTTAAAATAAATTAATTCCACCTTGACATGGAGGGTGTCCCAAACTCCCCCCAATGCCACTTTTCCTCCCAGGAAGTCCCTAGTAAAGGTAAAGGTATAAAAACATAATCTCTTAGAAGAGAGATATTCAACACACTCTAACTTCCAAGGAACCACTATAATCCTCAAACAGTGACAACAACCTTAAACAAAAAACATCTAGAAGAATACATTAATAAACTCTAAATGAGAGGATACTAAATAGAGGTCTTCTTGCATTTTATAATTAATATAAATGGTGAAACAACAAATGAATACTCCTACAATGGGATCATCACCACGATAGATATGATTCACTCCAAACCAAGATAAAATATAGGATTCCACCAACAATATACAATCATAACAAACTCATATCTAAAGATGAGTCATAATCCAAGAAACACCCATAGAACCTAAAAACCAAGAATCATCTAGATTCCTAATATCAATTATCCAAAATACCACAATCAAAACATCCAAAACCACTAAAGGTTATGAGACCTTTTTACCCAAATAATCAACTTTCAACACCCAAATAAATCATTTATTTATCACTTTAATCAAAAAAATAAATTATATTGGATCTAGCCATGGATCACACTCCAAATGAAAAATAGAGAAACTAAGACCACATACCTAAGATAGCATGTCCTGGTAAGCCCAAAAAAATTAAATTTACACTGGTTGGTGTATAAAATCAACTAGTGCCACACCAGTTAAAGACATCCAAATCATGTTTTCTAGGTCATACCACATCTAAAATAGTAATAAAACCCAACAAAAGGCCAACTCCAAAAGTCCATAATCACCAAAAATATTCTACACACAAGGAGTAATTAACAAAGATTCATGGTCAGACACAAATTATATTCTCTAAAAAAAGATCCACCAAGTAAAATTACAATTGGAGGGTATAAATCTTTAAAATCATCAAGAATGAAACATTTAGACAAACCGTCATCCCAATATAAAACCTATATCGTAAAAGATCAAGCAGATTGATCCTCATCATGTCACCCCAACTAACTAGCCAAGGCTCACCTAGTTATGTTTTCCCATAAAAATGATAAATAAAACACTACCATATCTCCCCAAAAAGTGGACTGGGGAAGGACAAATTTTTCACTCATATACAGACTAGGAAAAATCTAAGGCAAGAAGTTGAGAACTAACCATAAAATAAAACACTCAACCTTTATCGAGACTCTTTAGGGAGGTGTACTCATAGAAAAACAAAACAATTACCCAACTCGTGCTTTTTTCAAAACATAAATCAATCGGTCCTAAACCAAACAAAATAAAAAAATAAAAAACACCACCAATAAAGTAAAATTACATTCCGAAATACATTCTTTTTAAAAAAATTACTCCCCAAAATGAATGAAACTCATTTTTTCAAAGTCATTTGTTAAAAAAAATTAAAAATGAATTTTAAAAAAATGTATCCTTTTTTAAATGTACCCACTTCTCTAAAGAAATTCCAAAACATTTACACCCATTTTGTTGACCACTATATACATTGTAAGATAGGAAAACACCTTATCTTATTGAAGATTATTCATTAAAAAAATAGAAATATTTCTTATTTAATTTTCATTAAATTAAAATAGTCACATTTTCAAAATCATCCCATGGGGTCCAATATCTCTTACATTTAAATGACATTTTTTAAAAACTGAAATGTTTTGAAAAAAGATAAACAAATGATTTTACACAAAAAAAAATCATTTTAGAAAACACTATTTCATTTTATAAACATCATTATGGTTAAATTAAAAAACCACAAATAGTTTTAAAGAATTCAATATTTTGTTTTAAATAACCCTTAAGGCATCATTTAAAACCAAATACATTTCCAAAAAAGTCTTATTTTTTCAAAAAATCATATTCTACACAATAACCACCCCTAAAATGGGAACATTAAAAAATATTAATTTGCATCATCAATGTATCATAAGACCAATATTTAATTATCCCACTCCATTAGGGATCTCTCAATATAAGTCTAAAAAATAAACCAAACATAATTTGAAACTATTTTTGACTTCACTATGTGGCACAACAGACCCCAATCTAGCTAGTCAAAATTTCTTAAGGAATTTTAGGGTTGTGAATTTGGTGGTTACCTAGTTGGTCAGGACATTCCTTCCAAACTCTAACCAATGATACGTTTTCTATTTTAATCCCAATATCCATCTTAATCAACATGGAAACTCATAAAATTCCAATAAGGAAAAACACATTAGAAAAGATAAATACAATTAAATTCAAATTTAAAATTCATTCCTACATCCATTTGTAACTCAACGATCAAGGTAGAAAAATCTAGCTAGACACTCTCAACACATACCTCTTGAGTTTCAATGTCACATTCTAACAAAATATTACCATGATACCATAAATAAAAAGGGTAATTTAAATGTATTAGGCATTTATGGAAAATAATAACCCAAAGCAATAATACCATTTGTAATGAACCAGTTTGAGTAATCCCTTCGACGGATGCCAGAACCCTATCGAAACTGGCCCGAAGGGCATTGAAGATCACTAAGGATTAGAAACTAGTTCCTAATAATCACACGAACATGATTGGGAATGCTTTCAACCAATAAATAGATTATTATATAGTATATAAAATATAATAAAAATATAGAATGATCTAGACATATATCTAACATCCAAACTAAAACAAAATGGGAATAAATAAAGAACACATATAATAATGAAATAAGTAAATAACAACAATTAGAAAAAACCCTTCTTAAAACCCCTATTCACCCACTCCGACAAGGTAGAGACACCCTCCCAATGGATTTTCTTCACCCACCGGTGGAAATATTTATGCTCCTTATTTATAAATAATTTAAGGAATAATTGGGAAAAGAAAATAATTTAAATGAAAACTTTGTAAACAATCTATGAAAACTAAAGGAAGGTCCTACCAAAATTTTAAATCGAAACACTCTAAAAATTTCATAAAATAAATAACGCATGTTGAATTACTAGATAAATAAAAATTCAAATACTAGTCATAAATAGTACCAAGACATCTACAACTAAGATGATAATATTTGAATGACTACATAATCAATCAGTAGGCCACTATAACTGACTGATATGTAGGGATGCATTTGTAAAACAGGTTCTAAAATTATTGTTTGAGCATAAGGTTTAAAGTATGTTTTTTATATTATTTATAAAACAAAACAACAGGAACATTTTTAATAAAGTTCCCTTTTTATAAAACAAAATAAGTATAGTTAACATTTTTAAATTAAATCTTTAAACATTGAAAAACAAACAAACATCCTTTTTCCACATTTCAAACACCTAATTAAAATCACCTTTTCGTAAACAATTTAACGGAAAAATAATTTCTATAAACTCTTAATTAAAGACACAAAACATTTTATTTTCAATCTAATAATTTCAATCAATTTTAAATAAACTCATTTGAATGTAATTCAAAGACACATAGGGTGAGGCATAAACCATGTCTAGGTACCCATTATCAAGGAATTATAAGAAAGTAATGGGGAAAACACAACCTATCATTCTAGAGGAATAAAATTAAGTCATTAAAGGAAATCCACATGAATACAGAAAAAAACTATAATCATGTGAATCATCCCTAGGCTATAGTCAAAATATACCTAAATTGGATACAACGAACCTAGTCTTACATTGATAAACCTATCAACATCACCATGAGTCATAGTAATCTACCCATGATAATTCATACTGAATGTATTCATCCATGTGAACAAGGGTGTTATTAACGCATAGACATACTCATCCATATGACCAATATAAAGGTTCCCCTAGGATTCCTTTCCCATGAGAAAATATAAAAATAATTATCCAGAATTTTAGTTTCCACTTATTCTAACATATACATATCATTATGGTCGGGCCACGATTCCCAAGACAAACCACTATTATACTAAGGTTTTACATCACATAAGTCATCTACCATATCCTTGGACTCACGTGATAGGTCGTGAAAGGTGGTGAGTGATCATGATATACGTGGTTCAAATATAAATAATTTGAAAATTGCACATGCCTCACCTCCCAAAAACTCATATACAACAGACCCAAACAAACATCTAACCATATGAAACAAAACATTCATATCAATGAAAATATTCCCCTATGGGGTTAATAACCACAATGGGACAAGGTTGACACATGGGAATCAAGAGTGTATCACCAATTTATGAAACCATTTAAAAATTTCCAAACGTCCCTTTACAAAGTATTCATGAAGCAGAGTCATTTATACACAATTTCTTATAGTTATTTAAAATATCATTTAAAACACTACATTAAATACATTTCATATAATGTACCAATTTTTCATTTACAATACTGAAGAAACCAGACCTTTTCCACACCCTTCAAAAACCTACACATTAAATGTCCACTTAAAAACAAACTAACCATTTTAAAGACTATTATAGAATCCCTTGAGACCCACAGTCTCAAATTATTTCAAAGGATGTATATCTACCAACTTTAATAAAAAAATCTTTAAGAAATAAATTTAAACCTTTTCAAAAATAAAATTGGATTTAAAAATATTGTAATAAATATTGAAAATCCCTTTAACAAATCCAAATGGGAATTTATTCCAAAAATTTTCATGATACCTAGTCTCATGAAAAGATTTTAAACCATTTTGAATTTAATATGAACCCATAAGGTTTTCTGAATAACATTAAATTAAATAAAGACATAAAAACCAATTTTAAATTATTTTGAAGATCCATATATGAATTTTCACTAGTACATGGCATACATCCTAAGCCAATTCCAAGATCCAAATATAATCAAACATCAATTCTTCCAACTACAGCCAAAAAATTCTTAAAATTTTGTAATAGAGTATTTGAAACGCGCAAAGAAATTTATAACACATGATGTGAGGGTTTTCTATAGAGACACCAACCTCAAAAAGATGTAATTAAGCCGTGGCAATCCAAAACATGTTTATATAGATGGTAGGCACAAAATTTGGTAAGAATAAAACCACACAACCACATGATCAGGAATAAAAAAAATAATCGGCTATCCCAAAACATCTATGGTTATTTACAACCCAAAATACTGATGTAACAACTGAAAATCATAAAAATAAGGAAGAAAAAGGGATATGAATACCACACCATTGATTCTTCACTCTCAATTGATAATAAATCATTATGAAAAGTACATGGGAAGGAGTATTCAGGAGGGATAAGGTTTCACACTAGGAGATGTCTTTAGCCTAGGTGCCACATTCATAAGGGTTTAGTCTGAGGTGTCATGTGAGGGAGGCCACTAGTAGGGTGTCATGGCAATGACGGGTGCACAAAAGAAGGGTTTCATGATGGGGAGGGGGAACACATTGTGTGTTCATCCCGAAGAGGCCAAACTATGGATAGTGGGAGGTGATAAGGGTGGGAAATAAGAAAATAAGAAAAGGTATAATAAAAATAGAAAATAAATTTTAAAATCATGGCTAGGGTGTACAGTTTTTTTGGATAGCTTTCCTAATCTCTGAATTATTTTACAAAACTAATGGTTTCAATAAATGAAATTTCTTTTTAAGAACTTCCAATCCCTTATAATGAAAAAAAAGTTTATTTTAAGGAATTTGGTCAGTCAAAAATATCAAAGGTTTAAGAATTCATTGGTTATAAATACTTTACATTCTAATATTTACAACCCCAAGAAAATTTCGGTAATAAAATACTTAGTGGAATGATATATATGTTAATATATTGAATACCAATAATAAAATTTTGTAGTCCATACTTTTCAGGTAGAAATCTCAAATGTGTGGTCATGCTATGCTCATTTAGAGTTAGACAAAACTTCTTTCCAAATGCGGGTGGTCACTTTGTATTTGATAGAGACACTTTGGATTGAAATACTTTCAATGGAATGGGTGTTTAGGCTTATCCACATATTTTATGGGGAATTATTATCTAATAAAAGAATCTATTAAATATTTAATTTATATTTTTGAATCATTAGCTAGACCAACCAAGGGACTGGTTACCCCCATTTCATTAGTTGTTTATTAATAGGTATTGATTTAAATATCCTTATATATCATAATTTTCCCCTAATTTTTCTATGAAAATTAGTGATGATTTAGTTATATACTCTATTTCTAATATCTATGGATTTTATTTTCATTCAGGGTGGCGATAGGGATTTATAGAGTTGGGATTATGCCCTTAAAATGGGATTGATGTGTATCCATAATAAAGGAATAAAATTTCACATAGTTCAGTTTCATTTAATGGAATATTTAATACCCTTTAAGGCCATGTGGAAAATACCATCATGGTTCTTTTTAAGTTCAAAAAATACTGACCACATCTAATTATTTTAACATTGTGTGGAAGTGACGACTTGTTAAAAGGTTCCTAGAAATGGTTGGTGTGTGGATTATTCACAAGAATCCATTTCTATTTTACCGTAAAGGTAATGTGGCCTAATAATGATAGGTTGGTTTCACAAGTATTATATCCCTATGAGGTATGTGGTTGGTTTAGTAGTAGAAGTATGGCCCTTTAAGGATAATATATTTTTGTTTGGAAGATTTCCTAAAGAGTAAAATATGGTGATGCTTAGGGAGAATATATCCTTCTTGGTTGGTAATCATTCCATAAAGAATATTTCTCAATAAAGGAGTGGTTCATAGAGATTGTTGTCCTATGAGGATAGATGTGAGGGGTTATTAATATTAGGTTGAAACCTCTAGGAAGCATCATATATACCTTTTTAATAGTAATTAATGACCACATTTTTTGATATACTTATTTTATGATCTTGTTTTAGGACCACATAATTTATTTTAACACCACAAGGTATGAATGTAATTAGGATTTTTTAAATAATGTGACTATGATTACTATGATGAAGATTAACTTTATTTTTTATAGATTTGTTTTTTTATAAAAGGTGAGACATAAAAATATTTAGTGGGGTTTATACATATGAGGATTCCCATATTCGTGTACATTTTGATGAATTAGGTTATTATAGGGAGAGATTTGGGGATGACACATAATAAAAGGCCATGAATTATGCTCCAATATTGGGTGATAATGAATGTTCCTTATACATAAATGGTTTTTCCCCAACCATTATTTGGGGGTAGAAGGAATATATGTTTCCTAAATCCATATCTCTCTATATGGACAGTTTGATGATTCCTAGGGATGAGATCAATAATGGTAACCATATTGGTTCTTAAACCTAGTAAGACCTACCATTAATATATGTATCATTTATTGGAATTGTGTTCTTGGACGGGCATTTTGATACTGGGGAGTTCTTACCACATTCTCTATGATTTGGGCTCTGTAATCAATGGTATGAATTATTGAAAATATTATGGGGGGAATCAATTAGGGGGTGATATTGAGGTTACATTTATAAAGGGAATTCATGATTGAATGATGGTCACTATAGGATTCCCAATAGCATTGATATTCATATTTGGTGGATTTGGAAGAGGTTATATCATACCATTTTCAGATTTTAAACCTTGGAAGAAGGAATTGATTAATATATTTTGGAAAAAAATTGTCCAATGAGGAAATTTTTTGGATAAGATGGATTTGTTGGATTTTAATTATCTAATAAATTGAGTGTTTCAGGAATTGGGGGATGTATTAGATACCGTAAAAAATTAATTTTTTGAATGGACACTATGATAGAGAGGAAATCTACCCAAATATAAGGACCTTTAAAAAGAGAGAGTTTGGGTACTGGCCCTTTTTCAGTGACCTCATTAGGCATTATCTGTGGAACGGGACCATAGTTTGACCTTACTATGGTTCCCTTATAGACTCATATTTATTATATTCCTTCACGAGTTCATGTTCAATTTCTATACTCATGAGGTTATATTACTAAGTTACCTGCATGGGGTTAACGTCATGTGTTCAACATTATGAGGATGACTTCATAGCCTCAAATTCATAAGGTATTATTTTAGATGTAGACTCTCATAGTGGGTTAATGGGATCAGACTCATATGTTTTCCTCTTATATTTAATCTATTTTGAGAGATTCCTTTCAATTATCATTGGTTTCTTCTCATGACTGAAAACATTCTGGAATCAAAAACTCTAAGATATCTCTATATTCCAGGGTGTTTGTTCTTTTTTCTTCTTCCTTGATTTGTTCCAAAATTTGGAAACCATGGTATTTATAGTTAAGGGGTAGAAACCAATTTTTGATATGTGATAACACATGTAAATTATATGTGAATATAGAGATATACAGGTAAGGGAGTCTAATGAAGGACCATACGGTGCGGTGAAAATAAATGCTCTTATATCGTGAGGCTTGGCACTCTATAATGCTGGGTTCTCCCTAGTATTTGACACTTCATTATCTATTACTTCACCATTATAATAAAAAAAATTTGATGGTTTGTGGTTGGGGAATTCATGATGTATTCTCAAAGATTCAACTAAATCATTTATTTTGAGATTTTTTGGGGCTTCCTCATGGATGCATCACTTTCGTAAGTTTGGAGACTCCATGGAGCTACCTTATGGATACATTATTTTAAAAGGTTTTTGATATCATAGTTCATCATAGGGATTTATTTGACTTTAATCATGATTAATATAAACTTTTTTTATTCCTACTTTATTGAGTTTGACTTTAAATTCATTATTTTAAAATTCAAAATTCTAATGGATCAACACCCCACCCCCAGAATTTGGTCTGTTTTGAATGTAAAGAAGGTGGTTCCAATAAATAATAAAATACCACTTAATTATTAGGTGGTCTAATATGGTACATCCCAACATATAAGTCAATTGGTTCCCCCTTACATTCACCTTTTCCATTGGCATACTTCATCAAATCCTCTCGAGTGAACATTGTCCATATGAAAACATGGACCCTCTATGAACATGGTATGTACTTATCTATCAATTCACTACCTAGAATTAAACTCATAGTTAAATTGATAATCTAATGTTATTCATGATCATGGAATGAATCATGTGAGTTTATATCATTCATGTGGACACCCATATGGTATGTCTGATGACTTCATAGTCCACATGATTAACTAAGCAGTTTGCACGGTACCTCATATAAATCTTATTTTACTTATCTTGATTCGTTCAAGGAGAAAATATCTCTGGACTTTTCACTATTACCCTTACTACATTATCACACTTTTTTATAAGATTACTCTAAAATAATTTTCCTATGTAGTCAACATAAGAAGAGTTTGGATGATTGATGGTATTAATGCCACCCAACATCAAGATATTTTTTAGCAACATAGACTCATTTCATATCTAATGGGTTCAAAATCTCAATATTATCTAGTATAAAATAGACTAACAAATTATGGGGTTGTATTACTTGATAATATAAACAATTCAACACCATGATCGATGAATCATCCAATCATATAGACCATTCATCCTCAAAATATGCTTTAGGAGGACTTCACTACAAATGATTTCATTATTCAAGAAGAAAATAATTATGACAAATATAATATAGGTTATTCACTTTTGAAATTTGAAGGTTAATGATTCACACTAGATGATGAAAATCGTAGTTATGTGTTAAGTACATATAATTTGAAATGTATTCATAAGTGGGGATGGACATCCCACTATGATTTCCAATATAGAGGCACATTTAGCATTGAATGGGCTTCGTCTATATTAATGCATAATAGATTTGTTGTTTTATAAAGGGAACATATATTTATTGGGTTATTGGTGATTATTTGGATTCCACATATTTTATAACACTTCAACTTTCATACTATTCCAGAATTATTTCACTGGTTGATCTTATATACAAAAACATTACATTTTATGAATACTTAGGTCATGATAAGCCTCTTGGATGTGTGAATGGTCAGTAGAGACCTAATCATGGGTGATATAAATAGTCTTTTCTGACACTGTCGTCAGATCGCACTCATCCATCTCGTTTGGGGGTATGACAGCACTGTTTGTTTTCCTATATTCCAGCTTTTCAAAGGCAGGCGGCATCTGTACCTTGTTTAGGGACATTTTCTCCTTGATTGAAATGGGATGATGGGAAGTCGATTCTTCCTTTCGTGGATTCCACCTCGGAACTTATCACCCAGTCCGAGTATCCCTTAAAGATTAAGTCGATGTCTGTGAATCTCGTTCATGGTGCCATATCTTTGTGGATGCGGATTAATTACACTACTTTCGTAAGGACATTCTATGGGGTCTTTGACTTGGAAGCAACCTTCGGTTGGAGTAGATGACAACAACAGGCATTTCAGGGCATCATTGGATGCATGGACATTGGGGAACATGTAATCTTCCTCATAAGAGGGCATCTCAAGGGGTAGAAGCCTAGGCATCCCAAGTCAGTCATGGGGTATCTTATGCCCGAGGCATGTCTCTGAGGTTTTCCTCTACTTCACATGTTTAACACATGGTATGCCACGTGTTTAACATCTTGAAGAGATAGTTATGCCAAAGGCATGTCTTCTGAGGTTTTCCTCAGGCATCTCATGTTTAACATGAGGTGGGCCGTGTGTCTAACGTCTTACAAAGACAGAATGAGGGTGATCAGAACGTCCCATAGAGATGGATCAGGTTGTTACGTCACTAGGCGGGAGCTCTAGGAGTTTTTACAAGGTGGATGGATCAGAACACTTGATAAAAGAAAACCCAAGATGGTGTGTCCCATAAAGGGTAGATGTCACACCATGAAGGCTTACTTGGACACCACTGAGGGCAGATTAGGGAGTGTGCAACCCAGAATGGGGGAACACCAAGGTTTATAATTGACTGGGATTGGACCTCATGGAGGTTTCCTACGTACCCTGTGTAGACGACAAGCATCAAAACCCATGTAGTTCTAAGTGTTGATGAATTGAGGTTTACACAAAGGACAACGACCCAGAGACATGACGAGGATTACACGTGAATTGGATCCCAAAGTACTACTAGGAGCAGCGAGGAGGTGGATGACATGATCCCACTAAGATGTGGAGGCCTGGGTGAGAATCAGAAAGGATGATGGATAGTTGATTGAAGTGGAGGGGTAATGATATGGGACTATCATGTAGGTGATGGTAGTTTTGGGATTGATCCTCAAAGAGACATCCTACATATCCCTATGATAGGGAATCAAAGTCTGTTTAGTTATGTGAGATGATGGGACACCTGAGGAGGCGACCTGTGAGAATGGACGCATGGACGGGACCCAGTGGAATTGTAACCTCTAGGTTTCGGAATGACCTTCCCAAGACATTTAGGATCAAGTGAGAGATCGGGATGAGACACGAGTGATGGGATCAAACCTTAGGAAGGCTTCCTTTGTATCCCTGTGTCAGTGAATCAATGTCCACATAGTTCATCTGGAGAAATCTTACCATCGATTGGGGACTTCAACGGCTTACCCTCAAATGAGGCTGACAACGGCTTACTGCTGAATGGGGGAACAATGGATTATTGCTAATTGAGGTCCAAGATTAACGTCATGGAGGATGGGGGTGAACTGACGTGAAATGGGAACTGGGGCCCAGATTTATGGTGGGCTTGAACCTTAGGGAGGCTTCCTACGTACCTTGCCTTGGCTAGGATCAAAGAACATGTAGTTCATTAGGTGGGAAAAAATGTGAAAGGGGGGTCAGAACTAATGGATGGCGGGCTTGAACCTTAGGGAGGCCTCCTACATACCTTTCCATGGCAAGAATCAAATTCCTCGTAGTTCATGGGGTGTTGGTGAATCGACATAAATGGGGTCAGAACGACTGGGTGTTGGGTTTGAAACTCAAGGAGGCTTCTTATGTACCCTTTCTTGGCTAGGATCAATGACCTCGTTGTTCAGGTGGTGTTTGGTGAACCGGTTTGAATGATGGTCAGGACCAATGGATGGATGGATTGAACCTCAAGGAGGCCTCCTACATACCTTGCCTTTGCAAGAATCAAAGTCCTCATAGTTCATGGGGTGTTGGTGAACCGACATGAATGATGGTCAGGACCAATGGGTGGTGGTCTTGAACCTCAAGGAGGCTTCCTACGCACCTTTCCTTGGAAAGTATCAAAGACCTCATAGTTCATGATGGTGTTGGTAAACCGAAGTGAATGGGGTCGGAACAACCGGGTGTTGGACTTCATCCCCAAGGAGGCTTCCTACGTACACTACCTTGGAAAGGATGAAAGTACTCATTGTTCATGTGGTGTTTGGTGAACTGATGTGAATGATGGTCGGGACCAATGGTTGGATGGATAGAACATCAATGGGGCCTCCTACGTACCTTTCCATGGATAGAATCAAAGTTCTCATAGTTCATGGGGTGTTGGTGAATGACGTGAATGATGGTCGGGACCGACGGGTGGTGGGCTTAAACGTCAAGGAGGCTTCCTACGTACCATTCCTTGGAAATGGTCAATGACCTCATAGTTCATGAAGGTTTTGGTGAACCAACATGAATGGGGTCGGAACAACCGGGTGTGGGGCTTGAACCTCAGGGAGGGTTCCTACGTACGCTACCTTAGAAAGGATCAAAGACATCATAAATCAGGTGGAATTTGGTGAACCGACGTGAATGATGGTTGGGACCATTGGGTGGTGGGCTTGAACCTTAAGGAGGTTTCATACGTACCTTGGGTTGGAAAGGATCAAAGACCTCGTAGTTCATGTAGGTGTTGGTGAACTGATGTGAATGGGGTCGGAACAATCGGGTGTTGCGATTGAACCTCAGGGAGGCTTCCTACGTACCCTTACTTGGCATGGATTAAAGACCTAATTGTTTAGGTGGAGTGGGAACCAACGTGAAGGGGTTCATAACTAATGGATGGGGGGCTTGAACCTTAGGAGGACCTCATACGTACCTTGCCTTTGCATGAATCAAAGTCCTCATAGTTCATGGGATGTTGGTACACTGACTTGAATGATGGACGTTACCAATGAGTGGTGGGATTTAACCTCAAGGAGGCTTCCTACATACCCTGCCTTGGCAAGGATCAATGAACTCATAGTTCATGAAGGTGTTGGTGAACCGATGTGAATGGGGTCGGAACAACCGATTTTTGGGCTTAAACATTGGGGAGGCTTCCTACGTACCCTGCCCTGGCAAGGATCAAAGAACTCATAGTTTAGGTGGTGTTTGGTGAACCTACGTGAATGATAGTCGGGACCAATGGGTGGTGGGCATGAACCTCAAGGAGGCTTCCTACGTACCTTTCCTTGGCAAGGATCAAAGACCTCGTAGTTCATTAGGGTGTTTGGGTCTTACACTCTGGGCTTCCCGGAGAGAATGACATGGTCAATTCTTTCTCTAAGCCCATGTTAGTCATGATCTGTGTAAGAAACAAGAGACAAAAAATTCATAATGATCACATCTCAAAAGGTTCGTCTGTGGGAAATGGAGTACGACTCACACGTGGTTAGCATCTCAAAGAGGAAACAGAGGCTTACGTGTGGTTAGCTGCCCGGGTGCCGCTATGGAAGAGCAATAGTGGATGGTACATACACAAGGACACTTCCCGGGTGCCGCTATAGAGTGAAAATAGTCGCCAGGCCTTACGGAAGGAAACAACCCATGTGCTATTATGGAGCGGGAATGGTGAATGGGTATTATGCAAGGAAGCTTCCCGGGTGCCGCTATGGAGCGGCAATGGTGAATGAGGATTACGCCCGGATGATGCCCGGGTTCCACTATGGAGATTCAAGGGTGGATGGGTCTTAGGCTAGGATGCTACCAGGGTGCCCATATAGAGCAGAAATGGTTAATGGGTCATATGCAAAGAAGCTTCCCAGGTGCTGCTATGGAGCGACAATGGTGAATAGTGCTTACTCACGGAAGCTGCCCGAGTTCTGCTATGGAGCGATAATGGTGTCTGTGGTTTCCACATGGAAGCTACACGAGTGCCACTATGGAGAGGAAATGGAGAATGGGGCTTACGTAAGGGAGCTACCCAGGAGCTTCTATGGAGCGACAATGGTGAATGGGGCTTACACAAGGAAGCTACCTGGGTGCCGCTATGGAGCAACAATGGTGAATGGGGATCACGCAAGGAAGCTGCCCGGGTGCCGCTATGGAGGGACAATGGTGAATGGGGATTACACAAGGAAGCTGCCCGGGTGCCGCTATGGAGCGACAATGGTGAATGGGGCTTACGCAAGGAAGCTGCCTGTAATTTCATTCCCATATCTTCCCATGAGGACATCCCCACCCACTAATGGGATGAGGTATATAATTGGGGCCAAAAACTATGCGCAAGTGTGAAAGTGGGATAACACTAAGGGGAGTTGGAATCAATCCGAAAAATGGGATATGAAAAGTGTGAATCACATTCCCAACATTCAGAATGCAACGAGGGTGGCTTTGAGATGGAGGATAACTATTTCCCATGTTCGAAACACATCATCCATATCGCGTAAGCCTGAAATAGTGACACACAAATTCGGTTCAACTGTTGACCATGTTTGAAACATAGGACATGACTCAATGTTTCGTCCAACGTATTACAGGGTGTTATCCCATGATGGTTGGTGAGCTGATGTGGCATGATATTAGACCATTAGGGGGTCCCTTCAGACATGAATGTTGATGAAGATCCAAATGAAGGACACACGGAGCGTGAGGTGGAGTGATGGAAACTTCAAATGTATTCCAAGGCTCATGAAATTATTCCACTATAATCATGGCATGAGGCATCTTATTCTTATCACGTAAAGAAACTTTTATTTGGAATAAAGGGCATCCTATTATTGAATTATAGGTAATACCACAGTTTATAGTCATGTAGATAGGACTATTGGCAGATCATGCTTGGAGCATAAGGAATCTCTTGTTTGGAGGAAGAGGCATCCTATGTTTAGAAAAAAGGGTGTACTATAGTTTAGAGTCATGTAGAAAGGATTGTTGACTTCTCATGCTTGGAGCATAAGGCATATCTTGTTTGTATCAAGAGGCATCCTATGTTTGGATCATAGGGATTCACTATTGTTTATAGTCTTGTAGATAGGACTGTTAAGCATAAGGCGCCTAGAAATGGTTGGTGTTGGAACTTATGCAAGGGAGGCTCATTCTAGTTCAACCTAGTATAGGAGCCTAGTGATTGGGTTTGGATGAGTTGCTTGAGTAATGGTTCCACTCAAGGTACTCGGGGAATTGATGAGGAGAATCTCAAATCATGACATGAGAAACAAACTAAGAGGAATATGTCGACTGGAGGTGTTTAATGGTGTGTGGAGGAGTATCCCAAATCATGGTATTCCATAGTTGGAAGGTGGATGTTCATTAGGGAATAATAGAAAATCCCAACATCCTGGCCCGAAAAGTTCGATGTGGGTGCGAAGGTAGAAGACTCACAAAGGATAGGTCTTCACGAAGTATCTTCGTGGAGAAAAAAGGCTCATAGAGCATAGAGTCTCACGAAGCAGCTTTGAGAAGTAAAGATGCTCCTGTAGCCTGGACTCGTGAAGCCGCTGCGTGAAGGAATCTCCTCGCATAGCATGGACTCGGGGATCATGGACTTGCGGTCTTGCTTCGCTAAGAAAGATACTTGCAGAGTATAGACTCGCGAAGCCTCTTCATGAAGGAAACTACCCACGGAACATGGACTCATAGAGCAGCTTCGTGAAGAAAATAGAAGCTCCATGAAATGGGATATCAGATGCACAAGGGTCAGAGTGACTGTCTGGTGAAGTGGGGTGAGCTAGGTATTTATAGGCAAGAGGCGCCGTGAAGCAAAGCCTGCTCGGTGCAAAGACGGATCTTGCTCCATGGATGATCACGAATGTCAAAGTGGTTCATCGGGCTATACAGCCTCCTTGCATTGTAGTGGGTCGCGAACATCATACAGATTCGCAGATCTATCCCACCTTCTTGCCTCGCGGCGGTGCTCTATGATCGCAGAGGGGTATTCACGAATGGGCTTCGCAAACCTTTTTTCTAACCCAAATTCATATGTCCATAACTCCTAATCTGTAACTCCATTCAGGCTCTACGACTTATCAAATCGAAGATTACGAAATGATCTATGCTCTGGAATCATTTATTGGAGCATTTTGGAAAAATTTGGGGACGCGTTTTCAATCATCAAAAATGGGGAATTCATTATGTTCACCTCTTTAGTGTAAAATTCAGATATTACCCCTATTCTATTATGGGGATTCTAAAAATGGACCAAGACATCTTAGATGAATATATTACTTAAAATATTGTAATCCCTCTTCGTGATTGTGCTGTGAAATTTATTAATTCCACTAGTTGGGAGCCATAGGTAAAAATAATAAGGACTTTTCCATCCCATTGTCTCATGGCCCATTAGTTGTATACCATACCATGATTAAATAAGGTAATTATACAACATGGGGATAAGATGATATCATGAAAGTTAATCAACTCACCTATCTTGTACCATTCCTTGAAATGTTCAGCAATTAATATTTTCTTCTAGGGAAGGAGTATCATGTCAAGGTCAGGGTTGAAACATTTGTAATGGTATCACATCTATCTGATGAAAGGTGAGTTAATTTGGTGGTACCAATATTATTCAATTTATAACACCTTATTTGACATGTTAAAATGGGTGTCTCGTTTCCATATCCTATGTCCCTTTCAAATTTATGCGGGAAATATCACCAAACTTATGGGATTCTATCAATTCATCAATAACTATGAAATAACAAATTCTCAGTTCATGCCTTATCTTGGATGGTTCAGTGGGGTCATTCCCTCTTAGTTGAAGGATCAAGAAATCAATTTTTTGTTGAATTGAAATGAAAATCTCATCTTATTGCCATATTTTTCACCAATAATATCAATTATAGATGATGCAATAGGAATTGACAACGAAATGGAATGTTTGATATCATTGAGGGATGGTATTCTGGTTGTGAGAAATGATGGTAATATGATCTATCAAGGATATTCCACATGCATATTTGGCCAAAAAACATGATTCATATAGAAAAGAACACATCCCCCTTCATAAAATGTGTTAGATGAAAATAATTTCATGATTTATCCTTTAATGTACCACCTTGTCTCACGATACAACTAGTAGGTTGATGGGTTTACAGATGGACTCAAGTGTTCCTCCCCATACACCAAAGCATTCTAACTAGGAATGAGGTTCCAATAATTGTATGATGGTGTCACTATACCCTCATGATTAGAATAGCACAATGGTATATAAAAAATAAACATGCAGTGGAAGAAGTATAAAATAAAGGAAGTGTAAATAAATCAAATAATCTATTAATTCCAAGTATAATACAATTTTGTATCTTCTTGTGAAGCCAAAATAGATGAGTAGAAGACATAAAACATGAAAATCATAAAAATATAAAATTAAAAGAACAAAACCCCCAAAGGCTATCCCCATGATAATCCTATACTCTGGATCAGTCTCTTGATCCCAATATCCCATGTACCATAGTAATAGCACAAGAATAATTTGTAATACTAAACCTATAACCAGGAGATCTATTCATGTAATAATCGACAACACGAATAGGGTCCAAGATAAACTCAGTACCCCACCACCAATACTGTATAATTATATCCAGTATGTTAGTATAAAAAATATTAGTTTTTAGGTATATCAATAAGATAGTAAATAAATAAATACATGTTGCATACAATTCTTTCATGGAAACTCGTTTGACCATACCTACTTTGTCCTAAGCTGTAATATCTCTAAAAAAGTGTATTCATGTATAAATATATGTATACATATATGAATGTGAATATATAAATTAAAATATAAGTAGATGAATATTTATGTATATATGCATTATATGTTTGAACCAAGACTGTTCTTTACTGGATATAGAGTATGGTTTTTGTTTGTTGTCAATACACATTGGTTTATTCAAGTTGTTTGTGAGGAATGTGGTCATATGACTGAGGATAAATTCAGTATTGAGGGTGGAATAGTTTCCCAATATTTTCTAAATATTTGTGCCTCAAAATATAGAGTATGTTTTTGGAAAAGGAAGGTTTTTGACAATGTCAGTACGCGGAATGGGTTTTTCGAGAATAGTTCATAAATCTAGAATTATAAAACTCATAAAGTAGAACTACAAACCATGTATATGGAATGGTTAACACAATGTAAAATGGTACACAAGACACATAAGAGTAATCGTTCATGGAGTGAATGCACTATGCGGAAGGCTGGAGGTTCACGGGATGACTCATCATTGGCGAAAACAAGGTGGTGATTTGAGTAGTCGTGAATAGGAATCGTTTGAAAAAATAAGGTAGGGATTTAGGCTGTTGTAAAGGAAGAATATATTTTATGAGGACTGCGTATGAAAAAATGGTATGTCAGAGATTCAAAGTGTGTAGTGAAGTCAGTTCCATCTCAATGATTTGTTAAATATCTGATTTGTGGATTTGTGGATCTTTTTGCCTGTATAAGGAGAAATTATCCCTTCATTAAGTTTTGTCTTGGAGATTACAAATAACAGAATAGGAATTAAGTGAAAATTTGAAGTTGTTTGTAGAAAGAAAACCTAGTAAAGACATTAATTCAAATCAAAATTGAATTTTGTGAAATCCACAATAGTTCGTTGAAGACATTATGATGAGGGGAAGTAATTTCCTGAATAAGTAGACTACTAAAGGAAGTGGTAGGTATAAGATATTTTTTATGTGGAGAATAAACTATTTTTGTGGTTCTCTTGCAGTACATGGAGAAAGAGATGTGGTATGTAGAGAGTGATATTACGAAAAGGAAGGAAGTACGTGAAAGACTGTTCGTGGAGGAAAAGTTGGTATGTGATGAAGAAGTGGTGCACGAGAGCATAAGCAAAGGCAATTTGGGAATGAGGTTAGTGAAAGTGGTGTGAAATCAAGGTCTATATAGCTACTATGTGGAGGTGGTACATATATAACTCTAGTACATGGAAGAAGAAGTAATGATTGCAGAGGATGTGTTTATGAACGAACAGTTTGTGTAAAAGTATGTTACATCTATGGGAAAAATGACACTTCAACAAAGCATATATCTATAGATAACGATCCATTATTTAATTTCAAACCAATATAGTGAACTTCATGTCAAGAAAATGAGATCATATCCTTCCCAATGTAGGGAGAAAGGGGGGGTCAAAAGAAGCGATCTGAGGGACACAATGTGTGTAGAGACCTGAAGCCTGACGTACATGGGCATTACATTACATTTGCCGAATACTGAATACATAACAAAAATAGACACAGAAGGATTTTAATAGTTTAGTGACTTTGGTAACTTGGAATATAAACTTCTAATTATGTTGAAATATCTTCAACAACTCCCATAACGATCATCCCCTTTTGGTTTCCTTACCTAAAAAATTTCTTTCATTCCTGTGGAAAATAAAACAAAAAAAGGGTGACATCAAACTCTCAGTAATGGAAAACATAGATAACATAAAACAATCCATAAACATTTGGAAGCAAAAACTTGAACATGAAATTTAAACATCAAAATCTTGAGAAAAGACATAAATCATGGAAGTACGTAAGGAATATATCATAATGGAACATCAACCATGATAAAATATAATAGGAATAAAACATGTAATTGTGGAAACCATTCAGCACATGATATGATTTCCATAGTAGCCAAGGCATTGCTGCTAAGACCATCTTAGTGGACAAAGTCCCTTTCTGAATCGAGTTCACTCCTCGTTTCAGTCCTGTAACACTGAACAGGATTAACTTACCATTCCATCCATGTCTATCTCATGAAATATAAATATTTACCCAATGCATTGGAGGGAGATATAGGTCCCATCCATCTCATAATGAAATCATTCTTACTTGTGCCACAAAATAAACATACATCATTCATAATAACCCAATGAATAAAATGGGTTTCATAAAAATCATCCCATCATCAAATAATCCATATAAAATAAATGGATATCATTTCATAATAAGAAAAGTGAATCCATGTAAATCATAGAGACTTTATACATGAAACATACACATATGAAATAATGTCATCTTAGATGGAAAATGGTTTTGATAAAACACTTGAAATGAATTCTTGAGGAAAATATCCTTTCTTCTTCAAAATAAATTTCATTTCACAAAACATCATGCAATTTTAAAAGAAAAAGATTTCGTTGAAAATAGTCATGAAATCTTTTGGAGGAAGCTTCGTGAAAATAAGGCTTTATAAAACTGTAAAAATCTGTTCGTTCTGTATATGTTAAAAAAACATTCTTCTCGTACTTTTGCCGGAAAAGTCAAAAAAGTACCTCATAACGTAAACAAAAGAAAGATTCCTTACATACCATGTAGTAAAAGTCAAAATGGGTAAAAAGGAAATTAAACATACATGAAAACACTTTTATAAAACAGGGACATGGATGATAGAAATAACCCTAGTAAATACTTACTAATAAGCAATCTCAGAAAAAAATGAGATTTGTAAAATTATCCCTTACCTTAGGTCCGATATGCTTCGTATGGATATGACCATCCTCTATAATGATTTAAATAATTTCATTGACTTATTAAAGAATCATATTCATTGTTATGATATCATTTATGGTTTACTTATGACTTTATATTACCCATTCTTTTGTAAATTCCATGTAAAAGAGGGTTTTGTGTAAAATCATTTCATTTATCGTACATGTTTGGACTTGTTGTTCTCGATATTATTTCTTATATACTGATTTACATAAATCCAGAATGTAAAACATGATTTATATATAATATATATTCAGCATATACATATATATATATATGATAGATCGATAAATGGAATGAAATACACCATTCATGGAGACAGTAGGCCGTACGTACGCATGAATGCTGATTTTGTTTCCTTGTTGAATTGAATGAAATTAAGTAGATGACATAAATATATATATATATATATATATATATATAAATATAGTGTAATTATTATTTCATATATTTCATGATTACTTATTATAGATACTTTAAAATCATTCTTGAATGGTTAACATGGGAAAATGAATCTCATCGCGTCGTGGAGACAGTAGTCCGTATGTACGCACGAGCGATGATATCATTCCCATGATCGTGGAATTGCATTGAAGTGTATGTATAATATTTCGGAATCAATATCAATTTTCAATTATCATATATAGTTATTTATTTACACCATTATACCCATCCCAGTAAGGTGGTGGTCAAAAACAGATTACCCCACGGCGTGGAGACGGTATTCTGTACGTACGCACATGCTGTGATTTCATTTTTCTTAGGATAGATATATGGTGAAATAGGGTTGTTTCATACTTATAATAACATATTAGTATATGAGTGATACTGATGTTATTACTTAATAATGAAACAACTAAAGAAGAAAAAGTAGAAAAATAAATAAAGTTGAAATAATCGGTAACGGACATTACCTCTTCTTTGAAACGCCTCTTTGAGATCTCCTCTTAGGGCACTAAAATTGGTCTTTGAAGAAGACCAGGACCTCTAGGTTGTTTCTAGGGAAGTGGAGAAGAGAAATTGATAGGGGTTGTCTGAGCCTGAAGGCTTAAAGTGGTGTGAGGAAGAGAGGGAGGAGGTGTCCTTTTATAAGGGAGGTGAGGGGAATCTTTGGAAAAACTCAAAATATTATTTTATTATGAAGTCATATTTGGTTTTTAATAGCTCAAAATTGATTTATTTCTAATATAAGGTGGGGATGGGTCGAAATAATCTCATCCAATATAATTTAGACAAGTTTTGGGTTCTATTTTAACCTTATCATTTAGATTTAACTTTAAGTTCAATAATTTCACTACGGGAAAAATGGGTATTTGCGACGGGTTATTTGCGACGGGGCTAAATCCCGTCGCAAATAGCCCCGTTAAAAACTTATTTGCGACGGGGGTATTTGCCTGTCACAAATAAGTAGCCTTTTGCGACGGGATTGCTTTCCCCGTCGCAAAAGAACTGGCGCGCGTGCGCGCCAAATCGCGGGAAACATATTTGCGACGGGAAATAACCGCCCGTCGCAAATAACCGGTGGCAGTAAAAGGTATTTGCGACGGGGATATTCCCCCGTCTCAAAATAGTATGTCGGCATGTTGTTATTTGCGACGGGACCCGTCGTAAATAAATATTTAACCGTCGACCGTAATAAATGATGGCTAAGGTATTTGCGACGGGATACCCGTCGCAAATAATCTAACCTATAAATACCCCCATCCATTTTTTTCAATTCATTCTCAATCTCCATCTTCTCCTTCTCTCAAAATTTTATTTCTAGAGTTCAGTGTTTCTCAAGTTTAATTTTTTTCTCCGGAGTTGATATTGAAGTTTTCAAGAACGATCAGAGATCAACCTCAGATCAATTTTCAAGGTATTTATGTTCATTTTAATTTAATATTTATTTTAGATTTTTTATTAGTTTCAATTATTCTTAATTAGTTGTAATTTAATTATGTTTACATTGTTTTGTTACTTAATAAATTTAAATTATTAGTATTGTTCATAGTTAATGGTAATTAGGAATAATTAGTAATAATTTTCAATAATTAAGAATAAATATTAATAATTAATAATAAATACCAATAATTAGGAATAATAACATTATTACATTATTAGTATATTTTATTATTAATATTAAAATAATATAATATTTCATATTATATACAATTCTCCTTTCATCTGTGCGTTTTCTATCTCCACATGTATTATTTGTATGTGGTGACAGAAAACACACAGATGAAAGGAGAATTGTATATAATATTGAAAATTATATTATTTTAATATTAATAATAAAATATACTAATAATGTTATTATTCCAAATTATTGGTAATTATTCCTAATATTGGTAATTATTCATATAATTACTAATAATTAGGAATAATTACCAATAATTAGCAATAATTAGGAATAATTAGTAATAATTAGTAACAATGACCAATAATTAGTAATAATTACCAATAATTAGTAATACTTACCAATAATTAGTAATACTTACCGATAATTAGTAATAATTAGTAATAATTCGTAATAATTAGTAATAATTAGTAATAATTTCTAATAATTACCAATAATTAGTAATAATTAGTAATAACTATCAATAATTATCAATAATTAGTAATAATTAGTAATAATTAGTAATAATTACCAATAATTAGTAATAATTACCAATAATTAGTAATAATTAGTAATAATTACCAATAATTAGTAATAATTAGTAATAATTACGAATAATTTGAAATAATTACCAATAATTAGGAATAATTACCAATAATTAGTAATAAGTACCAATAATTAATAATAATTACCAATAATTAGTAATAATTACCAATAATTAGTAACAATTACCAATAATTAGTAATAATTAGTAATTATTAGTAATAATTAGTAATAATTAGTAATAATTAGTAATAATTACCAATAATTAGTAATAATTAGTAATAATTAGTAATAATTAGTAATAATTAGTAATAATTAGCAATAATTACCAATAATTACCAATAATTACCAATAATTAGTAATAATTACCAATAATTACCAATAATTAGTAATAATTAGTAATAATTAGTAATAATTAGTAATAATTAGTAATAATTAGTACTAATTAGTAATAATTAGTAACAATTAGTAAGAATTAGTAATAATTAGTAATAATTACCAATAATTAGTAATAATTAGTAATAATTAGTAATAATTAGTAATAATTAATAATTAGCAATAATTACCGATAATTACCAATAATTAGTAATAATTACCAATAATTACCGATAATTACCAATAATTAGTAATAACTACCAATAATTAGTAATAATTAGTAATAATTACCAATAATTAGTAATAATTAGTAATAATAACCAATAATTAGTAATAATTACTAATAATTACCAATAATTTGTAATAATTAGTAATAATTACCAATAATTAGTAATAATTAGTAATAATTACCAATAATTAGTAATAATTACCAATAATTAGTAATAATTACCAATAATTAGTAATAATTAGTAATAAATAATATTAATTACCAATAATTAGTAATAATTAGTAATAATTCGTAATAATTACCAATAAATAGTAATAATTACCAATAATAAGGAATAATTACCGATAATTAGTAATAGATAACAATAATTAGTAATAATTATCAATAATTAGTAATAATTACCAATAATTAGTAATAATTACCAATAATTACTCATAATTACCAATAATTAGAAATAATTACCAATAATTAGGAATAATTATCAATAATTAGTAATAATTAGTAATAATTACCAATAATTACTCATAATTACCGATAATTACCATTAATTAGAAATAATTACCAATAATTACGAATAATTATCAATAATTAGTAATAATTAGTAATAATTACCAATAATTAATAATAATTAGTAATAATTACCAATAATTAGTAATAATTAGTAATAATTTGTAATAATTACCAATAATTAGTAATAATTAGTAATAATTAGTAATAATTACCAATAATTAGTAATAATTAACAATAATTAGTAATAATTACTAATAATTAATTATAATTACAAATAATTACCAATAATTATCGGTAAATAGTAATAATTAATAATAATTAGTAATAATGAGTAATAATTAGGAATAATTACCAATAATTAGAAATAATTACCAATAATTAGTAATAATTAGTAATAATTACCAATAATTAGTAATAATTAGTAATAATTAGTAATAATTAAAAATAATTATTAATAATTACCAATAATTAGTAATAATTACCAATAATTACCAATAATTACTAATAATTACCAATAATATTAGTACTATGAAAATAATAAAAAAATTTATATAATATTAAAATTATCAATATTTGTAACAGGTTTTGCTTTATTCTCAACATATTTAATTCTTAAAGGGTCAATTTTGAGGCCTATCTCAATAAAAAAATTTCGTCAGTCGTGTATGATGTAAACACTATAATTATGCTAGCTTGAGTGTTTTTTCTAATAAATTAATCAAAACCAGTAATGATTTTATATTTTATAGAAAAATATGGAACAACGAGGTCGTCAAAAATCATTATTAGGTGACCGCATATGGATAAATCAACGTAGAAATCCAAACAGTTCTGGTTTAAATCCACTATATGTAGAGGGTGTGGAGACGTTTTTATCATTTGCGGCATCAAATCCAGAATTTGTTTCAGAAGGCAAAATAAAATGCCCTTGCAGAAAATGTGCATTGAGAACGTTTGACACGTTTGAAAAAGGGGGGGAACATCTCTTACGTTTTTGTTTTCAACCAGATTATGTTTTTTGGTATCAACACGGTGAACACAGTTCTAGAGTAAGTGATACAAACATGATTCCGGATCCATCCCGGTTTCAAGATTTAGTACATGATGTTGCAGGTTCATCTGTTCAACATACAGAAACTCCGGCTGATATAGCTTCAAATCCTGAGTTGGCACCGTCTGAATTTTATGAGTTTTTGAAGTCTGCTGAGGATGCATTATATCCTGGCTACAAGATGAGAAAATTAGAAGCAGTTGCAAAATTTATGGCTATCAAATCAGATAACGGAATGTCAAACACCTGTTTTGAACAGATATTTTCTTTGGTTAAAACACTGTTACCCGAAGGAAATGTTTTGCCTGCAAATTACTATGAGAGTAAGAGGCTGGTTCGAAATTTGGGACTTACTTGTCAGAAGATTCATGCATGTTCCAATGACTGCATTTTATATTCTGGGGAAAATGAGTCGTTGGATAGTTGTCCCACATGTGGGCAACTGAGATATAAAGAAGGACAACACATGAAGTCTGGTATGATTCCTGTAAAACAGTTGAGATATTTTCCGCTAACATCCAGACTTCAGCGTTTATTCATGTCTAAGAATACAACGACAATGATGTCATGGCATAAAGAGAATATTTCAACTGATAAAAGCTTGAATCATCCAGCCGATGGTGATTCATGGAAACATTTTGATAGAGTGCATCCATCCTTTGCTTTAGAAGCTAGAAATGTTCGACGGGGCCTTTCCATTGATGGTTTCTGTCCGTTTGGATCTTATGGTAGTCAATATTCATGTTGGCCTATTTTTTTAACTCCGTACAATTTACCTCCATGGATTTTGATGAAGGAGCCATATATATTTTTGACTTTACTAATTCCAGGACATCTGAAGAAAAATATTTATGTTTATTTGAAACCATTGATTGATGGATTAAATTTATTGGGGAGTACTGGTGTCAGTAAATATGATCTTGCAACAAAACAGAATTTCATACTGAGAGCAGCATTGATGTGGAAAATTAGTGACTTCCTGGATTATAGGATGTTATCTGGCTGGAGTACACATGGTCAGAAATCATGTCCTTACTATATGGGAGAGAACAAATCATTTATCCTCATTCATGGAAAGAAACCTTGTTATTTTGACTGTCATCACAGATTTCTTCCAGCTGATCATCCTTTTCGTAGAAACAGATCTCATTTCAGAAGAGGAACAGTTGAAAGGGATGGACCTCCAAAAATGCTATCAGGTTCGGAGTTAAAATCAGTTGTATTTTCATTACCTCCCATCACTTTTGGTCCCATAATAAACCAACAGAAAATTTCTGGTTTTGGGAAAGAACACAATTGGATTAAACGTAGCATATTTTGGAATTTTCCATATTGGTCTGATTTATTGGTCCGACACATGTTAGATGTCATGCATATTGAGAAGAACTGTTTTGATAATTTGTTTCATACAGTTTTGGATACGCCAGGAAAGAGCAAAGACAATGTAAATGCACGTTTAGATCTTGCCCAAATTTGCAGGCATCCAGAATTGGAACTGTTTGAGAATGTCAGAACAGAAAGGTTAATGAAACCAAAAGCAGCTTATACACTGTCTAAAGAAAAAAGTTTATTATTTTGTCAGTGGATTGCAGATTTGAGACTTCCAGATGGTTGTTCTTCCAATTTGGGTAGATGTGTAAAGAATGGTCATATTACTGGATTAAAAAGTCATGATTGTCATGTTATAATGTAAATACTTCTACCCATTGGATTAAGAGGTCTGTTGAATTCTGTGATTTGGGATTCCATAACAGACATGTCTCATTTTTTTCGGGATATTTGTGCGGCTACAGCAGATTATGATGCTCTAGGAAAACTTGAAAAAGATGTTGTTGTAATTATATGTAAACTGGAAATAATATTTCCGCCGTCTTTCTTCGAATCAATGGAACATTTGATGTTACATTTTCCATATGAAGCCAAATGTGGAGGTCCAGTACAGTTTCTATGGATGTACCCATTTGAAAGATGCATGCAAAAATTGAAAAGAAAAGTACGTAACAATGCATCTGTTGAAGGATCTATTGGAGAAGCTTATTTGCAAGAGGAAATATCTTTTTTCTGCTCCCATTATTTTGAATCTGAGTATCCTTCAAAACACAACCGAATGGGATGGAACGAGAGGAATATTGATGAAATCGACAATCAATTATCTGTTTTCAACCAGCCAGAGATTGGTTTTGGTGGAGTTTATGAACACTGGCTTTCAGATGATGAACATCATAGAGCTCATACATATGTTCTGCTCAACTGTGAAGAGATGACATCAGTTGTACTGTAAGTGTTTATATCACTTATTCTATCATTTATGTTACAGTAAATAACTTTGGTTTTTATAGGTTTTATGATAATAATATCAAGAAACAAATTCCACAAATTACAGCAGCTGCTCTCGAAGAACGTCGACTGAAAAATTTCTCTCAGTGGTTTCAAAAATTGGTAAAATAAATTCTTTATCTTTTAGAAACTCATTCAATGTATAGTTTACTATATTGATAATTATTTCACAAATTTTCAGGTGTCTTGACATGCTGATAAAATTGACAAACGGCTGTGTGTATTGAGCAACCCACCTTCCAAACTTGTTAAAACTTATAATGCATATGTGGTGAATTGATTTCGATTTCACACACATGCATATGGGGAATCGAAAAAAAACAATGGACAGTGGAGTTAGCTTGAGAGGATCTCATCATCGAGAAAATGAAGTTGGCTTTTATGGCATACTTGATGAAATCATTGAACTCTGTTATCTTGGACAACATTACATAACTATGTTCAAATGTCGGTGGTTGGATACAGAGAGAGGCGTGCGTTTTCATCCGACTCATGGAATCATTGATATTAAATGTAAAAGTGTTCTCGCAGTAAATGAACCATTCTTATTGGCTCAACAGGCACATCAAGTTTATTACGCAAAGTACTGTGCTACATCAAGAGACTTGACTGATTGGTGGAGTGTAATAAAAATCAAAATTCGAGACAATCAGTTTAGTGAAAGTGAATGTGCTTTCACTGATGTGCAAATAATTGATGTTTTTCAAGAGAGTACTCAAAATCAATCTTTTTTACAAAGAGACATGAGTATCGATGACGACACCCCACATTTAAGAGTCGGTGATGACGATGATGTTAATGATGTCACATATGAATTTGAAATGGTAAGAGATGAAGTAACTGTAACTCGAATGGATATCGATGATGTTGAGTAGGAATATGAAGATGACGTTGACATATATGAAGATGATGATGAAGATGAACACTGATAAAATTCCATGGTATTTATATACAATCATAATATGTATATATGTATATATAATAGTAATTATCAATTATTTGCTAACAACATTAACATTTTCTATTTCAGATGGATGACGCCACATTTCGTGAGTTGGCGGATGCTGACCTTCCTTTCTATGCGGATGAGTTGCTGGCAGATGACCCTCAGCCTGCAGGCGCTCCATGGAGTACGTAGAGGGGGCGCGGTCTTGCACGATTGATGATTCCTGACCCCGTCCCCGAGCGACGTCCACTTCTTGGGTTTGATCCATGCACATGGAGGTGTGATAACCTGTGGATTTGACTAAGATTTCATTAATCTATTCACATAATAAATGTTTATTATTTTTACAGTTTTTCGCATATAGCAGTTGGACAGGGCAGTGCTATTTTGCGCAACTATTTCTCTCAGTCGTGGACCACATGGGAGCAGATTCCCATTGATGTGCAGCAAGCCATGTTCGGCCATTGGTTGGTACGTACGTAAATAAATAATTTTTATTTTGAAAATTATTTCATTTCTAACTTGATATTTTGATTTATTTGTAGGGTTTATGGTATCCGATCGAGGATACCATGCATGACGCCATCCACGAGGCATGGGAGGTGGCCATGTGTGATCGCCTTCGTCAGTTTTTGCACAATTTAAGAAAAGCTGCCATGAAGAAAGCAGGAGTGTCAGATTTTGACGAGTCGTGTAGAGCACACCGACCAGAGTACATTTCATCCCATGTATGGGATGGATTATGTGTGCACTGGTTGAGTGGTGCCTTTCAGAGGAGATCATCGGTGGGGAGGCAAAATCGGGGGAGACAGGAGGTGACTCATCGAGATGGGAGTCGTTCTTTCAGTACTCATAGACATCATCTGGTACATACATTATTTATAAATATTTTTTATATATATAAATATTAACAGTTTATTTTTTATTCTTATAGGCTGTCAAGCACCCCGATATTACGGAGTACGACGTATATCAGAAGATGTATAGTGATCCTGCTACTGGGGAGCTCAGAGGTGATTGTCCGCATCACATCGTGGTCAGTATTATTTGTTTTCAAGTTTAAAAATTAACTGCATATAATATATTCGCAATTTTAATTTTAAATTGCAACTACAGGAGTCATATGAGGCCGTAGTGTCACAGGACCGGCCTGAGAGTCAGGCCGAGTCATCAGATCAGACCACTGGCCGTCATTTTGATGAGGCGGCATGGATCCAGGCCACCCAGTATGCCTTCGAGAAGGGCCGGGTAGTAGGTATCAGCTCTCGACTGACTCCCGAAGATTATTATGGCAGTGTTGTGATGTCGGCGTCCATCTCGAGAGGAGCTCATGCAACTTCTTCTGCTACACAGTATGAGGATCAGTTGTGATCTTAGACTGCACTGATAGAGAGTCTCCGACAGGAGCAGGAGTAGATGCGTCAGTAGCATGAGGAGGAGCGTCGACGCCAGCAGCAGCTGTACGAGGAGCAGACGAGTCGGTGGCAGCAGCAGCATCAGGAGCAGATGGAGTACATGTGCCGACTCACTCATGCTTTAGGGATGGAGTTTCCTCCACCACCATCTGCAGATCCCCCCCTCCCCCCTCCTTCAAATTAGAGTTTGTTTTTATGTTATAATATTTTTGAAATAAAAATATGATTTTTTTTCTATTCGTAGTTTCTATCTCATTATAAAATATTAATAATATTATATTTTGAAATAACAATATTAATATGTATAATAATATTATTTATATTTTATAATATTAAATTATATATATATATATATTAAAATTTCATAATATTATAATTTAATTATATTTTTTTTGTAATACTTGAATTATTTTAATATTTGAATGTAAAATAATTCTATTATTTTTATATTAATTAAAATAACTTATTAATATTTTTTTTATTTATGAATTATAATTCTAATATATTATATTAATTAAATCATTTATTAATATTCTATTATTTTTTTAATTTTGAATTATAATTCTATTATTATTATATTAATTAAAATAATTTATTAATAATTTATTATTTTTATTTGTGAATTATAATTCTATTATTATATTAATTAAAATCATTTATTAATATTTCATTATTTTTTATTTTTGAATTATAATTGGATTATTATTATATTAATTAAAATAATTTATTAATAATTTATTTTTTTATTTTTTTATAGTATTTGCGATGGGATACTATGCCCGTCGCAAATAGTATTATTATTATTATATGCATTAAAATAATTTATTAATAGTTTTTTTTAAATAGTATTTGCGACGGGACCCGTCGCAAATACTATTTGCGATGGGGCCGTCGCAACAGGTATTTGCGACGGGTCCCGTCGCAACAGGTATTTGTGACGGGTCCCGTCGCAAAAACTATTTTAAAAGTTTTTTACAAATATACGGAGTACTATTTGCGACGGGGAGAATACTCGTCACAAAAAAAGGCTTTAGCGACGGGCCCGTCGCCAATAATTGTTGTTGCGACACCGTTTTCAGCAACGGGCCATTTGCGACGGGCCCCCATCACAAAAAGCCATTTGCGACGGGATCCCGTCGCAAATGCCCCATTGCAAATACCTATTTTTCTAGTACTGTTTTACTTTTACCATTTCTATTTGTTTTATTACACTATAAGGTTAATAAACTTACCATAACATGCCAAACGAACCCCAAGTTGTTTATTATTAATATATATAACATTATCAAATCATTTGGCTGAAACTTAGATTCTTATGAATTAAATAACAATTAATAATATAATTTTTGTTTTAAAAACTATTTTATGTCAATTTTGACACAATTTGGTAATTGATTTTTGTGAAAATCATAACAGAATTATTCGTTCAAAAACAGTTAATTAAATCAAGACTAACATGTCATATTAACCTAGAAAAATATTGTAATTCATAAAAACTCTCAAATTACATTTATTTGGGTATTTATAACATCAATTATTTCAATATTTCATTAATAAGATAATTACTGCATCATCATTGTGTCATAAATAAATTAATGTATTTAATGACTAATAATTATAAATAAAATACAATTATGTAGAAAATCATTTTATATTTATAATGAATATTTATAGTCAATTTTATCATATGTATAACCCTATATTAAAAATGGTTTAGTTTTTAAACATTGATTTTAACTATTTTAACCCGTCTTTAAATAAATTAATAATAAATGTCCTAATCTAATACAAGTTGGCCCAAATGGTCATATTCTATTCTTAAGGTTGTTTTTGGTCGAATTACACTTATCTAATAGAAATAGGACATGTGTTAGGGTAATAATAATATCATTTTTACCCTTGATTACCCTATTTACATTTAACCGTGGTAAATAAAAGTAAAAAGTCACTATTCACCAAAAATTATTTTCATCTCATTGAACCACATTTTACTTAATAACATCAACCATGTTTCTAAGATTTTTGAAATTTCATTCACAAAAGCGGTAAAATTAATTGTTATGTAAATTTGCAAATTCTCCTAGGAGGTGGGTAAAAGACGGTGAAAAGTTCAGAAAATTTTTTATATATATAAAATTATTATAAAATGACTTCAATGAATTACATTGAACATATATAGGTATTATGTATCAATTTTACCTAAAATAAATTCAAATTAAATAAATAATTATTTAAATAAAAAATTCGGGTTTTAAATAGTAACCTAGTGTTTTCACTATTCATCAAAAATTGAAAGTTTTCAGAAAAATTCCAAAATTTTACCCTAGGCTAATTTCGATATTCCGAATCAAAAAATGAAGTCCATTTTGAAAAATAAAATTTACAAAATTTCGAAAATGGTGTATTACTATTCATAATGGCTAGTTTGTATAACATATCGTTGTTTAGCGAAACTCGGTATTGCGTACAACACATGCTACCGTGGAAGGTTGGGATTGCATGTAATGCAAGCCAAGTCAAGGATGCGTGTTGTGCAAGCTCCTTTTGTTGTAGCGTACAACACAAGAAATTAATGAAATTAAAAAGAATATTTTTCATAAAATCTCGGGGTGTTACATTCTACCCCCCTTAAAATGAATTTCTCCCTCGAAATTCGTCGGGGTTGTAAATGGTTTACTACTTGAAAGTTTCTTTGATAGAAACCTACATTGTAAAAAAAAGAATACTAAAACTTCATTTTAAAAAGGAACGTTAGAAATGTAACGGTTACCCAGATTAACTCATCACTGGGTTTCCACATAGGTGAAAATATGGATATGGAAGACAAATCTAACCATCATGTTCTAAGGGATAGTGGTAGAGAACATGGCTATGAAATAGCCAACAATCACAAAGCCAATGATTTGCGATGATCTAAGGTACCATCTGATTCGTCGGATATAAGCGCACTAGGAAATCATTTTTTGTTTTCAATATCATTTCCCTAAAGTTGAAAATTTTGAATTAGAAGAAATACTTGCTTGATTTTGGTACAATCTCACTGTTGCTCGTTCTTTGAACAATTTGCACTTCATCTCTTAAAGATATGATGTTGAATTTGTAATTTGTGAAGTGCTAACAGATCATGTTGTTGAGTCAAAAGTCGTCTTTTGAGTTCTATATCATGTTTTGGAAATCACAAATGTATTCTATCATATTCTGGAAATTACAATTGTCTTCTATCATGTTTAACGTATCGTACAATGATGATCGTACTGATAATGCTGATCGTACTGATCATGCTGATCGTACTGACCATGCTGATCGTACTGATCATGCTGATCGTACTAACCATGCTGATCGTACTGACCATATCGTATCGTACAATACTGATCGTACTTACTATGCCAATCATACAAAGCTGATCATACTAAATATGTAAATTGTATTGACTCTGTTACTCATAACATTTATTACATGCTTGTTTCAATACTTAGTCAAAAACACTTATTTCATAAGAATCGTACACATGTTTTTCACTTCTATATATCTTATGTCCTAACAAAAACGATGTCGTTGAGTTAGTTACAAACTAATCAAAACGATGTCGTGCTTTCTGTTTCAATATGACCTTTGGAGGAAATATGACAGATGGAACCTGAGGCCTATAAATAGGAGGTCATTTGAAGCTGAGGGTACGAGAAATGAGTGAAGAGACTTCGTGAACTATGAAGATTCTAGAGAGAGACATTGTGCCTTCTCTCATCTTCCTTGTGCGTCCGATCATCATATCGAGGGATTTCAAGTGATTGAAAGACAGAGGTGTCGATTACCTATAAAATCAAGGACTGCCGGGGATAGGTAGACAGACGTGCCGATTATCGTATCGAGGGCTGCCGGGGAAAGGCAGACAGACGTGCCGGTCATCGTATCGAGGTCTCACCAAGGTGTTGGTGAGACATAACTTTTATCCTAGGTGAAAGGATAACCATTCTCTTTGGGTCAAAAGAATTTTAATACTTTTTCATTTCCGGTGTTACTTATATTAGAAAGGAATTTGTATTGTTTCCTTTCTTCTTTACATATTCAATTGTAATTGTTTCAATTACAATCATTCTATTACATTTTGTATTGATTGATTCTATACACTTTAAGGTAGAATCATTCATCTTTGTATTACTATGATTATTGTGTTCATCTTGAATACAATTGTTTTACATTATACTAGTATTACATTACATCCTTTTATATTCAATACAATTGTGGGTGTTTTTACTTGTATTAGTTTAAGAATTTTTAAACTAATCTATTAAGTGCTAAAACTTAAAGGTTTTTAAACCTACAATTCACCCCCCCCCCCCCCTCTTGTATTGTTCCATCTAATAAAAATATATATCTACATATTCGATCCAACAATTGGTATCAGAGCAGGTTTCCCACTGATTTGTATTACTAGCTTTATTTCTTTCATTTTACCATCTTAAATACTTACTACACTAACGTGTGGAGTGGAAAAGTTTTTGTTGTATTAGATGGAAGGAATAAATATTGGGTCAATAGACAATCTGAATCCTTCTAGACCACCAATCTTTGATGGGAATGACTATGAGTATTGGAGAGATCGTATGAAGACTTTTGTTATTAATACTGGTGTAGACAACTTTATAATGCTTACTAGAGGTTGCAAAATTCCTGACAGAGAATTCAGTACTTTCACTAACCAGGAGAAGCAAGAATATCAACTGAATTACAAGGTACGCAATACTCTATTATGCTCTATGACCAGGAATATATACAGTCAGATATCTTCATGTGAAGCAGCCAATTGTATTTGGAAGAAATTAGAAGTCACTCATTTTGGTACATCCAAGGTTATAGAAACAAGGAGAGAAATGCTTCGAGCAGAGTATCATGGATTTGTTTTCCCTTATGGAGAGCCAGTATGTAAAGTACAACAAAGGTTTATGACAATTGTCAATAGTTTTCAATCTATGGGAGAAAAAGGTCTTGACGATGAAGCCCTAGTTGATAAAATTATAGATATAATGCCAAATGAATGGGAGTCAAAAAGGACAGCTATTGATGAAAATAGAAAAGTTTCCCAGATTACTCTTGATGAAATCTTTGGAACTCTTCTACAGCACGAGACATGAATGAGGAGAGATGCTAATTCCAAAAAGAAGAAGAATGGGAATGGAAGTATATCCTTTGCATCTAAAGCTAAAACGCCTGAAAGGCTTCCGAGGTCTAAATCCAAGAAAGTTGTTATATCTGATTCAAGTGATTGTAATCTTTCGGATAATGAGTTAGCCAATATTTCTTGAAGGATGCACAAGATTGTGGGAAAGAAAAATTGCCAATATAGATTCAAAAAGAAATATAGGAAGGATAGGAAAGATTCAGAGATAACATTCTATGAATGTAAGAAAGAAGGACATATAAGGCCTGATTGTCCTTTACTGAAAAGGAAAGACAGAAAAGAGAAACACTCTAAAAGAAACAAGAAAAAGTATTACAAGTCAAAGACAAAGAAAGTATTAAAGGCAAATGATTCTTGGATTTCAAGTGATAGTGATTCTTCAGATGATTCTTTAGAATATGAGACATCAGGACAGAGGAATATCGGACTTTTAGCCAGATTACCAATTGAAGATCATTGTCTCATGGATAAGGTACATAACGCTGAAGCTATTACAAATGTCTCTTTGAATGAAAATTATACTGATAATAGATATTATGAATCTTCAAATGATGAATCTTCATCATCAGAAGATGATACATTACCTTCTTTTGAAGAAGTCACTAGATTTGCTAAATTACTTGAAAATGAAAATTTTAAACTCAAGAAGAGACTTGAGAAAGAAAATTATAGAATTTCAATCTTGACTAAAGAAATATCAGATCTTTCTAAAGATCTTGATGTGAAAACTTCTGTTTTTGAAAGTATTTTAAAAACCCTTGAGAAAGTTAAATCTGATAAGGATAAACTTTCTAAGGATCTTGAAACTGTAATTTCAAAGAAAAATATTTTAGAGCCTAACTCTTGTTCAAATTCAAATATTTTGGAAAATAAAAATTTGGTTTTAAAACTAAAGTCAGATATTTTATATTTGAAAAAATGTTTGTCAAACTTTACTCATGGAAAAGAAAATTTTGATAGGATGTACTCTCAAATTAGACCTTTGAGAAATCGTTCTGGTCTTGGTTATACTTATTCCAAACCTGTTTTTAGCAATAACTATTTTGTTTTTCAAAAAACCACTTTCTATTCTAAGTGTCAATGTGGTGGACACTGGAGAAGAGATTTTTCTCTTAACAAAAATCAATCTTTAGGATTTCATAAAGCTCATTTTTTCAAAACAAATGTGGATTCCTAAAATTCTTTTATCTAACCCTTCTGGATCCAAACAAGTTTGGATTCCAAAAAAACTAATTGTTTCTTTTTCAGGAAAATGATAAGTATACCAAAAAAAACATTTGGTACATGGATTGTGGTTTTTCTCGACACATGACTAGAAACATTGATCTCTTTGAAAAGGTTATCAAAACAAAAGGTGGAAAAGTTACCTTCGGAGATAATGCTCACGGAAAGGTTGTTGGTATAGGTAATATTATTATTCTTGGAAAAGCTCTTATCTCAAATGTTTTGTTTGTTAAAGGTCTTAGGCACAATCTCATAAGCATAAGTCAATTAAGTGATGAAGGTTACCTTGTGAATTTTTGAAATGATAAGTGTCTAGTACACAATTCCAAGGATGAGTTCATTCTATCTTCCCATAGGCAAGAGAATGTTTACACTATTAACCTAGAAGACCTTAGGAGCCAAAACTTACCTTGATTAAGTGCAATATAAGACCAATCATGGATATGGCATAGAAGACTAGGACACTGTAATCTGAGAAACCTTAGTAAACTCTCAAAGAAAAGACTTGTAAATGGGCTACTGGACCTTAGATATGATTCTTCAAAAGTCTGTAATCCTTTTAAATTTGGCAAGAAAAATAAAAATAGCTTTAAATCAATTAATGAAGTTTCAACTTCTAATGCATTACAGATAGTGCATATGGATCTTTTTAGTCCTTCACAATCTAGAATCATTGGAGGAAAATACTATGTATTTGTTAGCACTCCAATTGGTACCTCAAATACACTTGATCATGATGAACCAGGGAAACCAGTATATCAAACAATATTTAGAGGTATGATAGGAAGTTTGCTATACTTGACAGCTAGTCGAATAGACTTAATGTTTTCTGTATGCTTATGTGCAAGATATCAATCTAATCCAAAAGAGTCTCATTTAAAAGTCATAGAGAGAATATTTCAGTATTTAAAAGGCACTATGGATTTAGGTCTTTTTTACTCTTCTGGGAATGATTTTGTTTTAAAAAGTTTTTCAGATGCTGACTTTTGTGGTTGTAGAATGGATAGAAAAAGTACATCTGGAACATGTCATTTCTTAAGAGATTCTCTGGTTTCTTGGTCCTGCAAGAAACAACACTCAGTAGCACTCTCCACTGCTGAAGCTGAATATGTAGCAGCTGGAAGTTGTTGTGCTCAAGTATTGTGGATGCAACACACACTAACTGACTATGGATTGAGTTTCTCCAAAACTCAAATTCTTTGTGATAATACAAGTGCCATAGCTCTTAGTAATAACCCAGCACATCACTCAAGTGAAAAACACATAGATGTTAGGCATCACTTTCTTAGGGATCACACACAAAAAGGAGATATTGTTTTACAATTCATTGGAATGCAAGAACAACTTGCTAACATTTTTACAAAACCTTTACCTTCTGATAGATTTGAATTTATAAAACAGAAGCTAGGAATGGTTACATTAAAATAATCATTCATATCTACTTCCTATTTTACATTTCTTTTAATAGTAAGAAACTCCTCGTAGAAAGGGGGAGAACATTTCTTTCTATGTTTCTCACTTTATTTCATCTTATCTTATGTTTTTCCCTGATATGTGTTTTCTTTTTATCGTATTGACAGTTTTAGTTTTCCTATTTATCGTATTGACAGTTTTATCTTTTCGGTTTATCGTATTTTATTTTCCATCGTATCGACTGATGATAGTAACTAATTTCTATTCCATCATATCGACCGATGATGGTAATGATTTTCTTTTCCATCGTATCGACCGATGATGGTAATTATTTTCTATTCCATCATATAGACCGATGATGGTAATGATTTTTTTTCCATCGTATCGAACGATGATGGTAATGATTTTATTTTCCATTGTATCGACCGATGATGGTATTGAATTTCGTTTCCATCGTATTGACTGATCATGGTAACAAGATTGTTTTCCATCGGCTTGTTAGTTCATGGTAACGAGATTCTTTTCCATCATACTGTCAGTTCATGGTAACAAGATTTTTTTCCATCGTATTGTCAGTTCATGGTAACAAGATTGTTTTCCATCGTACTGTAAGTCCGTGGTAACGATTTTTTTTCCATCGGCATGATGATTTTTTTTCTTACGATTGTATTTTCTTTTGATTTTTACTAAAACTAACAATCACCTTACGATCTCCGACAGGTAATTTTTATTTATTTTTTCACTTTAAATCCTAACCGTTGATATTATTTCCTTTAATCATGACCGTAAAAGATCAAAGGTCACCTCATTATCACCTATAAATATCCCCCTCCCCTCCCCAAACCCACATTTATTTTTTTTCAGGTTTTGAGACGAAGCTCTGCTCCACTATTTTAAATCATCGTACGATCTTATCATCGGTAGCACCTTTATGTCTCAATCCTCTGCTAACACTCCCGCTGAAATGTCTTCAAAGTCTTTTACAGAGAAAGACATTAACATAGAAAGGTTAGTATCTCAATATTTTTTCGATACGTATGATTCCACAATCAGGAGGATCATTTTGATTCAAGGGTGGGAACATCTGTGTGTTGAAAAGCCTGATTCTCAAGATCTAGTTCTTTTTGATGAAGTCAGTCAATTTTATAAAACCGTATCTTTCGAAAAAGACATGACTATAAACATTGATGTGTACGATAGAAAGATATCTATGTCTGTGAAACAAGCGGCTCATTTTCTAAATGTCTCAACTGAAGGGGATTCTTTCTGTCCACCTCATGAACTACCAGGGGAAGTTGGTACGTCTAATAGAGAAAGTGCTGAGAAGTCTTTGTTTGTTTTTAATAAAGAGAAAAGGAAAGTGTCTCATCTTTCTCCGGACAATCGGTTTGTCACTTTATGGATGCAAGGTTTTCTTATTCCAAGGAAAGGGGATAGAGAAACTCTGAAAGTTTCTGATATTTTCATGCTTGACTATCTTGTGAATATGAGAAAAGTGAATCTCATGGGGTATGTTTTTGACACCATAAAGAATGTCAAGATAGGAGGGATTAATTCCCAAATGATTATGTATCCAGCCATCCTTACGATGTTCATTCTTGATAGTATGAAGTTTTGTAACATTCCTTTGAAAGGAAGCCCCATATATTTGAAGCCCTCTTGGATTATTAAAAGCACTATGAAGAAGTTGAATGTTTGTTTTGATCACAATTCAAAACATTTTGTAAGAGATGTTGAAGCTGAATTGGCTCAGAATCAATCGGCACCTATGCCAGCCAAAGACATTCAATCTACTGATGTTACTCAAAAGTCTGATCCGCAAACCAGTTCAAAGCCTAAGAAGAAGCCAAAGTACAGTAAGGATGTTGTAGCTAAATGGAGAAAGGATAAGGAACAGAGAAAGGAAGGTGATCCAATGTTCTGTCTTGACCTGGCTGAGGCTTTTGCAGAAAGAATAAGGGTAGAAGAAACCCCTCAGGCTGAAAAGAAGAAGAAGGTTATTTTGAAAAGAAAGGCTCAGGACTTTGATGTCTCTAAATCTTGAAAGCAGTAGAGGAAGCTAGTGCTCAACTGACAAAAGAAGTGCATCAAGAACCCATCTTACAGAGCCTTCCTGAGAAAGGAAAACAAAAACAAGTGATGGAAGAGATAGAAGAAATGGAATAAGAAGAAGGAGATTTTCTTTTATAATTTCTTCAAAGTTCAAAGAAGAGTAAAGAAAAATCAGTTCAAAAGGTGAGTGAAGGTGTTCAACAAACTCCTCATGCCGATCAAGCATGAACTCTGGACAGAATTTCATCTAAAGAAAAGCAAGGTGCTCAATCCTCTCTCACAGATAAAGTTGTTGTCATTAGTGACAAAGTGGAAGAAGAAAGAAAGAAGAAAGAAAAAGCAAAAGTAAAACAGCCAGTTGTATATTTGAGCCGATCAAATGAACTGGCATCGTATGATGAAGATACTGATTCAGAACATACAATCTCTCTCAAGAAGAGTGATTACATTGTTCATGTTTTAAGAAGGGTTTAGAAGACCATTCCATATTTCCCGAGGCTGGAAGGGAAGATTGATTTTATTACTGACAATCAAAAGAAGAAGTTTGGCTCAGTAAAAGAATTAAGAAAGAACGTTTTTTCAGTTGAAGATGATTTGAAAGTTCTTTCAAAAAGTTCAGTTTCTCATAATAAGGCTTGAAACAATATGACCAAGTGGTCGTACAAAATAGAGAGCTCAATCAATGACCATGAGATAGCAATTGAAGTTATAAGGAGGTTGTCAAATGATCTTGCAATTGCTTTCAATAAGATTAACAAAGAAATGGTTGAAAGGTTGAATCTTTTGTCTTCTCAAAGAGCCAATGTTCCTTCAGTGAAAGATTTTCAAGAGTGAATGAAAGCTTTCCAATCTGAATTCTCGAAGGTTTCATCTTTCAAGGATGAAATGATTTTGTTGAAGAAACAAAATTCTGTTTTATCTAAAGATAACAAGAATCTGCAAGACATAATTGATACCCTTGAAGAAGTAATCAGAGTCCAGGAGGAAACTATCAAGAATCAAGATCAGATTTTTGCGGATCAACAAGAGCTTCTTAGAACTCAGGGTGAATCTATTTCTAGAGACAAGAAATAAATAAAAAAGATGAAAGTTGTTCTTCATGAGCTCATAAAGAAGGAGAAGGAAAGAGAAAACAAATGACTTGTATTTGTTTTCCTTTGAAAGATTTCTTTGATTTGTAGTGACTTTTATGTTTCTTTTCTTTTATCTATTGTCTTGTGTTTATTTTCTAACTCTTTCAGACAATTCAATATCACCCCTTTCTTTTTGTAAATCACAAAGGGGGAGAATGTGTCACAAAGGGGTAGAATGTTTAAAAAGGAGATTGTTTCATCAAGGGGGAGAATGCTTTAAAACTCTCTTAAAGAAAATCTACGAATACAATCCTTAGGAAAGTCCATACCTAAGGGGGAGTTAGTTGTATTCAATTCCTTATTCAGAAGAGTTTCCAATAACTCAGGGGGAGATAAGTATTTCTTGTTACATTTACTTTGTGTGTTGTGCTTTCCAAAAAGGGGGAGATTGTTAAGTCAAAAGTCCTCTTTTGACTTCTATATCATGTTTTGGAAATCACAAATGTATTCTATCATATTCTGGAAATTACAATTGTCTTCTATCATGTTTATCGTATCTTACAATGATGATCATAGTGATCATGCTGATCGTACTGATCATGCTGATCGTACTGACCATGCTGATCATACTGATCATGCTGATCCTACTGACCATGCCGATCGTACTGACCATATTGTATCGTACAATACTGATCGTACTTACCATGCCAATCATACAAATCTGATCATACTGAATATGTAAATTGTATTGACTCTGTTACTCATAACTTTTATTACATGCTTGTTTCAATACTTAGTCAAAAACATTTATTGCATAAGAATCATACTCATGTTTTTCACTTCTATATATCTTATGTCCTAACAAAAACGATGTCGTTGAGTTAGTTACAAACTAATCAAAATGATGTCGTGCTTTCTGTTTCAATATTATCGTTGGAGGAAATATGACCGTTGGAACCCGAGGCCTATAGATAGGAGGTCATTTGAAGCTAAGGGTACGAGAAATGAATGAAGAGACTCCGTGAACTATCAATATTCTAGAGAGAGACACTATGACTTCTATCATCTTCCTTGTGCATCCGATCATTGTATCGAGGGATTTCAAGTGATTGAAAGACAGAGGCGCCGATTACCTATAAAATAGAGGGCTATCGGGGAACGCAGACAAACGTGCCAATCATCGTATCGAGGGCTGCGGGGGATAGGCAGACATACGTGTCGATCATCGTATCAAGGGCTCACCAAGGTGCTGGTGAGACAGACCTTTTATCCTAGGTGAAAGGATAACACTTCTCTTTGGGTCAAAAGAATTGTAATACTTTTACATTTCCACTGTTACTTGTATTAGAAAGGAATTTGTATTGTTTCTTTTCTTATTTACATATTCAATTGTAATTGTTTCAATTACAATCATTCTATTACATTTTGTATTGATTGATTCTATATGATTTAAGGTCGAATCATTCATCTTTGTATTACTCTGATTATTGTGTTCATCTTGAATACAATTGTTTTACATTACATTAGTATTACATTACATCCTTTTATATTCAATACAATTGTGGGTGTTTTTAATTATATTAGTTTATGACTTTTTAAACTAATCTCTTAAGTGCTAAAACTTAAAGGTTTTTAAACCTACAATTCCACCCCCTCCTCTTGTATTGTTTCATCTAATAAACATATATATTTACATATTCGATCCAACACATGTGATAGAAGGATGGGTCATTCCATCTATCTTGAAGAAATGATTAGAAAAAGTTATCAAATATACATAAGTCCATCTATGGTGAGGTTAATCATATACGATTCCAATAAATGAACTTATACTTCATATGTCACACCGCTTAATAAAATAAAACTAGTTTCTACTAACCAGGAACTTCATGTAGGCCAGTGGTATGCGATAAAGGCCAGTCGCACTTCAGTTGTGGGTTAGATTCCCACAACCTTGTCCGACGCGATGGGCTACCACCCGTCCTACAGGTTGTCCTTTTTCTTAATATACATTACTATAATATCCCATCAACAATATCGAAAAAAAGTTATATCCTTAAACAATAATAATTTATGTCCAACATAATCCATTCCAATCTTTAGGCTTATCTAAAATACTTTGGTCCAAGCTTATAGTATAAAGAAAATGATTACTTGAAATGTCACATAATAATCACGTGAATGCCATAATTTATCCCCCATATAAGATAAGATATATCTTTTTGGTCAAATTACAAATATGTGAATACCTTAATCATGTATTCTCTTGAATAATGAATACCCATTGAACCTTAGTGAAAACATGAATGCATTTAAAATTTAACACATTCCACATACCAAAATCCTCAAAATTCTATATACTCAAACCATGATATCACTTAGTCATTATATCAATCATGAGCTCATGAATACAATAAAACATCCCATTATCTTTTTATCCCTTCATTATGTGCATATCATCTGCTTTCCAAAATATTTGAATCACTTTTCATGGTTACTGGTACCATAAAATTATTGAAAACCACAATAGACTAATACAAAAATATTCTAATACACCATAAAAGTACCTCAACAACATTATTCTTGAATACCAATACATAAAAACTTCAATCCACCCTCTTCAATGATTGTCCTGGAATAAGTCCTTCGTTGATTTAGAAGTAACTTTTTAGGTTAGGGCATTGAGTTGTGTAATGCCCATGTTCTCCACAAATTAGACATTGAACTCTATAACAGTCTGTCACTCTATGACCCTTTTCTCCACACATATAACATTTGTCCCTCCATTTGAGGTATTACTCAACATTCTTCTTCCCTTCTTTATAAATCTCAATCTTCCCTTCTCTATGATCCTCACCATGCGAACATTTATAAAATTCCATCTCCCTCTTATTTTATGACTTAGGAATACCACAAAATTTCACCTTGTTAATCATATATCGCGATGACTGATTCGGCATAATCACAATATCTTTCTCTCTAGGCATTATGCAATTTCATTTCTCATAGTCACCAATTTGTGCATTGGATTCAATGTTAACCTAATTCCTTCTGGTTCCCTCCATTGACTAAAACACAAAAAGAATTCTGTGTGAGGCAAAAATCATACAAGGAAAATAACATAATCAAGGGGGAGTACCTTAGACATCTAACAGCTTAGGTTTAATTTTAATATTGGTACCGTAATTCTAGGACAATAACCTCTAATTATAATTATCCTTAGGGACATCCCTAGACATACCTTAGAATTATCTCTAGGGATCTCACTAAAGTTTTTGCATCCTAGTTTCCAAAGGTTGACTAAACCTTTCCTCTGATACCAACTGTAGAGACCCAAAGCTGACGTACATGGGCATTACATTACATTTGTAGAATACTGAATACATAACAAAAACATACAAACAAGGATCGTAATAGTTTAATTTTTTGGAAACTCGTAATATAAACTTCTAATCATATTGAAATGTCTTCAAAAACTCCCATTACGATCTTCCCCTCTTTTTTTCCTTACCTAAAAGCTTTCTTTATTTCTTGAGGAAAACAAAACATAAAAAGGGTGAGCTCAAAGGCTCAGTAAGGGAAAACATAGATAACATAAAACAATCCATAAACATTTGGAAGCAAAAACTTGAACATGAAATTTAAACATCAAAGTCTTGAGCAAAGACATAAATCGTGGAAGTACGTAAGGAATATAACATAATGGAACATCAACCATGATAAAATATAATGGGACTAAAACATGTAATTTTTGAAACCATTCAACACATGATATTATTTCCATAGTAGACAAGGCATTGCTTCCAAGACCATCTTAGTGGACAAAGTCCCTTTCTGAATTGAGTTCACTCCTCGTTTCAGTCCTGTACCACTGAACTGGATTAACTTACCATTCCCGCCATGTCTATCTCATGAGATATAAATCTTTACCCAATTCATTGGTTGGATATATTGTTCCCACCCATCTCATAATTAAATCATTCTTACTTATTTCTCAAAATAATCATACATCATTCATAATAACCCAATGAATAAAATGGGTATCATAAACATAATCCCACCATCATATAATCTATATAAAAGAAATGGATATCATTTCATAATATGAAAAGTTAATCCATGTAAATCATAGAGACTTTATACTTCAAACATACACATATTAAATAATTTCATCTTAGATGGAAAATGGTTTTGATAAAACACTTGAAATGAATTCTTGAGTAAAATATCCTTTCTTCTTCAAAATCAATTTCTTTTCACAAAAAAATCATGCAATTTTAAAAGAAAAATATTTTTTTGAAAATAGTCATGAAATATTTTGGACGAAGCTTCATGAAAATAAGGCTTTATAAAACCGTAAAAATCCATTCGGGCCATATAAGTTTAAAAAACATTCTTCTCGTACTTTTGCCAGAAAAGTCAAAAAAAGTACCTTGTAATGTAATCAAAAGAAAGAATCCTTACATACCATGTAGTAAAAGTAAAAAATGGGTCAAAAGGACTTTAAAAATACATGAAAACACTTTTATAAAACATGTACATGGATGATAGAAATAACACCGGTAAATTCTTACGAATAAGCAATCTCGGATAAAAATGAAATTTGCAAAATTATCCCTTACCATAGGTCCGATATGCTTTGTATGGATCTGAACCTCCTGTATAATGATTTACATAATGTCATTGACTTATTAAAGAATAATATTCATTGTTATGATATCATATATGGTTCACTTATGACATTATATTACCCGTTCTTTTGTAAATTCCATGTTAAAGACAGTTTTGGGTAAAATCGTTTCATTTATCATACATGTCTGGACTTGTTTTTCTTGATATTATTACTTATATCCTGATTTACATAATTACAGAATTTAAAACATGATTTATATGTAATATATATTAATAATATTCATATATATATATATATGATCGATCGATAAATGGAATGAAATACACCGTTCATGGAGACGGTAGGTCGTACGTACGCATGAACGCTATTTTTGTTTCCTTATTGAATTGAATGAAATTAAGTAGATGAAATAAATATATATATAAATAAATCTAGTATAATTATTATTTCATATATTTCATGATTTCTTATTATAGATACTTTATAATCATTCATGAATGGTTAACATGGGAAAATGAATCTCATCGCATCGTGGAGACGGTAGTCCGTACGTACGCACGAGCGATGATATCATTCCCATGATCATGGAATATTATTGAAGTGTATTTATAATATTTCAGAATCAATATCACTTTGAAATAATAATATATAGTTATTTATTTACACCATTATACCCATCAAAGTAAGGTGGTGGTCGAAAACAGATTACACCATGGTGTAGAGATGGTATTCCGTACGTACGCACGTTCGGTGATTTCATTTTCTGTAGGATGGATATATGGTGAAATAGGGTTGTTTAATACTTATAATTACATATCAGTATATGAGTGATACTGATGTTATTACTTCATAATGAAACAACTAAAGAAGAAGAAGTAGAAGAAGAAATAAAGTTGAAAGAATCGGAAACGAACATTACCTATTCTTTGAAGCGCCTCTTTGAGATCTCATATTAGGGCACTAAAATTGGTCTTTGAAGAAGACCAGTACCTCTAGGATGTTTCTAGGAAAGTGTAGAAGAGAAATGTTCAGGGTTTGGCCGATCTTTAAGGCTCAAAGTGGTGTGAGGAAGAGAGGAAGGAGATGTCCTTTTATAAGGGAGGAGAGGGGAACCTTTGGAAAAACTCAAAATATTATTTTATTATAAAGTCATATTTGATTTTTAATAGGTCAAAATTGATTTATTTCGAAGCTAAGGTGGGGAGGGGTCGAAATAATCTCATACAATAGAATTTAGACATGTTTAGGGTTCTATTTTAACCTTATCATTTAGATTTAACTTTAAGTTAAATAATTTTACGTTTACCGTATCTTTTTGTTTTCTTAAACTATAAGGTTAATAAACTTACCATAATAAGCCAAACGAACCCCACGTTGTTTATTATTAATATATATAACCTTATCTAAGTCATTTGGACGAAAATTAGATTTTTAGAAATAAAATAACAATTAATAATATAAAAGTTCTTTTAAAAACTATTTTATGTCAATTTTGACACTATTTGGTAATTGATTTTTGTGAAACTCATAACAGAAAGATTATTTCGACCAAAGTTAATTTAATAAATACTAACAAGTCATATTAACCTAGAAAAATATTTTAATTCATAAAAAGTCTCAAATTACATTTATTTGGGTATTTATAAAATCAATTATGTCAATATTTCATTAATAAGATAATTGATGCATCATCATTGTGTCATATATATATTTAATTATTTAATGTCTAAAAATTATAAATAAAATACCATTATGTAGGAAATCCTTTTATATTTCAAATTAATATTTATAGTCGAATTTATCTTATGTATAACCCTATATTAAAAATGATTTAGTTATTAAACATTGATTATAACTATTTTAAATTTTCTTTAAATAAATTAATAATAAATGTCATAATCTAATCCAAGTGGGCGTAATTGGTCATATTTTATTCCTAAGGTTGATTCTGGTAGAATTACACTTATCCAATAGAATTAGGACATGTGTTAGGGTAATAATAATATAATATTTACCCTTAATTACCCAATTTACATTTAACCGTGGTAAATAAAAGTAAAAAGTTACTATTCACCAAAAATTATTTTCATCTCATTGAACCACATTTTACTTACTAACATCAACCGTGTCTCTCGGAATTTTTAAATTCCATTCACAAAAGCGGTAAAATTAAGTTTTATGTAAATTTGCAAATTCTCCTAGGAGGTGGGTAAAAGACGGTGAAAAAGAAAATTTATGAAATTTCAAAAATTGGGTATTATTATTCATAACGGCTAGTTTATATAACATATCGTTGTTTAGAAAAACTCGGTATTGCGTACAAAACACGCTATAGTGGAAGGTTGTGATTGCGTGTAATGCAAGCCAAGTCATGGATGCATGTTGTGCAAGCTCCTTTTGGTGTAGCATACAACACAAGACATTAATGAAATTAAAAGAAATATTTTTTATAAAATCTTGGGGTGTTACATTCTACCCCCCTTAAAATTAATTTTGCCCTCGAAATTCATCGGGGTTGTAAATGGTTTACTACTTGAATTTTCCTTTCATAGAAACCCACATTATAAAAAAAAGAATACTAAAACTTCATTTTAAAAAGTAATGTTAGAAATGTAATGGTTACCCAGATTAACCTATCACTGGGTTTCCACGTAAGTGAAAATATGGATATGGAAGAGAAATCTAACCATCATGTTCTGATGGAGAGTGGTAGAGAACATGGCTATGACATAGCCAACAATCATAAAGCAATAGATTTCCTATGATCTAAGGTACCATCTGATTCGTCGGATATAAGAGCACTAGGACAACATTTTTGGTTTTCAATATCATTTCCCTAAAGATGAAAATTTTGAATTAGAAGAAATACTTTCTTGATTTTGGTAAAATCTCACTGTTGTTCATTCTTTGAACCATTTCCACTTCATCTCTTAAATAAATGAAGTTGAATTTGTTATTCGTGAAGTGCTAACAGATCATGTGATAGAATGATGGTTCATTCCATCTATTTCAAAGAAAAGGTTAGGAAAAGTTATCAAATATATATAAGTCCATCTAATGTGAGGTTAATCATATAAAATTCCAAAAATGAACTTATACTTCATATATCATACCACTTAATAAAATAAAACCAGTTTCTACAAACCATGAACTTCCTGTAGGCCAGTGGTATGCGATAAAGGCCAATCTCACTTCGGCTGTGGGTTCGATTCCCACAGCCTTGTCTGACGTGATGGGTTATCGCCCATCCTGCAGGCTTTCCTTTTTCTAAAACTACATTACTATATCATCCCATCAATAATATAAAAAAAAAATTCTATCCTAAAACAATACTAATTTATGTCCAACATAATCCATTCCAATCTTTAGTCTTATCTAAAATACTTCGGTCCAAGCTCATAGTATAAAGAAAATGATTACTTGAAATATCACATAACAATCATGTGAATGTCATCATTTATCCCCCATATATCATAAGATATATCTTGTTGGTCAAATAACAAACATGTGAATACATTAATCTTGTATTCTCTTGAATAATGAATACCTATTGAACCTTAGTGAAAACATGAATGCAGTTAAAAATTTACACTTTCCACATACCAAAATCCTCAAAATTCTATATACTCAAACCATGATATCACTTAGTCCTTATATTAATAATGAGCTCATGAATACAATCAAATATCTCATTATATTCTTATCCCTTCATTAGGCGCATATCATCTGCTTTCCAAAATATTTGAATCACTTTTCATGGTTATCGGTACCATAAAATTATTGAAAACCATAATAGACTAATACAAAAATATTCTAATACACCATAAAAGTACCTCAAAAAAATTATTATTGAATACCAATACATAAACTCTTCAATCCAACCTCTTCAATTATTGTCCTAGAATAATTCCTTCCTTGATTTAGAAGTAACTTTTTAGGTTAGGGCATTGAGTTGGGTAATGCCCATGTTCTCCACAAACAAGACATTGAACTCCATAACAGTCTGCCACTCTATGAATATTTTCTCCAAATAGATAACATATGTCCCTTCATTTGAGGTATTCCTCAGGTTCTTCTTCCCTTCTTTAGAAATCTCAATCTTCCCTTTTCTATGCTCCTCACCATGTGAACATGCATAAAATTCCATCATCCTCTTATTTGATGACTTAGGAAAACCACTACATTTCACCTTGTTAATCATATATCACGATGACTGATTCGGCATAATCACAATATCTTTTTCTCTAGGCATTATGCAATTTCATTCCTCATAGTCACCAATTTTTCAATTGGATTCAATTTTAACCTAATTCCTTCTGGTTCCCTCCATTGACTAAAACAAAAAAATAATTCTCTGAGAGGAAAAACTCATACAAGGAAATTAACATAATCAAGGGGGAGTACCTTCGACATCTAACATATTAGGTTTAATTATAATATTGTTACCGTAATTCTAGGACTATAACCTATAACTATACTTAACCTTAGGGACATCCCTAGACATACCTTAGAAATATCACTATGGAATACACTAAAGTTTTCTCATCCTAGTTTCAAAAGGTTGACTAAACCTTTCCTCTGATACCAACTGTAGAGACATGAAGCCTGACATACATGGACATTACATTACATTTGTGGAATACTTAATACATAACAAAAACAGACACACAAGGATCGTAATAGTTTAGTGACTTTGGAAACTCCGAATATAAACGTCTATTCATGTTGAAATATCTTCAACAACTCTCATAACAATCTTCCCCTTTTTGTTTCCTTACCTAAAACCTTTCCTTATTTCCTGGGGAAAATAAAACATAAAAAGGGTGAGCTCAAATGATCATTAATGGCAAACATATATAACATAAAACAATCCATAAACATTTGGAATCAAAAACTTGAACATGAAATTTAAACATCAAAATCTTGAGCAAATACATATATCGTTGAAGTACGTAATGAATATATCATAATGGAACATCAACCATGATAAAAGATAATGGGAATAAAACATTTAATTTTGGAAACCATTCAACACATGATATGATTTCCATAGTAGCCAAGGAATTGCTGCCAAGTCCATCTTAGTGGACAAAGTCCCTTTCTGAATCGAGTTCACTCCTCATTTCAGTCCTGTAACACAGAACCAGATTAACTTACCGTTCCAATCATGTCTATCTCATGAGATATAAATCTTTACCCAATTCATTGGAGGGAGATATAGGTCCCACCCATCTCATAATGAAATCATTCTTACTTCTGCCACAAAATACACATACATCATTGATAATAACCCAATAAATATAATGGGTTTCATAAACATCATCCCATCATCACATAATCCATATAAAAGAAATGGATATCATTTCATAATAAGAAAAGGGAATCCATTTAAATCATATATACTTTATACTTGAAACATACACATATGAAATAATGTCATCTTAGATGGAAAATGGTTTTGATAAAACACTAGAAATGAATTCTTGAAGAAAATATCATTTCTTCTTCGAAATCAATTTCCTTTCACAAAACATCAGGCAATTTTAAAAGAAAAAGATTTTGTTTGAAATAGTCATGAATTATTTTGGATGAAGCTTCATGAAAATAAGGCTTTATAAAACCGTAAAAATCCATTCGTGTTGTATAAGTTAAAAAAAACATTCTTCTCGTACTTTTGCCAGAAATGTCAAAAAAGTACCATGTAACGTAAACAAAAGAAAGATTCCTTACATACCATGTAGTAAAAGTCAAAAATGGGTAAAAAGGGCTTTAAGCATACATGAAAACACTTTTATAAAACATGGACATGGATGATAGAAATAACCCCAGTAAATACTTACGAATAAGCAGTCTCAGATAAAAATGAGATTTGCAAAATTATCCCTTACCTTAAGTCCGATATGCTTCGTATAGATCCGAACCTCCTGTATAATGATTTAAATAATGTCATTGAATTATTAACGAACCATATTAATTGTTATGATATCATATATGGTTCACTTATTACTTTATATTACCCATTCTTTTGTAAATTCTATGTTAAAGAGCGTTTGGGTAAAATCGTTTCATTTATCGTACATGTTTGGACTTGTTGTTCTTGATATTATTACTTATATCATGATTTAATTAATTCCAGAATGTAAAACATGATTTATATGTAATATATATTCAGAATATAAATATATATATATATATATATATATATATGATAGATCGATAAATGGAATTAAATACACCATTCATGGAGACAGTAGGTCGTACGTACGCATGAACACTGTTTTTATTTCCTTATTGAAATGAATGGAATTAAGTAGACGACATAAACTTATATATACATAAATACAGTATCATTATTATTTCTTATATTTCATGATTAATTATTATAGATACTTTATAATCATTCATGAATGGTTAACATCGGAAAATGAATCTCATCACGTCGTGGAGATGGTAGTCCGTACGTACGCACGAGCGATGATATAATTCTCATGATCGCGTAATTGCATTAAAGTGTATGTATAATATTTAAGAATCAATATCACTTTGAAATAATCATATATAGTTATTTATTTACACCATTATACCCATCCAAGTAAGGTGGCGGTCGAAAACAGATTACACCATGGCGTGGAGACGGTATTCCGTACGTACGCACGCGCGGTGATTTCGTTTTCCGTAGGATGGGTAGATGGTGAAATAGGGTTGTTTCATACTTATAATAACATATCATTATATGGGTGATACTGATGTTATTACTTCATAATGAAACAACTAAAGAAGAATAAGTAGAAGAAGAAATAAAGTTGAAAGAATTGGTAACGAACATTACCTCTTCTTTGAAGCACATCTTTGAGATCTCCTCTTAGGGCACTAAAATTGGTCTTTGATGAAGCCTAGGACCTCTAGGATATTTCTAGGGAAGTGGAGAAGAGTCATGGTCTGGAGTTGGCCGAGCTTGAAGGCTCAAAGTGGTGTGAGGAATAGAGGGAGGAGGCGTCCTTTTATAAGGGAGGAGAGGGGAACCTTTGGAAAAACTCAAAATATTACTTTATTATAAAGTCATATTCGGTTTTTGATAGCTTTAAATTGATTTATTTCGAAGATAAGGTGGGGATGGGTCTAAATAATCTCATAAAATATAATTTAGACAATTTTAGGGTTCTATTTTAACCTTATCATTTAGATTTAACTTTAAGTTAAATAATTTTACTTTTACCGTGTCTTTTTGTTTTATTACACTCTAAGGTTAATAAACATACCATAACAAGACAAACGAACCCCAAGTTGTTTATTATTAATATTAATAACCTTATATATGTCATTTGGCCGAAAAATAGATTTTTAGGAATAAAATAACAATTAATAATATAATATTTTTTAAAAAAACTATTTTATGTCAATTTTGACACAATTTGGTAATTGATTTTTGTGAAAATCATTACAGAAATATTAGTTCTAAAAGAGTTAATTAAAGTAATACTAACATGTCATATTAACCTAGAAAAATATTTTAATTCATAAAAAGTCTCAAATTACATTTATTTGGGTATTTATAACATCAATTATGTCAATATTTCATTAATAAGATAATAACTACATCATCATTGTGTCATATATAAATTAAATTATTTCATGTATAAAAATTATAAATAAAATACCATTATGTAGGAAATAGTTTTATATTTCTAAGGAATATTTATAGTAGAATTTATCTTATTTATAACCCAATAGTAAAAATGATTTAGTTATTAAACTTTGATTTTACCTATTTTAACCCTTCTTTAAATAAATTAATAATAAATGTCCTAACCTAATCCAAGTGGTCCTAAATGGTCATATTTTATTCCTAAGGTTTTTTTTGGTCGAATTACACTTATCCAGTAGAATTAGGACCTGCGTTAAGGTAATAATAATATCATTTTTACCCTTAATTTCCCTGTTTACTTTTAACCGTGGTAAATAAAAGTAAAAAGTTATTATTCACCAAAAATTATTTTCACCTCATTGAACCACATTCTACTTACTGAAATCAACCGTGTCTCTCGTATTTTTTAAATTCCATTCACAAAAGTGGTAAAATTATGTTTTATGTAAATTTTCAAATTCTCCTAGGAGGTGGGTAAAAGACGGTGAAAAGTTCAACAAAATTTTTATATATCTAAAATTATTATAAAATGACTCCAATGAATTAAATTGAACTTATATAGGTATTATGTATCAATTTTTACCTAAAATAAATTTAAATAAAAAGTCGGTTTTTAAATAGTAACCCAGTGTTTTCACTATTCATCAAAAATTGAAAGTTTTCAGAAAAATACCAAAATTTCACCCTACGCTAATTTTGATATTCCAAATCCAAGAATGAAGTCCATTTTGAAAAATTAAATATAAAAAATTTTAAAAATTGGGTATTACTATTCATAACGGATAGTTTATATAACATATCGTTGTTTAGAGAAACTCGGTATTGCGTACAACACATGCTATCGTGGAAGGTCGTGATTGCGTGTAATGCAAGCCAAGTCAGGGATGCGTGTTGTGCAAGCTCCTTTTGGTGTAGCGTACAAAACAAGACATTAATGAAATTAAAAAGAATATTTTTTTCAAAAAATCTTGGGGTGTTACATTCTACCCCCCTTAAAATGAATTTTTCCCTCGAAATTCGTCGGGGTTATGAATGGTTTACTACTTGAAAGTTTCTTTCATAGAAACCCACATTGTAAAAAAAAGAATACTAAAACTTCATTTTAAAAAGGAAATTTAGAAATGTAACGGTTAACCAGATTAACTCATCATTGGGTTACCACATAGGTGAAAATATGGATATGGAAGAGAAATCTAACCATTATGTTCTGATGGAGAGTGGTAGAGAACGTGGCTATGAAATAACCAATAATAACAAAGACATATATTTGTGATGATATAAGGTACCATCTGATTCGTCAGATATAAGAGCACTAGGAAAATATTTTGGGTTTCAATATCATTTCCCTAAAGTTAAAAATTTTGAATTAGATGAAATACTTGCTTGATTTTGGTACAATATCACTATTGTTCGTGCTTTGAACAATTTCCACTTCATCTCTTAATGAAATGAAGTTGAATTTGTTATTTGTGAAGTGCTAACATATCATGTGATAGAATGATGGGTCATTCCATCTATCTCAAAGAAAAGGTTAGCAAATGTTATCAAATATACATAAGTCCATCTATGGTGAGTTTAATCATATACGATTCCAAAAATGAACTTATACTTCATATATCATACTTCATAATAAAATAAAACTAGTTTCTACTAACCAAAAACTTCCTGTAGGCCAGTGGTATGCGATAAAGGCCACTCGCACTTCGGTTGTGGGTTCAATTCCCACAGCCTTGTCTGACGCGATGGGCTGTCGCCCGTCCTGCAGGTTGTCCTTTTTCTAAAACTAAAATAAAATAACATCCCATAAATAATATCAAAAAAAGTTCTATCCTTAAACAATACTATTTTATTTCCAACATAATCCATTCCAATCTTTAGGCTTATCTAAAATACTTCAGTCCAAGATCATAGTATAAAAAAATGATTACTTGAAATGTCACATAACAATCATGTGAATGCCATCATTTATCCCCCATATATCATAAGATATATCTTGTTGGTCAAATTCCAATCATGTAAATACCTTAATCAAGTATTCTCTTGAATAATGAATACCCATTGAACCTTAGTGAAAACAAGAATGCCATTAAAAGTTAACCCTTTACACATACCAAAATCCTGAAAATTCTATATACTCAAACCATGATATCATTTAGCCCTTATATCAATCATGAGCTCATGAATACAATCAAACATCTCATTACTTTCTTATCCCTTCATTATGCGCATATCATATGCTTTCCAAAATATTTGAATCATTTTTCATGGTTACCGGTACCATAAAATTATTGAAAACCACAATAGACTAATACAAAAATATTCTAATACACCATAAACGTACCTCAATAACATTATTCTTGAATACCAATACATAAACACTTCCATCCACCCTCTTCAGTAATTGTCCTGGAATAAGTCCTTCTTTGATTTAAAAGTAACTTTTTAGGTCAGGGCATTGAGTTGGGTAATGCCCATGTTCTCCATAAATAAGATATTGAACTCCATAATAGTCTGTCACTCTATGACCCTTTTCCCCACACAGATAACATCTGTCCATCCATTTGAGGTATTCCTCATGGTTCTTCTTCCCTTCATTAGAAATCTCAATCTTCCCTTCTCTATTGTCCTCACTATGCGAACATGCATAAAATTTCATCATCCTCTTATTTGATGACTTAGGAATACCACTAAATTTCACCTAGTTAATCATATATCGTGATGACTGATTCGACATAATCACAATATCTTTCTCTCTAGGTATTAAGCAATTTCATTGCTCATAGTCACCAATTTTTCCACTGGATTCAATGTTAACCTAATTCCTTCTGGTTCCCTCTATTGACTAATACATAAAAATAATTCTGTGAGAGGAAAAAATCATACTAGTAAAATAACATAATCAAGGGGGAGTACCTTCGACATCTAACATCTTAGGTTTAATTCTAATATTGTTACCGTAATTCTAGAACTATAACCTATACTTATAGTTAACCTTAGGGACATCTCTAGACATACCTTATAAATATCTCTAAGGATCTCACTAAAGTTTTCACATCCTAGTTTCCAAAGGTTGACTAAACCTTTCCTCGGATACCAACTGTAGAGACCCGAAGCCTGATGTACATGGACATTACATTACATTTGCGGAATATTGAATACATAACAAAAACAGACACACAAGGATCGTAATAGTTTAGTGTCTTTGGAAACTCGTAATATAAACTTCTAATCATGTTGATATATCTTCAACAAAACTCATAACGATCTTCCCCTTTTTTTCCTTACCTAAAAGCTTTCTTTATTTCCTAGGGAAAATAAAACATAAAAAGGGTGAGCTCAAATGCTCAGTAAGGGAAATCATAGATAATATAAAATAATCCATAAACATTTGGAAGCAAAAACTTGAACATGAAATTTAAACATCAAAATCTTGAGCAAAGACATAAATCGTGGAAGTACGTAAGGCATATATCATAATGGAACATAAACCATGATAAAATATAATGGGAATAAAACATGTAATTGTGGTAACTATTCAACACATGATATGATTTCCATAGTAGCCAAGGAATTGCTGCCAAGACCATCTTAGTGGACAAAGTCCCTTTCTGAATCGAGTTCACTCCTCGTTTCAATCCTGTAACATAGAACCGGATTAACTTACCATTCCAGCCATGTCTATCTCATGAGATATAAATATTTACCCAATGCATTGGAGGGAGATATAGCTCCCACCCATCTAATAAGGAAATCATTCTTACTTGTGCCACAAAAAAACATACATCATTCATAATAACCCAATGAATAAAATGGGTTTCATAAACATCATCCCATCATCACATAATCCATATAAAAAAATGAATATCATTTCATAATAAGAAAAGTGAATCCATGTAAATCATAGAGACTTTATACATGAAACATACACATATGAAATAATGTCATCTTATATGGAAAATGGTTTTGATAAAACACTTGAAATGAATTATTGAGGAAAATATCATTTCTTCTTCAAAATCAATTTATTTTCACAAATCATAATGCAATTTTAAAAGAAAAATATTTTCTTTAAAATAGTCATGAAATATTTTGGAGGAATATTCATGAAAATAAGGATTTATATAACCTTAAAAATCCGTTTGTGCCGTATAAGTTAAAAAAACATTCTTCTTGTACTTTTGCCGAAAAAGTCAAAAAAGTACCTCATAACGTAAACAAAAGAATGATTCCTTACATACCATGTAGTAAAAGTCAAAAATGGGTAAAAAGAATTTAAACATACATGAAAACACTTTTATAAACCATGGATATGGATTATTGAAATAACCCCAGTAAATACTTACGAATAAGCAATCTCAGATAAAAATGAGATTTGCAAAATTATCCCTTACCGTAGGTCCGATATACTTAGTACAGATCCAAACCTCCTGTATAATGATTTAAATAATGTTATTGAATTATTACAGAATCATATTCATTGTTTTGATATCATATTCGGTTCACTAATGACTTTATATTACTCATTCTTTTGTAAATTCCATGTCAAAGAGCATTTTGGGTAAAATCATTTCATTTATCATACATGTTTGGACTTGTTGTTCATGATATTATTACTTATATCCTGATTTACTTAATTCCAGAATTTAAAACATGATTTATATGTAATATATATTCAGAATATACATATATATATATATGATAGATTGTTAAAGGGAATGAAATACACCGTTAATGGAGACAGTAGGTCGTACGTATGCATGAACGCTATTTTTGTTTCCTTATTGAATTGAATGGAATTAAGTAGATGACATACATATATATATACATAAATCCAGTATCAATATTATTTCATATAATTCATTATTACTTATTATAGATACTTTATAATCATTCAAGAATGGTTAACATGGGAAAATGAATCTCATCGCGTCATGGAGACAGTAGTCCGTACGTACGCACGGGCGATGATATCATTCCCATGATCATGGAATTGCATTGAAGTGTATTTATAAAATTTAATAATCAATATCAATTTTCTATAATCATATATAGTTATTTATTTAGACCATTATACCTATCCAAGTAAGGTGGTGGTCGAAAACAGATTACACCACGGCGTGGAGACGGAATTCCGTACGTACGCACGTGCGGTGATTTCGTTTTCCGTAGGATGGACAGATGGTGAAATAGGGTTGTTTCATACTTATAATAACATATTAGTATATTAGTGATACTGATGGTATTACTTCATAATGAAACAACTAAATAAGAAGAAGTAGAAGAAGAAATAAAGTTGAATGAATCGGTAACGGACATTACCTCTTCTTTGAAGCGCCTCTTTGAGATCTCCTCTTAGGGCACTAAAATTTGTCGTTGAAGAAGACCAAGACCTCTAGTATGTTTCTACATAAGTGTAGAAGATAAATTGGCAGGGTTTTTCCGATCTTGAAGGCTCAAAGTGGTGTGAGGAAGAGAGGGAAGAGGTGTCCTTTTATAAGGGAGGAGAGGGGAACCTTTGGAAAAACTCAAAATATTATTTTATTAGAAGGTCATATTTGGTTTTTAATAGCTCCAAATTGATTTATTTATAATATAAGGTGGGTATGGGTCGAAATCCCCTCATCCAATATTATTTATAAAAGTTTAAGGTTCTATTTTAACCTTATCATTTAGATTTAACTTTAAGTTAAATAATTTTACTTTTACCGTGTCTTTTGTTTTCTTACACAATTAGGTTAATAAACATACCATAACAAGCCAAACGAACCCCAAGTTGTTTATTATTAATATATATAACCGTATCTAAGTCATTTAAATGAAACTTATATTTTTAGGAATAAAATAACAATTTATAATATAAATTTTTTTTTAAAACTATTTTATGTCAATTTTGAAACTATTTGGTAATTGATTTTTGTGAAAATCATAACATAATTATTAGTTCGAAAAACGTTATTTAAATCAATACTAACATGTCATATTAACCTAGAAAAATATTTTAATTCATAAAAAGTCTCAAATTAAATTTTTTTGTGTATTTATAACATCAATTATGTCAATATTTTATTAATAGGATAATTACTGCATCATCATTGTGTCATAAATAAATTAAATTATTTAATATATAAAAATTATAAATAAAATACCATTAATTAGGAAATATTTTTATCCTTATAATGAAAATTTATAGTCGAATTTATCTTATGTATAACCCTATATTAAAAATGATTTATTTATTAAACGTTGCTTTTTACTATTTTAACCCTTCTTTAAATAAATTAATAATAAATGTCCTAATCTAATACAAGTGGGCCTAAATGGTCATATTTTATTCATAAGGTTGTTTTGGGTTGAATTACATTTATCCAATAGAATTATGACATTTGTTAGGGTTATAATAATATCATTTTTACCCTTAATTACCCTATTTACTTTTAACCGTGGTAAATAAAAGTAAAAAGTTACTATTCACCAAAAAAAATTTCATCTCATTGAACCACATTTTACTTACTGAAATCAACCATGTCTCTCTGATTTTTGAAATTCCATTCACAAAATCGGTAAAATAATGTTTTATATAAATTTGCAAATTCTCCTAGGAGGTGGGTAAAAGACGGTTAAAAGTTCAATAAAATTTTTATATATCTAAAATTATTATAAAATGACTCCAATGAAATACATTGAACATATATTGGTATTATGTATCAATTTTTTCCTAAAATAAATTTAAATAAAAAGAAGGTTTTTAAATAGTAACCCAGTGTTTTCACTATTCATCAAAAATTGAAATTTTTCAGAAAAATACCAAAATTTAACCGTTGGATAATTTTTATATTACGAATCCAAAAATGAAGTCCATTTTGAAAAATAAAATGTACAAAATTTCAAAAATTGGGTATTACTATTCATAATGGCTAGTTTATATAACATATCATTGTTTAGCGAAACTCGGTATTGCATACAACACACACTATCATGTAAGGTCGTGATTGCGTGTAATGAAAGCCAAGTCAGGGATGCGTGTTGTGCAAGATCCTTTTGGTGTAGCGTACAACACAAGACATTAATGAAATTAAAAAGAATATTTTTCATAAAATCACTGTGTGTTACAATGTTTTATCCCTAAAACCTTATAATGTAATTACTCCTAGTACATAGTGACTATGGTAAACTTCTTTACTCCACAACTAGTAAAGATTAGTGGATTTTTGTTAGAACAAAATCCTATTGTATTATTCTTCTTCGATGTAGCCCATAGTGGTGAACCAAGTACTATTTTTGTGTCATTACATTTCATGTGATTTTTGTTTTTTGTAATTTCTCATCAAACAGGTTTAACATTTCTTTCCAACAGGGAATCAATATCCATCAGTGAAAAAGTAAAAGTTGACACCCAGATTCACACCTCCCCTTTAGGGTGTTCTGGGGTCCTTCATGTGGTATCAGAGGAAATTTGATGGTGTAAATTCTTTCATTCATTTCTACAATGGAGAATATAGTAAACTCCAGTGGTGTACCCCTCTTTTATGGAAGAAACCATCTGATCTGGAATAATAGGATGAGAACTCATTTATGGTCTATAGGAATGGAAGATATATTATCCACTGCATACGAAATATAGGCCACTGATCTAACTATGATGTATATGACTGATATAGACAGGAAAATGATTGAAATAGATGGGAAAGCACATAATTCCCTCATTACAACTCTTTATGATTATATATACCTAAACATAATGAGTTGTATATCAGAAAATTTTATGTGGAAAAAATAGCAGTATATTAATGACTGTGATATCAAAATGAAGTAGGTACAACTACATGTTTTTCCTAATAGTTTTGATGTTCTGAAGATGCATCCTAAAGAAAATGGAGATACCCTTTTTAATCAAATTACTGATTTGGATGGAGTAATACATGGACTTTATGAATAAATAAAACACATTGATATTGAAAAAATATATTAAGAATACATTCACCTCATTATAATGAAAAAATTTCATCCCTTGAGGAAAGAGATCATTTAAAAATTTCTATAAAATATATTCTAATTATCCTGGTGGCATATGAGATGTGGGTCAAATGAGAAGATACAATGACTTGAGTAAGTAAGGAAATGGAATTCAAGGCATTGGAAAAAAAATGAAATATTAAAAGATAGTATTGATTAAGATAATGATAAAAGAGAAATTATTTCTCACCTTTCCAGGAAATTCAGGAAGTGAATGGGGAAATTTTAAGGCAAGTTACCTCGGGCTGGTTATCATTGTGGAAGAGTTGGGAACATTGTCTCATGGTGCCAAAGAAAGTTAGATGATGAAGAAAGTGAAACTAGATACATTGAGAATCCATAGAAAATTGTTTTCAAAAAGAGAGATGTCAAAACTAGAAAAACATTCCAATGAATGTGCTTTATCAATGTGGAAGAATATGAGGGAAATGAATTCTTTGAGGTATAAGAAGCATTATTTACATCTGGAAACCTCGCTTCCATGATCCATACAATTGAAAAAACAGAACCATGAAAAGATAAATCTATAGATAAATAGTTGACCACTAATGTTGATCTAATGTTTCAACATAAGGATTCTTTTGGTAACAATTAGAATCAATATAAGAGATGCAAGAAATGGAATGAAATTTGGGAAGATTCATCCAAATATTTTTATCATCTTGAATATGAAATTGAATGACTGGAAGAATATTTGAAATTAAGGTCATCAAACCATGAATGAAAAAATGTAATCGAACTAAACCTCAAAATTAAAGAATAGGGAAAGGCCATCAATGGATTTACCTCTTGACTAAAAGAGACTTACAATAATTTTAAAAGTCTAGAGGATGAATTTTTTACTCTTAGGAGTAAACTTGATATTGAATCAAGATCAAACAGAACTATCAAGAAAATATAGTTTATAAAATTATTAGATGTTGAGTTGTTGGAGAGAGCTAAACATGCTTCTGATGGAGTTAAAAGCATTTTTAATGTCTACATTCTTGCATACATGGGTAATAGTGGAATCATTTGTGATGTAAAATCATTGAATGGTGAATATAAAATGAATCAAAATAAAGGAAAGCTAAAATTTGGATTGGTTAAAAATTCACTTTAAGTGATGATAAAGAAACCCTCAATTAAAACTAAAAGAAGAACTAAAAACTATTTTTAGGCATCCTGATATGATAGGTAGTCAAACTAAATTCTTGAGGAAATTGAAATCTTAAGGAATATATGTGAAATGAAATTACCACTTATGAAATGTCAATTATGTAGTTATTTGGTTCATACATTGTCATACTGTGAAGTGGCACGAAGAAACTTGAAAGGGGAAGATATAGGAATTAAAAAAAGAATAATGAATTCATATCCTAATTCTCATATAAGAAAAATTTTCTATGTATAATGTTTTAATTGTTCTAACTTTTGAAATAATGTTTTTGATTGCCGGAAGTTTAATTGTAACAACAATTCCTACAGAAGTCGGAGACAAGTAAATACTCTCCAAACAAACGGTGTTATTATTTAAAATAGTTTTTCTCCTTTGGAAAATGGGTATGAGTATGAATAACCTATGCACATGGAAAAGTGTTTTGAAAGGCCATCTTCATCTTTCACTCAAAAAAAAATTTCATGGATAGAAAATAAAAAAAATTGAATAATCCCACCTTGCTGAGGTATCTCTCAAAGATACAATGAATAGAAACACATGGATTCTTGATAGTGGATTCTCATCCCATATGATGGAATATGAAGACGTATTAATGAATTTAAAGAAAATGGCCAATGAAAATTTGAGATTCTGTAATAATGGTGATTTGATGATCAAAGTAAGTGGAAGTTCCGAACTGGACAATGGTGAGTTGCAGAAGACTGAACATATTTATTTAGATGGGTTACATCACAAACATCATATTGTGAGTCAACTCTATGACTCAGGTCTTATAGTGAAATTTAATCCAAATTGGTGTACCATAAAATGAATAATAAGGGATTATATTATTAAATGATAAAGAACATATGAAAACCTATATCAAGTGGATTGTAAAGAAACCATTTTCTAAATGAATGTTGAAGAAGAAAAAAACTTGTTGAATCAATGGTTGGGTCATATCAATCAACAAGATATAGAAAAGATATCAAAACAAAATATAGTCAGGGATATCCCTTATATAAAGCATGAATGGGAAAGGACCTGTGATGCTTTCATTTCAAAGAAGTTAGTATGCAGTCCATATTGACCAAAGAAGAAAAGGGAATAAAATATTATTGATCTCTTTCATAAAGAGATATGTGGTCCAATAAATGATTTCATAACTCATAGAGAATGATAATTTTTTATTTTCGTTGATGATTCTACTAGAATTCCTTGTGTGATGTTTATATATAAGTAATAAAAAGTGATTGATTATAAGAAATCATATCATCAAATATCCAATAATGATATTGTATGGACAATCAATGTTCTTCGTCTTGACAATGGTAAAAAAATATACTTCCATTGAGTTTTAAAACTACTTTGAGAAACATGCGATACAACATGAGGTGGCCGATGTGATAAATCCACAAAAAATGGAGTTGTTGGGTGTCGTATTTGACAGGTGAATAGTTTGGTCATAACTATGTTGATTGAGAGTCGTATATCTTTCCATTACTAGAAGAGTTTATTCAAGATGATTTTTAAATTCAAAACTGAACAGATCTTTATATTGGTGAAACCATATCACCTAATGAGTTATGGCTTATAAAGAATCCTTCTTTAAATTATTTTCCATGTTTTCAGAAGTAAATTCATGATCCAAAAAAAGAAGGAAAAGAAGGAATGTTTGGTGATGCTGTAGATGAAGTAATATTCCTCAGATATTCAATTATTATTAAAGAATACAAATGTTTTAATAAACATCTTGAAAAAATTGAGGAAATCATGGATGTGATGATCATTGAAGATAAAACAATATATGATACATGTAATTCATCTTCTGGTGTAATAGAAGATGGGGAAGAATGCAGAAATGGAACTGTTCCAAATACAGAAATTGGGAAGTTGAGCAAAACATTCAAGATTCACATCATGATTTTTACTCATAATAAGAATCCGAATAAGAATCATAAGAAGAAACCATGGATAAAGAAAATGCTTCTGATTCTCATAGGATAAATTTATGAGAAAAAAATTGAATGATCCAACATCATTGGGGATTGAAAATCTCCCACACAGACAAGGAGAATAATGAATAATACACAATATTAATTCCATTCAATTGTGGAACCATACTAATTAAAAGAAGCTTAAAATGATGAACCATGGGTTAAGACAACGAATGAATAACTAGATGAAATAGATAAGATCCAAACATGGGATCTAGTAAAGAGACCTGAAACCCACAATGTGATTGGTATGAGGTGTATTTTCGAAAATAAATTTTATGAGAATGGAGATGTGATAAAAAAAACGTAAAAATAGTTTATAAAGTCTATTCACATATTGAAGGTGTTGGTATTGAAGAAAAATTTCCTTCTATGGATAGACTGAAGTCAAACAAACTGTTTCTTTCTATGGAAAGTCAAAGAGGATATAAAGTGTATCAAATGGATTTTATGACATATTTAATAAATGGGTTTCTTGAAGAATAAATATATATTGAAAAACTAATGGGGTTTCATCTTGGTAATGATGAAATGAAGTTTTTATGACTAAAGAAGGCTCTATATGGTCTGAAACAGGCACCACATGCATGGTACTCTTAACTGGATTCTTATATAAATAAGATAGAATTTAAAATAGGAGGAGTGGATCATAATATTTTTGTGAAGAATAATCATAAAGATAAATTCATGGTTCTTGTGTACTTAGATGATATTATATTTGGAGGAAGAAGGAAGGGATAAGTGGATGAATTTTCCAATCACATGATATCAGAATATAAAATGTATATGATTGGTGAACTAACATACTTCAAGGATATGTAAGTGATTTAAAATAAAGACTGCACATTCATTTCCTAGGAGAAGTATGAAAGAGAATTGATGAAGAAATTCAATATTCATGACTCTAAAATTAGGTCAACTCCAATTGTGGTTGGAAATAATCATGAAAATCACGAGTATGTGAATTTTGTGAACCCACCAAGTAAAGGGGAATCATTGGAAGCTTATTGTACTTTCTATAATGTGTCCAAATATTGTCCTTGCAAAATTCTTATCGGCCTATTTCAAAGTAATCTGAAGGATGAACATATGGTTTTAGTTAAAAGAATCATGAGGTACATTCAAGGTACTCATAGTTATGGCATATACAATAGTGCATAAATGGACAGGGAACTGTTATCATTTTCTAACATTCATTGGGCTGGAGATATTGTTGATAAAAAGTCCATAAGTGGTGGAATATTCATTATTCGAAAAATATTTGTGGGTTTTTTGAGTATTAAATAAGAAAGAACTTATCTTTGTTCTACTAAAGCTGAATATATCTCTACTACAAGGGCTTTCACACAACAACTTAAGATGAAGAAAAAAAATTATTATATTGGTGAAGACGTGAAATGGATAATTGTTACTCACTATCATAACAAGACAGTTATTTATCTTATGAAGAAAAATGTTCATCATTATCATGAGAAACACATTGAAATCAGATATCACTTAATCGTGGAAAAACTGGAACAAGGAATGTTTAAAATGAATCATTTTGGAACTAATGATCAAGTGGATGACATACTGACCATGCCATTGTCATCACATGTATTCGAGAAGCGTAAGTTGAACCTTGGTGTTCAACCACCACCCCGTGCATTAAGAGATTTAAACCATCACATCTCTCTAGTTTTTCTAACAATTTTAATCTGTTTTCTGAATTATTGCAGGTTTATGGGGGACATTTTATCCAGTGGGAGTGTTATTTGAGCTCTACAAGTAAAACTTTCATTCGTTAAATTTATTTACAATGGGGGAGAATAGAGAAATTCAAAATTTTATGGTCCAAAAAAGGAGGATGTAATGTGAAATGATGATGGGTAATAGAGGAATTGAAAACTTATACAATGTGGTTGAATGATGAGTTAAAAAGGGGAAAAAGTATGGAGATAATGAGAATGAAAAATTCAATGTTTGGTATTACAAAAACTCAATTAATGCTTACCCATTTGTTTTATAAAACAAAAATTTCTCATGTATACTTAGTTATTTGGGTGAGTTGTTTTCATTTATTGGGTTTGGGATTGTTCCCAATACTAATCTTTTTTATATATGTACTATGGCTTGTGTTTGTTTTTAATACACATCAGGTTGATCAAGGACATGGAATTTAATGAGTTCTTAAAATTGAGGCTGAATACAGTATTGAATGTGGTGTTGCTTCCCAGTGTTTGCCAAATTTTTGGGCCTCAAACTAAGGAGTTTCTTTGGAATGGATCATTTTTCACAAAGTCTGTACATGGAATAGGTTTCTCTTGGAACTGTTTGTAGATCAAATATTATGGTACGTAAAATAGAGATCAACAAACCATGTAGTGTGAATGGTTTATATAATGGTAAATGGTATGCATAACGAATAGGAAGAATGTTTGTAGAGTGAATGTAGTATTCAGAAGGCTGTAGGTTCACGGGATGGCTCATCATTGGCGGAAACGAGGTGGGGAGTTTAGATTTCATAATGGAAATCATTTGAAAAAATAGGTGGAGATTTTGGCCTCCATGAAGGAAGAAAATACAGTATGCAGACCGTGTAGGAAAAAATCTTTCACAGGAGATGCACGGTACATGGGGAATTCAGTTTCATATTGAAGATTTGTTAAATCTCTTATTAGTGTACTTTTTAAATTTATTTTCCTTTATTAGGAGCACTAATCCCTTCATTATGTCACAGAATAGATATTAAAAATAATCTAATAAGAATTTGGTGAAAAATTGATGTAGTTTACATAATGAAAACCTGGTAAAGACATTAATTAAAACATAAAAGGGATTTGGTGAAATGGAGAATAGTTCATGGAAGAAAGCACATATAGGAGAGTTATTTATGGAAGAATCAGTCCACTTAAGGAAGTCGTACATGTAGGAGACTCTGTATGTAACACCCTGAGAATTTAGTCAAAAAAATTTATTTCATTGATGTCTTGTGTTGTATGCTACACCAAGATTATCTTTCATTATACGAAACACTGCATTAGCTTGAAGTATTCTCAAACCCTATTCTAGGCTTCTGTTGCACGCCAGAGCAACCTTCCTCGATAGCATGTGTTGTACGCAATACCGAGTTTCACTAAACGAGATATTGTTATAATATTATTATGAACTAGCCATTATGAATAGTAATACCCACTTTTTGAAATTTTATAAATTTTATCTTTCAAAATGGACTTCAATTTTGGATTCGGAATATCGAAGTTATCCTAGGGTGAATTTTTTGTATTTTTTGAAAACTTTCAATTTTTGATGAATAGTGAAACCCTGAGTTTTTGAATAAAACCGACTTTTTATTAAAATAATCATTTATTTTATTTAAATTTATTTTAGTTCAAAATAGATACATAATACCTATATATGTTCAATTTCATTCATTGGAGTCATTTTATATTAATTTTAGATATATAAGAATTTTATTGAACTTTTTACCATCTTTTATCCACCTCATAGGAGCATTTCCAAATTTACATAAAAATTAATTTTACCACTTTTGTGAGTTGAATTTCAAAAATCCAAGAGACACGGTTGATATCAGTAAGTAAAATTTGGTTCAATGACATGAAAATAATTTTTGGTGAATAGTGCCTTTAAACTTTTATTTACCACGGTTAAAAGTAAATAGGGTAATTTAGTGTTAAAATGATATTATTATTACCCTAAAACATGTTCTAATTCTATTGGAAAAGTGTAATTCTACCAAAAACAACCTTAGTAATAAAATATTAATCTTTAGGTCCACTTTGATTAGATTAGGACATTTAATAATATTTTATTTAATGAAGAGTTAAAATAGTTAAAATCAAAGTTTAATAACTAATACATTTTTAATATATGGTTATACATAATATAAATTAGATTATAAATATTCATTAGAAAGATAAAACTATTTAATACATAATTTTATTTAATTTATATTTTTTATACATTAAATAATTTATTTTATTTTTGTCACAATGATGATGCAGTAATTACCTTATTAATAAAATATTAACATAATTGATATTATAAATACCCAAATTAATATAATTTGATACTTTTTATGAATTAAACTAATTTTGTATCTTAATATGACATATTAATGTTGGTTAGAAGAACTTTTTTTGAAATAATAATGATTTTATAAATTTATCAAAAACAAAATACAAAATAGTGTCAAAATTGACATAAAAGAGTTTTTTAAAAAAATATTATATTATTAATTTATATAATGGTCCTAAAAATATAAGGTTCGGCAAAAAGACTTATATAATAATATATATGACATTAATGAACCAATTGGGGTTCTATTGGCAGTTTATTGTATGTTTATTTACAATATAGTGTAAGAATACAAGAAGACAAGGTAAAAGTTAAATTATTTACCTTAGAGTTAAATATATATTATAAGGTGAACATGGTAAACTAAACTTGTCTAAAACCTATTGGTTGAAAGGATTTCAACTCATCCCCACCCTAGCTTCGGAATAAGTCACTTTGGATCCATTATAAACCAAATATTAATTTATTATAAAAAATATATTTTAAGTTTTCCCTAAGGTGCCCCTCACCCCTCTTATAAAAGGGCACTCCACCTTCTCTCTATTTCACACCTCCAAATACATTTTTCCTGGCCAACTCCTGCAAAAATACTCTCTAAACTATCCTACGTTCATCCTAGTGGCCTTACTTTAGTTATAAAGTCAACCTATGGATCCATTTTGATCAAATCCAAAGGAAGAACCCGAAGAAGAGGTAAATATCTCACCACCTATTTCAAGTTCCATTCTTCTTCCACTTATTTATTTGTTGTTTCCATTCTAATATAATAAATATAGTATATTAAATATAAGTTTATGATATTAAATAAAATTTACAACCATATTAGTTATTTTTTCCATCCTATGAATGAAAAATGTCACCACACGTGTGTACGTACGGCTTACCGTCTCCACGTCATTGTGTAGTTTGTTATTCAAACATTTCATCATTTGGATGGGTATAATAATGAGTATAAATGATATAAATAATAAATTTAAAATTATAATGATTATTTATATATGATATACCATCCAATTATAGACAATTTTAATATCAAAAGAATGATATTATCACTCGTGCGTACGTACAGACTACCGTCTCGACGAATGTGATGAGATTCATTTTCTATGATTAACCATTCAAGTATGATTATAAAGTGTATATAATAAATAATAATGAAAGATTTTAAATAATAATGATACTGTATTTATGTACATATATGTTTCATTTACTTAATTCCATTCAATTCAACAAGGAAAAGAAAACAGTGTTCATGCGTACGTATGGCCAACCGTCTCCATGAACAATATATTTCATTCCATTTATCGATCTATAATATATATTTATATGATAAATATATATTATATATAAATCATGTTTTATATTCTGTAATTAATTAAATCAGGATATAAGTAATAATACTAAGAACAACAATTTGAAATATGTACGATAAATGAAACGATTTTACCCAAAATACTGCTTTAACATGGAATTTACAAAAAAATGGGTAATATAAAGTCATAAGTGAATCATATATGATATCATAAATATTATTATGGTTCTTTTACAAGTTAATAATATTTTTAAATCCACTATATAGGAGTTTCGAACCCGTACGGAATAAATTGGCCCAAAGGTAAGTGATAATTTTGCAAATATATTTTTTATCCGGCATTGCTTATACACAAGTATTTACTGGGGTTATATTTATCATCCATGTCCATAAAAATGATTTTCATAAAGTGTTTAATATTCTTCTGTGTATGTTTAAATTCATTTTTAAGCTTTTGTAACTTTTACCACTTTGTATGGAAGGATATTTCTTTTGTTTACCATACAAGGTACTTTCTGACCTTTTCGACAAAAGTACGAGGAGAATGTTATTTTAACTTATACGGCATGAACAGATTTTTACAGTTTTATAACGCCTAATTTTCATGATGATTCCTCTACATGATTTCATGATTATTTTCAAAAAAAAATCTTTTTCTTTTAAAATTTAAGGGAAATTTGTGAAAAGAAAATAATTTTTAATAAGAAAGGATATTTTCCTCAATAATTCATTTCAAGTGTTTTTTCAAAACTATTTTCCATCTAAGATGAAATTAATTAGTATGATTATGTTTCAAGTATAATTTATCTATTATTTGCATGGTTTGATTTTTTTCTTATGATGAAATGATACCCATTTGTTTTATATGGATTACATTATGATGGGATGATGTTTATGAAACCCACTTTATTCTTTGAGTTATGATGAATGATTTATGTTTATTTTGTGGAACAAGTAAGAATGATTTCATTATGAGAAGGGTGGGACCTATATATCCCTCCAATGCATTGGGTAAAGATTTATATCTCTTGAGATAGACATGGCTAGAATGACAAGTTAATCTTGTTCAGTAATGTAGGGCTGGAATGGCAAGTAAACCCAATTCAGAAATGGACTTTGTCTTCTATTATGGTCTTGGAAACAATGTGTTGGCTACTATGGAAATCATAACATGTTCTCAATGGTTTCCATAATTACATGTTTTCTTCCCATGATATTTTATCATGGTTAATATTAATTTATGATATATATGTTATGTACTTCCAAGATTTATGTCATTGCTTGTGTTCATGTTTTTAGGTTCAAATTTTTATGGATTGTTTTTATGTTCTCCATGTTTACCCTTACTGAGCATTTGAGCTTACCCTTTTTATGTTTTATTTTCCCTATGATATAAATAAAGTTTTTAGGTATGAAAAAAAGGGGAAGATATTTATGGGAGATGATGAAGATCTTTCACCAAGATTAGAAGATTATGTTCTGAGATTCCAAAGGCACCAAACTAATACAGTCTTTGGGTGTCTGTTTTTTGTAATGTATTAAGTATTCCAAAAAAGTAATGTAATTTCTATGTACGTCATGCTTGGGTCTCTACAGTTGTTATTAGAGCGAAGGTTTATTTAACCTTTGGAAACTAGGAGGCGAAAACATTAGTGAAATCCCTTAATATTTTTCTAAGGTATGTCTAGGGATGTCCATAAGGATAAGTATACGTATAGGTTATAAACCAAGAATTAAGGTAATGATCCTAGAATTAAACAAAAGATGTTATATATTGAAGGTACTCCCCCTTTATTATGTTGTTTTCCTAGCATGATTTTTTCCTCTCACACTATTATTTTTAGGTTTTATATGATGGTTGGAACTCGAAGGAGCTATGTTAATCAATGTAATGGACAATGAAATGATTGTCATTCCAATCAACCAAATGTGATGGGATATGGGGTGAAAAATATTATTGATATACTTACACAAGATATGAATCATTCTGGACTTCCAAATGACAATAGAAAGGAACAATATTCTATTGAGTCCTTCATGAGAAAACATCCACCTTATTTTAGTGGGTCCTCTAATCCAATTGTTGCTGAACAACGGATCAGTACCATTGAAAAGATATTTTCCATACTTAGATATACAGAGCATGAAAAATTCATTTTGGCTATTTACTTGTTATAAGGTGAAACAGACCAGTGGTGGACTCTAATTAAGAATACCAGGCCCTAAGATTAAATTGTATCCATTGAATGGAATGCGTTCAAGAACTTGTTATTCAATAAGTACATCCCTCGTATTCTTCGAACAAAGATAGAAAAAGAGTTTCGTGAGCTTAAGAAAAAGGATGATGAATCTTCTGGTATATATGAGGTGAATTTTAATAGGCTTGCAAGGTATGCATCTAGCTTTGTCATCCAACCTGAAAGTAATGTTGATCAATTCTTCAGTGGCTTAAAACCAAGTCTTCGAAGGGCATTAGCTATAAGAGACTTTAGTAGCTACGAAGAAATTTTTCATTCTACTATCAAGGTTGAACTGGAAGTTGGTGTTATATATCCATCTCATGGTTTTTACAAGAAACGAAAGATGGTGTTCAAGGAAAAATCTCAAAAATATGGTGAAAAGAAGACAAATGTTTTGTTATGATCAAAGTGTGGAAAGATGCACAGTGGATATTGTCTTAAAGAGACTATAAAATGTTTTAAGTGTAGAAAAGAAGGTCATCGAGCAGCTGAGTGCCAAAGTAATGGAAAAAATTTAGCTAACGATGTGAATAGAGAAAATACAACAGAGAATGCTCCACCAACACTTCAATGCTACATGTGCAAGGAAATGGGGAATTATGTTAATCAATGCCCTAATCCAAGGGTTAATGATAGTCGATGTGAGAAACCTATTAAGAAAAAGGAGAAAGGGAAGTCACATGCGATCACTATTTGTGATGTTGAGTATGATAATGATGTTGTGGAATGATTAAAAGTTTATGTAAAGGGATTTCAAAATAGTATCATGGAATATCATTTATAGTATTATGGAATATTGGAATATCTATGTGTTGGTTAATTAGGGTTTTCAATAATTATATGGAACTGATATCCATGAAAAGCGATTGAAATATTTTTGGAAACCAGATGATATGCGCATAACGAAGGGATAAAGAGAAAATAATATGTTTGATAGTATTCATGAGCTCATGAATAATATAAGTAAAAAGTGATATCATGGTTTGAGTATATAGAAATTTTGGGATTTTGGTTAAATTTTGATAGAATTCATGTTTTCACTAAGGTTATATGGTAATTCATGATTCAATAGAATACATTATTAAGATATTCACAGGTTTGGAATTTGAGAAACAAGATATATCTTATGATATATGGAGGATAAATGATGGTATTGACATGCATGTTATATGACCTTTCTAGAAATCGTTTTCTTTATACTATGAGATTGAACAGAAGTATTTTGGATAAGCCTAAAGATTTGAAATGGATTAAGTTAGACATCAGATAGTATTGTTTAAGGTTATAACTTTTTTTATTATTTCTGGAATGTTATAATAGTTTATTTTTAGAAAAAGGACAACCCGTAGGACGGGCGACAACCCATCGTGTCGGACAAGGATACGAGAATTGAACCCACAACCGAAGCGTGACAGGCCTTTATTGTCTACCACTAGCCTACAGGACATACCTGGTAAGTATAAATTAGTTTTAATTTATTAAGGGTATGATATATGAAGTATAATTCCATTTTAGGAACCATATCCGATTAATCTCACCATATATGGACTTATGTGTATTTAATAACTTTTTCTAACCATCTGTTTGAGACAGATGGAATGTCCTATCATTCTATCACATGATATACTAAAACTTCATGAATGACAAATTCAACTTCATTTCATTAAGATATGAAGTCGAAATTGATCATGGAATGACCAATTGTGAGATTGTACCAAAATAAATTAAGTATTTATTTTAATTCTATTTTTTTCAACTTTAGGGAAATGATCTTGAAAACCAAAAATGTTTTCCTAGATGATACCTTAGATCATAAAAAATTTATGGCTTTTTGATTGTTGGATTTTTTTCAGATCCATTTTCTCTACCACTCTCCATCAGAACATGATGGTTAGATTTCTCTTCCATATCCATATTCTAGTAATTGTTGAAGTGGGAAGGTGTGTGACCCATTAGACGTTGATAAATGAAACATGTAGTTTATTATTAATTTAGTAATTGATGAAATTAAATTTGAATAATAATAATGGGTGTTGTGTTATTAATATTATTCATAATATTAATAATAATGAGAAATTAATGAAATGGGTCATGGTATTTATTGCAAACAAAAAAATGAAGATGCACAGTGGAAGAATAGTGGTGCATTAATAAAATTAAAGGTGAGTTCATTATTATTATGTTAAATAATAACAATAATGATGGCGTAAACACTACGTGCGAGAGGTTAATGATATTAAATGTATTAAAAAGGGTTTGAATATGTAATTTATATTAATATTGTTTTTTCATTTAATTCAATGAGGGGAGGTGCATGGTTTCTTTTTGTTTTATTTAAATTTTGAAGAAATAATAAATAATGTGTGTAATGGGAGGATGCTCGGCGTTGACGTAATGGTGGTCGGACATGGTAAACGCGGAAAACATCAATAATTATAATTATTATTAACAATAATTGGTGATGACTTAATAAATTTTAATTGGGGATATGTCATTATTATTATACCAAATATTTATAATAATAATGTTGGCTTAAATTTTCAAAGATCTGTTAATAATGATATAATGAGATTTATGTTTTTGAATTCAATGCGATGAGATTTGAGATATGAGTATAGATGAGAGATGTTATTATAATAATTGTGTTAAAAAAAATAAAAAAAAATAATAATGATAAATGTTTAAAATGGGAGTGCGACATGTTCGTTTTGATGGGAGGAGATCATGAATGTTTGTTGGGGAGATTTAATCATTATTATTGAAAATAATAATGATAAAAAGAATGGAATTAATGGAGTCAAAGAAAAGGAGGCGCCACTATTGTTTGGGGCGTGATGGAACTTGGAGAAGAAAGAAGATTGGAGAGAGAAACAAAAAAAAGAAGAATAAGAGAAATAAAATTAAAAGACAAATAAATAAAAAACGAGGAATAGGTGTTTAATTCTAGCACCCAAGAAGACTCCAAATTGGGATTTCTTTTGGAGTTATGAAAAATAAATAAATAGTTTATTAATAATAATAATAAAATATTGTTATTATTAATTTTGACGATTAGACACCTATTTGTCCTTAACTTCTTCGTACGACCTCGGTTTTACGAACCGTCAGCGGTAGGGCAACCCTGACTACGAGACGGAAATTATGAGTCCAATATTGGATGTATTATTCTGGTTTTATTATTGGGTACACAAAACGCTGATGAATTAATAGATTTAATATTATTATTAAGTCTTCGACCCGTCATAACTCTCACGTGTGATATCTGATTGACTTTTCATTAGTAGTGATAGGATCCTGTCATTAATACGATAAATTCAAGTCCAATGTTCGGTATTAAATTATGGTTCATGTCCTGGGTCAATAAAACACCTATTATTAAATGAAGTTATTATTATCATTAAACGAATGGAAATTGCGTGAAGTGTCATGTGTTGACTAGTCAAATAGTGTAATGGTCGTATGGTCACGTCGTGTATTCCTTAATACACGTTGCGTACCGTTTTACCTTTTCATTTCCTATATAAGAGAGGAGCACATGTTATTTACAGACCTCCCTTCTTCTCCACATGGTGATGCTCCCGGATGACCTAGAAGCCTTCCTCCTACCTTCTTTATCCGGACTCCGATCATTGATCCGTTAGTGACTGCGAGATCATGTCAATAAGGAGAACATCGTACACCCTGTTCTGTTCCCTCTTCTTCAACTTTCCCTTCACAGTTTCCAACTAAGGAGACTGCTGATAATTGATGGGAATGATGGTATTTGACTAAAGACTCTAAAAAGGTATGTTAAACCTCTATTCTTATATCCTCTTTCTGATCATACTTCTCCTGTTTTCTTTCCATGATATGACATGTGATCTCTGTGTTGACAGAGTTTCTTGTGTTGTTGATTAGGTGGTGTCGCGACGTCCTTGGTGGGTGGAGTCGTTCTCGGAGAAGACATGTGATCATGGTGGTTGTGTTCGTAGAAGGACATCAGAACCTGTTGAGGTAGGGATCTTACCATCGTCTCTATAAATTGTGCATTATGCGAGGTGTGTATCCTCTTGTTTACATGAAGCACATTTGAACCGATTTAATAAAGATAATAATTGTCTTAAATAATGGGGATGGGAATGTTATTATGTTTATATTTATTTGTAACCTGTGATTTTATGTTGTGAATTGAATGAGCTTCTGCCTACTAAAAATCATGGTTGTTTGGGGCCTTTTCTTATGCAATTAAATGTTTCCCTCTCCTTCTGGATTTTCTTATGGATGAAAATGTTATTAAATGTGGAAATTGGTTAAGCATGTAATGTTTGATGATTAAATACCTGGAACCCTTGTGTGATCAACCCGGTTGAAAAAAATGAAATAATAAACATGTGGGTGCTATTTAGGGTTGTTTATGTGAAAGGGGGTGTTTTGTGTGTTGTTGTGGATCGGGTGAGCAGTGGGTCTGCGGTTGTCTTGGTTGTGGGTTGGTGTGAATGATATGTTAGTGATGGGTAGTGGGGCTGTGATAAATGGTATCAAGGGTTGATGATGTACGAGTTTCGGTGTGTTTGTGGTTATGGTGGTTAGCAGCAAGGCTGCAGGGATGGGTTTGAATGTGAATGAACTATGGGTTTTGAATAATAAATAAAATGTGGAATAGTTAATGAATGGTGGGGCTTGGTAACGGAATGAGAATAATAATCATTGGGGTTGTTTGGTTAATAAGAAGGGACTTGTTTGTGCTTCTTGTGTTTTCCTAACTTGATTTTTGGATGGCAGGGATATGTTTTATGAACGCTTGATCCAATTTGGTTGTTGATAGTTTCCCATTAGTTAAGATACTGATAAATAAAGCAGTTGAAACATTAAAACATTAAATGGGGTTTTGGGATTGTTTGTTCTGTGCATACTCTCGAATTAGTAGTGCCAAGGCACGTGGTCAGATCTTTGTGTAGATGCCTTAGGATTGGCTGAGTGGTTGTTATAATAATATAAATCTGTACATTTTATGTTTATTTACGCACCCCACCCATGTTGAGAACTTAGTGACGAAAACCCCCATTTCATGGGGGATGGTGTTTTTCCCAACACTTCTATTAGTGGCTGGTTATTAGCTACTTTCTGAACTGTTTCCAGGGTAGCCCAAGTATCTTCGAGCAGTATGTGATGGAATGATGTCCATTATTAGCCTAAGAATATTTGGGCAAGGTAGTGTGGTGGTTTTCCTAGGTGTGTGAGGGATGGTGGTTTCCCAAGGGTCTTCGGGATAAGGCCTAGGTGTCTTCGGGAGTAGCAGTAGATCATCTAGCCCAGGTGTCTTAGGGCGTGACAGTGGTATTTCTGGCCTAGGTGTTTTCAGGCATGGTTATGTGTGATAGTTGTGGCCCAGGTGTTTTCAGGCAGGGTTTGGCAGTGGCACTGCCTGAGGATGTGGCCCAGGTGTGTGCGGGAGGGATGAGGTAGCGGGACTGCGGTGAGAATGGCGGGATTGGTTCGATGCATAGGATGTCATCAATAACCATTGGGAAGGTGGTGCGGGGTACCCATACTTTGATAACATTACTAAAATACTCTATTGACTTGTTTTACTTGGTGAGTGTGACTGGTGAGGCTGGTTGAATAGATTCCTTGCTAGGTTTTGGTTCTTCTATTTTCTCACGGGGCATTAGGATGTCTCCCCACTTGTGTATGAGAGCTTTAGGTTTTCCTACTGAGTATACTTGTATGCTCACCCTACATTTGCTTTCAGGTTTTCAGGAGGACTACAGGGACTGTGCGGGACCTTACTAGTCAGGCATGGGGAGTTGCTTCTGTTTACTGTTGTTGTTTTTCTTTACTTTTTGGTACAGTACTTGGAGATTTTCTGTACTTGTAGTTTTTTTTACTGTTGTATAAAGCATGGATATGGGATTGGTTTTGGGCTATTTCTATACATGTTCCTTTTCTTCTAATTGGTGTTTTTCTCATTATATTTCCCAATCTTAAATTAATAAAAAGGGTAATTCCCCCCATATTTGTGAAAAACTCATACCCTTGGTGCTAGTCGCCACTCCGGGGCCTACTAGAGGCGGGACTCTGGGGTCATTATCTCCCTTCCACTATTGCCAGCTCAGGAGGGGCATCTTTGGTGGGAGGGGTTCGTGACACACATTCCTAGATGGTGTCCCCACATTTAATGGAAGGGAAAAAATTAGGGTAGTCAATGAGAATAACATTATTGGTATTCCTAGGCTCTAGAATATTCAGACATTAAATCTCCAAAGATTCAATGAAGTACATAATAACATTATCTTTTTAGAAAGAATAATGTTAATTTTCTAATTCTTTATAAGTTGGGTGTCTCTGTACTTTTCTCCCTTTCTCAAAATTATGCCTCTATTTTTTATATCGTTCTTGGTAAGGTAAAATATATTATTATGTATATTGGAGAACTAAAGATTGTATTAGATCTATATTTAATGTAATTGTTTTATAAAACTTTTATAATTCACTTCCATTAAGATTATGTTATTATTCAATACATTATCTTTATTCTCCAAAAGATATATACCAACCTTTATGATATTGGTGTGAACTCACAGAATCTGAGAGGGTATGTAGGTGGGATCAATTGAATATTTAACTCATTAAAAATATTTTCTATATAGATCTCCAATAGTTTCTCATGTGGGAGTTTCATGATTAAGGATTGTATTTAGACCTTTCAACTAGAAATGAAGTGTAAGACTCTCACACACTCTCATTTCATAAAATTTGAGTGTTCTTATAATATGGATATATCGATATACAAAGTATCTAGTTTTCAATTGTTGTTTTCTAGTTCCAATAAAAACTAATATCATAGGATCTCTAATGATGGGAAAAGGAAGTTTCTAGCAGGCCCTCCCTAGATATGGTTTCTTCTTTGCATTCACTAGAGCAAATCACCCTTCCATGGACTCCATTGGAGCTACCCAGGATTTGATAGATTTAATTATATTTAATAGCATATCTGTTTTGTTCAACACTAGAGTGGAGGTAGAAATCAAATATTTCTTATGTCTGTTTTTCCCATGTTTTTATACTGATAATTATTATGATACTTCTTTGGGTATCTCCTTTGATATGATTAAGATTACTACCACAATATAGTAAAATCATGATATTCCATAACAATTGGGTCTAAATAGACTGGTTATTTTGGTTCATGGTTGGTTGGATGGAAAAATTCAAATCTCATTGGTGGACCAATTTCTCTGTATTGCGGGTTATTTTATAAAGGTGAAATAAAAGTTTGTTCTTGATTTTTTTACTCAATATTAATTTTTTAGACAATTAGTTTATTGTTGAGTTGTATTATCTCCATAAACACTACTTTATAATGAGAAAATATTTCCTCTATATAAGGTAGTTAGATTTCATTGTGTGTTGGGTGGTCTATATTTACACACTTACTCTTTTATTTAGTTGAGACTCATCGAAGTGGCGGTAACTGAGCAATCTAAGAAAACCAAAAATTTCTAACCTAACTTTGACGTTTGGTACCCATAATGTTTTCAATAATTTTAGTGTGTACCGTGTTTTGGGGAAAAAATTCTCATCCTCACCTTAATCATTGGCATCATGTTATAAGTCATTTATAAGGTTAACGGTAATGACATTCACTAATGTATATTGTGATGTTGAAATCATGTCCTCATCAAATGGATTAGGGGGATGGCTATATTGCGGATACTTTTTGAGTGAAAAGTCACAACTCTCTCAAATATTTCACATTTTGGTGGAATATTTTGGATTGTGTCCCTTTTGTGGTATATTATTTCCCTTTCGGTGCACCCATGGATCTAATTAATAAATGGTTATCCTAATAGAGTATCCAAAACCTATTTCTAAGTGTTTCCCAAATGAAATGGGTAGATGATTTCGTGATACAAACTGTGATGACCATTCTTATAGTGTGTCCCACAATTTAGAGAAGGCTGACTTCTAGGGAAGATTTAGAAGTTATGATATAAATTCCCTCATCCTTACAGAATGGGGTTGACTCAGCTTGGCCACTATAAAATTCTATACCCTTGAATTATTTGATGGTCCTAGGGGTGTCGAGGTAGTAAAAGTTCCTAAATACAAATAGGATGGGGTTTCTCTAGTATTTTTTCTATACCTATAACACCCCGAGATTTTATGAAATTTTTTTTTATTTCATTAATGTCTTGTGTTATATGCTACACCAAAAGGAGCTTGCACAACATGCATCCATGACTTGGCTTGCATTACACGCAATCGTGACCTTCCACGATAGTTTGTGTTGTACGCAATACCGAGTTTCGCTAAACAACGATATGTTATATAAACTGGCCATTATGAATAGTAATACCCATTTTTTGAAAATTTGTAATTTTTATTTTTCAAAATGGACTTCATTTTTGGATTCAGAATATCGAAATTAGCCTCAGGTGAAATTTTGGTATTTTTCTGAAAACATTCAATTTTTGATTAATAGTGAAAACACTGGGTTACTATTTAAAAAATGACTTTTTATTTAAATAATTATTTATTTTATTCAAATTTATTTTCGGTCAAAATTGATAAATAATACCTATATAAGTTCAATTTAATTCATTGGTGTCATTTTTTAATAATTTAAGATATATAAAAATTTTATTGAACATTTCACCGTCTTTTACCCACCTCCTAGGAGAATTGGAAAATTTACATAAAACATAATTTTACCATTATTGTGAATGGAATTTCAAAAATCCGAGAGACACTGTTGATGTCAGTAAGTAAAATGTGGTTCAATGAGATGAAAATAATTTTTCGGTGAATAGTAACTTTTTACTTTTATTTACCACGGTTAAAAGTAAATTGGGTAATTAAGGGTAAAAATGATATTTTTATTACCCTACCACATGTCCTAATTCTATTTCATAAGCTTTATTCAACCAAAAACAACCTTAGGAATATAATATGACCATTTAGGCCAACTTGGATTAGATTAAGACATTTATTACTAATTTATTTAAAGAAGGGTTAAAATAGTTAAAATTAATGTTTAATAAATAAATCATTTTTCATATAAGGTTATACATAAGATAAATTAGACTATAAGTATTAATTAGAAAGATAAAACGATTTACTACATAATGGTATTTTATTTATAATTTTTAGACATTAAATAATTTAATTTATTTATGACACAATGATGATGCAGTAATTATCTTATTAATGAAATATTGATATAATTGATATTATAAATACACAAATAAATGTAATTTGAGACTATTTATGAATTAAAATATTTTTTTAGGTTAATATGACATGTTATTATTTATTTAATTAACATTTTTCTAACTAATATTTCTGTTATGATTTTCAAAAAAATCAATTACCAAATAGTGTCAAAATTTACATAAAATAGTTTTTAAAATAAATATTATCTTATTAATTGTTATTTTATTAAAAAAACATCTATGTTTCGGCCAAATGACTTATATAAGGTTATATATATTAATAATAAACAACTTCGGGTTCTTTTGTCTTGTTATGGTAAGTTTATTAACCTTATAGTGTAAGAAAACAAAAAGACATGGTAAAAGTAAATTTATTTAACTTAAAGTTAAATCTAAATTATAAGGTTAAAATAGAACCCTAAACTTGTCTAAATTCTATTGTATGAGAGTATTTCGACCCATACCCACCTTAGCTTCGAAATAAATCAATTTGGAGCTATTAAAAACCGAATATGACTTTATAATAAAATAATATTTTGAGTTTTTCCATAGGTTCCCCTCTCCTCCCTTATAAAATGACACCTCCTGCCTCTCTTCCTCACACCACATTGAGCCTTCATGGTCGGCCAAACCCTACCAATTTATCTTCTCCACTTCCCTAGAAACATCATAGAGGTCCTGGTCTTCTTCAAATACCAATTTTAGTGCCCTAAGAGGAGATCTCAAAGAGGCGCTTCAAAGAAGAGGTAATGTTCGTTACCGATTCTTTCAACTTTATTTCTTCTTCTACTTATTCTTATTTAGTAGTTTCATTATTAAGTAATAACATAATTATCACTAATATACTGATATGTTATTATAAGTATGAAACAACCCTATTTCACCATCTATCCATCTTACGGAAAGTGAAATCACCGCGCGTGCGTACGTACGGAATACCGACTCCATGCCGTGGTGTAATCTGTTTTCGACCACCACCTTACTTGTATGTGTATAATGGTGTAAATAAAAGACTATATATTATTATTGCAAAGTGATACTGATTATGAAATATTATAAATACACTTCAATTCAATTCCACGATCATGGGAATGATATAATCGCTCGTGCGTACGTACGGACTACCATCTCCACGACGCGATGAGATTCATTTTCCCATGTTAACCATTTATGAATGATTACAAAGTATATATAATAAGTAATCATGAAATATATGAAATAATAATGATACTAGATTTATGTATATATATATTTATGTCATCTACTTAATTCCATTGAATTCAATAAAGAAACAAAAAACAGTGTTCATGCGTACGTACGGCCTACCGTCTCCATGAAAGGTGTATTTCATTACATTTATCGATCTATCATATATATATATCTATATTATGAATATAAATTACATATAAATCATGTTTTACATTCTGAAATTATTTAAATCAGAATATAAGTAATCATGTAAAAAACTACAAGTCCAAACATGTACGATAAATGAAACAATTTAACTCAAAACGCTCTTTAACATGGAATTTACAAAAGAACGGGTAATATAAAGTCATAAGTGAACCATATATTATATCATAACAATGAATACGATTCTATAATAAGTCAATGACATTATTTAAATCATTATACAATAGGTTTGGATCCATATAAAGCATATCAGAACTAAGGTAAGGGATAATTTTTCAAATCTCATTTTTATCCGAGATTGCTTATTCATAAGTATTTACTAGGGTTATTTCTTTCATCCATGTCCATGTTTTATAAATCTGCTTTCATGTATTTTTAAAGTCCTTTTTAACCATTTTTGACTTTTACTACATGGTATATAAGGAATCTTTCTTTTTTTACGTTACGAGGTACTTTTTTGACTTTTCCGGCAAAAGTATGAGAAGAATGTTTTTTAACTTTTAGGGCACGAACGGATTTTTACGGTTTTATAAAGCCTTAATTTTATGAAGCTTCCTACAAAGGATTTCATGACTATTTTCAAAAAAATATTTTTCCTCTAAAATTGCATTATGTTTAGAGAAAAGAAATTGATTTTGAAGAAGAAATGATATTTTCCTCAAGAATTCATTTCAAGGGTTTTATCAAAACCATTTTCCATCTAAGATGACATTATTTTATATGTGTATGTTTCAAGTATAAAGTCTCTATGATTTACATGGATTCAATTTTCTTATTATGAAATGATATCCATTTATTTTATATGGATTATGTGATGATGGGATGATGTTTATGAAACCCATTTTATTCATTGGGCTATTATGAATGATGTTTGTTTATTTTGTGGCACAAGTAAGAATGATTTCATTATGAGATGGGTGGGACCTATATCTCCATCCAATTCATTGGGTAAAGATTTATATCTCATGAGATAGACATGGCTGGAATGGTATGTTAATCCGGTTCAGTGTTACATGACTAAAACGAGGAGTGAAATCGATTCAGAAAGGGACTTTGTCCACTAAGATGGTCTTGGCAACAATGCCTTGGCTACTATGGAAATCATATCATGTGCTGAATGGTTTCCACAATTACATGTTTTATTCCCAATATATTTTATCATGATTGATGTTCCATTATGATATATTCCTTACGTACTTCCACGATTTATGTCTTTGCTCATGATTTTGATGTTTAAATTTCATGTTCAAGTTTTTGCTTCCAAATGTTTATAGATTGTTTTATGTTATCTATGTTTTCCCTTACTGAGCATTTGAACTCACCCTTTTTATGTTTTATTTTCCCCAGGAAATAAAGAAAGGTTTTAGGTATGTAAACAAAAAGGGGAAGAACGTTAAGGGATTTTTTGAATATATTCCAACATGATTAGAAGTTTATATTCTGAGTTTCCAAATACACTAAACTATTAAAATCCTTGTGTGTATGTTTTTGTTATGTATTCAGTATTCCGCAAATGTAATGTAATGTCCATGTATGTCATGCTTCTGGTCTCTACAGTTGGTATCATAGGAAAGGTTTAGTCAACCTTTGGAAACTAGGATGTGAAAACTTTAGTTATATCCCTAGATATATTTCTAATGTTTGTCTAGGGATGTCCCTAAGTATAAGTATAAGTATAGGTGATAGTCCTAGAATTACGGTAACAATATTAGAATTAAACATAAGATGTTATATTTCGATGGTACTCCCCATTGATTATGTTATTTTCCTTGTATGGATTTTTCTTATCAAAGAATTCATTTTGTGTTTTAGTCAATGGAGGGAACCAGAAGGAATTAGGTTAACATTGAATCCAATGGACAAATTGGTGAGTTTGAGTAATGAAATTGAATAAAGCCTAGAGAGAAAGATATTGTGATTATGCTAAATCATTCATCGCGATATATGATTAACAAGGTGAAATTTAGTGGTATTCCTAAGTCAAAAAATAAAATGAAGATGGAATTTTATGCATGTTCACATGGTGAGGAGCATAGAGAAGGGAAGATTGATATTTCTAAAGAAGGGAAGAAGAACCATGAGGAATACCTAAAATGGAGGGACAGATGTTATCTATGTGGGGAAAAGGGCCATAGAGTGACAGACTGTTATGGAGTTCAATGTCTTATTTGTGGAGAACATGGGAATTACCCAACTCAATGCCCTGACCTAACAAGTTACTTCTAAATCAAGGAAGGACTTATTCCAAGACAATCATTGAAGAGGGTGGATTGAAGTGTTTATGTATTGGTATTCAAGAATAATGTTTTTGAGGTACTTTTATGGTGTATTAGAATATTTTTTTATTAGTCTATTGTGGTTTTCAATAATTTTATGGTACCGGTAACCATGAAAAGTGATTCAAATATTTTGGAAAGCAGATGATATGCGCATAATGAAGGGATAAGAATATAACGAGATGTTTGATTGTATTCATGAGCTCATTATTGATATAAGGACTAAGTGATATCATCATTTGAGTATATAGAATTTTGAGGATTTTGGTATGTGGAAATTATTAACTTTTAACTGCATTCATGATTTCACTAAGGTTCAATGGGTATTCATTCTTTAATAGAATACATGATTAAGGTATTCACATGTTTTTAATTTGACCAACAAGATATGTCTTATGATATATGGGGGATAAATGACAGCATTCACGTGATTGTTATGTGACATTTCAAGTAATCATTTTATTTATACTATGAGCTTGGACCGAAGTATTTTAGATAAGCCTAAAGATTGGAATGGATTATGTTGGAAATAAATTAGTATTGTTTAAGGATTGAACTTTTCTTTGATATTATTTATGTGATGTTATAGTAATGTAGTTTTAGAAAAATGACAACCTGCAGGACGGGCGACAACCCATCACGTCGGACAAGGATTTGGGAATCGAACCCACAACCGAAGTGCGACTTGACTTTATCGCATACCACTGGCCTACAAGAAGTTCTTGGTTAGTAGAAACTAGTTTTATTTTATTAGGCGGTATGATATATGAAGTATAAGTTCATTTTTGGAATCATATATGATTAAACTCACCATAGTTGGACTTATGTATATTTGATAACTTTTTCTAACGTTTTATTTGAGATAGATGGAATGACCCATCATTCTATCACATGATATGTAAGCACTTCACGAATAACAAATTCAACTTTATTTATTTAAGATATGAACTGGAAATTGTTCAAAGCATGAACAACAGTGAGATTGTACCAAAATCAAGCAAGTATTTCTTCTAATTCAAAATTTTCAACTTTAGGGAACTGATATTGAAAACCAAAAATGTTTTCCTATTGCTCTTATATCCGACGAATCATATGGTACCTTAGATCATCACAAATCTATGGCTTTGGGATTTTTGGTTATTTCATAGCCATGTTCTCTACCACTCTCCATCAGAACATGATGGTTAGATTTCTCTTCCATATCCATATTTTCACCTATGTGGAAAACCAGTGATGAGTTAATCTGGGTAACCGTTAAATTTCTAACTTTCCTTTTTAAAATGACATTTTAGTATTCTTTTTTTACGATGTGGGTTTCTATGAAAGAAACCTTCAAGTAGTAAACCATTTACAACCCCAACGAATTTCGTGGGCAAAATTCATTTTAAGGGGGTAGAATGTAACACCCCGAGATTTTATGAAAAATATTCTTTTTAATTTCATTAATATTTTGTGTTGTACTCTACACCAAAAGGAGCTCGCACAAAATGCATCCCTGACTTGGCTTGCATTATACGCAATCGCGACCTTCCACGATAGTGTGTGTTGTACGCAATACCGAGTTTCTCTAAACAACGATATGTTATATAAACTAGTCTTCATGAATAGTAATACCCAATTTTTTAAATTTTGTAAATTTTATTTTTCAAAATGGACTTCATTTTTGGATTTGGAATATCAAAATTGTCCTAGAGTAGAATTTTGGTATTTTTCTGAAAACTTTCAATTTGTGATGAATAGTTATAACACTCGGTTACTATTTAAAAACAGACATTTTATTTAAATAATTAATTATTTTATTTAAATTTATTTTAGGTCAAAATTGATACATAATACCTATATAAGTTATATTTAATTCATTGGAGTCATTTTATAATAATTTTAGATATATTAAAATTTATTGAACTTTTCACCGTCTTTTACTCACCTCCTAGGAGAATTTGCAAATTTTCATAAAACATAATTTTACCTCTTTTGTGAATGGAATTTCAAAAATCTAAGAGACTCAGTTGATTTCATTAAGTAGAATGTGGTTCAATGAGATGAAAATAATTTTTGTTGAATAGTAAATTTTTACTTTTATTTACCACAGTTAAAAGTAAATAGAGTAATTAAGGGTAAAAAGATATTATTATTACCCTAACACATGTCCTAATTCTATTGGATAAGTGTAATTAGACCGAAAACAACCTTAGGAATAAACTATGACCATTCAGGCCAACTTGGATTAGATTAGGACATTTATTATTAATTTATTTACAGATGTGTTAAAATAGTTAAAATCAAATATTAATAACTAAATCATTTTTAATATAGGGTTATACATAAGATAAATTCGACTATAAATATTCATTAGAAATATAAAACGATTTCTTACATAATTGTATTTTATTTATAATTTTTAGATATTAAATAATTTAATTTATTTATGACACAATGATGATTCAGTAATTATCTTATTAATAAAATATTGACATAATTGATGTTATAAATTCCCAAATAAATGTAATTTGAGACTTTTTAGGAATTAAAATATTTTATAGGTTAATATGACATGTTATAATTGATTTAATTAACTTTTTTCACACTAATCGTTCTGTTATGATTTTTACAAAAATCAATTCCCAAATAGTGTCAAAATTGACATAAAATAGTTTTTAAAACAAATATTATATTATTAATTGTTATTTTATTCCTAAAAATCTCATCTTCGGCCAAATGACTTAGATAAGGTTATATATATTAATAATAAACAACTTGGGGTTCGTTTGGCTTGTTATGGTAATTTTATTAACCTTATAGCGTAAGAAAACAAAAAGACACGGTAAAAGACAAATTATTTAACATAAAGTAAAATCTAAATGATAAGGTTAAAATAGAACCATAAACTTGTCTAAATTCTATTGCATGAGAGTATTTCTACCCATACCCACCTTATCTTCAAAATAAATCAATTTTTAGCTATTAAAAACAGAATATGACTTTATAATAAAATAATATTTTGAGTTTTTCCAAAGGTGCCCCTCTCCTCCCTTATAAAGGGACACCTCCTCCCTCTCTTCCTCATACCACTTTGAGTCTTAAATATCGTCCAAACCCTGAATATTTCTCTTCTCCACTTCCCTAGAAACATCCTAGAGGTCCTGGTCTTCTTCAAAGACCAATTTTAGTGCCCTAAGAGGAGATCTCAAAGAGGCGCTTCAAAGAAGAGGTAATGTCTGTTACCGTTTCTTTCAACTTTATTTCTCCTTATACTTCTTCTTCTTTAGTTGTTTCATTATGAAGTAATAACATAAGTATCACTAATATACTTATATGTTATTATAAGTATGAAACAACCCTATTTCACCATCTATCCATCCTACGGAAAAAAAATCACCTCGCGTGCGTACGTACGGAATACCGTCTCCACGCCGTGGTGTAATCTGTTTTCGACCACCACCTTACATGGATGGGTATAATGGTATATATAAATAAATATATATGATTATTTAAATGTGATATTTATTCTGAAATATTATACATACACTTCAATGCAATTCCACGATCATGGGAATGATATCATCGCTTGTGCATACGTACGGACTACCGTCCCCACGACGCGATGAGATTCACTTTACCATGTTAACCATTCATGAATGATTATAAAGTATCTATAATTAGTAATCATGAAATATATGAAATAATAATGATACTGGATTTATGTATATATATATATATATATATATTTCATCTACTTAATTCCATTCAATTCAATCAGGAAACAAAAACAGCGTTCATGCGTATGTACGACCTACCATCTCCATTAACGGTGTATTTCATTCCATTTATCGATCTATCATATATATATATATATATATGTATATGCTGAATATATATTACATATAAATCATGTTTTACATTCTGGAATTAATTAAATCAGGATATAAAAAATAATATCAAGAATAACAAGTCCAAACATGTACGATAAATGAAACGATTTTCCCCAAAAGGCTCTTTAACATGGAATTTACAAAAGAACGGGTAATATAAAGTCATAAGTGAACCATATATGATATCATAACAGTGAATATTATTCTTTAATAAGTCAATGACATTATTTAAGTCAATATATTAGAGGTTCGGATCCATACGAAGCATACCGGACCTAAGGTAAGGGATAATTTTGCAAATCTCATTTTTATCCGAGATTGCTTATTAGTAAGTATTTACTGGGGTTATTTCTATCATCCATGTCCATGTTTTATAAAAGTGTTTTCATGTATGTTTAACGTCCTTTTTACCCATTTTTGACTTTTACTACGTGGTATTTAAGGAATCTTTCTTTTTTTTATGTTACGAGGTACTTTTTTGTCTTTTCCGGCAAAAGTACGAGAAGAATGTTTTTTTAACTTATATGGAACGAATGGATTTTTACGGTTTTATAAAGCCTTATATTAATGAAGCTTCCTCCAAAATATTTCATGACTATTTTCAATAAAATATTTTTATTTTAAAATTTCTTGATGTTTTGTGAAAAGAAATTGATTTTGAAGAAGAAATGATATTTTCCTCAAGAATTCATTTCAAGTGTTTTATCAAAACCATTTTCCATCTAAGATGACATTATTTAATATGTGTATGTTTCAAGTATAAAGTCTCTATGATTTACATGGATTCAATTTTCTTATTATGAAATGATATCCATTTCTTTTATATGGATTATGTGATGATGGGATGATGTTTATGAAACCCATTTTATTCATTGGGTTATTATGAATGATGTATGTTTATTTTGTGGCACAAGTAAGAATGATTTCATTATGAGATGGGTGGGACCTATATCTCTCTCCAATGTATTGGGTAAAGATTTATATCTCATGAGCTAGACATGGATGGAATTATAATTTAATCTGGTTTAGTGTTACAGGACTGAAACAAGGAGTGAACTCGATTCAGAAAGGGACTTTGTCCACTAATATGGTCTTGGAAGCAATGACTTGGCTACTATGGAAATCATATCATGTGTTGAATGGTTTCCACAATTACATGTTTTATTCATATTATATTTTATCATGGTTGATGTTCCATTATGATATATGCCTTACGTACTTCCACGATTTATGTCTTTGCTCATTATTTTGATGTTTAAATTTCATGTTCAAGTTTTTGCTTCCAAATGTTTATGGATTGTTTTATGTTATATATGTTTTCCCTTACTGAGCATTTAATCTCACCCATTTTATGTTTTATTTTCCCTAGGAAATAAAGAAAGGTTTTAGGTATGGAAACAAAAAGGGGATGATCGTTATGGGAGTTGTTGAATATATTTCAACATGATTAGAAGTTTATATTCCGAGTTTCCAAAGACACTAAACTATTACGATCCTTGTGTGTCTGTTTTTGTTATGTATCCAGTATTCCAAAAATGTAATATAATGTCCATGTATGTTAGGATTTGAGTCTCTACAATACCAGTCACTATTTTCACCGCCAAATTTGGTGGGGTGTTGTTCTAGAATAATCTAGATTCAATACAATTTTTGAATGTAAGATGATCAACATTTAAGTTGGTGTTACATACCTGGTCTTTTATTTTATTAGGTGATAGTCCTGCTCAATTATCTAGAGGCATTATGTGGGATTATATCAATGACTCATTCACCTTGAGTTCTCCATTTCTTGTATTTGGAAATAGTGGGGCTTTTCTAGATAGACCATCTATCCTGTTTAGAGACTATTCTTGGTAGTTTTCCTGAATAAATTATGTTTCATAATAGCAATATATTTAGCCCCTACTAACTAAGGAGTGTGTGAAGTGCATCAATCCATATTCATCCCATCATCTAATGTGTATGTTAAATAGTGCATTAGAAATTATTTTACATGTCGTCTTTAAACCAATGTGGCATGATTATTGGAGATCCTCGCATTATCTTCATGACATTGGGTTTCTTACAGCTGAGATGGAATCTAAGTCAATATTAAGGTTGACCTCCACCAATATCTTGATTTGGATTCAATTTCTTTTGTATGATGTATCTTCACCTTAAAATGATAATATTTCATCTATAAATTTAGAATACGATGATATATGCATTCCTTTTCAAAATTCAATATAATTGCATACTAAGAAGTATCCATTGTCCATAACATAACTAGAATGTTTTATTTAGTTAATTTCCTTAGTATAATGTTATTCAATTTACTTTCATGAGAGATTCCTTCTACTAACATTGACAATAGTGTTCATTTACCAATATTCTTATTGTGGGGAGATAAATTAATTAAAATCTTGTATGCAATACCAAAGATTAGATGATATAAATGTGTTACAGTTGATTATAATTTTGTCAAGCCATATTCTTGTTTAGAAGTGATATTTCTTGTTAGAGATAAAGAACTTGGAGTATATTTCCTTAGTCTCTCAAGTGCCTCCCAATATAAGGTCATTATAATACTATCTTTGATATGTAAAGGACCTTATTATCCAAATTGTATGATAGTATGGGGAATAACATCACATAAAATTACATATGGAGAAAATGTATGTTCATTTTAATTTTATTTATCCTGATTAAGAATTACATTAAGGATTGATGTCTAGTTTTAGGGATGATTTCTTTATCATATACCCTAGAAAGTACCTTCAGGGTGGAAAATTATTTTTGGGTAAAGGGGAAGTCTTTATTACCATTGATCTTCCTACCATGAAGAGGATTTTAAAAACTCTCACTATGAGATGGGTTCCCATTATCAATCTTAATATTTTAAAGAGGAGGAACATCATGTTATACACTCTAGGGAGGACCTCCAGAGATTCTGGGGGAAATTTCATGGGGAAGAACTCTAAAACTATATCCCTTTTTCTTCTTTCTAATTATTAGTTAGTTTATTCTTTTTCCACCATTAGATGATATATTAAGGACTCAAGATTACCGAAATTGATCAGGTTAGGGATATTGTTTAACTCCAATGTTTTGGAATGACCTTATTGATTCTTCTTGTTATATATTATTCATTGGGAAACTAGGGATAGGTTTGGTTTAGAAATTCCATCACATGTGAGGCCGCACTTAAGTGACCCCTATACTAAAGTCAGAATATATTGATGGGTCCATTTAGAATAAGTAGTAGTGTGGTCCTTCCACTTCGTCGTCATCAAAAATATTGGTGTACTTTTACTCACTGATGGAGAGAATGGGTTTTTGTTTTATCCTATGTGACTATAAGAATATTCTCACAAGTGCTTATAGAATTAGAAAAAATATGATCTTTGACTAAATTGGTCATTGAGATGGGTCAATGATATCTACTTGAAATAATTATATGATCATTAAGTTGTTATTTATCCCTTGCTAGAGTTGGTAGAAGATCCTTTTGAATGGGAGTAGGAATATCTATCTACTCATGTGTAGTTCCCACGAAACACTGATAAGTTACTCTAGTGGTAGGGGAAGGAATATTTTGATGCCCCTATTGACCATTGGGATATGCTAATTGTAGATTCTTTATACTACCTCTAAAATATTATGGGAACATTGAAAGGCGTGAGTATTGATATGAACATGCTATTGATGCTCCTTTCCATCACAAAGTCTAACGAATGAAAAAGGAAAATACCTTAGTCCAAAGTGATTTATCCTTTAAAGAAACATCAAAAATCTATAAAGGCATGAAGAAGGATTTCTTCCCACTTGGACCGTGCATGTTTTATCATGGTCGCGCAAGTATAATTGCACGCCGCATAGTGGTCGCATAGGTGACTTGCGCGCCCTCTTTGATTTTCTCCCAGGGTCTTCCCTGACCTATAAATACCCCTTGTGGGCCCCCCATTTAAAAAACGGAAAAATTTCAAAACTCATATTCGAGCTCCTGACGCCCTAGTCTCTTCTCAAACCCATCTGAACACTTCTAAGGTGATTTATTACCTAGAATGGAAGTTCTAAAAAGAGGGGACAAGGCCTAAGTGTTGAAATTCATCAACACATGTGCGCTTAAGTGGTCATCCCTTAAGGGAAATGACCTCACTTGCGCGCTGCCTTATCCATTCAACAGAACTTGCACGCCACTCATTTAACAGTATTTAGGGATAATACTAAGGGCTTGAACCAAGCCTTGCCCAAGTATTACCCTAAGGTTTGACCGTCATGCAAGTACCCATGTGTCGCGAAAGTATACTTGCGTGACCAGGACTTGCGTGCCCACGCAGGACTTGCGCGCCTCTCTCTTTTTGGGTGCCCCTCCGGCCTATTCACTTGATTTCATCAAATCCACCTCTCCTCTTCAATATTTAACCTTTAGAACCATCTTCAAAATCATTTATATCATGGTTCTTTTTTTGGTTTCCTTATCTGAAAGGAATTCTGTGGAACATCTCTCAAAATTTAGTGATTTAGATATCTTTATATCACTAAGGTTAGAGATTTCATTCATTCAACATCATCCTTTAAAGATGAGAGGATCTTTAATTTGGGCCCCCTTTTCAGGAATAAGCCCCAGTCATATGTTTGGGCATCTTCCCTAGGAGTAAACCCCACTCATAAATTCCATTAACTTAGGCCTCTTTCTCAGGAATAAGTCCTAAGTCTCAAGTCTCCATTATAAATGGGCCTCCTTCTCAAGAGTAAGTCCCAATTTTAAAATCCCAAATTTGGGCATCCTCATTATGAGTAATCCCCAAGTCCCCTAACCTAGGCCTCCTTTTTAGGATTAAGCCCTAGTCTTCAAGTTCCCATATATTTGGGCATCCTCCTTAGGAGTAATCCCCAAGTCCCCTATCATGGGCCTCCTTTTCATGAGTAAGCCCCGGTATTCAAGTTCCCTTAATTTTGGCCATCCTCCTAATGAGTAAGCCCCTACTATAATTCTTTTAATATGGGAATCCTCCTTATGAGTAAGCCCCATGTTCCGAAAATCCCAATTTCCTTAACTTGGGATTCCTTTTCAGGAGTAAGCCCCAGTCATAATTCCCTTTAACCAGGGCCTCTCTTTTAAGAGATTGCCCCAGTCATAATTTCTCTTAACCAGTCTTAATTTACTTTTGATTTTGGCTTCCTTCTCCAGAGTAAAACCTAATCATAAGTCCCCTCCTAATTTGGGAATCTTCGTCAGGAGTAAGCCCCAAGTTAGAGTATCCAGATCTCCATAAAGCACATATAACTTTATAGACCTTGTTCCCGGGTTTATTCCCTAAAGTAAATCCCAATATTCATCTATCTAGGAATCCATACATATATAATCCCCACATCATTTCTTATAATTGCATCTTTCATGGTACAATTTTATGGTTTTACCAATACCACTTGTTTCTCACAAAGAGCATGACCCACATGAGCATAGAGTGTAAAAGTAATTATGACATATTTCTTTGATCCATCAATCATGCATAAACCTCATACTTATTTACTCGAACTACGTGGGTTTTGATTCCTTCTCTAAAATAAAGGATACGTAGGTAGTCAATCTGCGGGTACGATCCCAGCTCTGAAATAATCTATGTCCTTCTGAATGACAATAAACATCAATTGCCCCACTGAGTGGCATTAGAATCAGTATGGTTATCATAATGACCAAGATATTTCTATATAATGTGTTGAAGGATACCATTGACTAAGAATCTATAACAAATATAGATGATTATCTATCGATGAATAACTTGAATACATATAATAGATTCTCTAAATCTCATACATATTAATCATTGATTGTCAGATCTAAAGGAAAGATCATTTTCATACTTGGTAATTTAATAGGGATTCACGAACATAACATAAATCTATAATGAGAGTCCCGGAGTAGAAAATAATTCCCCTAAAAAGGTGTGATGAGTCCATCCTCCCATCCTCTAGACCAATTCAAATTCTTAAGCCTCATTGGTTCAAAACTAATGAGCACCTACCTTTGTAAAGTAGGTCCAAATGGATATGGAATCATTGGATGTTTTCGGTTCTACGAACAAATCCGTTAGAAACTGCTTGGAATGTTTGAACCTTAAATAAATTAGGTGATTTCTATTTCTATATTAAAGAAAAAATGGTGAACCCGACGTGAATCATTAACCAAGTTAAAATTATGTTTTGCTTATTTGTTAGGACCCTATTTAAACTCAATGAGAGGTCCAAAAGAAAAATAATTAACATATGTGCTCATCCAAAAGATGTAGTAGACGAACTTATCTTGATTATTTTTGTTATATCAAATAGGTACTCTTTTCCAAGATCGTCTGCGTTATAGAAATGGATTCTCTTAAGTTCACACATGTGAATACCTATGCTATGAATGACTCTGTTACTACTCCTACTGGATCATCATCCGCTCTGGGGACATCATCACGTACTCAGCGTCTTCAAAGCTGGTTATCAAATGCAATGGTTAAAGAATACTATCGACATGGTACTATTCTGACTCTGGAGGTCATTCGACAAGCCCTCCAATTCAATAATTCACCCTGGTCATCCGGACAGTGACGACCACCAATCAAGAGGTGGGCGGTGCCAACCATCGTCTCCAACCGTTTCGGGTCGTTATCCTCAGAATGCAACAAACATTCCCTCACATATTCTGAGGAGGTGAATGATAAGGTCAAAAAAGGCCTTAACTCAAGGAAAAAAAGTCATTCCCAAGGGCTCCCAATAACAATCGCATCTAGACTCATGTGGTAGTGCGCCCTCAACATGATGAGTGCATCGCCTTCAGGGGTTCGGCTCAGGTGCCTCAGACCCGGGCATGTAAGACGAACCGCGAGAGGCGAAATCCAGTCAACAGTGAGCAGGTTCTTATCTCTTCCATTTTTGGAGAAGTCCACCATCATAACTTGGTGTAAATCAATGAGTGGGCATACACACCTATCCGTTTTAATTCTGCTGTCCACCAGACTCATCTGGTAGCAACATTCAATTCCTGCCAGGCAATTTTGGCGGAGTACTATAGATAGTAACATACAAATGTTTATACATAATTAGCTAGTCAGTAGGCTCTTCTGAATACATGAGATGAAGTCCGCCAACCTAATGTATTAACAACTGGTAAACATGCACATACACCTGCTTACACTCATCAATCCTGTTAGCAGCCTTATCTGTCAGTATTGAAGGAAGATCCTTAACCACGTTCGACAGAGTGTAATCAGCTGGCACATACACCTTCTTGTATTGATCAAGTCTACCAACAGTCTCGTTTAGTATCACCTTTAGAAGTCAATTGGAAAGCCCAAATGACAAACAGGAGGCAGACTCAACTCTCTGCCCCCACACATGAGTACTCTCAGAATTCACTGATAGAAAAAAGAGGACAGGAGCAGGAACACACACACACTCCAAGAACGGAACAGACGTATATTACCATTCCAGTAGTTGAAGTCACCAAACACATTCTGACGATGGTGAAAGAGAAGAAGCAAATCCCTGCTCATATTATGGATGCCTTCCAGGATATTATAATAGCTTCAGCAGCATCACATGGAAAAAAATAAAAATCTATCCCTACCAATGGAGTTACACATCAACAGTTCACTCCGGAACAGACACACACCTCTGTTCCAGTCTAAGAGGGTTGTGGGGCATACTCACCCATGTAATATGGACAACCATGTCAGGCTCATACACCTGATTTGAGTAGAGATAATCAGCCTAACCTAATCATTTCTCCTGAGTAGGCACATACACTTGCCCATAATAACCACTTTATTCAATAAGTGGTTCCCAATGTGAGTAAGAAGGCGTCTAAGAAGAAGACCCACACAACATAGTCACAAAACCAAGGACCACTATTTAATTAGGACATACTCGATGCTGGAGTTCTTGATGCACTCACACAACTATCTGTTGCAACTCAAGAGTATACTCTCTCAGCTCCCAATAGTGGGAACATTAATTCCAAAGGTCTTAATCAGATACTTCCTCATGAAGGCTTGCTTCATGACAATTCGGTCGATCTAGATGTTTCATTTTCAAATGAGAGCCACAAGAACCCTCTGTGCGGCCAGAAGATCAAGGAGAAAAATGTTTCATCTTTTACTATAACCCACCATGGTGGTCCTCCCCATGATGATGAATATAGCTATGAAAGTCCTCTTTGTAGTAGTAATTCACATTTCCTGGAAAATGCTTCAATAGACAATGTAGTGACGAGAAATACCTCTTATCTTGAGGAACATGAAAATTTGATGCCAGTCATGTCTGATACTTTACCACTATCAGGTGAAATACTTTCTCAATCAGAAGATAGCTCAGGGTGTGGGTCATTCTCTGAACCACCCCTAGGTCATTCATCTTCTAGTTTGATCAGTGAATTCACTACAAAATTTGTTGAATCTAATGAAGCAACAATGAAGCACCAAATTTGGTCTAATCAGGTAGAAGAATCTACATTGAATGATAAAGAGGAAGTACTTAATATGAGAAAATAACTTGCAAAATGTGAAGTGCCAGTTATGTTTTGGCCTTTGGCTGACTCCCAGTACGACATTCCAGAGATGTTGATGGAAGATGGAATTCATCATATACGTCTCAACAAATGGAAAACTCTTTGTCAGTTGAAAAATAAAATATTATCTTATGATGAATATGAAAATAATTTCAAGATAATAGAAGGGTTACAATGCCAAATTGACTTGGAATCTCTCTCAGTTTCCCAATATCTGAATGCTGAAGAGCAGCAGAGAGCCCTTCAACGTTCATGCCTTGAAATACTAAGAAGATTGCGCCAGTTAATCACCAACTCCCCATCTGGTACTCATATCAGGGGATGGGGTTTCCATGGAGTAATACATTTCACTGTACTCTCCAGTCATCAAATCCCACTGAAAAACGTTTTCATGAAATTATATTTCCAATGGCCAGCCACAGCCAGTTGGCTTTGTTTGTAATCAAAGGCTCACTCAAGAACATGCCTCAACTAGTTCCTCTCAAAATCAAGCATACAGAGAACATTCTGTTGAATTACTCCTTTATCATGAAAATGAAAATATTGAACATGATTATCGTTTGGAGAGTTCACATCATCAAGTGAAAGAAGAGTCATAAATCATCCAACGGACATTTGAACCTGGTGATTAGAGTGGATGCAGGTTGATGCATCCAGCCAATTTCTGGACTAAAGTCCACAAGATCAGGAGATCTTTCAAGAAAGTCTCAGATACAGCAACTCAAGATCCACCCCAGCTTGCTAGACTGGGGACCCTTTTAACCCAAACCTCAAAATCAACAAATAGGATTCGAGGAGTTGAGAAGAAACAGCAGGAACAACCCCAATCCACAGGACTGGGGACTTTTTTAAATCCTCAATCTCTCCCTCATAGAAAGTCAGTCTTCTCTAAATTAGGGAAGAAGCCACAAGAGGAATGAAGATCCGAATTATCAGGATATTACCTCTACATTACGGTTCTTCAATAAGTTTCTGAGGGATCGAATCAACAAAAGTAAATGTCTCATCAAGGACGTGGAAGAAGACGATATCGCAGAAATGATGATAGAAGGGATGCAATGCGTTATGCATCAATCAATGTCATCAATGTTGTTGTTGCTGATCCCCTAGATGAGGCTCACTTAGAGGGATCATATGAGGAAGCTCCTGTTCAAGAGGTTTTACACACAAACACAAATAAAGAAGGTGTGCGTACACGAAATCAAAGGACTACCCCGAATCTAGGTAATCCTTCAAGTAACCTACTTCCCCCTCTACAAAAGGTGTCCAATAAGGGGGAAGGAAATAATCATATTACATACCCTTCCTCTAGAGAAGGAAAATCGCTCTCATTAGAGAAAGGATTCGCACAACAAGACAAAGAAATGAATGAATTAAGGAGGCTGAATGCAGAACTACTTGAAGACAGTCTTCCTCCTAAGCATGCAGGAGTTAGTAAGCCAAGGAAATTTGTTGCGGCTACTGAGATGAATCAAGAATATCCACCTTTATCAGTACACCCTCAGAGGTCTAATCCTATAGGACATGTACAACAACAACTGGTGGTGTTATCATCAGTTGCAGTACCAGCCACCACATTTTTTCAAGCTCCAGTTATTGCACCTGCTCAGGTCCATGCTCAACCAGATGTCTCTCAAAAGTTAATAATTAATATTGAGTCATTAACAGCTCTATTAGAAGCTGTGGTGGGAAAACGAACTCAAATTCTACCAGAAAAGAGATCTTACACTAAATGGGTAGACGCAATTCCTCCCCCATCAAATTTTGCAAGTATTACATTCCCAATCTTTAATGGTTCAGGAGACCCATAGCAACAAATAACACATTCTATTTCTCATTGTGATCCTATGATGGGAACCCCTCATCAACAATAAGCAGTTAAGATCAGGTGTTTTGTACAGTCATTACATGGGCCTTCTTTTATTTGGTATACAAGCTTGCAATCCCAGTCAATTACGAGGTGGGAGGATCTCCATCAACGATTACTTCTTCAATTCAGCTCAACTTTTACAAAGACACGAGTTTTTTATCTTACAAATTGTAAGAAAATAGATAATTAAAGGGGGTCAGATTTCATTGCTCAATGGAAGGGATTAACATATTCCTTGGGCTTAGCACTCCCTCAACAAGAGTTTTTTCCAATTTGTGTGGTAAATCTGCGTGATGAATTATGCACACCATTGATCCTTGTGAAATAAACAAGAGGGTTTTGAAACCTTACTTCAGTCGCTCAGTAGATTGAAGACTCTCTTATAAAGACTAAGGATAAATCTCGTGTAATTCCATCAGCTCTTGGAAAAAGAATGGGTAAAGCAGATACTACTACAGTTATGCTTAAACAAGCACTTGTACCTTCTTCTACTTCAAGGTCTTCATCTTCTCGGAGGGCTTTACCTCCTGAGCATCAAAAAAAGAGGTTGTTTTGTCAAGATAAAGAAAGAGGTCAAAGATGAAAAAAATTTGAGGATTTAAAGAGAAAACATTACACTTTCTGAAATGAACAGGTTCTTGGATACTTCATGTTGGCTCTGGAAAATAATTTGTTTCAATTTCCAAGGTCCAAGAGGCCGAATGAGGAAGGAGATGAAGACCGTCCCAACAATTGACCATTTCATCAGATGTTGGGGAATCTCATTTAGGAGTGTTTTATCTTTAATGGCCTCCTGCAAAAAATGGTGGACTCGGGACAAGTGAAGTTAAAAGGTTCTTCAGCTTAGGTAGAATGTGTAACAGCTACAAATCCAGAGGAAGAAGGCGAGTGGCAAGAAGTCAAGAACAAAAATGTGAAAAAATATAATGATTGGATGTTCATAAAAATGATCAAATGAACTCATTCCATTTTTAAAATGAAATTGAAGAACCCAATTGTGTCTTCTACTATGAATTCCACGGGAAAACCCCCTTCATCAGAGATAAAATCCTCAATGATACGGAATAATTCAAAGAAAGAGGAACAATCAGAAGAAGATGAGATTGTGTCAAAGCCCAAATTATCTTTGACTCAGGAAGATTTAATTCTATCTACTTCAAAGCCTAAACGGGCACTGCCCCACCAAACGGCATAGCCTAAATAGGCTAATATGGCAAGGTCTTCATTGAATGAAGAGTTGACCTTTGATTCTATTAATATGATCCATTTAACAGATCCTTATGCCAGTCGCAGTTTCTATTTTAATGAGCCTGAATTCCCTATATAAAACAGAAGAATTAGAGGGATTTCCAGAGGTCTGGGATACAGAGGAAGACGTGGATATCCTAGAAGCCACTATTCCAATTCTACCCCTGCTATAACTGTGTATGCAGTAGAAACTCATTGCATATCCCTTCAACGGGCTCAACAAGAATAAGAAAATTCTTCCACCAATAGCAGACTTAGTCCTGGCACAGTTATTCTGGAGGATCAGTTATAGATTCCACCTTCTTCCTCTAAGCATGAAAATTGACTTATATGGTCTAGTATTCCAATGCTAGGAGTATTGACAACTCCTACCCCGATACAAGATACATCTACTTCCAAAGAATCAACTTCTAAGGTACCTGCGAAACCACATGTTTCTATTTGGAAACACAGACCTTTGGATCAAAAGTATGATGTATTGAAACACTTGGCCCAAGTACCGTCCAAGTTATCTATATTGGATTCCTTGAACCTTTCAAAATATATTCGAGAGGCACTCATTGAGGCTTTGTCAAGTCCTTAGGAATTTCAAACTAAAATTGATGCAGCTGAAGTCTACCATGTAGATAGTAATCCTGCAGAATTCCGTGCAGTGATATCTTTAATAGATGATGATGAAGATGATGTCGTGTGTGGACATATTAGACCTTTGTATTTATCTGGCAAGGTCAATGGTGTATAAGTCCGAAGAGCTTTCATTGATAATGGTTCATGAGTCAACCTCGTCCCCATTCGTACACTTCATTGATTGGGACTCACAGAATCTGATTTATCTCCTTCTACTTTGATGTTACAAGTATATGATGAAAATGAAAAAGAACCACTAGGCGAGATTATACTCAAAACTCAGTTTGGAGATCTTGTATCCAATTCAGATTTCTTGGTTGTTTATCATGACACGTCCTTCATCATCTTTCTTAGAAGACCCTGGCTGCATCAACATGTGGCTATCCCTTCATCATACTATCAGTGTCTAAAATATTGTTTCAATGATCCAATTGGGACATTGAATGGTGATAAACCCCCTTTTGAAACATGTGAATCTCAATACCTTGAGGCGGAATTCTATCACATGAAAGGTAAGGAGAAATCCACGATGAAGGAGGTCACCAATGTTAATGATCCATTTAGTTTTCAAAAGATTCCAGTAAATCTATTTATACATGTGAGTGCAGATTATCTGTGTCCTATCAGTCAAATTGACATGATAGAACCAAATCATAATACTCTTATGGAAACCTTCATAATTTCAATTACAGAAATTAAGACAGACAGCATGGGAGAAACTGGTGATTCACCAAGAAATGATGAAATCTCAAATGGGGATGTCTTTATTTCATCTTTTGAAATCCAGCAAGTATATACAACGCCAACCAGTCCAGATGAAGTTATAGAAATGTTGGAGGTGGACGATGATGTCGATTCTCAATCCATCTTCTCCTCTTTATTACCCAAGGAATAACCTTCATCATTAATCGGGTCAGAAATAGAATCTTCTTCTTCAAGATGTTCAAATTTTAACATCTCTTCTGATCATGATAATTCAACTTCATCATATACTATGCAAGTAGAAATAGAAGAAATAACATATGTTGAAGAAGAAGAGGAATATCTTAGGGATGCTCCTCCAGCTTTTGAAGAGGGTATCTCTACCACTATGGATGAACTCAGAGAAATAAATCTGGGTACGAAAGAAGATCCACACCCCACTTTAATTAGTACAGCCATGACTCTTGAAGAAAAATAAATGTATATTTCATTTTTAAATAAAAATTGAGATATATTTTCTTGGAACTATACAGAAATTCATGGGCTTGATCCCGATGTTGCTACTCATGGTTTGGGTTTTCCATAAAAACATCGAGGATTTAAGCAAGACGCAAGAAGAACACACTCAACCTATACTTCCAAAATTGAAGCTAAAGTGGATAAGATTATCAAAGCTACCTTCATCAGAGATGTTACATATCCCAAGTGGTTGGCTAATATTCTCCCTATGAAAAACAATAATGATCAAACTAGAGTTTGCATTGATTTCAGAGATCTTAATCGGCATTGTCCTAAGGATGATTTTCTAGTTATGATAACAGAACTCATAATTGATGCAACAACTGGCTATGAAGAACTTTCCTTCATGGATGGATATTAAGGATATAATCAAATCAGAATGGCTCCAGAAGATGAGGAATCTACAGCCTTTAGAGCCTCTCAGGGTGTGTTTTTCTATAGAGTAATTCCCTTTGGCCTGAAGAATGCAGGCGCAACATATCAGCGTTCCATGCATCGTATCTTCAAACCCTTGTTAGGGAAGTTTGTTGAATGTTATGTGGATTATTTTTTGGTTAAATCCAGGAAACGTTCTAATCACTTGGATGATTTAGAAGTCATATTCCACAAACTTTGGCAAGATAATTTGAAGATGAATCCCTTAAAATGTGCTTTTGGGGTAACCTCAGGCAAATTTATCGGTTTTGTTATACGCCATCATTGTATCGATGTCGATCATGAGAAGACAAAGTCAATCATTGGTATGTCACCTCCTCAGAATATGAAGGAATTGAGGGGACTTCAAGGAAACTTAGCCTATATTTTGTGTTTCATCACCAATTTGGCAGGCAAAAGATTACCCTCCACCAAATTGATGAATATTGGAGTCACTTACCAGTAGACTGAAGAATGTCAAGAAGCATTCGATATTCTCACGAAATATCTCTTGAGTCCACTGGTGTTAATTCCACCTGTTGAAGGAAGACCACTTATCCTCTATGTGGCAGCTTTAGAGCGATCATTGGGTGCCTTTCTTGCTCAGAAGAATGATGATGGCAATGAAAATAGCCTCTACTGTCTCATTCAGACTATTCATGAACCAGAAACCTGATATTCAAATATTGAGAAGTGCTTCCTAGTGTTAATCTTTGCAGTTCAAAAGTTGAGACACTATCTGCAACATCACGAGGTCCAATTGGTATCTCACAATAACCCGCTCAAATTCATCCTCAGTCATCCAATTTTTACAGGATGTCTGTCAAGGTGGGAAGATATTTTTCAGCAATTTGATTTTCAATATGTGTCTCAAAAGGCAATAAAGGGCCAAGCTTTGGCTGATTTCCATGTTGAACACCCTTCAGTAGAAGATACATCTTCAGATATTGAACTTCCTGATGAGGAAGTCTTTTCTATTCATGATAATCTTCAAACATGGTAAATGTACTTTGATGGTTCTTCGAGAAGTCCAACAGGGAAGAAAATGGAAGATCCTAAATTTAACAAAGTTGGATTAGGAATTATACTTATTTCCCCAGAAAAGGCAGTGCTACCTTATTCCTTCTCATTATTGGGAGGTGGTACAAATAGTGAAGCAGAATACCAAGCTTTTATCGCATGATTGGAGTTCGCACTTCATGCACAAGTGAATCACTTAAAGGTGAAAGGGGAATCAGACCTGGTAATCAAACATGTCAGTGTGGATTATGTAATCAGAAAAGAAGAGTTAATACCTTTGTATGATTACATTAGAGTGTTAATGGTGGAGTTTCCTCCGAAACCGACATTTTCTTATGTCCCGCGATCACAAAATACCCAAGATGATTTACCGGCTAATATAGCAACAGCTCTGGCAGATCCAAATCAGGACGAGACAAGCATTAGTATTGCCCACCGTCGTACAATTTCACATTATGTTCAAATCAGAATAGAGGAAATCAATGAAATTAGTGTTATTCCGGAACCGTATAGTCATACAACAGTATGTATAACACCTATCAGGGAATACCTTCAAAATGGTACACATCAACCTGATAGAGCTGGGAAAGAACAAATTTGGCGACGTGTGGTCAATTTCAGTCTTTATGATAACCCAGACCACCTAGAGAAAATTCTCTACAGAAGAGGTTTTGATGGAGTTCTCTTCAGATGCATTGATGGTGAAGAGACAATGGCTCTCATGAAAGAAGTACATGCTGGAGTCTGTGGTGCCCACAAGTCTAGACATAGACTAGATGATCAAATTCAAAGGCTTGGATACTTTTGGCCTTCAATGATACAAGATTGTGTTGATTTCACAAAGATGTGTCATTCATGTCATGTACATTCCAACTTCATTCATCAACCCCCAGAGTTTCTTCATACAGCTAAATACTCATGGCCATTTTCCACATGGGGAATGGATGTAGTAGGACCTTATCCTTTGGCTACATCCAAGCAGTTTAAGTACATTCTTACTGCTACAGACTTCTTTTCCAAATGGGCAAGGGCAATACCCCTCAAAGAAGTCAGTTCTAAAAGCGTTGTTAGATTTATCAAGTCTAACATCATTAACAGATTTGGTGTCCCTCATACCATATTGAAGGAAAATGGCACCAACTTCTGTTCATCGACGTGAGGAAGTTGTGTCAAGAATACAACATCAAATCCAATCATTCATCTCGGTATCATGCAGCGGCCAATGTCCAGGTAAAATTTTTCAAAAAGTCTCTTTCAAACATACTGCAAATGATGGTGGATAAAGATAAGAAATCATGGCCTGATAAACTCTTTCATGCTTTATGGGCTTATCGAACCACCACCCGCACTGCAACGCGGTCAACTCCATATTCATTGATATATGGAACGGAAGATATCTTTCCCATTTAGGTTCAATTACCCTCGCTCAAAGTAGCCATTTTTTGATCAGTCATCTACAGATGGACAATCTCAAAAGCGATTGGATGAATTGGAATGGTTAGATGAGAAAATATTGTGCACCCTACACCACTTGGAAGTCTATCAGAATCAAATAACATGTGATTTCAACAGAAAAGATCATCTTGGTTCATTCATTTAGGGAGAATTGGAATTGGTTCTTAGAACTCCAATGATACCAGGAAAGAAACATCCCAAGCTGGTTCCAAAATGGGAAGGACATTATTCAATACATAAGGTCTACTCCAATGGAGCTTATTCTTTAATCTCAATGGATGGAGAACTCATCACTACTCTAACCAATGCTAGATTTTTGAATAAGTATTTCATGTAACACAAATACATATACGTCCAGAAAGACGTTAAACTGAACCATTGATGGTCCATTCATATGACCTTAAACTATTTGCATCCATATCGTCCAACATGACGTTAAACTGTGACGTCCTAGCTACATGATGCTAAACAGTATAGAATTCCCTTACATCCAGCAAGACGTTAAACTGCACCATTGATGGTCCATACATATGACCTTAAACTATTTTTATCCTTATCGTCAAACATGACGTTAAACTATGACGTCCAATCTACAATACGTTAAACTGTACAGATGACCCTTGCATCCAGAAAGACATTAAACTGCACCATTTACGGTCCATACATATGAAAATATTCTATTTGCATCCATATCGTCCAACATGACGTTAAACTGTGTTGTCCTTGCTGCAAGACTTTAAAATGCATAGTCCCTTTCATCCAACATGACGTTAAACTGTATTGTCCCAATCGTCCTAGCTACATGACACTAAACTGTACAACACCTTTACATCCAACATGACATTAAACTATGAAAAAGTCTCTAATACGTACAACATGATGTTAAATTTTATTTTGTCCCTGCTACATGACACTAAACTATGAAGCACCAATAGTCCTCACTGTAAGACTTTAAACTACATAGTCCCTTCATATGTCCTACATGACATTAAAATATGCATCGTTAAGGTTGATGCTACATCTATTATCTCACACCAAGTATGACTCATGTGATATTAGAGTAAACTTCAACCATAACACCCTCTCTAAACCGCTAACCATGTGTAAGTCCCAACACCATTTTTAGGTAGCTGTTCTCAAAAACAACATGATTACTAATTTATTCTTTAATTGAACTATGCATACATTGATCCTTACCTTCTAGGATGGATACATAGGCAACCTTATGAGGTTCATGCCGAAAAACAATCTCTTCACATCGGTTCACCTCCGTCTCATATGATATTGATCCATGAAGCAACCCCAGAACAAATATTTTTACATTGGTTCACCACAGTCTATGTATATGACCTTAAACTATTCACACTTTTGTCCTATATGAAAATAAACTACAACATTCTCTGACACCCTCACCTGAGAGGGAATCATTATTTACATTGATCTCCAATCATGTTATATTCCGAAGACTACATGCATAGATGGCAGTTCCTGAACCTTTTATCTTATGTCAAACCATTGTTCCACTAAAGTCCATTTTTTCACCCTTCATATGTACGATCCAAATCTGTATAGAGACTATTTAAAGAACTATGTGAGACTTGATTCCCATACTTATGGGATATGTAGGAATGTTCAATCATCCCTCGAATCTAGCCCCAAGTCTTTGGGCCTAACCCCAAATTCCACTTTCAGTCCCCTGGCTGAAAAGTCCCTGTGAAAACACACATAATGTATTCATTATTATGGTCCAAGCTCTATGACCCTAAACTAAAATTTCCTATAATCTCACCCCACATGATGTTAAACTGTATTTTAGGAACTATGTATGGCTTGATTCTTATCCTTATGGGATACGTAGTGAAGTCGAACATTTCAAATCAGGACCCAGCCACAACATGATTATTGTTAGCATTGGTCTGTGTATTTCTACATGAATTGAACAAATGCCCATTTTTATGGGTCATACTCCTAACCTGAAATACTTCCAGATCTTCATAACCCTATTCTTGACTTGTGGTCACAAAATTTTAGATACTTGAGAGTTCTTTTTCCTGACTATACAGCACGTTCCCTTAGGCGTCCTTGCATAAGTAGTCTACATAACAGACTTGTCAGCCAAAAGATACTATTATTTTGCTAGGCGGCCAATTCCCCTAGGTGTCCCTGCATAATTCAACCCCCTAACGGGTTTGTCAAATTGTGGTAACTTCATTCTTGAGAATAAAACCCATGTTTTCCTTATTTGTCTTAACGAAAATATGTAGGGATTCACAAAAAATAGTCATCCGTAACATATTTTCCCCATACTCTTTTTCATGATCTTAAAGTATTCAAGTCTATGGTTTATATTTCCCTTCCCTAGATTTGGGTCAGACCTTTGTAGGAGTGACATTCATCCAATTCTTAGACAATCTTAATTGGAAATATCTTCTCCATATTCAAGTACCTCTATCCATACAACGAACTCTATGCATTAGAAAATTTGAATCCCCATAAAACATCCACTGGATTTTTAGCAGTAGAAAAGTTAATTTCTGAGAGTTCTTTTGCCTGAATATGCAGCACGTGACCTTAGGTGGCCTTGAATATGTAGTCTACATAATGGACCTGTCAACCAAAAGATGCTATTATTTGATTATGCAGCCAATGCCCTTAGGTGGGCCTGCATAATTCAACCCCCTAACGGGTTTGTTAAATAGTAGTAAAATCATTCTTGGGAACTACTTATTCTAATTCCTTTTATTCATTTTTCATGTAATTCCACAGATTCAAAATTTCTTAAGTCATCTTTTATATATTTTCCCTCATACTTGAACATGGTAATATGTTTTCAGATAAATTATCAAGGAATTGAGTCATTGTTAATCCTTTCAGTCAAAGCTATTTAGACCTTAAACATTAGCCTTTTTATGTCCGACATGCATGACTTTAAGCTGCCCACAAAAGACAAGGGAACTCTTAATAAAAGTCAAGTTCCAGCTCCCTAAACATATATTTTGTGTGATTTAGGTAATATTGAGCAAATAAAAAGATTCAAAGTCTATAGGGTAATTTATAATAATCTCAGTAAAAATAAAACTATGCTTACTATGCCCATTGGAATAGGTAAAAATTTAAATCAAATGGAAAAATAAGTCATGCACAAATGATTGAAGATGAAAGTTTATTTCATTGATGTACAAGAGATAGAAGGACATCCACAGATTGGAGTCTCTTCTATTTTTCAAGAATTATAAGACAATTTCAACATAACACTTCATTTTCTTTACGGCATCCCGAGCTTCATCAGCAGCCACCTGGAATTCATTCATTCAACTGGATACAATAAGAGATGTCGTGATACCAGCTCTTCTTGGAACTATTGTAAAAGAATGTTCTTAATTACGGTTTGAGAAAATTTTCTGCGGATCAAACTGTGACTCTATTTCCGTCCAAGAGACTTGGAAGATGGATACATGGATTTGAGAATGGAGCATTGGAAGTAAAGAGACATTTGGAGAGAGTACTCTTTTCAGATATTGTTTCTAATGTCATTATAGTCTTCTCTCCATCAACTGGTAGTGGAAAATATATCAGCCCATGGTTTTCAATTTTCATATCTGCAAGGAAATGCAATGAAGGAAAAAATTTTAAAGTTCACACCATTGTTGCTGCTCTTAATGCACAGCATAACCGAAATAGAGGAGTAACAGTGTGACTGCATCTGAAGCAAATAATTCTTTTAATCTAGAAAGTTGACTCCTTGCAGGAGACCATGGAAATACAGAGGCAAGTAGATTCTCTGTGAAAAATTACAATGATACTTCTTCAAGTACTTGGCCAAATCTGGGAGAATGTTTTCGTAGATATTGTAGTAATTATGGCCAACGATGCTCATCATGTCATCAATCCGCTTTCTATTCAATTCATTAGCAATTCCTATTCTTCTCGGAGCCATTTAATTAGCACGAAAGTTGAATAATTTACTCTTAATTAAGTTGATTTGACATAAAATTTTCAAAGAAAAGTGAAAAGTGGCTAAGGCATTAAGGCGCGCAGGTCCCCAAGTTGGTGTGAAAGTGTAACTATGTCGCACAAGTATTTTTTCATAGGTATCACTACAAAAGTCCAAATAACTCTATAGTAGTGCGACACCAAAGGAAGAAGCATAAAATTGAGTAACATGCGTGGTGAAGGCAACTTGAGCAGCAAGATCTCTGAAGCGTTCAAATTCGATGATTTGTGGAAGGAATGACTTCCTATTTATAGACCAGGCCGCACCCCTATGTGTCGAAGCCTGTGCAGCTCACACCTGCGCGGCTCACCTTTGCGCGAAGCCATTTGCATGCTCAACACTTGCACGCCACAGTTCCTTGTTTTTCTTCTTTACTTCAGAGTCACATCCTCATTTCTTTCGAATCCAACTCTGAGGGAGGACTTTCTTTGACACTCTTTTCTGTCACAAAGTCTAATGACTGAAAATGGAAATACCATAGTCCAAAGGGATTCATCCTTTAAAGAAACATCAAAAATCAACAAAGGCATGAAGAAGGATTTCCTCCCACTTGGGTCACACATGTTTTATCATGGTCGTGCAAGTATACTTGCACGCCGCATAGTGGTCACACAGGTGACTTGCGTGCCCTCTTTTATTTTTGCCTGGGGTCTTCCCTAGACTATAAATACCCCTTGTGGGCCCCCCATTTAAAAAAAAGGAAAAATTCCAAAACTAAAATTCGAGATCGTGGCGCCCTGGTCTCTTCTCAAACCCTTCCGAACACTTCTAAGGTAATTTCATACCTAGAATGGATGGTCTAAAAAGAGGGTACATGTACTTAGTGTTGAAATTCATCAAAAACCTTGAGCTTAAGTGGTCATCCCTTAAGGTAAATGGTCACACTTTCACGCCGCCTTATCCCTTCGACAGAACTTGCACGCCACTCATTAAATAGTCTTTAGGGATAATACTAAGGGCTTGAGCCAAGCCTTACCCAAGTATTACCCTAAGGGTTGACCATCGCGCAAGTACCCATGTGTCACACAAGTATACTTGCACGACCAGGACTTCTGCGCCCACTCAAGACTTGGACGCCTCTCTTTTGGGGTGCCACTCCTACCTATTCACTTGATTTCATCAAATCCACATGTCCTCCTCAAGATTTAACCTTCATAACCATCTTCAAAACCATTTATAGCATGGTTACTTTGTTGGTTTCCTTACATGAAAGGAATTATATGAAAAATATCTCAAAACCTAGGGATTTACATATCTTTATATAACTATGGTTAGATATTTCATTCATTCAACCACATCCTTTAAAGATGAGAGGATCTTTAATTTGGGCCTCCTTTTCAGGAATAATCCCCAGTCATAAGTTTGGGCATCTTCCTTAGGAGTAAGCCTGACCGCATTGTCATGACACGTCAAATTGATTATATTTTTAAAGTAGATTTATAGTCTAGGGTAAACCCTAGGTCGTCTCTCAAGGAGTGTTGGTAGGTTTAGAGTGTGTATTTTTAATAGAAATGACTAAGAGAGGGGGTGGTTTTGAAAATAGTTTAAAACAACGACTTAGTTGAAATAGCTTAAAGGATGAGTGACCAAGTGGATTTTGAGAAATATGAGATAAAAGTTTCGATGTGATTTCACTACACACATATAAAGTTCATTGTTCATAGAGATTCATCTTAGGTTTAGAGTAATTCTTTGGTTGGAATTAATTGGAATCCCGATTAATTCCTAAGATTTTATTTCCATGCTTTAAGGACCAAACCTTGATGTAACAATCGTATTGTCAAGGTCCAGTACTTATGCATGGAATAAGAGCTTCCAAATAATATTGAAATCTCAATAAGGTGGGTATGAAAAGGATTCTTGTGATGTCCAATCGGAACACCACAAGTCACGCACTCAAAACCTCACACCGATCGGTAATAAATTAAGAGCATAACACTCACATGCATCAAATCATGCATTCAAATCTGAAATAAAATAAGATACATGGAATGAAATGTTTAAACACCCAAATTACTCCAAACCAGTAGCTAATTTATGCATCGGAACTCCTTTGACATGTGTGTAGATCCCTCACAACGAACACCCAACTTTTAGCTCGACATTGGGAGGAGGAGGAAGCTCGGGTTGAAATCCTTCTTCATTGTTGATCCCCCTATGAGGATAGGGGCCTCCAGAACCTCCAAGTTGATTAGGGGACTCCTATGGGACTCCAAATTGGCAGCACATCACTCCTTGGATGAACTTACAAATGAAGAGCCAAAGGTTCCCTTTTATTGGAAATGTGGAAGGTGGTTTTGGGCACACAAATTTCATAAATCCACTTGCACGATGCGTTTCGGACTTCAGACAGTCTTATCTCTCTTTATAGAAAATCAAAAAGTTTTATCCCTACCTCTTGACTGTCTCCACCGAATTTTTGGCACCGTTTGGACTGCTACAGCTCAAGTTATTAATAAAATACAGAACACTGCATTTGACTTGGTCCAAATTCGGTGGCTTGGACAAATCAGTTCCGTTGGGCCCCTTAATGGCCGAATTTCTCTTGGGTTATTAAATGAAAGTTGTAGCCCGATGCGTTTTGGATAAGTCCACAAAATATCATCCCATTTGGATGCACGGTTCAGTATCAGTATTAATTTTAGTCCACTGAACTTCTTGGATCCTGCGCAGTTTGGCCCATTTTTCAAGGACTTCATCATGGGTCCTCCAAATCACCTCCACCTACATTGTAATTTTCAAAACAAGAATCATTGCCCTATTTAACAGTGATAAACACAAAATTATTTAATCAAACATGAATCACAATTTGATAAAATTTTTATAATTTTTAATACAAAATATGTTTAGCACAGCAGTGTAAGGGTGAAAATGAAACAGTGAATCGTGGTACGATCACACCCCCACACCTAAACATTTGCACTCCTGGGAAAAGTCATATATCCAAATACATTGATGCATATATATATATATATATACATTTCCAACATCCTGAAGATTTATCATTTGAGGAAATTTTATTTAATGTAAAGTGATCAATGCACGAACCACACCAAGGAGTTCTTCCTAGTAAAAATAGAAAAAGATGTCTCACAAATCATATCATAGAGAAATTCAAAAAGATTCATGCTACCCAATTGTGAAAGGAATTCATTAGTAAAACATGACACTAACTCTCCATGTGTGTGTGTGAAAGCCATTCCATGCTATTCTTTCCACTTCATATCCAATAAATATATGTTATTTTAACATTTTTCAACATAAATGATTTTTTCACCGAACCTGTCCTACATCCTTTGCAATCATCTTTCAAGACCCACTCATTTAAGAATTCCCAGAAGTCAAACCATAAGCTCCCGACCTAGATATCCCCATATGTTGCACATTTCATCACTCCCCTCATTTTTTTGAAGTTGCAATTGGAACAAATCTCACACTCATCTCTCAACCCTTGTTTGATCTCCTTACGACACTAATTGCAATAGTTATAACAAGATCAAAGGTTGAGGAGGAGTGGTTTTTGACCTGCCCAAGACACACCAATTTTTTTTGAGGGCGTACAACAGTCGGACATTTGTTACACACGCATAGGTCAATCAAGTATAGTAATGAAATAGATCGGATAAGGAACGAACGTATGAAAATATCATTTAAAGCTGAAAAATATTAACCCAACATATATTTACCTTATATTAAGTAAGAAATAATCACACTTTGTGGTTTGATGCAAACACGTTTGGAGATATTTGTGACACAGTTTTCCCAAAAACTACTCACACAATGGGAATCAATCATCTCAAAGGTTTCACATAGATACGACCATTTTTATCATTGACAAAAAACTAATTCACAAAAAATCACTCCTTGATGTTAAATTCATACAAATATTATTTTTAGCCTTCATTATGGTATTTTTACTTTCCCCACATTATGGTCGCCAAATCATGGAACGTTGAAATTATTGGTGGGGAAAAGTGAAAATACCATAAAGAAGGCCAAAAAGATAAAAAAAAGGAGAAAAAAATGAAAAAAAATCCTAACTAACCCAGGAATGTATCCACCCCCCCACACCTAGAGAATGCAGTGTCCTCACTGTAATAAAAGAGACTATGGGAAGGAAGGATAAAACCTGGTGAGTGTTATTCATAGACCGCTTCTTGAACATGGAGTTCCTCCATTGGGGACTTCGGAATGGCTTCATGGAAGTGCTTCAGCCGCTGCCCATTGACAGTGAAGGTTTGCTTGGTGTCTTCATTTTGAACCTGGACAACACCAAATTGAGAGACATTAGTAACAATGTAAGGTCCAAACCAACGGGAAAAAATCTTACTAGGGTGCAACATCAGCCTTGCATTGTAGAGGATGACCTTCTGCCCTATGTGGAATTGACGATGAAGGATGAGATGGTTGTGGGAATCCTTGGTTCTCTCCTTATAAATTTGGGAGTTCTCATATGAATCTCTTCGCATTTCCTCCAACTCCTGAATCTGCAACTTCCTTTAAATACCTGCACCAGAAAGATTAGAATTGCATTGTTTAATAGCCCAGTAGGCACGATGCTCTACCTTAACAGGGAGGTGACAACTCTTCCCAAAAACTAGCCGATATAGTGACATGCCAATTGGAGTTTTGAATGCAGTATGGTATGCCCATAATGAATCATCGAGTCTAAGACTCTAGTCTTTTCTGTTTGGCTGAACCGTTTTCTCAAGAATCTGTTTTACCTCTCTATTTGATACTTCGGCTTGACCATTTGTTTGTGGGTGATAAGCAGTAGACACTCAATGCCAAACCCCATACCTGTGCAAAAGAGATTACATTGTGCAGTTGCAGAAATGAGAACCCTGATCACTGATGATAAACCTAGGTAATCCAAACCTACAGAATATTTGGGTTCTCAAAAATTCCACAACTGTCTTGGAATCATCTGTCCTCGTGGCTCGTGCCTCTACCCACTTTGAAACATAATCCACTGCCAGAAGAATGTAAAGGTTCCCAAATGAATTGGGGAATGGTCCCATAATGTCAATGCCCCAATGATCAAAAATGTCATGGAAGAGTAAGGGTTGTTGATTCATCTCATTTCTTTTAGAGACATTCCCTATTCTTTGACAGCGAGGAAAAGATTTACAGAATTCATGGTCATCCCTAAACAATGTGGGCCAAAAGAGACCAGAATCTATGACCTTGCGAGCAGTCCATTGGGGACCAAAGTGGCCCCCACAAGCAAGTGTGTGGCAGAACCTAAGGACAGACTGAAACTCACTATCGGGAACACAACTCCTAATAACTTGTTCACTACATGTGCGCTAGAGGTAGGGGTCATCCCCAATGTACCAACGAGACTCTTGTTTTAGACGGTCGGCCTGGTTTTTGGTGAAATCAGCAGGAATGCAAGACGCTACCAAATAATTTACAATTTCAGTATACCAAGGAATAGCATCTTGAACTCGGTAAAATTGCTCATCAGGAAACAATTCATTTATGGGAATACAGGGGGATGAGTCAATGTCCGAGGATGGGATAATCCTACTGATATGGTCAGAAACCACATTCTCTGCTACTTTTTTATCCCGAATTTCTATATCAAATTCTTGAAGGAGGAGCATCCAGCGAATGAGACGTGGTTTGGCTTCCGGTTTCTTAAAGAGATACCGGAGGGATACATGGTCTGAGAACACAATGACTTTGGACCCTAAAAGGTATGACCTGAATTTATCCAAGGCAAACACAATGGAAAGAAATTATTTTTCAGTTGTGGTGTAGTTTTCTTGGGCAGGGTCCAAAGTACGTGAGGCATAGGCTATGACATCTGGAGCTCGGTCGACCCTTTGTGATAAGACTGCCCCAACTGCATAGTTAGAGGCATCACAAATGAGCTCAAATGGTAAATCCCACCGAGGTGGTTGGATTACCGAGGGTGACATGAGACTCCATTTCAATTTATTAAAAGCTTCCTCACATTTTTTATCAAAAAAAATCTTTTTCTTTTTGGAGTAATCGGGAGAGGGGGAGTGCAATTTTACTAAAGTCATGAATGAAATGAAGATAAAATCCAACATGACCCAGGAAAGACCGCACATCCCGAATATTTTTAGGGAATGGTAGGGAGGAAATGATATCTACTTTTGATTTGTCCACTTGGATACCTTCCCCAGAAATGAAATGTCCCAAAACTATGCCTTGTCGCACCATGAAATGGCATTTCTCATAATTTAATACGAGATTATTTTCAATACAGTGACGTAGGACATAAGCAAGACTACTCAAACATTCATCAAAAAAGGATCCATAAATAGTAAAATCATCCATAAAAACCTCCATGAAATTCTCCAGGTAATCTGAAAAATACTAATCATACTTCGTTGGAAAGTACCTAGAGCATTGCACAGACCAAATGGCATCCTTCTATAAGAAAATGTACCAAAGGGGCAAGTAAAGGTTGTCTTTTCCTGATCCTCAGGGGAAATATTGATATGAAAGTATCCAGAATACCCATCAAGGAAACAGTAATGGGACTTCCCTGCTTGCCTCTCTAGCATCTGGTCAATGAATGGCAATGGGAAATGGTCCTTCCTAGTGTGTTGGTTTAGTCAGCGATAGTCTATACAGACACGCCATCTATTCTGCACACGAGTTGGAACCAATTCATTGTTTTCATTTTTAACTACAGTAAGGCCAGTTTTTTAGGAACTACTTGAACGGGACTGACCCATTGGCTGTCAGAGATAGGGTAAATGATTCCAGCAGCCAACAATTTTGTTAATTCCTTTTTAACAACAACATGTAGGTTTGGGTTCAGTTGACGTTGTGACTACCTCACTGGTTTAGCCTCATCATTTAATAAAATATGATGTGTACAAATTGATGGGCTAATGCCAGGAATGTCAGCAAGTGTCTATCCCAAAGCTTGTTTATACTCCCTCAAAAGATCAAGCAGTCTCAATTCATGCGCAGGAGGGAGTGAACTAGCAATGATGACGGGAATCTTGTTTCCATTCTCAAGATATGAGTATTTTAAATCATGAGGCAGTTGTTTCAGTTCCAATTCTGGGGGATTTTGGATTGACGAAAGTGTGTGTGACAGTGAGAAGTCACTGATCTCATCTAACTGCTCAATGGTAACATCCTCGGATGAGGAATGAGCTTTTACAAGATTAGTAGTATCATTGATGGTCATGTGATCCTCTGTGTTCAAGAAACCATCAATTAACAAACATGCATGACATTTCTCTAGACCGCTACAACAATCAATGCATGATTCATTACCTAACATTTCAATGAATGAAGAAAACTCAAAAAGGGGATTAGGTGAATGAAAATAAGTTGTTTCATGGGAATGGAGAACATCAATTGAATTAACAGAGAAAGAGGAGTGTTCTTCTGAGGGGTGCTTCATGGCATCAAGGATATTGAAGTGGACAGTATTACCACCAAACTCCATAGATACTGTACCATTATGGACATTAATTATGGTTTTGGTAGTTTTCAAGAAAGGTCACCCCAATATAATTGGGACATGTCCATTCATCCTATCATCTTCTATTTTAAGCACGTAAAAATCAGTAGGAAAAATTAAATTTTGCACCCTCACAAGAACATCCTCTAGCACACCAGAGGGGTGTTCCGTACTCCGATTTGCTAGCTGAACAACTATTTCTGTGGGATTTAGTTCACCGACCTTCAAAGAAGAGTATATGGAGTGAGGCATCACATTAATAGAAGCACCCAAATCAAGCATATCATTGGAACATGAATACTCCCCTATGGTGCATGGAATCGAGAATGTCCCAGGATCATTGCACTTGGTAGGAAGTGATGACTCTATCAATTCTGAAACATTCCTCCCCAGGCTCACCTTCTCATCACCACGAAGCCTCCTTCGGTGTGTACACATCTTTTTCAGAAACTTGGCATATCTTGGAATTTTCTTCACAGCATCAATCAAAGGAATGTTAACCTGTACTTTCTTGAAAGTTTCCAAGATTTATTTATCAAGTTTAGTTTCATTTTGTTTCCTTGGATGTGCAGACCTTTGAGGAAATGGAAGAGGAATGGTTGGGATAGGTGGCTCATCAACAGCCACAGTCTTTCCTTTGGAAGGGCTTCTCTTAGGAAAAGGGTTTTCTTCTCTTGGACCATTTTCAGAAGTTGGGATGGTGGTTTCCTTTGGATGAGAGGACTCTAATGGAGGGGTAATTTGGATTTCTAGTTGTGTCCCACTCCTAAGGGTGATGGTACTAACATTTCCTTTATCCCTAGGGTTTACTACTGGTTGAGATGGTAGTTTACCCGACCCATGGCTTTGGATTTCCCCCCACCGAGTTGGCAAGTTGGCCTAGTTGGGTCTTTAGGTCTTGTATGGCTACATGGGTGGTTTGTTGGAATTGGATATTATTGGAAGCCATTTTCTTCATCATATCTTCTAGGCTAGGCTCGGTTTTTGGAGGGGGTGGTTGGAATGGCTTTTGGGGTGGTTGAGGATTTCTGGGTGGTGGTGGATGATTACTCTGACCCTGTTGGTTCCATTGCTGTTGAGGTTGGTTTGAATACCCCACTTTCCTATAGGATTGGTTGTCCTTCCACCCTTGGTTGGATGGATAGTATGGTTCTTGCCTAAATGGTTGGTTAAAGGGGCATCCTGGAAATATTGCCTCACAGCTCTCAGAAGTTTCTCTCAATTGAGGACATTGGTCAGAATAGTGGGTGTCAGAAGATCAGATTCCACAATGGATGGGAGGAGCAAATTGAAATTTTCCTTGGGAGAGAGCAAGTAGTCGTAGAAGGGTACTTACCTCTTCAAACTTTGTGGCCACCTTCTTCTCAAACTCTGTACTTTTCACCTCATGGACACCTTGAATGGGAACACTGGACAGTGTACCGAATTGTTGAGTGTTCTGTGACATGTTCTCAATGAGGGTTCTTGCGGCAATTGGGGTCTTGTCTACCAATGCACCACCTGCAGTAGCATCAATCGTATTTAGATCAATAGGAATCAAACCTTCATAAAAATATTGAATTAAAAGTTGATCACTTATTTGGTGGTGTGGGCAACTTGAACATAACCTTTTAAAGCGTTCCCAATATTCATGTAATGTTTCCCCTTGATATTTTCTTATACAACATTTTTATTTCCTTATAGTTGCAGTTTGAGAGGCTGGGAAGTATTTTTCAAGAAAAAGACGTTTCATGTCCGCCCAACCTCTAATAGGTGAATTAACATAATACAACCAATCTTTAGCCGCGTCTTCTAATGTGAAGTGCACTGTGTTGCATTTGTTGTCAATGAGGCATGATGTTGTCTTAGAATGAATGGATGTCAAGATGTGTCAAGATGTGAATGCCAAAGGTTGTGATGGTGTTGGTGAGGAACGGAGAATGGCCATGGTACTAAGAGGCATGTCACTTAGGAGATTCACTAAGTATCATAGGAGATGTGTTTGAAACATTCTCTAGTGATATCAGATGATTGTAGAACTGATCTTAATGTTTCAATACTGGTATCAAGGTGATACTAAGTGACAACACATGAAGAATGAATGATGATGGAGCATCATTAAATCAGACGATTGTTGAGCTGTTCTTAAAGTTCCAAGAACTTTTATCAATTGGATACAATGTCACAACAATGTTTGATGACCATGCATTGTATTGACAATGCATGATGTGATGAAGTGTTCCATCCAAAATCACTAAGTGGATGAAGTGTATTGATGAATTCCTTGCACTAAAACTTAGTGCATGTGAATGTGAAGATGATCCAACTTGATCTCTAATTGGATCAATGAAGAACATTGAATATCTATGTGATTTAGGATCTCGATTGATGAAGAAGACCCTTCGGGAATTCCACATTCTATGTATTGAGTATATGTGAGGAGGATGGAGGAATTCTAATGAAGAAGAAAAATGAAGAAGGAAGAAGTGGCAATTGGCATTTTACACTTGAGTACTTTGTATACTTAGTGTATATTCAAGCAAAAAAAATAAGCCACCAAGGGCCAGCCTTAAGGGTTCAACCCAAGGCAGATGTGGGACTAGGTCACCACGCCCAAGGGGATCCCATGGGGCCAGCCCGAGAGGCCGCGACCGTGTGTAAGCCGGGCCACGCAGGGGATTAGGTCCTGCGCAGCATGGGCGCCAGAGCGCGCGCCCGAAGGAGCATAGTGGGCGCCAGTGGCGCGCCCGCAGGGAGCAGAGTGGGCGCAGAGCGCGCCTGCAGGGAGAACACGGTGCGGGGCGGCACCGTGGAGGGAGAAGATGCAACTGAGGTAAGGATGGGAGCGCCAGGGTGATAAACCGCGGAAAATCCGCTCACCGCTTCGATGTGGGATGCAGAATTTTTCTGCGGAGCGAATCCCAGCCGCACGATTGATCGCGCGGGCGATCTAAGATGCACATCTGATCCGCGGCGAGATGATCTGATCCAGGCCGTCCGAGATCAATTGAATCGCCGATCCAACAGCTGTGAGACCGTCTTCAACCCCGAGCTCGTCCGAAGTCTCCCGCGAGCTGCCGACGAACCAGGCGCTCTCCGAGCATCGTTCTTGAGCTGCCGGCCACCATTTCCAAAGCCGAAGGCTTCATTGAGCTCGTCATGACCTACCGAACACGATCATGCAAGAAAATAGGCATGCATTCAATGTTTGGGAGATTTCGAACAAGGCCGAGGCAAAACGAAGTTGCCGAGGCTTCGGTGTGTTCGTGATTTGCATGGATTGGAAGAAAAGAGGTCGTGCATGCGTTCTAAGTCGCATGCACGTGAAGAAGACTGAAGAAAAATAAAAATGGAACCCGCGTTTGACAGAAAGATGAAAATCAAGATTTTGAATATTTTAAAAGCCCGACAAAATCGGGGATTCAAGATATCTCACACGGAAGATCTGAGGCATTCCTCTGCCTATAAAAGGAGAACCCGAGGCACTTGAATCTTTTGCTGATGCGCTGAATTTTTGAAGACCCGTGAGTGCACTCTCTGCCTCGCGAAGATCTGCCCTGCGCGCACCACTTGCGCGGCAGCAGCCCGATGCCAAACCTTGACTTCGTGAGTCCCTTGCGCGCTACTTCTTTGTGCGACAAGAAGGAGGAGAAGAGGTCCCCTGGGCGCCTACCCTTTGCGCGACAGGAAGACCCGAGGCAGCTGCAACCACCTTGCGCGCCCTCGTGGTTTGTTGAGGCTTGCGCGACCAAGTGTCCCGAGGTCTTGCGTGCCCCTGTGCCGTGCACCTTGCGTGCCCGAAGGCTAAGTGAAGACCGAGGCAGTGCCTCGTGTGTGAACATTGAGAAGGCCAAGCCTTTGTGCTTGTGTGACAAGAAGACAAGAACACCTACGGGCAGTGGCTTGTGCAAAGAAGGAGAACCCGAGGCCTTTAGTGCCTTGTGTGTGCACCAAGTGAAGACACATTTTGTGTGGGCAAAATTGAAGAACATCCTACAGGTTAAGGGTGTGCAACAAGAAGTGGGAAGAGGCCCAAGTCAAGTGTGTGCAAAACAAAGAACAATTTATGTGTACTTGAACAAATAACAAAGTGAAGTGGCCGAACCTATGTGTGTGCTCTAAGTGGAATAGACACACTTAGAAGAAGAAGAAGACTCACACAAAGTATAACACACATTTAAGTGTGTAAAAACATTGAACAAAAGTGTGAAGTTCAAGTGAGAAGGTGTGTGATTGAAGTGATTACACCCTTTGTGGGTTTATTGCACCAAGAAGAAGGAAAGGGGAAGTGAACGCTTGCATTCATGCACGTGCACACGTAAACAAGTAAAATCTGCTTGTGTGCATTTGAGTTGACCAAGACCAGAGGTTCTTGAAGAATTTGAGAAGGCCATGCAGTCAGTGCATGAGGAAGCAGAGATGCCATGCACTCAGTGCATGAAGTTGATTTGAAGTGAGACTGGACCAGACTGAAGTTAAAGATATCAGTTGTCTGAGTATTCAGTAGTTGAAGAGAGAAGCCAGGTCATCCTGAGAAGAAGGAGATAAATCCTGAGGAAGACGAGAAGACCTGATCAACTCAAGTGATCAGAGGTACAGATCAAGGCCAGCAGTCTTTATCCCAGACTGCTGAAGATACTTGAAGAAGCTTAAAGAGAAGAAGAGCTACTCGTGTGACTCGAGGAGCCAGGAGAAGACCCTGTGGGACTCAGGGAGAAGAAGTCTTCAGTGGGATTCTGGAGCAGGCCAGTGGGACTCTGGTAACACTGTGGGATGCAGTATAAAGACCCTCCTGTGGGACTCATGAGAGATACAGTGGGACTCTGTATCGACCATTGTAATACTAACAGATTATAATGGGAGAAACCATGTTGGGGCGTATAACCAACATGGAAAGGACGTAGGCCTTTGGTGCCGAACCTTGTAAATCCTTGTGTCCAGTGCCTTTACATTTACTGCATCATTCGTGGAAAGGTGAGAGATACAAGAAGAGTGGATCGAGGCTTTAACCAGCCATAGAGGTTTAATTGATAAAGAATCAATTAGTAAAAATTTTTAAGGGATCACTGATTCACCCCCTCCCCCTCTCAGTGATTCACACTGATCTGGGCACTTCAATTGGTATCAGAGGGAGGTTACCTCTAAAAGATCCAAGAGAGTCTTTATGGAGTGCAGATTTGAGGAAATGAGTGACCAGCCTCAAATGGAGATATCTGCCAAGACTCAGAAAAATAGAAAGAAGAAACAGGCAAAGAAGATGAAGAAGAAGGTTGTTGCAATCAGAGAAACTCCTTCTATAGAAAGAAATATGAAAGTCACATCAGATGAAAATTCCTTTTATCATTCCTCTGATAAAGCCTGCTATAGTTGTGATGAAGAAGGAAGGAACAATGATCTTCTAAATGCAATCAAATATCTTCAGAAGACAGTCCCCAAGGAAGTGGAAATGAGTATAGCTACAGGACTCCTTGATCTTCAAGAAGAAAAATTACAGCTAGAAGATGAAGCCAATTCTCTGGAAGTCTAATTGGCAAAAAGGGTTGGCATAACCAACACTCTCAGAAAGCTGGTGAAGGCTAAAGATGAAACTGTTTCTCTTTGCAATGAAAGATATGAAGACACTGCTGAAGAATTGAAAAGAAGCATTTCTGAGAAATAATTATTTAAAGTAATAATCAAAGATGTTTACCATGCACTGGAGAAGAGGCACAAAGTTTCAATGAATGTCAGAAATGCTCAACTCGAAGACAAAGTCAAAATGGTGAAGGAGCTTGACAATTCATTACTAGAATTGAAGAAGGTGCATGAAGACCAGTTAGAACAGCTGAAAGAAAATTGGGAAGTAAGGCTAAGAACTGTTGAGGATGAGAAGAACTCCCTTAACATGAAATGCTTAGAACTAGAGGTGATATTGAAAAATCTGCAATCACCCAAAGCTGAATCCTCCCAGTCAGCTGAAAGTAGAAATGTTGCTACACAAGTGTGCATTGAGAAGGATGATTCCAAAAGGAGGACATCCTCTAATAAAAGGGCAACATCTTCTAGAAAGAAGGTACCATCCATACCATCTTATACTGATGCTTCTAATTGTGTTTCCACAAAAAGTGCAGGATGTAAGAATAACACTGATCATGTATGGATGAAGAAGATGAAGAAAGAGATCTCTCCTGAAACAACACAGCAATTCAAGAGAAATGCACAATAGCAAGAAGGACTCAAGAGGTCAAGATTTGTGGGTCAGTGTTGGTGTTGTAACAAGTATGGGCATTGTGCAAAGGATTGTTGGTACAATCCACTGAATGCCAAAGCACAGAGGAAGCCCATGCCTAGGGGGAGCAAGCCAGAGGAAAAGAAGCAGCATCCATAGGTCCAGAGACATCAGTTTACTGCAAATAGATTTGGATTACTTGACAACATCTGGGATGATTGCAAAAGTGGTCAAAAAGATACATGTCAATCTCCAACTGTATCCAGAGCTAAAAAGAAGAAAAGATCACAGAACCTGGCTCAGAAAGAATCCTTGGGAAGCAAACAGAAGTGTGGTTACAATGCTCCCAAGAAGATGTTAAAAAAGGAAGAGAAGTCCTTGGAGTCCAAATCCAAGAAGGGTGATGCATCCAGAAGGACCACCAAGAAAACATGCTTCTACTGTGGAAAGAATGGACATATCATGGATCTTTGTAAAGAAGCCATGAAATTCAATAGAGGCAGACTGGACTCAAACAGACAATCAATCCAGATGAAGCAGAAGGGATTGGTTGAAAACAAGTTGCCTAAGAAAGGTAGCTTGAAAGCATCAAAGGAACCATGTGGAATATCCAGAGCTGAGGCCTCACTTCCAAATGACTTATTAGTCATATGGCCAAATCAGTTGCAACTTGCCAAAGATCTGCAGAGTGCTGAAGATGAAGTTCTGGAAATTGCTAAGGCAAAAGGGAAGAAGAAGATTTCACATGAAGAGGTGTTGAGATCCACACCAGCACCAACATCATTGAAGATCGAATGTGAAAGTGTGAAGAATGGTGAAAATGGGACATCTCGGTTGAGAGAATCTTCTCAACCTTGTTGTTCACATTGATGAACCGAGGAGGTTCCATCTTATTCCCTAATCACTTGTATTTACATGTGCTAACATTGCAGGGAATTGAAGATGATGATCATTCTCATCTGGAGAGTGGTTTGGACAGAATGGAGTGCACCCCTTGAGGGGGAGCCAATCTGTAGAAGATGGGATTCTGAGATTTAATACCATCTTGAGAAAAGTGAAGGTATTCCAATCATACTTTCATCCCTTGTTTCTTAATTGAGTTTATCTTGTCAATTAAGGGGGAGTATGGATTGAAGACAAATGGATGAAAGGGGGAGCTTTATCTTTGCACTTGAACTTTCTAATGTGTTTGGTGAAGTATGTGCAGGATTTAGCAATTCATTGATATATCTGAAAAATTTCAAACCCCTGAAGCATGATCTCACATGTGTAGAGAATTATGGACAGCTTTGAATTCCTTGGTCATATCACTCTTGTTTTCTACACCGGGTTAGCCCAAGTAGACTTAGAGTTGATTTACTAAAGGTTCTTTGCTAAAGAGAACATGTGACATCATCCCTCTCTCAGTGTTTTTCAAGAAAATACTTTTCAAAGGGAGGAAGAGATTTTTGAAAGAGAACCACACCACACCTTTGCATTTGGTTTCCAATAAGGGGGAGAAATATTGGCACACATATTGACCCATTCATATGTGCTCTAGTGTATTGACAACAAATACAAAGGGGGAGATTGAAGTGCACTGTGTTGCATTTGTTTTCAATGAGGCATGATGTTGTCTTAGAATGAATGGATGTCAAGATGTGTCAAGATGTGAATGCCAAAGGTTGTGATGGTGTTGGTGAGGAACGGAGAATGGCCATGGTACTAAGAGGCATGTCACTTAGGAGATTCACTAAGTAGCATAGGAGATGTGGTTGAAACATTCTCTAGTGATATCAGACGATTGTAGAACTGATCTTAATGTTTCAATACTGGTATCAAGGTGATACTAAGTGACAACACATGAAGAATGAATGATGATGGAGCATCATTAAATGAGACGATTGTTGAGCTGTTCTTAAAGTTCCAAGAACTTGTATCAATTGGATACAATGTCACAACAATGTTTGAAGACCATGCATTGTATTGACAATGCATGATGTGATGAAGTGATCCATCCACAATCACTAAGTGGATGAAGTGTATTGAAGAAGTCCTTGTACTAACACTTAGTGCATGTGAATGTGAAGATGATCCAACTTGATCTCTAATTGGATCAATGAAGAACATTGAAGATCTATGTGATTTAGGAGCTCGGTTGATGAAGAAGACCCTTCGGGAATTCCACATTCTATGTATTGAGTATATGTGAGGAGGATGGAGGAATTCTAATGAAGAAGAAAAATGAAGAAGGAAGAAGTGGCATTTGGCATTTTACACTTGATTACTTTGTATACTTAGTGTATATTCAAGCAAAAAAAATAAGCCACCAAGGGCCAGCCTTAAGGGTTCAACCCAAGGCACATGTGGGACTAGGTCAACACGCCCAAGGGGATCCCATGGGGCCAGCCCGAGAGGCCGCGGACGTGTGTAAGCCGGGCCACGCAGGGGATCAGGTCCTGCGCAGCATGGGCGCCAGAGCGCGCGCCCGAAGGAGCATAGTGGGCGCCAGTGGCGCGCCCGCAGGGAGCAGAGTGGGCGCAGAGCGCGCCCGCAGGGAGAACACGGTGCGGGGCGGCACCATGGAGGGAGAAGATGCAACTGAGGTAAGGATGGGAGCGCCAGGGTGATAAAGCGCGGAAAATACGCTCGCCACTTCGATGTGGGATGCGGAATTTTTCCGCGGAGCGAATCCCAGCCGCACGATTGATCGCGCGGCCGATCTAAGCCGCACATCTGATCCGCGGCGAGATGATCTGATCCAGGCCGTCCGAGATCAATTGAATCGCCGATCCAACGGCTGCGAGACCGTCTTCAACCCCGAGCTCGTCCGAAGTCTCCCGCGAGCTGCCGACGAACCAGGCGCTCTCCGAGCATCGTTCTTGAGCTGCCGGCCACCATTTCCGAAGTCGAAGGCTCCATTGAGCTCGTCTTGACCTACCGAACACGATCATGCAAGAAAATAGGCATGCATGCAATGTTTGGGAGATTTCGAACAAGGCCGAGGCAAAACGAAGTTGCCGAGGCTTCGGTGTGTTCGTGATTTGCATGGATTGGAAGAAAAGAGGCCTTGCATGCGTTCTAAGTCGCATGCACATGAAGAAGACCGAAGAAAATAAAAATGGAACCCGCGTTTGACAGAAAGACGAAAATCAAGATTTTGAAGATTTTAAAAGCCCGACAAAATCGGGGATTCAAGATATCTCACGCGGAAGATCTGAGTCATTCCTCTGCCTATAAAAGGAGAACCCGAGGCACTTGAATCTTTTGCTGATGCGCTGAATTTTTGAAGACCCGTGAGTGCACTCTCTGCCTCGCGAAGATCTGCCCTGCGTGCACCACTTGCGCGGCAGCAGCCCGAAGACAAACCTTGACTTCGTGAGTCCCTTGCGCGCTACTTCTTTGTGCGACAAGAAGCAGGAGAAGAGGTCCCCTGCGCACCTTCCCTTTGCGCGACAGGAAGACCCGAGGCAGCCGCAAGCACCTTGCGCGCCCTCGTGGTTTGTTGAGGCTTGCGCGACCAAGTGTCCCGAGGTCTTGCGCGCCCCTGTGCCATGCTCGTTGCACGCCCGAAGGCTAAGTGAAGACCGAGGCAGTGCCTCGTGTGTGAACATTGAGAAGGTCGTGCCTTTGTGCTTGTGTGCCAAGAAGACAAGAACACCTACGGGCAGTGGCTTGTGCAAAGAAGGAGAACCCGAGGCCTTTAGTGCCTTGTGTGTGCACCAAGTGAAGACACATTTTGTGTGTGCAAAATTGAAGAACAACCTACGGGTTAAGGGTGTGCAACAAGAAGTGGGAAGAGGCCCAAGTCAAGTGTGTGCAAAACAAATAACAATTTATGTGTACTTGAACAAACAACAAAGTGAAGTGGCCGAACCTATGTGTGTGCTCTAAGTGGAATAGACACACTTAGAAGAAGAAGAAGACTCACACAAAGTATAACACACATTTATGTGTGTAAACACATTGAACAAAAGTGTGAAGTTCATGTGCGAAGGTGTGTGCTTGAAGTGATTACACCCTTTGTGGGTTTATTGCACCAAGAAGAAGGAAAGGGGAAGTGCACGCTTGCATGCATGCACGTGCACACGTAAACAAGTCAAATCTGCTTGTGTGCATTTGAGTTGACCAAGACCAGAGGTTCTTGAAGAATTTGAGAAGGCCATGTAGTCAGTACATGAGGAAGCAGAGATGCCATGCACTCAGTGCATGAAGTTGATTTGAAGTGAGCCTGGACCAGACTGAAGTTAAAGATATCAGTTGTCTGAGTATTCAGTAGTTGAAGAGAGAAGCCAGGTCATCCTGAGAAGAAGGAGATAAATCCTGAGCAAGACGAGAAGACCTGATCAACTCAAGTGATCAGAGGTGCAGATCAAGGCCAGCAGTCTTTATCCCAGACTGCTGAAGATACTTGAAGAAGCTTAAAGAGAAGAAGAGCTACTCGTGTGACTCGAGGAGCCAGGAGAAGACCCTGTGGGACTCAGGGAGAAGAAGTCTTCAGTGGTATTCTGGAGCAGGCCAGTGGGACTCTGGTAACACTGTGGGACGCAGTATAAAGACCCTTCTGTGGGACTCAGGAGAGATACAGTGGGACTCTGTATCGACCATTGTAATACTAACAGATTATAATGGGAGAAACCATGTTGGGGCGTATAACCAACATGGCAAGGACGTAGGCCTTTGGTGCCGAACCTTGTAAATCCTTGTGTCCAGTGCCTTTACATTTACTGCATCATTCGTGGAAAGGTGAGAGATACAAGAAGAGTGGATCGAGGCTTTAACCAGCCATAGAGGTTTAATTGATAAAGAATCAATTAGTAAAAAGTTTTAAGGGATCACTGATTCACCCCCTCCCCCTCTCAGTGATTCACACTGATCTGGGCACTTCATAATGAAAATGGAAATTCCCTAAGTTTTACTTGTTCTTCATCCACATTAGCAGGTTTTAATGTTGAACACACAGTATGAAATTCTTTTAAATTCTTATGTGGATCTTCTCCAGGCAGTCCATGAAATCTTGGTAATAAATGAATTAAACCAGATTTTAGTTAAAAATTTCGTGCCTCACCTTGTAATTGAATGTAAGTGGGTTGGATATCAACATCAGGTGAGGTTAGTTCTTTTAGTGTTCTATTATTTTCAGCCATGTTATACAAGTTATGTTCAATTTTAACTTTGGTTTTAGAAGAAGAAGAAGGATCAAGAAGAATTTTAAAATTTGATGTCTCCTCCTTCAAAGTGTGGTCTTGTATGTCTCGGTTTCGTTGATGTAGGATCCTCTCCGGTTCGGGTTCGAAAGTTTGTAGGTCTCCTGAAGTAGAACACGTCAGACAAAGAAACTACACAATAAATAAATTAGAACACAAAAACAAATGCAAAGGTATAAGATAAAACAAACAAATATTCACAAAAATTACAAAAAATTTATCAAAAACACGCACAAAAAACCAAAGCGCTCCCCGGCAACGGCGCCAAAATTTGACCGCGTTGTCATGAAACGTAAAATTGATTATATTTTTATGGTTGATTTATAGTCTAGGGTAAACCCTAGGTTATCTCTCAAGGAGCGTTGGAAGGTTTAGAATGTGTATTTTTAATAAAAATGACTAAGAGAGGGGGTGGTTTTGAAAATAGTTTAAAACAATGACTTAGTTGAAATAGCTTAAAGGATGAGTGCCCCAGTGGATTTTGAGAAATATGAGATAAAAGTTTCGATGTGATTTCACTACACACATATCAAGTTCATTGTTCATCGAGATTCATCTTAGGTTTAGAGTAATTCTTTGGTTGGAATTAATTTGAATCCCGATTAATTCCTAAGCTTTTATTTCAATGCTTTAAGGACCAAACCTTGATGTAACAATCGTATTGTCAAGGTCCAGTACTTATGCATGGAATAAGAGCTTCCAAAGCATATTTAAATCTCAATAAGGTGGGTATGAAAAGGATTCTTGTGATGTCCAATCGGAACAACACAAGTCACGCACTCAAAACCTCACACTGATCGGTTAGAAATTAAGAGCATAACACTCACATGCATCAAATCAAGCATTCAAATCTGAAATAAAATAAGATACATGGAATTAAATGTTTAAACACCCAAATTATACCAAACCAGTAGCTAATTTATGCATCGGAACTCCTTTGACATGTGTGTAGATCCCTTACAACGAAGACCCAACTTTTAGCTCGACATCGGGAGGAGGAGGAAGCTCGGGTTGAAATCCTTCTTCATTGTTGATTCCCCTATGAGGATAGGGGCCTATAGAACCTCCATGTTGATTAGGGGACTCCTATGGGACTCAAAATTGGCAGCACTTCACTCCTTGGCCGAACCTACAAATGAGGAGCCCAAGGAGACCTTTTATAGGAAATGTGGAAGGTGGTTTTGGGCACACAGATTTCATAAATCCACATGCACGATGCGTTTCATCCTTCAGACAGTCTTATCTCACTTTGGAGAAAATGAAAAAGTTGTATCCCTACCTCTTGACTATCTCCACCGAACGGTTGGAACCGGTTGGACAACTACAGCTCATGTTATTAATAAAATACAGAACACCGAATTTGACTTGGTCCAAATTCGGTGGCTTGGACAGATCAGTTCGGTTGGGCCCCTTAATGGACGAATTTCTCTTGTGTTATTAAATGAAAGTTGTATCACTATGCGTTGTGGATAATCTCAAAAAACTTCAGCCCATTTGGATCCACGGTTTAGTATCAGTATGAATGTTAGTCCACTGAACTTCTTGGATCCTGCGCAGTTTGGCCCATTTTTCAAGGACTTCATCATGGGCCCTCCAAATCACCTCCACCTACATTGTAATTTTACAAACAAGTGTAATTGCCCTATTTAGCAGTGATAAACACAAAATTATTGAATCAAACATGAATCACAATTTGATAATATTTTTATAATATTTATTACAAAATATGTTTAGCACAACAGTGTAAGGGTGAAAATTAAACAGTGAATCGTGGTATGATCAAAGCCTCACTGATAAATACCATTAACGTAGGCCTCTTTCTATGGAATAAATACTAAGTCTCAAGTCTCCTTTATGAATAGGCCTCCTTCTTAGGAGTAAGTCCCAATCTCAAAATCCCAAATTTGCGCATCCTCTTTAGGAGTAAGCCCCAAGTCCCCTAACCTGGGCCTCCTTTTCAGGAGTAAGCCCTAGTCTTCATGTTCCCTTAATTTTGGGCATCCTCCTTAGGAGTAAGCTCTATGTCCCCAAACCTGGGCCTCCTTTTCATGATTTTGCCCTAGTCTACAAGTTCCCTTAATTTTGGGAATCCTCCTCAGGAGTAATCCCCAACCATAATTCTTTTAATATGGGCATCCTCCTTAGGAGTAAGCCCCAAGTTCACAAAAACCAAATTCCCTTAACCTGGGCTTCATTTTTATGAGTAATCCCAATTCATCATTCCCTTTAACTTGGACCTCTTATTTAAGAGTAAGCCACAGTCATAATTTCTCTTAACCAGTCTTAATTTACTTTTGATTTGGGCTTCCTTCTCAGGAGTAAAACCCAATCACAATTCCCCTCCTAATTTGGGAATTTTCCTCAAGAGTAAGCCCCAAATTAGAGTATCCAAATCTCCATAAAGAACATATAACTTTATGGACCTTGTTCCCAGGTTTCTTCCTTGAAGGAAATCCGAATATTCATCTATCTGGGTATTCATAAATACATAATCCCGACATCATTTCTTATAATTGCATCTTTCATGGAATAATTGTCTGGTTTTACCAATACCTCTTATTTCTCACACCGAACATGACTCACGTGAGCTTAGAGTGTAAATGTAGTTATTACATATTTCTTTAAGCCATCAATCATGCATAAACCTCATACTTCTTTACATGAACTACATGGGTTCTGATTCCTTCTCTAAAATAAAGGATACGTAGGTAGCCCATCTGCAGGTATGATCCCAACTCTGAAATAATCTATGTCCTTATGAATTACAATAAACATCAAGTGCCCCTCTGAGTGGCTTTAAAACAAGTATGGTTATCATAATGACCAAGAGATTTCTATATAATGTGGAGAAGGATACCATTTACTAAGAATATCTACCAAATACAGATGATTCTCTATCGATGAAGAACCTCGAATACATATAAAAGATTCTCTAAATCTCATACATATTAATCATTGATTGTCAGATCTAAAGGAAAGATAATGTTCATACTTGGTAATTTAATAGGGATTCACTAACATAACATAAATCAATAAAGAGAGTCGTGGAGTAGAAAATAATTCCCCTCATAAAGGTGTGATGAGTCCAACCTCTCACCCTCTCGACCAATGCAAATTATTAAGCCACATTGGTTCACAACCAATGAGAACCTACCTTGGGAAAGTAGGTCCAAATGGATATGGAATCATTGGATGTTTCCGGTTCTACAAACAAACCCATTAGAAACAGCTTGGAATGTTTGAACCTTAAATCAATGAGGTCATTCCCATTTCCAGAGGAAACACATGCACTTTGATAACTAGTATAATATGATAGCATAATTATTAGAAAAACATGATTATGATCTTGTTATTTTATATGAGTGGGGATATAAGCTAACTCAACACTTCTAGTTGTCATTGGGTTATGAAAAAAGAATCATGTGTTGGGGAGGGAATATGTGACATTCCCCTAATTGATTCTAGGATATGAAAACATACTTCTTATGATGTTGTGAGAATATTTTTTCTTACATTCTATGTTGGAGTGGGAATATATTCCCACCCTCTATTAGATGTTGGGATATATGGACATTATTCCTCTAGTGTAGGCAGGGTATACTAGAAAAATACATGAGTGTGATTAGGGATATGGGTATTGTCATCATTTTTTCAAAAATAATGTTGGAAAAGTTATTTATTAATTTCATTTATTTTATCCCACTCTCTATAATTGGATGTTCATCTCCCCTAATGAGACCTATTGGGTTCATTTGTCTGAGTAACGATAGTAAATACTTTTTAGGTAATGTCATTAGTAGGTTGTTGAGGTACTGAGGCAACATGATGTTGGTAGAGGTTGGTAACATTCATATTAGACAACTCTTGATTTAAGACGAGGCTCCAATAAACCTCATGATCTATATTACTAGGATAAGGGAAGTATATACTTCTTTGTTCTAGGGAAAGTCATTCGAAATAGATAGAGATGGTGAGAGGTCCTAACAACTTCTTTAGGGTATTCCTATTCTAGTTAGGTTATCCATGTGGATTTATGGATTAGAGGGTATTTTATTCTTACATTGAGGAGGGGATAGTGACATTGAGGTTGTACTACCTCACCTATGTGTTTCTAACTTATTATTAGAGATGATTTATTAGTAGCAACACCTTCTTATTTGATGATGACTCATCTTTTATAGTAGCTCTGGCATATGTATATCATCGAGATGGTGACTTATATTTGGATTTAAGGGGGATATTATTCCAAATGTCTTATTAATATCCAAAAAACATGAATAAGAAAATACATTAATGAATTATCCGAAGTAAAATAAAATGACCAATCACATTCACAATTAAAGGGTTCATATATGGTTCACCATTTTTTCTTAATACAATCTTCAAAAAGAGACCACCCCAAGCTTGTTTTGAGTTTGGAAAATAATTATAAATAATATTGGTCGATGAAAATTTACAAGAGACACCTTGGATTGTATGTTGGTTGAGTAGATGGGAGTTTAAGATTATCCACATGTTAAATGGAATTATTTCTTACTCTGAAACTGTTTTAAATATTTATGTTATGTTCATGAATCGTTCAAAAATATCACCATGGGACTAGTTACCCCGATGCTAGTTTTTGGTCACTAACATGTATTGATGTGAGAATATGTATATACCATGTGTTTTGTATTTTCTATTATACTAATTAATGATGCTTTATTTTTAGGTCGTATAGTTTGTCACTCAAGAGATTTTTGCCATCCAGGGAGGCGATAGGCATTTATAGCATTGGGATCAAAATAATTAAAGGGGATTCATATATATAATTGAGAAATAAATTATAACCCATGTAGTTCAGTTTTACTTAATGGGATATGTAATACATTTTAATTTCATCTGATAAGAAAGATCATGGATTCATTAAAGGTTGTGAAACCATTACCACTTTAGAGAACTTTGATGTCATTTAAAACAAATAGTTTTGATAAATATTTCTAACCCTGGATTATGTGGGGATTATTCAGGATAATCCATTACTGTTTTACCTTTAAGTGAATATGTACAAATGGGGATAGGTTGGTTTCCCAAGAAATATTACCATATGAGATATGGGGTTAGTTTTTTATCAAGAGTACAGCCTATTGAGGACAACATGTTTTTTTGGAATATGGTATAATGAAAGACATGGGGTGATACTAAGATAGAATATTCCCTCCATTTGGACCATGGTTCTATCGAGAGTATGAACCAGTGAAATAATGGTTTGTAGGGAATATAGATCTGTAAGGATGGATGGTTAGGGTTGGTGATATCGGGTTTGAAACTCTACAATGTCTCATAAGTATCTATTTTATTATTAATCAAATCCCATGTAGTTTGAGATGCACTTTATAAGTTCATGTGATAGGATTATACTGTATTATTTGACATTTTGTGTGTGGACATTATCATGTAGTTTTACATTGTGTGACAAAGATGTTACCCACATCATTTACTCAATGTTTTCAAGATATATATTTAATTAAAGGCGTAAAAACTAGTTATTGAGTATGGATTGTGCATATGGGGTATCCCTAATACCTCACATAATTGGAGACTTAACTAAAGTCTAAGAGTGAGTTGGGGATTACACAAAGTTAGAGTCCCAAAATACTTTTTATCAATTTAGAGTGCTTGAGTGAGGATTACACATGAATGGGTTCTATCTTTCCTATTTTTTGGTGTAGTTGGCTTAGATGTTTTGGCTACCCTGGTGATTCATACTGATAAAATCACCACTGGGAACCTTCTTCAATCTTATACATGGGATAAATACCCATTATTACATGTTTCATCGAAAGAAATTAAGATCCCATATGGGAATGATGATCTGTGAGGGTTTTCACCATCATATATATGATTTGGGCCCTTATTATTGAGGGTATGCATGATTTTTAATCCCATATGGGCCTTATAAATTAGATAGGATAAGATAAAGGCAAGTTTTATCAAGATAACCTTTGATCTAAGGAGGTTCACTTTGACATGACTAAAATCCTAATCATGCATGTTTGGTTGATTTAGAATATGTTTCATCCTATAATTTTCAAGGTTTTAAATTTGGTTGAAGGAATTTGTAGAGGTATTTTAGATTTATATAGTCTAAAGAGATAGTCTTTGGTAAAGTATGGATATAAAGAATTTCAGTTGTCCATCCAATTATCTGTTTACATGAAGTAAGGGAGGTATTTGACACCCCAAAAAAATTCAAATTTTGAATGGAAATTATACAAGGTTTGAATGCTGCCTAAATGATATGACCTTCTCAGAAGAGTGGGGCCTTATATTGGCCCTCATGTGGTGGACTTTGTGGAAAGGCGCTATGGGGTTATCTTCATGAGGATTCATCATGGAATCATATTCAAAAGTTTCACTTAGGAGGTTGTTCTTCATGATTTTTGATATGTTAGGTGGCCTATCAAGGTGGCTTTATAATATTATCTTTAAAGTCTCAGTTTTATAGGGTGGGTATGCTAGCTCAGCCTCACATGGTGGGATCATGGGATTGGCTATGCATGATGGACTCATGGGCTCAACCTCATATGGTGACCTCTTATTTTTCGTTCTTTGAGATAAATTACCTTCAATAACCTATGGATTCTACAATTGAGGGGAAACAAACATAAATAAAAAACTCTTGGCTCTTTATGTATGTGATAATCTCGTCTTTGGGATTATTTTGGGATGGATTCCAAAAAATGTAAACCATTGTATTTATTAGAGAGGGTTAGTAACAAATTCCTAATATTGGTGGAAAATATATATATGAAATAGACATGGATAAATAAATAAGTGGGGTTTTACTGAATGGAAACACCATTCTATTAAATTGAATTATCAAATGATTTAAAGTCTAGTACTCTTTGAGGTCTTTCTCTTCAAGACATATAACACATCATCAATCGTGAAGTCACCAGGAATCACCGTTTAAAAAGACGCTCCAATGAAATGATGTTGGTTCCACAGTTTAATTTAATTCTGGTTTTGTTGACTCTGAGGGTTTCCCTCATAGTTGAATCACTTTCATGAGGTTTGTGACCTCATATGGATACCTCATTGATCCATTACATTTCATGGTTTAGAAACTAAAAATTCATTTAAATAATTTATGTTAGTCCTATCATATTGCACAAAAACCATATTTGTGATTACATTCTTGAGTTAGACTTCAAATTCATTGTTTTAGAATCTTAGGGATTAGTATCCTAGATAGTGTTTCCCCACAACACATGGATAATGAAAATTCCAACATTAAACTATAAGGAGAGTGGAAGGAGGTCATTTTGTTTTCATATTCAACATGCAAGGATTAATTTTTGACCAATGTGATGTATTTATTTGAGGTATTCACTTAATTTTAAAATTTGAATTTACATTTTGATATTTTAAAAAAATATTATAAGCATCAGTAAATTATGTGATGATATATAATTTTTGAATTTCTAGAATAATAAATTTATTGTTACCAATTTACAAGGATATCTGATATTATATGCATATGATCATAATAATGTTACTAAAAGATGGTAAGTGGACTTGATCAGCTTAAATATTCTCTACCGAGGTGTTGTGTAACATAACTCATAAATTTGACATAGATGTTTAAAACTTACCACATAACGCTTAAGAATCACATCCCACTAGAATTAATTTTAAATCATTTTCATTAATTGAGTTAAATTTATCTCTATACTAAAGAAAAACTAATGTAACTTAAGCCACATACACAATAGTAAAATAATGATATAATTTGAATCACCAATCTTGATTAGCATCCTAGACTATTACACTTCCAAAAGGGTTAAACTCATCCTTTAGAAACCCACTTCCCTTATTGATTCTCTGACCAACCAATAATCCACCATTTTACATAAATTACCCATCATATCCTTTCATCACCGACTATCCCAAACTCTTTCTAATAAATAAAGAGTAAAAGAGATAAATAATAAAGAAAATGAGTAGCTTGTTTCATGAACAATAAATATAAAGAACTTACTGGCTCATTGATCGACTAAGGGAACCAAGGTTCACCACAAAAAAATAATCAGACCCACTTGGGGTCTTCAATATGTAACGATTATTAAATTAAAGAAGATTGGTAAATCAATTAATATTCATAATTTTGGTGTACCTGAGCATAGTAAGGTACCCTAAACCATGAAATAGTTTATCTGGGTCAATGATGATCCAAAAACCATTATTTTATAAAAGCTTAGGTCCCCTAAATATCACTTGTTTGTAATTTATAAAACACAGATTTGGATAAATCCATTATGTGGTCACTCAATCCCAAATTTGTTTTCCTCTATCTTCCTTCAATACTCAAGGAGAATCATAGTGTAATACTATTTAATCCATTCCATTTTTTCAACCATGATGAAAACCACTACATTTTAAGATCCCTATTACTAATAAATGATTCACCAAAATAAATCTCCAAACCACACATAGAGGAAACTTCATTTAAAAAAATCCATTCCATGATTTAAAAACAATAATACAGATTCATACTAAAAATATACAACCTTTACATCATCAACCCTTCTATAAAATTATGATCACTCCACCATAACGAGAGTTAATATAATGACCAAACAAAAAAACATAACATAGTATGAACCCCGTCATGAATCTATAAAAAGTTTACTTAAATCCCATAATTAATTACCTAACTACCTTAAAACATATTTAACATCCCAAAATCCATAAAATAGTGAAACATAAAATTTGGGACTATATATTACATACCTATCAGATGAATTTTTATCCTCAAGAATAAAAACAAAAACCAAAATAATGAAAAAAAAAATCCAAAAATTAAACACCTAATGAAATTACTCTCAAATAGGAATATGGACATTAAAAAGGCTCAAAAATAGAGAAGAAATTAAATTAATACATTATCCATATAATTATATCTAAAATACATTATAAGAATAAAAGTTTTAAATATATCATTGTTTTGAACACACACATATGACTCAAGCTTCCACATATACTCTTTTAAACCACCATACCTTAATAAGGAAAAGAAAAAATGAATAATTTGTCCCCATAGAACATTATACTAATGGAGATGAATATCTATTCATCATTACATAAATGATTTAACCTATTTTATATCAAAATAACCCCAACCAATGAAAATTCATACATCATGGTGATGCATGTAATGCTATGAAATATTAAAAACAACTTCAGTCTAATCTATACGAGGTAGAAGTTCTAACTTATATTCCACGCATCTAAATTACTCTAACACCTAAATAGATTTAACCAACTACTAAGGAATATTATTACATATACGAAACCTTTTTTACCCATGAAAAATAGAAACATTTTAGAAAACATGATCGCCGACCTAAAACTCTAAGGGTATCCTCCCTCAATCCACATAATATTTCTAACAAACCTTACTATTATTTATCCACTCAAAAATCACCTACACATTCGTCATCAAACTCTATAAAAAATATGACCCAATGATCATTCACTACCCAACCTCAATCCATCATGGTGGTGATCTACATGTTGACTCATAAAAAGTCTTAAATAGTGACATACCAATGGATGGGTTGTAGCTATTACTAAAAGATAAACAAACCAACAGTAGATGCAAGGATATTAACAAAAAAAATTAAGAACACATGAATGATACATGTCTTCCATTGTTTGGTTCATCCAATATATCTACCAATATATATGAGAATAGAATATTTTACTAAGATGTAACTAAGATCCAAAAGAATGATACAGAATCATTTATATTATCAAACTAAAATGGGGGACTAAATTCAAAATGATAAACTCCATATCTCTGTGAAGACATAACACCTATTTTAAAAAAGATCCTTGAAAAAAAAAACCCTACAAACATGACTCCTTAATAATTAATAAATAGGATGAATTTATCCAATGCTCAAAAACTACAAAAATGGAATCATATCCTCCAAAAACATGTGCCAAAAAAATTAAAAAAAAATCTATTGATGCATCCTCCAATTTTAAATAAGGTATCTCCAAAGGATGGAAGAACTAGATGGGACTAAGTTCATTACATTAACTCACTAACAGAAAATAAATCAAGACATAGTTGTTTCACTTATATATTCACACCCAACCACAAAAATGATATCTAAAATAATGATACATGTGTTAAATTATTGTATATACTATAAAAGGTTATATATGTAACTCATGTGTAATTTTATGTCACATCACCAATGGAATAAAAAACATTCGTAAAAAACACCATATGTTAGAAAAGTATTTTTTCAATACATAAAGATATTATCCATAAATGATGTGATATTTCTACACCACCCTTAAAGATATCATAATCAACACTCCACCTCTAGTTAAAAAAAGAATAGTGAACTATCCTAAGATATTATAAAACTCTAATGCTAATTTCCTATATATCCAAATTCATAGTTATAATCCCTATAATATCCTCCACTCATATTCATCCTCATAAGAAATATAACCATATGATTTTATTCTTAGATCATTAGAAATCATGTTACCTTTCCTTGAAGTGGATGATTTTTGAAATTCATGGACCTAAAATCACACCACACAGATCCATTGATATAAATTTCAATCTCATTAAGATAATATATATAATAGGTTATTTTAATAGTTAAATATCATAATATTATCTAAGATATGATAATGTAACAACAAATTAGAAGACAAAACTATAGTCTTAAAATCAAGAACATGGGTGGAATAATTACATGTATGAGGACTTAATAGTTATAAACCATAGGATATCATAGCTTGTCCATTCATTAACGTGTAGCCTCATCCAATAAAACAATCATTGAAGTTATCCTTGAACATGACTCCCATATCATGAAGCCAAAGAAAAAAAGAAAAATAATTTTTTTATCGTATAGATACTAAAACACCTTGAGATACTAAACACTCAAAAAAATCCACGAAGCTTTCTATCTAGAGATATCAAAGGCATCTTAATATGAGATATATTAAACTCTATACTTCTATAATAGCTGATGAAACCAATCAAACATCATACCTCTATAGTTTTCTTTAGTCTTACCCAAGAAAAAACATCCTCAACCATTTTACGGATGATTATTTATATCATGACGAGACATAAAATATCCATGAAAATACACCACATTCACCCAAAACCTTCACATAGATTGTTTTCCAAACACATTTAGTCATAAAAGGATCTAAGATATCCCTAAAATTCTCGGAAATATCCTCCTATGTAAAGACCCAAAATTTGTGCTCACTGATTTATTGCTAAAAATAGTATGTATATTTTTTATAAAAGATAATAGAAAAATAAAAAATTTCATATTACAATCTAGGAACATTTCTTGTATAGGTTTTAAAGAATTAGACAACACCTTAAAATCATCTGAGTTGTACAAAAATAAAATAACTAGTAATTTTTCCTTCTGTTCAATAACTCCAGAAGTGATGTCTTATATGATAGAACTTCTAGAATACCTGTGAAAGTATTTTTTAAAAATTGTATGATAATTAAATTTTATAATAAGTGGTTTTAAAATTAGTGAAATCCCCTTTATAAAATATCCTTTGAGTTTAAATTTTGTAAAATAATTTTGAATATTTTGTTGATAATACCTTCGAGAGTACTTTTAGAAATACATTTTGAAATTATAATTGAAATTATTTACACTTTTAAAATAATAAAATACTTTAAAAATACATTCTCTAAAAAATTTATTAAAATATCATCTAGTTATTTTTCATAAAACATTATGAACGATTATGAAAACAAAACATGGTTTCTCTTGAAACATTGAAGGATATCTGGGACTACCATCTTTCTTGAGGGATTTGTTCACTCTCAAATTCCCTACCATGTTTACAACATTCAAGTGCCTAATTTTATAATAATATTTTAATCTTAGAATACATATTTGTAAAATCTTTACTCGATTTTCTACTTAAAATTAGGGAAAATATTTCCATACATATACATATGTTTATATTCAAATATAATTTCATATAGAATCATTTTCAAGATATTTAGAAACAGAATATCATCACCATTACACATTATATAAATACAGTGTCTATAAATTAGTTAATTATTAACATTAATGTATTAAAATTTCATCCATTAATCTCAAAAAAATACATTAATTAAGTATTTTCCTACAAAAGGATAATTTGTTAAATGAATATGAACATAAAACAAAGTATTTTAAATACTAAACTAGTATATGAATGAGATTTCACTAGTTATAGATATTGGACAGATCACATTATATGAATATAATTAACAATGTTACATAAAATTATATCTTTTATTATTTTAGCTATAACATAAAATAATAACTTTCATATATTCTAATGGAATAAGATAATCACATTTTTTATTAGAAATATTATCATTTTCATTATTGATAAAATTAAATTCCCTTTACAATTAAAATTTACAAAATAACAAGAAAATAATTGTTATTGTTTTATGTTGTAGTTTAAAAATACAAATTCTTGAAAGAATATAAAAAATTTTATTAAATCATTGAATAATGTTTTATAAAATTAATTCCATTTATAACGGTCTAAATAAAAATAAAACCAATACATATATTCATAAATAAACTAGAATATATAATTTCCGAATTTGAATAATTGAAAAAAATATCTTATGAATATATTCATTTGAAAAATAAATATACCATTTATGATTATAAAAGAAAAAAATATTTTAATAGAAAATTGAATTTAACTTAAATAATTGAAAAATATGAAATAAGGGTCTACTGGGATGCTAGTTCACTAAGAATGAGAGGGTGGTTGTTGAAGATAGTTATATATGTGAAAATATATTAGGTTTTTATTATATTTATAGGAAAAAATCCTACCACTATGAACTGATATTTAGACTATGTTTATTGGATTAATAAGCCAAGAAAATGGATTTATATTTTATATCAACTCGTTGCCTTGGGTTTTAAATGCTATATTTTCAATTTTCCACTAGACTATTATGAAAGATGAATAAGCATGGTGTGGTTCCCAAATATACCACATTTCCCATATAACATGTCTACTCATGGGGAGTGGGTGAGTTGGTAGCGGGAGTAGAGTCTATCACCAAGGTTTCAGGTTCAAGTCCTCGGAATGACATTGCCTGATAACCTTGAAAGATATCACTTGAGATGCCTCTACCCGATGGGAAACTAGACTGAAATCCCAGGTGACGTTACACTTGTTCGTACGGTGGGTGATGTACAAAAAGGCACTCAGTGGTGGGTGATGAACCACCTATACCATGTAATTACCTATGCTTGAAAACTAGGAGTAAATTTAGATTTTGGGGCATGAGTGAGATCGTAGCGGGTGTGGAGTCTATCAGCAAGGTTATGAGTTTGAGTCCTCACTATGAAGATGCCTAAGATTCCTGAAAGATATAACACGAGACCCCTCTACCTCAATTGGAACTAGCCTGAAATCCCAAGTGTCATTACACATGGGACTGTGGCTGGGGAAGTACATAATGGCACTCTATGGTGGGTGACAGCACCCCTGTACAGTGTAACCCCTAGGGACTGAAAAACAGGTGTAAGTTCCATTGGACACTTTTTTATATTAGCTGGGGAATTATGACCTCTTCATGTGGAGGGGGATTCTTAGAGCTGAGGGTTCAAAAAGGCCACTCCAAAGGATTCCCTCCAAGATAAAAAATGTATATTCTGGGAACAACCATCATTTATTTGATAAACCAAAAAATATATACATTGTGGTGCCAATGATTCTACAAAGTTATTATTAATGGAAAAATATATACATATTTCATACATGGAATGTATTTATTTCAAGGATTAGATATCGTGGAGGATTGTAGAACATTACAAATTAATGGTTTATTTAAATATGGAAGGTTCTATTAATTAAATTTTTTGTTACATGTTCCTATAAACTTTAAAATATTAGAAATAACTTTGATTGAATATTAAAATTGAACCAAGATGGTCTATGCTGTTGATAATTTAATCGAAGAAGAAATAATTTGATGTTAAGGGTTTCACTCGGTTCAAACTCAAGGGGAAGCTGAAAAGTGGGGAAAAAATAAGTGGAGAGAAGAAGTGGATAGATCAGATGACCCTAATCACGAATGAATGGCTACGATAATGTCTTAGGGTATTATAAAAAATCCCACATCAAAACCAAATAGGTTCTAGTGACTCCTCATAAAATAAATTGTGAAAGAATCACCCTAAATTAATAAGAATACACTTGAGGGAAATTACACATGGGTCATTATGGCATCTCTCAAACCCTATTATCAACTTATAAGGTTATCTTCCTATCCCATGGGCGCTTAGGGAGAGACTTACTCCTTTAAAATTGGCAATATTGAATTTCTGATGACTTCCACTAAAAGCATAGCTACTTCCAACCTAACTAGAGGTGGATTTTTCTTCCTTTGGTGGTGGTTAAGTAAATATTTGTCAAATTAATATTATTTAAAATAATTTTCATTATACTATTTCAAATATTTCCAATAAACATATTATTTATCATTTTTTACTAAAACTTACAACTATCCTTCTTAAAAAAATATGGTACAAATTTTATTTTAGATTTTCCAATGTTACCTAATCATATCAATGGTTATTTACTAACGGTCAAAAATATAAATTTTATAAATACCAATCCCAAAGTGATTTCTGTATGAACTAAATTCCATGAGATTAAATGATTGTTTTCGTTCTTATTTATCCTTGTATTCCAGCTATTTTTGTTATTATTTAATTTCTAATTATCACTAATCCTTACTTTTTTATTCCTATGTTAATAGGTTTCGTTACTTTTGTACAAATTATAATCATTTCCATTTATTACTTTTGGTAGTTTTCCTAGATGTAAATTTTTTTCATAAAATATTATTTTTAAAATAAAGTCTATTATACAATATATCATGAATATAGTTTTCCTTAAAAAATAATTATATTAAAATTCACTAAGGCATATTAAATCTATTATTATATTTTATTTTAAATTGATTTTCTTTTAATCATACCAATGGCTCATATATTTTACTAGCAGCTTTAAAATTATAATTCTAATGGTTATACTTTTATAACATTCAAAAAAAGTTTAAATAAATACCAATACCTTTAGAGAAATTAATGAGCCTAGGGTCCCATGAAATTTCTTCTTTCTTTCTCCCAATATGGTTTTCTATTTACCTATTGCTCTTTTATTATTGATAACTTCTTCACATGATCTTTTCTATCCAAGGTGTAATCGGAAGATGTCAGATATCCTTTTGGTGATATTTTTCTAATCAGAGGTTCTCCAATTGTGTTACCATAAATAATTTTGAGTTTTTTTATTTATTGTTTGTATGGTGATGATGTACTAGAGGAAGTGTGTCAATAAAATTTTTATCATTCCATTCACTCAATTCAAAATCTTATTTTATTACTATATTTATTTAACCTAATTAAATACATTAAAATTCTTGATATTATATCATCTTTCATTTAATACACTAGGATATATTCAATGAACACCAATACAAACTAGTTGAATAACTCATGAAGCATCAATTACATCAATTATATAAAGACATTTGGAGCATTCATGACTCTAAAGGGCATCACTAGATTATCAAAGTGTCCAAAGAGATATATGAATGTGGGAATTTGGAAATTTTCTTCCTTCACATTATTTTTGTAACACCCCAAGATTTTATGAAAAATAATCCTTTTCATTTTATTGATGTCTTGTGTTGAACGCTACAACAAAGGAGTCTTGCACATAATGAAACCCTAACTTGGCTGAATTACGCACAATCGCGACCATCCTCGATAGCGTGTGTTGTACGCAATATCGAGTTTCACTAAACAACGATATGCTTTTAAAATATTATTAAAACTAGCCGTTATGAATAGTAATAACCACTTTTTGAAATTTTTTAAATTTAACCTTTCAAAATGGACTTCATTTTTGGATTCAGAATATCGAAATTAGCCTAGGCTGAAATTTTGGTATTTTTCTGAAAACATTCAATTTTTGATGAATAGTGAAAACACTGGGTTACTATTTAAAAACCGACCTTTTATTTAAATAATTTTTTATTTTATTTAAATTTATTTAAGGTCAAAATTGACACATAATACCTATATAAGTTCAATGTAATTGATTGGAATCATTTTATAATAATTTTAGATATATAAAAATTTTATTGAACTTTTGACCGTCTTTTACCCACCTCCTAGGAGAATTTAAAAATTTACATAAAACATAATTTTACCGCTTTTTTGAATGGAATTTCAAAAATCCGAGAGACACGGTTGATGTCAGTAAGTAAAATGTGGTCGAATGAGATGAAAATAATTTTTGGTGAATAGTAACTTTTTTACTTTTATTTACCACGGTTAAAAGTAAATAGGGTAATTAAGGGTAAAAATGATATTATTATTACCATAAAACATGTCCTAATTCTATTGGATACGTGTAATTCGACCAAAAACAACCTTAGGAATAACATATGACCATTTAGGCCCACTTGGATTAGATTAGGACATTTATTATTAATTTATTTTAAGAAGGGTTAAAATGGTTAAAATCACCGTTTAATAATTAAATAATTTTTAATATAGAGTTATACATAAGATAAATTAGACTATAAATATTCATTTGAAAAATAAAAATATTTCCTACATAATGGTATTTTATTTGTAATTTTTAAACTTTAAATAATTTAATTTATTTATGACACAATGATGATGCAGTAATTATATTATTAATGAAATATTGACATAATTGATGTTATAAATACCCAAATAAATGTAATTTGAGACTTTTTATAAATTAAAATAATTTTATATGTTAATATGACATGTTAGTATTGATTTAATTAACCTTTTTTGAAATAATATTTCTTTTATGAGTTTCAAAAAAATCAATTACCAAATAGTGTCAGAATTGACATAAAATAGTTTTTTTAAAACAAATATTATATTATTAATTGTTATTTTATTCTTAAAAATATAAGCATCATCCAAATGACTTAGATAAGGTTATATATATTAATAATAAACAACTATGGGTTCTTTTGGCTTATTATAGTAAGTTTATTAACCTTATAGTGTAAGAAAACAAGGAGACACACTAACAGAAAAAATATTTAACTTAAAGATAAATCTAAATGATATGGTTAAAATAGAAACCTAAACTTATCTAAATTCTACTGGACAAGAGGATTTCGACCCATCCCCACCTTATCTTCTAAATAACTCAATTTGGAGCTATTAAAAATAGAATATGACCTTATAATTAATTAATATTTTTTGTTATTCCAAAGATGCCCCTCTCCTCCCTTATAAAAGGGCACCTCCTCCCTCTCTTCCTCACACCACTTTGAGCCTTCAAGCTCGCCCAAACCCTGCCAAAGTCTCTTCTCCACTTCCCTAGAAACATCCTAGAGGTCCTGGGCTTCTTCAAAGACAAATTTGGGTTCCTTAAGAGGTGGTCTCCAAGAGGCGCTTCAAAGAATAGGTAATGTCCGTTACCGATTCATTGAACATTATTTCTTCTTCCACTTCTTCTTCTTTAGTTGTTTCATTATGAAATAATAACATCAGTATCACTCATATACTGATATGTTTTTATAAGTATGAAACTACCCTATTTCACCATTTATCCATCCTACAGAAAACGAAATCACCGCGCGTGCGTACGTACGAAATACCGTCTCCACGTCGTGGTGTAATCTATTTTCCACCACCACATTACGTGGATGTGTATAATGGTTTAAATAATAACTATATATGATTATTTTAAAGTGATATTGATTCTGAAATAGTATACATACACTCCAATACAACTCCACGATCATGGAAATGATATCATCGCTCGTGCGTACATACGGACTACCGTCTCCACGACGCGATGAGATTAATTCTCCATGTCAACCATTCCTGAATGATTATAAAGTATATATAATAAGTAATCATGAAATATATGAAATAATTATGATACTGTATTTATATTTATATATATGTATTTCATCTACTTAGTTTCATTCAATTCAATAAGGAAATGAAAACAGCGTTCATGCGTACGTACGAACTACCGTCTCCATGAACGGTGAATTTCATTTCATTTAATCGATCTATCATATATATATGTATATACTGAAATATATATTATATATAAATCATGTTTTACATTATGGAATTAATTAAATCATGATATATGTAATAATATCAGGAACAACAAGTCCAAATACGTATGATAAATAAAATTATTTAACCCAAAATGCTGCTTTAACATGGAACTTACAAAAGAACGGGTAATATAAAGTCATAAGTGAACCATATATGATATCATAACAATGAATATGATTATTTAATATGTCAATGAAATATTTTAATCATTATACATGAGGTTTGGAAATGTACGAAGCATATCTGATCTAAGGTAAGGGATAATTTTGCAAATCTCATTTTTATCTGAGATTGCTTATTTGTAAGTATTTACTGGGGTAATATTTATCATCCATATCCAAGTATTATAAAAATGTTTTCATGTATGTTTATCTTCCTTTTAATCCTTTTTTGATTATTAACATGTTTTATGGAAGGAATCTTCCTTTTTTACCATACAAGGAACTTTTTGACTTTTTCGACAAAAGTACGAGAAAAATGTTATTTTTAACTTATACGGCGTGAACGGATTTTTACGGTTTCATAACGCCTCATTTTCATGAAACATACTCGACAAGATTTTATGACTATTTTCAACAGAATACTTTTCATTTTATATTCCATTGAATTTTGTGAAATGAAAATGATTTTGACGAAGAAAGGATATTTTCCTCAAGAATTCATTTCAAGTGTTTTATAAAAACCATTTTCCATCTAAGATGAAATTATTTCATATGTGTTTGTTTCAAGTGTAATGTCTCTATCATTTACTTGGTTTAAAATTTCTTATTATGAAATGTTATACATTTATTTTATATGGATTATGTGATGATGGGATGATGTTTATGAAACCCATTTTATTCGTTGGGTTATTATGAATGATGTGTGTTTATTTTGTGGCACAACTAAGAATGATTTAATTATGAGATTAGTGGACCTATATCTCTCTCCAATGAATTGGGTAAAGATTTATATCTCATGAGATAGACATGGATGGAATGGTAAGTTAATCTGGTTTAGTGTTAGAGGACTGAAACGAGGAGTGAACTCGATTCAGAAAGGGACTTTGTCCACTAAGATGGTCTTGGAAGCAATTCCTTGGTTACTATGGAAATCATCAAATGTTCTGAATGGATGCCACAATTACATGTTTTATCCCCATTATATTTTATCACGGTTGATGTTCTATTATGATATATGTCTTACGTACTTCCACGATTTATGTCTTCGCTCAAGATTTTGATTTTTAAATTTCATGTTCATGTTTTTGATTCCAAATGTTTATGGATTGTTTTATGTTATCTATGTTTTCCCTTACTGAGCATTTGAGCTCACAATTTTTATTTTTTATTTGCCCCCAGAAATAAATAAAGGTTTTAGGTAAGGAAACAAAAAGGGGAAGATTGTTATGGGATTTGTTGAAGATATTTAAACATGATTAGAAGTTTATATTCTGAGTTTCCAAAGACACTAAAGTATTACGGTCCTTGTGTTTCTGTTTTTGTTATGTATTAAGTATTCCGAAGAAGTAATGTAATGTCTATGTAAGTCAAGATTTATGTCTCTACAGTTGGTATAAGAGGAAAGGATTAGTCAAACTTTGGAAACTATAATGTGAAAACGTTAGTGAGATCCCTAGAGATATTTCTAAGGTATGTCTAGGGATGTCCCTAAGGATAAGTATACATATAGGATATAGTCCTAGAACTATGGTAACGATCTTAGAATTTAACCTAAGATGTTAGATATTTAAGGTACTCCCCCTTTATTATGTTTTTTTCCCTATCATGGTTTTTGCCTCTCATACTATTCTTTTTGGGTTTTAGACGATGGATGGAACCCGAAGGAACCGTGTTGATCAATGTAATGGACAATGCAATGATTGTCCTCTTGAACAAAAAAATGTTATGGGAGATGGAGTGAAAAATCTTATTACTATACTTACACAAGCTATGAATCATTATGGACTTCCAAATGAGCAGAGAAGGGAACAATATTCTATTGAGTCCTTCATGAGGCAACATCCACCTTCTTTCAGTGGGTCTTCTAATTCACTTATTGCAGAACTATTGATCAGTACCACTGAAAAGATATTTTCAGTTCTTCAATTTTTTGAACATGATAAAGTCATCTTATCAATATATCGTTTGGAAGGTGAAGCTGATCAATGGTGGAATCTTATCAAGAATATGAGGCCAAGAGATGAAATTGAGTCCATGGAATGGGATGAGTTCAAGAACTTATTTTTCAATAAGTATTTCCCTTGTATTCTTCGAACAAATATGGAGAAGGAGTTTCTTGAACTAAAGAAAAAAGATGATGAATCTTTTGGTATATACGAAGCTAATTTTACAAGGCTTCCAAGGTATGCATCTGGATTTATCATCCAACCTGAATGTAAAATTGATCGATTCTTCAGTGGATTAAAACCAAACCTTCAAAGGGAATTAGCTATAAGAGACTTCTGTGGCTATGAAGAAATTGTGTGTGGTGCTCTCAAGTTAGAAATGGAAGTTGGTGTTACATATCCATCTCATGGTTTTGAAAATAAATAAAAGATGGAGTTCAAGGAGAAATCTTATAATAATGGTGAAAAGAAGATGAATGTTTCTGTGTGCTCAACGTGTGGAAAGAAGCATGGGGGAGATTGTCTTAAGGGGACTAGAAAATGTTTTAAGTGTGGAAAAGAAGTTCATCGAGTAGCTGAGTGTCAAAGAAATGGAAAAAGGGTTTCTAATGGTGTGAATAAAGAGAAGACTACAGAGAACACACCACCAACACTTCAATGCTTCAAGTGAAACAAAATGGGGAATCATGCTAATCAATTACCTAATACAAGGGTTAATGATGATCGACATGAGCAACCAGTTAAGGCAAAGGACAAAGGAAAGTCACATGCGATCACTATTGGCGATGTTGAATATGATAACAATGTGGTGGAATGATTAAGTGTTTATGTAATGGGATTCCAAAATAATTTTGTATATAGTATCATGGAATATTGGAATATTTATGTATTGGTATATTGTTGTTTTCAATAATTTTATGGTACCGGTAACCATGGAAATTGATTGAGATATTTTTGGAAAGAAGATGATATGCACATAATGAAGGGATAAGGAGAAAATGAAATGTTTGAAAGTATTCGTGGGCTCATGACTGATATAAGGTAATAGTTATATCATGGTTTGAGTATATAGAATTCTGGGGTTTTGGTATGTGGAAAGAGTTAACTTTTGACAACAATCATGTTTTCACTAAGATTCGATGGGTATTCATTTTTCAAGAGAATACATGATTAAGGACTTCGAATGTTTGGAATGTGACGAACAAGACATATCTTATGATATATGGGGATAAACGATGGTATTAACATGCTTGTTATATGAAATCTCTGGTAATTGTTTTCACTATATTATGAGAGTGGACTGCAGTATTATGGATAAGCCTAAAGATTAGAATGGATTATGTTGGACATAAGTTAGTATTGTTTAAGGATAGAAGTTTTTTTTTATATTATTGATGGGATGTTATAGTAATGTAGTGTTAGAAAAAGGACAACCTGCAGGATGGGCGACAACCCATCATGTCGGACAAGGCTGTGGGAATCGAACCCACAACTGAAATGCGACTGGCCTTTATTGCCTACCAATGGCCTACAGTAAGTCCCTAGTTAGTAGAAACTAGTTTTATTTTATTAAGAAGTATGATATATGAAGTATAAGTTCATTTTTGGAACTATATACGATTAATCTAACCATAAGATGGACTTATAACGTTTTCTAACCTTTTGTTTGAAATAGATGGAATGACCCATCATTCTATCACATGATCTGCTAACACATCATGAATAACAAATTCAACTTCATTTATTTAAGGGATGAAGTGGAAATTGTTCAATTCATGAACAACAATGACATTTTTCCAAAATCATGTAAGTATTTCTATTTAATTCATTATCTTTAGGAAAATGATCTTGAAAACCAAAAATGTTTTCCTAGTTCCCTTATATCCAATGAATCAGATGGTACCTTAGATCATCACAAATCTATGGCTTTATGATTGTTGGATTTTTTATAGCCATGTTCTCTACCACTCTCCATCAGAACAAGATGGTTAAGTTTCTCTTCCATATCCATATTTTCACCTATGTTATCCTATGTGGAAACCCAATGATTAGTTAATTTGGGTAACCGTTATGTTTCATACTTTAGTTTTTAAAGATTGGTTTTGGTATTACTTTTTACGATGTGGGTTTCTATTAAAGAAACTTTTTAATAGTAAACCATTTATAACCCCGATGAATTTTGAGGGAGAAATTAATTTTAAGGGGGGTAGAATGTAACACCCCGAGATTTTATGAAAAATATTTTTTTTAATTTTATTGATGTATTGTGTTGTACATTACAACAATGGAGTCTTGCACAACACGCAACCCTAACTTGGCTGCATTACACGCAATCATGACCTTCCTTGATAGCGTGTGTTGTACGCAATACCGAGTTTAACTAAACAACGATATTCTATAAAAATATTATTAAAACTAGCCGTCATGAATAGTAATAACCACTTTTTAAAATTTTGTAATTTACAACATTCAAAATGGACTTCATTTTTGGATTCAGAATATTGAAATTAGCCTAAGGTGAAATTTTGGTATTTTTCTGAAAACTTTCAATTTTTGATGAATAGTGAAAACAATAGGTTACTATTTAAAAACCGACTTTTTATTTAAATAATTATTTATTTTATTTAAATATATTTTAGGTCAAAATTGACACATAATACCTATATATGTTCAATGTAATTCATTGGAGTCATTTTATAATAATTTTAGATATATAAAAATTTTATTGAACTTTTGACCGTCTTTTACCCACCTCCTAGGAGAATTTTCAAATTTAAATAAAACATAATTTTACCACATTTGTGAATGGAATGTCAAAAATCCGGTAGAAATGGTTGATGTCAATAGGTAAAATGTGGTTCAATGAGATTAAAATAATTTTTGGTGAATAGTAACATTTTACTATTATTTACCACGGTTAAAAGTAAATAGGGTAATTAAGGGTACAAATGATATTATTATTACCCTAACACATGTCCTAATTCTGTTGGATAAGTTTGATTCGACCAAAAACAACCTTAGGAATAAAATATGATCATTTAGGCCCACATGGATTAGATTAGGACATTTATTATTATTTATTTAATGAATGGTTAAAATAGTTAAATTCAATGTTTAATAAGAAAATAATTTTTAATATAGGGTTATACATAAGATAAATTAAACTATAAATATTAATTGGAAATATAAAAAGCATTCCTACATAATGGTATTTAATTCGTAATTTTTAAACTTTAAATAATTTAATTTATTTATGACACAATTATGATACAGTAATTATATTATTAATGAAATATTGACATAATTGATGTTATAAATAACCAAATAAATGTAATTTGTGACTTTTTATGAATTCCAATAATTCTATATGTTAATATGACATGTTAGTATTGATTTAATTAACTTTTTTCGAACTAATCTTTCAGTTATGATTTTCACAAAAATCAATTACCAAATAATGTCAAAATTGACATAAAATAGTTTTTTAAAACAAAAATTATATTATTAATTGTTATTTTATTCCTAAAAATATAAGGATCAGCAAAATGAATTATATAAGGTTATATATATTAATATTAAACAACTTGGGGTTTGTTTGTCTTGTTATTTGTATGTTTATTAACCTTATAGTGTAAGAAAACAAGAAGACACGGTAAAAAAAAATTATTTAACTTAAAGTTAAATCTAAATGATAAGGTTAAAATAGAAACCTAAACTTCTCTAAATTATATTGTATGAGTGGATTTCGACCCATCCCCACCTTATCTTCTAAATAACTCAATTTTAAGCTATTAAAAACCGAATATGACTTTATAATAAAATAATATTTCATATTATTCCAATGGTGCCCTTCTCCTCCCTCATAAATGGGCACCTCCTCCCTCTCTTCCTCACACCACTTTGAGCCTTCAAGCTCGGAACAAACCTGAACAATTCTCTTCTACACTTTCCTAGAAACATCTTAGAGGTCCTGGTCTTCTTCAAATACCAATTTTGGTTCCCAAAGAGGAGGTCTCAAAGAGGCGCTTCAAAGAAGAGGTAATGTCTGTTACGATTCTTTCAACTTTATTTCTTCTTACACTTCTTCTTTAGTTGTTTCATTATGAAGTAATAACATAAGTATCACACTTATACTTATATGTTATTATAAGTATGAAACAACCCTATTTAACCATCTATCCATCCTACGGAAAATGAAATCACCGTGCGCGCGTACGTATGAAATACCATCTCCACGCCGTGGTGTAATCTATTTTCCACCACCACCTTACGTGGATGGGTATAATGGTGTAAATAATAACTATATATGATTATTGTAAAGTTATAATGATTCTTAAATAGTATGCATACACTCCAATATAATTCCATGATCATGGGAATGATATCATCGCTCGTGCATATGTACGGACTATCGTCTCCATAACGCGATGAGATTCATTCTCCATGTTAACGATTCATGAATGATTATAAAGTATATATAATAAGTAATAATGAAATATATGAAATAATAATGATACTGGATTTATGTGTATATATATGTATGTCATCTACTTAATTTCATTCAATTCAATAAGGAAACGAAAATAGTGTTCATGCGTACGTACGACCTACTGTCTCAATGAATGGTGTATTTCATTTCATTTAATCGATCTATCATATATATATGTATATATTGAAATATATATTCTATTTAAATCATTTTATACTTTCTAGAATTATGTAAATCATGATATAAGTAATAATATCAAGAACAACAAGTCCAAACACGTACGATAAATAAAACGATTTAACCCGAAACACTGCTTTAACATGGAACTTACAAAAGAACAGGTAATATAAAGTCATAATTGAACCATATATTATATCATAAAAATGAATATGATTCTGTAATAAGTCAATAACATTATTTAAATCATTATATAGGAGGTTCAGAAACGTACGAAGCATATCGGATCTAAGGTAAGGGATAATTTTGCAAATCTCATTTTTATCCGAGGTTTCTTATTCGTAAGTATTTACTGGGGTTATATTTATCATCCATGTCCAAGTTTTATAAAAATGTTTTCATGTATGTTTAAAGTCCTTTTTACCCTTTTTTGACTTCTACCATGTGTTATGGAAGGAATCTTCCTTTTTTTTACCATACAACAAACTTTTCGACTTTTTCGACAAAAGTACGAGAAAAATGTTACTTTTAACTTATACGGCGTGAATGGATTTTTACAGTTTCATAACGCCTCATTTTCATGAAGCTTACTCAACAAGATTTTATGACTATTTTCAAAAAAATAAATTTCATTTAAAATTCCATGGCATTTTGTTAAAATAAAATGATTTTTACGAAGAAAAGATATTTTCCCCACGAATTCATTTCAAGTGTTTTATAAAAAACATTTTCTATCTAAGATGACATTATTTCATATGTGTTTGTTTCAAGTGTAATGTATCCATGATTTACATGGTTTAACTTTTCTTATTATGAAATGTTATCCATTTCTTTTATATGGATTCTGTGATGATTGGATGATGTTTATGAAACCCATTTTATTCGTTGGGTTATTATAAATGATGTGTGTCTATTGTGTGGCACATGTAAGAATGATTTCATTATGAGATGGGTGGGACCTATATCTCCCTACAATGCATTGGGTAAATATATTATATCTCATGAGATAGACATGTCTAGAACGGTAATTTAATTCGGTTCAGTGTTACAGGACTGAAACGAGGAGTGAACTCGATTCACAAAGGGACTTTGTCCACTATGATGGTTTTGGCATCAATTCCTTGGAAACAATGGAAATAATAAAATGTGCTGAATGGTTGCCACAATTATATGTTTTATCCCCATTATATTTTATCATGGTTGATGTTATATTATGATATATGCCATACATACTTCCATGATTTATGTCTTTGGTCAAGATTTTGATGTTTAAATTTCATGTTCATGTTTTTGCTTCCAAATTTTTATGGATTGTTTTATGTTATCTATGTTTTACATTACTGAGCATTTGAGCTCACTCTTTTTATGTTTTATTTTCCCCAGGAAATAAAGAAAGGTTTTAGTTAAGGAAACAAAAATGGAAATATTGTTATGGGAGTTGTTGAAGATATTTCATCATGATTAGAAGTTTATATTCCTAGTTTCCAAAGACACTAAACAATTACGGTCCTTGTGTGTCTGTTTTTGTTATGTATTAAGTATTCCACTAAAGTAATGTAATTTCCATGTACGTCAAGCTTTGGGTCTCTACACTTTTGATGATACCCAAACAAAAAATAAATATTTGAGAACTTGATAGCTCACATTAAATGATCAAACAAGTCATAAATCATAATGAGTGGATAGTGGTTCTTAAAATATAATTGTTTCAACATTAGATTATCAATACACATTCATAAAATACCTTATGTTTTATTCTTATTAAAACATAGGAGGTCCCTATAGAGATATTATAAGATTAATGAATACTTTCAAAAATACATAATCTATATTAACCCTAAAATCCAATAACTCTAAATGGTTTATCATATACGGAGACATTGAAATTGATTATACTTTGGATTATCTATCTCAGACTCAATCTCATATTTTTAGGTAGTGTCACAACTTATTTTCTAAAAACATCTACAAATCCCCCACAACTATCGAAAACCCCCTCACTTATACTTATAAAAAACTTAGCATAAACCATGCCTACTACAATGAGATATATGTATGGTGTATGATATATATATGATGAATCCTATTACTAAAAATATCATTTTTTTTCTATATAAGATTGATAAAATAATTCACCTATAATAAGAATCAATGATATCTAGCACCTAATAAAACCAATCCATGTTGATGATGGCATTGTATGGTGATATCCATAATGATAAGAAATATTTTATTGAATGATGTTGTATAATTATATTCCCACACCCCGCACACACCTCTTCCAAACTAAACTGACCAAAGAAATAGTGTAGATAACCCCAAGAAAAAATAATATTTATCCACCTTATATTTACTTACTAGGTAAAAGGAAGTTGTAGTGAATGGGTTAACAGATCTTGTATTAATCGAAGTGTAAACCAAGGTAAAATACAGATAGATGGTTCCTTGTATGATCTCAATCCAACCTTATCCACCCCTAATTCCATCCACCACCACATCCAACATCACTTGAGGTCTATAAGGATTTGGAATATATTAGGATTGTCCTATAATTACAACATATTTCATTTGTGGTAAAAATCCCAAGGTTCATACTATTGATGATAAAGTATGGGAGAAAATTATTATTGTGTATGTATTTAAAATAGATTATGATCATCTAATATCGACTCACTGGATCGAAGATTCTCAATAAATATGACCCAATAATGGAACTATGAATGTTCTTTTGCACCATAAAAATAATAAAACCAACCTGATTTATCTACATAAGTATAAAATTTCCATATCTAGATAACTGGAAAGGAGAGTTAAAAGTTTCTCCCCACATATTATAACCTTCATGGTGATGTCAATAAATAAATTTTATCAACAACTCCACTCTTCAAAATATTATAATGAAACTACTATAGAGTATGATCCTTTCGTGTTAATGTATTCCTAATAATTAGACACTTTGTAATTACTTTAATACACAGAGGTAACATAAAATTGATAACCTAAGATAGACCTATGGATGTAAATCACCCTAAAAATGTAACTCCCTAACCTAAACATCTAGTAAAAGATCCAAAAAATAGTGTATAAGACTTATGAATCTCACTTTTAATTCCACCACAGTCGATCATTTTTTTATAATATTGAGAAACTCCTATAATCACACCATCTCTAGAATCAAAGATAATAACTCAATCAAAAAGTAGCAATAGAAATTCTCCCATGTCACCTCTGACTCATCACAATCATCTAGAAAAATTGTCTTCCACTGGTGAGATATCCCTGTCAATAAAATAATCTCTAAAAGAATCATATACTATTATTCACATGAATAATCCAAAAAGAGATCTCAATATCCACCAAACACCTATACCCATCTTTGTCATAGACATATCCATTGTACCACATAAAACATATCCACTAAAATTTCAGCATGTGTTTCCTCATTGAATCATCCTACATAGGAACAACAATTCTATGATCTGTCTAAGAAAACTGTTAAACCTCACAAACATTGCCTAAATGTGGTCATATTACACTAAATATCACTAAAAATCTAAAAAAACCATTTTCCATATATATGAATTTAATTTAATGTATTTTAATCATGTTAATTTTGATTCTCTATAAATTCTCTAATTCAAGTATTGTCATAAATAATAATGATGCATGTACCACACTTACATAATTACCCTCAAATAAGTCAAAATTGTCTTAAGAATATTTATTAAACATTAAAGGTTGTTATATCAGATAATAGGGACTCTTCTATTTCTTATCCAATCTCTCTAGTTTACATCACATTCTAAGATAAAATAAAATGTTTCTCTATCAAACCATTGTGATCCACTCAAATGCATGATCAAAAATTCATCTTATAAGAAACTATATCTATGATAATACTCCCTCATTAACCATCACTACTAGAACCATTAATGGGTTAGTTGTGATGTAAATCATGAACTATGGAGACAACCTCTAATAGGTCATAAGTTGAGAAAAATTTGGATTCTATATAACACATAAATTAGGAGACATTACCCTCTTAGAAACTAATAAAGATAATAAAACTACAAATCAATGCCAATACAAAAAATTAAACTAAACCAAAATCTTAATAATAATATAACCATGAATAAAATGTCAAATAAATTTACAGAACATCTTTAAGAAAATACATAGATCCAACAACTCCAAAAGGAAGAAAATTCAAAAACACTAACCAAATACCACTTCATGAACTAATAATACCATACTCAATCATTAACACTATAATAAAAATATGTAAACCCAATATATGGAAGTAGGGGTGAGTATAAAATTATACACAATAGGTTCATCCCTAGAAACTCTCATGATGATATGCATGAATTGTACCAAATATTAAATTAATAAATTGCGAAACTAGCTTCTGTTGCGTCCCAGGTCAATTATAAATCCATCACTCTAAGAGATTTCTCATCTATATCTTATAAAATAAAAATACAGTAAACACGAAATTATATAAAGAAGATACCAAGAACTTGATTCTCCAATAATATAGTCACATTTATATCTGAACCTAAAATATGTATGTACTCCACTTTCTTCCCATATTCATATACGAAAACCATAGTCATCATCTATATATGACAACCATATACCATAATCTCAAACCATAATCTTATCTATAACATGGAACAACCACTACCACATCAATATAAACATACTATAGTTAAGTGGAATAGTGGGAGAGGAGGATATTCATCCATAAGTATCCCCAAGAACCTATATTTTTGTGGTTCACCTAGTTATCATGACCTCATATGGGCACTGGTCAGGTCACGCTACTTGGGTGTTGGTGTACAAAAAATATAAATATTTATAAGGCTTTGTAATAGTACAAAAACCAATCCTAAGGTTATATTACTATCTAAAAACCTCTACAAATACCCTTAATATCATATTACTGTTGCTACACTATAACAATAACTATTTAAACCTCTAATCACACAACAAACCAACACCACAACAATAAAAAAACTAATCATTTTTCTCATTTAATATTTCATTACTAATTACACATTAATCATAATAAACACAATACATAAAATCTATTTATAAAAATTAAACATTGATTATAGTTAATAAAATTTACATATAATAAATTATAACATTCACTGTGTTCGTCATTTTTAATCATTCATAATTTAAAATTATAATAAAAAATAATAATAATGTTCACCACTTAAATAAATTAATTTATCAAATCATATATTTTTAAATTTTTCAACATAAGATTATATCAAACCTACTATTAAATTTTTTATCCTTATATTATATATCCACATCTCAAAAAACTACAACAAAATAATTATGCCAACCCCACTATATCACTACATCAATAAATCATAATAATACAACATATGTTAAAATGATCATATATATAATCATTGCACTTCCATATGTTATTCAACCTCATAAAAAACGACAAAAATAATCATTCATATTCCGAATTTCTACTTCTTTATCATGTTAGCACTACATACTAAACACAGCTTTAACTCTATCACAAAAAACCCACTTTACAACATATTCATGATATTTTTATCTTTGTAAATCATATTCTATGCTAATAATAAAGAAAAATTACAAAAATAAATCAGTTATATTTCTTATGAATCAAGTCCCCCCAAAATTCAATTCAACATTTCTAATTTATTTCCGTTAATTTCATCTTCTTCTTCAAATTAAAACTACACCATTCTTAATCCACATCAATAATAGTGACATAATTATAGAATATGAATCACTTCCTACAATTATATTTATGAAGTATTTTGTATCCAAAATGGAAAAACTAATCCTTTACACACCCATATTCCCTTCATGATTCTCTACCAACCCATAATCCACCAACTTTATATCAATCCTCCCTTGTATCGATTCATCGGTCATAGTCATATTCCATCGAGATATAAGGAATGGTATAATAATTAAATAATAAATAAAAAGAGTAAGTTAGATAAAGAAAAGTTGGCCCCATGATGCTAAGGTAAAAGAGATCCACCAAGGGTTCCTAGAACCACTGATGAAAAGATACTTAGTCCCTAATAGTTTTGAAGAAGATGAGGGGACTAAATAAAAAATGATATTCTATTAAATATATATTAAGTATTTAGTTGGACCAAACCATGGTATGGTTCCCTCAACCATGTTATGGGTTATCGTAATCAATAACCGAAAAACGAAGGTTTGTTAAAACCTTATCTCCCTTAAATATCTCTTGCCATTTTCCTTTCAAAACATTCCTTTAACCAAACCCATTACATGAAAAATGAAATCATAGTGTGTTTTCCCTAACCTCCTTTGATCCTCACAAAAAACAAAAAAGAAGAATGTTTTTGTGCAACAAAGTTGTAGTTAAAATCAAGCTATTCATTGAAAATAATAGTTTAGAAGACGTTTTGTAATGATAGAAGAAGAATATGTTATGAAAATAGTTAATAACATCAAATAATTGTGATGGGATAGAGTTTCATCGACATATATTTTGGATCAATTGTGTATACTATAGCATGCATGGAATTTCTAAAAAATGCCATAGGTTATGATGATAAATAATAAGTAATTATAATGATTCATATATTACATTGCATTAACTGATGTAAATAACATATAAACAATGAATGATAAATTGGGGATGGTGGTATCCATCATAAATATTATCACAAAAAAGTGAATTCAATCATTGTGTGGGTAAAAATTGATAGTGGGTATTTACAATGGATAAGATATTTGCTACAAAAAAACATATTCTAACATAATAAATCCTCTTAAAAATCTATTCCAAATAGATAAGTATTAAATATGGTTTGACTAATAATAATGGATATCCCATATTTTCTATTATCTATAACAAAAAACAACAAATATATTCTTCTGTGTTGAACTTTCCTCCTCATTAAGTTCAATATATTTCCTCTTATTTATGTTATTTTTTTCCAAATCTAGAATACTGGTATTATGATTTTCAATGTCGCATAAATATACCATTTATTGGTGATGTATTTTTTTTCCAAATTTAAATTTTGTAGTTGTTAATTAGTAATATTATTAATTACAAAATGAAATATTTTTTTTACTAAAATTATTTAATTAATTAGTTTTTCGGTTATAGTTATAATATTTTCAATAAAATGTAAAAAAATTAAATAACATTAATTTTTATATAATCAGAATAAAAATAATTTATAAATTTAAATTTATTATTTTCAATAAGTATAATTTATTATTTTAAGAAATATATAATGAAAAAAATAACATGGTTTTAGAATAATTATTAATTCAAAATACATTGTCATGGGTCATTTAAAATTATTTATAAATATAAATATTTTAAAATTGGATATAATTAAAATAACTAACATATAATTATTTATAAAAAAATAGTACTAAACCTAAAAAATATATAAACAAAAAATATAATTGAGAAATATAATTGATAAATATGATTGATAATATTAATTTTTTATTAATTTATTGTAATTAAAAAATCATTACTATAATAATTTTAATTCAAAACATAACTCAAAGGGATAAATAAAATAATTAAAATATAATTACAATAAAATAAGTATTCATTTAGAAAAATAATATATATTAGTAACTTAATCATTACAAAATAATTACATTTAATAGAAACAATTATTTTATAAATTTTAAAAAATATGTAACAATTAATTTAATGAAAATAATTATTATATCTGAAAAATAATTATTTTAGTTATATTAATATAATTACTATAATTACTATAATTATTTTTTTATAAAATATATCTAAATTAAGTTATGTAATTAAATTTATCATGTTAAAAATTAAAACCAATTATTTTAAAAATAGTATAATTAAAAAAAATTGTTTTAAAATAATAAGTTATTTAAAAAATAATTAATAGTTATTTTAAACAAAATTTTACAATAAAATAAAATAAAATATAAAATGATTTAAATATCTATTAAAAATTTTATAATAATTAAAATAACTTATGTAAATAAAAAATAAATTTTTTAATATAATTTCAATAATATAATAAATAAATTATGTGTCTAAAAAATATAATTGAAAAAATATGAATGGTTTTATTAAATTTTAATTATTCCAGCATAATTAAATTGCTATAATTAGAATATCTATGATTGAAAAATTATGTGAATGATTTTTTAGATGATTACATTGAGAATTATTCTCTGGTAAATAATTTTTATAACAAAATGCATTGTTTTTTTAAATAAAATCTAGAGAAAATCAATAGAAGATTATATTATGATATCGTAGTTAGGTAAGTTATCGAAAACAATCTACATGGTTCTGGTATAAATTCTTTCTATATTGCATATGTTGATGTTTTTATTACGTTTCTGTTGTCAAATACAAATTTTTTTAAAAGTGAAAATTAAGTGTCATTACCAGAAATATAATATCGTGAGATATGAAATTTTTATACCATTAGAGTTCATCTATTATGGTTTGGTTTTTAGGCATACTATGTTTTCTATTATCAATATGGTGACAATAATTCAGATGAAGATTTGGTTTTTTTTCATGATCTATAATTGTTTCCAAATTTAGTATAAGTGGAAGTTAAAAAATATTTTGAACAAATGTAAACATAGAATGATGATTCAAATTGTCTATCTGAATCATCTCTATTTTATGTATTACTGAAATTATGTCATTTATCTTTTATATCTTAATTTAAATGTATATAAATTATAATATAGTTGAAAATTCGTGGCTATCGATTCAAATTTTGGAATGGTTAGTAATTAATATAATCGAGTACATATCTTGATTAAATATGTAATTCCCGAAAAAAAAAATATTATCAATATTTTTTTATCAATTTAATTAAATTTTTTATATAATTTAGTTCTTAGTTATCAAATTTTTCATGAATTTTTAAATGATAGAATCTAATATTTTAGTGTTTATAAATCTTTAGTAACTTTTCAATGATTTGTGAAATTTATGTTCAAAAACAAGAAACATGTAAAAAACCAAAATTATTCCTATAAATAATTTTAGGCATTTTCCTATTAAACATTGATTATAAAATTTTTCAGTTTAGTTGAACAGATTCAAACATGAGGATGTATTTATTAAATATTTATATAAATAGAATCTTAAATCATCCATATGATTATGTATCATGGAAATGGTTTGATCTATTGCAACTATTTATTTCATTATAACCTCATAATATTTGGTTAAGTCTTTCTGTAAATGATATTTATCCTTTCGGTGATTATAGTAGTCAATACTCTTGATAGTTTATTTTCACAGCTCCATACAACATAACTACATGAATGTTGATAAAGGAACCCTATATTTATATACAAATTCAATTATTAATAATATTTTATCAAAATAAGAATATTTTTTTGAATCCAATAATTAATGAGTTGAAATTTTAATTGAGTAATGGTATAACCACATATGATAAAGTTTTAAAAAATTACATTTATTGTAGCATTATTATAGAAAATCAGTTGCTTTCTAGTGTGGGGTATGTTATATAGATAATGTACAGATTGTCTCAAATCATATATGCATCTCATGAGAGAAAATAAAGAATTTATGTTTTTTAATTAAATAAAACTATTTTTTATTATCCTCAAATATTTATTTTTACAAATTAGTCCTTTCAAAAAAAATTCTAAATAATTTTACAAAATATTGAATTGAAAGAGATGGAACTCCATAAATTCTATCTCATTTAGGTGAAAAATTTTATATATTCATTACCTCCTATTTCATTTGATCCAAAAGTAATCCAATATAAAATATAGGTTTTTGGGAGAAATCATTGCTGAACAAAGAAATATATTTTCTAGGGATTTTCTATATTAATCAGATTTTTTTCATCCATTTCTTTCTAGATATCACACAAATTGAGAAGAACTATTTTAAAAACATTTTCTATAGTATGTTATCTTCACCTGTGAAGATAAAAGATACCTTGAAGTAATAATGAAATACTACCTACATATTTTGGCAACAATATTTGGATTTATTTAAAAATGATACATCAAAAAATTTAATAAATCAAAAGGAAACTTATACAAAATCAAGTAATTCTTACTATTTTAATAATGGATTGTATATTTGAGATTTTTGGTTTATTATTATTGTAAATTTTATTATGTTTTTAAAATGGCCATATTACATAGGTATGGAAATGGGTACCTATTTATCAGGAACCTGACCAGATTAAATCTTGTTTGGGTACCCCATAATTTGGTTTTGTTATGGTTTAGATTTTAAATTTTGTGTTATATTTTTAATCGGGTAGTTTTTGGATATCATTTAATGGATACCCAAACCCTAATAGGGGTGTCTATATATATATGGTTGGATATTTATGATCTGGTCCCCTGTTTCCCCTCCTGTTACTTAATATTTCTGATAGGCACTTGATGGTGGACTTATCGGAAAGAACCCTTATGTGATGTGACACATGAATTAAGGGTTTGGATAAATTATTAGGTTCCCTGATGTAAATGTTTTTACATGAAAATAAAAATATAATATTACAACTATCTTTAAATAAATCATACAAATTAAAAATTAAACTCGTTGTTGGATAGCTTGATGGCTAGTCAAAATCGATGTGTATGAAGGGCGTAGACCACCTATAGGCCTCTGTGTTTTCTACTAGACATCTGCCATATATTGGACCTGTTATTTTAATAATGTTTTTTTGAAAAACATAAATGGGTTCAACAGTCCTTCGGTGTGTAAAAAATTATATTAAATAATTAATTAAACAAACTTGTGTAATTAAATGGGTAGAAATTTATTAATCAGATTAGAGATCATGTAATATTTAAATTTGTATAAACAGGTTTGTGGTAGAGTTTGTGTAGTTCAATTGTAATTCTAGTTTAGGGTTGTGTTGCCCAAAATGGATAGTTATCCATTTCATTTCTATCCCTAATATTACGGGATGAAAAATTGATGATATCATATCATAATAGAAATACTACTTTTTTTTATCATAGATGGTTTTTCAATTCAAAAATTTTAGACATGTTAATGAAAATATCCGGTTTATTCTATGATATTTATTATGTAACATCAAACTATGATATATTGAGTATGAAATGAAAATTTGTAGTTATAATCTTATGTAAATTTAAAATAATATTACTACCAATCTCCTTGGATTCTATGGATTTGATTCAAAAGAAAATTTAATATTACATATTCTATATGTATAAAAATTTCGAGGGGCAATAATATTTTGATTGATATTCCCATTTGAGAGATATTTATAGAAATTGAACAAAAATATTACAAAAACACGATTTTAATCGTCAACTATAGAAGCATTATTAATGTGTAGTGCCCAATAAACCAGGAAACCAAGGATGAGAGGGGGTGAAATAGGTGTGATAAATTTTTACCAAATAAAAATTATTTTTTTAACTTATCCCCTTTCATCCATGAACCAATATTAACTGATAGGTGGTAAATTTTTCTTATTAAAAATCACTCAACAAACCACAACCATGTGGAATAATGAAATATTGACAAGATATTAGCATGTAGTATTTTTATAAGGTTCGACCTCGATGTAAGAAACCTACTCCATATGGTTTTAACTCTCATTTAGTGACAAATTATACTATAATCAAATAACTAATTACAATGGGTGTTCATGAATTATCTAGTAACCACTTCCATCATATTACATAGTCAGGGTCTTTGATATGTTCTCATGGTGTCATTACTTCTAAAGGAAGACCAAATTTTAGGATTTATATTTATCCAACCTGCACTAATAATAAAAATATATAATTATAGAATGTGCAAGGTTGATCCCATGAGGAATCCGGACCTCCTAGAGACAACCTTTGTACTAGTTCCTTATTATCATGTCACTAAATTAGTAATGGAATAAAATAAACTAAATAAAATACATTTTAAATTAAATTAAAATTAAATTAAATTCAACTATAAACTATAATAGTAAGAATTAAGAGAGGGGTGATGGAATCAAGGGATGGTTTTTATTACCTAGAATTTTTCATATTCACTCATTAAATTAAATCTAAATAAATAGCCACAGGACTAATTGAATTTAAAAACCTTATATATCATCACAAATGAGAATACCAAGGTTATCTAGACCCTCTCTCAGGGTGATCTATAAAACCCATGTGTAGTAGGTTCATTCACTAAGAAACAGGCAGACTTAGGTTATCTCTTGGTTACCACATCCATTAATCGCATTGGGTTTCTTCCCCTAACTGTCACTGCTATCTCTAGAGAGAAAACATTAATTAATCTTAATTTAATCAAATTATTATGAATAAATATCATAAGAAAATAAGAACTAACACTTCTGACACTCATTCCTCTTAATCAGAACTACCCTCCCCTATAACCCTAGCAGGATATGAATTATTGTTCATTTCCAATGAAAAAATAAATAAACATACTATATGTAATATAAATTAAACTAAAAATAATTTTGTATCACATTGATGAGAACTTTCATTATTTTTTTCTAAAAATGTTCATTATAATTCGTGGTTAAATTGTGAAAAGTATAAAGAAAAATAAAAACATATCTACATAGTAGCTCTTGGTGTTTGTACACTCTCTTCTCAACCTAAATAAGTTCCCCTCCTCAGTAATGTTTTTTTATATGATTTTTTTCTTCTATTTTCAAGAGTGGTAAAATCATCCAAGAACAACCTTAAAAAACTATTACAATAACACAATAATTAAACTCTTAAAAGATAAGAGTTTGGAATTTTAATATCCACTAAATGGATATCCTAAGGTGTGGACCCCACATCTACAACAAAATATTGTTACTAATTTTTTAGGAACATCCATTATTCAAGGTGAAACACAATAATGTCAAAATATAGTTAATATATATCTAAAATATCAACCTATTAAAATTCATGACATCTCCCTTTCTAAAAAATTTCTTCCACTAACATCATCATTATAAACAACTTCATCATGCCAAAACTATAACACAGATAGATAATATTATAGTTTCACCTCTTGTAAATAAAAAACAAATTCAACTTCCATATGTGGACTCTCCCTAGTGAAACCATAATCCAATCCACAATATTTATTATTCATCAAATCCTACTCTAATTACATGGGGCAACACTATCTCTAATGCCATAGCTCTACAAATTTATCAATGGTGAAAGTTTATATTATTCCCCATATCTTAAGTTATATCTTCTAAATTTGAACTCTCTACAGCAGAATATAGTGGAAATTTAGAAATCATGTTCTCAAAATATATTGGTCTCCCATCCAATATGACGTGCTCTACGTTATCATGCACGGGCTGCATCACAACATTCTCTTCATTCCTTCTTCACTATCGAATCACACTGAAAGCATCAAACCAAAAAACTGACCATTGTATCTCTATCTTTAGCCAATCTAAAACTCATTCCATATCTATTATTACAACTACATAGATTGGAAACTACGATGCGTCCTCATTCTCCAATTATCATTATTTATTACTCACCAATGACCATGTTGTAAGCGTTATTCCATGGCAGAGAGAACAATACAATCCATAGGATTATTCAATGCTAAAGGTGTTCATAACACATTTGAGCTTCCACATCATAGAAATTCATAATCAAATTTCCATATTATTTTATTATAACATGGTAATTTAAAATATAGTGTAAAACCTTACCCTCATACCTTCCATGTCTGCAGCATATCCTTCACGTCCATGGTGTATTCTTCTACATCATGTGATCCTCACTAGTGACTTGTATAGAAACATAGAGGGTTGTGGCATGTTTAAATTATAAGTTTAAATGCATAGTTGAGCTGTACTCAACAATAATATACAATTTACAATGTATGTTTCCAAATATAGTACGATCAGAAGCAGTGTTTAGTAGTTCTTTTGTTCGATGTGGGTGGCATAGGCAGTTGTACAATAAGTCACCACTTTTCTAGGTTATGAATAGTTCCATGACCAAATTTTCACTACATTGGTTTATTGGTGGAATTACCTCTACTTAATAAGTCATTTTAAAGTAGAAAATCACCAAAAATCTACCCATGACCCCTCCTCGTGTCATGGATTCCCCTGCTGCATGCTGACTCACACACACCGAGCACCGATATTATCTCACCTTTAACCTCCATATGATCTCGCCTTCCCTCATGTTAAGCATTATAGGGGCCTACTAAACCTGAAAAAAATCTACCTTGTAGCTTGGTTAACTTGCCTTTTGGAAGGCTATTTGGTTTTCCCCTTGGTTAAGGTCTATCTAGGAGTGGTCTGAATATTTTACCTTTCTTCTTCTCAACTTAGAAAAGAACAAGACATTGTCAACATGTAGTTTTTTCTCTATATTTTACCAGATTTTTCTATTTTCCTAGATAAATCACCAAAAATCCATTCACCAAATTAAAAATAGGTTTATTACATTAAAAATTAAAATAATATAATTTGAGCTAAATGTCATTCAAATTAATGAAATTTTTAAGGAAACAAATATATATATAATTGAAACACATAAAACATACTCAAGTTTAATTAATTTATCATCATCAAGAAAAAATATAAAAATATAATTCAAAAATAATGTAATCATTGGAAAGAGAAATTTTTAAATGATCATGCCTATAAAACTAAAAAACAGAACCAATATCAAGTTTAAAAATTCTTCTTTCTTTAATATTTAAAATTTAAAACATTTATTTCTATTTTACCCATAGTATTAAAATATTAATTAATTTTGATGACAATAATGATTTACCTCAATCAAATAAATTTAATTCTTCAATTAAGAACATTTTATATGGAGTTATCTCAACCTCAATAATGTGTGTGATATCTATTAGCTTTCATGTTCTCTCAATATCTACAAATAAATTAATCTAAAAAATTAATGAGGTCTTTTATGTTAATGCCATGGTGTCTATGAGGCTAATAGTTGATTGGTAATGATGTAAAAATTTAAAATCCAGAGGCTAAAAAATAAAGGAACATCTTAAAATAAAATACATTATATTCAAATATAGCTCAATGAAATAAATTCCAATATCAACTCCTTTCTCAAAAATGAAAAAATCCCATGTTTCCTTCTCCCTATCACAGATAATTTTTAATTTTCATGCATGTAATATAGTGATAAATAACCAATCCATTTTTTATTTATTTGTTTTTTTATCTCTTTTATTTTTTTAGTGGAATATGTAAAAAAATTCTAACACCCTCAAATGTAAAACAAATTAGCACCTCAATCCCCACCATCAACATTCAACCAATTGTAATCGGAATAGTTAGTATAAGAAGGCAGAGTGTCAAGCTATTGGGAAGTACTAAGAATCCCACATGCTCACTTTTTCTTCTTTCCATTAAATTTTATTGTAATTTTTTTAATACATTATAGGATTCAATAAAGCACAATGATAATTTAAAGGATCCTTTCATCCAATATATGAAGATAATAAAACCCCACTTTTCAATTTAGTACAATAAATATATTATATCCATGAAAATAACCAAATCCACATTGAATCTAAATTTAATGATCATGAATTTTTATTTAAATAAATAATAATGGAAGGATATATTGGATTATATTATACCTTTATCCCAAGTAATTTCATCGTTTCAATAGTTTCAAAATTGATAAGTTAAAAGTTATGACTCATGTTCAAATTGGTTCAATTAAAATCAATCGATGAATTAAATAATTTTTAGATGGTTAAAATTCAACATGATTCAATTATAAATCTAGGAATATTATAATAGTGGAACAAATCCAGAGTTCTCTCATGAAAATAATATGAGAAACATTTTTTCAAAAATAGCTCAGACCCATCTCAAGAATGGAAATTAAAAATTTTGTAAAACAAATTCATGGCATGAATATTAACAATTTTTCCAGTAAATATGAACTTATAATAATTAAATTCATTAATTTTAATCATAACAGAAATCATTTTTTAATAAATAAAATTTTGAATAAGAAAGTGACGTTCCGAATTTCAACCAACAATTTCTTAATTTATGTACATGAAAAAAATAAAAAGAATCCAACATATGAAAAAAAATTCATAAGTGATTATTCCTCCTAGGACATCTAACAAGTAAAATTAATCCAAATGTGGGGTATCCAAGGATTCGTTGACACCCCCAAACTGAAACAAAACATCACCTCCAATGTTCAACAATGTTGAGGGGGTGATTTTTTTTAATTATGTGAACCACAATGATGGATCAAAAAGTATGAGACGAATAGAAAATATCTAATGTTCAAAGTAGATTCTTTTCCATGATCACTATATGTTCAATTTTTTCATTGAATCCATTTATATTTTGGTTCTTCTTATTTACTTCAATTATGAAATACCCATTTTCCCCTATCTTCATTTAAATTTAATACGATGACCTATAAAAAATTTAAATAATTAAAGTGCATATATTAATTTATTCAAGCTTAAAAATAAATTAAAATTTATATTAACCATAAATAGTATTTGTAAATTAATATTAAAACTTAAAAATTTATTTAAAATGAAAATGAAAATTCATTGCTAGAAAATTGAAAAAAAACACAAGTTTCCTCCCATAAGTTCTTTATTTCAGGTCTTTAAGAAATACCATTTTACCACAATAGTCTGGTAATTAGAGTTTTAAATAGTGTTTCCCAATCAAGAAAGATAAATGAATTGAGTTGTTTCATATTCAGATTGATTAGGTTATTTTTACTCCATGTTATCTTCTTGAACCACTTTCATTATGGACTCCATATTTTTGGAAGATTTAATTAACGAACAGAGGAATATAATTATAACCATATTTTATTTAATTTTTAATCCCCGAACTCATTTTCTTGTTGTAGTAGAATTTTTGAACTATTTTTTCTAATTTAAAAAAAATTCCTCTTTTATATGTCTTATAGTTACCTCATTTTCCATTAAATAAGCATGTATAAATAAGTCATTCCCTTCTGAAATATATACTTTTTAAATTTTTTTAAATTAAACCCATTTAATACCTCATAATGTACCTATTCAAGTACCATAATTCTTTGTCCAAATTGTAAATTGTGTTATTCTTCTTCTCTAGGATTTTATGTTACTTCTCAAAAAAATTATCACCCCACATATAGGCCTTCTCTACAACTTAATAATTATTCTCTGGTTTGACCTATTTTATTTCAACACACTCCCAAAAGTCTAGCACCAATTAGTTGAATTTATTTACCTCAAAAATGAAGGACGTAACCAATGTCCTAATTCTATCATCAATGTCTTAATATTTATGTTTGAAGGGTTATTCTTCAATGATAATTTTAATAGGATCAACATTACTAATTACTTTCATCAATACCTATTTAATTTATTTTTTGTGTTCTATATTAGATCTTGAATTTTAGAAACTGTTTCCTCTTTTAATTTTTTTGGAAGTTACTCTTTGTCCATGGAACTCGATGGTGTATAGTAGTTTTCCAATTCATATAGTTTTGGGGGTGATTTCTCAAAACAAATTTCCCTTACTTCCCATGAAATCATCAACCGGGGATTCATATTTATTATTATCTTAAGGTATATTAATTTCAACATAATTCCAATTATTTACGAGTGTAGATGTATTTGTTTCCTAAATATTTGAAAAGATGTACTGAAGTCATGATCATTTACCACTTCTTATTTGGGGACCTCTTTAATGTATATTTTTCTTTTGGGTTCGACAAGTGTTATCCTCTTCCCCAACATGTCGTGGATCTGGTAAATCAATGTATTCTCTAATTATTCATGTATATATAGTAGTATGGATCATTCTTATTTGTGTTCTATAATATTAGTGAGTGAAAAAAATGTTTTCTCATTTTCCTCAGACTTTTCCACTTCTTCAACCATGTTCACTTCCTCTGGTTATTCTATCCCTTCGTCAACATGTAACCTTCCCCAATATTCACTTTTTTGTATTCTGTTTAGTTTATGGCACAATTGATATAGTATCAAGGGTAAATAAGAATATACCATGTCTGTCCAGATTATTATACAACTCTTCTTTTCTCTAAGAATATTGACATGAAACTTAATCTTTGGATATTAATTTTGTATTTTCTACTCAATGTTGGAAGTGAATTCCAAGAGAGACATTATTAAATAATTGGGTGAATTATTCACTTTGTGAATTTGGATACTAGTATTTTTAAGGTCTACTCCATACATGGTTTGACATGGTTTTTTTTGAAGATAGGTAGTTTCCTTACATGAGTGATTATCGATGTGGTTCCTTTTTATAGTATAGGTTTTATCATATCCTTGGAAATAAAAATAACCCCATCCTCTTACCTGTATCATTCATGATATATAGCTTCTTTTACCATGTATCTGACTCATCTCAATACCCAAAATACTCCAATAATGGTGTGGAATCATATCCATGATTTGTGTACCCCGCATTGGGCACCTCTGTAGACACTAAGAATGTAAAATAGAAGAATAAAAATAATACAAAAAATAAATAGAGACAGAACTAAAATGTGAAAAAAATAAATCTTGTAAGATTGTATTTGGCATGATCAACTCGTTCATAGGTCATCACTTGTTTCAATAGTTTCCCTGAAAATAGTTCCAAAATTTCATAATTTTTTAAAGTGTCATTACATCCTGTGGACAAAATTTATTTAGAATTTATATTAACTCGGCATATAAAAATAGAAAAACATTTTAATAATAGAAATTATAGGGTCAATCTCATGAAGAAGTAGGAAATCCTATCAATAATATATAAATGAATTTTAAAGCATTCATAAAAGTGGCACTAAATTATGAATTTAATTAAATAAGATAAATTATAAAACTAATTATAAGTAACTTTAAAATATGTTAAAAAAGATTAAGATAGGGTACTGATATCAAATTGATGTTTTACTTACATAGAATGATTAATCTTAACTAATGAAATTAAATCTAATTAACACATAAAAGATCCCATGAATTAAATCTCCACTCCTCCCAACATACACTAGAATTAAAATATAGAAGCCCAATCATTTTACACATATTATTACATGGTTTTTGTAATAAACCTCCAATAAGTACCAAATAAAGATCATGAGGTCAAATTTATTTGGAAGAGTAGATTCACAATACATAAAAATAGAAAACTAAAACATGACATCCTAATTTTATTGTCTTCCTAATATTCTAAATCCATTTTATATTCCACCTTCATATAATATCCTAGGTAAATAATAAAAGAAAGGGGTGATATAAAATCTCAGTAGGGTAAAACATGATGCAAAAAATGTAAAGTGTGATTCAAAGGTCTAAGAATATATCATAAAAGTGAAGGCTATTGAGTAATAACATAGAAGAATAAGATAAATAACATGTTATCATATGATCGTGAGAAAATAAGAATTATGGAAACAACATATAACATGAAATAAACCTCGAACAAGGATTACTTCCTAGACAATAACACATGGTAGAGAAAGTCCTATAATAGTTTACATTCACTTTGTAATCTAATAAAATAACATGATCTAAAAGCCTTACCCAATGAATTAAAGTAAAATCTAGGTTTACCCATCATAATATATTCATGATTTATGTCTACTATAAAAATAAAATCATTACAAATGAATAAACAAAAGAATTACCCATGGAAATAAAATTGGTTTCATAATTTTTCTCATATCATAGTCAATGAAATTTTCATAATGAAGGCATTTGAAAAATAAACATAAGGTATGTCTTCCCCCATAAAAGGAAGGGATGATAAGATAGGTAAATATTTTATTGTAATATATAAATAATTTATAATAATTACATATATTTATATATAGATAAAATGAGTTATATATGGAATGGTCATAACTTGAAGAAAATGGTGGATTAGAGAGATCCCATACCTGAAGCCTTATTTTTCAAGGGTGTTCTTTATATTACCAAATAATAAAATTTTGTTAATTTATTTATTTATTAGTAAACTTTTACAAGTTTATTATTTTTATTATTATTTTTACTATGAATTAATAATTAATTACTTAATAATTTAGGTACAATTCAAATGTTATGATGACATTTGGATATTATATCAAAAATAACATTGGAAAGTTAGATAAGGTTAAAGAGATTATTATTTTATCAACACTAAAAAATAAAAATGGAATTATTATCATTTTAGTACATAAATTAAACATTTAAACTAATCATGATATATGGTTAAGAAAATTGAACTATGTTAAAAACTTGGAGATGGTAGGTTATATGTATGCACGAGTAACATTTCCATTTTTCAACAATCCTAATAAAAATAAGGTATATATTATTTTAGCTTTAAATAATTATAATTATTTCATAAATATAATTTTATTTCTATGAATATAATTATATACACAATCTATTTTATTCAACAGTGAACCACAAATCACATCTCTTCGTGGAGGTAATAATCCACACGTACATATGAATGACACTTATTTTTCTATGAGTGGAAAAGTTTGAAAATATATTATATATTATCAAAAAAATGACTAATATTCATGTATACAATTTATATACATTAAATATATAATAATAAACATATATTATTGGTTATTAGGGAAAACTAATTACATCAGTTCGTGAGTAGTAGTCTGTCATACACACAAATAATGGTTTTCTTTTACCTTTTAATGAAAAGTGGATGGATGTGGGTTATGAAATTAAAATAATACAAAATTAGTATATTTGAAATACTAGTTTTATTATATCATCATTCATTAATAATAGTTTAATGAGGTGGAGGAAAAATGAATATAAAAGTGCTTGATTAAGAACTATGCCTCTTCTTCGGACAACCTCCAAAGGCTTACACCAACCTCTTTCTTAGGTTGGTGTTCAGATCAAAACAAGGACTATACGGTGTGATAAGTGGATTAAATATTTTATTTGGTAAATTATTTTCATAACTAAAAAGATATATTCGTGTATATAGGATGGTATAGGTGGTGTCCTTTCATAAGTGGTGGGAAACCACATGGAAATTTCTTAAAGCAATACAAAATGATAACGTCATTCCTTAAAAAGAATAATTCAAAATAGATAATTATTAAAAATAATAATAGTATAATGTTGAAATATTACCATAAAATAGTATTTTGGGATGTTTACGTGGATACATTATTGTTATCTATTATTTTAACCCCAAGGTAAACCAATTTTAACCTTAATTTTGATATTTTTTTTTTATTGTTTTTATTATTCATTATCACCAAAAATTCAGTTGAAAATGTTAAATAATATTAATTATGAGGATTCAGGATTTTGAATCCTTCTCATCAAATTTAATTTATATATGTGGAAGAATTTAATTTAAAAAAATTGTTCCCAGAAAATTTGTCCAAAAACAAATTTTCAACAAATGTATTTTCCAAGAATAAGATGATATTATATTAATCTTATAATAGATATTAACAATTATATGAATTTAAATTAATATATATATTTATATAATCTATAAATTTCATTTAAATCTTTCCTCATTTTGGTTTATTTTAATTAATTAAAATGGCGAAACATTTTTCACTTGAAAAACATTTTCAGAAAAATTGTCATTTTAATCCAAAAAATAAACATAAACTAAAATATGCAATAAAGATGATTAAAATTTCATTAATTTTATTAAATATAACATAGTATTATTTATGTTAATTTTAAATAAAATTAAAATCATAATATTTTTTTTTTGAATTATATAATTTAAGAAAAATAAATTGATGTTTTACAAAAATCTGTATTTTTTATTATTCACTAAAATATAAATATTTTTTGAAAAATCCCAAAATTTCACCCTTATTTAAAATTGAAATGGTTATTTTAAAAATAAATTTAATTTTATTAAATATATTTTATAAATTTCCAAATAATTAGTTATAATGTTTTCTCACAAAAAACAATGAAAATCATTTTTAAAGAACACATATTTTTTTAAGAATAAAATGTATTTATTAAAAATTAAATGATTAATTACTAAGTATTTATAAAAACATTTTTATTTAATAGGAAAATTATATATATATATATATATATATATATCATAATTTGGTTAATTTTATCCATACCTTCCAATTAAAGAGCTAGGCTATAATAGTCCTATTTAAATAATAATATTTCATGGTTTGTTTACTCTTATTATTCTATATTGTATATGCTGTCGAATATGGTTTTATTTTCCAAAATATTATGGGGTTATAATATTCCAATTATGTAATTTCAATCATTAAATTTTATATCCATTATCTTTAATAAATCTTTTAATTCTCCATCCACGCATCTCTAGCACATTAATTCTACTATTGTGTCTACATCCCCGCATCCCCCAATACCTACCCAGATATTTGACTCTCTCCAAACACATGATTCCTCAAATAGTTATCCTCCCCTATATGGTTTATTCTTCACCATAATCTCTTTGGAATCAAACTCTTCTACTTCATATGCATTTTCCTAGGCCTCCGCCTCCGCCTTTGAACATGTCGCCGCTCGCACCTCCACCTCTACCGTCACCTCTAGCTTCACCTCTTCCTCTAGCTCAACCACCTCCTTTGGATCTACCTATTATTGTCCCACCTCCACCTCAGTCTCCACCTCCTCCTCCATCTCCAAAATAGTATTATTCATCCATCTCATTCACACATTTCTTTTAAATCTACCTACATGTCTGCATTTTAAATCATATTTTGTCAATATATACTGATTCATTATATATCATAAAATTTTAATATTTGAGGCAGATTCTTCCATTGGTTAATTTTCACTTAAACAGGTGCACTTTCAGTTTCAAGAATACATGTATTTGAAAAAAAAGACAGTGTTTGGAAGGCATTATGGTAGGATATAGAAATTGTAGAGCCACTATTTATGGTTACACATAAGGGAGTTTGGGCTTTCTTACATCACATTATTCATTATCTATTGAAAATATTTTTGTTCCATGATCCTGTATGTCTATTATTAATAACATTTTATTATTTTTATTATTTTAGTATTTACTTTTTCATATCAGTGAGGAACCTTCATGAATCCCAAACATTCATTCCTACTTCAAGTCGTCACCTCTAAGAAACCCAAGCCTATGTCCTTGCTCCAGGCTATCCATGTTCGAATTAGTGAGGAACATATGGTACTCTTCAGGTTGTCCCAATGTATATGCATCATATAAAGTAAATATAAAAATTTAATTGCCTACATGTCCAGGTTAACACATTATTAAATTATAAAGGTAAGTTATTTTTTAATAATATTAATTTAAATTGATTTTAGATGTTTTATTTATCTACGACAGTGGTTTAACATAAATGACATTCCATCACAATTATTCTCTATTTTTTAATTATTATTAAATTATTTTTTTAGTATTAATTTTATATCATTCGGATCCTATATTAAGCTATTTTTAAAAAATATATTCATATTTATATATTTTATTCAATTATAGTGTCCATTCATTCTATTTTTATGTTAGTATTCCTCCCACCTTTATCTCCCCCTCTACCTCGATCTCCACCTTCACCTCAATCTCTATCTCAGTCTCTTCCTTTTTATTCTCCTTAATATCGGACTTCACCTACGCATCTTCTTATTGTCCAATATAGTCCAAATTACAATATAAAAGGATTTAATATATTATTTTATATATTTTAATGATTTTCATAGACCCTAAACTCTATTAATATTAATCATTTCTTAATTTAAAAGTTTTCATATTTTTCACTAAATACTATTCTTCATTGGAGGCATCTATTTTTTAAATGATTCCCAATATGTTTCTTCCTTCTTAACAAATATTCTATCTATTAAATTTCATCTCAACTATGATTTATTTTACATGTGCATCTAGTTGGGATTTTTAACATTACATTGGTCATTATATATTCCAAATATTTTTATTTCATGAACAAGTCCATCTGTCCTCAATCACATTTAATTTTCTTATCATTATAGGCTTTACATTTTTATATCAGAAATAAAATTTTATGAATCACAAACCTTAACCCCTACATCAATTAATTACTTCCATAAAGCCCACATACTTGCTTTAGGATATCCATGTTCGAATCAGTGTGGAACATCTGTTATACTTTAGGTTATCCCAATGTTTATGGAACATATAAAATAAATATAATGTTCTATTTACTACATCACCAATAGGTATATGAATTAATAACTTTTGAAGGTGTGTTATTTTTTAATAATATTAATTCTAATTGTTGTTAGATGCTTTATTCTTCTACTAAAGTGATAAAACCTACATGATATTCTATCCCAAGTAATTTTTATTTTTTAATTATAGGTAAATTAATTGTTTAGTATTTTTATATTACAACTATATATTTTTATTCACACTTGTAGGATCTATAAAATTTTGGTTTCAATAATCTATCATGTTTTCCTATTTTGTAGTCAATTTTTTCATGCAAATTTTTCAATTTATTACATTTATAAACACAAAAAATTTAATTCTAAATTGGTTATTATATTTTTTTTCATTATTAATTCTTAAATTTGGAATCTATTTCTGAGTTTTGTGGTTTTAATTATACAATAATATATCCATTTTATTATTTTTAATACTATATCCATTATTTATACTTAATCTTTCAATTTCCCTTCCACATTTCTCCACCAGGTTAATTCTACTAATGTGGGTGCCTCCTTACATTTATCTGTACATACCCATTTCTCTCTCTCTTCATACCCATGATTCCTCTGAATCATTCTCCTCCCCTCAAATCGGTTATAGCTATAACTATATCTTCCCTGCCTTATTTGTCACCTCCACCACCTCCTATGCATCAACCTCTTTCTCCACCTACACCACTACATTGAACTATGAATCTACTCATGACTACACCTTCAATTATTCCTATGACAATTCCTATGACTCTGCCTCTGACTACACCTATGTATATGCCTCCGCCTACACCTCATCTCCTCCTTTACATCTTCTTCCTCCACCTCCGTTTCCGACTTTTCCTCCACCTCCGCCTCTCATTCTCCACCAATAATGTCCCGATGTTAACATCCAATATACTAATTCATCATTCCCAACCCCCCCCCCCTCCATATTCTATGTCGCAAACAATATTTCTTTCAATCTATATCCAATTTCATCAATTACTACCACCTTCCAACACTCCATATCACCACATCTGGATTCTTTCAAATGTTTTACTAATCTTATAATGAGGAATTTTTATTTTTCATAATAAGTGTATTTATAGGGAATACATTCTAGATATGTCTCTTCCTCAATATAAAACATATGATTTTTTTATTGCAATTTTTTTACAATTCTTAAATGATAGCCTTTGGCGACATCCTCTTTTACTAACCATCGTTTCCTTTCTTGTTTTGTGATACTTCATTTACTGCACACCTAAAAAAATTTTCATTAATTTTTAATACAAATATTATAGTCTCTCCAATCGGATCTTCAACATATTAAACAATCACCGACCACAATACTCAAAAATATTTTTTTATTTTCGTTTAGCTTATTGCGTTGAATTTTTATTATCATTTTTGTGTAATTAAATTTTGATAAAAAAGTTAATATTTTTGCATATACAGATTTATATTATAATTATTGTTTTCTTATATTTTCATATATATCAATGAAAATAAATAGATTCATATCTTCTCATACATGTTCATATTTGTTAACAATAATTGTTCATTTCGAAAAAGTAATATTTTCTAATATAAAAGTTTATAAATTTAAATTTTATAATATTTTCTTAAAAAATTTCCACTTCCAGATACATTTTGTGAATTTTATAATGTAAATATTTTAGTATATGTAGAATATATATGTAATAATTCATATTAAATTTGTCATACATTCGATCTAAAATTAAATGTTTTTTATACCACAACATCCTTTTACATCATCATGTACTAATTATTCTTAATTATCAATTTTAGTTCACTGGGATATCACTGACCCGACCCACCTCTATAGATATTATAGTGTATATTTATGGTTTAATGAAATATTTGTAAATATGGTATTAAACAAAACCCACACATTCTATTGATGTGTTTTAGCATTATTTTTTAGTATGAATTATATATTTATTTAATCTTTAAAAAATTATCCTATTTATTAGTTATTACATACATTTATTTACTCCAGTAATGTGATTATTTATGTATTTAGAGTATTTTATTTACTAGATTAGAGAAAATTAAAAGAATAACATATTTTTTAATTTAATATATAATAACTATGCATTAATTATTTGGTTTATGTTAAACCCAATATACATTAACTAATATACACTATTCACAGTCTATATATACTCACTTTTTAAAACAGAATTATGTATTTATTTCAAAAAATATATATCATAGGTATATAACTAATCCATGATAGGCACTTTAAATGTTTTTTTCATTATTGAATCTGTTATCAATATTTATTATATATTTATGTAAAACACTTGCTTACATATTTTATTGTAAATATTCTATATATTAAAAAATATTAAACATGAATTCATGTAAATATTTATTTTTTTATGCTTTTAGAGTATATTTTCAGAAATCTTCATCATTGTTAAGAAATTGAACATTCAAGGTATTCCAATAGGAGGATGCAAGTTGTGCTTCGAGATAAAAGGTTATGTTGTACACATTTTTATATACTCTAATATATATATATATGTGTGTGTGTGTGTTTATAATCATACACATGTACTATTAAAATGTTTGTGTGTGTGTGTTTAAAATATCTCTTATAGGTAGGGAAAATATGCATGGACATGAACTTATTGATCATATCAATTTAAAATTGGGGTGATGTTTGCATCATTGCTAATGAGTTGAAAGGGTGAACAAAGACATACATGATGGTAATAATTATTGTTATATTTAAACAGTTTTGATAAATTACTCAGAACCAAACAAACAATTCCTTAGTTCATTTTAATTTCTTTAATTAATATAAAACATTAATTGATGAGTAATTATTTTATTTTAGAATAATAGTGTTCAACACAAGTTATGATTTTTTTCTCAATAAAATTTACATGATGATGATGATAGTAACATCAAATGATTTTATGTCACAATAATTTCAACTACCCTACCCATTAAATATAAGTGTTAGTATGTCAACTTTTTCTCATTTTTTTATCCTATGGATATAATTTTAGATTATAAATTGCAAATTATAGAACCATTCATATAATTTCCTCAAGTATATGTTTCATGTAATTTCATTTTAGTATTATTTTCATTCCTACTATTTATTAATTGGTTCCTAATTTTTTGAATAATTTCTTAGTTTAAACAAGATTATTTATTATTTTTACACATATTAGAATATTAAACATTGAGATATATAAAATGGTATGTATTAATTTCTCCAATTTATCTTTGAGTTGACTATAGGTTATTTCCCAAGACATAATTAGTGGCATTGATTTGTTTTTCCACTACAATTATAAATTATATATTCTTCAAATATTTTTTAAACTATATTTTATATTTTCATATTACATATTAATATTTTGAAACTGAATTTTGAAAATATTTGAAACTATATTTCATATTTAATTATAATAAACATTATCCTCACAAAATTTAATTCATTTTTTGATATAAATATTCTTCTTTTCAAATACAATTTGAGGGTATATGTTTCTGAAAATATAAAACAATATTTAATATTCATTAAGGGTTAATCCTTTTTTAATTTTTCAATTCATAAAATTATACTATTATAGTAACAATGTATCCAATAAATTATTCAAGAGGAGTAACCCAATTCATTGATGTAGTTTAAATTATGAATTATGATGGAATTAAATTTTTACAATATACTCCCTAAAAGTTTCCCATCATTGAATTTAGGCCTCTTTATTATAGGGTTATATGTTGAAAAATTCATTTCCATTTCTAGAATCCTCTATTATCATAGATCTCTAATTAATCTATGAGATAACTATAGGTTATTTCACTGGAAAAAATTAGTGGCATTGATTTTTTTACTATGAGTATAAAATGATACATTCACAAAATATTTTCCTTTTCTTAAATGTTTTTTTACATATATGATGTGAATGTTTTAATAAAATTTCTAGTTTTTTATTCTTCTTTCTTTGTAGATGTTTTTTGCTTGGAATTCTTTAGTAGGTTCTATTACTATGGTGAACATCAATGATAAAGTGTGAATTTATTCTATTGTTTAAAATTTATTTTTTGTTTTACTTTTTTCATACAAATGTTTTGTGATCTAATTAATTATCAAACCATTTTATTATTGAGAAAAATAATATCTATGTATGTTTAATAATTATTAATTCTATTTTTTTTAAATCGGTTGCACAAAGCTTGCATGTATTCCACTATGAAATGAATTTATTTATTTTTCGGTATTCACTTTAATTCATAAACATTTGTCTTCTGTAAAATTTATTTTGATTAAGAGATATGGTAAGTATGAGAAAACAATAAATTAATTAGTTCCTAAATATATTCCTTAGACAATAAATTTCTCCAAAAAATAATAAAATAGAAATAATAAATTAAAAATCAACGGATTTATTAGACTGTAGGTTAACGTTGCTGAATGACACTAAAGATGAGTGCATCAAATAGTTCTTCAACATCTCTTTAGTCCTTTCCTCTAAGGAGATTTGAGTTCTTGATGTGTTATCTATATACATGAAAATTACAATCTTTACCTCTTAATATTGAGTAATATTTTATTATGACTCCCATTATTTATTTGGCTCATATTTTTCTTTTATGTATTCAATGTTATTTCAATCCACCAACATATTCTCTTAATTATGTACTTTTATATTCATATAGAAAAATTTCCTATCAAAATTTAGTCATATTCATGCACAAATATTCATAATGTAGGTTATTTTATATACCTTGTAGGAAGAACATGTGAGTTTTGAACATGATCTTCATATGGGATGATTCACTCATGTAACTCCCAAACCCTAGAAGATTTTCTGTGCTAGATCTAAGAAGTACCCATGTCGTCGTGAACATTAAAACCTCTACTGGAGCTTTAAACACCCTCAAAGACATATAATTTTATAGGGTAGAGTACTTGACCCCTTATCTATAAAAGGTGATGGAATGTATCAATCATTCAAGTCTTATACTTTATTATACGTATCATGTATTCAAGTTAAGATGTTGTTAATTCAAAGATTTCTTCAACTTCTAAACACTTATAATATAAACCTTATTCCACTATATTTAATATAGTTTCTAGGTTTAAAGTTATTGTGATAGTATTTTTTGTTGTTATGTAATGAATTAAAATGTTTCTAGAGATTAATATGGGGCAACATTGATCATTTTATAAAACTACATATTTGTCACATATTTTTCATTCATTGTTAACTCCAACTAATTTACTCAAATTTTATTTTTATTTTTCATCACTCATTTAATTTTTGGATGTGTTGTCTTCAAGAATAATAATTGAGTTATCTATTAGTTCATTATTGTCTAGGAGGACTAAAAAAGATCTAATTGGTTAAACCATCCAATAATATTAACACCCTTTATTGGTTTAATGTCACTCAAAACATGTCATCTCCAACTATTAGTTGAAATCTCATTCTTTGTATCATCTTAGTTTTTATATTTGGTACTTATTTGAATAAAATGTTATCATATTTTATGATGGAAATATGATGAATATTTTACATTCATGCTATAAGAGATCCACTTAAGGGGTTCATCATTGAAAAAGAAACCAAGAAGAACCACCAACTCCTTATATGCACAACATTTTACTCCCACGACGATTGATATTCCTTCAGAATATTGAATTTTATTTTTTCAATAAAAATTTCATTTTATTACATTTAAAACTAATATATTTACAATTTATTTTGACCATAGGTGACACCATAAAAGGGAAGTTTTATATCTTAGACTATTTATCAGTATTAGAAGAATCTCTCTCACTTGACATAGACATTATTTTTATTTTAGTGACCCATTTATAAAATTATTTCATGTTATATATTTTTTTTAAAAAAAATACAGTTCAATGTTTCTGAACTATTCTAAATTATCTGAATTATGGGTCTATACCCAATCTTCTCAGCACTAGACTAAATCCATGAGGGCCCCAAATTAGGTCATATTCATTATTTTGTTACATCATATTTCAATTATCTTTTTTTAATCATGCATATCTTTCTTAATGTCCCAGTGTTTCTGAATTCAACATTGATATTTTATATATGATTTAATACATGCTGAATTTTAAATTGAATAATGTCAACTTTTTTAGTATTCCATCACGTACATAAACATATTCATTTCTAGGGGTACTATAATATCAATTTCACATATCAAATGACTTTAAATATTTAATTTGTATACTTTTGAATGTTCAGATACTATACTCCTATTATATAAATCTGGGGGTTGGAATTAAATTACATCCATTACTCAGTACCTTCAATGAAATTACTCTAATGAAATTATGTGGAATGAATATTATGATTACAGTATGTGAACGTTGACATGTAGAGAGGAATTAATTTGGATAATGTTATTATAAAATAAGTGACATGACTATTGTATGTTGTATTTTTGGGAGTTTTTTTGTTTCTAATTAGCAATGTTTAAATTCATAATACTATTAAAAAATGTAAATTTTAGGTTTTTATATAGAAAAGATCCATGATAACTAATTAATTTTCTTTTAAAAATTTATAGTGTTGTATGAATAATTATTTGATACTATTTTTGTTAATTAATTCTATTTTTAGATACTTTATATTTTATTCTCTGTATGTAAAACCAATGTAAAAAATTTATTTCAAGATTAGAATTAGAATTGTTTTTATGAATAAATTGTACAGAATTATACCAACCTTGATATGGAAGGATTCAATGCCTCAATTCTTTCATTTTTTTGGAGAAATAGGAAAGGATTGATCAGAGAGAAGAATAATGGGGTGCCTTGAGAGGTCTTATTATCCAAATCATGCATTACTAAAAATTCCACCTAAACCAGTGCAGGTAGGTGAAACATCTACCTTTACATAGGATACCACTCACACATGGAAGTCCTATCACGTTTCGTACACAGATGAAAATGTAGGTAATTTCTATAGCATGATAGAAAACATTACCAGTGATGACCATCAACATTAAAATATTGTTTTGTTCAATATAATTGATTTTTTCTTTCCAATTACTATTTATTAAACACCATAAATGATTCTAAGGAAAAAACCTATCTCAATATGATTCAATTGTGTTTTTAAATCACCAAATTAAAAAAAATGTCTAAACTTTTCTTTAAAGAAAAAACTAATAATTGCAATTGTGTTTTTTATTTGGATTATTACTGGGTAAAAATTTAGTTCATTGCATATATGATCTTCATCAATTTAGGACACAAATTACATGAGTATCATGATACCTCAAGTTCTGGTTATTGAATCATTGATGATGAAACAATCACAGAAAAGTAACAGCAAAACACCTTAGATTGATGTGGTTCTATAAATTTAATTTTTATTGATGGATAGAATGGAATATTTCACAATATACCATAAAAATTATATTTTTTTGAAAACCCCAACTGTTACAAACCTAACTTAGGTTTTGGATGGAAATATAATAAACAATAAATAGACCATATTTGAAATATTTTTAAAACCCATGTCCATATTAACTCATGTTTTTAAGGATTCATGTATTTATCAATTAAATAAAAATAAAATGAATAATAATAAAAAGTTTCTAAATAATTAATTTATTATGTTGAGAATTTGATAATTGTATGCCTAAATGGGACCATGAACAATGTTGTGGTATTTGAGGGACCCATGTGAAAATAGTTTTAATGAATCTATGTTTGTAGTTTTTCATAGTTAATTTTTGAGTTATATTACTAAAGGATGTTGTTTGTACTTATTCATGTAATCACCACTTATTCTCTATATTTCTTCAAATTTTTATTTTTTTACCAACATACATATTCAGATATGCAGTTATTTTTTGGTTTGCATTACCATTTTTAAGATATATAGAAAATAAGCATGACATGAATATTGTATTAAATTATGTACACAATATTTTTCCACTCTGAATTACTAGTATTTACATATAGATATTATATGTGAATTATTTTATGAAATTATTTTCCAGTCATTCATGTTGGTAAAATCAACATTATGGGTAAGTGAATTTTTAATTAAATGAACATTCCTTGAAAATTCATGGGTTGGGTACTAGTTCCATACTATGGTGAAAACAAGTGAGGGTAATTTTTCTTCATTGATTCCTCTAGTTCACAGGATTACTTTTTATATTTAGGGTTCCTATATAGTATATTTACCAGGTGAGTAATCTTGTTGCATGGAACATTTTCTATATGGTCCAAGATCTTCATCGGATTATCCTCATAAGATAGATCAATTTCCAACTATAAATCCTCAAAATTCAGTACATGTGATGGATCTGGTATGTGATTTCTCAATATGGATATATTTAATATGTTTTGTACTTGATGAAGATTTGGTGGGAGTGATAGATGATAGATCACATTATTGTTGTGATCAGCATTCCCAAAGGGTCTGAGGTACTTGGTTCTTAGATTTCCCTTCTTTACAAATCTCATGATTCTCTTCAATGGAGATATGTGGAGAAATACTTTACCCCTTATAGAAAACCCTAGGTACCATAGTTTACTGTCTGAATAGCTCTTCTATAAACTTTGGGAGGCCTTGATTTTTTTCTCAATGGTTTTAACTTTTTCTACCATTTCCTCAACCATTTCAGGTCCCAACAGCTTATGTTCACCAACTACATTCCAATACAAAGGCGTTCAACATATCTACCCATAGAGTAATTTATAAAGATAAATTTAGATGCTTTATTGAAATATATTATTGTCTGTTAACTAAACAAGAGGGATATTTTTATCCAATCATCCATTTAATTATTTCGAGCATTCTCTCAACATGTTTTCAAGTGTATGAATAATTTGTTTATAATGGACATTAGTTTGGAGTGATAAGTCATACTGATGTTAAACTCGTTATATAGAGAATATTAGAGACTCTTCCAGAATTTGATGGTAAATATCTAATCTCAATTTTAACAAGTAAGAATAAATCTTGAATTATAATGAATTTGTAAGTCTTTATATGATGATCCCCAACAAATTGTAAGACATTATTTCCTATTGATGTCTTTAGAAGACCGATGAAAAAGTCCATGGAGATGTTTTCCCATTTATATAGAGATATGGGTAATGGTTAATTAATCCCCTAATATATTTTCACTTCATCCTCCACTTACTATTATACTAGACACATTTTTGTATATTTCATGACATCCTTCTACAGATTGTCCCCCTAGTTGCACTCTCAAATATATTGATACATATTCATTATCCTTGGGTGGATGGATAATGTTAATATATATGTATCATTCAATATATATTTATTTATCTCATTATTTTATTGTACATATAGTCATGATCCCAATATTAAAACTCTATATTCATCTATTTTGAAATCTAGTGATTTTTATGTTCTCATAGCTTTCGCCTTCTTCTGAATTTCCACATCATTTCTTTAAGCATTTTTCATGTTATCTAGAAGGTATGGTTCAGCCATAATTTGAGAAGAAAATGGTTATTTATTTCCCTTAATTATTCCAATTTCAATCCATTTAAATTCTAATAATATTGGATCCTTCTCAGTTCTCATTATTGATAAAGTTTCCAGATCATTTCTACTAAAACCATCTGCCACTTTGTTTTCATTCCAAGTGTGGTAATGAATTTTATAGTAATATTCCAAGATCATCTATAACCATATTCATTGGATTATATTAATCTAATCCTATGTGAATATATAATTAACTATCTTAGGATGTATATATATTTCACACTTCACTCCATAGTGATAATGTCACCAGATTTTCAACACAAATATCACTGCATCTGACTCCATATCATGTGTTGGATAGTTATGTTCATGAAATTTTAAATAAAATGAGGTATAGAATATCAAATTATCAATGTTCATAATTATATAACCAATTACTTTATTGAATCATTATTATATACAATAAAAATTTCCCCACTTGAGGGTAGCATGAGGAATGGTGAATGGGTAAGCCTCCTTTTCAACTCTATGAATTTCTCTTCACATTCAGTGGTCAGGAAAAAAATCCCTTCTAAGTTATATTATTTATAAAGATTTAATAGTGTGATATTTATTTTGAAAAATCATTAGTCGTACCCCTCTATTCCATGGAAACTGGGTAACTCTGTTATAGATGTTCGTCTAAGACACTCAAAAATTGCCTTTATCTTAAAAGGGTCTGTATATATTCCTTTGCTGTTGATCATATACAACAACAAAGATACTCCTTTGATACAAAACTCTAATTTTTTGTACTTTAAAATTTAATTATATTTCTTATAATTCAATAGATCCATATCCAAATAGTTTGTGTGCCCCTCCTTGATTTTGGAGTTTATTTGGATATCATCTATAAATACTATCACAATTCTACCAAGGTAATATATAAAAAATATTTTCATTATTTCCAAAAATATTACTATAGAATTATTGTGTCTAAAATGAATTGATATTAATTCATAGTGTCAATAATTTATTTAAAATTATTTTCTCGGAATATCTTCTTTCTTCGCCTATAATGGGTGATATCCTAACCGAACATCCACCTTAATTAAAAATTTGGACCCACATACTTTATCGAACAAGTCATATACCCATATAAGTGGATAATTTTTCATTATCATTATTTTATATAAGTTCATGATGATTAATTTAGAGGAACATTGAACCATCCTTCCTCTTGATGAATACTATTAGAACACCCCCCCCCCCTTGTGAAGCACTCAGATTTATAAAATCATTTTCCAAATTCATTTGTAAGTGGATTCTCATATCTTACAACCAATGTTTCCATTCTATATGAATTAATATATGTGGGTATAGATATGTGTAATATTTAATTTTAGAAATTACTCACTCATCCCAGAGGAATACCAGAAAACACTTCAAGGAATACATTAGTATAATCCCTCAAAATGGGAATGTCTTCAAGCATGATTTTATTATTTTTCTCAATCATTTGGTCTAGATATTATTTCTCATAATCCAACAACATGAAAAATTTAATATAAAATTATAGGGTAGATTTATTCTTCTCCTAACACTTTTATTGGTTTGGAGGATTACTTAGAATGTTAATAGTGATCTCTATCCTTTATTAATTAATGTTGGGTTCGTATAAGAATAGTTAATACATTACCATTATAGAATAAAACTCCGATGAACAATTAAATATGATATTTTTTAGAATCTTATGTCCATAAACATTGACTGGGTAGTATTCATATACTTTGGGTACAATAATTGATCTATTTCTTATTATCATAGATATCACAACCTGCATGTTTTGAGGTGTTTTTTAAATAGTTCTACTAAACTTGAATGATATGAAATAATTCATATATCTTGAATAAAAAATTATGTTCACTATTCCTGAATGAATAACTAGAATTCCTATCACCAAGACATTTTCAGGATCCACCTCATTAATAGTGATGTAATATGACATTCCTTTCACTTTAGGAATTATAGTTTGTTATCATTTTTTGTCTCAAAAATCCCTTGTCTTATGGAATTGGCATGTATAATACCCATTACTGTAACACCCCGAGCTTCCACGATACGCTTCTCGTTCAATAATGCAATAGCTTGCATTGTACGCAACTTCGAGTTCTAAAACACCGCGACTAATCAAAGTAGCCGTTATGAATAGTAATAACCACTTTTTAAAATTATAGAAATTTTATATTTCAAAATGGACTTCATTTTTGTATTCGTAATATCGAAATTAGCCTATGTTGAATTTTTGGTATTTTTCTGAGAACTTCTAATTTTTTATGAATAGTGAAAAATACTTAAAAAAAATTTTTTTAATCAAAATAATTTATAGTGATAAATTATACTATTTAGTGGTTTTAAAGTATAATTAGAATATATTTTTACAATTTTATCCAATGGTGGTCATTAGAATTAATTTAACATTGAAATTGGACATAAACAATTGCCAATCTTTTGATATAAATTGTTTCTTAAAAACACGCTATTTGTTGTAACAATGGGAATTAATAATAAAATTAATTAATGCAACTTATTTGTTTGGAATTTTGTAAAATAAACATCATTTTTGAATTCGGAATATCAATTATAGCTTAGGGTGAAATTTTGGCATTGTTCTGAAAAACTTCAATTTTTGATGAATAGTGAAACCACTAAGTGGTAGTTAAATAACTGATTTTTCGTTTAAATGAAATATTACCACTTCTGTGATTTGATTTTCAAAAATCCGACATACATGGTTGTCATTAAGAAGTAAAATTTGGTTCAATGAGATTAAAATAATTTTTTGGTGAATAGTAACTTTTAAGTTCTTAATCGCGATTAGAGGTAATTAGTGTAGTTTAAGGTACAAATAATGTTTTAATAACGTGAGATGAGCATGAAACTAGTCCTACTCCTATTGGATGAGTCATGGCCGACCAAGACAACCCATGGGTCAACTTGGGGACCCCATGGAGCCACTTTAGTTGGAAAATGACATTAATATATATTTATTTAATGTTAAAATTAAATTGACACAAACATGAGTTGTTTTACTAAAACAGTTTTTAAGTGGGGTTACACAAGTCCAAATTTTGACTATAAATATCCATTAGAAATATAAAAAGATTTCCTACATCATAGTATTTTTTTTTATAATATTTAGACATTAAATAAATTAAATTATTTATGACATCATTATGATGCAGCGATGACCTCATTATTTAACGATTTAAATAAAATGAGAAGATAATGCAAAATCCAAGGCTTACACTTGTCCAAAGCCTATTGGATGAGGAGATTTAGAAACCATATCACCTTAGCGTCGAATTATATAAGTGTGAGACCTTTAGAATCCGAAAATCATTGTGAAATAATGTAACATTTCAATCTTTCCAAAAGTGCCCCTCCTCTCCTCTTATAAAAGGCCCCCACCTCTACCACCTTATTCACACTTCCAAGCCTTTTGGTTCGGCCAACCCCTGCCCAAATACTCTCCCAACTTCTCTCCCTTCATCCTAGAAGCTTTACTTTAGTCAGAAAGACATCCTAAGGAGTCCTTTTGATCAAATCAAAAGGAAGAACCTGAAGAAGAGGTAACATTTTCATCACCCTCTTTCAAGTTTCTTTCTTCTTCCACTCCCTCTTTGTTTATTATTTCAATTCTAAAATTATAACTCCAGTATCATCTATATACTGTGATTTTATAATAAATATGGAACAACCATATTCAGTATTCTACCCATCATTTGAATGACATGTCACCATACGTGCGTACGTACGGCTTACCGTCTCCACGTCGTGGTGTAATTGTTATTCAATATATTATTATTTAGATGGGTATAATAATGATATGTAATTCATGTAAATAATAAATATAACATGATAATGATTCTGTATATATGATATACTATCCAATTATATATTATTGTAAATCAAAATAATGATATTGTCGCTCGTGCGTACGTACGGACTACCGTCTCCACGAACGCGATGAGATTCATTCTCCGTCGTATCCATTCAAGTATAATTATCATTTGATGATTTAAAAATAATGTTTAAGGAAATGATATCATTCTGGATATGAATAAGATACAACATATCCATGAAAAACACGACTTAAGTAACAAAACATATAATAGAAAACGAGTAAGTTAACACCCGAAACAACGATAAATCTAAGATATTGTTAACAAAGCAGTGTTAAAAGATCATATATGATATCATATGAATGTATATGATTCTTGTATAATTTAATAACAATTATTTCACCATTATACAGGAGGTTAACCTACCCTAACCAAGGAAAAGTACAAGGTAAGGGTTTACTTCTCAACCTCTTCATTATCCAAGGTTGTTTATACATAATTATCTACTGGGACCTCGTTATCATCCACATCCATGTTTCTTAAAAATGTCTTTCAAAACATTTTTACTATTAAATGGAAAATGGGTTAAAGTCATTTATACCCTTATACGTTTTTGAAAGGAATCTTACCGTCGTTTCCCAAACAATGTACTTTTTGACCTTTTTGAAAAATTTAAGGTAAGAATGTTTTTTTTACTTATACGGCGGGTGCGGCTATTTTCCGCCATTATAACTTCGTCGAAGCTTCCCTAACGAGCTTATAAGAATATTTTCAAAGTAAATGTATTATTTTATAATTATGGGACTTTTAAATGATTTCAAAAAGGAGAGATATTTCTCTCAAATAGCTTTGATTTCATCCATGTCAACATCCTTTTATGGGTTTTAAGTTTAATTGAAATTGATTTATGATACAAAACTTCCATTGAACATTTTGTGAAATATTTGACTGTGGATGTGTTATTTTATACCATCCATAGTTTATGGAGAAATTGTTGACATTTCGTATCCTAGTTTTAATACGAATATTTATGTTATGTTTAAACCTATTCATATGAGGAATGTATTGGACTTAATATGTGACGGGTGGAGCCCGCTATAGCTCCTCGATGCATCGGTAGGTCTCATGAGACAACTAGACGTGGAATTGGCCGAGGCCCTTTCCCAATTTGATTTATGGTTTTGGCCGAGGCCTTAATCATTTTAGACGTCTTGGCCGAGGCCTTGACAAAATGTTTCAGAATGTCTGGCATTATACATTCCCTCATTATGAAAGTAGTTATTGATATTTCATGTGATTATTCGTCTAGTAGAATATCCACGTGAGTAAGTAATGGCATTATTTTATTTTACTTTTGCCATATTATGCTGAATTTCAAGTTCAATAAGGCTTTTGTTTTAGTTATACATTGCCTTAAATGCTTATGTTTTCTTATAAAAGCTTCCGCAATATTGTTAACCTTACTGAGCATCTGAGCTCACCTCTTTCAATGTTTTAATATTTTTCCAGGATGTGAAGAAGTAATTTATGAGTGACCTGCAGAGGTAGTCAGAAAGGGATATGATTGTGGACTATGAAGACTTTGTTATTGTAGTTTTTCAGTTTATGATGTATTGTAACGTTTACGAATGTATCTAGTGTTTCCAAGGCTACTAAACTAATCGGTCTTTCGAGACTTGATCTTTTGTGATCATGCCAATGTTACGAAGTAATCCACCGACTCTGGGTAGCTGGGGTCGGGGCGTTACAGTTGGTATCAGAGAAGTTTAGTACAAACCTTGGAAGCTAGATTTAGATAAACTCTGATTAGAGCACATAGACCTAATATGAACTTTATGGATTAGTATAGAAGAACTTCCTAGAATTTTGGTATTATAGAGATTTTGTGAGTTTTCTGAGCAATACATCTCTGTCTGGATACGAGCAGGTAGAGGCGGCTCTGGCACAGATGTACCTAGGGGTAAAACCCGAAAACACCGCTTTGAGCTAGACTTGAACGGGAACTGGTGCATGACAACGGGCCTTACTGCACTCTTGGTTACACTACTGGAAAAACGGCCTATACCCACGGTTCAAAACCGTGGGTATAGCCTCCAAAACCGTGGGTATAGCCTATACCCACGGTTTTGGGAACCGCGGGCTGGAACGCCGTCGGTATAGGTCCCCAGCCTATACCCACGGTTTTGGAAAACCGTGGGTATAGGTGTCCTGCCACCGTGTCACCGAAACATAGAGAATTTCCACGGTTTCAATGACTTTTACCCACGGTTTCAAAACCGTGGGTATAGGTCCTAAAATAATGCAGGCGCCGAGTTTCGATCCCGCAACCTCTTCGCTGCAAACACCGCGTCTAACCACTACCCTAACTTCACATATATGTATATATATATCTATTTAGTTAAATATAGTTATAAAAACCGTGGGTATAGAGGGAAGAACCGTGGGTATAGGGTTCCCGCCAAAAAAAAATTCCTTCCCGCGGAAAAAAAAAATTTCCCGCGGACACAAAATTGACCTATACCCACGGTTTTTCAAAACCGTGGGTATAGGTATTTTATCCCAGACCTATCCCCACGGTTTTCACCAAAACCGTGGAGATAGACCCCCCCTATACCCACCGTTTTGGAAAACCGTGGGTATAGGTGAATTTTGATGACCTATACCCACGGTTTGCCAAAACCGTGGGGATAGAGCCCCCTATACCCACGGTTTTGGAAAACCGTGGGTATAGGTCATCAAAATTCACCTATACCCACGGTTTTCCAAAACCGTGGGTATAGGGGGGGTCTATCCCCACGGTTTTGGTGAAAACCGTGGGGATAGGTGCATTTTCCAGTAGTGTTACGACACTCCCGGGGGATATGCTTAGGATATTTCTCATTTTATTTACAAACCACTATGAAGGGTTATGAGTACATACTTCCTCAAAGAAAACATTTTTATTATTATGGATTATATCCATAAATAGTTCAATTTATGTTAAGTATTTTATAAGTATAGAATTATGTATTTTGATTCATAAACTAATCTAGTTTATGCCATTGTTTAGAAATGGCTCCTAGTGGAAGGAATGGAAACCGTATCAATGTACGAACTCCGTGTAGGGATTGCCCTCCTGCTCAAGATAATTATTGTGGATCTGGAGATACAACTGGTGCTGATCAACTTATTATCATACTGGGACAACTCACTCAGGTTATGAATAATAACCTTACTCGTATGGAGCACCCTGATCCGCAACGTGGAGGATCAATGCTAGATCGATTCATGAGGCAACAACCGCCAACCTTCAATGGGAGTAAAAATCCTATAGTATCTGAGCAATGGATAAATTCCTTAGAGAAAATATTCCATGCCTTGGGGAGTAGTGAAAGGGAGAATGTTGTCATGGCAGTTTACCGCCTTACTGGAGATGCCGATCAATGGTGGTCACTAATTCAAAACACAAAGGAAGATGATGAATTAACAAACATGGAATGGCAGGAGTTCAAAGAGTTGTTCTTAGAAAAATACTTTCCTCGAGACCATCGAGCGGATATGGAAAGGAAATTTCTGAGTCTGAGGCAGAAGGAGGATGAGAATGTCGCAAAGTATGAGGCCAACTTTACAAGGTTATCAAGGTATGCTGCAGATTATATACGTAACCCAAGGAGTAAGATTGATCGTTTCTTTGATGGGTTAAAACCATTTCTCCATCGAGCTTTAGTATCACAATCCTTCTCATCATACGAAGATATTGTCTCGTGTGCTATCAAGACAGAAAAGGAATTCTCTAAGTCTTATGACAACAAAGTAAAGCAAGAGAAGAAGAGAACGGTGGAACAAGAGACAGATAAAGGGAAAAAGGGAAAGAAGGATTTTCCATTATGTGATAATTGTGGGAAGAATCACCCTGGTACTTGCCTAAAAGGAATGGGAGTTTGTTATAAATGTGGAGAAAAGGGTCACCAGGCTCGTGATTGCATGGGAAAGAAAGAGGATGTCAAAGTTGAATGCTACAATTGTAGAGAAATGGGTCATTATGAAAATGAATGCCCTAAGCGTCAGGGAAACTTACCTCAGAAAAGGCCAAGGGATCAAGGCCAATCTTATGCTGTTACTACAGTTGAAGCAGAATAACTAATGTATTGGTGCTTTTGGACTGATGGATTATATTTCGGTTATTATAATAATGTGATATATATAAGGATTGTACTGCAGTACATGTTGTTTTCATTAAGCATTTAACATGATGAAGGTAATCATATTTTTAGTATGTGACAATAAGAGAAACTTTACTTTGTTTGGGTAATCTGAGGTTACAATTGATTTTGGAATTTAGAGACCTTTTAGAGAAAGTCTGGACGAAGGTATTTTGGATAACTATAAAGGTTGGAATGGATTAAGTTGAACTTTGGATAGTATTGTTTAAGGTTAAAACATTTATGAAGACTATTTTTGGAATAGTATAGTACTATATTTTTAGGAAAAGGACAACCTGCAGGGTGGGGCATAACCCGTCGCGTCGGACAAAGCTGCAGGAATCGAACCCACAATCAAAGTGCGACAAACCTTTATTTCCTACCACTAGCCTACAGGAAGTCCCTGGTTATTACAAAATAATTTTACTAATCTAAATGGTATGTGTTAACATTTTGAACCTTATACAATTAGGATAAATAGAATATTTTTGAGTTCCGTTACCATTTGGAGTAAAAGTTGGGTTTGTGGTAAAAATTTATTAACGAATGAAAGTATACATAACAGGTATGTATATTCCCTTACGTTCTTAGTAAATCTCTTAAATAAATTCCTCAACATTATAAAAGGTAACTTAAAACAAAAATGTTGTCGGTTAACTTTTCCAACAGGGGATTCAATGACCGTTTAACCAATCACAAGTTTGTGATTTTCTTGTGGTTAAACTTTCTCCTAATACTGTTTTCTATAACTCTCCATCAGACCTTGATGGTTTGTTTTTCTTCCATATCCATATTTTCATAGAATCCTAGAATGGGCTATATCGGGTGACATTTGTACTTATCTTGCTTTCTTTTAATGTTATATATTTATTAACCTTATTTCCGATGTGGGTTATCCTCAAAGGTATTTTCTCTTTTCAACCTTTTATTTTCAAAGAAAAATTTCAAATTGCGAGGACGCAATTTATTGAAGGAGGGGAGAATGTAACACCCCGAGCTTCCACGATACGCTTCTCGTTCAATAATGCAATAGCTTGCATTGTACGCAACTTCGAGTTCTAAAACACCGCGACTAATCAAAGTAACCGTTATGAATAGTAATAATCACTTTTTAAAATTATAGAAATTTTATATTTCAAAATGGACTTCATTTTTGTATTCGTAATATCGAAATTAGCCTATGTTGAATTTTTGGTATTTTTCTGAGAACTTCTAATTTTTTATGAATAGTGAAAAATACTTAAAAACAACTTTTTTAATAAAAATAATTTGTAGTGATAAATTATACTATTTAGTGGTTTTAAATTATAATTAGAATATATTTTTACAATTTTATCCAATGGTGGTCATTAGAATTAATTTAACATTGAAATTGGACATAAACAATTGCCAATCTTTTGATATAAATTGTTTCTTAAAAACACGCTATTTGTTGTAACAGCGGGAATTAATAATAAAATTAATTAATTCAACTTATATGTTTTTAATTTTGTAAAATAGACATCATTTTTGAATTCGGAATATCAATTATAGCTTAGGGTGAAATTTTGGCATTGTTCTGAAAAACTTCAATTTTTGATGAATAGTGAAACCACTAAGTGGTAGTTAAATAACTGATTTTTCGTTTAAATGAAATATTACCACTTCTGTGATTTGATTTTCAAAAATCCGACATACATGGTTTTCATTAAGAAGTAAAATTTGGTTCAATGAGATTAAAATAATTTTTTGGTGAATAGTAACTTTTAAGTTCTTAATCGCGATTAGAGGTAATTAGTGTAGTTTAAGGTACAAATAATGTTTTCATAATGTGAGATGAGCATGACACTTGTCCTACTCCTATTGGATGAGTCATGGCCGACCAAGACAACCCATGGGTCAACTTGGGGACCCCATGGAGCCACTTTAGTTGGAAAATGACATTAATATATATTTATTTAATGTTAAAATTAAATTGACACAAACATGAGTTGTTTTACTAAAACAGTTTTTAAGTGGGGTTACACAAGTCCAAATTTTGACTATAAATATCCATTAGAAAGATAAAAAGATTTCCTACATCATAGTATTTGTTTTATAATTTTTAGACATTAAATAAATTAAATTATTTATGACATCATTATGATGCAGCGATGACCTCATTATTTAACGATTTAAATAAAATGAGAAGATAATGCAAAATCCAAGGCATACACTAGTCCAAAGCCTATTGGATGAGGAGATTTAGAAACCTTATCACCTTAGACTCGAATTATATAAGTGTGGGACCTTTATAATCCGAAAATCATTGTGAAATAATGTAACATTTCAATCTTTCCAAAAGTGCCCCTCCTCTCCTCTTATAAAAGGCCCCCACCTCTACCACCTTATTCACACTTCCAAGCCTTTTGGTTCGGCCAACCCCTGACCACATACTCTCCCAACTTCTCTCCCTTCATCCTAGAAGCTTTACTTTAGTCAGAAAGACATCCTATGTAGTCCTTTTGATCAAATCAAAAGGAAGAACCCGAAGAAGAGGTAACATTTTCATCACCCTCTTTCAAGTTTCTTTCTTCTTCCACTCCCTCTTTGTTTATTATTTCAATTCTAAAATTATAACTCCAGTATCTTCTATATACGGTGATGTTATTATAAATATGTAACAACCATATTCAGTATTCTACCCATCATTTGAATTACATGTCACCATACGTGCGTGCGTACGGCTTACCGTCTCCACGTCGTGGTGTAATTGTTATTCAATATATTATTATTTAGATGGGTATAATAATGATATGTAATTCATGTAAATAATAAATATAACATGATAATTATTCTGTATATATGATATACTATCCAATTATATATTATTTTAAATCAAAATAATGATATTGTCGCTCGTGCGTACGTACGGACTACCGTCTCCACAAACGCGATGAGATTCATTCTCCATCGTATCCATTCAAGTATAATTATCATTTGATGATTTAAAAATAATGTTTAAGGACATGATATCATTCTGGATATGAATAAGATACAACCTATCCATGAAAAACACGACTTACATAACAAAACATATAAAAGAAAATGAGTAAGTTAACACCCGAAACAACGATAAATCTAAGATATTGTTAACAAAGTAGTGTTAAAAGATCATATATGATATCATATGAATGTATATGATTCTTGTATAATTTAATAACAATTATTTCACCATTATACAGGAGGTTAACCTACCCCAACCAAGGAAAAGTACAAGGTAAGGGTTTACTTCTCAACCTCTTCATTATCCAAGGTTGTTTATACATAATTATCTACTGGGACCTCGTTATCATCCACATCCATGTTTCTTAAAAATGTATTTCAAAACATTTTTACTATTAAATGGAAAATGGGTTAAAGTCATTTATACCCTTATACGTTTTTGAAAGGAATCTTACCGTCGTTTTCCAAACAATGTAATTTTTGACCTTTTTGACAAATTTAAGGTAAGAATGTTTTTTTTACTTATACGGCGGGTGCGGCTATTTTCCGCCATTATAACTTCGTCGAAGCTTCCCTAACGAGCTTATAAGAATATTTTCAAAGTAAATGAATTATTTTATAATTATGGGACTTTTAAATGATTTCAAAAAGGAGAGATATTTCTCTCAAATAGCTTTGATTTCATCCATGTCAACATCCTTTGATGGGTTTTAAGTTTAATTGAAATTGATTTATGATACAAAACTTCCATTGAACATTTTGTGAAATATTTGACTGTGGATGTGTTATTTTATACCATCCATAGTTTATGGAGAAATTGTTGACATTTCGTATGCTAGTTTTAATACGAATATTTATGTTATGTTTAAACCTATTCATATGAGGAATGTATTGGACTTAATATGTGACGGGTGGAGCCCGCTATAGCTCCTCGATGCATCGGTAGGTCTCATGAGACAACTAGACGTGGAATTGGCTGAGGCCCTTTCCCAATTTGATTTATGGTTTTGGCCGAGGCCTTAATCATTTTAGACATCTTGGCCGAGGCCTTGACAAAATGTTTCAGAATGTCTGGCATTATACATTCCCTCATTATGAAAGTGGTTATTGATATTTCATGTGATTATTCGTCTAGTAGAATATCCATGTGAGTAAGTAATGGCATTATTTTATTTTACTTTTGCCATATTATTCTAAATTTCATGTTCAATGAGGCTTTTGTTTTAGTTATACATTGCCTTAAATGCTTATGTTTTCTTATAAAAGCTTCCGCAATATTGTTAACCTTACTAAGAATCTGAGCTCACCCCTTTCATTGTTTTAATATTTTTCCAGGATGTGAAGAAGTAATTTATGAGTGACCTGCAGGGGTAGTCAGAAAGGGATATGATTGTGGACTATGAAGACTTTGTTATTGTAGTTTTTCAGTTTATGATGTAATGTAACGTTTACGAATGTATCTAGTGTTTCCAAGGCTACTAAACTAATCGGTCTTTCGAGACTTGATCTTTTGTGATCATGCCAATGTTACGAAGTAATGCACCGACTCTGGGTAGCTGGGGTCGGGGCGTTACAGTTGGTATCAGAGGAAGTTTAGTACAAACCTTGGAAGCTAGATTTAGATAAACTCTGATTAGAGCACATAGACCTAAGATGAACTTTGAGGATTAGTATAGAAGAACTTCCTAGAATTTTGGTATTATAGAGATTTTGTGAGTTTTCCGAGCAATACATCTCTGTCTGGATACGAGCAGGTAGAGGCGGCTCTCGCACAGATGTACCTAGGGGTAAAACACGAAAACACCGCTTTGAGCTAGACTCGAACGGGAACTGGTGCACGACAACGGGCCTTGCTGCACTCTTGGTTACGACACTCCCGGGGGATATGCTTAGGATAATTCTCATTTTATTTACAAACCACTATGAAGGGTTATGAGTACATACTTCCTCAAAGAAAACATTTTTATGATTATGGATTATATCCATAAATAGTTCAATTTATGTTAAGTATTTTATAAGTATGGAATTATGTATTTTGATTCATAAACTAATCTAGTCTATGCCATTGTTTAGAAAAGGCGCCTAGTGGAAGGAATGGAAACCGTATCAATGTACGAACTCCGTGTAGGGATTGCCCTCCTGCTAAAGATAATTATTGTGGATCTGGAGATACAACTGGTGCTGATCAACTTATTATCATACTGGGACAACTCACTCAGGTTATGAATAATAACCTTACTCGTATGGAGCACCCTGATCCGCAACGTGGAGGATCAATGATAGATCGATTCATGAGGCAACAACCGCCAACCTTCAATGGGAGTACAAATCCTATAGTATCTGAGCAATGGATAAATTCCTTAGAGAAAATATTCCATGCCTTGGGGAGTAGTGAAAGGGAAAATGTTGTCATTGTAGTTTACCGCCTTACTGGAGATGCCGATCAATGGTGGTCACTAATTCAAAACACAAAGGAAGATGATGAATTAACAAACATGGAGTGGCAGGAGTTCAAAGAGTTGTTCTTAGAAAAATACTTTCCTCGAGACCATCGAGCGGATATGGAAAGGCAATTTCTGAGTCTGAGGTAGAAGGAGGATGAGAATGTCGCAAAGTATGAGGCCAACTTTACAAGGTTAGCGAGGTATGCTGCATATTATATACGTAACCCAAGGAGTAAGATTGATCGTTTCTTTGATGGGTTAAAACCATTTCTCCGTCGAGCTTTAGTATCACAATCCTTCTCATCATACGAAGATATTGTCTCGTGTGCTATCAAGACAGAAAAGGAATTCTCTAAGTCTTATGACAACAAAGTAAAGCAAGAGAAGAAGAGAACGGTGGAATAAGAGACAGATAAAGGGAAAAAGGGAAAGAAGGATTTTCCATTATGTGATAATTGTGGGAAGAATCACCCTGGTACTTGACTAAAAGGAATGGGAGTTTGTTATAAATGTGGAGAAAAGGGTCACCAGGCTCGTGATTGCAAGGGAAAGAAAGAGGCTGTCAAATTTGAATGCTACAATTGTAGAGAAATGGGTCATTATGCAAATGAATTCCCTAAGCGTCAGGGAAACTTACCTCAGAAAAGGCCAAGGGATCAAGGCCAATCTTATGCTGTTACTACAGTTGAAGCAGAATAACTAATGTGTTGGTGCTTTTGGACTGATGGATTATATTTCGGTTATTAGAATAATGTGATATATATAAGGATTGTACTTCAGTACATGTTGTTTTCATTAAGGATTTAATATGATGAAGGTAATCATATTTTTAGTATGTGACAATAAGAGAAACTTTACTTTGTTTGGGGAATCTGAGGTTACAATTGATTTTGGAATTTAGAGACCTTTTAGAGAAAGTCTGGACGAAGGTATTTTGGATAACTATAAAGGTTGGAATGGATTAAGTTGAACTTTGGATAGTATTGTTTAAGGTTAAAACATTTATGAAGATTATTTTTGGAATAGTATAGTACTATATTTTTAGGAAAAGGACAACCTGCAGGGTGGGGCATAACCCGTCGCGTCGGACAAAGCTGCAGGAATCGAACCCACAATCAAAGTGCGACAGACCTTTATTTCCTACCACTAGCCTACAGGAAGTCCCTGGTTATTACAAAATAATTTTACTAATCTAAATGGTATGTGTTAACATTTGGAACCTTATACAATTAGGATAAATAGAATATTTTTGAGTTCCGTTACCATTTGGAGTAAAAGTTGGGTTTGTGGTAAAAATTTATTAACGAATGAAAGTATACATAACAGGTATGTATATTTCCTTACGTTCTTAGTAAATCTCCTAAATAAATTCCTCAACATTATAAAAGGTAACTTAAAACAAAAATGTTGTCGGTTAACTTTTCCAACTGGGGATTCGATGACCGTTTAACCAATCACAAGTTTGTGATTTTCTTGTGGTTAAACTTTCTCCTAATCCTGTTTTCTATAACTCTCCATCAGACCTTGATGGTTTGTTTTTCTTCTATATCCATATTTTCATAGAATCCTAGAATGGGCTCTATCGGGTGACCTTTGTACTTATCTTGCTTTCTTTTAATGTTATATATTTATTAACCTTATTTTCGATGTGGGTTATCCTCAAAGGTATTTTCTCTTTTCAACCTTTTATTTTCAAAGAAAAATTTCAAATTGCGAGGACGAAATTTATTGAAGGAGGGGAGAATGTAACACCCCGAGCTTCCACGATACGCTTCTCGTTCAATAATGCAATAGCTTGCATTGTACGCAACTTCGAGTTCTAAAACACCGCGACTAATCAAAGTAGCCGTTATGAATAGTAATAACCACCTTTTAAAATTATAGAAATTTTATATTTCAAAATGGACTTCATTTTTGTATTCGTAATATCGAAATTATCCTATGTTGAATTTTTGGTATTTTTCTGAGAACTTCTAATTTTTTATGAATAGTGAAAAATACTTAAAAACGACTTTTTTAATCAAAATAATTTATAGTGATAAATTATACTATTTAGTGGTTTTAAAGTATAATTAGAATATATTTTTACAATTTTATCCAATGGTGGTCATTAGAATTAATTTAACATTGAAATTGGACATAAACAATTGCCAATATTTTGATATAAATTGTTTCTTAAAAACACGCTATTTGTTGTAACAGAGGGAATTAATAATAAAATTAATTAATGCAACTTATATGTTTGGAATTTTTTAAAATAGACATCATTTTTGAATTCGGAATATCAATTATAGCTTAGGGTGAAATTTTGGCATTGTTCTGAAAGACTTCAATTTTTGATGAATAGTGAAACCACTAAGTGGTAGTTAAATAACTGATTTTTCGTTTAAATGAAATATTACCACTTCTGTGATTTGATTTTCAAAAATCCGACATACATGGTTGTCATTAAGAAGTAAAATTCGGTTCAATGAGATTAAAATAATTTTTTGGTGAATAGTAACTTTTAAGTTCTTAATCACGATTAGAGGTAATTAGTGTAGTTTAAGGTACAAATAATGTTTTAATGATGTGAGATGAGCATAAAACTTTTCCTACTCCTATTGGATGAGTCATGGCCGACCAAGACAACCCATGGGTCAACTTGGGGACCCCATGGAGCCACATTAGTTGGAAAATGACATTAATATATATTTATTTAATGTTAAAATTAAATTGACACAAACATGAGTTGTTTTACTAAAACAGTGTTTAAGTGGGGTTACACAAGTCAATATTTTGACTATAAATATCCATTAGAAAGCTAAAACGATTTCCTACATCATATTATTTTTTTATAATTTTTAGATATTAAATAAAATAAATTATTTATGACATCATTATGATGCAGCGATGACCTCATTATTTAACGATTTAAATAAAATGAGAAGATAATGCAACATCCAAGGCTTAAACTTGTCCAAAGCCTATTGGATGAGGAGATTTAGAAACCTTATCACCTTAGCCTCGAATTATATAAGTGTGGGACCTTTAGAATCCGAAAAGCATTGTGAAATAATGTAACATTTCAATCTTTCCAAAAGTGCCCCTCCTCTCCTCTTATAAAAGGCCCCCACCTCTACCACCTTATTCACACTTCCAAGCCTTTTGGTTCGGCCAACCCCTGCCCAAATACTCTCCCAACTTCTCTCCCTTCATCCTAGAAGCTTTACTTTAGTCATAAAGACATCCTATGGAGTCCTTTTGATCAAATCAAAAGGAAGAACCCGAAGAAGAGGTAACATTTTCATCACCCTCTTTCAAGTTTCTTTCTTCTTACACTCCCTCTTTGTTTATTATTTCAATTCTAAAATTATAACTCCAGTATCTTCTATATACTGTGATGTTATTATAAATATGGAACAACAATATTCAGTATTCTACCCATCATTTGAATGACATGTCACCATACGTGCGTACGTACGGCTTACCGTCTCCACGTCGTGGTGTAATTGTTATTCAATATATTATTATTTAGATGGGTATAATAATGATATGTAATTCATGTAAATAATAAATATAACATGATAATGATTCTGTATATATGATATACTATCCAATTATATATTATTTTAAATCAAAATAATGATATTGTCGCTCGTGCGTACGTACGGACTACCGTCTCCACGAACACGATGAGATTCATTCTCCGTCGTATCCATTCAAGTATAATTATCATTTGATGATTTAAAAATAATGTTTAAGGACATGATATCATTCTGGATATGAATAAGATACAACCTATCCATGAAAAACACGACTTACGTAACAAAACATATAAAAGAAAACGAGTAAGTTAACACCCGAAACAACGATAAATCTAAGATATTGTTAACAAAGCAGTGTTAAAAGATCATATATGATATCATATGAATGTATATGATTCTTGTATAATTTAATAACAATTATTTCACCTTTATACAGGAGGTTAACCTACCCCAACCAAGGAAAAGTACAAGGTAAGGGTTTACTTCTCAACCTCTTCATTATCCAAGGTTGTTTATACATAATTATCTACTGGGACCTCGTTATCATCCACATCCATGTTTCTTAAAAATGTCTTTCAAAACATTTTTACTATTAAATGGAAAATGGGTTAAAGTCATTTATACCCTTATACGTTTTTGAAAGGAATCTTACCGTCGTTTTCCAAACAATGTACTTTTTGACCTTTTTGACAAATTTATGGTATGAATGTTTTTTTTACTTATACGGCGGGTGCGGCTATTTTCCGCCATTATAACTTCGTCGAAGCTTCCCTAACGAGCTTATAAGAATATTTTCAAAGTAAATGTATTATTTTATAATTATGGGACTTTTAAATGATTTCAAAAAGGAGAGATATTTCTCTCAAATAGCTTTGATTTCATCCATGTCAACATCCTTTGATGGGTTTTAAGTTTAATTGAAATTGATTTATGATACAAAACTTCCATTGAACATTTTGTGAAATATTTGACTATGGATGTGTTATTTTATACCATCCATAGTTTATGGAGAAATTGTTGACATTTTTTATGCTAGTTTTAATACGAATATTTATGTTATGTTTAAACCTATTCATATGAGGAATGTATTGGACTTAATATGTGACGGGTGGAGCCCGCTATAGCTCCTCGATGCATCGGTAGGTCTCATGAGACAACTAGACGTGGAATTGGCCGAGGCCCTTTCCCAATTTGATTTATGGTTTTGGCCGAGGCCTTAATCATTTTAGAGGTCTTGGCCGAGGCCATGAAAAAATGTTTCAGAATGTCTGGCATTATACATTCCCTCATTATGAAAGTGGTTATTGATATTTCATGTGATTATTCGTCTAGTAGAATATCCATGTGAGTAAGTAATGGCATTATTTTATTTTACTTTTGCCATATTATTCTGAATTTCAAGTTCAATAAGGCTTTTGTTTTAGTTATACATTGCCTTAAATGCTTATGTTTTCTTATAAAAGATTCCGCAATATTGTTAACCTTACTGAGCATCTGAGCTCACCCCTTTCAATGTTTTAATATTTTTCCAGGATGTGAAGAAGTAATTTATGAGTGACCTACAGGGGTAGTCAGAAAGGGATATGATTGTGGACTATGTAGACTTTGTTATTGTAGTTTTTCAGTTTATGATGTAATGTAACGTTTACGAATGTATCTAGTGTTTCCAAGGCTACTAAACTAATCGGTCTTTCGATACTTGATCTTTTGTGATCATGCCAATGTTACGAAGTAATGCACCGACTCTGGGTAGCTGGGGTCGGGGCGTTACAATTACATTATATTTGAAACACTAAAACATAGGTTGAATGTTAATATAAACTATATATTATTCTTATTCAGTAGTGGTTTTCTTAATTTCCCTTCTACAGTGATTATCCTGATGCTCATCTTTTCCACATTTGAAATATCTTCTAGTTTCCTTAAGACGGTTTTTGGGGTTCTTCTTCCCTCACCTTTGGAATGTGGGATATTGGGGTTTCATTACTCTGTTATATTAATATACTGATAATCATGAATAAAACTCAATTTACATCTTTTATATAGTCCCAAGAGACCAATAATAGTCAATAATGTCCATCTCGACATTTAGAGCACAAAACTCAGTCTATGCATAGCTATCAATGTCCTGAATGGAGAATTATTTTCAGAGAGATGGATTTAATCCACTAAATAAATGTTCTATCTTACATTTGGTGTTGATAATAAATCCATATGAATACCATGTAATCCTTTTTATTTTTCCATCATATTCCCTAAAAAATCACATTCTTATTTCTTTAGTCACAACAATTACATCTTTATTTTAAGATCAATAGTTTGGGTAAAATATTTATCAACAAATATTTTCCTATCATTTTCCCATTTTTTGGAATAAATATCTTGTTTTTACATTATATTATTGATTATTATAAACTATTGATCTACTTCCCCCTTAATATGATAAATGTCCAAAAAATATTTATCTTACTCTGTGAATTAGAGGATATAAAATATCTTCTTAGTGGAGTTAATCTATTATTAAAAAGTAACGGGTTAAAAAGATCAAATAATGATAGGAGGACTTTTCATCATAAATGACTCAACTATAACATTATCTTTATTTTTATGTGGAGTAAATTACAATTTATTCAAGTTATTATTTATAACATAATCTAGTTGATCCATTACATCCATGAAGTTATTAGCTCTCGCTCCCATAAGGTTAGGCATATCATTTGGGTAGTCATCACATAAGGAATAACATGGGTTTTTGGCACAGTTTATATTAATTCTCACCATTAACTAAAATAAATAAAAATATTTGAGGGATCATTAACATACAAAAGGTAAAATTATAAAATTAAAATAAATAACTTATAAATGATTAGTGTATCCTAACTTATGAGTCTCTGGGTATCAATATTGATTATCCATGGAAATGTTTCCTATTACATTTCTACCTTAAAAATTTGTTAATGTCATTCATAATGGATTGTTAAGAGTTTCTTAATTTTGAAAACATATCCCTCAAGAGTTTAAAATAATTTTTTCAACAAGGACTATTGTTGTACACCAAGTGAAAATTGGTCAAATCCCAATTTACGCTTTTCAATGTTATTACCCATAGGTATAACTATTCCTGATCCACATCAACTTCTAGTATCCATATAGGATTTTAATTTCTTCGAAAACACTCTCTCTATCCTTCACCATCATTCTATGAAATTTTCAAAACATTTGAATCATCCTAAGGTTATCAAAAAAAATTCTTGTCCTAATATCCAAAAATAACAAGACCTTACTCTGATACAGACTATAGACACCTAATACTTATACATATATTATTAATATATTTTTAACATAATCATCCAATAAGTAAGACATAAATATCATGAGGGATATTCTCTGTTGAATACTAGATTCAAAATACATATAAAAGAAACCAAAACCTAAAATTCATATTTTAATCTCCATAATGAGCTCCTAAATCCATTTAAGATCCTAACAACAAAGGATAACCTAGGGAATACATAAAATAATTTGGTGATCTAAAATACATAGTAAGATATTAAACATGATAATGAAACATAATGTGTGAGTCAAAGGTATAACATAATATCATAAAATAAAAGTCTCCTGAGTAATACAATTGAGGTATAATATAAATAAAATGGAATAACAAGATCTTGGAAAGATATGAAAGGTGTAAAAAACATAAAATATGAAATAAACATGATTCAAGGATAACTTCCTAGACAATATCACTTGTTAGACAATGTCTGATAATGTATTTGGTTTACTCCCCAATCCCATAAGTTCTCATGAGAAAAAAAGCATCACATAATTCATATAAGCGATATATGGACACACCCATTATAAAATGTTTAGGATTTATGTGTTATAATAAATTTAAATTAATTATAATTCATAAAAAAAATAATTACCCATATAATGAAAATGGGATGCATAATCATACCTCATATCATAATCAAGGAAATGTTTACAATGAGGACATTTAATAAATGAACATAAGGAAAATATTACACAATGAAAGGAAGAAATAATAAGTAATTAATATATGTGAGAGACATATATATATAATTTATATGCATTTGATTACTTAAAAGAGATAGGGAAATTGATTTAGATATAGAATCGCCATAACAAAAAGAAAATGGTGGTTTAGAGAGATCACTTTCCTCAAGCATGAATCATTATGTGTGTTCATTATCATCATAAATAATAAATTAATGTAAATTAATTAATTTCATAGAAACATTTTACATGTTTAAAATTACTTCTATTTTTATTTATTATCATGTTATATTCAATTAAATATTCATTTTGGTTCAAGTCGAATGTTTTAACGATTTTGGATGATATGAAAAAAATCACTAGGGTTAGTTGATTAAGGTCAAATATATTATTATTTCATAATATCTAGAAAAATAATCAAGAAATATTTATCATTTTTATACATAAATTAAAACATTAAAACCATGCATGAAGTATATTTATGAAAAATGAAGTATTTTAAAATCATTTCGATGGTAGGTCGCGCGTACACTTGAATAACTTTTATATATTTTTTAAATTCATGATACATAGAATTTGAGTGTTACATAATATTTCAATAATAATTATTTTATCATGAATTTCATATTAATTTTTTAAATTATGTTATATATACCATCCATGTGATTTGGTAATGAAGGACGAAACATATCGCTTTATAGAGGTACTAATCCATACATACGCACGAACGATGTTATCATTTTTATATGAATTGAAATGTATGAAAATATAAGATATATTAATTATTAATAATGATAAATATTAAATGGATATAATATATATATAATAAATCCATCCCCATAAATGGTCATAAGAGGTGAAAAAAGAAAATGAATAGTATTAGTTCAAAAGGTTGTACTCCTCCGTACACACAAACGATGGATTAAATTCCAATTTTTGGAAGAGGGTATGGATTTAGGTTATAAATGTAAAATAATAAAATCTTAGTATATGGGATATACTGGTTTTTTTATCACTAGTTTTGAATTATTTTTTATGTATGTTTAATAAGAAAGAAAATAAAATCCTTTGATTAAGAACTGCATCTCTTATTTGGGAAACCTCTTAAGGTTTACACCAAAATCATTCTTGTTTTGTTTTCTAATCCAAATAACTACTCTAGGAATGGTAAGTTTAGTAAGTAATGGATTTTTTAAATTCATGTATGAATAAAAAGTCTCCTTATGTGAGGTGATGAGTGGATAGGGGGTTTCCTTTTATAAGTGTATGAGGGAACCCACATGAAAGTTTCCTAAAAAAATAAAAAATGACGAAGTCATTCCTAATAAAAAATAATTAAAAATATTAATAGAGTTAAATTTAATAGTTGATAATGTTTAAATATGGCCATAAAATTTTAATTATACTAGACTAACTATAAAACCGTCCCTTATATTTTTGCTTAAGCCCCCTGGTAAACCTCTTTTAACCTTAACAGCGTCAATTAATTTTTAATGTTTTTACTTTTCATTATAACAGAAAATTATGTGAAATTATTATATAATATTAATTATTATGAATGAAAATATGTAATAAATTTTATTAGATTCAATCAAAAAATGGGTATAATTTAATTTAAAAATTTATTTTTCAAAATGTGTTGACAAATAGTTTTCGTGAAATTTATTTTTCAAGCATAAGATGGTCTCATATTAACTGTATGACTAATAATAATTATTATATGAATCTAATTAATATATATAGATATATAACCTATAAATTTCATTTAAATAATTCTTAATTAGGGTTTATTTTAATTAATTAAAATGAAGAAACAATATTTATTTAAAAATTGATTAAAAAATATTTGTTTTTAAGCCAAAAATAAACAAACGCTAAAATATGGTATAATAATGATTTAAATATAAATAATTAAATTAAATATAAATAAATTATTATTATTTTAAATTCATATAAATGTAAAATATTTATATTTTACTTAATTTATTTAATTTATTTAAAAGAAATGACACTTTTTTGGAAAACAATTTATTTTTAACTATTCACTAAAAATCATTATTTTCCCAAAGCTCCCAAACATTCAACATAATTTAAATTTTACATTATGATTTCCAAAATTAATTTATTTTTATTAAATACATTTTCTAAAATTTCTATAAACTAATTAAAATATTTACACACAAAAATAAATAAAAATCATTGTCGAAGAAAAAAAATTCTGATGAAGAAAATGTATTCATTAAAAATTATGTCAATAATTACATAAAATTTATCAAAACTTATGTACTGAATAATTACATTATATATATTTCATAATTTATGTAATCTTATTCATACCCACAAATTTAATATTGTGGTTATAAATGGAAATTTAAAAAAATTAATCACGGTTTGTTTAGGATTGGTGTTGTGTGTCTTATATGCTATCGAACATAGGATTATTTTTTAACTCATTGTGTTAAAAATGGTAATTAATACCCTCTATCAAGAATATATATAAAAACTATGTACATTAGGTTCCATCTATAAGTGAGAGGCGATGTTAGGTTGGCTCTCGCTTTCTACTTCCCTTAATTGCATTGAGTGTCGTCCCGTAATCATAATTTCTCTTGTTAGTATATTAGGATATAAATTATTAATTAATCTCAGTGTAGTAAAATTAATAATAATATTATTAATAATAATTAAATAATATTTTGTACTTATGATACTCATTCCTATCAATCAGAACCACCCTCCCCTATCAGTTTAGCTGGTCATGGGAGATTTTCCATCACCAATAAAAAAATATGAAACATGGATAAGGAAATATAAATAAAAATTAAAAAACATACGTAACAAAAAAAATCAATTTCATAGATATTAATAATCAAAAAATGATTCCTTAGGAACCCAATGAAAATAAAAATTTTAAATTAATGCATATCTAAATAGAAACTCTCTTTGTTGGTCCACTCTCACTTCTTAGCCTCCATAGGTAGCCCCTCATCTTTGATGTGTGTTTCTGTCTGACCCCCCCCCCCCAACCCAATTTCAATGAGTTATTAAATCATATATTATCATACATAAAAATAAAATACAATTACTCCCTGGATAAACACCTAAAAGAATGTATTTTTTAATTTGAACATTCACTAACTGGACAACTTGTGGCATGGACACCACCACTACATCGTAGTATTGAAAATATACTCCCCAACACTGGTTTCATAATTTCTTCAATGTTTCAAGGTGAAACTGTATTTAATATAAATATAAACCTTTTAAAATTCATAATATCTTGTAGTACAACATTTTTCTTCCATTGATCTCATCCTTCACGACTTCTTCCTCGTAACCACATTTTGACATGGAAAGACAAAACTTTTGCATCAAATCTACTAAACAAGAAACTTGTACACCTATAATATATGTAATCCTAATAAAGTAACTATAATTCACATAAACATCATTGCCATTCATTAACTCCCTCTATCAATCTAGGGTGCACTGCTGCCTCTTAAGTAACAACACCACAACTTCATCCACACTGCAATGAAATTTCATTCTCCATATCTCAACATGTCTCTACTCAATTCAAACACTCCACAGAACAATAAATTAGATATATAATTATCATATTCTTTATATATATTAATATTTCTACTAATTTAAGGTGGTCTACATTTCCATTCATAGGCTACAACACAAAATTATTTTTGTTCCTTCCTTTTAGAAAAATCATGGTGCAAGCATCAAACCACTCCCTAGACCACATAAACACAATGTCATTCCTAATATTAAACTCCAATTATATTTAATATCACCTCTACATGGATATTATACCATCAAATAACCTTTTCCCCATTTTTATTCATTTTTTCACCATCAACTGAGATAAAATTCTACATATTGTCCCTTTAACAACAGGCAAAAGGGAATTTAAAATCATAAAAGAACTATTATCATCAATGCAATTTTAAGGTGGTACCTTTTATCAGTGCTAAAAATGATCTAATAAAATTCAAAAAATGAAATTAATTTTCTAAAAATCATAGGGTGGTTCCTCTCCTCTTTTATCCGTGCTTGATCCTCCCTTTTAATATTGCTAGTCTAGCCTCACTGTAGAGACCTGAAGCCTGACGTACATGGACTTTACATTAATTTTGCGGAATACTTAGTAAATAACAAAAACACACACACAAGGATCGTAATAGTTTAGTGTCTTTGGAAACTCGGAACGTAATCTTCTAATCGTGGTGAAAGATCTTCAATATCTCCCATAAAGTTCTTCTCTTTTTTTCCCTAAAACCTTTCTTTATATCCTGGGGAAATGAAAACATAAAAGGGTGAGATCAAATGCTCAGTAAGGGTAAACAAAAGAAATATCAATCACATCATATACATAAGAATATAGCTTTTGGAAATATTAACCTGCAAAAGAGTTCATAATATCATAACATGGAATAAATCATAGTAGTGAAATGAAATCCCAATAATCATAACTTAAAACATGAAACTTTGTGGCATACACACATAATCATAGAGAATCATTTCTTGTTAGTCAATACTCATTACCAAGACTATCTTAGTGGACAAAGTCCCTTTCTGAACCGAGTCACCCTCGTTCCAGTCCTGTTTCACTGAACCGGTATAACCTACCATTCCATCCATGTCTATCTCATGAGATATAAAATCTTTACCCAATGCATTGGAAGGAGATATAGGTCCCACCCATCTCATAATGATACCATTCTTATGTGTGCCACAAAATCATAAATCATACATCATTGCACAACCCATGTAATACAAATGGCAATCTTAAACATCATGACATCATAAATCAATTCATATAAGATAAAGGAATTCATAAAAATAATTCCATCACAACATAATCAAATCAATGTAATAATAGCGATAAAAACAGAACCCTTTACTATCTTAGATGGAAAATAATTTTGATAAAACACTTGAACTCCATTCTTGAGGAAAATATCCTTTCTTCTTCAAAAACATTTTTCCTTTCTTAAAATGTCATATGACTTTAAAATAAAAGAAGTTGATTAAAAATAAACTTGAAAAATTGTAAAGGATGCTTCTTGGAAATAATTTTTTAAAAATACATTCATGCCGTATAAGTTAAAAAAACATCCTTCTCGTACTTTTGTCGAAAAAGTCAAAAAGTACATCGTTCGAAAAACGATAAAAGATTCCTTTTATATCTTTTACTAAAAACTCACCGAAGGGTAAAATTGGATATAAACTATTGTAGGTGGATGGAAATAATATTAAATATTGAGGAAACATGGATGTGGATGATAAAATACACCCCAATAAATATCAAAGTATAAACAATATCAGATAAAAATGGGATTGTGATATTTTCCCTTACCTTAGGTCCGACTTGATTTGTACGTTTCCGAACCTCCTGTATAATGATTTAAATCATTTTATTGACCTATTCCAGAATCATATTCATTTTTATTATATCATATATGGTCCACTTATGACTTTATATTACCCGTTCGTTTTGTAAATGCATGTTAAAGTAGCATTTTGGGTAAAATCGTCTCATTTTTCGTTCGTGTTTTTAACTTGTAATTATTAATATGATTACTTGGATCATGATTACTTATATCCAGAATGTAAAACATGATTTATATATAATATATATTCAGAATATATATATATATATATATATATATAATATCGATAAATGGAATGAAATACACCATTCATGGAGACGGTAGTCCGTACGTACGCATGAACGTTGTTTTCGTTTCCTTATTGAACTGAATGGAATTAAGTATATGACATACATATAAATATACATAAATCCAGTATCATTATTATGTCATATATTTCATTATTACTTATTATATATACTTTATAATCATTCATGAATGGTTAATCATTGAGAATGAATCTCATCGCATCATGGAGACGGTAGTCCGTACGTACGCACGAGCGATGATATCGTTCCCATGGTCGTGGAATTGTGTTGAAGTGTATGTATACTATTTCAGTATCAATATCACTTTATTATAATAATATATAGTTACTTATTACACCATTATACCCATCCAATTATAGTGGTGGTGGAAAATAGATTACACCACGGCGTGGAGACGGTATTCCGTACGTACGCACGCGCGGTGATTTCTTTTTCTGTAGGATGGATAGATAGTGAAATAGGGTTCTTTCATACTTATAATAACATATCAGTATATAATAAATACTGATGTTATTACTTTATCATGAAACAACTAAAGAAGAAGAAGTTGAAGAAGAAAGAAATAGAAAAAGATCGGTAATGGATATTACCTCTTTTTGACGCACCTTCACTTAACCTCCACATAAAGAACTAAGTATGGCCTTTGAAGAAGCCCAGGACCACTAGGATGATACTAGGAAAGTGGAGAAGAGAGTTTGTCAGGGTTTGGACGAGCTTGAATGCTCAAATAGGTGTGATGAGGAGAGGGAAGAGGTGCCCTTTTATAAGGGAGGAGAGGGGCATCTTAGGAAAATCTCAAAATATTATTTTATATTAAGGTCAAATTCGGTTTATAATGGTTCTAAATGGTCTTATTTCGAAGATAAAGTGGGGATGGGTCGAAATCCTCTCATCCAATAGGATTTAGACAAGTTTAGGTTATTAATTTAACCTTATCAATTAGATTTAACTCTAAGTTAAATAATTTATCTTTTACCGTGTCTTTTTATTTTCTTACACTATATGGTTAATAAACTTACTATATCAAGCCAAAAGAACCCCAATTTGTTTATTATCCATATATATAACCTTATATAAGTCCTTTGGCCGAACCTTAGATTTTTAGGAATAAAATGACAATTAATAATATAATATCTGTTTTAGAAACTATTTTATGTCAATTTTGACACTATTTAGTAAATTGATTTCTGAGAAAATCATAACAGAATGATAAGTTCTAAAAACGTTTATTAAATCAATACTAACATGACTTATGAACCTAGAAAATTAGTTTAATTCATAAAAAGTCTCAACTTATACTTATTTAGGCATTTATAATATCAATTATTCAAATTTTTCACTATTATGGAAATTACTACATCATCATTGTGTCATAAATAAATTGAATTATTTAAAGTCTAAAAATTACACATAAAATACCATTATGTAGGAAATCTTTTTATCTTTCTAATTAATATTTATAGTCGAATTTATCTTATGTATAACCCCATATTAAAAATGTTTTACTTATTAAACTTTGATTTTAACTATTTTAACCCTTCTTTAAATAAATTAATAATAAATGTCCTAATCTAATCCAAGTGGGCCTAAGTGGTCATATGTTATTCCTGACACTGTTTTTGGTCGAATTACATTTGTCCAATAGAATTAAGACATGTGTTAGGGTAATAATAATATCATTTTTACCCCTAATTACCCTATTTACTTTTAACCGTGGTAAATAAAAGTAAAAAGTTACTATTCACCAAAAATTATTTTTATCTCATTGAACCACATTTTACTTACTGACATCAACCGTGTCTCTCGGATTTTTGAAATTTCATTCACAGAATCGGTAAAATTAAGATTTATGAAAAAAGTAATTTTTTTAACTTCCACTTAGTAGTTTCACTATTCATCAAAAATTGAAGTTTTTCAGAAAAATGCCAAAATTTCACCCTAAGCTATAATTAATATTCCGAATTCAAAAATGATTTCTATTTTACAAAATTCCCAACATATAAGTTTCATTAATTAATTTTATAATTAATTTCCGCTGTCACAACAAATAGCGTGTTTTTATAAGATAATAACTATCAAAAGATTAACACTTGTTTATGTCTGGTGTAAATGTGAAATTACATCCAATGACCAACATTGTATTGAATTGTAAAAATATATTCTAAATATACTTTAAAACCACCCAAATTAATAATTTATCACTATTAATTATTTCAATTAAAAAAGTTGTTTTTAATTAAAATTTAGTAATTTTCACTATTCATCATAATATGAAAGTTATCCGAAAAGTACCAAAATTTCACCTTAGGCTAAATTCGATACTACGAATCCAAAAATGAACTCCATTTTGAAAAAATAAAACTTACAAAATTTCAAAAAGTGGTTATTACTATTCATAATGGCTAGTTTTAAGCATATTGTTGTTTAGTGAAACTCGTTATTGCGTACTACACACGCTATTGAGGAAGGCCGCGATTGCGTGTAATGGAAGGCAAGTCAAGGATGTGTGTTGTGAAAGCTTATTTTGGTGTAGCGTACAACACAAGACATTAATGAAATTAAAAAGAATATTTTTCATAAAATTTCGGGGTGTTACATTCTACCCCCCTTAAAATGAATTTCTCCCTCGAAATTCGTCGGGGTTATAAATGGTTTACTATTCGAAAGTTCCTTTAATAGAAACCCACATCGTAAAAAGCAATACCAAAACAAATCTTTAAAAACAAAATTATGAAACGTAACAGTTACCCAAATAAACTAATCACTGGGTTTCCACATAGGTGAAAATATGGATATGGAAGAGAAATCTAACCATCATGTTCTGATGGAGAGTGGTAGAGAACATGGCTATGTAAAGCCAGCAATCACAAAGCCATAAATTTGTGACGATCTAGGGTACCATCTGATTCATCAGATATAAGGGCACTAGGACAACATTTTTGGTTTTCAAGATCATTTCTCTAAAGTTGAAAATTTGAATTAGAATAAATACTTACTTTATTTTGGTACAATCTCACTGTTGTTCGTGCCTTGAACAATTTCCACTTCATCTCTTAAATAAATGAAGTTGAATTTGTTATTCGTGAAGTGTTAGCAGATCATGTGATAGAATGACGGGTCATTCCATCTGTCTCAAACAAAAGGTTAGCAAAAATTATATACATAAGTCGATCTATAGTGAGATTAACCATATATGGTTCCTAAAATGGACTTATACTTCATATATCATACTGCTTAATATAATAAAACTAGTTTTTACTAAACAGGGACTTCTTGTAGGCCAGTGGTAGGCGATAAAGGCCAGTTGGACTTCGGTTTTGGGTTCGATTTCCATAGCCTTGTCCGACGCGATGGGCTGTCGCCCGTCCTATAGGTTGTCCTTTTTCTAAAACTATATTACTATAACATCCCATCAATAATATCGGAAAAACTTATATCCTTAAACAATACTAACTTATGTCCAACATAATCCATTCAATCTTTAGGCTTCTCCATAATACTGCAGTCCACTCTCATAACATAGTGAAAACGATTACCAGATATTTAATACCATCGTTGATCCCCATATATCATAAGATATGTCTTGTTGGTCACATTCCAAACATTCAAAGGCCTTAATCATGTATTCTCTTGAAGAATGAATACCCATTGAACCTTAGTGAAAACATGAATGCAGTTAAAAGTTAACACTTTCCACATATCAAAATCCTCAAAATTATATATACTCAAACCATGATATCACTTAGTCCTTATATCAATCATGAGCTCATGAATACTATTAAACATTTCATTTTCTCGTTTTCCCTTCATTATGCGCATAATATCTCAATCCCTTTGAATACCATATTAGACCAATACATAAATATTCCAATGATCCATGATACAACATTATTTTGGAATCCCATTAAATAAACACTTAATCATTCCACCACATCGTTGTCATATTCAACATTGCCAACAGTGATCGCATGTGACTTACCTTTGTCCTTTTCCTTAAGCGGTTGCTCATGTCGATCATCACTAACCCTTAGATTAGGGCATTTATTAGCATAATGCCCCATTTCCTTGCACTTGAAGCATTGAAGTGTTGGTGGTGCGTTCTCTACAGTGTTTGCTTTATTCACATCATTAGAAACCCTTTTTCTATTACTTCGACACTAAGCTGCTCGATGACCTTCTTTTCTACACTTAAAACATTTTCTAGTCCCTTTAAGACAATCTCCACCATGCTTCTTTCCACACTTTGTGCATAAGGAAACATTCATCTTCTTTTCACCATTATTCTGAGATTTCTCCTTGAACTCCATCTTTCGTTTCTTGTCAAAACCATGGGATGGATATGTAATACCAACTTCCATTTCTACCTTGATAGCACAACGCACAATTTCTTCATAGCTACTGAAGTCTCTTATAGCTAATGCCCTTCGAAGACTTTGTTTTAAGCCAATGAAAAATTGATCAACTTTACTTTCAGGTTGTATGATAATGCCAGATGCATACCTTGCAAGTCTTGTAAAATTCTCTTCGTATATACTGACATATTCATCATCTTTTTTCTTTAGTTCAAGAAACTCCTTCTCCATATTTGTTCGAAGAATACGAGGGAAGTACTTACTGAAAAACAAGTTCTTGAACTCGTCCCATTCCATGGACTCAATTTCATCTCTTGGCCTCGTATTCTTGATAAGATTACACCACTGGTCAGCTTCACCTTCTAAACGATATACTGCTAAGATGACTTTATCATGTTCATAACATTGAAGAACTGAAAATATCTTTTCAGTGGTACTAATCCATTGTTCAGCAACAAGTGGATTAGAAGACCCGCTGAAAGAAGGTGGATGTTGCCTCATGAAGGACATAATAGAATATTGTTCCCTTATCTGCTCATTTGGAAGTCCATAATGATTCATAGCTTGTGTAAGTATAGCAATAAGATTTTGCACTCCATGTCCCATAACATTTGTTTGTTCAGGAGGACAATCATTGCATTGTCCATTGCATTGATCAACACGGTTCCTTCAGGTTCCATCCATTGTCTAAAACCCAAAAATAATAGTGTGAGAGGCAAAAATCATGCTAGGGAAAACAACATAATAAAGGGGGAGTACCTTCAATATCTAACATCTTAGGTTTAATTCTATGATCGTTAGCGTAATTCTAGTACTATAACCTATACGTATACTTAACCTTAGGGACATCCCTAGACATACCTTATAAATATCTCTAGGGATCTCACTAACGTTTTCGCATCCTAGTTTCCAAAGGTTGACTAAACCTTTCCTATGATACCAACTTTAGAGACCCGAAGCCTAACGTACATGGAATTTACATTACTTTTTCGGAATACTTAGTACATAAAAAAACACACACACACAAGGATCGTAATAGTTTAGTGTCTTTGGAAACTCGGAACGTAATTTTCTAATCGTGGTGAAAGATCTTCAATATCTCCCACAAAGATCTTCTCTTTTTTTCCCTAAAACCTTTCTTTATATCCTGGGGAAAAGAAAACATAAAATGGTGAGCTCAAATGCTCAGTAAGGGTAAACAAAAGAAATATCAATCACATCATATACATAAGAATATAGCTTTTGGAAATCTTAACCTGCAAAAGAGCTCATAATATCATAACCTGGAATAAATCATAGTAGTGAAATGAAATCCCAATAATCATAACTTAAAACATGAAACTTTGTGGCATACACACATAATCAGAGAGAATCATTTCTTGTTAGTCAAGACTCATTGCCAAGACTATCTTAGTGGACAAAGTCCTTTTCTGAACCGAGTCACCCTCGTTCCAGTCCTGTTTCACTGAACCGGTATAACCTACCGTTCCAGCCATGTCTATCTCATGAGATATAAAATCTTTACCCAATGCATTAGATGGAGATATAGGTCCCACCCATCTCATAATGATACCATTCTTATGTGTTCCACAAAATCATAAATCATACATCATTGCATAACCCATGTAATACAAATGGGAATCTTAAACATCATGACATCATAAATCAATTCATATAAGATAAAGGAATTCATAAAAATAATTCCATCACAACATAATCAAATCAATGTAATAATAGGGATAAAAACATAACCCTTTATTATCTTAGATGGAAAATAATTTTGATAAAACACTTGAACTCCATTCTTGAGGAAAATATCCTTTCTTATTCAAAAACATTTTTCCTTTCTTAAAATGTCATATGACTTTAAAATAAAAGAAGTTGATTAAAAATAAACTTGAAAACTTGTAAAGTAAGCTTCTTGGAAATAATTTTTTAATAATCCATTCATGCCGTATAAGTTAAAAAAAACATTCTTCTCATACTTTTGTCGAAAAAGTCAAAAAGTACATCGTTCGAAAAACGACAAACGATTCCTTTTATATCTTTTACTAAAAACTCACCGAAGGGTAAAATTGGATATAAACTATTGTAGGTGGAAGGAAATAATATTACATATTGAGGAAACATAGATTTGGATGATAAAATACACCCCGGTAAATACCAAAGTATAAAAAATCTCGGATAAAAATGAGATTGTGATATTTTTCCTTACCTTAGGTCCGACTTCTTTGTACGTGTCCAAACCTCCTATATAATGATTTAAATCATGTTATTGACTTATTCCAGAATCATATTCATTGTTATTATATCATATATGGTCCACTTATGACTTTATATTACCCGTTCTTTTGTAAATGCATGTTAAAGTAGCGTTTTGGGTAAAATAGTCTCATTCGTCGTTCGTGTTTTTAACTTGTAATTATTAATATGATTACTTGGATCATGATTACTTATATCCAGAATGTAAAACATGATTTATATATAATATATATTCATAATATATATATATATATATATAATATATATCGATAAATGGAATGAAATACACCGTTCATGGAGACGGTAGTCAGTACGTACGCATGAACGATGTTTTCGTTTCCTTATTGAACTGAATGGAATTAAGTATATGACATACATATAAATATACATAAATCCAGTCTAATTATTATTTCATATATTTCATTATTACTTATTATATATACTTTATAATCCTTCATGAATGGTTAATCACTGAGAATTAATCTCATCGCGTCGTGGAGACGGTAGTCCGTACGTACGCACGAGCGATGATATCGTTCCCATGGTCGTGGAATTGTGTTGAAGTGTATGTATACTATTTCAGTATCAATATCACTTTATAATAATCATATATAGTTACTCATTACACCATTATACCCATCCAATTAAGGTGGGGGCGGAAAATAGATTACACCACAGCGTGGAGAGGGTATTCCGTACGTACGCACGCGCGGTGATTTCTTTTTCCGTAGGATGGATAGATGGTGAAATAGGGTTGTTTCATACTTATAATAACATATCAGTATATATGAAATACTGATGTTATTACTTTATCATTAAATAACTAAAGAAGAAGAAGTTGAAGAAGAAAGAAATTGAAAAAGATCGGTAATGGATATTACCTCTTTTTGACGCGCCTTCACTTAACCTCCACATAAGGAACTAAGGATGGTATTTGAAGAAGACCAGGACCTCTAGGATGATACTAGGGAAGTGGAGAAGAGAGTTTGGTAGGGTTTTTCCGAGCTTGAATGCTCAAATTGGTGTGAGGAGGAGAGGGATGAGGTGCCCTTTTATAAGGGAGGAGAGGGGCATCTTAGGAAAATCTCAAAATATTATTTTATATTAAGGTCAAATTCGGTTTATAATGGTTCCAAATGGTCTTATTTCGAAGCTAAAGTGGGGATGGGTCGAAATCCTCTCATCCAATAGGATTTAGACATGTTTAGGTTATTATTTTAACCTTATCAATTAGATTTAACTCTAAGTTAAATAATTTATCTTTTACCGTGTCTTTTTGTTTTCTTACACTATATGGTTAATAAACTTACTATATCAAGCCAAAAGAACCCCAATTTGTTTTTTATACATATATATAACCCTATATAAGTAATTTTTCCAAACCTTAGATTTTTAGGAATAAAATAACAATTAATAATATAATATGTTTTTTAAAAACTATTTTATGTCAATTTTGACACTATTTAGTAATTGATTTTTGAGAAACTCATAACAGAATGATAAGTTCGAAAAACGTTTATTAAATAAATAATAACATGTCATATTAACCTATAAAATTAGTGTAATTCATATAAAGACTCAACTTATACTTATTTAGGCATTTATAATATCAATTATTCTAATTTTTCACTATTATGGTAATTACTACATCATCATTGTGTCATAAATAAATTGAATTATTTAAAGTCTAAAAATTACAAATAAAATACCATTATGTAGAAAACTGTTTAATATTTCTAATGAATATTTATAGTCGAATTTATCTTATGTATAACCCCATATTAAAAATGTTTTACTTATTAAACTTTGATTTTAACTATTTTAACCCTTCTTTATATAAATTAATAATAAATGTCCTAATCTAATCCAAGTGGGCCTAAGTGGTCATATTTTATTCCTAAGACTGTTTTTGTTCCAATTACACTTGTCCAATAGAATTAGGATATGTGTTAGGGTAATAATAATATCATTTTTACTCTTAATTACCCTATTTACTTTTAACCGTGGTAAATAAAAGTAAAAAGTTACTATTCACCAAAAATTATTTTCATCTCATTGAACCACATTTTACTTACTGACATCAACCGTTTCTCTCGGATTTTTGAAATTCCATTCACAGATGCGGTAAAATTAAGATTTATGAAAAAAAAATTTAACTTCCACTTAGTAGTTTCACTATTCATCAAAAATTGAAGTTTTTCAGAAAAATGCCATAATTTCACCCTAATCAATAATTGATATTCCGAATTCGAAAATGATTTCTATTTTACAAAATTCCCAACATATAAGTTGCATTAATTAATTTTATAATAAATTTCCGCTGTCACAACAAATTGTGTGTTTTTAAGAGATAATAACTATCAAAAGATTAACACTTGTTTATGTCTGGTGTAAATGTGAAATTACATCCAATGACCAACATTGTATTGAATTGTAAAAATATTTTCTAAATATACTTTGAAACCACTCAAATTAATAATTTATCACTATAAATTATTTCGATTAATAAAGTTGTTTTTAATTAAAATTTATAATTTTCACTATTCATCAGAATATGAAAGTTATCCGAAAAGTACCAAAATTTCACCTTAGGCTAAATTCGAAACTACGAATCCAAAAATTAAGTCCATTTTGAAAAATTAAAATTTCAAAAATTTCAAAAAGTGGTTATTACTATTCATAATGGCTAGTTTTAAGCATATTGTTGTTTAGTGAAACACGTTATTGCGTACTACACACGCTATCGAGGAAGGTCGTGATTGCGTGTAATGAAAGGCAAGTCAAGGATGTGTGTTGTGAAAGCTTTTTTTGGTGTAGCGTACAACACAAGACATTAATGAAATTAAAAAGAATATTTTTCATAAAATTTCGGGGTGTTACACTCCCAACCACTTTTGCAGTGGTAGGTAGCTCCCCCACCTTTAATAGTGATAAGGACCTGCATCACCTGCTTGTGTGTGCCCCTAACATTGATGGGTTTATAACCTGAGACCTCCCCCTTATACTATCGCACCTTTTCCACTCCCCTATATCATTTTCTTATTTATTTTATGTTTTATCTATATATTTATATATATTTCGTTACGTATTTATCTATCTATATATATATATATTTATATTTATAATAATTTTTTGTGTGTATGTGTTTCTAAATACATACATAAATATTTTTATATATGTAGTTGAATATAAAAATATAATTGTATATATTTATATTTATTTACATATATTTTATATTTACATTTATATACATATATTAGAATATATAGATAAATATATTTTTTTGTCAATTCACAAACAAATATATATATATATATATAAACATAATATACACATTAATTTTATAAGTATATAAATATTCATATACTTTTATTTTAAATAAAATGGATATTATTTTTATTTAGATAAGGGTTATATATTTTGAAATATATATTACATGTAATGTTGTTTACATATATATATTTATAAAATTAAATGTTTACGTCTGAATATATAAAAAATATTTTTATATTTTTATATATTTGATTATAAATAAAACGAAATTTTATAAAGTGATATAAATTTATAATAATAATATCCATATGAATGTAATCCTTGAGAATAAATTCAGTCTCCACTAAATTTTGGAAGAAATACCCCCTTTAATGATGATGAAAGTCCATTGAATGTCAAACACCTGGGATAAATCAACTAAAAACACCTTTTAAAGGCCTTCTAGGCCTATTGGGCCTTGAAAAAAATGATAGGGGGTTTCCCCATTTCACTACATCATAAATAACATCTAATGATTTAATTTTATATGTGGTAGAGGTCAAATGGACACCCAGATCAAATTTTATAGTTGTTTAATGTTCGAGATACTTTTTCAACTTTATTTGGATCTTATATTGATTTATTGATTTTTGGGTCTTAAAATTGTTTTTATATTACTATTACTTGATAATAATTAGAAGATTATTAATTATTAATATTTTTTAAAATATTTTATTACTTGTTTTCACTAAATAACTAATGTATTAAGTACAAAGTTCTATTTATAATTATCTAAAACATCTTTAAAAATATATATTTTATCTATATCAATAAAAATATACTTATATATTATTTTTAATGAGTTTTTTTAATATAATATTTATCAGAACTTGTTAAAAAGTGCTGAATACGGTATCCCCTTTATCACAGCTACTAAAAAAGTGTTGATAAATGAGTTCTCTTTAACAGCGCTAAAAGAAAGCACTGATAAAGGGGTACCTTTAGAATTGCTATTTTTTTTTGATAAAGTGTCACTTTTAACATCTCTTTTTTTCGTTGTTAATAGAACCTTTTATCAGTTTTTTTATCACTGATAAAGGTACACCTTTATGAGTGCTTTTTTTAACATTGTAAAAGGGTGGTATAAAACTTTTTCGATGAAAGTGGTGCCATTTTTGTCCCATGACACAGAGCACTATACAAACCTCAGGCCCATTCAGTGCTAAAGGTGGCCATGGTGTATTTAATATTCCATGCCATTGAATACCTTATCACATTTCTATATTCTATTGATACAGCAATGGATTTTTAACTATAAAAAAAACCTTCCCCGATTGCCTTCTCTTTCTATGGTACATCCTGAATATCCATGGTGCAGCCTTGTACCTAGTTTGGTCATCACCAGTGACCTATAGAACAATGTAGATGGTTTCAAGAGGTAGATCTTCAGTGATTCATTTCGGTGAGGTGGGTGATGTGTGTAGCTCCAGGGAACAATGTCGTATTTGTATGTAATGAATTTGTAATGGATTTATTTTTTCCTCATCAATTTTTTGAGTAATTACCTCCATATAATATGTAATTTTATTCTAAATAATCTCTAGAAATGTAGCTATGTAACCTCATCATATAGAAACTTTCCCTGATTCGTGTTGACATCCATGCACCAAACCAAAAAAGGCTTTGGGACTACAACTACATTATTCTCTCATCTACCCCTATGTTGACTCATGTAGGGGATTTCTGCACCTTCTAGAGTCTCACTTAGGTCTCTGCCTACAATAATTTGGGTGTGATGGTTGACATTAACTTTGTTTGAGGGATGGCCAAGTGTTGGCTAAACGTTTACCCAGTATTCTACTCTACTTAAAAAAACGTGACTTTTTCAACATGGATTATTGTGTCCATATTTTACCATATTCATCTCTTTTCACATATAAATCATCACAACTCTACACTAAATTAAACATATATTTATCTTCAAAATATTTAAAATAAAGTAATTTTACAGATATGACATTAGAAATATTGAAATTGTTGTGGAAAATATATATAATTTAAGCTCATCAGTCACTATATTTATGAGGTGGAAGGGATTCAATATATTACACATGTCAAGAGGTCTTCATACTTATTACCATATTATTTAACACCCCTTGGTACTCTACAACCTTCCTCCTTATGTAGTAGATCATATCATTTTCCAAATATGCCTTTGCACCCACAAAATATTGATTTCCTTCCTTAAAAAAGAGCATCATTGATTACTAAGATGTCTTCAACAAAATCCCATGACACTCGACCACTTCTCATTTCCTAGATTTCATTTCTTTATAAAAATGTCTGCAAGAAATTCTCCTTGGTTCTCAAATACTTAAAGGATTAACACCAATTATCATTACATGCACTAAAAGTCAGTCACACCTATATTCTTCCTTCTTCATCTTTCAATACTATAAGCTCAAGTGTAAAAATAATAAAATAATCAAAACCATAGATTTAGCTTCTCAAAAACTTCATCCCTCTACCTACTTATTTTCACCTTCCTCAAGAGTTTCAGTTGCCTAAAATAACTCATTATCATATTCTCTTTCTTCGAGACCATGAAGGTTGCACATGATCAATTATCTCCTCTTCTACCTCACTACAGGTTTGTAGAGGATTCTTCTTCCTCTTATTCTTTGATAGATCAGTTGAAAATTTATTCTCACAATAAATAATCATAATATAGTAGAAAAATCCTACATTTCTTGTATAAATGGATTGTCACTTCATCTCTTCTCTCCTCCAGATATGTGCTTCTCACATGCATGGAAGACAACATTAAATGTGTTATTTCTTTTCCCATTTCTGTAAATAGTATATCGATAGGATTAAGTAGATTCTAAAAAAAAGAACCCTTAAATAATATTCATTATGGGTTCCCTTGTATTCTCATGCCCTATTATTTCTACTCAATGTATATTCCATAAATACCCTTCCTTAATTTCTTCTCAATACTTGAAGCTCGGCCAAATAAAAAATTACTTTTATTCTTCCCCAGACATGTATTATTCTCCTTATTCAATATCAATTTTTTTCACTCAAACACACATTCAAATCCCTATATCTATATAGAAAATTATAGCACACATTCCAATAGTGTAGAACATAACCTTGTGGCATAAAGCAGTAGATCAAAACCGAAGGCTTTCAATTTGTGTCTTAACAATTCTAAAAACTCAACTTCTACAGTATATTTTTTTCTCAAATAACTTTCATATTATGTTATAGATTATGCAGATATTTTCTAAAAACTTATATGTAAAATCTATATTTTTTTAATTTTCATGAAAATTAGGGTTTTTATTTATTTATGGTTGTATTATTTTATACTATAAGTTATTATCGTTATTGATGGGTAGTTCGATATTTTGGATTTCTATCATCAACTAAATCATTACATAGTATGTAACGGATTGATAGTTCATCATTAATTAATTTATGAATTGTGTTTTGGGATAATTATTTACTCATACATTAAAAACACTCAAGTAAATGTGAAATCCCACGGAGTTTCCTTAAGAATTATTAAAATACTTCCATGCAATGGAAGCAATAGAGATGGGTGTATACATTATTCACAACCAAACATCCCTGAAATTAGAGTATCACATTCTTTTAACTCCTTAAAATCATGAGATTCAATCACATCATAGAGGATAAGGATTCATGAACATACAATGTGTGATTCATCTTGACCAATGTTTACACTAGGGAGAGGGTATGTACTTTAGCTACACTAAGTGATATTTATTAAAATAAATTATGATGCTGAAGATGTTATATATCCTCTATATTTTAGGGTAATTATATATATTTACCATAATTATTTATTCATTTTCATGTACTTTTAATATTTCATGTGTGGGAGATTCTCAGGAAATGGATTTATTCGATTCATTTTATTTTGAAATTGATATTAGGCTCATTTAAATCCAAAAAATGGTACCATAGAAATAAAAAATATTAGAATTAAAAATCATGCATGAAATGAAGAAGAAATTGAAAACATAGTATAATTTTTGGAATTGTAGGAATTGTATTTAAAAAAAAGTATTCCTTTACATAATAGGATACATAAATATGATGGTGGATTTACATTTATGAAAATGGTTTGCATAAAGGCAATTAATACAATAACTTTAAATAGAAAACATGTTTAAAGGTAATAGACACATAACATTTATGAAAACAGACTATATAAAGGTAATAAAAGTGTTTACATTTATTCATATAGGTTATTTAAAGATAAGTGATATGTTACCATTATTATTGGGTTTTGTAAAGGTAACTGACACATATCCTTTTCACAACTATCTTTTGTATAGGTAACAATGGATTTACATTTATTCATATACGATCTATGTATAGGTCACTTTGAGTTAACTTTATTTAGAAGGATGTGTATAAAGGTCACTTGGGTTCAGTTTCACACAAAATGAAAAATGTAACATGCATAATGGTAATCAAGGTTACCTTTATATAGAATGGGTTTCTTGATTAAGAGTAAACATAAACATTAAAATAATATTTCATTTTTTATTATTATTTTTAAATTGTAATAAAATGTATTTTGGGAATATTTATTAAATGATATAGTATTTAATAATTACTAAATTATAAAGCGTTTATAACTAATCAGTTAATGTTTATGAATAATTTATTAATAAATATTACATAAATATTAAATGATAATATTTGAAATAATTTTTTAAAAAATTATATTTCATTTCTAATGATATAGAATTAAAAATTTAAATTTATATATAATAAGTGTAACTTACAAAGTTTTTACAAATTATACATACGGTTAAATATAAAAGGTTTTTATACAAAATTTATTAATTGGTCATGATTATATATTTGGAAACATTCAAATTGAAGGGGACTTATTTGGGATATTATTTTAATTATATCAAAATAATTTTAATGATTTATTTTATTGTGGTTTAAATTATATAGAGTATAGTATTTTAAAATTTTTATAGTTCATAAAATGTAACATCCCTAACCTAGATCCCACTAAATTGGTGCCTCGATCCATGTCACTATATCACCTCAAGTGCTCCTCCCTGTACGCTAGAAATTCCGACATAGAGCCTCGGTCTAATTGATCATGTAGACATATTATACCCTTTTTACTTAAGTAATCTACATAATAAAACATAATAAGTAAAGGAAGTAATAAGAAATAAACCAGAAACAAGTATTACCCACTATTTCCCCAAATATGGTAAAACCCACAAAAAAACAATAAATATTCCATGTCAAGATAAGAGTTCCAATAGTGAATGAAAACCAAAATAATGAAAAATAGAAAAATTCTTATAATGGGTTATAACTCCATGTGTAGATCATCATCCATGCACATACCAAGCTCAAATAAACTCCCTAGCATAGGGCCTTTAACCTTGTCATTCCCTTTAACCACAAAATCTTCTCAGGTAGCTAATGACATCTTGTGAAGGGTGTGAGTACAACTCAATTGGCCACCACCAATGATGTCAACAAAATATCTTATATGAAAATATAGTTCATGAAAGTAATAAATCAATTTCATATTAAAAAAGTAAACTATTGTTTCACTAGTTTACAATATTCAGATAAATCATTTTACTTAATCCATTTCCATCACATGTTCTATGGGTTAGGAATTACATCATTTACACTACGAAATAATCTGGCCAATTACTATACATTAGAGAATAAGTGAAAATCCCTATACCACTAGGGTGAACCATTTTAAAACCATTACATCACACTTACCATGGATCCTTGGTCTTGGTAGCCTCATCCAATGAAATAGTTAGGGGCCTTGAGAATTTGTCCCAGTCCCTAACTAGTTCATTCTATGGGTGGGGTTTAAAGTCTTAGTCCAACCAGACCTATGGGTGTTGAACCTCAAGTCAATAACCCACATACCACCAAGCCTAGTTCTCATTATTATTTATCCATTTACCTCATATACCATATCACAAACCACACAATAAATAAACATACATTCATATCTCATAATTATTCAACCTATTAATTAACATCAATTCTTAACCCATTAGAAAATTTACCAATTCAATTGTATATTCCATTTAACCCATTTCCCTTACTCATTCCTTAACCCATTGATTATTTTAAAAAGATCTCATACATTGACCCATTTTCATAAATTTATATACTTCTTCCCATTTAAAACATTTATCAATTCATAAGCATTTACCTATTTAACATGTTCATCATTTCACTTGCATTGACCCACTTATGAATTTCAGGTACAATTCGTGAGATACATACCACAATCACATTATTATATCCAACCTATTTTATATTAATACAAACAATCCATTATTAAATTATCAACTTATAGAAAAACATATAAATTAATTCCTCTTTATAATCCAAACTAACATTTCATCATATTTATCGTGGGCCCTACTTCATTAAAAGTTATTTCTAGGATTAACATTGCAATTTTCTATGTTAGAGAATATATGAAAACCCCATGGGTGGACTTATATTGGTCACATCAGACTCAATTTATCCCATAGGGATCATGAGGGATTCAATTGATCATTTAGCCAACTATTTTCCCAATATTTACAAACAAATCAAATGCACAATGAGGGGGAACAAAATGAACAAATACTCATGAAAAAATAAACATCAAGGCATTCCAATATAACTTTTAGACCAACTAACTCAAATTTCTAGACAAACACTCAATGAAACGTATACTTAGATCTATATTCAATCACCCTTTGAAGGAAAAAACTAAGATCCACTGGAAAAAGATGGTTTTAGGGATTTATAAGAAGATGAATGAAGTCATAAGCCCTTATCCAAAAAACAAATAATGAGGACAATTAGACTTACTTGAAGCTTTGATCTGCACCCAAAGACACTCCAAACAACCGAGAATAAATAGATATTGACCCTTGGGAAGCCTTGGTAATTTTTGTTTGCCACTAGGTCTGGACGTGGAAGAATGGAGAGGAATATCAGTTATAATATATAAAATCACGAGGGGGAAATAATATAATCCCACATTTAATGTGGTGCGTGATATGTCCACATGGTTTCCAAACTGTGCACTAACCATGTTCCTACCTCTATCCAAGAGGGGCCCAAGTCACACAGTTCCTGGGAATCCCACATAGTTTGAAAACCAATGCGCCATCCATGCAGAATACCTCTATCTGAGAGGGTTCCAAGCCGCATGGTTTCTTGGGGATCTAGTAAGGTTTAGTAAACTATTTAACATGCACCGGATGGCCTAATTTCCCCTTTCAAAAAAGTTCTAAACACCCATGGGATTCCTCATACTCATAGTAAACATTACACTAACCAACTATAAGATATATAAGACAAAAATTAAATGATAATGTACCTCAATGAATTTAGAGATCATACAACCTCCCCACCTTATAATGGCTCATCCTCGAGCTGCACCTCTTAATAATCGATGAGCTTGTATGGTGAAATGATTAGGCTACTGGACCAATATATCTATCTCTCTTTTATAAGTTTCATCAGGAACATTACCAAGATACCAAAAAACACAATCCAAAGGCACTAATTACTCCAAAATACATTCTCACTCTGATCTACTGTGTGAACTAGATGCTCCTCAAAGTGCACATCAACCTCATACCAAATCCCAATCACATAAAGTATATAGGAAAGCCCCAGAATCTTCAACAAAAAATGGACCACAGGGAACCATCACACACAACATCATAGCATCATGGAAGATCCAATCGACACATCATCAGCTCAATCCTATCTAAAACTTGTGGTCTAAATAAAATTGTTTCATTCCTTTCCTATTATCAAAAATCTAATAGTAACCCAAACTCGACACCACTTAAAGAACCACAATCTTTTCCCAATCACATTTCCTACCCTAAATATATCCATAACATGAGGCATGATGGTCCCATTCCATAACCAAACATCCAAAACACAACCAAAATACTCAGGGAACTCAACCAATCATGGTTCGAGCCAAGACCCATTATTAAGTCCAAAACACTATAATGGCCCTTACTCAAGACCATCCAACCTAAAACACCAGTCACATCATCAACTGAACCCTTTCCCATTATGGTGCTCCCAACCTTCCACTTTAGCTCACCACCTCCATATTATTGTTGTTCACATCCCCACTATTGAAAAAGGATATCAAATCCTCAACACATATTTCACAACATACTCGATGTGTTTCACAACTCACTGTGCACAAACATCTGCAAGGACTCTACCCAACATTTGTATCCTAGCATGCTATCAAAACTACCAGAAATTGGAATACATCCACAATCAATTTCAGACCAAGAACAAATTTACATATCTCATATTTTCCTTTATTTCTGAAATTAACTTTCTATAAAACATTCATCTAGTGGTGTATTACAACTTACAATGTTTTTTCACTTTGCTTATCATGTAAAATCATTCAAAATGGATTGTCAAAAAATGAACATTTTTTCACGGTTGACATGTTCTTCCCTAGACCTACACATGGAACCTCCTTACTTAAGGAATACCACCATCATCTGATGCACCTATTAGGGTCATTACCTAAAACACCAATCACGTCATCAACCGACCCCTTTCCCGTTATCGTGCTCCCAACCTTGCACTTTAGCTCACCACATCCATATTATAGTTGTTCACATCCCCAGTATTGAAAAAGGATATTAAAACCTCAACACATCTTTCACAACATGCTCAATGTGTTTCACAAATCACTATTCACAAACATCCACAAGGACTCTACCCAACATTCGCATCCTACCATGCTATCAAAACTAACTGAAATGGGAATACAACCACAATCCATTTCAGACCAAGAACAAATTTACATATCTCATATTTTCCTTTATTTCAAAAATTCACTTCCCATAAAACATTCATCTAGTTGTGTATTACAACTTACCATGTTGTTTCACTTTTCTTATCATGTCAGACCATTCCAAATGGATTGTCAAAAAATGCACATTTTATCATGGTTGACATGGTATTCCCTAGACCTACCCATGGAACCTCCTCACTTAAGGAATACCACCATCATCTGATGCACCTATCAGGGTCATTACCTGATATCCAATAAACTCTACTATCAAGGAAACCACTACAATCCAATACATCATTTTTCTTCACCACACCCATAAAAATTCCTAACAAAAAAACTTCCTCCACTCATACATCGACTGAGAAAAAATAGATTATCCACTAAAACAAATTCCACCTTCAAAATGAACATATCATTCTAAAACATATGATGATGGAAGTTGACAACCCAGAACCATCATTAATTTTCCTAACCAAATAGAGTCATCCTCATCCGAATCATCTTGGAAACACCCAACTTCACTGTTGACATGACACTACTTCACATATCCATGATTTCATTACCCGAATAAAAATCAAAAGGTCACCTAGACCCACCTACTTAGGTCCATGAATTATTTACGAGGATGTTCTAAAACCAAACCTCCATTTCCCATACCATAAATGATTCTAATAATGGAATATTAGTTTCTTCCTAAAACCACCCAAAACCCGAAGCCATATCTTGGATCAATCAACCAAAAAATCCATCGACTATCTTGTCCTTCCTAAGGAACCAAAATGTAAACATCATGTGTTTCTCATTGGCATCATGATGCCACCACATCCAAACCATGTTTTTCTCTACACCTCTCTAACTAACATATTTCTCTCCACCTTAAGTGTGTCATTTCCATTAATCTCCTCAAGTAACTCTAACCCCCAAATCCCACACATAAAACAAAAGAGGAACCCCCAGAACATGGAAATTGTCATCTAGATTCCTCAAGAATGAAAATACCAACATCAACCACTTCCAATTACCATATTCTGATAAGGGAACCCACAATATTTTTCAAACTTCGTTCCATCCCAAGGACCTCACTCATAAACAATCGATGGTGTACTTCCCAAAATTCCACTCAACGTACACCACTCCATGGGAATAACATGAAATAGGCCCCACATCCTACCAAAATACATCCAGGTAGTTAAGTGTATATCTAGATATCTCTCAGTGTACCTAGGATGATGTGAACATATTTGTAATGATGGTCACTAGTTAAAAGTGTGCTGAGATGTTTCCAAAAATATGGGCACAGATATCCATCATTGATACCACCTCCCACTACTAAGACCCCTTGACCCACTGAAAGTTTCATATTCCATTTCCCATTTAATACCTCATCAACACATGGACACCACAACTCATGCGTGGTAGCTAATCGAACTCACTACCACTTCCCGAATCTCTAAGAAGTATCCATAAACCAACGCTTCCCATGGAACTACTTCCACCATGTCTTATGAGTTCTTCTAGAAGAACCTTCTAATTAACAACAAAAACACAATAGTTATCCACATCAATCGAAAACCAACGAACTATTGCATATTCATTCTTACAACTTTGGTTTCATATAGAATGATATGTCCTTATCCCCATCACTAGTTTACCCATCCCAAAAATAATCAGGCCCTACCAATTTGTGCCCATATATAGACCTCATCTAAGCCCACATGGTCTTGCACGTTTTTGGTACCATACACTAATCACAACTTCAGACTTCATGATCCATACATCACCAGACCCAAACATCCTCTTAAACATCTAGTCATGCCTCTAGGTCCATCAGCCTCATTGGACTAGATTCATTCTCAAAATTCTCATACAACAACATAACATTTCACACAATAAGCCCAACTATATGGCCACCCAAACCATGGGTTTCACTATCAAATCCATATATTCCATCCATGCATTCTTCATCCTTGTCTCACCCTCCATGTTAAACCTACTTCTATGAACCATTAAATTTCCTACTCATCACTCTAGTTAGAACCCACACCTATCCAAATCCAAAAATATCCACATGTTCCTCACACACCAAATAGAACATAAAAAAATTATAACCACTCTCATGCGTCACTCTCAAGGGTCAAACTATACTATGTTACCAAGCTAGGGTATGGTGTAACAAGTCACTATACCCCCTGCTCTAGGCTATATACATAAAACTTCTTCTATGTCACCACTCACAGGTGGTTCTCCTTCCCCCATCCCATAACACAACTTTTAATGCACCGAATAAATTATTTAAACTATGTTCCATGACAATTATAATACAACCACCACTAATGGTACCATGAACAAAGATATCCATTTAAAAACCCAACGCAACATATCTGATCACAAACCACATGGGTTACCACATCTTTGATACCAGATGATACTCCTCAACTTCACATACAAAACATAAATAATGGTAAAACAAGGAACACCCATCCACTCAAAAAATCAGATTCACCAAGGTCTCCAAAATAAGTCACTCTCACTACCCAAACCACCCATACACAAGGTATGTTTACAAAATTAGGGATACCCACTTCCCATTCCCCTTCGTGTTCCAACCTAATGCATTCTTGGTGACACTCTCTTGTCTCCCAACCATCACACAACATCATGGTGACATTTATCTAAATTCCAAACACGAGTATTGTAAAATATAACATCAATATTCCACAATTTACACAAAAGAAGGCTCTAATTGTCCATAAACAAACCATTTTCCTAATCACTATCCCAACAAACATCGTCACACCTAGAACAATACCCTTAACCATCCCTACCATAAGAGTTGGTTAACAGGGAAAAACCAACTCACAAAAACACAATCCATTTTAATTAAACATCTTGTTTTAACCATCTCCACTTTCACTACATACATATTTCTCTCTTAGGCACATTTCCTATTTCACAACTTGTTACAAAAAACATTTTTAACTCATTTAAAACATTGAATTTAAGAGTAATTCTTTAAACATTATTTAAAATTACTTCAATTTACCCATTTTTATCACCTTTATTATAAATTACTTTATTTAAATTTTTAAGGAATATGAAATACATTCTACTCTTCATTTCCAGCACATCCTTCCCATGTATGCCAACCATAATGCATTCCACCTATATCCCTAGGTTTCTATAATGATTCATAAATATAAAATCTAGTTCCATTAAATCCACATGAAAAAAATCATAAAATATACATATCACACAATAGGTTCATCACCAGATGGTAAAATATCATTTATTTTTCATAACACACATCATGAATTACAATCCGCACGTATGGTACTTGGGTTTTCTCTCATACATTAGTTAGTTACTCACATGCACAAGATCATTGAAAAGTATTGACACTTCCTAGTATAACATCTATCATTACCAAATAGTAATATATAGAAAATAACACTTCATATACCACTTCATAACATCCCCAACCAAGAACCCACTAAACTAGTGCACCGAGGTGGGTCACCACATGGCCTCAAACGTGCCTCCCCATATGCCATCAGTTTCTAACTTGCTGTAAGGGCCTAATAGGTCACATGGGGAGACTATACCCTCTTGACTAGAGAAAGACACAACATATAACATAATAAATAAATTAAATAATAAGAAATAAACCAGAAACATGTGTCACCAACCATTTCCCCCAATTGGATACTACCCACAACAAACCAATAAATATTCCATGTTATTCTAAAGGTTCCAAAAGTGATGGTGACCCAAAATAAAAAAAATGTAAAATCCCTACAATGGGTCTAACTCCATGTCCGGATCCTCATCCATTCACATCACAAGCCCAACTCAACTCCCAATCATATGGCCTTTACCCTTTTCCTGTCCTACAAACATGAAATTTGTTCGGGTACCAGATGGCGGCATAAGAAGGGTGAGAGTATAACTCAGAATTCCACCACCAATAGTATCAATTAAATATTCTGTCTCAATAGATATTTATAGAATGTACTAAATAAATGAAATGGTAAACAAAACACAACTTGGGGGCAACCAATTAAAAATATTCACTTAAATAATTTTAGTTACTCAATCCATTTTCATCACTTTTTCCATGGGCTAGTAATTAAGTCATTTACACTACAACCTAAGCTAGTTCATTAATATGAATAACGGAATAATTAAAAATCCCTATCTCACTAGGGAGAACCATTTCACTATTATTAAATAGTAATTACCTTTGATCCTTAGGGCAGTTAGTCTTATCCAATGTAACCATTAAGGGTGGCAAGCCTCAGTCTAAATCCCTAACCCATACATTCTAGGGGTAGGGTTAATATCCTTAGTCTAACCCAACCCTTGGGCTTATAACATCATGTAAATACCCACACATACCACCAAGTCATGTTCATATTCTTATTTATACATTTACCACTTATACCATATCAAAAAACCACATAATCAATAAACATAACATTCACATCTCAGAATTATTCAACATGTAAATTAACATCAAGTCTTAACCCATTATCACATTTACCTTTTATGTTGCATAGATTATTTATCAAATTTACCATTATCATTCCTTAACCCATTAATAATATTAAAAAGTTCATATACATTAGCCCATATTCATAAATTACCAATATTATCACATTTAAAACATTTATGAATTCCGAATCATTTGAATTTTTTGCATGTTCATCATTTCAAATAAATTAACCCACTTATGAGTTTCATGTATAATTCTTGAGTCACATAAAACAATAACTTTATTACATTTAACCTATATCTTGTTAATCCAAAAAACCCCTCATGACATTATAAAAGTCAAGACAAAACTATCAATTAATTCCCATAGCTAACCCAAACTGACATGTCAACATATTTATCATGGTCTCTACATTATTACATGTCAATTATATGTATAACATTACAATTTTTTATGTTCAAGAATATTATAACACCCTATAGTTTGCCCTAAATTGTTGTAATCAGTATCAACGCATCCCATGGGGATCATGAGGGGTTTAATTCATCTTTTATCCATCCATTTTACTAAATATTTCTAAAGGCTTCAAATTTACAATGATAGGGAAAAAATCACAATCACATGCCCACAAATCAACTTCAAGACTAATGGATATAACTTTCAGACCACCTACAATGAATGCATAAATGAATAGTTTTTAAACATTATCCTTGGATCTGGATTAATGACCCTTTGAATCGCCAACCTTAGATCTACTTGAAAAATAGGGTTTTAAGGTTTCAATAGAATAAGAAAAAAACCACAATCCCAAATCCAGAAAAACAAGAAAGAGGGGTGTTAGACATACCGAGAGCTTTTATCTACACTCCAAATGGCCTAAAATCAAAGGAGATCGACCCTTGGAAATCCTTGGTCATTTTAGATCGTCACTAGGGATAGAGGAGTAATAATGATGGTTAACAATAGGTATAATACTTAAAATAACAGGGGTAAAAAGATAAAATCCAACATTTAAAGAGGTACCCGGTTTGTCCCCATGTATTTCCAAACCGTGTGCCAACTGTGAACCTACCTCTATCCAAGAGGGGTCCAATTCACATGGTTACCTGTTAATCCTACATGGTTTGACAAAATATGCACCAACAATGGAGAAAGCCTCTGTCCAAGTGGGTTCCAAGCCACACAATATCCTTGGGATCCCACAAAGTTTAATACATTGTGCACTAACCAACAAATATGAACTATATTTCCTAATTTTCCCTTTCCATTATGCCCTGAACCCCCATGACACCACCGAGCATACTCATACTCCTGGTAAACATCCAATTAACAAACATTAAGAGATTTAAACCACAATTTAAATGATAACGTACCTCCATGATGTCTGTGATCTAATATAAAATATCAAATATTGTGATTAAAATCCCATATAATGATTAATATTTAAAGTTCATATTAGAATAAATACAAAATTTTATATTCAATATTATTAAATATCCACAATATAGTGCTTAAATTAAAAAATATTTTTTATTATTTTTTATTTAGGAACTTTTCATAAAATTTTATCTCTTGTTTAAATATTTTAATTGTTTATTTATATAAATGTTATTACCTATTTTATTCATTGTTATAAACTAATTATAAAATGCATGGTGTGTGATTTGGTTTAAATATTAAACTCTTTCTAAAAGATAGATCCTTACAATACATACTAGGTTTTATAAAGAATTTATATTTTCATATTCCATGAACATGGTTTGTAATAAAAGTTGTGAACTTGAATTTAGTAGATGAATATAGTTTATTCATATTAGTTTTTAGAGTTATGATGAATTGGATTATTTATGGATTATTGTAGACTCATGTATAGGGAATTTTAATCAAACTATATTTCATCAAGGAGTTTTATTTTTTGTCGATAAAAATGGATGGGATTGGATTTGTATTGCTTTGGTCTTACTCATGTGAAAATATTTAATCTCATATAACTCAATTCCTTTACATTAAAAGTTCATATAAATTATTCATATGATGAATTTATATATGTATGAATATGATTGGATTCTAATTTTGGGAGATTAATACAAAATTATGGGTTATATAAAGGGTTACACATCAATATGATTCAAACATATTGGTTTGGTGGTTGGAATAAGATTCTAAACTAATTTATTATAATCATTGAGACATAAAGTGGAATTGGATGTGATAAGATACTGACATCAAATTCAAATTTAATATTATCTGTTTGAATCATTCTAATGAATCAATAATTAATACCATGATCAATAAACTGGGTAGGGAACTCCATAAATGGGTTCCCATGGATTATCATATGTAGGGAATGAAATGATATGGGACACTAAAATATCTTTTGGTAGGTCATTTCAAAGTAGGGTTCCCTTGAATTGTCCATTTCTAGACTATTGTTTATGTCTTATTTCGATTACAATAACCCAGACACCCTAGTATAATTATATAACTGGAATAATAAGTTTATTTTATCTATATGATATATTAGAAAGAGTTTTATTGTTGACTATCTAATAATAATATATGATATGATTGGGATGAATCCCCACCAAAATAACAAAATTGTAAGAAAAAAACTGTAGAGAACACATTTCTTAGTCAAATATGGATCTTGTCCCATTAATGGGTATGATGAATTTTAAAACAGGTCATCATTTTAGTGGTACAATATTTAATAAAGTTCCTTAATAATTGGATATAAAACATGATACTCACTTTAAAAAATATTTCATTATAAATAATATCATCATCAACAACAATATACACATTTTTATTAATCCATTGATGGAAAATATTAATGTAAGAAACTCTTATGACTACTATCTTAAGAAAATTTATTTAGTAAATAAATATTTTTGGGGTCAAAACAATTCCATCATGAGTAATCAAGTGTTGATATTATTAAACATATGAATATTTATGCTTATATATTCGTAGAATGATTCATTTAATGTCTCAAAATCATTAGATCCAAAATGACCAATGTAATCTTAGTCTCGACACATGTACTCAATATGATTGGTTCTGTCAATAATTTATAAAATTTAATCTCATATAATGGATATGGTTAGGTATGCCAAAGGATATTCAATATAATTAAATAGATTAATGGCTTGGTAAGACTAGAGGCTTCCTTAAATATTTTTTGGTTATAGAAATAAATTATACTACTCTCTTAGATACAAGATATCCCATATAAGAGTTATAAGTGTTGTAAAATTATATATAATTTCAAAAGGATAGATATTTGGATATTTGAGATTAATGATTTCTATCAAGTAATTGAGTAATAGAGTTTCTGCATTGATAACTTTGATTCTTCAAGCATTGATAATCATTTCATAAGAATTCATTATTTACCTATTTTTTTCTCTTGAAAAAATCATCTAAACAATTATTATTTAATATAATGATAGGGGTGTTTTTAAATTACATAGTAAATTATTTGTTCAATTTTATAACCATCGTTAAGGGAGACTAAAAATTGATTATTTAGTTTATTAAATTCTTCTTATTTCAATTTATTTAGGTTTTTTAATAATATCAATAAATTTATGAAACTATTACCTGATATTATAAAAGTATTTAGAATAAGTAAAATGTTCATATGATTGAAATACAATGATATTGTATAGATAATGGTTGTGGGAAAAATTTCAAACAAGAAAAAACATTAGTTTGTAATATAAACATTGTTTCTTTAAAAATACATTAAAGGCCATTGAAACATATGGTTTTTGGGAAAGAGTAATAATTCCATATGATAGATTTTATGGATAATTGAATGAGTTTTAATAAATTCTATAGAATTTCTATATCAGTTATAGGTTTTATAAAAATATGTTCTTTATATTTGTAGGGAATGTAGTAAAGAATGTTTATTTTACAATTATTGTAAATATATAGGGATTGAAAATCAAGTAATAATTGATATTGGTTGTTATTTTTGTTGAAATTATGAAGAAAATATTTTCTATAATAAATTTCGTATGTAAAATAATTTATCAAGAACAAATGAATCTATGTAAAGTATGTGTTTCTTCGTTATAATTATCTTATTTGATAAGAGAAGTTCTTCAATAAACAGAATTGTTGTGAACAAAATTTATATGATTGATTATAAATTCATGCTTTAATATTCACTATATTCTATAAAATACATGAAAATAAGATATGGGTAAAAATATTATCCTACTAATTGCTAAAAAATAAAGGAATGTGGTTCCATCACTAATTAGCAAAATATTTGAAATAATTATAATCATTTCAAAAAAAATTAACACATAGAATATCATACATAATATACATATATAATATTTTATAAGTTAAATATCCCTACTAAGATGAAATAAGTTTTATTTCTTGATACAATTTAGTTTTTTAAACATATCATTATATCATTAAATGAATATAGTAACTAATATGTTAGTAAGAGTATATTTGGATTTACAAAAGTTCAAAGTTAATTAAGTAAGGATTACACTAATCCCAAAGAATATTTGGTTTTTTAATTAATATCCCAAAAGTGTTTTAGGATATGTTTTAGTAAATAAAAATCTAAATATTTTCATTTTGTAACTATGAAAAAATGAATATCACTATTTCCATAAGGTTCATACAAGTCAAGATTTTAAATCACATTACACATTATCAAAATAGATTTTATGGTATGATGATAAAGAAAAAAAATAAATAGTTACATTAGTTATGGTAACAAAGTAAATGTCACTTTATCCTAAAAGGGATTATAGTTTTTTTGTAAATTAATAATGAAAAAGTTACATTATATGAAGAATTTGAAGGGAAAAGCTTGATGGAAATATTTCCAAGGATTTTAATGATAAACATATAAGAATTTCTATATAGAAAAGTGAATTATACATTATAACATTATATTTTTTGAATTTTATGTTTTAGAATGTTTTCAAAGAGTTGAATGATAAGAATATGATCCCTATATCACACCATACTTTAAATAATCTTTATTCATAGATGTTTCTAACAAACAGTTTTTGTGGGAGGGTTTTACTAGATTGCCACATAGACATATATAGTTACATATATATGTAATCAGTTATCAAAATACTTAAATTACAACATACATAATCATGATATGGAAACCTTTCATATATTATATGATAGATAGGTTATTATATTGGGATTTTTAAATACTCTTTAAAGATTATTATGTATATTAAAATGTATCATATGTGAGATAATATTAATTTTATCCTTCCTTCAAATTGGATGAATAAATGTGTATATAAATATATATTTCATGGATTGTAATGATAAATAAACTCTCAAAGTATGAATTTCAGTTATCCCTAACTAATTTTTATCATAGAGTATTATAGTTTCATTTGAAATATTAATGTTAGTGTGAGTAGGATTCTTGTATTAAGATACAACATACAATAATGAGGCGTAAAAATGAATATGATTTCTTGTGTGTTCAAGATAACCCACTATGTATACCACATGGAGTTTTATAAAAATGTTTTTGTAATATTTACAGGTGTATGGATCATATTTTAGTCCCCATTACTTGAGGTATGTGAGATACCTATCATGATGACCTTCATACTCTGATATCCTAATTACAAAATTATACGTGTTTAATTAGATAATATGGTGGTGGTTTAGTATGTTATTGATCATGTATTCTAATAGATCCCCACCAAGATAATATTTTTCATCTCATATAACAAGGATAAAAATTGTTCCCTTGATTGAGATGGACTAGGTAAGTATGTGGTTACAACTCAATATAGTAAATATCAATCCAAATAAGGAAAATGTGATGTGCCTATCTGTAACAACCCAATGTTTTTCAATGGAATTTAACTTTTTATAAATATGCCATATAATCACATGATAACAAAACATAATTAACTACTAAGTTCTAAGTGACCTTTAAAAATAAGTTTGTCACTTCTATGTTTTGAATTTCGAAAATCTGACATAAACAGTTGTGTTCAAGATAATTTTTGGAGTCTAATGAAACCAAAATAATTTTTGGTGAATAGTAACATACCCTTATGAAAAGTAATATGAACCTTATGAATATTAAATCATACTACATAAGAGTAACCTTACATATGAACAATTAAATAAAATTTAGACATCTTATAAAGTCATAATTTGACCATAATAAATGTTTTGGTATTTTGCAAGTCATAAGTGATTAATTATAATTAATTAATTTATTTAAATGAAAATTAATTTTCCAACAACTCATTCATAAATTATATAATCAATGTCTTATAGTTTTTAGAAAAGTATATAAGACCCTACGTAATTTTTGAAAGCACTATAAAATTAGTTTTAATTTTTATAAACTGTTTTTTAAGTAAATCATGATTTTAATTATATATTAAATTAACAATATTTAAAAAAATATTTTTGAAAAATGGACCTAATTTTTTTATTCTACACGTAGATAAATCGTTGGGGTAAATTTTTTGGATTTTTCTGAAATACTTGAATTTTGGATGAATAGTGAAATACCGTAATTTACCAAAATTACCTAAATAAGCTATTTATAGAGTCATGTGTGATGTTATGCTGATTTAATACCACTTGTTTTGGGATCAAATGAAAATATTACTATTCTTGTTCATTAAAGACTCACTATTACTTGTATTAGGGAAAATTAATACACTAATTAATTTTATATTAAGGAAACCCCTCTCCCCTCCACTATAAAAACCACCATTCACACCCTCATTTCCTCACACCTCTAAAGCTCAAATACTTCTCTAAACTAAGCCCAAACATCTTCCCTATCCCCTATCCCACGTTCAAGAGCTTTTGGTCTCATCCAAAGACCAATCCTAGCTTCTTTAAGGAGGATCTCAAGAGGAGGATTTAAGAGGTCATTTCTCTCCTTTTTCTCCTTCAATTTCCTTTCAATTTCATGTTCATTTCTTGATCTCTCCCCAACTATCTTCCTAAAAATGGTATTGTAACTCCATTATTATACATGTATTGTAATTTTATTATGCTAATGGGATATTATATCATCCAACCCCTTTTCTCTCTTCCTTTTATTTTATTAAAGAAAACGTTGTTTGTGAGGTGTTAATTTATCACCTTCAAGAATGACATGTTATCTTCTTCCATTTATTCCTTAACATATGGTCATGAAACCATTTTTATGGTTGAAACATAATTTTTAATATTTATTATGTCCTATGTAAATTTCTTTAAATAACTTATGTCCATATTACTAGTGATAAAATAAAATAAGTTCAATATGATCGAAAAACCGTTCGAATTAACCCAAACAACCATCATTTAATTCTTATCTAATGATTCATCCACATGGATATAATATGATTCATTATAAGATCATTAAAAAACATTTAATATCATTAATAACATGTAATATTATTTTTGTATGTTTACCCATGTTCTACCTGAACTTCAATTTAATAATACAAATGAACCACTCAAGAAAACCACAAAAATAAACATTCTCGAACAATATTTTAAACCATTGTAACTCATCCAAAGGCACATAAAATTTTTTAATAAACCCATAATGAACCATATTAATTTAAAAAAGGTTCTTTATTTTGAATTAATGAATATAATATCATTATACAGGACATTAAAGAGAAGGAATCATTCAGATACAAGGTAAGGGGGAAATCTCAAACCCAATTTTCATTCTTCGGGTTCTCCCTCTTTCACTCCATTTTGGATATAGTTACTCTTTAATGAACATTTTTTCATCCTTATATTACCTTTTAAGGGTTATACATGTTTTCTAATTAAGTTTGGGTCAATCCAAATGTTATCCTAAAGAAGTATTCTTTTAAGAACTCAACTTTTACCTCTCATTCATGGTTGATTGTTCTTGTAACAATTATGTTGTTCCCTCATTCTTTTGAAAACCCAAATCTTATGAATGTATTCTTATAAATGAAACGAATTCCATACCATGGGTTATTTGTGTTAATTATTGATATATTTTCTATGTGTCATGCATGATAATGAGAATATTATGAGGTGACGGGTGCGCCCGGAATTATATAGCACAATATGAATGTTTGAATGTGACGGGTGTGCCTAGAATTATACAGCGCTCCAATGCATTGGGTAGAGTGATGAATCTCATGAGTAAGTGTGAAAAGATGTTTGAACAAGACTCTATCTTGGTTCACAAGTATGTGTGGTAGTTAACCACTAAGACATGATGCTTCATTGTTATGCATTGCCACATTTCAAGTCTTATATTTATGCTTCCTCTCATTTTCATGATTTTTTCCCATGTTATGATTATGCTCACCCAATGCTATATTGTTCTTATCTATCCTCTTACATAGATTTTATCTCTCTCCTGTTGATGTATATCCTCAGGTGGGTACATGTACTAAGGAGAGTACAAGTGCCAATAAGAAGCTAGAGAAGAAGAAATTAAATAAATGTTTATACTTCATGTTGTAATTGCTATGTATGGTCCTTGTTTTCCCAAGACACAAAACCTTTGGATACTCTATTAATAATACTATTATATTTTTTATCATAAAATAATGTAATAGTAATGTAAGAAAAGGTTGGTTATCTATAGTTGGTATCTGATGAAATGTTTATTTAATTTGGGAATTAGGATTAGTGAACCCTAGAGAAAACCTCTAGCATCAGACTATGTAAAAATATGCACACAAGAATATTTACATAGGGATCCCATAAGTTATTTTTTGGGTATAAATTTTTTAAATGAAAACGTTATTAATGAATTGTTTACTTATGTTTTGTTCTAACCTTTTCTATTTTAGAAAATGGTGGGAACCATGAGAAATTATGCCAATAACTCGTGTGTGGGACAATACAACGATTGCCCGAACAACATACCCAATGATTTGGGATGTGGAGTTCAAAAAATCATGGAGATGCTTACCCAATTATCTCAGGTTATGAACAATAAACCTAATAATGGGGAATTTCCTCCTTCACCAAAGACGGATAAACTGTCTATTGAATGTTTTATGCGGCAATGACCACCGACGTTTAATGGATCTTCTGATCCACTAGCTGCGGAACAGTGGGTCAACTCCATGGAGAATATCTTTTCTATTCTTCACTGTTATAAGATGGACAAGGTGACCCTATCTATTTATCATATAGATGGAGAATCCAATCAATGGTGGGATTTGATTAAGAACACCAATCCTTTAGAGGAAATTGAAGATATGGAATGGGAGGAATTTAAGATAATGTTTCTTAACTAGTATTTCCCAAGAACTCTTCACACGAAGATGGAGAGAGAATTCATAGATCTCACGAAAAAAGAAGAATAATCTGTCAAAAACTATGAAGAGAATTTCACAAGGCTTTCAAGGTACATTTCGAGTTTTGTTATAAACAATGATAGAAAAATTGATAGATTCTTTAGTGGATTAAAACCACACCTTCGAAAGGCTCTTGCAATTTGAGACTTTGGGAGTTATGAAGAAGTTGTTTGATTTGCTCTAAAAGTGGATAAGGAGTTTGGAGAATGGTCCCATGGATATGGGGATAAGAAACGAAAGATGGAGTTTCAAGCAAGAAGATCTAATGACAAATGTGGGAAGAAAAATAAACGACCCACATGCCAAAAATGAGGAATGTTGCACCATGGGAACTGCCTCAAAGGGACGGGGAAGTGCGTCAAGTGTGGTAAAGAAGGACACCATGCTCAAGAGTGTCGAAATGACATGAAAAGGAAGGAGAATGTTGCAGAAAAAAGGAGATAACCACTCATGGTTCAATGCTAAAACTGTAGGGAGCTAGGGCATTATGCAAGTTAGTGCACTAAACCTCGAGTTCTCTAGGGAAATCAGTGTCAGAAACCACCAAAGCCAAAGGAACAAGGGAAGGATTATGCCATCACTACTACGGAGGTGGGGCATGATAAAGAAGTCATACATGGTACACTTCTTATTCACTGAAGAATGGAAAAGTCTTATTTGATTCTGGTTCTATGCATTCCTTTATATCTTGCAAGTTTTCTAGAACTATAGAATCGAAGCCCAAAATCCTTGAATTAGAGATATCTGTAAAAATACCAAGTGGTGCAATTATTGCAACCAAAGTGTTTGAATCTTCTCCTGTTGGCGTATGTGGGGAGATTCTGTGAGAAAATCTTGTAATACTTACCTTGGTATAATTTGATGCTATAATGGGAATGGATTCGCACTCGTTATATAAAGCACATATCAGTTATTGGGAAAATGAAATATCTTTTCATATTCTGAACCATCCCATCCTCCTCTACAAATGCAAGGAAGATCATGAATCTCATTTGAAAAATCCTTCAATGGTGTAAGTGTTGATTCCCTATGAATAATCATACCTCGCCCAAATGGTTGATTTTAAGGAAAGTTCCAATCTTGAGGAAATACCCATCAGGAGGGAATACAGTGATGTCTTTCTCGATGAGTTACCCAGAATTCCCCTTGATCATGAGGTAGAGTTCTCAATTGAACTCATACCTGGAGCTACTCCTATCTCGAAGTGTCCCAATAGGATGGCTCCTATCAAACTGGAGGAGTTATAGAAGCAGCTGCAAGAGCATCTAGAAAAAGGGTTCATATGACCTAGTAAATCCCCTTGGGGTGTACCAGTGCTCTTTGTAATGAAGAAGGATAGAACAATGTGGTTGTGTATTGATTATCAGAAACTCAACAAGATAACCATAAACAAAAAGTATCCTCTCCCAAGGATTGATGACTTGTTCGATCAGTCAAGAGGTTCTCAATACTTCTAAAAGGTGGATCATCTTTCTGGATATCATCAGGTAAAGGTGATGAAGGAATATATTCAGAAGACTGCCTTCTGAACAAGGTATGAGCACTACAAGTTTTTGGTGATGCTCTTCAGACTTAATAATTCCCCCACAATCTTCCTGTATTTGATTAATAGAGTCTTTAGACATTACCTAGACAAATTTGAGGTAGAGTTTATTTATTGTATTCTCATATACTCTAAGAGCAAGGAGGAACATGAAGAACTTATAGTACTTGGGTTGGTGACATTAGGAAAGGATAAGTTGTATGCCAAGTTCATCAAGTGTGGATTTTGGATTAATCAAGTCACGTTCTTGGGATAAGTGATCACAAGTGAGGTAATTTCTGTGGATCCTTAAAAAACAAAGGTGATTGAGGAATGGCACAGGCCCTCTAGTGTCACAGAAATCTATAGTTTTCTTGGTTTAGCTGGGTACAACTGACGTTTTGTGAGAAACATATCATGATTGTCAAGACTGCTATATAAGTTAACAAGGAAAGGGGTACAGTTTGTCTAGATGGAAGAATGTGAGGGAAGATTCAAGGAGCTAAAGAGAAGGCTAATCACTGCACCTGAACTAACACTACCTAAAAGTGGAGAACGTTTTTTTGATACATAGTGATGCTTCAAAGAAAGGCTTGGGTTGTGTACTCCTGAAAAATAACAATGTGATAGCCTACGCCTCACGACAGTTGAAGATCCATGAGCATAACTACCCGACGCATGATCTAGAGTTGGAAGACGTGATTCTTTCCTTGAAAATATGGTGGCACTACCTTTATTGTGATAAGTGTGACATATACACCGTCCACAAGAGCCTAAAGTATATATTCACACAAAAGTAACTCAACATGCGTCAAAGGAGATGGTTAGAGCTAATAAAGCATTACGATTGCTCTATTCACTGCCATCCTAGAAAGGAGAACAAGGTAGCTGATGCTCTATGTAGAAAAGAACATGATACTATATCCATGTTACGAATTGAGAAGACCATATCTTCTTAGATATGAAAAGGATTGATTTGGAAATCATAAGGGTAGGGGATACATCCGACCTTACCCAAATGATTGTGCAACCATCCATCCAGGAGATGATTAAGGAAGCACAAAGGGATGATGTGGACATACAAAAGAGAATGAATGCAGTAATGTAATGGAAGCTGCATGAGTTCTATATCGATGATGATGGTGTGATTAAGTTTGGAACACAACTTTGTCTGCCTTTATCACTCGGGATAAGGAAGGAGCTATTGGATAATGCACATAGCTCATCTTTCTCTCTCCATCCTGGGGGTACCAAGATTTACTGTGATCTCTGAGAACACTTCTGGTGGGATAACATGAATATGAAGATTACAGAATATATTTCAAGGTTCTTGGTACGTCAGAAAGATAATGATGAGTGACAAAATTCCAAAGGTATGATGCAACCATTGCCTACACCCATGTGGAAATGGGAAAATGTTACTATGGACTTTGTCACGGGTCTCCTGAAGACATCAAAGGGAAATAATGCGATATGGGTTGTATTTTATTGACTCACTAAGACTGCCCATTTTATCGCTATTCGGGAAGATATCTCGCTTTAACAACTTGCAAATATATATGTGAAGGAAGTGGCGAGACTGCACGGTGTTCCACTCTCAATTGTCTATGACCGTGATCCAAGGTTCACATCTAAATTCTGAAGTATCCTTCAACATGATTTGAGTACTAAATTAAATTTCCACACGTACTATTCCCCCCAAACTGATGTCCAATCTGGAAGGACTATTCAGACACTTGATGATATTCTAAGAGCCAGATCTCTTGAATTCAAAGGTTGTTGGGATCAGCATCTCCCATTGGTTGAGTTATCATACAATAATAGCTTCCACTCATGTACTCAGATGGCTCCATATGAATCTCTGTATGGAAAGCAATGTAGAACTCCATCCTTCTAGGATGATGTTGGAGAAATAAAGAAACTTGGACCCGATCTTGTTCAAGAGATGACAGAGAAGGTTAAAGTCATGCAGAAACACATCAAAGCTTCTCAAAGTCGGAAACAGAGCTATGCTGACAACCATCGAAGGGACTTGGAGTTTGATGTTGGAGATAAAGTCTTCCTTCAAATATATCCATGGAAGAGAGTCATACAATTTGGGAAGAAATGGAAGCTAAGGACATGGTATATTAGCCCCTTTGATATCCTTAACCGCATAGGACCTGCGGCCTATCGACTTGCACTTCCAACGAATATGGCTCAATTTCAAGATGTTTTTCACGTATCACTCCTGAGGAAGTATATACATTATCCATCACATGTACTAAACTCAGAGGTGGTGTAGCTGGAAGATGATCTCTCCTATGGGGAGTATCCATTAACAATTCTGGATCGGAGAGATAAGGTTCTATGAAACAAGACAACCCATCTTGTCAAAGTGTTGTGTAGGAACCATAAGTTTGACGAAGCTACTTGGGAACCAGAAGAGGCGATGAAGGAGAAGTATCCTCACTTGTTTATGTAAAACGAAATTTCGAGGGTGAAATTTCATAAGGGGGGAAGAATGTAACGACCCAAAGTTTTCAATGGAATTTACATTCTTATAAATATTCCATAAAATCTCATGAAAAAACAACATAATGAACTACTAAGTTCTAAGTGACCTTTAAACTCAAGTTTGTCACTTTTGTGGTTTGAATTTCAAAAATCTGACATACACAGTTGTGTTCAAGATGATTTTTGGAGTCTAATAAATCAAAAATAATTTTCGGTGAATAGTACCGAACCCTTATGAATAGTAATATGACCCTTATGAATATTAAATCATCCAACATAAGAGTAACCTTACCCATGAATAATTAAATAAAATTTGGACATCTTAGAAAGTGACAATTTGACATTAGAAAACGTTTTGGTATTTTTTAAGTCATAAATAATTAATTATAATTAATTAATTAATTTAAAAGAAATTTTATATTCCTAAAATGTGTTCATAAATTATCTAATCAGTGTATTATATTTTTTAGATAATTTTATAAGACCCTACCTAATTTTTGAAAGCACAATAAAATCAGTTTTAATTTTTGAAAACTATTTTTTAAGTAAATTATGATTTTAATTAAATATTAAATATATAATGTTTAGAAATTTATTTTTGAAAAATGGAATTAATTTTTTGATTCTAAGAATTGAAAAATGTTTGGGTTAATGTTTTGGGATTTTTCTGAAATACTTGAATTTTTAATAAATAGTAAAATACCCTAATTTACAAAAATAAGCTAAATAATATAATTATAGGGTCATGTGTGATGTTTTGCAGATGTAATCCCACTTGGTTCGGGATCACATGATACAATTACTATTCTTGGTCATTAAAGACTCACTATTCCTTGTCTTAGGGTAAATTAATAAACTAATGAATTTTATACTAAGGAAACCCCTCTCCCCTCCACTATAAAAACCACCATTCACACCCTCATTTCCCTCTCAAGCTCCAAGACTTCACTAAAATCTGGCCAAACATCTTTTCTAGCCCCTATCCCACGTTCAAGAGCTTCTTGTCTCATCAAAAGACCAATCCTAGCTTCTTTAAAGAAGATCTCAAGAGGAGGATTTAAGAGGTAATTTCTCTCCCTCTTCTCCTTTAATTTCCTTTCAATTTCATGTTCATTTCTTGATCTCTCCCCACCTATGTTCATCCAAATGGTTTTTTAACCTCATTATTATACATTTACTAGAATTTTATTGTGTTATTGGGATATTATATCATCCAACCCATTTTCCCTCTTCCTTTTATTTTATTAAAGAAAACGTTGTTCGTGAGGTGTTAATTTATCACCTTCAAGAATGACATGTTTTCTTCTTCCATTTCTACATTCAGATATGGTCATGAAACCATTATTATGGATGAAACATAATTTTTTTATGTATTTTTTCCTATTTAAAGTTAGTTAAATAACTTATGGCCATATTACTAGTGATAAAATAATACAAGTTAATTATGATCGAACAACCGTTCAAATTAACCCAAACAATCATCATTTAATTATTATCATATTATTCATACACATGGATATAATATGATTCATTAAAAGATAATTAAAACACATGTAATTTACTTAACAACATTTAATATTATTTTTGGATGTTTACCCATGTACTACCCGAACTTCAATTTAAGAATATAAGTGAATCACTAAAGAAAACCATAAAAACAAACATTCTCGAACAATGTTTTAAAACTCTGTAACTCATACAAAGGGACATAAAATCACTTAATGAAAACATAATGAACCATATTAATGTACACAAGGTTCTGTATTTCTAATTAATGAATATAATGTCAATATACCGAACATTAAATAGAAGGAAACATTCAGATACAATGTAAGGGGGAAATCTCAAACACAATTTTCATTCGTCAGGTTCTCTCTCTTTGACCCCATTTTTGATATGGTTACTCCTTAAAGATCATTTTTACATCATTATATTACCTTTTCTAGGATATTCATGTTTATTAATAAAGTTTTTGTCAATCCAAATGTTTTCCAAAAGAACTCTTCTTTTAAGAACTAACTTTTACCTCTCATTCATGGTTGATGGTTCTTGTATCAAGTATGTTGTTCCCTATTTATTTTGGGAACTCAAAGCTTATGAATGTATTATTATGAGATGAAACCCATTCCATACCACAGTTTAGTTATATTAATTATTGATATATGATTTATGTGTCATACATGATAATGATAATATTATGAGGTGACCGGTGCGCCCGGAATTATATAGCGCAATATGAATGTTTGAATGTGACAGGTGCGCCTGGAATTATACAGTGCTCCAATGCATTGGGTAAAGTGATTAATCACATGAGTAAGTTCGAAATTATTTGTGAACAAGATGCATCTTGTTTCATAAGTATGTGGTGTAGCTAACCACTAAGACATGATGTTTCATTTTTATGCATTGCCACATTTCAAGTCTTATATTTATGCTTCCTCTCATGTTCATGATCTTTTTCCCATGTTATGATTATTCTCACCCAATGCTATATTGTTATTATCTATCCTCTTACTTGGAATTTATCTCACCCATTTTTATGTATATCCTCAGGTGTCTACATTAACTAAAGAGAGGAAAAGTGCCAATAAGAAGCTAGGGAAGAAGAAATTAAATAATGTTTTATGATTGATGTTGTAATTTCTTTGTATGGTCCTAGTTGGGCCAAGAAACTAAGCCTTTGGATCCTCAATTTGTAATAGTAATATAATTTTTATCATAAAATAATGTAATAGTAATGTAATAAAAGGTTGGGTCTCTATACTATCCATGACGGTGAATTACATGTGATGAATTGCCTGACCAATTCAGTATATTTACTGAGAATCGATAATGATGACTAGGATTTGTGGGAGTGACATACTTTGTGTCCTTTGGTCACTCAATGTCTTGGAAATAGGGAAAATATATGAATTCTTGTATTCATATGATGAAAACTAGTCTACATAGAGTTAGATATACCTATGTCTGATAAATATCATATCAGATCTTTTTATAGCTTTTAGGGAATTGAATATTTTCTAAAGGATTCACATTTCTTACATTTATGAATTTAGATATTCATGTTTGATTTCCATTCTATAAAGGGTCATTGGTCACACTTTTTGGTTGATAGAATGAGGAGTGAGTTTGATTCAATAAATTCATCTAATATTATTTTAGACATAACAAAAAAGGGTTTTATATGAGTATTAAAAGGTATTACATATGATGTGGTTTAAGATAAAGAAAATGAAATCTTTTAAAAAAATAAAAACTATTCTGAATGTGTTTTGGATCTGATTTTATAAGTTATTTTATACAATATAATATAAGGTGAAATTGAAGAAAAAAATCTATTTGGCTTTAACGTAAGTGGGGAATTGAAGGAGATAGGCCCTAATACCTTATATATGTGTGTGTGAGAGAGAAATATTTTATAGTTTTCATACAATTTTGGATTTTCATGCATATTAGGGTATATCTTTTTGTACTACCTCTGATTATATATATGGTTGTATTGTTTGATCATCCACAATGCTATCATTTAAAGAGTCATTACATAATACATAATAGATCAAGATATCATCATTCACGTATTTTTGTATGATTTGGTTGAAGTAGTATTTACATACATGTTATAAACACATGATTAAATAAAATAAACCAAGGAGCATCCATGTGGCCTATAAAAACACAACCATTTTATTTCAGTGTTAGAGATGGGTGTATTATTTATTAACATATAAACCTCTATGAAAATATAATATCTCTTTCTCCTACCTGCTCCTCATCATGAGATGTTAGTATATCATGAAGGATAGAGAGTCTTGTATATGTGGTGTGTGATTCACCTCTAATCATGGATACACTACAAATAGGGGATGTCCTTTGGGTACCTCAGGTGATTGTTGTCAAACCATATGATGATGGAAAATATGTACCTGATTCTTATTTTTATATGGTATACAGTTATATTTAAATTAATTATTAATTTAGTTTTTTATTATTTTTCAAATTTCATGCATGTTAGATTCAAAGGAAATGGATTTAATCGCTTTTCATGATCTAATAATTTTTATTAGACTCATTTAGATCCTAACAATATAATCCTTTTAGAAAATTTATAGATTTTATGTAATCAAATTTTTATTATTTATGGAACCTCAATAATTTTTTATCTCTTGATAATCATATATTTTCCCAATTGTGAAATCTGCATTCTCAAATAACATCAACCTTATATCCTGGATCAAAAAATATTCATGATGATTTTATTTCTTATGAATGGTTTTTGCATCATTTGATATATAATTATTTAGAATCATGAAATTCTGGAAACTCAGTTTTTCAATTTCCAGTAATCTCATTTTTATTACTTATATTTTATCTTACTTATAGGGAATTTTTATCCCTCATAAATGTAGTATATTACATGGATCACATTTTTCATTCACGTAAATTAATTATCTTATCCGGGTATCATATTATTACATGGACTAAAATAACATTTCATTTTTTCAACCACATAGATAAATTTTAATACACATTAGCTTGTGTAACTAAATTAAGTTTCATTCATGGATTCAAAAGAGGCTCTTCCAGCCCACACGTCCTTTATTAGGGCCACCACCTCGGGCCCCACAATATGCCAAAATCATTTAATGAACAGAGCATAAAACTCATCAGGCCCTGGGGCCTCGGTAGAGTGAATAAGATGTCGGGACCCAAGAACTTCCTCATCAGAAAAATCTATTTCCAGGTACTGATTCATGTCTTTTGTAACCAACTTTGGGATGCATCCAATCATGCATGAGGGAGTGATAATTTTTTCTGCTGAATAGAGGTTGCTAAAAAAGTTTAGGATAATGGAGTGAATGTCATTTATGTCATGTGCAACTCTTCTAGTTGGGTCCTCCAGATGAGGAATATGATTATTCCTTCTCCTCACAGATGATCGTTTTTTAACAAAGTTGGTGTTATGATCCCCATCTCTAATATGGGACTTCCGTGCCTGGAGGAACCAATAAATCTTTATCTCCCTCAGAGCTGCATTAATATTCTTTTCTGCCACAGAGATGTTTCTAAGGAAAGAGTCACAACAGGGATATGAGTGGAGTCGCTTTAATTGATTCTCTACCTCCTTAATACGTCGGTCAAAGTTTCCAAACCTAGAAGATCTATACTTATGATGGAAAGACGCAATAGTGCAGAAGTTGGACATGATGCACTAATTCGATCCCTCCCAAGCCGCTTGAATAACCTTTTCACAGTCACTATCTTCGAGACACAAACTTTCAAAGAGAAAGGTTCGCTCAGGTCCCCTCTATTGCCCTTATGAGACTGTTAACAACATGATTGGGTAGTGGTCAGATGAGACGGGGGAAATTGGATGATAGAGAAGGAATAAAAAAGAGAGGTCCACTCATTATTCCCATAAAATCTGTCTAACCTTTCCACCATGTGGTTCTCCATTGACCTACCCCGATGCCAGGTAAACGGTGATCCAGAAAACCCGAGGTCATGAAGAGAGTTCATCCCATGAGACATCCTAAAATCATGCATTTCAGTAGCACTCTTCACCCATCCCCCTTCTTTTTAATGGGGATACAGAAATTTGTTAGATCCCCCCTGATCTGGAGAGGGCCAGGGAGGGAGTCCTACATCCGCTTCAAGAGGGCCCATGATCTGTGTTTATCCTGCCCACCCGGCCACCTATAGAACCCCAAAAATGACCAAGGAGGAGATCCTGGGTGAGAAAACATCAGAGAAATGTGATTATTTTAGTAATTAGAGATCTTGACCCCAATGTCCTCCTTCCACAAGAGGAAAATTCTACCTGAGTGTCCCTGTTTTCCAATGGGAAAGACATTTTTGAACCAAATCTTATGGCCCATAAGGAATGCATCCTTTCTATCCAACATAGTTTTGGATACAAAAACCATGTCAGGGAGAAATTTGGAACTCCAGTGATGGAGAACGCAAACCGTTCGAGTATTTCCAAGCCCCCGACAGTTCCAGCATAATATTTTCATTACCCTAGGTGGGGCTGGGACACACCCGCCACCGCCTCTGAAACTTTGACTACCCGACCATCGTATGTCCCTTTCCACCTCTTTTGTGGGATCTCAGTCATCTGAGGTGACTCCGAGCGTCATTTATGGTCCTTGGGCTATGAACTGGGGGGTCTACACCCCTATACCTGATAAGTATTCTTTTCCAAGTCCGATGTTTTATAGTACCTGTCATTGTGATCCTCGTCATGTCATCAACTTCCTGGGGGGTAGCATTGGGAGTAATATCATCTAAACTGGGAACTGGATTTGGTGGGTCATTACATAGTTGTTGTAACCCTGAGCCTGGGTCTGGTGGTTCCTTGAAGTTTGGCTACTGCCTAGCAGATGGGGGTAAATGGCCTTCAAAATAGTGGTGGTCTATTTTGGGGGCAGTCAGCCCCTGCCCTTGACTCATGTGTTGTTCCCTCGGCTCAACCGAGATCCACGGCCAGACCAGATTCTTTCATTCCACCCTTTGATTTACATGACTGTCAGCCGCAATGTTTGGTGGCCCAAGAATTATTATATTTTATGAGTTGGTTCAGCCCGCGTATTAAGAGCCTTCGATAGTTTGTCGTAGTCCTGTTGTTTTTCGACTTTGGAAATAAAAGTTGTCCCAGAGGTTTTTTCATGGTGCTAGGGACCGTATTGCAAAACAACATTTCCTTGTTCATCCTCCTTCGCCTCACATTCATTTTCTAAGTGTCTGAGGAACCCAAAAAATAAACATAAAATAGGGATATTTTCAAAATCAAAAAAAATCCAGACGTCAGAGTCCTCAATTGTCAAGAACATTCCCCTCATAAGAGGATGTGCAACATCCATCGATGCTCTGATTCACACAAAAGGTCCCCAGTGAATTGGATCAGACCACTGTCATTCTAGAAATAAACGGATGCACCCTAAAATCTCATGCATAACATGTTCAGTTCTACCATGAAAGGGGATTCCTCTATTTCGAATCCATAAAGGTGAGCAGGACAGATTAACTAACTGAAAATTTTCTTCACCTCAAAGTTCCTCTATGAGAATGATTTGGTTGTCAAAGGACCATGGTCGACCTTTGAGGACATTTAATTTTTCTCCTTGATTAAAGAATTCAATGACTAGGTGTCCCGATTCCACTTCTCGTATAGCAACTCTGTCCTCCAATCACTAGATATTTTGCAGAGTATTTTTCAGCCCTCCCTGATTGAAGGACCTTTTTTCTATAAATTTTCCAATAATAATCTAGGAAAGTCTTTGCGAAAGAAACACATCTTTAATATTACGTATAGAAATTAACAATTTTTATTTATCAGTTAAGGAGAGGTTCCGCCAGTGATTCATTATGTCTGACTCCATTTAACTGATAATTAGAGCTTCCCATGTCACCACAAATCCCTTCATCCTCGGGATGCATAGTTACACTTCTCCCCAGACTCCCCTCAAGAGACGCCACACTTTGGGCTGCCACACCCCTGTACCTTCACGGACAAGTGCCTTCACGGACCCATGTCAGAATGCAAAAACTCGCTCCTTATCCAAGAATGGCACTATGGAAATGAAACATAATATGATGAATGCTTATGATAGAGTTGAATGGCCTTTTCTTGAACTTGTTCTATCCAGATTGGAATTTGGGAGAAAATAGATCTCTAATTTCATGAATTGTGTTACATATGTCACCTATAGAATCAATATTAATGGGGTCCCTTCAGTGATCTTTAAACCGTTAAGAGGCTTGAGAAAAGGGGACCCCATATCACCTTACCTCTTCATTCTGGTGGCAGATGTATTTTCTAATCTCATCCTGATGGCGGCCGATCAAGGAGTTATACATGGTGTTATGGTATGTAGAAATGCCCCCTATTTCTCATCTCTTCTTTATAGATGATAGCTTCTTGTTCACGCGTGCTACCCCGCAAGAATGCAGTACAGTGCTGAATATCATGGATCTGTACGAAAAGGCCTCTGGGAAACGTCTTAATGCTTTGAAATCAGAGTTATCTTTCAGTAAAGGCATCCCATAAGCTAAGAGGGAGGATTTGCAGTGAATGTGTGGGTTTCCGCTGGTTGATAAGAATCCTAAGTACCTTGGCCTCCCGACCCTGGTGGGTAGGTCGAAAAAACAAGTTTTTGGGGTGATTTTCGATAGGGTGGATAATATGATTTGTCTTTGGTCTAGGAAGAATATTTCCAAGGATGGAAAGTAGTTCTTGTGATGTTAGTGGCCCAGGAAATTCCTTCTTATTCTATGTTGCTGTTTAAATTCCCAGAAACTCTCATTGACCAAATCCACTCCCGGTTGGCCAATGTTTGGTGGGACTCCCATGAGGGAAAACATAACTCCCATTGGATGTCTTGGGAGAAGCTGTGTGTTTCAAAATTCTATGGCGGCGTTGACTTCTGAAATCTTAAATGGTTTAATGAGTCTCTTTTGGAAAAACAAGGACTTTCCGACCCAAAAGATATTTTTTCAATGGTGATGTGAGCTAAGTACTTCCCTCATTCTGATTTATTGCATGCCCAGCTGGGGCCAAAACCGAGTTTAATGTGGATGAGCATTTGGGGAGAAAATATCTCATTGATTTGGGCTGCATGTGTAGAATTGCTGATGGGAATAATGTTAAAATTTTGAATGATCCATAGCAGGAAGATGGCATCAATCATAAGGCTTCCTCACCGGTTGTTCTTGGATTTAAAGATGCAAGGGTACGTGATCTTCTCGGTGACTCGCTTGAGGAGTGGGATCAGGATAAGATTTGGTGTTGGTTTAACAAGGTGGATCGTCAGCTCATCCTGAGTATCCCTCCCACACCAGGAATGGGTATTGACCATAATTTATGGATTGGAGAACCTCATGGGAGATATTTTATTCATTCAGGTTACAAAATTAGGGTTCAAGGTTTGGTCCAGGGATTTATTGATAATCAGTGGAAGTGTCGCTGGTACCTCACCGATCCCCCTAGGGTGAAATTTTTTTGGTGGAAGTTCTGTTCTCGGGTTCTTCCAACCCATGAATTTTTGGTGCATCGACATTTGGTGGAGGATAATACTTTTCCTTTGTGCCTCCATGAATTGGAATCCCCTTTGCATGCAATTATTTCCTGTAAGGGGGTGGAAGGGGTGTGGAAGGTTTGGAGGCCAGATTTTTGTATTTTATTTTATTTTTCAAATGGGTCGGTCCCAAACCTTACTAAATGGGTGTCTTCGCTGAAGCCGAGAGTGGTCGGGCTGATATGCACAATTTCTTAGTTGGTTTGGACTCGATGGAATGAATGAATTTTCCAAATGAAGGTGACCCCTGATCACCTATGGTTGGATAAAGATTTGGAGTGGATTAATGGTTGGAATATAAGTGAAGTAGAGCATTCTTTGTTCCACACATGACGAGCGGATCCCTTTTGGTCTCCCCCCCCCTGAGGGTTTCTTCAAGATTAATATAGATGCTACTATCACTGTTAATTCAAGGGTTGGCATTGGGATCAATACTCATAATATTTTTGGCCAGATTGTGGAAGCTCAGTGTAGGGAGGTGCCTAACTCATGGCGCCCTATGGTGGCAAAGGCCTTGGCCATCATCCAGGGGCTTATTTTTTCCCGTTCAAAATTTTGGTCCAAGATTCTGGTTGAACCTGGCTTCTTCGAAGTGGTGAACTCTCTCTCAACAAAATATGAGGATTCCCAACCTTATAGCCTCATCTTGAGGAAGATTTGGTCCCTGACTGATGGATTCGATGCATGCAAATTGTCTTTTATCAAAAGAGATGTTAATTTGAAATGCCATCATTTGGCTCATTTTGGGAAATGTTGGGGTAATCATTCATGGGTTAACTCGTTCCCTGATTGGCTTTGTAATCCAAGTTACTTTGATCAGTAATTTATCTTTTTTGTTAAAAAAAATAATTTACCAGAAAATAAAAATACCTTTTCCATTTTCAAACTCACATGACTTGTTTTACTTATATTCTAGAAAAACATTATGTGCATAACCCAATTTACCTACAAAATTGATTCATAAGATAAATCAGTTTGATAATTTTATTCTATTTATATAAATTTCTTATTGAAATCTTATGTACCAAAAACATCTTTTACCTTTATTATAAATCCAAATATCATATAGTGATTCTAGGTCATATTCAAATAATCTAAAATATTATTCAACTCATCTCTAGACATTTTAATCATCTCAGAAGCCTTCATAACGGCTTCAAATAGTTATAATAATTATTTTAATAATTCTAGGCACCTTTTATCGTGTTACAATGTTATATAGCATAATATAAATTCTCATGTTAGAGAATTTCAATGATTTCCACTATTTTCACAAGTTCATCCTTTCTCAAATCAATCGCAAGAAAACTCTATTCAACTCAGTCGTCATCCAAGAGTGTTTCTCACTTGCTTCATTAAAAAACATTCAAGGTACTCATATATGGATTCTTTATCTTCATCTATATTTATCTAAACACTTTTAATCTATTAAAAACATGTTGAATAAAATATTACAAAATTGTTAGGTATAGATCTAGTAGCTAACTCTTTCTACCAATTTATCAATTTATTTTATATGGTAAAGATAGTGTATTCAATCTATGTGGCACATTCCATGGACATAAAAACCATCTTAGTAATTTTTTAATGTTGGTTATTTGAAAGAGTATTTCTAAAAAGTTGTCCAAAAAATATTATTTTTATCCTTGTATATGTAATGATAATAGTGAAAACTCAATCTCCATCATGGGTGTGCATTGCAATGTTTTATAAGAGACATATTATTTTCATTATTTTATTCACAATCCATAATTTAAAAAAAAATTGAAACTAATTACATCGAAACACATTTTTCCGCAATAATATCCCCATTTATTTTTTACTATCAATTCCAAAAAATTCTAAATAATATTCATATATCAATGAAACTTTTATCCCCCTAAGTTACAACAATTGAAAACATGAAATGTATTCTACAACATATTTACACGGTATATTTCATGTTTTATTATATTCTCCCCGTTAAAAATTTTATACCACTTTTATTTTAAGGTAATGTCATTATTTAAATTACTCTCCATCTTATGTTTTCCTTCTAAATAATTGCAGCAATAACTTATCTCCATTTAAGAAACTCAGCTTCTCAGCATGTGATTTATCCACTTGAGATAAAGTTATAATTTTTATAATATCAATTGTTTTTTAAAATTACTTGATACTAACTAATGATTGAAACTAACACATAGAAATTCCCTTTCTCTTCATACTATTTTTTCTATTAATTTCGTTAGAGAATGAATTTTGTATGAATAACATATCGCCAACTAAAAGTGATTATATAAACATTAGATCTAAAAAACACTGAAAAATTTCATTTGAATAAGAAATTTATATTAGAAAAGTTCTATAAAAATAAACTATAAGGATAGGTTATCTAACCCTTTGAAGAGAATAAGTCTGATAAATTTAGACAACAACACTGTCTATATTTTCACCACACGTGATATTGGTTTCTATCATTCTCATTATTGGGGGAAGATTATATATATTCTTCATGAAAATTTTGGAACATTCACTCAATTGATCACAAATATTAAAAAATTTCAAGTGCATGATATTCCCTCTATTGTTAGATAATCACTCCCACTTGGAGAACATAATATATATACATATTATAAATAGTAGTGGGAAAATTAAATCATGTCACATCATTAAAATTTTAACGGGGTTGTCCATATTTCTAGATTAATTATAATTTTATAAGACTCTGATGTTTCAAAAACATTAAATGTGACCCCCAAGGTATTCCTTCCAATGTTCATCAAATTCAATTATTACCATTTTAACACATTTACAATAGTCTTAGAAATATAGTGGATCATATTTAGTTTCTCACTTAGATATATATGGATATAAATTTTTACTCAATCCTTGTAACTTATTAGAAGATATAAATATTTAAAAAAACTTCATGTTATATCCTTGCATGATTTTATCTATTTGATCTCCTTTGGGAAGAATAGATTACTTTTCATTTAAAAATGTATTCATAGATAGATTAAGATATGTTACATTATCTCTAAGATTTATATTATTTTTTCATATTTTTCTATTCTCTAATCCTTCTACAATTATTCTATCCTTTGGATTAGTTTATCAGTAGGCTCATTATCTTATCTCTCATTAGGTGTGGATTTATTCTTTATACTAAGTATTATAAAAGAGTAGCACATGAATTCTTTCCATTTCTTTCTTATTTCCACTGTAAAAATATACATATATCTGATATCCTAGTGTCTTAACTAGTTTCCCATTCCACAAACCTATTTACTATATTTTAAGTTATCATTATGGGGAAATCATTCAATCTTCTCAAATAGAGTTACAGCCACTAATCTAATCCTAGAATATATCTCTTCGATGGATTCTATTATTGATTTTGAATTATTCCTTTTTCATTTATATTCATATTCATATTTCAATAGTGTATAATATAACATCTTTTTCAATAATAGAAGCATATTTTACCAGTGGGTTAGATATCCTTCATATTGTTCTTTATTTCTATCATGATGGATATAGATTTCTTAACATATTTCATCATAGATCTATCTTCCAAGGTATTAATTCTGTCTTTCTTCACATGATTCTTGGCCTTTTTATGTTCTATTTCCACTTTAGTAAATTTATGTTAAATAGAATGGTTGTACCTTAATTATTCAAAATAATGAAGACATATTTTTTATAACACATTTACATTTTCAAGGGGTTTTTTGGTCAGAGTGGAATCTCAAGAGCGGCGGTGAATTGAGTTCCTACTAAAAATTCCTATTAACAAATTATGATAAAAATCCCCAATTTAAAAATTGCCCAGTTAATTATGGAAGTAGAGATATAAATGTTCAATTGGTCAAAATGTTTCTCAAAGGTTGATTTGTCTGTAGTTGAATCAGTGTAAAACACATAACCAACATCTGAAATAAGTTTGCTAAATTAAACACATATACACACCAACCAAAACTAACCATCAGAGTGAATATAAAATAGTTTTCTGTTTTGAAGTTATATGCAGTGGAAAATAGAAAAAAAATAGAGTATTACAACAGAAGGTACACAACAGTGTTAAACAAGAGGTTCAATCTCAAGCTAAGACGTAATCTTCTTCACATAGTGATCTCCTTCCACCAAGTAGATTAAATTAACAATAAACTTGATACACAGCCTGTATCATTCTTTACAATAGTTTTCACGAACTTTCTTGGGATCACACCCTCTACCATAGTTCTTTTTGGGAAATCACACAACTAGGACACACACAGCCCCTTCAACTGTTTCACTTGGGACACAAAGTGTAAGTAATGCTTTGGGTGAAGATTTTCAGTATCATCTAGTTCAATCACTAGAGAGAGTGTGTGTAAAAAACAAACAAACACTTCTCATAAATATAAGATAAGAAACACAATATAACTAATGTCATAAAGATTTAGTTTTGAATTCTCTATGTGTTTGTTGTTCAGATCTTGACTCCTTGGAGTGAAAAAATTACAGTTCAAGTCTTTCACTAGAAGATGTCTCCAAAATAGAGTGTCGCATATTCAAGTTCTAGATTCTAGGTACTAAGGTGTTATGCTTCATGGTTTGAAAGAGATCTGATAAATCATAGAATATAGTCTTGAGTTATCTCTCCAAAATGATCTTCGTGATGATCTTGGGTTCTCAGTGTAAATACTCGTAGCTGCATCCTTCCCAGCTTTAGGATTCTTCGGTAGGCTTTGTCGGTAGATTTCATCTACAGCCTTAATCGGTAGCTTTCATCAGTAGCCTTCATCGGTAGCATTCATCGGTAGCCTTCATTGGTAGCCTTCATCGGTAGCCTTCATTAGTAGCTTTCATAGGTATCTTTCATTGGTAGATTTAATCTGTAGCTTTTATTAGTAGCCTTCATTAATAGCTTTCATCGGTATCTTTCATCAGTACCTTTCATCGGTATCTTTCATCAGCAGCGTTCATCGATAGCCTTCATCGGTAGCTTTCATCAGTAGCCTTCATCAGTAGGCTTCATCGATAGCTTTAATATATATCCTTCATCAGTAGACTTAATTGGTGACTCTACAATATTATCCTTTGAGTGTTACTCATATCGGTGAGATTGCATTGATAACATCATTGGTGAGGTTCCTCAGAGGTAAACTCTATCGGTAACCTTCCATTGGTAACCTCTTACGTAGAGAAATTTTGTACTATAAACCAAATCGAGAGATCAGTGAAATTAAAAATACATAGTTATTACTTTATAGAAACTAAAAATACTAATGAAACATGATTATCATATAAAAGAAACATGATTTGGTATTATTAGAACAGGTGAGTCCAACAATCTCCTCCTTTTGGATACTCACAAATTATGTTAGTGAAATTGATATTTAATAACATTTAAGTTAGGGTTAAGATCATTTTCTAATACTGCAGAGATATTAGTATATATATATATATATTATGTATCAGTAGTGGAAATAACATAAAATTTAACCATGTTTATTGTGGAAAATATATTAGAGCATATATTTAAGAGCTCCAGTCTTAAAACTTCTCCCCCTTTGTGATTAGAAAAAAAGAATAAATGACAAGAAGGAGAAAAAATAAGATTTTTGTTTTAATGAAATAAGTGTCAAAAATAAAAAAATATTACAAATATACTTATCAACTAAGGTATCCCACATTTAATCCACTTCAGTAATGTCTAAGGGAGATTTGTCTTTGAGAGCAGAGGAGGCAGGTTCTAAAGATAGAGGTACAGCCCTAGGTATGGCAGTGAGCAAGGTAGGAGGAACTGCTAAAGAAGTATCATTAGACTGATAATGAGTAGATCTCTGCGGAATCATAGGATTCAAACATCAGATGTCCTATGCATGAGTCATTAAAGGGGAATCCCTGGTAGAGCGTGAAGCGGCTAAGGAAAAAGGTAAAGCTAGGGGAACAATAACATGATTGTAGTCCATATTGAGGAAGCGAAAAATGAGATTCCTAAATTTCATAATGATGATCCCTCGTATTTCCATAGCTGAAATGAAATCATCCTTATTCTCCATGAAATGTTTCAATGTAGGAGTCAAATATCGAAGCTTTCTAACTTGATCCTTAATTTCCTGAGTGACATGTGGGATCCTCAAGTTTTCCAATAGTGGATTAAAGTGACCATCCATCTTATAATTGGTGCAAAACCTTTTATAATAGAAGAATACTTCATTTTTGATGGCCTTATTGTAGGATCGAAATATAATATGAGATGCTCAATATACAAGAGGGGGGGTGAATTGTATACTTTAAAAATTCCTTTGGAACCTTTAAAGTTAGTTATGAACAACTAAAGTTTCCTTAAGAAAAGGAAAGGACTAAGTTTAACAAAGTTAAACTAAGTAGATTCACAACACCTCTAACACCGAACTGAACTTGGAAAGAGATTCCAAAAGTAGGTTCCGGAAATATGGTTCCGGAAATTGAAACTTAACAAAAGTTACAATATGAGATTCTACCTTAAAGCGTATAGAATCTAAACTAATCAGAGTAAGTAAGGAAGTATAAGAAAGTTATACTTTCCTTAAGATACAAATTGAAGCGGAATAAAGACAAGTAGTAAAACTACTAGTAACAAGATATAAGTCTTTTAACCCAAAGAGAAGGGTATCCAACAACCTTGGATAAAGGTCCCTTGATTTATACTTTCAAGCAAGTCTGTCTTACCCACACCAGGGTAAGCCCTCGATACGAAGATCGGAGTCTCTGTCTTGTTATCCCCGCAAGCCCTCAACTTCAAGGTAGTTGGCAACCTCTGTCTTCCTCAGCAAGGAAGTCCTCGATCTTTAAGGTAGTCGGCAACCTCTGTCTTTCTCAGCAAGAAAGCCCTCGATCTTTAAGGTAGTCGGCACCTCTGTCTTCCTATCCCCGGAAGCCCTCGAATGTAATCACCAACATTCGGAGTCGCACGAAGCTTTGAGAGTTAATAAGAGACTCTCTCTCTAGAAATCACTTCAACATCATGTATGCACAAAATCCAAATTGTTCATCCATCCGTTGCGAGCTTTTTCAAATGAGCTCCTATTTATAGGTAAGGTCGGCTCCTTCTCCAACGGTCATATTTCCCTTAAAGTTCGGAGGGACCTGTACACGTGTCACTTAGACAACTGTTAGTTTATAACAAAATGGACGACATCGTTTTATAACAAAACAAGTGTAACAGAAAGTACGACATCGTTTTAAACTCTAACATAAAAGTTCGGAATAGAAATTTCGGAGTGAAGGTTCGGAGTGAATAAATTCAGAGTGTATAAAACAATGATAATCAGATTCTGTTTAATAGGTGAATTCGGAATGGGAATTCGGAATAGGAATTCGGAATAGGAATTCGTCATCAGAAATCGTAATAAGAATTTGTCATTAGAATTCGTAATGAGAATTAATCATCAGAATTAGTAATGAGAATTCATCATCAGAGTTCGTAATGAGAATTCATCATCAGAATTCGTAATGAGAATTCATCATCAGAATTCGTAATGAGAATTCATCATCAGAATTTGTAATGAGAATTCATCATCAGAATTCGTAATGAGATTTCATCATCAGAATTCGTAATGAGAAATCGTCATCAGAATTCATAATGAGAATTCTTTATCAGAATTCGTAATGAGAATTCTTCTTCAGAATTCGTATCCTGAATCTGGAATAGAACTAAGTCAGAATTCATATCCGGAATTCGGAATGAAACTTCCTTATAGTTTTTGTCCAGAACCAAATCCTAAAAACAGAATGCTTTTATATCAAAGATTTTATGACTCCGAGAAAGTGAATCTGAAACTCATTCTTAAGAAAAATATGAATGAAAATATGATAAGGATAAATTTTTCTTATAAAAGCGATTTTCCTTAAGAAAGCATTTTTCCTTATAAAAGCAATTTTCCTTAAGAAAGCATTTTTCCTTATAAAAGCGATTTTCCTTAAGAAATCATTTTTCCTTAAAGATAAGGTGTTTGTGATTTTCAAAACAAGAAGGAATGGAAAATTCATAAGGCAAACCTTATTGACTCAACAATCTCCCCCTTTTTGGAAAGCACAAACATCCTTACGAAAAAGCTATTCTAAGAAAGAAACACATTAAAGCTTATCTCCCTTGGTTTAAAAAATAGATGAATACGACTAACTCCCCCTTAGGCTTTGAATCTCTAAGGATCGTATTCATATTTCCGGAGTGATGTTTCTTTAAGAAAAACTCCCCCTTAAACAAACTCTTATTAGAGTTCTTTTTCCTTGGGTATTTTCCTTTCTCCCCCTTTGAAAAACTCTTATTAGATTTCCTCTTTTTCTTAAGGATCTTTTCCTTCTCCCCCTTTGTGATTTTCAAAAAGAATTGGAGGGAATGGAAAAAATAACAAAGTACCTGAAAAGATTAGTAACGACAGCAATAGGAACAACAAGCACAATTTTCATTATATTTGAAATGTCAGCAACAAAAACAGATTACAACAAAAAGATCGGATTGGTCATTTCGGATCTTTATCCTTCGACATGAGCCCCTTGAGAATTGTCTTGATCTTCTTGAGATCCTTATGATCTTCCTCTGCTTGCTTTTCTAAGGCAACTATTCTTGCTGACTGAGCTTGAATGATTTCTTCCTGAGCCTTCAACTTTTCTTCCTGAGCTTCCATTTTCTCTTCCAGAGACTTTATCCTTTCTAGAAAATTGATCCGATGATCCCTTTCAAATTTCCAACTTTGATTAACAGAGTTGAGCTTTCCATTCAGATCTCTTACTTCATGACTCCGAATGTTCTTTTCCTCTGTCAATTTCTCATCGAATTATGCAGACATCTCATGAAACTTCTTGTCCTCGGTTTGAAATGCATCCTTAACATTCTCCTGAAACTCATCCAGCAACCTCATCTCTTCCACATTCTTCTTCGACCAGCTAGTCATCCTTTTGCACGATCTTTTATGGGCTTCGTAACCAATAAAGAAATTTTTGAACTGGGCTTCTATCTCAACACATTTATCCATAACCATGGATACAGAGTCGGTTTTCTGATTCATTGTATGTTGGAGCATCTGGCACCGAGAGTCAATACTGGAGAAGGTTGGAATGGTTCCCACCAACTTCTTCAAGGACTGAACAAAAAAATCGTGCCCCAACGATGATGACTCCGAATCAGAAATCTTGCTAGGAGAATTTTCTTCTTCAATAAGCTCCAACTTCCTCTTAGAAGAGATACCAGCTTCCTTCCTTAAACTTTTTTCTGAACTCGGGGTATCAGCAAGAATTTTCTTTCCCATTTGTTTTTCCGGAATTGAAACCTGTTCCGGAGATCTGTTCTCACTATCAGAGACTTGAACAATTTTATCTTCCTCATCAGCAACTTCTTGATCATTGGATTCCACATTTCCCATCTGAGCAGCATCAAGTAAAATATTTTCTTGACAAGTAACTTCTTCTTCTCCCTTTTCTTCTTCCATTGCAGGAGTAGCAAGCTTTGAAGATTGAGCTTCAGATTTTCGGAGCGACAGGTGTTCCGAAGGAGTTCCCTTATATTCATCTACTTGTTTGAGCACATCTCCTGTCTCACCACTTCCTTCAGCCGCTTCTTCAACCTCTTCCACTTGCTCTACTTCCTCAGTAGGAACAGCCTCTTCCGGAGTTACAAGATTTCTTCCTGGAGTCTCAGGTAGAGATTCCAGAGAAAAAGATCTCGGAACGGGAATGGTTGCTGAAACCATTTCATTAAACTTCAACAAAGCTTGCACAGCCTCAGCTTCTGACAACTTCTTCTTCAGCTTCTTTTCCTTAGCTTGCTTCTCAAGCTCATCAGCAGCCTTTTCTTTCAGAGCCTTAGCCTCTGCAGGATCCAATCCGAACTGCGGATCTCCTTCCTTCCTCTTTTCCTTGTTAGCTCTCCACTTCGCTGCAACCTCATCAGTATATGTCTTCTTCTTCTTAGGCTTAGGAGGTGCGGAATGGACTTCCTTAGACTTGGGTTCCTCGGCATCGACAACCACTTCTTTCTGCTTCCTCTTCCTTAACGGCTTGGATGATTCCGGATCAGCCACTTTCGGAGTCACTTCTGCTTGAGGCGGTAGATCAATGAATTTCCCTGACTCCTTGTTAAAAGCTATATTCATCCTTTTAATAGTTGCATCACTGGGCAACATGATCTTGCAAACTTTCGGCTTAGAACTACAAGCAACCTTGAAGGATTCTAGGCACCTAACTATCAGCTTCGACAATATTGCCGGGTACATCACTATCTGAGCTCTCAGATTCCCCTTCTTCAAATTATCAATGTTGAGAAGAATATGCTTCATCAAGTTGAACTTTCTTAGATTTATCAGAAAATCCAAGATGTATATCTCACTCTTCTTCAGGCTATCCTTATCTCCTTTTCTCGGTACGATAATCCCTTGCACCCATAACTCCAGAATCCGGAAGTTTGTAGAAAGACTTGCAATTTTCGGAGCCTTATCATCATCTAATCCGAGAATTTCTAAGGCTTTATCCTTGTTGAAACTACCCAAGGAGTCTGGAAGAACGTGCGAGATAAACTCAGCTTCCCCTTCATAACTCAGCCCTACCAAGCTTGCAGCCTTGGTGTAAGATAGCTTATATGTCTTTCCATACGATTTGAAAGAAAATTTTTCTCTATTGTCTTCCACAATGAAAGCAACCGACTCATAAAACTCGACAAGCAAATCTGAGTAGACTTCATCTTGGTTTCCGGTTTTTGATATCGCAACATCCTCCCAGCCATTCAACTTGATATTCTTCGAAATGATAGAATCATAGTTGCTGAAGAAATTCGGATGAACTAACCGTTCTCTGTAGACTAACCACTGAGAAATGGGCTTGGTTGAAGACATCTCTTGAGAAGCTAACTCTGCAGACATTCGGATTAGAAGTCTCTGAGAAGTTCACAACGGAAAAGACTGAAGTTCGGAACTGAGAAAACTGTGGTTCGGAACAGTCTTAAATCAGGAGAACAGAGGTTCAGCACGCGAGAGCTTTGTAACCGATGTGGGATTCGAAAATAGGGTCCCCTTTATATAGGCAATGGGATGACGGTTCGACTTCCACGGTTGATCTAACGGTTTAGAACGATCTGAGATCAGATCTAACAGTTGAAAGCTTGAATCCGATCTTTTTGAGGTTTTATTAAAGTAAAGATTTAAGAAATCCAAAAAAAACCAAAAACAAACTATAAGAAATTTCCAGCAAGTAAAATATGATTACGAAAACTTTAGTAAGGAAATCATACCTTTCGGATTAGCTTAGGAAAGTTATTCGTAATGGGTAATATAAAGACGACTACGAAAAATTCAATACGAAAAACTAAATACGAAAACCTTAATACAAAAAAGTCAATACGAAAAAGTAAATACGAAAAAGTCAATACGAAAGACTCAATACGAAAAGGTAAACACGAAAAGTCAATACGAAAGACTCAGTACGAAAGTTCCGTTATGAAAATACTAGTACGAAAGTTTTCCATTCCAGAAATTTTCAATACGAATACTTCCATTCCAGAAGTATTCTATGTGAAAATATCCTTTCTGGAAAATTGTTGTTCCGGAAATTCCATTCCGGAAATTTTCGTTCCGAAAAAATTTGAAAACAAAATTTGAAAAACTTTGTTAAATAAACAAACAAATGTACTCCCCCTATGAAAAGGAGTTTATTGCTGTAAGGAGATTTTTCAACAGAAAGTTAATTGAGGAAGATTACCTTACGGTTATCATTCCTAACTTCTGTTTAATATATTCAAATCTATCAGAAGGTAAAGATTTTGTGAAAATATCAGCAAGTTGATCTTGCGTTCCGATAAACTGAAGAATAATGCCTCCTTTAAGTGTGTGATCCCTAAGAAAGTGATGCCTAATATCTATGTGTTTTGCACGAGAGTGATGTGCAGGGTTTTTACTTAGGGAAATGGCACTTGTGTTATCACACAAAATTTGAGTTTTAGTAAAACTCAAGACATAGTCTGTGAGTGTGTGTTGCATCCACAACACTTGTGCACAACAACTTCCAGCTGGTACATATTCAGCTTCAGCAGTGGAGAGTGCAACAGAATGTTGCTTCTTGCATGACCAAGAAACTAATGAATCTCCTAAGAAATGACAAGTTCCGGATGTACTTTTCCTATCCATTCTACATCCACCAAAGTCAGCATCAGAAAAGCTTTTTAGAACAAAATCATTTCCAGAAGTATAAAATAATCCTATATCCATGGTTCCCTTAAGGTAGCGAAAAATTCTTTTTACTGCCTTTAAGTGAGATTACTTAGGATTGGATTGATATCTTGCACATAAGCATACTGAAAACATTAAGTCTGGTCGACTAGCTGTTAAGTAAAGTAGACTTCCGATCATACCTCTAAAAGATGTTTGATCTACTGGTTTCCCAGCTTCATCAAGATCTAAAGAGTTTGAGGTACCAATGGGAGTACTTATACTCTTAGTGTTGTCATAACCATACTTTTTAAGAAGATCTTTAATATACTTAGTTTGGGATATGTAGGTTCCTTCTGGTTTTTGAGAAATTTGAAAACCAAGGAAAAATGTTAACTCACCCATCATACTCATTTCAAACTCAGATTTCATTAGACTAGCAAAAGAGTCAGTCAAAGATTGCTGAGTTGAACCAAATATAATGTCATCAACATAAATTTGAACAATCAAAACATTTTTCTTATCTTTATTTATAAAAAGGGTTGGATCTGCATTTCCCTTAACATAGTTATTTTGAAGCAAAAATTCAGTAAGTCTATCATACCATGCTCGTGGGGCTTGTTTAAGGCCATACAAAGCTTTGGTAAGTCTAAAAACATGATCAGGATGTTTTGTATCTTCAAATCCAGGAGGTTGTTCAACAAAAACTTCCTCTTGAACATAACCGTTAAGAAAAGAACATTTCACATCCATTTGAAATAGTTTGAAATTAAAGAATGCTGCAAAGGCAAGGAGAATACGGATAGATTCAAGTCTAGCTACTGGAGCATAGGTTTCATCATAGTCTATTCCTTCTTGCTGATTATAGCCTTTAGCAACAAGTCTAGCCTTATTTCTAACAATGACTCCATTTTCATCACATTTATTTCTGAAAACCCATTTTACTCCAATAACAGAAGTTTCCTTAGGTCTTTCAACCAAGGTCCAGACTTTATTCCTTTCAAATTCATTTAGTTCATCTTGCATGGCTTTGATCCAATCATCATCACCTAAAGCTTCATCAGTGCTTTTAGGCTCTAATTGGGAAAGAAATGCTAGATGTTCTACTTCATTTCTTAAGGAACTTCTAGTCCTTACAGGTTGATTTACATCACCAATGATACTATCACTGGGATGATTCTTAAGAAATACCTGATTTGGGTTTTGTAAAACCTGTTCATCAACATAAGGTAGAAAGTATTCTGGGGTAAATGTTTCAGAAGTATCTTCTAGAACAATTTCTTTATCAGAAGGTTCTTCTATCAAAGGTTGATAATCAGTTTTTGAAAACACATCCGAGGATGTAGGTTGGGAGGTTTTAAAAACAAAAGGGTCTGACTCATCAAATTTTACATGTACTGTTTCATCAATAGTACAAGTATTTTTATTAAAAATTCTATAAGCCTTAGAGGTTGTGGAATAACCTAAGAAAATTCCTTCATCTGATTTTGGTGCGAATTTATGTAAGTTATCTTTAGTATTCAAAATGAATACTTTGCAGCCAAAAACCTTGAAGTAGGAAAGTCTAGGTTTTCTACCATTCCATAACTCATAAGGTGTTTTATTAAGAAAAGTTCTAATTAAAACTCGATTTATAGTATAACAAGAAGTACTTACACCTTCAGCCCAGAAATGTCTAGCAATAGAATATTCACTCAACATGGTTCTAGTTATCTCTTGAAGAATTCTATTTCTTCTTTCAACTACACCATTCTGTTGAGGAGTTCTAGGTGCTGAAAAGTTGTGAGTAATACCTTTCTTACTACAAAAAGTTTCAAAATCTGAATTTTGAAATTCTCCTCCATGATCACTATGAATAGTTTTCAATGGAAGGTTTTTCTCATTTTTAACTTGGGCTCTAAAACTTTTGAAATAAGAAAAAGCTTCAGATTTCCTTGCTAGAAAATAGACCCATGTAAATCTAGTGTAATCATCAACAAGAACAAACACATAGTATTTGCCTCCAATGCTTCCAGTTTGTGTTGGACCAAAAAGATCCATGTGCACTAACTGTAATGCATCGGTTGTTGAGACTTCACCGATTGACTTAAAACTAGATTTATGTTGCTTTCCATATTGACAAGGATCACAAACTTTAGAAGAATCAAATCTAAGCTCCGGTAGATCCTTAACAAGTTTCTTCTTAGAGAGTTTACATAGGTTCCTAAGATTACAGTGTCCTAATCTTCTATGCCATAACCAAGAATGATCTTCCATTGCACTTAGGCAAGGTAAATCTTGGCTTCTTAGGTCTTCTAAGTTTAAGGTGTAAACATTCTCTTGCCTATTGGCTGAGAGAATAAATTCTTCCTTGGAATTGTGAACTAAGCATTTATCATTCCTAAAATTCACAAGGTAACCTTCATCACATAACTGACTTATGCTAATGAGGTTGTGCTTAAGACCTTTAACAAAAAGAACATTTGAAATCAAAGTTTTACCTAAAAGAACAATATTTCCAATACCAACAATCTCTCCCTTAGCATTGTCTCCGAAAGTTACCTTTCCTCCTTTCGTTTTGATAATCTTTTCAAAAAAGCTTTTGTTACCAGTCATATGCCGGGAACATCCACTATCCATGTACCAAATATTGTTGCTGGAACTTTCTTTATTTTCCTGAAATTAAGAACAAAGTTAGACTTTCGGAATCCAAACTTGTTTGGATCCGAGATTTCCAGACAATAAAATTTTTGGTACCCACATTTTCTTAGAAAAATAAGCTTTATGAAAACCAAAGGATTGGGTTTTGTTTAAGGAACAATTTCTTGCCCAGTGACCACCACATTGACATTTAGTACAAAATGGGGCACTTTGAGGAACAAAATAATTGTTGCTGAAAACAGGTTTTGCTTGGGTATAACCAAATCCGGATTTATTTCTTAAAGGTCGTATTTGAGAATACATCTTATCAAAATTTTCCTTACCATGGGTAAAGTTTGATAAACACTTCTTTAAGGAAAAAATTTCGAACTTGAGTTTTACAACCTAGTTTTTATCCTCAAAATCATTAGTTTTTGAACTAGAGTTAGGCTCGAAAACATTTTTATTAGAAATTACTTTTTCTAATTCTTTAGCAAGTTTATTCTTCTCAGAACTTACTTCCTCAAGATTTTTTGAAATATTTTCAAAATCAGCATTTTTCTTATCAAGATCTTTAGAAAGATCTGATATCTCTTTAGTAAGAATAGAATTCCTAGAATTTGCCTTATCAAGTTTCTTGTTGAGTTTGGAATTCTCAATCTCAAGAAGTTCAGCAAACCTAGAGACTTCTTCATAAGTAAGTAAAGTATTTTCCTCATCAGAAGATGATTCTTCATCAGAAGAGTTATAATACTTACTATCATTCGAATTTAAAGAAACATTGGTCAATGATTCAGCATTTCGTACCTTAGCCATAAGACAATGATTTTCAATGGGTAATCTGGCTATAAGACCAAGATTCTTCTGTCCTGAAGATTCATAATCAGAAGATTCATCTGAAGAGTCACCACCACTGGCACTCCAGGTGTCATTATCTTTCAGAACTTTCTTAGCTTTGGCTTTGTAATACTTCTTCCTGTTCTTTTCTGAATGTCTTTCATTCCTTTCTTTCTTTCTGAGCATAGGGCAATCAGGTCTAATATGTCCAGCTCTTTTACATTCATAACAAGTAACATCTCCATCTTTCTTATCTTTCCTATCCTTTTTCTTATACTTGGATTGAAAGTTTCTTTGCCCAGCTATCTTGTTCATCCTTCGAGCAAGATTGGCTAATTCATTTTCTGAAACTTCACTCTCACTAGATTCGGATTGGAAAATGACTTTCTTCGATTTGGATCTGGTTACTCTCTCAGGAGTCTTAGCTTTCATCTGATTTGAAGTTGTAGTAAAAGCAACAGTACCATTTCCATTCTTCTTCTTGATGTTGTCAGCATCTCTCTTCATTCTGGTCTCATGTTGTAGAAGAGTTCCAAATAATTCATCAAGAGTAATTTGAGTGACCTTCCTGTTCTCATCTATAGCTGTTCTCTTGGATTCCCACTCATTGGGCATAATGTCAATTATCTTGTCCACAAGAGCTTCATCATCTAAACCTTTCTCTCCCATAGATTGTAGACTATTGAAAATTGTCATAAATATTTGTTGAACTTTACAGATAGGTTCTCCATAAGGAAAATTGAAGCCATGATATTCAGCTCTAAGCATAGCTCTTCTAGTCTCAATCACCTTAGAAGTCCCAAAGTGTGTAACCTCTAACTTCTTCCATATACAGTTAGCTGCTTCACAAGAAGAAATTTGGCTATATATATTTCTAGTCATTGAACATAATAAAGTATTGCGTACCTTATAATTGAGTGGATATTCTTGCTTTTCCTGGTTAGTAAAGGTTCTGACTTCCTTGTCAGGAATTTTATAATCACCAGTAAGCATCACAAAGTTGTCTACTCCGGTATTGATAACAAAAGTCTTCATACGATCTCTCCAGTATTCATAATCATTACCATCGAAGATTGGTGGTCTTGTAGGATTCAAATTGTCAATAGATCCAACGTTAATTCCTGCCATACTAAAAATAACTTTGCACACAAACTAGTTAGTAGCAAAAGTTCGTAATCAAAAAGTTCGGAATGAGAAAAGTTCGGAATGGATAATCCGGAATGACAAAGTTCGGAATAAAAAAGTGAGCAAGAAAAACTTGTATGTGAGTACAAGTATTTCAGTAACCTTGGCTCTGATACCAAATGTAAGAATGGTATAGAGTAAGAGGTTTCCAACCTCTGATACCAATTGTAGGATCGAAATATAATATGAGATGCTCAATATACAAGAGGGGGGGGGTGAATTGTATACTTTAAAAATTCCTTTGGAACCTTTAAAGTTAGTTATGAACAACTAATGTTTCCTTAAGAAAAGGAAAGGACTAAGTTTAACAAAGTTAAACTAAGTAGATTCACAACACCTCTAACACCGAACTGAACTTGGAAAGAGATTCCAAAAGTAGGTTCCGGAAATATGGTTCCGGAAATTGAAACTTAACAAAAGTTACAATATGAGATTCTACCTTAAAGCGTATAGAATCTAAACTAATCAGAATAAGTAAGGAAGTATAAGAAAGTTATACTTTCCTTAAGATACAAATTGCAGCGGAATAAAGACAAGTAGTAAAACTACTAGTAACAAGATATAAGTCTTTTAACCCAAAGAGAAGGGTATCCAACAACCTTGGATAAAGGTCCCTTGATTTATACTTTCAAGCAAGTCTGTCTTACCCACACCAGGGTAAGCCCTCGATACGAAGATCGGAGTCTCTGTCTTGCTATCCCCGCAAGCCCTCAACTTTAAGGTAGTTGGCAACCTCTGTCTTCCTCAGCAAGGAAGTCCTCGATCTTTAAGGTAGTCGGCAACCTCTGTCTTTCTCAGCAAGAAAGCCCTCGATCTTTAAGGTAGTCGGCACCTCTGTCTTCCTATCCCCGGAAGCCCTCGAATGTAATCACCAACATTCGGAGTCGCACGAAGCTTTGAGAGTTAATAAGAGACTCTCTCTCTAGAAATCACTTCAACAGCATGTATGCACAAAATCCAAATTGTTCATCCATCCGTTGCGAGCTTTTTCAAATGAGCTCCTATTTATAGGTAAGGTCGGCTCCTTCTCCAACGGTCATATTTCCCTTAAAGTTCGGAGGGACCTGTACACGTGTCACTTAGACAACTGTTAGTTTATAACAAAATGGACGACATCGTTTTATAACAAAACAAGTGTAACAGAAAGTACGACATCGTTTTAAACTCTAACATAAAAGTTCGGAATAGAAATTTCGGAGTGAAGGTTCGGAGTGAATAAATTCAGAGTGTATAAAACAATGATAATCAGATTCTGTTTAATAGGTGAATTCGGAATGAGAATTCGGAATAGGAATTCGGAATAGGAATTCGTCATCAGAAATCGTAATGAGAATTTGTCATTAGAATTCGTAATGAGAATTCATCATCAGAATTAGTAATGAGAATTCATCATCAGAGTTCGTAATGAGAATTCATCATCAGAATTCGTAATGAGAATTCATCATCAGAATTCGTAATGAGAATTCATCATCAGAATTTGTAATGAGAATTCATCATCAGAATTCGTAATGAGATTTCATCATCAGAATTCGTAATGAGAAATCGTCATCAGAATTCGTAATGAGAATTCTTTATCAGAATTCGTAATGAGAATTCTTCTTCAGAATTCGTATCCTGAATCTGGAATAGAACTAAGTCAGAATTCATATCCGGAATTCGGAATGAAACTTCCTTATAGTTTTTGTCCAGAACCGAATCCTAAAAACAGAATGCTTTTATATCAAAGATTTTATGACTCCGAGAAAGTGAATCCGAAACTCATACTTAAGAAAAATATGAATGAAAATATGATAAGGATAAATTTTTCTTATAAAAGCGATTTTCCTTAAGAAAGCATTTTTCCTTATAAAAGCAATTTTCCTTAAGAAAGCATTTTTCCTTATAAAAGCGATTTTCCTTAAGAAATCATTTTTCCTTAAAGATAAGGTGTTTGTGATTTTCAAAACAAGAAGGAATGGAAAAGTCATAAGGAAAACCTTATTGACTCAACACTTATGATCTTGGGAAGCCTCCATAATGTAATATTCTACAATAATATGAATGTCTCTGGTAGTGAAAATGACCCGAGTCAAAGACTGAGGGTCTGAGGTACTAGAACCAGAGAGTTTCTCTAATTCTTCTCTAACAACTGATCTGAAAACATCTAGATCAACAGGAGGATAGGTTGATAAGGAAGCAGATTCACACATAGGTGCCATGGTAAAAGCTATTGTATCCATAAAAGACTTAGTCTGTAAAATAATCAACTTCTTCACATCATCATCTTGACCACTCACATGTGTCTCTATATACATCTTAAAGTCCTCAAACACAGTGACCATCAGCTAGAAAATACTCTTAACAAACATAAGGTCTTTTTAACTTGAGATCTTGAATCCATATATGAGTATAAACTCATAATTGACTATTTCATAGACTCCACAAATTCTTCCAAGGTTCTGACTTGATTATGGAATTCCTTCACTTCATGTAGCAAGTTGGAGTTAAAGTTAGATATTATCTTTTCCAAGGAAGATTCAACAACCTGTTGATTGAGATCCATTGTTATCTTTATTCTAATAGATCTCTCTTCAAAGTGTCTCATCATATATGATTTTAAAGACTCCAATTAAACCTTCATCACATAATCCTATGGTAGAAGAACCACTGGTTGAACAACAGTGTTCTCTGAAGCAGAATGAACTGGAGGTCTTATGTTCGGTTCTTCATCTTCAGAATCGTTATAGTCTAATCCGGAGACTATGAATCCATGATCTTCTAACCAATATTCTATTTCATGAGAAACAAAAACTGAACATGTTGCAATAGGTTCCTCCCCCTCACTTGGAACATCCTCCTAGTCAACTACATTCACATCTGCCATCCCTCCATGATCAACTGCATAAATAGGAGAGTCCACTACTATCACTTCTACATAATATTTAACCACATCCATAGCAATTACAAATCCATCCGATTCATCATCCTTATCCTCTCTACTCTCTCCCACTTCTGTATATCCTATCAAAGGACTGGTACATAAGCATTCCTCTTCCTTTCCTCAATAGTTGTCTCAAATTCATCATTTCCAGATTCAACTTTATCCTCCTCCTCTGAGGTCTCTCCAACAGTAATGCCTCTTAAGACATTCTCTTCTCCTTCTAATTCACACATTTCCTCATCATCACTGTCCCTTAGGATAGTATCTCTTCAAGTTAATCTATTTGGTTAGATAGGCTCACAAAAAGATTCAACATTAACATGAGGACTTGTTGGATGATCAGGATCACTCCTATCATAAATAGGAGAATCTTATCTCTCTCTATCTCTCTCTCTTGCACAACAAAAACCTCCTCTTCTTCATCTGATTACACTGGCTCCACCTCATTTGGCATTGAACTATGATATATTTTATTCTTTGGCCCAGTGGGATGGCTAACAAGATTGAATTATATATATATCATAGCCTCAATATTCACCCAGTCCCTTTTCCAAGGGTCCTAGTTTATCTTCATAAAATTGAAAATCATTTTGGAAATGCAAAATTTTTCCTTTACAAATATGATATCTTCTTTATTTCCAAAAACTACTTTCACTTTTAACATTAAGGATGTCAACATGGCATGAGATAAAGCATTTGACTTGGATCTAGGATTTATCATATCCTCTAACTGAACCATCAACAGCCTGAATAGATTTATCATTTTTCCATACATTAATATATACAACAAACAAATGCATTGATACTTCAATGTAAAAAAGTCCCCTCTACTTGTACTCTAGATATGTTGAAAAAATTTAAATAGTAATCAGTTTTCTCCATCCATCTCAGAATCTATCACCTTCCTAGGGATTCCATTCCCTGTCAATTTGGCCATAGCCTCTTTATAGAATAAAAAATCACTAGTGGGAGGCATCACTCTAGAGTATTAGTTAGAAATGCCTTCATGTGGGAATCTTAATCATTCATCACATTAAATAGGATAGAATCTCATACTTACTCCATTGACCATAGAAATACTTTGGTTCCTATCCTTAGACTTTTCAAACGTCAAATACTCATAAAATTCCTTTATCGGATTTGGGTAATATGGTCCATTGTTATTTGAAGAACAATCTATCTAGTCTTGAGATTCAAGTGCCATCATTACCAGAGACCTACCCGATAGTAGCCATTCTTAACATAATTCATTTTCTACCATGATTTCCATCTAGACAAATGAGTATTGATCAAATTCACTATATCCTTTCTTCCAATATTATACCTGGTTCGAGGTCTCATATGGTTTGGAGCATTCCTTCGTCACAAAACATCAATCTCTTCAGTCTTGCCACTGTGATATGATGTGGTTCAAGAATTTAACAGAAGGTTAGGTTCAATGATTTAGGAGAAAAAGGTTTGGAAGAGGATTGAAGTGGATCTAAATGTGTCCTGTACTTTGTTTTATCATTTAGGGATTGAAAAAAAATCAAGTAAAGGAAATAAATAAGATTAAAACTTTTCAGATTCCGGTAAAAAAATTCTATGTCCCAGAAGTATATAAGGTTGAATATTGGTAAGGTCCTAATGGTGAGGTCTAACAGTGGGGTCCTAACGGTAAGGGATAATGGTGAGGTGTAATAGTGAGGACCTAAAGGTGAGGTCCAACAGTGAGGTCTAATGGTGAGGACCTAACAGTGAGGTCTAACGGTGAGGTTCAATGGTGAGGTCCTAACAGTGAGGTCTAACAGTGAGGTCCAATGTTGAGGTCTAATGGTGAGGTCCTAATGGTGAGGTCCTGTAGAGAGGACCAACGGTGAGGTTCAATGATGAGGTCCAACGGTGAGGTCCAATTTTAAGGTCCAACGGTGTGGTCTAACAGTGAGGTCCTACCAGTGAGGTCCTACAGTGAGGTCCAATGGTGAGGTTTCCTAAACTAATAGTTTATCATACCTAACTCATTTTTTATTTAATTTAACATCTCATAATTCAAAGGCATTTTGAATATATATACCAATTGATGTTCAGTGCCAATGAATTCAAAAGTGATATCACCTCTTTGATAATGATCTCTCAAGAAGTGATATCTTACACCAATGGGATTTTTACTAACATGAGATACTGGTTTTTAGAGATTATAATATCACTTGTATTATCACATTTTATATATACATGTTTAAATTCATATCCATAGACCAGTAGAGTGTTTTTCATCCATAGAATTAGAGTACAACAACAACCAGCAGCTGTATATTCATCTTCAGTAGTGGATAATGAAACATAATTTTATTTCTTACTAACCCATGATACCAGTGACTTTCCCAAAATGTGACATGTTCTAGAGGTTCTCTTTCTATCTAACTTGCAACTACAAATGTAAGAATCTGAATAACTTATCAAATCAAATGAAATTACTTTTGGATAAAATAGTCCTAAGTTTGTATTATATTTGAGATCTTTAAAATTATTTTTAATAGAAAATAATTTAGATTCTTTGGGATTGTCTTGAAAACAAGAACACATGCATACACTAAACATTATATCTGGTCGGCTAGTAGTAAGGTAGAGAAGACTCCCAATAATACCTCTGTAATTGGTTTGATCCACTATTTTACCAGTTTAATCAGCATCCAACTTACAAGTGGTACTCATAGGTGTATCACTAACAATATTACTATCCAAACCAAAACATTTCAAAAGATCCGTAGTATATTTTATTTTATTTTAAAAATAACATTTTCATTTGGAAAAATGCGAAATCCTAGGAAAATTCATATTCCCCCATTAAACTCATTTCAAATTCATTTTTCATCATCTTTGAAAATGTAGTACAGTACGAATTTTTAGAAGATCCTAAAATAACGACATCTACATAAATTTATACTATTAAAACATCATTGGAAATTCATTTTAAAAAAGAGTAGGATCATTTATTCCTTTATTAAAACATTTTGAAATAAGGAAACAACTGTGTCTATCGTACCATGCTCAAATAGCTTGTTTTAGACCATATAATTATTTAGGATGTTTAAAACCATGATTTGAAAATAGGGATTTGTAAAGCCTGGGGGTTGTTCAACAAACACATCCTCAACTATATACACATTTAGAAATGTACTTTTGACATCTATTTGATCAAGTTTTAAATTCAGATGAGCTACATAAGAAAGTAGTATCATAATGGATTCTAGTCTAGCTATAGGTGAAAAGGTTTTGTCATAGTCTATTCCTTCTTCTTTACTACATCCTTGTGCAACTAATATAGCCTTATTTATACCTATATTTCCAGAATCATCAACTTTATCTCTCAACACCCATTTAGTTACAATGGTCAATGTTTCCTTAGGTCTTCCTACTAATTTAAAAAAAATTTCCTTTCAAGATCATTTAATTATTCTTGCATAGCTATCAACCAAAATTCATCATTGATTGAATCATTAATATTTTTGGGTTCAAGCTGTGAAAGAAAATCTTGATGTTCAACCAGGTTTCTCAGAGAAGCTCTAGTTTGTGTCCCTCTATTTAGATCACCTACTAAAACATCAAAAGGATGATTCATGAGAGTTCTAATACCTCTATAAAGGGTTGTAATAGACTCCTCATGATTGTATACAAGTTTAGATTCAACATGATCTGATTCTCGAAAATTTCCAGAACTAGTTTTTTTCACTGGGGGTTAACTATATTTATCATTAAGGTCCAGAATTGACATATCTTCTGCAGGATATTCTATGGAGGTTTTTGGTTAATGTGGATTAGTCTCATCATATTCTACATGAACTAGATCTTCCACACATTTGGTTCTCTTGTTGAATACTCTATAGCCTTTACTAGAAATTGAGTATCCTAGAAAAATCACTTCATCACTTTTGGATGAAAATTTGTCAAGATTATCACTAGTGTTAAGGATAAAGGCTTTGCAATAAAAATCTGTAAATTAATTAACCTTGGGTTTTCTATTATTCCATAACTCATATGGGGTATTCATGAGAACGAGTCTAATTAAGACTCTATTGATGATGTAAAAAGCTATATTAACAGCTTCTGCCCGAAAATAGATAGGTAGGTTATAATCATTTATCATAGTATGGGAAATTTCTAAATTTGACCTATTTATTATTTCTACATATCCATTTTTTGAGTTGTTCTAGGAGAAGAGAAATTGTGATTATAGCCATTACGTGGGAAAATAGATTTAAACTCCTGATTTTCAAACTCACGACTATGATCACTTCTCAAAGTCTTAATTCTATGTCCACTATGATTTTCTACAGACTTGGAATATTTAAGGAATTAATAACATTCTTCACTTTTGTGAGGTACAAAGTGTACCCATGTGTATCTAGAACAATCCTCTACAAAAACATAAACATAGTACTTCCCATTTAAACATGAATCTCTTGATGGTCTGAAAAAATCCATGTGAACCCACTCAAGTGGTTGAGAAGTCGAAACTTATTTATTTGGTATAAAAGATATATTGTGTTGTGTTTCCTTCTTAAATGGATTAAAAACTTTATTAAGTGGGAATTCTAATATAGGCATGTCCCAAACTAAACATTTACTAGTTAGTTTCCTAAGTGAGTACACATTGCAGTGTCCTAATATTTTGTGCCACAACCACAATTTCTTATGAAAAAATCATTTAAACAAGAAACATTTTTCTTAGCTAAAGAGTTTAAATCAACAGAAAATACATTCTCATTTCATAGAACTGTGAATATTTACACATTATTAGAATAAAAAACATTGCATCAATCATTTTCAAACTTAACATTAAATCCATCATCACACAAATGATAGATACTAAGTAGATTCTGCTTTAACCCATCAACAAAAAGTACATTTGAAATTAATACAGTATTAGGGTTACCAATTTGGATTAAGCAGAAGATCTTCCCTTTAGCATTATCACCAAATGTAACATTTCCACCATAAACTTTAATTGGGCTCTTGAGGCATGAATAGTCTCTTGTCATATGTCTTGAACATATAGTTTCCAAGTACCATAGGGTTTTATAGGATATAAGAAGACATTTTTCCTATAAAACAGATTAAGTAGAGGGTAACTTTGTTACCTAGATTTTATTATATCTGGAGAGGTTAGCAAATAATGCTTTGAGAACTGATATTTGTCTTATTGGATTCTTATAACCAACAGATATATTTTGAGACATGAACACGTTGTTGGGTCCTTTAAAAAATTGGTTTTCAAAAGATGGTCTAGAACATGATCTAGCAATGAACTACCCAAATTTTAGAACAAATTTTCTCTTAATAATCCTTCTCTATCCTGTTTGACATCCAAAACCAGTTGTGTATTTTGGAGCAATTTCCTTCCCAAGAAACTAGTTTAATTAATTTGTACCGACAATAAACTTCTCAAGATCTCTTCTGAATTACTCATTCGATCATTTTAGTTCAGTATTTTCATTAACAGATGAGAAATTTTTTCTTTTTAAATATCTGAATCATACTCATAATTGATATTTATAGAATGTTTTCTTTTTAATAATTTATATTTATACATGAGTTAATTAAATGTATCCTCAAGCAGTCCATAGTATTCAAATAGTTCATCTTTATTCATATTTTAATCATTATTTGATTCAATATCATTCCCCAAATAGTAAGCATTTTGTATAAGAGAATTTACTGTTACCTCAAATGTTTCTATCAGGAAACATAGGTTTGCATGATAGTTATTTTCAGTATAAGAAGTTACATATCCACTGGAGATATCTTCTGAAGCACTACGAGAAGATTTAATAGCCATTTTATATCCCAAGACCTTGTCTTTATATTTCATCTTAAACTCAGCTAGGGGAAATCAGTCCCCACATGACCATTTCGTTTACACTCATAATAGATTATCTCATTTGTGTTTTCATTCAATTTTATATCCTTTTTTCAATTTCCTTAACTATCATACCTTCCTTTATAATTTCAATTTCTAGATAACTTATTATTTTGGTAGAAATTTTTTAATCTTCTAGTAAGATGACCCATATTATCATCACTATTAGAGTCTGAATCATCACAGGTGGAACTATCTTTAGAAACATGAACATTTTCATTGTCCTTTCTCTTTGAGGTAGTAGTATTGAATGCTATGGATTTATTTCTTGGTAATTCATATGGTTATTAATTCACCTTAAGCTCTTACACATATATCATGAGTTTCCCGATTAGTTATTTCCCTGGTATCTTGATTATGTCACATGACTCTTAGATGGAAACAAAAGTTCCTCTCCATCTATCAGGTAGGCATCGAAGCAATCACATAATCTGATCCTTTTTTTCTACTGGTTTCCCAAGCACACTCATGGTATTTAATATTTTATTGAACTGAGAAATTTTAGAGACAGGTCTATCACGCTTCATTTTAATGTTATCATATATAATAGTATAAGAATTTAATTTCTTTTCTTTAATATTAGTTGTTCTCTAATGGGAAATAGCCAAAGTATCCTAAATCTCATATGTAGTTTTTCAGGAAGATATTCTATTGAATTTATCATCACTTAAAGCACAGTACAATGCATTCATTGCTTTAAAGTTATAATTTTATGAACCTTTAGTCAACTGAGACCATGTGTCTCTAGCATTATTAGGTAATTCTTGTTTTTATTCAATTGGATATAGATTTAAGGTACCATGATCTCTAGATACATTTTCATTTTGGATTTCCACTGAGCGTAGTTAGTACCATTATAGAAATTTGCCTTGTTAGTAGAAAAACCCTCAACTCAGTTATCCATAGTTAATTTAAATTTAGAGAAATAAAAATTTAGATAAGAAAGAAATTTTATGTTCTTTAGGATAAAACCAAAATCATAGTTGAAAAGAATATGAAAATCTTGAAAAATAGTTTAGATGGTAGAAATAAAAACACCCTATGATACCAAATTTTGGTTAGAGTGGGAACTCAATATGGGGTGAATTAAGTTACAACATAAAATTTATGTTAAAAACATTATGATAAAAATCCCCAATTTGAAAATGCCCAGTTAATTAAGGTAGTAAATATATAAATGTTCAGTTGGTCAATATGTTTCTCAAAGAATGATTAGTCCTCCTGTGAATTAGTGTAAAGAACATATCCATCTTTTGAAATAGGTTTACTCAATTAAACACATATCCACACTAAAAAAAACTAATTATCATAGGGAATTTAAAACAGTTTTCTATTTTTATGTTATATGAAGTGGAAAATAGAAAAAACATAGAGTATTGCAATTCAAATTACATAGAAGATTTAAACAAGAGGTTCAGTTACAAGCTGAGACTTAATCCTCTCCGCTTGGTGATCACCTACCACTAAGAAGTTTATATTAACAATAAACTTGATACAGAGCATGTATATGGATTTACAACATTTTTCACAAACATTCAAGGGATCACACCCTCTACTATAGTTCTTTGTGGTAAAAACACACAACCAGGGAACACATAGCCTATTCTGTAGTTACACATGGGAAACAATGTGTAATTAATGTTTGGGGTTAGTATTTTTAGTATCCTCTAGTTCTAGCACAACAGATAGTACGTTTAATAGGAAACACACACTAATCACAAATATAATATAAGAAACCCAATAGAGATAATTTTGTAAGTATTGATTTTATAAGGCTCTATGTGTTTGAAGTTCATCTCTTGACTCATTGGAATGAGAAAATTGTAGTTTGAGTCCTTCTCTAGAAGGTGTCTCCAAAACTGAGTGTCGCAACTCCAGGTTATAGCTTCTTGGTACTGAGGTGTTCTGCTTCTTAGTTTGAAAGAGATTTTATGAAGCACATAATACAGTCTTGAGTTTTCTCTCCCAAATTATATTTATTAAGCCCTTGGTTTCTCAATGTAAATACAGGTAGGTTCTCTTTATTCTTCAGATCAGGCGTGTAGTTTCTCTCTTGCATCCCATTTTTTCTTCTCTTCCTCAGTCTTCTATTTTATATTTGAGGACTGAAAATTGTTATAGGGAACACCTCATGTTTTCTTCCTCGTACCTCCTACTGTCTCCAGATATGGTCTCCTGATATGTCTATAATCATAATTAATTAACGTCAGGAGAATTAAATTTACCAAATATGACCATTAGAATAATCTTATGAAATTGAAAATGTATGGAGTAGAAGAGGGAGTATCGGTAGACTGGTAGCAGTAGCCTTCTCAATGGCAGGCTTACTTGATAGGCTTCATCAGTATCTTTCATTGGTATCCTTTACTGGTAGCTTTCATCAGTAGTTGTCATTGGTAGCATTCATCGTTAGCCTTCATCGATAGCTTTTATCGATAGCTTTCATCAGTACCTTTCATCGGTAGATTTCATCGGTAGAATTCATAGGTAGAATTCATCGATATATTTATTCAGTATCTTTCATCGGTAGCTTTATTTGGTAGCTTTCATTAGTATATTTCATCAGTATCATTCATCGATAGCATTCATCAGTAGATTTCATTAGCACCCTTCATCGGTATCTTTCATCAGTAGCCTTCATCAGTAGGCTTCATCAGTAACGTTCATTGGTAGGCTACATTGTTAACTCTACAATAGTATCCTTTGAGTGGTACTCGTATTGGTGAGATTTCATTAATAACATCATTGGTGAGGTTCCTCAGAGGTAGAATCTATCGGTAACTTCTATAGGAAACCTTTCATCAGTTACCTCTATCAGTACCCTTTGAGTGGTAACCTCTATCAGTAACCTCTAGCGGTAACCTCTTTGAGAAATTTTGTAATGTAAACTTAATCGAGAGATTAGTGAGATTACAAATACATAGTTATTAATTGATAGAAATTAAAATATTAAGGAAACATGATTTTCATATAAAAGAATCATGATTTGGGATTATCAAAATAGGTCAGTCTAATAGGGTGAAAATGTACTCTATATATAGAGGTTTCTATTTTTCAGAGTTTTTCTTCCATAAGTGGTTTTCCTTTGAATTTAATATTTGCTACCACATTCCCTAGACATTTTTGAACTTGTACAAAGAGGTTTAATATACATGAAATAAAATTTTATATATACAAATATGAAGAAGAACTAGCTTCTACTAATAAATATTATTCATTTACATTTAAGTGTAATCTATCAAGATTTCCAAGATTTCATGCCTTAATAATTTTAAACATGCACACCAATATTTTGGGATTTGTATAAGGAATATATTTTCTTGCAAACTCTCACCTCCTACTTGAATTATTGGTTGGTTTTAGATCACTTTCCATATTCCTAATTTGTACATATTTTTTTATTTTTTCTATCCCATCCATAAAATGAGAATTTACTGTAAACTAAATTTTTAGAGATTTGGGATATCTTTTTGCATGATCTGGTAGTTTAAACATCTCTATATGGCCTTATATTATCACTTCCACATTATAGAGAGTTTATTAAAGCTATAATATCATATAAAGTTTATTTGGTAATAGATATTTTCTCAAATATATGGTAAGATTATATATTTTTATAATCCATATACTTCACTTGAATTTTTTGAATTAGACATTTTTTGGTTGAGGGTTACCTTTTATTCTTCTAATAAACTCACCCAATATTCTCAATAACACTTTAAAATTTTAATTTAATCTGCTTGAATTTTCTTTTTCTCTACTGAATAATTATCTAACCATTTCACCCTTTTTATGTAATCTCCAACTAAGCTAACTTTTCATCCATATAGAAATTATGAAGCATATAAAATTCCTTGAAAACTTTATATACAACATTACTAAATACTTATTTCGCATAAATACCCATATTCAATAATTCATCAACTAAGGAGATTTTTAAATTAAAAAGTAGAATATATTATTCTTTTTATTTCACTAGATATATGTGAGTGTTTAATGAACTCACATTCTTTGAAAATGCATCCTGCATATTATTATATTATCCAAGTAGTTGTGAATTTCTATTAATCATTCTCTTGATATATGAGAATATATACAAAATAAATACATTAGGGACCTTTTTCATGTGATCTTTTATTTTAGAATATAATTCACTGAGTGACACATTAAAACCACCTTCTTTACAATTTATACATTCTTGATTTGAGGAATCATTATCGTCAAATTTTACAGGTGAGATCCCACCATCTTGATTACCATTATTTTCCCCCTTATAGATTGTAAATGTACATTACTTTCTTATCTTAATAATTTATAATACTTCATAGAGTGTAGTTAAAATAAAAAATTTTATCAGAAATTGGAAAATTCATTAATTCTTCTATGTTAGGGTCTTATTTTAACTTTCGAAATTCACACTTCATCCATACAAAGTAAAAAAACTGATAAAAAAATCAGAACTTATTAGATAGAACCTTATTTCTATAATTATAGTTATAATTATTCAATAAAGATATGACCAAATTAAACGAAATCTCAAATTCCAATTTTTGGTACCATTGGACCATACAGAAACACCTTGGGGAGAATCATGTGTGATAAATTTTTACTATATACCAATTATTATTTTAAACTTAACCACTTTCATCATTGAACCCCTATTAACTGTTAGATTATAAATGACTCTTTTATGATTCAACCTACATGTCACATACATATGAAATGAAGAAATATAAAAAATATATCATCAAATGTAATTTTTATATGGTTTAACCCTGATGTGTGAAACCTATTACTTGTCATGTCAACTCCCGTTGTGTTACTGATTCTCAACTATATTTGAATCACTAATTATAATATATTTCTAGGGATGAACTTATAACCAATTACACCATATTACATAGGTGGCTTCAGTATATTACATAGAAGATATGACTCTATTATATTGCATAATTGAATATATATTTATACTAATTTTCATATTCTTTATATCCTACATGTATTCTACTTCGTTTCTCCCTCTAAAGTAGATAATTTCACATTTTAATGATTTCTATACACCCAAAAAAACATTAATATGATTACTCAATATAGAGTGTATTATAATACCAAGGTTTATTTAAAAAAATCACCTGAAATAAAGACTCCACTCTTTCTATAATGATCAGTTATTCATTGAAACTAATTCCTGAAACTCAACTCAACTCTAAAATACTGAATACATCCACACCAAATATCATGACCTGCACTGAAGGTCAGTCTCTCCTCAATTATTATTTATTATTATTTAAATACTATAAGCTCAGGTGTATATATAAGAAAATAAAATAAACATAAAATTTATATTCTCATATTCATCATCTCTTCACATTTTACTATCACATTCCTCAAGAGTTCCGGTTCTCTCAACTAACTTGATGGATTATTATTATTTTTCATGACCTAGTATGTTGAATAAGATCATTTCTATATTCTTTTTAATGACTAAAACTTACTTATATTATTATTATTCTTATTTGAGATGCCAATTTAAACTTCGTTACCACAATCCATACTCATAGAAACAATAGTAGCTACATACTTATATTATATGGATGTATAAACAATTTATCTATCCTTTCCATGATATTATCACTTCACACATGCATGAGTAGAAATATTAAATGAATTATTTTATTTTATATTCCCATAAATGGTATATCAAGGTAAAAAATAACTTTAAATATGAAATATCTATTAAATAATACCTATTTTGGGTTCCTATGTATTCTCATATGCTTCATTTTCAACTCAAAAGACAATACAAAAAATACCATTCATTATTTATACCTCATTGTTTAAATGTCTTCTAAATAAAAAATTAATTTTATTCTATTCTAGGATCAGGTTTTTCTTATTCTTAAATTAAAAATTATCTCCACTGAAAAACACATGTTAATCACAACAATTGTATAAAATCATACAATACTAATTTCTGTAGCATATAACTCGGTATATTGAATGAAGTTATAGATCAAATGATAGATTTTTCTTCTTATGGTGAAATTATTCTTAAAATTAAACTTCTATTTTATTTATCCTTTTAAAAAAATCACATCATTAGTGAAATAATTATTAAATAATAGGTCAATATTTGATGTAATCAAAACAAAATTATTCTTGAAAACCCAATAATTTATTTTCATCTTTTTAGAATCATATATTTTCTCAACATTTATCTTCTCACTCTAAAATCATTTCATGCGTGTACCATGGATCTAAAAATCCACATGATATTTTAATCACTTAAACTTTTCGTCATCATTATCAGATTTATTATTCCTTCTAATCATCGAATACTAGAAACACAGTTTTTATTCTAATGAAATCCCTTTTTGGTTAAATTATTTTATCTCATTAGAATAAAAATTCTATTCCATATAAATAACTTATCTTATATAGGTCACGTTCACCTAAATAATTATATTATGTTGGCCTTAGTTTACTTATGTTGTCTAAAATTCCTTTTTCATTCTTAAAATGCATTGATGAATTTACTTATGCATTGGATTATATAAAGAGATTATCTTATGGGCTGAAAAAAATTATTTTTCATTTTTAAATCATTCATGACTCATTTTATATTGTGTTCGAAAACCATTATGTATATAACTCATTTCACTTAAGTAGTGAATCCATATGGTAATTACCTCAAATAATTTTCTTATAACACTTGAGATTCAATTATAGTAAGTAAATAATATATTTTAATGAATTTATAATATAATGAAAATTTTTATATTCCATGGAAAAAATATTCTATTTCCACATGATGAATAATTATTTTAAACATACTTGGTCTAAATAGGGTAAGAATGAATTTTTAAAATTTTACCATAGAAAAAATATTTTTTAAATAACTAAAAATGTAGTATTTAAATATTACTCCTTTTATTTATAGTACTATATAATAATACATTAAAATTAAATTTTAAAAACTTTAAAATTATTAAAAAAAAAAGAATATCACATACAGGTAAAAATTGATATTTTTCATAAAACTAGTTTTTAAGGAAAAATTTATTCCACTTTAATGAATTAAAATAATATTTAATTATGAATAATTTAAATAGAATTTATATATTATATGTCCAAATATATGAATTTAAATCTATATAATTATTACCACTGGTCATATAGTTAATTTAAGATTATCTTATTCTTGAAAAATATATTTCTTGAAAAAAAACATTTTTTGAGATAGTTTTCCTGTTTATTTTCAAATTAACTAAACCAATTTAATTATATGAATTTTTTAAAAAGGATTAAATATTTGGATTCAAAATAATTAACATTAATTAACATATAAAAATTAATTATGGTCATAATGAATATTAAAAAAATTAAAAATTAACAAAAATGCCACTCCTCAATTATAAAAGGGTACCCCCTCCCCTCACGTATTCACATCTCTCAAGACATTTTAATAAATAAAATTCTACTAAAATAAATCCACAAAATATGTATACCCATTATATATAAATTTTTATTCCTAAAAGAACTACCCTATAGTCCTTAATAAGTGACCCAAAAAAGTTTCTTCTAAGTGAATGTAATTATCTTCACCAAGATCCTTCTTTATGACATCGTCATTTACTACCTTAAGTAATGTATGAACACATAAAATATAAAAAAATAGTATCTAACATATACATAGATTTTATTACTTTGATTTAATAATATTTATCCATCTCTTTCTCCATAAAATGGAAAACAAAATCATCACTTGAGTGTACAGTGGACTACTGCCTTTTGGAAAGATGTAATTTCATTTCCATCATCGAAACACATGGATAGTTATAATTATGGAAATAATGAATATATATAATAATTATAACAAGAATAGAGTTCTTTAAAATTCACATATCATCCACTTCCTTAAACTTTCATTATTAAGGTAATGATATCATCGTTCATGCATATGTACATCTTACAAACTCCAACAAAATATGTGATTTATTTTCAATGTCAAAATTTATAAAATATTTAAAAAAGGTATATAATTAATAAATTTTATATTTATAACATTAATAAGATTTTTTATATGATTTATCTATATCCTATACACATTAATAAAAAATTCCAAGAAAAAACATGCATGATAAAATAAATTAGTTGACACCCAAAACAATGGTAATAGTGAAAAATTATAAAAATGGTGGTAAGATGTTATAATATTATCACATATGATATTATAAAAATTAATATGGTTCTATAATAGATTAATATAATGATTAAAAAAATTATTCATGAGGTTAGATAATTTTCAACTCAAGGTATGTGTGAGGTAAGACATTTAATCTCAATTTACACACCATTGATACATATTTGTTATTATGAACCTATTCACATTAATGTGGTGTATATATTGAATTTTTTTCCTATTTTACATGAATTACTTTTTATTAATGATTATTAATGTTTTGATTCATTTTTATTCATTCAAGGGGTTATAATTTATGAGTTTCCAAATAGTTATGGATTTGTTTTACAATATCAATTTCATTTAGGATTGATTTTACTTTCCTTGAAGGAATATTATCATTTTAAAAAAAAGTCAGAGAAAAAGCCTCTTTTTATTATAAAAGAAAATAAATATTTCTATCTAGGAATAGGGAGTCTCATTGCATAACTTGTAGGCCCAAGTCCATGTGGCCCACAAATATGGCCCGAAGGCCGAGTGCATCATCATGTCTGCATCATCCTACCCGTGTCACCAGGAAAAAATCATGCATGCATCACTACCTACTTGCATCATGCTCATATCACTACAAATGTTTTAAATCCCCCAAGTTTATTTCTAGGATTCTAACATTAGTCTTTTGAATATAGGACTATGCGGTCTACCAATCAGGTTCCACCCTAACTGTATAAGTAATCTTATCATTTATCATTCATAACCTCTAATAATTTTCAAAAACATTGGATATTTATGAAGATTTCATATTTTATTTTTAATTTTCCACTAATTTTTATGTGAATCAAGAAAATAAATGTTCAATATAAAAATATATTTTATTTATATTTTATTTGGATATATTCTTCTTACATGTATATTTTATTCATAAAATTTCTATAAATGTAATTTTATTTAATCAAATGATTTATTAAAGACATTTTATGTTATCCTTGAATTTTAAAAAAGGGTTTAAATTTAATTTTTCTAATTTTTATGAAAATTTATTTTTCTCTACTTTTTTTACAAAAAATCAAAAGGATTTTATTTTAACATATACTGTGATAACTTATTTCCCCACCACACTAATTGTTTTACTAAATATATATTCTTATACACATTTTTAATGGTTTTACATATAAAAATATTTTATGAAAGATTATTTTAATATTTCACTTCCATTCCCTTTATTTATATAATGGACATGATTTTATTAAGAAAACTTATATTTCTGATGAAATGATTTCCATCTTTTACCCCTTAATTATTTTTAGGTCATTAAATTTTTATTGAAAATTTCAATTTATTTTTATCATTGTATATTATATTTCCCTTAAATATTAATATTATTTATCATGTATATGCTTATTTCCTAAACATTATATCATATCTACATATGTTATTTTACCTTGAGAGTTATTTGATTGAATGTGGAAATACTTTTATTCTTTTCTCAATATAGAAATTTATTGATAAGGCATATTTTTTTTGATTTAAATTTATCATTCAATATCTAAATAATTCAGTGGGAATGGATTGACACATGGGGCCCAGTCATAGATAACCCTTCGACTCATCAATAAGTATTATAAGACAAATCATTTTCTAAAATTAAATGGGCTTTCAAGGTATGCCAACACATAGTTTTAAAATTTATTGAGGTAAGAAATTTATTGTAATGATATCCTGATTTATGAGATCATGATTTGAAATATTAATAATCTACTTCATTAAAAAAAAAATTATTATTATCCATGTTATTTTTAATTTGATATTATCTATGGATGTATTTAATTATCCAGTAATTTTTTAAATATAATATGCTTTCGATTATATACATTTCCATAATTATTAATCCTTATCAAATCACGATAAATAATATGATATATAACCCTTATTAAGTATTTAATCTCCCCCTTATTTTTTAGTTTCCCTGGGATATTAAAAATAGTTATTGGGATGAGTTTAAGGATGCCAAATATTTTCCATCACAATTTTTTATATTTTATCCACAATTTAAAATGTGTACCATGTGTGTATCTTCCTCTCTAATACTACTAAACCGAACATTCCTTTGATATCTGACTCATTTTATCTATGAAAATGTAATAAAGTAACCACTATATCTAGTTTATATGAGAAAGGGTTATTTCATTTTGTATTAGAGTAATTTTAGTAGAACCCTTTGGAACTAGATTTAAGAAAACATATATTAGGGAACCAAAAACTATGATATAATTCGATGATAAGTATAGAATAAAATCCTTTAGTTTTTGTATGGAATAGATTTTCTATATTTTCCAAGTAATTACATCATTTTATAGGTACTATAAGTGGTTGTGGATCTGGAATATTTATATTTAGGGTTAATAACATGGAAAAGGGTTAATTGTGCTTTAAATCAATCATCACATGATACATTAAAATAGGCATTTATTCTCACTTGGTTTGACACTCCCTGGTGATATAATTTAGTTAATCCACATTTTCTTAACAAACCATTATTAATTATTTGAAAATAATTTTATGATTTAAATATATCCCCAAAGATACCAAGTTTAAGATTCTAAAATCATAAAATCATTAATTTTTTATTTTTGATAGATGTTCCACTATATTTATAATTATACATTATGATTTAAAATACGTAATTTTATTTTAAAATATAGTATATTTTATTGTTTAGAAATTGATCATGGATGAAATAATGGTATCAAAACTCATGGTCAATTTATAAATTTCCCTAGTCTGTAATACATTACATTTGGTATTTTATATGAGTATATCATCGATATATTATGGAATCTTACTTAGGTTTTGATGAAAAACCTTTCCTAAATAGAGAAACTTTTTATTCAATAGTGTTAATATCCTTTTTTGGATTGCTTTATGTGACAAAATCCCCAATCATTTAATGAAACTATAAAACCAATGGCATCTATGTATTAGATTAAGTCCCTTGAAAGGATATTCATATCCTTGGGATTCAAAGAAAATGAAAAGGTTATATTATGAGTATATTTATCCATGGGTGATATTGATCAATGGGTTTCATTGATCCAGAATACTAGTGTGGAAAATAAAATAAAAAACAAGGAATTGGATAGATTTTAAAGAGACATTCTTTGAAAAATATTTCCCTAATGAGCAATAAACTAATATTAAGATAAAGCCCCTAAGCTAAAATAAAAAAAATAGTTATAGAGTATTAGGATACCATTTCAAGTTAATAAAATTATAGTGTGGATTACATATTTAATATGGAATGAAATATTGACCTTTTAATTTAAGTTATTAAGATAAGTCTCTAAAGTTAATGGGTTTGTCTATATTTTTCATCATATGATGAAATAGTTTTATATGTCATCAAAATATTGAAATAATTTTTTAGATCATGTATAGTCAAGGAAAATTAATATAAGAATCGATATTTTGACCACCAATAAAAATTGAATTCATCAAAAAAAGAAGAATAAAATGAAATAATTCATATTATGTGAAAATTGTGGAGAGAAACATCCTATAAAATTATTTATTTACATGGGTGTGTTCTAAAATGTTGTAAAAAGGGTCATCAGAATCATGAATATAAGGGAAATAAATACACCATTGAAATTTAGTGCTTCGAATTTAAATAAATGGGGTATTATTCAAACCAATGTACCAATACTTAAGAGAATCTTCCAAATAAGAGTCCAAGGAGATATGTAAAAGCTTATATTATTACTATAGTTGAGGTTTATGGTCCCAAATATTTGTTGGAAGGTGATTTAATCACAGCCTCAAATATAGCTATTTATTTATTTTATTTTATATCCTCACAATATTTTATATATTACATGTTTTCTAAAAAATTTAGATATTTTTTTAGAACCATAATAATAGAGTTGTGAGTTAAAACTCCTTGTGTAAATATCACTGTGAAAAGGATGTGTTAGGAGGTTCCCATTATGACACACAAACATTATCTATTTACTGAATTTATTATCTTCCCCATGGTTGACTTCGATATAATACCTGGTATAGAATGGATTTAAAAATATTTTGAGAATTTTTTTGGTAAATAGAATGAGATTATGATTCATTATTAAGATGTGTAATTCCTTATATTTAGAGAGGAGACCTCATATTCTTGTTCATGTCAAGATCCACCACCTAGTAGCTCTACTAAATGGATTATTAGGGATGAATAGGACACAAAATATATGAATGGAAAAGTAAATATTCATATTGAGGTTAAAAATTTTGATTAGTAATAAATTTATATATTTATAGATGAATATTTGGACATCCCCCATATCATGATGTTATGTTATTCATCAATTTAATACCTAATGAAAGATCTACATCGATAAGCCCCTATAGAATGGAAAATATGGAATTAGTGGAGTTGAATAAACACTTAGCTTATTTGTGTGATAAGGAATTTATTTGCACTAGTTTTTTTGCATGGGGAATCTATATTCACTTCATTAAGAAGAAATATGGATATATGAGTCAATTAATTAACTCTAGGGACATTAGTTATTCTCTAATAAATAATAATTATCATATTCCTCAAATTGATGACTTATTCTATTAGCATCACAAACATCAATATTTTTTAAAGATTATCCTTCATTATGGATATTATAAAATTAATGTAATCATGGAATACATTATAAAGACAACATATAGATAATGGTATATATATTATGAGTTTATAATAAATTCATTTTGATTAATAAATGAAACATCTGATTTTATGGATATAATGAATATATAATTCAAGGAATTTGATGATAATTTAATTATGGTATTTAATTATGATATCTTGTTGTATTATAATAGATATAAAGACTATGATAATCACTTTTTAATCATTATTAAGACACTTAAAATAAAGGAGTTATATGGGAAATTTTGAAAATATGAATTGTGGATTCAAGATAATTATTTTCTTGGCCATATTATTAATAAGAATGGAATATCCACTAATCCTATGAAGAAATAATAAGGAAGAGAATATCCCACACAAATTAATATAACTATGATATATTGTTTCATTGTATTGACATGTTACTATCAGTGACTCCATCATAATTTTACCCCAACTTGCTAACCAATTAACCAAGCTTACATGTAAATAGGTTAGGTTTATACAAAAAAATAGGTGTGAAGAAATTTTTGAATAATTGAAAAGATGAATTTTCAATGCTCTAATATTGAATAAATCATAAATAAAATATTGATTTGTGATATATATTGATACATTAATGAAGTGAATTGTTTGTGTTATTATGAAAAATAATAATGTTATTTCATGTTCATTATGGCAGTTAATGATTCATGAACAAAACCTTCTAAACCATGATCATGAGTTGGCCGTTGTAGTATTTTCATTGAAGATATGGATACATTATCCCTATAGTGAAATATATGAGATATATATTTACAATAATATCCTAAACTATATCTTTTCATAGAAATACCTCATCACTAGTCAAAGGCGATAGCTCAATCTAGTCGAGGATTGTGGTTTCTCAATACATTACCACCTAAGGAATGAAAATTAAGTTGTAAATACTTGGGGAATGAAGTATCATAGATTACTAACCAAAATGTGTATTTAAAGGGATCCAATTTTAATGGATCTAGTAAATATAGATGTGGGAATTATTAATTAGAGACATCACTCTATTATCAAATTATTATTATGCAATATTGTTTTGAAAAGACAATAAATTCCCAATCTGATGGTGAGAATTTCCAAAATAAAATTGATTACGAAACAAAAGTTATTGGAAAATGTAAAAACATACCAATTTGATGATGAAAATATTTAGATTAAAATTTTAGGCGATAAGAATGGGAATTTTGAAGGCTTTTTTATAATGGTGTTATGAAATTTGGAAAGAAACAATGTGTTTCATCTATAGCTAAGCAGAAAATGAAATTGTTGGATGATTCTCATCACTCGATGTTCTCTATACATCCTAGTATCACCAAGATGTGTTGGTATTTGAGAGAAAATTTTGTTTGGATAACATGAAGTGTAAAATTACTGACTATATATCATGATTATTGGTTTTCTAATAGGACAAGGCTAAGAGACAAAATCCTTGAGGTGTCAGGTATCCTCTTTATATTCATATGTAGAAATGGAATTACATTAATATGATCTTTATCACTAGATTACCAAAGACTCTTAAAGGAATGATTTATTATGGGTGGTTGTTGACTACCTTACCAAATATGATCATTCTCTCACTATATAAGAATATTTACCTATTTAAAACCTCGGAAGGCTCTATATTAATAATTGTTAAGACATCACGGTGAAACCATTTCAATTTATTTATCATGATCCTCATTTTACATCAATATTCTAGAAGATTCTTTAGTATGCTCTTCATACTAAGCTTCATTTGAGCACTGCCAACCATCCTCAAAACTGATGGACCACCTGAAAGGATTGTTCAAACATTGAAATACATGTTGAGTCTATAACCACTTGATTTTCAAGGTATATGGGATCATTACATACATTTGGTGGAGTTTTCCAATAAAAAAAGTTTCCATTCAAGTATTAGAATTGCATCATATAAAGTATTTTATAGTAAGATATATCATACTCCAACTTGTTGAGATTAAGATAGTGAAAGGAAACCAGTAGGGCTGAAACATGTTGAGGAGACAATGAAAAATGTAATGACTATTTAGGATCATATTGTAACACATAGATATTTTATCATATATTTTTTTGAATAAATTTAATTTCTTTGATAGCTTTTTTTATATGAAACATCGAGTTTTAACAAAACGTGAAACACTACTAAAATATTATTATTTAATATGATAGTTATTTTCTAGCTGTTTAAATGATGGGTATGGATATTATTAACTAAATTATAAAAATATATGGCTTGAACATGAACATAAAATTAATTATATATTGAATCAATATTTTTAAATATAAATTTAGAATTATTTGAAAATAATGAAAATATTTTTCTAAAAAAACTATTTTTATTCAAACAAATACGTTTTATCTTAATAAATTATATAAATAACTTTTTCGTGATTTAATTTAAATAAATTTAAATATTTTATATTCAATAATGTTTTTTTCATTTATCTTATGTGGTTTCTAGGAACGAGATAAGAATAAAACCAATTTTCCTTCTAAAAATATATTTTTTAAATTAATTTTTTGTTACATTTTAGGCACTTATTTTAAAATTAATATTTAAATATTTTAGAAATTTTTTTGATAAAATGAAATCCATCATTTAAATAATAATTTAATCCAAAATCTTGTAGTGATTTTTTCAGGATTTTATGAAAATAAAAAAGATTATTGAATAGTCTAAAATACTAGTTTGTATTAAAAAATGTGTTTTCATTCAAACACTTTTAATGATATTTTTTTTAATTTGGTTTTAAAATTAATAATAATTCAATTATATATATATGAACCAAATTTAGACCATTTTAATCAATTTCATGTTCAATTTTTATATAAAAACTTTTTAATCATTTGAATATTGTCTCTTTGGAAATCTGCTTTCTCATCACATACACCGGTATAATTTAAAATTATAATTTTACAATTATATGAATATTACTTTCAAATGTTATTTAAATAATTATAATTAACATAGTTTATATTATATAATAAGTTTAAAATATTTTTTTTTCAAAATGAATACTAAAAATAGAAAAAATTAATTATCACGGTTAAGGTTAAAAATGGTTTACCAGGGTTTAAAGTAAAATAATAAGGGGTAAAATGACATAGAAACTTCTCCAAAACCCATTTTATTAAAATAAGTAGACCGTATGATATATAAGGTTTTTTAATTTACCATTTTTGGATTTTTTTTCATGTGAATAACATGGGTACACATTATTCTTTTGAAAACCTGCATGTGTTTCCTCTCCCCCACTTATAATAGGTTCCCATCTCCTTTTCATTTCATACATTAAAACACATTGGGTCATCCAATTAACTCAAATTTATATTCCATACATCCAATCCCATATCCTATAATCCTTTGTGAGATCATTAATATTATCTATTAAGTATTTTAGATAAACCTAAATAGGTTATTGGAAGAAGAGGTAATGTTTTGAACTATGATTTTTTTTATTCTTATTATAACTCATTAGAATATTAATAATTTATTTTTATATATTAAAACCTGCAACTCCAATATAATTATATTTTATTTTGTGAATTATATAACCTTATTTCACCTCCTATTCTAACAAATTGGATATTAAACAATTGATCGTGTGTATAGCAGACTACCACCTCGTGAATAGATGTTATTTTTTTCATCCCAAACTCTCATTGATGGGTATAATTATAGATTTAATTATTATATATTTTATCATACCTCTATAATTATAATACCAGATATACCTATTTACCTCCTAACCTATTATAAAACCATAATTTCGCTCATGTGTATGACGGGCTACCGACTAACAAAACAATGGAATGTTTTTTCATTTGAAATTTACATGAATGGTAATAATGATAGATTAAATGAATATATATATATATAATATATTTCACATTTTTATACTCCTAAAATTATGACATCACATATAACTTATTACTCTTCATTCCATGGGGGACATGATAACGTTGTTCATGTGTACGGTGGACTATCGCCTCATGAAGCAATGTGATTTTTATTAACACTTTTTATGGAAAGTAATTGTTGTAAATTTAATAAATATATGTAATATATATGAAATAAAAATTATTATGTAAATGTAATATATTATTTACCTTTATTTTATTATATCCATTGCGAAAATAAAAATAGTGTTCATGCGTACGTATGTTCTACCGTCTACATGAATGATGTAATTCATTTTCAATATATTACTTTTATGGATTACTATAAATATTTTTATGTAATATATTTATAATAAACTTTTATTTAGTATATATTATGTTCAAACATGTACTAAGGAATTTATGACATAATTTATGGGATGTTTGTCCCAATTTTTCTTATTTGGGATATATGTTATATTATACATGTATCTTATTTAGTGAGGTATATATACAACCCATTTTAAATGTAATTTCATTAATTTTACTTTAATTATATTTTAAGTTTAATTTATGGTTGTTACATCATGGGTATAATAATTAAATGTTTCCAAATGTTTAAGGGTTTTTTGATAAATATCTTCGCTTATCGTAATTTTCTTTTTTCGTGATTCCAACGATGAAATACTATGAAAAGTATCTCAAGAAACTCATGGATTATCTTCTATACATGTTTATTTTTTTAATACATGTTTTCCCTTCATTTTTCTCTCTTTATTTACTCATGATTCCAAAATAATGTTTGTAAATAAAACTCAATATATTAAACTCTTAGATCGAAAACCCTTTTTTCTTTCTTATCTATGTTTCCTAAAATGTTTTCAAAAATATTATAATATTATACTAGGATTTTTAAAATTTATTATTACCCTAGTTTTATTTTTTTACAAAATATTTTAAATTGAATCTTTATATCATTATCAAAACATGACATATTTGAATTTTACTAAAAATGTGAAAGTAATCTTTAATTTAACATGTACGCAATTTTCTATAATCATGACCACTCAATTTTTTAAGATTCATTTATAATATTAAAATAAAAAAAATTAAATAGAAGTATTTAGAATTTCTATGAATTTTTTGTTTTATAAATTTCTTTTCAAATAAAGGTTATTTTTATATAAAAATATTCCTTGTCACTTTTCAAAATCATTTTCAATATAAGATGACATCCTTTTAGGATAGTTATTATTTACTGGGGATATGATCAAATTATACCATTATTTTTCCTTCTCTAGATGATATATTTTTATGATTAAAAAAATTTATGAAACCAAATTCTTTTTTGTAGGTTATAATATGATAAAATGTTTATAAACCCCATTTCATTTCATGGGTATTGATAAGATAAATGATTTATGATATTCATGAACAAAAATGTATGTATTATTTGATAGGTGGGACCTATATCTTCCTCTAATTCATTTGGTAATGATTAATTTTCTATGAGAGCATAAGGTATAAGAGAGGTTATCCCAAGCCTAAATAGAGGGTACACATGAGGTTATCCCAAGCATTAATTATGTACATATGTTGTTATCCCAATCTTAACATGTTATGAATGTCTTGGTAAGTATACTTGACATAATAGTTTCTATGATTATGTGTTTTATACAACTTTATGTTTTATAAAAATGTTATAATATCATGTTCTACGTTCTTTTATTCCTTTTTATTTAGGTCTTATGAACTACATAGATTTATGTCATTTTTAATGTTTAAAATATATGATATTAAGGTTATAGTTTTCAAATGTTACTTTCATTTTATCATACCATTATGCTTCTAATATTAAGATATTTCCCTTCATTACCCTTACTAAGAATCTAAGATCAACCTTTCATATGATTATTTTTTCTAGGTTATGATGAAAGGTTTTATTTTTGACTTGTATATGAAGGGTTCTAATTATTAGAAAATGAGTGGGAGATAATGTATAGATCTTATGAACTATTTATTTATGTTTCCAAATTTTTATAGGCCCCATACATTTATGATCACTATTTGTTTGTTTGTGTGATGTAATTAATATTTATAGAAAAAATTTTAATATCTATGTATGAAATTCATAGGTCTACATATATATTAATTCATTCCATATAAATAAAAAGTTTTATTTTGATAAATAGAGGAATTATTTGTAATTTCATGTAGGATATCATGTTTTCCAAAATGTATCTCTATTTATGGGTTTTATAATGTTCGATAAGAAGGAATAAATAGTCCCGGTACAGCGTACCCCTTAATTTTTTTGAAAGGGTTGGATATATGAATTACCAATTAGAAATTCCACGAAGTCTCTATAAAGTACATTATATGTTCAGTATATCATTTTTAAGGACATGAATGCCAGACCTAATGCATGTGCTCACCACGGAAGAAACAGAATCAGAACTTAATCTATAATTCTGTGAAGATCCTATACATAATATTAACACTTGAAATTGTTGAGGAATAAAATGATTAAGTTGGTAAAGGTAAATTTTAGAAATCATAAAATAGAGGAGGTAAATTGGAACCATATGATACTATAAAAAATAACCACCCTCGTATGTTTTGAAAGTAATATCCACGAAAATTTTGAGGATGAATGTTTTATATGAGGGAAGAATGAAACAAACAAGATTCGAGTTTAATAGGGGAACATTATATAATAAAACTATAATAAAATTAAATTATTAATATTTAAAGGAAAAAATTATAATTTTCTAGGATGAATATCAATTTTGACATTACTTAGGAAAAATAATCCTAAAATGAATTTTTTAAAATTTCCCTTAGAAATATGCTTTTATAAATAATTTAAATGAAGTATTTAGCTATTCCCAAATATATATATAATAATTTATTATAATTTTTATAATTAATAATTTATTTACTGTAAATGTTATAGAAATAATGTTAAGATCACTTGTAGGTAAAGGGGATATTTTTCAAAAAATTATTTTTTAAGGAAAAATGTATTCCCATTTTATTTAATTGAGAAAATATTTAATAATGAAGTATTAAAATGAATTTTATATATTATATTTCAAAAAATATTAATTTAAATCCATCAAATTATTTTCACTATTCATATAGTTAATATAAGTTCATCTTATTCTTGAAAAATATATTTCTTGAAAGACTGTTTTTCGACCCGATTGGTGGGTTTCATTTTAAACTAAATTATTCAAATTTTGTGATTTTACATTGATAGAATAAATTGAATACTGGTAATAATAAAAATTAATATTATTTAATAATTTCAACTTAATTTTATTACCATAATAAATAATAAAAATATTAAAAATTAATTATCACGGTTAAGGTTAAAACAGGGTTCTTCACATTATATATACTTGTGTTAAAATTAATATTCCACATGTATAGTATTTTTTTTATAAATATTATTTAATATTTATAATTAGTGGTTTAGAATTATCTAGTAAGTATGATTTTATTATTTTCTTAATGGATAAATTACCTAGTTTTAAAAACTAGTTATTATAGTTAAAATTAAAATAGTAATAGTGAGTAACTTTAGAGGTAAAGAAAATAAAATATTTAAAACCTGTTTGTTTTATGTTTTGGATGTACGTATCAACATTTGCAACCCTAAAAACATTATTTATCAATTTTTTAAGAACACAGGTTGATAGTGACTTCTAATTATTGAATAGTGTTGGTATTTTCAACAATGTCACACCAAAATTATAAGAGGAAACTCCCTCCCATCACTTATTCACATATCTAAATCCATTTATCTCAGAAAAGACTGGAATTAATATATCCCAAAAGTAATTGTACATATTATAGACTATATGTTCTACCAAAAAGACTATCCCTAGAATTATTAATCAGAAATTTGTAAGTTATTCTATGAGACAATAATTATTTTAAACAAGATAATTTTTTTACTTTTAATTTTAAAAAAATTTATTATGAATTAAAACATGAAATATAAAAACACTAGTATATACCATATGCTTAGACGTTACTATGTTTATGTCAAAATATTTATCCATCTACTTCACAATAAAATGATAAAGAGAACCATCACTTATGTTTTGGGTGGACTACTGCCTTGTGCATCGATATAATTTGTTTTCCATCACTAGCTCGCATAGATAGTCACAATGATAGAAATAATAAATATATATATATATATTAAGATATGATTTTAAATAATTAACAATGACTGTTGTGAAAACTCAGTTAAGGACCCTGTTATTCTGCGAAATCTCCATATTCGAGGAAATTATCCTCATCCTCGTAGTATCATTGAAGTCTTTTGGACTCCCCCATTTGAGAGATGGATTAAATTCAATACATATGGTTCTTCACAAGATAACCCAAGACCATCCAGATATGGAATCATCTTTATAGGGAATAATGTAGATTACATTGATGGTCTTAATGGACTCTAGGGTAATTACAAAAATTTTGAAGCTTAAATGATAGGTTTCATCAAGTTATTGAAATTGCACATCAAATAAATCGGAAAAATGTTTGGTACAAAAGTGACTCAATAACAATCATTCAAGCAGTTAGAACCGGACAGCTTCATCTGGAAAGGAAACTCACCTTAAAATTCAAAAAATTCATCAATGAAATTTCCTTAGTGAACCATATCATCACACATATATATCATGAATCTAATCAACATGCTGACTTCCTTGAAAACAAGGGGGTATCCAGAAGCACTTCCATCTACTATTTCAGTATCCCCTTTGAGCTGATGAATATTCTCTGAAGGGATGAATGTAAATTTACTTCCTTTTGAATCTTATAACTATTTTTTCAAATTTTTAATCAATTTTTTATAATTTTCTTAAGAAATTAAAATAATTAAAATTAGTATATCAACCAATTCATTATGATTTCACCCATTAAGGGAATGATATTTTCTCGCATGGATGTGTACGACCAACTATCTTTACAAAGTGAAGCGATTCATTTTCCATGTCCAACTTTTAAGAATAGTTCTAAAATGAATATTATTAGTACATGTGATATTTAATATATTTATATAATTATGTTGATGATGGATCTATTTCCTATTTACAATAATTATAACTTCTATTAAAAAACACACAAGAGAAAATGAAGTTGTAAACACCTAAAACAATGGTAATAAAGAAATATTATTAACAAATGAGTGGTAAGATGTTATAAGAGAAACATATATGATATTATAAATATGATTATAATTCTTTTATAAATTAATAATGTTATTAAAAACTTTATATATGATGTTAAATCACATTCAACTAAAGGGAAGTAGGAAGTAATGGTCTTCATCTCAATTTAGGCTCCATCAAGACATTTTTGTTATTATGAAAGAATTATATTTTATTCTCATTGATGTATTTAACATAAATAACTATTTATTCAATATGATTAATTTTTCAATTCATTTCTATTATTTAAATGGGTTAAAATTTAAATGTTACCAAAGAGTTAATAATATATTTTATAATCTCACTTTTATTTGGGATTGATTATATTTTTGTTGATGGAACCATAAAATTTATTATTAATAATATCAAATTATTTTGTTTCCACTAATTATTTTCCCACTTTTCTTAAAACTTTTCCTCTACTTGGTATTTTAATCAATAAATTAAGTATTTAAAAGCAAAACCTATTTTATTTATCTTTTAATCGGATATATTTTTCATCGATATATGTTTTTAAAAATTGTTTTACTAAATTTATTAAATTTAATAAACGATTTTCTTAAATAAATTTTATGTTATACTTGAATTTTTAAAAAGGATTTAAGAGGAATAAATTTAATGTTTTCTGGAACGGATGTTTTTTACTTTCTTTATAAAAATTTAAAAGGGATATTTTTTTAACATATACAGTGATAATAGACTTCCATTTCAAAATAAAAGTCTTACAAAATTTATTTTTTTTATTTTCTAAATGGTTTTAAAAATTAAAATCATTTTTAAAATATTTTTTATTATTCCACATCCATTCCCATTATTCTTCTAAATGAAATTATTTTATTACAAAACCAATATTCCCAATGAACTTATGGTCATATCTTATCTCTTGTTTATTTTGTCTTCGTTAACTTTCTCTTGAAACATTCACTTTGATATGATAATTGTACAATAAATTTATATTAAATATCCATAATATTAATAATTTATATACTTATTTATTAAACCATATATAAATAATGCATATGATTTTTTACAATAAAATTTATTTAATTGACTCAGTAATATTGATATTATTTATTATTTATTAGATATAAAAATTTATTGTTAAGGAATACAATTTATGGAGTTAATTGACCATAAAATATATGAGGAATTCATTATACAAGAAATGGTGGTTGCAGACTCATTATTCATATCCCCTTGATGAATTTATGTGTCTCATTAAACCAATTATTTGTCCAAATTAAATTGATTTTTGGTGTTTACCTACACATAGTTTTAAACTATCTTGGAATAAGGTCTAGAAGGTATAGATATCATGATATCTGAAATCCTTAAATCCAATATTAAGAAATTACTTCATTATGAATTTAGTTATTATTATCCATTTATTTTTATTTTATATTAATCATGTATGTATTTCATGCACAAGTTATTGATTAAATGGATTTTTTTTAGTAATTTTCCTTTTTATATTGATTATGACTTTTCTAATTATGATATATTCTTATATATGTAACCCTTACTAAGTATTTGAGAACACCATTACATTTTTTCTTTTCCTATTATATGAAGAAGAATTCTTTTAATGATGTTATGTATTCTGAATGTTTTCAATTACTATGTTTTATACTTTACCCCCAATGAAAATTGATTATCATTTTTGTATTTGGATCTACAATACTATTGACCTAATCATCCTTCGGAATTTTACCCCTTGTATCTGTGTTAGTGTAATAAAAAAACCATCATCTTTATGTTACTGGAGTCAGGATTTTTACATTTCCCTTTTGAATATAAATTATCTTACAAGAATATCACATAACATAAACTAATTTTCCCTTTATCATAAATCTAGAATGAGTACACTGATTCCATATCTGATTCAAATATACCTAGAGCTTCATTAACTAATATTTGATAATTTTAAATCAATTAAAATTTATTTAATACAAATTAAAATAATTGATGTGTATTTTTGAATAATTTCAAAATCTATTTAGCAAGATCTAATATTTTTTATCATAATTTAAATATAAAAGTTAGAGTTTTTCAATGATTTCCTCAAATAGCTTAGGTGTACCCTTACCTAAAACAATATTGAGACATATTTATTCAATTAAAAAGTTTTTTTATTAAGGTCTCTAGTATCATTTAACATTACCTCTCAAATAATTTTTTTTTCAAAAATAATAAAAAGAACTTGGATGTACTTTCAAATATTGATATGATAAATTTTTTTCTTTAATGAATATATAATCTACAGAAAATATTTATAATAATAACTAATTTCGCATTTGAAGGTATCACAATATATAAATAGTGTTAACAATAAATTATGGTCACTGATTAAACTACCTTATAAATTTATACAATCTTATAATGCTTATACAATTCATGAAATCTGATTTAAGACATGCACATATAGAGAAATAAAAAATCAATAAAAAGTGGTGCATGTTTAAGATGAATACATTATAAATAACTTAAAATTAACATTTATAGCACATTAAATTTGATAATTGTGTAATAATATCTTGGATATAAGTATATAAAAATATTTACATGTCATTTTTATATTAATCTAGGGTGACACATTCATCCATGACATAGAGTTGTTTATATTATGTATAAAATATATCTTCTATGAAATAAACCAATTATGTTAGAATATAAAGGATATTTTACAAATTCTTTTACATATATGAGATACATAAATGATTGGTGGAGTGTAATAAAAATTAATTCTCATGAAAACTATGTTATTGAAAATTAAATGGTTTTATAGAATTGAAAAATATTAAAACATTCCGACTAACATCATTAAATACATCTATAACTCAAAGAGGTATAGATGTCACTAATGAGACTTCGTAATTAAATGATAATTATTATGAAAATGTGCATGGTTTATATGTAAATGAATTTGAGAACTATATATATAATATGATGAAAATGAATATATTATATAAATTCAGGGTGGTTAAGAATAATATGAAGATGATCATGATGATTAATAAAAAGATGAAGATAAAGATAAATAATGAGATATTGTGTGTTAATAAAAACATTATTGGTATATATTAAATGTTTTCAATAATTATTCATTAGTTTTAAATTTTTATTATTTTTTAAAAATTATAAATATTCAATAATATTTGTTTTTTATTCTTTGGATGTACGGAGATAACAAGGATAAACTATATTATTTTGTGGTTAGGGATTGACTACCTGGTAATGACTCATATTCAATCATTAGAAAAAATGGTGGGGATACATCCATTATACAATAAAATATGATTTTTATATTCCATGTTATAATGATGGTTTTAGACCTTGTTCTATAGTGGTGTCACTAACCTTCACTTCCATCACATACCCCATGGAAAATTGAGAGTTTGATCATGAAATTTTTAGGTCGGGTCATACTGGATTTGGGTTGTAATACCTATGGACTCAAAATTTACCCTAGGACTATGTTGACTCAATAAAATACTCTTGGTTTCCACATATTCTGTTGATTTAGATAATCATGTCAGATTCCTCATTGATGTTATCTCCCCTATAACAAAATTAATGAGTCATACATACCATATATGGGCCTCATACTAACTATAACTATGATCTCACTAGTCTTACTTCCATATATTGTTATTAACATATAGGATTTGGATAAACATATATGGGCCTCATACTATATGTAGTCCAGAAATCTACCACAAAGGGAAGAACTCATGTGTAAGCTTAACACAAGGTCCCTGAGTTGAGATACTCTACTTGGTTATGTCATGAAACATTGAATTCATATACTCCTCATTGTTTTCTAAAGTAACTAGAGTCTTTATGATCCACTCATAACTATAAAATACCTTCACCATGGCCAGCTTCTAGATTAAAATAAAATGTGAAACCCAATACGTGAACAATATTTAAACCCATGTTGAGTACAATTTCAACACGAATGATCTTTTTATATATATTATTTCTCACATAGAGCATGTATTACATGGTATTAGAGGAATTGGTTGATAATTTTATTTCTCATGATTGAGATTCATCTTACTAAATTCTTTGGTCACATAGTTTCATGACTCAAAAATAAATTACACACACCCTTACTACATAAATCAAAACTACAAGGATCAGTCCTTAAATATGGCCCTCCATTGGAAACTTCGATCTACATGATCATTGGTTCTTATAAAGACTGATATGCAAGATTCCTATCTGAAGATAAATCCCAAAAAACTCAAACATACCTTTCCCTACATCACAAACTTATAAATCATTTTGTAGTGAGCATAAGATGAAACATTTTATTTAATTCACCTCGAGTCAATATACTCCTCTTTTTTTCATTGTATTTTCCTTGATTTCAGAAAATCCTCTTGATTAAAATATTTGGGACCTCTATTGCGTATAATCCTAAACATTACCCTCACTAATTTCATTACTAACAAATGGGATGATCTAGAATGTATTTTTATTTATACGTCTCACAAAAAACATTTCTATATACCTTTCACATAGTAATCCAATCTACATGATTTTAAACTTCTTTGAAATAGACATGGTTTAGTGATCTTAAAAGTAACCAATACATTCCTTTCTAGACAACTCTAAAAGGAATGATGTTCCCCATCAATCATCAGAAAACATCATGGTTTCTAATTCCCATCACAAGGATACATAGGAAGTCTCTTTCAAGGGCCTAATCCCAAATCCACAACATCTTCCACTTCTCGGGATGGTGATAACTATTTGATTTACCAACTGTGTCTATAAAACCTAGAATCATTAATTATATATATATATATATAAGTTCCACTAATATTGAAAAACATTCACATCGATACATGGTTTTTTATCAGATCACTGTAATATGGGTAAACATTGTCATTCTAGGATTTTGGAAATATTCAAAAATCTGTATTAAATCTATAAATAAGTCTCACATTAGGAGATAATTTCACCTAAAGGGTTTCTACAATATTAAACCCTCATCCTATCAGTCGATGTGCAACCCAATTGTCCCTTTTAAAGTCTCAATGGGTACCTAAATTTGGAATGAAGATCTATGTAATATCAAAAAAAACACTGGAACATTACACATTGGAAAAAATAAGTAATTAATAAGATTATAAAATCATGGTATAGAACACCCAATATTATAAAGTTATTAATCATCTAGAATGGTTTCCCGAATAGGGGGATAGATTAAAAGGTTATTACTTATAATAGTGGGTAGTACACTCAAATTTTTAGAATCTGTGTTCTTAATATCTTTCTTATCTTTTATCTCGATATCAAATTAGGGACGTAATAAAATACATCTAATTTCCCTTAGTTTTACTACATGTTTCCTCATAAAAAAATAATTTCAATATGGTGACTAAAAAAATTTACATTCGAGTATAATATGTAGCACCTAAATTTATCTAGTGCAATGAAAATGTCTATAAACTCTTTATCTGCATTTATATAATAATATTGTTCAAGATATAAATTATTAAACGTATAATCTATGGAATGAGATATCATTTCCACTCATTGACACAAAAAACATCCATGATATAAATATAATGCATCAATAATTAATTCAAAAGGAAATTTTAATGTATGTGGATAAATAATGGTTGGGATATCAAATTTTATTTTATCTCTATAGGGTCCTCCTTATAACCCTCAAAAAATAAAATGTGTGACTCATTTATATAAATATAGAAACTCTTTAGCATATCTTTTTAAAATATTTTATAAACCTCATATAGAACCCAAAATGGCCATGGGAAGATCTCATTTTACTCACTATTTTTTTGAATGGTAGTGAGGAATGAACATAAACCATAGACTTTTTCATTTTGGATATCAAAATTAGATACTACATATCCTAAAAAATAATTATCTACCATAATGTTTTATTTTTAATAATTTATAAAAAGGTTTTATTAAGGAAATTTCTTAGTAGAGCAATATGAATCTTCAAACAACTCTCAAAATAAGATCAATACAATAGTGACCTAGGATTATCATATATAGACATTAAGTGACCCATGATTCTCATACATACAAATTATATAATTTTTATGAAATATTTAATACATTACACAAACAAACACCTAAATACTATATTAGTTTAGTTCCATTGAAAATGTGTAAACATAAACACTCGTCTATAAGTGAGCTACATCATCTCCCACTAAATTTTTCAAGACTATCACTATTCAGAGACATATCATACATAATACATATCATCATAACATGGGGAATGAAAATATAAGAAAGGGTGAGCTCTGATGCTCAGTAAGTGTTAAAAAGGGAGATATATATTCATAACATGAACATAATGGCATGAGAACATGAGAACAACATTTAAAAAGAATAACCTACAGATCAAAGATCATAATAATGAGTCATGGAATGAATATTCCCAGTACATTAGACATAAATCATAGTAGAATAAAATAATATGATCTATGAGATCATAACATTAGCATATAACATGAATTTTGGAAAACACATAAACATATATAATCATTTACATATTGGTTAAGTCTCATAGCCAAATCCATCAATGCGGAAAAAGTCCTTTTTAATACCATGTTCACTCATTATTCTAGAACTATATTACTATATTGATTTCACTCCTTGTTGAATCCCTATATCAATATACTTGGTTCACTACCCATTCTATCCATATATATCTAATGAGATATATAAATTGTCACCCAAATAATTGGAGGGAGAATAGGTCCCTCCTCTCTCATAATGAAAACATGTATATTTGTTCCACAAGATAGTAAACATTCATTATATCATACCCCGTTAAATGAAATTGGTATCATAAAAATTTCATCATACCATAACCTATAGAAAATATATAGGTTTCATAATCATTTCATCGCAGAATACATCATGAAAAGAAGTGTGTTTCATAATTATATAACCCATGTAAGAGAAATGGTTTTTATAATAATATAACCCGTTGAAGAGAAACATGTTTCCCAAAAATCGAGTCATCAGAACATAATTCATTCTAATAAATAATTAAGAATGGTAACCTTGGATCATATTACTATAATGGAATGAGTAACTCCAATGGATTTCATCCTATATGGAAAAAAATTTCCCAAGATCATTTTAAAATATTCTTAAGGAAAATATCCATTCCTGTTTAAAAAATAATTCTTATCTCATGAAACATATTTGGAAAACGTTTTCATTGAAAAAAATATAAAAAAGTAATTTTGAAAAAATTTGAAAATGTAATTTCCTTAAAAATAACATTGTAAATTTACAAAGGAAGAATAAAATAAATAACAGTTATGATAGTGGGTAAATATGTACATATTGTACAGTTTAAAAGATCATTCCTTTTTCACTTTCAAAAGTTTAGAAAAGTTCCTTTATCAAAAAATGGAAATAATATTCCTTTAAAAAATATTAAATGAAAAATGGGTAAAATTTTCATTAATAAATAATTTTAAAAATTTTAAAAAACAATTTTGAAGAAAAAATAGATTTACGACCAAAGATAAGAATAAGGTTAGATTTTTTAAAAAATATATTCATAATTATATTAAGTACCAAAGAGTATTATAATGGTACCATTACATGAATATATCATGAATAACCATAGGTTAATAAAAATCATGACAATATTTTAGGTATGGATCACAGTATTTCATCAATGAAATAATAATCATAAATAATCTTGATAAATGAAGAGATTGTAGTAGTAAACTCTTACCAATTCGGTAACATAGAATCATAGAACCCATGAAATAATAACATAAAATTAATCATAAACTATCATGAGGCTGAAAATTTTATATTACTTGTCAAAGGGGATGTATATACACCTCATGAAATAATATGGGTGTATAACATAACATACATCTCAGAGAATGATAATTGAGATAAAAATCCTCTTACTGATTTGGTAACATTTTAACTGTAAAACCCTATGAAATAGATATATTTGAATGGATACTTAAATCCTTATAATTATTACTAGAAGAATCATAAAATAAATATAGGGGATGTATACACACCACATACACGAAATATGTGATGAACATGGCCTTTATCTCACAGAAAACAAAAGTGAGAGGGAATCCCCTTACCTTATTTCTTCACTTCCATTGTACTTATTAAATACTCCTGTATAATAATATAAATATATTATAAATCTATTCTATAAAAATATTCATTTATATCATACCATATATTATTTCTTTATAACCTTTTATTACCGTATTATTAACAATATCATGTTAATGTTACATTTTGGGTAATAATTGCTTTGTTTTCATATATGTTTTTATTTGTGATATTTTTGGTATTCTTAATTTAATCATGATTTAATCATATCAAAAATGAAAAAAATGAAACAAAATATAATATATATTTATTATATATTTATTAACAATAATATAAATTTAATGACTTTCATTTTCTCTAGTTTTTTTATTAATTAATTAGGAAACTCCCGAGACCAGGCATTGAGATATCGTGAGATTCTGAGGACTGGTGTGCCCAGGTAAAATCAATGAAAAATCCTTAGTTTTTAATAAATAGATTGGGTGTTTTTTTCATAAACCTGTAATAACACTTAAACAGGAGCCTAGATCAGAAATCTAAGGGCATCGTTGTGTTTAGAACAGTGACATTACATTAGGCGGGGCCTAACCTCGACTGTCGTGGGTTGTGGGTGGAAGTTAGTTTTTGGATGTAAAGTTCATTAAAATATTTAATAAAAATATTTCATTTGACGTTACATTGGTATATTTTATGTATGGCCTATTTTTAGGAATCTAGTGTTTTGACATAACCCTGGAAATCCTCTGAGGCAAGGATACCGAGCTTCCTCCAATGACCTACGATGGATTGGAGAATCAAGATCGACGAACCTCGGATTCGACAGATTGATGAATGATGATGACAAAACCTCACCCTTGGTCAAAGATAAATCCAAACCTCAAGGTAGGGTGTTTTATCTATTTTTTATTTCATTTCCCTTCTTATATTCAAAAGAGGATTGTGGACCAACTCGTGAATAGGTTGATCAATGGTACAACCATTCTTGCAGGATGAATAATTGTTGGGGGGATTAAAGGGGTAGAAAGAAATTTGTGATTATCTGTTGATGTTATTCATTAGACCTTCTAAAAAGGATGTATCAAGACAGACACAAACAAGGACAAGATTCATTATTTATGTGTTTTATGTGTTCTTCATATCCCTATTTTTGGCGTTCTTCACCATTGGATCATCAGGGTCATGGAGTAATTTTTCCAGGATCCTCCAAATGTGATCGGACACTCGGATTACTATAAATATGGATCAAATACCTAGGAAGTGAAGGTTTCTACGTGATGATTGTGGATCTAACTTCATTTAAAAAACATAGCACCAGAGAAATGGTGGTGAACTAAAAAACTAGATTTGTCGGCAGTAGTGCTTAGTGGCACGCGGTGGCCGCCGCATGTGAGTGCAGAAGAGAAAATTGGATGACAGTGGTAGGGTTTGTGGGGGTAGATGGAATCGGACCTGGGAGTATCTAGAATCAGCCATTCCAAATAGGTGTTGTGGTTGGATAACATGGATCCACAGCGTCAGGGGTTGTGGCAGTGATCAGGAACGTGGTAGTCGACCGCATTGAACGCGGTGGTGGTGTGCTGACCGGGTGGAATGGGGGGATCCACATGGTCAAGGAGGACTACATGGACCAAGGGGCGCGGTAAGTGCGAACAAAGTCCAGTAGAGAAAATGGTCCCACATGTAGCGGGATAGACCGGGGTGGTCGGGCTGCTCCAGCAGCCTAGCAGACTGGACCTAGAGGAATAGTGGGTTGGGTCCAGCTGGCCTAGCGGGCCGGGTCCTGCTGTCCCAGCAAACCAAACCGGACTGGAGATGACTTGGTCAGGTCGGCCAGACCAGGTTGAGTAAGGTGGCGGACCAAATCAGGTCTCTTGGGTCGGATCAGACTTAGACCATACTCGAGTTAGACCTTTCAGGAAAACAGTTAAACCATTATAACGGTGTTTCTTTTTGATGATCCATTTGTAGCATTGGGTCCCTTGAGACAGTATGGCTTTTTCGGGATACTCTAATTGATTTGTTATTAATGTTCTAATATGAACTTATTTTGATTAGTAGTTCCTCCTAGAACAAGCATTCTACGAGACAAATTCTATGGTTTTTTATGATCATGAGACTATGTGACCTGATAACTACATGATGTTGGGGTTCCATGACCTATCAACACTCCAAATGTTATCAAAACTCCATGTGTTATCGACACTCTGTGTGTTATCTACACTCTGTGTTTTATCGACACTCCGTGTGTTATCGACACTCCATGTGTTATCAACACTCTGTGTGTTATTGACATACCGCATGTAATAGACACTATGTGTGTTTTCGACACTTTTTGTGTTCTTAAAACCATGTGTATTTCCGATATTAGGTGTTCTATGTCCTATGTATAACAATCATGTTTTTTGTGAAATAGAATTATACCTATGTGAGGTGATTGTATTTCATGTATTTCATTATGGTATAATTTTTTACTTTCTAGTGGTGTACTGTGTATATTTCTTAGTGGTATTTATTTTTAGTTTTGGGGTTTTCTATTGAGTATTTTTTTACTCACCCCTGCATAGGATTTGGTCACATGTGTCCTCTCTTGTTCAGATGATCGATGCTTTTATGGAGTCTTAGTGGGACTAGGACTAGGTGGTGATTAGGTTGATCAGATAGACGAGGCGTTCTAGCCGTATTTCTCACAAATTTTATATACCTACCCTTAAGGTATGGTTTTCTATGGATGAGTTTCAAGAACATGTGCATTCACTTTTGCAGATTCTTTCATTTTGTGGTCTTGTATTTCGGCCATGTTTACTTTCTAGTTTTTCGACTATCAAACTATATGGTCGATATATTATTGTATTCATGATTTTTATACTTATTATTTTTATATTTCAGAATTTTTTGCATGGATATGTGTGAGTGTGTACAGGTACTTAAGAAATTCCTAACATTTGTCGGATATTCCTAATCGGCACTAGTTGCTAGCCCTTGGCCTATCGAAGGAGATCTTGGGGGTTGTAAAGGAATGGTCCCCTCAGGTATGGTTTGTGATGGATTGGTATAAGATGGAGTAGGTTCTACTTAAGTAAAGAGAGTTTGTGAGGTTTGTTTGGGGGAAAATGTTAATTTTTTTGAGTTCATCATTTAGGTTAGGGAATCCAGTGTTGGTGTGGCAGCCGATGAATCCATACATCAAGACTCTGGACACTGTCTTTTTAAATCAGTACATGAAAACAATGATTGTAGTGAAATTTACAGTACATGCATCATATAGTATTTTGATGTTTTCTCATTTCTTTATTCAATCATCTCAATAGGTATACTCTATTGACTGTGGACAATCTTGATCAGTTTTAGGATGCCTCACTATAGACAACCATCCATGATTATTTTTCATGATCACGATGATGATACTCCTAGTGATGAGGCATCGATACATGGGTATGTACCGGAGATACTCCCTACACCAGAGATAGCACCTCCTGGTGGTTTACCAATGATGCCACCACTTATTGAGAAATAGATACTCCCAACACTATCAGTTTGGGATACATGTAGGTTGAGTGAATTATATGAGTTCAAGAGGTAGTGAAAACTTAGGTATAGGGGTGATCCATTCCCCCAAATAGTTGAGGATTGGCTGGAGGTCGTGACCTGTGCCTTTCACCTTGTGAGGACACATGTCGACCATATAGAATTCATATGCACGAGACTTCTTTAAGACTCATCTGGGTGATAGTGGAGCTTAGTGACCCAGACACATGATTAAAATACTATATATTGGTAATAATTTGAGACACTCTTCATAGAAGAGTTCTTCCCATCTACGTTATGTTCAGTGCGCATACATGAGATCTTGTACCTGTAGTAGGTTGGTCAGACTGTGGTGCAGTAATTGGAGAGGATTACTGATCATTATCACTACTCTACAGATATGGTGTGAGACCCATTATTTAAGGCCTAGACCTGCAAGTATAGGCTACACCTTGAGATCAGAGTATCCATGATATGCTTTATAATTTCTACATATGCTGGCGTGCTGGAGAGAGCACTACTAGTGGAGAGATTTCCGGCCGAGCAGATGCTAGCAGTGGGAGCTACCAGCAGGAACTAGGTAGCTGAGTCTTCAATGGTAGGTAACCAATAGTACACACATAGATCCAAGTGGGTCGAGAACTCCAAGAGATGAATGTATGACATAGGACCAGAAATGTGGGGCTCCTAGGGATGAGTGAGTCATCGGAAGGACATGCAATGTTACTCGTGCGTCGGTTGGGGAAAGTTTGCACGAGATTTCCTAACTTGTCATAAAAATGATTAGGAGATGGTCAAGGGACCACCAAAGAAGAGGAGGAGGAATGAACATGGTGGTCTATATGGTATCAGATGTGGCATACGAGAAGGTAGAGTAGTAAAAGGGGGAAGAGGATCTACGTACTACCACCACCCCTAGAGGTCCACCACGGGATCTGGGAGATGGTGGATAAGGATGAGTCCATATATAGGTGATGGAGGCTTATGACCTCAGGGCTCTAGGGATCATTAGAGATTTTATCAATTTATTTTACACATTATATTAGCTTTTAATATACATAGGTGTCATTATTTCTTTTCTTTACACGACCCTTGTTCAAGACTTGATGATTACAGTGGAACCATTAACTTAACCCTTACGCATAGAGAATCCTACAAGAGGGGATTCGATAATCACACATTGGTGCTGACAATGTGACCATAATTTTGGAGGTGAGTGTTTTGGTTGGGATCTCTTGTTAGTGGATTTGAGAACTTATGATTGCATTCTCAATATAGATTGTTTATCTACAGCCCATGTTTAGATTGAATATTTTCGGTTCAGAGTGAGGTCTGTCTGCGGTTATGGGACAAGGTTTTCAATTTTCGGTGAAATGGAAATTGATGCATCATAAGATGGAATTACTCATAAGAGGGTGTAGCTTATTACCCATCATTTGGATAGCCTAACCCTCAGTGAAATGGATTAAAGGAGTACTCAGTTTCCTACAATGGAGGTGCAGTATGATGATGTATTTTCTAAGGATGTCCCTAGACTACATCCTCACAGTGAGGTTGATTTATACATTTATCTATACCCTGGGACAAAACCAATGTTGAAAACTTCATATAAGATGAATCACATGGATATTCTTGAGTTGGGGGAACAACTGTAGGACTTGAAGAGAAATAGATTCTTGAAACCCAATGATTCACCCTGGGTGGACCCAATTTTGTATACCAACAAGGCAGAAAAGATCATGAGATTATTTGTAGTCTTCTAATGGCAGAACTATGTGATTTTGAAAAAATATGTGTTCCACTACCAAGGATTGAAGACCTATTCAATTATCTGAATGGAGCGAGATGATTCTCGAAGATAGACCACAGATCAGGCTATCACCATCTTCGAGTACGGGATGAAAATATCCCTAATATGGCTTTTAGATATTGGTATGACCACTATGAGTACATGGTGATGTCGTTTGAGGTAAAAATCACCCAAATGTGTTCATGGGACCCATGAATAAGATTTTACAGCCTTACCTATACCGGTTCATGGTGGTCTTCATTGATGACATCCCGGTGTATACGACCAATCAGTAATACTGTAGCAGTACTTTGACAGTACTGTAGCAGTACTATAGCAGGAACCGTGCAGCTTTTTACGAGTGGAAGAAAATTTCTGAGTGTACTATAACAGTATTGTTGCAGTTACAATTCTATACTGTAGCAGTTACTATTTGGTGTTGTAGTAGCTAGAACTATTCCACTGATTTGAGCCTTCGGGCCCCCAGTTTGGGCCAACATGTCTCAAGGACCTTATGGTGATCAGAGGCCTACGAAACATAGGGCCTTCAGGCCACAGAGACCATAGAGTATCCTAGTTCACATAGAATAGGCCCTAGAAGAGTATCGGAGCAACAAGAGTAGCATCCACTCGAAGTAGAGCTAACCGGATTGGAAGAATGAGAGAGTATGTCAACCGCCATCGGGACTAGGCACAATGCAGCTTTGTACAGGGAAATGCTAGCTGATCAGAAATGAAAGGTGGGGAGTTAGGTGATCAATGACGCAGAATCTAGGGAGGGGTTGTTCAGGTGGGATGGACCTACGTGTCCTGTATTCGGCATGATATGCCTCTAGGCCTTCAGGTCATGAATTTCGGGTCAGTCGGTCCTTGTGCGTTGGGCTTACGGTTCATGTATGGGTTCCCCTTCAACCCTTGAAAGGGGGATTATCCATAATAAAATAAAAATAAAGGCCTTCGAGCCATTCGGTCCGGTGTACACAGAAACTCTGGAGGAGCACACGATACACATGAGGATGGTCCTGGAAACACAATGAGAGCACCAACTTTATGGGAATCTCTCAAAGTTCTAGTTTTGGATTTGAGAGGTTCAGTTTCTGGGAAACGTCATTTCAGAGACTGGAGTTGTAGTGGATCAGGTGAAGATTGAGTCAGTTCTTGGTTGGGAGCCTCTCAAGAGTGTTTCTGAGGTGCGGAGTTTCCCAGTATTGTCTATGCACTATTGGAGGTTTGTACTTGACTTTTCTAGAGTAGAATCACCCATGAGAGCATTGACAAATAGGGGGTATCCCTTCACGTGGACAGAAAAGTGTCAGCAGTTCTTTAAGGAGTTGGGGTAAAGGTTGATGATCACTCCCATATAGAGATTACCAGAGGAGGGCATCGGGTACATAGTGTTCTATGATGCATCAGGGACTGAGCTTGATTGATTCATGATAAAGGGGAAAGCAATGATCGTCTATTGTTCACAATAGTTGAGACCACAAGAGAAGAACTACATGACCCCAGATCTTGAGCTAGTAGAGGTAGTGTTCGCATTGAAGATGTGGTGAAACTACTTGATAAGAGAGTGGTCTACCATCTATTTTGACCATAAGAGTCTCAAGTATATCTTCTCTCAGAAGGATCTGAACATGAGACAAAGACAATATTTAGAGTTCATCCAGGACTATACATTGAAATTTAAAATACTCATGGTAAGGGGAATATAGTGGTGGACGATCTTAGCAGGAGATCTAGTATGCACTTGATAAGTGAGGTGTTGGAGAAGTTGGTTATGTTATATATATCCATTGTGGATGGAGAAGGAGAATCTCACCTCCAGACAATGGTTGTCACCCCTCCACTCTTACTGTGGTCGAGGGAGTCACAGCTTGGGGATATCGATTGAGAGACCTAAAAATCTCAGTTGTCCATAGGGAATTCCCCTAATGGATATTCGAGATGTGTGGAGCATGTCGTTATTTTAGGAGGGTGTATAGTTGTACTTGAGGTGTTTCATGGGTAGGTTCTCATGGAGTTCCACACACCCCCTTTGGTAGTACATATAGGTGTGGAGATGATATACTAGGACCTCTAACATTAGTTTTGGTGGCCAGGAATGAAGAAGGTTGGGGCAGAGTTCGCTTCTCGATGCCTCCGTTATCAACAAGTGAAGGTTGAGCACCAAGTTCTAGTGGGATTGACCCAACTACATGTGGTTTCAGAGTGGAAGTGGGATAAAATATCGATGTACTTCGTGATGGGTTTCCCTGAACGTATAGGTTAAATGATACCATATTGGTGATCATTGACCTACACACCAAGTCGCCCACTTACTAGCAATTTAAGAGTAGTGTTTGGTAGAAAGCTTGGGATGCCTCTATGTGCATGAGATAGTTTGGTTCTATGAAGCCCCATCTATGATAGTATCAGATCATGATCCTCACTTTAATACCTATTGTGGAAGGTATTGTAGGAGGAATTTGGGACTCAATTACACTTGATCACAACATTTCATCCCCATAATTATGGCTAGATGGAGAGGACCATTCGGGCTCTTGAGGACATGTTATGTGCTCGCATCCAAGACTTTTTCCAAAGTTCATAGGATCACATACCACTGGAGGATTTTTTTTAAACAAAAACTACCACTCCACCATTGGTATGACACTATTTGATTCCTTTTACAGAAAACAATAAAGGTCACCATGTTGCCCGACTACCTCTGGGGAGTCAACACTCATGGGTACAGAGTTGGTGCGGGCTACCACTGAGATGGTGCAGATCATCCAGAAGCATATGAGGACTATACATAGATATAAAATGTCTTCTTTTTTACTAGATATGGAATCTCTTTTATTATGAAGAGGGATACCATGTGTTCCTTTGGGTCTCACCTCAATATGGATTGTGGAGACTTCGCTAGGGCGATAAGTTATCTGTGAGATACATCATCCCTTTTCAGATTTTGAGGGGATTTGATAAGGTGGAGTATAGACTATCCCAACACATGTAGATTCACTGAGTGAAATATGTATTACATGTATCATAGCTAAGGAGGTGTGTGAAATATCCATCACTCTTCATCGAATGGGGCGAGCTGGACATGGACGATTGGGAAAAAAATTTAGAGTACCCGGTGGAGATCGAGGATCGACATGTGATGATACTTTGTGGGTAGTAGATTCTTCTAGTACGCATTCTGGGGAAGCACAAGAATCTCTAGGAGAGAACTTGGGAGAAGGAGGTTCATAGGTTTTCTTAGTAATCTCACCTTTTTAATACTATCCCTTTTTTGGCTATCGGGGATGTAAATCCCTAAGGTGGGGAGAATGTAATGACTCATACTTTCTGTGGTTTTTTTTGTCTAAATTAATTTGGAAAATTCCGAGAAAAGGAACTGAGATTGTGTGATATTCCAAGGCCCGATGTGCGTAGGGAAAACCAATTAAATGTGTTCAGTTTTAATAAATCTTGCGGTTGTTCTTTTCTTTAAACAAGAATAACTCATAAACGGGTGCTTAGATCAAAAATATGAGGGCACTGTTGTGTTTGGAATAGCAACATTTCTTTGGACATGGCCTAACCTATATCGGTGCAGTTTGAGGGTGGAACTTCTTTTTTATGTTAATTCCATAAAATATTTAATAAAAATATCTTATTTGACACTGTGTTAGTTTCTTTTATGTATGTCCTATTTTTAGGAAACAAGGGTTATGACATTACCCAGGAAATACTTAAAGGTATGGAGACAGATGTTCCTCCAATGAACACTAATGGATTGGAGAATCAAGATTGATGAACCTCAGTTTGACAGATCAATGAACGAAGATGACACAACTTCTCCCTTCATCAATGATTAATCCAAGCCTCGAGGCAGGGTATTTGATCTCTTTATTCTTTTAATTAACCTCTTAGATTCAATTAGAGAAGGCAGGACAAGCCACGAATATGTTAATCTATGTTTTGATTGTTCTTGCAGGATGGATAATTTTTGCTTGGTTTAAATGTTGAGATAGATCTTTGTGATTATATATTTTGTTCTTCATTAATCCTTCCAAAAGGATGGATCAAGTCTGACATGAACAAGGACAATATCTGCTCTCTGGGAATTTTGTTTTTTCTTCTTATCCCCATTCATGGAGTTCTTAAACATTGGACACTCATAGTCACAACACAATTTTTTATGGAGGCTCTGTATGTGATCAGACCCCTAGCGTACTAGAATGATAGATCTAAGACCATGGAAGAGAAGGTCATGACATGAGGATCATGGATCTGGATCTGTTGTGAAAAATATAGCAGCAGAGAAATTGGGGTGACCTGTGGAACAAGGGCAACTGGTGGCGCTAGGTGGAATGTGGAAGTAGCCATATGCATGTGCGGTGGAGGATGACAGGTGCCCACGGTAGTGATTGTGGGAGAAGGTGGTGGTGGTCAGAACATACAAGGAGCATGACCAAACCACGTAGAGCTGCGGCGGTAGGGCTATGATAGGGAACATGTACTCAATGACCAACCACATTCAATGCGGCATCACCACATTGACTGGGTAATGTGGTGGGATCCACATGGTCATGGTTGGATGTGTGTACCTTGGGGAGTGGCTGGAGTATCCCTTATCCGGCAGAGAAAACTGCCCCGCATACAACTGGTCGGACCAGGGAAGGGGGCCCTGTAGCCCGGCGAGTAGGTTTCAGCCAGTCCAGCAGATCGAGCATGCCAGACCAAACGAGACTGGGTTGGGTCAGGTAAGAAGGATTGGTTCAGCCCAGCCAGCGAGTCGGATCGGACCCAAGGTAGACCATTTTAGTAAAATAGATGTAAATTTGAAACCTTGGCTCTGTTTGATGAACTATTTGTAGAATTGGGACCATCTCAATTGATTTTCCTTTTGAGATACTTTAAGAGAGTTTTTTTGAAAATTGAAATACAACCTTTGGTCTTGAGTAGTAGTTCCTATTGGAACCAGCATGCTGCGAGTAGAATCTTTTGGCTAGTTGTGATCTTGAGACTATGGGATTTGATGGCTTTGTGATTCTGGGGCTGCATGACCGATCAACACGCCGTGTCTTATCAAAAAAAATTTTTTTATCGACACTCTATGTGTTCTCTACACTCCATGTGTTATCGACACTCATTGTGTAATTTACACTTCATGTGTTACAGACACTCCATGTGTTATAGACAATCCCTATTTTATCCACACTCTATGTGTTATAGAAACCTTGTGTATTACCGATACTGGGGGTTCTATGGACTAAGTTTTATAATACAAATTTTGGTGCTATAGACTTGTTCCTATGTGATCTGATTGTACTTATTGTATTTCTTTTGTGGCATACTTTTTGTATTTTCTTATGGTGTAATTTGTGTATTTTTTGTGGTATTCCTTTGTGGTTTCGAGGTGTCCCACTAAGTATTATTTTACTCACCCATGCACTGACTTTTCCTACACGTGTCCCATATTGTGAAGACGATAGACATATTGATGGAGTCATTGGCATAATAGGACTCAGTGATTAATAGGGTGATTATAAAAATGATGTGTGATTCATTATCTTCATACATCTATCCTACACCTACCCTTCTGGTATGGTTTTCTACAGATGAGTTTTGGGAACTTGTGCATTAACTTTTAGAGACTCTATCTATTGTTGTGCTTGTATTCTGGACATGTTGACTTCTAGTTTCCCCACTATCATACTCTTTGGTTGGAATCTTATTTAATTCATGTTTTTTTTAATTAGTGTTTTTACATTTCAGCATTTTAGGCATGGAGATTTTTGTGGGCATACAGGAACATAGGCAAATACCTCTAATTTTTGGGATATTACTACTCAGCACTAGTCACCAACCCTTGACCTACAATATGAGGGCTTGGGTTAGTCATGGAATGATCCCCCTCGGGTACTATTTGCGATAATACAAGATATAACTTTAAAATGAAATAAATTTTTCATGGAGATGGTATACCATACATATGTAGAAATGATGTTTCCAATTTTTTTTGTTGGATTAACAGAAATAAAAGAATATAAAATAATATCTTTATATAATCATGTATTTCCATGTAGATCATAGAGGTTTATAAAACTCATATTTGATACATTCCATGTAAATCGTGAATGAATCAGATTTCTTCGCGAGGTGGTAGTCTTCCGTACACAAGAACAACGTTATTGTATTCCTAGAAAATGGAAAGTTGGAAGGTATGTGTTATATTTGAATTAAATAAAAATAAATACATCATAAATATCATAAATATCATATATAAATAGAATATAATTGGACCTCATAATTGTGATAAATTCACATGTCATATATGGATTGGAAAGCAAGGTATTTTTTCGTATAGATTGTGGGTTGTGGGTAGTTGTTTTAATGTTTAGGATTCAAATAATAAATTAAGTTAGAACATGTGGCATTAGTAATAAAAGGTGATTCATGTGAAGCTTTAGGAATGAGTTTTATGGCCACTCAATGGATATAATCCACCAAATGAAGAAAGATCCACCATTTTCAGGAAGAAACAAGGACATATCTAAATGAGGAAACACTGGATTTAGAGCACAGAGTTTAGATATGATATTCAGTGAAAAATTCAACTACACGCCATATAGGTCGATGAACACATATAGTGTATCTCCAATGATTCCATGGATAGGTTTTTGGAAAATTAAAAGGATTTCACTGTATTTGGACCTCCTACACACTGTGTACCCCCATTCCTAGGTGGTCAAGACATGTGGTGGAGCACACAACCAAAACCATGTGTGGAAAGGCATGGATATGCACAGTGTTGTGTAACGAAGTATAAAGTAATGGAAAGAGACATAGTAAGAACTTTATGTGAATAGTAACTCTAGGTACCAAAGTACATAGACATGGGATGGATACATAGACATGGACAGGGATCCCTGGAAGGGACCCCAGGTGGCTCGGACATGTCGTGTAGTTGCGCTGCATGTTGTGTATACCTATATGACTAGTGGTCTATGTACATGATGGGACACATCTAATAGGTAGAGTGGGACCACGTGTCATGTGGGTCCCCTCACACACCATGTACCCCATTTTCCATTCTGAAAAACTTCAAACTCCTATATCTTCTTTATAGGGACTTGGATTTTGGCCCATGAGTAGCCTATCCTGAGTATGGTTACACATAGAACTTGATGGTTCCCTTTGTTGTATTTTTTGATAAAATATGTGAGATTATTTGTGATTGGTGATTATTTTGGAAATTCATGATAATTGTAGTGATCACATAGGATCCCTATAGTCTTTCAAAGAGAAACCCTTCTCTAGGGAAATGGAATGGGTCCTCCGTAGTTTAATGTGGAACCCTCTATCTATGTTGGTCATGGGTCCTCTATCAGCCATCAGAGTGGAACCCTCTAGTTGGGTTAGGAATGGGTCCCATATTTACTACTTGAGATTGAAACCCTACTGCATCGTCAAGTCATGGTGATCTAGCATCAGAGAGTGGAACCCTCCAATTAGAACAGGGCATTGGTCCTCTACCTAACTATTAGAGTGGAACCCTCTTGTTGAATTATATAATGGGTCCTCTATAATTCATAGTGGAACCATCCAACTAGGTTCGGAATGGTTCCTCTATCGATTCATTGAGTGGAACCCTCTGACATAGTCAATTCATATGTCCACTACAACTATAGTTGAACCATCTTGCAGAGTCAGGGTACAGTTCCTCTACTATTAGAGTGGAAACATCTTGGTAGTCAAGGAATGGGTACTCTATTGACCATTCTAGTGAAAACCACCTATTGATACATTGTGTGGTTACTCTATATATCCACTAAGGTAAACCCTCCTGTTGTATCGAGAATGTTCCCTCCACCTAGATATTTTTTCCCCTTGATAATACAGAATAGTAATGAGGTGTGGCTGGACTTATTTGTTTTAGGATAGGAAAAATAATGAGATTATGTGAGTCTTTTTTGGATTTTTTGGAACTATTAGTGACCCTTTTCGAGAGTTTTTCATGATATAGTGACCCCCTAACTCTCTCATTTTGGATTCTTTTTACTGATAATATGTGTGTGTGTGTGTGTGTTTATATATATATATATCTTTATCCATGTTTTTTTGTGTTACTATCCTTCTATGGGCTGCAAATATGTGTGGGGTATTCCATGTGATTTCCAGGTTTAGCATCTCATGGATGGATGATGTTACTCTCCTTCTATGGGTGGAAAAGACTCAATATGTTGCCCATCTCCACACTATGTTGATCAATTGTGTTTATATGAGTTAACTATTTCTCGTGCTATGGTTTGAGATACATCCTTTTTACAATTTATTGACTTTATATTCAAATTTTATATCTTAATTATCACGCTTTGGATTTTGCGGCATCATACAAGGTTTGTATAAATGCACCCATGCATGGGATTTTCCACCATGAGTCTGGTCTTATACCGATGAAAGAGTGGTTGGTGATGACTTGAGGAGAGATTAGGGATACTAGGTGCTTTGGACCATATATGTTGGTTACAGCTTGGAGATTAAGATCTGGGATCTCTCAGTGTTTTACTTTCTAGTTTTGTCCGGTTGGTAAATCTTTATATTTGGGTGTGTATTTCCCCCATTTACATTCAATTTAAATAATAATACTCTTATATTTTATATAGGTTTTATATGCATGGTCGTTCACTTAGTATTTTGAATCTTTTAATACTATTCTAATGCACATCATCATTGAGAATTTTTTGTCTGTTTTTGTGTAAAATTACTTTGGAAAATTCCTCCCCATGTTAGTTATTCATTCAGAACTAGTCTCTAGCCCTTGGCTTATGGAGGCATGCTTAGGTTATTTGTGGTTAGATCCCCGATTAGGGTTGGTTCATGATAGATTGGTATAAAAGGTTGTTCGATACATGGGATTGTTTTCTTTGTAGTCCCCTTACAAGGACTTTGTTTTTATTTAGGGAAACATTTTCAAAGTGTCTCAAGTGCATCTCTCAGACTAGAAAATCCAGTGATGGTAATGTCGTCTGACATATCCGTTCACCTGTACCATGACTACCTTCTTCTCGATTATGAATATCGAGACATTGGTTGTTGGGATCAAGGGAATAAACATCATATAAGATTGAGTCTTTCACTACCCTTCTTGAGTCAACTCACAATTTTTTATATATATGTTCCCATTTGATTGTGGTATATCTTAATTAAAATTTGAGGATGCGTCCATAATGACAGCAACACAGTATAGGAGTTCCGGATTTTCTAGAAGACATAATGAGATATGAGGCCACAGTTTTGGTTTCATACAATGAAATTATTCTACTCAGAGTCCTGGAAGAAGAATGAACATCTATCGAGTAGAAGATCATCATATTAGAGAGGACTGAGGATATGTAATGTCTTACTGCACTCCACATGTTCTATCACTAGAGGCCATTGAGGTTTCAGAGTGAGGAAGATCCTCAGGATGCAGAGGATTGGAACGATTTTATTGTCTATATTTCTACACTCATCTAGATATTGATAGATCAGGTGGTTACACTGGAAGGTTTCCTTTTACACAGAGCACCTAGGTGTTGGGGGATCCTTTTACCACGATGCATGATGATTCGACACACTCAAGACCTGAATTCCAGTATCTATTTTGTGAGGATTATTACCCCACCTATTTTAACTCAGTTTGGATTCATAATCTTGTAGACATGAATCAGGTACGGATGAAAGTGGATGAGTATGATGTGATATTCACAAACATTACACAGTTCTCCCGTGGCAGGATCTGGGATAGATACTTCTTAGCACCAAAGTTTGATAAGGAACTCCATTCAGAGATCTATGCGAGCATGGTACCCTTGTGCAACTCTGCCTACGTCAAGGTGTTAGATCGGGCACTAGTATTAGTGAGTTTCTTGTTAGAGGGGTTTTAAGTAGTTGGTGCTGGAAATGGACACCATAGAGCTGAGTAATCTTCAATAGCTATAAGATGCCATCAGAAAGGATCACGGTGAAGGGGAACTTATTGTTATCACACTCAGATGCCTGATAATGTAGCATAGAGAAAACCTAGAGAAATTGGGAAGCCTAGAGAGGGTTACTTCTATTCTAGTGATGGTCGAGGTCACATAGTACACGACTGCCTGACCATACGCACAAAGAGTGCATGTGGATAGTGGAAAGGCCACTATGGAAGAGATAGAGCTATGATTAGGGATCTCTAAGGAGAGGTTAGGTAGGCCCTTAGGGGTGAAGTGATAGTAGAGGTGCTGGAAGAGCTATGGTAGGTAGATGATTCCATGAGATCCTTCCACCCCTACCACCACCAGATAGTTCACCTCAGGCCCAGGCAGTTGGCGGTTGGGGCCGCATAAAATTGAAAGCCTTGGTTTCTTATGACCTATTAGCACATGAGATGATTACAGGTAAGATATGTGGTTATTCTAATTTTACTTTATTATTATTATACACTAAATCTAGTCATTCCATTATCTATATACTTCAGGTGCGAGAGTTTTTCCTCCCAATATAGTTTTTAGCCCAGCAGCTTCATCATTAGATTCTTATAGGTAATTCTTCTTCTATATCTTTTATTTACCTCTAGTGCCAGATATTTCTTGATATATAGATTTTCATGTGGGAAATTTGGGTCATCATGATAGAAAACTTTGATTTCATTGTAGGTATGGATTTTTTTCAATGGTACGGTCCCATATTTCTTATCAATTTAGAAGATCCAAATGCCTATGCACTTATGGGATGACATTCTCTTTCATGGGAAGAAGATTTCTCAAGTCAGAGTGAGTGAATTTTTCTAGTAGGAGGATTTAGACCATCACCTATCAATTTGGGAGTGTATCCCTTAGTGAAGGATTCTCTTCAAGCATATGGATTCCTTCATTCTTTGAGGATTTCATGGATGTATTTTCCTAGGATGCTCTAGGACTACCTATAGGGAGTGATATGGAGTTTTGTTTCTAATTTCATTTCAGGACCACTCCAGTATTTTTTATGTCAAATAGGATGGCCCCTACCGAGATCTGGGTGATGTGGTTGTAGTTAGAGGACCTTCAAGAGATGGCTTTAATTAGGCCATTCTATCCCCTTGGACAACACTAGTGATGTTAATGAGAAAGGAAGATAGGAGAATACATCTTTGTGTGGATTATCATCACCCGAACCAGTCTATAATATAGAAAATATACCCATTTATAAGGCTTAATAACCTGTTTAACTTGTGTTGAGGTGTGATATGGTTCTTGAATATCTATATCAGGTTCGGTAACACTAGTTGAGAGTTCGTGAGACTGATATTCTAAGGATGGTATTCCAATGTCACTATGGACACTATGTGTTCCTGGTGATTCCCCTTAGTGTTACGAATTCCCCATCCATGTTTATGGCTTTAATTAATTGGATATTTCATCCTTACATGGACCAATTTTTGGTTTTCATCATTGATCACATACTCATATATGCCACATCATATACAGATCATGCGAATCACTTGAGTATGAACCTAGATTTTCTCCGGGAACACCAACTTTATGTGAATATTGTAAAGTGTTAGTTCTGGATTCATGAGGTTCACTTCCTATGTAATTTCATTATTGAGCATGGTTTATCCATGAAACTATTGAATATCAATGTAGTGATTTCTTGGGATCCACCAAAGAGTGTGTTAGTGGTGTAGAGTTTTCTTGGCTTTCCAAGGTACTACCAATGGTTTGTGGAAGAATTCTCTAGGATTGAAGCCCCTTTTAACTCCCTGATTTGGAAAGGCTATCTTTTTACCTAGACTGAGTAGTTCCAAAGATAATTTGATGAGTTGAGTCCATGGATGATGAGTGATCATGTGTTGAGAATAACATAGTAGGGAATGAAGTAAATAGTGTATTGTGATGGCTTAGGATATGGGATTGACTGTGTGTTAATGTAGCAGTAGACAGTTATCGCATATGGGTCAAGGATGTTGAGACCCCATGAGTATAACTACGTGACTCATGACCAAGATCTAGAATTGGTAGTCTCCTCCCAGGGTATGTGTAGGAAGTATATTTTAGGATACTTTATTGTAGTTTTCATAGACAGTTAAAGTCTCATGTACGTCTTCAAACAGAGAGGCTTGAACCTCAGACAGTAGTGCTAGTTATATTTCATGTATAGATAAGAATTTGAGATAGTCTATACACCAGGAAAGGGAAAAGTATTAGAATATTTCCTTAGAATTAATTCCTATGCTTATTTAGTGTAGGAAGATTCAGAGTAGTTGGCCTCCTTGCAGCTGGCCCTGGTAGAGTAGGAGGGTACAAATTTTGTTTAGTGGATGGAATTGAATAATTTGCTTCTAGATAGTTTGAGAGAGCCCCGATTTGGGGACATCAACTTTACGGTATTTTGTGACTATATTTTCATAAGAGATTCACCAGATGGATAATTTGAAGGAAGGAATGATGTCATTCTATTCCATGGAAGGATAGTGCTCCCAACCATGATGTGGGAGGAGGTGATGAGAGAGTTTCACACGTCTAACCTAGTGGTACATACTTATCTGGGGAAGATATACAAACACCATTAGTGGTATTTTTAGTGGTCTATCATGATAAAAAATGTGGTTGAGTTCATTTCTTGGTGCATCACCTATCAGCGAGTGATTGCTGAGAACTAGTTTCTGGAATGTTTTTTTCATCCCCTTGATATCACATAGTGGAGGTGGATGAAATATCCATGGACTTTGTGATAGGGATTCTATGGACAAAGAAGGTCCATGATTCCATCTGGGTGATATTTTTCCAACTCAAAAAATCGGCATACTTCTTTTCTATCAACGAGTAGAGTTCGACAGAGAGTTTGGGGAAGTTGTACGTATGGGTGATCAATAAACTTCAAGGGGTTCAGTGGACTATTGTATCTGGTCGTGATAAGTGGTTCACATCACGATTTTAGAGAGGTCTATTGGAGGCATTTACGCCCCAGATGACGATGAGTATATCTTTTCACCATTTGATGTATGGGAATACTGATCACACTATCTTGGTGTTTGGGGAATTTGTTGAGTACTCCTATGTTAGAATTAGGCCGGACCTAGGAGGATCACTTTCCCTTGGTAATGTTTGTATACAACATCTACCACTCTTCTATTGGAATAAAATCCTTGAAGTCCCAATATGGGAGAACCTATAGCTAGAAATATATTGGTGAGAAATACCTTTTGGGTATATAATTGGTTTATATGATGATGAATAAGGTCTAAGTCATCAGTTATTGTATGAGGATAACCCAGATAATACCAAAATCTTACACAAACTGATGTTTTAAGCCCCTAGGGTCTGATTAGGAAGACGATATTTTTCTATGAGTATCCCCAAAATTATGATTGAAGAGGCTTACCTAGGTAGGAAAGATAACCCTAAGGATCATCAAGTCATTTGAGATCGTTCAAAGGGATTTTGAGGTAGTTTACTGCCTCACCCTACCCCCACAATAAGAGTGGGTGAAAGACATCTTCCACATTTTGCAATTGAGGAGATACGTGGATGATCCCACGCATGTCGTCGACTGAGTAGAGATGGATATCAAGGATGTAGCCACATTTTTGGATTACCTGGTTGTGATTGAGGCTCAATAAGAGAAAATACTATGTGGAAGAACCATCACCTTGGTTCCCATGTTGTGGAAATATGGGAATGTGTAGGAGAGCTCCAGGGAGATGGAGAGCAAGATGTGGGATCAGTATCCTGATATATTTTACTAGTTTTTACTTTATGTGGATGAAAATATAGAATAAGGTAATAATTTTGAGACCCAATTTTTCCTTTAAATACTTTGAAATATTTTTACATATATTTTAGAAGCTAGGAGCTGGGCAGGTATGCGATTTTGAGAACCTATTTTCCAAAAATTAATTTTATAAAAATAGAAAATATATTTTATGTTGCTAGTACATAGTTTCATAAATATATTGATAATACTCTTAAAAAAGATCTCTGATCAGAATATAGAGACCATGGTTGAGTCTAGAACATGATTTTACTCTAAGAATGACCTAAAAATAGTCATGGGGAATGTGATTGACCTATATTGTTTGAACTGGATCATCTCGTCTATGATCTGCACCAATTTTTGGACATTACATCTACTCACGTATTGTAATCAAATTTATTATTCTTTTTTTCTAACCTTGGATATACCCATTCTTGATCATTGGCCAAGAAATCATGGAAATGATTGGTAAACATTTTTTTCTTTTTCTCTGTCAATTTCTTCACATTCTTCAGCGATTAAGCCCCGCAATCCCGGTTCGACATTGTCGGGCGATAACAAGCCCAATCAGAACCCCAGAATCACAAACAATTCACATCAGATGGATTAATAAACAAACATGGGATGGTTTTAGATAGATTTTAGGTTCTGGGTGATCTTTTAAATGATCAGAATCCAAATCATAAATGAAGGAAGAACCCGAGGCGTGCGTGGTGTGAGGTGGGTAATGTGAATCTTCACGAATAGGTTTTTTGGCCATGAATTGCAAGAATCTAATGAAAAGGTATAGATAGTATTTTTTTTGATGACCCAAGGTTATATGTAAAGAAAAATCACCATATTCGGAGTGTGGGTTTCAGATCTATGATTCTATAAAAACATTGAAAACACACTGTTTTCAGAACTAGAAAAAACCCATCAAAAGAATGTACTGATTTCTACCAAAATTTATTCATTATCATATCTCATTCCATGGGATGATATTTGACAAGTAATAAATTTGAAATGGAGTTATGGATTAAAATTTATTATTTTTGGAAGTCAAGCTACCAAAACGGTTCGCAAATCCCTTTCAAGGAGCCCTTTTACAGAGGTCCAGTTCATGGAGGTTCGATTTTTTAATCTCCGCATCTCGAATGCACAAATCTAGAAAGAGTATATATAATATTCCAATAATGCTTCATTACAATGAAAAGGATTGATGATTTTCTTCTTGAGTCCACAAAAGTCACACCCATTCATGAAGCCCCCAAGTTCCTTCATGAAACTACTTCCCATATTCATGAAACCCCTTGAATATTAATACCCACATGCCTTCATTTAAAAGAGATATGTGGTTAGATTGAGGTATTTCACTATCAATTCCTGAATCTCTTGGGAATCATGAGACACTCTTCCACAACTACAACAAAATCGCCTGATTTCGACATTTTTTTATTTGGATGAAGTTTAAACTGCTGGCATATAGTTATGCGATGGATTCCAAAAAATATAGCTAAAGTTAGAATCCAAATCTAACTCATGTAGATTCCATCAATTTAACTGTTGTTTCTGGGAATTGTTATATAATTATTATTTATCAGAACTTTCACCTCAAATTTGTTTTGATAATATAATAGTGATTAAAACTGCCGCTATATTTTCTAAAAAAAATTGCTACATCAAACAGATGATAAATAAAAATCGACCTTAAATGGATACTATTGGATCAACCATTAAAAAATAATTTGAAACATATAGAGGTGATGTAAACCACCATTATGTATGTAATTTTAAAAAAAAAATCTTTAGAATCTAAAACCCTATATAATCAAAACAAAATTTTATACATTTTTTATAGACCAGTTTGGAAATTAGCATAAAAGAAATAAAAGTGGTTTAATAATAAGGAAATTAAAATATGAATACTAGATATAGGTGATAACACTCTATATTGGGATGATCCATACTTGTATTACTTATATTTATCCTCAACTAAAAATCAAATATGATAATCCTAAGACAACCCAAACGGGAAGAAATATGAATAACTTTAAATAAACCACACATGAACACATTAACACACTAATTTGAATATATGTGTTCTAAGAATTCAAGTTCCCATTGACCAATTTCATTTATGAAAATTATTCATGGACAATTAGGTAATTCATGAAACCCATCTTAGTGAATACTGGAATGGGAATAATGTATCATGGAAATATTATGTCCCATCTAACGTATATATATTCTAGAGGTTTAAATCCCATCCCACACCATCAATCTATATGATATTGATCATTGTTTCTACTTCTGTGTCTATAATATAAAACATATAGTATATAAAGAATAGATATACTAACTATCAAATCAATAACCATGATATAAATCAAACCTTATACATTCTTAAAGAAATGTTAAGAACTATATCAACCAACATGTTCATTATTATAAAGTAACAACATTCTTAATACAGTAAAGAAAAACTAATTTTAAAGTCATATCCATGTTCACCACAACCAACTATGAGATCATATATGCATGATGGTAATCAAAATGGTTTACTAACACATAAAATTTAATAGACTAGTCTAAGAATACATTTCAACAAATAAGCATGAAAAAATCAAGTGGTTATTCAATTCATAAGAAATCCTAGGAAGACATCAATAAAGGAAGAAGTGAAATCATTAAAAAATCACAATATACTGTACGGAACCCAAACATGGTATTATACTAAGGAATACTAGTGGTAATTCTAAAAAACATCTGGTCATGAAATAAATTATTCTAGAGGTACATGTTTGTGAAAGGTTACTTATTATATATCATATTTGAATCTTAAGTGAAATATAATTACAAATTGATGAACTCTAAATAGAACCCTCTCTAATTCAATATGCACTTCCTAATAACAGAACCTACATGAAAATTATGTTGAAAATTAAAAATAGTTTTAATTTTAAATTTACACATAAAACCAATAAAAAAATTTGTACTAAATGATTTTGATGTTTTGGCATTTACTTGATAACTATCATCCATAGATGGAATATCATTAGGGATAGATCCTATCATCTTATATTATAATTCAATCAATTCTTTCTTTAGATCGGCCAATTTTTCATCTTGCATCATTATATGAGCCCTTATTCTAGAATTCTAATTTTAATTGAAACAAAATCCCTCAGAGCATCTCAATGTATGGAGTAACTAAAAAAAGTAGATAATACTGTAATCCCCAATAGCCTTCCAAATACCTCAGAGGGTAATGGTCCAAAATACACCTCATGCACTCGACTAGGATTCTCCTTCTGAGTTACATGATTAACTAGATCATCTTGGGAGACTGAGAAGGACTGCGTGTGATTGGAATTCTATAGTTCTTTTATTTTTACATTAATATAAAATATTAGTAATATCTTAATCAATACATATTAAAATAGTGAAAATATATAATATGTTATTAAAAAGAAAATGGAATTCATACCCTAACTTCTTTGGAAGACTCATTAACATAACTCCCATCAAATTTTGTATGGACATCCAACCATAATTTTCTTCAAGATAATTGGACCCCTAAATTATTTGACTTCATTAAACAATGATAAATAAAAAATTTAATATATTAAATAGATAATTTTATAATATGAATATTTAAACTAATGAAAATATTACAAAAGTCGATCAGTTTTTGGAAAAACTATTGGACCCAATAGTGTGAGGGATGATTTTCTTATCTCTACATGATGCATTTTTTCATGAAATATGTTGACATAAATAACAAGTAATTTAAAATTAATTTATTTAATGTCATATCCATGCCATATGCATGTGTGTATATATATAAAGAGATAAATATAATAATATATATTTCAATACCACTTGCTTCTCTTGAAGATGATTATCAACAAAAACCATCCATTTATCTCTATGTACCCCATAGTGTACCTTATTATACAGCGGATGAGTTCCCATTGAAATATTGTTGAACTCATTCCATAATATCCATTTAAAATCCTTCCATTTCATTCCCAAAATTTTCAATGTCCAATTTCATTCTATAAGATCAACAATGTTAAAGTGGAATAAAATCTATACAAAGAGATTCATTTTTAAAATATTATATGTTAATAACAAAATGATATTCAATTAAAGCATAATTTATTAGAAATACTTTTATCTGTGAAACAAAGACTTAATTTTTTCCAAGATTGAGGTATAGGCCTCCAATCAGCATATGTAAACGAAGGGTAACTAGATCCACCAATATTTGGCCTCGAATCTGGCCAAATTATCCCACAACATCATCTGTTGGGATCACATAATAGTAAAATGGGAATACTATCTTCAATCCATTCATATGATAGACATATAAAATATTCATATTTATCTTTTTAGTAACATTTATTTCATATTTTATTAAAATATAGTTTCTAATATTAAAAAAAGTGAAATAAATTTATTCACATAAAAATTTATACCTATAATTGTCACCCTCAAATATCCTCAAGAAGAAACATGAGTGAATACCTAATCCCTCACTACTGAAGCTATATAATGGTGATGTGTAGCTTCATATGCTAAAGAGACATTGACCAAGGGTACACCAGAAGATGATAGAATGGATGGTGTCAGAGATGGTGTCATTGGGAAAATGAAGGGTGTCTCTAATGCTGTAGGAATGTAGGTTTATGTATCATCATATATTAGTGTGGCTATGGGGACATCGACTGAGAGTGGAATGGGATTATTAAAATACTACCACTTTAGCATTTTTATCATTTATTCATATGAAATTAATATCAAAAAATATTTTTCTAAAATTTAATACAGAAAAAATAGAAATGATAACTGATGTACTATACTAACATACCAAATATACATAGCTATGATAATTAATTTTTGCACACATAACATAAGTGGGTGATAAATTAATTCAAATAGTTATAGTGAAATAATATCTATAGGTACGAGTTGAATGAAATAAAACTATTTAACCCATGAGATCATTATCTTAAAATATAAAATAATTCATATAATCAATTATGGTTTTAAAATAAGGGATAGTGTTTTATTTTTTAATAATTAAACCTATGATGATTCTCCTCCTCTCAGTTTATGAAAAATCCAATAGGGATGCAAAAAAATTTTGTTATATTATCGAGATTAACCACTAATTGGAATCTCAATAGTCTCATGGTTTAATATTTTTTGATTACAGGTTCTATTTATGAATTCAAAACGAAATGGGGTTTAAGAGATGAATTATTTATTACTTATTATAATTCAATATCCTCATATGCACTGATGACCAAAATATAAAGGAAATAATAAATATGAGGAATACATTTATATTAATTAAAGAAACTAAATATTATGTTTTCTTATTCTATAATTATGTTGGATACGTGTTTATAATGGAATAATATGAACATCTCTTAGTTACATTAGCTAACAAAGAGAAGTAATTTTTTTACTATGATAAGAGAAAACAATTATTTTGAATAAAATGAGTAACTGATATTTCTTGCCAAAATTTTAATATACAAGATAAAATAACAAGTGGGGGAGATTACTAGGAAAAACAATTTTTTAGCATGGAAAATGTACAATAACAAAATGTAATGATATGAACTAGTGTAAAAGAATATTGAAATGGTAATAATATATAAAATATAGATCTTGAAGAAATATTCTACATTTTTTAAAAAGATGGTCATAAAAAAATGTGGTAAAATTTGAGGCCAATTAAAGGATTAATGGGAAGTTCTATACACTTGATAAAATATAGAATAATGCCATTGATATTAAAAACACTCAAGTTTATATCAACCGAATTGTGATAAATAATTATGAAAAATAATTACCTGATAAATCTAAGAATCAATGTGTTTCTAAGAACAATATTGAAGTTATTATAATTGAATATGAATATAGAATAAAGATAAAAATAATATATAAAAATATTTAGTTCATAATGTCAATGTTTTAAATATTAACATTATTCATGTTAACTATTCAAAACATTTTTAAATGAGATTTGATACCTCATATATTTCCTATATGGTTTTATATAAAAATTTTCAGTATGTAGTGGAACAAGTATCTTGAGATCATATATTGATCAATATTCAATAGTCTCAATTGAAAAAAATAACTATTAACCTCATAAAATTTAAATTGTATTAATTTTATTGTAGAGACATTGCTAATATTTTAATTTATAGAAACTTAAAATATAATAGGAAACATTTAAAAATCGTCCTATAATATCACTAATCTATATATTGTAAAACATATGTACAAGTGGTTCCACCCCACCTTTATAGTGTGGTCTATCAAATCAGTTTTTTCCACTGTCCTCTTACATTTTCAGGTTACCCGCTATTTCCCTTTATCACCTAAATGTTCTAGTTGGTTCCTCTACCCTAAATACCAACATCCAGTAGAATTATATGTTACTCTTACATAACAATATGAGGACCCTTATATATCATCCTCCTCCATAAAACTAAAATGGTAAAAACCAAACATTACATAAAAAAATAAAAAATGATTCATAACTTCTGTGCACTCATCTTCTAATTAATGACCACATCACAGCTTCCAAAAAATTACTTATAGTCCGCCAACAACTATAGGGCTTCCATTATCACTAGTTTGAATATCAGTTCAAAAAATATATTTGGGAGTTTCTAGTTTGAGAAATAAATATCATAACCTGAAATAAAATTCCAAATTTCCTAGTAATATCTAATATTACAATAGTTCTTCCACCACCCTTTTTCCCCCCTAGTTCCACAAAGGCATAATTTTTCCTTCGCCATTCCTAGACTAGAAAATTAATGAAATTTTTAGAAATTGTTTTATTATATCTTATGTTCTGTAGTTCTATCACTCCATATTCTAGCATCATTTAAATGAAATTTAATTTTCATTCAATATTCTTTTTCAATGAGTGAAACCCTGTGTTATTAGCTAAATGAATTTCATATTGGATGTCACAGTAGAGAAATACATCAAACTAAATTCTTATGAGTACCTCTAAATAAGATTTTAATGATATAAATTCTCACTTATATTTTGTGGCAACTACATATACATCATCCGTTATAAATATGTACAAAAATGGATGAAATAATTTTTAGATAAATCCCCCAAAAAAACCACATGAACACTATTGAAATATTAAAACCAAAATAAGTAATAACCATAGGAAACTCACTTGAAAATCATAGTGCAATGAAATGATAAAACAACATTGAAAAAAACTACAACATGATTCCCTCTATCAAGGATTAACAAAATCATCAATATAATTGGAGGACTCTGCCATGGTAATATCTACAAAAAACCTAACTAGATAAAAAATTAAAAATAACCAATAAAATATCAACAGAGCTGTGCGGAGGGAGATACTAACCTTAAATCACTAAAGGAGCACAAAAACATTCCTCAAATAAAGTTCTAATGAATGAAGGAAGGTATTGGGTTGCTGGAGGTTGAACCATGGATCATCTCTCCCACTTGGGGGGGATTCAAGGGGGAAAGGGGGAAGCAAAGATGGCTAGAATTGGCTAGGGGAAAAGGAATAGAGTGGTTGATAAGGGGAGAAGCTTGGTGGAAATTGATCAGGGAGGTTAGGGATAATGGGGGATGTTGGGAGGAGGGATTAGGGGAGAAAGTGTGTTTTATTAATAAATGGATATGTTTTAGTTAATGTTCTTAAAAACCCACTACTAAATTTTTATAATTTATTTTATCAATGGTTTAGTAAACCACCACTAAAACACTACCACTATCAGTTGACTTTATTGTAGTGCATGGATCCTCTAGGCATCAAAAAACTAACTTCTATTTGTTTTTTTGAGCCTACCCGTCTAGTGGATATGCCTTTCATGAAGGAATACACCATTCATGAAGGAAGAATAACATTTGAAGCACTTGAGGCTTCAAAAAGCATTCATCATCCATCAAGTTCTCCCCTTACTATCATGAAATACATAATGTTATCCTAAGATCCATGATTCCCTATCATTTGCGAGACCCTAATCTCTGAATGTTCCCATCATGATCAACCTTCACAAAGCTCCTACCTCTATACCCACTAGTACATACCACAAGGGTTTCTCCCCTAGAACCTTTCTCGATATCATCATTGGGAAACTATCTTGGGAATCTTGACCAGTCCCTTCACTACCTTCACTGACCCCCATGAAAATTATAGAATCACATAAATAACATTTTGAGTATGGTCGAGGAGTTTTTGTCTTACACCCTTAAGTGTCCCAAACATCCACCCCTAGAATACCATGATTCAAGATACACATCTACTCTCAATGAAACACCTTCAGTAAACCTACTCATCTTCACCCCTTTCTCATGTTGTAAGTTGATATTATCATCTTGGGTTCCCCTAGTAAGATGATTCAATCAATTCCACAAGAAACTCCTCAAACCCCACCATGAGACTCCCATAATGGTTTGAACCAAACAGGGAGACTCTTGCATAAGTCCCCACACCATAAATTTCTTTGAATCTATATTCTATATTCATCACTGCATGACATTAAACAATATCATACCCTATAATTCAATTATAGGATGCATAATGAATCATGAATTAGCTGCCTCATTCCATGATCATGTGATGATATTAAATAGTCCTCACTACATGAATTTATGATGTAGCATACCCTATCAATCATGAATGGGTTTCCTTATGTTTAAAGCATAAGATGCCTCTTGGAATGATCATGAGATGAACAATAAACATCCTCCATTGTCCACCAGTCCCATCATATAAATTGACACACTAGCAAGTCAAGATGCTCCCATGACATGAAATGAGGAAGAATAAATGTGAAACTTAATGCAAATAATCCACACATTTTGTCTATTAAAATGAATTTAAAATGTAATATTACCCCATGAAATGGACATGAGATTCCTTCATGACCTGACACGAGTTAGGATGAATGAACAAATCCCATGCATAATATAGATTCACATTATTTTTTATCTATAGCAACGCATGGGTAGCTTCAATGTATAATACCTAGTCACATCATTATATCTCCATAGTGTTACATAGGTAGATTCCACACATAAAACCCATTCACACCATTTTCTCTCCACATCGGCTACTGGGTGGATCCCACGCATATGCCCCAACCACATCCTTGCTGCTCCTAACAACACAAAGGTCACTCTTATGCCTAAGCCCCAACCACATGCTTTAATTATCTGGGACTCCTCCTTAGGTATATTACCTAACCCATTTAAAACAACATGGGATTATATTACTTGTAATATTGGATATGTATGAATCCTCCCTAAGGTCCAAATGCAGCATCCACATCCATACTGATTTTCCTCAGGCCTCTACATCTTGATAAGATCATACCACTTACATGGGAAACTACATCTCTTCTAGGTCCATTGGGAAGATTAATGTGTAATCCCCATACCAACTCCAAAAAAGAGAAATCCTTTTGAATAGTAAATATTACTCATATAATCCCATTACCATCCCTCATCAACCCTCCTTTAAGTGTGTGATCTTCCTTACCACATAATGTTAAACTGCACGGACTGATCCTGTCACACAACCTTAAATTTATCCATCAATATATGTGTGTTTTGATACCTATCTTCTAAATAGATTATGTAGGATGCCTCTTTGAGGTTTAATCCCAACCAATGATAAACCTAAGTCCCCCTACTATGGTTGTACCTACATGATCCACCTCTAGGGGAGTTCTGATCAACCTTCATAGTGTAAAATATTCCCTTTATGGGACACACCTCCAAGATACATATCCTTAGGGAGTTATAATCCATCCACCTTCATAGTTTGATATCCTCTCATAATGGGACACGCCTCCTAGATCCTCCTATACTAGGAATTATAATCCATCTATTGGAAGGACTTTTAGGTTATCCATCCTAGGGAACAACCTCCCTGATTCGCCTCTATAGGTCATCCAAATTACTGATATTAATAGGATGTTAAATCCCACATCTACCTTAAAAGGGGTGTTTCAGCTCAAAATATAGTGTTCCATCCTTAGAAATCTACATCCAAATCCACCTCCTTGGGGTGTCTCAATCAGTCAAATTCATCTCCCCAAGATGTTAAACTAGTGCCCCTGATCTGTCTCTGTATGACGTTTTAAATACCCTGCACATGACAGTAAAATTGTGACTCCAAATACATACCTCATAAAACAATGGGATACCTGAGTTGAAATACATGGAAGATATCTGCCAATGGAATCATCTACCTCATGAAGAATATGGGATTCGTAAGGTGAAATACTTGGATGATATACACCTTCATCGTTATATGCCTCATGATCTACATGATATTTCTTATGTTACATGCCTAAGATTCCTCACATGAGGTTCCCTCCTAAGAGGAATTATATAGGTTCCCAAAAAACATAGTTTATATAGATCTCCAAACATGCCTAATGTCACCATATACTCTGATGAATGGTTTCTTCCCTATCATACGTGAGAATCATAATTAAATGATGTCCACAGAGCGATGGAACTGGTATTGAGTTTCAAAAACATGAATAAAATATATGAGGGAGACCCAGAATAGGATATAAGATCTCATGAGGAATCCATGGAGGGAGTAATTTATATCCCATCATCTCCTTTTGATCAAGGATACAACATCACCACCCATATTGTGGGAGGCCACCCGCCTTTGGAAAATATGATGGTGGGGAAACGAACATGCATCACCATGATGATGTGTTCTCCAACTACGAAAGCATTATAAATATCCATGTAGTTTGATGAACACATTGTGCGAATAACTTATTCTATGGAAACTATAGTTTTGGAAAATTATAATGATGGAATGTTGTGTAGCCCTCCTACACCCCATGTACCCACTTTCCCGAGTGGTCAAGCCATTAGGCAGAGAAGACAGGAATGACCCCATTTGTAAATACATGGATAGGCACATAATTGTGCATTGAAGTACACAAGGATGGAGAAAGGCATGGGTTTCACCATGTGTCACTAGGAATATCATTTACTAAATTACATGGACACAAGATGGATACACGAGCATGACTAGGGAGCACAGGAAAGTTCCTCAGGGGGATCTGACATGCCGTATAGTTTCTATTCACACCATGTATACCTACATGAAAAATAATCCATTTAACAACTATAACATGGCTAGGATGTGGAGTGGGACTACTTGTCAGGTGGGACCCCTCACGCACCGGATACCCATGGTTACTTTTGAAGATACTTCAAACTCTAAAATCTCTATCATTTATACTTCTATTTTGTCTCATGAGTATCTTATCAAAATTGTTTTTAAACATAGAATGTGATGGTTTCAACCATTGTTTATTTTGAGATATGATGTGAGATTTTATGTCTTGGATCTTATTTAGGTGATTCTAGATGATGGAATTGATCATGAAGGATTACCATAGGCTGGAAGAGTGTATCCCCTCATGTTGTGATAGTGAATGGGTCTTCTATAGTTTATAGTGGAACCTTGTATTGGTATAAGAATGAGTCCTCTATCAGAAATTAGAGTGGAACTCTCTCACTAGAATGATAATGGGTCCTCTATTGACTATCAGAGAGTGAAACTCTCTTGTAGAGTTAGGGTATGGGTCTTCTAAAATTAGAAAGTTAAACCCTACTATTGGAATAGGGCATGGGTCCTCTACATAACTATCATAGTGGAACACTCCTAATGGGTCATGTAATGGGTCTTATAAAGACTTTCAAAGAGTGAAACTCTCTTGTAGAGTTTGGAAATGGGTCATATAGAATTATAGAGTGGAACCCTCCAGTTGGAACATGGAATGGATCCTCTACCAAACTATAATAGTGGAACACTCCTAATGGGGCATGGAATGTGTCCTCTATGTTTCAAAGTGGAACCCTCCAACTGGGTAGGCATGGGTCCTCTATCGATTACTATAGTGCAACCCTCTTGTGGATTCATGAAAAGGGTCATCATTTACTATAGTGTAACACTCCTATTGAGTCAGGTCATGGGTCATCTACCATTAGAGTGTAACCCTCCTAATTTCCAAAGAATGAGTCCTCTATTAACAATTCAATTTGAATCCATCTTTTGGAATAGGGTACGGGTATTCTCTTTATCCAATGAGTGGAACCCTCCTATTGTATTGGGGTATGGGTCCCCTACCTTGATATTTTGGGCATTTAATTGTGCAGCACAGTGATGAGGAATGGATGTACTTGGATGGTATTTTCTGTGAATACATTCTAGACGTTCGGAAATGTTGTTTGACTTTTGGAACAATTGGTGACACTTTTTATGGGATGGGTGGTGAGATGTAGATTCTATTACTCTCTTGTATGGGAATATTTTTTCTGAGTATGTATAGATTTATATCTTTGTTGTTGGATTTGGTTACTCTCCGGCCATGGGTTGAAAGTATGTGTGAGGTATGCCACATTCTTTTCTTTTTTCTTTTCTCATGGATGGATATGGTTATTATCCTAATAAGGATAGAAAATACTCGATGTGTAGTCCATAAACACATCATGTTTAATCCCTTGTCTTTAGACAAGGTTACTCTTTATCTTGATTTAGGTTGAGATACATCCAGTTTAATATCTACTATCTTTTTATTCCTGTTTTATCTCATATTTCTCCCCCTTTATTCATGTGTTATGATGATGATGGAAATGTATTCGATGAATTTAGAGGAGATTTAGGATATGATGTTCTTTTTATAATGTATGATGGTCACAACTTAGAGATCTCGAGATAATATCTCTTAGAATTTTACTTTTTATATTTGTTAGGTTGTGACATCTTTCTGGTTGGGAGTGCATTTTCCCCCCTTTACTTTCATTTTACAATATCATACTCTTGTAATGTCTAGAGGTTTTACAAAAAGTGTTTTTCTAAATTATTTTTAATCTTTTGCTATAATTCTTATTCTCTTTTTCATTGAGATTGTTGTGTGAGTGTGTATGTAGGCACTCAAGAAATGTCCTCCTCATGTTATTTATGCATTTGGTGATGGTCTCTAGCCCCTGACCTATGAAAGTCAGATTGGGGTAGTTGGGGCTCCATCCCTTGTTAGGTTGGGATTTCCAAAGTATATTAAATATAATGAGTTTATTATATAATAATTATATAAAAATTATTAAATATTTTATAGGAATAAATAAAATAAAAAAATGGTTGTTGATGAACATTACCTCTTTATCAGGAATTTCTTTTTGGTTTTCACCAAATGATAAACTTTATTGGATTTCGTCCTAATATAAGGACTATATGATGAAGGGATTGAATAATATAAGTGATTTGGTTATGTATTGATCAATCCAATTGGTTTTTATGGTGTGAATATACGAGCAGAGGTAGCGGCTTTTATAAGTGATGGAGAGGACATACATTGAATTTTTGAAAATAATGTTAGTTGTACCCATGATTTTATATAAAAAGGATGAAATAAAGAAAACTATTTGATAAATGAAGCTTTAATAGAGAAATATATCCATAAAATAGGTTTTAAATCGGATTATATGTTATTTTCCCCCTAATTTTAATGTTTAGTCCCTGAATAAACTCGGTATTCTCTTAATTGTCATGATTAATTTAAACTGTTTTCACTAATCACTTTGGTCAAAAATTATGTTGGACTTATAAGAAATTTTAAATTATTCTGATTAAAAATATGGATACCATTTTTCCAAAATAAATTCAAATAAGTTGAAGAAATTAATTTAAAACTAATCCTATATACGGGATGAGATAATAGGTTTTTTAAGTGAAACTTTTCAAAGGATTGAATTGTTTTTATATCCAATTTCAATGTGAATTGGATTCCAATTAACTAAATTGTATTTATATAATTATAACTAAACTAATTAAACTTTAAAACCCATTTAAAATATAATTTAAATATAAAAATAAATTAGATGAAAATGCAGTTTTCAATTAAAATTTAGTATTGTTCACTATTTATCCAAAAATGAAATATTTCAGAAAAATATAAAAAAATAACCGTAAACTAATTTTGAAATTTTAAATTAAAAATTTTATTTTATTTTATCAAATTAAATTTCTTATTGTTTCAAAAACTAATTTTATTATTATTCATAGAGTAACTTAAAAAGTAGTTTTTTTAAGAAAATAGTATTTTGAAAACATATAAATACTTTATCAAAAATTATGAATTTTATTATCAATATGTTTAATTTATATAAAACCATTATATTTAAAAATTATTTATCAATATTTATATTACTATGTTTAAGTTCTAGGTTATAACTGTTTCATTTAAATAACAATGTTAGTAATATAACATTATTTTGTTATTACTCAGTGTTGTATGTAATGAAAGAAAAGATGGTGTTTTTTGTAGGGAAATATTAACTTATTGTTGTGTATAATTTAAAATTAACTTGGTTTAGTTTAAAATTCAATCCATCAAAGAAATTGAATTTATTGGAAAAAATATCATAAAAACTCAGAGTGTTACATTCGACCCCCCTAAAAATGAATATCACCCCCAAAATTGGTCACATTAATACAAACAAATAAAGATACTTCTACCTCATCATATCCTCATGTTACCATGTTTTTTCTTGAAACTGATGGTTTCACCAATGAACTTTTACCGGGTGAGTGGTCTTGTTTCATAGAAAATTATTTGAATTTTCTAGAATCTCAACTGATTATTCCTTATAAGGAGGATCCTACTTCAGTGGTATGAATTTTGATTTTAGTACATGTTAAGGTTAATGTATGTAATTATTCATGAGAGATACATTGAACACATCATGGACTTAAGAGATATTCAATGGGAGTATCAAAAAATAGGTTATTATCCGGATATGATCAAGAATTTCAAAGGCACCAGTATACCTGAGGCTTAGTTTCTCTTTCTTCCTAAATCTCATAACCTTATTCCATGGAGAATTTTTTTAAATACCTTATCAATAACATAAAATTCAATATCACACCAATAATTATCAACATAAATCTTGTTCTGACTATGGGATGCCTTAATATGTTACGTAATGGATCTAACATTTTCGGCCATTTCTTCAGCTATCTCAGACCCCAATAGCTTTCATTCTCTGAATTCATTACAACACATTAGAGAACTAAATTTATTTTCAAAGTGGAATTCATAAGGATAAATCTAAAATCTTTATTGATATATATTTTTTAAGAAAAGTACAATAGAAGAAGGTGTTGATACCCCACACCTTTGAAATATAATGTAAAATATCTCAACATATTCACTATTATTTTTTTTATTCTTTTATACTAAGAATCTATTTGAGAGTGATATGTAGTATTGAAACTCAGATCCGTGTTAATATCTTACTGAATAATTATACGAAACATTGAAGAAAACCTTAAATCCCAATCAGATAAAATGGAATGTGGTTCTCCATGTAATCTTACAAATTCCTTAATGTTTATCCTAGAAAGATTATCTAGAGAGAAATATTATATGATAGTGATGAAGTGTGCTGACTCAGTAAGGTGATCAAATGAAAACCATATATCATGATTTTTAATGTTTTGGGGAGTCCAGTGATAACATCCATGGTGATGTTATCCCATTTCCATTCTTGTATGGGTAATGGATGCAACATCCCCTTAGGATTTTGTCATTCATCCTGACATGTTGGCATAGGAAGCACTATGACACAAACTTATTGATATATCTATTGATTCCATCCCACTAGAAGTATTCATTATGATCTCTATAAATCATGATACTTTCTGGTTGAATAGTGAATGAAGAACTACGAACTTCCTCTAATAGATCCATCTTCCAATACGATATATACAAAATGCATAGAGGGTTCCTGTCCTGTATCATTCTATCATTATCAAATTTAAATTCTAAAACATATCTGACCTTCTTTTATAGCTCTAAATCTTCCTTCTAAGCCTCTTTAATCTTCACATGGATATATGGTTAAAAATTCAATTGAGAAATATGTGAATTTTCACCTAGCATCATGATTTTTGGATCTATCATTTTAAAATCTAGAAATATTATATATTTTTTATCCTCATTGATGATATGATAGCATGATCGTTTCAACTCAAAGTAGAGGCCACCTAGTTTCCTTTCCCATAGCGATAATGTAATGAGTAGCCATAATCTTTGATCAGATCTAACTATATTCATTGGTCCATTTTCAACTCCTTCTGTGTGAATATATATGTAATGTATTTTGATCATTATATATTTCACACTGTAATCCATAAAGATAATGCCTCTACATATTTAATGATAAAATTACCCCTTCTAACTCCAAATCATGAGTCGGGTAATTTTTCTCATGAAAGCATAGTTTTCATGAGGCATAAGAAATCACCATGTCATTCTTAATAAGAACACATCCCAATCCCTTATTGTATTCATCAATATAGATTTGAACCCCATCTATACTAAAATGTTATGTAATTATAGGTATTATTAGTAATATTTTATTCAGTTCCTTAAAATTTCCTCACATTCATCTATCTAGAGTAACATTTCTCCATTCCATGTTAACTTATTCAGAGGATTATATAATCATGAGAAATTCCCCAAAAACTGTTGATAATATCCTACTAAACAAATAAAATTGTGGATCTCAGTCATCATGGTTGTTCTGGGCTAATATTCAATTGCCTACATCTTTAATGGATCAATTACTATACCCTCTTTTGAGATTATATGCCCTAATATAAAACCTCTTGTTTCTGAAATTAAAACTTAGTAAATTTTCCATATAGTTTCTCTTCTATTAGGCTCTTTAGTAAAATTCTCAAGTGATTTCTGTGATCTTCATTTCTCTTTGAATATATTAGAATATCATCTATAAAGAAAACCAAAAACTCATCAAGTTAATCTCTAAAGAGTATTCATTAAATACATGAATGTAGTATGGGAATTAGTAAGACAAAATGGTATCACTATATATTCATAGTGTTCATACCTTGTATGGAATGTCATATTTGGTATAAACTACTTCTTAACCCTCGATTTTTAATATCCAGAATGAATGTCAATATTGGAAAATTATTGAGATTTGTGCAGCCGATCAAATAAGTCTTCAATATGGGGAAGTGGATACTTTTTCTTGATTGTGATCTTGATCAACTCTCGATAATCAATGCATATTGTCATCAATCTATATTTATTTTTAAAAATAATCAACAATTTCTCTCCAAACTGACACACTTGTCCAAATTAATCCATTTTCAAGGTTTTCTTTGAGTTTTTCCTCTAATTCCTACAACTCAATCAAGATAATTCTATAGGGAGTATTTGAAATTAGTTTGGAATAAGGTATGAGTTCTATTGAAAACTCAACATCACATTTTGGAGGAATACTAGGAAATTATTCCATAAATAAATCCTAAAATTACTAAAAATATCCAATTCATAGATGTTGAGTTTCACCCCAACCATCTAAGATAAACAACCCTTTTAAATAAGAATTAATACCCATACATTGGATATGATCTCCATTATAATCTTAAACATAGTGTCACATTTACAGATGATGAGTGTTTGGTTTGGAATATCATAAATAAATTGCATTCAAAATTAATAGATGGGAGAATATTGTAGATAAATCCAATACATGAAAAATATGACATAAATTTAACCATATAAATAATGAAAAGATTTATAGGAAGCACATTTCCACCAATTTCAATAAGATAGGAATCAAATACTTGAGATGTGATCATCAAACCATTTAAGGGTTTCACTACTAATTCTATATATAATCATTTGGTTGTAAAATTTATTCCCTTAGAAAAATATTTAGATATGAAAGAATGGGTAGATCCATAGTTAAATAAGACATTTTCAATTCTAGATTTGATGGTAAATAAAAGATTCAAAGCATCTTTATCACACCCCTCATAAAAAATAGTGATCTCTTGATATTTTCCCATTTAGATTATCATAATAGGTTGTCTACATTGATCATATTAATTAACCCTTGGGCTTGGTAAATTTTTATAATAATTCATATTTTCTTTATAATTTAGTCACTAAAGTTTTAGATTTTATTATGGGTATCATTATCTCTAATCCCATTTTTAGCAACCTTCATCCCATCTCTTAGGCAATCCATTTCACAATGAACTTCCCTTACACACATAATATATTTAGTATTCCCCTTATGAAAATTTCCTCCATGTTTCTTCCTACACATTGAGCTTAAAGGAAATCACAACATCTTATCTCCATGGTTCTAGGTTTTCCTTTGAAATCCATCTTCATTTCCATATCAAAACCATGGGATTGGTATGTAACTCCAACCTCCATTCCCAACATGATAGGACAATTCCCAATCTTATCATAGATAAGTATTTTATGGATAACAACTTTTGGAGACATAGTTTTAAGACAATGAATAATTGATTAACCTAACTTTCAGGTTGGATGATAATACAGAAAGTGTACCCTGAAAGTCTTGTAAAATTATCCTCATAGGTTCCAATAGATTCAAAATCCCATTTATTTATCTCTAGTAACTCCTCAATATTTATATGATAAACATAAGGAATTTACTTATGGAAAAATAAGTTCATGAACTAATTCCAATCAATAGACTAAATATCATCTTGTTTCCTCATAATCATGATAAGAGTTTACCAATGATCTGCCTCACCTTCAAAACTATAGACATCCAAAATGATATTTTATTGTTCTAAACACAAAATAATTGAAAATATATTTCCAGTGGTGCTAATATATTGTTCATTAGCTATTTGGTCAGAAGACCCACTAAAATAAGGTGGAAATTTCCTCAGGATGGACTTGATATTCTCATTCGGATGTCTTATATGATTCCTAACTTGAGAAAGTTGAGTGAGCATATCAATAAAAATTTTCATTCCACCACCCATAACATTTGGATTTTTAGGAGGAAATTCATTTCATTATTTTTTGAAATTTTCATTAATGTGGTTCCTTTATGTTCTGTCCATTGACTAAAACCCAAACGCATTGTGTATGAAATAATAATCATAGTGGGGAACCACAAAATCATGGAATTAACTTATAGGATGTCTAAATTATGGCAGCTCATTTAATGTATGACACCTTAGTTTTATCCTACAAAATTAATATTTGTAATCTATTTAAATCCATCATAACATTTCATAAAGAGTTTATGAATTCCCAAATCATATCCCCTATGAGTTTCAAACAAAGTTTGCGGAAAGACTGGTTGTTGTGAACTAGTTCCCAATCAAGTCTATCTCAATATGGTATTTGTGAGTTGTTACCTCGATGTATGTATATTATAGATCAAAATTAATATTATCCATATAGGGATATAATTTCATGAAAAACCTCTCTCTCTATCATTTACCAAAATTCAAGGACATTTTCATATACTTTAAGACTTATCCGTAGACATTTACTTAGGGATATCTCTTGGTATTTCTCATACTATTTTCCAAATGATAAGTAAACCCTCACTCTAATACCAAATATATTTCCACACGATTATCCTAAATAGACATTAAGTGAACCATAATTCTCATACAGAGACATTACTTCATTTTTAGAGAATATTTAATATATTAGACAAACACACACCCAAAGACCAAATTATTTTAGTGCCTTTGCAAATATATAAACATAGACATAGGTCCATAAGCTAGTTACATCATCTCCCACTATTTTATTCATGACTAGAACCCTTATTATCCATATCATACATAATATATATCTTCATGACCTTGGGGAAGAAAACATAAAAAAGTGTGATCATAGATTCTCCGTAATGGTAAACAAGGGAGATACATATCCTAACATGAACATAATGGTATGATAATATGAGAATAACTTTTGAAAACCATACCCTACAAATCAAATATCATAATAATGATTTATGGAATAAATATTTTCAATTCATAAGACCTGAATGATAAGGGAATCAAAGAGCATGATCCATGAGAGTATAATATTGGCATAAGACAAGAATTTTTGGCATACACATAAGCCTATAAAATAATTTCTATATTATTAAATAATCACTTATAAGCCCATTATATTAGAAAAATTCCATTATTGTATCAAGTTCACTCGTCGTTATATCCTTGTATTACTATACTGAGTTCACTCATCGATCTACCCATATATTATTGTTCTAGTTTCACTCCATGTTTCATCCATTCGTATATCATGATAATTTATAAATATTTAACCAACTAATTGGAGGGAGATATATCTCCCACACATATTATAATGAAATAATACATATGTGTTTTATGAGATCATAAACATTCAGTACATCATAACCCATAAAATGAAATAGGTATCACAAAAATATCATCATATCTTATCCTATTGAAAAGAGAAATGTTTTATAATAATTTAATCATATCATGTACCATGAAAAGAGTCAGGTCTCATAATAATATAGCACATTTATGGGAAATGGGTTTTATAAGAATATAACCCATTGAGGAGAAACAGGTTTCATAAACATCATTCCATAAAAATATAAAACATTCATGAAATAATATGAATGGTACCCTTCAAACATGTCCTCAGTAAGGAATGAGTAATACCTATGAATTTAATATTATAAGAAAAATAATTTTTAATGACAATGTAGAACATTTAATGATGAAAATATATTTTTCACATTCAAAAACAATTTTTAAAACATACAAATTTTTTGAAAACCTTCTTTTTTGAAAACCACATTAAAAATAACATATTTTCGACTATTGAGAAATATATTCTCTTTATAAGTAACCTTGTATACTTTTAATGGAACATTGAAATAAATTATTTTCTTGATGATGTAAAAATATATTTATTCCATACATGTTAAATGAAAATTTCTTTTTCACTGTAAAAGTTTTTGAAATTTTCCTTGATTGGAAAATCACAAATTTATTATTTTACAAAAAATTTAAAAAATAATATGGGTAAAAAATAATTTAATAAATTAATTTTAAAATGATAATAAACATTTTTATAAACATTTTTAATAATAGCTATTTTGAAAGAGAATAAATTTATGACCCAAGAGATAAATAATGCTATATTTTATTCAAACAATTTCTTAATTATCTTACGTACCAAAGAGTGGGAAAATGGTACCATTACATGAATATATCGTGAATAAATAAATTATAATAAAATTAATGATAATTCATGATATGTGGATCATAATATTTCATCAATGGAAGCATAATCATAAATAATCCCGATAAATAATGAGATTGTAGCAATAAACTCTTACAAATTTGGTAACATTGAATCATAAAACCCTTGAATGAATAACATAAAACAAAACCTAAAATATCATGGTTATGAAAGCATTCATGATATTACATATCATGTTTTCATTATATACACCTTGTAAAAGAATATAGGTGTATAAAATAACATACGTCTCAAAGAAAGAAAATTCATAAAAAAATACCCTTGACACTTTTGTAATGTTTTATCCATAAACCAAATGAAAGAGATATGATAAAATAGATATGTAAATAAAAATAATTCTCATTATAAGATTCATATAATACACTCATGAATATTATACACACCAAAAATAAATATGAAAAATGAATAAATAAGTAATTACAGGTCACAATAAATTGTTACAAGAGAATTACATAATCAAAATCGACTTAATTTTTTAGAAAAATCATTAAAAGGACATATAAATGTATATTTTCTTGGTCATTAGATGTATTGTGAGCCGGGAAGGTCCCTATAAACCATTCAAAAAGTAGTAATGGGACTATCCTATAAATCTCTTCAGATTTTGTCAATGAATTAATGATAATAGTGATCATTCATAAAAACTAGGTAGAGTTTCATATAGTCTACACACATCCTTTATAAAATATTTATATTTTATGATATATTATATTTTAAATTAACACTATGTTTGACGGTGTATACAACACATAACACTAATAATAAATGAACCAAAATATATGATATAAAATTATTATTTAAATTTGATTATTATCTCCTTAAATTTTATTTTCAGGTATGAAGACTAGAACACCCCATGAATTTACAATATTTTCTTTTTATAATAAATTAATTTTTTTGTCAGCATGCATTATACACAAAGTTAAACTTACACTACACAAAATAGTAAGTGAGATTTTGTTACACACAAGATCAAGTTTTACCACCTTTTAATGTAGAACATATTTAGAATCCCATTTTTACACTTTTATATTTTTTATATTACAAAAAAATGTTCCTATTTGAATTAGTAATATCAAAATTATCTTAGGGTTAGTTTTTGTATTTTTTTGAGAAGTTTTATTTTTTTGAATACTGAAAAATACGGAATTTTAGTTAAAACTGAATTTTAGTTTAAAAAATATTATATTTTAAATTTATCTAAAAGTAAAAAAATAAAAATAATTCATATGTTAATTTAATCTAGTTCATTGGAATAATTTTTATATAAAAATTATATATATAAACTTAATGAACTTTTGAACTTCCCTTTTACCTACATTGTCACCACATCTGTGTGATTAGTATTAAACTTAATTTAGTCAATTCTGTGAATTTAGTTTTAAAAAACTGACATAAATGTTTATAATCATAATGAAATTTTTTTCTAATAGGATCTACTTAATTTTTGGTGAATAGTAACCTTAGTAATTTTTTACAATGGTTAAATATAAATCGGGTAAATAAGGTTAAAAATAATATTATATGCATTATAAATTTACCCTAAAACATTTCTTAATTTCATTGGATGACTGGGTTTCGACCAAAATCTGCCTTAGGTTGAAATTGTTACATTTTGAAGCCAATTGGGTAAAAATATGACATTTATAACATTTTATTTAAAGATAAGTTAAAATTTTCATAATCTCTTTTTTAATAAATATACAGAATTTATTATAGCGTTAAAAAGAATATAAACTCCTCTATAAATATTAATTTAAAAGCTACTTTTTTTTTCTACACCATGATAATTTATTTATAATTTTTAATGATAAAATAACTAACTTAAATGGTGACACAATGATGATGTAGTAAATGTTAAAAAATTGAAAAAATGAAATAAATGATATTAAATATATCAATATAAATATAATTTTTCTGATTTAATATCATCAATGATTTTTGTTGATTAGTTGGACATGTTAATAATATTTTAGAAGTCTTAGATATCATTTATATTGTTGGATTTATTTTTTATAGGACAAAATAGTTAATAGTGTTACAATTGACCTTTAAGATATTTTGAAATAAATAATATTTTATTAAATGATATAAAATATCTAAAAATCTAAAATTCCACCATATAATTTGAATAAGTACATAAATTTTATCAATTACTCATTTAGTGGACATTTTACATTTTATATTAATTATATTAACTGATATTGTATAAATTATATGATATCACTGTAATAGTTATAGGGGTTAAATTAGGGTTAAAATAAGAAGATAAGGATCAAAAATATAATAAAAAATTGTAAAAAAAAAATTATTGGTTGAAGATTAGTAGACCTTTGTCACATTATGATCTATTTTGTGTTTTTTTAATTGATATCGATCTAAGGAAATAAATTATATATTATTTAAATCAAAGATAGTTACAAAATATAACTCTCTTATATTTAATATCTTTTATGTGTCCACATATACACAAAATCAAGATATAAATGACAATAAATTTCTATTTCTATATAAATTAAATTTTTTCATTATATACATTGATTTTTAATATTTATTAGTTATATAATTTCCCTAAAAATCTCTTTAATTCTAAAATAATGTTTATTTAATTAACAAAAAAAATACTATAATTGATTTAAATAATATTAATTTTGATATATTTTGGATTAGATGATGTATATAATGAATTATATAGATATAGAAGATATATAATATATGTTTGAAATAATTATATTATTATTCCCAATTTTCTAAATGTATTTGAATTTAAGTTACATGAATAGTATTAAATTTGACAACAATGATATCATATTGAATTAGTTTATTATTAAATTATTTAAAAATAAAAAAATGTTAAATAATAACCATGGGTTAGTATATGGCCAACCATGTCTTCTAATTTTTATTTCTATTCTATTTTTCATTATTATGATCTAGAATAACATTATTATATTATAATGTTTTGAGAATTTCCGAAAATTCCATTCAGCTCAATTATAAAAGAGGGCATCTTCCCTAACTTCCTCACATGAAATTGAGCCTTATTTCTTGAAAAACCCCTAACCATTTCCCATATCAACTTACCTAGAAACATCTTACACTTTCTATTATTCTTAAAAGACCAACCCTAGTGTCCCTTAAAGGTGATCCAAAGGAGGTTCGCTAAAGTGGGGGTAATCATCTCTACTGACTCATTCAAAATTATTTATTCTTCTACTTCCTCTCCACATATTTTTTAGATACTAAAATAATAACTCCAAAATAAAATATATTCTGAGATTTTATTATTATTATGGGATAACCATATTCCTCTTTTTATCCATCCTATGAAAAACATTATCACCATGCCAACATACGTATGACTTATTATATCCACATTGTAGTGCAATTTGATTATCATAAACACATTATTTGGATGGTTATAATTTCTAATATAATTTGTATAAATGATAATGATTCTATATATTTAATATAACATCCAATTACTTACCCCTTTACTATTAATGAAATTATATTTTCACTCATGCATACGTACATTCTACCATTACCACAACGTTATGAGATTCATATTCCTTATTAATAATTAAATAATGATTATAAAAATGAATATAATGATTCAAATTTGTATTTATTAACATAATATCAATCTATATATAAAGAAAATATATCTTATGAATAATAAATAGGACTTACATGACAAAACAAAGATTTGAAAATAAAACAGTTAACACCCCAAACAATATTAATAATGAAATATTATTAACTAAAACATATAAGAGGATCGTATGTGATATCATAAATATGGGTATAGATCTGGTATAATTTAATAACATACTTTAACCATTATATCATAAGATAACACACTATCAACTAAAGGAATGTACAAGGTAAGGGTTAATTTCCAAATCTCATTTTATTCAGGATTGTTTATATGTAAGTATTTTTTAGGACATGTTTATCATCCATGTAAATGTTTCTTAAAAATGATTTTCAAAACATTTTTATTATTATTATAAAATTGTTTAATGTCATTTTCCCCACATTTTAATATTTATAAAACATTTTTTAAATGAATCGTTGGTCGTTTCCCAAATGATGTACTTTATTAATTTTTTGAAAAAAATAATGTTTTTGTAAACTTATGAAGTGTGAGTGGCTTTCTCTCCCACCATTAAACCTTAACATTTTACTGATTCCCTTATAATATTGCATGTTTATTTTAAATTGAAATGTTTTCTTTTATAATTTATTAGAATTTAAATGATATCAATGTATAATGGGGAATTCCTCTCAAGAAATTTTAAATTATTTTATTAGATTATTTTCATCTAAATCAACATCATTTGTTGGATTTTATGCTTGTTTGAGGTTGATTTACTATTATAAAATCTACCATATTTTATTGAATGTTTTATAATATGCTTGACTACTGACGCTCTATTTTGATACCATTTATGGTTTGTGGTTAATGTACTAACATTTCATATTCTAGTTTTAATACTAATATTTAAGTTGGATATGTTTCACCCTTTTTATATGAGGAATGAATTAGACTTAGTAAGTGACAGGTAGGGCCCTCTATAGCCCCTCTATGCATCGGTAGGTCTCATGAGACAAACTAGTTTTGTTTTTACCCATTTATGTATGTGTATTGTCTGAATCTTTGACTGTATGATTATGATGTCTCAAATTAAGAATTCCATTATTATGATAAGTTATTGATATTATATGTTATTATTAAAATAATAGAATATCTATGTGACTATTTATATAGAATTACTTGATTTATTATTTCTATATTATGATGACGATTATGATTAAAATTCTTTTTTTTACAGTTATATACCATGCCTTAGAATTTTATTCCTATTTATGATAGGTCCCCCTATATTATTTACCCTTACTGAGCATCTGAGCTCACCCCTTTATAATATTTTATTTTTTCCATGATGTGAAGATGTATATTGTGAATGATATGCCGGTTTAATCTAGGATAGTCAAGATGTTCAAAGGATTCTCTAAGTTGTAGTTTATTTTTTTTAATTGTAATGTAAGGATAATGTATGTAATTTATTTTTTAAAATTTTTAAACTGATCATTCCTTTGGGATTAGACAATTATATCTATGACAATGTAATAAAAAAGTGAACCGGATTCGGGATTCTATGTTTCGGGTATTACAGTTGGTATTTGAGCAAGTTGAACAACAAACTTGTAAATTAGATTTAGAATAAATAGATTTTGGAACATAACCCTATCTTAAAATTTGAGCTAATGTCCTAGAATTTTTGTAAGGTACAAATTATGTGTGTCTTCCTTGAAATACACCCCTATTTAGATACTAAAATTGGATGGGGTTTTGGAACAAATGTACCTAAGGGTAGAAACTCTTACAAGGTGTCTTCTTCCTAACTCGGGGTAACCTAGTACACGATAATGGGCATTACTATGCACCTTGTTTTACACTACTATGGAATATTCTTAGGAAAATTAATATTTTCTTTACAACCCATTATGAATGATTTAAAAGTAAATATCTCCACAAGGAATACATGATTATGATTATGAGACTAAATATTCATAAATTTTTAAATTTATGTTATGTATTTTTCTCAGTTTTTGGATTATAAACTGATATGATCTAACCTAGTGTTTATCGTTATTTAGAAATGGAACCAAGTAGAATGATTGTTAACCTCACCAATTCATGTGATCCAAAGACTAATATGTATCATATATTTCATGTTCTTAAGCCAATATTTTTAAGGGAAATAGTTTCCCAATCATTCTCATCATATGAGGACATAGTATCATTTAATAATGGGACCGATAAAGAGTACTCTGTGTATTATGGCTTCGGAGGGAAGAAAAAGAATAAGGGAACATATATAAAAAATGGATAAAGTTTAAAAGGGAAAGTTGTATTTTCCCACAATTAATAATTGTGGAAATAATCACCCCGACACTTTCTTAAAAGGAATGACAGTTTTCTACAAGTGTGGAGACAAAGGCCACCATGATTTGGATTGCAAGGATAAGAAAAGAGTTTCAAATTTTAAAATTCTTCAACTGCAAGGATATGTGACACTATAAAAAAATGTCTTGTACATCAAAGGAATATATCCCAAATGAGGATAATGGATCATATTCCGGACTATGCTACTACCACATATGAAGAGGAATGATTAATTTTATTATTTTGGGATTCAAGAATTATATCATTTGAGTTTTTTATCAATGATATACTAGTTATAAGAATTATAAAATATATAAGGATTGTACAATAGTAATTAATCATTACAAATTTTGAAGCATGAAATTTTACATTAAGGTATTATGTTGATGATATCATTCACATGTTTATTATGGGACTAAAATATATGCATTATTTTAAGTTTATTTTTGAATTTTAGGGACTTTCCTTATAAATTTTTGGATTGTGATCTTAGAATAATGTATTTTGAAAGATTCATAAGGTTATAATGGATTGTTTTGAACATTGGATATTATTTTCTATGGTTAAAACGTTTAATGTTATTTCTATAATCTTATAATAATACAGTTTTAGAAAATTGATAATTTTTAGGTTGGGAAACAACTCGTTGCATCTGATACGACCGCGATACTTGAACTTGTAACCAAAGGGAAACAAGGGTGCATCACCTACCATTAGAACCTGTGATGTTCTGGTTAGTTTAACATAGTTTTATTCATTTAAACGGTATGATAGATGAATAATATGTTCATTTTTTAACCTTATATGATTAGGATAAAGAGAATATATTTAAATTTTTCAATATTATGGATATAAAGACAGGTTTGTGGTAAACATTTGTTAAAGGATGAAACCCTACTGGTCAAATAAATATTTTTCCTTATATTCTTTTTCTATGATGTAAATTTATTCTTTCACTCTAGGGAAAGGATTTGGACACCAAAATATTTATCCCAGTACATTTTTCTGATGAATCAAATGGTCCCTTACATCGTTGATGATTTATAACTTTGTGATTTTTAACATTCTCTGAATCATGTTCTCTATCACTCTCTATCAGAACTTTATTGTTAAATTTTTCTTTCATTTATATGTTTTCTTACATAGAACCATTCTATTTTTTATCTATTCTAACCTTCATACTTCCTTCTTTATTTTAAAGTGGATGTTTTTGGCGACCACTATTCTAATGTGGGATTTCAATAAAGGAATTTTCAATAGTCAAACCTTAGTTACCAAACCATAATTTGAAAAGTGCAAGGATGAAATTTATTAAAGGATTAGATAATTTTACACCCAAAGACTTGACAATATTTTACTTTTATAATAAATTAAAATTTTTGTTAGCATGATTTATACAGAAATTTAAGCTTACACTACACACAACACTAAGTTAGCTTGTGTTACACACCAGATCAAGTTTTAACAGCTTTTAACGGAACACTTATTTAAAATCCCATTTTTCATAATTTTATTTCTGTTAACTGAAAAAATAATTTTCTTATTTGAATTTGGAATATCTAAATTATCTTAGGGTTAATTTTTGTTATTAATCTGAGAAGTTTCATTTTTTTATGAATAATAAAAAATAATGCATTGTAGTTATAGGTTTCATTTCATTTAAATAATTATTATATTTTAAATTTTTTTAAAATAAAAATATATCAATAATAAAAAAATTAATTCAATTTATTTCATTGGAATAATTTTTATACTAAAACTAGATATAACAAATTAATAAACTTTTGAATGTCTCTTTTACCGGCCTTCCTGCCACATCTGAGGGATTAGTGTTAAAATTAATTTAGTAAATTTTGAAATAAATTTGAATAAACAGTCATAAATGGTTGTAATAAGTATGAAATATTAGGTTTATTAGGATGAAATTAATTTTTGTTGGAAAGTAACCTTTTTATTTTGTTTACCACAGTGAAAGGAAAATAAAGAAAATTAAGGGTAAAAATAATATTATAATCATTACAAAGTTAGCCAAACACATGTCCTAATTTCCTTGTATGTGTGGTTTTTGACCAAAATCAGCCTTTGGATGAAATAATGGTTTTTTATGCCACTTGGGTAATAATATGAAATTTATAATAGATTATTCAAAGATAAGTGAAAAATTTCATACTCACATGTTTTAATAAATATAACATTTTTATATGGTTATAAAGAAGATAAAATCAAATATAAATAGTCATTTAAAATATAAAAAGTTTATCTACATCATGATAATTTATTTATAATTTTTAATGATAAAATATTAAACATAAATGGTGACACAATAACAATGGATTAATTATTGAAATAATGGAAAATTCAAACCAATTATCTTAAAAATATTAATATAAATATAATTTGAGTGGTTTAATTTCATACATGACTTTTATTGATCAATTTGACATTTTATTACTGTTTTATAAGTCTTTTATCGAATTTAACTTGGTAGATTGATTTTTTATATGACAAAATGGTTACTAGTGTCTGAATTGTCATTTAAGATATTTCAAAATAAATAATATTTTATCAAATGATCTAAAATATATAAAAAAATAAAATTCCTCAAACTAATTAGAATATGTCTTAAAATTATATAAATTAATCATGTAGTGGTCTTTTTTTATTGTATGTTAATTATATTAAGCCATAATATATAAATTATATGATATCATGGTAATAGTTAAATCGGTTAAATAAGGGTTTAAACAAAACGATAAATATTAAAAAAAATTGTCAAAAACATTAATGGATGAATAATATTTGACCATTATAACATTAATATCTCTTTTCATTTGTTTAATGGTTACTTTTCTATAGAAATAAGTTAAATATTATTTAAATCAGAGATAGTTACAAAATATCACTCTCTTGTATTTAATATCTTTCATGTGTCCATATTGGGACAAAATCAAGATATGAATGAATATAAATGTTTATTTTTATATAAATGATATTATTTTCATTTTATAAATTTATTTTTAATTTTTATAAGTTATCGAATTACCTTAAATGTCTCTTAAATTATAAAACAACATTTATTTAATTAACTAAGAAATAAAATAATTGATTTTAATAGTCTTAATTTTGATATTGTAACACCCCAAGCTTCTACGGGACACTTCTCTTTGAATAATGCAATAGCGTGTGTCGTACGCAACATCGAGTTCTTACACACACCACAACTGATCAAACTAGCCGTTCTGAATAGTAATACCTAATTTATTAAATTTTATCTCTCAAAATGGACTTCATTTTTAGATTTGAAGTATCGAATTTAGCCTAAGGTGAAATTTTGGTACTTTTGGGATAACTTTAATCTTTTGATGAATACTGAAAATTACTTAATTTTAATTAAAAACATCTTTTTTAATCAAAATAATTAATAGTGATAAATTATGAATTTTAGTGGGTTTAAAGTATATTTAGAATATATTTTTACCATTTAACACAATTTTGATCATTAGACATAATTTCACAATTAAACTGAACGTAAACAAGTATCCATCTTTTGATAGTTAATATATCTTAAAAACACGCTTTCTGTTTTGATAGCGGGAATTAATTTTAAATTAATTTCTGCCACTTCTGTGTTTTGAATTTATAAAAATGGATTCCATATTTGGAATTAGTATGTTCAAATTGTGTAAATAGGTAACTTTTATTTTTAGACATTTTGAATAATTACTTCGATAAATATTTTATTTACCATGGTTAAAGGGTAAATCCGGTAAATAAGGGTTAAACAATAATATTATAATAATAACAAATTACTCTAAAACGTGTCCTAACATTATTTGTTGATACATGTCCGACCATGGGAATCTTTGGGTCAATTTTGGGACCCCATGGTGCCACTTTTAAGTGATAGGGACACTTTATTTTAATTAAGTTAAAATGAATACAAAAATGACACAAGCATATATCTTTTAGAAAAACAATTTTTACATAGGGTTATATATGTTGGATTTTCTATTGTAAATATTTATTAGAAATATGAAAAGAGTTAATACATATTGAGACTTTATTTTTAATTTTTAAACATTAAATAATTTAATTTATTTATGACACAATGATGATGCAGTAATTACCATAATAGTGAAAAATTAAACTAATTGATATTATAAATACCAAAATAAATATAATTTGAGACTTTTAATGAATTAAAATAATTTTATAGGTTAATATGACATGTTATCAATTATTTATTTAACTTTTATCTAAGTAATAATTCTGTTATGAGGTTTACAAAAATCAACTATTGAATGGTGTCATAATTGACATAAAAGAGTTTTTAAAACAAATATTATGTTATTAATTGATATTAAATTCCTAAAAATCTAAGGTTCGGCCAAGAGACTTATATAATGATATTGTTATTGTTAATGAACCACTTGGGGGTCTCTTGGAGGTATATAGTCTGTTTATTAACAATATAATATAAAAATACAAAGAGACATTGTAAAAGTGAAATTAATTAACTAAGAGTTAATACTTAAAGATAAGGTTAGTATAATGACCCAAACCTGTCTAAATTCAATTGTTTGGGTTGTTTGCGACCTATCCCCACATTAAAATTTAAATAATCCACTTTGGAGCCATTAGAAACCGAATATAAATTTACTATAAAATAATATTTCTAGCTTTTTCAAAGGTGCCCATCACCCCTCTTATAAAAGGGCACTCTCCCTTCTCATTAAATCACACCATCAAAGCCTTTTGGTTAGGCCAACCTCTACCCAAATACTCTCTCAACTTCCCTCAATTCTTCCTAGAGGCCTTCCTTTAGTCCAAAAGCCATCTTAAGGAGCCCTTTTGATCAAATCAAAAGGAAGAACCCAAAGAAGAGGTAATGATTTCACCACCCTTTTTCAAGTTCCATTCTCCTTCCACTTATTCTTTATTTGTTATTACCATTATTAAATAATAACTCCAGTATCTTATATATATTTTGATGTTATTATAAATATGGTACAATCATATTCAGTATTCTATCCATCCTTTAAATAACATGTCACCATACGTGCGTTCGTACGGCTTACCGTCTCCACGTCGTGGTGTAATTGTTATTCAATAAATTATTATTTGGATGGGTAAAATAATGATGTGTGATTCATATAAATAATAAATGTAACATGATAATGATTCTGTATATATGATATACCATAAAATTATATATTATTTTAATATCAGAAGAATGATATTGTCGCTTGTGCGTACGTACGGACTACTGTCTCCACGAACGCAATGAGATTCATTCTCCGTCGTATCCATTCAAGTCTAATTCTCAGTTGATGATTAATAATAATATCTAAGAACTTGATATCATTCTGGATATGATTAAGATACAACCTATCCATGACAAATACAACTTACGTAACAAAACATATAAAAGAAAACGAGTAAGTTAACACCCAAAACGACGATAATTCTAAGATATTATTAAAAAATCATTGTTAAAAGATCATATATGATATCATGTTAATGTATATGATTATTGTATAATTTAATAACAATTATTTCACCATTATACAAGAGTTTAAACTACACAAACCAAGGAAAAGTACAAGGTAAGGTTTTATTTCGCAATTTCTTCATTATCCGAGGTTGTTTATACGTAATAATTTACAGGGATCTCTTTATGATCTACATACATGTTTCTTAAAAATTAATTTCAAATCATTTTTAATATTTACTAGAATATGGGTTAAAGTCATTTATACCCTTGTTCAACTTTTTATAAGAGGTTTATAAACGAATCTTTCTATTGTTTTCCAAACAAGGTGTTTTTAACCTTTTTGGAAAAATTAAGGTAAGAATGTTTTTTTTAACTTATATGATGGGTGCGGCTATTTTCCGCCATTATAAAATCGTCTAAGACTCCCTTACAAGCTTATACGAATATTTTCAAAGAAAATTTTTTATTTTATAAATATATGACTCTTAAATTATTTCAAAATAGAAATCGAAATTTCTCTAAAAAGATTTTTGATTTCATCTATGTCAACATCCTTTGATGGATTTTACGCTTATTTGAAGTTGATTTATTATGAAACAAACCGTATATTTTTTATTGAATGTTTTGTGATATGTTTGACTGTAGATGTGTTATTTTTATACCATTCATGGTTTATGGATGAAGTATTTACATTTCGTATGCTAGTTTTAATACGAATGTTTATGTTATGTTTAAACCTTTTCACGTGGGAATGCATCTGACTTAATATGTGACGGGTGGAGCTCGCTATAGCTCCTCGATGCGTCGGTAGGTCTTATGAGACAAAATAGTTTCTTGGCACAAGGCCTTGGAAAAATCTTATTTGTATTCTTGGCACAAGGCCTTGAATATGTGGTTATGATAGTCTGGCATTATGCATTCCATCATTATAAAAGTGGTTATTGATATTGCATGTGATTATTCGATTAGTAGAATATCCATGTGAATAATTAAATGGAATTACTTTATTTTATTTTTTCCATACCATGTTGAAGTTCAAGTTTAAAACGCTTTTGTTTTAGTTATACACTGCCTTAAATGTTTATTCTTATTTATGAAAGTTTATGCTATATTGTTATCCTTAATGGGTATTTGAGCTCACCCCTTTTCTATGTTTTATTTTTCCCAGGATGTGAAGAATTAAATTATGAATGACCTGCAGGGATATTATGAGGGGATAATAGTGTGGACTATGGAGAAAATATGTTTTTGTAGTATTTCTTTACTTTATGATGTAATGTAAAATGTTTTGAATATATCTAGTGTTTCCAAGGATACTAAACCAATCGGTCTTTCAATATTTGATCTTTCCTGTGATCATGCCAATGTTATGTAATAATGAACCGACTCTGGGTAACTGGGGTCGGGGAATTACAGTTGGTATCAGAGGAAGTTTAGTAAAAACCTTGAAAGCTAGATTTAGATAAACTCTAATTAAAGCACATAGACTTAAGATGGACTTTGAGGATTAGTATAGAATAACTTACTAGAATTTTGGTATTGTAGAGATTATGTGAGTTTTCTAAGAAATATATCCCTGTCTGGATACGAGCAGGTAGAAGCGGCTCTGGCACAGATGTACCTAGGGGTAAAACTCGAAAACACCGCTTTGAGCTAGACTCGAATGGGAACTGTTGCACGACAACTGGCCTTGTTGTACTCTTGGTTATGACACTCCCGGGGGATATTCTTAGGATAACTCTCATTTTCTTTACAAATCATTATGAAGGGTTTATGAGTATATACTTCCTCAAAGAAAACATTTTTATGATTATGGATTATATCCATAAATAGTTCAATTTATGTTAACTATTTTATAAGTATGAAATTATGTATTTTGATTCATAAACTGATCTAGTTTATGCCATTGTTTAGAAATGGCGCATAGTGGAAGAAATGGAAACTGTATCAATGCACGCACTCCATGTAGGGATTTCCATCCTGCTCAAGATAATTATAGTGGAGCTGGTGATGCAACTGGTGCCGATCAGATAATCACCATACTGGGACAACTCACTCAGGTTATGAATAATAACCTTATCTGTATGGAGCACCTTGATCCGTAGCGTGGAGGATCAATGTTGGATCGATTCATGAAGAAACAACCACCAACGTTAAATGGGAGTACAAATCCATTAGTAGGTGAGCAATGGATAAATTCCCTAGAGATAATATTTCAGGCATTGGGGAGTAGTGAAAGGGAAAAAGTTATCATCGTAGTTTACCACCTCACTGGAGATGATGATCAATGGTGGTCATTGATTCAAAACACGAAGGAAGATGATGATGTATCAAATATGGAATAGAGGGAGTTCAAAGATCTGTTTTTAGAAAAATACTTTCCTCGTGACCATCGAGCAGGTATGGAAAGGCAATTTCTGAGTCTGAGACAAAAGGAGGATGAGAATGTCGCAAAGTATGAGGCTAACTTTACAAGGTCTTCAAGGTATGCTGGAGATTATATATATAACTCAAGAAGTGAGATTGATCATTTCTTTGATTGGTTAAAAGCATTTCTCCGTCGAGCATTAGTCTCACAATCCTTCTCATCGTATGAAGACATTGTCTCATGTGCTATCAAGACAGAAAAGGAATTCTCTAAGTCTTATGACTTTAAAGAAAAGTAAGAGAAGAAGAGATCTGCTGATCAATCTAGGAATGGAAATAAGGTGAATAAGGGAATGGTTGAATATCCATCCTGTGGTAAATGTGGGAAGAAACACCCCGGTACTTACTTGAAGGGAATGGGTGTCTGTTACAAGTGTGGTGAAAAAGGACACTAAGCTCGTGAATGCAAAGGGAAGAAGGAAGCTACCAATGTTCAATGCTACAATTGCGGGGAGATGGGACATTATGCAAATGAATTTCCTCAGCGTCAGGGGAACTTACCTCAGAAAATTCCAAGGGATCAAGGCCAAGCTTATGCTATCACTACTACTGAGGTAGAAGCCCCGAAAGACGTGGTGGAAGGTAATTTAATGGTTTCCTCAAGTTTAGTAAATGAATTATTTGATTCTGGATCATCGCATTGTTTCATATCTTCCTAGTTTGCTAAGAAAATTAGATATTTCCAATTTGACTTAACAAGGGAGTTGTCAGTTAAAACTCCTAAGGGAAGTATCATTGCAACAAAGTTTTGTGAATCAGTCCCCATTAGAGCACATAAATGTTCTTTATCTACTGATCTCATCGTCATACCTATGATTTAGTTTGACATAATCCCCGATATGGATTGGATTTTAGACTATGATGCGAAGATTTATTGTAAGAAGAAGGAGGATACGATTTTTGATGATGATGATAAGGAACACCTTATATATAGAGCAGAATCATCACCACCTAATTCTTATCTAGATCCCCCCCAATAGCTCAACTAAATTCAATTATTGGGGAGGATGAGAATCAAATGACTGTGGGTGAGAAAAGGAATGTTCAAATAGAGGATGTACCTGTTTTGAAAGAATATGTAGATGTGTTTCCGGATGATTTACCTGGACATCCTCTAGAACGAGAAGTTGAGTTTTCCATTGATTTAATTCCTAGATCAAGGCCTATATCGAAGACCCTTTATAGAATGGCCACTGTATAATTAGTTGAACTAAAGACACAACTAGAGGAATTGAGTAATAAGGGATTTATTTGCCCTAGTGTTTCTCCATGGGGAGCCCCTGTTCTTTTTGTTAAAAAGAAAGATAGATCTATGAGGTTATGTATCGACTATAGGGAGATCAATGCTATAACAATAAAGAACAAGTGTCCCCTACCTCGCATTGATGATTTATTTGTCCAACTGCACGGAGCTCAATACTTTTCAAAGATTGACCTTTGATCTAGATACCATCAGTTGTGTGTATAGAAAGAAGACATTCTGAAGATAGCATTTCGAACTAGGTATGGGAATCACGAGTTTACTATAATTCCCTTTGGATTGACTAATTCACCCTCTATATTCATGGATCTGATGAATAGAGTTTTCAAGTAATATCTCGATGAATTTGTGGTGGTATTTATTGATGATATATTGGCATACTCTAAAAGCTATGAGGATCATGAAAGTCACTTGGACATTATCCTGAAGACTCTGAGAAGACATGAATTATATGGGATGTTTAGCAAGTGTGAATTCTGGCTTCATGAGATTTCTTTTCGTGGACATATTGTCTCTAAATATGGAATCTCTGTTGATCCTTTTATGACCAAGGCAATCCAAGAATGTCCAGCACCTATGAGTATAACTGAGGTACGCAGTTTTATTGGTTTGGCAGGTTATTATCGACGTTTCGGCCAGAATTTTGCCCGATTGGAAAACCCATTAACGAAGCTCACACATAAAGGGGTAAAATATATTTGGAAAAAAGAGTGTGAATAATGTTTCAAAGAACTGAAGAGAAGATTATTCAATGCTCCTATATTGACTCTACCGTCGAGGAATGATGAGTTCGTTATTTATAGTGATGCATTAAAGAAAGGACTTGGTTGTGTCCTTAGGCAGAATGATAGGGTTATTGACTATGCATCATGATAGATGAAAATCCATCAGCAAAACTATCCTACTCATGATCTTGAGTTAGAAGCTGTGATATTTGCTTTGAAGATATAGAGGCACTACCTCTATGGTGAAAAATGTGAGATTTATACTGATCACAAAAGTTTGAAGTATATTTTCTCACAAAAAGAACTCAACATGAGGCAAAGGAGATGGCTTGAATTACTCAAGGATTATGATTTTACGATACACTACCACCCGGGGAAAGAAAACCAGGTGGTAGATGCTTTGAGCAGAAAAGATCATGGAGTTTTGAACAATATGAGAATCTAAAGGGATCCAATTTTCATGGATCTAGTGAAGATGGACATGGGAATAACCAGGGAAGGTGAAACATCAATTCTTTTTCAAATGGTTTCCAAACCATCTTTACTAGAATGGATTAAGAGTTCTCAGACCAATGATGAAGAATTTCAAAAGAAGATTAAAGCTGTGAATGATGGGAGATTGAGAGACTTTGTGTATGAAGAAGGAATTTTGAAATTCGGGAAGAGGCTTTGTGTTCCCGATATACCTGATCTAAAAAGGGAATTGTTGGAAGATGCTCATAGTTCCAATTTCTCTATACACCCTGGGAGGACCAAAATGTATTGAGATTTGAAGGAACATTTTTGGTGGGACAACATGAAGTGGGAGATTGCTGATTTTGTGTCAAGATGTGTGGTTTTTCAACAAGTGAACACTGGAAGCCAACAGCCTGGAGGAGTCATGCAACCTCTACCCATACCAGAGTGGAAATGGGACAATATTACGATGGACTTTGTCATGGGGCTACCAAATACTCCTAGAAGGAACGATGTAATATGGGTCATTGTTGATCATCTTACCAAGTCATCACATTTTCTTGCTATAAGAGAAGTTCTACCACTGGAACGTCTAGCAAGACTATATATTGATGAAGTTGTGAGACTTCATGGAGTACCTCTATCGATTGTTTCTTATCGTGATCCCCGTTTTACTTCAAGATTCTGGAAAAGACTTCAGAAATCATTGGACACTAAACTTCATTTGAGCACTGCCTACCACCCTCAAATAGATGGACAATCAGAACAAATATCCAAACCATAGAAGTCATGTTGAGATCCTGCTCACTTGACTTTCAGGGTATGTGAGATCAATATTTACCTCTGGTAGAATTTTCCTATAATAATAGCTTCCATTAGATTATTCAAATGGCACCATATGAAGCGTTATACGGAAAGAGATGTCGTAAACCAACCTGTTGGGATGATGTTGATGAAAGAAAACTTGTAGGCCCAGAACTGGTGGAGGAAACGATGGAAAAGGTGAAGGTAATCCAAAATCACATCAAAGCACCTCAAAGTAGGCATAAGAGTTATGCCGATAATCGAAGGAAGGATTTGGAATTTCAAGTCGGTGATCATGTTTTCCTGAAGTTATCTCCATGGAAGGGGGTGATACATTTTGGTAAGAAAGGTAAATTGAGTCCCAGGTACATCTGACCTTTCGAAATTCTAGAATGAATTGGGGTTGTAGCTTACTGATTGGCAATGCCGCCAAGTCTCTCCAAAGTTCACGATGTGTTCCACGTATCTCTATTGAGGAAATACATACGTGACCCAACACATGTACTCACCTACGAGGAATTATAACTGGAACCCGATATTTCTTATTGCGAAGAGCCTATCAAGATTCTTGATATGAGAGAACAAGTACTGAGAAACCGGACGACGCGTCTGGTAATAGTCTTGTGGAGAAACCATAAGATGGAAGAGGCAACGTGGGAACCTGAGGAACATATGATGAAGAACCACCCAAGTCTTTTCATGCGATAGTATTCTAGAAATGTCGAGGATGAAATTTTTTAAAGGAGGGGAGAATGTAACACCCCAAGCTTCGACGGTACGCTTCTCTTTGAATAATGCGATAGCGTGTGTTGTACGCAACATCGAGTTCTAACACACACCACAACTGATCTAACTAGCCATTATGAATATTAATACCTACTTTTTGAAATTTTATCTCTCAAAATGGACTTCATTTTTGGATTCTGAGTATCTAATTTAGCCTAAGGTGAAATTTTGGTACTTTTCGGATAACTTTAATATTTTGATGAATAGTGAAAATAACTAAATTTTAATTAAAACCAACTTTTTTAATCAAAATAATTAATAGTGATAAATTATGAATTTTATTGGTTTTAACATATATTTAGAATATATTTTTACCATTTAATACAATTTTTATCATTGGACATAATTTTACAATTAAATCGAACATAAACAAGTATCAGTCTGTTGATAGTTATTATATCTTGAAAACACACTTTTTGTTTTGACAGCGGGAATTAATTTTAAATTAATTTCTGCCACTTCTGTGTTTTGAATTTGTAAAAATGTATTCCATATTTGGAATCAGGATGTTCAAATTTTGTAAATAGTTAACTTTTATTTTTAGACATTTTGAATAATTATTTCGGTAAATATTTTATTTACCATGGTTCAAGGGTAAATCCGGTAAATAATGGTTACAAAATAATATTATAATAATAAACAATTACCCTAAAACGTGTCCTAACTATATTTGTTGATACATGTCCGACCATGGGCATCTTTGGGTCGATTTTGGGACCCCATGGTGCCACTTGTAAGTGATAGGGACACTTTATTTTAATTAAGTTAAAATAAATACAAAAATGACACAAGCATATATCGTTTAGAAACACAATTTTAACATAGTGTTATATATCTTTGATTTTCGATTGTAAATATTCATTAGAAAGATAAAAAGCTTTCCTACATAATTATATTTTATTTATAATTTTTAGACGTTAAATAATTTAATTTATTTATGACACAATGATGATGCAGTAATTACCATAATAGTGAAAAATTAAAATAATTGATATTATAAATACCCAAATAAATATAATTTGAGACTTTTAATGAATTAAACTAATTTTATAGGTTAATATCACATTCTAGTAATGATTTAATTAACATTCTTAGAAGTAATAATTCTGTTATGAGTTGTACAAAAATCAACTATTGAATAGTGTCAAAATTGACATAAAAGAGTTTTAAAAAAAAATATTATATTATTAATTGATATTAAATTCATAAAAATCTATGGTTCGTCCAAAAGAATTATATCATGATAGGTGTATCATTAATGGAACACTTGGGGGTCTCTTGTAGGTATATAGTATGTTTGTTAACTATATAATATAAAAATACAAAGAGACATTGTAAAAGTGAAACTAATTAACTAAGAGTTAACACTTAAAGATAAGGCTAGTATAATGCCCCAAACCTGTCTAAATTCTATTGGTTGGGTGGTTTTCGACCTATCCCTACATTAAAATTTAAATAATCCACTTTGGAGCTATTAGAAACCGAATATGAATTTATTATAAAATAATATTTCTAGCTTTTCCAAAGGTGCCCCTCACCCCTCTTATAAAAGGGCACTCTCCCTTCTCATTAACTCACACCTTCAAAGCCTTTTGGTTCGGCCAACCTCTTCCCAAATACTCTATCAACTTCCCTAAATTAATCCTAGATGCCTTACTTTAGTCAGAAATCCAACTTAAGGATCCCTTTTGATCAAATCAAAAGGAAGAACCCAAAGAAGAGGTAATGATTTCACCACCCTTTTTCAAGTTCCTTTCTCCTTCCACTTATTTTTTCTTTGTTATTATCATTATAAAATAATAACTCCAGTATATTATATATAATATGATGTTATTATAAATATGGTACAATAATATTCAGTATTCTATCCATCCTTTGAATAACATGTCACCATATGTGCGTACGTACGGCTTACCGTCTCCACTTCATGGTGTAATTGTTATTCAATAAATTATTATTTGGATGGGTATAATAATGGTGTGTGATTCATGTAAATAATAAATGTAACATGATAATGATTCTGTATATATGATATACCATCCAATTTTATATTATTTTAATATCAAAAAAATGATATTGTCGCTTGTGCGTACGTACGGACTACCGTCTCCACGAACGCAATGAGATTCATTCTCCATCGTATCCATTCAAGTCTAATTCTTAGTTGATGATTAATAATAGTATCTAAAGACTTGATATCATTCTGTATATGATTAAGATACAACCTATTCATGACAAACATGACTTACGTAACAAAACATATCAAATAAAATGAGTAAGTTAACACCTGAAACGACGATAATTCTAAGATATTATTAATAAATCAATATTAAAAGATCATATATGATATCATATTAATGTATATGATTTTTGTATAATTTAATAACAATTATTTCACCATTATACAGGAGGTTAACCTACCCCAACAAGGAAAAGTACAAGGTAAGGGTTTATTTCCCAATCTCTTCATTATCCGAGGTTGTTTATACATAATAATCTACTGGGATCTCTTTATCATCCACATCCATGTTTCTTAAAAATGAATTTCAAAACATTTTTACTATTTACTAGAATATGGGTTGAATTCATTTATACCCTTGTTTTACTTTTTATAAGAGTTTTATAAAGTAATCTTTTTGTCGTTTTCCAAACAAGGTGTTTTTTAACCTTTTCGACAAAATTAAGGTAATAATTTTTTTTAACTTATACGGCGGGTGCGGCTATTTTCCACCGTTATAAAATCGTCGAAGCCTCCCTTACAATATTATAAGAATATTTTAAAATAAAATGTTTTATTTTTTAAATATATGACTCTTAAATGATTTAGAAATAGAAAGTGAAATTTCTCTGGAAAGAATTTTGATTTCATCTCTGTCAACATCCTTCGATAGATTTTACGCTTATTTGAAGTTGATTTATTATGAAACAAAAATTCTATATTGTATTGAAGGTTTTTTTATACGTTTGACTATGGATGTGTTATTTTTATACCATTCATGGTTTATGGATGAAGTATTTACATTTTATATGCTAGTTTTAATACGAATGTTTATGTTATGTTTAAACCTTTTCATATGGGAATGCATTGGACTTAATATGTGACGGGTGGAGCCCGCTATAGCTCCTTGATGCATCGGTAGGTCTCATGAGACAAACTAGTGTCTTGGAATAAGGCCTTGGAAAAATCTTATTTGTAGTCTTGGCACAAGGCCTTGGATATGTGGTTATGATAGTCTGGCATTATGCATTCCATCATTATGAAAGTGGTTATTGATATTGCATGTCATTATTCGATTAGTAGAATATCAATGTGAATAAGTAAATGGAATTATTTCATTTTATTTTTTCCATATTATATTTAAGTGCAAGTTTAAAAGGATTTTGTTTTAGTTATACACTGCCTTAAATGTTTATTCTTATTTATGAAAGTTTCTGCTATATTTTTATCCTTACTGGGCATTTGAGCTCACCCCTTTTCTATGTATTATTTTTCCCAGGATGTGAAGAAGTAAATTATGAATGACCTGCAGGGATATAATGAGGGGATAATAGTGTGGAATATGGAGACAACATGTTGTTGTAGTAGTTTTTCACTTTATGATGTAATGTAAAACTTTATGAATATATCTAGTGTTTCCAAGACTACAAAACCAATCGGTCTTTCGAGATTTGGTCTTTCTTGTGATCATGAAAATGTTATGTAATAATGCACTGACTCTGGGTAACTAGGGTTGGGGCATTACAGATATATTATGGATTATTTAATGTGTATAATTAATTTCATAGATCTATATGATATATTATAGTTTTATAAAAGTATTATATTCTAATTCACAATTTTTCTTAATGTATTTAATGTCAAATTAAATTAATAGTGTTAAATTTGACAATAATGATGTCTTGTTGAATAAATTTATTATTACATTTTTTAAAATAAAAAAATGTTAAATAATCACAAGGAGAAAGGTTATAGTCTAAAAGTTATATGAATTTTCACATATGGTCCATTTTTAATTATTTTGATCTAGAATAGTATTGTTATTTTTTGTATTTTAAGGATTTTCAAAAGTGTCCCTCACCTAAATTATAAAAGAGAACCTCCTCCCTCAGTTCCTCACACAACTTTGAGCATTATTTCTTGACCAAAACCTACCCATTTTAATTATAAAATTCCATATCCACATCCTAGAGGTTGTTTTCTTATCTAATGACCAATCATAGTGTCTCTAAGAGGTGATCCAAAGGATGTTCAATAAAGAAGAGGTAATCATCTTTACTGACTCCTTCAAAATTATTTCTTCCTATAATTGCTCTTCAGATGTTATTTCCATTATAAAATATTAACTTAAATATTATATATATTATTATATGTTATTATTATTATGGTACAATCATATTACTCTTTTTTATCCATCTTATGAAAAACAATATCACCATGTGTGTATACGTACAACTTATTGTATCAATGATATGGTGTAATTAAATAATCATCACCACTTAATTTGTATGGGTATAATGATGATTATTGGGTATATAAATGATAATTATTCTTTAAAATTAATATGCCATCCAATTACATACAACTTTTTCATTAACAAAACGATATCATCGCTCATGCTTACATATGGCCTACTGTCACCATGACATGATGAGATTCATCATTCACGTTAACCATTCAGGAATGATTATAAAAAGGTATATTATGAGTGAATTTAATATTTATTAACATAATATAATTCATTTTATGAATAAAATATATCCTATACATAAGAAATAGGACTTACATGACAAAAAAATCATAAGAAAATGAAGTAGTTAACACTTGAAACAATGTTAATAATAAAATATTACTAAAAAAATAATATAATACTATCATATATGAAATCATAAATATGGATATAGATTTAACATAATTTAATAAAATAATTTAACCATTTTAAAGGATTATAACACAACCTCAACAAAAGAAAATTACAATATAAGGGTAAATTTCACAATCTCATTTTTTTCAGGATTGTATATATTTAAGTATTTACTGGGAAATATTTATCATCCATGTCCATCTTTTGTAAAAATATATTTCAAAATATTCTTACTATTATTATAAAATTGTTTAAATTAATTTTTACCCTGGTTATACTCTTCATGAAATGTTTTTAAAGGAATCTTTTATCATTATCCTAATGAGGTACTTTATGACTATTTTGTCAGAATTGTTTTTTGTTAACTTATGTGGTGTGAGAAGCTTATTACTCCATCATGACACCTTAACATTTTGAAGATATTAAAATGTTATTTTCAAATGAATTGTTTTCTATTATAGTGGCATGACTTTTAAATGATTTCAAAGTAAAAAAGGACATTTTCACTCTAGAAATTTTTAATGATTTTATTAGATTATTTTCATCTATGTCAAAAACCTTTGTTGGATTTTATGATTATTAGAGGTTTATTTTATTTTGATACAATACACTATATTGTATTTAAGGGTTTATGATGTGTTTTACTTTGGATGTTCTATTTTGATAACATTCATGATTTATGGTTAATGTATTAACATTTCATATGCTAGTTTAATACGAATATTTATGTTGGATATGTTTCAACCTTTTCATGTGAGGAATTAATTAGACTTAATAAGTGATGTGTGGGGCCAACTATAGCCCCTTGATACATTAGTAAGTCTCATGATACAAACTAATTGGTATTTTAACTATTTATGTATTGTTTCTTGGTTGAAGCCTTGATGGTATGATTATAATGTCCAACATTATGCATTCCCTCATTAGGAGATTAATTATTGATATCACGTGTGATTATTCTAATAGTACAATTTCTAGGTGAATGTTTACAAGGCATTATGAAATTTGTTATTTCCATATTATGATTAATATTATGATTAAATTTATTGTGTGTCAGTAATATACCATGCCTTAAACTTTTATGCTTATTTATGATAGTTTTTGTTGTATTAGTTATCCTTAATAAGTATCTGATCTCATCCATTTATTATGATTCATTTTTTCCAATATGTGAAGTTTTATAATATGAATGATATATAGGGTTAATATAGGATAATTATTATGTGAAAATTATTATATATATTGAAGTTCATATTTTTCAACAGTAATGTAAGGATCATGTATGTAATCTATTTCCAAAAATTGTTAACAAGATTGGTCTGTTGGGATTCGACACTTGTATATATGCCAACAGTTTAAAATAATGCATCTCCTCCAGGATTATGGGGTTAGGAGTTAGCAAAGGTAAAAATAAATTATTAACAATTTTTTTTTATAAAAAGTATTTTTTATGTCCTTGGAAATGAGAAAAAAATTCTAAATGTTAAAAATAGTATTATATTATGTTAAAAGGTCAATCATTCAAGCTATTATATTTTTATATATTATATATATTTATCAAAAAAATATTATTTTGGTGAAATATATTGGTATTTAATGTAAAAAAATTATAATCATTCAAACATTGATCATAAATTGATTAAAAGTAAAGATAAAATCTTTTGATGGTAAAAAATGTTATTTTTCAGAAAACTATTTTGATGTGCACAATGTATTTTTATCATAGTTGATTAAATTAATAATTATTTACAAATTAGTTTTAATTAAATTTTTAGATCATGTATTTAATAAAATATATTAGTTTTTATCCCATGGTTTTTATTAGTAAATTAAGGATAACAAAATCATTTTTATGCTTAAAATGCATTTTTTTAAATGGTTTTACACATTATGTGCAAGGATATTAAAAATAATTTATACCAATTATAGGAATTAAATATTATAAATATGTTCCATATTCCAAATCATCATAATTAATTTTATTTAATCAGTTAAACTTGATATTTTTCATAATAACGAGTAACCATGGTAAAAGTTTAACACCTTGGTAAAAGAAACTTTTTGTTTAATATGTTTAAAATTATGGGATAAGGATATAAAATCTCTCAAAAAAATTCTATAATCTCTTTTTATGTGTTAATTTCTTCCATAATTATCACAAATTATAATATATATTAGTTTTTTCTATTTTATGGTGATTATGGCCTTTATATTATTTTAAGAAAAGAATAGTTCCAAAATGTCACTCTCTTTCTTTCAATATCTCAAATATTTTTTTCATAAGAATAAAAATAATAATGACTGGTTATAAGTTTATCGTGAATATAAATAAATTATTTATATTATAATATTTTATTTTAAAATTTTTATAGTGTCATAATTACCTAGAACACTTACACATCGTTGATGCATCACTTGTGTAAGTAGGTGAAAAATAAAAATAAATATTATTAAAATATAATAATTGATGTGTTTTGGATAATTAAAATTATTAAATGAATTTATGGATCAAAATTTTTGAATATTAATTTTTTAATGATTCAAATCCAAACCCCATTTTTAATTTAGATGTTTCTAAAGCTGAATTATGTGAATTGTCCAAAAATAACTTTATGGATATTTTATGTTAAACAATATTTGATTAATTAATTAAATAATATAAAAATATTATAGCATTACTACTTAATGTTAAATGGTATATAATATCATTTATTTTCAACTTATGATTCACTTACCCTTTAATATTGACCTTATTGACACTTAAATATGAAGTATTTTGTTACCATATTTAGGATTTAAAGCGTTAATAAGGGGTTTAAAATAAGATATGATGTTCAAAATACCCCTTATATTGGTCTAAATATTATTTTTTGGATTTATTTCAACCTTATAAAAAATATTTTTTGGATTTATTTCCACATATTATATACTTACCCATTTATAATGACAATATCAACATTTCCTTATTTAGAATTGCTGGATCCCATAAAGTCAAGCCCGGTTGTTGGAGTTTCTATATCTAATTAGGTGGTGGATGGTGTTTTTATTTATCTTCTATTGCAATCTCATCTCGGCATCATGCTCTAGTTTTGAGATGTACTTCTTATTCAAGTACTATATTTTTTAGTCATTCAAAGTCATTCCATCACATTTGAGGTTTGGTCGATTGGTGGATTTGTAGTTTACAGTTTATACGTTTTGGCTACTTCAAGTAAATTTATATTGGAATAGTCATTTTATATTTTCATATAGTAGCTTGAGGTGTAGGATAGATTGATACATTATTTTTTTCCCTTTGAAATTTTAATGTTGTTGTCCTTTCAATTTTATTCATGTGGATGTTGACCAACTCCTGCGGTTACTCCAGTTATCTATATTTTGTGGTAACAAGTTTGTAGATGTGGAAAATCAAAGTACAGCATACAGTCGATCAAAAGGGCATGGTCAATGGTTGGTGTTCATTCAGTTGATTTGTGAGATTTCCAAATTTCTCACTACTATATTGATATTTCATCTTGCAGTAACTCCGCAAGATGTATGACCAATAAAATAGCTATAAAAATATGTTTGAAAGTGTATAACATTGGTCATATAATTAATGTAAATGTTCATTTATTCGATCTGTCCTAGGCACGGTCACGTTATTCCGTTTCTAGATTCTCATTATGATATCTAAAAACAAATAATTCTGAATTAATCATCACATTATTTTTCAATAAATATTAAATAAAAAAATAAAGCATCAATTAGTTCATAAATGATATAAAAATTATACCGAGAAGATTATCAATTAAGAATATAAAAAGAGACATTTCTTATTAAAATAATCAATGAATAGTAAACTCAGTGACTTTGTTCAAGATTCAGTGATTCTCTATTATAATCTAAATTTCACATTGAAAACTCATTCATTTCACCCAATATATATTTTGAACTATAATAAAGTAATGAAACATCAAAATCCTCCACACGTAATAAATTATACACTTAGGAAACTAAACTCTTTCAATTTATCTATTTATAAAGGATCCTAATAAAAATTGATGATCATCCTACCTAGGTTCAACTTAATATGCCCGAATCAAATAAAATTATTGAATCATCCATTGTAATATCCTATTTTTTTATATGAGGTATGTTTCCTTTAATTTATAGTTAAACCCTTTTTGATGTTCTCTTTTTGGTTTATACATAGACGCTGAGCCCTTAAGTAGGATGGTGTGTTGTGGGAAGAAGGTTTTAGGATGTTGTATGGGTTTGGAGGTTGGATGCAGGCAAAATTCATGGAGGGTATTAAATATATTATGTTTATTTAGATACTTGATGTGTATTCGATTCTTTATAGGTATTGGTCTGGTCAGTACAAATCATGTCGTATATTGGACTTTCCCTATAATAGAAAAATCTATGCATTACAAAACATGTAAAAATTTAAACTTCGAGTAAATACTGTGAGTTTTTTTAGAGGAAGATTCACTTTTTTATTACCCATCTATCATTTTTATCACTAGAGTTCCACTCTAGAATCTTCTTTCATCACCTAAAGCTAGACTTTGATCATTTTTCTTTGTCTGACATCTATTACACTTGTTATTCATCATGGTGGATAACCATAGGTAAGATCTACATTCCATTATTTCCATACTTCATTCATCTTACTATCAATGGAGTTATTTTTTTTGTGAGCTCATAGGCTCTATTTTTAAGGTGTTTATCTATTTTTTTTGTTTTCATTCAATCTATACCAAACCAAAAGCTAATAATGGATGATTACTCCTCTATCGCCATAACGTATGTGGTATATACCTTTTCCCTATGGTTTTTCTCTATATAATTATTTTTATTTTTCCACATGTCGGACATTCTATATTTTTCTACTAAATTAATTAAATATATCAATTATGTATTTTGAACCATAATGTGTTTTCATTTTAGCACCTTAACATGGTTATAGGTTATCAACCTTAACCTAAGCCACCCATAAGGTGTGTTCATTAATTATCCCATTGTTAAACCACCCCTTTGGGTGTGTGAGCTCACCACCCATTTAGTGGGAGCCTTTTAAAATTAAATGTTATGGTTAGAGATGTACATTATCCTTTTCACTAACATGAAATGTTATTAATGTGATTAAAATATAATTTTAATGTTATGGTTATTATCTTGGATTGTTCCTTTTTATATTGGTATTTTTTATTGGGTATGTAAACTAACATAGCCCTCACATTTTATTATATTTATTTCTTGATATTTTACATATACGTATAGCATCGACTTATTATGAACATCTGATGACTATGAAATTATGACACGACACCAACTAGGGGATTGAGGTATGGCACTTGCGACCCCTAGGTATGATAATTATTGTATGACACTAGCTAGGGTATCGAGGTATGGAATCTGCGACCCCTATGTGTGATTATTTATGGTATGGAACCATTTAGGAGGATTGTGGAATGGTACCTACAACATCAATATACATTAACATCTTCGTATACAATTCTCTTTAGTTAGACGCCTTGGAATCTGGCCCATATAGGTATGTTAGTCTTGTAACATGTGGCTTATGTTGAGCTAGTTATTACCTTTTGTTGATAGTTCATATATATGTTGATGATCATTTTATAGGTTTCTATTACTACTTCTTGTACTCATGGGATCCTCATTTTGATATTCACTTTACCTCTTACTTGTTATACCCACACACGGTTATAGTTTAAACTCACATGCATGATTTTCTATAAACACCATTGGTGGTGGGATACTATGTGTATCCCGCACCATATTAATTGTAATTATTGTTACTCAAAAAAGACTTCATGTATGTATGTGTGGATATGAGAAAGCATCCTGTTACATATTCATTATTGATTTTAACATGGGAGTGGGGACGCACAAGACCGAGCAATGGATCATGATGATACATTGAGATAGTCTTTTTGGAATTTTTGGTTCTTTAAAAATACCTATATTTATGTGTTCCTGCTACCATGTTTGTGTATTCCTTTTTTAGATATATGAAATTACAACATTTTATAAATGAAACCAACTATTTATATTGATGGAATATTTATTATTATCATCTTGATATTTTAACTTTGTTGTTCTAGTTATCAATTATTATGCATCTATTATTACCGATTTATTACATTGCTAAATTAATCTAATTATAAAGGTATTTTATCCCCCATTATATCACCTTATACTCTCACTACTAGTGGGAAAACGCTAGCATATGGGGAGGTGCACTTGAGGCCTTGTGGGAAACCAGGTTCAATTACTTATGAGTGAATCGGGTCTAGGATGTTACAAATTGTAATCGAATGTTTCTTTTCAATGCCATACTCTTTTGGGATGGTGGAAAAGAGACTATTACATGTGAGAATTTTGTAATTAGCCTATTCCTGGGAGTATCTAACCCACATAATGTAAAAATACAATTTACCTTAGATGGGACTTGATGTTTTGATTTATTCCTATCATGATTGTCTTGATTCCACCCTTGGGTGGTGCACATTATATAGGATGTTATTATTATAATGATGCTTGATTACATTTTATCCTTCCATGGTATGGCAAGGAATCATTCATCATTTATCATTTTAGAAACCTTATAGTGTTAATATGTCATGAATTTTGTAATTCCTTATAGGTTGCATTACTTGACTGTATGATACTTGTTTTATATGCCTTGAGTGATATATCTTTTATTAAAATATTATTTCTATAGGAAAATGGATTGAAATAATTGGTTATTAAAGTTTTTTCATCAACCTAAATTTTTTTTCCTACATAATTTTATGATGTCACCAAATCTAATCAATTATAACATGTTTCAGTTATGTTAATGAGGTTACATAGACTAAAAAATAGTATATTTTGAATACATGAATTTTATTTATAATCGAAAAATTTCATGTACCTTTATAGAATGGGAATAATGATTCATATATTCAAATCATCTTACACTACCAGTTAAATTCTGTTATCAAATGTAAATGTGTCGGTATAGTTAAATGAATTGAAAATTTCAATTTATAAAGATTTTACATGTATAAATTGGGAGTGGTAATTATGTTAAATGGTTTGTTATGTTAATAAAAGAATTGATAAATCTTAAATTCTAATATGGTCAATATTAAATGGAGTTCCCTATTTCAACTTAAAGGGTGTTTTGATCTATAAATTTAAATTTAAATACCATATATTAGGAACGTTATAATGATTTATAGAAATTGAACAAGACATAACCATAGTAGTTTTTTATAGGCAATATGTCTTTGCGTTCTTTACGATGGTTCCTATCACCTGGACCTAGGTTTTGGAGAATTCATAGGGGTGTGACTCTTATATAGAAAGGCTTGTACCTATAATATTTTGTTATATATGATATTACCATTTTTAAATCTGATGTGAAACATGTTCTTTTCATTTCTAGGCCTATTACACGGTAACATCATCGAGTCATGTGTCAGGAGGGTGATGATGACTTCGCTTTAGTGGTTGTGGGCTCTATTCCACCAGTGTTACCTCAAGTAGTTCCACCTTTGGAACCTCTTTTATTCCCAATGTGGATGATGAATCCATGTATTGAGGGGAATTTCTATAGATTATGAAGACTATATAGGGATCTCTGTGACTTTCCTCTTCTATGTAAAATTTTATGCAAGAGTTTTAACAATAGAATAAACTTACATTTTCAGAGGATGGTGGTCCCCATGATATAAATTCAAAGTTTTAGGCGATGCTCACTATATTTGAGCACCTTGAGATACCTCTTAATAGGAGAGTGAATCTCACAATGTATATGATAAAATATTCTTCCAAGTGATGGTGTAATGTTATCACACATGAGGATATTCATCATGGTACGACCAAGAAAGGTCCTCTAAAAGTCCTCTAGGGATACATTTTCCATATGACCATTAGAGATGATCAGTATAGTGACTTCATGCACCTGAAGTAGTGTTTAATGTATATTTTCCATTACTCAACTAATTTTATATAACACTATTGATTTTTTCCTTTATTTACTGCTAATGAACTAGTAAAAGTAATACATTTTGTGGATGGACTCAGGAATCCTATTCAATCAGAGGTGAATGTTTTCTGGTTGACTATAGTGTTTGGTATTGTAAACCATGATCTTATTAAAGAACATTGCCTTAGGAAAGATGTAGTTCTATATCAAAGTGGAGAAATATTATCATCCTATTAATTCAGTATATGGTTGTAGGAAGAATCACATTGAGACCTCCCATGAGGTAAGTATCTGGGAGAGTGCACATACAACATATTTTTTGGTCTATCATCATAAAGAGAAATAAGGTCATGTGAATCCTCAATATGAGAGGGCCTCAATTAAGTTCCAATCCTATAGTAGGATTGTCCATTTATATTGGGTTTTAAAAACCCTACCTTTAGTGGATCATGAGAGAGGATCATAATCAACTCCATGTCCTAAAGTGGGATTAGTTGCTCTGCATCAGGTAGGGAGCTAGAGTGATATCGGCCAGTCAGGTTTAGGAAGTGGTCATTGAAGTGGGAGCTGGACACTAGTTGTATGCTGTCAAAAAATCTTTCCTACCTAGGGTAGTTATTTTTTATCTCATGTAAGTAGAATGGTATTGGTAAATGCATTGCAGTATGATCTTGGGAGAATATTTTTGAAACTACTATAGTTTTATGTGCGATTTTGGTAGCATCTACCTTGGTATATAATTTTTTTATACTCGGTATTCAAATTCCATTATTTATTTTTCTATTGTGCAAGTAATTGTTATTCAAGTTCCATACTTATTTGGGGAGATAAACCTTGAAAGTTTTTGGGTGTATGTTTTGAGAGTGTAAACCAATGTAGGGAATTCCCACTTGTGATATGCAACTATCAATTTTTATAGAATTTATTTTTCTTCGAAATGATGGGATTTGATTCCATCTTTGGGATAGACTAGTTAGTTTTTTAAAAATCTTATATTGATGGTTGTTATTGAAGGGTTTATATCACATCACTAGAGTGTGGTATGTATATTCATAATGGTGAATGGGATGTCCAAGCTAGTAGAGATGGAATATAGAATCGAGGGTTGGGTGGAGTGATATCCTAGAATTCTAGTATTTATATGGATGATCAATGAATATTTCAGGTAGAAATTATTCATGTAATAAATCATTTCATGGATTTATTCCTGGGAAACTTTTTTGTTCTGCCTAATTAGAGATAGCTGGACTTATCTATTGATTTATTTCTATTAGTTAAACCAGTGTCCATTCTTATTTGCAAGATGGACACTACTATGTTTAAAGAGCTCAATAGACAACTAGAGGATGTAAAATCGATGGGTTTTATATATCCTAATACTTTACCATGGGGGTCCATCAGAACTTTTAGCTAAAATAAATACATAATCCTTGGGATTTTTGTGGATTACTGGAAGTTGAACCAACTTTATGTGAATAATTTGTATCGTTTTTTTCTTATAGAGAACATGTTAGAACTTTATACATAGCTTGTATAGTGTTACATATAAAGAATGATCATTATGATAATATGGTTATGCCTTCTAGAGTCATGAATACACTTTACATTTTCATGGCATTTGATGAATCAGGTTTTCCACCCATTTTTAGATTCCTTTTTTATGGTATTCATAGATCACATATTGGTGTATTCTCATACTCAACATGACCATTCCAAACATCTTGAGATCATACTGAATACATTGAGATATAATCAGCTATATGTCAAGATCACAAACTTCCAATTTTGGACTGATAAGGTCTACTGATAGGTCCATATTATCTTAGAGGTAGAATTGTATGTTCACCCAAAGAAGTTGAAAGATTTTGTTACATAAGACCATCCCAATAATGTTTTTGAAATAAATAGTTTCTTGGGGATATTTGGATATTACATTTAGTTTATATAGGACTTTACATGCCATTCGTCACCTATTACCAGTTTGACTAATAAGGGTATGAAGTTTTTATGGTTATAAGATTGCAAGATAGCCTTTTAGGATATAAAAAAGAGACTAAATTTAGCACGGATCGAGATTCTATCATATTTAAGAAGAAGCAACATAGATTATTTAGATTCATCAGGTATCAGGAAAGGAATTGTTCTGATGTAGGGTGATCGAGTTATTGAGTATAGGTCATGGAATCTGAGTGCTCATGAGTAGAATTACCCAACTTATGATCTTGATTTAGAATTAATAGTTCATGTATTGTTCTATTGGGGGAATTAGTTATTGCTAGATCATTTTGTGGTGTATAAAAAACACAAAAGTATCAAATATATCTATATGAAATATTACTTGAACCTCAGTTAGAGAAGGTGTGTTGAGTACCTGATGTAGTTTGATTTAAAGATAACCTTTATTCTAGGGAAAGATAATGATTTAGAAGAAGCTCTGAGTTGAAGTACTCTAGAAAAGGTATTTTATGAGGGTTGTAGTGAGTGATAGTTGATAGATCCTTTTTATAAGATAAACTTAGATGTCCATGGGAATTACAAACAGCCTTCCATTATAGGTTTTTTAGTGTCTTCTTCACTTATGGAGAGAGTGAATATTAGATAGTTATCTTATCATAAGGGCCCGGTTCTAAGGTAGAGTGTTTCATGTGAGGAACTGCTACAATGATAGATTTTTGAAGAGGATTTGATCTTGAAAATTTATAGATTTTTTAGGGTTCCTAAAAACATCTGAGATGAATTGATGTCAAAGTCTCATTCCTCTATTTGGGTAGTACATCCTGGTCTTATCAAGATGTATCATGAATTATGCAGCAAATACTACTAGTCAAGTATCAAAAGGGATATAGCTAGGTTGGTTACTAAGTGTTCCATATATCATCAGGTGATAGAAGGACACCAACGACCAACATGTATTTTACAACCATTCCCCATTCTTGAGTTGAAATTGTATGATTTCAGTATAGAATTTTTTACTTTCTTATCGAGGTCACCTTGAGTAAATGAAGTAGTATGGGTGATCAGTTATAAGATCACAAAATTCACTCACTTATTACCTATCAAGGAGACCTTCTTAGTGGGTAATCTCAAGAGACAATATGTTAGTGATAATATATATATATATACATGGGGACCCTCACACTATCATTTAGGATTGGGAATCTCATTTCATATTGAGGTTCTAGAAGGGGATAAAAATTATTTGGGTACATAGGTGATTTTGAGCACATCCTTTCACCCTCAAAACAATGGATAGTGAGAAAGGATCATATAGGTATTCGAGTAAATGCTTAGAGAATGAGTCCTTGATTTCATATGTTCTTAGAATAAACATATTCCACTATATAAATGCTCTTATAATAACAGTTTCAATGATATGATTCAGATGGATCCCTATGAGGCTCTTTATGGTAGGGAATACTATTCAACATTGTTCTGGTTAGAATCAGGTGATGTAGTGCTACTTGGACATCATATTTTTTAGGAGACTTTAGAGAAGGTTCAGTTAATTTGGGAGTGAATGGGTACAGATCAATCTAGGAGGGAATAATATGTCAGTCATTGCCAATGACCTTAATAAATTTAGGTCGGGGGTCGACAATTCTTGTGTGTGTCAAAAAGGAAATGGAATCAGTGTTTTAGGTGGAAAGGTAAGTTATCCCTATGATTTGTTAGACCTTTTGAGGTTTTGGAAGGGTTTGATAGGTTTCTTATCAGATATCACTTCCAGATAGATATTGATCCATGCACAATGATTTCACATCTCTCAGTTATGTCATCACTATTCAGACTCATCTCATGTTTTACAACTTGATGAGGTGGAACATGATAATGATACTTCTTTTGAGAAGCACAGTATTCATATCACTGACCATAGCATAATTTATCTCTATGTTATGTTAGTTCCTTTAGTACGAGTGATATAAAATTATGACCATTTATAGGATGAGACATGAGAGAAAAATTCCAAATTAAGAGCTCATTGGATGGAGATATTCTCAACTGATTCTTTACCACCCTTGGAAGGGAAACACAGGGATGAATTTATTTAATGGGGGAAGACTATAATATCACAGTTTTTCATAATAGGTATGGTTCCTTTAATTTTCAATTAAACATTTTTTAAGTTATCTTTTTGGTTTAGACCCAAAAGATGAGACCTTAGGTTGGTCAGTGTGATTTGGGAATAAGGTAGAAGGGATTTTTAAGGGGACAATAGGATTTTTACAGGTCAAATTCAAGGTGTGAATTAATTATATGATGTTTATTCAAATATAAACTATTTATTCAATAAAACCCATTTATTCAATACATGAAGTGTATTGGTCTATTCAAGATAATTCATAACATGTATTATTTTTTCCTCAAAAGGTAAAAAAACAAGAATTATATGACATGTAAATTTCTAGCTTCCATGTAAATGTCATGAATTTTTTAAGGGGTTGAACCCATTTCATATTTTTATTACCCTTATCCCCTATTTCCTCTCTTTCATAAGAGATCATATTTATATTCCACGTCCATCACTTACAGTTAGGCATCGATCCCGTTTGTTCATCTGACATCTATTTCAGACACCGTTCATTACATTAGATATCCAAAATTAAGCTCTCTATTAATTTAGATCCTTTATTTATTTATCTTTTTTTTGATGGAGTTATTTTAGTATGACCACATATTCCATATTTTCAGTGAGTTTGTCTATTTTTAATTTTCTTCTATTCTAGAGTAAACAAAATTATGATACTAGAAGAGCCCTCCTATACTTTTATAAGGTTGGAGGTGTATTGATTTTCCCTAAGGTTTTATCTATATTTAACTATCACTCAAAAGTCAAGCACTGAACCTTCCAGTCATTTCTCCTAAATTAATTAAATGACTTAATTAAATTTTTGGAACTTTATCGGTTTCCCTTTTAGAACCCCAGATATGGTTAGAGGTTTTCAACATCAACCTAATCCACCCATGATGTTTGTTCTTTAATAAACTCTATGTTAAACCACCACTTTGGGTGTGTGATATTTCCACCCATTTTAGTGGGATAATTTTTATTAAATGATATTATTAGAGATTGAATTTACTCATTTTCCCTGACATTTATTGTTATTAACATGATTCAAATATAATGTGAATGCGATGGATATTATCTTAACTTGTGCCTTTTTATCTTTCTATACTTGATTGGGTATGGACACTTACATAGACCACATATTTAATTATTTTAATATCTAGATTTTGGACATCTTAGTATGGCTTTGACTTATTATGATGGTATGAAACCTATGAAATTATTGTATACAGCCGAATGGGGGATTGTGGTATGGTACATGTAACCCCTTTGAATGATTATTATGGTATAGAATTGATTAGGGTATCGAGGTATAGAAACATTGACCCCTAGGAATGGTTATTTTTATTATATCACCATGGACTTGGATTATGGTATGGTACCTATGAATTTTGTGTACATTTACATCTTCAGATATTGATTTCCCTAGTTATACATATTTTTACCTGAACCATGTATGTCTATTATTCTTTTCACATGGGGAATATATCGAGCTGGTTATTAAATATTATTTCCATTTCATATATATATATATATATATATATTGATTCTCATATGTTATTTCCTTCTCATATTACAGGTTTTTCTTATGGGCTTGTCATTTTTAAGTTCCCTTTACATATTAACTATTATACCATCACATTTTTATAGTTTATATGCACAAGATGGATTTATTATGGACACCTTTGGTGATGGTCTATTGAGTATATCTCAATTCATGTTTGTACATCTAATTGGTACCCCAAAAAACATCATGGATGGAAGTAGAGATAGGTTAAATCTCCTGGCTACTGATTCTTGATAGACATTAGCATGGGATTAGTATAGCACATGAACAAAATATGGCTCATAATTCTATCTGAAGATAGTCCTTTTGGTATTTTTGGTTATTTTGATATACTTATATTTATATGTTCTTGCACCCATGTTTTCCTATTCCATTTGTTTAGATACATGACATTAAAACATTTTTGTATATGGACCTAGCTATTTCTGTTAATGTCGTGTTCATTTTTATCATCTTGAGGATTTACTTTTATTATTATAGTTATCAATTATTCTTCTTCTTTTATTACCCATTTATTACCCAGATATGTTAGACTAATTTGGAGGGTATATTCACCCTATTATACCACCTTAAACCCTCATTATTAGACAGCCGCCTATGGTATATTGGGAGGCACAATTGAGGCCAATTGGACAACTGGGTTCTGTTAATTATGAGTGAACTATGTTTGGGAAATTACATCCATTGTTAAGAATCCCATGCCTCCTAAGACTTCACACTTACCTATTTCAAAACTAGATCAAATTTCAATTCATGGAGTATAAATCTGAGATTCACAAGAGGAATTAAATTGATAATAATAGGATTATAAAAATTTCACTTCATCCGAGGTTATCAAACCAATGTTTAACTTTACAATTTATTATTACAACTTGAAATATTTTTTTATAAAATAATATCCCCTTTGTTCAATTGGGTTAAGTATTCCCCTCAAATAATTGAACTCATTTTTGACTTAGGAACTTTATTTGAATTTTTCTCATCCATGAATGTTTTTTATAGCACTTTGAAATAGACTTATTGAATTTGTCTTTATTAAAAAAATGAAACTAGTTCCCTTATATCATAGAATAATCATGGGATCCCAATTTCTAATTTTACTCCATTTTCCAAGGATTTATATTACTTTTAGTTTATTTGGATCCCTAAGGTTCTCCATTCCACAGTAGTATTAAAACTATTTTTAATGTCACCTTTTTTCACATCATATTTTTAGAACTAACGTGAAAATATCTGAAAAATTATTTTTCCCATTGGTTATGTAACACCCTGACCCCAGTTACCCAGAGTGGGTGAATTATTACATAACCTTGGAATGATCATAAGGAAATCATGCCTTGAAAGACCGATCAGTTTAGTATTATTGGAAACAAGATTCGTACATAAGTTTAACTTTACAACATGAAAAGAAATAAAAAACAAATATATTTCATTAGAAACATCCAAGCCTCCAAGATTATGCCTGCTGGTCACTCATAACTAACATCTTCATATCCTGGTAAAACGAAACATAAGAAAGGGGTGAGCTCAAACTCTCAATAAGGATAAGTAATACAGTGGAAAATGACATAAATATTAAGTATGGTAAATAATTGAAACCACGTGCCTTTACAAATAATAAACATGAATACTTTTATGGAAAGAATATGAGCTGAGTAAATAATTACATAATAAAACATAATCATGGGTATTCTACTAGTCTAATGACCATATGAACCATCGATAATATTTCCATAATGAGGGAATGTAAAATGTCAGACATTCTGAAACATTTTATCAAGGCCTCGACCAAGACGTCTAAAAAATGATTAAGGCCTTGGCCAAAACCATAAATCAAATTGGGAAAGGGCCTCAGCCAATTCCATTTCTAGTTATCTCGTGAGATCTACCAATGCATCGAGGAGCTATAGACGGCTCCACCTGTCACTTACTAAGTCCAATACATTCCTCATATGAAAAGGTTTTAACATATCATAAACATTTGTATTAAAACTAGCATATGAAATGTCAATACTTTAACCATAAATCATGAATGGTATAAAAATAGCACATTCATAGTAAAACATATCATGAAACCTTCAATACAATATGGATGTTTTTTATCATAATAAATCAACTCCAAATAAACTTAAAATCCATCAAAGGGTGTTGACATAAATGAAATCAAAACTATTTTTAGAGAAATATCTCTTTCTATATTGCTATCATTTAAGTGTCACATAATTATAAAATAAAACATTTACTTTGAAAATATTCTTATAAGATTTTAAGGGAAGCTTCAACAAGTTTATAATTGTAGAAAATAGCCGCACCCGCCATATAAGTTAAAAAAGACATTCTTACCATAATTTTGTGGAAAAGGTTAAAAAGGACCTTGTTTGGAAAACGACGGAAAGATTCCTTTATAAACATATTATAAAAATTAAATCAAGGGTATAAATTACTTTAACTCGTATTCTGTAAAATAGTAATAATGTTTTGGAATAAATATTTAAGAAACATGGATGTGGATGCTAAAGAGGTCCCATTAGATAATTATGTATAAATAACCTCGGATAATGATGAGATTGTGAAATAAACCCTTTCCTTGAACTTTTACTTGGTTGAGGGTATGTTAAACATCTGTATAATGGTGAAATAATTGTTACTAAATTATACAAGAATCATATACATTAATATGACATCATATATGATCTTTTAACATTGATTTGTTAATAACATCTTAGTATTATCATCATTTCGGGTGTTAACAGATTCGTCTTTCTTTATATTCTTTGTTATTTGAGCCATATTTTTTATGGATGGGATGTATATTATTCATATCCAGAATGATATCAAGTCCTTAAACATTATTTTTAATCATCAAATGATAATTATACTTGAATGGATACGATGTGGAATGAATCTCATCACGTTCGTGGAGACGGTTGTCCGTATGTACGTTTGAGCGACAATATCATTATTTTGATATTAGAATAATATATAATTGGATGTTATATCATATATACAGAATCATTATCATGTTAAATTTATTATTTAAATGAATTACACATCATTATTATACCCATACAAATAATAATGTTTGGAATAACAATTACACCACGACGTGGAGACGGTAAGCCATACGTACACATGTATGGTGACATGTCATTAAAAGGATGGATAGAGTACTGAATATGGTTGTACCATATTTATAATAACATCACAGTATGTAGAAGATACTGGAGTTATTATTTTAGAATGGTAATAACAAAGAAATAAGAAGTTGAAGAAGAAAGGAACATGGAAGAGGGGGGTGAAAACGTTACCTCTTAATCGGGTTCTTCCTTTTGATTTGACAAAAGGGCCCCTTAGGTTGGCTTTATGATCAAACAAAGATCTCTAGGTCAAAGTGAGGGAAATTGAGAGAATAATTGGGCATGTTTTGGCCGAGTCGAAAGGCTTTGAAGGTGTAAATTAGAGAGAAGGGGTTCCCTTTTATAAGAGGGGTGAGGGGCACCTTTGAAAAAAGCTAGAAATATTATTTTATAATAAATTCATATTCTGTTTCTAATGGTCCTAAAGTGGGTTATTTAGAGTTTAAGGTGGGTATGGGTCTAAATCATTTCAACCAATAGATTTTATATAGGTTTGGGTCACAATATTAAGCTAATCATTTATATTGAACTCTTAGTTAAATAGTTTGACATCTACCATGTGTCTTTGTATTTTTATATTATATTGGTAATAAACTTACTATATACAGCTAAGAGACCCCCAAGTGGTCAATTAATGATACACCTATCATGATATATTCCCTTTTTCCGAACCTTAGATTTTTAGGAATATAATATCAATTAAGAATATAATATTTGTTTTTAATACTCTTTTATGTCAATTTTGACACTATTGGGTATTTTGTTTTTTATAATTTCATAACAGCATTATTAATTCGAATAAAATTTGTATAACAAATCCGAATATGTTATATTAACCTATAAAATTAGGGTAATTCATAAGAAGTCTCAAATTACATTTATTTTGATATTTATAATATCAATTATTCCCATATTTCAATAATAAAGTAATTATTGCATCATCATTGTGCCATAAATAAATTAAATTATTTATTGTCTAAAAATTATAAATAAATTACCATTATGTAGGAAATATTTTTATATTTATAATGAATATTTATAATCTAATTTGTCTTATTTATAACCCTATATTAAAAAAATTAGTTATTAATCTTTGATTTTAACTCTTTTAACTCTTCTTTGAATTATATAATAATAAATGTCCCAATCTAATCCAAGTTGACCTAAATGATAATATTTTATTACTAAGGTTGTTTTTGGTCAAGATAAACTTGTCCAATAGAATTATAACATGTGTTAGGGTAATATTAATATCATTTTTACCCTTAATTACCCTATTTACTTTTACCCATGGTAAATAAAAATAAAAATATACTGTTAACCAAAAATTATTTTTATCTTATTGAACCACATTTTACTCCTTGATATTAACCATTTATCTCATATTTTCGAAATTCCACTCATAGAAGCAGTAAAATTAAGTTTTATGTGAGTTTTTAAATTCTCCTAGGAGGTGGGTAAAAGACGGTGAAATGTTCAATAAAATTTTTATATATCTAAAATTATTCTTAACTAACTTCTATGAATTACATTGAACTTATATAAGTATTATATATCTATTTTGAACTTAATTAAATTTAAATAAAATAAATTATTATTTAAATAGAAATTCGGTTTTAGACTATAACTCAGTGTTTTTTCACTATTCATCAAAAATTGAATGTTTTTAGAAAAATACCAAAAATTCACCCTAAGCTAATTTTGATATTCCGAATCTAAAAATTAAGTCCATTTTGAAAGATAAAATTTATAAAATTTCAAAAAGTAGGTATTACTATTCATAACGGCTAGTTTGATTGGTTGTGGTGTGTGTTAGAACTCAAAGTTATGTACAACACACGCTACTGTATTATTCAAAGAGAAGCGTACCACAGAAGGTTGGGGTGTTACATTCTCCCCTCCTTCAAATAATTTCGTCCTTGAAATTTGTAGAATATTATTGCATAAAAAGACTCGGGTGGTTCTTCATCATAATTTCCTCCAGTTCCCACATTGCCTCTTCCATCTTATGGTTTCTCCATATAACTTTTACCAAACGAGTCGTCTGGTTTCTCAACACTTGTTCTCTTGTATCAAGAATCCTGACAGGATATTCGCAATAAGACAGATTGGGATCCAGTTCTAATTCCCCGTAAGTGAGTACATGTGTTGGGTCAGGCATGTATTTTATCAACAGCGATACATGGAACACATCGTGAACTTTGGAGAGACTTGGCGGTATTTCCAAACGGTAAGGTAATCTACAGCCCCAATTTGTTCTAGAATTTTAAACAGTCTGATGTACCTGGGACTCAATTTACCTTTCTTACCAAAACATATAACTCCCTCCCATGGAGATACCTTCACTTATTAACAAACCATACATCTTGACACGAAATCAGCAATCTCCCTCTTCATGTTGTCCCACCAAAAATGTTCTTTCAAATCTTTAAACATCTTAGTGATACTAGGGTGTATAGAGTAATTTGAACTATGAGCATCATCCAAGAATTCCCTTTTTAGATCAGGTATATCAGGAACACAAAGTCTCTTCCCAAATTTCAAAATTCCATCTTCATACACAAAGTCACTCAACCTCCCATCATTCACAGATTTAATCTTCTTTTTTAACTCTTCATCACTGGTCTGAGAATTCATTATCGTTTTCTAGTAAAGATGGTTTGTAAACCATTTGAAATGGAATTGATGTTTCACCTTCCATGGTTATTCCCATGTCCATCTTCACTAGATCCATGAAAATTGGATCCCTTTAAACTCTCATTTTGTTCAAAACTCCATGATCCTTTCTGCTCAAAGCATCTGACACCTTATTTTCCTTCCCTGGGTGGTAGTGTATCATGAAATCATAATCCTTGAGTAGTTCCAGCCATCTCCTTTGCCTCATGTTGAGTTCTTTCTATGAGAAAATATACTTCAAACTCTTGTGATCAGTATAAATCACACTTTTCTCACCATAGAGATAGTGTCTCCAAATCTTCAAAGAAATGATTACCGCTGCTAACTCAAGATCATGATTAGGATAGTTTTGCTCATGAATTTTTATCTGTCATGATGCATAGGAAATTACCCTATCATTCTGCATAAGGACACAACCAATTCCTTGCTTCGATGCATCACTATAAATAACGAACCCATCATTCCCCGATGGTAGAATCAATATAGGAGCATTGACTAATCTTCTCTTCAATTCTTCAAAACATTCTTTACACTCTTTTGTCCAAACAAATTTAACTCCTCTATGTGTGAGATTTATTAATGGGTTAGCCAATCGGGCAATGTTTTGGAAAAAACGTCAATAATAACCTGCTAAAACAATAAAACTGTGTACCTCATTTATACACGTTGGTACAGGCCATTGTTGGATTGCTCTTTCCTTAGAAGGATCAACTGAGATTCCATCCTTAGAGACAACATGTCCAAGAAAATAAATCTATTGATGCCAGAATTCACACTTACTAAACTTCACATATAATTCATGTCTTCTAAGAGTCTTTAGGATAATGCGCAAGTGATTTTCATGATACTCGTAGCTTTTGGAGTACATCAAGATATCATTAATAAATACCACCACAAAATCATTGAGATAATCCTTGAAAACTCTATTCATTATATCCATGAATAAATATGGTGTATTAGTCAATACAAAAGGCATTACTATAAACTCGTAATGCCCGTACCTAGTTCGAAATGTTGTCTTCAGAATGTCTTCCTTCTTCACACACAACTGATGGTATCCGGATCGAAGGTCAATCTTTGAAAATTATTGATCTCCATGCAGTTGATCAAATAAATCATCAATTCGAGGTAGGGGATACTTGTTCTTTATTGTTATGGCATTGATTTCCCAGTAGTCGATAAATAACCTCATATATCCATCTTTCTTCTTAACAAAAAGGACAGCTGCTCCCCATAGAGAAACACCGGGGTGAATAAATACTTTATTACTCAATTCCTCTAGGTTTTTCTTTAGTCAAACTAATTTCACAGTGGCCATTCCATAAGGGGTCTTTGATATAGGCCTTGAACCAGGAATTAAATAAATGGAAAACACAATTTCTCATTTTGGAGGATGTCCAGGTAAATCTTCCGAAAACGCATTAACATATTCTCTCACAACAGGTACATCATCTATTTGAGCATTCCTTTCCTCACCCACAGTTATTTCATTCTATTACTCCCCAATAATTGAATTTAGTTGATCTACTAGGGGTGGATCTAGATAAGAATTAGGTGGTGATGATTCTTCTCTAAAGATAAGGTGTTCCTTATCATCATCATAAAAAATCTTAACCTCCTCCTTCTTAAAATAAATCATTTCATCATGGTCCAAAATCCAATACATACCAAGGATTATATCAAATTCAATCATAGGTATGACGATGAGATCAGCAGATAAATAACATTTATATGATCTAATGGGAACAGATTCACAAAACTTTGTTGCAATGATACTTCCCTTAGGATTTTTGACTGACAACTCCGTTGTTAAATCAAATTGAAAATATCTAATTTTCTTAGAAAACTGAGAAGATATGAAACAATGTGATGATCCAGAATCAAATAAAGTATTTTCTAAACTTGAGGGAACCATTAAATTACTGGACACAACGTCTTTCGGGGATTCTAACTCAACAGTAGTGATAGCATAAACTTGTCCTTGATCCCTTGGACTTTTCCGAGGTATGTTACCTTGTCGATTAGGCAATTCATTTGCATGTTGTCCCATCTCCCTGCAGTTGTAGCATTGAACATTGGTAGTTTCCTTCTTTCCCTTAAAATCACCAGCAAAATGGATTTTCTGTCGACATTTGTAGCATACTCCTTTTCCTTTTAGACAGGCACCAGGGTACTACCTTCTGCAATTATCACATGGTAGAAATTCAATTCTTCCCTTATTCTCTTTTTCTTATTTCCTTTCCCGGAGTTTTCAGCAGATCTCTTCTTCTCTTGCTTTGATTTAAAGTCAAAAGACTTAGAGAATTCCTTTTCTATCTTGATAGCACATGAGACAATATCTTCATATGATGAGAAGGATTGTGATACTAATGATCGATAGAGAAATGGTTTTAACCCATCAAAGAAATGATCAATATTACTTCTTGGGTTATGTATATAATCTATAGCATGCCTTGCTAACCTTATAAACTTAGCCTCATACTTAGCAACATTCTCATCCTCCTTTTGCCTCAGACTCAGAAATTGTCATTCCATATCGGCTCGATGGTCACATGGAAGGTATTTTTCTATGAAAATCTCTTTGAACTCCCACTATTCCATATTTGATACTTCATCATCTTCCTTCATGTTTTGAATCAATGACATCGATTGATCAGCATCTCCAGTGAGGCGGTAAACTACCATGATGACTTTTTCCCTTTCACTACTCCCCAATGCATGGAATATTTTCTCTAAAGAGTTTATCCATTGCTTAGCTACTAAGGGATTTTTACTCTCATTTAATGTTGGTGGTTGTTGCCTCATGAAGTGATCTAACATTGATCCTCCATGATATGGATCAGGGTGCTCCATATGGGTAAGGTTATTATTCATAACCTGAGTGAGTTGTCCAAGTATGGTGATTAACTGATCAGTTCCAGTTGCATCACCAGCTCCACTATAATTTTCTAGGGAGTGAGGGAAATACCTACATGGAGTGAATGCATTGATATGGTTTCCATTTCTTCCACTAGGTTCCATTTCTATACAATGGCATACACTAGATTAGATTATGAACGCAATACATAAATCCAAACTTTTAAAAAACTTAACATAAATTGAACAGTTTATGGATATAATCCATAGTCATAAAAATGTTTTCTTTTAGGAAGTATATACTCATAAACCCTTCATAATGGTATGTAAGGAAAATGAGAATTATCCTAATCATATCCTCCGGGAGTGTCGTAACCAAGAGTGCAGCAAGGCCCATTGTCATGCACCAGTTCCCATTCGAGTCTAGCTCAAAGTGGTGTTTTTGGGTTTTACCCCTAGGTACATCTGTGCTAGAGCCACCTCTACTTTCTCATATCCATACAAGGATGTATTGCTCAGAAAAATCACAAAATCTCTATAATACCAAAATTTTAGGAATTTCATCTATATTAATCCTCAAAGTCCATCTTAGGTCTATGTGCTCTAATCAGAGTTTATCAAAATCTAGCTTCCAATGTTTGTACTAAACTTCCTCTGATACCAACTGTAATGCCTCGACCCCAGTTACCAATAGTCAGTGCATTATTACATAACATTTGCATGATCATAAGAAAATCATGTCTCAAAAGATAGATCAGTTTAGTATTATTGGAAACAAGATTCATACATATGTTTAACTTTACAACTTGAAAAGAAATACAACACAAATATATTTCATTAGAAACATCCAAGCCTCATAGATTATTCCTTCTGGTCACTCATAACTAACTTCTTCATATCCTGGGAAAATGAAACATAGAAAGGGGTGAGCCCAAACGCTCAGTAAAGGTAAGTAATACAGTGGAAAATGACGTAAATATTAAGCATGGTAAATAAATGAAACCACATGCCTTTACCAATAATAAAAATGAATACTTTTATGAAAAGAATATGAGATGAGTAAATAACGAAATAATAAAATATAATCATGTGCATTCTACTAGTTGAATGACCACATGAACCATCAATAGTAATTCCATAATGTGGAAATGTATAATGCCCGACATTTTGAAACATTTTGTCAAGGCCTCGGCCAAGACATCTAAAAATGATTAAGGCCTCGGCCAAAACCATAAATCAAATTGGGAAAGGGCCTTGGATAATTCCACTTCATGTTGTCTCATGAGACCTACCCATGCATCGAGGAGCTATAGCGGGCTCCACCCGTCACTTACAAAGTCCAATACATTCCTCATATGAAAATGTTTAAACATATCATAAACATTCGTATTAAAACTAGTATATGAAATTTCAATAATTTAACCATAAATCATGAATGGTATAAAAAAAGAACATCCATAGTCAAACATATCACAAAACCTTCAATACAATATGGAAGTTTTGAATCATAATAAATAAACTCTAAATAAACTTAAAATCCATCAAAGGATGTTGACATAGATGAAATCAAAACTCTTTTTAGAGAAATATCTCTTTCTATTTTGAAATCATTTAAGAGTCACATAATTATAAAATAAAACATTTACTTGGAAATATTCTTATAGGCTTGTAAGGGAAGCTTCAACGAGTTTATGACGGTAGAAAATAGCATCACCCACTGTATAAGTTAAAAAAGACATTCTTACCATAATTTTATCGAAAAGGATTAAAAGGACCTTGTTTGGAAAACGAAGGAATGATTCCTTTATAAACATATTATAAAAATTCAAAAAAGGGTATAAATTACTTTAACCCATATTCTGTAAAATAGTAAGAATGTTTTGAAATTCATTTTTAAGAAAATTGATGTTGATGATAAAGAGGTCCTAGTAGATAATTATGTATAAACAACCTCAGATAATGATGAGATTGTGAAATAAACCCTCACCTTATAATTTTCCTTCGTTGAGGGTAGGTTAAACTCCTGTATAATGGTGAAAAAATTGTTACTAAATTATACAAGAATCATATACATTAATATGATATCATATATTATCTTTTAACATTGATTTGTTAATAATATCTTAGTATTATCATCATTCCGAGTGTTAACAGATTCGTCTTTCTTTATATTCTTTGTTATGTGAGCCATATTTGTTATAGATGGGATGTATATTATTCATATCCAATATGATATCAAGTCCTTAAACATTATTTTTATTCATCAAATGAGAATTATACTTGAATGGATACGATGGGGAATGAATCTCATCGCGTTCGTGGAGACGGTAGTCCGTACATACGCACGAGCGACAATATCATTATTTTGATATTAAAATATTATATAATTGGATGTTATATCATATATATAGAATCATTATTATTATATATTTATTATTTACATGAATTACACATCATTATTATCCCCATCCAAATAATAATGTTTTGAATAACAATTACACCGCGACGTGGAGACTGTAAGTCTTACGTACGCACGTATAGTGACATGTCATTCAAAGGATGGATAGAATACTGAATATGTTTGGACCATATTTAAAATAAAATCACGGTATATATAAGATAATAGATTTATTATTTTATAATGGGAATAACAAATAATGAAGAAGTTGAATAAGAAACGAACTTGAAAGAGGGTGGTGAAAACATTACCTCTTAATCGGGTTCTTCCTTTTGATTTGATCAAAAGGGCTCCATAGGTTGGCTTTCTGATCAAAATAATACCTCTAGGTCAAAGTGAGGGAAGTTGAGAGAATATTCAAGCATGGTTTGGCCTAGCCAAAAGGCTTTTAAGGTTTAAATTAGAGAGAAGGGGGAGTGCCCTTTTATAAGAGGGGTGAGGGGCACATTTGGAAAAGGCTAGAAATATTATTTTATAATAAATTTATATTGGGTTTATAATGTATCAAAAGTGTATTATTTAATTATTAAGGTGGGTATGGGTCGAAATCGTTTCAACCAATAGATTTTAGACTGGTTTGGGTCACTATATTAACCTTATCATTTATATTTAACTCTTAGTTAAATAGTTTTACATTTTTCCATGTGTCTTTGTATTTTTATATTATATAGTTAATAAACTTACTGTATACATCCAAGCGACACCCAAGTGTTACATTAATGATACAACTATCATTATATAATTCCTTTGGTGGAACCTTAGATTTTTAAAAATAGAATATCAATTACTAATATAATATTTGTTTTGAAAACTCTTTTATGTCAATTTTGACACTATTGGGTATTTTGTTTTTGATAATTTAATTACAGAATTATTACTTCAAATAAAATTTATCTAACCAATCCAAATATGTTATATTAACCTATAAAATTAGTTTAATTCATAAAAAGTCTCAAATTACATTTATTTTGATATTTATAATATCAATTATTTTAATATTTCACTAATAAGGTAATTACTACATCATCATTGTGTCATAAATAAATTAAATTATTTAATGTCTAAAAATTATAAATAAAATACCGTTATGTAGGAAATCATTTTATCTTTCTAATTAATATTTATAATCGAATTTATCTTATGTATCACCATATATTAAAAATGTTTTAGTTATTAAACTTTGATTTTAACTCTTTTAACTCTTCTTTGAATTAAATAATAATACATGTCCAAATCTAATCCAAGTGTAACTAAATGATAATATTTTTTTCCTAAAGTTGTTTTTTTTCGAGTTACACTTGTCCAATAGAATTAGAACATGTGTTAGGGTAATAATAATATCATTTTACCCTTAATTGCTCTATTTACTTTTAACCGTGGTAAATAAATGTAAAAAGTTACTATTCACCAAAAATAATTTTTTCCTTATTGAACCACATTTTACTCCTTCATATTAACCGTGTCTCTAGGATTTTCTAAATTCCACTCACAAAAGCGTTAAAATTATGTTTTATGTGAATTTTTAAATTCTCCTATGAGGTCGGTAAAAGACGTTGAAAAATTAAATAAATTTTTATATATCTAAAATTATGCTAAACTAACTCCAATGAATTACATTGAACTTATATGGGTATTATGTATCTATTTTGACCTTAATTAAATTTAAATAAAATTAATGATTATTTAAATAAAAATTCGGTTTTAAACAATAACTTAGTGTTTTTCACTATTCATCAAAAATTGAATGTTTTTAGAAAAATACCAAAAAATCACCCGAAGATAATTTCGATATTCTGAATCCAAAAATGAATCCATTTTAAAGGATAAAATTTATATAATTTCAAAAATTGTTTATTACTATTCATAACTTCTAGTTTGATTGGTTGTGGTGTCTGTTAGAACTCGAAGTTGCGTACAACACACGCAACTGTATTATTCAAAGAGAAGTGTACCATGGAAGCTTGGAGTGTTACAGGTTATATAAGAACCAACATGAAAATTCCTTTTTAGCTTATTTTTCATGTCAGTTATATAATAAAAGATGTGAAAAATATATTTTCTGGACCTTTTCACGTCAGTTCTAAATAACCGACGTGAAAAATGAATTTTTAGGACATTTCTCATCGATTATTTAATAACTGATGTTAAAAGGTATTTTTCATAATGTTTATTAAATAATCTACTTGAAATATGTTTAGAAACATGTAGTCCAATTCCCAATCTTCCATTTTATATGTCACAGAGCTCAAAACGTGTTACGGATTAAAAGTTATGGTTATCGGAATTTGATCATCTCTAAATGTAATATTAGGAAATTTCAATTTTTAAAGGCCATAAATTTTGATTCGTAACTCCTTTTGAGCTCTATTTCCTATCAAATGTCTTGAAAACTTAATTACCTATTTTTAAAAAAAATTACGTTGGTTATTAAATAACATATCTGAAAAAAAAATTAATGTCTGTTTTTAAATAACTGACATGAAAAAGTCGAGAAAAATATTTACAAACATATAGTTAATTTTCTATGCTTCGATTTGATAGGTCACAGAGCATAAACAGAGTTACATATTAAAAGTAACAGTCATTGGAATTATATCATCTCTAAATGATGTCCTAGGGAAGATCAATTTCTGAAGGCCATAACTTTTTATCCATAACTCTTTATGACCTCTATGACCTATCAAATCAAAGCTTGAGAAATGAAATACATGTTCTTAAAAATTTATCAAATTATTTACTAAATAAATGACGTGAGAAAATCCTTTTAAATTAGGTTTTTAAATAATCGATGTGGAAAAGTGATGAAAATTGATTTTTTACATTGGTTATTAAATAAACAATGTGAAAAATTAGTGAAACTTTTAATATCTTTTCATGAAGGTTATCGTAAAACTGATGTGATAGATAATTTCAATATCCTGAAAATACAAAAATTCAATTTTTTTACATCACGGTATCGAAATTTCAAATTTTCGCCAAAACTTTTTAATACCACATTTTCTTTTATCATCTCAAATATATTTTTTAATTATACACATATCCTAATGTAACAATCATTTCATTCAACCATCATCGTTCCCCCAAATTGACTCATTTGATCTTCAATGTAAATCAATTTCTTCTTCTTTTTGTGATCTCATAGAGGTATTTGTAATTATTTGTCTATGATTTATGGTTTTTATGATTTGTTTTCTTAATTGATATAACTTTTAATGATCATTTATTTAAACCACCATCATACCACCTACTCGACTTGTTTGATCTTCCATGTGAATCCACTACTTCTTCTTTTTGTGATCTCGTCATTGAATTTGTAAATATTTTCCCATTATTTATATTTTTTATGAGTAGTTTTCCTAATTGATATACCATTTAATGATTATTTTTTTTATAATGATGGATGATTATTTGTATCATGGTAAAACTAAAAATCCTCCTTCGGATTCTAAAATTCCTTCTAAGATGAAGATATGGTTTGTTCATTCGATCTTTCCTCGAAAAAAATATACCTACACTAGTGAAAAAAATGTTAACAAGTCAGTATTTTTCACGTCGGTTCTATGTAGCTGATGTGAAAAGCTTTAAAAATAGATTTTTCACATTGGTTATTTAATAACCTACATGATAGATCAATGATATTCAATTTATTACCTTGGTTATTTTATAACCAACTTAATAAGAAATGAGATTAACTTTATCACATCTGTTATTTTATAACCAACGTGATATATCAAATTTTGGTGCTTTATCACATCGGTTATAAAATAACTGACAAGATAAAGCTAATCTCAGTAATTTATCACATCAATTATCAAAGAAACAACGTGATAAAGAACCATTTTTAACATCGATTATAAAATAATTAATGTGAAATTTTTTTTCTATGTCGGTAATTAAATAACTGACATTATAAACATAAAAAAATAGTATACCATATCGGTTATTAAATAACTGACGTGATAAATCTTTTAAATGATTAGTCACACCCTCTATTCATTCATTCTTTTTTCTTCGATTGAGCAACCTTCGACTCATCTCTATCAAGTTGAAAACCTAGAAAAGATTCTTCTAAGTTGTTCCCCCATCCTCATTTTTCCAAAATCATTCTTCATATTTATTATCATCATATCTATCAGGTCGAATTTGAATACTCAAGTAAGCCTCACACAGCTTGGTTTTCAGTTTTTATTTTTCGCGATGCCTTAAACTAAATTTTTGAGATGTTATTTTTCATTATTCTTTCTATCATGGTAAGTTTCACAGAGTTCATTTATACTGTGCTAAATTCTTTTCTGGTAAAATAAACCTATGGAAGTGATATCATGCAAGTTTACAATTTTTTGTGTTCTATCATGTGTGTGTGCACGTACAGGGGGTTTCCAAGGTGGTGGGGGGTTGTGTAACTTGGTGGGGGTATCCAAGGGTGGAGGGCTGTTTTGGGGGTGGGGGTTTCCAGGGGGTGTCAAAGGGGGTGGGGGTGGTGTCCAAGAGAGTGTGGGGGTTGTATAATGTGGTTGGGGTTTCCAAGGGTTTGGGGTGGTGTCTAGGCTGTTGAGGGGGCTGTCCAAGGGGGTAGGGGTGTCCAGGGGTGTGGGGGTGTCTAGGGGTGAGTGGGATGTCCAAGGGGGTAGGGGTATCCAGGGGTGGTGGTGTCCATTGGGGGTGGGGGCTGTCCAGAGGGATGGGGGTTTTCCAAGGGGTGGGGGTTGTCCAGAGGGTTGGGGGGTTGTCCAGGGGGTGGGGGACTGTCCGGATGGGTGGGGGCTGTCCAAGGGGGTGGTGGTGTCTAGGGGGTGTCCAAGGGGGTGGGGGTGTTGTCCAGGGGGTGAGGGAGCTTTCCAATGGGGTAGGGTTGTCTAGGGGGTGGGGGTGGTGTCGAGGGGTTGAGGGGTTTGTCCAGGGGGTGGGGGTGTCCAGGGGGTGTCCAAGGGGGTAGGGGTGGGGGTGGTGTCTAGGGGGTGAGTGGGTTGTCCAAGGGAGTATGAGGTTTCTAGGGGGTGTCTAGGGGTGGGGCTGTCTAGAGGGGTTGGGGGGGCTGTCTAGGGGGTGGGGGCTGTCCAAGGGGTTTGTGGTGTCTAGGGGGTGTCCAAGGGGGTGGGATTAGTGTCTAGGGGGTGAGGGTGCTTTCAAGGGGGTGGGGGTGTCCAGGGGGTGGGGGTGGTGTCTAGGGTTGATGGGGCTATCCAGGGGGTGGGGTTGTCCTTGGGGTGTGGGGGTGTCCAAGGGGGTGTCCAATGTGGTAGGATGTAGGGTGGTGTCCAGGAGTGTGAGGGGGATTTCCATGGGTGTAGGGGTGTCCATGGGGTGGGGGTGGTGTCTAGGGGGTGAGGGGCCATCCAGGGTGGTGGGGTGTCCAGGTGGTGTTAATGTGGTTAGGCGGTGGGGGGTGGTTTCCAGGGGGTTTCCAGGGGTGGGGGAGGTGTCCATGGGGTGAGTGGGTTGTCTAAGGGGGTATGGGGTATCTAGGGGGTGGCAGGTGTCCATGGGGTGAAACCTAACCATGCGCAATGCCTGAGTTCTTTAAAAATGTATTTTTTTCCATTTCCTCTATCAAATTTTAACACCAAAACGCCTCTTTCTCCCCCATTTGGAACATGAAACATTAAGAGAATCCTCTTCCTCTTCTTCATGCCTCTCACCTCCTTCCAAGGATGATTGCAAGTGGTTTCTACAAGTTTGGGGGTGAGTTTTTTGAATAATATCCTCTTTCCCCCTCTTCTTCCTTCTACATTTTTCTTCTTAGTTTTTCTTCTTCATTAATTGTTCCTTTGTTCTAGGGTTTTTATTTATTTGTTTCTAAATTTAGGGTTTTTTCTTATTATGGTTCTTTTTGGTATTCCTTGCTCATTTGGACCTTCTTGAAGCCATTTTGAGTGGTCTCCATTGAAGGCGTCTTGGATTGAGGTAGGTTTCCCTATTTATTGGCCTTTAAATTTAGTAATCGCTGATTTCTTGATGTTTATACCTTGATTTGATGCTTGTTAAAAATATATAATTTTTTAAAAGATTATTTGAGTTATATCATGTTTCATTCCCAATGAAATAAATTTTGTGGAAATATTTTACATAGCCCTGCCCAACATGTTTTTGATTAAAAGCATGGTTGGCCCTTATAAGTAGTTTATGATTTCCAAATGATGTTTTACTTTTCAAATGTGTTTCAAATATTTTATGGATTTTTAAATTATGTGTTTGGATACTTTTGAAAACGTTTTTTTAATAATGGTTGTGGCCTGGTTGGCACATTCAGAAAGTGGGTATTCCTTGGAAAACTCTCCTTGTAATGTGTCTCTTTCCTTATCATTATTAAAAGCATTGGGAATGTCCTTAGTATGACACTTCATTGTTCATTGATATACCTAAGGCAAGGGGACTTCCTTGTAGTGGTGTTATAGGGTGATTCGTGTGGGTGTGTGTTTTATGTGTGTCTTGTGATTATTCTTTATATATGTCTAATTTTTTATAATCCTCATATCACCCCCATTTTAGACATAACATGGTAACCTAGAATTGGTAGTGGATTATTTGAGAATGCTTGCTGCACTAGTTTATCATTATGCTCTAGCTAATTGACCCTCAGTATAAACATGCTCTACTTTGGGGATGGATCCCCTCATACGTTAGGGATATTTTATTGCATCAGGAATGCCAAAAGGATGGATTAGGTTACATTATGTTCATGATTTCCCCTAAGATCCTAGGTATAACCATGTTCTCTGAAACTTGTTAATTCATGGAGGATAATCTAGGTGCCTCATCTGGTATGGTTACATGAATACTGCTTACCCATTTCCCTCATTATGTCATCATTGATTATACTCCCTAGTTGTGGTGTGTCTCTTTGGTAAAAATGAATGCCTCGTTTTAAATGTTTTCATGAGGATTATTTTTAGAAAAACAATGTTTATTTTCCTATATTTCAAACTAGTAGCAAATGAAATATTTTATTTAAATGAAATGCATAGGGACAACCCCTACCCCCTGGACACCCCTACCCCCTTGGACATCTTGGACATCCCCCTACCCCCGTGGACAGTCCTCACCCCCTAGATAGCCCCCACCACCCCCCTGGAGAGCCCCCTACCCCCTTGGACACCCCCTTGGTATATATATATCCAAAATATTTCATTGAAACTGTTGGAATATTTTAACATCAGGTAATCTATACCAACGATTCCTATATAAGCATTGGTATAGGGATATTGTAATGGCCATCATGCCAACGGTGTGTGAAACCATTGGGGTATTCTAGCCCAACGATTTTAGGGGCTATCCCAATGCCTTCAAATCATCGAGATATCTGTAATTTTTAGTAGTGAATGTATACATATTTTAATATTTACACTTCATATTTATTTGTTACGAAAGGGTGAATTTGGTGTCCAGTTGCATTAGGATGTATTCTTTGTGTACCTTAAGAAGAAAGGATCCTAGATGAATTTAAATTTTTTATATCTAACTATATTTTCTTTTTAAAATCATTTTCAAGAATATTTTTTTCAAATATGCATAGATTTATTTTATTTTTTAAAATTGTTTTACATTAAAAGTTTATATTTTCCATATAAATATATATTTGTCTTATCATAACAAGATGTATAATTTTTTCATTTATTATAGGTAATAATGAGTCAAAGTTGGATTATGGAATAGCGAATGATTAATGAATATGAGGAAGGTGTTGATACCTTTTTGTAATTTGCTAAACGAAATGTTCCAAGCAGTGACATTTTTTTCTGTCCATGCCTGAAATGATTGAATATAAAGAAGTTGAAAAGTAGAGAGATCAAAGATCATCTAATTTTCCATGGTTTTAATATGAGTTATAGTCATTGGATTTGGCATGGGGAAAGTGAATAGAATGTTAGATCTACTGATGATGATGATTTGCAAGATTGTAACTCTGATGGAATTAAAGAAATGATCTATAATATTGCAGCAGAAGAAATTGAGATAGAACTGACAGTTTCACATCTATATAGTGATGCTAAAAAACAATTGTATCAGGTTTGTATGGATTTTACAGTTTTTTCAGTGTTGTTAATACTGATTAACCTAAATTAGAAACATGGATAGAATGACAGAAGTTTTATTGAGCTACTAAAATTGTTGAAATACATTCTTCCAAAAGACAATGATCTTCTAGATTCACATTATAAGGCCAAGAAAATATTATTCCCAATGGGATTGGGATATATGAAAATATATGCATGTCGGAATGACTATATGATATATAGGAATAAATATGAATTTCTATCAGAGTATTAAATGTAGGACATCGTGGTATAAGATGAATGAAAAATCACAGGTTGATGTAGAGATTACAAAGATCCCTTCCAAGGTATTTTGGTATCTTCTTATAATTAATAATGTGAAATGTTTAATTGATAACTCACATGATGAAAAAAAGGTTAAGATGGCATACTGATGAGCGGATATGTGATGGAAAAATATGTCATCCATCTGATTGTCCACAATGGAAGAAAATTGATGATCATTATCCTATGTTTGAAAGTGAAATTAGAAATCTTAGACTAGGTTTGGGCACAGATGGAATGAATCCATAACAAATCCTCAGTAGCAAACATATTTCATGGCCTATTTTATTAGTAATTTACAACCTCTCTCCATATGTTTGTATGAAGCACAAATATTTCATGTTGAGTATAATGATCTCGGGTCCGAAGAAACTTGGAAATGATATTGTTGTTTTATTATCACTATTGGTTGATGATTTGAATCTTCTATGGGAGGATGGTATTAGGGTGTATGATTCTTATAAAAAGGAATATTTTCAACTGCATACAGTGTTTATGTTCACTATAAATGACTTCCCAGCATATAGAAATTTGTCTGGATACAGTGTTAAGGGGCATAAAGCATGTCCAATTTGCGAACAACAGAATTCATATTGTCAATTGCATCATGGGAGGAAAAAAGTGTACATGGGTCATCAAAGGTTTTTGCCTATGGATCACTCATGTAGAAAAAAATGGCATTCAATGGCTCACAAGAATTCAGTATTGCTCCAAAACATTTTCCCTTGATGAGTATTTTGAGAGGGTGGAAAAACATGATGTGAAATTGGTAAAGACAGAGAAATCTAGTAATTATTGACATATTTAGAACAAAAGATCAATATTTATTGAGCTACCGTATTGGATATATCATGAAGTGAAACATAATATTGATTTCATGCATGTGAAGAAGAATATCTGTGATATTTTTATTGGAACATTTATAGATATAAAAGGATACACAAAAGATGTGTTGAATGCAAGATTAGACTTTCTATCAATGGGAATACATTTGGAGTTAGCTCCCACTCTTAATGGAAGATGAACATTTATTCCCTCATCTTGTCATACATTATCCAAGAGGGAGAAAATTAGTTATTGTCATTATCTTCATGAAATCAAAGTACCTCAAGGTTATTCATTAAATGTAAAATTTTTTGTCTCTTTGAATGATTTCAAGTTGATAGGTATGAAATCTCATGATTTTCATGTCATGATGCAATAACTTATACTAGTTGGATTGGGAGGAATATTTCCATCAATTTCAGAAAGGCTATAATGAAGTTGTGTTATTTTTTCAATTCAATTTGTAATAAGGATATTGATGTTAATGCTTTGAAATTTTGGGAAAATGATACAATTTATAAACACTGTTAATTGAAAATGTATTTTCCGCCATATTTTTTTGATATAATGGTGTATTTAATGATTCATCTGGTTCAATAAATAAATCATTGTGGACCTGTATATCTTTGTTCGATTCATTCTTTTGAAAGGTATATGAAAATATTGAAGGGGTTATATTAGGAATCCATATCAACCTGAACCCTCCATTATTGAAAATTATATTTATGAGGAGTTTGTGGAGTTTTTTACGAGATTCTTGGTTGTGGAGGAGCACATAGGTTTGCCTCCATCTCGTCATGAATGAGTTAATAATGAGGGAAAGTGGAATCATGGATTCAAAGTCAAATCGTTGTCACCTGAACAGATGAAGAAGTTATAATTATACATCTTGAATAACATAGCTGATTCTCAACCATATACCCCTTTTCATATTAATGAGTTGAAATAAAGACATCCAAAGAGGAAAGAAATATGTAATTTGAATTAGCACAACATGACATTTTTTCATGGTTTAAAAAGATCTGGCTTGGTAGATCAGTTGTATCAGAGACATTAAGATGGTTAGTGGGTGGTCCATGTTTAAATGTGATAACAAGGTATAGTTATGACATTAATGGCTATACATTTCATACGAAAGCACTGGACAATAGAAGTGCAGTTCAGAATAGTAGTGTGTCAGTGTTTTTAGAAGTAATGCATTTTTCGAGTTTTAAAGACAAAAAAAAACCCAATTTCTGCATCAAATGCATATTATGGAGTAATTGAAGAAATATGGGATGTTGATTACTTTAAAATTAATGTTCTTGTTTTTAACTACAAATGGTTTGTTGATAACAATAGTGTCATACATGATGAATTTGGAATGACAGTTGTTAGTTTTAATAGATTGGAAGACACAGCTGATTCTTTTATAATGGAAACACATGAAAAACAGATTTTCTCTGTAGTCGATCAATTAGATATGTAGTGGTCTATTGTTTTACAAGGGAAAAACAATATGTTGGTGAGGATAAACTTGATGAAGATGAGGATTTATGTGAGATCTTTACTTACATGGAAAGATTAGCAGAACATAATAATGATCATGTTGAAGACATGGTTTGTACCATAAGGAAGGATCATGACAAATGAATTTGAAAAAGAAATCCATTTTTACATTCCTAATATTATAGGTAACATATGTTTATTTGATGTTTACAGTTATTATTTTCATAAAATGATATATATTTTAATTTTTTCTTTATTAAAACGTGTATTAAAACAAATAAGTAGAATATTTTGTTCATTTTAGTTTTGTTTAGTTTATTTTATCATGTTTCCCATTACGTAAATTATATATCTATTATTTTTGTTGAATGAAAATTACTTTACCATGTTTACCATGTTTACCATGTCTACCATGTTTACCATATTTACCATGTTTAACCTATTTAACATATTTTACCGTAGTTTACCTTTACCTAACTTATATATTTATTTATTTTGTTGAATGAAAATTACACTTCCAAGTTTACCATGTTTACCCTGTTTACCGTGTTTACCATGTTTACCATTGTTTAACATGCATACTACATTAACAAAGTTTACTATTATGTAACATAGTTCAATTTTCCATTTTCTATTTACTTTAGTATTTTAGTATTTGAATTTGTATATTTTTTAATTAATGTTTTTTTAATTTGGAGGATAATGACAAATCAATCAATAGATCAACCACGTGATTTTGGAGATGATCATAATGATCATACCTTTGGGTAAGAACATTCACATGCTCCTCTTGGTGTTCCCCAATCTTCCTCATGTGCTCCCATAATGATAAAGAAGAGTTATAGAGTTGGTAAACGTGGGTTCACACGTTTACCAAAATTATCACTTGCATGTATGCAAGATTAGAGGATAGTCAATGAATTTGATGAGAATGTTATTCCTAGAGGTATAAATGAAAAAGATTTTATGAGTTTTGTATCAACGCAGGGTAAGAGAAAAGTAATAATTTTTTATTATTATTGGAGAAGTGTGTAAAATGCGATAATATCTCATTTGTGGGAGAGTATTTTGGTAAGATATTTTGTTATTTTTTTCCTATTATTTAAATGTTTCCAGTATAATATGTTTTACCTCTTATTTATTAGATGCCATTTGATATTCCTGACACTAGAGGAGTCAGGAAGAAATGCTTATTGATGGCTGCTAGAAGATAGAGGGATTTCAAATCAACCCCTACATCAGATTTCATTTTTGGTCATAGGAGTCACGAAAATCCATGTCATATATATCCTTTCATAGATGAAAAGACATGGACACCGTTTGTAGAAAGTAGAAGAGAATATTCATTTTTTTAAGGGAAATGTAAACTTATATAAGATTTATTATATAAATGATCTTATTAATGTTTTGGTAATGATTTATTTTTCTTAATTTATTGCAACCAAGGACATCTCATCATGAGATCCAATACAAAAATGTATACCCTCATAGTTTATCTCTGGGAGGGTATACATTACTTGAAGAATAAGTGATGGTGGAAAAATTACAAAAATAGAGATCTGATTCTTCAAGATCTAGAAAGGTTTCCCCTCTATCCCCTTCATCTAGACATGAAAAATGAAAGAGATCACAAATGGGAAAAAGGGGAAATATCTTTCAGAAGATTCGAGAATCGTAGCTGAGAGGATTGTAAGATATTTATTTTATTTATTTTTGTTAACTATATTCTTTATATAATTTTAATCATTAAAGAAATGTTCAATTAATTAATACAGAATTCTTTTGAGGAGCAATGCTCATTGGGGGAATTTACAGCTGTTGAGAGGCATGATATTTTGTCTGCGGCATTGGGAAAGCTCGAACATCCAGGTCATGTACGAGGATATCCGACAGGTGTATCGGTAAGAAAAGTGTTGCCACATTCTTCAACTTCTTCCATTGAGGGTCTTTATAAAAAAATAGAATCCTTGCAGTATAAATTTCATAATTTTAATGCGACGATGTAGGAAAATATTAGAGCGTTGGTATAGTCTATGTTTTCAAACATGCAAAGACAATTTCAAAAAATAGCTCCCACTCCTCTACCTCCCCCTACAGACCCCATTATTTATCATCCACCTCTTCCAGTAGCTCCCACTCCCCCACCTCAACATGTGGACCCCATTTTTTATCCTACTCCTCCACCATATCTTCCTACTTATTATGAGTTGTATATTGATGATCCTCAACATCATATAGTTGAATATGAGATGGTATATTGTATTGGAGATATAGTTCATCATCAATAGTTAAAGGTAGAGCCTCATAGGGTCACTGTACAGGATATTATAGATAGATCAGCTTGAGTACCATTACCAACAGATGAGGTGATGATAGTTGGACATAGTATCAGCCATTTTTTAATTTTTTCATCCATACTTCTATGACTCATTACCATAGAGGTATATATGATATATCTTCTATTTTATTTTATATTAAACTTGTTCTAACATTTGAAAACTAATATATTTTTCAATTTATTGTTACATGAATACTTCAAAGGTAAATAAATATTTTATAAACAATAACAAAGACAAATGGAAATGACATCAGAGACAAATTCAAGTTGTCTTGACATATTGTCAAGATATTAAAATTTGTTGGCAGATCATTATGAGTTTCTAAATGAAGATCATGTTTGTGGATGTGAAATAAATGTGGGGATTCTGAAAAATGATATCATGGAGCTTATTACTGGAGATAAGTTGGGCATCAACGTGGTGAAAATTGTTTCCATGTAAGTCTTAACACCTTTTCCCTAAGTTATATTTATTAAAAATATATACTTATGTCTGTTTTGTATTATGTATCTTTATAACATGTGTGAGAAGAATGATCGGATAGATGTATATGGATTCATGGACCCGCATTTGATTTCCCCTTAAGTACATGCATTGGAGAAGGAACAAATAATGCTTCATATTGTTAAAATATTTGAACAGAATATAGTCACACGGTGTTGGATGATGAATTTCTATGAGTGGTATGAAACATATCTCTGGAAAAGAGTTCATTATATTATCTCATAAAAAACCAATAAACCTAATTTTTTTTATCAGTGATCATTAGATGTTAGGTGTTTTTTTCTTAAAAGAGAAAACACTTTATTGGATATGCTCTGTCCATGGAGATGTCTGCGAAGGTTTTAAGAATTTGTTTGAAAAGTAAGAGTCAATTTCATAATATTTGTATATATTATAATTAATTTTAAATTTATCCCACTTGTATTATTTTCTAACATGGGGTGAGTCTACTTTCGAAAAAACACAAAAAAAAGTTCCAAGATCAAATATGTAAAAGTAAAGTTAGATATCTATTTATAATTTCTACATTTTGAAGTTTTACTTAAAAATAATATTTTGAATTTACACTAAATTAAACATAATTGTCATGAACAATAAGGAATCAATGAATGTGGATATAATATGTTAAGATTTATGAATGAAATAATTACAACTGGAACACTTGTGCACTTTGACCTAGTAAGATTTCCTTTTAAACTATGCCATAATATTTCATTTGATTTATTCATTATATATGTTAACTACAACCCTTTTACTTTGTAGATATTTTATGACCCTAAACACTATAGTTCACAAGTTTTCATACACTTACAAGTGGAATGGTAAAATTATTGTACAGGTTTGATTGGATTTTAGTTTCATTGTAGTGTAATATTTAATTTTGAATATTGTTATTATAATTGTGTATTTGGCCATCGTTTAGGTTTGATTTAGGTTTTTTTAGTTGAAATTGTAAGCTTTGAATGTTATGTATGTGAATATTTAATTTTGGTCTGCTTTTTATTTTGGTCTAGTTATGATGGTTTTTCTGGTATGGATTCTGGTCTTATGGGGGTCGGTGTCAAAGGTGTCAATGTGGGTGGGAGGGTGTCTAAGAGGGTGGGAGGGTTGTCCAGGGGAGTGGGGGCTGTCTAGGGCGTTTCCAGGGGTGTGGGGGTGTTCAGGGTGTCCATGGGTGTGAGAGGGTGTCAAGGAGGGTTGGTGGTCCGTCCAAGGGAGTGGGGGGTTGTTCATGAGGGGTGGGGGGCTGTCCAGGGTGTCTCCCGGGGTGTGGGGGTGTCTGGGGTGTCCATGGATGTGGGAGGGTGTCTAGGAGGGTGGGGGTTGTCCAAGAGGGAGGGGGTTTTCCAGGGGTGTCCAAGGGTGTGGGGGTGTTTAGTGGGGTGGGGGGTTCCAGGGGTGTGGGAGGGTTGTCTAGTGGGGTGGGGTGTCCAGGGTGTCTATGGGGGTGGGAGGGCTATCTAGGGGAGTGGGGGATGTCCAGAAGGGGTGGGGGTTGTCCAATGGGGTGGGCGGGTTTCCAAGGGTGTCGGAGGGTTGTTCAGTGGGGTACGGGGGTGTCCAGGGTGTCTATGGGGGTGGGAGGGTATCCAGGAGGGTGGCAGGGCTATCTAGGGGAGTGGGGGATGTCCAGTAGGGGGTTATTCAGAGGGTATCTAGGGGTGTGGGTGTGTCGAGTGTGGGGGGGGGGGGGGGTTCTAGGGGTGTGGGAGGGTTGTCCAGTGGGGTGGGGTTGTTTGGGTTTTCATGGGGGTGGGAGGGTTTCTAGGAGTGTGGGGCTGACCAGGAGGTTGGGGGCTATCCAGGGGGTGTCTAGGGGTGCGGGGGTGTCTAGTTGGGTGGGGGGTTTCTAGGGGTGTGGGGGATATCAAGTGGGGTGGGGGTGTCTAGGGTGTCCATGGGGGTGGGAGGGTGTCCATGAGGGTGGGAGGGCTGTCCAAGGGTGTGGGGGCTATCCAGGAGGGGTGGGAGGGCTGTCCAGGGGGTATCCAAGGTTGTGGGGGTGTCGAGTTGGGTGGGGGGTTTTAAGGGTGTGGGAGGGTTATCCAATGGGGTGTGAGGTGTCCGGGGTGTCCATGGGGGTGGGAGGGTGTCTAGGAGAATGAGGGGATGTCCAGGTGGGTTGGGGTGGTCCATGGGGTGTCCAGGGGTGTGGGGGTTTCTAGTAGGGTGGGTGGATTTCCAGGGGAGTGTAAGGGTGTATAGGGGTGTGTGGTGTGTCCAGTGTGTCCATGGGTTTGGGAGGATGTCCAGGAGGGTGGGAGGGCTGTCCAGGGGTGTGAGGGTTGTCCAAGAGGGGTTGGGGATGTCGAGTGGGTGGGGGGTTTCCTGTGGAAGGGTTGTCTAGTGGGTTGGGGGTGTCCAGGGTGTCCATGGGGTGGGAGGGAGTCCAAGAGGGTGGAGGGTTGTCCACGGGAGTGGGGGGCTGTCTAGGGGGGCTATCCAGGAGGTATCTAGGGGTGTGGGGGTGTCCAATGGGGTGGGGGGAGGTTTCCATGGGTGTGGTAGGGTTGTCCAGTGGGGTGGGGATGTCTGGGGTGTCCATGGGGTGGGAAGGTGTCCAGGAGGGTAGGGGTTGTCCAGGAGTGTGGGGGTTGTCCAGTCGGTGTCCAGGGGTGTGGGGTGTCCATTGGGGGTGGGGGTTTCCAAAGGAGTGGGGGGTTTCTTGTGGGTGGGGGTGTCCCGAGTGTCCATGGGGGTGGGAGGGTGTCCAAGAGGGTGGGAGGGTTGTCCAGGGGAGTGGGGGGTGTCCAAGGTGTCCATGGGGGTGGGAGGGTGTCCTGGAGGGAGAGGGTTGTCCAGGATAGTGGGGAATGTCTAGGGGTTTGGGGGGTTTCTAGTGGGGTGGGGGGATTCCAGGGGTGTGGGAGGGGAGTCTAGTGGGGTGGGCTGGTTTTGGTTTTGTTTAGGTCTGGTTTAGGTTAGTTTTTGTTCTGGTTTTGGTCTGTTTTAGGTTTTTTTGTAGGGAATTGTGGTGGTTGAATATTTTTATAAAAAAATTGTTTTTACATCGGATATTTTATAACCGACGTAAAAAATGCATGTTTATTGTTTTTAACATCGTTTATTTGAAAACTGACGTAACAAATGCATGGGAATGGGTTTTTATGTCGGTTATTTCATAACCAAAGTAATAAATGGAATGAAAATAGATTTTTACATCATTTATTTGATAACCGATGTAATAAATGGAATGAAATAGCTTTTCGCGTTGGTTATTAATAACCGGCGTAGTATATATTTTTTCACGTCAGTAATTATTTAACTGATGTGAAATAAACTTGGTATACTAGTTTATAACGTCGGTTTTGAACATAACTGACATGATAAACTCTTTAGAGGCGCATTTTATTATGTCGGTTATTCTAAAACAGACGTGAAAATGTAGATACCACATCGGTTATTTAAAAACCGTCGTAATAAATCATAACTCTGAAGTGTTTTCCACCTTGGTTTTTTATGAACTAACGTGAAAAATGCTTCGGATTATTTATTTTTACATTGGTTTTAAAATAACCACCGTAAAAAAATATTTATAATGTCTCATATAATAATCTCGGCTAAAATCTGATATAAAAAATTACAAATAACCACCATAAAAAATGTTTTCTACACTAGTGTAAACTTCTGATGATCATAACTTTTTATTTTTAACTCCGTTTGAGCTCTAAGACCTATCAAATCAAAGATTAGGAAATTATCTACAAGATAGTAAATAGTTTTCACATCATTTTGAAAAAAAAACCAATGTTAAAAACCCTAGAACACCATTTTTAACATTAGTTATATTTGGGAAAATCCTTGAAGATAACATTGAAACATTTTGGGGTTGGTTGTGTTTATTGACAATCTTGGTTTCCATGATGAATTTAAGATATCATGAGATTTGGTTGACAATCCATTTTTAAAAATAACCATAACAAAGGAATGAAAGATCTGGAGGTGGTACAAAAAGAGCGGATATAAGGTGGCACCGTTTTCATGTGTTTTCCAAATGTTTCGAGTCCAAATTTGGAGTTTAGTGAGCATCGTGAAATATGGATTTCCTTGAATATCTCATAAAAGTATGAAAAATGCATTAATATCGCAAATATTGGCTTCTTTATGTGGATTTTGCGCAGACATGAATAATGTCGATGGTGTTCTTTGCCATTATGATGAGCTTCGTGAACAACAGTGGTGAATAGCATTGTGGTGAAGCATTGCGGTGGCAGTGAAAATGAATTGATGGAATGCTCCATGATTATGATGAGCTCAAAAATCTGGAAATTTCTATGTTTCTTCGTGATATAGATATAATTGCAGTGGAAATTTCAGATCTTCACGATTTGTGCTGACGTGTTGCTGACTTCGCACGGAAGGTCCGAGGGCCCATGGAATCACATAAAAATAGACCTCAACCCCCTCTAGAGAAGTACAGTGTTTTACAAGAAATATTTTTTTCTCTCAAATCATGTAGAAGGTTCATAGAGGTGGTTTTCTGCATGAAATAATGAGCTTCGTAGTCACTTATCTAGCTCCGCGAAAGAGGCATGTTCCGTATTGGATCAGTGAGCTTTGTGATGACTGGAGTTCTGTGACGGACAAATATTTGAAAAGGCTTGAGATTTGTGAAGGTGTGTGCTCTGCGAAGCAGTGATCTTTGTGAAGGTGTGTGCTTCACGAAGAGGCAGGGACTTCTTGAAGTCTTTTTTGAGCATCGTGAAATTGGGATCTTCGTGAAGTATGGTGATTTGCAATGGTATTTTCCAGTGGTTTTTGCCCAGTGGTCAAAAGAAAAGGGGTATTCATCATACGATGAAATTTGGACATAAATAGAACATCTACATACAGTGGAGGATGCATTCATTAGTGATAATGAAGAGACCTACATGTTTATAAGCTATGAGTGGATCATCTGAAGAATCATTGTGCTCACTTCCGTTGAGAGAGCAGTGAGTTCTCAAATTGTGAGTGGTTGTAAATGTAACGCCCCGACCCCAGCTAAACAGAGTCGGTGCATTAGTTCGTAACATTGGCATGATCACAAAAGATCAAGTCTCGAAAGACCGATTAGTTTAGTAGCCTTGGAAACACTAGATACATTCGTAAACGTTACATTACATCATAAAGTGAAAAACTACAATAACAAAGTCTTCATAGTCCACACTCATATCCTCTTCTGACTATCCCTGCAGGTCATTCATAAAATACTACTTCACATCCTGGAAAATATTAAAACATTGAAAGGGGTGAGCTCAGATGCTCAGTAAGGTTAACAATATAGCGGAAGCTTTCATAAATAAACATTAACATTTAAGGCAATGTATAACTAAAACAAAAGCCTTTTAAACTTGAACTTCAACATAACATGGCAAAAGTAAAATGAGATAATTCCATTAACTTCTTCACATGGATATTCTACTGGTCGAATAATCACATGAAATGTCAATAACCACTTTCATAATGAGGGAATGTATAATTCCAGACATTCTGAAACATTTTGTCAAGGCCTCGGCCAAGACGTCTAAAATTATTAAGGCCTCAGCCAAAACCATAAATCAAATTGGGAAAGGGCCTCGGCCAATTCCACGTCTAGTTGTCTCATGAGACCTACCGATGCATCGAGGAGCTATAGCGGGCTCCACCCGTCACTTATTATGTCCAATACATTCCTCATATGAATAGGTTTAAACATATCATAAACCATAACATAATCGTATCACATAAAACATGCATAAAGGAAACATAACATTTCCACATTTCAATCACAAGATATCAATACAACACATTGATATAATAAAAAATCTTTAAAAACCATTTTCAATACCAAAATAAAAGAAAGTTAAAACTTTTTATTTATTTTTCATTAAAAAAAGATGGCTTGTAGAGGAAGCTGAAACTCAAATAATGGTCATGGCGGCAGAGAAGTCATTGTCGCCACATATGTACGGAAAGAAAAACATTCCCTTTTTTTCGTTTAGTAAAACGCTTCGTATAGAAAAGATTCCTTTTGAATAGACGTAAAAGTCAAAGGGGTTTATATATACCGTATAAAAGAAAAGTTGTGTATAAAACCAAATATGCCTCAATGAAAGGAGATTGAGACGAAGTCCTTACAAAAATCATTTTTAAAATAAAATATATATATTATGTGAATTAATTATAGGTACACATAAAGAAAGTAAAAATACAAAATAAGACATAATAATATCATGACATAATTTGAAAGTATGAGATTAACCCAAAGAATGGAAGTTGGGTTAAGAAATTCCCTTACCTTGTGTCCGACTTGACTCAACCGTTCTTTAACCTCCTGAATAATAAACTAGAGTTAATATCTACCTTATTAAGAACCATTTTCAATTTAATTATCCTTTTTATATCACTTATTACAATTTTATGAATATTATTTAATTATTCAAGTTAATAACGATCGTTTTGTCAATCTTTGGTAACTTGAGTCAACAATAAACTTCTTATAATTACAAGTTGTTCATGTGGTAAAATATCCATTATATCCAGAATTATATTCATGATTTAGATGTCATATATATCTTATATATCCAGTATATACATTCATTTATAATATTACGTAACATTTAGAGGTAAGAAATGAAATGCACCGTTCATGGAGACGGTAAGCCGTACGTACGCATGAACGCTACTTTCATTTCAATTTCATATTTAATGGAACTAAATCATAATGATATAAATGTATAATATAATTCCAGTATAATATAGTGTATAATACCATTTACTCCATCCTTTATACATCCCACATATGGCATTAACGATTCAAATCACTTTGAGGGGGCGGTAGTCCGCACTTCCTAAAATGAAATTATCGCGTTTTACCCATAATGGAAATCATAAAGTATGCCATAAATGAGAAATACAGAAGCATAATTAAAACATAAACATATTATATATCATATATAAAAATAGTGACATCTTAATGGCCACCTTTGAAGGTGTTATATGAGTGTTGAACAATCATCGTTTCGTGAGGCAGAAATTCGCCATCCACAGAAATCGTATGTTCTTTAACCATTAGATGTAGGTGTGTGTAAGTGTAGCTCGAATACTTCTTATAACAACATCCTAGTATATTGAGGATTATGTTTTTGTTACAAAAGAAATGAATAAAAAGAGTTTAGGGGGTTGGAGAAGAAAAATAAAACAAAACAACATTAGAGAAGACATTACCTCAAAATCGGGTAACTCTTTTTGATTTGAGCCAAAGGCTTCCTTGAGAAGAGTTATGCCCAAAGTGAGGCTTCTAGGAGTAATAGGGGGAAGTTGGGAGAGTATTTTGGCAGAGTTTGGCCGAGCCAAATGGCTTGAAAGTGTAAATGAGGTGGGAGAGGTGGGGGCCTTTTATAAGTGGAGAGGAGGGGCACTTTTGGAAAGATTGAAATGTTATATTATTTTACAATGCTTTTCGGATTCTAAAGGTCCCAAACTTATATAATTCGAGGCTAAGGTGATACGGTTTCGAAATCTCCTCATCCAATAGGCTTTGGACAAGTGTAAGCCTTGGATTTTGCATTATCTTCTCATTTTATTTAAATCGTTAAATAATGAGGTCATCGCTGCATCATAATGATGTCATAAATAATTTAATTTATTTAATGTCTAAAAATTATAAAAAAAATACTATGATGTTGGAAATCTTTTTAGCTTTATAATGAAAATTTAGAGTCAAAATTTTGACTTGTATAACCCCATGTAAAAATTGTTTTAGTAAAACATTTCATGTTTGTGTCATTTTTTAATTTAACATTAAATAAAAGGTATTTATGTCATTTTCTAACTAAAGTGGCTCCATGGGGTCCCCAAGTTGACCCATGGGATGTCTTGGTCGGCCATGGAACATCCAATGAGGGTAGGACATGTGTCAAGCTCATCTCATATTATTAAAACATTATTTTTACCTTAAACTACACTAATTACCTCTAATCGCGATTAAGAACTTAAAAGTTACTATTCACCAAAAATTATTTTAATCTTATTGAACCACATTTTACTTCTTAATGACAACCATGTATGTCGGATTTTTGAAAATCAAATCACAGAAGTGGTAATATTTCATTTAAATGAAAAATCTGTTATTTAACTACCACTTAGTGGTTTCACTATTCATCAAAAATTGAAGTTTTTCAGAACAAAGCCAAAATTTCACCCTAAGATATAATTGATATTCCGAATTCAAAAATGATGTCTATTTTAAAAAATTCCAAAAATATAAGTTGCATTAATTAATTTTATTATTAATTCCCGCTGTTACAACAAATAGCGTGTTTTTAAGAAACAATTTATATCAAAAGATTGGCAATTGTTTATGTCCAATTTCAATGTTAAATTAATTCTAATGACCACCATTGGATAAAATTGTAAAAATATATTCTAATTATACTTTAAAACCACTAAATATTATAATTTATCACTATAAATTATTTTGATTAAAAAATTTGTTTTTAAGTATTTTTCACTATTCATAAAAAATTAGAAGTTCTCAGAAAAATACCAAAAATTCAACATAGGCTAATTTCGATATTACGAATACAAAAATGAAGTCCATTTTGAAATATAAGATTTCTATAATTTTAAAAGGTGGTTATTACTATTCATAACGGCTACTTTGATTAGTCACGGTGTTTTAGAACTCGAACTTGCGTACAATGCAAGCTTTTGTATTATTGAAAGAGGGGCGTATCGTGGAAGCTCGGGGTGTTACATTCTCCCCTCCTTCAATAAATTGCGTCCTCGCAATTTGATATTTTTCTTTGAAAATAAAAGGTTGAAAAGAGAAAATACCTTTGAGGAAAACCCACATCGGAAATAAGGTTAATAAATATATAACATTAAAAGAAAGCAGGATAAGTACAAAGGTCACCCGATATAGCCCATTCTAGGATTCTATGAAAATATGGATATGGAAGAAAAACAAACCATCAAGGTCTGATGGAGAGTTATAGAAAACAGGATTAGGAGAAAGTTTAACCACAAGAAAATCACAAACTTGTGATTGGTTAAACGGTCATTGAATCCCCAGTTGGAAAAGTTAACCGACAACATTTTTGTTTTAAGTTACCTTTTATAATGTTGAGGAATTTATTTAGGAGATTTACTAAGAACGTAAGGGAATATACATACCTATTATGTATACTTTCATTCGTTAATAAATTTTTACCACAAACCCAACTTTTACTCCAAATGGTAATGGAACTCAAAAATATTCTATTTATCCTAATTGTATAAGGTTCTAAATGTTAACACATACCATTTAGATTAGTAAAACTATTTTGTAATAACCAAGGACTTCCTGTAGGCTAGTGGTAGGAAATAAAGGCTTGTCGCACTATGGTTGTGGGTTCGATTCCTGTAGCTTTGTCCGACGCGACGGGTTATTCCCCACCCTGCAGGTTGTCCTTTTCCTAAAACTATAGTATTATAATATTCCAAAAATAATCTTCAGAAATTATTTAACCTTAAACAATACTATCCATGGTTCAACTTAATCCATTCCAACCATAACAGTTATCCAAAATACCTCCATCCAGACTTTCTCTAAAAGGTCTCTAAATTCCAAAATCAATTGTAACATCAGATTCCCCAAACAAAGAAAAGTTTCTCTTATTGTCACATACTAAAAATATGATTACCTTAATCATATTAAAACCTTACTGAAATCAACAAGTACTGCATTACAATCCATATATATATATCACATTATTCTTATAACCAGAATATAATCCTTGAGTCCAAAAGCACCAATACATTAATTATTCCGCTTCAACTGTAGTCACAGCATAAGATTGGCCTTGATCCCTTGGCCTTTTCTGAGGTAAGTTTCCCTGACGCTTAGGACATTCATTTGCATAATGCCCTGTTTCCCTACAATTGTAGCATTCAACTTTGACAGCCTCTTTCTTTCCCTTGCAATCACGAGCCTGGTGACCCTTTTCTCCACATTTATAACAAACTCCCATTCCTTTTAGGCAAGTACCAGGGTGATTCTTCCCACAATTATCACATAATGGAAAATCCTTCTTTCCCCTTTTCCCTTTATCTGCCTCTTGTTCCACCGTTCTCTTCTTCTCTTTCTTTACTTTGTTGTCATAAGACTTAGAGAATTCCTTTTCTGTCTTGATAGCACACGAGACAATATCTTCGTATGATGAGAAGGATTGTGATACTAAAGCTCGACGGAGAAATGGTTTTAACCCATCAAGGAAACGATCAATCTTACTCCTTGGGTTACGTATATAATCGGCAGCATGCCTTGCTAACCTTGTAAAGTTAGCCTCATACTTTGCGACATTCTCATCCTCCTTCTGCCTCAAACTCAGAAATTGCCTTTCCATATCTGCTCGATGGTCACGAGGAAAATATTTTTCTAAAAACAGATCTTTGAACTCCCTCCATTCCATATTCGATACGTCATCATCTTCCTTTGTGTTTTGAATCAGCGACCACCACTGATCGGCATCTCCAGTGAGGCGGTAAACTGCCATGACAACCTTCTCCCTTTCGCTACTCCCCAAGGCATGGAATATTTTCTCTAAGGAGTTTATCCATTTCTCAGCTACTAACGGATTTGTACCCCCATTGAAGGTTGGTGGTTGTTGCCTCATGAAACGGTCTAGCATTGATCCTCCACGTTGCGGATCAGGGTGCTCCATACGAGTAAGGTTATTATTCATAACCTGAGTTAGTTGTCCCAGTATGGTGATTAGCTGATCGGCACCAGTTGCATCACCAACCCCACTATAATTATCTTGAGCAGGAGGGAAATCCCTACATGGAGTGCGTACATTGATACGGTTTCCATTCCTTCCACTAGGCGCCATTTCTAAACAATGGCATAAACTAGATTAGTTTATGAATCAAAATACAAAATTCCATACTTGTTAAACACTTTACATAAATTGAACTATTTATGGATATAATCCATAATCATAAAAAGAAATGTTTTCTTTGAGGAAGTATGTACTCATAACCCTTCATAGTGGTTTGTAAATAAAATGAGAATTATCCTAAGCATATCCCCTGGGAGTGTCGTAACCAAGAGTGCAGCAAGACCCGTTGTCGTGCACCAGTTCCCGTTCGAGTCTAGCTCAAAGCGGTGTTTTCGGGTTTTACCCCTAGGTACATCTGTGCCAGAGCCGCCTCTACCTGCTCGTATCCAGACAGGGATGTATTGCTCGGAAAACTCATAACATCTCTATAATACCAAAATTCTAGGAAGTTCTTCTATACTAATTCTCAAAGTCTATCTTTGGGCTATGTGCTCTAATCAGAGTTTATCTAAATCTAGCTTCCAAGGTTAGTACTAAACTGCCTCTGATACCAACTATAACGCCCCGACCCCAGCTACCCGGAGTCGGTGCATTAGTTCGTAACATTGGCATGATCACAAAAGATCAAGTCTCGAAAGACCGATTAGTTTAGTATCCTTGGAAACACTAGATACATTCGTAAACGTTACATTACATCATAAAGTGAAAAACTACAATAACAAAGTCTTCATAGTCCACACTCATATCCTCTTCTGACTATCCCTGCAGGTCATTCATAAAATACTTCTTCACATCCTGGAAAATATTAAAACATTGAAAGGGGTGAGCTCAGATGCTCAGTAAGGTTAACAATATAGCGGAAGCTTTCATAAATAAACATTAACATTTAAGGCAATGTATAACTAAAACAAAAGCCTTTTAAACTTGAACTTCAACATAACATGGTAAAAGTAAAATGAGATAATGCCATTCACTTCTTCACATGGATATTCTACTGGTCGAATAATGACATGAAATGTCAATAACCACTTTCATAATGAGGGAATGTATAATGCCAGACATTCTGAAACATTTTGTCAAGGCCTCGGCCAAGACGTCTAAAATGATTAAGGCCTCGGCCAAAACCATAAATCAAATTGGGAAAGGGCCTCGGCCAATTCCACGTCTAGTTGTCTCATGAGACCTACCGATGCATCGAGGAGCTATAGCGGGCTCCACCCGTCACTTATTATGTCCAATACATTCCTCATATGAATAGGTTTAAACATATCATAAACCATAACATAATCGTATCACATAAAACATGCATAAAGGAAACATAATATTTCCACATTTCAATCACAAGATATCAATACAACACATTGATATAATAAAAAATCTTTAAAAACCATTTTCAATACCAAAATAAAAGAAAGTTAAAACTTTTTATTTATTTTTCATTAAAAAAAGATGGCTTGTAGAGGAAGCCGAAACTCAAATAATGGTCATGGCGGCGGAGAAGTTGTTGTCGCCGCATATGTACGGAAAGAAAAACATTCCCTTTTTTTCGTTTAGTAAAACGCTTCGTATAGAAAAGATTCCTTTTGAATAAACGTAAAAGTCAAAGGGGTTTATATATACCGTATAAAAGAAAAGTTGTGTATAAAACCAAATATGCCTCAATGAAAGGAGATTGAGACGAAGTCCTTACAAAAATCATTTTTAAAATAAAATATATATATTATGTGTATTATTTATAGGTACACATAAATAAAGTAAAAATACAAAATAAGACATAATAATATCATGACATAATTTGAAAGTAGGAGATTAACCCAAAGAATGGAAGTTGGGTTAAGAAATTCCCTTACCTTGTGTCCGACTTGACTCAACCGTTCTTTAACCTCCTGAATAATAAACTAGAGTTAATATATAACTTATTAAGAACCATTTTCAATTTCATTATCCTTTTTATATCACTTATTACAATGTTATGAATATTATTTAATTATTCAAGTTAATAACGATCGTTTTGTCGATCTTTGGTAACTTGAGTCAACAATAAACTTCTTATAATTACAAGTTGTTCATGTGGTAGAATATCCATTATATCCAGAATTATATTCATGATTTAGATGTCATATATATCTTATATATCCAGTATATACATTCATTTATAATATTACGTAACATTTAGAGGTAAGAAATGAAATGCACAGTTCATGGAGACGGTAAGCCGTACGTACGCATGAACGCTACTTTCATTTAAATTTCATATTTAATGGAACTAAATCATAATGATATAAATGTATAATATAATTACAGTATAATATAGTGTATAATACCATTTACTCCATCCTTTATACATCCCACATATGGCATTAACGATTCAAATCACTTTGAGGGGGCGGTAGTCCGCACTTCCTAAAATGAAATTATCGCGTTTTACCCATAATGGAAATCATAAAGTATTCCATAAATGAGAAATACAGAAGCATAAGTAAAACATAAACATATTATATATCATATATAAAAATAGTGACATCTTAATGGCCACCTTTGAAGGTGTTATATGAGTGTTGAACAATCATCGTTTCGTGAGGCAGAAATTCTCCATCCACAGAAACCGTATGTTCTTTAACCATTAGATGTAGGTGTGTGTAAGTGTAGCTCGAATCCTTCTTAAAACAACATCCTAGTATATTGAGGATGCTGGTTTTGTTACAAAATAAATGAATAAAAATAGTTTAGGGGGTTGGAGAAGAAAAATAAAACAAAACAACATTAGAGAAGACATTACCTCAAAATCGGGTAACTCTTTTTGAATTGAGCCAAAGGCTTCCTTGAGAAGAGTTCTGCCCAACGTGAGGCTTCTAGGAGTAAGAGGGGGAAGTTGGGAGAGTATTGGGGCAGAGGTTGGCCGAGCCAAATGGCTTGAAAGTGTAAATGAGGTGGGAGAGGTGGGGGCCTTTTATAAGTGGAGAGGAGGGGCACTTTTGGAAATATTGAAATGTTATATTATTTCACAATGCTTTTCGGATACTAAAGGTCCCACACTTATATAATTCAAGGATAAGGTGATAAGGTTTCTAAATCCCCTCATACAATAGGCTTTGGACAAGTGTAAGCCTTGGAGATTGCATTATCTTCTCATTTTATTTAAATCGTTAAATAATGAGGTCATCGCTGCATCATAATGATGTCATAAATAATTTAATTTATTTAATGTCGAAAAATTATAAAACAACTACTATGATGTTGGAAATCGTTTTAGCATTCTAATGAATATTTATAGTCAAAATTTGGACTTGTATAACCCCATGTAAAAATTGTTTTAGTAAAACATTTCATGTTTGTGTCATTTTTTACTTTAACATTAAATAAAAGGTATTTATGTCATTTTCTAACTAAAGTGGCTCCATGGGGTCCCCAAGTTGACCGATGGGTTGTCTTGGTCGGCCATGGAACATCCAATGAGGTTAGGACATGTTTCAAGCTCATCTCATATTATTAAAACATTATTTTTACCTTAAACTACACTAATTACCTCTAATCGCGATTAAGAACTTAAAAGTTACTATTCACCAAAAATTATTTTAATCTTATTGAACCACATTTTACTTCTTAATGACAACCATGTATGTCGGATTTTTGAAAATCAAATCACAGAAGTGGTAATATTTCATTTAAATGAAAAATCAGTTATTTAACTACCACTTAGTGGTTTCACTATTCATCAAAAATTGAAGTTTTTCAGAACAAAGCCAAAATTTCACCATAAGATATAATTGATATTCCGAATTCAAAAATGATGTCTATTTTACAAAATTCCAAACATATAAGTTGCATTAATTAATTTTATTATTAATTCCCGCTGTTACAACAAATAGCGCGTTTTTAAGAAACAATTTATATCAAAAGATTGGCAATTGTTTATGTCCAATTTCAATGTTAAATTAATTCTAATGACCACCTTTGGATAAAATTGTAAAAATATATTCTAATTATACTTTAAAAACACTAAATAGTATAATTTATCACTATAAATTATTGTGATTAAAAAAGTTGTTTTTAAGTATTTTTCACTATTTATAAAAAATTAGAAGTTCTCAGAAAAATACCAAAAATTCAACATAGGCTAATTTCGATATTACGAATACAAAAATGAAGTCCATTTTGAAATATAAGATTTCTATAATTTTAAAAAGTGGTTATTACTATTCATAACAGCTACTTTGATTAGTCACGGTGTTTTAGAACTCGAACTTGCGTACAATGCAAGCTATTGCATTATTGAAAGAGAGGCGTATCGTGGAAGCTCGGGGTGTTACAGTAAACCAAGAGGGACAGTGAGTCCACTCCAACTTGTAAACAGTAGTGCGCTTATAGTGGATTTGGTACATCGGCTCAACGTCGGTGTATGATCCTTGGACATAGCTCGGTGAGGGTGAACCAAGTAAAATTGGCATGTACCGTGCATGTTTTATGATTATTTTTTACTTTTCAACAGGAAGTAGAGAGAGAAGAGAGTTTTTTCTAACAACAAAACAATATCAAAAGGGGAAGTTGTTTTAATTTTTCATGCCCTAATTCACCCCATTTCTTAGGGTATCTAGCCCAATGGATCTAACAATTGGTATCAGAGGGAAATGTTGATATTAGTGTTTCTCTCTCAAATAGAGGTCACCAATAACAAAGGGATTCCGATCTTCGACTGGAAAAAATTTTATCTATGGAAGAATCGGATGAAACACTACTTATGGTCTTTGGGAATGGATGTGTTCATTGTATTAATGCATGGAATATCTGCTGATATTAATAGTGGTGCATTATCGGAAGCTGAGAAAAAAGAATTAGATGTTGACGCCAAGGGAATCAATGCTTTAGGGGGATACCTAGCCAATGCTATCTATAATAATGTGATGTCATTCAGAAAATCACATGCTATGTGGGAATAGATATTGAACATATATTAAGGAGTTTTAAAGTCATGTAGGCAAAGTTGCAAGTGTTGTGGAACATGTGTGATGATCTGGGAATGAACCCGAATGAATCTGTTGATGCATTATTTGATAAGGTAAATGTTGTATTGGAAGTCATGTGAGGTATTGATGAAGTTATTGAAGTCATAAAGATTTTGAAGAGAATCGTGAAGAAACTTCCACCTCAGTTCAATATGAAAGTTTCATCTTTGGAAGATAATGACCCGAAAGAGATGACATTGGATAACCAGCACAACACCCTGGTTTCATATGAAATGGGAAATGATGATAACGATGTTGTGTAAAACAAGAAATCTAAAGATGTGGAATTCAGGGCCATGAAGAATCACACCATTTAATATTCTCAAGAATAAGAATAGATAGATGAGGTGATGTCATTCCTTTCCTCAAATCATCCAAGAGGAAAAGGAAAGTTCCGAGGGAAACATCCACTTTCTCTCTTTAGATGTGGAAAAGTTGGTCAACTTACCGCAAGGTGACCCAAGATGTTTCAAGAAGATTAAGAGAATGAGATCAAAATTCCCAAGAAGAATAATTAATCCTATTTGAAAGTAAAGAAACAATTCAAGAGAAATTTCTTTAAGAAAAAGATTCTTCTCTCACAATAATGTGGCAGTTCAGATGAGTCTAAGGTTGAAGAGGTTGTAGAGATAGATAATTTCATAGCTCAGGGAGAGAATTCTATGGGGGATGTTGTCAGTGGTTCTTATAAAAATGAATAAATTGATGCTGATGAAAAATAAGAAGAATAAATTGATGGAAGAGTCAACATGGAAGCTGAATTAGATGCAGATCTTGAAGAGATATATGTTTGGATACAAAAAAAAAGAAATCCAACAAGGTGGTATATGATACCAAACTCTACATGCAATAGCATGATGAAGAGAAGTATGAGCTGGTAAAAGAAAATGAGAACCTTATGTCTTCTTAGCTAGAGAGCTGAGAAAAGGTTGATGAATATAAATTGACGTTTGAAAAATAGAGAAAGGAGATCGATGTCTTGAATAACACAAGGAAATATCAAATTAAATGTGTTGAAGAAATTTAAGGTGGTGTTTTTGGTTTTCAAAAAAAGTTTAAGGATCAAGAAAAACTATTGAATCGTGCTAGAACATCAGGAAAGCAGATCACTCAGAAAACCAAGAATCTAAAATTGGAGCATAGTAGTTCCATAAAAAATCATCAATTTTGTTTAGATGCTAAGGTCGATGGGGGCTTGATTGAAAACCAAAAGCTGTAAAAATTGATGCCATACCGCAAGAACCTATTCTGAGATTGATGGATGATTTGTGTATAAAGAAGAATCATAATATTCAGAGATATCAACTGGAAAATAGTAGTTTAGAAGTGACACAAAGGAATGCACCATATATCAGGTGTTATTATTGTGGAAAGATGAGACATTCACAGTATGTGTGTTCTGTAGCCAAGATATATCAAAGGGAACAAGAACAAAGGTGGAATCCAAACATAGAACCATTATCTAGAACATATTTTGAAGGATACTATTTTTGGTGTAGTGTATTTTGGCACATGGATAGATATTGTACAATTACCATATAGAGGAATGTGCCAATGTATAATCAAATTGTTCGCAAGAAGCAGATCAATGAACCAACAGGTGAGTTGGAAATGCGAAATAGATTTGTGTCTTTTCAGGATGAAGGTGGTCCATCATACAATGAGAATGATCAGAAGTCTCAATCAATGTAGAGTGTGAAGGAAAAAATATGGACCAATAAAAAAAGGATGAGAAGGAAGTGGTGGAAGAAATTTCCCTTAAAGCATCAGATCGTTCTGGTGTGTAGATCCTTGATAGAGGTTTCACATCTCACAGGAAAGGTATTAAGGATATTCGTACAAGCATAAAATATTAAAAAAATAGTTTTCATGTTTGGAAACGATAACATCCTGAAGATTATTGACTTAGGAAAGGCTAGGTTTGGGGAAAAAGAAACAAGATGTGCTGATGTCTTAGTAGTTGAAGGCCTCAGTCATAGTTTGTTTAGATTCAGTCAACTACATGACTCAGGAAATTCTATATGATTTAATAAGAATATGTGTATCGTCAAAGGAAGATATGGGGTATTGGTTCTATATGGAAAATGAACAAATGGAAATCTCTACCTGGTAAGTAGAGAATAAGATATGTGATTTCAGTCCATAGAGGAAGAAAACAAGTTGTGTCATAAACGACTTGGTCATCAATCCCAACCATCCCTGGAAGATTTGGTAATGTGTGATGCTACAAGAGACCTCTCTAATCTATCACATGATTGTACTCACACGTGAGATGCATGCCAACAAGGGAAACTCATCAGAAATACATAAACGGAATAGTTAAAGAAGTCAACAAGAGTTCTTGAATTGGTGCATGCTGAGATCTATGATCCTTTCAAACTAATAGTAATTAATGGGAAGAGGTAATACGTTCTTTTCATTGTTTACTATAGAATAATGAAATGGGTATTTTTTATTAACCATAAATCTGATGTGTTTAGTTTCTTAAATAAGTACCAAAGGGAGTGAGAAAGTATTCTTGGGAAAAAAAATTCGGATGTTTCATACTGATAATGGTACAGAATTCACAAATAATCGGGAGGAATACTATCTTGAGAAACATGGGATAGGGAATAACATTTCCTTAGTGATAACTACCCAACAGAATTAAGTGGTTGAAAGGAGAAATCAGATCATCAACGACATGGACAGAATGATGCTCATAGAAAAAGAACTACCAGAGAGGTTCAGGAAGGAAGTTGTGTTGACATCACTCTAAATTTCTAATAGAGCCTTGTTGTGTTGAATGAATGAGAGAATTCATATGTGATTTTGTATAGAATGAATACAATAGTCAAATACTTTCGAATCATTGAAAAAAAAGTGCTTCATTAAGTATAAAAATAGGAAATATGATTCATGAGGAGATCAGGGGACTTGGTTACTTAGAAAAAATCTATTCATAAAAATTATTTAACAGAAGGCTTGGAAAAGTAGTTGAGATTAATGATGTCACTATAGTGTATAATGAGGAGAGAATTCAACAATGCGGTGAAAATTTTCTTGATAAAATTGATGAGGATAAAAGAAACGCAGGGGGACTAGAATTAGATGATGATGATTTAGAAGAAGATACTAATAATGATCATGAGGATGTAAAATCCATATCTTCACAGAAGCCATGGAGTCGAGCATAAATTGACATGAATAATATCATTGGTGATCAGTCATCTCCAGTTCAGACAAGAAGAATAAAATAACTATAGAATACAACTTCCCTATCTCAGGTAGAACCGATATTCTTTATTGATGCAGCTAAAGATGAAAACTAGCTTTAGGCTATGAATAAAGAGCTATATCAGATTGAGAACAATCAGACATGGGAGATTATTTCGTGTCTAGCTGATAAAAATGTCATCTAGGATAAATGGTTCTATCTCAACAATATGAATGAAGATGGACCATTGATTCTAAACAAAAGATGACTAGTGTGCAAAGGATACTCCCAGATAGATGTAATATATGTTGATGAGACATTTTCATTGGTTGCAAGGCTAGAGACAATCAGATTATTCCAAGCCATTCCAGTACAAAGAAATTTCAAAGTTTTCTAGATGGATGTCAAACCAACATTTTTGAACGGAGTTCTATAGGAAGAAGTGTATATAGAGTGTCCAGATGGTTTTCTCATTCATGAGTATGAGAACAGGGTTTTTCAGCTGAAGAAGGCATTATATTGGCTGAATCAAAAACTAAGATCATGGTATTCAAGGCTTGATCAGTATTTGGAGAATATTGGTTTATTGCGCAGTAGAGTTGATTAAAATATCTATTACAAAAATGATAGTATTCAAATAATTATGGTACTGTTTTATGTCAGTAACATAATATTTCTCAGATCATATGAAGCTCAGTGTAGAAAGTTTACTGAATTCATGAAAAGTGAGTTTTAAATGTCAATGATTGGAAAGGTGAGATTTTTACATGGTTTATAGGTGTCACAAGGATGGAATGACACTTTCATTTCTCAATCCAAATATTCCATGGAGGTTCTGAGAAGGTTTGGAGTGGAAAATTACAAGGATATGAAGACTCTTCTTGCTACCCGGATGAAATTATCAAGATATGATGATGTCAAGGTAGTTAATATAATAGAATTCATGCAGATTATTGGAAGTTTTCTATAACTGACAGTGAAAAGACCTGATATTATTTTCTTCACATTCCAAGCAGCACGATATCAATGTAATCCCATGTAAAACTACATGCTTATAGTGAAACTAATACTTCATTATATCAAAGGAACTGTGGATTTCAGTTTGAATTATACTGAAAAATCTCAGTCAATGATTTTGGGATATACATATACAGATTAGACAAGACCAGTAAATGATAAGAAATCTACATTGGGATTTTCTTTCTATCATGGTGGTTTATGTATTTCTTGTCTAAGAAATAATCAAGAATATATTTAATTGAGCAACGTAGAAGCTGAGTATATTGCTAACACTCAAGCATGCACATAGTTATTGTGGATGAAGCATTAGATTGATGATATGGAAGTTGAATTGAAGTCTCTTATTGGAATCTAGTGGGATAAATCAAGTTCTATCAATATTATAAAAAACTCATTCCATCACTCAAGGTAAAATAAAATTGAGATCAAATATCATTTTATCAAGTAGAATGTTGAGCAGGGAATTGTGAAGTTGAAGTATGCTCCAACAAAACTACAAGTTGTAGTCATTTTGACAAAGGCCTTATCCAAGGAAGATTTTGAGAGGCATCACCTAGGTCTTGGATTCCAGTTGACTCCCCTCACTAGAGAAAGTGTGGATATGGGTACCCCCCTCCCCGAGGTATGGTGCGTTTTTATTTATTATGCTAATATATGTTATTTCCAATGTCTCATCCACAGGGGAGTGACTTTTGGGTTCGTTGACAAAGGGGTAGAAATAGTGACTCCTTAATGGGGAGAAACTTAGGCTAAGGAAGGGAGAAAGTGTCTTAGTCAAAGACGTAGGGAGAAGTTGACAGGTGGAGTAATGATATATGGGGATAGTAATGAGATAGGGGGAGAGTATTAAATCTGATGATTCTAGAAGTGATCGATCAATGAATAGATATCACAACAACTAAGGATCATGATAAAAGTAGAATAATGGCTTTGTAATGCTGTTAGATGATTTATAGTGATCACCAATTGGTATCAGTATGGTATCAATGATTGTTGTCAATAATGATGTGATTCATTGATGAAATTTTTATAATACTCTTGTTTCTCACACCAAGCATTACTCATGTGGGCATTGATTATGTGGTGAGTGATTCTTTGGTCACTATATAAATCCAATGAGGTGAAAGATGGTAGATTATAGAAGGATACTCTTTGAGGTAGAAAAGTGTAGAAAATCATTCGGAGAATAGTTTTCAACAAACCCTAAAGCAGAGATTGTTGGGAAAAAATCCCTGAAGGTAACATTACATTATTTTTGGGTTCGATGTGTTTATTGAAAATTTAGGTTCCCATGGGTAATTTTCAAGTTCTAGCGATGTTATTGACAATCCTTATTGACAAAATAACCCTAAAAGGGAATGGAAGATCTGGAGGTGGTAAAAAATAGCAGATACAAGGTGGCACCATTTTGCTATGTTTTCAAAATGAATGGTGTCCCAAATATGGAATTTGTTGAGCATCGTGAAATATGGGTTTCCTTGAAGATCTCATAAGAAATTGGAAAAGTCATGAGTTTTGAGAATAAGGTCTTCTTGATGTGTATTTATCAAAGAAATTAAGAATGTTTACGGTGTTCTTCGCGATTAAAACAAGCTTCGAAGATAGGGGAGGTGAATAGAAATTTGGTGAAGCTTTATGATGGTGACACGAAGGAATTGACAGAACACTCCATGATTATGATGAGATCCATGATCTGAAAATTTTCAATGTTTCTTCATGATATAGAGAGAATCACAAAAAAAATCTGGAGCTTCATGATTTGAGATAATGTGGTGATAACTTCATGTGGAAGGTTCGAGGGTCGATATAATCACCTATAAATAAACCATGACTCCCTCGAGAGACGTATCGAGTTTTACAAAAAAAATTGTTTCTCTCAAATCACATTGGAGGTTCGAAAAGAGAGTTTCTTCACAAAAGAAGGAGCTTCATGGTGTCTTATCTGGCTCTTCTAAAGAGGTGTTTTTCATGTTTTCTTAGTGAGATTTGTGAAGGAAGTCTCTTTGTGATAGCCTGATCTCTGCGATGACCTAATATTTGCGAAGGCTTGAGCTTCGTGAAGGCTTGTGCTCTATGAAGCAGTGATCTCTGTGAAGGTGTGTTCTTTGCAAAGTGGAAGGGACTTCTCGAAGTCTTGTTTGAGATTTGTGAAATTGTGAGTTTCGCGTAGGGTTATTTGTGAAGGTATTTCCCAAATGTTGTTTCCCAGGGGTTAGAGGCATAGGGGTATTCATCAGTGGATAAAATTTGGACTTCAATATAGCATCTACATACAGTGGAGGATGCATTCATTAGTGATAATGAAAAGACCTACATGTCTATAAACTGTGAGTGTATCTTCTAAAGAAGCAGTGAGGTCACATTAGTTGAGAGAGCAGTGAGTTCTCAAATTGTGAGTGTTTTTAAACCAGGAGGTACAGTGAGTCCACTTCAAACATGTAAACAGTAGTGTGCTTATAGTGGATTTGGTACATAGACTCATCATCAGTGTATGCTCCTTGGACTTTGCCCAATGAGGGTGAACCAAGTAAAATTATTGTGTCTTTTGTGTGCTTTAAGATTATTTTATACTCTACAATGGGAAGGAGAGAGAGAAGAGAGTTTTTTCTAACAACAAAACAATATCAAAAGGGGAAGTTGTTTTAATTTGTCATACCCAGATTCACCCCCCCCCCCCCCCCTCAGGGTATCTAGCCTAGTGGACCTAACAGTTATTAAATAACTGATGTAAAAAATCATATTTTTAATGTCGCTCTAAATAACATCACCTCAAAACTGAATTTAAAAATCTAAAAAAACCGACATAAAAAAGGTTTCTTTAATAGTTTCCCCAAGGCTATGTAACTTGATTAAAATTTAATCTTTTGATTCTTCAAGTTATAGATCCAATTCCACAATAATCTAACTTATAAAACTTCATATTCCTAGTTTATAAACATTCTCTTTAAAAGAACAGTCGAAAATATCACTCATTAATCACTCAATTCTCAAAACACCAGGTTTAGTGAAATTTTTCTCGAAAAGACCATGAAATTTTCTTGTAGTAAGGACACATAGATTTCTTATTTTCCTAATATAAATACAAAAATAATAATTTACAAAAAAAAATTATATTAAATTAACATAATGGGAGGAATTTTGAAAACAAATGGCAGTGTTTTGGTTTGTACAGAATTGAAGTCGAACTAAGGCACAGAGAAATTCCCCTCCACCCCCCAACCCACACACACACACATTAAACTCAATATTACCCAAATATTGAATCCTAATGTGGGAGAATAATTTGAATCCAAAAAATATATAATTAATAAATAAAAAATTTATTAAATTTTATACATGAATGTTCATAACGGTGTAATTTCTACAGAACCAATCAAATTTAAAAAAAATGTTTTTTAGATCATTATTTTGACTATTATAACATAGAATAAATATTTTCACAAATAAACTCTAAAATATACTTGATAATAAAATAAAAGAAACATTAGATATTTTAATTTTTCAAGAATGTTTTCAACTGTTGGCTCAAACTAATTTTTAACTCACTATACTTCAGCAAGCTAAGCACCCCATTAAGAAAAAAATTAATAATTTTATATAAAACAACAATGGGTATACCCCAAAACATAATTTCCTACATTATGCAGCATGAGATGATCATATTAAAAAAATCAAACTTGAAAGAATAACTCCCTTAAATGTATATATTTTAACATTAATATTTGGTTGAAATTACTCTCCCATTTTTCTTTTAAATGAACCATCTGGTTAGCATGTTTAGCTCTGTGAAATTAATTTAGGTTTTACTTCAATAAATTTCATAACATATTCATATAATTTAAACATCATAGTGAACAAGATTATAAATAGGTACAAAATAATTCAATAAGAAAACATTTTCATATTTTTCAATGCAATAGAAAACAAAGAATACAGAAAATCATGGGTTAAATCCCATGAATCGGTGAGTTTAAAGTGTTCCATCAGACTTCAGCAATGGATTAACCTTCAAGGAAGGATATTCCATCCAATACCTTAATCTTACTCTAAATTTAATGATTTATTACTTTACCATAGACTATAAATCAAATTTTATCATTCCCAACCAACTCAACAATCTCATTTACCATCACTCTCAGAATGGTGAATGGACCATACAACTTAGATCTCTTTTTTGGGAATAGCTTCAACCTTGAGTAAAATAGAAGAACCCTTTGGAAAACATTTATTTATGTATTCTATATGATAAAATCTTGAAAGTATTTACTTCTCTATCTGTAAAATTGTTCATTATCATATGATTCTCTCTTGATTTCTTCTATTTCACTTAACTATAAAAATATCCTCTCTCTAGATGAATTAAAATCATAGGTTAGGGCCTTCACTACCTAAAATGATTTTTTTATAAAAATTTACTAGTTGAAGAAAATTATTTAAAAATACAATTCTATAAGTTTATGTCCCTATGGGGGTCTTATAATTAGTTCTTTATTCCCCTAAATCTTCAGCCAATTTGATTAACCAGTCTTTTTTTGGACACGATATTGTCTCATCCAAGAATTGTTTAATTTATCTATTTAAAATTTCTACCCTTACAGTAGACTATGAGTGGTATGTTGTTTAAGTTCTATGAATACACCCACACATACCATTAACTCCTTGAATTTATATTTCTTGAAATTTTTTCCATTTTTTATGATGAATTGTTTTGGAACTCTAAACCTTGAAAAGATAATTTTCTTGAAAAATTTCACCACAGTTGAAGTAAGATTATTGTGAAGAGAAAGATACTCAACCAACATGGACACAAAATACAAAATAATAGGAATATATTCATTCCTATAAGAGTATATAAGTGGTACCATGACATATAAACCCCGTACATTAGAAAACTTATACCTCTATATTTTCTTTTTTTGTTGAAGCTCCTACCTTCTACAAATATTTACTAGACTCTGACATTTGTTATAGAATATGACAAGACTCCTATAATAATTGAATAGTTTGGTATAGTAGAAACTTTCTTATAGAACTTTTTTGTCTTTTCTCTCACCTATACTATGTCCTCACCATGGTTGTGAGGGATAACTCTCCTGAATGGGAATCATTTCCTCTTCATGGACTCACCTACTAAGTATTGCATCAAAACACATTCGAAATAGAAAAGTATCATCCTAGATATAGTATTTTAACTATGAAATGATTTTATTTATTTGGTTTTGTGAAATATTATTGTTCATAACAATTAGTTTTAAGAAATTAGTAAAATATGCATACTAAGAAGACTGATTAACTGAAATAATGGGTAACTTTTCATCAGTAAATCTCCATTGGACCATAACTATGTTTAATAGATAACCTATAAATATGATGTGAAACAACATTATTTGTACCCTATTTATCTCTAACCGCACTATCAAATTCCTATATAAAAATTATCAATCTGATGAGTCTAGGTTTGTTCTATGTGTTTGATAGTAGATGTTTCAATGTAGTGTGGTTTGTAAATACCATGACTCTAGAACATAAAAGTTACTTCATAAACTTCTCCAAAGAAAATACAATAAATAAAATCTCCTTCTAAGTAGTGGTGTATTTACTTGAAGCATAATATTAAACTCTTCAATAATAATACACCACATTCAATCTATTACCCTTACTCTATCCTAAAACTACTCCAACATCGATCTCACTATAATCTCACAAAAGTTAAAATGGAATTTCCAAATTAGGTTAGAGATGAATGGTGAAAAATTGAGATTCTGTTTAATAAGGTTAAGAGATTCAAGACATTTTCCTTAAATTAAAAAGGGTGAATATTTAAACAACAATGAATATAGATAATTTGTGATTTTTTAGAAATATTTGATAAACCTCTAGTACTATCCAATATTCCCTAAGAAACATCTAAAACCATGGACATTAAAAATAGGGGAAAGATTTTTAATGACCTAAATATTATAATTATCAACCTCTAATCCCCTCTTATAAACATTATGTCCCAACATAATTTCATATGTTTCTATAAACATTCATTTTCCATAGTTAGGAACTATGTTGGTCTCTAATCATATCTATAAAACCAATTATATATTCTATAAAAATATCTCTAAATTATTCAAAATAATGTAAAAAACATCCATAAAAACCTCAATAATCCTTTCTATCTTATCTGAAAATATTTCCTTATTTCACATTTAAAAGGTATATAGGACACTATAAAAGATAAATGTAATTGACCGATGGAAAAATGTTCCAAATGGTCCTGTAAAAGTGTTCATATCTAAATCATTTGGGGATATAATAATTTTATTGTAACTAAAATAACCATCCAAAAAAATTAATTAATTTTTAGAAAGACTATAAAGAATTTTATTAAGAATGGCATGTGAAAATGATCTTCTATAGTGTCCAAATTTTTATCTATATAATCTATATGGACTATCTATTTAGTTTCCTACCTAACTTGAATTTGTTCATTCTCCTCGTTGGTCAAAACTGTGAAATCTCATTTATTTGAAACTACTTGGACTGGAATGACCCATGCATTGTCTAAAATGGGATAGATAATACCAGAATATAACATATTAATTACCTCTTATCTCACTACTTGTTTCATGTTTGAGTTAAATCTCCTTTTACATTCAACTCTGGTTTTTTGGTCTGGTACCATAGGAATTTTTGTATGCAATAAAAAGAACATATACCCTTGATATCAAAAATTTACTATCCAATGATATATTTAAACATCCTTGAGATATGTAAGAGAATTTCCTCAAACATAGATGCGATTTTAACAATTACTATAGAAATATCACCAAGAAAAGAATATTTAAAATGAGTATTATGGGGTTGGAGATTAAGATAAGGTGTATTTTTTTCAAGATGGTAGACTCCTAGTATTGGGAAGTCTATTATATTCAATGTGTTTACTAAATAATGTTTAAACATGGAAAACATTTTGAGATTTATCAACATAATCAAGTATTTCCTTACTACCGCCCCAGAATGGCATCTCATTACCCTCAAATTCATAGCTACTTTTAAAAAAATTTATCTAATAAACTTATCAGTACATTTTAAAACTCTTCCTATAACTTTTTATGGATTTACTCCTTGAATAGAGTTGGTAATGTTTCCTCAAATTTACCTAAAAACTACCTAGGCTCAAAAAATGTAGTATTCATACTCAAAACCCCTCCCCTCAGTTGGAATAATATTTTTATCCTAATTTATACTTTTGTTTCTAGTTTTAAAATTTTTTTCCTCATTCTATGTTTTTTTATCTATTTCTTCATGACAACATGAGTCCTCAAAATCCCACATCACATCTTTTGAGAATTTTTATACAAATAGTTCCTTTATATTTTTAAATAAAATAAATTCACCTATTAACTCCCTATGATTAGAAAAATATATTAGCCTTTGATACATCAATTAAATCTCCTTGAGTTTCCAATAAATACCTAACCTATATAGTAGGAACTTCCTTTTCACACTCCATGTCTATGATCTAGAAATTTCTAGTAAAATAATGCTTTCCCACCCCAACTAGAATGCCATTATCTCTTCTAATGGAATGGATAATATATTATTAAACTAACTGTAAGAAAAATATTATGGGTTGTTTTTCTCCCGATCTTAGACATTAAAATAAGGATAAGGGTATAAAATATTTTTTCCCCCAAGATCACACAAATAGATTAACCGAATAACCTCTCTTAAGTTTAATGGAATGAAAAATATGCAAGCTTCTTTTAGTTTATGAGTTATCTTGTTTTTAAGGACTCCAATACACTATTTTGTGAGATTATTTATTGAAAAACATTATAGAGTTTTCTTATTTAGAAAATTTTTCATCAAGGACTTTAGGTAAGATAGGAATTGATTATAATCTTCAAGAAATGGTATTGTGATTTTGAGTTTCTTAAAAAGTCTTAGAAAATTAAGACGTCCAAGTTCATGGTTTTTATTTTTAATGCATTATAGAAATATAAATCTTGGAGAAAATTCAAAAAAAAATTGTAATTATTTCAATTTATTCTTCAAGATTATTTTTACCATTATTGAATTTCATTTTAAACTCATTTTCATGTGGTTTTCCAAGTGTAATTGTTAGTTTAAATTTGTTTTCAGTGGGGTTTTCTATATTTCCATAATATTTATTTTTAAGAGTTTTTGTTTTAGTTAATTCAATATTTTCACCAAATTTGGGATCTTTTATAGCTACAAGGTGGGTTTCGAGACCACTCATGGTTGTGATTTCTAGATAATTTTCCCTAGGATTGAGTTTTGTGATGCTTGGAAGTTAAATATTATCTCTTCCTCCATCAATAATGACTAATTATCCCACTTATAACTCTATATTTTTAAACTTAACAACTCTTTATGCTCTATAGAAATCATTTTTCAATTTTTATCAAACCTACTAAACAATTAATATAACATACCCTTGGAATCATCTTGATATCTAACAGTTTCAACCCTCCGGTGGGGTTGGGATTTCTTTATAGATTATTCTTGGAATCCATGGGGGAAAATATGACTCTGCACTCGCTGCTATCTCTAAGAAAGTTTTGGATGGTTATGTATGTGGTGGATGTAATTATTTGAGATTGGTGACCTCTTGTTTGTATTATATCACTATACATATATTTCTTTTATTTCCATGATCTTAGGAAGGAATATTAAAATTTGGACAGTAATACTGTGAGTGTTCAAACATGCCATAGTGGTGACATCACTCCCTAAGAGTGTTTTGAGTTTTTTAGTGTAAATATAGTATATTGAAATTCATCTTGGGAAGTGGGTATAGTTCTCTTTATAATAATGGTTTTACCTATGGTATATTTTATGAAATGAAATTTTCTCCCATATGGTGAAGATATATTTCATCTCATCAGAAGTTTTATGAAACAAGTCCCCTCTAGTTGACTTATCAACCAGTTTTTTATGGTATAGTGGAAGAATACTATAAAATGTTTCCATGAAAAATTTTGCTCTACACCGGTGTTTAGGTAACATCCTAGGTAGTCCCATTATTATTTCTTCACCTCTATTTAATATATCTCCCTCATCATGTAAAAATTTAGTTATTTTTTTCTTAATATTAGATGTAATTCTCCTAGGTTAAAACATCCATGAAAAAATAATTTGATAATAAGTCCTAAGAATCATATATTTCTTCATACATATTTTGAACAGAAAACTTTTTGTGTTTATTTTCAAGAAAAATTGGAAGACCCGTTTATTTAACTCTTACTCACTCAATAAACTAAATTGAAATTGATGAATTATACCATAAAATTCCTTAATAATGTTGGGAGAGTATCCATTTGGCAATCTATGTTAATATGGAATAATGGATTAGTTATATTGATTAATACTATAATTTTGATACTTACGGGTTTTCCTAAAGAATTATACAATTTTTAACATTGTAGGAACCTGAAAATAGCTAAGCCTAAATATTTTTATTCACTCATAACTAGGTTTTGGAAGCCTAAAATTTCTATATTGGTTAATGTTCTCACTTTTTAAATTATTCATATTTTCTTACAGATCATCAATTTTAAGATTCTTATTTATTTTTAAGGATATCAATTGTTTTTTATTTTTGGTATGAAGCCCTCTATGTTTTCAAATGATGGAAATGTTTTCATTCATAAGCTTTTCTATGGATAGTTTTTTTTAGTTTGTTCTACTTGGTTGTCCATGAATTCCTAAACAGAGTTGGTTAAAAATTTTCATGTCCCTAAGTTATTAACTAGGATCAAGAAAAATTAATTATTAATAAACCCAATTAAAACTAGTAAAGTAGTGAATATGCATCGATCCATAGGGATGGACTTCCAAAAATTAGTTTTTTTTGTGTTAGTGTGTGTGGCCAAGAAAACAAGAAAACAAAGAAACAAAGAGTGAAAAGTAAAGTATGTTGTGAAAATGGTGGACCAAGAATAACAAAAAGTCAAAGAAACAAACAAAAGCATAAGAATGAGAGCACAATTTACAAGAAAGAAACAATCCAAAATACATATAATGAAAATTTGATTTGTTTGTATTTATTTTGTTTATTTTTTATAGATTAAGTTTTATTACTTCATTCATGACACTATATCTAGTAAAAATAAGAAATGTGTATTGCTCAAAATTCTAACCTATGGGGGAGTTAACCTTATTGTTACTCAATTAAAACACCCACTAATCCATATAATTTTGAAAACATATTCAAATAAAATTTAAATTCTCATTTGAAATGGATGTGATACTTTTAAATGAATAGTGTTTTCTCATATAGAATTTTATATGTACGATTATTGGAAATAAAACACAACGTTAAACAATTATCACTAGTTCCCAGTAAATGAAGGATTTACACTACATTAATATTAGGTAAAAGGTAATTTTCAAGAATAATTTATACTTAAATGAAATAAATGTACATACAAGAATGATCTAATTTCTCTATTTCAATTTATCCAAAAACCATGCATTTAATACCAAAAAAAATCAATGTATTCAAAAGGGTAATTTGGAGAAAAAGATAAGTGAGAAATTAAAATAATGAATAAAATCTTTTTGTGAACCTCAAACTGCTTCTAAATCTCAAAGAATATTATCCTCTACTCCCAACCCTATCTTATTGTCCAATCTAGTCCTCTGAAATCTCACTTATCACCTTACCATTTTTATACTTTTTAAAGAGAAAACTACCACTTTTATACCTACTCCCAGAAAGGAATGATTTCTTTTCTCATAAACCTAATACACCTTATTAGGTTATCAAATTCTAATACCACTTCATTTTATTTGATTTTTTCCACGTGAATAACTCTAGGACCTAGATTCTTTCATGTTAGTATACATTACATATTTATTAGAAAGGAATTTTTATCCCATGATCGATCATCATATTTATGGGAGTAATTATAATCTTCTCCATAGGCATCATGTTAGGATTTACATGTTTTTAGTGAGTGGGATCAAATTGTTTTGTGAGCATAGCCCTTAGTGATTAGGCCTTATAATTTGGTGTTTTTATACTCTTGTAGAATTTAAGCAATAATTTTTCATAGGTTTTATAATTTTCAGTAGGGTTTCTTCTCTAGATAGATTTCTTAGCGCATGATTGCGATTCACCCTCTAGAAATAGACTTATTATACAGTTATAATTGAGCATAAATAGTGGTGTGGATTCATAGGTACACCACATTAAATGGTGATTTTGGGTGGAGGTGTGGCTTCAAGATTCAACATATGGTGTTGGCATGGTGTCTTCAGAAATCGTTCTTGAAAAGCTTTGTTTCTTCAAAATCTAGTGAGCACTAGATTGGTTTCTCAAGTATTCTTTGTTTAGGTATGCCTTGCATAGAGTTCTATAATCATCTCCTATAACGAAATCAACAATAAATGAAATTTTTTCTACTCGATATTGGAATTTCAAATTGGTAGATTGAATTTGGGACTTCTAGAGGCATCTAGGATTCTGTAGAGGATGTGGTATGTGGATTCTCAAATTATATTTAGCATGCATCATCCTGGTCATCTTATTCCTATTTAAATGGTTGTAATAGGTTCTTAATTAGTATACTGACTCATATTTTTGTGAATTTGTGAATAGAATTTGGGTTTTTGAATATGTGGTGTTGGATTCAATTAGATAAAATCATGGGTTTGGTGTCAGCTTCATCTTCCGGGGGTTCTGTTCAATTTATTTCCATCATCATATAATGAATCTCTCATAAACAGATCTGGAATTTACTTCACACTCTTTAGAAACAGAATATCCCATGTAGTAGATCTTGATTACCAGCATATTTAGATTATATTTTGTGGGGGATATTGATTTCAATAATCTTATACTGAAATATTATCTCAACATCGAGCTTCATTTTCTTGATGTTTTTCATAGGAAGAATCTGATTTTAAGTTTTTCAAAAACGTTACAAAACTTTTGGGGTATGGTCGATTAATGGATTTTCGGTAGATGGATATTGTTAGGTCCACAAGGCTGAATACCCTGAGAGAGGGGGTGAATCAGGGTATGACTAATTTAAAATAAATGCCCGTTATGATCTTGTTTCGCTTTTGAGAAAAACTCTCTTCTCTCTTTTTCCTGTTGCACAAAGTAAATAGAAATCGAAGTATGCACAGGACACAACAATTTTACTTGGTTCACCGCAAAGGGCTACGTCCAAGGAGCATATGCCGACATGTTGCCGGTCATACCAAATTCCACTAATCTTCACTAGCTGTGGATTACAAGGTTCGGGCTAGATCACTTCTAAGCCCAGGCTCACTGCCTTTACAAGTTTAGGGTCAGCTCACTGCATTCCCAAGGTTCAATCCCTGTTTCTCTCTCTCTATGGCTCATTGCCAGTGGAGAGGATCGCCTTATTCCTATTCTTAAGCTCACTTCCCTTGGAAGGAATCCACTCACAGTTTATAGACCTGTAGGTCTCTTCATTTGCATGAATGAATGCATCTTCCTCTGTATGTAGATGCTCTGTTGAAGTACAACTTTCACCCGTAGATGAATATATCTTTACACCGAAGGTATCGGGAATGTACCAGCTTCCACACAGTCCGAGAATCACCGCTGGAACAAAACCTTACTTGGCGCGCAAGTCAATCTCGGTGCGCAAGTATCGGCTCGCAAGTCACAACGGGCGCGTAAGTCCTCCTCAGACACTTGCGCGACTCAAGTTTCCTCAACTCCAAACTTGCGCGACTCTCTTCCTTTTACGCCCAAACCAATGTTGGCACGCAACTGCCAACCGGCGCACAACTTCTAACACCGACGCACAACATCAACTACTGGCTCGCAAATTCACCTGCGCGACCCACACTCACCACTTGCGCGACCACCACACCTGCGTGACGGGAGCTCTGATTTCTCAATGTGTTGAACTCCGTTGAAGAATGAGGAGGGGTGTTCTAGTATTTATAGGCAATCTGACCACCCTGCGTGACGGCGCTCAAGTCACCTGCGCGACCCAGTTTCGGCGCGCAAGTCTTCTGTCCTTTTGGACACTTGCGCGACCAACTCCCAAACTTGCGCGAACCTACTTCCTTTGCCACATTTTTATCTTCTGATCTTGAAAAACATATGGCGTGAAAGTTTCCTATTCTCCAAGTCCTCGGCGCGCAAGTCCCTTTTCCAAAAACACTTTTCTTCATTTGCCAATTTTCAGGCCCAAAAATTTGGCAAACACTAGAAAACGGCACCACCTTGTATCTGTTCTTTTGTACCGCATCCAGATCATCCAATCCTTTTATCGATGTTCTTGAATCAAACATGGATCGTTGACCTCAGCTCTTGAACTCGACATTCCACCATGAAATCCTCTTTTTCAACAAATTTGTATGTCATTGTTTTGGTTGTCAACAATCACAACTCAGATGTCCACTTTGTCAACAAACACAATCACCTCAAAAATGCTTCATTGATACCTTGAGGGATTTTTTCCCAAAAGATTTCTTCTTTGTTGTCTCTTTAATTCAATTATTGTATGCACATTTACTCCAAATAGATATGTGGTAGCTTGAGGTGTAGTCTAAATGGATTTGTTATTTTGTTTCCCTTTGAAATTTTGATGTCATGATCACTTCAATTTTGTTCTTGGGGTAAATGACCATATCTCATGTCTAAACTACTGGAATTCCCATTTTTTTCAATGGGCTATTTGCAACGGGATCCCGTCACAAATAGCTTTTTATGATGGTCCCCCATCACAAATAGCTAGTTGCAGAAAACAGCGTCGCAACAGATATTTTTTGTGATGGGCCCGTCGCAAAAACTATCGATTGCGATGGTAAATTTTTCCCATCACAAAAAACCTCCCAATTATATACATTATATAATCAGAAACTTGTTGTGATGGGCCCGTCGCAACTGGTTTTTTTTTCTACGGGGAAGTTCCCAGTTGCAAATAGTCTTCTGATTATATACATTATAAACCCATAACCCTTTTGTGATGGGCCCATCGCAATAAGTATTTGTGACATGCCCGTCGTAATAAGTATTTGTGAAAGTCCCATTATCCCATCGCAAATACTAATCTTAAAAAAAATCACTTATTTGCGACAGGGCCCTGTCACAAAAGAACCCATTGCAAATACTAAAAAAATTAAAAACATTATTAAAATTATGATTAATGAAAAAATTATATTATTGTTTTAAAAATAATAAAAAAATAGAAAATATTATTATTATTAGTAAAATAAAAAAACATTAAAAAAATATAATACTAAACAATATATTTAATAAAAATATGATTAGTAAAAAATTAAAATTAATATTATTAAAATAATAAAATAATAAAAAATTATTAAAAGTTTCAAAATTTTCAAAAAACTATAAAATATTCATAAAATATTATTATTATTTGTAAAATAAACAAATATTAAAAATATGATACAAAATATAAGTAATAAAATATTTAAAAAAATTAAATTATGCAATATTTAACCAAGATAAAAGACAGAAAGTGTAAATAGTACATATTATTACAAAACATAAATTCAAATGTTTTTAACATAAAAAACAAATCACTGGGGGTTGTCTAGAGGATGTGGAAGAAACTATATCCCAAAACTACGAGTCAGATAGCACATATACTCCATCTGCTCGTGATCCTCCTACTTCTGTCGTTACTCCAATCGACGCAGCTCCTCCTCGTGATGTTGTTCCTGCTGCTGCTGCTGCTGACTCATCTCTTCATGCTGCTTCTGCAAAGTCTCTATAAGCTCAGCCTGAGTTCACAACTACTCCTAATACTATGAGAGAGAAGACGATGTCTCTCCATGAGCTCCTCTCGAGTTGGACGACGACATCGCAGCAGTACCATAATAAGTACCAAGAGACAAATGAGAGTTGATACCAACTACTCAGCCCTTCTCAAATCCATATTGATTCTATTGCATCCATGCCGCCTCATCGAAATGGTGAGCACTGGTCTACTCTGTTGTCTCGTCCTGACCCTCAGCCTATGTCTGAGAGGACGCAGCCTCATATTACTCCTTCAATTCCAATTTAAAATTAAAATTGTGAAGATATTATATGTAGTTAATTTTCAAACTGAAAAAATAATACTAACCACAATATAACGCTGGCGATCACCTCAAATATATCTAGTGGCTAGATCACTATACATCCTCCGATAAACGTCGAACTCTGTAATATCGGGATTCTAAACTACCTACAGAAATATAAAATAAATTGTTTATATTTAAAGTTATTTAAAATATTTAAAAAATATACTTTCCAGATGCTCTCTATGCGAACTAAATGTACGGCTGCTAGCTTGATGTGTCACCTCCTGTCTCCCTCGGTTCTATCGTCCCACTAAATATCTCCTCTGTATTCCACCACCCAGCTAGTGTAAACATAATTCATCCCAAACATGAGATGAAATGTACTCTATTCGGTGACCTCTACATGACTCATCAAATTCTGTCACTCCTGATTTCTTAATGGTCGTCCTTCTAAAATTGTGAAAAAACTGACGGAAATGGTCGCACATAGAAACCTAACATGCCAAGTGGATAGCTTCGTGCCTGCTATCATCGATAGGATACCATAAAACCTATAAATAAATTATAATTTCAAGTTATTAATAAAATAAATATTATTTATTTACGTACCATCCAATGATGGAACATGTCGCGTCGCACGTCAATGGGAATCTGTTCCCATGTGATCAATGGCTGAGAAAACTAATTGCACAAGATAGCGCTCCCCTTTCCAATAGCTACATGCGTAAAACTGTGAAAAGGGAATAAATAATCAAACAATTCATATATATATAAATAAATTAATAAAATATAACTAAAATATACAGGTTACCATACCTCTGTGTGTGTGGATTGAAACCAATATGTGGACGTCGCTCGGGGATAGGGTCAGGAATCATTAGTCGTGCAAGACTACGCCCCATCCGCGTACCCCCTAAACTACTAGTAGGCTGAGGGTCAGATGATCCAAAATCTCCCTCATCCAATGGTAGGTCAGCCTCCTATAACTCGCAGAATATATCAGAGTCCATCTGAAACACAAAATGATTTTTGTTAGTATATAGTTGAAAATAACTATTTAATATAGATATATATTAGTTATGATTATAACCATCATTTAACTGTGTCAATATTCATCTTCATCCTCTTCTCCATAGCTATCAATGTCAATGTCTTCATCTTCCTCCTTAGCATCATCAATATCCATATGAGCTTCAGTTTCACCATCTCTTGTCATTTCAAATTCATTTGTAACATCATTAACATCTTCATCACCATCGATCCTCAATTGTTGGGTGTCATCATCGATATTCACGTCTCTTTGTGAATCAGATGGAATTTGAGCAGTCTTTTGAAAACTTTAAATTCCATCCACTTCAGTGGAACCACATTCAGTTTGAGTAAACTAATTTTCCAAAGATTTCATTTTTATTATGCTCCACTAATCGGTAAAGTCTCTTGAAGTAGCACAATACATTTCATAATAAATTTTATGTGCCTGTTGAGCAATTAAAAATGCTTCATTTTCTGCAAGAGGACTTTTATATTTAATATTGATGATTCCATGAGTCGGATGAACATGCAAGCCAATATCAGTATCCAACCACTGACATTTAAACATTGTCATGTAATTCTGTCCTAGATATCACAGCTCAATAATTTAATCCAAAATTTTGTAAATGTCAACTTCAGTTTCTCTGTGATGTTATCCTCTCAAGAAAACTCCATTATTCATTGATTTTTTTAATTCCCCGTATGCATGTGTATGAAATCAAAAACCATTCACCACATATGCATTATAAGATTTAACCATTTTGGATGGTGGGTTACTCAATATACATAGTCGCTTATCAATTTTATCATCATATTGAGACACCTGAAAATTTGTAAAAAAAATTATCAATATAATAAATAATAAACGGAATTGATATTAAACCATCAATAATTTATGTTACCAGTTTTTGAAACCATTGAGAAAAAAAAATTCTGTGTTCTTCAAGAGTAGCTACTGTAATTTGTGGAAGTTGTTTCTTGATATTATTATCATATAACCTAGAAATAAAATAAGTTTATATACATTAACATAAATTATAGAATAAGTGATAGAATCACTCACAGGACAAATGATGTCATTTCTTCACAGTTGAGTAGAACATATGTATTAGCCATGTGATGTTCATCATCGGGAAGCCATTGTTCATGAACTCTACCAAAACCAAGATTTGGATGATTAAAAACTGTTAATTGATTTTCAATTTCATCATTAACATTCCCCTTGTTTTATCCCATGTGGTTGTGTTTTGAGGGATATTGAGATTCAAAATAATGAGAGCAGAAAAAAGCAATTTCCTCTTTACAAATAATCTTCCGCAATTGAGCCTTCAACTGATTCTTTGGTACATAATTTATTCTTCAATTTATGCATGCATCTCTCAAATGGGTACATCCATCAAAAATGTGTTGGACCTCCACATTTAGCTTCATGTTGTAAAATTAATATCAGATGTTCCATCAATTCAAAGAAATCATGCAGAAAGGTTTTTGCCAGTTTACATTTTATTATAGCAACATCTTCTTCCAGTTTTCTTAGCGCATCATAGTCTGTTGTTGCTACACAAATGTCTTGAAAAAAATATGATATGTGTGTTATCAAATCTCAAATCATAGAATTCAACAAACCTCTGAATCCAATCGGCATTAGTCTTTCCATTATAACATGACAATCATGGCTTTTTAATCAAGTAATATAACCATTCTTAACACATCTGCCCAAATTGGAAGAATAACCATCTAGAAGTCTCAAATCTGCAATCCACTGAAAAAATAATAAGCGACTCTCTTTATATAGTGTATAAGCTTCTTTTTTCTTCATTAACCTCTGTGATCTGACATTTTAAAATAGTTCATGTTCAGGTCACCTGCAAATTTCGGCAAGATCTAATCGTGCTTTTACAGTATCTTTGGTCTTCCCTGGTGTATTCAAAACTGTTTGAGATAAATTATCAAAATAGTTCTTCTCAATATGCATAACATCCAACATGTGGATGAAAAATATATCATACCAATATGGAAGATCCCAAAAAATGCTCTATTTTATCCAATTTTTTTTTTCCCAATGCCATGAATTTTCTATTGGTTTACTGTAGGTCCAAATGTGATGGGAGGCAATGAAAATACAACTGATTCTAACTCTTTACCTGAGATCATCTTTGGAGGTTCATCCCTTTCAATTGTACCTTTTTTGAAATGAGATTTTTTCTTCCGAAAAGGATGATCGGTTAGAAGAAATATACGGTGACAATCAAAATAGAAAGGTTTTTTTCCATTGACGAACATAAAGGCTTTTTTGTCTATTAATATAGTAAGGACATGATTTCATACCATGTGTACTCCAACTAGATAGCATTCCATATTCCAGAAAGTCACTAATCTTCCACATCAATGTAGAATTTAATATGAAATTTTGTTTTGTAACAACATCATATGTATCAACACCATCACTCCACAATGCATTTAACTCATCAATCAATGGTTTCAAATAAACATAAATATTCTTTTTCTGATTTCCTGGGATTAATAGAGTCAAAAAGATATAAGGCTCCTTCATCAACATCCATGGAGGAAAATTGTATGTAGTTATAAAGATAGGCCATCATGAATACTGACTACCATAAGAATCAAACGGACAGAAACCATTAGTAGAAAGACTCAATCGCATGTTTCGGGCTTCTATTGTAAAAGACAGATGCAGACAGTGAAAATGTTTCCATGAATCACCATCAGATGGATGATCCAAGATTTTATTAGTTGAAATCTTGGTTTTGTGCCATGACATCATTGACACTGTGTTCTGAGACATAAATAACCGCTGCAACCTCGGTGTAAGGGGGAAATATCTTAACTATTTTTCTGAAATTGATCTTGACTTCCCTGGTTGAGCTTCTTTATAGCTCAATTATTCACATGTGGGACAACTATCCAATGACTCATTTTCACCAAAATATAAGATGAAATCTTTTGGGCATGCATGAATCTTATGATAACTAAGGCCCAAATTATGAACCAGCATCTTTCTCTCATAGAAATTTGCAAGCAACACATTTCCTTCAGGTAACAGTGTTTTAACCAAAGAAAATATCTGATCAAAACAGTTGCATTATCTGATTTAATAGCCATAAATTTTGCAATCGCTTCTAATTTTTTATCTTGCAATAAGGATATAATACATACTCATCAGACCTCAACAACTCATAAAATTCAGATGGTGACAACTCTGGAGTTAAATCAATATCATCGTGATATTCAGTTTGTTGCACAGATGGACCTGCAACATCATGTACTAAATTTTGAAAATGTGATGGATCCAGAATCAAGTTATTAGGATCTTCTTTGGAACTGTGTTCACCGTGTTGATACCAAAAAACATAATCTAGTTGAAAACCAAACTGCAAGAGATGTCCCCCAACCTTGTCAAATGTGTCAAACATTCTTAGAGTACATTTTTTACAAGGACACTTAATTGTGACTTCTAAAACATATTCTAGTTTTTATGATTCAAATGCTAATAAAGCATCAACACCCTCAATTTATACAGGATTTAAATAAGAACCATTTTGATTTCTACGCTGATTTATCCAAGTGTGATCATCTAATAATGACTATTGTCTGCTACCTCGTTTCCTATTCTTCTATATAAAATATAAAATCATCACTATTTTTGAATAATTTGAAATTATAAAAACACAATATGAGAAAATAAGATAAATAATTACAACTACTTTTTAATAATTACCATTAATTAAAGGTGACACAATTTCCAGTGGATTGACGGCTACTCTTTTGTCCGACGGCTCATTTACTTGATTATTTCTCACACTGAAATCACAATGAAGAATATGGTCTAAGTTAAGCATATTCATTATCATATGCAAGAGAATGAATTTGTGTACCTCTGACTAGATTCTTCATTGTTATTTCAGTGTGAGAAAGATGCAAGTAAATGAGTATTTGGACAAAAGAGCCCCATTTTTTTCGATGAATCGTCTTCTTCCAACTGTCCCCACCTGAAAACATTATAAAAAATATGATCCTATGAACACATATCCAATCTCATTCATACAAGATTGAATATGTCTACATAGAATCACATTTTTTATAATGTTTTGAGTCGGTGAAAGTTGAAAGGAGAAAATTCATCAAGCAAAAGGAGTGCCGTCAATCCACTGGAAATTGTGCCAAGTTCTTAAAATTTATTAAAATTTATTAAAATTTCTTCCTAATTGTTCCTAACTAATTATTACTAATTATTACTAATTATTCATATTTATTCTTATTTATTTCTAATTATTCCAATTTATTGTTAATTGTTACAATTTATTGCTAATTATTTCTAATTATTGCTAATTATTGCTAATTATTACTAGTTATTGCTAATTATTGCTAATTATTCCTAATTATTACTAATTATTACTATTTATTACTAATTATTACAATTTATTACTAATTATTACAATTTATTACTAATTATTACAATTTACTACTAATTATTACAATTTATTACTAATTTAGCAATACATAGAAATACTTAGAAAAATGAAAACTACTTGAATAGTGAACGTAAATTTGGTAATCATCATCGTGAAGATGATTACAAATTTTCCCTTCATTATCCAAGCAGTTTTCGTTTACTAATTATTACTAATAAAAATTTTAAATTATCAATATTTATGAAAAAAAAATATTATTAAAATAATAAAAATATATAAAATGTTTATGTTAGTCATGTCCAATGTAAAATCAATAATTTCCCTTACATGGTTGATCACCTCACAAGTAGTTTTGTAATAGGACGACCAAAGTAATTTCGTTCTCGTCTCTAAGAATCATCTCGCTCCCTTTACATAGATCATTCTCCATAAAAAATTTAAGGAGACATCAATATCATTCCCTTAAATTTTCAAGGAAGAATGTTCTATTCAAAGGGACATGTGAGATAATTTTTATAGATGAGAAGGATATGACTTGGTTTTCCTATTGCAATGCTACATGCAAGGTGATCAACTAATTATTACTAATTATTACTAATTATTACTAATTATTGCTAATTATTACTAATTATTACTAATTATTACTAATTATTTCTAATTATTACTAATTATTACTAATTATTACTAATTATTACTAATTATTATTAATTATTACTAATTATTCCTAATTATTCGTAATTATTCCTAATTATTCCTAATTATCCCTAATTATTCCTAATTATTCCTAATTATTCCTAATTATTCCTAATTATTCCTAATTATTCCAAAATATTCCTAATTATTCCTAATTATTCATAATTATTCATAATTATTCCTAATTATTCCTAATTATTCCTAATTATTCATAATTATTCCTAATTATTTCTAATTATTTTTAATTATTCCTAATTATTCCTAATTATTCCTAATTGTTTCTAATTATTCCTAATTATTCCTAATTATTTGTACTTATTCCTAATTATTCCTAATTATTCCTAATTATTCCTAATTATTCCTAATTATTCCTAATTAATCCTAATTATTCCCAATTATTCCCAATTATTCCAAATTATTCCTAATTATTCCTAATTATTCGGAATTTATTACTAATTTAGCACTACTTAGCAATACTTATTAATACTTAGAAAAATGAAAACTGCTTGAATACTGAAAGGAAATTTGGTAATCATCGTTGTGTAGATGATTACAAACTTTCCCTTCATAATCCAAGCAGCTTTCGTTTACTAATTATTAATAATAAAAAAAGTCTACGGTAAATATTTATGAAAAAACAACATTAATATCATTAAAATAATAAAAAATTTATAAAATATTAAAATTATCAATATTCGCAACAGGCTTTGCTATATTCTTAACATGTTAAAATCTCAAAGGGTCTCCAATTGGCAGGTCATGAGAAATAAAAAGTTTGTGTCAGCCTTGTCCAATGTAAAGTCAATAATTTTCCTTGCATGGTTGATCACCTCACAAGTAGTGTTGCAATAGGACGAACAAAGTAATGATGTTCTCGTCTCTAAGAATCATCTCACTCCCTTTACATAGATCATTCTTCTTTAAAAATTTGAAGGGACATCAGTATCTTTCTTTAAATTTTCAAGGAAGGATGGTCTATGTAAAGGGTCATGTGAGATAATTCTTATAGATGGGAAGGGCATGACTTGGGTTGTCCTATTGCAATGCTACTTGCAAGGTGATCAACCAAGCATTACTAATTATTACTAATTATTACTAAATATTACTAATTATATCTAATTATATCTAATTATTACTAATTATTAGTAATTACATCTAATTATTACTAAGTACATCTAATTATTACTAATTATCCCTAATTATGACTAAATTCCGCTAATTGTCTATAACAATCTCTAATTATTGCAAATTAACAATAATTATTTATAATTATTACTAAAAATATCAATTTCATACTAAAAATAAATATAAATTAAAATCAATTAAAATCTAATTTAATTAGAACTAATAGAAAATAATTAAAATTAATATAAAAAAATTAATAAATATAAAAAATCAATATAAAATATAAATACCTTAAACTTTGACATTCTGAAGGTATTGGCGCCTTCCAATTGCTCTCGTATAAAAAAGTTTAACTAAAAGAAATTCTTCCCTTAAAACTAGAGAATGAAGAGAGAGAGGGAGGAAGATCAGAGTGATTTGGAAAAAAAACGAGTGGGAGTATATATAGGTTAGATTAGTTGCGACGGGGTTATTTGTGACGGGTCCCGCCGCAAATACCCTCACCTGCATTAATTACAGTCGATGGTGAAAATGGTATTTGTGACGGGTCCCACCACAAATACCACCTACTGACATACTATTTGCGACAGGTGGCTTTTCCCGTCGCAAATATTATCTACTATCGTCGGGCTTTTGCGACAGGCCCGTCACAAATACCCTCACCCGCATTAACTACAGTCGGCGGTTAAAACGTTATTTGCGACGGGACCCGTCGCAAATACACACCTGCCGAGATACCATTTGCGATGAGTGGCGTTTCCCGTCGCAAATTATATATACCGCCTCCATGCTTTTGCGACAGGGATGCGTCCCTGTCTCAAATACCCTTCCCACGTTTTGGCGTGCAAACCGCGCCAAACCTATTGGGACGGGTCATCTATTCCCGTCGCAATTAACCTACTATTTGCGATGAGATAAGACTCTCGTCGCAAATACGTATTTTGTGGGACCTTTTGCGACGGTATGTATTCCCGTCACAATTAACCCGTCGCAAATACCCACTTTTTCCATAGTGCTATTCCAATTATCAAAATTTTATGTTAAAAAGTTTAAAGACCAAGATGGTCAAAGTATAACATATTATTGATTGAAAGGGAATTGTCAATGGATGGCGGTCATGTGGTCAATCCATGAGATTTCCAAATTTCACATTGCTAGTATGATTTTTAAACTTGTGGTTTCTACCCAAGTTGTATGGTCAATCCAATGGTATGAAATTACATCTTGAGATGGATCCCATTAGTTGTATGGTCAATTGATATGGTCATGCATTTGATCCATCATGGGAAGATTTTCTTTGTTCCTTTTCCAATTTTTCATTATGGAATTTAAAAAAAATATTACGAAATCATCATCATTTAAATTTTTTATTTAAATTGACTAAAAAATAAAGAATCAATAATTTCATAAATTATAAAAAGATTAATCACATAACATTTATCAATTAATCACCCAAAATATACCTATCTAATTAAAATATTCAATGAATAATAAATATAAATAGATTTGTTCCAGATTCAATGATTCTCTATTATTATCTCAATTTATCATTAAAAACTCATTTATTTCACCCAAAATAGATGTGACAACAATGATAAAATAATTCCACACCAATGATTTCACCAAATTACTTGGATTAGGTGAGTTGTCTCATTGCATAGAAATTTGTCTCTACAATCCAATCTCTTCACCAGTTTCTCCTCATAAAATATATCATTCTCTAAATCTATCACCTCCAAACTCAGTAAATATAAAATATATGGTATATACTTCTCCAAGAGGTATATGAGGAACACATATTGATTTAGTGATTGTTTTATTTTATTGGAAAAAACTCTTATATGATCAAGGATCATAAAAGGAATGAGATATTTTGGACTAAGATTTTCTTTCTTCCCAAACCAAATAAATCTCTTCTATGTAGATATATGAAGGAAAACGTCATTTCTAAACTAAAACTCTAGGTCTTGTCAATGATTGTCAACATACATCTTATGTTTATTATATGCTACACTGAAGTGTCTTTAAGTCAATTTAACATTTTATAAACTTTATTAGACTTTTTTTATTCACTAAAAATTATGCTCTCTAACAATATCAGAACATGTTAGAGTTCAATATTTACTACCAATGAGGGATTCATAGGGATCTATTTGGATTCTTGACTCTAAATTATTATTATATTAGAACATTATTATAGTAATATGTTGATCCCAACCACATATAAATTCCATAGATAAAGTACTCATCATATCCTCAACTCTCTATATATTCCATTCAAATTGAATATATTTCTAGGAGTGATAGGTCATAATGAAGTTCAGATCAATGATCAAGCCATGTTACAGATTATTAAAAAAAACATTTAGGTAAACCTAAAATCTAGATTAGATACGATCAATAGTGGTGTTCCATGAATCGTCACTACTTATCTAATTTATATCTTGTCAATTTAATCGAGTGATAAGTCTTACCAGATGGAAATGAAGTGAGAAGTCTTTCAAAGAAAATCCATAACAACCCATATTCCATTCATTACTTTGGATGTTTGGAAGGCCCATGATAAAAAAATTAATTTTATCCCATTTCCATGTTGATATGTGTAGCTTTTTCATCATCCCCATTGACTTTTTCTTTTCTTCTTTAACTTTCCACAATATGAATCACCATGAGGTATATCCCATGATATTCTTCTTTATATTACCCTTCAAAAAGATCACTCATTGATCTCTATACCTACTTGTACCTTCTAGGTGGATAGAAAATGTTGAGTTACGAGCATCATCAAATGGATCCTTCTTTATCTCATTCTCTTGTGGTACACATAATCATGACACAAATCTTACAAAACAATTTTTACTAATGTTTATCTTTGTGAATTTCTTATTCCTTTTTTTATTCCACATTATTTTTCATCTCCACATCATCTCTTTGAGATTAATTAATCTTCTCTATCATGGATAATTGGGTAATAATTTGAAAAATTTTGGTTGGTGTCCATCCCTTTATGTTTCCCAAGTTTATCCTTTCCGTGTAAAAGAATGTTGGATTCTTTTCAGTCCTCGTCAGGGATAATGTTATAGGATATTTTCTACTTAAAATAATCATCTACTTTATTCAACTTTCTAGGATGAAATTAGATTGAGTAGTCATAGTATTTGTTCAATTATAACCATATTTATTAGCACATTTTGAGCTCCTTTTGAACAAATATATTCCTTAAGATCTTATAAAAAGTATATATGGGGAACTACTCTCTATATAGATAATGGATCCAAATATTTAAGGTTAATATTACTGCTTATGGGTTTTATTTGATTATATCATGATCATTGGTTGTGAGAAAACCCCTAAAATAAATTTGTTCTATATTTAAGAATTCAAAGGCTCAATATTATCAAAAATAGTGGTAAACAAAGTGCCTGGAATATTTTTAGTGACAGTTGTATCTATATTCTTCCTTAAATAGTGTGTGTTTTGTATAGATCACAAAAGTAATAAACAAATTATACCTACCTCAGAGGGAATACATTGGTCTATGAATCCGTGATCATATCATAAGGATAACCAAAATATGAAGGGTGATAGTGCCTTCATTGAGAATAGTAGACAATATTTCAAGTAGAACATATATTTTAGTATATTTTCAATAAATTAATGAACATCATAATGTCAAAAAACTGTGATCAATAATCATCCCCAGTAGAAGATAATTATTCTCTTTAATTAGGTGAAGCGGGTTACTCTTCCTTCTTAACATATATCAGGTGTTACTTCTTGTTGGGTTTAATTAGTTGAACTAGTTTTAATGAGTAAATGAAAAGATAATATAAACCAATGTTTGATTGTTAAATTAATTAAACCATTTGGGAGAGAGATTCTAGACATGGTATCACATTCAATTGTTAAATATACTCCTTAAAATTATCTTTTTATATTTTTAAGATAGACTCTTTATGGTTGAGTGGTAACCAAATACTATTAATCAGGATTAAAAATTCAAAGGATGTCAAATTCTAAACATAGAAATTAAAAAAAACATATATGAGCACAGAACCTGATGAGGACTTGATCGATATGTCACCCACTTCGGCCAAATTTACGTCGAATTCCATCATCATCCTCTTGGGTTCATCACCTTTGTTGTTTTCTCCCTATCACTAGTAGAGTCGATGATTAGATCAAAAAAATATAGAATACCCCATCAACCTTGTTTTCACCTTTTCATCATCATTGTTTTCATGATCTACACCATCGTCCCAGAGTAGGAGTGATGTTCTCAATAGTGAACCACCATATCATCTCATAATAAGACATTAGATTCTCTTTATCATGGAATCATCTCCATCAGAAACCAACAGCTAGAGATATTTCAGAACCACCTTCCACTATCACACAAAATAGTCAAATGAATGTCATGCCTCTTGGAATACTCATGGCCTCTCACACCACACATCTCAAACCTATAGAGAACCACCACACCAGACTAATGAACTAGGGACGAGAGATGGTACATGAGGCCATGTTAGAGTTGAACAACCCAATTCTTCTATTGAGAGTGAATTCCTTCTCCAAGAACAAACCCAGTGAAACCACTATTGAGCAAAATGAACACATCAAAGACAAAAGGAGAAGTCTTGAATCGAACCGTAAACAACAACCACAAAGATCCAAAGAAAATCTACTGCTAGAGAGTAGAAAACCCACAATGGAAAATATCACAATCCATCTCCAAAACTAGGTCCATTTCCATAGTCATGATCCCTTTATTCAAAACTAATAGAAAGATATTAAATAAGAACCATCGCCACTAATGTAAAACATGTGAGAAAACACCAGTGATAAACAAGGAAAAGAACAAGAATAAGAACAAGGGAAGGTGATTTATACTCTCTGTATTTACATAGCATAGAATAAGAAGACCCTAGGAAAAAATGAAATGCCGAAGTCGCTAAGACACCAGATTCGCTCTACCAATAAAAACCCAAGCCACATCAAAATCCATTAGATTGGACAGGATGTGGAGTTAGATACAATGAATCAGGTATAAATATAGAAGGTGAATAGAAGAATATTTCTACAACTATGATAAATAAGAACCTAAAGAAACTAGGAGATGATGACGATATCCCAGAATGAAACAGGCGATAAACCATGTCTAGATGAGTGAATCGCGGGGAATACATTGCAGAAGAGGAACCCCAAAGAAGAAAATCCAAAAGAACAAAACAAGACTAAAATTTTAAGAAAACCAAATTAAGAAAAACATTTATGGTTATATTTGTATAAAATTAATTTATTTTCAATTAATTAGAAATAAAAATAAATATCAATTAAAAATAAAAAAGTTGTCTTTTCTAAAAACTGTTTTTAGGTAAGCGGTGTATTTTTATCTTAATAAATTAAATTAATCATTTTTGGTGAATAATTTTATTAATATATATATATATTATATAATAAATCATTTTTTACATTAATATAATATTTTTACAATGCATGGGATAAGAATAAGCCATGTTGTATGTTTAAGGATGTATTTTTATAAAAAGAGGTTTCCATTGTGTTTTATGAGCCTATATTTAAAATTAATTTATACCACTTATAGGTATTTAATTTTATAAAATATGTTCCATATTTGGAATAATGAGGTGCAAATTTGGTAAATAATTTACTTTTATTTTTAGTCAATATGAATTGTAACCACGGTAAAAAAATTCACCCCATTAAAGGGTAAATTAAGTTAATCGAGGAAAAAAATAATTAATAAGGCCATAATTTAAATCCTAATTCTTATTGGATAAATTTAATTAGACCATTATCACCTTAATCTATAAATTTATTTTTAATGGAAAGTTGTATTTTAAAATGACCAATATCATATTTAAACCAAATAAAGTTACAAAGTGTCACTCTCTTAGTTTTAAATATCTCTTATGTGTCTAAATAGGGAAAAATAACATTATGAAGGAATATTATTGTCTATATTGAGATTAATGAAATTATTTTTATGATATAAATTTATTTATTATTTTTTATTATTTGTATAATTACATTAAATCATTATGAAAAACTCATACACTATTTCTCAAATTAATAAAAAATATATCACAAGTGATTTTAAAAAAATTTAAAATAATATAATTTAAGTTATTTAATGTATTAAATGAATACTATAGATTAATATGAAATTTTGGTGTTGTGTTAAATAATTATATTTTAATTCAATTTTTTTTTATATTATAATTCAAATTAAATGAATTATATCTTAATTTAAAATAATGATATTTAATGAAAATAATATTTTATTAAATTACATAATAATACTAAAAATTCTTAAATAGGATTATGGTGAAAATATATTGTCTAAAATTCCATACATTTCCCATTTATAACCCATTTTGAACCATTTTTCTTGATGATGACTTTAATATATTTTAATAACTTAAGAAATTATAAGAGTGCCCGTCCACTCAGATATAAAAACCGCACATCCTTTCTATTATTCACACAAATTTGAACCTTATAGTTGTAAAATACTCTAATAAGTTATTTTATACACTCCCAAATACAAATATTAGAGTTTTGGGTCTTCTAAAAAACCCTAGAGCCCTTAAGAGGATATCTAATGGATTTGTTTTGAAGAAGAGATAATTGCCTAAACCAAACAATATATTTTTAATTCTCATTCTACTTATTATAAATCTGTTGTATTCTTATTAAAATAATAAATTATGTATTCTAAATATAAATAAATCTTATTATTATTAGGAAATCATTTTTATTCACCAATTTTATATGAAATGGGAAGTGAAAGTATCGCTCATGCATACGTACGGATTACCATCTCCACGTCTCGATACAATTCATTTTTCATCACCATATTTCTCGAATGGTTATTATGATGCTTTTAATGTTTATATATGATATATATGACATTATTATGCTTAGTGAATGATAATACCATATCAATATTCTTACCTTACAAACTTTTGGAAAATGACAATGTCATTCGTGTGTACGTGGGTACTGCCACCTCCACGAAAAAATGATATTTGTTTTTTATTCTTATTTTAATGGTAAATTAATAAGGATATATTTAATAAATAATATGATATATAATATATTATATTTATTGTGTATTTTTTTAATTTACCTTTATTTTTTTCTATCCATAGATAAATAAAAAAACATTCACGTGTACATACGACATACTTTTTCCATGAACATTGTAATTAATTTTGCATATATACTTTTATGAACCACTATAAGCATATATATAATTAATATTTATTTTATTTATTTTATTGTCAACATTATAGAGATTATTTAACCATGACTAATGGGAAAATTCCAAAACTATCTAACCAAAACATATAAGAAAAATGAAGCAGATATCACCCGGAACAATGATTTTAATGACCAAAATTAAAAATTGGTGATATAAGGTTATAAGTAAGTGATATATGGTATGATATATATATTATTATGTTTCTATAATATTTTTATAATAAATTTATATTTATTAAATATGAGGATCCAATATTTATAAAGTAATTAAGACCTAAGATAAATGATTTTTTTAACTTTTATTTTTGTGAGACACATGCCATATTCATCAACTGTTTCTTTTATGTAGTATATATACTTCCAATGAATGTATTTTCTTATTATTAATGTGAAAATTATTTGGATTTACGTATCCATATATTTTTATTTCATTCATTGGCCTTATTATATATATGTTACTAAAGTGGTAAGGGATTTATGTTTCAATCATACATTAATCGACATTGTTTATGGTTGAGTTTATATTAGGTGAAATTATATTAACAATATAAGATTATTGCATTTAATTTTTATTAAACTATATTTATATTTTAAGAGTAATTTTTTTCTTTTCATTTCTCTCTCTTTTAATACATATGTTTCCAAACAAACATTTTTAAGGAAAATCGATTCTGTTTTACTACTCGATTAGAAACATTTTTTTTTCTAAATCAATGTTATTCTAAAATTTATTCAAGAGTGTTCTTAATATTCTATTATTATTTTTTATATACATTTTTACCCATTATTATTATTTTACAAAAAAATTTAAAAGGAATCTTCTTGTAAATTCCTGAATAAGGTACTTTTTTACTTTGTACCTAAAAATGTGAAAGGAATGTTTCTTTTAACTTATATGGTATGAATGAAAATTCTCACATTAATGGATGATAATTTTTTTTGGATTATTATATATATTTACAAGGTTTTTTTAAAAGGAAACATTTTCCATAATATTTGTGAAATATTTTTATTTTCAATGTTATTTTCATATAGGAAAGGTTTTTGCTTCAAAAATATTTCAGTGGACCTTTAAAGAAATTTTATTATATTATAACATCCTTTTAAGTTAACTATACTTTAGGGGGGATATTATCTAATGAAAAGATTATTACTATTTCTATAGATGGTTAATTTTTATATTGGTTACATTTTTAGGAAACCCATTTATTTTACATGGGTTATGCTATGATGAATTGTTGAAATGTTTATGAAACATGTTTTCTTTGCATTGGTTATGATGCGATGATATAATGAATGTTTTACGATCTTATGGAATAAATATGTATTGATTTAATTATTTTATGGTTTGTTACATTATAAACCACGTACAGTTATTACGTTATAACCAAGTGTGGTGGTTATGTTATAACGAAGTGTGGTGGTTATTTTGTAACCGTGGATGGGTGGGGCTAGAATTATATATATCTCTAATGAATTGGGTAGTGATTGATATATCATGAGATAAATATGACCATAATGGGAAGTCAACTTTTTTCAATAAGGGTCTTCATCTACTATTATAGTCTTGGGAGTGAACCTTGACTAATATGATGGAATGGGGAGTAAACTCAATCCACTAAAATAGTCTTTGAAATGATACTTGAATGATAAGTAAATGTGTTTTTATGATTATGTCACAATTTTATGTCCTATTCCAATGTTACACTCTCACAACCCATGTTTTTTTACTATTTTATGATTTATATCTTATGAATTATCAATCTTCATTCCCTAAATCAAGATTAATATCTTTGATATTAAAGTGATAGTTTTCAAATGTTATTCTTATGTTCTTATACACTGATTCTAATTTATGTTTAATTTATCATTGATATATAATTTATTTTCCCTTATTAATATTATGATATCACCATTTCTTATTTTTTTTCTTTTCCTAGGTTATAAAGAAAGGTATTAAGTATGATATATCAAAGAAGGGTTCTAGTTACAAAGAACTTAACGGGAGACACTTATGAACAAATATTTGTATGTGTCTAAGTTTCCAAAGGAACTATATATTTACGATTCTAGAATGAATTGTTATGTTATTTAAGAAATATGCATTTATGAAAATGTGATATCTATGTATGAACTTTATGGGTCACTATGTTCAGTATTAGAACAATTTTTAATTAACCTTTGGAAACTAAGATGAGAAATATTTAGTGAGGACTCTAGGGATAAGTCTAATTATAGTATAAAATCTTATGGTTTTGGTAATGGTCATGAATGACCTAGGATAATCCTATGGTTTCATAGAATAAGTTTTTATTATCTAGTAATACAATAAATTATTTTTTAGGATTATGTGGTTTTACAATATGATTATTATTTCTCGAACTATGATTTAAGGTTTTAGTCAATGGCTGGAACCAGAAAGAATCATGTTTTGTTGATTATGGTGGATAATGAAATGATTTTCATAATGAGAAACCAATATTATGAGATATGGAATGGAAAATCTCATTATTATTCTCACTCAAATCTCTCAAGGTATGAATCACGCTGAGAATACAATCGACCAAAGAAGGGAACAACATTCTACTGAGTCCATCATGAGGCATCGCCCATCTTATTTTAGTGGTTCTACTGATATTCTATTTATTGAACAATGGATAAAAACTATTGAAAATTTATTTTTTATTCTCCAATGCACCGAACATGAAAAATTTATCATATTCATTTATCATTTTGAAGGCGAAGTAGATCAATGGTGGAATATTATTAATGATATGAGACAAGATGAAAAAATTGACTCTATGGTGTGGGATCAATTTCAGAGGATATTTGCAGTAAGTAACACCATCATATTCTATATAAAAATATACAAAAAAATTCCTTTATCTAAAAGGGTTCATTAAGGGGCACAACACCATGGGAGAAACCCTTGGTGGATCACGGTTCTGCCTTTCTCATCCATAACTCTTCCTTTGTGGTTCATGGGTTTCCCTTGCCGTTATCATCCCTTATTCTATGGTCACCTTCTAATTTTGTGTCATTTAGATGTCCTCTTATAAAAATAATCAACTCCTAATTTTTCATGGGTAGCCATTGTGAAGGATGCTTGCAAGAACTTTCACAGCCCATGATATTGACCTAGGACCAGTTCTTGGTGCTGATCGATGTTGATGGTTTCAGTAGGCATCAGAAGTCAGAGATGACATGTTGGGTGAGATGAATCACCACATGGGATTCCTTTCTAGCTTGTTACAGTGATGTTGTTTTGGTTTCATCGATGTTGAATCATGGTCGGTTCATCATCAACAACTTGTCCCAGTACACAGATGTGGATGAAAAATGTTAGACCGCTCGGTACTGGTGGTATCTTATCCTTACCAGTTCGGTTCATATTCTCTATCATCTATTTCCAACTGGTTTCAAAATTTTCCTTATATCCTTGGACTTATCTTTAATTTCTCTCTAATCCTACATGAATGAACCCATTCTTGTCAGGTTTTATGGATCCCATGGTGTTTTTGATTGTGTTGGTGTCCTCAATGATAGAAGATTTGTGCTTCTAGTTTGGTGGTGTTTTATGCGGTTGTTCAGATGTCCTATAGTTCCTCATTTTAGAGTGGTCAATGATGTACTATTCATAATTCATCATCCATCAAAGGTTTTGGTGTGTCTTTTCTTTTGACTTATTGTGTTTTTGGTGTTCCCGGTGGCTCGTTCTCAGCTCTGTGGTGGTGAAGTGTTCACCGCTAGCATGTTATTCAATGATCGTCTCCTGAGGCGGTGCAGTGTGTGTAGGTGCATCAGGGATGTATGGATCGAAGGATATTTTTTGGTTTCTAATGGCCTAAGGAAGATCATAGTATATTTTTTCTCGTGCATATTTTCGTTACTTAGTTTTTGTGTGGTTTCTCAATTTTCACTCAAATGTGATTTCTCATGCCTATAATAGTGGATCCACTTGGGCACATTTCCTTATTCTATTTTGTACGGTTATCACATAACAATTGTGTGATTTTATTTGAAAAATAAAAAATCATTTTTGTGGTGGGCCAATTTCTTTATCTAAATAAAAATGATGATGAATCCATTAGTATCTATGAAGAAACTTTTATGATACTTAGAAGGTATGCCTCTGGTATAATCATCTTCATTGAAAGAAAAATTGATCGATCAATTGTTGTCTTAGAAACATCCATCTGAAAAGCATTATCTATAAGAGATTGTACTAGCTATGAATAAATCATTCGATGTAAACTCAATATAGAAATAGAAATTTGAAATCCTCACCATTCTCATGGTTTTGATAAGAAAAGGAAGATCGAGTATCATGAGAAATTAAATAAATTATATGGTTGAATGAAATTATAATCCCCAAAATACATGAAATGTGGGAGGAAACATCAATGGATTTTCTTGAGTGTAATTATGAATAGTTTTATATGTGGGAAGGTTGGTCATAAAGATAGGGAATGTCTAAATGTGGTGAAAATTCCAGTTGATATAATGGAGGGAATTAAAGCACCAACTAATTCACCACCCATACTACAAGTCTTCAAATACAAGGTGTATGGGTATTATTCAATACCATTTCACATATCAAGTTTTTTTGATGATCATCATCAACAATCACCCAAGCCCATACAAATGTAAATCTCATGCAACCACAACTTCATAATTGGGTTCTGATAATGAAAAACTTAATGGTACACTTATTATTCGCTCTAGAACTATTGATTTCTTATTTAATTCTAGGTCTACACACTCTTTTATAACTGAATAATTTTCTAATGTATCAAAGTACCACATGAAAATATTATAGTTTGAGATATAAATTAAAAACCCCTAATGGTACGATGACTTCATCTCAAGTTTATGAGTCTTCTCTGATTGAAGTTTAAGGGATTTTTCTTCCTATAAGTCTCATTAATATTCCTCCAATTTAATTTGATGTTATTTTGGGCATGGATTTTATTTATTGACATAAATTCCAAACTAATTTCTTAGTAAGAGAAGTTAAGATTGATATTCCAAACCAGCCTATGATCTTATATCATTGTGATGAAAAATATAATCTTCTAATGAAAATTACATCTATTGTATAGGTCAAGATTCATATTCAAAAGGTTAATTTATCTCATATGGTTGGAGAGAAACTTAACAATGAATATATACCTATTGTGAGGGAATTTATTGATGTCGTTATAGAATAATTAGAGTGAAGATCAATATTAAAGATATTCTTATCGTAAATAGAACAATATTATTCCAATATTGACCTTCATTTTGGATATCACCAATTGAGGGTAACATATGAGGATATACCGAAGATGAAATACTGTATGAGGTATAAACAATATGAATTTATAGTTATTCCATTAGGCCTTAAAAATTCCCCCATTATATTCATGTATTTAATTAATATAGTCTTTAGAAATTAGCTTGATTTATTTTTATGGTTTTTATAGATGATATTTTTATATATTTAAAGAGTAAGAAAGAGAATGGATATCACTTAATAATTTTATATAAGTCCTTGAGGATATGGAATTTTTATGGAAAATTTACCAATTGTGAATTTTGGATTTTTAATGTTTCATTCTTGGTTCATATAATCTCAAGTGAGGGTATATTGGTATACCTTTCAAAGATCTATGTTATTTATCAATGTCCTAGAACAACCATAGTAACTACGATCTATAATTTTCCTAGGTTGGATTTATATTTATTGAAACTTTTTATGATATTTCTCAAGACTTTTTAATCTTCTCACCAAGTTGTCTCATAAGAGAGTTATGTTCTTTTAGACAGTTTAATGTGAATATAATTTCAAGGAGTTGAAGATAATGTTGTTTAGTGCACCTATGCTCACCTACCCTATTTTGGATAAGAGTTTATTATCTATAGTGATTCATTGGGATAGGTATGCATTCTCATATAGAATTTTATGTTGATAACTTATGACTTATTATAATTGAAGGTTCATGAGAAAAAATTACCCAACTCCTTATTTGGAAATGGTAACAACCAAAAATTTTACTAATGAAACGTCCTCTTGATCTAATTAAATGTATCATTATATAAGATGGTTATATAAAAAATATTCACTTTTTTTGTTTTATGTTTTTGAATTTAAAATTCCTTTAATAATTTTTACCTTTGCTAATATAGTTGTTGAATAGTGACAAATGATTAGTATAAATATAGGGCTTTAAGAAATCCAATTTACTTAGACAAAGGAAGAGATGGCCTCATCTAGTAGAATTGCTCTGTACAAAGACCATTTTTTGAAGTGTGGAAAGGAGGCGGTGTCACTGAGATTTTCTCTTGACCAATCCAATGCTGACATTCACCATGCTATGCTTGAATGGAACCGCCTACATGAGAAGTGGAAGTTGATAGAGATTACCACCCAAGAGATGTTATCTGACCCACCCCAAGAGTCTGTCACCATTTCACACCTTACCCTTAGGTCATATAAAGGTGTTATAATTGGATATTGAACAAGACCCTATCACTATTATTATGTTAATTATTTTTGTATTGAATAATGAATATACATTCATTTTATTGTTGTTACTTTTTAAATAGTTTTTCAATAACTATTAGTATTTTTAGTTAATATTCAGTTAAGAAATATATTTTTATGAATTAAGGTATTTTTAAATTAAATCTTATTTTAATAAAATATTATTACTGAAATAATTTTTATTAAATATAAATGACCGCATAATTTTTATGAATTCAGTTGTAATTTTTATTAAGTTTTGAAAGTTGTTTCTATAAAAACCCACGATTTATTGATAAATGTCAGCTTTTATTTTAAAAGTAAAAATTCACAAATTTAGAAAATTATTTATAAGAAATTTATATTATTTTTTGAATCAGGATTTTGAAATTATCGAACAATGAATTTTTCATAATTTTCTGAGATAGTCGAATTTTTGGGTAAAAATTAAATACTGTTTAAATATATAATCTATTTTTTGACAACATAATGGAATAATAGTGATTTAATAAAATAATATAAATGGTATTTTTGGAAAATATTTGTTTTAACTTTAAATTAATGTGATTTTAGAAATATTTGATTTATTTTAAAAAGACTTTTTGGACCCTCCAAGACTTTTAAAACATTTTAACATTTTAAAATGATTTCCTTGAGAGTGTAACTCACCTCCACATAAGCAATCAGGATATTTTAATAATTTCAAACATTGGCCATATAAAATAATAATTTCCACTCCAATTTGAAAAACCCATGGGAAAAACCATGGGTTGGATTGTGGTTTAAATTACTTTAAGGTGTGGTGTCCAAAACCTAAATAATAAATAATTCCCTCTTCTTTCCTATATAAACCCACTCAATTACCCATTTATATTAGCTCAAACCATATGGAGCTTGATCGAACCCTGAAATACTCTCTCTATAATCCTCCCAAGGTGCCCCAATCTACCAAGAATCCTCACTCAAGCCTCTTTCAATCCTTTGGGATCACACTTCTCAGTAAGAGATTTCTTCCTTTCTCATTTTTTTCTTAATTCCATTATGTTGTTATACCATTTTATTTTCAATTAAATATATTGGGGTATGATTTCAAACCTCCCCCATACTTTCCTCCTTTTGTTTTAATGACTATATACCCCTTTCCCTTTCATTAATTCCTCTCATGTACACCTGTTACTATGCCAAAATTATGTAACGGGTTTCTCTCTCCTCATTTACATTCGAGAAATTCTTTTATTTTATAAATATAAATTCCATTGAATATGTTGGGAAATTTATCTATATAACCCCCTTACTGTACATTTCATGTAAATATGATGATATACCTCTTTCTCTCTAATCAACCATTTTTATGAATTCTTATGTCACGCTGTTATGCTGCCGAAATTGCACTGGGATTTTTCAAGCCAAATCCATTATGTAGTGAATAACAATCCCATTTCTCTATCAAGGGTATTGACCTTTATGTAAATTTACATATAGATTTCAATGTTTCATATATTAATACCACATCCCTTTATCATGGAATAAATTATGTTGTTTAATAAATCTATGTTGTGTGATCTATGTGGAACACCTATGCATGAAATGAAATGATTAAGAACGATGCACCCTGATAGCACTCCAATGCTTTTGGTGAGGATTATTATCATGATACGTCATATTCAATGAATTTTTACTCATGATAATTCAATTTCAATTAGTTTTTACTCATGCACCATGTGAAATGATCCTTGGATCATGCAAATATCATTTTAAATGTTGTTGCGACATTTCCATGTTATGATAATCATGTAATATCATGACTTTATGTTCATGTTTATCTTGTGCTCCATTGATATGCCTATTTCATAACATGTACTATATTATTAATGTTATGCCTCGTTTACTCCTTTACCATTATTTATAACTCGCCATTTTCTTATGCATGTCCTCAGGTTATCCCATGCAATGCTAAGTCTGAAGTAATTTTGTGGTCATTTAAAAAAAGTTTTCAATAAAGTTGTTGGGTTTTATGTTCTAAGTTTTTATGTAATGTTCCTCATTTCCCAAGACACTAGACCTATTGATCCTCATATTTTCCTTAAGTTCATGTTTATGTAATAAATCAAGTTTAAGTGTGTAATAAAGAGAAAAGTTGTTATAGTTAGTATCAGATGATAGGTTTAGTTATTTATGGGATTAATATTATAAAACCCTAGTTAATTCCTTATGGATAATATTAAGTATAATAAAAATAGCCCTAAATTTTTGTGAGTATTTAGTAAGTTGTTTATCAAGAAAATAAATCCGTGTCTCGATACAATCATGTAGTGGAAGCTCTGGAAGAGATGTATCTAGTTGTAAAACTGGAAAACACCACTTTAAGATAAAATCTAATGGGAACTGGTTCACGACAACGGGCCTTGCTGCAATCTTTGTTATGAGACACTCAGTGTATATGATTTGGTAAATTCAAAATCTTAGTATGAGCCATTATTATTGGAATAAAAAATGACCCTAAGATTATATTTTGGGAATTAGATCATGGATAAAATAGATAAGTTAAGGAAATAAATGCAATTTATATGTTATCCCTTTCTATCATTGGATTACCCTTTATGTGTAACCCTTAAATTTCCTTTTATTCCAGCTAATAGCTGGAAATAGGGGGACTCGGGCTAACAATCGATGTGATGATCTATGTGATGACTATTTCAATGGGATTTCAAATATGATGGGAGCGGGAATTGAAAATTTTTTGAAGATACTATCTTTGGTAACTCAAGTTTTGAATAGAAACATGGGTCAAGAAGAATGTTCAACCCCCCCCCCCAGATATAACAAGCAGAAATCAAGAGCTTAATGAGACAAAGGCCTCCTACTTTTACTGGATCATTTGATCCCTCAATCGCCAAACAATGGATCAACTTCATTGAGAATATCTTCTCTATCCTTAAATTTTCTGAACAATAGAAGGTACTTTTAGATGCTTATCGTATGGAGGGTGAAGCTGATCAATGGTTGAAATTGATAAAAAATACAAATCCTTAAGAGGAGATCAAGACGTTGGAATGGAAGGATTTCCAGAAAATGTTTTTCGATAAATATTTTCTGTGAACCCTCCGACGTAAGATAGAAAGGGAATTCATTTCCCTCATGAAAAAAAGACAACGAACCCATCAGATCATATGAGCAAAAATTCCCAAGTCTTACACGATATGCCTTCCACATTGTCATTACCCCCAACTGAAAGGTTGACTAATTCTTTGGTTGGATAAACCCTAGCCTACAGAAATCCCTGGAGATCCACAACTTTAATAGCTATGATGAAGTTTTATGATGTTCCCTCATAGTTGAAATAAAGATCATAGATTCTCAGGGATATCATGGGAATATGAAGTGGAAAGGGTACTTTAATTATGGCAGTCCGATGGATCAATTCAATGTTGCTATGAAATTACAGTACCCCACTTGCCAAAGGTGCAAAAATAATCACCCTAAGAATTGCATGAAGTGGACGAGGAAATGATTTAGTTGTGAAAGAGAAGTGAACCTAGCTATTAACTACTATCAAGAAAAACCTGCTACTACGATAGAGGAGAGGAATGCTCCATTCGACCCTCAACGTATTGTTCTTTGCTTCAACTGCAAAGAACCATGGAACTTTGAAAACCACATACCTGAGACAAGGTTTTTAAGAAGAAATGATGTTATTAATATTTTCATAACATATATATACTCCCTTTACTAATTTTATATTAAATGTTCATAATTTGGGTGAAATAAGAATGTTTTAAAACTAAATATAATTTTAGAGGATTTTTAGAAGTAGTCCAATTGATTCCGTTTACAATTTTGTGTATAACAATCCACCTACTAATTAAAATTTAATGTTTCTTATTTTTTAGGATTCCACTTTCAATATAAAACATTTCATTAGAAGGAATTTAGGGCCAATTATTCTATTTGAAGGGTCATATGGATCACACAAGAAGGCCCATAGAATCTGTGAAGAAACTGGACCATCCATAAATATTGACTAACTGGGCTCAATCCATAAATGAAAATTCATTAATTCTCCTCCAACGTTTGGTAGAGAGTGTAAGGAGTCTGGGATAAAAATTTGAAGGCCCAAATCCAAATACAAGGGCCCCAACGGATCCATTTAAACTCATCCCACCATTCTGGTCAGGAAAGTTCCTTTTTATGGCCTCAGAGAGTGTCAATCTTGTGAGAAGGAAGACAAAGGATGGGAATTTTGCCATCAAAATTGATATATCCAATGCTTTTGACACTCTTAAGTGGAGATTTCTACTTTATGTTCTTAGAAGGTATGGCTTCTAAAATGACTTTGTGAATCTGATCTGTAACATTCTGCAGTGTTTCAGGTTATCAGTTCTTGTCAATGGTGCCCCGAGAGACCTCTTTCCATGCACCAGGGGGTACGGAAAGGTGATCCACTATCTGGTCTACTTTTTTCCATGGGAGAAGACTACCTGAGTAGGTGTGTGTCTGATCTTGCTCAAAAGGGAATTTATAAAATAATTAGGGCTGGTGTGAGTGAGTATGCCCCGTCTCATTTATTGTATGTTGATGACATCTTGCTCCTTGGTCAGACGTTAAGGAAAACTATCTCCACTATTAAATCCCTCTTCAGTCATTATGAGGAGGTGTCTGGACAAGCCATTAGTTGGGATAAATCTTCCATTGTTTTTGGAAATGGAATTCTAGTTGGGAAACGGAACAGAATTGTCAGACTTCTTGGGGTGAAGAGGGGTTCCTTACCATTCCAATACCTTGGGGTCCCATTGTTTTGGGGAAAAGTGAAAAGACAGCACCTTGAAGGAATCTCTGCTGGAATTGTTCATCAGATGGCCAGCTGGAAGGGGAAATCTATGTCCCTGGCTGGGAGGGTCTGCCTTGTGAACTCAGTTATCACATCGAAGATTTTCTACTCCTCCATTTATCGATGGCTGAGGGGACTTCTCAAGTAACTTCAGGGTATGGTACGAAATTTCATATGGACAGGGTCACCACATGATAGGAAGCTAATTACAGTGGCATGGAAGGAGTGCATCAAGCCTGTGGAGCTGGGGGGTCTAGGAATCAAGGATCTCTGGACCATTAATGATGGTTTGATTGGGAAGTTCACTTGGAACTTGCTTACTCATGAATCTGATGATGACTTTCTTTCAAACAGGATCACAAGGAGGCTCTTAACTGGGCACAAATGGCACCTTGCCTCATCGGCTTGTGCCTATATCAAGAAGGCGTATGTCAGAATCATGCATGATACCCGATGGTTGGTGTGCAGGGATTCCACACTGAATTTCTGGAACACAAATTGGATCACACAGCCTCTTTGTGACTCAGATGTGCCACCTGAGGCAGCCAATTTGTCAATTTCCAGCTTTCTCTCCCAGCTGCAATCTGCTTCTATTAATGTTCCTATGCAGGTGGAGCATGAAGTCAATGATTACATCTTTATGGAGTAGGATACTCTGATCTAGGTGCATAGCAGAACCGAGAAATTCAATAGCATGGATTATTACAGGATCCTCTGTGGGGGCCAATCCCTTGCACCTTCTTGGCTGCTGAAATTAAGAGTGTGTTTCATTATACCCTGTAGATTTTCATTGATCTGGAGGATCTGGAAAAAATGCCTACCCACATCTGATGCTCTCAAGAGGGCCGGGTTTCAAATGGCCTCCATGTGCTTTATGTGTAAAGCCAATGAGGACTCAGTTCAGCATATTTTTTTGGGCTTCTCTCATGCAAAACAAATGTGGGAATACATCAGTTCTATGTTTGGGGTGGCTATTGACACCTGCGGGACGGTTATTTAGATGTTATATATTGCTTCCCATGGCAGGTTCAGCGAGCATATTTTTAATCTTTTTTTGACCGCCATTGTCGCGGCTGTTGCAGTCCTTTGGGAAGCCCGTAATGCTGCTATTTTCACTAGTGTGCGGCCCACTGTTCAGAAAGGAGTGATGGCGATTCATAGATATGTTTATGCAGCATCTCTTGGGAAGGATGGGGCAATGTCTAATACAGTTGTGGACCTTCAAATTCTGCGTATGCTTGGTGTCTCGGGGCGGCCACGCTTGCCTCAGATGCTGAAGTATATTCGATGGATCCCACCCATCAGACCTTGCCTCAAGGTAAATGTTTATGGGGCTGCATTGGGTGCTCCAGGCCCATCGGGTTATGGAGGTGTGTTTCGTACCTACCATGGGTTCATTAAAGAATGCTATCACCACGTCATTGGAGATGGTACCGCTTTTGAAGCTGAGCTTTGGGCAATGTTTTTTGCCATCAGGTACGCTGTCTGTTTCAATTGGAAACATATATGGATTGAATCTGACTCTCAGATCACGATCCATGCTTTGAGCACCAAGACGCGCCAAGTCCCTTGGTGTATACTGCCGCAATGGGTTGGTTTCCTTAATGATATCGCTCGTATGCGCGTGGAGGTCTCACATGTCTACCGAGAGGAAAATCAGTTGGCTGATGCGTTGGCAAAGCAGGCGCTCACTGATACTGGGGAGATGTGGTCTTTTATGACCCCAGATTATTTTACCTCACTGGTGGAGTTAGATAGGTGTGGGGTGGTTCACACTCGTTTATGTAATATTCCATTGTATGCTTGAATCTTCTCATTTTCTTTAGTTAATTTTTTTAGGACCGGCTTACACCAGATCCTGGATTTTCTGGTATAATCATCAAATAAAGCTAATGTTTTTTAGTGTGAAATAGGATATATATTTGGATGATGTTTTGGAATAATGAATTTAGATTTTAAGTAATCTTTCTATTCAAAAATTCATTCACATTTTGGCCATTGAAAAATCATGGATAGAAATGGACAATTTAACATTGTTTATGAAAACCACCATAACATTGGATCCATATATCCAAATGCCTCCAAATTTTGAGAGTAGTCAGAAAAAATTATTTTCTACATCTTTGAAGAAGGAGATATATCTATATCCAACTTTCTAGATGTCAAAATCATCGAGCCAAGTGAAGGGGTTGTTTTGGAATGCAAACAGTCCACCACCTAGGGCTATAAGTACATCCCCTCCTCTTCTTTCAAAAGGGTTGCCATTTCAGAATAGATCATCATCAATTGGCATGACCAAATAATTTAAAAAGGCTTGGTATGACCTTACATACTCATGTTTTAACTTGATATACCCTTCCTCTACTATTTGTTTTCATTTACTTTTGTGTTCTTCATTGTTGTAATCTTGGAAGTCTTTTTTTTGTAATTCTGTTTTAATGAAATTTTCTTCTTCAATATCTCTTAACCTCATCCACCATCTATAGTATAATATTAATGTTCTTAAAATAGTTTAAATCATGTTAAAACCTTTTCCCTTCTTTTTCTTTCTCATTCAATATAAAGTCAGTATTTAATTCCCTTCATCACTTGTGTGTGTGTTCGACACACCACTCTTTTCTTATCACTTTTTTTCTTATCTTCTTAATTTATCAACATAATAATTATAACCAGATTACTAATAGTTTCAATGGATGAGTAAATCTATCATTTGGGTGAGTTATAATTAATGTATGTTAAGTGATTGAGAGATTTTTCTTAATGAATATTCTTTAAATTAACATTGTGTATGTTGGACTTAACATGTCATGGATTAATGAATTGTTTTGTTTAACATATAGATTCCATATATTATTGGAACCATAAATAAAATACAACAATCAATTACTATTTGAGATTATAATGTTAGTTAAGTTAACGATTGGATTAAAGCCTTAACACTTAGGAATTCCAATCAACGCCAACTTGTGACATGAGTGTTAATTTAATGCAATATAAAGCAAAGCTCAAGGATATCACAAGCTTAACTACCTATTATGAACTCATCCCAATATTTATCAAATTGTTAAATAAATATTAATAAATAAATAATTTCAATTTATATCTATAAACAACCCCCCCCCCAATCAAAATTCAATCAACTAAAAACATTTGACTATTAAAAAGTTTCATCGCCGAGGATTCGACCTGGGTGCTGCTATACACATTAGCAGAGCACTGGAACCTTGAACGGTTGATAAGTGATTATAGGCCATGATTTAAAATGGTTTTGTTACTAGGGATGGTGTAATTAAGTAGTATTTAGTTTCTTTTTATTCTAAAAAACACAAAATTTAAAAAAATTGAAAAAAACGGAAAGAAAAACCTGCCTTCTCATAAAAATCATGAACAGGAAAAAAACACAATGAAAAATACATCTTCCTATTTATTCCAAAAGCTCTCTGAATTCCCCGTAGCCTCCCAAACAATCCCTCGGATTTTTTTTTTACCCTAAAATTGAGTGAACAATTCTCTAACATATGAGGAACATAATAGATAATCAACTCATTCCAGAACATGTCCTCTTCTAACCATTTGAATTATTTATTATCAATCATAGGGAACACACACTTAAAGAACTTTATACCTCTCATATGAGTTACCAACCTCTTGGTATTCAATATCCAAACATAGAGGCAGACTTTGAACTGAAATCGGGTTTGATTCATCTTCTTCCTTATTTCCACGGGCTAGCTGGTGAGGATCTATATCTCAACCTTAAAGAGTTCCATGTGGTGTGCTCTACCATGAAACCTTAAGGGGTTTCGTAGGAACAAATAAAACTATGTGAACCCCCCTTCACCTTAGATAAAACTGCTAATTCATGGATTTATTACCTCCCACCTGGTTCTATAACCACACGTAATGACATGAAGCAACTCTTCATATAGAAATTCTTTCCCGCTTCTCATACTGCTTCAATCCGAAAGGAAATAATCGATGTTTGTCAATTCCTAAATGAATCACTACATAAGTAATGGGAGAGGTTCAAAAATATTATTTCAACCTTCCCACACCACAAACTCCTTGACCAACACTTGATCCAATACTTCTATGATGGGTTATTGTTCATGGAGGGAACCATCATTGATTCCACAAGTGATGGTGTTCTTATTTATAAAACTTGTACAACTGCAAGAGATCTTATAAGAAGCATGGCTATAAACACACACAAATTCCATAATGGAGTACATGATCAAGTAAAACAAGCCCAAGATAATCAATCCATAGATCTGAACAAGATGACTGAGTGGATGAGTGAACTTACAGGTCTTGTGTGATAACTAGTTGTGGCTTCCAAAGCCCCAACCTCATCTTCTCCGCAATCAATATTTCCTAGACCTGTCAAAAACTGTGGAATCTGCAACTCACCATCTCATCCAACAGAAACATGTCCACAACTTCTAGAAGAACCATCTAATTCATCTGGACTAATCGATCTCGATTCATTCAATGCTCAGCAAAACACCAAACCTCAACTATCAGGTCAGTTTGTTAGAAACTTCAACCAACCTCACTCTGAGCCCTTCTCTACTTCCTATAAACCAGGAATTATGTATGGTAATCTCATCTCTCAACCCCCTCAATTCCCTCCTCAAATCTCAAAAAATGTTTTTATATGGTCAAGGTGTTGGTAACTTCCAACAACCTTATCCTTTTTTTCCTCAACAACAAAAGAGAAATCCTCATTCTACTCCTCCAGGAATCCACTATACTAATGAGCCTTCACAATTCCCAAACCAATAAAATTGCTTTCCCAAGAACCAAAATCAAGGCAATCCCAATCTGGGACAAGACTCTACTTCCAAGAAACCATGGGAAAGTGCAGTTGAAGATCGTGTCTCTTTCACTCATTCCAGCATTAAAACATTGAAACCCAAATCGGTAAACTTGCTTCCCACCTTATTCAGTAGCAACCATCTATTTAGTCCCATATTCCAACTCAACCATTAGCCAACCTCAAGGGTTATATAAGTTTAATTGCCCTTAGATCGGGAAAGAAAATTGATATGTCTGAAGATAAGTCCTTCAACACCCATTTGAATGTTGACCTATAAAATGAAAATAAAAATAAAATTGAAAAGGAACCCGAATCAATTCCCTCACCTCCTACCATTCCACTTTGGAATCCAATTCCTTTTCCTAAATCTGTTTTTAAGCCAAATAGGTCTTTTGAACCTGATCCTGAAATGCTTGACGTGTTTGGACATGTTGAAGTCAACATTCCCCTCTTAGATCCCATAAAAAATCCCTAAGTGTTCCATGTTTCTTAAGGAATTGTGAACCCACAAGAGGAAAATTTATACCTTCAAAAAAGTTTCCACCCAACAGTCTATTCCCATAAAAGTGTAAAGATCTAGGGACCTTTATGGTTCCATTCCAAATTTGAAGTTCCAACTTCGATGATGCAGTCATAGACCTAGAATCCTAGATTAATATCATTCCCAAATACATCTTCTCCAACCTTGTTCTAGGTCTCTTGCATCCAATGATTTTTGTCATCCAATTAGCCAATCGATGCACCACTAGTCCTGAGGTTATAATCAAGGATGTCCTTGTTCGTGTGAATGATATTATATTCTATGCAGATTTCTATGTCCTTAACATGGAATGTGAGAAGAACTCTTATCGATCTCCCTTAATTCTAGGTAGACCATTCCTAATGACAATAAGAACCAATATTGATGTTCATTCAGGCTTCTTATCCATGGACTTTGGTGACCAATTGGTCAATTTCATCATTTTCCAGGTCATGCGATACTCATCTAGGGATCACTCTGTATTCTCAATCCATGCTTCTGAGGAAACTTATGAGAGTCAATTGAACCACATTCCATCATGTTCATCATGTTCTAATGATAATGTATCTTGTGAAATATGTACCATGATTAAGAAATTCATAAATGGTGAAGTTTATGTGAACCATTCATTCATAGACTCCATCAATTTTGAGGAACTTGAAAACTCTCTTTAATCCCACGTCAACTCTGATCTCTACTTCTACAACTTAGATAATATCAAGGAAAATGAATATGAAGCAACTGAAGTCCCTTCCTCCATTCTTTAATTGTATAACCCACAAATGAAAGATGAAACTGATCTAAAACGTTTTCTTAAACACATGAAATATGCATTCCTTTTTAATTTTATCATGTCCTTATCTCCAATTCACTTACTGAAACTATGGAGTCCAAACTTGTTCACCTATTAGAGGAAAACAAAAAGGCCTTAGTTTGGACCCTAGATGACATACCGGGAATCAACCCTGCTCTTTTCATGCATCACATCCATCTTGAGGAATCATCCAAACCAATTAGAAAACACCAAGGGGATTATGCAAGGAAGATGCATGGGTGATGCTATGGAGGGGCAATGGTGGATGGGGCTTACGCATGGGAGCTTCCTGGGTGCTGCTATGGAGAGGAAAAAGTGAATGTGGCTTATGCAAGGAAGCTTCTAGTGTGCCACTATGGAGCGACAATGGTGAATGGGGCTTATACGAGTAACCAGCCCGGGTGCCGATATGGAGTAGCAATAGTGGATGTGGATTATGCAAGGAAGCTGCACAGGTGCCGCTATAGAGCGACAATGGTGAATAGGGATTATGTAAAGAATATGCACAGGTACTGCTATGGAGCAGCAATAGTGGATGGAGCTTACGCAAGGAAGCTGCCTAGGTGCTGATATGGAGCAGCAATGGTGCATGGGGATTATTCAAGGAAAATGCCAGAGTGCCTCTATGGAGCAGTAATGGTGAATGGGGCTTATGCAAGGAAGTTGCCCGGGTGCCGCAATGGAGCGACAATAGTGGATGGGGCTTATTTAAAGAAGCTGACATGGTGCCACTATGGAGCGGTGATGGTGAATGGGGATTACGTAAGGAACCTGCTCGGGTGCCGTTATGGAGCGGCAATCGTGGATGAGTCTTACGCAAGGAAGCTGCCCGTGTGCCGCTATGGAGCAACAATGGTGACTGGGGCTTCCACAAGGAAGCTGTTTGGGTGCCACTATGGAACGGAAATGGTGCATGGGGCTTACGTAAGTATGATGATCGTAATGTCTTCCTTGTGTCTAATCCAGAGGGCATCACAAATCATTTGTGAGTGGAGGCATATGATTGAGGCCTACACCTATGCGCTAGTGCACAAGTGGGATAACACCAAGGGGCGTTGGAATCAGTCTAAACAAAAGGAGATGAAAAGATTGAATTACATGCCCGACATTCGAAATGCAATGAGGGTGGCATAGTGATAGAGGATAACTTTTGATTGTGTTCGAAACATAGCATCCACATCACGTTAGCCTGAAATGGGGACGAACAAATGAGGGTCGACTATTGACCATGTTCGAAACACAGAACCTAACTCAAAGTGTTGTCTAAAGTCTTATGGGTCGTTGGCCCAGGATGGTAGGTGAGCCGATGCAGTATGAGACCAGGCCGTAAAGGGGGTCCCTTAAGACATGAAAGGGGATGAAGATCTGAATGAAGGACACGAAAAGCGTGAGGTGGAGTGATGGAATGTTTGAACATATTCAAATTCTCTTGAAGGTATGCCACTGTGATCATGGAATAATGCATCTTATTCTTGGAACATAAGGAATATCTTGTTTGGAGGAAAAGGCATCCTATAATTGTGACATAGGGTGTACTACAGTTTATAGTCATGCAGATAGGACTTTTTTCATCCTATGATTTGATCATAAGGCATCTATCATTTTGAGAAAGAGGCATCCTTTGTTTGGAAGATAAGGATTACTACATTTTAGAGTCATGTAGATAGGACTATTGGCATCTCATGCTTGGAGCCTAAGGCATCTCTTGTTAGAAGCAAAAGGTGTCCTATGTTTGGAACATAGGGATTACTACAGTTTAAAATTCATGTAGATATGATTATTGGCATCTCATGCTTGGAGCATTTTGCATCACTCATTTTGAGAAAGAGGCATCCTATGTTTGGAACATAGGGTGTACTACAGTTTATAGACATATAGATTGGACTGCTGGCATAAGGCTCCTAGAAATGGTTGGTGTTGGGACTTATGCAATGGCGTCCATATGGTTCGAACTGGAATAGGAGTCTTCTATTGGGGTTTGGATGAGTTGGTTGAGGAATGATTCGACTCAAGGGACTCGGGGAATTGATGATGAGAATCTCAACTCACGACATAATAAATGAACCAAGAGGATACGTCACTCAAGGTGCTTCATGGTGTATGGAAGAGTATCTCAAATTATGGTATTCCATAGGTGGAAGGTGGGTGAACATAAGGGCACAATGGAAAATCCTGACGTCCCGGCCTAAAAAGTTCACGGTGTAACTCTCCTTCTTTGAGGAGGTCAGTGATGGTAGTCAATGGACCAGCCTGGAGGATCGGGATTACAGGCTGACACTGCCCCCGAGCGGGGTGCGGGGGCGTAGCCCCCGCGGTATGGAGCAGTGGGTGCAGGCCTAGATACAGTTGTGCATAATTGGAGTGACATACAGGATGGGATGCACGCAAGAAAGAGGGATCATGAACAATAGTGAAGGCTTGCACACAATAGGGCATGCTTCCGTGCAATACGGAACATGTGCACAGAAAACGCTGGGTCGGTGCGAAATAGGGGAGATAGACGCGCAAAAGGGAGAAGGGTGTGCAACAGGTGATGCGGGTGCGCAATTGGGGAGATAGGCACGTAAAAGGTCTGGTGTGTGCGCAATACAGGATGTGTTCATGCAATAGGGGCTTTGGGCATGCAAATAGGCAGGCGGCGCACAATATGAGACGCGTGTGTGCAATAGGGGGCGCGGACGCCCAATAGGGCGGTCGGGAACGTAAAAGGGAGTCGAGCGCGCAATAGGGGAGGCGTGCACGCAATAGGGGACGTGGGCACCCAATTGAGCGGACGGGCGCACAATTGGGTGGCCAGGCATGCAAAAATGGGAGATGGGCACACAATAATTGGTGTGCAAAAAAACGATGCATGGGGAAATGTTTCACACAAAAATAACTTTTTGCGCACAAAATGGGGAGGGTTTCCTCCCTTACACATACACATTATGTTTTTCACGCCAGAGAGTGGATTTTCAGTGAGGGTGTGGAAAATTCATACTTACGTGCATTAGAGTGGTGTCCAACCTTTGGGGGGCCTCTCCAAACAAAGGAGGGTGCAATTGTATTTATAAGTGGAATCTCGGGAGTCTGTGCATGTAAAATTCCACATGTGCAATTTGGTGTGCATAAAATTCTGCACGCGCAAGGTAGTGTGTGAAAAATTCCATGTGCGCACGTCAGTGCGCGTAAAATTCCACATGGGAAAGTGGTTTTTCATGTGAGATTCCCTTTTACGCACAAATCCATGCTTTTCCCCAAAGTCATCTTGGATGGACATTTCCATCTTCCCAACTTCAAACAGCCATAACTTATGATCCGTTACTCCGTTTAGGATCCACGCCAGTCAAATCGAAGCCTGTAGAATGAGCTACGCTCCAGGATCATTTATGGGAGAATTTGGAAAATTTTGGGGGCGCCTTTTTTGGTGTCAACAGAGATCACCAAGATTCTTCAACTGGGTAATATCTACCCAATTTCTGATAGTGAATGGGTTATTCCAATTCATGTTATACCTAATAAAGGTGGGATAACTATTGTCACAAATGAACAAGGAGAGGCAGTCACAACTTGAATGAATAAAAAATGGCGTGTGTGCATCGACTACTGAAAAATGAATGTTGAAACAAGAAAAGATCACTACCCTCTTCCATTCCTTGATCAAATCCTATAACGATCTAGAAAGTTGAAATATTGCTTTCCTGATGGATACGATGGCTACTTCCTAATCCCAATCGGACCTTAGGACCATGAAAAGACTAGTTTCACTTTCCCCTTTGGAACATATGCATTTAGGAGAATTCCTTTTGGCATTTGTAATGCTCCTGCAACATTCCTGAGGTGTATGATGAGTATCTTTTCTGAAATCATTGAGCACTGCATGAAAGTATTAATGGATGAAATTACTATTTATGATGAGTCATTTGAATATTGCATGAATTCACCCTCTTTATTCCTTGAAAAGTGTGTCAAGTGTAACCTTGTGTGAAATTTACAAAAATTTCACTTCATGGTTGCAAATAGGATTGTTCTAGGGCACATAGTTTCAAAATAGGGTATTGAAGATGATCCTGCCAAAATTGAAGTGATCCAATCACTTCCTGAACCCGCCTATGTTCAATACATTCGTTCAATCCTTCATCACGCTGGTTTCTATCAAAGATTCATCTATAACATCATTAGAGTTTCCCTCACACTCACTAGGTTTCTCCAAAATGATGTCACTTTCCATTTCGATGAGGTTTTCAAGAGAGCCTTCATTGAACTCAAAATGTCTCTTACACCTACCCTGATAATCCAACCTCCAGATTGGTCCTTACCCTTTGTGTTGATGTGTGATGATTCTAATAGAGCTGTTGGTTCTGTTCTTGGTCATAGAAGAGAAAAAATTCATCATGTCATATATTATACCTCAAAAACATTGGATGAAACTCAATCTCACTACACTGTCACTAAAAAATAACTTTTAGTAGCTATTTTTTCCTTAGATAAATTTTGACCTGATCTCTTAGGTGCCAAAATCATCATCTTTGCAGATCATTCTACACTAATGTTCTTACTCAAGAAAACTGATTCCATAACGAAGCTAATAAGATGTATCCTAATGCTCCAAGAGTTTGACCTTGAAATCAAAGATAGACCAAGAAATGAAAACTTTGTGGTTGATCACTTGAGTAAAATTTCTAATTCTTCTCTTTCAAAAATCATTGATCCTGAATTCCCCATTGAGCACCTTTTATCTCTCACTCCAAAAATACCATGGTATTACCCAATTTTAAATTACTTAGTTTATGGTGTTTTTTCTAGAAATATTTTCAAAAGAACAAAAAATGAATTTGAAAAGTGATTCAAAGTACTAATTTTGGGAAGATAATAATCATTGGAAAACTGGGGCTGACATGGGAATTAAGAGATGTTTTGACGAAGATGAACATTCCATCATCTTAGAATTTTGTCACTCACTTTCTAGAGGTGGACACATTGGACCACAAAAGACATCCCAAAAGGTCCAAGACTCTGGATTCTTCTGGCCTTCACTCATCAAGGACTCACTTGAATTATTTTAATCATGTCACACTTGCCAAAATTTTGGCACGTTTTCAAAAATAAATGAAATGACCTAAAAGTCTTTATACTTCTATGAGATCTTTAATGTTTGGGGAATCAATTTCATGGGACCATTCCCCCTTCCAATGGATTCTCATACATTATTCTTGTGGTTGATTATGTTTATAGGTGGGTTGAGGCTAAACCCACTAGAAAGGATGATTCAAATACAATTTGTGAGTTAATAAAGACACACATCTTCCACCTATTTGGCGCACCATGTTCCTTGATAAGTGACTTAGGAACCTAGTTTTGTAATAAAACCATGGAATATCTTTTGAAAAAGAATAGTGTTGTACATAAAACATCAACTTAGTTTCACCCCCAAACAAATGGTATGTCTCGACTTTCTAATAGAGAAGTCAAAATATTTCTTGAGAAAATTGTTAATCCCACCAGAAAAGATTGGCCTAAAAGACTCGGTGAAGAACTTTGGGATTATCTAAATACCTATAAAACACCCATTAAGATCTCTCCTTTTAGGATAGTTTTTAGTAAATCATGTCATTTAATAGTTAAAATCCATCATAGGTCTTTTTGGGATATGAAAACCTGTAATTTTGATTGTGAAAAATCTGGTGAAGAAATATTGTTGCAATTGGCTGAACTAGAGGAGCTTCAACTTGAATCCTTTGAGAATTCCAATCTATACAAATAAAAGGCTAGGTAGATGAATTAAAACACATACTAAGAAAGTTATTCCATGAAGGTGAAAAAGTATTTCTTTTCAACTATCTATTTCATCTTCACCTATGTAAGAATTATTCTCATTGGGAAGGTCTTTCTTATTATTTCTCATGTTTACCCATTTGGTGTAGTGCAGGTCCAAGACCCCTCTTCAAAAAGGACATTCATAGTTAATGAACATCAGTTAAAGCATCACCATGAGATGACACACAATCCTGGAACCACATTGACTTCCATTGAATCCCCAACTTCTACAGTTGACCCACCACTTGATAGAGATGGAAACCCACCAAATCCAAACTAGGGGCACCTCTTTCCCTTTAAACCATCTTCACTCTCTCTCTCTCTCTCTTATTCCTCCCTCCTCATTTTTTTACCACTTTCTTCATCACATTTTTCTTATTTACTCTTCCTCTTTTGTGTGGGTGTGTCTTTATAAAAAACTTAACAAACATAAAAAACAAAAAATAACAAAAAATAATAATATAAAAAATCAAGAGTCATGCTTAATCACCTTCCAATTTTTAAATTTTGTCCAACAATTTTGGGGAGTCAAAATACATTGTTTAATCACAAAAATTTTGGGGTTTCTTCATAAATTTGGATAAAGAATATTGTGTCAAAACCCAAAAAATTTTAATGATCATTTTTTGATTTGGAAAATGATTTTCCCCAACCATGAGGAACAACATTAGCATTCATGACAAGGCTACTTATGAACATATTTTCAAAATGTGTGATTTTCACCTCCATTTGTATGTCTTGAGTTTCTGGACCTTCGAACTGAATTCCCTACTTTAGATTGCATTAATATGATAGATGCATTTTATAAACTCCATGAGAATTATAATAGTCAAATATCCTCCCATTAACCATACTATTTCTGATGCTTTCGCTAGGGCACGTGCGTCCGCCGCGTTCGGGGGACGTCGGCACTATTCTGTTACCCTTCATTCTCGCTTTCCAAAGGCGGGTGGCATTCGCTACTTATTCAGGGACTTCTACTCCTTGATCGAAATGGGATGATGGGATGTGAGTTCTTCCTTCAATGGATTCCTCCTAAGAACTTGTCACCTAGTTCGGGTCTCCCTTATAGATTTAATTCATTGTTCTTGAAACTCTTCTCTGTGCCATATTTTCATGGACACCAGTTAATTACCCTACTTTTTTTAGGACATTCCAAGGGGTCTGGTTAGGGCAGCAACCTTTTGTTGGGGAGTAGTCACGTTTACGCATCACTGGCATGTTTGGACGCTAGGAAATTGGTGTTTCTATCTTTGGTCCCTTATTATAGTGATTCTCGAGGGCGTGGAAGCCCGAGGCATCCCACATCGAGCATGGGGAATCATATGCCATAGGCATGTATCTGAGGTTTTCCTCGGCTTCCGATGTTTAACACGGGGTATGCCGCAAGTTTAACGTCCAGCGGAGATAGATCGAGATGATCAGAACACTAGCTAGATCTGATTAGAGAACCCCCCTTGAGGGAACACCGATATTGGGGGCATCACGTGGGCGGCTTCCCAAATGCTATAGAGGGGAATGACGTGGCATGATCTCACCAGGATGTGTTGGCCCGGGTAAGAATCAGGATGGACGATGGATTTGGTCTTGAGCCTCGAAGAGACTTCATACATACCACACCTTAGCATGGATCAAATTCCTGAAAGTTTGAGAATGGATGTGTGGGGCTTACACTCTAGGCTGCCCAAGTCTTGGTGAACTGACGTGAAGGGGGTCGGAGTGACCAACGGGTGGTGGGATTGAACCTCATGCAGGCATCCTACATACCATGCCTTGACATAGATCAAAGTCCATGTAGTTCAGGATGGGGTGAGTTGGCGATCCAATGTGAAGATGGACCGGGGGTCCGATGGGTGATGGGCTTGAACCTCATGAGGCTTCCTACGTACCATGTCTTGACATGGATCAAAGTCCTCGTAGTTTGTGTAGAAGAGGGGCTATTGAACTGACATGAAAGGGGTGTTGGAACAACTAGATGGTGGGATCACAATGGCTTACTATTGGATTGGGATGCAGTTTAACGTCATGCGGGACAGGGACGTGTCGGAGAACCGACGTGAATAAAGACCATGGTCTAGGTGGGTGGTGGGCTTGAACCTCATGGAGGATTACTACGTACCATGCCTTGACATGGATCAAAGTCTCCATTGTTCAGGTCATAAAATTTAACGTCATGTGGGATGGGGAATGTGGGGATCACGTTATGAGGCGGCCCAGGCTGTGTCATGGTCGGTGCTCACTCTAATCTCACGGGAGTTGTGCTCAGTGTGAGAAACAAGAGATCGTAGGGACCTGACGATCACGTCATGAAGGGTGTGTCCGTTGGAAGTGAAGAGGGGCTTACGCGTTGGTTGGCCCATGGTGCTAGGACTTACTCTTGGATGGAGGCCCGAGGGTGAAAAAGCATTGAGGGAGAGGTATTTGGTGTAACGACACGAAATTTTGAATAAATATTGTTTCCTAATTTTGTGTGTTTTTTTATTTCATACTCAACAAAACATTTTCATTTAATAAAATGAGTATAATTAAAATAAGACTGTAGGGTTTTGACTATTATATTACCGTTAGTCAGTATGACCTTTGGAAACTAAATGTTGTGATTATTGTCTCTAAATACAAGTGATCTTGGTTAATTAATATAGAAAGAAGATTTTATAGCCTCGTACAGTAGTCTCGGGCCAATCAAAGCCCATCTATCAGAACTTGGGAAGGTGGTAGCACCACTGGACATTGCTCTGGACCAAACCCAAGACGAACTTTATCGTGTGAAGCTAGAATGGAATCACCTTCGTGAGAAGTTTAAAATGATAGAAATTACTACTCGTGCAATGTTGGTCGTGCCGCCCTCATATTCTCTCACCTTAGCACACCTTACACTTAGGTCTTATGCTGGGGTTATAAGGGGTTATGTAAGGAGACCGTAACTGCTTTATGTAATCCTTTGAGATAAATAAAATTTTGTTTTTGTCTTATGGTGATGTTTTTAAATTTTTAAATGTCCAGATAAATGTAGGATGTATATTATTGATGAATTTTAAAAAAATGATATTTTAAAATATTTCTGTAAACCTTAAAGAATTAATGATGTGTAATGATTTTCAAAAAATGGTCTTCTGCAAATGTGTTCAGTAAGAAATTTAGAGTCCAATAAGATCAACTTGATTTTTGAGGAATAGTAAATTATGAATAGTGATTTTATGCTTAGGATTAGTAATGTGACCAAATGGATTAGTAATATCACTTAAATAAAGTATTAATATAATCTAGGAACCTTGATTAAGTAATGTGATTCAATAAAGTAGGTAAATAACTGTTTCAGAAATTATTAGTCAAGTATCAGTTTTTTTAGGTGAATGGTATTTTTATTTAAAAATGAAATTAAGAATACATAGAAAATTATTTTTATAAAATGGAGTTCATTTTTGAACTCAAAGCATCAATATTATGTTAAGGTATTTTTTGGGGATTTTTCTGAAAAAAAATTAATTTTCGGTGAATAGTGTATTTATTTAAGAATTAAATTAAAAATATTTTCAAAATTAATTTTATAAAATGGAGTTTATTTTTTAAATCAGATCATCGATATTTTGTTAAGGTGAAATTTTGGGATTTTTCTGAGAAAGTTGAATTTTCAGTGAATAGTGAAAATACAATTTTTAAGTTAAGGGTGTTTAATGACATCATTAAATGATGTATTAAGTATGTAATCAATATTGTCAACTTATGAATAGTAATATAAGGTATGAGGTGTCCCAAGTGGGAAATACAATGGGAAAATACTATGGGCAAACCAATGGTTTTTCCAATACCACCAATGAGGTGTCCCTTGGCCATTAATGCCTTGTCCCCTCTCTTCCCCTATAAATACCAAGACATTCTCTCATCCTTTCCATTCCAAAATCCTCCTCAATGAATTTTGGTCTCCTTAACTCCCAAGGTTCCCTCAATCCTCCCAAGGTACCAAACTTCAAGATTTCGAAGTTACTCTTCAAGGTAAGGGATTCTACCTCTCTCTTTCTTTCCAAGTACTCTCTTTTATGTCATATCTTTTATGATCCATGTTCTTATGTTGGAGGATGTTATTTTTTATTCATAATACTTTCCTTTTCATTTTCTTATGATGATAGACCCCCTATTTCTCTCATCAATTCATTTTAATAATGTTTAAGTGGCGTCGTTAGGCCGTCGAATTTTTAATGGATTCTTTCACCCTTCTCGTTTTCAAGATCTATTTTCATGTCAAGTATTTCATGTTCCTTTTTATTATGTTAGGGTATGATATCTATATCTATCATACTGATCTTTTATTTTCATATGATGAGAGACCCTATTTGATCTCCTCAATTCATTTTTTGAAGTTTTAAGTGACGATGTTAGGCTACTGAATTTTCATAAGAGAAATCTTATTTTTGTCTTCCTTCAATGTCATTCATTTCATATGGTATGTCTTTCAAATTTCATTACCATGTTCTAATATCCATTATATTCGGTCCCTATAATATTTTATGGATCATTTATGAGTGGTTTACCCATGTCCCCTCTCTTTTCAACATTTTCTAAAACCCTGTAACATAGCCATTATGTTGCAGAATTTTCCTCTCAAAATGCCTCTCTCATTTTCTCAAATTCTTTAATTTTATTAATTGAATACTCAAACCTCTTTCTTATATAGGGGTATTCAAATATATATCAAAATGTTCTATTTTAAATTCTTGTATTTACATACATGAAACCCGTTTTTTTCGTGTGTTTAAGGTGACATAAAGATCATGTCTTTAAAGCAGTTTTTAAAATGTTGTGCTTATGAAAGGAAAACCATTTCATTTATGCTATATCGGTTATTTATGAAATTTTTGATGAGGATATATTTGGGTCACATTATAATAAAGGAAAATTTAAGGGTGCGCCCTGATAGCGCTTTAATGCATTGGGTAAAGACTTAATCTCTAGAGATGGCCATTTTTAACGACGGCTTGGTGAATAACCTTGGTAATTTTTAATGAAACCTTGGGGATGGACCTTGGTGAAATGGAAATGATTTTCTATGATAAATTTTGTAGCCACATCTTCAAGTTATGAAACATGTTATTGTTATTATGATATGCCTCATGATCGCTTTCCCATTCCTTAATGTTATTTATCATGACCTTGTTGATGTATCTCAAGTTCACATGTAAAATGTTTCTCTTGTTTCCCTTACTGGGCCTTCTACTCACCCTTTTCGTTGATGTATGCTCCCAGGTTATGATCTGTTGTAATAAACATAGGATGAACAATGAAGAAGCCTTTCAAGTGTTTAAGAATAATGTTTTATGTCGTCATGTATTAAGTTCATGGTTTCCAAGTCACTAAACCTTAATGATCCTTAGTTTTGTATATGTAGTGAAAAGTTTATGTAATGAAAAATACGGGATGCTATAGTTGGTATCAGAGGTTGGTTTAGTTATTTGTGGAAATTAGGATATGAAAACTTTAGGAATAACCCTATAGAAAAGTTTAAATATAGGAAATATTTCTGGTATTTTGATGAGTATTGAGTAAGGGGTTGCCAAGAAAATACATCCCTATCTAGATACGAGCAGGTAGAGGTGGCTCTGGCACAGATGTACAAATGGGTAAAACCTAAAAACACCACTTTGATCTAGACTCAAACGAAAACTGGTACACGAAAATAGGTCTTGCTGCACTCTTGGTTATGAAACTCTCGGGGGATATGCTTTGGTAAATTCATAAACTTAGTATGAACCATTATTAAAGGAACAAAGATAAAATAAAATAAAGATTCACATAAGAATATATGATCATGGATAACCTAGATTGGAACCTAGGGGATCACAAGTTAGAATATAATTTTCTTCTACATGTTTATCCTTCTATGCTTAAAGTTTCCTTTTCATGATTACTGGCCTAGTATTTAAGCCCCTAATTATACTTTCTTTTCTTAGTTAATGGTGGGAAATGGAAGAACATGTCCCAACAGCTAATGTGATAGGAAATGTCACGATTTCCCTATTAATGTGATAGAGATGATGAGAGATCAAGTTAAACATATTGTGATTATTCCAAACCAGCTATCCGAAATCACAATTAAAAATTGGTACATAGTTGAATGCCCAAATTCATCAAGGAAGAAGAAGGAAAAGTCTCAAGGACGTTCATCTGATAAAACTAATATGGGAAAGAAGACCCAATTTTTTTCGAAAAGTGTGGGAAGACTCACCAAGGAGAATGTCACAATGGAACCGGGAGATGTTTTATGTGTGGGAAGATAGGGCATAAACTGTCCAATTGCTTTAAAAAATGGATAATGTGAAGAATAGAGATAAGGTTCAATCTAATGTACCTTATACTATTCAAAGTCGTAAATGTGGAGAAGTTGGACATTATCCAAAGAAATTCTCTCTTGGAAGGGATGATAAGCATGATGAGAATCCACAATCTTCATGGACAAGGGAACAATGAAAGTCCTATGCTGAGATGGTTCATGATTACTAAAGTACATGTAACTTCTTCACAATAATTGTCTATGTCATGTTGTATTTTAGTTCATGCCCTATGAGCATATTTTAATGTTTTCTAAGAACATCGAGTCACTACCTAAGATGGTTTTATATCATTAAGGAAATAAACTATTGTTATGTACCACATGTTGATGTAGTGAAGTTGTTCTTCTTAAAAAAAGATGATTAGGGGATTAAAAGATGATTATTATTCTGGAAGACGTTCACTATTTTGGGAACCCTATATGATCGAGGTAAATAGATTACTATGGTATTTTCGTTGAGAAGAAAATGTTGACTTATATTTTGAAGAATCGATGAATTTAAGGTGAACTTATAGTAATTTAGGTTACTTATGTAAATGATTAACCTATCTTGGGGAAAATATGTTTAGGTTAGTTACTTTTTTTATAAGATGTTAGGATTGGTTGATTTTTATTTGGAGAGTAAGGATAAATTTTATCTTGGAAGACTATGATATAAAATCCTTCTTGTATTTGGGTTTCAATCTTAGTTTGGTTTATTTTGAGTAATTTTAAGGATAGTTATTTATGGAATGGTCTATGATAAACTCTGGGTAGTACTGTGGAATTTTGAAGATTTATAAGTAGTTTCCCTTTCTATGGGGTTCTTTATTTTTGAAGAGTTGTTTTATCTTACCATTTCTGTTTTTGGGACAATGTTTAAAGATAGAAGAAATAGATAGTTAATCTTTTGTGGAGTATGTGATTCTCTATAAGATGATTATTTTGCTTTTTATTACACCAAGTGTTTTTTACTGCTTATCATTTGGATAAAAGATTGGTTTTGGTATAAACTTATTAAATGATGAAACTTTACTTTAAGGTAGGTATATTTTCTTATGTTTTTATTCTATGTAGTAAATGAATTCCTCAAAATTTTTAAATGGAACATAAAAAAAAACTTTGTTGGTTTATGTTTTCTACTGGGTAATCAAAAATCGTTTAACCCATCACATGTTTGTGATTTTCTAGTGGTTAACTTCATCTTAGATATGTTCTCTATCACTCTCTCTCAGAACATGACCCTTTGTTTTCTCCTCCATGTCCATGTTTTCTTACATTGAATCCTAGTATGGGTTAACTCAGGTGACCTTTGTACTTCCATTTCTTTCTTTTAAAGTAATAGTGTTATTGAATCTTTTTCCAATGTGAGACTTTCAATGAAATTTCCAAGCCCAATTTTAAAAATTGCGAGGATGCAATTTCTTAAGGGGGAAGATTGTAACGACCCGAAATTTTGAATAAATATTGTTTCCTAATTTTGTGTATTATTTTATTTCACACTCAACAAAACGTTTTCATTTAATAAAATGATTATAATTAAAATGAGACTATTGGGTTTTGACTATTATATGACCGTTAGTAAATATGACCTTTGACACTAAATGTTGCGATTATTGTCTTTAAATACAAGTGATCTTGGTTAATTAATATAGAAAGAATATTTGATGGCCTCATCCAGTAGTCTCAGGCCAATCGAGGCCCATCTAACAGAACTCGAAAAGGAGGTTTCACCACTGGACTTTGCTCTTGACCAAACCCAAGCCGAACTTCATCCTGTGAAGCTATAATGGAATCTCCTTTGCGAGAAGTTCAAACTGATAGAAATTACTTCTCGTGCAATGTTGGTCGAGCCGCCCTCGGATTCTCTCACCGTAGCACATCTAACACTTAGGTCCTATGCTGGGGTTATAAGGGGCTATGTAAGGAGACCTTAACTGCTTTGTGTTATACTTTGAGATAAATAAAATTGTGTTTTTTTCTTATGGTGAAGTTTGTGAATTTTTAAATGTCCAGATAAATGTAGGATTTATATTATTGATGAATTTGAAAAAAAAAGTATATTTTAAAATAATTTTGTAAACCTTAAATAATTAATGATGTGTAATGATTTTCAAAAAAAGGTCTTCTGCAAATGTGTTCACTAAGAAATTTAGAGTCTAATAAGATCAACTTGATTTTTGATGAATAGTAAATTATGAATAGTGATTTTACTCTTAGGATTAGTAGTGTGACCAAATGGATTAGTAATCTCACTTAAATAAAGTATTAATATAATCTACGCACCCTGATGAAGTAATGTGATTCAGTAAAATAGGTAAATAACTGTTTCAGAAATTATTATTCAAGTATTAGTTTTTTCGATTGAATAGTGTTTTTTATTTAAAAATTAAATTAAGAATACTTAGAAAATTATTTTTATAAAATGGAGTTCATTTTTGAACTCAGAGCATCGATATTATGTTAAGGTAATTTTGGGGGATTTTTCTAAAAAAAATGAATTTTCGGTGATTAGTGTATTTATTTAAAAATTTAATTAAAAATGTTTAGAAAATTATTTTTATAAAATGGAGTTCATTTTTGAAATCAGAGCATCTATATTTGGTTAAGGTGAAATTTTGGGATTTTTCTGAGAAAGTTGAATTTTCGGTGAATAGTGAAAATACAGTTTTTAAGTTACGGGTGTTTAATGACATCATTAAATGATGTATTAAGTATTTAATCAATATGTTCGACTTATTAATAGTAAGATAAGGTATGAGGTGTCCCAAGTGGCCAATACCATGGGCAAATATCATGGGCAAACCCATGGTTTTGACAATACCACCAATGAGGTGTCCCTTGGCCATTAATGCCTTGTCCCCTCACTTCCCCTATAAATACCAAGCCATTCTCTCATACATTCCATTAGGAAATCCTCCTCAACTAATTTAGGGTCTCCTTACCTCCCAAGTAGTCCTCCAAAGTTGCCTTCATGCTTCCAAAGGTCCCAAACATCAAGATTTCGAAGTTACTCTTCAAGGTAAGGGATCCTACCTCTCTCTTTCTTTCCAAGTACTCTCTTTTATGTCATATATTTTATGCTCCATGTTCTTATGTTAGAGGATATTATTTTATATTAATCCTAATTTCCTTTTCATGTTCATATTATGAGAGACCCCCTCTTTCTCTCATCAATTCATTTTAAGAATGTTTAAGTGGCGCCGTAAGGCTGCGGAATATTTAAGGGATTCTTTCACCCTTATCGTTTTCAAGATCGATTTTCATGTCAAGTATTTCAAGTTTCTTTTTATTATGTTGTGTTATGATATCTATATCTATCATAATTATATTTTATGTTCACATTATCAGAGACCTTATTTGATCTCGTCAATTCATTTTTTATGTTTTAAGTGACGTCGTTAGGCTGCCGAATTTTCATAAGAGAAATCTTATTTTTGTCTTCCTTCAATGTGTTTAATTTCATGTGGTATGTCATTAAAATTTCATTACAATGTTCTTATATACATTATATTATGTCCCACTACTGTTTTATAGATCATTTATGAGTGGGTGACCCATGTACCCTCTCTTTTCCACATTTTCTAAAACTCTATAACATAGTCGTTATGCTGCAGAGTTTTCGTCTCAAAATGCCTCTCTCTTTTTCTCAATTTATTTTATTTTATTAAGTTAATAATAAAATATCTTTCTTCTACAGTGGTATTCACATATATATCAAAATGTTATATTTTAAATTCTGGGATTTATATACATGAAACCCTCTTTCCTTTTTCTTTGGGTTTAAAGTGACATAAAGATCATGTGTTTAAAGCAGTTTTGAAAACATTATGATTATGAAAGGAAACCCATTTATTTTATGTTATATGGGTTATTTATGAAATGTTTGATGATGATATATTTGTATCACACGATAATAAACGAAAATTTAAGGGTGTTCCCTGATAGCACTTCAATTCATTGGGTAAAGACTTAATCTCTAGAGATTTCCATTTTTAACGACGCCTTGGTGAATAACCTTGGTAATTTTTAATGACACCTTGGGGAAGGACCTTGGTGAAAAGGAAATGATTGTCTATGTTAAATGTTGTAGCAACATATTCAAGTTATTAAACACATTATTTTTATTATGATATTCCTCATGATCTCTTTCACATGCCTTAAAGTTATTTATCATGACCTTATTGATGTATCTCAAGTTCACATGTAAAATGTTTCTCTTGTTTCCCTTATTGGGCCTTCTGCTCACCCTTTTCTTTCATGTATGCTTTCAGGTTATGAGATGTTGTAATGAACTTAGTATGAATAATGAATAAGCCTTTCAAGTGTTTAAGAATAATGTTTTATGTCGTCATGTATTATGTTCCTAGTTTCCAATACACTAAACCTTAATGATCCTCATTTTTGAATATGTAGTGAAAAGTTTATGTAATGAAAAATGCGAGATGCTATATTTGGCACCCAAGAAGAGAGGAGGTGGGTCAGTCCCTTATCAAGTCCCCTACTGGCCTTGGGGACTGAAGATGAAAGGAGGGAGCAGGGGGCTCTGCCTCTTGCAAGAATGGCTAGGGGCTTACACCTAGGTGTATGCCCTTCCCCACGGACAAACGCCACTCCCAGAAAGAGGATATCATCCCCTATGTAGACCAGGGGCATGGAGAATGTTTAAGGTGGGGGTACCTCACATGAGATGTATGGGGAGATGTCACAGTTTAACATCATGTGTTGAGGACGAGGATGCTTGGCAGTTTAACTTCCTGCAGCTCAGACGAGGTGGGTTCACTCCGCACCCCTAGGACTTAAATAACCGGAACCCTCTGCTCCTGGTGGGAGGGAATTTACCAACAATGTCATATTGAAGGGGGGTTGTAGAGTGAACCATCGAGGGGTCCACATTATCATGGCTATACGAAGAAGTAATAGACATTATCATGCCTATGAGAAGGAGAATTAGGTAGGGAAACGCTATGGGCGGTATCATCCAGGGGACATTGAAGTCACATCGTGCAAACCTGGAGGGTCGCACGGGAAAAAGAATGTCCAAGAAGAGGAGTCCATAGGTAGGGGCCTTGTGGAGCTCGGTTGCTCTGTTTGGTGAAGGGAACTTGTGAAGGGTTGTGCTTCGCGAAGTGGGGTGCCTTAGCCTTAGCATAGGGCAGGGGTGCAAGTGAGAGGTGCTTCGTGAAGTGGAATGGTGTTCGCAGAGCACTACCTCGTGGAGCACATGTGCCTCACGAAGTGAAGTGTCGTGAAGCATGGTGCTTTGCGAAGTATAGTGATCTTGCCTTGGAATATGGACCATATGTACGTGAGGGGTGATTTGCGAAGCATAAATGCTCTGCGACAACCTGTGTCCCCTTGGGGATCCCCTTCCTTCGTGAAAGTCCTTAGGCTTCGCAGAAGGCATCCCTCTAGGAAGAGGGGATAAAAATGAGACAAGGCAGAGGCATCTCGCGAAGAAAAAATACCTCGCGTAGCTCATGATTCGCAAAGCAAAGGGTGCTTTGCGATTTAGGAGCTGAGAAGCTAAAAGGTCGGATTGTCTGTCCCAAGGGCTCAGGGGGAGCTTGTTATTTACAGTAAAGAGGTTCCACAAAGTAGAGCTTATGTGGAACAAAGTGGGATTGGGTTGCTTCGCGGCGGGTCGTGAATGTCAGGGGCACTAGCGAAGTGTCCTGCCTCCCATGCTTCACGGTGGGCTCACGAAGGTCAGGGGAATTCGCGGAGGGTACCGCCTCCTTTGATTCGCGACGGGTGCACGAATTTTAGGGGTGATCGTGGAGGGTACCGCCTCCTTTTCTTCGTGGAAGGCATGCGAATGTTAGGGGTGATCGCGGAGGGTACTGCCACCTTTTCTTCGCGGCGCCCGCATTGCTTGGTGTGACTCCACGAAGTGGCTTCGCAAAGCCGGCCGTGGGGCCACGTTTTCTTCTTTCTTTTCTTCTAACATTTTGGCCCCAACAAATGCCCCCCCTCCCTCAGACTTGGAGTTGCAGAGGGACCAAGGATCGAATTCTGAAGGAAATCTCCAAAATCAACAGTTGTTCGCGGTGCTCACTAGCGAAGAGGGTGCGCGAGGCGGACATGGCCCATACGGGAAGGGCGTGCCGCGAAGCTCCTCATGGACTGGACGCACTGTGAAGCTCTGAATGTCACCACCTATAAATAGGGGTCTGACCATCTCTTTTATCCTTTCCCTTCTCCATAATTTTGTCTTTTTGCGCTCTCGATTCACGAAGCTCCGCGTACTCTGTGCCTGCTCTCTGTGAATCGGGCTTCGTAGAGAATCGGGAGTCTTTGACTCTGTGCCAGCACTACGCGAGCATGAACCTACAGGCCAAGGCCAAGCTCAGTGACTCGGCTTTGCGAACGAGCTCTGTGATCAGGCTTCGCGACCCGAGCTGAAAATTTTCCAAGTGCTGAAACCCAATGGCCCATCAAGAAGTTGCACTGGGGGTGCACACAGATGCTGCCTAGTGGAATGAAATGGAAAATTTTCTAGGCCTAAGAGAGTTTGTCCGTAGCCACTCGGACCATAATTCACTGACGGAGCTGTTATCAGAGAGCCAAAATAACTATCTATTGTCCAGGAGTTATCCCTTGTATGGATTCGGGCTGAGGGATGACGTCTTCATTTCTGAGGTGAGTAGGGACGAACCAGCTTACTGGTTCAGGAGCACGTCATGTCAGCACCAATGGTTCAGGGCGGCTGATGGTCATGCGCGGGAGGACTTCACACCTTTCACCACCGTCTGCCTGTAAAATCATCTGAATAATGTTGATGGGAAGCTGTTGAAGTCGGAGACATCTCCTCCCATGTACCACACAATACTAAAGGAATCCACGAGGGATTCGAAGAGGGGTTGGTCCGATGAGTGGGACCTGCACCTGGGTGGCAACATCACAAATGATTGGGCATGGTTCTAGTGGGTAGGCACTTCATGCGAGGAGTTTGGAGTCGAGCTAATGAGAGTGGGTTTGTACGAGGTGGCATGGGCCTCCCAATTCCACATATATCAACCAAAACAGCTAATTCTAGATCCATTGAGAAGATGGTTGTCTAGGACCAACACTTTTCACCTTCACCATGGGGAGGTTGGCATTAGTCTGTTGGATGTCCATCAGATTTCGGGGGTCGTAATATTGGGGGGATATGTATGATGAGTTCCTCCCTGTTATGAGCACATGGGATGATCCAGAGAAGATGTTGTGGCTAGTGCTGGCACTGCTGGGGATGGTCCCCGGAGAAGACAATGAAGCAGTGAGGGATGTCCACTTCAAGAAGTGTTTCAATCAGTTCCTGAACTTCCTGAAGGATCAAGAGTTTCCCTCGAGGCCTCGAACTTTCCCGAAGGGGGCTCAACAGGGCAAGGAGCATTCGTATTGGTGTCTCTTGTAGGGAAACCAATGGAAGACCTGGGGTTTCTGCGTCAATACCGATCAACATCCAATAGTTCTACTGGTAGCGTTTATCGCGGACCTTATCTGTGGTTGGATCCTACTAGTGAGGGATACCAACATGGGTGTGTTTCCACACTCATTCATCATGGAATCCATGCTGGCCACATGAGGGCGGGTTAATCTAGGGATTCTGATGCTTTCAAGATTGTACAAGATACTACGACATGTTAGCGAGGTCAAGAGGCCACAGAGGATATGTGGGCCCTTCCACCTTCTATATGGGTGGATCATGGTGCACATTAGGGAGGTTTATGAATATCTAATCCCCATTTCACCTCCAGGTTCAAACTTCCGCCCATCCCTTTTGAATGTTTCCGAGAGATTTACAGCCAAATTAACCGTACCATTGGTACTAAACCGGGTGTGGAAGGCGGATGAATTTAATTTCCACTCGTTTCCATTGCCGACGGGGGTACTCACTGACGATAGTTGGGGGATGGAAGATAATCGGTCCTATCTCCTGGACTTCCGAGATGGAGTCTGTGTGGAAAGGGTGGACCGAGATCCTCTCTACGATCCATACACCCCACACCGGTTTTCAAGGTAAGTCTGGTGCATGCAGCGGATGACCCCGCAGGTCTACTGGGAGGCCCGCCACGAGGAGCACCCATGTGTGATGAGGAAATTGTGGATCATGTTCACACGGGAAGACAAGAAAATGAGAAATACATTGCATCCACCTACTGCCACCTTTGGACTGGTGAAGGATTATTCCATAAGCTGGGAGGCAGCTTATTCGGGGGAAATGCTGAAGCAACCAACTGTTTGAGCTGGTGATGGAGGGCCTTCCCTATCTCGAGGTCGGGGTCAGAAGGTGACAAGGTCAACTCACGGCGGAGGGTCTGTCGTGGTGGCATGGCCTGCACCGGCTGAGGGTGAAGCAGCGGCAGCGGATCCAACAGTAGATGTGGACCCGGTGGTCCCAGGAGAGCAGAGCCATCCGGAGGGGCGGCCACCGAGGGGATTTCGCAGGATATCCACTCAGGCCTCGTTGAAGCGGCTACGCCATATCGACATGCCAGAGAATGTTTTTTTCCCAGAGGCCCGGGACATCTAGGATGTCAACCGGCAATTCCTCAGCCCACCTGAGATGTGGAAACACCTGAACTGTCTTGGGATGGATTTACCAGGTATAGTCCTGGTCTAGGCCGGTTTTGCAGTGTCTCCGGTGTAGGTGGAGCAATATTTGGATGAGATAGAGTACTTTATACATTCCAGGGGTTCCCCATGTCCAATGACAGACCGGGTGAGGGTACTGCTGGATTAGATAGTTCCCCTACATCTATCATCCACCGAGATAAGAGAGTTCTTCCCCCTACCGGAAGAATCAGATGAATCCTCTTGGGGGGATGAGGCCAGTGGAGGGATCCCGTTGGAGGAAGGTGAATTCGGAGATCAAGGCTCAGTTCTCAACAATTTCGTGGAGGTTCTCAAGGTAACATCCCAAGTTTCTCTCTTCGGGGTCTGATATCAAGTCATTATGGACCTCTTACCAACATCTGAAACTTGTAGGAGGACCTTGTGCATATACATCATTCTTTCCCCTCGGTGGGTCATGATGTAGGACCCTCGAAACCCGCACTCGTGGCTGCATCCAGTTCTGTGTCTGGCGGGGCTAGGACATCTGAGGTGGATCCTCCAGAATCTCCAGACTGTCTGAAAATATACAGAGGGCCATGCTTCGGGGTACCATCAACATCGACTCAGGATCAGCACCAGGAGTTCTATCTCTGTATTTCCTCTACACTGAATTCGTTTCTTCCACACGTTGATCATACCAATAACGTGCATTCCCTTCTCTATCACGTACAATTCTTCAAATGGCATGGAATGCTGCAGTGAGGTTGGTCGGGATTTCCGGCGGTACCCATCCTAGGGGCATTCCAGTTATTATGGAGATAGTTACCCAGCCCACCTGAGCTGTAGTGCCCCCTATCATTAGTGGGACCACCAGCGGGGTCGCGCCTGAGGTCAATGAGGTGGGGTCCGACGATGAGGATCGACCGGTCAACCCATGTCCTGCCATGCTTGATCCGACGCCAGATGTCATACCTAATCCAATTCCAGATGTGGATCCCATTGAATATCTTCTAAAGGTGTGTCCCGTATAGGAGCCTACCAACCGTGCAGACTGGGATGAGACAGCCTCTGACGAAGAGGACAACAATATAGTCCACCGCCGATCATGGAAGCTGATCGTGCATTTTATCAAAAAGACCCCACCAGGAATCATGGCTAGATGAGATGGATAGACTTCACTCACAGCTGGGTAAACTTTGTGCTGGAGGAGTGGATTCCCAATGCCCTCATCTACTAATCCGAGATCTTATGGTAGAGAAGATCTGGAAGTATGATCGTAGACTCAGTGTGGGCTGGTAGTGGAGGAAGTCGAAGAACATCATGAAGATCCAGGAGGCTGAAAATGAAGTCCAACAGCTACAGATCTAGGTGGATGAGCACTCAGCCTCTCTTAATGAACAATCAGAGATGATCTTGCGATTGAAGGCCCAACTGGAAGAGGCAGAACAGCATATGAGGAATGCTTCCGAAGAAATGTCCTTCATTCAGGCTGACGTAAAGAGGGCACAAACTAAGGCTGATGAGTTGTGCCCCATCGCTGCTAAGGAGGAGCGAGAGTTGAGTCGGTGACAGAAACTCCTGGACGCCACATGTTAGAGGGTGGAGGAACGTCAACTCTCTTTTGACGGGGTAAACCTGTCCATGGGAAGAATAAACCCTCGAGTGTTTTAAGTATCATAAACTCTCAAACATACTTTCATTTTTTCAATTGTTTTATCCCCTATAATGAATGAGTCTTGTTATCAAGGTTGGATTCATATGCATCTGTTATATTCAAGAAATGTCCAGTGGTCAGTCCCTAAGATCATGTGGGTCGAGCCCAATGTGAGAAACAACGGGTGATCACCTTGCTATTCAATCCAAACATAATACGTTGACCAAGATTCGGGTATTCAGGGTTTAAATGACCAATATGGATCTTTTGGGATGACATGGTAGAGGCCAAATCGGAGGATTAGGACCTCAAAATAGTCGACGAGCCGTTCTTCGGATGTGCTCTGGTGCATGAGCGGGGTAACACCAGGGGCGTTGGGATTAGTCCGAACAAAGGGAAGTGGAAGGTGTCAATCATGATACCCAAAAATATGATATGCTATAGGGGGTAGCATGACAATTAAGGATAACTGTTGACCATGTTTGAAACACAGTATCCTTATTGTGTTAGCCAAAAGTTGGGATAACAAATGAGGGCCGACCGTTGACCATGTTTGAAACACGGGGCCTGGATCAAAATGCCATCCATTAGTCTTCTGGAACGTTGGACCAAGATAGTAGGTGGGCCATAGGCCGAGCATCTATACTGTTAGGGGGTACATCTAGTCATGAAAGAGGATGAGGGTCCAAATAAGTGGCATTCAAAGCATGGAATGTGGAGTGAGGGTTCGCTCGAACAGAATCCTACACTCTTGAAATTAAGCCACCGGGGCGGAAGCACACTGGATAGGCAGATCGGTTTGATCATAGATCATTCCTTCTTTCAGACAGGTCCTCTCTGGAGAGGGATCCATTGCCTCCAAATGTCATCTTGGGGCATCCCAAACTTATTCGGGGCGAAACTACAGTTTCTTAGTTCCCTACGAGGGGTCCGACCAGGAGGCCGGAAAGGGGAAGGAATAGGATTTTACGATTGCTGGGGCTAGACCCGAGGTGAAATTCCTGGGTGTCCCTACATATCCCATAAATATGGAAATCAAGTCATACGTAGTTCTGGAAGTGCAGTGTAGTCATAGACCAACACTGACAGGTGAAATTCTCTCTGGCAGAGGCTCTGGTGCATCCCATGATCAACATGGGGCATCCTGAACTTGTTCAGGGTAAAACCGCAGTTTATTGTCATGTGTTGATGACAATGGACTCTTGTAGTTTAACTTCATACGATATGACGTCCAATGAAATGGATGATCCCTGAGAGCATGTGGTGTGGTAGCTATGAAACCGACGTGAATGAGGACTTGAAGTCCAAATCACACCACGTACCCCCGGAGGAAACTCTTCAGGTCAAGAGACCAAGAGTGAGAATTTGGCTGGTCCCAAAGTAGAGTGGTCGGGCGTTCCTACATACCTCATGAGGATGGGAATCAATCCATTCTTAGTTATCCCAATGTAGTTTAATGTCATGAAGGACGGTGAGAAGCATGTCTGCGTCGGTACACATCGTACCAAAACTACTAAGTCCACGTGAGTCATTCTTGGGATGGGAAACAAGAAGTATTGGTTGGACATTCCAGAAACAGGAAGGGGAATGTCAAGACGAAGGGACACTTTTTGAATACTGGCCCAATGATGCTAACTCTTCCATGAAGCGCACCGAAATGTGCGAAGAGAAAAAGCCGGGTATGTCGGAATTCCACTTGAACACGAGGAAGTGGAATGTGTGAATCATGAAGCTCGAAACCTGGACCACAATGATGGAGGTGTGATGATGGAGGATAACTGTTAATAGTGGAGGAAACATAGTATCCACATCATGTTAGCATGGAATGGGGACAGACAAATGAGGGTCGACCGTTGACCATGTTCGAAACTGGGGACCTGTTGTAAATGTTGTCTGAGATCTTTAGAGACATTGGCCCAAAATGATGGGAGAGCCCTTAGGGCTAGCATCCATGGAGAGCCCTTAGGCCTAAAATCCATATCATTTGAGGGTCCTTTTAGATGTGGAAGAGGATGAGGATCCAAATAGCGATCTCACAATGCTTGGACATGGAACGAGAGGAATGTATCCATGAGAATTCTGCACTTTGGGGGCTTTTTCAACGCATCTGAATACATAAATGAGACGTATTACATAGAGGGAGTCGAGTCCCTTCCTATAGTGAGATCTTAGTTTAGGGTCATAGAATTTGAACCATGGATGGGAGGAAACATAGGAGACTCATGGTGAGTTATTACAACAACCTGGTGTGAATGGGAACCGGGGGTCCTGACCACCACGTGTTCCTGGGGATAGGTTTTAGGTCAAGGGACTAAAAACAAGGGTTGAGTTGGGCCTGAAGCAAGGTGAAAAGACGTTCATGTGTATCCCATGGGGATGGGGATCAAGATGCACGTATTTCTTGTAAAGGGGTCATGTTGAGGTACCAGTTCCAGGGAAAAAGGGGTTTACGGGTGTGGCCCACACACCCAAGGAAGCGATATTTGATGAATCTTGTTTGTCCTTTAAGGTGAGTGGTTTTTTTTGTGAAGTGACAAGCCTAGGGTAGTAGGCCCTGGCGTCGCCACAAGAATCAAGCCGTGGGAAGTGTTAGAAAATTTCATGGCGTTTGACCAATATCCAATGTGACGTCCTCTATGATGGGGTCATCACAATGCAGTGCAGTTTTTCGTCATGCGGCTAGGACGATAATATCACAGTTTAAGGTCATGTGATGGGACCTAACATGCATTTTAAAGTCATGCAGCACAGACGTAGCAGAGATGATTCTAGGCAGGGAATCTGTACGGTGCAATGAAACATGAATGACTTGAATGGGGACATGATCCCACATCACACCATATTCAATTTCGAGAGGAGAACCTCGGGCCAAGGGGGATACATAGGGGTGGGGGAAAAGGGGCCGGAGAAACTAGCTCCCAGATGAGATAGACCCAAAAACGAGACATCCAGGTGGTCCTACATATCCCATAAGGATGGGAATCAAGCCACACGTAGTTCTGGAGGATGCCTTTTAATGTCATTAGGGATAATAGGATAGGAAGCATGAGGTATAATTTTTAGAATGGGGTGTGCGTGGTACGGCTATGGAAAACCCGATGTGAATGAGGAGGTACTCCCATACCATGCCACACGGTCCTGTAATCAAAAGTCTAGAAGGCGGGAAAAAAAAGGAAAATTAGCAAAACTCAGGCTGAACCCAAAGACAAGAGGTATGTGCATTCCTACGTATCCTATAAGTATGGGAATAAAGACATACGTAGTTCTCAGAAGATCTTAGTTTATAAGCATAGAGCTCAAAACGCAGAGGGAGGGAAACATTACATGTAAGCATAGACCTCAACCCAATCCCTAAGCCCACGTGAGTCGAACTCGGTGTGGGAAACAAGGGAGGAAGATGTCTATTTCAACACATGGAATGCACACCTAATGGCGATCGGTGTGGAGCCCCTATCAGAGCTCTGGTCCTCCCAATGCATAGATGTGCACTGAGGAAAAACACGAAGAGTTTCGAAGTTCTACTTGGACATGATGAGGTGGAGAAGGATGTGAATCATGTAACCGACATTTTGGTCTTAATGGGGTTGGCGTGGTGATGGAGGATAACTCTTGACCGTGGCGAAAATGCAGTATTCATATCGCGTTAGCCTGAAATGGGAACAACAAATGAGCATCGACCACTGAACATATTCGCAACATGGGATTTGTATCGATTTGTAGTCTGCAACCTTCGGGGGAGTTGTCCCATAATGGTTGGAGAGCCCTTAGGCCTAACATCCATACCACTTGGGGCCCGTAATGGTAGGAGAGCCCTTAGGACTAGCATCCATGCCACTCGGGGGTCCCTTCAGGTGTGAAAGGTGATGGAATCCCTAATGAAGAGAAACAAAAAGCCTGAAAAACTGGTGGAGGCATGTCCGAGCAGAGTACGACATTCCAGGTACTAAACCATAGTACCCTTAAGCACACTGGTGAACCGACAAAGAGGGGCGACGAAGGTGTCCAGGAAGGAGAGGGTAGGCCAAGGGGCCAAGGTGAAATGGATATTTTCAGGAGATAGGGCTGGACCTGAAGTCTAGACATTCAGGTGGTCCTACGTATCCCATAAGGATGGGAATCAATCCACACATAGTTCTCGAAGATATTTGGGGGGTAGAATACCCTAACGAGGAAGTATACAGTGTGGCGAGTAACTCAACGTGAATGAGGAAATAATATCACACCACACCACACAATCCCATAAGAGATAACTTGGGACAGGGGCCTTAAAAAGCCAAGGGGCCTGAGGCTGGGCCTTGGTCAGGAAGGCCTGACAAGCCCATACTTTAACATCGTGCAGTGAGGACGAGGACCAGATAAGGTGTCTCGTCGGGATATGTGTACGTCACAGTGAGCAACCCGACGTGAATGAGGACATAATCCCATACCACACTGCACAATCCCATGAGAGACAACCTGGGATAGGGGCCCAAAAGGCCAAGGGGCCTTGGTCAGGAAGGCCTGATCAGCTTGCGGTTTAATGTCTTGCAGTGAGGACGAGGGTCAGTGGAAGGTATCTCATCTGGGGATGTGTACAGCACGGTGAGCAACCCGACGTAAAGTAGTACATAATCCCATACCACACCTCACAATCCCATGAGAGACAACCTAGGCCAGGGGCCCGAAAATGGCAAGGGGCCTTGGTCAGGAAGGCCCAACTAGCTTGTAGTTTAACGTCTTGCAGTGAGGATGAGGGTCGGGGTCCCGAGAAGGCCAAGGGGCCTGAGTCTAGGCCTCGGTCAGGGAGGCATGACCAGCTTGCAGTTTAACATCTTGCAGTAAGGATGAGGATAGGATAAGGTGTCTCATCTGGGGATGTGTATGGAATGACGAGCAACCCGACGTGAATGAGGATATAATCCCATACCACACTGCACAATCCCATAAGAGAGAACCAAAGATGGGGGCTTGAAAAGGACAAGGGGCCTGAGGGTTGGCATTTCCTGGAGGAAGTTCGTTGCTTGGACATACAAAGGGGTGTAATGAACCACTATACTCGATGTTTGGGACAACTTGGGGTGGACCTAACGATCCATGACAGCTATTGACGATGTTCGAAACACAACATCAGGAGCAACAAATGATCATCGACCGCTGACTATATTCGAAATGCAGGATTTGTATCAATTTATTGCTCGACATCCTCAATGGAATTCGCCTGAAGTGGTAAGAGAGAGCCCTTAGGCCTAAAATTCATACCATTTAGGGGCCCTTCCAGATGGGGAAGGTGACAGAATTCCAATTAGGGAGTGGGTGAATCATATCTATACCCATTCCCCAAAGAGGCAAACGTCTCCAGGGAGTGGGACGTATGGCCAGATCGATGTTAGCTTGACACGAATTGGGGAAAAAGTGCACCCTTGCTATACTTCTTAACCCATGGGGGAAGATTATGGCATTTGGGCTGGGCCAATAAGCAAAATGTTCGGGCATTCCTACGTATCCCATAAGGATGGGAATCAAGACACACATAGTTTATGGAGGCCATGCAGTTTAACATCGTGCGGTGAAGACGTGGGAGTATAGAAGAACAGAAGCGGGAACAAGGTGAAACCATTATAATCCTAGTATGAGTGGGGCTATGGAAGCCTAACCCATATCATGTGACGATACTCTGAGAAAACTATACCCAGGGGGATAGTCGAAGAGAAGAGTTCGGGGATGGGATCAAAACGAAGCATCTGAGAGTTCCAACGTATCTCATGAGGATGGGAATCAAGCCACACGTAGTTCTGAAAATGCAGTTTAATGTCATGCAGGACAATGTGCAGTTTAAAGTCATGCAGGACTGTCCAGTTTAAGGTCATGTAGGACCATCATGTAGTTTGGGGTCAAGCGGGACCGTCCCGTTTAAGGTCATGCAGGACCATCGCGCAGTTTAGGGTCATGCAGGACCATCCAGTTTAAGGTCATGTAGTACCATTGTGCAATTTAGGATCATGAGGGACCGTCCAGTTTAAGGTCATGCAAGACCATCGTGCAGTTTAGGGTCATGTGGGACCGTCCAGTTTAAGGTCATGCAGGACCATACAGTTTAAGGTCATGCAGGACCATAGGGATTAGGCAAAGTATTGCTTGAAGAATTTGGCATTGGTGGGAGGCGTTATGTGCTCGCCATCCATGGTCACCAAAAGGTATTCTCCATTGGGGTAAACACTATAGACTATGTAAGGTCCTTCCCATTTGGGATCCAACTAGAGTGGTTTCCTACCAGGGATCATTGGCTCTCGGAGGGCCAACACCAGGTCACCTTGCAGAAAAGAGTGGAGGTGAACCTTCTTGTTGAATGCTCTAGTTATCTTATTCTGATGCCTTTCAAGATTTTGCAGGGCATAGAACCTATTTTCGTCGAGTGCTTCTAATTCAGCTAGATAGATTTAGGCCACCTTATCTGGCGCCTGCTGGTCATAGACCATAGTGCGTAATGATGGCAGCTGGATCTCGATGGGCAGGACGTCCTCATCCCCATACACCAGGGAATATGGGGTCACCTGGGTGGAATTGTGAGTCATCGTCCGATAATACTAGAGGGAATTGGGGATCTTTTCTAACCAACTCTTCTTGTTCTGGCCAACCATTTTCTGCAAAAGTTTAGAGAGGGTTTTGTTGAATTCCTCAATCTGCCCATTTTCCTATGCGTAATAGGAGGTATGGTTAGAGCGAATGTTGTACTTGGCGTACAATTTCTTCAACTCAGCTTCTCGGAATTTGGTTCCATTATTGGTGAGGACAGTGTGAGGGACTCCAAATCGGTTTATGATGTTAGATATTACAAAATCGAAAATGGATCGAGCCTTGAATTCCTTGAGTGGGACTGCCTCTACCCATTTGGAGAAGAAATCAGCAACGATTTGGATGAACCTGCACTGGTGAGCTATCACCGGGGGTTATGGCCACATGACATCGAGCCCCCACACCGCGAAGGGATAAGAGTACATGGTTGAGTGGAGAGGTTCTGGTGGTCGATGCAAAAAATTATCATGAAGTTGGCACGCGTGACATCTCTTGGAGAACTTAATACAGTCGTGGATCATAGAGGGCCTGAAGTACCCCACTCTCCAGATCTGATGGGAAAGCTTTAGCACAGCCTGGTGGGAACCGTAGGAAGCGGCATGAACCTCTTACAAGACCTGAGAAATATAAACTCCATGAATGCAACGGAAGATAACACCATCAAAACTGCACTTTTAGAGGATTTTCTCAAGTTAGGGACCACTCTGGAGAGTAAACTGTAGCTCGTGACATCGGATTCGCTCGCGCTCAGCTTGATCGGTCATGAAGCCACCATTTTTTAGATAATCAGAAAAAGGTGCTCTCCAGTCGGGAGTCATTTTAACCACTTCATCTGAAGAACCTGGGGCTCCTGACGTGGAAGATCTGGCAGTATGATGGCTTACTCACAGGCCTTCGTCATCCTCTGGGGTGATAGGGGCAATGAATCTCCAGTGTGCCACATGTATAATTATATCATCCTACTTGGGTTCTGCATGTGATGCAGCTAAGCCATCCAAAGCATTCGCTCGACCATTCTGTGACCGAGGGACATGGATAACCTCTGGTCGAAATGGGAACTGGGCCATTAGATGGAGGGTGCACTCCAACAATGGCACGAGCTCTAGATTCATGACAACATAATCATCATTGATTACTGAATGACTAGCTAAGAATCCCTTTTCACATAAAAATGGGGCATATCAATCTCGAGGGTCATCTCGAGGATAGTGATGAGAGCCTGATACTCTGCTTCGTTGTTGGTGCAGCCCTCTGACAACAGGAATGAGTATGGCAAAATGGCTTGTACTGGGGTAAGGAAGATGATACATAGTCCCACTCTGTTGAGCCGAGGACGTCGAGCCTCCTACCGGTGGGACTCCAGGAGGCACCATAGAAGAGCATTTGGCAACACGGGACGACATGGTCGACTGAGAGTATTGCCTCATCAGGAAAATCTTGGTCCAGGGATTGATCCATGGAGGTTGGATGGATGGATAGAAATTCTTCCAATGCCTTCCCCTTGATAGCCTTATGAGGCACGAACCTGATGTCAAAATAATGGAGAATTACTGCCCACCACGCTAGTCATCCAGTCAACATGGGGCAGTTTAGGATGTACTTCAGCAGGTCTACTCGAGAGACCAACTATACCTCATGGTGCTACAGGTAATGTCACAAATTCTGTACAGCAAATACAAGTTCAAGGAATATCTTCTCGATAAGATAGTATCTGGTCTCCGTATCGAGGAGCATGTGGTTGAGGAAGTTCACGTTCCGTTGTTTCTCCTTGAGGGATATGGCAGCACTGATCAAAATGGGTCTCGGATCTGCCTTGCTACCAAGGTTCACTTGTACTAGTCCGTCGACCGTAGTAGAGACGCCTTCTTCAGAGGCAGGGGGAGCATCCTCTAGATCCTCTTATCCACTTGTAGAGGGATCTTCTGCAGGGGAAGTCGCTTCTGAGCCACCAGACTCTGATAAGAGGCTAGCTCCGGCTTGAGCGGTAGTGGTCGGCACATCAGGAGATTCACACACCATAGAGACCATGGTGATGAAGGTAGTCAATCCAATCCGATATGGTCGTTGGCCCATAGGGCCATGCTTGATAACATCAAGGCAGTAGTGGCACGTCGGCTTGAGTTGGTTAATTACAGCCCAATTAAACAGACATGTATGATGTACCGCCATTTCCATGAGCCTGGCGTCCTGATACCGTATAGGGGTAAAAGGTTCCATGATCATTCGAGCCTGGTTCGTGTAGGAGTAAGAGAGGATTTTTCACCATCACTTGGACCTAGGGATATGCCTTCATCTCGTACCCGAAACAACAAAACACTACCCCATTTCAGGGGTTGTGGCCTCCAGTCGATGGATTGGGAAGACATATGCGTCATCTAGACCTACCCAAGGATCACTTGTGACCGGGGCGGGTGCAACCTCACTTTCCAAAATCTGCTTATCCTTACTCTTGTAATAGTCAGCGTCCAGATAACGAGCTTCACAAGAAGAAAAAGGAGATGCATCTCCTTGGACCACACCTACTCGACCATTGAGGGAGTATTTGAGTCATTGGTGATATGATGAAGGGACCGCTACATGCAGGTTAAGTCATGGACTGCCCATCAATGCATTGTACGCGGTTTCCTAGGAGACAACCATGAATTAGGTACTGGAAACTAGGCCACCAAACTGGGTCTTCAAATAGATATTTCCGACTGGGGACTGCTCGGTCCTATCATATCCCTGGGTTCTTAGGTCGGAGGTAGTTAAATCATCCTCAGATAACCCCAGCTTCCGCAGTGTCCGAGTCGGGATTAGGTTAATCCCAGAGCCTGTGTCAACAAGACAGCGGTGGACTTCCACGCCATTGAACTGGCCAGTGATGTACAATGGATGAATGTTCCTCTGTATGGGAGGGTCTTCGTTTTCACCATAGAATGAGATAACTGCCTCACATTCAACATTCTAAACTGCTTCAGAGTGGAAGGCTTCTGCAGCTGCTACCTCCTTCTCAAACTGGAGGGGCACTTTAGGGACTCGGTAAGCGCCTCACGCATGTATGATGATAGGCGAAGAACCTCAAGAATAGAAATCCTCACTGGGATTCCAGAAAAGTTCTTGAGGACATAATACTTTAGCGCTAAACGTGAGCTTCTGCTTACAAGAGGACGCTCTGCGATTGGAGGCACGATGGGCCCTGCCGGCTGGACCAGCGGCTGGCTAGTGCCAGGCACATCCCTTTGCTCACTAGTCGAGGCCTGAAGATTAGCTGTCGGATGAGAGATGGAAAACTAAGATTGGCCTACATTAGGGAGAGACTGGATACGGTATGAATGAGGTAGCTCTGCCTAATCTAGTAGCACGAATGGAGGTTGAGGTAGATCTGAGGACACCAGATGAGGAGGTTGCGCGTGCTGAGCTCTGAATTGAGCCTACTGTCTGGTCTTAGTGGCATGTACATCCTAGATGAAAGCACCAGTTGAAACTCCTAGATGACCCATATAGTCGTGGTTCCTCCGATGTTGGCGTCGGCTGGAGACATTGGGGAGGTTCTTCTGGTGTTCCCCTTCACCGGGAGTCATATATGGTCTTACCAACTTGATAGTGTTAATCGAAGCGTACCCTTGACTGTTCCTTGAGGAATCATCCACCACTGGGCGGATTCATGGAGGGATACCCATCTTAGGGGGGCATGAGGTCACCGAGAGTGCGGGATGTCGACGACATTGGTGGAGGGCGCTACTTCTTGCGCCACCGATGCTTTCTCTTCTGTGAAGAAGCCAGCTGAGATGACGACGCAGAGGCGCTAGTCGCAACTTCTGAAGGCTACAGCTGATTTAGGCATGCCTGAATAATACCATGGGTGTGAGCGACTGTTTTATGAGCCATCCAGTCTTCGTACTTTCGGGATCAACGGCTAGGAACCTACTACCAGTCTCTGTCATCATCACTACCACTTTCTGACCTCACAAAGACACCTTCCACCTTGCTGGGGCCGGGCCCAGCCTAACTATGTTATTATCAACCTGGTCTTCGAGCTAGTCTTTAAACACATAACACTTCTTGAAGGTGTGCCTCAGAATCCGATGATAGGGGTAGTAGTTGGGGAGATAGGTGAGATTCACCTCTTCCGTCCTTCTGCACTTAGGTAAGTGCCCAATCCCCTCCTCTAGGGAGTTACGGAAGTAATCTGGGACCAGATCCTTGCTGAACAAATAGGTATGGTGTATTTTCTCTAGATAGGGGGCTCTAGGAGCCTGGACCTGACGAGGGGCCGGAGTATCCTGCTGAGGAGGTAGAGCCTGATTATCTCGCCTAGGCAGCGGTGATGTGTTGCGCGGGGGAACCTGCCGATACCAAGGCGGTCACTGCTGGGTAGGAGGTTGTGCCTGAGGTGGCGGGACTCTACGAGGTTGCAGAGTCAGTGTTACTGGCTGAAATTATAGCTACCTGGGGGCTTCTATTTGGTCCATCGTGGTGGGATCGGCTTTGGAATCCCTCCATGATGAGATTACAGGAGGCAGCAGACGCGCCTAACTAGCCTGTTGTAGAGCTTCCTTGAGGTGTTGGGCCTTATCTGAGAAGTCTTAGAACCCTCCGGGGCAGTTCTGAGTGATCAGGGAAGGAACCAATTCTGTTTTGGCATTCCCCATGCACATCGTCATTAATTTCTCATGAGTCTGTGTCATCTCGAGGGAGTATGTGAGCCCCTTCCACCGGGCGATGAAGTCCACGACTCGCTAATCTGGCCTTTGCTTGCATCTGAAGAGGTCTGCACTACTATTCTTTCACGTGGTGGAAATGAACTAGTATAGGAATTTCTAGTGAAGATCCTCCCAGCCAGTCACAAATCCAATGGGGAGCTGGATGTACCAAAAAAATGCATGGCCTTCCGATGTTTGCACAAAACATCAGAGTTTACCGGCTTCCTGCTGTGCTGGAGTCCCCAACAGGGGGCCACACCTGGAGGAAAAGTGGTTCAGGTGTCGCGGCGGGACCCATGTCCCGTTAAAGGGTGAGAAAGTGGGATTTCCAAAACCTGGGGGTGTGGGCATATCATCCACCCACGTAGGATACGGCTTTCTATCTGGTGGGACTGCCACCTTTCACGTTTCTAATGCCTTGAGGCGGGCTATGAGTGTCAAAAATGGATCGTTTGGGTGGGGGTCCCTATCTTGACAGGGATCCCTAACAACAAGTGAATTTTTGGGCACTTCTACATGGATGATGGGTTCAGTAGCTCATGGAGCGAGTGGTGTAATGGCATGTACGACAGCTGGGGGAACCCGGGCTGGATGCCTCGGATTGTCGCGTCGTTCGGGAGGGTTTGGTGAGATGTATCGCGCCCTCTAGCCATGAGTTCCTATTTCAACCCTTTCCATGGGATCTGTATGATCATGGTTTCCTAGAGGCATCTCTCCAGGGGAAGTTGTTCCTACCCCTACTTCCCAGGCCTAGGATTAACATAGTCGGTTCGTCGCTCTATAGCGTGTCTGGACAGGAGTTCATCGACCATCCTCTTCTACTCAGCATGTTTCTTGTGCAACGCGTCCTTCTCGGGGTCTTCCTCCATCTTATACACTTAGGCGGACGTGTCAGAGTGATTGAAAGCTCCAACATGCTCTTTACCCTTACCAGCATTCCGACTAAGTACGAACGTCTCGGTGGGTGTAGGGAGACCTAGGAGGTTCCTCTACTGACGAGTAATCCTCCCTGATGGGTCCAACAATGGTGGCACATCCTCAGGGGTAAGTTTCCATAAAGAAATTATAGTTCTTCCTCCTTGTCCATGACATCTACCATATGGACCATGACCCTTCTTGAGGGCATGTCTTCAACATCGCATATCGAGTCGGGCTGCCGTCAGATAGGGCTGAAGAAGAGGTCAGCATACTTCCCCCATCCAAGGACATGCACATGGGGGGTATCCTCCCTGATGATTTTTTAGAGTATCTCGAAACTCTGAACGCATCTTTGTTGGAGGGTCCTCTGGCAACCTGGTGACTCAGGGCACTGGTCCATGTGGAGTTCGTCCAAATTGACCAAACAACATTGCTCACCGATTTCCTCAAAGTACACTTGGCTCTTGGGGTACACCACCCACTGATAATGAATATGGAAGTGTGTCGCCCGTAGGGTTTGATGGAAGCACTCGACTTGATCTGGGGTAAGGTATTCCGGTGCACAAAACTTCGATGTTGCCGCCGGCTATAACTTCTTTGGGAAGTGATCTGCTGTAAGAATGTTCCAGATGCTCTGGTGCTCAGATTTAGGGTTAGGCCCCGTATTTCCCCACTAGTCAACCGGAGGTGGATGAAGAACCAATAGTGGTAATGAAGTGGACCACTGAGATAGTAATCTAGGTGGTGGAGAATACGGTGAATGCGCCGACTGGTCGCCGAATTCCGGGCCATCCTTCGAGGAGAGCGGTGATCTGACCACAATGTCATGATACAATGGGCAGACAGCAACAACTTCTAGTGTAGGGATCACAGTTACCGTTGATGGGTCACATTGTTTCCCAACCGCCATCTGTCCCCAAAATAGCTCTCCATGATCTCTGGTCGATGTAGAGGGTGCTTCTAGTGATGATGGTGGTGACTGCATGGTCGGAACCTGTGGGACACCCAAAATATCCTCCTCCTAGATGTACCTGCGAAGAGAGGTAGGAATCCGGTGGACTTCACACTCTAGAAGGATGAGGATGATACGCTTTATTTTTGTTCTGGTCCTTGACACAGAGGATCGAGGGGAGGGTTCCACCACTGAGTCATACTCCACTTCAAAATCCGAGAAATAGATCGGTTTGATCGCAGTCTAAAGCTTTCCAGTATTCTTATTGTGACAGCGACGACCTTCCTTCCTGCGCCGGGATGGATCTTCAGGGAAGGGACAATTCCCAGCATGAGAGGGTCCTTCGGTCATACTGGTGTTGGGGTCGGGAGTACCTCTGCCTGAGTGGGTCAGGGTACGAGGAGCACTAGGGCAGATGTCAAAGGGGACACGGGGAGGACCTCCATGTTTGATGCGGGTTTGGGTGGGACCCCCGCTGGAACTGATGGGAGCACTGGTAGGTACTCCTTTCCTGGTTCCCTTGGTGACGTCAGTGTGAGGCAGGTCTCTGTACTGATTGGAGCGAACATGGGTAGGACCTCCGTGCCGGGTGCTAGTGAAGTGAAGATAATATCCACCCCTATGGTTACTAGGATGAGGAGGACCTTCATCAGCTTCTTCAAGGATGTGAGGAAGGTCCTCACATCGGAGATTGATTGGATGTGCAATTCCCCCACCCCGGTGGTCCGTGGCAGAAGGGATGGCTCCGTACCCAGTGTAATGAGCACGGGAGGGGATCCAATATGGGGTGTTGCTACCATGGGGAATTCCATCATTCGGGTCAATGGTGGAACGGGGCATACCTCCGATCTGAGCCTGGGCTTGGGAAAGGCACGCTTCCTCCACGGTATTTGCACGGGGAGGGCCCCCGTACTGGGTGGAATTGCTGCGGGTTAGTCAGCGATGACCGCTACCTATGCTTGATACCATAAGAGTTGACCTAGCCTGCCCATGGGGTGGTTGGGGCCTTGATCTGGGTCGGGCATATAGCTGCCCCTACCCAGCGTATGTAGGGGGTTGATGATGCACGTCGGCAGTGGCTCGGGCCATAGTAGCCGCTGATGCTGACACCCCTTGATGGGTTTCCTCCTCAGCCTGTGCCTGATGCTGGCATCGGGTCAGTCGGGCCGGTACCGGTGGTGCAGGTAGGTAGTCCACATGCTCTTCAGCTCGTGGAACGAGGTGGTGGCGCTGGCACGGCCGGGTGGGGGCCCTCGCTGGGAACCCCTGGTACAGAACTCTGGTCGGGCGGGCCTGAACATCCCCTACCTCATCTGTGTAGGGCATGGAGTCATCAAGGCATTCCGAGGAGAGGTCTCTGAAACTATTTAAGGTTGGAGTGGGGAGAAGTGGCTCCCTGTGCGGTCCTCGGGGGCGGCATTGACGGCGAGGCGTAGAAGTCTCTAAATCCAGGCGGGCCATGTCCCTCATAGGGATGACCCCCTCCTCCTCATACCTATGTACAAGGTCATTGATTACCCTCCATTGGATACTCTCAGATGGGGATAGGGGGTGTGGGAGCCTAGTAGTCACGGTTGTCGAGGATGTCGTAGAAGAGGCAGAACCGTGTGGGGTAGCTGCATTGGGATTGCCCATGCCTCTGTGTCGGTAGGCAGGAGGTGATCGGGTTTCAGATGCAGAAACTAGGCTCTTGAAGGTAGGGACATCAGCTCATTAGTACTGATAGAAAATGAAATCTACACCCAGTTCCCCAGTACCATTCCGTCTTCTATGATCAGTAAGAGGGATCTACACTGAGAAGGTCACAGACTTAGATTCCCAATGTTTTGACAGCCCTAACTTCTGGTGAGTTTCACGCCAGGCCCGATATTTTCTTGGTAAGGCCCAACGCAGGATATCTGGATCTGGTGAGACTTCACTCTAATAATGCCTAGAGCACTACTAATCTCCATGTTGAAGAGAATATCTTCACGTCGGGTTCACCATTTCTATCTCCGATGCTTTCACTAGGGCATGTGCATCTGTCACGTTCAGGGGATGTCGGCGCTGTTATGTTGCCCCACATTCCCACTTTCAAAAGGCGGTTAGCATTCTCTCTTTATTCAGGGAATTCTTCTCCTTGATCAAAATGGGATGATGGGATGTCAGTTCTTCCCTCCGTGGATTAATCCTCAGAACTCTTCACCTATTCTGGGTCTCCCTTATAGATTTAATATGTTGTTCGTGAAACTCTTCCCAATGCCATATTTTCATAGACACCAGTTAATTATGTTGCTTCTGTTAGGAAATTACAAGAGTTTTGGTCAAGGAAGCAACCTTCAGTTGGGGGAGTAGTCATGTTGAGGTATCACTAGCGTGTCTGGACGCTAGGAAATTGGCGTGTCTATCTTTTGTACCTTATTATAGGGCTTCTCGAGGGTGTAGAAGCCCGAGGTATCCAACATCAAGCGCGGGGAATCATATTCCATAGGCATTTATCTGAGGTTTTCCTCAACATCTCATGTTTAACACTGGGTATGCCACATGTTTAACGTTCAGCGGAGACGGATCGGGCTGATCAGAAAACTAGCTAGATCTGATTGGAGAACCCCCTTGAGGGAACACCAATATTAGGGCCAGCACGTGGGCGGCTTCCTGAATTCTATGGAGGGGAATGAGGTGGAATGATCTCACCAGGATGTGGCATCCTAGGTAAGAAACAGGATGGATGATGATTTTGGTCTTGAGACTCGAAGAGACTTCCTACGTACCACGCTTTAGCATGGATCAAAGTCCTCTTAGTTCGAGAATGGATGTGTGGGGCCTACACTCTAGGCTTCCCAAGGGTTGGTGAACCAACATGAAGGCGTTCGTAGTGACCAACGGGTCGTGGGATTGATCCTCGTGTAGGATTCCTACGTATCATGCTTTGACATAGATCAAAGTCCATCTAGATCAGGATGGGGTGTGTCGGGGAACCAACGTGAAGATGGACTGGGGGTCTGATGGGTGATGGGCTTGAATCTTGTGGGTATTCCTACATACCATGACTTGGAATGGATCAATGTCCTCATAGTTCATGTAGAAGAGGGGTTATTGAACTGACATGAAAGGGGTACCGGAACAACTGGATAGTGGGATCACAACGGCTTACCGCTAGATTGGGATGCAGTTTAACGTCATACGGGACGGGGACATGTTGGAGAACGGGCGTGAATAAAGTCCTTGGTCCAGGTGGGTTGTAGGCTTGATCCTTGTGGAGGCTTCCTACGTACCATGCCTTGACATGGATCAAAGTCCCCATTTTTCAGGTCATACAGTTTAACGTCATGCGGGACAGGGCATTTTGGGATCACACTCTGAGGCGGCCCAAGGTGTGTCAGGGTCGGTGCTCACTCTAAGCTCGCAGGATTCGTGCTCAGTGTGAGAAAGACGAGATCATATGGACCTGATGATCACATTGGGAAGGGTTCATCCATGGGAAGAAAATAGGGGCTTATTTGTTGGGCATCCCATTGTGATAGGAATTACTCCAGGATGGAGGCCCGAGGAAGAAAATGCACAGAGGGAGAGGGATTTGGCACCCAGGAAGAGAGGGGGGAGCGGTCAGTCTCTTATCACGTCCTCCGCTGGCCTTGGGGACTGAAGATAAAAGGAGGGAGTTGGGGTCTCTACCTACTGCAATAATGGCTAGGGGATTTCACCATGGTGACTGCCCTTCCCCACGGACAAACGCCACTCCCAGAAGGAGGATATCATCCCCTATGGGGACCAGGGGGAATGTAGAATGTCCAACATGGGGGTACTCCACATGAGAGGCATGGGGAGATGTCACAGTTTAACATCATGTGTTGAGGACGAGGGTTCTTGGCAGTTTAACATCCTATATCTCGGATGAGGTGGGTTCACTCCGCACCCCTAGGACTTACATAACAGGTACCCTCTACTCCCGGTGGGAGGGAAGGTACCAGAAATGTCATACAGAAGGGGGTCGCATATCGAACCATCAAGGGGTCCATGTTAGCATGGCTATGAAAAGAATAAATATCCATTACCGTGCCTATTCGAAGATGTATTAGCCAGAACAACTTATGGGCAGTATCGTCAAGGGGGTTTTGAAGTCACATCATGCAAACTCGGAGGGTCGCATGGGAAAAGGAATTTCCAAGTAGAGAAGTCCATAGGTAGGGGCCTTGTGGATCTTGGTTGCTCTGCGTGGTGAAGGGAACTTGCGAAGGGATATGCTTCGCGAAGTGGGGTGCCTTAGCCTTAGCATAGAGAAGGGGTGAAAGTGGAAGGTGCTTTGTGAAGTGGAAAGGTGTTTGCGGAGCACTGCTTCGTGGATCACAGGTGTCTCGCGAAGTGAAGTGTCGTGAAGCAAGGTGCTTCGCAAAGTAAAGTGATCCTGCCTTGGAATATTAACCATATATACGTCTGGGGTGCTTCGCGAAGCATAAACGCTCCGCAACAACCTGGGTCCCCTTGGGGATCCCCTTTCTTCATGAATGTCCTTAGGCTTCATGAAAGGAATCCCTCTTATAAGAGGGGATCAAAACGAGACAAGGCGGTGGCATCTCACGTAGAAAAAATACCTCGTATAGCTCATGATTCACATAGCAAAGGGTGCTTCACGATTTGGGAGCTGAGAAGCCGAAAGGTCGGATTGTCCGTCCTGAGGGATCTGGGGTATCTCGGTATTTATAGGCAAGAGGTGTCGTGAATCAGAGCTTACGTGGCGCGAAGCCGGACTGGGTTTCATCGTGGCGGGTCATGAACGTCAGGGGTGCTTGTGAAGGGTCCCACCTCCCTTGCTTCACAGCGGGCTCGCGAACGTCCGGGGAGTTCGCGGAGGGTACCCCCTCCTTTGCTTTGTGGTGTGTGCGCGAATGTCAGGGGCACTCGCGGAGGGTACCACCTCCTTTACTTCATGGAGGGCACGTGAACATCTAGGGCACTCGCAAAGGGTACTGCCTCCTTTATTTTCCGGTGCCCACGTTTCTTGGGGGGACATCGCAAAGTGGCTTCGTGAAGCCAGTCGTGGGGCCTCTTTTTCTTCTTTCTTTTCTTCCAACATTTTGGTGCCAACACATACATTAATCTTCCTTTTGAAAGCCCCTTCAAGCCTATGAAGACCTTTTCATTGTTAGCCACATTACAAGCCCAATACCTTATCCCACCCAATATCAACATGTATTTTCATTGCATAAATTTTTGAAATTTAAGTGTGGTGGAGATGGATTTCATTTTTTCTACGCTTTCTTGATTTTAACTATGTTATCATATTATTGAGGGAAAATATCAATTTATGTGTGGGGGAGAGTTTTTCATTCAGTGGGGTTTGGGAATTTATATATGTTTATCTTGTACAAATGATATTAAAAAGTGTTCAAAAAAATCAAAAAAAAATAAAGAAATCAAAAAAAAGAAACAAAATGGGTTGTGTCTTGGGCACGTCAAAAATAACTCTTCCTCAACCTTTGATCTTGTTATAACTATTACAATTAGTGTCATGAGGAGATCAATCATGTGTTGGTATATAATTGTGAGATCGTTTCAAGTTCAACTTTCGAAAAACTAAAAAAAGAGAATAAAAAACACTTATGTCATTGGGAGAAGTTTCGTGTTTTGGAAATATTACATCTTCTCATTCCCTTCATATTTATTTCCCCTTTTGTGTCTTATTTTATATTTTCATTCCCTCATAAATATGTGTTTCCATTTCCTTTCATGTCTCATTTCAAAGAAGATGTGAATTGCTTTTTCCATGTTGGTGTTTCACCCCTCTAATTATCTCTCTTAGAAATTATATTCCTATCATCCCGTATCCACTAAAAAACCTCTTTTAAAGACCTATTGATTCTTGTGAACTTTGGATATAAAGTTTAAGATGAGATATCTTACAAACTCTAATATTTTAACTTTTTTTTTGGTGAATGAGTGAAACTCCATTAATTAATTTTATCATCTTGAGAAGAGTAAGTTTAGTTTTCCATCATTTTCCATTAATAAATTTGAACATGAAAAATGAATTGTTTTTGGAACATTGTTTCTGTAAAAAATTGGGGTGTAATTAAATATGGATGATTGAAATTTTCTAAACCTCCCCTGATTCGGGAAAACAAAAATTTAATTTTTGTTGGTGAGTAAAAATGATTTTGTAATGTTTTTTTTATATTTGTTGTACATGAGGACATGCATAAGACTAAGTGTGGGGGAGTTTATGTACTTAAAATTTTCATGACTTATTATATACCCCCTTTTATGATTTTATATGAAATGTGTATAATTTTTGTGAAATATTAATGTTTTAATACAAAATATAAATTTTGATCATTTTTAGAAGTATTTCAATTGAGTCAGTTTACTATTTAATTTATAAACATCACCTGACGGATCCAAATTGAATGGTTCTTGTTTTTTAGGATTACAATTTTAATATAGAAAAATTTATTAGAAGTAATCTTGGGTCAATTATTCCATTTCAAGGGTTATATGCCTCACACAAGAAGTCCCACAGAATCTATGGAGAAACTAGACCATCTATAGAGATTGAATTACCAGCCTAAATCCATAAGTTAAAATTAATTCATTCTCCTAAAACATTCGGGGATAATGTAAGGGGTCTGGGATAAAACGTTCAAGGCCCAACTCCAAATACAAGGGTCCCAACTGATTCATTTAAACTCATCCCATCATTCTAACTGGGAAATAAAGTCTTTACACTATTCTTGACATATATCCTAATATAGAAATCGATTCAAGATGAGATTTTTCATTATGAAATATTATCTATATTCATCTGACTTTGTTAAATAAATCATTATGATTTAAAGTCATCTTTCTATTCCAAAATCCATTCACATTTTGGACATCGAAAAAGCATGGATAGAAATGGACAGTTTAGCATTGTTTATAAAAAATGCCACAACATTGGCTTCATAAGTCCAAATGCCTCCAAATGTTTAGAGTAGTTGGAAAAAATTATTATATAAAACTTTGAAGAATGAGATACCTCTAGATTTGGCTGTCTGGATGTCCAACTCGTCGAGCCAAGTGGAGGGGTAGTTTTGGAATGCAAACAGTCCACCACCTTGGGCTATAAATACATACCCTCCTCTCCATTAAAAAGGGTTATCATTTAAGAAGAGTGAAGAATCAATTGGAACGACCAAAGCCTTAGAAAATGATTGTGAGGACATTCCATACTCAATTTTTTACTTGAGAGACCCTTCATCCTCTCTTTGTTTTCATCTACTTTTTTGTTCTTCATTGGGGTAATCTTTTAAGTCTTTTTTTAATTATGTTTTAATGAACGTTTCTCCTTCAATATCTATTATTATCATCATCCTTATGTAGTTTAATATTAATATTCTTAAAATAGTTTAAATCAAGTTGAAACCTCTTCCATTTTTTTTCTTTCTCATTCAATCTAAAGTTAGTATTTAATTCCTCTCATCGTTTGTGTGTGTGTTCAACGCACCACTCTTTTTTATCCCTTTCTTTTTATTATCTTCTTAATTTATCAACATAATAATTACAACCATATTTCTAATCATTTCAATGGCTGAGTAAATCTCCCATTGGGGTGGGTTATAATTTTGGAATATTAAGTGATTGAGAGCTTTTTCTTGATGAATATTCTTTAAATTAACATTGTGTATGTTGGAATTAACATGTCATGGATTAATGAATTGTTTTGTTTAACTTATGGATTCCATGGATTATTGGAATCATAAATACACTACCACAATCAATTATTGATTGTGATTAAAATCCTAGTTATGTTAAGACATGGATTAAAGTCTTAACACTTGGGAATTCCAATCAAAGTCAACTTGTGACATGGGTGTTAATTTATTGGAATATAAAGCAAAGATAAAGGATATCACAAGATTAACTACCTAATGATGAACTCATCCCAATATTTATAAAATTGTTAAATCAATATTAATCAATCAATGATTTCTATTAAGCTCTAAAAACAAACCCCCAATCAAAATACAATCAATTAAAAACATTAAAACATTAAAAAGTATCATTGCTGAAGATTCGACCCAAGTGATACTAAAAACATTAGCATAGCACCATAACCTTGAACAGCCAATAGGCGACAATCGGTCAAGCTTTCAGAAAACCAACAACCTCCACGGCAGAAAGGGTGATATTTTTCTATCACTTCTGCCGAATCGATCCCCGATAATGAAGTGGTGATAGGTACGCTAGTTATTCATTCAAGAATAGAGACCATACTTTATGATTCTGGTTCTATGCAATCTTTTAAATCCCAAAATTTTGGAATAACAATCCCAACACCACCAAAAATTTTGGAAGTAATGATGTCGATGAGAACGAAAAATGGGGCAATCATTTCATCCCATGAATTTAACTCCTCCCCTGTCACATTTTTTGGTTTAACCTTCCTGTTGAACCTCTTCGTACTCACTCTGGTGTAATTTGATGCAATTATTGAAATGGATTTTCTTTCCCTATATAGATCCAACATAAATGTATGTGAGAGGGAAATCACTCTATATATGGAGAATCGACCCCTAATTATTTACAATTGAATAGTATAGGAAGAATATTCATTATAACCATCATATCAAGCATGGATATTACTGCCCTATGGTTACACATATCTTGATAAAATTATTGAGTCCAAGGAAGATACCATCCTTGAAGTCATGCCTATTTTCAGACAATTCGTTGAAGTGTTTCCTAGGGAATTTTCTGGTCTTCCTCCAATAAGATATGTTTAATTCTCAATTAATATTATACCTGGGGTTTTTCCAAAATCCATGTCTCCATATAGAATGGCTATTGTTGACCTTGAGGAGTGAAATAAACAACTATAGGATAATTTGGATAAAGGGTTTATACACCCAAATGCTTTATCATGGGGTGAACCAGGCCTCTTTTTCAAGAAGAAGGATGGGTCAATGCACCTTTGCAATGATTATCATGATCTCAACAAAATCCCAATAAAGAAAAAAGTATCCTCTTCCCCTAATTGATGACTTGTTCGATCATCTACATGGAGAACAATACTTCTCCAAGGTGGATTTGCGATTGGGGTATTACCAAGTAAGGGTGAAGAAGGAGGATATCCCCAAGACCACTTTTCGTAAAAGTTACAGGCACTATGAATTCATAGTGATAAATTTCATACTCACTAATGATCCATCAATATTTATAGACATGATGAATAATGTATTTAGATATTACATTGACAAATTATTGTAGTCTTTATAGATAATATTAAAATGTAATCCCAAACCAAGGAAGAGTATGAGTACCCTCTAAGAACTATACTAGAGACCTTAAAAAAGGATAATATCTATGAAAAGTATATCATGTGTGAGTAATGGTTGAAGGAAGTCTCATTCATGGGTTATATCATCACAAGAAATGGGATATCTGTGGATCCCTCTAAGACAGCTGCAATAGAGCGATGTTCGAAGCCAACATCGGTGAAGAATATTCGTAGCTTCCTGGGGTTAGTTGGATTTTATCACTGATTTTTGAGAAATTTTCCATGATTTTGAAACCCTTTTACCAAGATAAATCATACGGGAGCCAAGTTTTCATGGAGTGATGAATAAGAAGAGAGATTCAAGGAGTTGAAAAGGAGGATTATCACTATGCATGTGCTCACACTACTTACAAGTGGAGAAATATTTGTGGTATTTAGTGACGCTTTAAATAAGGGCATGGGTTCTATGTTGAAGAACAATGACAAATGCATAGCCTATAAATCAAGGAAATTGAATGTTCATGATCAAAATTATGCAACACATGATCTAGATTTGGCTAGAGTAATCTTTAATTTGAAAATTTGGTGGCATTACCTCTTTGGGGTGAAATGTGAAATATACATGGATCACACAATCCTCAAGTATATATTCACACAAAATTAGTTGAACATGTACCAATGAATATGGTTGTATCTGATCAAATATGATGACTTCTCAATCCATTACCACCTTTGGAAATCAAAGATGGTGGCAGAGGCTCTATGTAGAAAGGACCCAGCTATTCCTTCATTGATGAGAATTGAAATGGATCCAGTCTCCTTAGATTTGATTAAGATGGAAATGAGAATAATAAAGAGGGGAATATCATCAATTCTTTCTCAAATTATTGATCAACCATCTCTTTTTTACAGTTTAAAGGATTCTAAAAAACATGATGTGGGAATTTAGAAGAAAGTGGAAACTATCAGAAAAGAGAAATCCTCAGAGTTCAATGTTAATGAAGAAGGAATTGTGAGATTTGGGTCGCAACTATGCATTCCATCAATTCCAGAGTTAAATAAAGAGCTTTTAGATTATTCCTAAAGTTCAAATTTATCCATTCAATTAGGAAACCCAAATATGTATCTGGATATCTGAGAGAATTATTGGTGGGAAAACATGAAGAAGAATATTTCTGAGTATACATCAAAGTGATTGGTATGTCAACAGGTCAATGTTGAGAGGTAGAAATATAATGGGATGATGTAACCATTACCCATACCATCATGGAAATGGAATAACATCACCCTGGACTTTATCACCGGACTTCCAAAGACATCGAAAGGAAAAAATACTATATGGGTTGTTCTAGATCGTTTTAAAAAGGCTACATACTTCATTTCAATTCGAGATGATTTCTCATTATATCAAATGGAATGGATATATATCATATAAGTGGTAAGGCTTCATGGATTACCATTATCTATTATATCTGATCGAGACCTAATATTCACATCTATGTTCTGGAAGAGTCTTCAACAAGATTTGAATACTGAGTTGAACTTCAGTACAGATTATCATCCTCAAACTAATGGCCAATCTAAGAGGAATATCCAAACACTTGAGGACTTGTTGAGAGCATGATCAATGGACATCAAAGGAGTATTGGATCAACATCTTCCTCTAGTTGAGTTCTATTACAATAATAGTTTCCACTAAATCATCCAAATGGATCCTTATGAAGCCATTAATGGGAAGAGGTTCATAACATCGGTATGTTAAAATGATGTTGGGGAGAGAAAACTCCTAGGTCAAGAAATGGTCGATGAAATGGTGGAGAAGGTTAAGACCATCCGGCATCACATTAAAGCTTCTCAGATTCAAAAAAAATATTTGCTGATAATAATCGACGAGGCCTAGAGATTGATGTTAGAGACATTTTATTCCTCCTAATTTAAATTTTTAAGAGAGTTATGAGATTTGGGAAGAACAAAAAGCTTAGTCAAAGGTACATCGACCCTTTTGAGATCATTGATCACATTGGAGCAGTGGCCTATCGACTAGTACTCCCACCGAACTTATCTCAATTACATGATGTATTCCATATATCACTCTTGAAGAAGTATATACCTGAACCATCTCATGTATTCAATCTAGGGGTGGTACCATTATAGAATGACCTATCATGTGAAGAGAATCCAGTGAAGATCTTAGATCGTAGAGAAACATTTCTCATAAATAAGAGAATTCCCCTCATCAAGGTGTTGTGGAAAGACAACAAGTTTGAAGAAGCCACGTGGGAATCAGAGGAATTGATGAAATAGAGTTACACTCATCTGTTTTAGTATGGGAAAGATAATTTCTAGGGAAAAATTTCTTTATAGGGGAAGATTGTAATGACCCAAACTTTTACTAAGGAAAATTCCTCTTGATATGATTGAATGTATTATTATGTAATATGGTTATATAAAACATATTCACTTATATGGTTTTATGTTTTTGATTTTAAAATACTATTAAGAATTGTTAAAGTTGAATGTATAGTCGTTGAACAATGATTACAGGATTAGTATAAATATAAGAATTTAACAAATCCAATTTACTCAGACAAAGGAAGTAATGGCCTCATCCAGTAGAATTACTCTGTTAAAATGCCAATTTTTGGATCTCATAATGGAGGTGGTGTCACTAGGCTTTTCTCTTAACCAAGATCAAGCCTAGAATCAACACGTTCAGCTTAAACAGAACCGCCTATAGGAGAAGTAGAAGTTGATATATATTACCACCAGAGCGATGTTATACGAGCCACCACAAGAGTCTGACACCATCGCTCACCTTACCAGTTGGTCATATGTGGGTGTTATTAGTGGTTATGTAACAATTCCATAGCACTATGATTATGTTCATTATTTTTTGTATAGAATAAAGAACCACACTCATTTTATTATTGTTACTTTGTAAATATTTTTTAAAGAAAAAATAGTATTTTTAGATAATATTCAATTAAGAAAAATATTTTGATGAATTAATAGATTTTTAAATTAAATAATATTTTAATAAAATATTATTACTAAATTACTTTTTATTATATATAAATTATCGTATAAGTTTTATGAATACAATTCAAATTTTTATAAAAGTCTGAAAGTCGTTTCTGTCAAAACACATGAATTTTAGATAAATGTCGGTTTTTATTTTAGAAGTAAAAAATTCACATATTTAGAAAATTATTTATATAAAATTAGTAATATTTTATAATCAGGAAATCAAAATTATCCAATGGTGACTTTTTTATAATTTTTTTTATATAGTCGAATTTTTGGGTGAAAATTAAATATCTTTTAAATATATAATGTGTTTTGTGACATCATAATGACGCAATAGTGATGTAATAAAACAATATAAATGGGATTTTCGGACAATATATTTTTTATCTTTAAAATAATGTGATTTTAGGTTTGTTTTATTTTTTAAAAAAACTTAGTGGACCCTCTAAGACTTATAAAACATTTTAACATTTTAAAATGATTTCCTTGAGAGTGTGACTCACCTCCACATAAGTAAGAATGATATTTTAATACTTTTGGCCATTATAATTATAAAATAATTTTTTCCACTCCACTTTGACTAAAACCATGGGCAAAAAACATGGCATGGTTTGTGGTTTTGATTAGTTAAATGTGTAGTTTCCAAAAACTAAATAATAAAGAATTCTATCTCCTTTCCAATATAAAACCACTCAATATCCCATTCATCTTCACTCAAATCATTTGGATATCGAAAAAACCCTTCCCTCCAATATCTAGAATCCTCCCAAGGTTCCCCTACTTCCTAATAATCCCCTCTCATGCCTCTCCTGTGCCTTTGGGATCACAATTCCAAGTAAGGGATTTCTTCCTTTCTCATTTTTGTCTCAATTTCATTATGTTGTTATACCATTTTATTATCAATAATCAATATTGGGGTATGATTTATCACCTCCTCCATACATATCTCCTTATTATTTAATGATGACAGACCCATTTATCTCTCATTAATTCCTCCCATGTACACTCGTTACTATACCGAAATTTCGTAAGGGATTTCCCTCTCATCATTTACATTCAAGCAATTCTTTTATTTTTTGAATCTAAATTCCATTAAATATATTGTTAAATGTATATATATGACCCATTTACTGTCCATTTCATTTAAATATGATGAGATACCACTTTATCTCTCAACAACCATTTTTATGAATTCTTATGTCATGTAGTTATGATGCCAGAATTTCACTACGATTTTCCAAGATGAAGTCATTGTGTAGTGAATACCATGACAATTTCTCTATCAATGGTATTCTTATTTATGAACAATTACTTATTGATTATATAGTTTCATGTATGAATTCCACATTACTTTATCATGTAATTAATTATAATGTTTAATTAATCCATGTTGTATGATCTATGTGGCACACATATGCATCAAATGAAATGATTAAGAAGGGTGTGCCCTGATAGCGCTTCAATGAAATGGGTAAGGATTAGTATTATGGTACGTCAAGAGAAATAAGGGTTTACTGGTAATAATTAAAGTGCAATGAGGTTTTACTCATTCTCCATGTGCAATGAGCCTTCACTCATGCTAATATCATGTTAAATGTTGTTTCTACATTTCCATGTAATGATAATAATGCTATATCATTCCTTTATGTTCATGTTTCTCTTATCCTCCATTGATATTCCCATTTCCTAAAATGTACTATATTCTTCGTGTCATTCCTTTTTTACTCCCTTAATGGGCATTATATCTCACCCTTTTCATATGAATTTCCTCAGGTTATCCTATGCAATACTATGTACGAAGAAATGTTGTTGTCATGTAAAAGAACTTTTCAATAAAGATGTTGGGTTTTATGTTCTATGTTGTTATGTAAGGTTCCTAATTTCCCAAGAAAATAGACCTCTAAATACTCAAAGATTTGATAAGTAAAAGATTAAGTAATAAATCATAAATAAGTGTGTAATAAATAGTAGGGATGTTATTGATATAGTAGTGGTAATTTTTTTATTAAATTTATGGAAGAATTATCTTTACCTAGAAATATTTGATATATATACTAATAATAAAAGTTTATAGTATATTTTAAGATAAAAAAAGAGTTGAATTTTTATCATAGAAGATGGTTAGAGTGGATTAAATATCATGACTGCTCAATACATTACCACCCTAGGTAAAAAAGCAAGGTGGAAGAAGCACTAAGTCAAAAGGATCACGCTATCTTATATATGATAATGATCATGAAAGATATAATATTTATATATTTTCAAAAAATTGTTTTGTAAATACTGAAGGATGTGTAAAGATATTATCATTCTCAAATTATTGGTTAACAATATATCCAATTTAAGATTAAATATTTTTATAAGGAAGTTGTGGAACTGTAAAATATGATGAGAAATATTCATGAATTTACCCTTGATTATGATGTAATTATCATGTTAAAAAACCATTTATGTGTCTCGTCCATGCTATATTTGAAAAAGTAATTGTTAGAGGGAGCTCATAGTTTTTCAGTCTCTATTAATCATAGAATTATAATGATGTATATATATCTAGAAGGGTATTTTTTATGGTATTACATGAAGAGATATATTCTGATTATATTTTACGATGATTGTTATGTCAGCAAGTTAAGGTTGAGAGACAAAATTATGAGATGATGTTACAACCATTACCTATAGCAGAATGGAAATGGGGAATTACCACATTGGATTTATTCATTAAAATCCCCAAAACATTTATAGGGAAAAATGTTATATGGGTTTTAGTTGATCACCTTATGAATTCATCACACTTTAATTCCATTAGAGAATTTTTTTTTTGACTAGATTAATCATTTATCCATTAAATAAGTGGTAATATTGCATAGAGTACCATTCTCAATCATATCTTATTGGTATATAATATTTAACTCAATTCTTGGGAAAGTCCTTCTATATACTCGAGATACAGAGTTGAATTTCTATTTAGTTTATCATCCTCATACATATGGTCAATATGAGTAAAACTTCATACTATAAAGGATATGTCGAGGTCTTGTTCTATGTATTTCAAAGGTGGATGAGATCAACACCTTACTCTAGTTGATTTTTATTATAATAATATCTTTTAATCAAGCATTCAAAAGGATCCTTATGCGTAACTATTTAAAAATAAGGGTAGAACTCTAGTGTTATGGGATGAAGTTGGATAAATGAAGATATTGGAAACTAATATATCTAAAGAAATGGTAGATAAAAATTAAATAAATAAATCAACTAAACAAGGCTGCTCAGAGTCGACAGAAAATATATTATAATTTTAATTAGTGTGATTAGGAATTTGAATTTTGTGAGAGAGTTATTCTAAAAATTTCTTTATGGAATAATGATATGAGATTCATAAATAATGTAAATATGATCCCTAGGTATATTATCCATTTTGATATTAATGAATTATTAGGGATGATATCTAATCATTTTTTACACTCCCATCAAACCTCTCTCAAATTCATGATGTGTTCTATATATCTCACCAAAGGAAGTATATACTAAATCCATCACATGAAATAAACCCATATGTAATAACACTAGAACATGATATTTCCTATGAATAACAACCAGTAGAGATCTTGGACTATATAGATGAAGTACTGTGGAATAAGACAACTCACCTGGTTAAAGTTATCTAGAGGAATAAAAAATTTTAAGAAGCCACTTAGGAACCCGAGGATGTAATGAAAGAGAGATATCCTCATTGGTTTTTATCAAAGTGGAGAATTTTGAGGGATAAATTCTTTTTAATTGGGGTAGAATTTAACATCATATTATTTTTTGAAATATTTTTTTCAAATAAATTAAATTTTCATAGATATCTTGAATTACACGCAACATCATGTTTTGACAATCCGTGAACTACTATTAAAATAATATTACTTAATATGACAATTATCAAAAAGATGATTTGATTGGAGGGAATAAATATGACTAACAATATTATAAAATAATCATGATTACATATGTATATAATTAATTTGTAATCAATTAATTAGTACTGAAAACAAAAAATAATTTTAAAATAAAAAATTTGTTTTTATGAAAAACTATTTCTATTCGTGAAATGTATTTTTTATTTTAATAAAGTAAATTAATAAATATTTGTTAATAATTTTAAGGAAATTTAAATATTATATATTCAATCAAAAAATTTTAACATTCATTTATTTTTTTACTATGCATGAGATAAGAATAAACCATGTTTTATGCTTAAAAATATATTTGTCTAAAAAGAAGTTTTTTTTGTGTTCTGTGTGATTCTTTTTAAAATTAATTTATACCACTTATAGGTATTAAATTTTATAAAATGGATTCCATATTTGGAATATGTAGGTCCAAATTTAGAAAATAGGTCCCCTTTATTTTTAGTCCATATGAATAGTAACCATGGTAAAATTTATTACATTGGTAAAGGGTAAATCAGGATAATATAGGTTAAAAATATGTGATATGTCCATAATTCTTCATCATAATTATTATTGGATGAAGTTAATTATTACCTTATCACCATAGTGTTTAAATTTATTTTTTTTAATTGATAATTTTCCATGAAAACAAACTATATTATATTTATAGAAAAGAAAGATACAAAGTGTCAATCTCTTAGTTTTAAATATCTCTTATGTTCCCACATAGGTCCAGAATAAAGTTATAAATGAAAATAAATTTATATTTTTATACTAATGAATTATTTTATTGATATAAATTTATTTATAATTTTCATTAATTATATAATGACCTTGATTTTTATGCAACACCAATGTAGTATTTCACTAATTAATAAAAAATATAATAAATGATTTTAAAATTTAAAATTTAATATAATTTGTGTGAGTTAATGTGTCCTGAAAATTTAATATATGAATATGAAATATTAATTTTGTGTAAAATATTTATATTTGAATTATAACTTTGTCTTTATATATTTCATGTCAACTTAAATGAATAGTTTCTAAATTGGGAGTAATGATATTTTATGAAAACAATGTATTATTAAATTACATAAAAACATAAAAATATTAAAATAATAAAATGGGGATAATATATTGTTGAAAATTTTATCCCTTTCCCATTTATAGTCCATTTTTACCATTTTTCTTGAGAATGAATTTAATATATATTAATCTTGTAGGAAATTCCAAGAGTTCCCATCCCCATAATTATAAATGGTGACCCCTCCTTTATCTTGTTCACACCACATTGAGTACTCTATATCAACCAAACTCTAGCAAGATAACTTTTCAACTCATGTATAAATATTCTAGAGGTTATTTCATTCATAAAATTCCAACCCTATAGCCCTTAAGAGGAGATCTAAAAAAGTTGTTTCAAAGAAGAGGTAATCACCTTAACCGATCACTTTATTTTTTATTCTTATTTTACACTCAATAAATCTATTGTATTATTTATAAAATAGTATATTTTCTATATTAAATATAATTAAATTTTATTAATGTTATTAAAATACCTTTATCCACTCTATTTCCCTCAAATGGGAAGTGAAAGTATCACCTGTGTATATGTGTGGCATATCGTCTCTATGTAGTGATACAATTCATTTTCTATAAACATATTTCATAGATAGTTATTATGGTTTTTATATATGAAATTTATGACATAATATTTATTCTTTAATTATAATATCAATCTACCTTCTTAAATTTCAAACCATTGGAAAATTACAACATCATTGGTGCATATATGTGGACTACCACCTCCACGAAGCGATGTGATTTTTTTCATTTTTTGTTTTACATCGATGGTAATCAAAATGTATTTAATGAAAATATATGATTTAATAATTATTATATAAATGTTATTTTTTATCTAATTTTTTTTTTCATATTTCATAAAATGAAAACATCATTCATGCGTACGTACGACCTACCATCTCCATGAACAGTGTTATTCATTTATATATATATATACTTTTAAGAATTACTATAAACATGCATATAATTAAAATATGTTATATTTATATCTTGATTAAAATTATATATTTTATCTATCCATGATCAATTTTCAAGGACAAAAACTATCGAACAAAAACATACATGAAAAACGAAGAAGATATCACCCGAAAGAGTGATTTTAATAAATAATTGTTAACAAATGGGTAATAAAAGGATATAAGTATATAATGTATGATATGATATACAAGATTATGGTTATTTAATATATTTATAATAAATTATTATTTATTATGCATGAGGTTCTAAATTTTATTAATGAAATGATACCTAAGGTAATGGATTTTTGTCTCACTTTTATTTCTGTGAGACACGTGTCATATTCGCCACTTATTTCATTTATTTGGTGTATATAATTACCATTAATGTATTTTATGATGATTCCTATACAAAATTATGTGGATTTAAATATCCATATATGGTTATTTATTTCATGTGTAATTTGATTCATATGTTACCAAAGTGGTAATGGATTTATTTTTCAATCCAATTTTAATCAGGATTGTTTAGGGTTGGATTTCATTATCTGAATAATCACTTTAATTTTCTCATCCTATGTTTTTTTATGAATAATTAATTTTTTCCTTTAATTTTCCTCTCTATAAATATTGAAGTTATCTAATGAAAATTTTTCTCGAAAACAGACTATGTTTTACTACTCAGTCAGGAATAGTTTTCTTCCATATCCACGGTTTAATAAATTGATTTCAATAATATTTTTAATATTATACTATGATTATTTAAATATATTTTACCTATTTTTTAATTTTTAAATATTTTTTTAAAAGTAATATTCTTTTTATTTTATAAATGGTATACATTTTCAGTTTTTACCAAAAATGTGAAAGGAATTTTTTCTTTGAACTTATACACCAGGAAGAAAATTTACCACTATCATGATTTGAAAATGTTTTGAAACTGTATTTACAAGTTTACTGGGTTATTTTCAAATAAATTTTTTTCCATAATATTTTGGAAATATTTTTTAAATGTTATTTTCAAAGTGGTAAGGTTATTTTCCTCAATAAATATTTCAATGGTCTTTTAAATAATTTTTAAAATATGATAAGTCCTTTGATGTCAATTATAATTTTTGGGGGATATGATTTGATGATACCATTATTTCTATTTCTCCGAATGGTTAATTTTTATAATAATTATATTTTCATTAAACCCATTTATTTTTCGTGGGTTATTCTATAATTAATTTATGAAATGTTTAGGAACCTATTTTTCTTCTCATGGGATATAATGTGATGATATGATGAATGTTTTATGATATTTTGGAACACATATGTTTGGATTTCATTATTTCATCGATAGTTACATTATAAATTATGGTTGGTGGTTATGTTATAACCAAGTATGGTTATTATGTTATAACGAATGATTATGTTTATGTTATAACTAAGGATCAGTGGGCTCAAAATTATATATCCCACCAACTAATTGGGTAATGTTTAAAATCTCATGAGATAAATAGGACTAGAATTGAATGTGAACCCAGTTTAATAAGGCACTTTTACACTATTATAGTATTGGGAGTGATCCATTATTACTATGATGGAATGGGAAGTGAACCCAATCTACTATTATAGTCTTGTAAATGATCCTTTAATACTAAAGAAATGTTTTTCTACACTTATTACACAACTCCATGTATTATTCCAATGTTATTCTCTCATGGATCATGTTATTTGATTTCATTATGATTCATATGTTATGAGATATCAAGATTTATTCATTCAATCAAGATTTTGATCTTTGATATATAGGGTATGGTTTTTAAATGTTATTCTCATGTTGACAAACCATTATTTTCATGATATATTTAATTTATCTTTGGTATCTTCCTTATTTACCCTTATTAAGTATATTATCTCAACCATTATTATGTTTCCTTTCCCCTGGTTATCAATAAATGTATTTAGTATGATATTTCTAAGAAGGGTAAGAGTTAAAAAGAATATAATGAGACATACTTATGAACCAATCATTTATGTTTCCATGTTTTCAAATGAACTATACCAATATGATTCTGTAATGGATATTTATGTTATGTAATTAATTTTGATATCTTAAAATATGATATCTGTGTATTAAAAGTTTGGGTTGTAGTAATAATATGCATGCATCATGTTCACGTATTAAAAATATACTATAAATATAATTTCCAACTATATATATAGTTCATGCATCATATTCATGTGTACATGAATCTCATGCATGTACCATTTAGTTCACATCCAACAATCACACTTGTAATAAAATAAAATATGTAATTTATTTATAACTTCATAACTATTTATGAATCCATCCAAACTCTTTTTGATACAGTGTCATTAAACTCTCTTCATTTTTAATAAAATCATTATCTAACATTTTATCCTCATCCAAGGGCCTAAAAATATGACCTTGTGGTCCATAACTACATTGAATGAAAATATGAAATTCATATCATATATGTACGAAAAGATAAGACTCTAGAAAATCATCAGTTCTACTTGGAATACTAAGGGGTTTAGTGTGATCTCCATCAAACATACTCATATATCTATATGAACAATTAATCCTTAAGATGTATCATATACATCATTTTTATACCAATATAATCCATTTTTCTATGACATCAAGTGACCACTAGTCATGGAACCTGCTAAACTAGTATATCCAACTTATGTTTCCTTGATAATCTAAAAAACAAACCAAATTTATGAATATATAACTTTTCATTTTTTTCACAAATGAGTACGTCACATGCCCCTCATAAAGGTAACTTGAGACATCATATGTTATTTAACTGAGCATGGAATTGAATTACCTAAATATAATTCAATCAACTGTAAAGACTATTAAATTCCATATAAATTATTTTTAAAATTATTTGGGATTATTACGAGACTCTGAAAATAGATGACGCTTGATTCTGAGGACCGGTGTGCCCGAAATAGATTTGTGAACTTTTTTAAAGGTGTGAAAAGTAAACGTTTGGGAGGAGTTTTATATATTTTGAACCATTTACTAGATTAAAAATCTATGGGAACCATGGAATCACTAGTGATGAGATTCACTTAAGGGAGGATTAACTTTGACCAAAGTAGGTCGGGTGAAAACCATAGTTTTTGCAACATTTAAAGAAAAAATAAAATAACATAAAATATGTTATTTTATTATCCTACCTCTTGTTGAGTGGTGGTGGGGGGAACGACGGGTTTTGAATCCATTTAATGGATTGACTCTTCAGCTGTGTAACCACACCATTGGTAATTAAGAGGTTCATTAATTAAATACTCATTAATGATCCTCATTAATTCTGTCGATGCGTAACTCACCCTCCCCCTCTATTTAAATGAATCTATAGAAGGGGTTTTGACATGGCTTAATTATGTGAGGAAACTTTTTCAATGAACCAAGACATCTTTCATTGGTTGAGGATGGATTCTTGGGTGACAACCATCCAGTATTGATGAACGTCGGTGACTTCATCCAACGAGGACTCTTCTCCTGCCACAACCACGATACCTCTAACAATTCTTAAGGTAGGGGTTTTGTTTAATTCAAGTGAATTGTTTCTCTCCCTAATTCTTTAAAGGAATTTTGAAATTTAGAATTAATATATTTTATCTATATTGAATAAAATACTCCTGCTTGTTGTAATGATAACGCGGAGGGCGTGGGCCAAACGAACATGGCCCAGACCCTCCTCCATTTTTGTATTTTGTTGAATTCTCTAGGGGAGGATTTATTAACATAATGGAACCTTGAAATAGGAGGCCCAAAGTGATGGCAGAATCTTGGGAGGCCTGTAAGCACAGACGGGGGTGAAAATGGAGCTCCGAAGTCTTGTCGGAGCCCCGTGGAAGAAGTGTTGGCGTGGCATCGGTGCAGCAACGCCGACGCCCGATGCCAACAGGAAAATGCTGCGGCCGATGCTCACTGTCCGCGAAGGGGGATAGTGCCGCGGTGGACCGATGGGTGTCCGACTCTCGGCCAGCCATGTTGGCGGTGAGCGGTGCGCCATCACGCGCCGCGGGAGGGGGTCAAGGCTTCGAAGCCGTGGCGAAGGGGACCTACGCCCCACGTGTCCCGTTGCCATCCAAGGCGGTGCCACATGGAACCTCCAGTTACATAAAAGATGAATGAATTTTATCCAGTTTGAGAAGGGGGGAGCAACCCCTTCCGCACGGGTCACCCGGCTGGGGGACCATGGTACCCTTCGGGTCGGGCTGCCCGGTGGGCCGCGCCCAACCGAAGCGGGTCAGGCCGTTCGGTGACCCAGAAGGCTAGTCCGCGGGCCATCCCAATTGTTCTGGCTCAACTGGTTCAAGCTGAGTCGATTCAGACCCAAACCTAGTTGGTTCGACCCAAGCCGAGGCAGGTCGGGTCGGACCGGACCCGGACCCACATCAGCCTAGATACACTTGAAAGGATGTATCATGAAGACCAGATGTCCATTTGACAACCCATAAAAAATAATGAAATCATTAGAACGAGATGGTCCTTTTCAGATACTCTACTCGAGTTTTAGAGAATGTTGGGGTATGGATGGGTTGGATCATACCCGAATCCAACCAGGCCCTCAGAACTAAAATGCATATAACTCTCAGACCAGGTGTCTGATTGACACGTGATCAGTTGTGTTGGAACCCTTATGACATGAAGGATCATTGGGTTACTTTTCATGGGAATTTGTGTCTATTGATGTATGACCAAAGTCTTGAGGAGCGGATCCTACAAGAATCAATCATACTATGTATGGGAATTTAGTGGTTTGTTGAGACGTTAAGAATGTTTAGCGATTTTGTGTGGATCAGCATCTAGTGATCATGTGTGGATCGGCACCTAGTAATCTTGTGTGGATCAACACCTTGTGATCCTATGTGGATCAGCACCTAGAGATCCTGTATGGATCAGAACCTAGTGATCATGTGTGGATCAGGACCTAATGATCATGTGTGCATCAGCACCTACCGATCCTGTGTGGGTCAGACCATGTTTGGGTCAGTGATCAATGATCATGTGTGGCGTAGCACATACTGATCATGTGTGGGTCAAATCCTATGTTGTTCCATAGGGGTTAGTACCTATCGATCCTTGGAGGGTCGGATCCTTTGTGGGTCAGCGGGGGTTAGTACCTACCGATCATGTGTGGTTCGGTGGGGGTTAGTATCTACCGACCCCGTGTGGGTCAGTAGCAGATCCTCTTGATAGAATAAATTGATCTAGTTATACAATTAATGATCTTTACTTCTGTACTTAGGTTATACTTGGTTTAAGAAAAGTCTTTTGCTTTGTGTTTTTTAATTGATAACATGATTTGTAGTTTTCCTTTGTGGAATTCTGATATACCTTTGGGGGTCCCAGGTTCCCTTCTTGGTATTATTATACTCATCCCTACACAGGCTTCACTCGCACCTTGTTGTGTCTTGTGCAGATTATGGGTAGCCATGTCTGAGACTCGGGGATCTATTACCTGACAGTGGACAGTGGTGACGGCTGAAGTGGAGAGCTGTGGAGACGATTTGTACCTAAACTTCAGGTAGGGTCCTTGGTGGATGATCCGAGGATTTGTATACTATTTTTTGTTGTAGTCGTATCTTTCAGTTAGGATTCTATTTCATCCCCTTTAACTTTTGTACACACTTTTACTACTGCAGTTTTACTTTGTAGTTGCATCTTGTTGTGTCCTTGGACTGTGTGTTTTTATAGGTTTAAAGGCAATTCCTTCTCAATTTGAGGATATGCATTTCCAATTCTAGTCACCAACCCCTGGCCTATGGACGGAGGGCTTGGGGTAGTCACTGAACGGGCCCCGAGGGATGGGTCGTGACAAAGTGGTATCAGAGGAGTCAGTTCTGCTAAAGAACTAGGACTCTGATCTTTCCAATGGATCAATAGTGTTATGTGTTTTGAGTGTGGTTTTCTGTTTAGGGAGTCCAGTATCGGTGCCACAGCCAATGTATCTATACACCAGGACCCTGAATTCTGATATTCGACTCAGTGCAAAAAAACAATGTTTGCGTGTGATTTGGAAATGTTTTACTTTTTATCTCTTTAGAGTCATCTCACATATATAACTTATTGATCATGGTGCACATTTTTCTTTTCATGATGTTCCAGTGTATAGATCCATCTAAGATTCCAGAGAGAGTACATGATAATGGACCACCGAGCTACGAGGCTTCGGTGCAGGGCCCTCTTACCATGTTGGCACCTTCCAGTGGTGTACCAGTAACACCACGACTCATAGGGAATTAGTTACCGCCAGCCCCTCTAGAAGATCGTGCACGCTAACTAAGCGCTTTGTATGAGTTCTAGAGAAAGAGGCCTATGAGGTTTCGAGGCAGGACAGATACCCAGGTAGGTGAGGACGGAATAGAGACTATGACATAGGTTTTTCGCTTAGTTGAGATGCCAGTAGAGAAGATGGTGATCCTAACTGCTAGCCTATTCTAGGTCACAACATAGAGATGGTGGATTCTGATGCTCTGGACTCATGAGGAGGAAAAACTCGCGAGGTTAGACCTCGGGACCCTCTTCAGGGCGGTGTTCGTACTAGCGAGTTTATGCTCAGTGAATATCTAGGAGTTGCTGAACTTATAGAAGGGCAGCCTATCAGTGGCCTAGTACTCGAAGAGATTCACTGAACTCTCACGCTACTCCACCGACATGTAATGAGAACCATTATTTAGGGCCCAGACCTTTGAGCAGGGTCTCCGAAGGGAGATCAAATCATCGATGATATCACTCAATATCCCGATGCAGGCTGGAGTTCATGAGAAAGCAGTATTGGTTGAGAGATTATAAGGTGATTTGGAACTGATGATGAGAGCCACCACTGGACGATAGGTAGCCAAGTCATCTGCTAAAGAAAGTAGGAAGATGATGCAGAGGTCCAACCAGGTTAGAACTTCCAAGGGACTACCCAGGACGTAGGGTCAGAAGTGCGGAGCTCACGAGGTGGAGGAGGCTAGTAGAGGACCAGATTGTGCTTCACATGTAGTGGGAAGGGAATCATGGCTTGCAACTGTCCGACCCTCCATACCAACAATCAGCAGACAGTTGATGGACCTCTAAGGTAGTGGCTGAGGTTCACGCAAGGGGGTCAGTAGGGCAGAGGACGTGGCATAAGAGCAGGTCATCCAGTAGGTGGTGGATGATGGTTTGAGGTTTTACCCCCCCCCCCCCCAAGAGTTCCACCCCGCCCATAGGGAGCAGGTGGTCAGGGGAGAGCTTGTCTTCAGGCGACAGAGGACTATGACCATTCTGCTCCAGATAATATTTGAGGTATGATCTATGTCTATTCCACACTAGCTGTACTTCTTATAGGCACAGGTTCTTATCACTCTTTTATTTCCTGGGCACTCGTTCAGAGCTCCAAGATTCTGATGGAGCCGTTGGCTTAATCCTTACATTTAGAGACTCCTACAAGAGAATATTCAATGATTACACACTATTTCAGATAGTGTGAGCTATCTCTAGGAGGTGAGAGCTTCATTTGGGATCTTCTTGTAGCAGCATCGAGGCCTTACGACGTCATCTTGGGTATAGAATGGCTATCCATAGTCCAAGCTCAGATCAACTGTTTTAGGCACAAAGTGTGGTGTGACCATGGGAATGGGACCAGGTTTTCCTTCACTAGTGGGAAGGGAACCTATGTAGCATAGGATGAAATTACTCGAAGAAGGGTGCATCCGATCACTCATAAGTTGGCTAGCCTTACCCTTGGAGCAGTTGACGTGACGATTCCAATTTATCCTCCAGTGGCGGACTGGTATGATGATGTCTTTCCTAATGATGTGCTAGAACTAACTCATCATAGGGAGGTAGACTTCTACAATGACATTTACCCCAGGATGGAACTGATATCTAAACCAACATATTAGATGGCTCCTGTAGAGCTTTGTGAGTTGTAAGTACAGTTGGAGGACTTGCAAGGGAAGGGGTTCATAAGGCCCAGTGTTTCTCTATGGACATCCCCAATTTTGTTCGCCAAGAATTCAGATGGGAGTCTGAGGCTTTGTGTGTACTATCAGCACCTGATCCAGGTGACCATGAAGAGCAATAATCCACTCTTAAAGATAGATTATATCTTCAACCAGCTGAAGGGAGCACATTGGCTTTTGAAGATAGAACTTAGATTAGGCTATCATCATCTCTGGGTATGGAATGAAGACATACCAAAGACAGCCTTCAGATATCAATATGTACATTATGAGTTCTTGTTAATTCCCTTTGGCATGACCAATTCTCTGGTAGTGTTCATGGGGTTCAGGAACAGGATATTCCAGCCATACCTCGATCACTTCGTGGTGTTCTTCATTGATGACGTCTTGATATACTCAGTGTTAGAGGAGGATCATTCCATGTACCTATAGATAGATCTGGATACACTCATAGAGAACCAACTTTATGGTATACTCTTGAAGTTCATGTTCTAGATACGGTAAGTCCACTTCCTGGGGCACACTATCTTGGAGGCTAGAGTTGTAGTGGATCTGGAAATGATAGAGGCATTTCTTTCTTGGGAGACACCCAGGAGTGTGAATAGGGTGTGGAGTTTTCTAGGATTGGTTGGGTACTATCAAATATTCGTACCCAAATTTTCCAGAGCTACAACACCCTTTTCAGCTTTGAAAAAGCAGGGGCATCCCTTTGTGTGGAAGGAGAGATGAAATCCATGTTTTCATGAGCTGAGGCAAAGGCGGACGAGTGCCCCCATCTTGAGGCTACCAGAAGAGGGTGTTGGGTATGTAGTCTACTACGACTCATTAGGTAACGGACTAGGTTGTGTCCTCATGAAGGAGTGAGAAGCGATCGCCGAAGGCTCAAGGAAGTAGAGACCACGTGAGTAGAACTACGCTACCCATGACAAAGAGTTAGCAGCAGTGGTATTTGCCTTAAAGATGTGGCAGTGCTATTTGATGGGTGAATGGTTTACAGTTTACTCTGATCACAAGTGTCTCAGTTATATCTTCTCACATAAGTAATTGAACCTAAAATAGCAGTGACAGATAAATTTCCTCTAGGAATATGACTTTGAGATAGTCTATACTCCTAAGAAGGGTAACGTAGTAGCAGATGCACTCAACATGAGGTCTGGTCTACAGTTGATGAGTGAGGCGACATGGTAGCTATCTGCGTTACAGTTATCCTTCATGGAGAGTGGTGGAGCAGCTTACCTCTAGTCTATGACAGTTATTCCCCCACTCTTTCACCGAGTCAAGGAGGCACAGCTTGGGGATATAGACCGAGAGGTCTGACGTGCTCATATATCCTTAGGATAGGATCATGGTGGATTTTATAAAGGTGTGGAGCATGTCATCCTCTTTAGAGGATTCACTATGGTATCAGTGATGCTATGAGAGTATGTGTTGAGGGAGTTCCACACATCCCCTTTTGTCAGTACATATTAGAGTGGAAAACATGTACTAGGACCTTTGATGTCAGTACTGGTGGCCAAGGATGAAGAAAGCAGTGAAGGAGTTCGTATCACGATGCCTCACTTTTCAACAAGTGAAGGTCCAGTATCAGGTACCCGTAGGATTAGCCCGACCACTTGAGGTACCAGAGTGGAAGTGGGATGGTATCTCCATATACTTTGTAATAGGGCTACCACATACGTCTAGGGGACACAATTCCATTTGGGTGATCATTGACCGACTCACCAAGTTGTCCCACTTCTTACACATCCAAGAGCCGGGATCAGTAGAGATATTAGGACTCCTCTATGTGCAGGAAATTGTATGGATTCATGGGGCTCCATCGGCGGTCATCTCACCTCATGATGCACATTTTACACACCATTTATGTAAGGGATTTCAAGTGGCATTCGAGACTCAGCTACTCTTGAGCACCTCATTTCATACAAATACATATGGTCAGATGGAGCAGACCATACCGACACTCGAGGACATGCTTCGTGCTTGTGTCCTTGATTTTGGCCGCATTTGGGAGGACCAACTTCCATTGGGAGAGTTTGCATACAACAACCATTATCACTCCACCATCGGCATGGCTCTGTTTGAGGCCCTATATAGGCGACCCTTTAGATCACCTCTATGCTGGACAGACCTAGGGGAGTCAGCACTTATTGGTCCAGAGTCGGTACATGCTACAAAAAAAGATGGTGTAGATCATCTAGGAGCATATTAAGACTGTATAGAGAAGAAATAAGTCATATTCAAATAGGAGACGAAGACCATTGGAGTTTAAGGAAGGTGACCACATCTTCTTATGGGTCTCACCCTGATGAGGATTACAAAGGTTTGGCCATGGTGAAAAGCTATATTTATGTTTCATCAGACCTTTCCAGATCCTCAACAGAGTAGGTGAGGTGATGTACCATCTATCGCATCCCCCACAGATGCATTTGGTGCATAATGTTTTACATGTGTCGCAGCTGAGGAGGTACGTGGATAACCCATTGCACGTTATCAACTAGGTAGAGTTATACATTGATGATGGGGTGACCTTTATGAAGTTCCAATTGGAGATAGAGAATCAACCAAAGAGGGTCCTTCATGGGTGGTCGATTCCTCTGTTGTGAGTTTTTTGGTATTACTAAAACCTTTAGGAGATCACATGGGAGTGGGAGGCTCAGATATTTGCTCAGTACCCCCATATGATCCCCAAGTTTTATTGTAGATTTCAAGGATGAAATACCCTAAGGTGGAGAGAATGAAAAGACCTAGAAAATTTATATGATGTTTCATAAAAACATTATATGGGATTATTATGAGACGACTCTTGATTCTGAGGTCCTGTATGCATGGAATTGTTTTTTGAACTTTTTTTAAGGTGCGTCCAGTAAACGCCTGGGCGGTATATTGTATCATTTCAACCAGTGCTCAGATTTAAAATCTAAGGGCACCGTTGAATCTACAGTGTCGGGATTCACTTACGGGTGGCTTAACATTGACTGTATTAGGTTGGGTGAAAAAGTTAGTTTTTGCAACTTTTAAAAAAATAATAAAATTACATAAAAAATTTTATTTTATTATCCTACCTTCTGTTGATTGGTGGTGGTGGGACCGATGGGTTATAAATCCATTTAATGTCTTGAATCATTAGTTGTGTAACCACACCATTGGAAATTAAGAGGTTCATTAATTAAAAACTCATTAATGGGCCCCATTAATATTTTTGATGCGTTACTCCCCCTCCCCCTCTATTTAAATGGAGCTCGGGTTGGGGTTTTTGACACAAATTCATCAAGAGAGGAACCTATGGCAATGTACTGTGGAATCTTCCACTGGAAGAGGATGGATGTTTGTGCGGCAATGATTTGGGATCGATGAATGCCGATAACTTCATCCAACAAGGACTCTTCTCCCACCACAACTGTGACACCTCCAACAATTCTCTTGGTAGGGGTTTTTTTAGTTCAAGTGAATTGTTTCTTTCCCTCATTATTGAAATGAATGTTGAAACGTGGAAGTAATATAGTTTATCTATGGTGAATCAAATAATCTCACTTTTTGTAATGCAAATGCGGAGGGCATAGGACAAACAAACAAGGCTTGGACACTCCACCGCTTCGGTATTTTGTTGCATTCTTCGGGAGAAGATTTATCAACTTGAAAAAACCTTTAATCAGGAGGCATGTAGAGACGGAGGAATTCTGGGCGGCCCATAGGCATATACAGGAGTGAAAATAGAGCTCCAGAGTGGCACTGGAGCCTCGCAAAAGAAGCACTAGTGCTGCATCACCGGATACCAGTGCCGGTGGGCGAAGACGGCAGCCAACCCATGCCGGCGGGCGAAGGCGGTGGCCGGCACTCACCGGCCATGGAAGAGGGCAGCCCCACAGTGGATTGAAGGGTGGTTGGCTCTTTGACAGCTACGCTGGTGGCGAGCGGTGTGTCGTCGCGTGCCGCAGGAGATGGTCGCGGCTTCGAAGCCACGACGAAGGGGACACACGCACCGTGGGTCCCGCTGCCAGCCCATGTGACGCCACGTGGTGCCTCCAGTTACATAAAGGACGAATAGATATTATGTCATTAGGGAATGGGGAGTGACCCCTCTGTGTAGGTCACCTAGTTGGCTGACCGCGGAAGCCTTCCGGCCGGGCCCCCTGGTGGGCTGCGCCTAGTCAAAGCGGGCCGGTCTGCGGCCTAGCGGGCCGACTCTATGGCCTAGCTGGCCGAACCCATGGCCCAGCCCACTCGGGCAGGCTCACCCAATTTGGTCCAGGTCTGGTTGAACACACACCATTCGGGCAGCCCAGGTCGGGGCGTGTCGGGTCGGTCCGACCGGGTCGGACCAGACCCAGACCCACTTGAGGCTCGATACGCATAAAAGGTTGTATCTCACAAACCAGATGTTCATTTGAAAAACCATTTGCATTGATAGAATCCATGGAATGAGATGGTCCTTTTGAGATACTTCAACTGAGTCTTGTAGAATGTTAGAGTATGGCCAGATTTGATCGTACCTGAATCCAACCGGGCCCTCGGTACTAAAATGATAATACTCTCAGATCGGGTGTCCGATTGACACGTCGTCTATTGCATTGTAACCCATATGAAATGATAGATAATTGGGTTACTTTTTGTGGGAATTTGTTTAGGTTGATGTAAGATCAATGGATTAAGTAGCGGATCCTCCTAGAATCAGGCGTACTATGTATGGGAATCCAATGGATGGTTGAGATGTGAAGAATGAATAACGATCATGTGTGGATCAGCACCCAGTGATCTTGTGTGGATTAGCACGTACCGATCTTATGTGCATCAGATCCTGTGTGGGTCAGCGCATACCGATCTTGTGTGGGTCAGATCTTTTTTCAGTCAGTGGGGGTTAGTACTTATCGATCGTGAGCGGGTCAGATCATGTGTGGGTCAGTGGAGGTTAGTACCTACTGATCTCATGTGAGTCATCAGGGGTTAGTACTTACCGATCATGTGTGGGTAAACAGCAGATCCTCTAGATAGAATAAGTTGATCTAGTTTTACAACTAATCATCTATACTTATGTACTTAAGTGATACCTGGTTTGAGCTGAGTATTTTTCTTTTTTCTTTGTGATTGAGATCATGCTTTGTGGTTTTCCTTTGTGGAATTCTGAGAGACCATCTAGGGTCTGGAGGTCCCTACTAGGTATTGTTATACTCACCCCTACACGGGCTTCACCCACACCTTGTTTTGTCTTATGTAGACGACATGCAGCCTTGACCGAGACTCGGGGAGCTAGGACCTGATGGTGGATGGCGGTAACAGTTGACGTAGAGAGCTGTGGAGAGGAGTTGTACCTACCCTTCAGGTAGGATCCTTGGTAGACGATCTGAGGACCTATTTACCATTTTCTTTTTTAGTTGTATCTTTAAGTCGGTCTTGTATTTCAGCCCCTTTACTTTCAATACACACTTTTACTACTATAGTTTTACTTTGTGGTTGCATCTTGTTGTGTCCTTGGATTGTGTGTTTGTACAGGTTTAAATGCAATGCCTTCCCGATTTTGGGATACGCCTTTTCGGTTCTAGTCGCCAAACCCTGGCCTATGGAACGCGGGCATGGGGTAGTCACGACATGGGCCCTAAGGGACTAGCCATGACATCAACAACCAAATATCTTTACTTTTTATACAAGTCAAAAAATATCATATTGGTTATGCTCCAAACAACAATGTGATCACCAAAATTCCCAACCACCCCTTGATTAGCTAAGTTATTTTCAAACTTTCATAAGTATGGTATCAACTTAATATGGTTATCATGAAAGGTATCATTCCAACCTCAGGTAAGAAAAATTGATAACAATCATACACCCATAAGTATATCAATGATCATATAAAATTCAATGAGATATGCTTTGGAGGGTCATTCCATGAAATAAGTCTCTACTTATTATCTCATAATCCATTTTTCACATATAAAATCACTTATAATGAGTATAATGATATATTTAAGCTAATGTTATCATATTATCACAACCCATAATACTCTATGATGATCATTGGTTTGGGAAAATTCAAAGTCATACTTTGCGGAGATAATTATCATTACACTTCATGAAATTTATATCTATATATACAAAAAATGTCAGGGAAATCCCCTTTATTTATATATCAATATACACATTTATGAATCCAATATGAAATAATAATAAAATGAATATCAACTTTAATATGATATATTTTATATCCTTAAAACTCATTTATGAATATTTAAAAAAACCCAACATAAGTTATTGTCTATTATATCATATATGAGAGAATTCCAAATATCCTTATGTATGTTGTAAATTTAGGGGTTTTATTAACTCATTAAATAATATGTAATTCCTGCCACATCTCTATGTGACCAAATGATAAAACCATCCCTCTATACTCTTTAGTGGGAAACATCTATGAAGCAATACATTTTGAATAATAGTGATTTTTTAGGAATCATATACTAATCATTCAGCTACATGAACATATTCAAACTCATTAACATAAAAACATAAAATCTTATAGTGTTGACTTATATTTTCCACTTTTAACACTTTATAATAATATCATCATCATCCTTATATCACTTTATATAAATTTTTTTCCTTGATTTAATATAACTACATACATTAATATTTAGCAATACATCCTAAAATATTTTAGGATAAAGTGACATGTGCTTATTATAGTAACTATCATAAGACTCTCTCTATAATGGTACACTTTCTAGTTCATCAATTAAGGTAGATAGATAATGAACCCCTAAGTCTGACCTCCCGTAATCCTCGAGTTGGATACAAGCACTGAGGGTACAAACATCTCATACCAGAAAGGCAATGCACATTATAAAAATTTGTAAATTGGGATATAATAAACAACCACTAAGAAAATACCACATATAACAAAAAAATAATCCCAAAAAACTCAAAATTAATTTACAATGTCAATAAATATAAATAAAAGTCTATAATGTAAAGTACTAAAAACAAGTACTATAGCTACAACTCGACAATTTCTCTAAAAACCGAGCTAACAATGTATATCTTCGTCCCCAAATCCCTCTTTGAAAAATAAAAAAATAGTTTATATACATTGGGTGATCGTAAAATTATACTTAGTAGTATCATACCCAAGGTCTGTTGTGCACATTTTAAAATAGAATAATAATGCTCTAGTGAAAAAATAGTCAAACCAACATGAACCTAGATAAGTCAACTATCCAATCGCATCCCCACCATGGGTCTCTCACTAAATCACACATCCAATAAAGTAACATAGTTTCGTAAAAATAACAAGTCACCTCACTACTACTTCCCCACTAATTTTCCACTCTCATTCCCCAATTTAGAATTTCAAATGCACCCATACCTTGAATATATATCACATCACAACCAAACCAAATCACATATCTCCCAAAGATAACAAGGCCATCACACCACATCTTTCTTGAAGACATCTGGGACAAAACACCACAACTCACCACATAACCAGGGATGTAGGGTATTATGAATTTGAAGAACATAAAACTTGCTCCCTCTTCCTACCATAAATTCCCCCAACACATATGATATCACATCATAGCCTCATCACATAACATATCACCAAAAAACACCTATAACAACACTTCTAGCTAACCTTCAACACCAACCTATATCATCACTACTACTGAAGGAAGTGTGAGGGAGAGGGGGTAGTCATCTATACCTATCACCCCTATCCTAGAGGTTTGGGAAAACAATCCGAAACCCGAACCTATGAGCATTGGGGAGATTATCTAACCCATGTGGACAGTGTATAGAAATAACATAAAATATATTATATATAGTTATCACGCAATACCCAACCAATGGGTTCACAGAAAATACACTAAGAAACACCACCACACTACCATTACACTACATCTCAATAATAATAATATTTACCTCCACTATATAAAACACACTACATAACCACCACATAAGTCACATGAATCCACTTTCAACTACAAATTTTACCATTTCTATATTTAAAAAGTTTCCACTAACTCCCATTTAAAATCCATTTATTTCATTTTAATACAACACATTTTTTTATTCAATTAATTTAATTCATTTAACACATGATGATTTCAAACCCATTCTTATTTATTTATCAGCCTAATCATTTATTCATTTCATTCTTCGTGATAATATATTTCGTTACTAATCAAGAAACTAACACAACCACACCACACTACAGCTTGACCAACTCACATCAACCTTAATCGCAACACCACATCAACTATTCCATCTCTCCTTAAGAACCACATACCTTAACCATATCATGTCAAACCATTTTTTACCATAACCATCATTCACCACACCACAAAATTTTTCATATCATGTCCACAAAAATCAATCACTATATTCCACATTTCATCCCACTCATTACACATATGTTCACTACCATCACCTCACGATATCCCACAACACATGATGCAACACAACAAAAAAACCACACAACAACAACAACACACCTCGTCTTAAATAGTTTTTTAATGCATTTAATCACATTACTTATTTGTTTATCATACTTATTATAAAAAAAACCATATTTCCATGGGAAACCATCTTATTGGATATAATTATGTTCATTTTCCATTTATTCAAGGTGAAATAAAAAAAGAACATGGTAGTGGTAACACATACACATCAACTATGAAATAATAAAGGATCCCGACAACCATGATTTTTAGTATTGGAAACTAGGAAGCATAACCACATAAATAATAACATCAAATAAATACGATAACATGATTGCTCCCTATCCCCATAAATTTTATTTTATGTAAATTCATTATATTTATTACTCTGAACCTTACAATATATACAAATGAATTAAAAAGCATGAAATACCAACACATTGCATGTAAATAGGTGAGAATGAGGATCCCCTACCATAAGGATGGTTATTGGCATCAATGTGCACCATAAGGAAAAGAAGAAATAGACCAAAATCCACAAACGCACACTAAAACCCTTGATCAACCTATACAACCCCAAGGGTTTATAAAAAACATAGTCTAAACACCCCAAAACAAAACCAAATACATTGTAGAAATATTCCATGGGAAGAAAGAAAGGAAAAAATGGGGAGAAATGAGAACAGTCTGCCTCAAATTTCAAAAACTAAACCATAAAAACCAAGATCAATGTAGGGGAATGGTAGGATGTAAAAAACTATAGAACTAATAGGGATCTTCCCACAATCTAGGGAAGGAAAAAATGAAAGGAAAGAAAATCATATGAACTAAACTTATAAAAATTCTATAAATAACCTTATTTATGGAATGAATTTCATATTAACATTGTAAATTCAATGGTGTTCATTGATGGAACGCCATGAATTCCATTTAATCCTTGAATACTCTAATGTTTTTTCCCAAAATTCAGGGTGTCTTGGTCTGGATTAAACTTCCATTATGAAGACCCCTTTCATTTCATGAATATTTTTCATAGACAACTCTATAATAGAATAAAATTGATGAATTACCAGACACACAGTCCTTGAAACCCAAACTCAAATTTTGAATCCCCTTTCATGATGTTAATTATCTTTTGTAGTCATTTTGCAGTTATAACCTCTGCAGAACATCCTCAAGCCTCCTCTTGAACACCTACAACCACTAAAATAAAAAAATAGTTTCGGAAGTCATGGACCATTAATTTTGATACCTCTCAAATTATTTTCATCCTTGAGAATAAAAACCAAAACTAGAAGTAATGTAAGAGATATAAACAAACATCCCCTGAGATGCCTCTTAGGGATCTCATTACACATCAAACATTACCACCAATCGAGGACACAAAAATAAAAATTCCCACAGACACCTCACACAACCATATCACTATCTATCAGCATGTATAACACCACAACATCAGAAATTATCCATAAGTCACAGCATTTCCACATAACCTTATATATAAAGAATCTCAAACTGCACAAAACCCAAGATAAAATAGTCATAGCTAACACACAGTACTTTCCCGAGCACACAAGTCAAGTAATTTCATCTCCCACATAAAATATTATCTTATTTGGTAATCATGGAATCATCTAATTGGTTGTAAATACATCATAGTATAACACATATTGATTATGAATTAGGTTTTCCCTTCTCTGTATGCTGGAATATTTATTGCACATTACAAAATCAAGGAAGCAAAACATCTCATAAAGCAACAAGATCCAAACATCACATAATCATGAAAAACAAAACAAAAAAATGTTCAAAAAACTCCAGGTACTGGGAATGCATTTATTTCCCTATTTTCTAAGTTATCTCCTCCATGAAACCATGGATACAAAACAAAAAACCCAATGGAATGTTTTATCTATGAAGCACCCACTACTGAAAATACTATATCTCTATCATTTTCTCCATGAATTTCACGTTATCCTTGAAATCAACTCAGCCTAGTCAATGATGTGGGAGTAATCATGTAAATATAAATGGATATAAGACATGTGGATGATTTTTTTGATCCTTTCCATACATGTAGGGAGTTATAAATAATAAACCACCATGCTAACTCACTCCAACACCTCAAAAGTCCCAATGAATTGGGGATAAATCTTTCTCCCCCTACCAAACCTCTATATCCACCACTGGGGGAATACTACCAATAAAACATGCTATCCAACATCAAACTATAAAGCTCTCCTCCTACAATAAAATTTGTTATTATAATAGTCCTATTTAAATATTATATTCTCTCAAACCAATTGTATCTTCTCATTTTTTCTATGTACTACATCAGGACCAATAATTACAGACTCCCCAACCTCTTCAAAACAAACTAGGTAATGACAAGGATTCTTATACAGTTCCTTAGACTAAGTCAGGAAAAAGGATGATTGATAGTTTTTTGTAATAAAATTAATCCAAAGTAAGGTTCCTTCCCACAATCCAACAAAGTATATAATTCATGCTCGGAACATATACACCAGTGTATAGATGATTTGGTGTACCTTCACATATGTTCGAGGATGAAAGCAGTGCTAAGATGAAAATGGGAGATAAAACCTTGTTACACTCTCCTACATAACCTTGTGGTAAAATAAGGATCCACATCAGAAATTATGATACTCATTACCCATGTCATCCTAACCATATCATCCTCATGCCATCAAGCTAAGACATACATAGAAATTGACTCATGGATTTATTGAAAATAAGCAGACTTCATCAGTCAATCCATTATCACCCAGACTGCATCACAACCTCCAAGATCCCAGGGTAACCTAATGATGAAATCCATTTATATTTCCTCTCATTTACTCTTGGTAACAACAAAGGATTATATAAAACCTTTAGGAACATAGTGTTACTCTTTCATATACTAAAAAACTAGACACTTTTCCACAAATTCTACCATTGACTATTTTAGCCTAGTTAACCATAGTTTTTTACTCAGTCCATGATACATATTGTTCACACTAAGATGCACTGATAAATATGATATGTGAAACTCATGAATAACTTTCTCACGCGCTACCAACAAGAAAAAAAACACTCCCTTGAAACAACATCCAGTTATCACCATCCTATGACCAATCCTCTAGAGCATCAACATGGGAAACACAGTCATGCATCTACATTTCCTATGAGTCTCCCCACTGAGACTCCTACACCATAATAAAGAAACCCATATCCACTTCACTCCACAATTTCATGATTCATTACTAAAATCACATCTAACCCTTTCCAAACATTCACGGACTCTCGAACCACATCTCTCCAATACTTATTACACATATATTTAGCAACAACATTCCCATTTACTATGGTGTAATAGATCTAAAAATAAATAAACTAAAGAAAATTCATCAACCTCCAACAGTATATATTCAAAATATATTGATAAAAGACATATTTATGGATTTTATGGTCAATTAAAACCACAAATAGTACGTTAATTAGAGAATACCTCCATGGCCTTAATGAAAGAACAACTGCAACCAACTCCAGATCATGGGTTGAATATTTATGCACGTAAGAACGTAACTTCTTAAACCCCTAAGATATAATATCCCTCTAATACATCAAGATGATTCCAAATCCCATATGGGAAGCATCACATAAAACCTTAAACACCATTCCATCCTTAGGAAACTGAATCACTAGAGCACTAAAAAATTTCTCATTCAGGAAACATAACATTTTATAACACTGATCATTCAACACAAAGCCCCGGTCCATCCAAGTAAAATATATTAATGGTGTTTAAAATTGATAGAAATTAGGTAAAACCCTCTAATAATAAAATTAAATAACAAGAAAATCTCAAACTAGTTCCACATCTTTAGGTTCTTCCCAAGAAACCACTACCTCAAAAATTGATGGGTCTAAGGACACACCCTGCTGAGATACCACATGTCCAAGGAAAAAATCCTCTCACATCTAGAAATTTCACTTGGAAAAATATCCATAGATCTATTGGTGTAAAATAACCTACAATACATCTCTTATATGATCTACATGATCCTCTTATAACTTAAAGTTGATCAAGATATCATCGATGAAGATGATGTTGAAATGGTCTAGGAAATCATGGAAGATGGATTTTATGAACCCCATTAAAATAGATGGTTTAATTTTAACACTAAATGGAATGAATAAGTACTATAAGTGTCAAAAACTGCACTAGAGTGTTGTATTATGGATATCCATGTCTTTCACCCTCATATAGTGATATCCATAACAATATTCAACCTTTGAAAACCAACATAATCCTTTGAAATGAACAAGGGTAATGATTCTTGAATGTTTCTAAATTAATCCTCTGGTAATCTATGCACAACCTCAAAACACCTTCCTCCTTATCTTTTAACAACACAAGAACCCCCCCCCCCCAAGGATATACACTACATCAAATGAAAATCATCGGAATAAAATAATCCACTTCCAACCCTAACTCACAATGCCCCATAGGATCCATTCAATGGGGATCTATAAAAATTAGATATGCACCAATTATCTCAAAAACTCAACAAAAAATTAAGTGGTTATGTGACAATATCATCTGGAAAAACATCTACAAACTATCCTATAACCCCAGAAATATACCATGTGTTATTTTCCACTAATATATCTTCAAATGGAGATAAATGAGTCTCCACCATCCTACCAATCATCCAATAACCTCACTCTCCAAATAATTCTATTTCCTAGACCTTCAAATCGGAAAAAACCTTACTGTAAAAATATTCAATTTCTTCAAAAACATAATTAAAAAATAAATTCTAAGTATAACATTATATAGTGATATTTGTAATAATAATAATTCACTCACTTTCTAGTGTTTCCTCATCGCTAGTCTACACCCTTGTCACACATCGAGCAGATCAGATTGACCTATAATCTGTTTAGATAAAACCAGGGGAACTGTAATTCTCTCCATATCTAGTACCAATGTATAGAAAAAATTAGCAGAAATAAGGGAGTGTTTGGATCTTAAATAATAAAAAGAAAAAATAATAGTAGGAAATAAACTGATCATACATCAAACAACCTTGATCCCAGCTGGTTACACTACCTTTAACATGTGGATTTGAACATGAAATGATCCTCTACTATATAATATTGATCTCTATAACCATGAGCTTGCTTATGTTCTTGATGTTGATATTTCATTGGAGGAAACTATTGTTTCTCCCAAAGATGTGCCAGAATACCCACATAAAACTAGCCCCCCAAAGTATTCACACACTAATCAAAATGGTAACAATGTTCTTTGTGGACATAGAATGAAATGAGTAATCCCCTGATGAATTATTGGAAACTAAATACCCCTAAAGGATGAGAAAATATCTTTCAAGGAAGGTTCCTCACTAGTCAGAACCCTGAGTACCTGAACACTCATGGACCATTGCCTGAAACATTTCTCTATGAGATTCCCTTCTTCCCACTCTGTTGAGTATCAACTCCTCAGTAATGCATATTTTTAATAAACACTAATTTATTTTGAACCTAAAATTATGTACAAAGAATAAATTGGGAGACTTTATACCTGACCACTGGTCACAATTACTACTACAAACATTTTTCTCTATACTCCTCATCAAGAAAAACATCTAGGGTAAAGCACATGAGGACTTTAAACTTGATCCCATGCTCCTGCACACTCAGGCTCCCCTGATGAAGGGAGAATAACTCTTGATACTTCATTGAATTTATCATTATTGAAAGGAACTGTTAAGAACACCTTATAAAATTCTAGGCACATAAAATTTGCCTCTATTTGATGCCCAAGGTGTAGCATCCACAACTGATGCACATCTCCCCATAGCTAACTAACTACCAAAGGCACTCAAAACGTAGTCTAATACCAAATTAGAAAGAGAGTGATATTTATATCCACTAACCAGTGCTATGTTTAAACATTTGAGACACTCCCATCATACTTCCCCAACCTATCACATTGAAAGTCAGGAAAATCCCTCTACCAAGCCTCATACTACTCTATTAGGTCAATCTAATGATAATAAACCAAATTGAGCTTCTTAACATCAAATAACTGAGATACTCCTGGAAGAAGACCAAGATCCTTTAATAAAAGTAAATAAGAACACCCTAATCCTTATATAATTGAATTTTATCACAAAAATTATTTAATTTTTATTTCAATTTCCCACAATTTCCCAATTTAAACACAAACACATTTAATCAGGTGCATGTACCTCTATTAGGTCTCTTCATTAAAATAAATCTACCCCACATGGTCATTAAATAAGCTCATATCCCATGAACTGGATCATGGGGGTATAAAATCCCATGTTTAAGCCAGTATTATCATGCTCTATGATTAATTGGTGCCATTTCCCTACCAACCCAGGAAATCCTCATTATTCCTAACTCCAGTCTCCATCCAATCTCTCAACCAAAATCTCAAATAATACTTTATCATGACCCCCTACATCCAAGTGTACCCTCCTGGACCATAAATGATGCTTTAGAGAAATGACTCATGAATCTAGCCTCTAGTAGGCCTCAAATTGGATACAATCACCGATGGTATAAAAATCTCAAACATGGAATTTATTACTCACTATAAAAATAGGATCGAGAGATAGGATAAGAACCCAACAATAAAATCAATCATATAGCATTCAAAATTAACCCAAAACCATCCCATAATTCATATATAGTGTCAACAAATGAAAATAAAATCAACCAAAGTAAAGTATCAGAATAAAAGTTCAACAATAGAGAATTAGTAATAGCTCTAATACCCAAGCTAGAAATGTCCATATGATCCCCCACCTCCTAGAAACCTAAAAATAGTTTATATATATAGGTGGAGAATAAAATTATACTAAGATGAATCATACCTAGGGTATCAAGTGTACATGTGAAAAAAACATACTAATGTTCCAGTGAAAAAACAATAGCATTGATAATCACCTAAATAGGTAAAATAACCAATATCATCCTCATTATAGATCACTCTACAAATCATGCATCCAATATAGTAACATAGTATCATAACATAATAAGGATCCTAGATTCTAACTTCCCCCTCATTTTAAAATCTTAAATCCTAATGTTGAACTTCATGTACTCCCATATATTCTATACATATCATATCACAACCACATAACATCACATCTTTCATGAAGACACCTGGACCAAAACACCACATCTCACTCACATCCACCTAGGCTATCACACTATATCTCATCACATAACTATCGTAGTACGGTATCATAAATGTGTAGGATGTAAACCTCATTCCCTCCCCTACCACACATGACCATCACCACATATCACTTCACATCACAACCTCATCACATCACATATCACCTGAAAAAACATGGCCCAACACTATTGGGTAATCTCCAACACAAACCCATAGCATCACTACTACAGAAGGAAGAACATAGAAGAGGGGGTAACCATCCATTCATAACACCACCATCATGAATTTTGGTGAAGACACTCATAAACGAGAAACTTTGAGTGTTGGTGAGGATATTCAAATAAGGTGGAGAGTATATAGAAATTATAGAAGTACATGATATATAGATAGAACAAAATACCCAATCTATAGGTTCACAACAACTACACTAACATACACCACCACACCAATACTGAACCACATGTCAACTTTCATAACCACAACCCATATTATATGAAACATATTTCAAAACCACCACACAACTCACATGAATCCACTTTAAAATAATTATTTCACTATTTCTATATTTAATGAGTTTCTACGAACCCCCATTACAAATCCATTTCTTTCACATTAACAAAACCCATTATTTTATTCAATTCATTCCATTTACCACAAAAATATTTCCATCCCATTCTTATTCATTTATCTATCCAATCATTTAGTCATTTCATTTATCATCGTAATATATTACATTGAAAACCGGGTAACTAACATAGTCACACTAGACCATAATGAGCCCAAATCACATCATCCATTTTTACACCACCATTTCAATCATTCCATCATGCTACACCAACCACTTTCCCGAACAACTGCATGAAACAACCATCATGCACCACAACCACACAACATCCCATGTCACATCCATGCCAACCCGCCACTGCAAGAAACACCATATCCCACTCACATCCCATACAGTCACTACCATCCCTACATGACATCCCAAAACAAACAAGGAAACATAAAAAAGTTAACTGCACACAACATCAACACATATTTTCTTCCACAATTTATTTAAGGTATTTTATTACACTACTTATTAATTTATAATGGTTATTATCACTCAAAAAATGTTCACAGTCAACCAAGTTGTTATGCATATATAAATTTTTTATATTTTTATTTATGGTGAAATCAAACAAAACCATAGTTAGGGTTACACATACACATCAGATAGAGCACAAACAAGGTTCCCAACATATTTTATTTTAAGTATTTGAAACAATCGTGCATAAACTCGTCAAAAGTAACATAAAATTAGTATAATCATGTGATTATTCCTCATCCACATCAATTACATTTTATTCCAATTCATTATATATATTACGCTGAACCTTATTATACACCCTAAGTAATTAAAAATCATGATATCACCATACAAAGCACATAAACAGGTGAGAATGAGGATCCCCTACCTCAAATAAGATTTAAAATTTAGGTGTGCAACATAAAGAGAAGAATAAATATCCTACACACCATAACCACAAACAAAAACCATTGATCAACCTAAAACTCCCTAAGGGTTAATAAAAAAACATCCCGACACACCTCAACCCAAAACATCCAACTTCATTGTGAAACCCCAAGGGAAGAATAGAAGGGAACATGGGGATAAAAAAGAAAAAACTACCTTATATTTCCAAAACTCAACTACTACAACCAAGATCAAAGTAGGGGAATGGTGGGTTTGAATACCCTTTTGAACACTGAGGGTTCTACCCACAACTAAGAGAAGGAATGCCTGGATGGGAAAACAATCAACTAAAGTAAAATTATAAAGAGTCTTTAAATTACCTTATTTATGACATGAATTTGTTATTTTCATCTTTAATTCCATGGGGTCAGTGGATTAAAATATATGATTACTATTTAGGCTATGAATCCTCCAAATTATTGGTATTCACCAAAATTTATTGTTCCTTAGGTTGAATTAAACCCACATTGTGAGTATCCCTTTCACACTATGAATACATTTCACATACTACTCCACCACCGTATAAAATCCATGAATCATCATCTACAAAAGTTTTGAAACAAAAAATCACATTTTGAATCCCCCTCTCACAACATGAATTCCATGTATTTGTTCTGATAAAACTTTAACCTCTACATAACCTCCTCAAGCCTCATCTAAAACACCCATGACCTCTACAATAGAAAAGTTATAGGTTGGGAAGGAACAGACCACTACAGTAACTAATATTTATATTTCTATGTCTATTTACTTCCATATCATAAAACACATTTAATATATCAAACATATATAATTCTTCATGAAATAGTGATTTTCACTTATTCTTAATAACTAAATGTATCCCTATATATTATTTTTTTCATATATCCTAAATTTTTTAGGATAATAAGTGAAAATATATTAATCTTATACTGGTGTTATACTTTTTTTGTTAACTTTGAGTTTTTCTAAGTCCAAAAAAACTCTCTCTTTATTTTAATATACTATATTTTTTATAATATCTTTCTAAGAAACAAAATTTTCTTTCTGTTTTGGAAATAAAACTATTTTATTTTAATGGGAATATTTAAAACATAAACTATTATTTCCATATAATATATCTTATTCTATATTTTTATGAAAATTGCTTTTGAAAATAATAAAATTTAAAAATAAACCACTATTGGGTGTTGAGAATTAGATTCCTTCAAATTTTAACAAACATATAGATGAAAACATTATCCTGGATACAACATTTTTATCCTTGTTTCCTTTTTAAAATATTTTATATTTATTCAACTAATCATCACATGTTTTTTATAATAATTATTTAAAAAAACATCATTTATCATATAAGAGACATAATATATAGATACACATCTTTTACTTTGATTCATATAAGCTTGACACATTCTTTTTCATTCAAATATTTCATGTATCAACTGTCTCATTTATGAATGTAAAGTACAATATCAAAAAATTCATTCTTTTATTTGGTACTCCTATAGATTTATAACACTCATAAAATAATCATTCAGTGTCATATACTTTTCAAAATTGAAGAATTGGTTTCTATAACAACTATACATGACATAGAAATTTAGTTGAGTTTCCTAAACATCATTAGGTATATCTTGGATAATCCAATAATTTTTAATTATTTATTTTCTTTCTACTAACCCTAGTCTTTAATAACCATAATATCCATTTTTAAGAAACATTATAGAACACTTAAAAAAAATCTTATTCTAGATTTATATTTTACCCAATAGCACTGTCAAAACAACACTAGTATCAAGACATCACATGTCTAGTTCATTAATTCTCAACATTTTAGAACATAAAGAAACATTTTTGTGAATTCAATAATATTGTCAAAGTATTTCCGTAAATGAATATAAGATAAATCCCTTACTCGAATAATGCATTTTTAGTCTCTCTTGAAGAATGTTATAAAATTGAACAAATCATAACTATATATATCCCAAAAAACATATATCTTTTTATTAAAAAAATATTATTTATATGCTCTCCTAAAGAGAAAAATAAGATCATAAATATACTTATTTTGATAAGTTCACCCATTATCACAAAATCCAATATATTAATGTAAGAACTCTTTTTCACCCTTACTTGAAAGAAAACATTAAGCTTCAATTCTTTTCATATCTTCTAAACATCAATATATTGAAAAAAATATAAACTTATATTCAATATCATATATCTGTCAGAATATTATAATTGAATTCTATAAAATTTAAGTGGATTTTACACTAGAATTCATTTAGATATTCATATAATCATGAAAATTTCATTATATGGAGACAATACTACTTTATTCTTCCTGATTTTACCTCTAATTTCCAATGACCTTAGCTAACAACATGAAGAAACATTGTGGGACACCACAACTAACTTTTCTTCATAAGTTTTGAACCATTACCCATTTATACTATCTATAAAATATTATGACCTAGACATCATGTACCTGTTTTATATAATTTAAAGAATTTGAGAATATTAAGTAAATTTTTTTAAAAATTCATTCATAATTTCAAAAAAATTCCATGGATCTAATTAGAATGAATTCCTTTACTAGAATAAGCCTCAAAGAAACCTTGAGATTCACCAATTCATAGGTATATCCAATCATATTGAGTATATTATCAAATATTGTCATTCCTTATGTCAATATGCATTGAAAGGATTTTAAAACCTTAAATGAATCGTTTTATGCATCTATAAACACCTAAAATCACTTTTTGAACAATTTCAACACTTGGTTACTAAGGAATGAATTACTTTAACACATAGAATATTTCCTTATGTTCTTTTTTAAGTTATTAATCATAGAAGAAGCTTTATATTAATATTCTCATATCCAAGTACTGTTACAAAGTTTAGTTTGATGATGATGATTTCATTTATCTAAAAAAAATATTTTATCATATGATTATCTTGTTTTAGAAATTTTCATTTATGGAATTTAAATTAAATTTCTCCCACTAGAAAACAATAAACCTAAAAAGCATATCCATTTTGTGATCCAAGATCTATATTTCATTAATTAACGATTCTTCAATGGTGTTACTCTCACCACTTATTTATTTAGGTAGGTAAAGTTCAAAATCATAATAATTGTGAATCTTGGATAGTTGAGTGGATAATATTTATCTAAATCCATCATATAGATCCACTAAAATATATTAATCTAGTATTCTTCCCAAGCCAACGAGCATGTACCTGAGTGGTAAGGGCTCCTGCTTGGCAGCCAAGAGACACGAGTTCAAAATCGAGTGGAGGTGAATTTTCAGAGTACTGTACTAGTATTGTAGCAGTCACTGTAGCTGTATTGTAGTAGTCACTGTAGTAGCTATTGTTCGATACTGTAGTAGCCGGAACTATTCACCCGATTTGGGCCTACGGGCCACCGGTTTGGGCCTATATGTCTCTAGGGCCTTCGGGTCATCAAAGGCCTTCGGGCCACAAGGCCTTCTGGTCATGTAGACCATGGAGTAGCCCAGTTCACATAGAACAGGCCCCAGAAGAGGATCAGAGAAACAGGAGTAGCAGCCACCAGATGCAGAACTAACCGGATTGGAATAATTAGACGTTATGGTAGCCGCCATCGGGACCAGGCACCGTGTAGCTTTGTATGGGGCAATGCTAGCCGATCAGAAATGCAAGGTGGGAGCTAGGTTATCAATGATGAAGAAAGTTGGGTAGGGGCAGTTCAAGTGGGCTGGGCCTACGGGTCATGTATTGGGCATGGTATGCCTCTGGGCCATCGAGTCATGTATTTCGAGTTTGTCGGGCCTTGTGAATTGGGCCTACGGGTCACGTACGGGTTCCCCTTCAACCCTTAAAAGGGGTATTATCCATAATAATAAAAAAAGAATTCCTTCGGGCCATTCGGGCTAGCATTCTTCCCAAGGGTCTCCCAGCTAACTATAACCCAGATGAAATGCCATGAATAAACTAATAAATAAATATAAAGAGGTACCCTTATAAGGAAGAACCTTCCCACGGATGATATAGTGTTATATATTTGTTTCTTTCCTTGAATAAGATAATTCAATGGCACTTTGGTAGGGTAGATTATACCTAGTTGAATGATGTAGGTATTAACAAGTGCCTCTATGGAATGAATTTCACACTTTGTATTTGAAGAATATTTAATCTCTCCATATTATCTCATGTTGTTCCCTTTATATATGTATCCTTCTAATGATCTAGTTTTAAATCCTATTACATCCACAAAATTGTTGTGTTCACGCCACGTTAATATGTAACTCTTTTTATAACCCAAAAACTTATGTTTCTCACCCAAAAGTAGAATCTAAACATATTCATACATATTTGAATTCATTATATGAATATAGTATTTGAAATATTCATGTAAAGGCATAGAGTTATATTATATTTAAAATATCTATATTATTAATACTAAAGTGATAGATTATGACATCTCATACCCAGATGCCACTCAAGGGTGCCTCAAGCACGATGGGTCACTAGGCCTCAAGTGAATCTCACTAGATTCCAAATGATTCCAACTAGCAGTGAGGTCATAGATTTATTCCATGGGGAGACTATTCCCTCATTACAAGAGTATATCATGGCAAAAAACAATATAATAGGTAAATAGAAAAGGAAGTATAAGTAAACAGATGTCACAACAGAAGTAGACTGAAGTAATAAATAACTGAAAGAACTGATACTCACACAAAAAAGATGATAATGATATTACATGTATTTAAAAATATATAAAACATGGATACAAAGTATAATATAGTACAAAAAAGCATCAAAATGGAATCCAAAAACTATCCAAATCATCCCAAGCTCCAACATGGTCATCTGCTACCCACTCTATCCAAATCAATCATGCAATCATGTGTCTAAAGTGGTACCCTTCCCTTTTTCAACACCAATATATATATAGTCTTCCCAGGATCCAATGGTGTCCTGGATATGGTGTGTGATAAATCTCAGTATTCCACCACCAATGGCGCTTATAACATCCAATCCATTTAATACAAACTGAAACAACGTGAAAGCATTCTTATATAAAAGCAAATAAGTATAGTAATGTAAATACCCAAGTAACATCTTCAAGCCTTGGTTGGTGTCTAAACATGTAGCCATTTCATTAATTAATTAATTTCCAATTTATATAAATATGTCACATGAGGTAATACCTACACTCAAAATCCGATATGATAGTAATATTGAAGGATCCAAGGTGAACAATGCCTCTATGATTTTATTTATAATGAAGAGGTTCCATGTTAATAACCCAGAAAACCTAGACCTCTAGGGTCACCAAATTAGTAGAAATTTCACCCTAACTAAGGGGTAAGAGTGTAATCCATGTAGCATCATCCAAAAAATTCCAAAATAGTTTAATCTAACTGAGTATAAGGAAAACATCAATGGTAAATTGGGATAAGCAATGGTTAGGCCCAAAGATGTCACCAAGGAACCTCATGTCCATAGAATCTATTCTGGATCCAATGAGTGTATCTATGGAATCTTTAAAAGAAATGGAGGGATTCTACAACGTCATATTGGGAATCTACTAATAGAAGAGGATTGGTATCCATGTTGGGTATCAACAAAGGAAACCAGTATCCCTAAATCGGAATGGCACCCATGAGTGCTCAAGGAATTCACTTAGGAATCCAGAATCTAAATCGAGTTTGAACACTCTAATAATGATTTCAAGTTCTAAATGTAATTAGAAACATCAAAATTCATTCAATTAATAATTAAGGTCATGTAATTAATCATTCCTTTTATTATGTTAACTTAGTTAAATAATTTCCTTTCATTAGTGTGACAAGGCCAAGGAGTGTGAAACCATTTAAGTCATTTCATGTTTAATTACACGGTTCTCTCCTTTACTGTTAATAACATGATAAGGTTGGGCTATTTAAAAGAAAACACATGAAATTAATTTAATATAAACTATTCCAATTCACATATATATATACAAACATACTTTCTAATTTACCATTTAACATTCATTAATCAAGTTGAATAACATACATTATGTGGGTCAAGTGATTATCATACATACTAATTTCTATTCACTAATTCATAATTCGATAGTCATTTAATGAGGTGGGACTACCATTAGTAGGGTTAAGATGAGGCACTCTTGAACGGTGTCTCAGAAAAAAGTCAGAACACTAAAAACGCAATTATGGAAAACACCCTACAAGGTATGGTCTTTGTTAAGGTAAAAAACTCCAATGACAGATAACATTAATATCATGAGTCTTAGAATATTATTCTAATGACTATAATTAAGGAATATAAATTAAATTGACGATTCTAGATTAAATTAGTATGCCCACATGGAAATTTTCACAATGAAGAATATTGAGAGTTAGTTATAGACCACATACCTCATACTTATATTACCCTTCTCCCCTAGTATCAGCCTCTAGTTTGGCCTCAATTAGAAGATATCTAAATAAAGGATCAATGAACTAAAAATAGGGTGTATGATCCAGTATCTAAATAGAATTCTTTATAGGAATAAGAAAAATGAAATATTAAAATGGAATTGAGATCATACAATCACAGATCCAACAAGACAAATGGAGATCGGATCAGACTCTAAAAGGATTCTTGATCTCAAATACTAGATTAGGCCTTCAAAGAGATCAGAAGAGATGAAATTGGAGGGGATTTTCATTGAAATGGAAAACTAATGGAAGGGTTTGATTTAAACCCTAATTTAATAGAAAAAAGTAAAATCACCCAAAATTATCCTTTGCATGATTTGGCCACTTGATTTTACAAATCATGTGTGAGACATGTTTGGTCTAATGAAGTAAGGTGGCACCCACATTCTTAGGCATCACGATTTAGGAAACTTTGTTCCAACTATGAGAAAATCCTTTTCAATTTGGTCTATAGTTTTTTCAGTCATGAGCCCCAAATATAATGGTTAGGGGAATCTCTACACCCTCCTACTACTCTTTGTTTAGTCCCACATGGTTAAAAAAAATTGTGTGTCCTACCCCACACGGTTTACACTAACCATGTGACATGACTTTTTCATCCATAAAATTTGGATCGTGGATCCAAAAATGCCTTGGTAACCACTAAGACCTTCTCATACTCATTAGGCATCCATATTAGGTCTATATAAGATAATTCGACCAAAATTTTAAAGGATCTATACCTGAGTGAAAAATTTTGGTTATTACAGTATTCCCCTTTAAAGGATCGCATCCTTGAGTTCACCTTCCAAGTGTGGTGAAATACTGTCTAAGAGGCGCTCTGGCCATTGGGAATATACAACATCCTCCTGCTTCCAATTCTCATCTCGTACATAGTCGAGCTTCCATAGAATCCATAATAAAGAGATATACTGGCCTCGTACATCCTCCCGCTCCCAATTTCATCTAAAACATGTATCATTCGTTCTGATTTTCAAACAGTCTAAGGGTTAAAATATATGCTCAGAAGAACCTTTGTACCCATATCTTTTTGTAACCTCTTTCTGAACCGTGACATGAAATGAGAATCCCTATATGAAATGATAGTACGAGGGACTTCGTATAGTTATATTATCTCAAATACATACAATGTTCTCTACTCTTCAACTAAGAATGTATCCCATATAGTATGGAAGTGGGATACGTTCATCAATTTGTCAATGAAAGCATTTAAAACATCACAACCTCTAGGTGACCTAGGTAAAATGACTACGAACTCCATAGAAACATATTAATATTTCCATTCCAATATGGGAAGAAGCTGTAACAATATTTTTTCTCTCTGGTGCTCCATATTCACCTGCTAATAGGTGAAACACCTAGTGATAAAGCCTATTATCTGACATTTGATCCCAAGTTAATAATAATGGTGTCAAATATCACAATAAAAATTGGAGATGCCTGGATGAACTTCCCACTAAGAAGTGTTGGACATGCGCATCAACACTTCTCTAATATATGTAAGAACCCGGAAACATCTAAGTATATGCAGGATATCATCTCTTTCTATAGACTAATCCAGAGGCAGGTCATCTCATGAAATACTCTCACATAAAATTTATCCCTTATGATCTGAAAATTTCATGATATTCACCTTCTCAAAGAAAGAACATGTAATTGTTAGGGATGAAATATTGGAATAATTGTGACCTTCATGAAACTCTAGATGCTTCTTAGTGAACAGGGCCATAAATTTCAATTCATCATTGAATTCCCTTACAGAATGTGTATGAGATTTTAGGCTCATCGCATATGCTATTTAATTTCCCATTCTAGGAATATAGGAACGCTCAAAATCAAATGAATAAAGATATTGATCCATATTAATTGCCTGAGATTCAATTCACATTGTGTAAATATATATTTTAGGCTCTTCTGGTCTATATAAACCATAAAGCACTCAACAAATAGATAATTTCACCAGAAACATAGGGCATGGTAAACTACTACTAGATTAAGGTTTGGAATTATGTAGTTTTTCCAAAGAGGTCACAACTATAGGGATCTGTAGACAAAAACTCTTCCCTCCTGCATCAACACTTCACCTATCCTAATGTCAGATTCATCACAAAACATTTTTTATCTTCTTCCTGGTATTGGAATAATTATAATAGGTTCTGATACAATCCTAACTTTCAGCTCCTAAAAGGATTTCTCAGATTATTACAACCATAGGAACTTAACTCCCTTCTTTGTAAGACTAGTGAGAGGTGAATCAAGGCATGATAAGTCTTGTTTTAAATTCATGTAATATCCATCCATCCCCAAGAAACTCTGTATATCAAAAATATTCCTTGGATACTCCCAAGAAACCACATAACTAACCTTATTTAGGTTAATATAAACTCCTGATTCTGAGATAATATGACATAATAATTAAACTTTGTCAATCCATAAGTGTCACTTAGCAAGATTGGCATAAATATGATTCTCTCTCAATGTACTTAGAATGATATCAATGTGCTTATCATTGTCTCTATGAGTGTGAGAGTACAAAAAGAGGTCATTCATAAATACTATTACAAAGAAATCTATTTAGGTTTGGAACACCCTATTCATCATATATATGAAAATAGAAGGAGAATTCGAAAGATAGAAAGACATAATGAGGTACACATACAAAACATACCTATGATAAAACTTTGTACAAGGTATATATGATGGCCTGAATTTCACATGATGATAGCCCAATATTAGTTAAATCTTTGCAAACACCCTAGCTCCTCAGATCTAGTCAAAGATATCATCGATTTGAGGTACTTTATAATGGTTATTAACCGTAAGATGGTTCAACCATCTATAATCCATGCATATATGAAGGGTCCCATCATCCTTCTTGGAAAATAATATGGGTGAACCCCGAGAGGATGTGTTAATCCATTTGAACCTTTTTTCTTCTAGATCATATAACTTTATCTTGAGATCTTTAATCTTAGTAGGGTCCATCATGTATAGAAGAATGGAAATTGGAGATGCTCCTAGGATGATCTCAATTGAAAAACTCTACCTCTCTCTGAGGAGGTAAGAAAGAAAAATCATCAGAAAATACACCCCTGAAATGATCTTCAAATAGAGGGAATTCACCTTGATATAAACCCTAATCCTCCATGATAATATTTCCAAACAGGATGGTCAATCCACCTAGCCCATGATCCTCTCATCCATCTCTGTTATCCCGGACATCCCACTCACCCTTATGTAGATAATTACTACCCTATAGTGATGTAAATGATACCCTATGGTGGTAGAGGTCAATAAAGGCATGATACTGAACCAACGAATCCATCCTTATAATGGAATCGAAAGCTAAAATCTCAAGAACAAAGAGTTCACATAAGAAAGGGTAACTACCTACCTCAAGGGGATAGTGTTTACATTGGTGTATTCCCTCTAACCCTATTATAAATTTTGTATCGAGGGTTGTTACACCACATTAATACTATATTTATAGCACAAGGACTTCCATGATATATAAATAAATAAAAGAGTGTGAATCACCTATATCAATTAAATCGGATACTATATTGGATGCTACAAAATAGTACGTCGTACTATTGATTGTCATACAACATAATCATTAGTCATTTTTTATAATGTATAAAAGTAACCTGATCCATTTAAATGTTCTATAGTTGGAATAAAAAAATAAAAACCAATATACTGGTGCCACTAGTGATTAAGATCTTGGAAACCGTATCCATGAACTCCCCCTCATCAGTCCTTCCAGTGCTAATCCAACTCCCTACCTGGCACGACCTAAAATAACCTTCCCTTGAATGGAAAGCTAGTTTGTAACCTCTTTCACTAGAACCTGATAGAAAGGTCAACCAAAATCTCTGAAAATACCCCATACAGCCACAAGATTATCACTCTAGAGGGTCTCTATCACATTGAGTCTTTAGCTACCCTGTTCATATATACTGGTGAAACACCCTAGAGCGACCAATATTGGTAATATGGATGACACTTCCCCGATTAAAAACCTTGAGGGACCGCTTTTAGTATTAGAGGAACTATTGTTCTATCATGTAATTGATCCCTTTGTCAAAATACTTTTTTTCCTTACATCAGTTTTTACTCAAAGATAAGAGACTGATTTACTATCTCAAATAATGTAGGTAGGGGAATGAAATTCACCTAAGTATGGATAAAATACATGATCCTATCCTCAAAGCTTTTAGAACGTGAAAGGTCGTCACTGGCCAGAAGTGATGAATAGCATTGTAACTCAATGAAACTCACTAAATATTCCATAACAGGCCTAGAAAACTACTCAAGATGCATAAAATCTTTTGCTTTGTTATTTATTAGAATTTGGGGAAATAAGTATTCATAGAATATAGTTTGGAATTCAGACCATACCATTCCCTAATGGCAACCATCCTGGGTAATTACATCCGAGGAGCACTTGTCTAAATCCCATAGAATGTATATAGAAATCATGACCCTCTTCTCCAAAGGAATATCTAGATGCCTAAATATAGGCATGGTGGCCTCCATCCAAGACTCAGCAGACTGTGGACCACCATCCCTTGAGAAGGTATAAGGATGATGTTGTTGTAACGCATGGGTTAGATCTACCATTGTTGGTTAAGTATGTGGATCACCTTTCATGGACTACATCAGACATAAGAAACTATCATGAATCTAAGAATTAGTGCCTATATTAGGTAAACATTCGGTGCTTCAAGTGGAACTCCTGGTGGTAAGACTATCTACTCAAGGCCGACCACATCTGGATCATTTTCATCGCCACCCTCCTAATGCCCGATATTAGGACTTCATGGTGGCATTGGTCTATAAATTTTAAGAATGAACCTTAGAACAAGCATAAATCAGATATATAGAAACACTAACAAAAGTAATGGACCTACTTCCCATGCTATACTACCCAGACTACCCACTTAGAAGGCCAGGTATTATTATGTTCTCAAGTATTATTTTTAGGGGTTCGATTAAATGAGAGGTTTGTAGTACCTTGCCTCATAATTTACTGGAAACCATTTCTCTTAATATAACAATATTCACTTTTATAGTTCACATTTTATCATTTCTATATATCAAGTTCATATATAATGGATCATTATTCCCAGTGAATCAGGTCCCATACACCTTATCCCTGAAATCGACGCCCATTTAATTATATTCTAATGGGTCAACTCAGTAAATTACCTATTATAACACATGAGGGCCCATAACACCACATCAATTGAAACTAGAAATCACTCAATCACATCCAAGAAAAATCATAGGCCTAATATAACTAAAACAACATCACTCAATAATCATAGTAATATTAAGCAATGAAAATATTGAAATTTACCTATATGGCTTGGAAATATGCATGACATGTGAATTATAGGTGCCTATAATTGGGTATATAACAATGTTTATTTCTATCATATCATCTGGCCAATGATAAAATAAAATTCTCAATTATAATAATATTAATATCCACAACACAACATGTGTTATTCCCAATATGGAAATGATATCAACTGTAATAGGAAAAGTAGAACAACAGTTATAATTTGGAAAACTATTCATTTTCTCTAAAAATGGGTTCTTAAGGCCCAATAACCTCTTATTAATAAGTTCCAAGCATTAAAAATATCCAATATATTTTATAAAAATAGTAAATCAGGAAGAAAACTACTCTAATACCACTTTGTGATGTCCTGGACCAAAATGTCAGTCATGGGTACCCCGAGCCTGGTGGGTCACTAGGCCTCAAGTGTATATCTCTGAACACTAGAGTCTTACATCTAGCAGTGAGGTCCTAGGGTGTGTATTTGGGGAGACTATTCTCTCATTACCATTGTGTATCACATCATATCAAGTAAGGAACACATATAAATAGTGCATGTATTAAAAGTAAATAGATGGAACAATAGAAGCAGACTGAAGTAATAAATAACTGAAACAATTGACACTCATACAAAAAAGTTAATAATGATATTCCATGTATCTAAAAATCTTTAAAAAATGATACAAAGTAGTAGATAGTACATACTATACAAAATTAGAAAAAAGGAATCCAAAAACATTCCCAATCATCCTGATATCTAGCTTGGTCATTTTATACATACTCCATCCAAAGTAATCAAGTAATAAAGTGTCTGAAGTATTAAAATTTCCTTTTTTAGAACATGTATACATATTGTCTACCCAAGTGAAAATGTCTTCCCATATAGGGTGTTTGATAAATCTAAGTAGGTCACCACCAACGGTGTCTATAACATCTAGTTTGTATTATAAACTGAAACATTGTGCAAGCATGCATATATAAAAGTAAAGCAGTACATTAATGTAAATACCCAGGTACCTGCTTCATCCCTGGGATGATGTATAAACATGTAACAGGTTCATTAATTAATTAAGTTCATGATTACATAAATAGGTCGTGTGAGGTAATACCAACACTTAAAATCTGATGTGATAGTAATAGTGAATGATCTAAGGTGAACAAGGAATCTATGATGTTATTTATAATTAGGAGGTTCCAAGGTAATAACCAAGGAAAACTAGACCTCAATGGTTTCCAACATAGTAGAAACTACATCCAAGCTAATGGTTAATAGTGTAATCCAATGAAAATCATCAAAAGAATTCCATAGTAGTGTAATCTAACCATGCTTAAATAAAACATCCAAGGTAAAACTGGATAAGTAATAGCTAGGAACAAATATGTAACCAAGGGGCCTCATGTCCGTAGAATCCAAGCTGGATATAAGGAGTTTATCTAAGGCATCATATAATTTTAAAGGAGTGATCCTATGGTTTCATACTGAGCATTGATTGTTAGATAAGGATCGAGTTCTAAGGTGGGTATCAACAAATGCAACTGATATCCTTGAATTTGAATTTCATCTGCATGTGCTCATGGAATTCCCTGACGAATACAAAATCTAACTCCAGTATTACCACTCCTATAAATATTTCAAGGTACATATGTAATTATGAACCTAAAAATTCATTTAGTTAATAATTATGTCCATGTAATTAATCATACCATTTATTAAGTCCAATTTGATTAATCCTTTCCTTTCATTGGTGGGAAAATTCCGAGGATCATTCAACCATTTAAGTCATTTAATATTTAATTACTTAATTATCTCCATTACCTTTCATAACATGTAAAGGATGAGACAAGGACAAGAAATTACATGAAATTTATTTAATATAAACTAGTCTAACTCATATATATACAATCATTTTTCTAATTTACTATTTAACATTGATTAATCAAGTTAAAGCACATACCTTAAGTGGGTCGACTGATTAGCATACATTTTATTTATCATTCATCAATTCAAAATTCATTAGTCATTTAATGTTGGGCGATTACCATTAGAAGGGTCAAGATGAAGAACACTCAAATGGTGGCTCAAACGAACCTTTCAAAACACTAAAAACCCAATTATGGAAAACAACCTATAAAGGGTGGTCTTAATTAAGGTCACAACCTCTAACTATGGGTAAAATTAATAGAATGATTCTTAGAATATGGTTATACAACTATTTGCAAGGAATATAAATTAAATAGATGATTATCGATGAAATTGGCCCACCCACATGACAATTTATAAAACAGTGATTCTTGATGATCAAGTTATAGACCACCTAACTCATACTTGTATGAATCTCATCATCTGGTATCTACCTATTGTTTATCGTATATTAGAAGATATCTGATGAATGGATGAACTCCCGGAAAATTGGGAATATGAGCCTACATATAAATAGCATCATCGATAGGAAGAATAATGATGAAAGATTAAATTTGAATCTAGATCTTACTAGTGTGGATCCAACGAGGTGAATGATGATCGAATCAAAATCCTAATTGAAGATTGATCTTAAATACTAAATTACACCTTAAAAGATATCAAATGAGATGAAATTGGAGGGGATATCTATTGGAATGAAAAACTAAAGGATGGGTTTGAAATGAATCCTTTCATATGTATTATTATGTTGCATTTGTATATGATATTTCATAAATTATAAACATTTTATAATTTAATTTATATTATATAATAAATTTATGTAATCTAAATATCATACATTTTACATTATTTAAATCATTTATAAAAACAACATTGGTGTGCTCTAAATAATATCAAATAAGGCCCCTTCTAAATTTACACAATTCCAAATTTAATAATATGATAAATTTATTATTAAAATATAATTTTTTGTTTATTTTTACCATATTTTTTATTTTATATACAATATAAATTAACTTTATGATTTTTAAATAAACTATTTATTTTAATATCATAATTTATGACATAAAATTTCATAGAAGGTATTTTAAATATTAACCATTAATATTTGAGGGAGAATGTTTCATAACAATTAATAAATTTATTATAAATAATTTACAATTAATTAATTTATAAACTCTTTAAAAATCATATATTCCAAAAATACCTTTTAAAATTATTTATAAAAATTTTATAAATTATTTAAAATGTAAAAAAGTATTTTCAAACAATATTTGAAACCATTTTATTTACCCATAAAAAGATTCCAATTCATTATAGGGGTAAACCCCAACTACCTTTTTGTAAACAGTCTATATGATATCAGTTCTTCATGAACCTTAGGTTGTGCATAATTTGTATGGGTACTAAATTGTTTACATTTACATGAATATTTAATGAAAAAAAAATCAAAAATTACCCTTATGTAAGAACCCTTATGTAAATGTAAAATATGGAATATCATTATGTGAGCATATCACATAAAGGTAAAACCTTTATGTGAAAATTTTATGGGATCCACGTATGGTTTATTAGAGAATAACCTTTATGCATCCACATCTATATAAAGGTAACATGTGATTGCTTTTACATTAACCCCTTTATGTGTGGTTAAGTCAATATGACATTTTTATTTATCCTCTTCTATGTAATGGTAATTAAAACTTACAAAATCATTTTATGATATTGTTTTTATTTGTATTAAGTTGGTATTTTCTTGAAAAAAAAATTCAAAAATAATTAATTTTTGAAGGAATAAGATCTAATATCACTGACGGGTATCTTTTGATCATCTCATGATCATTGGCAGTGAAAACAACCAAAAAATAATCCATAAATATCTTTATGAATTCAAAGTGTCAATAATATCGAAAAATAGGTGTAACTAGAGTATTATAAATGTTATCAATTGTAGAAGTATCAATATTCTTCCTTAAATAGAGTGTGATTGATAAAAACTACTAAATTAGAAAATAGATACTTCTTACATCTAAATGGAGACACCAACCGATGAATCCATAATCATATCCTTAGGATACGCAAAAGTTGGAGGGGTGTCAGTTCCTTTGTTGAGATTAATGAACAGCCTTTTAGGATGAATAGATCATTTAACAACTTTTTTTGAAACTAACAATTTTTAATTACATTAAATGAACATGATTTACACCCATCCCCAACAGAAGATAATTCTTCTCATTAAATAGGTGAAGCATGTTACTACTCCTTCATAACACATCTCATGCATTATTTCTAATTGGGTGTAATTAATTGAAATCATTTCAACAAACAAATGAAAATATAATATGAACCAACATTGGGTTATTAAATTAATTAAACAATTTAGGAGAGAGTTTCTAATCATTTCATCATATTAAACTATTAAATATAAATCTCATGAAAATTTAATATTATATATATATTCATTATATCATTAATTATGAATTCATCAAATGCATGATAATATGATTGTACTAAATATAAACTATATAAAACATCCAATATATATACTTCATGCATCATATTAATGTGTACAGAAATATTATGTGTGTACATTTTAGTGCACATACAACTCTAAATCATGTGGTTTGTTGTTGTTTTCATTCACTTTCAACTATCTTGAGGAATAGGCTATCACGTTATCATTTTTTGTGAGTAAAAATCCAATTCATTCTTTAATGAATATTTTTATATCACAATACCCTTCCTACTTGGGGGGTAGAGTGAGTACATGTGTCGTGGTTATCCTCTTCTTCAACTCCTTAAATCTATCTTGATAGTTATTTATCCATAAAAACTTTACTCATTTTCTAGTTAGCTTGATTAGACGGTTATAAAATCATGGGAATATTCTCATAAGCCATTAATAGTACCTAGTTAATCCATGGGAACTATGGATCTCCATTAAATATGTGAGTCTATATCATTTCCCTCTTTCATTTGACTTTGAAGTATCCTGATATATCCTCTTTCTTGTGATGGATTTCCCCAATAATTTCACTTATTCTATCTAGAAATCATATTTATTATATTTTTATTATAACTTATCATTTAAAACATTCTTTATAAACATGAAAAAATATTCATAATTTTCTTTATTGATTTTGGATTGTATGCAAATTTCATCTATAAAGGCATCCATAAATGTATCATGGTAATATATAGAGAGTTTATTCATAAATTTCATAAATCTTTTAGATCATTAGTGATTCTGAATAAAAAATTAGGAAATCATAGTATCTATATCTTCTGTAAAATACAACCTTTTTAATATCTTCCCTCTTCACCTTTAATTAATTTTTTTCCTAATTGAAGATCTAATTTTGAGAAAAATTAAGTCCCATTTAATTTATTAAACAAGTCATAAATATGTAGTAGTGGATAGTTTTTCTTAATAATGGTCTTGTTAATAACATGATAATAAATAAAAATATGCATTGAACCATCTTTTTTCTTTAGAAAGAGAACTGGGTTACCCAATGGGGATTCACTAGTGTTCATAAAACCCCTATCTAAGTTCTATTTTAATTTATTCTTCAACTCTTCCAGTTCCATGGGTTCATTTTGTAGGGAATATTAGACATGAGTAATGCTTTGGGTATAAGTTTTATATAAAAATCTACATCACAATTATAAGGGATACCAAGAAAATCTTTAGTTAATACATCATAATATAACCTCAAAATAAAAAATTATTCATGGTTTATCCTTTCCTTTGTTGAGTTAGATATGATTTATAATAAGGCAACAATTCCCATCCCTGAGAAGTATCCACAAGTGATTTATCTTTCTAATTACACTTGTATAAGATTAGATGATTTATTTGGGATATGGAAATTTATTTCCCTCTCCTGACAATTGATATTAGATCTAGATACGAAAAATTCATCTATTCTGAATATGACATCAAATTATAGTAAAGGTTTTGTATAAATATATATTTGGGGATTCTTCCCCCAAATTATAATTTGGTAAGAGTTATATAATTTAGATTAGAATATTTCACAACTAGGTTTTTTCCTCAATAACTCAACCTACAAGTATTGTGGTTATATTTGACTACTTTCACTAAACATGTACGATAAAAAAGTGTATGTAAAAAAATAATCAAAAATGAGATTTCCTATTATTGAATGAATAAAAAGTGTACCTATCACTATATTTATTTCATGAAACACCTCGGCCTTAATGATATCATAATCTTTTCATTTCTCTTACTGATTTTGGGGTTGTTATCATCATTTATCCACAATAACCCATATCATTGTGCATTGAATTGTATAGTGTTCATGTACCTTATAATTGAAACATAAGACCATGGGTAGAGGATTGATCAAAAACTTACTTTCTACTATTAAATTGATTTGATTATTTAGGTAACTTTAGCATTAATTATCTTTATTCCCTTATTTTCAACACTTGAAATATCTACCTCTACCTTTATGGAATTTTCCAGGGTGATTTTACCTCAATTATGACTTGTGGATAGTTTAGTCATCTTACCTTTATGGGGTTTATCAGTTGATCCCCCATAGTAAAATTTTATTCTTATCCTTTTATCCTCAACCATAAGAGACGATTTAATTTAATAATTCTCCATTCCAACTTTAACTTCATTTCAAACTATTTCTTCATAGTGATCAAAGTCTCAAATCAAAAATGATTTTAAAAGAATAGGTTTTAAGCCACTAAATAAACGATCAATCTTAATTTTGGGGTTAATGATAAATATAAGGATACTTTGAAATCCTTGTGATGTTTTACTTATAGGACCAAATTGATTCATCCCCCTTTTTAATCATCCCAATAAACCCTCTTACTATTTTTACATAGAGTGTGTGAGTAAAATATTCATTGAAAAATATGTTCTTGAATATATCCCATTACATCATTTAAATATCTTCCTTGGAATTTTTATTCTTTATTTGTGGACAATATATATATTTTTTCTCTATATATGTATTATATAGATAATAAATATTTATCTATCTCAAGGTATTGGTAGATTGAAATTATCAACTCAATTGAACGAATGTGTTGCTCTGTTATCAGGGTATCAGAATATCCCCAAAAAGGGAGGCCTTTGTCACATAAAAAACACAAACACAACATTTTATCTCTTTGGATAAGGAGGTCACTCCAAGTGGTTCAATTTATTCTTCATAACCTAAGTCAGTTGATCAAGTTCCACCATTAGATTCTTGACTCATGCTCCCATCATATTAGGATTCTCATTTGGGTAGCCATTACATTACCCACAGAATTGGTTTTTTATGTATTTACTCCTATTTTATCCATTTACTTACACAAATAAAATTTGGGTATAATAATACTCAAATTATAAACAAATAAAATGCAAATATTGATATTGGAAATAATAACATATAAATCATTGTATGTCCTTTCTTATGAATTTATAAGTTTTAATCAATGTTTTTATAGAATATTTCCTATTAAATTACATAACCTAATACAAATAAATAACTATACATTTCCCTCATACCAAAGATAATGTATTTCATCTCATATACATAATGTTACATCATTTTTATCCTCAATTCTATAATATACTACTAGAAATCTTGAGGTCTGGGGTCTTAGGAGATTTGATACATCATTTTAAATTAAATTACTAAAAGTTTCATTATAATATTCATTATTATACCCTATATATCATGATGATGTTATCATTTTGTGGGATATCTTTTGGATAAACATAAAGAATGAGGGGGTGTAAAATCCCAGTAAGGGGCAATAAATGTAAACATTGGGGTGAGATGTCATCAATAATGGAATCATAAAATTGAAGAATCATAATTTTTCATATGTAAGATAGTAATACAAGGAATGGTGTCATAAGTAAATTGTATTCATGATAATAATTCTATTTTGGCACAAACATATAACATTTTATAAATATAATTTCAAGATAATTTTCAACACATCATATCTTAATATACTAGGTTAACTACACAAGAACCATACATGGTATCACATGAGATGTAATAATTACCCAATAAATTGGTGGATATATAATTATGAGCCCACACTTTTCATCATAACATATCATTCTTATATTATCCACATGGAGACAAAAACAATACAACAAGCATAAACCAAGAATAAACCAACGAAAATAAAATGGATTATATTACGGAGCCATAATGTGAAATATAATGGTGAATCATGTAGTTTCTCAGAAAAAATTGAATATATAAAATTTTATGTGAAAAGTAAAAAACCTAATTTTATTACGAGGTATTGTCCATTAATGGATATTTATAGATAGAGTAAGAATCATAGAGAGGTTGAGTATGGAAGAAAGGAAATAGAAATGTTTAAAATATATCCTCAAAGGGTTTGTATTTAAAAAATAAAATGAGAATCATAATGAAATATAAATCCCTATATGAAATAGGATAAAATATGATAATAAGTATAGAGATAGAGTATATAAGAAGAATAAAATAGAGAAATACAATTGAGGAAATAATACATGTAAATGAATGAATATTTGGAAAGAACCCTTTACCTTAAGTCTGATTTCATTTTAATACTTCCTATGACCTCTTAAATAATCAGGTTAAGTTTATAAATTAATTGATTATAAACCAATATAGTTTTATTTTTATATTTTTTCCTTTTTATTCAAATATTATTCACTTATTACTTACTATGTCATTTTTTTCAATCGATAAGATGGTTGTTTCGTGGTCCCATGTTTGAATCAAAAGGATAATATCAGTCATCAATGCTCATACCATGATTCAAAGAGTTCAAAGAGTTTAAATTTAATGTTAAATGTCCCTATATTAATATAATGTATCAATATTTATGTGGATACTCTAAAGTATAATCAAATGGAAAATCATTAATCAGTAAACATCATCTTTTAAGAAATTAGACTGGCTGTGATATTTTATCTTTAATATTATTAATATAATGATTATTTTATAATTACATAGTATTGAAAATGAATTGAAATGATTCTTAATATTTTTATTATCCTAAAATACCATTTTTAAAACAAGAAGACGAATGTATAAATGAATAATATCACCACTCTCATAGGTTGTATAAACCTACCATGATGTGATTAGTTTTCTTAAGATTAAATGGAGAGAAGAAAAATTATAAATACTGTTAATTTAGAATCATTATTTTGGAATTAAAATATTGGAATTTTATTATTAGAGTTTTATTATAGTTTTTAGTATGTCAAAGAAGCTAATGATAATTTTAAAGAATTGTGATAGAAAATTTTACCTCCATTAGGGATATCTCCTTAAACTACTCAATAATGATTATTATAGAGTTTTTTTATTACACATGCACTTGGATAACCTGGTGAGGTGTCTTTAAGGATTTATTTTAGTATATTTTTATCCTAGGAAATAGTTTTGAAGTGAAGAAGAATGAGTGGAGGAGGGAGTATTTATAGGCGAAGGATAAGGGTGTTTTTAATAAACTATTGAGTAATTAACAAATTAATGAGTAATTTTTAAATTATTATGATGTTATAAATCTTATGGTATATAAAAAACATAATATTTACTATTCACTAAAAAGTTTAATTTTTCAAAAAAATAATAAATCACCCTATGTTAATTTTGATGTGTTGATTACAAAAAAATAATTTTATGAAAATAAATTTCTTAATTATGTTATTATCCTATTAAATTTTTAATGTAATCATTAATTTTTCTATTAAATATGTAAAAAATTACTTTATTAAAAATTTAATCTTATACATACTTTGAGTTATATATTTTTTAGAAATATTTTACGATATTCTAGTATTTATATTTCATTATTGTATTCTGGATAAATATTATTTGTAAGGCATTCCCCTTTCCAAATGATCATGTTTCTATTATAATAATCAAATTACTATTTAAATGGTTATATTGGTATTCAAATTTTCATATTGGGTTCATGCATCTTATAAATTCCTCTCATTTCAATCATTCACCATTCACTACAATTCATATCATGGTTTTATGTTTTCAATTTATAAAATCTCAATTATAATTATAGTTTTTTATTTCATTTTTATGGTGTTTTATGTGGTTGGGATAATACTAGGATACTGTGACACACCCAAATTTCAAATTCTAGTATTATAATTTACATTTATTTATTATATCGTTGTACTATTTTTAATTTTATGGAGTGTAATTATCCTTCCTATAGAATGTTCTTTATTAAAGAAATAAAATGATGTTCGTTTTTTTATAGGGTGTATGTGTTTTATATTATGACTTATAATTAAATGTGACATGTTAATATATCAAGTGGGAATTCTTATTTAAAAAAGTAAAGTTTGTTATAATGGATAACTTCAATCTCCCATAATCTCACCATATAAAATTCAACTATGGAGGTGAAGGGATTGAAGGATTAAAAAGTAAAGTTGATATCATGTGATGAATTAATATAGGAACATTTATATATTATAAATAACACATGTGAGGTTAAACCATATATAAAATAACATATTATTTGATTTAGAGTACGATTTCAAGAGAAAAAAGGATATGTCGTTAATGAATGGGAATAAAAAGTATTTGTTTCAGGGTATAAATGGAATGAAAATACTCATTTATTTGCATTAAAAACATTGAAATTATTAGTTGGGGGACCGTGTGTTAATGTAACCACATGTTTTGGTTCTGACATTAATGTGTATAAATTTTATTAAAAAAAATAAGTATATCAAAAGTACTATTCAAAATAGTAGAGTGGAGTTTTTCACCAAAGAAATATATTTTTCAAGTGAAAATGATAAATATACAATTTCTAAATCAATTTCTTATCTTGGAGTTATTGAAGATATGTTGGAAATTGATTACATAAACTTTTGAGTACTAATATCAAATTATAATTGGGTTGATAGTAAAATTGGCATAAAACATAATGATTTTGTATTTAAAAATGTTGATTTGAAAATATTTTGTTTCAAATATGTCCCATTTATCATGGAAACACATGAAATAAATATTTTTTATGTCATTGATCCATTAAATTATTGGTTTCAATCATTTAATAAGAAAAATACATTTAGGTAATTTGAATGTTGATAATGTTAAGGAATTATGTGAGATTATTCCATCAATTACATGATAACCTAAATATAATGAAGAAAATGATGAAAAAATGGTTAATTGTATATAATATGGTCACATTGAAGGTATACAGAAAAAATATTGTTGATCACTTAATTTTTTGGTAAATATTTATATTTTTTATATTCTTTTGTTAAATTAACACTTGTAACAACACTTTAAATTTTTTTGTAAAAAATTTATATCTATAAAAGTACACTTATTCTTTCACATTACGATTGATTTTTAAATTTATCATTTTCATGTACACATTTTTAGTTCAATAAGCCTGGAATCTAAGATTGTCTCCATTTATTCTCTATATTGAGTTTTATAGTTGAAAAATAAAATAATATTTATTTTAATTATTGTTATTTAATATATATAATAATCTAAAAAAATATGTTACTAAAGAATTTGAATAATTAAAAAGCCTATACGATACATTTTTGAATAATAATACACTTCACGAATCAAATAGTACAAGAATATTTATTTTAAGGGATAATTATCAAAATGTAATATCAATTAAACATGTTGTTTTTTATATGATTGTATATTGGTAAATAATTATTGGTTCTCGGTATCCATTTTTAAGTGTTTTTGGTGTACGGAATATTTTATTAATTTATATTTGAATTCTTAAACCGAATAAATGATTGATGTGATAGAACAAACAATTTGAATCTGAAATTTGACTGGTTTAACTATATTTCATTACTTCTTTATTATGATTCAAGGTAAATCATTCAAATTTTACACATCAACTTTTAACATAAGGATGTTTCAATTAAATGTATTGAACCAGACTACTTATAAATAAATTTCATTTCTTAAATATCATGATTAATTTATTAGGATAAATAATTTAAAATTATATAATTTCAAGCTTCCTTACCTATAAACCATAGAAATATGGATATCAGAAAAAAAAAATTATTACAAGGTATATATTTATACAAAATCCCTATACTATTTAATTTGATATTTTATTTTAATAGTTCATTAAAATATAAAATCTATATTTTTTTATAAAAATGAAACATTCTTTAAAAAAAATTTATATTGTTTTTTATCTTTCGTCTATTTTAGATAAAATAATATATAGATTTTTTATATTAAAAATAATCAAATATTTACACTTAATAATCATTTATTTTTTAAAACTATAGTTAAATGGAATTTAATTAAAATAATATTATATTAAACTATATATGTAATCAAAGTATATGGAGAGATAATAATATCTATTAAGGTGTGTGTGTGTGTCCTTAAATTTTTTTTACCTATAATGCTTAAATTAATTCATTAAATTTAAATTCTGTTTTCTTAAATTAATTATAAATATAAGGATTTTTTTGTTTTTTAGTCTTATTCTTCATCAAATGAAAAGATATCCAAAGTCATTATGTGTTGGAGTACACATTTTAAAAAACTTTCACTTTATTATGAGAAGGAGAAAATGATTCATATTGATTTTGATGATAATATTAATCTAATAGGCCTAAATGAAAATTTATTTTTATATATCCTATAAATTTAGGGATAAATTAAAGTTATCATCTTATATTTCAATTATAATACCATCAATCAGATAATATGTGATTAGTTATGGGACTCTATAATAGTATAATATCTAAACTATCAATTTTTTATTTATTTGTGTGTTAATAATTTTATACAACCAATATTTTACTTATTAAATTACTGATTGAATTGTTATACTCAATAAATTTATTAATAAGTGTTAGTTTTATTTTTTGGAAATTATGTATGGAGATTTTAAATTAGTATTGGATTTGTATTACATTTTTCAGATGGAAACAATTTAAATCTATATATCAAAGATGAGTTTTGAAATCAAGATTTGTAGAATATGTTTATCACTATTAAATATGATAATGCATTTCTGGTATGTTAATTATTTTTATAGAAGTAAATTTTATTTTATTTGATAATTATTTAATGAATTATTTGATTATTAATATTAAACAGGTATATAGGAGACCTCAGTAGCAGATCAGAACAATGAACGTATAATCTCATACTCTGTCATGTGGAGGGTCCAAATTATTATAGGAGAAATTGATTATAGGAAAAAAAATATAATAATTAAAAGGGAAATCTTGTATCCATAGTGAGTTTAAGGTTTTTCCTCCCTCTCCCTCTACTATCCATGAAAATTTGAAAAGTAAAATAATGAAGAAAATGAAATTACGCACTGATCAATCAAATTAAATATTTGATAAGAGTGAAATTAATTATTTATTATTTTGTTCATATCAATTTTTTTAAAAATAATCAAATTAATTTTAAATATTAATATTTATTTATATTATATCCTTCTAGATAAATAATAATATGGAACGACCATCCCTAAGGGTATGAAGGATAGAATATTTTGGAAGGTAAGAACAATAGGGTAGCGTAAGAGGATTTGAGTTGTGTTTTATTATTTTGAAAAAAAAATTAGCATCCTAGAAGTGCTTTGAGGAAGGATGTATATATGGAAAAAAATGCTTGAAGTATAAAATCTAAGAGATGGATTAGCTAAATAATAGCATGAATTAAATATTTTTTACAGTCAATTTTTGAGATATATCTAGATAGACACAGACTGTGAATTATTCTTCTCCTTCTCTAAGTAAATACCAAACTATCTAATGTGAGTTACACTTTGTTGATCACAATTACCATATTATAGTATAAAAATAATAAATTATAAATCTATTACATAAATCCTTAGTAGATGCAGTAAGATCAACTTAGACTGATGATATATGATACAATTGATTAATAAGCTCAGGTTCCATTTCCAATAGAAGAGGTGATAATATATGGATAGATTTATGGATATTTTTAAATTTGTCTATCTATTTAATGATTGGGGAATTTATTTTAGATATATTTCTATCTATTTTAAAAATTAAAATGTCTACTTACAATTATTTTCTGTAGTAATTTCTAAAATCTAAATATTCAAAACAAAATATACAATAAAATCAGGATCTATCACCATCAGAAACCCAACATTTTTATGAAGGGATAGTTAAATTATAAGTAAGTGATTCTATATTATAAATTTTTTTATGTTTCAAATAACTATTAGAATTCATCGAAGTTACTATTCATTAAATATATTTTAGAAATAAATCATGGATATTATTTTTTGCGATATACTCATGATAAAAATATTTTACGTGTTTTCTATATAAGTAAATTTCAATTTTTATTTTCATTTCATTAATTGAATATAAATTATATTAACATCATTTATTAATTTCCCAATTATGTATATTTAGTAACACATCAAGATTTTAAAAGACGAACATAATTCTCGATAGCATATAGAATATGTAACACTAAAACCTATAAGAGAATGTAATACACCAATACCCTATGATATGTTTCTTATTGAATATATTCAGTCTCTTCGATAGCTTGTGATCCACGCAACACCAGGTTTAAATGAAACATGAAAATATATTAAAATATTATTATTTAAATATGACCATTATATCATAGACATTAAATTGGTGGGTATGAATTGTAATAACAAAATTATGAAACTTATATGGTTTAAAAATTTAAAAAATAAATTAAATGTATATTGATGTATTAGAAATAAAATAATAACCATTAGAAAGTATAAAAAATGTTTTATGAAAATTTGACTTTTTAAAGAAACCAGTTTCGTTGCTTCTTGAAAAATTATGATTAAATTAATTTTTTCACTTTTAGAAAATTTAATTGTTAAAATTAACTTCATTTTTTAAATCATAATATTAAAATTATTTTAGGGTGATTTTTAGGGATTTTTATGAAATGTTTCATTTTTCAAAGAATAGTAAAAATTGCAAATTTTTACAAAAAAAACATCCCTTTTAAAATTGTTTATAAATTTCAAATATATTTTAAATTATTTTTAACATGAAATTAGTTCAATTATATATATATTTTAATCCAATTTAGTTCATTCTATTCATTTTGAAATTTAATTTTGAAATAAAAATGTAGTAAATTTTGGAACATTTTCTCTTTGGAAACCCACTTTCTCATCATGTATGTGTGATTAATTTCAAATTAAAATTTTCCACTTCAATTAATTTAATTTGTAAAATTTGATTTATTATTTGGAATAATAAAAATTTATATTTTATAAAAATTTTAACTTAATATTTTTAACATAAATTATAGTAAAAACAGAAAAAAAACATTATTTACCTCTGTTAAGGTAAAAATGATTTTACTTGGGAATTAAACAAAAAAAATAAGGGTTAAAAATGAAAAACAAACTTTTCCAAAACAAATTTTAATTAAATATTTAGACCTTATATCTTATAGGTTCTATAATGTTCCATTTTTAATCTTTTTGGCGTGTGAAAACCCTAAGTACACCTTTTTCTCTTCAAAAATTACATTTGTGTCACTTTCCTCACTTATAAAAGGCCACCCCCTCTCCTATCATCCTCACATATAAAAAAACCATTGGTTCAGCCAACAACATCACAAATAACTTACTTAATTATATCCTATAATCCTTATTGTGGTTATAAATCCAACCTAGAAAGTCTTTTGGAGCAAACTGAAAGAAGTTGTCCGAAGAAGGGGTAATCTCTCTAACTGAGTGTTTTTTTTATTTCTTCGTCCAGCTACTTAAATTATTATTAAAACATTATTATGTAAGAAACACAGTATAGTAAATATTCTTATATGTTTTTATGTGAAGTTACTTACCTATATATATCTCCACTTTCATTAATTGGTTTCTGAAATCATCATTCATATATGTGACGGACTACCAACTCACAAATTGATGTTATTAATTTTAGATCAACACCTTTAAAGGATGTACTTAATTATGGATTTTAAATATTTATAAGATATTTATGGTATTATTATAAATTTATAATATTAAAAATAACTACTTACCTTCTGTTTTGTGAGTGATATGATAACATTGCTTGTGTGTATGACGGACTACAACCACATGAAGTTATGTGATTAATTTTTCACTTATGTTATACATGGAAGGTAGTATGGATAAAATTTATTAAATATATATAATATTTATGATCTAAAAATATTTCTATAAATATAATATAACACATAAATTCTTACCTTAAAATCCATTGTAAAATAATAATGTCGCTCATACGTATGGGTGGACTACCGCCTCCCCATAGTGATGTGATTTGTTTCATTTTATTTTTACATAGATGATAATAAGGTTAGATTTTATTAATATTAAAAATATATAAAACATAATAATAATTTTTTAAAGTTTAATTTATATTTATTTTCCTTTTATTCCATCTATAAAGAAACAAAGTAAACAACATTCATACGTATGTACGACCTACCGTCTCAATGAATAGCGTAATCCATTTTCAATATCTAAATATTATATATTAATAAAATTAAATATATAGTGAATATATATTATATTTATATAATTTTTAAAATTATGTATATTATGAAAACATGATTAAATTAAAAGAAATAAAATTATTGAACCAAAATAATCTAGAAAAATGAAGTAATTATCACCTTAAACAATGATTTTAAAAATGAATTCCTAATAAACGAGTGATAAAATATTATAAGTAAATATTATATTGTAAGATATATATATGATTATGGATATTTAATTTATGTGTAATAAAAATATATATTTTTTTAAATTAGTTTCTAATATAAATGATGTATATTGAACAAGTGGTAAGGGTTTCTCATCTCACTTTTACTTTTGTGAGACACATTCCATATTCACCAAAATTTTTCCTTCTGTGGTGTATATAATTACCTTTTGATATTTTATATCATTTATCTATTTATATTAATTTTATTTAAAGTTTCATCTGATTTCATTTATTTTATAGGTCGTATGATTCATAATATAGAAAAGTGGTTAGGGTTTATTTCACAATCTCAACCTTATTCAATATTGTTTATGTTTATACATACCTTGGGGAAATTATTTAATATTTCTATTTTTAAATAAATCTATCTTATTCTAATCATGTTACTCATGAACATTATCCATAAATAGTAAAAATATTTCACTATTTGGTGTTTAAAATGATAGATAATTGTTTTTAAGAAAATATGACGTTATTTATCTCTCAAATAAGAAATCATTTTTCCCCTAAAATAATTTTTTCTAAAACTATTTTTAAATTTTTTTAACACTTTAAAAATGATTTATTAAATAAATTTTTACCAATTTTAACTTTTTTAAAAAAAATAATTAATGTAATATTCATTATTTTTCAAAACAATTTCTTTTTTTGATTATACCAAAAATTTGAAAAGAATATTTATTATAATGTGTTCAGAATGAACACGATTTTCCACTCTCATGACCACTATGTGTTTTAAAACATAATTTTTTAAGATTTTAATGTTATTTTAATGAATTTTATTTCAAATTTATTTTCTAAATTTTTGTTTTAGAATGTTATTTTCATAATGCAAAGGTTATTTTCCTCAAAAATGTTTTTATTTATATTTTTATGGTATTTCTATTCATTAATGAAATCAACACTTTATTGTACTAATGATACACTGGGGTTATTTTTTAATTATTTCATCCATATTATCTCTTTATATGGTTTATGACTTGTCTGACTATGGATGTTCTATATTGATACCATTCATATTACTCTGAATAGTTTATTATTTTTTTATTAATTGGGATAATTGTTGACATTTAGTATTCTAGTTTTTTAATATGAATGTTTTTGTTAATTAGGATTCACCCATTTAATATAAGGAATTAATTGGAATTATTATATAATGGGTGGGGATCAGAATTAAATATCCCCTCAATGCATTAGTAGATATCATGAGACAAATTACCTTGGGTATTTGGATGAGGACTTACCTGTTGGAATGAAGCCTTGATGGTAAGAATTCCTGGAATGAGATATCAATGATATGTTTAATATGTTCATAATTATGAATTTTGTCATTATGAATTCAGTTATTAATATTTCGTTTGATTATTTGATTATATGGCATATCCATAGTTATCAAACTCATACGATTATTTATATGGAATTATTTGATCACCATTTATTATTACCATATTATACTAAAGTTATTGATTAAATGACATATGTTTCATTTAAATATACTTAAATATTTATTATGATTTAGTTTGTTATTAGATTTTGTTGTACTCTTACCCTTTGTGAGCATTTGAGCTCACCCCTTTCTTATCATTTATTTTCATCAGGATTCACAAAAGTGTTTTTTGATTAATATGAAGGAATATTCTAAGGTGATTAATGGTGTTCAAAAATAAAATACTATGTATTTTATTTTTAAATGTGATGTGAATCTAAAGTATGTATCTAGTTTACCAAGACTAATAAACTATTCGGTCCTTCAGGATACAATTCCTTGTATCTAGTGGAGCAGGAGGCAGGTGGTGTGGTGGATTGTCATGATGAAAATTCTGGTGCAGATAGAGGTGGATCTCAGAGGGGAGTGGGAGGTGAAAGGGAGGTCATGCAGCCAAGTGATGGAGAATTCACCCAGCAAAAGGCTGATTGTAGTGATGTCAGGAAAACATAGGGTGAGACCCAAGTAGTAGATGCCGAGGAGGACCCTAGCAGAGTAGTTTGTGGGGAGATGGCCAGAGGAAGTGAGGACTTTCACTTGGAAAAGCAGGGGCATTCACTGGATGTAAAGGTCTGTCATCTAGCTGGTAAGGAAGGGAGATGGTTCTTGGGAACCAATATGTTATCCTGGTGAAGAATACCTTTGATGGACTTGGTACTTTTGGGAAGTGTATGGAGGGGACCTTTTAAGGTAGTAGGATTTCTTCCGTAGGGGAAATCAGCATGAGGAGCAGTAGATGTATCAGGGGGAGGAAGGGGAAGAGGGACTAATCCTCTCTGACACCCCCTTGCAGACTCGGTCATCCAAAAAAATAATGGAAGAGAATGTGGAAAGTGAGGCCAAGTGCCAGGACTCCCCTGAACAACATGAACTTTCCTTGGATCTAATTCTGTGTTTAGAGGATGAGGTTCCAGAACAGGTGATGTATCTCAATGACTTGGAGGAGCATGCGGACAAGATGATGGGCCGATACATTGGAATGAAGCTAACTCAGGACCAATATTCTTGGGTTGACAAACAGGACATGATACTGGTTGGGGGTTTCAATAAGGGGTTGATCGGACTTGAAGAGTATATAGAGGTCTAGGATAAACTGACCTCTTCTTTGGAGGCTCTTATAAGTGACGAGCCACTCACTCAGATAACAGCTACTTCCTAGAAGTTATTTATAGATATAGATTTTGGAAGAATTTTATTTTCCTTCAATGACGCTGCTTTAACATTATCTATTTAATACTTGGTTTTCCACTCTCACCTTTCTTGTTCCTATATTGAGGCTTACTCTCCACTTGTGCTCTGGATATGTTTTGGTGTTTTGTTTGCTACGTGTTACATGGATCTACATCAGATGAGGTTCAGAGCGCAAGGCCGCCACTAATGCATGGTACTTAGAGTGGAAGATTGAGAGGGTATGGCCTGGCCATCGGTTCTGTGCCCATGCATCCTTGCACGGGACTGGTTGCCGAGTACTTATGCTTGGTGGGGGCCTAATACCAAAGTAGCTACTAGGGTGAGGTAGGACATGTGTTGTTCGGGTTCTTTTTTTTGTTCCTCTATTTGTTTTATTAGACATGGTGGTTCTCACTTTCCTATTAAAAGTGATTCAATAATCAAATAAAAAAATAATTTTTAGTCATTATCTAGTGCCAATATAATAAATTAACCACCATATTCTAGCTACGAGAGTCTGGGTTGCTATAGTTGTTATAAAAGAAGATTTATTAGAAAACATGGGAGCTATATGTAGGAAAACATGGATTATGTAACCTAACCATATGATATAATTTGAGGATAATTATAAAAAACATCGTGAAATTTTTATAAGGAATAGACTATGTGTGTTTTCTTAGAAATATATCCTTGTTTGGATTCAAAAAAGAGGAAATGGTTCTTGAATTGATATACCAACAATAATAAATATAAAATGGGTGTATTAAGCTTGAAATGATCACCACCATGTGCACAATAATGGGTCTTATGGTGGACCTGGTTTGACACTCCTGGGGGATATTCTTGAGATAATTCACACTTTCTTTAAAAAACATTATGAAGGTCTTGAAAATAATGATATCCCCAAAGAAACCATGTTTATGATTTTAAAGATTAGTTATGCATAAATTATTCAATTTATGTTAAGTGTTTCACTAGTTTTGTGACTATAAATCATGTTTCATAATTTTATGATCTCATCTATTTTATTTCATTATTTAAAGACAGTTTTTAATAGAAGTAATTGGAACCATATTAATGCATATAATCCATGTATATATTGTCCTCCTAGCAAATAAAATTAAGATAGAGATGGAACTGATCAAATTATAACCATATTGGGGTAGCTGACTTAGGTTATGATTAATAACCTTTCCCCTATGGAGAAGTCTACAAATCCACCATATAGTGTAATAATGTTAAACCTCTTCATGTGTTAACAACCTCTATAATTAAATGGTAATACAAATAAATTTTTCTATGAGTAATATTAATTTACATTAGAGAAGATATTTCTTACTCTAGGAAGTAGTGAATGGGATAAAGTGGTCATGGAATTTTATATTCTCTCTAGAGATGTGGATCAATGGTGGTCGTTAATTCAAAACTCTAAGGATGAATAATAAATATCTAACATCGAATGGAAGGACTTCAAGGTACTATTCTTGGAAAAATATTTTCCCTCTTGAGAAATGAGTGGATATAAAAAGATATTTATTGATTCTATGAAATAAAGTAGATTAAAATATTGTTATATATGGAGATATATTTACAAGGTTAGTAAAGAATACTATAGACTACATATGTAATACAAAGAGAAATATTAACCATTTTTTATGAGATTAATCTAATCCATATAAAGAAAGAAATCTCTAAAACATTCTCATTATAATAAGACATAGTATCAGGTGCTATTAACATAATTAAATAATTTTAAAATTCTTATGGCTTTGAAGGGAGGTGATAGAAGGAGAGGAATTCAGATAAAAATAGATAAAGGGAAGAAGGTAAAGGGGATTTTTCCCACATTTGATACTTGTGGAAATAAGCACCTTGGTACATGCCTAAAAGTAAAAGGAGTTTTCTTCAAGTATAGAGAAAAGGGTTATCATGATCTTGAATGCAAGGGTAAAGAATAATCCGTCATTGTATAGTGATTTAACTATAACGACATGGGGCACTATTCTAACAAATTCCACAAGCATTAAGGGAACATACCTCATAATAATCTAATAGATCAAGGTCAGGCTTATATTATTGATTCATTCAAATTTTAATGGTAAATATTATTGTCTATTTAGATCAAATAAATATGTTGTAAAATTATTTTATTGGTGATATTACTATTATAAGAATCATGTAATGTATAATTATTGTACGGTAGTTGTATTTACTCAAGTATTTGAAAGAATGTATTGAATGGTATCATGAAAAGTTATTTGGTGGAAAGCTTATTTTTTGGAAAAAACATTATTAATTGAATATAACCCTTAATATGTGATTTCTATTGGGATAATAATGACAATGATATGTTTTTTGGATAGTATTGGTGACCGTGAAATTGGTTAGTAATTTGATGGTTTATGTTATCCTTTATAAATTCTGTTATATGTATTGACCTATATAATATATTTGACAACTTGAGATTTTATTCTTAAAATCATGAATTTTTTCATTAATTTTTTTTGGTGATAAAGGTATTCAAGTATTTGTAATGTTACATTAAGACCCATTTTATATTTTCTGTAAAATATAATATTGTGTTAGTGACCTTACATTAAAAAAATGGAATTTGAATTTGGAGAGACAGTTTCTTGATGAACCTTATGGTTAACTATAAATGGAATTTATTAATTTGAATTTTGTGTGTTATTGGATAACATGTTCTAACTATTTTTATTTTGGAAAATATATAGTGATGTGGGTAATGTATTGGAATTATAGTAATCTATTAAATGTGTTTCTAGTATAAAAAATCATTTTATATATTAATTTTTTAAAGAAATAAATAAAATGGGAATTAATAGAAGCATAACCAAAGGATGAAATTTTTCCAATGGAATAAAAATATATAACTTATATATAATTTCTTGGGTTCTCGGTCTATATAGTAAATGAATTCCTCATCTCCGGTAAGAAGTATCTTGAAAAAAATGTAATCCTAGTACCTTTATTTGAAATGAATAAAATGGTCCTAACTCATTGTAGATTTATAGTTTTATAGTATTTAGCCTTCTATGGATCACCTACTTTTTTATGATTAATAATATAAAAAAATCTCTATAATTATTAACCATTTATTTTATGTATATATCTTTACCTCCCACCTATGTTCTCCTACTAGGAAACTTAGTAATGTAATTATTCTAGATGACCACTCTACTTCCCTTTCTCTCTTATCAAGATAATGTTGTATTAAAATTTTATACAATTTAGATTTCCAAAAAAGGTATTTTAAAATGTCAAACCTTTGATTACCATGATCAAGATTAAATTGTGAGGACATAATTTATTTATGGGGGTATAATGTAACAACTCGAGAATTAAAAAAGAGGAACACAATATTCGATGGCATATATGAAATATACCACCAAAACATATATGATAATTTAACACATTGAGATTTTTCAATATTTTTCTTTTTAAATAAATTCAATCTACTAATTATATTGTGATTCACGAAACACAAGGTTTAAAAAAACATGATACTCTATTTAAATATTATTATTTAAAATGGTCTTTATAACTTAGCCTTTGAATTGGTAGGTATGAATAGTACAAACTAAATTATGAAAATTATTTGGTTTAAACATGTGTAAAAAAATTAAATGGATATCTATTTATTATAAAAAATAAAAAAAAATTTGGAAAAATTGAATTTTTCAAAGAAAATAGTTTTGTCGCTTCTTGAACATTTAGGATAAATTTAATTTTTTTTTATTTTCTTAAAATTTATTTGATAAAATTAACTTCATTTTTAAAATCAAAATAACAAAATTGTATTAGGTTTAACTTTTATGGATTTTTTTGAAATGTTTCCATTTTTAATGAATAGTTAAAAATAGCGATTTTTAATAAAAACTACATTTTTATTTAAATTATTTATAAATTTAAAGTATATTTTAAATTTATTTTGAAGTAAAGAAAAGTTAAATATAGTTTATTTCATTCTATTCATTTATATAATGATTATTTTTATAAAAAACATTGAAATATTTTGAATATTTTCGCATTGAAAACTTGTTTTCTCATCACATCTACATAATTAATTTTAAATTAAAATTTTTCCACTTATATGAATTTAATTTTATAAAATGGGTTCCATATTTTTAATAATAATAATTTATATTATCTAATAATTTCAACTTAATTTTTCCTATAATTAATAGTAAAAACAATAAAAAAATATTTACCACAGTTAAGGAAAAAATTGGTTTACCTAGGGGTTAAACTAAAAATATATAGGTTAAAAATTACCAAAAACACTTACAATACCAATTTTCTAACCATATTAAGACTTTATCTATTCTAGGTGTTATAATTTCTTATTTTATAACCTTTTCGTGTGAAAAAATTGGATATGACTTTTTATTTTCGAGAATTGCAAGGGTGCCACTCACCTAAATTCTAAAATACCACCCCTCTCATCTCCTATTAAAACATCCAAAAAAACCTTGGTTTGGGGATAACCTGAAAAAATAATTTTTTTAATTCCATAATCTCATCATATGAGTCTTACTTTGGTTATAAATACAACTTAGGATTTATTTCGTGGAAAACCAAACGAAGTTGTTAGAAGAGGAGGTAACATCTCTAACCAAGCATTGTTTTATTTCATGAAACACATACTTAAATTATTATTAAAACATTGTGATATAATAAAAAAAGTATATTAAATAAACTAATTGTTTTTATGTTGATTTAATGACATATATCCTTCTCCTTTTCCATCAAATGGGTTACAAATCATCATTTGTGTGTATTTCCATCACACAAAAAAAAATGAGCTTAGAGGGGGTTATTTTTGACATTAGAAGGGGTTATAACCCCTTCTAAAGACAATAGAAGTGGTTCTTGAGAACTGCCGCTAATGTGGCTGCCTATTGTTAGTAGGGGCGGTTTTGAAGAACCACTGGTAAAAGCATGGTGACCTTAGCAGCAGTTACGTTAAAGGGGGTTTAAACGCCTTCTAATATTGACATAAATTCGCTGAAAACTGGTTAAACTAGTGATGGTTTGGTTTAAACCACCACTATTTTAGGGCTATAGGTGCGGATTGAACCACCCCTAATGGGGAGATTACATTAGGGGTGGTTGTGGAAACTTCCCCCAAAGCCTTCTAATTTTTTTAATTGTCACCCCATGTGCCCCATGTGTCAGCTCGCCGCTCCACCCTATGTCATCCTGCTGCTCCCCCTGTATCATCCCACTGCTCCCCTTCAACTTTGTGCCCCCCAGTGTCATCTCGTCGCTCCCCCATAAACCCTTTGTGCCCCCTGTGTCACTCTGTGCGCCCCCTGTGTCATCTCGTCGCTCCCCCTTCAACCCTGTGCACCCCCTGTGCGCCTATCACTCCCCCTTCAACCTCATGCGCCGCCCTGTGTCACCCTATGTTCCCCCTGTGTCATCCCTCCACCCCCTCCCCTCCTTCAACCCTCTGTGCCCCCCTGTGTCACCCTGTGCTCCCACTCTGTCATCTCGCCGTTCCCCCTTCAACCATGTGTGCCCCCCTGTGCCCCTTGTGTCACCCTGTGCGGCCCCTATGTCACCATGTGCACCCCCTCTGTCATCTTGCCTCTACCCCTTCAACCTTGTGCGACCCACTATGTCAAACCATGCGCCCCATGTGTCTCCCTGCACGCTCCTCCTCAACCCCATGCACCCCTTGAGTTGCACGCCCCATTTCGTATCCCTCCACCCCCTTTGTCGCCTACCCCCCCCCCCCCCCCCTTATCAACCACGTAAGCCCCATCACGACTTCCACTGCCCCTCCAGTTCCCCTATTTTCCTCAAGCACCCCAGTGCCCTCCATTTCTGAGTAATTTTTAAAAAATATTTGCTGAAGGGATTCGAATCACGGACCACCTGACCGCTGAAGCCTTCCACGAGCGAACTCTACCACTACAACATTTTATTTTTTATTTTTATTCACTCATGTCTCAGTTTATATATATATATATATATAAATTCTTTTTGATTCATTATTTTAATAAATATATTTTATATAATATATTTTAATACATTTATATATATAAACTATATATATGTTTATATAAACTATACATTTATATGTATATACGCATATGTTTATATATTTATAAATATATTCATTTAAATTAGTTATATACTTAAAAACATATATATATATATATTATATACATGTTTAATTATATAATATATATATAATTATATTTACATATATATATATTTAAGTGTATTAATAATTTAAAGGAATATATTTATATGTCTGTGTGTTTGTGTATTTATATAATCGATGCACAACTATGTGGACTTCATTTTTCCATCTTTGTAATTTGAACCAAATCCTTTTTCTGTATTTTCCATTTTATTTTAACAAATTATTTACATTTTAAAAATCATAGAATTGCATGAAGATATAATATAATTATAATATATATTTAATAAATTATATATATATATATATAATCATGTGTGTGTGTGATAGCAATAAGATAATTAATTATTATTATTGTTATTACACTTATTTTTTATGCTCAACAATTAATCTATCGGTTTAATAAATACCATACATTTATTTTTTGATTTATATCATTCATATATTATATTAAATACATTTATATTATATATTTATTTATATTATTATATACTTAAATACATGTTTATATATTATATAAATGTTTATTTAAATAACATATATATAAGTATTTAATTAATATATTTATAAAATGTTTTTATAAATATATTTATATAATGTGTTTCAATATATATATTTATTATTATGTACATTATGAATATATTTTTATTTGTATAACTTGTATAATATTTTATATAATTAATATATAATTAATATTAAATGAAATATATATATTAAATACAATTTATACCAATATTTATATTATATATATTTAATATTACATGAAATGAAATTTATACAAATATTATATATAAAATAAAATTTATACAAATATTTATATAATGTTATATAAAATAAAATTTATACATATATATATATATATTGTATTTCAATACATATATTTATTATTATGGACATTAATATATATGTTTTTCAATAAATATAATTGGATAATATTATGTATAGTAATATATATGTATTTCAATACATATAATTGTATATTATTATGTACATTAATATATATTTATATGTATAAATTTTATATCACAAAATATTAATTATATATAATATAAAATCATAAAAATATTATTTAAAAATATATTTTTTATTATTACATTATAAATTACAAAAACTACAGGCTTGGGATTTTATATGATAATTTTTTTAAATAATTTGTATTTATGTATATATTTATGTACCATGTTTATGCTTTTATATTATATATAATTAATATTATTTGAAATTCAATTTATACAGATAAATATATATTAATGTTCATAAAATTATAAAATTATATTTTTTATACATATAAATACAATTAAATACAATCATATAAATATTCTATATGATCTGTTCGTATATATAATGTATTTAAATACATATATATATATATATTATGTTTCAATTATATATATATATATATAATTGAATTTTCTTTTTTTTAAATAGTGGTCATTCCCAGCCCCCTTTAATCACTTAAATTAGAGGGGCTTTTAAACCCCCTCTAATTTAAAGACATTAGAGGGGGTTTTGAATCCCCTCTAACTTAAAGATATTAGAGGGGGGTTTTGATCCCACACTAATTTAAAGATATTAGAGGTGGTTTTGAACCCCCTCTAATTTAAAGACATTAGAGGGGGGTTTCGAACCCCCTCTAATTTAAATAAATTAGAGTGGAGTCTTCATACCCCACTAATTTAAGACATTAAAGGGGCTTTTCAAACCCCCTATAATTTAGAGACATTAGAGGGTGTTTTAAACCCCCTCTAGAATCCAACTGGATATTAAAAAAATAACATTAAAAAATTTAGAGGGTGTTCAAAACTCCCTCTAGATTTGATGATTAGCAAAGGTTGTTCCAAATATATCTCAAATTTTTATAAAAAATTACTTTAGATTGGGTTCATAAACTCCTCTAAATTTTATGATTAGAGGGGGTTGTGCAGAACCTCCTCTAATTATACAAAAAATGAATTTAGAGGGGGTTGTGTAAATCACCCTCTAAATAACCCACTCTAATGTATAGTTTTTTTGTAGTGGGAAGACTACCACCTCACGAATCAATGTTATTATTTTTCCATAAACACCTTTAAAGGAGTTATTTATTGATGTTTTTAATATATTTATATGATATTTATTATATTATTAAACTTATTTAATTATCATATTATATGTACCTTCATTATTTCCATTCCTTGAGGTATACAAATACATCGCTCGTGTGTATTGTGGACTACTTCCTTATAAGGGATGTGATTCATTTTTAAAATATTCTTTACATGGAAGTTAATAAGGATGAAATTTAATGGTTGTATTTTATATTTATGATAAAAACATACTTCTGTAAATATAATGTCTCATTTTACTTCTTACCTTCCAATATATTGTAAAACAATAATGTCTCTCTTGCGTACATGTGGACTACAGCCTCCACGTAGCGATGAGAAATGTTTTTCATTTATTTTAACATTGATGGTAATAAGGATAGATTATATTAATATAAATCATATATATACAATACTAATTATTCCTTAATGTTTAATTAAAATTTATTTTGCTTTCATTTAATCCTTCTAGAAAAAATAGAAACAGTGTTCATGTGTACGTATAGCCTACCATCTCTTTGAACGATGTAATCCATTTTCTACCTCTAAATATTATAGATTACTATAAATTAATATATAATGAATACAAATTATATTTATATCTTGGTTAAAATTATGGAGATTATTTGATCATGACCAAACTAAAAGTACTAATTACCAAACCAAAAAAATACATTAGAAGTTAAGAAATTATGACCTGAAGCAGTGATTTCAACAAATATTTTATAATAAATGAGTGATAAAATACTATAAGTAAATAATATATGGTGTGATAAATATTATTATGGATCTGTAAAGTATTTTTAATAAGCCTATATTTATAATACATGAGGTTCTGAGATATAAGAAGTAATTAAAATAAGTGGTAAGAGTTTCTCATCTCAATTTTACTTATGAGACATATACCATATTAACCACTTATTTCCCCTATCTGTTATATGTAATAACCCTTATCATGAATATTTTTATCTTCATGGTATTTAATTTTTCGGTCCATTTCATTTATTTTATGATTATTATGATTTAGAAGTTATCAAAGTGGTAAGGGTTTGTTTCACAATCTTGTTATTATTTGAAATTGTTTATATTTATGTATCCCTTTTGGAAATTATTTTATATTTATATCTTAAAATCAATTTATTATATTCTAAAATATTTAATCATGAATTTTTTCATGAAATAGTATCATTTCCCACTCTTAGGTATTTAAAATTATTGAGAAAGTGTTTTTAATAAAATATGACTTTATTTATCTCTTTGGTCAGAAATCCTTTTTCACCAAAACTCATATTTTATTAAAAAAAATTTCAAAAATTTTCTCCTATAAAAATAATTATTAAATAAATTTTTACCCTTTTTGGATTTTTTTAAAAAAATAAAGGAATCTTTATGTCATTTTAAAAAAAATTCTCATTTGGGTATTACCTAAAATGTGAAAGGAATATGTGTTTTAATATGTACGACATGATTGAAATTTTCTAACTTAGTGATAAATAAATTTTTTAAAACATATTTTACAATATATTATTATTATTTTTAAGAAAATTATTTTTAAAATATTTTTTGAGCTTTTTTAAAAAAAAATTATTTTCCTCTATATTTGTTTAAGGGTATTTTTATGGTATTTATATTCATCAATGATATCAACCATATATTGTACATAATATCCAATGGGAATTTTTTGTAAAGATACCATCTTTATAATTTCTCCAGATAGTTTAAGATTAGTTTAACTAGGGATGTTACGTTTTGATACCATTCATATTACTCTGAGTGGTTTATGATTATTTTTATTAATTGAGATAATTATTAACATTTGGTATTCAAGTTTTTTAATATAAATGTTTATGTTGATTATGATTAACCCCTTTAATATGTGGAATAAATTATAATTATTCATTAATGGATAGGGTACTAAATTTTATTTCCCCTTGATGCATTGGTATATATCACAAGACAGTTTATCTAAGGTATTTGGTTGAGACCTTACCCATTGTCATAAGTCCTTGATGGATAGATTTCAAGGCATGAGGCCTTGAAGATATTATTAAAATTTTTTAATTATGCATTCCATTATTACAAATCCAGTAATTGATGTTCTATGTTTTTTTTCAGTTAATTGAAGTGTCCATTCTTAAGATTTCAATATCATGTGATTATTTATATGATATTATTTTATCATCATTTATTTATGACAAATTATGCTCAACTTATTGCTTAAATGAAATGTTTTTTCATTAAATACCCTTCCATAATGATCATTCCTTCTTTATACATAGCTTCTTTTGTATGCATACCCTTACTGAGCATCTGAGTTCATCACATTATTATGATTTATTTTCCATAGGATTCTAGGAAGTGTTATTTTATTGATACACAAGGATATGATAAGGGGACTGGTGGAATTCACAAAGAAAAATCTTTTTATATTTTATGTTTAAAATTTAATGTTAATTTCAAGTATGTATTTATTTTACCAAGACTACTAAACTATTAAGTCCTTTGTGGCGTGATTCCTTGTATCTAGTACCAATGTAATAAACTAACCACTATCTTTGGGATAATAGGGTTGGGGTCTCTACATATTTACACTATTTTAATTTACAATGATACAACCACTATTTTTAGATCAAAAAATCATTGAATACATTTTAATAATATATTAAATACTTACACCATGAAAAAAAATTGAATATCCCTCTAAAAGATTTACTAATAAAGATATAAAATGATGGTTTCTTTAATTTATTGATAGGTATTAAGATTTATATAACTATAAAAATACTTTTATTATATTTTTATTCATGGTGGACTTTTATATTTTATCAAAAACTAGATGTCATATGTTTTTTCACATTAATTCATTGTTTATTTTTATAGTCATTACTAGGTGAAGTGTGTGATAACTTTAAATATTTTCTGAAAAAACATGTTTAATTCCTCCATTAGTTCGTTAATTTTAAATTTTTTATGTTACTTATGCTTTGGTATTATTAAAATCCAACAGTTCATGAATGTTCTTTCATGGAATTTAATTATTGAATAATACAGTCAAAAATAATAATCATGTGTCTGTTCAAGTATAATTGTTACATTAAGACAAGATTTTTATTCTAAATTTTTATATTATTGTTCCTTATTTTTAAATTTTTGTTTTAAAACCATGGTAACATTATCAATATTGAGTGGCTTAATATAGTTATTATATTATAAAAATTTTGTATGATATAATCACAATCAGAATAATGATAGGTTTTTATGAGATTAGTTTCATGAAAACTTTTGTATTTTATGCCATGCATTTCATTATTCATGTCAAAATATATTAAATTGTTTTTATATATTTTGTATACCACTAAATTATATTCTGAAAAATAACTAATCCTTCTATAAAGATTATATGTGGGATATTTTTCTGGATTGATTTAATTTTTTATGTATAGTAAAATATTTATTATATTTCTAATGGTTTTAATAGTATATTTTTTAATAAAATTATGTCTACAAGTTTCTATTGTTATGTTATGGTTTTTTGTATATGATTATATAATAGATATGAAATCATAAAAATTTAAAAATAACTAACTTTTCACATCAATTATTTTGATAACCAACAATAAAATTCCTTCTATAATGAAATGAATTAAATATTTTTAATTATCTTATATAAAATAATTAACATCATAAATCCATTATAATGTATGTTATAAAAACTATCAATAAAAAACTTATTTACAACATTAGTATTATTTAAAGGATATATTACCTAAATACATTATGCATATAATGCAATTAACAGTATCATAAAATACAATATAGGTATATCATATTTCATGTTATAATATGAAATGAAAATACCTTAGCCATATCATACTATATAATATGGTGATATGTGTAATGTATCAAGGCATATTGTACAACATGGTTGCGTCCTATGATTCAATTGTAGTCTAAAATTAGTGTGTTAACATTTTAATCTCTTATAATGGATATCATTAACAAGTGTTTCCTAAGATAAAAAACATTAATGACCCTTTCATTCATATTATTATTACATAACTAGTCTATGCCATTTACTCATGTGTTTTAATGTATAAGTAAATGTATGAGCTCTAGGAGAGTCCATAAGGGATTATATAAAGGTGGTAAAAGACCATAATTTTATGTGTGATCCTTGGTAATTTCTTATCTAATTATCTTCTTTCCCTAATTCTTTATTCATCTTCCTACCTTGGATTTTTAGAGGCTCTAGAATTTTATGGGTGATGACAGGGTCCAACTCAAGCATCGAGTGATTTGGCTCAACACAAGGATACACCAAAGAGAAAGGAGTTTGATGAATACCTTTTAATTATCTTCATCCATCATACCAGATGAAGAATAAATGAGTAGTGATTATCTATGGTGAAATGTGTTATTTATTTTATATACATCATGGTTTCAGTTTTCATGAATGGAGATCTTGGTTTTATGGGTTTCTATTTGTTTCGGATACTTATTCTATGTGTTAAAATATCCCATAAAACCCAAATATTTTATCAGATAAATTTCATATTTTTCAAATATAAAACCCATTTTAAAAAATAAAAAAATCAATATTTTTTAAAAATCATATTCCTAATCATCCAAAATTATTGATGTTTTGTTCTATGTTTTTTCCCTAAAATATGTGATATCATAGTCCATGGTATAATTACACCTTCTGGTAAGGGATATCCTAAGAAGTGACTCAGTTCAATCCTTTAGTTTTCATTATATCATAGTGTATGATATAGTCCATTATAGATTACGATTGTAGTAATGAAGTTCAAATAAACAAAGCATAAAATCTTTAATATGATATAACATATATCTTATTACATCATTTTTAAGAACTTTTTTACATTAAACAAAATATTATTGGTGGATTAATCTTATACTCATCCAATTATAACTCTTGCAATCCTCACATATGAGATACACAGGTAAAATCCTACTCAGAACCTATCGTAGGAAGTGACTCCTTGTGTCGGATATCATTCTTACATGATGATTGCTTGTAGTTTTAAGGTTACACATGATATCTTACTACATCACTTGGTTATTATTATGTATGACCTTATATCATAGGTTTTGATCATCATGTTCCAAGGATTAATCTTATTTAGGTCCCTACATGTTTCTTTATTGTTATGCAAGGCCACATTGATTTTCATCATACATGTTCTCATATCATAATTCATGGACTTTCCCTGCATTAGTTAATCCTATGAAACCCCCCTGTATTGTGGTTTCCTAATTCGAGCCATCTAAAATCTAGTATAGGTTATGATAGATGGTGCGTTAATTCCTATTCGCATGTGAGAAATCATAGCCTATATTATAATTAGTATCATTAAAAATGTTATAATAGCAAAATTTTGTTTCTCTATATTTCAATTATGAATTGAATACTATAATTTATAATTTGTTTACAAATTAGAGAAATATATATTTTGAGATATTTATTTAATTTATAATGGTATTTATAAATTAATTAATTCTTAATTGTTTATAATTAATTAATAAAATATTTATAAATAATTTAATAAATAAATATCCATAATATTAAATGTTAATATTTAAAAACCATTTTTAAATTTATATGGAATGACTTAATATTTATAAATAAAGTGTTTATTTATATCGTAGTGTTTGATATAAGAATTCATAATAGAGGTGAATCATAAGTAGATATATGAAATTTATTAATAGAAATAATGGTATCATAAGAACATGAGAAGCATTTGAATATGGAACGAATACAAAACATGTCATAAACATATGTCAATGATCACTACCAATACATCATAACATAATATACTAAGTTATCTGCGTATAAACCATATGTGGTAACTCATGACATATATGCATTACTAAATTGTTGGGGGATATATAATTTCAATCCCGACCACCACATCATAACATATCAAGCTTACTTGTTCAATATGAAAAAATGATACATTAATAATAAACATGGAATAAGTCCATAAAAATAAAATTGTTTACATCATGGAGACATAAAGTGTAATAAATTGGTTGATAATATAGTTTGAAAAAAAGTTGGGAAAATATAATATTGGATGTGGAAACTCATAATCATAAATTTTTGAAAAGGTATAATCCATGAAAGTAAGGTTATAGATAGAATAATCATCATAGAAATGTTGAGGAGAGGAAGAGAGAAATTAGAAATGTTTTACCTAAAACATCATAGGTTTTATCTTTCAAAATATAAAATTAGCATCATAAAGAAATATATATCCTCATAAAAATGATAAAAGAGGAGAATGGAGATAGAAATAGAGTATATATGAAGAAGAGGAATATATAAAAAATAAAAAAAAATATTTAAAAATGAATGAAAAATAATAAATAAAACTGTACCTTGGGTTTGATGCACTTTGAATACTTCATCTAACATCCTAAATAATCAAGTTACGTTCATTTATTAATTTATTTTGAACAAATTTAATATTTATTTCAATATTTTATTCTTTTTTGTTCATATAATATTCGCTTATTTGTTATTATATCGTTTTTTATTAATTGTCAAAATGTTTGTTTCACAGTCCCATCTTTTCATCGCTACGATGATATCAAATATCAGTGATCATCCCTTGGTTACATGTGGTAAAAGAGATTTAATGTAAGGTTTCAGGATATACTATAAGTATAGTCCATTAATAGTTATGTTGATACTATATAATAGATTAAAATGGTTTAGTGTTTCTTGGTAAATTTTTTTTAAGAAATTAAACTAATTATGCTATTTTATCTTTAATATTACTAATATCAAGATTATTGTACAATTATAAAAACATAAAAATGACTTAATTATATTCTTAATATTATTATTGTTCTAGAAAATTAATTTTAAAACTATAATATTAATGTAGTTAGGAAAAACACCATCGCCCACATAGGTGGCATAAACCTACCATAGTGAGAGTGGTGTTTTTAAGAATAAAATAATGGGAAGTTAAATAATCAATACTTTATTAATACAATGTAACTATTTTTGAATTATAATATTGGAATCAAATTGTTACAATTTTTATATGGGTTTTATAAGTTGTAAGAAGCGAATGATAATTTAAAAGTAGTGTAATGAGAAAATTTAACTTCATTGGGGAAACTTCCTTGGACTACTCCTAAAGGATTATTTGATTGGTCATTAAATTAGATAATAGCTTATAAAATGTGTTGAGGGGTGTTTTGAGGTGTATTTTGGAAGATATTTAAATTGAAATATTTTTTTTAATTGAAGAGGAATGGGTGGATGATGATTGTATTTATAAGCGAATGAGATGGGTTTTTTAATAAAATATTGAGTATTTTTTTATTTGAGCTCAAGACTATAAATAATAACGTTTTTTTTGAAAAATAATAGTTTTTTATTATAATATTTTTCATTTGAACACTTTAAAAACTATCATTCATCACTAGAATATTTTATTTGAATTAAATAATAAAAAATAGTTTTTTATAAGAATAATATTATTATTTAGGATTACAAATTTCAAATATAGACTAAAAAATTCAGATTATTGTTTTTAAATGACTTTTTAACTCATTAAGTCTATTTTAATTCATGAAAAAAATGAGAAATTATTTATTCATTTTTTACATCAGTATGATGTCATACAACTTATAGCATATGCAAACAAAGTATTTTTACTATTCATCAAAAATTCAACTGTTTCAGAAAATTATAAAAAAAAATCCTAAGATAATTTTTATGTTTTGTTTCAAAAAATAATTTTAGTTTTCTAAAAATAAATATATAAATTAGACCGTTATTATAATTAAATTTTAACAAAAAAATTAATTTTTTTAATAAATATATAAAGAGAAATTTATTAGATATCTAGACTTCTATATAATTTTAGTTTTATATTTTGAGAAATCATTTTATGATATTATAATATTTATATTTCTTTATTTTATTATAGGGATAGTATTATTTACAATTAAATGTACTATTATAATGATCAAGTTAATATTCTAACAGTTAGGTAATTACTCTGCCAATCATATTGGGTTTATAAGTCCTATAAATTCATCTAATTAAATTCATTAATCATTTGCTATTAATTCCCACAAGGTTATTTGTTTTTAATTTATAAAATTATTATTATATTTCTAATGTTTTGTTTCTTTTATACTATATTTTTTGCGGGTGTAATAATTCTAAGAGACTACGATACACCAAAATTTCAATTTCTAGTTTTGTTATTTTCTTATATTTGTTATCCCATTATACTATTCTAAATTTTATAGAGTGTATTTATCCATCATATATAATGTTATATATTTAAGAAATAAAATAATATTCCTTTTTTAAGGAGTGAATTTGTTTTATATTATATCTTATACTTAAATTTTACACACATATACATTAAGGGGGATTTCATTTAAAAAAAATGGGTCAAAAAATTATTTACCCCTTTAAAAATTCCATATTCAAAATTTCAACATAAACTCTAAGATGGAAAATTTTTTGTGTAATTTGGTTTCATTATTCCCTCTAGTTCCCATGTTTCCCCATTATAATTATGATTTTATCAATTTATTTTGACCCGGTGAGTTGTCTTATGGAATAAAACTTTGTCTATGTGATCAAATATTTTCACAAGATACTCCTCATAAGAGATATCATGATCTATATCTATAACCTATAGATTAATTACTTGTGAATAACCTATTATGTACTTCATAAAGTGGGATTCATGGCCCACATCATATAATTTAGATAGGTTTTTAGGGAGTTCTATTTGATAAAAAAATATATTATGTGTTCAAGGATCTCAAAGAGGATATTATGTATATTACATAGCTTTCACTTCTTCCAAAAACTAATGAATTTATTACATCAGGATATACGAAGAAAAACATTATATCTAACTAGTTATGATCAATGATTTTCATCAAAAGTCTTTTTTCAACTATGTGTTGCTTTACCATTTCTTTAACCTGTTTCGGTTTTAATAGATTATTCTACCAATATAATCCCATCATGTTCAAGTTCAATATATTTTCATATAGAAGGCCTGTAAAGACCCCATATTTTTCAATGGAAATTCCTTTCTTATAAACATGTCATAATCACATTAAATCACAACATAATAAACTATTAATTTCTATGTGACCTTTAAACATAAGTTTGTCACTTCTGTGATGTGAATTTAAAAAATATCACATACAAGGTTGTGATCAGTAAGTTATTTGGAGTCCGGTAAGAAAAACATAATTTTGGGTGAATAGTAACTTACCCTTATGAATAGTAACAAACCCTTATGAATAGTGATATTCCATAATGAATAGTAACCTTACCTATGATAGTATATAAATAATATTCAAGTTGAAGTATGATATACCTTTGTTTTGGAATAAGTAAAAAAATGTTTTAAAAATATTTTTTTAGAATAAATTATGATTTTAATTAAATATTAAATTTATCATATTTAGAAAACTATTTCTAAAAAATGGAATTCATTTTTGGATTCTACCCATCTAAAAAAGTTTGGGGTGAATTTTTGGTATTTTTTTGAAAGTCTTGAATTTTTTATGATTAGTGAAATACCATAATTTACAAAATAAGCTAAATACACTAATTATAGAGTCATGTATGATTTTCTTCTGGTGTAAGACCAATTGATTCAGATTCACATGATAAAATTACTTTTCTTGGTCATGAAAGACTAACTATTCCTTGTCTTGTGGAGAAATAATAAATTAATGAATATAAAATTGAAAAATTCCCTCTCCCCTGCACTATATAAACCCCCCATCACTCCCTCTTCTATTCACTCCTCTCAAGCCTCGTGCCTTCTCCAAATTCAGTCCAAATATCTTCCCAATCTCTTCTCCCACGTCTAGTAAGCCTTGGTCTTACAAAAAGACCAAAACCTCCCCCTTAAGGAGGCTCTCAAGGAAGTTTGGTTCAAGAGGTAAATTCCACTTTTCAATTCTTTGTTTTCCCTTTCAAGTTTATTTGTTTTATTTTTCTATTATTAACTATCATTATCCAAATGTTGTGAAGGATAAATTACCTTACATGTTCTATAATTTTTTCATAATAGTGGAATAAGTTATCACCATCTCTTCCTTTTACCTTCTTTTATACTAGTAGCAAGAACACTATCGAAGATGTGTCAATTTACCACATTCAAGGATGATGGGCTTTCGATTTCTATTATAATTCTCAATTCTAGCCATGAAACCATTATTTTTATGGTTGAACCAGATTAGTATATATTTTATATACCCTATTTATGGTTTTTTAATCCCTTTGTACAAATGTTCTTAAATTATAAATAAAAATGAGTTCGTTGTAATCAAAACCCACAAATTAGCCGAAAGAGTTATCATTAAAGTTCTATATAATAATTAATTCTCATTAAATGTAACCAAGTTATATAAATGAACAATAAAACATATGGGTGATCATAAATAATATTCAAATTAAATTCTATATATTTACATTCATTCCACGTGAACTCCATTACTTAAGAACAAGTGAACCAATTATGAAAATAAAGAAAACAAACACTATGGAATGACAAAATTCCATATAATAACTTATCAGTAAGGGAATAAATGAACTAAAAAGAATTATGATAAACTAAATACATGACTAATAGGTTACTAAATAGGTTATTAATAATTAAAATATTATATTCTAGGATCTTAAGTTCAAGAGCAGAACTTGTTCGGATTTAAGGTAAGGGTCTTTCCACCCGAACTTCCATTTTCATTCAGGTTACTTTTATTTTCTAGTTAACTCAATTAAATTCTTGTATATTATTATATAATCCTCTTAAAATCTGTGTGAGTGTTCTATATATTATTACCAACCATAAACCTTATTTATTTGTGGATAGTTGCGCAAATTAAATGGAACTTTCAAAATTATTTCTGAAATACAAGCCCGGTCCAAGGGAATTTCTCTTATTCTTACCTATTTTAAGGGGTACTCTATAATCTGTTTTTTGAAACCATTATCTTTAGTAAATCACTCATTTTATTATGAATATAATATCTTACTTCACTAGTGGTTTTATACAAATACCTTTTCCAAAATAACTCTTCTTTTCAAAGTAAAAGAGTATTTATCTCAAGATTTACTCAAAGATTTTATAAGAGTATCTTCATCTATTTCAACACTCTTGTTGCTTCTTATGTATTTTTGGGATTAGTATTCCATGTTATCATATACCATATATAATTTAATGTTTTATTATTATTTTTTAAATTTATGTTATTTATTAAAACCGTTCATCAGTTTACTTCGAATGGTTAGTGTTTTTGCTTAATGTTCAGGGAAAGCTATTTATATTTCACATATTAGTTTCAATATAAATGTTTATATTGTCTATGTTTATCCCCATTCATATGAGGAATGTGTTATACATAGTAAGTGTCAGTTGGCGCATGCTATAACCCATCGGTGCATCGGTATGTCTCATGAGAAAACTACGGTCTTGGCACAAGGCCTTGACAAAATGATTATTTATAGTCTTGGCATGAGGCCTTGACAGTATAGTTATGTTGTATCGCATTATGTATTCCTTAATTATGAAAATATTATTGATGGTTCATTTGGTTATTCTACTAGTAGAATACCCAAGATTATGTTCTGTTATGGAAATATTTACTCATCTCATTTTCTACCATATTATGTTCAAGTTTATTTTTAGAGGCATGTGTTTTCAATTATTCACCATGTATAATGTTTATGTTATCTTTATTTGTATTTCTTAACCTTACTAAGCATTTGATCTCACCCATTTATTATGTTCCATTTTCATAGTACATAATGAATTTTATTATGAATGTCATACTGAAATAACCTATGAGTTGTGGATGTTGCCTAAGGAGTTTCTATATTGTATTTCTTTTCAAGTTATAATTTTTAACTTATGTATGAAACTTATTTTTAATAATGCTAAACTACTCCATCCTTTGGGATTCTTATTCCTTGTTTGTATGCCAATGTAATCAAAAAAGGCATCAGCTCTGGGCAATTGGGGTCAGGTCCTTACTTTTTGTATCAAATTATTTTTAGTAGAAAACATGGAAACTATATTTAGAAAATGTTGATTAGGGAAGAGTCCCTACGATAGTATTTGAGGATAAAAATACAAGAGCGTCCTAGTATTTTGTTAAGGAATAGACTATGTGTATCTTTCAATCCATACATCCCTTTCTGGATATGATCAGGTAGAGGTGTATCTGGCACAGATGTACCTATGAGTCAAAGCTCCAACAAGGAGTTTCGGGCATGAACCGGGGTATCTTGGTACACAACAACGGGCCTTGATACACTCTCGGTTACGAAACTCCCAAGGGATATGCTTAGGACAATTCACAATTTCTTTACAAGCCATTATGAAGGATTTAAATGTAAATTTTTCCTCAATGATACCATGTTTATGATTAAGAGAAGGGTTATGCATTGAATTTCAATTTATCCTAACTATTTTTCTACATAGAGATTATACATTATGATTTATACCCTAATCAAGTGTATACCATTATTTGGAAATGGCACCTAGTGGAAATAATGGAAACCATATAAACATGTGTGTCCCCTAAAGGGATTTCCCACCGATGCAAAATAATGATATTGGATCTAGTGTTGTGACTGGTGCTGAGAAAATTTTAACTATTTTGGGACAACGTACTCTGGTTATGAATAATAACCTTACCCATATGAAGAATCTAGATCCACCATGTAGAGGAGATATGTTATATCGCTTTATAAGATAATCGCCTCCATCGTTCAATGGGACTATAAACCGATTTGTAGCAGAGAAGTGGATATTTTCCCTAGAGAAGATATTTATCGCTTTAGGATGTAACAAAAGAGAGAGGGTTGTTGTGGAAGTTTATCATCTAACGGGAGATGCATATCATTGGTTGTCATTAATCCAAAACACAAAGGAGGAATAAGAAATAGAAGAGATGGAATGGAGGGATGTTATAGAAATATTCTTAGAAAAATATTTACCTTGTGAATAGTGAGATAATATAGAGAGGGAATTCTTGAATATAAGGTAGAAGGATGATGAAATTTTTTCTAAGTATGAAGACAACTTTACAAGGCTGGAAAGGCATATTGCATACTACATACGTAATCGAAGGAGATAAATTGATCGATTCTTTTATGGTTTAAAACCATTCCTCTAAAGGGACATAGTCTCCCAAAATTTCTAATCATCTGAAGACATAGTTTAATGTGATATCAAGATAGAAAAGGAATTATCTAAGTCTTATAACATTAAGGGAATGAAAAAGAAGAAGAGGGCTGCTGAAAACTCTGGAAAATGAAATATGGAAATGGGTAAATGGAAATAGTTGAATTTCCATCATCTAGTAATTATGAGAAGAAACACCCTGGCATGTTCCTAGAGGGAATTGAAGTATGTTACAAGTGCAGAGAAAAAGGCCACCGATCTTAGTATTTTAAGGGGAAGAAAGAAGCTACCAATGTTATGAGCTAAAATTGTACCGATATGGGACATTATTCTCATGAATTTCCTAAGTGTCAGAGAAATATTCCCCAAAGAAGGCCAAGGGAGCAAGGTCAAGCTTATTTGGTCACAATAGCAGAGGATAAAGTTCCCAACAAAGTGGTGGTAGGTACATTGATCGTTTCGTCCAACATAGAAAATACTTTATTTGATTTTGGATCATCACATTCATTTATATCTTCTCAGCTTTCCATGAAAATTAGATATCTCAAATTTGATTTAATAATGGAGTTATCAGTCAAAACCCCTAGTTGATGTTGCATTGAAACAAAGGTGTGTTGATTAGTCCACCTCATGACACATAAATGTGATTTAGTTGTTAGTCTTATCATCATACCAATGGTTGAATATGATATAATTCTCAGTATGAATTGGCTATCAAGATGTGAAGATCTATTGCAATAAGAAGGAAGTTACAATTCTTGAGAATGGTGTAGAATCCCTTATTTTTAGAGCAGGTTCACTGCTATTTGATTCTCATCTAGATCCACCCCCAGTAGCTCTACTGAATTAAATTATTGGGGAGGAAGGGAATGAAATAAATATGGGTGAGGAGATAAATGTGCAAATAAAGCATGTAACTATTTTACAAGAATATATTGATGTCTTTCTAGATTATTTACCTATACATCCTTCAGAGCGGTAATTTGAGTTTTCCATTGAATTAATTCCTGGTTCAAGGCCTATATCAAATACCCCTTATAAAACGGACACTGTGGATTTAGAGGAACTAAGGCAACAACTAGAGTAATTGAGTGATAAAGGATTTATTCGACCAAGTGTTTCTCTATAGAGAGCCCCTATCTTCTTTGTCAAGAAGAAAGATGGATCCCTGAGGTTGTGCATCGATTATAGGGAAATAAATGCAATCACAATAAAGAATAAGTACCCTCTGCCACAAATTTATGATTTATTTGATCAACATCATATATCCCAATATTTTTCAAAAATTGTTCTTTGATTTGGATATCATTAGTTTCTTGTGATGAAGGAAGACATTCCAAAAACAACTTTTCAGACCAGGTACATGCATTATGATTTTACAGTAATACATTTTGGACTAACTAATGCACCATCTATTTTCCTGGATCTAATGAAAAGAGTCTTTAAGTGATATCTTTATGACATTGTAGTGGTGTTTATTGATGACATCCTGGTACACTCTAAAATCAATGAAGATCATGAAAATCACTTGCGCACTATTATGAAGACTCTTAGAAGAAATAAATTATATGGGAGGTTTAGAAAGGGTGATTTTTGGCTCCAATTAGTCTCGTTTCTGGGTCACATTATCTCTAAGGATGGAATATCTATAGATCCTATGAATACAAAGGTTGTGCACGAATTTCCAAATCAAAATAACATAACTGAGGTACGTAGTTTTATTGGTTTAGTAGGTTATTATCGGCGTTTCATTCAGGATTTCGCCCATTTAGATAACCCAATTACCAAGATCACATGAAAAGGGGTTATATTCATATGGAAAAAGGAATGTGAAGAATGTTTTGAAGAATTGAAGAAGAGTTTATTGAATCCTCCGATCCTAACCCTACCATCGGGGAATGATGGGTTTGTTATCTATAGTGATGCATCACGGAAAGGACATGGTTGTGTCCTTTTGCATAAAGATCGAGTGATTGCCTATGCATCTAGGAAGCTAAAAATTTATGAGCTAAACTATCCAACTCATGATCTTAAGTTATCAGGGGTAATCATTTCTCTAAATATTTGGAGACATTACCTATAGGAAAAAATGTTAGATATATACAGATCATAAGAGTTTGAAATATATATTCTCACGGAAAGAACTCAACATTAGAAAAAGGAGATGAATTGAGCTTCTCAAAGATTATGATTTCATAATACACTACCACCTGGGAATGGAAAATGAGGTGGAAGATTCTTTGAGCAGAAAAGATCATAGAGTTTTGAACAAAATGATAGTTGAAAGAGAACCTTTGTTTAGGGATCTAGTAAAGATGGATATAGGAATTATCAAAGAAGGTAACACATCACAACTTTTTCAAATGGTTTCTAAACCTTATTTACTGGAAAGGATAAAATTTTCTCAGGCTGATGATGAGGAGTTTCAAAAGAAAATTAAAGGTATAAATGAGGGGTAGTTGACTGAATTTGTATATGAAGGTGGCATTTTGAAATTTGGAAAGAGGCTTTGTTTTCCCACTATTCATGAGCTAAAGAAGGAACTATTGTAGGATGAACACAGCTCTAATTTCTCTTTATAACCTGGTAGCACAAATATGTATAGAGGTATAAATGATATTTTTTTGTGTGGAAACATGAAGAGGGAGATTGCTGATTATGTTTTGAGATGTTTGGTTTGTCAAAAGGTGAAGGCTGGAAGGAAACATCCTAGATGAGTCATGCAACACCTTCCTATTCCTATATGGAAATGGGATGATATTATAATGGACTTTGTTAGGGGACTACCAAAGACTCCAAGAAAAAATGATGTGATATGGGTCATTGTTGACTGTCTTAGAAAATCATCACATTTACATGCTATAAGAGAATATTTACCACTTGAAAATTTAGCAGTACTATATATTAATGATGTTTTAATCTTCCTTGGTGTACCCTTATCAATTATTTCAAATAATGATCCCCATTTTATATCACAATTTTGGAAAAGTCTTCAGAAGGCCCTAGATACCGATCTTCATTTGAGTACTTCCTACCACCCAAAAACTGATGGACAATCAGAACAGACTATTAAAACTTCGAAAGACATGTTGAGGACTTGTTAACATGACTTTCATGGCATGTGGGATTATTATTTACCTCTTGTATAATTTTCATATAAAAATATCTTTCATTCATGTAATATGATGGTACCTTATGAAGCTTTGTTTGGAAAGAGATGTCATACAACAACTTGTTGTGATAATGTTGGTGAAAGAAAGCTAGTTGGCCCAGAACTTATTGAGGAAACAATGGAAAAGGTGAAGATTATCCAAGTCCATATCAAAATATCTCAAAGTAGGAAAAAGATATATGCTGAAAACTGAAGTATGTATTTGGAATTTGATGTAGGAGATCATCTTTTCTTAAATGTATCACCATGGAAGGGTATTATATGATTAATTAAGAAGAGAAAATTAAGTCTGAGGTACATCAAACCTTTTGAAATTTTGGACCGATTTGGAGCCATAGCTTACCATTTTGCAATACCGCCAAGTCTCTCCAATGTTCACAATGTGTTTAATGTGTCAATGTTAATAAAATACATGCCATACCCAACACTTGTACTCACCTATGAAGAAATAGAACTTGAGCCCGATCTGTCTTATTGTGAAGAACCCATCAAGATTCTTGATACGAGAGAACAAGTATTGAGAAATTGAACAACTCGTCTGGTAAAGTTTCTTTGGAGGAACCATAATATGGATGAGGAAACATGTGAGCCTGAAGAGATTATGTTGAAGAAATACCTAAATCTTTTTAGGTGACATTTTGTGAATTACAGGGATGAAATTTATATAAGGAGGGGAGAATGTAATGACCCAATATTTTTCAATGGAAATTACTTTCTTATAAACATGTAATAATCACATGAAATCACAATATAATGAACTAAAAAGTGCTAAGTTACCTTTTAACAAAAAAATTTCACTTCTATGATGTGAATTTCTAAAATTTGACATACGCGGTTGCGATCAGTAAGTTATTTAGAGTCCGGTAAGGAAAACTTATTTTTTTTGGTGAATAGTAACCTACCATTATGAATAGTGACATAACCTTATGAATAGTGATATACCCTAATGAATTTTAACCTTAACTATGATTTTATATAAAAAATATTCATGTTGAAGTATGACATACCTATGTTTTTCAATAAGTAAATAAGTGTTTTAAGACTGTTTTTTAGAATAAATTTAGATTTTAATTAAATATTAACTTAATCATATTTATAAAATTATTTCTGAAAAATGGACTTCAATTTTGGATTCTACATGTCGAAAAAATTTTAAGGTAAATTTTGGGGATTATTTTGAAATACTTGAATTTTTTATGAATAGTGAAATACCATAATTTACAAAATAAGATAAATACACTAATTATAGAGTCATGTATGATGTTATGATAATGTAAGCCCAAATGATTCAGATTCACATGATAACATTACTATTATTTGTCATGGGAGACTCATTATTCCATGTCTTGTGGAGAAATAATATATTAATGCATAAAAAATGAGAAGCTCCCTCTCCCCTCCACTATAAAAACCCCCCATCACTCCCTCTTCTCTTCACTCCTCTCAAGACTTGTGTCTTCTCCAAATTCTCTCCAAATATCTTCCCAACGTTATCTCCCAATTCCATCAAGCCTTAGTCTCACAAAAAGACCAAAACCTCCCCCTTAAAGAGGCTCTCAAGGATGTTTGGTTCAATAGGTAAATTACTCTTTTCGATTCTTTGTTTTTCCTTTCAAGATCATTTTTTTTCTTTTTCTATTATTACCTATACTTATACAAATGTTGTGATGAATTCAGTACCATACATGTACTGGAATGTTTTCATGTTCATGGAATAATTTATCATCATTGCTTCATTTTACCTTCTTTTATACTTGTAGCAAGAACACCATTTGAGATGTGTCAATTTACCACATTCACGGACGATAGGCTTTTGATTTCTATTATCATTCTCAATTTTGGTAATGAAATCATTCTTGTTATGGTTGAACCAGATTATTATATATGTAATATACCCTATGTAAGTTTCTATAATCCCTTTGTACAAATTTTATTATGTTATAAAGAAAAATTAAGTTCGTTGTAATCCAAACCCAAAAATTAACCGAAACAGTTATCATTGAATTTAAATATAATACTTCATCCTCATTCCATGTAACCAAGTTAAATAAATGACCAATAACACCTATGGATGATCATAAATAATATTAGAATTCAATTCTGGAGATTTACAGCTATTCTACATGAACTCCATTACTTAAGAACAAGTGAACCAATGATGAAAATAAAGAAAACGAACACTACAGAATGAAAAAATTCAATATAATAACTTATCAATAAGGGCATAAATGAACTGAACATAATTATGATTAAAAAAATGCATACCTAATAGTTTATAAATTAGGTTTTTAATAAGTATAATTTCATATTCCAGGAGATTAAGTTCAAGAACAGAACACTTTTGGATTTAAGGTAAGGGTTTTCCACCTGAACATCAATTTTCAATCAGGTTACTTTTATTTTCTAATTACCTCATTGAAATTCTAGTATATTATTATGAAATTATCATAAAATCAGTTTCAGTGTTCTATATATGTTTACCAACCTGAACCCTTCCTTATTTTTTTGGATAGTTACACATTCTAGTATTTATGTTTATCCCCATTAATATGAGGAATTCATTGGAAATAGTAAGTGTTGGTTGGGGGCCGCTATATCCCCTCGGTGCATCGGTAGGTCTCATGAGACAAACTACGGTGTTGGCACAAGGCCTTGACAAAATGGTTTTGTTGTACTGCATAATGCATTCCCTCATTATGAAAATTGTATTGATGGTTTGTGTGGTTATTCGAGTAGTAGAATTCCCATGATTATGTATTGTTATGATAATATTTAATCAGTTCATTTTTCGGCCATATTATGTTCAAGTTTATTTTTAGAGGCATTTGTTTTCAATTATTCACCATGTCTAATGTTTATGTTGTCTTCCGCTATATTTCTTACCCTTACTGGGCATTTGAGATCACCCCTTTATTATGTTTCATTTTCTAAGGACATGAAGAAGTTTATTATGAATGAAATGCTGAAATAACCTAGGAGTTATGGATGTTTTGTAAGGAGTTTCTATGTTGTATTTCTTTTCATGTTGTAATGTTTAACTTGTGTATGAATCTTGTTTACAATAATAATAAACTACTTGGTCCTTCTAGATTCCTATTCTTTATTTGTATACCAATGTAATCAAATAAGGCATTTTCTCTAGATAGCTAGGGTCGGGTCCTTACAAGGCCTCAAAATTATCCATATGGATTCTTGATTGGAATATATTATTGTGTGAGAACTTTAATAAATGAATATATTGATCCCTACCTCCTTTTATATCTATAGATCAAGCTCTAAGAATGAATTATAGAGGTGTAATGGTCCTTTTAATTAACCATCTCTCTAAGGAGATATATCATATGTATGTTTAACTTTATGTTCAATGAATTTTGATGACACATCCAGAACACAGAATTAAACCTTAGATCATGATCAGATACAATTGATAGTATTTTACCTTATAGAGTCTCCCCTTATTTAATGTGTATATTTTCAAGTTGATCAAGTGATAAGACTTCTCAAATTGTGATGAAGTATGTAGTCTTTGTGAGATAGTCCAATACAAGCCATATGTAATTATTTCATTCATATGTCATTGAAAGTCCCATGAAAAATTCCAGGGATGATGTTATCGTATTTATATGTTGGTGTGGGTAATGTTTACATCATCCCATTTAAATTTTATCTGTATACATTAACTTAAAGGTATTCCAAGAACTATGATGTATATTTTGTAACAATCAATATCTAGTAGCTAAGAGTTGGTGGTTGTTTTATTATATTGGTGGGGAAAATAATAGATCACAATACAAAGGATTTAATAGTTTAGTAGTTTTTTGAGATTGGATACAAGAATTGACCTTACATTATATTAATAAACATAAACTGTTACATAAAATTTAGTGAATCTTTATTATTCCTTCAATATTATCCTTATATCATTAATAGTGGTATTCTTGGTTTCTTGAGGAAGATGAAGTAAAATTAAAGTTTGATCATAGATTCCTAGCAATAAGTAGCATACAACGGAATCTAACATGGAAATATCAAATCCTAAATAATATATAGTAAATAAATAATCAAATAGATGATATATAAGGAAGATATATCCAAATAATATGTTACAAATAGAATAAATAAATACATGGTTAAGAATAAATGAATTCATATTTATGTAATACATAATTCGATACATCTTAATCATACCATCAAATTCAATATCAATATATCATAACCATATTGTAAAGGCTTTGTTCAAAGACATAAAACATAATAAGGAAGGAATACACCAAATTCCCCAAAACTAGTTTGTATCATGAGACATATCGATGCATCGAGGGGATATATAATTTTGGTATCTATCCTTAACACGAAAATTCTAATATATCTATCATATGAAAGATTTTGAAAAACAATAAATGCGATAATATTAAAAGTAACCATTCATATACATATGTATTATTATTTAATAAACGTAATAGGTATATAGATTGTCAATGTTTCCACGATCAATTTAATTTTATGGCTATATAAGTGAATATCAATCAATATAATATTAATTATATTAAATTTTCAATTCAATATAAAGTAATCTTGATGATTGTATAGTATATTGGGATACATTCATCATATAGGGGTATTATTACAAATCAATCAACTAAATGCAATGGATTGAGACGAAGGAAATGGTAAAAAAATCAACTCTTGAATATAATGTTGTGGAAACATTTTTTAATTATAATGTCTTGTCAGGGTAGTATGATAAGAGATAAAAATAATTTCTTGATACAATAATATATTTTCAGTAATGAAACATAACATCATTACATAATTAAATGTAAAGGTCTTCATAGGAATTTTAAAAGATAAATAAAGATAATTATATGAAAACCCTTACCTTATTATGTCCTTTCAAGAATATTGATAATGAGCCCATTTTTCCTCATATTGTTTTCTCTCAAAATAGAAATTTAGATTAGTTTTTGGGAAACCAAAATCCGTTAATTCCATTAAAAATTATTAGGTCTATATTTGAGAGAGAAATATAGATAAAGTTTTAAACTCTTATTTACTTAAGTCACTCACCAAATTTTTTTGGGAGAAAAATTAGAGAAAACCCATGTTTAATGGTTTTGTAGTTAAGATAAATAGAAGGATATGTTGGTATTTATAGAAAATGATATGGATTTTTTTATTAATTTTTAAACATAATCCTTGGACATTAGGTTATGGATGAATTAAAAACCAATATAATTCACATGGTTTTACTCTATGGTATTTAAAATTTAGAGGCTAGATTTTTACCTTTATAAGATTGAGAATAGAACACTATTAATTTATATCATTTTGGACATAGAAAAAATATTTATTCATAAATAAATTTTTTTTAAAGCATTAAAACATACATCATTGTTTTGAAACTTATTTATTGGTTTTTAAAATTAATTTTATTATTTTAAAATACACCATTTTAAAGAAAAGAAACATATTTGTTCAATAAAACCAACATATAAATTATTACATAATTTCTACATAATAATGAGGTCATAATTCTTACCGTATAAAACAACTATAATTTAATATTTATTCCAAAATTAAAATATTTTATAGAATTATGAAAATTTAATCATTGTCTAATTTTAATGTTTTTTCAATATTTGAAATAATTTTTATGAAAATAATTATCTATATATAATAAATTTTATTTTAAAATAAAACGCTTATAGTATTTTAAAACAATTCATTTTATGCCAAACATTTAAAAAATATTATTTAATAAATATTATTTTTATTCTATTTAATATGTGGGTAATTATATTATTATTAATTAATCAATATAAATTGTTAGAACTTATTAATTATGAAGTAACCATTTCTGGTAGGATCGCTAAGATGGGGAGGGTTGAATCAATTATCTCTTTTTTTACAAAGTTTATTCTTTTTAATAACATCAAACATTATGTCTTGTTAAATCCTTGATACTCTATCATTAAAAATATCATCCTTTACTTGTATGTATGAAAATGAAAGTGCAAAACAAGAACACGTGATTTTACAAGGTTTGGCATAAGATCTTACTCTTTACCATACTGGTTATCTTGCCCAACATGGATTCTCCACTAACTTCAATAGTAATTGGTTATACATCCCAAAAAAACTTCCTTTAACTGGTTAAAAAACTTATCCTTTCATCAATAAAATGTTTATTCACTTAAATTTAAAACAAATTCAATAATTGGTTATAAACCCAACCAAAAGCCTCCAGTTTCTAGCTATACACCCATTCCGAAATCTATTTTTCAGATTTGATCCCATGTAGAATGATCCTCTATTTTATATGGTCATTCTTCATAAGAAGGTTGGATAACCTTACTTTGTTTATAGCTTATTCAATATCTTCTATAGATTTTAGGAAAGGTATACTAGTCTTGAAACTTCCTCTAGATATTGGATTATCAATACTTACTTAATATTTTATCATTTATAAATTTGTGTATTCTTATTCTAAAACATCTTCTTCTAGAACATTTTCCTTTTAGTTATTCTTTTTTCAGAACATTATGCTTATGGTTCTTCAAACCTCCTTTGACCGAAATGTAATTATGATGAAAGTAGGTTAGAAACTCCCTTTCTTAAACTCTTATTCTCAGTAGCTCTCAATATTTTCATTCCTAATTCTCAACAAGATTAAAAATAATCCTAACCTACTTTATAAATCCATATTTACACTAATATATATGGGTCACACATGGGCTTTGATTTGAACTTCCCACCTTCTTAACTCATGAATTGACCTCCTTTATTATCTTCTGAAGATGACAAGATATTTCTTCATCACATCTTCCATAAAAATTGACATTAACTATCTTAAACTCAGTCTAAAATCTCATATATAATCATAGACTTTCCTTCCATGAATATTTCTCTTTGAACATCTATATCAGTATCATCATAATGTTTATCCTTACACAATTGTAAATTATTTTTGGTATCATTTATAATTTTTTTTTATGTAATTAATAGACTCATTCTACCCCTAACTTTTCCTTAACATAAACTTCTATAGACTTTAATGTTTAAAAAATTATTAAACATCATATATGTTCTTTTAATGGTCTTTATCTGATGCACCTTTATTTATTTCAAACATAGGATTTCATATTATTCTTTTGATAATTTCAAGTTATAATCATCAGTTTAATCAATTCCATATTTAACATTTGATTCCTCCTTCTATATATCTATCTTCTAGATATTTTTCGTCTATTATTTACCCAATATTGATTTTTTTATCATCCTAATCATAGGACTCTTCTCGTGAAACTCTTAATTATTATGAGGCTTTCTTCATCCATTTATCAACCTTTTAGTATCTTCAAAACTCCAGGATTCTTTACATGCATCCTCAACTTCTGGTAATCAATATTTTTTAAATTCAAATTATATTGGATTATTATTTATAGGTCACTAAAGTTATGATCTTATGGATAATAAACAATTTATCATTTCTTGACTATGTTCTTTCAAAATATTCAATGGTTTCAGGTTTTTTATCTTGTTCTTCATAATAATTTCAACTATATGTTACACTTAGTGTAGAATCTATATTTCATAAACCCATAAAACTTCTTCTAGAATATACTTCTATAAATTCCTTCAAAATATCCTTCTAGTATCTTGCTTATTCAACTCATATGTTTTTTTCCTTTTGGAGTTCCACCCACTAAACTTTCTTTTAAAATATCATATTTCACTTCCTGATATAAATTCATTTTTCACCTTCTTCCTAAAACTCACATTTTACCTTTACATAATATAAAATATTTCCATTGAATATGAATATCTATAATCATGAATTTTCTTTTATTGATCATGATTTTTGATACTTTGGTTATTCGAAAATCATCATCATTCTTAAAAATATTTATTTATTTATAGAAAAAAATTAATCATAACTTATCCATGAAATGTTTCCTCCAAACACATATTGAAATATTTATAACAAATAAATCTAAAATACTTTGGGATGCACAATCTCCCCCCTTTTGTTTCTTATCAATATTAATATACATCGTTGATGTCAATATGTGTGATTATTTATTTCTCTCCCTTATTGAAAATAAAATGAAAAAGGAAACATAGGTTTCTTCTCATGTTTCTTCTAAAAACAACTTCTCTTTGCCTTTCTTCCCAATTAAGGTTGGGGATGATATCACTTGGTTTTTATAAAAGAGTCTTTAGTTAATCAAATTTGAGTCTATATGGGAAGACTGATGGTGGAAAATAAGAAAAATATAACCTAGGTTGTCTATGTTGTCCATAAATATACTCATGTGTGATATCATGCTCGTAAAATCTCAATTCTCAATTTAGGTGGTGTTCATAATAATATTTATCAATGAAACTCAAAATCCTATACACACTTTAATAGACACATTAGAATGTTTTGGTGAAGGATAAAAAAAATCCCCCTTTATCTTATCTTTTCATCAACCAAGCACTACCCTTAAATAATAAATTCAAGGAAAATGGAGGAGAGTGTGACTGGAAATACTCATATTCAATCATTATTCAAGGTTTTCATGAGATAATACCGTTGTGATGGCCTTTTATTAATATAAGCTTTCCCTCAAGGGATACACTCATATTTTCCTCTTCATGGTATTCTGGAAAACTCTATGAGGGTTTGACCTTATTTTTTATTTACCAATGAAAACATTAATCATCTATTTGAATTTCCTATAAGTTAGTTCATGTAACACCGAAAATAATAAAAGATAACAAGGAACCTCTTTATTCTTTTGAAGAAACATTTAGGCTAATAATTTCTTCTAGACCTAGGTCATTATTTCTATCTAAAATTGACTTTCTTCTTCCTGTCAATGGTTTCAACAAGTTTTTTTGTCATATTATTTTCTTATAATACTTACTTGTGAAAATTAGTTTCCACCGCATTAGTCAAGGAAATTTCATGATTGTCTTTCTTACACCTCTCATGTGTCTTTATTTGAATTTGTAAAGCATTGCTTATGGATGAATCTTCGAGAATCTTAGACTTATCATCCAAAAAACTATTTTTCCTTCAACTTTAACTTGCGTTTCATCTTCTTATATATTATCAAACTTATCTAGTTGGTTAATCAAAATAAACAATAACACTTTCTCCATTTTCTCTATATCTTTGTTCTTCTCACAAGGTTTCTTCTTAGAAGTACCATCACATGAATTTTACTTTAATATCTTCAAAATTTTCTTCCCTTTTACATCATAAGGTACTTAAACATGAATTATATCCATTAAATCTATAAATATTTGATCAAATAATCCACAATTATTATAAAATTAATTCTTAAGAAAAAATTTATATTTAATGAGTAGATTAGATATTGATATTTTCACAAAAAAAAATTCCTTGATATTAGTTCTTATTTACACACATGGACTCTTCCTTGGTTCTTTCCTCTTCCAGGGTAAAGATATATTGAACCAAAATATAGGATTTTTTTCTATAACTTCCACAACACCATAATAATCATAGAATTGTGATATTTTGTCATTATTATAAATCTATCTAGAATTTTTTTTGATGATTTTTTTCTAGAAGATAATACTTATTTTGTATTTATAAAAATATGTTCCACGTATCATCTCTTCCTGTCTTAGATATAAAATATTTTATTTCGTTATTTTTTAGTGAACTTTTTTATCCTCACCAATATTGTTAGAGATACAATATATCATTTCAATGGATACAGATTTACCTTGATTATTGGATCCCTTCACCACACTATCTTGAGAAGATTATCCATTAATTTATATTATTTTATTTATGTTTTAACTAGCCTTGTTCAACTTATATTAAACTATGAAACTTATATCTTGTGTCTCAACCAACTCTTATTATTTTACAACCATCTTTTCCTCAAGATCACTAAACATATTTTCAGGCTTAGTGGATTTCAATTTATATTACTTGCTTCCATAAATATAGACTTTATATTTTATCTTCATTATTTATTTTATTCAATTTAATTATATTTATCCCTTGATAGTTTTTCTTTTATTTACAATGTTTGTGACCTCCTCAATACATTATCCTAACTAATGCTTCAATTTATATTCCAATTCAGTTATATTTTCTCTCTCATCATCACTAATTGATGTATAAAAATCTTTTTCAAACAAAGAAATAAAATTTATCTCATTATCTAAAGAGATACATGAGGATGAATCTAATTTATCATTATTTCTCATTAAATTAATTTTTTTTCTATTATATTTTTTTCTTATTATCTTTTTTTAAGCTTATCATTATCCTTATTAGTTTTATATTCTTTAATTTTGTTCTTAATAAAATCATAGTAAAAGTGTCCAAGGTCCTCACAATTATATTATATTAATGATTTTTTTTCATTCCATTTTCCTTTTATAAATTTTTTTGAGAAAAAAGTGAGAATTTTATTAAATCCATTTTCACATTACTCGTCTTCTAAAACACCAAACTCAATAAATTTTTCTTCTTTAATTTTTACTTCACTTTTTTATTCAAAGGTTATATTATATTTTTCTTTTTTGTTGAAATAATTTGTTTCTATTGTCTCATAGGATATGATTATGTTATGTAAATAATTTAGTGTTAAGTCATCTTGAACCACTAGTTTTGATATTTTGGAATCAAATCGATCCGTAAAATTTCCAATCATGTTATTAACAATGATGGAATCTATAAGTTTCACACCAAAACCTCAGATGATTCTTATCATCTCATTCACAATTATAAATTATTCATCAATAGTTTCATCACCAATAGTCTTTATATCTTTTAATTAGTTAATCCAAACTTATATCTTAGATTCTTAGAATTTGATGTTACCTTCATAACTACTTCTCAATTTTTCCAAATATTTATTTGGTATTTTGAAGTACCATAAACTTTTTATATACTTTTTTTAAGTAGAAAGTAAGATCAAATTTGTGACTTGTCATCATTAATAATATTCCTCTTATCAATAGGATCCATAGAAGCTCTATTTGTAATTGAAAAAAAACAATTATTATAGCAACTCAAACTTCTATGAGAATAGATAATATGAATGGAACTATACTATTCCTCTATATATGATAATTTCTTCTATATAAATCAAAAAATCCTCTAATATTTACTACATTTTTATTGTCCATTTGTTAGTAATGTTTTTTCTTGGGTATAAATAGGGAACCTTCCTATAATACCAATTGAAGTACCCAATTCTTATATAATCACTGATAGGGGGAGGGGTGAATCTGTGATCTCTTTTATTTTTATGAATTTTCTTCCATATAAGAACATTAACCTATATTTTTGGTTAAATTCATGAACTTATATTCTTTAAAATCATATAATTAACTCATATATCTGAAAATAAAAGCACATAAAAATAACACAAGGATTCAAAAGGTCTGGAATAAAAGCCTTCTCCTTTCTATGTTTTTTAGACACCCCAACATGGATTCTCCACTAACATAAACAATAATTGGTTATACACCCCATCTATAATATTACTTCAACTAGTTATAAACCCCATCCTTTATTTTAAAATATTTTTATACACCTCAATTTCAAAATCATTCATTCATGGGTTAAAATCCCCAACTACAAGCCTCTAGTTCTGGGTTATAACCCACATTCAAAAACTTATTTTCATATTTTATCTTGTGTAGAATAATATTCTTCTTTAGTTGGTATTACTCTGAAATAGATTTGGATGACATTCTCTTGTTCGTAGCTTCTTCCGGATCTTCAATATCTTTCAAGAAAGTTCTATTGGTATTGAAATATCTTCCAATCTTTGATTATTTGGATCTTCTCAATATTCAGGTTTTTATAAGTTTATGTATTCTTATTACAAAACCTCTTCTTAATAACATTTTCATTTTTGTTCTTATTCTTCCAAAATTTATTACTATAGATTCATTATACCTCCTTCAATTTAGATTTACCTATAATGAAATTAAGTTAGAAACTCCCTACCTTTAACACTTCTTCTTATCATCTTTCAATTTTGTATTTTCAATTCTCTCTATGCTTGAAAATGTTCATATATTTATTTTATACTCATATTTACTATGACAAATATGTGTAACATTTGGGATCAAATTATAATAATCCACCTTCTCAACTCATGAATTTAACACCTTTACTATCTTTCAAAGATACTAGGATTTGACATCATTAGATCTCCAACAAAACATAGTTTCAACTATCTTTAATTCATCCTAAAATCTCATATTGAATCATGATATTTACTTTTATGAATATTTTTATTTGAATATACCTCTTATCATCATCATAATTTTTAACTTTACAATAATAAAATTTCCTTTTGGAAACTTTTAGAAAATATTCTTTTAATATAATTAGTTTTCTCATTCTAGATTTACCTTTTCCTAAACTCAAAATTATGCACCCATTAATTTTTTGAAAATTCCTTATCATGATATATGTTATTATCATGGTTTCCATACGATGCACCTTTATTTAGTTTGAACTTGGGATTGTAGATTTTTATTCTAATCAGCTCAACTTCAAATCATCATTTCGATAGATTTCACCTTTAACATTTGATTTCTTATTCATGATATATATCTTCTAGAGATTATTTATCTATTTTTTACTTATTAATTATATTTCAATATTTAATATCTTATAAATTTGCTTAATAACCTCTTAATTATTTTGGTGATTTATTCTAACATTTCTCCATCTTGTTATATCTTTAAAACTCCATGATTCTTTATATGCATCCTCAACTTATAGTGATCAGGGTTTTTAAAATTTAAACTATCTTCGATAACTATTGGTATTTTGAAAAAGTGATATTATTCTAATGAATGAATATTTTATCATCATTTGACACTATTATTCCAAAGTACTTCGTGGTTCAAGTTTCACATCTTGTGATTTTGGATACTTTCGGCTTTATGCTACATCTAATGTAGTGTTTATATTTGGTAAACTGAAAACACTCTTTTCTAAATCTACTTCTAGAAATTCTATTAGAAAATCCTTTTGGTACCTTAGTTCTTCAATTCATATATTTTGATCCTTATGGATTTCAACCCATTGAACATTCTTTTAGAAACTTATATTTCACCTCCTTCCAAAAATTCATTTTTCACCTTCTTCTAGTGACTCATATTTTTCCTTCATAGGTTATAAAATATTTCCTTTAAACAAGATTATTTAGAATCATAAACATCCTTGATTGATAATTTTTTTTGGTACTTTGAATATCGTATAAGTATAATTAAACTTAATAATGTTGATATGTCCAAAGAAGAAAAATTCACCGTAAATTATCAAATAAACTATTCCTTTAAACACATTTTGATATATTGATAACATATGTCACTAAAATACGTTGGGAATAATAAAATATATTACAACCAAATTGTTTTATATATTTTATTGTAAACTTTTACTTATAATGGTTATATTCTTATTATAATTTTCATATCACAATGATCACCTTGCCCTTCCAATAGTAATATTATCCCTTATATATATAATTAATTCTAACATAAAAAATCATTCATATCCTTATCTCAATACCTACACCATTTCTATTAAATTTATTATTATTTTCATAATAATATTAATATATCTTATATATTTATCATTCTTTTTTACTGTATGATCCTCTAGAATTCAATATTATGGTAGTGCCCTATATTGTTATGTGTTTAATTGCACTATTTTTAGCTATTATAGTGAATTCAATCATCATGTTTTTTTGTAATATGATGATGAAGTAATAGAATATTCATTATGAAATAATTTTTGTGATGAATTATTTATTTACAATAGTATAATCTCATGTCATATATATTATGTATTATCCTTTTCATATTGTCCCACAAAAAGTTCTCTAGAAGATATCAATAAGTATTTATGTTTTCTAGGTTGATATTTAATGTTGAGTTATAAGTATAATTTAATAAATACTTTATCTCTAACATTGATGGTACATATAATCATATCCCAAATCCTATAAATCCATTTTATCAATTTTGAAATTTAATATTTCCCTCTTCCCAATTTCCTCAACCTTATTTTGTATCTCCAGATCATCCCTATATTCTTTCTTAATCTTTCTTGAGATTTATATTTGACAAATAATTTGATCATAGTAGGATATTATCTATCCCTTTATGATTACCATGGAGATATTTCTTCATGTCTAATAAAATTGGATCCATTTAAACCCTCATTATGAATAGTATTTCATGATCCTTTCTATTTAAAGCAATTAAATTTTTTTCATATTTATAGAATGGTAATGGATTAAAAATTCATAGTTTTTGATCTTCTCTAATAGTCCTTATTTTCACATGTTGATCTACTTTTGAGAGAATATATACTTTGGAATTTGATAATTACTATATGTGTTACACTTTTCTCTATAGAGTTATTACCTTAAAATATTCAATCGAATATTACTATAGAAAAAATTATATCATGAATTATATATATTTACTTATTCACCTTCATCTTTATAGAGGTACAATCTGTGAATTTATTATTTTTCTTGAGTACACAACTCAATACCTTCTTTGACCCATCAATGTATATCAAAAATCCTTCCCCAATTAAAGGTAGTGTGAGTGAAGGTTTTCTTTTGAGCCTCCTCTTTAACTCTATGAATCTATCTGTACATTCATATGACTAGAAAAATATTAATCCTTTATAAGTTATCTTAGTTTGTGGTTTTCAAAAATAGGGATAAGTTTTTCACAGACCATTGATAATACCCAGCTAATTTGAGGAAACTAAAAATATCTACTAGAAATGTGGTTCTAGGCCATTCTTATATTGTTTTTTTAGGATCCATAGATATCCCATTTATTTTGATAATATTAACCAATAATGTAACTATATTCATCCATAAATCACATTTACTATACTTTTCATATAATTTATCATTTCAAAAAAATACTTATCACTATACTCAAATTATATCCACGTTCTTCCTTGATTTTGGAGTATATATGAGAATATCTCCTATAATTACAACCGCAAATTTGTCAAGGTAATTTCTTAACACTATATTTATCAACTCCATAATTATTATCATAACATTAGTGAGTCTAAATGGATTCTCTATGAATTCATAGTTCCCACATCTTGTGTGAAAGGTAGTATTTAGGATATCTTCTTTCCTAACCTTCAATTGATTATATATCGATCGAAGGTCTACTTTTTAGAAGTACTGATCCCCCATAAAATTGATCAAAAAAATAATCAATCTATAGTAGTGGATACTTTTTCTTTTATGTGATAATGTTAAGATCATGATAATAAAATCATAGAATAATAGACCAATCCTATTTATTGAAAAAGAGAACTGGGGAAACCCAAGGTAATACAGTTGGGTTTATAAAACCCTCATCCAAGTTCTCATATAGTTTCTTATTTAACTATTCTAGTTTAAATGGGTTCATTTTATGAGGACTCTTAGACATGGGTGGAGCTCTGGTTTTAAGTTATATAGATAAATCAACCTCTCAATTCAGAGGGATACTAAGAAACTATTTAGGGAATACATCAGTATATTCCCTTATAATGGAAATATCATCAAGGATGATCCTTTCCTTTGTCATAATAATTTAATCTTTATGCGTTTTCACATAAGGCAATAATATCCATACTTGATAAGGACTTTCCAAAGGATATTCATCACATTTCTTTCACTTGTATAGAATCAATAGATGTTTTTTAATATGAAAAATGATTTCACTCTCCTTGCAGCTGATATTGGATCTATATATGGACAATAATCCTATGAATATTATATGATTTAATTATACCAAATGGTGTATAATAAGGTTTTCTAGGTGACTTTTCCCAAAAAGGTTAATTGGGTAGGAGTTATGTATTTGACATGCAATGATTACACCGCGTTTTGTTTTCACTCAAAAAATCAACCTCTATATACTGAGGCCTATATCAATGTAAACAACTATTCTACTTCTCCTTATAAAAGGAAAAGAATATAAAGAGTAATTTTTATTTATCAGAATATTAAAAAAACGTAAATATTATTGAAATGTAATGTGTGCATTATTCCGTAAAGTATTCAAAAAATACCTATAGAAGGATCCCATTATCATATAAGTAACAAAAAAATTTGATACATTGGATTAGTTTGTCTATCCACATGGTTTGGTTATTGTTTATAACATGAGTAAATTGAAAAATTATCTCTATGAGATTCTCAACTCTAGAACCCATAATATTTGGAAACGTATTTGGGAAATCATTACATTGTATATTGTATTTGTTATTAACATGATTTATCCTATTTCTATTTAGTTAAAAAAAGAAAGGAATGTTACAAATTAGAATACAAAAATATTATGTATATCAAATGAAAACAATTAAATTACAAAAAAATACCTCAAAATTTTATTTTATATCCTAGATAATGACTTTATATGTTTGATTCTATGTTATTTATGGAATATATATTATTAGGTTCTATAAGTTAATCATAAAAATAACTAACCGTTTATTTGATACAAACTATAAGGACTTGATTCTAATACATATAATATTATATCATGTTTTCATAAATTACATAAAATAAACTTATAAGTATAGAGGTTTAGTGTCTTTGGGAGGTTAGATACAATATTTTAATATAAATTATTTAATATTTCATTTCCATGTTAATTATTAACACTAATATATCATTGTACTCCAATCACTGTATGGGATATCCTAGGGACATATGAAGTTCCTAGTAATGTGTGCAGTCACCTGTAGGGGAGGGTGAATCAGTGTGATCTTTTTATTAACTATATTATATAATTGAATATAATATGTTATATTCTAAAAATCCTTCATTATCTCCCAATAGGTTCTTTATACTATAGCCCAAAAATTTATAGTTTCTCAATTATTTCATTATACCATCTCCCTTTGATCTAAAATAGGTCCTACCAAACTTCCTAGATATGATCTTTAAGACTATTTGAATGTCACTACATCACCAAAATAAGATCTTATTCTTCATGAACAGGTCTTCCACTACTTCTTCCTTATGGTATAAAGACTATAATATTGGCCTTATTCTTTATAACTCAGCCTTTTTATTTGGATTCTCAATTATTTTCTATGATATTAGGATATCATGGAGTAGACTTTTTCAAATACATTCCTTTTTCTTTTTCAATGTAGAAGTTATTATCTATTGAATATTTTCATCTTCTAACTCATTTTCTACAATTCAAGGAATTCTTAGAACTTATTATTCCTCAGTATATTCCACAATGTACTTTTCCCCCCTTTCTAGTTTTGACAATCTTATCTATTTTATATTCTAGATATTATCATGAAATTCAATATTGGGTTTTCAATTCTTTCTCTTTCTTTCTTCCTTTATCATTATTTTATATTCCTCAGAGCATGAATATATTTTCCATGATTGAATATGAATGAATCCATTTATTTATTACATCATGATCCTTTATTTATAAATGGTCAATAATATCCCCTTATTTTAATCTAAACCTTATCAAATCTATCATGGGGCTTAAGACAATCCTTCCTCAAACATTTTATATAACCTGTAGGAAATCTATATTTCTGCATGACCACGTATAGAAAATCATCATGGTATAATGTATAATTCATTAATAATGTGGATTATTATTTATCAAAAAATTAGATTATTCATGGAATAACATATCATATAATGATATGAATTCATTTTGAAATACCTAACCACATTCAACTTATATTTTTTCCTTAGATAAGTTTATGGTGTTGTCTTATTCTCCATGGTATAGTTATATGTCAATTCTCAAAACCATATTCGACTGGTATCTTATCTTAAAACTTCTTCATGATTTGATTTTATTCATATTGAAATAAAGATCATATTCACAATAATATTCTTGAATCACAATACCTCTAAATAAGTATAATGTTTAATTCATTAAATAAATACTAAAACATCATCTGGTTTAATTTCAAAAACTGATATCTTAATATTGTTTCTATATTTTCATGTGTTTTTATATTAATTTTATTTTAATATTAATTTATTTAATAAGAGGTTCATAAATGATATTAATGTTTTTCATATTCTTGTGGAATTAATTACATAAAGATAAATATGAAGGAAAATGTCTAAATTGAGGAACATAAAGTCACTTCGTAATGAGCTATGACGAGGCGTGACATGACAATGGGAATATAATAAAGATTCGATTAAAGATTGAATCCAAATGGATTATGATCTCTATTTTAAAGAGTTTTTCCATGATTTTGGATGATAAAATGATATTTAAAAGGATAAAAACTGAATAACCAAAGAAAATGGGACTTCCAATGCTGTAAATTGTCATTAAAAATCTTGTAAACACTACACTATGTGAAAACATTATACTTGTCTAAAAAGTGATTTTCATCATTTATTTCAACTGGGAGATACCTCGTTTGACCCAAACCATTGTTTAATTCCATTATTAACATAAGGAAACTAGAGGATGACCTACATGGTTATAAATAAATGGGTTTAAACAAAAAAAATGAATTCATTACAGTTATGGGGATTCGACCACCAGGAGGCTACTGATAATGTTCTGACCCAGAGTTCTATATATATAGGATTTTCTTTTTCTTGTATGATTTATACAATTCATTGTATCATTGAATGATCTTTATTAAAATTTATATATTTCTCTTTTACTCATTTTATTTCTCATTCTATCCCATATATTTTCTCTTTTATGGGTACTGGTTTATTCATTTTTGGTGACCACCTAAAAATGATGGGTAAAACTCTAAATGGAAGAATAGAATTAGTTAAAATGGGTTCATATCGACAATTTCTAATTATCCTTCACTTTTAAGATACTTTTATTAAATGTTATTATATTTCACCTATATGTTAATTTAATTAATTATTGATCCATTGAACATGTGCCTTCAATATTGAATGATCACTAATAATATTGAGAAAATTTATTAATGCCCATTTATTAGATTATTATTATGTTTTTAACAATCTGATCTTAATGTGATTTAGTTATTTTTGTTCATCATACCCTGATGAATTTATATGTTAGGGTATATTGAGTGGGATTAATCATTTCTCATGTCAATAAAATTGGATGGTTATACAGTTATTTAAAATGATTTTTTTTCAAGTGAGTATGAATTAATTTATTTAGAAAAACCACCCCAATAAATTAGTCCCCCTATCTTTGTTTCTCTAACTCCATTTTAATTATTTAATTTAGGTTATTTAATTTTTTAAATAAAATTAAAATGAAATTATAGTGAACTAACCTTTGGTAACAATTATTCCACTGTCTACATCACTCTTTGTGGGATTAGCCAAGTACTTCCACATTACTACACCTTTATAGTTAGTATATTTTAGGAACATATAAATATATAATTTGATTTTTTTGAAGGATTTAATGAAATACTTTGGAATGGATCCATTTTCCCATGGATAAAACTTATATTTATAATATTTTAAGTATTACTATGGATTAATCTAGTCAATATCATTTTTTAATGGTCTTTTGGGTCATTTTAGATATTCCCCCATTGGAAGATATGCCTAAAATCACTATTTTTTTGTTTTTCCTATGTTTTAACATCATAAAATGTTTAGAGGATATGAAATCTGTGGATCTGACTACATTCCATTTTCTTCAATTCACATATAGTACTTCTTAAATTACATGTAATATTTTCACATTGTGTAATTTTTACATGACATGTAATTTCAATTTCTACTATTAAAAATCTTGTTTTCCTATATTTCTTCGGTTTCAAGCCTCCAAAACATCATATGATCATACAACATTATGGGAAACCTCATTTAAATGATTTTGATTATTTTAAATTAAATATTCAATCAAATAATCATCATATTTCCATGATTTAAAATTAAAATATAAGGATATGAAAATATATAAGAGTAGGAAACTAGATTCCATGTGCAGTTTTTCTAAAAAGAAATCATGACTACAATTGTAAGAAAATAATACCCATTGGTTGCGCAATTAATCAATTTTATATTTGGAATAAATATTTCATCCCTATTAATATACCCTAGAACCCTAATTATTCCTGGCTAGATGAATTAAAATACCATAATGGTTTTGGATCAGTTTGAAAAAGTAGAAGAATAATCAAATCTAATGGTCATGAATTAATTACTTTTATCATGTTGGATTTTGTTTTCTATAAAACCCATTTGGTTTTCGATTTAATAATAGTTATTAATATAATTAGTCTCAACACAATACCAATTGAATAGAATCATTTTTCAAGTGAAGAAAAAAACGAACAATTTGGTATGAACCCATTTCGATTGATTCCACTCTCCCCAATGGATTTAACCTACCATCATTGGGTGATCGCCAATGATGAATATACCCAAAACCATAAGAGATGTAATAGAAAATAAATAATGATAAAGAAACAAAATAAATTGAATTGAATTAAACTAATGGTAAACCAACATTACACTAAAGTGGAATAAAGGAAAGCATAAATAAAACATATCTATAAAGAATTATCTCTAGGTCGGAACCCTAGAAGCTTCCTCCCAAGGGTTAAATCCCTACACCTATAATAGATCCCTTTTATCATCTCAAAAACCCATATTGTTAAGATTTTAAGTCTTCTTATGGTTTCTTGGGTCAATATCGGCATTTAATGGTTATTCGGGTCATTAGAGATATTCCCCCAATAAAAGATACGCTGAAAATCACCATTTTTTAGGTTTATCCGATGTTTTCACATCGTATAATTTCTACACAATGTTTAATGTGCAGTTCTAAACTCCATGAAATTTAATTTACTTTACGTCTTGTTCTTATTAAATGCCTTATAATGTAATGTTTATATGACTTGTAATGTCAATTTCAAACACCAGAAGCCTTATTTCCCTATATCTTCAGTTTTGAGCCTTTGGAACATCATGTGATCATAAAAAATAATGGGAAAATATTTCAATTGATATAATGATCTATTTGGCTTAAATAGTAAATATCGTCTTCTTTGTATTTTTATTTTTTCACTGTGCCACTTAAGGTCTTGGTGTGAACTTCCATTATGTTCCTCAATTTCCACATTTTTCTTCATATTTCTCTATATATCATTTGTGACACAAGAATATATAAAATTAATATAAAGTATGAATATCATATTCAATCAATTAATAAACAAATAAAATTCAAATACATAAAATGAAAATATATAAATTATATGGAGATAACAAAAACCTGTCTTCTAGAAAATAAACTTATAGAAACCCCGCGTTTTTTAAAAGGAATAATCCTTTTATAAGAAACATAGAAAATTATGTATCATTTTTTTTCTCTTAAAAACCTTTCCAAATTTATAGTTTTCTTGAACTCTTCAGAAATTAATAAGATTTTATAATCCTTACCTATTGTGTAAGGTTTTACAATTATTTTCATTCCCTGTGAAAATATTACATACCCTATAAAATAGTACATACCCAGTATAACCTCAAAGTAATTTTCTAAATATTTGCTTCAGAGGAAATACTAATTAATCCAATTTCTTTATCATATTTTAATATTAACTCTAATAAAAACTTTTATATCATATTATACAATCTTACATATATAGTGAGTTCAACACCTAACCAATTTTCTAGTATGAGGAAAAACTTATGCATCAATGATTTTTTTAATTATCAGTCAACATTTCATAATTATGGAACTTTTTTAAATCACCTCATAACATCCTTAAATGTATTCAATACATCTCCAATAAACTCTATTATATATCAAAATACTATAAATAAATTTAAGAAATATTTGAATATTTCTAAATCTCTTCAAACATAATTCCAAATATTTACATGATTTAAATGCTCAAATCTAATTTGGTTGATAACCCTTAATTTCCTCTTTAATTAAATATCTACATCTAGAATTATCAAACTTCATCCAAGGGATATTCTTCATTTAAGATAATATTATTCATGATCAGTAATGTGTGGATGTATTTTCACTCCTAGAAAACTTTAGATTTTATCCAAGAAACTTTATTCTATATCCATCAAAGCTAGATCTTCAATATACTCTTGAAAAAAATTTATATAACTTCTATCAACCAATAAATTTGGATCTTATACATAAATAAAAAAAAGTGATCATAAAATTAGAGTAATTAGTAATAAAATTAATCATGGGGTATAAAATATCATCAATAATAAAATCATAAAAGGGATTAATCATAAGTATTCATATGAAATATACGCATAGAAGGAATAATATCATAAAAAAGTGGTATTCATGTGATTTATGTGAATTTAAAATAAACATAAAACATATTACAACCACAATTCAAGTATCATGACCAATAAATCATTACATTATATTCTAGGTTTACTGGTTGTGCACTATAAATGGTATCTCGTGAGATATAAGTATTACCAAATCTATTGGGGAGTTATTAAATTTATAGGTTATCCCATAAAATTAAAATATATTAAGTCTATTTGTTCTAAAAGGTAATATAAATTCATACGTCAATCATAAAAATGGAACAAACCCATGAAAATAAAAATGGCTTCATCGTTGATCCATAAAGTGTAATAAAATGGTAAATAGTGTAGTTTTTATAAAAGGGAGAATATAATATTAGATGAAAAAATTAAAATAATTTTTTTTGTAAAATTTTTAGTTTGTGAATTTAATGTTGAATATAGAAAAAGTGTCATAGAGAGGTTGAGGATATGATAAAATAAATTTTAAATGTTCCTCACATAACATCGAAGGTTTTCTCTTTAGAAAATAAAAATAGAATCCTAAAAAAATTATATCCATAAAAGAAATATTATAAAATGGGGGAATAAGGATGTAAATATAATATATAAAATAATAATGGAGTGAAATAAAATTTGAGAAACAATACCTAAAAAGGAATGGAGATTCGAAAATAACCCATTACCTCGAGTCTAATGCATTATGAATACATACTCTGGTAACCTAAATAATCAAGTTAGGTTTATTAATTAATTGATTATGAACAAATTTAATAATTATTTCAATATTTTTTTCCTTTATATTCATATACTATTTTCTAATTAGTTATTTTATTTTTGGTCAATCATCAATATATCTTTTCATGGTTCCATGTTTGCATCAGTAAGATGATATCGGTCAATGGTGCACATTCAATGGTTCTAGGAGTTAAAATCTTATTGAGGTAAAATTATATGACATCCTATAAGTATAATGTATCAATATTTATATTTATATTTTAAAATATATTAAAATAATAAATTTTTTCTTGGTAAACTCATTTTTTAAGTAATTAAACTAGTTGTGTTGTTTTATCTATAATATTAGTAATATCATGATTGTTTTATAGTTATAAAATATTAAAAGTTAATTAATTTCATTCCTAATAATATTAATACTGTAGAAAACTATTTTTAAAACCGTAATATAAATTTATTGATGAAAAACATCATCACTCACATAGGTGGAATAAAGATACCATGGAGTGAGTGGTATTTTTAAAAATAATATAAAGTGAATAAAAATAATAAAGAATTTAATAATATAGTATCATTGTTTTATAATTATAATATTATAATAATATTATTAGAGTTTAATTATGGGTTTTAGTAGATATAAGAAGTGAATGGGAATTTAAAATAAGTGTGATGAAGAAATTTACTCCCATTGGGGAAACATCTTTGGATAACACTTAAAGGCTTCATAGAGTGGTCTTTTGATTATATTTGAATTTAAAAGACATGGTGAGGGGTGTTTGGGGATCAATTTTGGTATATATTTATCTTGGGAGAGTTTTTTTAAGTAAATATGAATGATTGGATGATGGTTTGTTATAAGAAAAAGTGAGAGGTTTTTTGGAATAAAATATTGAGTATTTTATTATTTTATCCAAAGACTATGAATAGTAATTATTCTTGTCACTAATAATAGTTTTTTATTATTAAATTTCTATTTATTTATTTAAACACTTTAAAAACTAAATGGTTATACTTAAATATTTTATTTAATGTAAGTAATAAAAAAATTAGATTTGAATAAAATATAACTAAGACTTTAAAATTTAAAATATAGGTCTATAAATTCAAATTATTATTTTTAAATGAATTATTTTACTCACTAAATTCTTTTTAATTCTTGAAAAATGTTTTAGAATTTATTGAGTCATTTTGAAGACATTATGATGTCATAAAACTTATGGCATATACAAAAACATTTTTTGTATTAAAAAAATAACTTTTATTGAAAAATGATAAAAACTCACCCTAAGATATTTTCAACGTAATAATTCAAAAAATTGGGTTTATTTTATCAAAATAAATTTCTAAATTATGAATATTTAATATTTAAATTTTAATATAAAAATTAATGACTTTACTAAATATATAAAAAAAATATTATTAAAAATTTACACTTATACATAATTTTATTTTTTATATTTTGATAAATAATTTTATGATATTATAATATTTATATGCCACTATATTATTCAACATTAATATGTTGGAATGGTGGATCTTGATCCATCAGATGAAGTCGGGCCAAATATTAGTTTCACATTTTATATAATTGTCAACCAACTATAGAAAAAATAATCAGTGACACCTTAAGTAGTATAGTAGTAGTGTGTACTTAGATATGGTTCTTATGAAATAATTGGCTGGTAACACTAGTTGGGTTAACAAATCTCTATGAATTTTAATATCATCGATAATGTATAATAGTGTAATAAATGTACAGATTTGGCATTATATCATCCTGGTTTATTATAGCATAATATTTCTTTATGATGTCATTTAGATCTAGGTTTTTTTAATTATGAGAGAGTTCCCTAAAATTTTATTCTCGGATATGGTTAAATTTCTCTACACATTTATAGACATAGGTATTATTATCAAACCACATAAATTTTTTTGTTATTCTTCTTCTTCTAGTTATTTATTTTTTTTTGTCTCATTTAATCTTATTATATAATTGGATATCTTTGGTGTTCCTATTATTTTCATAAAAATTATTATTTATAAGTCCTTCTACAATTCAAATGATCATATTTTTATTCTAATAGTCTGGTTACTATTTCAGCAGTTATATTGTTATTCAAACAATCGTATTGGGATTATAATTCCTAAAAATATCTCATATTCCCTTTATTTACCATTATCTAAAATTCCTCTCAAGGTTATCTATTTTTCATTAATAATATCCTAATTATATTCATAATTATTTATTTACTTTTTACATTGTTTATTATGGGTGTAATAATTCTTGGATATCATGACGCACCATAATTTTAAATTCTAGTTTATTTATTTACTTTTGTTTATTATACCATTGTATAATTATCAATTTTATAGAGTGTATTTATCCTTAATGAATAATGTTATTTATGGAAGAAATAAAATATTGTTCATTTGTATTATGTGTTTCATGTATTTTATACTATAGTTAAAACTTAAATTTGACACACATATATATCAATGATAATTTTTATTTAGAAATTTTTGGGTCATTATAATGACTATATGTCATAGTGTACTTTTCAAAATGGTGATAGTTTATGATTTAATAAGAGAATCATGACATAGAAAAGTTTGGACCAAAGATTAATCTTAGTATTTAGACATCTAGATATTATGTTTGAAATGGCTAGGCTAAGACAAAACAACTTTCAAAATAGTCATGGTAATTGTGTAACCATAAAACCAAATGGGCATACATTATATCATGGATCCTTCATTTTATGAACTGTGAAAAAACAATTTGACAGTAGAATCAGAGTATAGTGAAAAGTCATGGTATTTAGAATCTTATAGAAAACTATATTTTTGTAAAAATTCATATAAACCTTCACCAGTATGGAATCTCTGCTGAATTATAAGAAGACTTTAAACCATACCAAAATTATTTTTGTGGATATGATCTAGGTTTAATGTAGGTTTACATGGTTAAAAATTTATAAAATGTTTATAAATTTTAAAATAAATTGAAATAAAAGTTTTTATATTTATTTATGGGTTTTTTAGAAATATTCATTGTTTATATTTAAAGGAATTATTTGTAAAAATATATGATTATTAGTTTAGGTAAAGTGTTTACAGAAAATGTTTAATATTTATATAATTATATTTTTTTGTAAAATATCATATATTTTATAATATAAAAGATTTTATATTAAAATAAATGTAAATAAAGAATATTAAATATTTCATATTCTAAAAAATGGGAAATATCAGGATTTACTTATATTATGGAATGTCCACAAAATCATGCCTAAATAATAAAAATACTAATAATTAAATTATTTATGAAATTTTCATAAATGATTATCTTCCGTCTATATTTATGAATAATTAATTTCATTAGTTTATTCCATAATTTATTCATAGATCTAAATTAGATATGTTATGAATTAATGCATTCTTTAGTTTAAGGTTTTAATGTTTCTTTAAATTATCATACATGCATTTAAGGAGTTACATGATAGGTATGATAATTGATTTATTTTTCCTTTACCTTGACCAAGACTTGTTCATGAGTTATGATATTTAATTAATAATTTCATAATATTTTATAAATGTTAGGTGTTATAATTGTTATATAATTTAAGTTTATCTTACATATATATCCATGGGTATAGGGACTTTGGTTCAAGCTACCCACTGGCCTAGGAAATTAAGCTCTATTTAGAAAATTAGGGTTGGTTACCTATCATCTCATTCTTACTCTTATAGTGATTATTGATTTCATATGATATTAGGAATTTATATGAAATTATTTAATGTTCCTTATTAATGTGATGCATTTGGATATGTGTAAATATAGTTTTCTTTTCATTTGTGTTAGTAACACATGTTATGAGTTATGTATAGAGTTATATGTCAATATTGTCTGAACATATTGATTTAAAGGAGGGAATATAGATTTAGAAAATAAATCATTAGAATACTTCATACATATAAACGGGATATATTTCATAATATATGTTTGGAATTTAAATCACAATTAAAATACTAAGGATTATATTTGTCCTTAGTGAACACATTTTAAGACATTGATTATCTAAACAGGAAGGTTTTTTTATAGTAGTTAGCCCCTGGATTATCCTGTTTATGGAAATACAATTATGTTTAACATCAATGATGTCTTTTTAGGTATTTATTTTTTTATAATTTTTTCTAAATTTTTTACTTGAATTTTTTAAATTTGGGGAGGAATTATAGGCTGCATGATCAGGGTGAATGGTTAACCAAACCATGAAACTAGACCATTTCCCTCTACTTGGATGCAATTAGGTGTATATGGTTAGATGAAAAGATATACTAACCATTTAACCTAATTTTGTTTCCTCTTAAAAAATTGATTTTTTTTATTTAATATTTGTATTTGACTTGAGTGGAAACTCATTTTATCCCCCATTAATTTTTGATGTTTCTAACCAATGCCCCCTCTGGATTCATGTGGTTTAATGATTCCACCTTGGTGATTCACCCTCTATCATCTTGGATATTCAAGGTAAATTTATCTAAACTTCTTTCTTTTATCTCCTTATTCTCTCAAATATTGATTTTTTTCATCCCTATAGGCATGGTGGCCAAGGGTTCCATCTCTCATTGGATTTATTTGGGTTTTTCCTATTATAGGACTTCTTTTTTTTCAAAAGGATTATTACATACATTTATAGAAAAACATCAATTTTTATGTAAATGAGACATTAATGGTAGGTGGCCATTTGTAAATTCTTTTACCTTATTAATTTTATGTTCTTGATTTATTTAAATATTTTTTATTAATAATTAAATAAAATGTTTTAATTTTAATTATTTTCTAAAATATGTTATTTTTTACTGTTTATCAATTGTTATGGGAAGGAGTTTAATTAACTTTTTATGATTTTTTTATTATGATTCACATAATTCGTTTTTTTTAATTAATAAACTAGTTTGTATTAAATTAAAAGAAATTTTTTTCAATAAACCTTTAGATATGAATAGTAAAGTTTTTTTAAATGTTTTCTCTCCAATATATCAATGGATTTAGAGATATTTTGTGAGTTTATAATTATTTATCTATGTAATACCCTTTAATAAATTTATTCCCTTATTTATTGTATTGTTTTATTATATTTAACTACTTCTTTGATAAAATTATGGATGTTGGTGAAAGGTGTGACTTTATATATTCTATTTCAGTAACATAGAACATGAAATTAAAATAAATATTTCAAGGGGTAAATACCTAGGGTACTAGGAGGGTACTGAGGATATATTCCAAGATAGGTTATGAGGAAAAATCTTTGAGATTATACCCTTCTAATTATGATGATGTTTTGGATATGGTGGATGGTTATGATGCAACTTTTATTATTTCATTATGGTTTTCCATCTAGTTTTGGGATATTATTTGAATAAATATCTATACATGGTTGGTTATAGATTGAGATATTATTATATGATAATTATATAAATATTGGATATATAATTGTTTAGTATTATTGTCATGGATTTCTTTTTTTCCCCTTTGGTGTCTACCCAATATGTTATGTTTTATTAAAATTGTGTCTCTTTAATGTCTTTTTTCTTTTAAAATTTTTTAAATTTCATTCTTATTTATTCATATAAAATATATTATATGGGAAAATATATCATTTTTTATTAAATAATAAAATTATTAATTTCATATATATATATATAGTTTAAACTAGAATTTATTTCTTTATTTGTAAAGGTTTTATATAGGGTATATAGTGGAATCCCACTAGATATATTTTTATCAAAGCCAACATACACTCTTTCAATGTATGTTGACCATGTTTTGTATAAAATAGGTAAAGGTAAATCTAAGCTATATTGTAGAAATTTTTTACATTTTTATTTGGTAATTCTAGGTAGTGACAGGTGGAGCGATCTCTCTTGTCACATGGATATGGGTAGTATATTTTTTTTATTTTTTGCTTATTTTTGGTTGTGTATTTTTGATATCTCTTATGTACTCGACCATATAAACTTATTATCCCATTATTTTTTACACAATGATTTTATATATAGATCAGTTGGATGTTTATTATATCTATATAATGTGGTTTAGGATTATTTGAAAATAATGTTATATTTAATTTTTTTCATTTTTATACTCAGTTTGAAGATGTATTAGGTTTTAAAGCTACTTATTTTATATGTATGACCAACCAACATATGGGAAGGTCATTTTGGGTTCAGGTTAGACCCCTTTCTCATTAGTTGTATGGATGATCAAGAGAAACCATTCCTAATAGAATTTTCTTTATACTCAAGAACTAGTTCTTTTCTTATGGGGATTGGAAACAGACTTCAATCCTTATGAAAGGTTTTCTCAAGTATCATGAAGGTGTGGAATTGGTTGTTTTGTTATAAAATGGTATCAAAATCAAAAAAAAATTAATGATCTTTTGGATATTCAGGATACATAGAAGATAGGATCATTAAAACATTAGGTTTATGTTGTGAATTAGTGTCTATAAAACACTAATTGTAATGAGCCTTGTGGTTCTAGGGGATTCCAAGAAAGATTAATTTTGGTTTAAGGTCTATATTAGTACATATTTTTGAGAAATTTTATCTAGAAAAATAGAAAATTGAAAGGTATTAAAGGAATCATAGTTAAGATGCATGGGCTACAGACTTTTATTATAAACCATATAGCATAGTTTGGAGTCCACAAGTTGATCATTATTAGAGTCATGATTTTTTTATTTATCAAGACTCACGATGAATAGTAAAAATTGACTCTTTTTATATAATTTTCTTATTTAGTGGTTTTTATGATCATATACACTCATTATGACAAATTTTATTTGAATTGGGTTTGTTTTAATATTATTTCAATTTAAATTTAAGATTTTTATGATATTTTGTTTCTTTTGGATTTGTTTTATAGTATCATACCTCTTAAAAGGGTCCTTCTAAACCCTTTAGATGGAGTGGCAGATAAGTTTCTATAAGAAAATTCCCCAATGAAATATATTCTAATTAATATATTTATTTTTATTAAGGGTATGTAATGGGGAATCAAGCCTATTTTATCCCAAGATAAAGATCATGATTAAGATTTCCTCTATCCTAATCCTCTCACCTTATGAGGGTAAAATGGTCCTCGTGAAGCTAAGGATTGGATATATAATCTCCAATGGATTTTTGAAATTCTAAAAACTCTTAAGGTAAATAAAATGAAGTGATCCGCCTTTATGATTGTGGTCCCCATCTAGAAGTAGCAGGAATAAGTTGTTCATGTGAAACTGGATGAGAATTGGACATGAAATACTTTAAAGTTATGGTTTCTCAGTATTTTTACATAGATACAATAAAACTAGATAAAATAGTTTAGTTTTCTTACCTTTAGTAAGTAAATAAAATTTTTATTGAGTATGTGAATTGATCCACTAATCTTGATCATTTTATACTAGATATGGTCTTAAATTTTGTGTTAAATACTTGACGGTTTGAAATAAACCTCCACCTGTATATCTACTCAAAGGAATTCTTATTATGGTTATATAATTATATCAAGTTGTATGATAGTTAATTGATGGTGTGGGTTGATCAATATACATTATCTAGGATGTTTGGATATTATTATTATATTCCAAGAAAAAGTAAATGATTTTTCCTTTAGTATAAGTGGAAATAAGATGAGTTCAGATGAAGAGCTGTAAATAACTTCAGACATCTATCTCAATCAACCTTATCACCACCATTGGGGAGCTAGATAAATATATTCCCTCAGTGTGGAATTTTAGCACATGATAAACCCTTTTGTCAAGTGTCTCCTAAGTCTTGTCACACATGTGAGAAAATAGGCTATCTATGAAGGTTTTTTAGAATTAACCTTTCTAAAATAAGTGGTGTGGGTTTGTTTACTCTTAAAGGATATTGAGTGAAATATCATAGATAAAGGAGATGTGCTATAAATCATTCAACTCATATGATATGTTTTGTCCATATCATATGGTATGATATAGGTATATCAAAATTTATATCTTATTATTTCTTTGGATCAGTATTTTATATGGTATAGCTATATCATATTAAATGGATTATAATATAGAATTCGTTTAAGGTAGGAGAACATTTAATGGTTAATAATTCAAATTAATTCTATTACTTATCATTGATTAAATGTTACATATAATGTAACATATGGGATAATTAAAAGGGATAATTAATGTGATTAATGTATTATTTATATAATCATTAGATTACATTTTTTAAATCGATGAGTTAATGTGTGTATAATCAAGAGTTTTCAAAAGGGGATATAAAAGGAGATGATCATCATGAGATGAGATTGTGCAGACTTAGCCAATCCAACTGAAAATAACTCTCAATAAATCTTCCTTCATCTATTAACATTGATTCTATCAGATACTAGCATATCATGATATATATTAGGGTCCATCCAATGTAATGGGTGATTCAATAATTCCCATGGATTTACTATATAGGATGGAGTCCTTTGATTTCTTCTCGATGATTGTTATCTAGTATACGACAGAAGATGTTAGTAGTGGAATCATTTGTGTAGGTATATAATCTCTATTAATTTTGTATTTTTATGGTTTCAATTATCAATCATGGTATATCTATATTTTAAGTATTCTTATTATTTTCACTTATTATTTTATGTTTTAAATTATCCCATGAAACCAATCATTTGTGTCATAGTTTTTTATGTGTTTTAATTCCTAAAATCATGTTTGAAAATAAGAATATAACATATCATATTGAAGATGTATTTCCTATTATATGAAACAATATAAAAAATGTCTACAACTTGGCATATGATATTTAATATCATAGTCTATGATTGGGATGCTCCATATGATATACATTATCATACTTTGTGATAGTATGTTATTCCATTGGTTTTTAATATATTGTATGGTATGACATTGGGAATAATTATATATGACGGTATCGATCACTACTCTTCCATGAAATGAAAATATAGTATCTTATTCCATATATGATATGTAGGATATTTAAAATAATTATTCCTATGAACTAGATTTTAATGTTATTCATATATTGTCGATATTCATCACTAAGATAACCCTACACAAATATTTTATCACATCATTATTCCTATGCATCATCTTATTATAGACTATATTACTTGAGCATACAATATTAATCCTACATGATCTACATAAAACAAGGTTTGATATCACATATTATTTTATTCTAAGTCTTGGTTCAGAGATTCGTGTGAGTTAATCCTACACAGGTTATTCAGTATGATATTTATCTAACATAGACCTTTACATTAATGGGTAAATTTCTCATGAGGCCTATCATAAGTTGCAGGATCAAAATACAATTTGAGTGATTTCTTTTCAGTTTTCTAAGAATGAATTTAATCATAAGTGAGACATTTAACACTGATTTTAATATTTCATAGTAGCATATCATACGTTTTTATAGTCAAGGCATGATATATTAATCCTATGTGACCCCAATTAATTATAATAATGTCATGTGATTTGTTTCTATCCTCCTTATTGTAGGATAAATGGTGTTTTATTCTCCTTTTACACATGAAAAATAACTCTTTATGATATATGTATATCATTTAAAATGACTTAGAGGAAAATTTTAGTTTTTTCTAAAATTGAATTATTAATTGAATTCTAAAATTTATAAAAAGTTTATAAATTTTGAACTATATATTTTTGTATATTTATTTAATTTATTAATATTTTTATAAATTAATTAGGTATAAATTATATCAATTAATTAAATGTTTATTAAAAAAATTTAATAAGTATCCTATAATATTAATAATTAATATTAAAATAAATTTATCAAATTATATAGTGTGACTTATAATTTATATATATAATTTTTATATTGAAGTTAAATGGATAATTTATAAATTGTTTACAAATCACAGTATAATTCCAAAATATAAAGTTGTTTATGTTTAAATTATAAATTATTCATAGTATTTAATTTGAATTTTTAAAATTAAAATATCCTTATTAAAAAATTATTTAAACCATATCAAAAGGTGTTTTGATATGTGATATGATGAGGGTTTAACTAATATTAAATATGTGATATTTAGATTATGTGTTTTTTTATAAAATAGGATTAGGAGATGAAATGTTTGTATTTAATTTAATATCATATATTTTAAGTAAATTTCTTATAATGAATAATATGAAGGTGTTCATATTGAAAATAAATATAATGTTTTTATGATTATTTAATGATTATTGGTCTATAATAAATTTTTCAATTATAGAGTATTTTTTAGATTATTTTTATAAATTCTTCATAAATATTTATCTCACATATAAATATATGAATTTTTAATCTGTCTAGGTTATTCCATTGTAAATTATTCATATTTATAAATTTTTTATATTAATTATAGTTTTATGATATAGTTTAAAATATTAAACTACTTCTTAAAATTTTCATACATTCATATAATGAGTCCCATGAAAGGTATAATAATGGATTTAGTTTTCTTCTACCTTAACTATGGCTTGCCTATGAGTTGTGTAAAGAGTTACACACTAATAAGGTTTGAACATATTGATTTGGGAGAAATAATAAGATTAAAAAATAAATATTAATAATATTGAATATATATATAAGGGATACATGAGATAATATGGTGTGATTAGAACCCAGTACAAAAATACTATATATTTTCTTCAATCCAAAGAAAACACATTTCAAGACCTTGATCATTCAATTGGGTAGGTTCTACCAAAGTAGGTTTCCATTGTATTATCTTGTGTAAGGAATGGTGGAAATGGATAACCCTAAGAGTTATGTAATTAAATCACACTATGAACTTTGGGTTACAATAAACTGAAAAAATATATAAGAGTTAGGATGCAAAAGGAATGGCATTGAGTTTATTCATATGATGAACATACCCAAGAGTTATATGCTCAACCATCTAAAATTAATATATGATATGATTCTAATAATGGATTACCTAAGTAACTATGTTGTGATTGGAATAATAATGAAAAATCATTCATTAGTGAAATATGAATCTTGGCCAACTTATTTATATGATGGATTTAAAAGGTTTTATTATTTTAGTGGTAGAAGATTTTATAAAAGTCCTTATTAAATGAATTTAAAACATGATACTCATCTGAAAAATACTTTTTTGTATATAAATAGCATAATCATTATCATAAAACTTGTATTTGAGATCAATATGGAATGAGAAAAGTTTAATGTGAAAAATTTATTAAACTGTTATAAGAAACTTAAGAATTATTCTTAAGAAAAAAGAATTTTATGTGTTAGAGTATCCCCTTCATGAGAAACAAATGTTAATTTTGTAAAATACTTGAATATAGATGCTTATTAGAATCATATAATGTTTTAGCTAAGGTATAAAAGTAATTTCATTCAATATGATCAACGTAACTTTAGTCTCTCCTCATATATTTAATATGATTTGGTATTTCAATGACTTCAAGAGACAAGATGTTTTATTAAAGGATTGTACTAGCTATAAAAAACACTCTTTTATCATCAATGTAAATATTCCAATAATGTGAATGGGTACAAGAAAATGTAAACCCATATTCTCAAATTATTGAGGAAAATTGAACTAGGGTATGTGATATACAGGTTATGGTGTTGTTTTAATATGAAAAATAGGTAAAAGATTAAAAATAAAGAAGATAAGTTGGTTGGAAATTTCAAAAAAAAATCTTTGAGTATCCTTTTAAGGTCATTGAAACCCAACATTTGCATAATGGAGGAGTAATGATTCCATAGGATGGTATTTTCAGGACACCTAAAGGGATTTTAGGGACTCCATGAAATGTTTATGTCATGTATTTGTGTTTTCTAAATTAATTATTTGGTTTTGAAGGGTATATAATATTAAATGTATACTTTATAAATTTTTCGATTATACTGGAGTTTAAATTCAAGTAAGAATTAATAGGGCTCATAGTTTGTGTTAGAATGATGAAAAAATGGTTTTTAAGTCATGTAATTGAATGAAAAGGAATATATTAATCTCCAATGGATCAAACTAAATGATTTGTATTGTCATATTATTTCTATTATATTATGAGAGAAGTTGTTTTTTGACAAATATTTGTTAAGAATAATATGAGATGTTACACATGGTTTATGAATCATTGGATTCTATAACATACTTGATAAGAAGATAAGGATAAAAAATTTATATCCAAGATAAAGGATATTAATTTATTAATTTATTAAATTATAAGAGATATTATCACACCACTATAAGTGAAATATTTTTAAAAAATAGTATTATTTTTATGAAAATTATCTAAACTCAAATAATACAATATTTGATATGGACACAATATTTTATTTGTTAAATATTCATACTAGAAGTAAATAAGTGTTATTTTCTATACATAAAATAGATTGTGGATATTATAATGATATTTATAAGATAATATAGTGTCTAATGGGCTATTGGAATTATTTTTGGACTTAGAGAAGTTCAAAGTTAACAAATAAAGTTTTATATTGGTCAAATTATAAATTGAAATGTCATTTTTATGGGAAAATCATGAAATTGGTTCCAAATAAAAAAGATTATAGACTTAGGTAGAGTTCTAAGTAGACAATGTAAGTTATTAACATCATAAAAATGTATGTTGTGAGGTTAAGGAGTTTGAATATGTTTAAGGAGTCGAACAATAATATGATTCCCAAGTTTCACAATTATTAAAAATGAATTACCTTATATATGTTACTCCCTGAAAGTGTTTAGTGGGAATTATTTTTCATATGGTCATATTGATATATTGAAGGAATTTAATAGAGATATAATGATAATAAAAATGCCCTAAAATCATAGCAATCATAAGGCTGATATGGCAGTATATAATATATTATATGTTAGGTAGGAACTTATGGATGGTTTTGTTAAGTATTATTAAAGGGTTTTAAGAATATAAAATGTATCATGTAATACAAAATTTAATCTCCAATTTATTATTCTTTCATGTTGGATATATATATATATATATACTGAAATATTTATCAATATTTGAAATGATAATTTACCACTCAATGTTGGACTTTGATTTATCCCTAACTAATTTTCATCATAGGTTTTTATATTTTATGATGATATTTTAAGGTGTTATAAGTAGGATCCTTGTATTGGGATACAAAATATGCTTATGGGGTATAAAATAGGTTTTTTTCATTGGATTACCTATTAATAATATACCATATAGAGTGAAATATGTTATTTATTTAGTATACTATAGGTGAATGGTTCAAATTTGGAGTCCCTGCAACCTGAGGTTGGTAAGATACATAGTATGAGAACCTTCATACTTTTATGCCATTTTCACACAATGTTCGAGTCTTGGATAATCAAGAAATGTTTATTTATGTTTCTAATCATGTGATTGGTTATAGTTTAACTAATATGGGATTTATCCTCTCATGTTATTGGTTGTAGTTTAACCATCGGTTTGGGCCTACAAGTCTCAAGGGTCTTTGGGTCATCAAAGACCTTCGGGCCATAGGGCCTTCGAGCCACAAAGACCATGGAGTAACTCAGTTCACATAGAACAGGCTCCAGAAGAGGATCAGAGCAACAAGAGTAGTATCCACTAGATTCAGAGCTAACCGGATTAGAAGAATGAGAGGGTATGGTAGCCACCATTGGGACCAGCTACCATGCAGCTTTGTACGGGGCAATGCTAGGAAATCAGCAATACAAGCTAGGGAGCTAGGTGATCAAATGACGCAGAAGCTGGGGAGGGGAGGTTCAAGTTGTCTAGGCCTATGGGTCATGTATTGGGCATGGTATGCCTCTGGGCCTTCAGGTCATGTAATGTGAGTCAGTCGAGCCTTCTGCCTTGGGCCGACGGGTTATATACGGGTTCCCCTCCAACCCTTAAAAGGTGGATTATCCATAATAAAATAAAAAAAAGAAGTCATTCGGGCCATTCGGGCTAAAAACGTGCTAAGATAACACATATGATGTGTTTATATATAGTGTAAAGGTCATGTAATGTACTCATATATAAATTTAAATGAAATGTGTTGTATCTATTGGGATGGTTAGTTTATAATTAGAGAATCGAGAATGCATGAGTTTTAAATATGGTATTGACATGATTTGTGTGTCATGATCACTTGATATCATAAAAGATGGGATAATATTAAAATGAATGCTATCATATTATGTAGTTTGTGGGAATGGGTATAGAGATACGTCTGTTTGGTGGAGATCATGCAAACTACCTTTTTAGCTTCATAATCACCAATTATTTTCTATAGTCTACTCTTTTCATACATTTATGGATTCAAGAATTTATATTTGTTCACAATAATATAAAGTTTCATGGGTTCATACTTTCTGGTTGATTGAATATGGGTTTTTTTACATAGATATATTCTATACAATTGTTTTAGATTTAATAGAAAATAATTTTTTAATCGGTATTCACAATGTATTTCAAATGATATAATACAAGGTAAAATAAATGATAGCATTCCAAAATTATTTTAGGAGATATGAAAAAGTTTGTTTGGATATGGTTTCAAATAATTTTGTATAGGATTTAATATGAGGTGAAATGAAACTAATTATATTTGTATTTAGTGCAATTATTATCTTGAAAGAGATATGACTTAAATAATTAAACTCATATGATAGTTTTTTAAGGATTGTAATGTAAAACTCATTTTACTAAGAAGAAAATTTAATGGATAATAATTCTAGTTACCTCTATTTACTATTATTGATTAAATGTTACATATGATATAATGTATGGGAGAGTAAAAGGGTTTATTCAAGTTTGGAATATATGTTTGGGAGAATAATTAACTCATATGTTTTGAAATTTATGAGTTAATACACTATAACTTAGGAGTTTCCTAAAGGGGCTATAAAAGGAGATGGTCATCATGATATGGTATTATCCAAAATTTATCAAGATAACTTAAACACTATCTATCTCATTAAATCTCTCTTATACTACCTTATCATCTATGATATACTAGAATTCCTTTGTATGGAGGAGGTACCTTCCCATGCGATTGGTGATTTAGTAAAACCCATGGTTACACTATGGTGGAGGAATTACTTTAATTGCCTATCTGTGATCATAATAAAGTATATGGTGGAATAAAATCTCAAGGGAATCATTGGTGTATGTTACATGATCATTATCCATTTTATATAGGCATGGTTTTAGTTATTATGCATGGTAGATCCTGGGATTAAGGGATTTTTATTGTTTACACTGCTTTGTTAAAGTGATAAACAATCCCATAAAACCCAAAAATTCTTCGAGATAAGTAAGTTCTCATTTAAAAGAGAACAGAGGAAAATTTGGTTCATCACATGGGAATATCCAATTGCAAATTGATCCTCTGTTTAATGGTAGTCCTATAACTCATCACGAATCTATGAAATTATAAACTATGAAATAATACCCCCATCTAATATGAACAAAACCCTTTAATAGTGAAAAGTATTGTAATTATAGCATAATTTATAGTTGTTTCTATATTTTATATAATTTCTGCATTCCCTTTCATATCCACTTGTATTATAGACCTTATTGAGACCTGAGATTTTCAGGATTGTGAAATTGTGAAAAAAATTATTTTTTTACATTTCGGTACTCATATGGCGTAAATTGATCGTTTTCCAATAGAATATGATCTTGTATATTTTTTCTTACCACTCTATTGTTCCCATAATATGGTGCTTACCGTATGACAGAAGTTTGGTGGAATTCTAAGATGTTTGAGTTTTGATAGAGTGTTTAATATTTAATTAATTAAATATTAAATTATTTGTTTAGGTTTATGTGGGGGTATCATTTGAATAGAGTGTTGAATTGAGATTCTTAATCTACAGTTGAGTTTATAATCGGGGGATTTTCTTACCTGAGATATAAACCTGCTTCGGGTTCCCAAACATTGGATGATTATTAAAAGGGTAATTAATTAATTAATTAATTATAATACCTCTACCCCCATTTGGGGATTCTTATGCATGGTAGAAAGGTGAGAGTGTATCCCTTATGTGACAGTCGATCCAAGAGGTTAATGTAGAGTATATTCTTCTAGAATTTATCTATCGCGAAGATTGAGATCAGATTGAGGTGTAGTGGCTTGTGGGAGTTGATTTGGACCCGAATCTTTATCATTTACACCATGAGGTAGGACTGTTTTTATGTTTTATGTCACGATCCCTGTAAATGTAATATTTTAATGTTTTAGAGAGAAATTATCACAACTAAGGATGCTATGTGGTTGATCTATTCTTAATCTTGAAAAACAAGGTTTTTGGAGGTTTGCAGGGGGTTTTCTATTCGATATCCCCAATTACATGATGTGTGGTTTTAAGAGAACACATCATGTGTTATTCCTATTCTAGTAAGATGTAAATTTGGAAATAGGTTTCATTTAATTTAATTACACACCATGTAGTAGAAATTTTCAATGCACTAGGTCGTGTGGAAGATTTCATGTGTAGATGAAGTTTTAAAAGTACATGTCATGTACTATGTGTACATGCGACGTAGTGGGGCATGTCTAGGTATACATGTACTTTGATAAAACCCCTATTTTAGGGGTACATGTTCAGGTAGTAGTACATGGGTAGACACCATGTACTATTTGTATATTTATTAGTACACATGTAGACCCCATGTCTACTCTAGATATGTATAAGTACATATCCTGGTTCAGATTTAAGAGTACACACCATTTATTCAAAAGTACACACCGTGTACTTTTTCGAGTGAGGTAAATTTAGGGTGTTTTGTGCCCTAGAGTCATAATTTGACTTGTAGGTAATCTATTTTAAGTATATTTCCTTGTAAATCATGATGGTTGGATACTTTTTTCATTTATAGTTCATTTGGATGTAGTTTTCAACTAATTGATTTTATTAGTATGATTTGTTTGATATTTGGATTTAGAATCCTCTTTGGGGTTGGGTTTTGAGATGTGAGGCTCAAGTGAGGATTGTGATCTTGGTCATTAACCTCACTACTTGGTTTTATGGAGATATTTTTTAGGTTCCTTTGTATGGATTTTCGAATGTGGGATCGAGAAGTATCTCTGAGGAGATCTTGTTTTTTCCTTGTATATCGAGACTAGTTTCTTGAGGTTAGAGCTGTTAAGGTTTATCTCTTGGGTTTAGGAGACCAAAACTATTGTAGATTTTGGTTTGGATTGACATAGTTGGATGTACGTAATGGTTGGGTTCCATTGACCTATTAAGATTAGTCTATGTTACTCTTGATGATGTCATAGTGGACTGGTTACTAATCAAATGATTTGTGTATGTTGTTTTCAATTGTTTAGAATAACCATGGTAAATGGTTTGACTTATTCTGAGGAACCATTATTGGGTCCTTCTTTTGAGGTGGTCCTGATAAATACTGTGAATGCTCATGTAGGCATTTATTTCGTTTGGATCCCCCTTCAGTTGGATTTTTATCAAGGTTTAGTTATAGGGAACTAAAGGCCATTAGGGATATATATGATTATGTTTTGACCTATAGGATCTAAAGTGGGATGCATCCACCTTTGTATTAGTTTTGAGGATCCATGTAGGCATTCCTCTACTTACATGTAAACTAAGATGTCCTATTAGGTTCTCAATTAATAGATTGAACCTGAGTGAGTTTGAATGTTGAGAAGTTTTGGTTAAGGGTGTCCCTTGGGACCCAAACTAAAGTATGATATTTTGAGATTAAGATGGGATGATGGGATTAATAATTCATCCAACCCTTGATATATTATATCTTGCTGATGATACCTTGTAGAGATTTTGTGATATGTTTGGAATAACATGTTTTGGATCCAACATTAAATGATATGGGTTTCCATAATTGAGAGGGTTGGATATAAGGTTCCACAGATATAGTTCTAGATGTATGGAATCATGTTCCATATTCAATATTAATACTGTTGGATACGACATTCCCCATGCATGGTTTTGGATGTATTGTATGATGTTCCACAGCTGAGGCTGGGTAGGATGGATGTGGCACTCCACACCCGTATTATATGAGTTTGGAAGTATTTTCTATATTATTACTGAAAGGTGATATGGTTTTAGTGATGGATCTAGGTACCTAACATATTGATTTTTTATATAGCTGATATGGTAGATATGACGATTCCTATATGTGATTAAGATATTGAACTGAGGCTTTGAGCATGAGTAGTATGCTATATGGATATGATGATATACTAAGGATCTAGACATAGATAGTATACACTGTATTTTATATTCTAGAATGATTATTTTGGAAGTGATGGAAACCCATCTATAATATGATGTAGGATTCAAGTTACTCTTACATGGGATAGTTCCAAATGGATGTTCTGGGAACCATCAGTGTTAATGTATAGTTAGGTGTTGGACTGATGCTCTAGGAACTATCATTTATGATACATGGGATGGAGGTTGAACTTATGTAATGGGTTATGGTAGTACTTTATCATGAAATGTCTACCTGAGGCTGATGTGTTTAATTAATGAGTGAGATATAGTAATTAAAGTTGTGCGGTTTTTTAGGGAGACCATAGATGTGTCGCTCGTATGATATTTGGATGCATGGTCCTAGATATGTGCTTAGAGACACCCTTGCATTAGATGAAGGAGGTGTGGTCAATCAAGGTATCTAACCTAAGTATCAATGGTCATTTTATTTGTATTTATTTCAGCTATGTTTCATCTAGGTTGAGTATATTATATGGCCATGTACAATGGAGGGAGGTTATAGATTCACCATTAGGGGTCATCTGTTGAGATTTATTTCTCACCCCTGTATGTGCACCACAATGTGAATCCATAACTTATGTATACTTTCTGGTTGATCATGGATGAAGGATTGATATGTTTAAGGCCTAGGATTTCATGACTCAGTGGATTGTTTGCATAAAGATTGACATTCAGTATGGAGTATCTCAACATGGTATTGGAGACTGGGTATGTGACATGGATGAAAGCTTTAAATAGTTCTTAAAGTATTTATTTTTCAATTTTTTATTTTATTTGTGTGATCATCCCAGTGGGTAAGCTATGTTGTATATATTTCATGGTTGTTCAGTCCTTTATTGTTGTTCATTTTATTATAGTATTATTTTGTTCATTATATTTGTTATTTCCATATAATCTGAGGTTTATTATGTATGATTATTTATTTCTTGTTGTGCACTCTAATATACAGGGTATAATCTCCTCATAGTTCCACATTAGACCCCTGATTCTAGTCGACAACCTCTACCATATGAAGAGTTACGCTTGAGGTCTTGTGGTGAACCAGATCGGGGCACCAGTTTAGTGGTATCTAGTCCAAGGCATTAGAAGTATGTATAAGAGTAGTTACTTTCATGTTATTACACTTTTTATGTTTGGTAGACTTGACATATAGGAATGTGTTTTTGTCTATGATAGATATTAGCTAGTGCATCACAAACACCTATTCTGATTGGAATTATAGGTTACCATAGATGGGATTGATGTTCTTGGTTTTTGATTTTATATTTGTATGTGATTATTGCATTGGGAGACACACATGTGGTTTGGATTTGATGATTTATGATGGATATCTGGAACTTGGCCCATTGGAATGAGGCCAAGGGTTTATTTTGACTCTTTTCCTATAGAGTAAAGAGGCATCTCTGGCATCATGTTAGGCACATAGGATCCACATGTTATAGGCCAACTAGTGTTTTATTTTATTGATTTCTTTCTGATGGAAATTTATGTGGATCTATGGTGAGACTCTCAATGATGAGGATGCTAATGAGGTTTGTGTGTGTAGTAGGGACAATAACCATTGGTGGTAAATATGGTATAATTATATGATCATTGGATCCTATTGGGTGATGTTTTTTTCAAGGTTGATTATGTGGATTGGTCCTCTAGGGATCGGTCTGATCTGAATATTCTTATATAGGATGGGTTCCCTAGTTATGGGAAGTTTGTTGGAATGTGATGTAGTTTTTGTATGAGACCCTTGAGGTGGGTTTTGTGTTGTCACAATGTTTAGTGATGTTGGGACAATAGCGTATTTGAAATCCTATGATTTTTATCCTCCTATGAGTTGGCATAGATCCAGGTGGTTGTATCTAGTGACTAGACATGAGAATTAACAAGTAGATCTAGGTTGGAGATCCTAGTGACCTTTTTGATATGACTCTGGATTGGGGAGTTAGTGTTGTTTAACTTTAGAGGGTAACTCGTGAGAGGGTTCAACTGAGTTATGAGTACTTTTGGGTGAGTGAGGCATAGATGGAATCTTTTTACTATTGAAAATGGTGTATGGAGGGTGAAACCAAGTATAAGGGTTAGTCTCATTGAACTCCTATTTTTTTAATAGAATTTGTGTGCTAGTACATCAGACTTGTGGTTTGTTTTAAGATGGGTAGGTTCATTGAGGTGCCTAACTTAGGTAATGGTTGTGAAGGAAGGTTTTTCAATATGATTATGACATATATTGGGAGCATAATAATTTCTTAAGTGTATGTTGTATCTAAGGTTAGAACTGATAGGATTCCTGGCCTGGTTCACTCTGGATGCATCTTCAAGAATGTGGTGATAGCATAAATGAACTTAGTGGGACTTTTGAAAAATTATAGAGTTTTAATTGTTCATGAAAGGGATTTTGGATAGGTGAGTTTCCATTGGTTTTAGAAATCACAAAGGGTTATATTAATGGGTGAGATTAGTATTTTGCATATTCATGAATAGTGGAAATGGCTTGTGGGCTAATTTTTCATGAGATCTGACTCACTAGAGTTAGAGTATGTTTTTTATGGGTTACACAAGATCATGTAAATGTTTTGAGTTAATGGGATCTTGGAGGGATGAATGCATAGTGGAATGCATTGATGTTTCGTTCATGGATTGGGTGATATGGAAGCATACATCTTGATTCTTTAATTAATTAGGCATCCATGGGTAGTATGATAATTGATTTGTGTGTGATCATATGGTTTTAGGGTAGGTTACCTAATGATCTCAGAATGGAACTGTGATGTTCTAAGAATGGATGAGTTTTTTGTGGTATTCATCAAAAAATCATAGAATATACTTAACCTAGATATGATCAAGCCTAATATAATTAAATAATTATTATTATAATAATATATCATCAGTTATATGGCCAACTATATACATGTATCTTTTGGTTTGATAAAGGTCCTCCCTGGAGGTTATGCTCATTGAGTGGTGTATGTGAAACTTTATACTTGGAGTGAGCCATTGGTTGTAAGTAATGATTTCATCATTATGGAATATATTTTAGTTAATACTAAGGGTTTTATTAATAGATTTTAGGAATTTTAAATAGTTGATATTTTGTTTTTTCACTCTCGTGGGAGTGAGATTTCCATGTTCAGTTCCTAGGTTTGGTTATGATTTGGGAATGGGCCGAAAAATTTGGTTTGTCATGAGGTGATAATAATTACACTCTTATGGTGGGGAGTGAGAGATCAAATACAAATATTTGAGCCTTATGTGGGTAGATTCAAGGATGTATTTGGGATCACATTTAGTGGGTCATTGAACTGATATCGATGTGTTCTGATAACCAACCTTGATGGTGGGAAGCATCATGGATTGGAATCGACCATTTTGGGTCGAGTTCTATAGTGGGGAGCATCATAAGAATGATGACTAGTTTTAAATTATGTTATAACATATCATTATGGATGGGTGTGATTAGAAATTATCTTAGTGGTTTTCTTATGGTGGAAATCGGTAGCTTGACCTCGGATGGGTTGTATGCCTTATCCTTAGAGTTATGAATAGAAACCCAATTGGTTTCTTCAATCAGAACGCATCAAGTTAATCATGATTTTATGAATGAGGAGGTTTCATATATGTGGTAAAAATACCATTAAGGATTCTATAGGAAGTGAAGTTTCATATTGGGGTGGTTGTAGAGACCCTACATTTTTAGGATTGTGAAATTGTGTAGAAATTTGTATTTTTTAGTTTGGGTGATCGTGAAGAGTAAAATGGTCATTTTTTTACTAGAATATGTTCTTGGATAATTTTATAACCCTTACATTAGTCCCATAATATATTTTTTACCCCAGTATGGGAGTCTGGTGGAATTATGATCCATTTATGTTTTGGAAGAATATTTAATATTAAATTAATTAAATATTAAATTATTTTTGAAAGTTCAGGTGGCAATAGCTATTGAATGGAGAATCATATTGTGAGTATAACTCTAAATTTGAGTCTAAAATAGGGTGTTTTTAGGGAATGTATAAACCCACTTTGGGTTCTAGGACTCAGTTCATGTATTAAAAGGTTAATTAATTAAATAATTAATTAGAATACCCCCCCCCCCACACACACACACCTTATTTAGGGAATCCAATGCATTGAAGAAGGGGGAGAGAACCTACTTCACATGATAACCATACTGAGAGTAGAAGTGGGAGAAAATTAATTTCTACTAATTCTAGGGAGAGTATCAAGACCAGATCAAGGTGAAGTGGCTTCCTAGAATTGATTTGGACCAAAATCTTCGGTGTTTACACCACAAAGTACGTCGGTTTTTTAGTTTTATTCCCCAATCCCCATAAATGGGTTGTTTTCAAGTTTTAAAGCCATGTTATGACTATTAACGACTCCATAGGGGTTTATCTATGATTAATCATGTAAAATATAGGGTTTCATGAGTTTGAATGGGGTTTCTGGATCAGAAACTCTGACTCTGTGATAGGTGGTTTTCATAAAAAACTCTATGTATTCTTCCCATTCGAGGAAAATAGACTTTTGGAAGTACACATTGTGAACTTTAATTACAAACTATATAGTATTTATTGGACATGTACCTAGACATATGTTAGAGTACATGGGTAGAATAAGTTTTAAAAGTATACATTATCTACTATGTTTACACACCATGCAGTGGGATGGGGCCATGTGGATATGAACTTGGATAGACACCCCATGTGAGGGGTACATGGTTGTGTAGTTGTACACGAATAGAAAACATGCATGTCATGGTTGTCTAGTAGTACACAGGGATACCCCATGTATACTCTATACATGTATAATTATATGTCTATGTGAATATTTAAGATTACACGCCATGTATTCAGAAGTACATGTCATGTACTTTTTCCAGTAATAGGGGTTTTGGGTGTTTTGAGCCCTAGAGTCAAAATTGTACTTATAAGTAGGAAATTATGATCATTTTTCTATGTAGATATTTGTGTTGGTATCCTTTTACCAATTTTTGGCCATTCTATTGGTGTTTTGGACTAATAAGTTTTGGTAGAAGGATTTATTTGAGGTCTGGATTCATAATCCTCCTTGGGGTTAGGTTTTAAGCTATGAGTACTAGGTGAGGTTTGTGAGCTCAGTTAATTTACAAACTCAACGGTTCCATGATGATATTTTTTAGGTTCCTTTGGATGGATTCTGGAATGTGGGATTGATTAATATATCTAAGGATATCTTGTTTTATCACTGCATGTTGGGATAGGTTGATTGTGGTTAGAACTACTGAGGTTTATCTCTTCTGTTTTGAGAGACAAACCTATTAAAGCCATTGAGATGGGTTAATATTGTGGGATGGATGTTATGATAGGTTTATATTGAGCTATTCATATGAGTTTATGGGAATCTTTAAGATTCCCTAGTGGACCGGTTACTAATCGAGTGACCAATGGATGTTGTAGTTAGTATTTGAGAATACCCATGGGGTATGGTTTGACTTGTATTGAGGATCCCTAATTGGGTCTTATTTTGAAGTGGTCTTAAGGGATATTTTGAATTACTGTTTACACATGACTATCATAGAGAGTGGGAAAAGAAAATTTATATTACTAATACAACACAAAGGTTGATCAGGGTCATCTCACTTGAGGATCTTCACAATTGTTCACCTACGTAATCCTGCCTAAATGGCCCGAAGGCCTTCTTTTTTATTGATTTTTTATAACACCCTTTCAAGTGATTATGGGGAACCCTTATAAGGCCCATAGGCTTAGATATTACATTTCTCGTAGGCTTATAGATATTATTGGACCCATAGGTATTAAGGAAATCAAACAAACTATGACTACTTGAAACCGACCATCCCCGACATCTGCATCGTGATAATCTCTCCACCATTGCATGGTTGTTCAGCTAGTTATCATGTGCAAAGATGCAAGGTCCTGGTACCGATGTAAATTCCATACCCTCTCATTCTTGAAAATCCATCAGCCCTACTCTGGTGAATGCGCCCTAATCTTGAATCCTCCTATGGAGCTATTTCCTTGAATAATATGTTTCTGCATCTATATATCAGGTGGCCCTGAAGGCCTTAAGGTGACCCAAAGGAGTTAAGATGGCCTAAAATCCTTACTATACTAAAGTCCTGGGTGGCCCAAAGTCCTTAAGGACACCAATCCCAAATAGGTGGCCCAAGGTGAATAGTTTCATCTACTACAATACCAAACAGTACCTACTACAATTCTCAGGATGTACTACTATAGTACCCGCACAGTACTGCTATAGTACTACTATAGTGCCTGCTACAGTACCTACTATAGTACCCAAAATTATGCCTCCTCCTAGTTTGAAACCTGGGTCTCGTGGATTCACTTAGAGATATCTCACCAACTGGGCTGAGGCTCATGTGCTTCACCTACTTAATCCTATTCACATAAACTACTTTTTTTGATTATTTTATGAAAACTATTTTTAATTTTGGTTTTCATTAATTTATAAAATAATGAAATGACATGAAATATTAAAATTTAATCTTAAACTAACAAATAATTCTAAATTCAATGAGTTAATAAATAAAGAACCTGGTCCTAATTTTTGTTTTTGGTTCCATTATTATTCTCTATTATTGTTCGATTTTAGTATGATAATTTAGCTATGAGATATCATGCATGAATCACTATACTTTTATTTAGAAATTTTGAAATATATTATGCCTTAAGAAATATAAATTTAACCTCCTCCTATAATTTGGGTTGATGGAACACGTGAGTTGAAGGTGTGACATCATCCAAGACCAAGGTCAATCAAATTACATTTCATCCATTGATTGACTCAAATCCATCTTGTGAAGATCGAACCAATGAACAGCAAGGATAGAAACAAAATATAAGAATAGAATATATTTTAGTTTCATTTCATGGGTAACAATCATCACACCCATGTGTGCCACTCATATCTACCACAAACATAAAATAAAATTTATGAAATAATTCAAGAACACCATATACTCCCCCAGAACAAGAATTGAGTCAGCCTCCCATTATTGGGAGTAAGATATCACTTGGTTGAAAGAGAAGAGAGAAGAAAATAAAAATAAAATAAAAATAAAATGGATGAGAGAATAAGAATAAAACACTCATATGAAATCACAAAAATAAAAAGAGAAGAACATAATATAGATAGAGAATAAAAATAAAATAAAAGAAATGAAATATATATAATATATATAGATAATGTTAAAAGAATAAAATAAGAATAAAAAAATATGAACAAGAAGAAAAGAATAATAATAATAATAAGATGAAGAAGGTTGGATGGAAAAAACACTTTAATATAAAAAAGATGCATGAATTAATTTTAATTAAATAAAATTTAAATAATTACATTTATAAAAAAAATAAAAAAAATTGTATTAAAAATGAATGAAATTGAAGAAACGGTTGTAGTATGGCTGAAATCCTCTTTTGGATTACCTCTAAGGGTTGAAATCTCCCTCAGTAGCAGTCAAGGGTCTCTTTTTATAGGAAAGGGGAGTAGAGTCTCTAAATCCTCAAGTAAATAATTTCATTTTAAATTTCCATCACACTTAGGATTGTGATAATTGGAAACAACAACAGATTACATGGATTAAAAAAATAATGTGCAGACCTTGGCTTTAGTGTGGCCTCCTCCTCATGTGCATGGTGTGCATGGATCATGCATGTCATTCATGGTCATCTAGCATGCAACGAAGGTTAAGGTGGACTTCAGTGGTGATCAGTCGGGCACTGGAGGGTTGTGGGATATCCTCCATCATCCAGCTTTCAAATGTCTAGATGAAGCCTCAAAATAGGATTAATGGTGGTATTGTAAGGGTTAATAGATGATACTAGGTGATCCTGGTCTTCAGTATAGGGATTAGATCTCAATATTGTGCTTTAGGATGGATTTTATGGCGTCTTTTGGTGATCAGAAATAGTGGTTGGTGAGTGTCGAAGGTGAAAGTGTGGCAGAGAGTAGTGGGGATATGTGTCCAAGGGAAAGTGAGGTGCGGTTAAGTTGAGACAACTTCTTCCTGATTAAATTCTAAACAATAACACTTAATTCACCATCTAACATAGAAATGCACTGGTGGGGTTAGGATGGTTTATAATGCATAGCATAAGAGCATTGTGAAAATCATCTACAGTGGGGAAAAACTCTTGTAAGACACTGCACAAAATAAAATATGGGCCACACACACACATACACCATGAAAGCCTTTAGACCCACTATGATCCCAGATGGTCTTGACCACCTATGGGCTACCTATACATAGTACTGATCCCCCATGCACCTATTTCCACTGAGAAGGTTTTCCATTGGGCTAGGTTGTCCAACCATCCCTCTATTATCCTCTCTATCTGGCCTTCAATCCTTGAGTTTTAGGGTTATATTAGCTGGCTATTTTTTAGGGAACCTAGAAAATTATGATAAACACTTTGTAATTTTCAACATAATATAGAAATAAATTCCCAATTTAAACTCCTTAAAAATTAATTATTTTTATACAACTTCAATTCCACATTTCAAATTTCCCATCATTTAATAAAACATTAAAATTAATGGGTATTCTGATTAAAACACATAAAAATAATTATAATTTGTTTAAAAATATAAATAAAAATTTAATGTATCAAATAATTCAACACTTAAAATATAATTTTCATCAAGCATATAATTTCAACATGGAAAATCAAAGGGCACCAATGTTACAAATATTTAAATTTCAAAGTAATAAAATTAAATAATTTTCAATATTAACTCAAATTTGTAAAAATCCACATAAAATATCAATTTAATTCTAAAATTTCAAATAAAAAAACAAATCAATAATTTTAAATTTCCCTATTGGAAAATTATTTAACATATCTTCTCATTTATTCATATTGCTTAATTAATTATTTTTAAACATAAAAAATCCTGATCTGCCTTTCTTTTAAATCTTTTCACTCACCAATCATGATATTAATTCAAGTAGAGTTATTATCCTATCATGAATACATGATCCTTATCCTTAATATAGTAAATGAAATAATTTATCCACTTTGTAAAGAAAAAAGGCACATAAATTCATGAGGGCATGTAATAAATATTCAAATAACTCTAAGGATTTAGGTTGGTAGGATTGAAAGTTTTAAAAATTAAGGCTCAAAGAGGAGGTTTCTATCTTAAAGTATAATTCATGATATCATAAGTAAAAGTGTAATGACATTCTCCACCTAAAATTTTAATAAATCTCACTTCCCCAAACTCAATATGAGGTCATGATCAAATAAAATCATAATGAATGTTTTCCCTTCATGAATTTTTCTATAGTTTTATACTTTTTCTTATCTTTTTCAATTCAATTTTTCATTTTTTTTCTTTTTAGAAAGTTTTCTTATAATTAATATCACACTCACCACCTAACCACATATAATAAAAATCATTGGTTTGTTAATGGTAATCTTTTATTCTTACAAGTGACAACCCATATTTATTTTTTTCATTTATTTTTTTCATGAAGGTAATATAGTGAATGTACAATGTATGAATCAAAAACCTTTATAAAAACACAAAAATAACACCCAATTTTTTTTCCTTACAATGTATTTCATCAATTTTACCATTTATTTCCCAAACCCCATAGTTTAAATTTAAAATATCCTAAAAATACTAAGAGGAAGTTATAAATGGATAAAAATCTCTTGAAACATGGATCATTCTTAACAAGGTCATTCATAGTCTCTATAGGATATATAAGGATAGGTATAAAGGTGGTTTCAAGGGTAAGATGCTTTCAAAATATGACTCAATAATTTTAAATGTGTTTTTTCATAATAATATCTTTGATAAGTTTCAAAACAAGTTCTAGTATGTGGCATGTCCCAAGATCACCCAAGAAATATGCTTAATAATAAATGGGAAGTACTTGGTTTAGAAATACTCTCAAGAATTTGAAATGTTATTAGTGAAAATAACTCATAGCATGAGTTTTAATAAAAAATAAATTCATATGAATTTTTTAAATTTATAGTCTGAATTTTGACATGTAAATTTCATTTACATGAATTGACTAATTCTCTTAAATCACGAGTCCTCTTTTTAATATCCATGATTCACTTTAATCATCCAATTATTAATTTAACTCATTAAATATCATTATCATTGAAATATAAAACACGGAATCAAAATATTACTAATAAATTTATATTTCCAAAATAATTCATGTAAAGAATGAATTCATGTATAGTCATGCAATTTCCAGTTTAAAGCTCAAAACTTGTTGCTGGACAAAAATGTTGAGAGTTTTAAGATATAGAATATAAGGATGAACTCCCTATTCCATGAAACTTATTCTTATTTCTTCCTTGATTTTTTGGGAATTCCTTCTACCATAATTAACCTATGAAAGAAAATTACCCAATTAAGCATAAGGATCAAGTCATTTATTTAAAAAAGATAATAGGGAATGGGGTTCATACAGGACTAATACTAAGAATGAAATTTAAATCCTATAAAACTAGATAAAGATAAATATTGGTATTATCCACCAAGAGGGCCATAAATTTTTACTATCTCTATTGGGTAGTACCAACTATTATACAAAATATAATGGTGGAGGGATCTTCTTATACAACTAGTAAATTGGCATATTGCCATGATTGAAAACTGTGGAAATAGGGACCAAAACTGTGGCTATAGCCTATAGCCACAGTTGTTCTAAATTGTGGCTGCTCTAGACATGGAAATAAGATCTGACCTATTACCATGATTTAAACCATGGTAATAGGTCTCGGAATTTTCCACCATGTAAGTTGACCTATGTACATAGTTTAAACCGTGGCAATAGTCCTAAAATAATATGTCACTAGACGGATTTGGTCTTTGTACCACACCTATCAGATTAAGCCGCCTAACCACTCCACCACGAAAAGCTTCAGGTATATATATATATATATATTTATATATATTATTAAAAACTATGGTGGTAGAATAAAAACTATAGAAATAGAGATTTCCACTCTATTTTCCAAGGGAACCCTTTTCTCTATCAAAAAGGTGGGAGACCTATATCCACGGTTTTCTAAATCATGGCTATAGCCCTTGGGAAAATGGTCTATAGTCATGGTTTTGAAAACTATCACTATAGACCACACCTATGGAAATAGTTTTAGTAAAATCATGGTTATATCCTAACTATATCCATGGTTTTAAAAACATTAGATATAGTTTTTTATAAATAGCCCAATTTTATTCTTGTGCAAGAATTAAAACACCACATGTGAACTTTCCCAGATTATTCTTCTTTTTTGGTTTTGAGAAATGATCTATCGATATATTATATCAGATCCTCCCACTTCACAATTATGTATAGCATGAATGGTGGTGGTAGGATGAATTATGAATCATTCTCCTTCATTGTTTCTACTTGTGTAACATCATCCTTCTTTTTCTTTTCTAGTGCCATCTCAATAGGGGATGTGTGAATTTAATGATCAAAGAAAAAGTAAGTAGGTATTTTTAATTGAATAAAATTTATATTTAAATTATTAATAAAAAATTATCCCTTTCAATATGAGAAAATTCTATTTTATTTCCTTATACTCACCTACTTGTATTTCTTCATGGGATTCCTCAATTGTAAGTTCATAAAAACCAGAGAGCTCCATATGTTCCTCAAAAAGTTCATGTTATGTTTCTTCATCTTCCTCTAAGGAATGGGAATAATTGACCAAAATAGAAACTTCTAAACAATAAAGAGTGATACTCAAATATTATTGAATAAAATCAATAAATAAATAATTCAAGAAGGGATAATATCTCTAAGTTTTTTATAGTTCAATATCTTTTTCAATGATGAGTTCCTCTTGAAGTTAGATCTAGGTGGATAGAGACAGGTAGTCAAGGTTCTCCATACATTCTTCAAATTCCATCACATGAGTGGTGTCCTCATATTCCATGGCTAGAGTGATATGTAATAGTACTGAATCTTCTAATTTATAGGGATCAGGGATATTAAGTTGTACCTCTCAATTGTTCTATAAATCATCCAAATATTGTTGATTCCATACACATAGATCAGCTAGAAAGTCTTCCTCTTCATGAATCCACTCCATCTCATCATGTTAATCTTGGATCTGGTTCCTCAAATGGTTGGACAATTTATATTACTCAATTTTTCATCAAATTCATTGATGTATATAGTGAAATTGGGGAAAACAAGTGGAACTTCATTCTTAGCCTCAAATATATGAAATTCAATTTAGATTTGATCGATCATGCCCATCAAATCGTGAGTCGAGAGCTATATCTCTATAAATTTGTGCCTCTACTTGACCAATATCATAAGAACATCATCACTTTATTGGAGGGCCTCCTTAGTATAGTCTATTTCTTATTCTTAGACCTATAATTAATTTTTACATGAATTGAAAAAATAATCATCTGAAAATATCATGGAAAAATATTTTTTTAGGGTTTTTGTGAAGAAATAAAAACTATCTAAAATGTAAAAATATAAAAAGTAAAGAAAAAAACTGATTATCTCCCCAGTAATGGTGCTAGTTTTTATGGATGTTTGTTATAGGGTGTGGGAAAAGAAAATTTGTTTTCATAATTCAATATAGAGGCTGACTAGGGTCATATCACATGTTGGGCTTTACCTTTGTTTGCCTAATTAATCTAATTCACCTAAAATATTTATTTTTGATGTTTTTATTATTTTACAAAAACAATGTTAAATTTGGGTTTGGATTAATTTCTAAAATAATTAAATGACATGAAATATGAAATTTTAAACAAATACTAATATGAAATGATAAACAGAATGACTTAAAAAATAAATAAGTTGTCCATGAGTTTGTTTTTGGGTTCCATAATTATTCTCCTTTATTTTTTTAGTTTTAGTGTGATAATTTATCTATGAGATGTCAATAATGAATCAATATACTTTTATTTATAAATTTTGAAATCGTGAATTCCATAAGAAATATAAATTTCACCTAATCATGTAATAAAGGTTGATGTCATACCTCAGTCAAAGTTGTGATATCTTCTAGAACCTAGCTCAATTGAATTCTATTTTATCTATTAATTGGATCAGCTCCATCGTGTGAAGCGATAACCAATAAAGAGAGTTAAAATAAATAAAATACATTAATAGAAATAGATTTTAGTTTCATTTTATGGGGAAAATTGGAAGACCCATTCAGGCTACTCATATCTACCACAAACATAAAATAAAATTTAATATAGAATTCAAGAGCGCATTAACCTCCCCTAGGATAAAACTCAGGTCAGTCACCTATTATCGGTAGTAAGAAATCACTTGGTGGAAAGAGAGAACAGAATAAGAGAAAAAGTAAATAAAAATTAAAGGGATGAGAGAAGAAGAATAAAAAATACGCATCAAATCATAAAAATAAAAAAAAATATAAGAGAAGAGATAGGGATAGAGAAATAAATAATAAAAAGAAAAGAAAATAATTTATATATATATATAATATATAGTGTTAAAATAATAAAATAATAAGAAATAAAAATATGAAGAGTAATAAGAGAAGAAATTGGAGAATATTGGATGGGTAAATACCTTAATATAAAAAAGTTGCGTGAATAAATTTTATTATTTGAAAATTAAAATAATTACATGTATTATAAAAATAAAAAAAATAATAAAAATAATAATAAAAGAAACTACAGAAATTATTTCAGTGTCGCTAAAATACTTTTGTGGATTCCCTCTGTGGGTCAAACTCTCCCTCTTCAATGGATAGGGGTCTATTTTTATATGCTATGGGGGTAGAGGGTAGGCCTCCTCTGGTGAAGATATTCATTTTAAATTTCCTCAAGACTGGAGATTGTGAGAATTAAAAAAATCTATATATCATTTGGATTCTGAAAATAATGTGCAGACCATGGCTTCAGTCAAATCTCCTCCTCACATGAATGGTGTGCATGGATCATGTATGGAATTCAAGTCAACATGGCCTGCGGTGAAGGTTGAAGTGGACTTCGATGGTGAGCAGTGGGGTAGTGACGAGTAGTGGGAGCTCCTCCTTCATCTAGCCTTCACAAGGCTAGATGAATCCTTGATATAGGATTAATGGAGGTTGTATGAGGGTACAGAGGTGGTCCTTGGGGATCTAGACCTTTAGAAGAGGTAGTAGAGCTTGAGCTCGAGCTTGAGGGTGTCTTTTATGGCATTTTTAGGTGAGGATTAGTGGTGGATGGTGGGTGTCAACGGCGGTATCACAATGGAGAGAAGAGGGTTTGTGTGTCTGAAGGCAAGAGAGGTTCAACTGAACTGGGATGACATCATCCAAGTTAAATAATGAACAATAACACTTACTTTGTTTTTCCACATCAAAACATTTTGGTAATGTTGTTATGGTTTATAATTCTAGGCATGGGAGCACCGTGAAAATTTCCTACAATGGGGACGGACTCTCACAAGACACTACACACACTCAAATATGGACCATGCACACAGGAGGATCGTGCAGGCCTTCAAACCTACTATGTTCCCCTATGGGCTTTACCACCCACATGTCATCACTACATGGGCTTGATACCCCATGCATATCCTAGAACTGAGAAAGTATTCCATTGGGCTGGCTTGGCCGGCTAGACCTCCTTTGTCCTATCTAAGTGGCTTCCCAAACTTGATGTTGAGGGTTATATTAGTTGGACAATTTATTTGGTAACCTAAAAATTATGATAAAAACTTTTAAACTTTTAACATAATATAGAAATAAATTCCCAATTTCAACTCTTTAACAATACATTATTTTCATACGATTTTAATTCCACATTTTAAACTACCCATCATTTAATAAAACATTGAAATTAATGGTTGTTTTGATTAAAATCCATCAAAAAATCAGTATATTTGTTTTTAAAAATATGAATGAAAATTGAGTGTTTCACCTGTGTAGGAATTATTTTCTATTGGATTCCCCTCTAGTTGCATTATTGATTGAGGATAAGTTTGAGGATATTAATGGACATTAGAGGTATCTCCACTTATGTTTTTACTTAAAGGATCCAGAGTGGATGCCTCCGCCTTTGTACAAGTTTTGAGGATCCAAGGTTGGATTCCTCTTCTTTTGTATTTAATCATAGGGTAATTGGGTTCCCAATTTATATATTAAACTTGATAAGGTGTAGGTCTTGGATGGTTTTTGTTTACAATTGTTCCTTGGGACCTGAACCAATGTATGAAATGTTGAGGATGAAATGTGATGATGGGATTAGGTGTTCATCCAACCCTTGGTATGTTATCTCTTGGTGATGATATGCAATAAGGTTATTGTGATATGGTTAGGCTTCAATGTTTTGGAGCTAAGATTAAATTATATGGGTTTCCATTGCTGAGAGGGTTTGATATGAGGTTCCATGGATAGGGTTCTATATGTTTGACCTAACACTCCATATACAGGGTTGATAGTGTGGGATATGACTTTCTCCATGCATGGTTCCAAATGTTTGAAATGATGTTCCATATCCATGGCTAGGTATGTTGGACATAAGGCTCTACACCCATATGATATAATATTATATAAGACATTACTTACTAGAATAGATAGTTAATATTGTTTATCTTCTAGAATAAGGTTCTAAGAACATTTATTTTTGATATAGATGAGATGGTGGATATGATGATCCTCGCATGTGATTGAGATGTTAGACTGAGGCTTTGAGCATGATTAGTATTCTATATGAATTGGTTATTAGACTAAGGCTCTATACACGGATAGTGTACTCTATGGTTTGTGTTCTAGAGTGATGATCTTGGTAGTGATGGAATTACATATAGAATAATATAGAGGACTAAGGTTCCTCATCCTTGGGCTGGTGCTGGATGGATTCTCAGGGCACCATTAGTGTTGATTCATAATTAGGTGTTGGACCGATTCTCTAGTCACTATCATTTATGATACATGGGATAGAGGTTGGACTGATGTTCTAGGTTATGGTAGTACTTTATAATTAAATGGGTGTATTAGGATGATGTGTTTAGGTACTAAGTGAGAGATATCTTGTAAACCCATGAGGCTTGGTTATGGAGGACATGGATGTGGAAACCCATATGTTATTTGGATGCCTGATCTTAGATATGCTCTCAAATAATCCTCGATGTTGTCCGAAGCAGGTATTGTCGATCAAGGTCTCAGACCTAAGGATCGATAGTAGTTTTATTTTTATTTATTTTAGTTATGTTTCATCTGGGATGAGCATATTACATGATCATTCAGTTATAGAAGTAGGTTATAGGTTCACCATTGGGGGTGGCCTACTAATATTTATTTCTCACGCCCTACAATGCACCTTTTTTGTACGCATACATTGTTTTTTCTTTTAGGATGACCATGGATGCATGATGGATATTGTGAAGGACTTGGATTTCATGACAGAGAAGGTTGTTCAAAAGGAGTCTGATGGTCAGGTTGGAGTAACTCGATAGGGTACTAGAGATCATGTATATGGCATGGATTAGGGTGGTAATTAGAGCCTAATGCATTTATTTTTTAGTTTTTTTGTGAATGTGATCATCCTAGTGGACAATCTATGTTGTATGTGTTGGTATAGATGTTTGGGTATTTATTGTAATTAATTTTATTACATCATTATTTTTTTAATTTATTTATTATTTTCACATACTCTAATGTTCATTATGTTTTGTTATTTAATTTTAGTTGTGCACTATGATATGGGTGTATAATCTCTTCATAGTTCCCCTATAGACTCTCACTACTATCCACCAGCCTCTAGAATATGGGGAGGTGCAGTTATGATCTTTTAGAGAACTAGATCAGGGTATCCGTTTGGTGTCATATGGTTCGGGACATTACAAACCTATTCAATCTCTTATATAATCCAATTTCATATGTGAAAGGTATATCAAATCCCATTAAAAATAAGAAAGATTATGACTTTAATTTTCCTTCATGTCATAACACAATATTTAAATTAGAGGTGGCATGGGACTTTCTCATTCTCGGAATACACCACTTCAATATCATTCTTCATATGGATTTGATAATCACATTTAAATATCATCTTGATTTTTATCATTGAATGGTAACTTCCATCTCATCTTATAGGAATACCCATTTATTTCAATGTGAATTGAGTTGTGTTATTCTTAATCTCCTCAAAGTTGGTGAGATTTCATACTAGATATCTTCAATTTTTATGAAAGTTAATAAAGAGGACCATGAAGGGACTATTTGGGATATTAACCACACTGAGGGGTGATTTGGTTTTGGTGACTTTAAAACCAATTTATACTGTTAAATTTTTAACCCTTTTATATTAACATTGTCATTTATTGTGGTGAATGAATCATTGTTGTTCTCTCTCCTCTATTTTCCCTTTCTTGCAACACAACCAAACACACACATACAAAATTCACAAAACTTTACATGGTTTTCATCTTAGTATGAGAAGTGTAATACTTTTTTGTTCTGGTAAAACCTATAGTCACGCATCCCACTAGTAAAACCCTATGAGCATTACACTTTTTTCTATGAATATTATATAGCGTTTATCCAGAACACTTTTTGGTGAATCCTACACTCAGGTATATCTTTTACCATTATAATGAATTAAAGTGGTAGCAACAATAGATTCTAACACCAATGTAGAATATTACCATGTTGTATATGATTTTCCTCTTTCTTTTTCTTCTTATATTTTATATTAGAAATTCACTTCTTCTATTTCTTTTCACAACACAATGTAAATCCTCTACTTATTCTCTATAATAATAAATTAATATTCTATTACCTCTTCTTAATCTTCTTTTATATGAAAATTTAAATGAAAAACACTCTTCCTATCTTCTCTTCTTCAGTTGGAATTATGGTTCACAAATAACTTCTTCTCTTGATGAACATCATGACTAACTTAGCCACTTATTCTTCCTTTAATTACCTATTATTTTATCTCCCTCAATGGATCAAAAATATCACTAGATAAATCTCTTATTTTTTACTTCTTCTACTTCAATTCACAAACAATATTTCACAAGTTATTTCTCTTCTTTGATACCAAAGGATTTGTTAGATTGAATATAGTTTTTGGGTCTCTTATCAGTTCACACAAAGAAGATATTTGATATTGAATAGTAATGTCCAACTAAAAACGACAATCCTTATTTAAAATTTAAGAATGTGTGTGATAATAATAACATAAGCGTTGATTGAATCTTCTCTTTTTGTTTTATTCAATTATTTATGAAACTATATAAATACTTTGAATTAAAATAGTCATAATTATTTGATGTGTTCTTCAAAATAACTTATATACAAAACTTATTCCATAATTATATGTAAATATATGTAAACATGTAGAAATATTGTGGCCTCTTAATCCCCATTTTACTTGTACTCCATCATCATTTAATCCCAAAAATTATTCACATCCATTAAAAACATTGAATGGGCATGAGATTATACATATACAGTTGTGGACTTCTTCTGTCATTCTTGATTTCTTCTTCATCATCTATTTAAGATGATTTTAATGTATTTAAACTATATAAATATGAATGTATACAAATTTTTAAATGTGACTTTATACTTTATACACAATATATTATTTCATAGCTAAACATTTCATCAACTCTTAATCAATGAAATTCATATATAATGAACTCACTAGATATGTATACATATATTCATGATACTTGATGCGTTCATGGATAATCTCTTTGTGGTATGAAATTATTATAATCCATGATTTCTCCCTTCTTTATCACTTTAATTGTCCTCAAAAATAACAAATTAATGAAGTTATATAATTATTGGCATTTTCTACTTTCTAAAAACTATATCATGTAACTATTATAACTGCATAGAGATAAGTCATGACTTTTCTCCTTTCTTGGAAACTATTCCTCTCATTAATTTATATACATAGGAACTCACATGTAAAATGATAGGCCAATAATTGTATTCATGAATCCATGAATGAGTGTGGAGTTAACTGAATACCTTGGTATATTTGAATTTATACCTCCTTCATTTGAGTTATAATATCTCAACTTCTCCAATATTCTTCACCATTATATTTGTGTAAATTTATTATGTATTGATAAATTCCTCTTTTATTATAAATATATAATAATATTAAAAACCTTATCCATTTTGTGTAACATATTTTACTTACCATTTGATTCTCATGGTTTCTCCAACTACCATGTGGAGCACACAGTTGATCTCAAAGCATGTGGTTGATTCACATGTCATGTGAAGATTATGGTAGATCTCCTAGTAAGTGGTCAGTTCACCTATCATGTGAAGCTAGTGTTAGGTTATTTCCTCTCTATAGTTAGACATATATCATTCATGTTCGATCTTATTTCATTCATGTGGTTGGTTAGAACCATGCATAATTGGTTCAACTACCATGTTACCCCTCTCATGATTGATCACATTATTAATGGTTAATCCATCAAATGTTCCTCTCACAATCAACCTCCCTTATTGTAGTCGATCCAATTAATACAAGGATTACCTATATTTTACTATATATAGTGATTTCTGATATCTCATTCATGTGTTATTTATTGTGTCCATCAACATGTGACACTACCTCACCATCGTTCCAAGATTCTCTCACATCTCATTATCTCACTTAAGGAATATCAACATTATGGAAAGCTCGGTTTGATAACTAGTTTAGACCTATAAATAATTACAGGACGAAATAATTTGAATGGTTTGAGGTTGAAGAAAAACTCCTTGGGAAATTGTTTCAATCAATAAGCATCTTTTCGCATCCTTGTTTAAATCTGAGATTGATGTGTATAAAGATTGTGCAGTGTCATGGAATCAAAATCCCACATTGAAAAAATAAATAGAAAAACTATTCTTAATTACTTCGTTTTTTCCCTAATGATATCGGTGAAGTCTAAATGGGATAAAGTTCTACCTCACAACCTGTAGTTCCTAACCCCCATAGCAGATCCTAAGAACCCACAAGAAACTTGTGAACCTTTTTGCGCATACACAACCCCTGCCTCTTCTATGATCCACTATTTCTATATGGCTAACAAGGATGAACTAACTCATATATGTTTTATTAGGTTCCCACAAAAGATGTTAAATCGGATCCTTGTCTAGAATTGGTTGTCCCATTTTTTAATAAAAGATCATCAAAACACTTAGAAAAATAAACTACTAAATGACTTAATATTCTATCAAGACACAAAAGCCTTTATCTTATCTTCAAATATTATTTTCTTTGTATCTTAATTAAAATATTAATCCCAAAAAATCAATTAATTTTAAATATTCAATAACTTTTATATTAATAATAAATCTCTCATAACCTCAAAAAGAAAGAACGTATTTCTTTTTTCATTAGAATAATTACAATGACCTTTAAATATTATATTCCAATATTATCAAGGATCATAAAGAATATTTTTAGGATCTATTCATATCATTATTGAGTTATATTAATAAAAATTTAAAGACACTTCTTTATCATATTGGTTTTCCTTGAAAACAAATACAGCTCAACACAAAGTAGTCACAACAAACTCCCCCTTTTTATTTGTTGGTAATACCATCTAAATGATATGTCCATATTTTATATTACATTAATTCTTTATCTAGCCCATTATTATAAAACATTCATTTTACTTTCTCTCACCCTTATTGAAAATAAATAAAAAATACTTTGGAAAGTTATATCAATTCATACTTTAAGAAAAGTTCCCTCAACCAATTCACTATAATTCTATCTGATCCATTCTCAGTCTAGAAAACAATAGGGTTTTATTTAGACAAGAACAATGTCTATAATCAATAGAATATGATAACAATTGAAATAAAATGACATAAAAATAATCTTGAAGGGCTATTCAAATAGATATTCAGACTGAAACAATAAATATAAATCAATTGTGATACAAAATTTTCCATAAGATATATCAACCTGAATTTTCTACTACCACTTGAATATACATATTAGAACATTTAAACATATTCGTATTTATAACAATATTTTAAATATTTAACATTTCCATTTAATGTTATTGATTAAAACTCGTTTATCCCTTTATATATATGGATCTTATTTTAGTAATCAAGATTAGAAGAATTAGAAAACATACCATGTTAATGAAATTCTTTTAAGAACAATCCAGGATAATCATATTTTCATGAAATAATAATTCTAGAAGCTTATTCATCATTATTCACCTGTATCACCCTCAAAGAGACACTATTCATAATATTTATAATTACTGATATATTAAAAAGATGAATAAAATGATCTTTCATACAAATAATACAAAAAAATATTTCATATTAATGTGGCTATCCATATTTGAAAACATTCACATCATCATCGAGGATGATCTCCTCTGATGTATTCCTTTAGAGTTCCATATGTAATAACAAACGAGGATGTTATCTTCTTCACTTTGATATCTAGTGTTGAAAGTAACAATTGACTTAAACATTATCAAATACAGTCTTTTATTACACATTTCAAAATATCAATTATGGAATCGTTCTAAAATGGTGACTTCTGTATATTTTTTATCTAGCTAATAAGATTATTCTCATTTTTTTAGGTTATATCCCTAAAGCCATGATTTACCTTAAAATATACACATTTTAATTATAGATTCAACATACAGGTTTTAACAGAATAAGGTGGATCTTCTTTTTCATCAATGTGCACATTAATTTTGAGATTATTCTCTCAACTAAGTTGTTACATTCTTCATAATTGCACATTTATTCTTCAAATTTAACTTGGTATTAAATAGCATGGTACTCAACACACTTTATATTTATTCATTGAGATGATTTTTCTTTCTTTATCCATTACATAATATAAACCACCTTATGTAATCTCCATTTTTTTTGATGGATTCTTTTTATTCAACCAGTTTTATTAAAAACCCACTTGTAGTATATTGAGATTTATTACATCCCTCACATATAACATATTCAACACAAGTATTTTATCTTTTTATAACCTATCATGTAATTAAATTTCTTCAAGTGAAACATATTATTTCCCTTTTTTCATGATATTTTTATTGTGCTTCCTTCATCTTTTTATCTGTATTTAAATCTACTAGACAAATGAATAGTATATTTTTTTGAATGTTCATACCATGTTTAGATTCTACACATATCTTATAATTAGTGATTTTTCTTATATCAAACCCCTTATATGTGTAACTCCTATTAATTTTATTAGACATGTTTTGAATTTTATTTATATTTTGTTTATTATCTAAAGATCTATCACCTGTATTCTTTGAGATATTATTTAGAGAATTATGATATGTAATTTTAGATTTATTCTTTTCTTTTCCCAAGAATACCAAATATTTTTTCACTGACTTCTATGGTAATATTGTTTTAGTTTTCTTTAGATACATGATTATATGAAAATGTACCACTTCTTTTACCACAATCATTGAAAACATAAAAAAACATGCACTTAAAATATATTTGAGATAGATAGATTCTTCTTAAAATATTTATGTTTCTTATTCTCTAGATTACTCTACCCTGAAAAGGGCTTCCAAAAATATTTATAATTTAAAGGATTGTACTGAAAATATAAATCATAATTACCAAAACAATTACAAAAATCATCATTTCCCAACAAACTATGACCTATATCTTTTACCTATATACTTCCAAGTAATTGAAGATATATTGAGTCTTCTTCATCACTGGTTGAGCTCTTCTTAGGGAACCATATTCATTACACACTCATTTATCTACTATAGACATGGTGGTAGGATCCTCTCAATTTTTCCCCATCCATGTTTATAAATATTTTGTTTTTAAACATCCATTATCATGACCCCCCCTTGAATGGTACCCCTCCTGGGTAGGTAATGAAGGATTAATAATGATAACACCATAATCCTACTTACAATATTCCATGGGTTGGTTCTATTCATTGATGGTATATCATACACACAAATGGTAGGCATTGACCTATAAGAAGCAAATGAGAAATTAGAGATAAGATAAACCCACCAAACAAATCATGTTCATTGATAAATATAAGATCCCAATAATTGAATGTAATTTCATACAATTGATCAACTATAAAAGGAAATATAAGTATCAAAATAAAATCCTTGATAGCACCCATTAATCCCAAAACACTCAAAAATAACATCACAATCTAGTAATGTCCAACCCAGTCACCAACTAGCTCTTACGGTCTCAAATAATAGTTTATATAGATGTAGGGTGAGCATAACATGTTTACATAGTAGGATACTCCCCGCATCCTCTCATGAAAAAGATAAATAAAGAATACTAAATACCAATGAATAAACAAGTAAAGCTAACTAATCACCAAATAAAGTATACTAAGTTCCTAGACTCACCATGCCTCTCTCAAAAATTTTGACATACATGAATAATATAATATCCAATATAATATAAATGATGATGGTACCTAACAACCAATTCCCTAATGGTTTTCCTCCTTTCCCTAAAATCAAACATCCTAATCTATTTCTATCCAAATAAACAAACCTTCCTGAAAACACCTGAGAAACTATAACATATCATGCACCTCATTCTTCAAAACATCATTTCAGAAACATTACTATCTCCAAATAGTAACTAAGTTGTTTTTTAGAGAAATCATAGACCATACATAATGTATTATACCTAAAACCATCACCCCCTATACAAAAAATATCAATAATAATCCTTAGGATACTATATACATAGATATATTTGTTTGAAATAACCACAAGCCATAACATCTCACTACACACATATTAGGTAAAGGTAACTATTGTGAAAACTAGCACCTAAAACTACTATGATAAGGGATCAAGGAAATAAGGGGTAGTCATCCATCAATTCCTAGAAAACATAGATTTTGGGGAAATCATCCTCCTAGAGTCTATTGGGTGTCGGTCTCCCTACCAACATGGTTGGGGTAGCATATGAAATCACACAGTATAAATTATTTATACAGCTCACAACCACACAAAGGAAAACTACATAACCTTAAACTCAACTTTAGTTATCGCCTTTCAGACACCTGACTACCAATTAAAAGGACTAGATATCTTATAGTAAAACAACCATTTCAAGATAATTTTAATTAATTATTTTTGTTAAACATTTCATCGTTACATTAATTACTAGCCAAATTATATTCCTCCAAGAATAATCCAACCTCTTATAAGGTACCTCAAGAAGTATCATCATTTCAACATTATGTCTAGCCCCCAACCTCATAGGTTAAACAAGTTAACATTGATTATCATTCCATAAATCCAGGTAATCTAGGATTCTTCTTCATCTATGATAAAAAAATGAATAGACCCAGCACAACCATTTATATCCATTAATGGGGAAAGAAATAAAGAAACATGTAACCTAGACATCTATCCATTGAAGTAGATTCATTAATGATAAGTCATCCTAGATTTTGAAAAAAACAATGGGAAAGCCTCATTTTAACCCACTCCATCAGCCTCTATTCCATCCCCAACACCACTATCATAAAGACCCTCACTTTTCAAACATTAACGTTATATCACTTTTGTGGAATACATAATACAGTACACAAAAAGATTCCCGAACACCGTATTAGTCTAGTGCCTTTGAAAACATGGAAACATAAACATTGGTACATAATTGAGGTACATTATCTCCCACTAGGTTCTCCATTCTTATCACCCTTCTTAGAAAAATCATAAATAATACATGCCTTCATAACCTGGGGAAAGGAAAAAAATGGGTGAGCTCAGATGCTCGGTAAGGTTAAGAAAAGGATATATTTAAGCATAAAAATGATCATAATGGTATGGGAACATGATCATGACATTAAAATATCATACCATATTTAACAAATATTATAAACATGAATCATGGCATAATATTGGTTGTTCATAAGACATGAATCATATGGAAATCAAGAGAATAATATATGAAATCATAACATAAGAATAATTCATATAAGTTGTCAGAGACATATAAGTGTATAAAATGATTTCAATAGTAGTCAATGAATCACTAACAAGTCCATATTAGTAGTATGGGTTCACTCCCCATAATATATTGGTATAAATGGTTAACTCCAATGATCATCATAGTGTAGGATCAAAATATAGAATATGTAGATGATCAATTACAATAGGATGTGCATTATAGTTTTAAAACGTTAATTTTTACCTTAAGTAAAAACTATGTTTAACGATGTTAAACAAGGTAAATTTACAAACCCTTTTTAATTCTTAGCTATGAAACAGACTTGATTAGGGTCGGGAAATATTGATCCAGAAAAGAGACTTAATAATAGTTTTTTTAGAGAAATATTTCACCTCAAAGCAAATAGGATTGTATTTATTAGAGTAAGTAAAAGTAAAATAAAGTATAATAAAGTTATACTTTCTTCCTTTATCAAAATATAGCAGAAATAAAATGTTAAATGAAAATCAAGTAAAAAATAGGAAATATTTTAACCCAAAGAGTAGGGTATCCAAAAACCATTGACAAAGGTCCCTTGAGTTATAATTTCCTGAAATTTTGTCTTACCCACATCAGGGTAAGCCCTCTATAAAATTATTGGATTTTGTCTTGCTATCCCTACAAGACCTTGAACTTTAAGGTAGTCAGAACCTCTATCTTCTTATCCCTAGAAGCCCTCTATTATACTAAGCAACTACCAGAGCTTCATAAAGAAAGCTAAAAAGGATGATCATGATTGAACAAGATATTCATAAAGTTCACAAGTCATGAGAGTCTTTCTGTCTCTAAAAATAAATTCACAGTATGTAATATCTAGAATCTTGGAAAAACAATGAGCTCGATCAAATGAGCTCCTATTTTTAGGAAAAACATCAATGATCAGCTCCATCCTCCAATGATCATATTTTTTATTGAATCTCATAGGGACCTGTACTCGTGTCACTCAACCAATGGTTATTTAGAAAAAAATTGTATGAAGTCGTTCTATGTAGGAAGATCTTAGGAAGCATTATCATTCTTCGGAATCAATAAAATGTAAATAAACTAAAGAAGATTAACCAAAACTGAATAATTGGAATATATGAAAAATATATTTTAGAATCTGAATATATAAACAATCAGATTCTAAATAATGGATATTCAGATTCTGTTTTTCAAAGAATTCAAAATCTGTATTCTATAGATTTTAGAGTATGGATTCTTATGAATTCGGAGTCTTAATTCCCATCAATTTAGAGTCTGAATTCGGATGAATTTGAATTATTAATTATGAGTAATTCGGAATCTGAATTCTGAGGAATTCGAAGTCTGATTTTCATAGAATTTAGAGTCTAAATTTTAGAGAATTCAGAGGATGATTTTCTGAGAATTTGGAGTCTGAATTTAAAATAATTTGAAGTCTGGTTTTTATAGAATTCGGAGTCTAATTTTAATAGAATTTGGATTATGAATTTCATAGAATTCATAGTCCGGTTTTAAGATAATTTGGAGTCTGATTATCAGAGAATTAGGAGTCTGAATTTCAGAGAATTCGGATTCTGAAAATAGTAAGACTTAGTAGCTTAAGAAAATATACAATTACTAGGTTTTTTATATGTATTTGAATTTTTTACATAGTAAAAAAAATTTAGACTTGGTTTTGTGAAGACATTGAATAAGCCATTAAAAACCATGATAAGGATAAAAAATTTCTTATAGAATAAAAAATTTTCCTTAAGAAAATAATTCTTAGAGAAGGTTAATTTTCCATTAAGAAAATGTGTTTGTGATTTTCAAAACATAGAGGAATGGAAAATTTGTAAGGAAACCTTATTGACTCATCAATCTCCACCTTTTTGGAAAGCACAAACAACCTTTTGAAAAATATTATAAGTAATAAAGATTTTGATTTTGAACTTTGAAATAAATATTTATCTACCATTCCTTATGACTTATAATGAATATTAATAACTCCCCTTTAGGTTTTGAAATCCCTAAGGATCTAATTCTTGTGTTTCTTAGAGAAGTAACTTATTATTTCTAAAGAAAATATTCTTGAAGAAAAATCCCCCAAACTTAATCTCCCCCATTCTTAGGGAATTATCTTCTTTGTACTTAGTATTATTTTTATCATAATTTTCTCCCCCTTTTTGATTTTTAAAATGGAATGGAGAGAATGAAAAAAAAATGTACCTAAAATATTAGTTATATGAAAGACAAAACAATTTAAGGATAGAAAAAAATTCATTATTATAGGAAGAATTATTACATGGTAAAAATACAACAAAATATCGGATTGATAAAAAAATAATTCATCCTTCTTTTATTTCAGCATGATCTTTCTCAGGGTTTCCTTTAACTTCTTGAGATCTGTGTGATCATCCTCAAAACTCTTGGTCAGCTTATCTTGATCCTTATTATTCTTTTTCAGGGCCTTGATTTTTTCTTCTTAAGACTTCAAAATTTCTTCCTGAGGCTATACTAACTCTTCCTGTTGTTTGAACTTTTCTTTGAACTCTATCCTGAGTTACCTTTCTCTCTTTAAATATAAAGAAACTAAATTTATCTTTCCGTTGAAATATTTCTTCTCTTTCATCTAGGTTGCTTGCTCTTGATTTAAATTTTCAGAAATATTTTAAATAAGGTACTTCAAAGTATCATTAGACTGATCAAAATAATATTTTATAGATTCACAAAAATCTTTTAAAATCTTCAAATCAGAGATTATTGAGTTCAACCATTTTTAAATTTCCTTACATGATCTCTGATGAGCATCATATCCAATTTGAAAAGTTTTTAAATATACCTCAATATTGATAAATATTTCTGTGAGCATTCTTATCGAATTAAACCTCTAATTGATAGAATATTGAAGCAACTGGCATCTTGAATCATCACTAGGAATCAAAGGAATTGTGTTCACTAACTTCTTTAAATATTGAGCAATGAAATCTTTCCCCAAGGAAGATGAAGATTCGGATGATGATTCCCTTACTGGTGAGGATACTTTTTCTAGCTCGTTATCTTTCCCCTTGAATGATCCACCAACATCATTCTTATCTTTTACAATCACAACCTTCTTAGTCATATCAACAACTACCTGCTTTCCTTTATCATCTTTGGAAATAACCTTCTCAGCCCTTGGAGACTCATGCTCACTATTAGAGTGTTGGACTATCTTATCTTCATTATACTCTTCTTTCTTAACATCTTCTTTAATATCTTCAAGATAAATGAAATTAGGGTTTTTTCTCTCATCATAAGTCGGTTTATCAACCTCTTTCTCTCCATCAGCCTCTTTCCCTTGAGAAACAATTTTGGTTGACTCAACCTGAGAAGTTTGAATTGATAGTTTATTTGAAGGAATTTCCTTCTCATGGTATTCTTCCACTTGCTTAATCACATCATCACTTTCACCTTATTCCTCTTATTTTTCTTCTTCTTCTTCTATAATAGGTTGTGGAATTGGAATTTTATTTCCTATATTTTCTAAATGATTTTTTTCTTGGAGGGAGGATTTTGGTACCTGAATCTTTTCAGAAGCCTTCTCAGTATCTTTAATAAGGGCTTGAAATATTTCATATTAAGACATTTTCTTCTTTATATTCTTCTATTTTTATTGCCTTTCATGTTATTTATCAGTTTGGATTTTCAAGGCCTTTGCCTCAGTAGGATCTTGCCCAAAGCTTGTATCTCCCTCCTTCTTCTTATTTTTCTACGCCCTCTACCTCGATACCACTTCGTCAGAGAATGTTTTTTGGTTTTTTAGTTTTGGTTGAGCTAACTGAGTGTCCATAATTGGAAATTTTTCTTTTGATTCTAGTTCCTTAACTTTTCTCTTATTCTAAGTTTTCTTGGATGTTTCCCCTACTTCCCCTTTCTTGATCAATTCTTGAACTTCAATCTCATAAAGATAATAAAACTCTCCTGATTTGGTACTGAAACCGACATTCATCCTCCTCAAAGTATCATCACTCTGTAACATGATATTGAATGTTCTGGGTTTTGAAATGTAGGGAATTTTAAAAGATTCTAAAAAAAGCACTAAGATCTTCTATAATTTCACTGGGTACATGATTATTTGAGACTTGAGAGTTCCATTCTTTATATTATTGATTGTCAAAAGGATGTACTTCTCAAAGTTTACCTTTCTTGGATTAACCAAAAACTCCAATATAAAGATATCAATTTTATTTAGAGATTCCTTGTCTCCCTTTATCATAATAATAATACCTTTTACCCATAAGGATAACAATATGAAGTTAGTTGAATGATATTTGATCTTTGGTGATTTTACTCCCTTGAGTCTATGGTACTCAATTGCTTTTTCCTTCTCAAAGCTTGCTGACTTATTGGGTAACTTGTGAGGGAAAAAAATTGCCTCACCTACATTAGGAATACCTAGAATGTTTGAAGCCATGTTGAAATTTAGAGAATAGGTTTTCTCATGTCTCTTAAACTAAAACTTTTCCCTTCACCCTTCTTTATAAAAAATGATTGTATCATAAAATTCTATGAGAATTTGAGGATAAACCAGATCCTCACTCTTCATCTTGGAAACACAAATACTCTCCCATCCATTAATCTTGATATTATTCATAATCAAAGAATTGTAATTAGAAAATAAATTTGCGTCAACCAACCTTTCCCTATAGATTTTCAAATCCTTGATTTCATTATTTGAAGGCATCTGATTCTGGGGGAAAACATCAAGAGACATCTAAAATGTAAGAAAACTTGGAAAACTAAATGACCAATTTGAAGAGAATAAAAGTTCTGGCATACAAATTCTTGAAAAATGATGTGGGGCAAGGATTATTTGGGACTTTATATAGGATTCAAGGTGATGTATCGAATTCCTTATTTTATCCAATGGTTGAAATAAGAAATATCTGATCTGACATTTGAGATTCATACTGAAGAATTATTTGGTATGTTCTGATCTTTTGAGGATTTAAGGAAAAATAGGATTTAAGAAAAGTGAATCTGATAATGTTTTCTTAAAAACAAGATGCAATTACGAATATTTAAGAAAGGAAATATACCTTTCAGATTACTTAAAAAGAATTATCATTATTGATATGGTTCTTCTTTTAAGTGTGTGATATCGAAGAAAGTGGTGCCTAATATCTATGTGTTTTGCCTAAGAGTAATGTAAAGGTTTTTTTAGGGAAACGAAACTTGAATTATCATGAAATATATATTTATTGGTAAAAATCAATCCATAGTCTATGATTGTGTGTTTCATCCACAACACATGAGCACAACAACTTCCAGCTTCTATATATTCATCTTCAATGGCAGAAAGTGCTACTTAGTGTTCCTTATTTAATGGCCAAGAAACTAATGAATCTCTTAAGAAATGAGAAGTTACAAATGTAATTTTTATATCCATTATACATCCACCAAAATCAGCATCCAACAAACATTTCAAAACAAAATCATTTATAAAGAATAAAAAATCCCTAAATCCATGGTTTTCTTTAAATAGAGAAAAATTATTTTCACTACATTTAAATGGGATTTCTTTAGATTAGATTGATATATTGAACATAATAATACTGAAAACATTTATTTTAAATTACTAGATGTTTAGTATAATAAACTTTCTATCATACCTCTAAAAGATGTTTCATCTACTGGTTTCCCAGTTTCATTAAGATTAAGAGAATTTGAGGTACCAATTAGAGTGCTTATAATTTTAGGGTTGTGATATCCATACTTCTTAATAATATCTTTAATATACTTATGTTGAGATATATAAGTTCATTTTGGTATTTTAGAAATTTGAAAATAAATAAAAATAGTTAACTCACCCATCATACTCATTTAAAAATCTAATTTAATAAGATTCTCAGATGAATCAGTTAAAGATTGCTAATTTTATCTGAATATAATTTCTCCGACATATATTTAAACAATCAAAAAAAATTCTTATCTTTATTTATAAAAAGAGTTGGATCAGAAGTTCCTTTAACATAGTTTTTTGTAACAAAAGTCATGTAAATCTATCATACCAGGAACTACGGGCTTGATTAAGTCCATATAAAACTTTAGTAAGTTTGAAAACATGTTCAGGATGTTTTTGGTCTTCAAATCCTATATATTGTTCAAAATAAAATTCTTCTTAAACATATCCATTAAGAAAAGAACATTTCACATTCATTTGAAAAGGTTTTAAATTAAAGAATGCTGCAAAGGAACCTAGAATACGAATAGATTCCATTCTAGCTACTGGAGCATATGTTTATTCATATTCTATTCCTTCTTGTTGATTATATTTTTTTAGCAACTAATCTATCTTTATTTTTTACTATGATTCCATTTTCATCACATTTATTTCTGAAGACCCATTTTACTCTAATAAAAGAATTTTCCTTAGGACTTTCATTCATGGTCCAAACTTCGTTCCTTTCAATTTCATTTAGCTCATCTTACATAGATTTAATCCAATCATCATCACCTAAAGATTCTTCAGTGCTTTTTAGTTCTAATTGGGAAATTATTGTTATATGTTCTAATTCATTTCTTAAGGAATTTCTAGTCTTTATAGGTTTCTTTACATCACCAATGATGTTATCACTATGATGATTATTAAGAAATGACTAATTGGTTTTTTGTAAAACCTATTCATTAACATATGGTAGAAAATATTATCGGGTAAATACTTCATAAAAATTTCCTTGAGTATTTTCCTTATTAGAAGAATATTCTATCAAAGTTTGATAATTCGTTTTTGAAAACACATCTAGGGATATAGGTTGGGGTTGTTTAAAATTATTAGGATCGGTTTCATCAGATTTAACATGTATTGTTTCTTCAATAGTAGAACTATTTTTGTTAAAAACTCTATAAGCCTTATAAGTAGTGGAATAGAATAAGAAAATTCATTAATGAGACTTGGGTTAGAATTTATTTAAGTAATAATTAGTATTAAAAATGAATACTTTGCATCCAAATACATTGAAGTAAGAATGGTTAGGTTTTTCACTAGTACACAATTTATAAGGTGTTTTGTTAAGAAAATATCTGATTAAAACTCGATTTATAGTATAACAATAAGTACTAACAGATTCATCCCAAAAAAAATAGAAATATAATATTTACACAACATGGTTCTAGTTATCTCTTGAAAAAATCGATTTCTTCATTCAACAACACCATTCTACTATGGAGTTATTAGGGCTAAGAAGTTATGAGTAATTCCTTTCTCACTACAAAAAGTTTCAAAATCAAAATTTTGAAATTATCCTCTGTGATCACTATGAATAGTTATCAGTGGAAGGCTTTTCTCATTTTTAACTTGGGAACTAAATGTTTTAAAATAATAAAAGGCTCTATATATATTTTCTAGAAAATTGACACATGTAAATATGGTGTAATCATCAACTAAGACAAATATATAGTACTTGCCTCCAATACTTATGGTTTATGTTGGACTAAAAAGATCTATATGCACTAGTTTTAATGCATCAAATGTTGAGACTTCACTAATTGATTTAAGATCTTGAATTATGTTTGTTTCAAAATTGAAAAGGATCACAATCTTTTTGAATAATCAAATATAAGCTCTAGCTGATCCTTAACAAGTCTTTTCTTTGGGAGTTTTCATAGGTTACTAAGGTTACAGGGTCCTAGTATTCTATACCATAACCAAGATTGATCCTCCATTTCACTAATTCAAGGTAGTTCTTGGCTCTTAAAGTCTTATAGGTTTATTGTATAAACATTCTCACGCCAATGGGAAGAAATAATAAACTCTTCCTTGGAATTGTGTACTAAGTATTTATCATTCCTAAAATTCACAAGGTACCCTTCATCATGTAATTGGATTATAATAATGAGGTTGTTTATAAGACATTTAACTTATAAAACATTTGAAATTAATAATTTTACAAGAATAACAATGTTACCTATACCAATAATTTCTCTCTGAGAATTATCTCTAAAAGATACTTTTTCTCTTTTCATTTTAATAATATTTTCAAAGAAGTTTTTGTTACCAGTCATGTGTTAGGATAATCCAAATATCCATTTACTATATATTATTGTTGGTACTTCTTAAATTTTCTATAAAATAAAAGATTTAGACATTCAGAATCCAAGATTTCTTGGATCTGGAAATTTTAGAAAGTAAAATATTAAGAATCCACATTTTATTAAAAAAGTAATATTTACCACCACCACCAAATATGATTTTTTATTAAAAAAAGACACTTTAAGGAGAATTGGGAAACCATTGTTCACAAACCATAGATCACTAAGTGCTGAAGGAGCTCACAATATTATTAAACACAAGACTAAGATGATTCGAATCAGACACTCTATATAAATCCCAGTGCAGAGTACTAACCTGAGTGTCTGGATCATCCCTAATAAGGATTTCAAAGTGAGAAACCAGTCTGTCCACTGTCTGGATGAATTTATCCATGGTGATTATGCCTTGGTTGAAACCCTGGGAAATGATTCTATCCTGCTTCTCAATCCACACTTCTTGCTCCTCATTTACCTCAACATGTAGCCTCCTATTATAAATTCTTGAAATATCCTCCTCTGAGGAAATGGGTATAAGGACTTTTTGAATCATTTCTTCCTTGGAGTGGATAATGAGCTTCAACCACTCCCCTACCTCTTCTTCCATCACTCCTGGTTCTCTACTTGGATCACCACTTTCCCCATCTTGTAGGCCTTTGTTTCCCTTACTTCCACCTTTCTTTTCCAATCTGGTTTCCACCGGTTTTGGTAAGTGATAATAGTTTTTTCATCCCTTGGGTTTTTTCCTTGTACCACAATGCATTTTCCTGAATCACGCTTTCCTTTATCCCCTTTATTCCTTCTTGGGTTATGGGGACCTTTCCCCTGGACACGGTCCAAACTATCCATTGAGAGAAGGCTAATATTGTCATCGCTTGAGTCTTCTTCCACATCTGTCTCTTCTTGTAGTTCTAAGCCTTCAAAATGGTTTTTCATTTCCACCCCCTATCCTTTAATGGGGGGCCTATGCCTTACCCCCTTACCTGCCTTCTTCTCTGGGCAGATTCCCTTCCCAACATGCCCAGCCTTGATGGTAGGGGTGTTTGGTTCTAAGGGCCCTAGGACAGACGCACCTTCTTCCCTCCCCAAAGGTTCTGCAGCAGCCCCCAATGGCTTTCCTTGTACCATGTCTGATCCAACAATTTCCTCATACCCACGACCCATGAACTGTAAATTCTTGTTATAATCCTCCTAGCCTCTAACATGAGAGTTATCAGGGTCCTAAACTCTACTCCCTGTCAAGATCACCACCCCTCCCTCAGTTGAGATGGGTGTAGTGGGGAGATCCACCATGATCACAGCTAAAGGACCCTCCTCTTCTTTGTTCAGACCCAAATCACGAAATAAATGTGCAAAAACATAAGTAACCCGTGGCTCTGCATCCTTGTTCATCACCTGCTTGACAGCCACTAAATAATCCACAGGAACCCACTGATGAAGTTGAGTCTCCTTAGACTCTTCTACTGGTTCCTCTTGCTCCATCACTATAGGAAAAGACCCATACATACCAGTACAAACACGTCCTTGAGTCCCACGCTGACATCCAGAAACCATATGTCCAAGCCTACCAATTCCTAAACTATTCCTTAGAGGAATAATTTGTGAATACATTTTATCAAATTCCTTCCTTCCTGAAGTAAAATTTGATAAAAGATTATTTAAGGAAAAAATTTTGCATTTTAGTCTAATGACCAAATTTTTATCCTCAAAGTCATTAGTTTTAAAACGTGAGTTATTCTCTGAAACATTTTTCTTTGAAATAACTTTTTCAAGATTCTTAAAAAGTTTATCCTTCTTAGAATTAACATATTTAAGGTTTTTACAAACACTTTCAAAATAAAATTATTCCTCATCAATATCCTTAAAAAGATATGATACTTATTTTGTTAAAATAGAAATTCTATAATTTTCTTTCTTTAACATCTTGTTTATCTTACAATTCTCATTTTCAAGTAATTTATAAAATCTATAAACTTTTTTGAATGAACGTAAGGTATTGTCTTCTGATGAAGAATATTCTTCATCTGAAGATTCATAATACTATTCATTAGGAAAATTTTCATTTAAATAAATATTGGTTAAGGATTCATCATTGTATACCTTATCCATGAGACAATGATTTTCAATGGGCACTCTGTCTATAAGACTAATATTCTTATGACCAGAAGATTCATTTTCTAAAGATTCATCTGAAGAGTCACCACCAATGGCACTCCAAGTGTCATTTTATTTTAGGACATTCTTAGCCTTATAATTGTAATACTTCTTTATGTTTCTTTCCAAATTATTTTACTTCCTACCTTTTCTCATAACCATATGACAATTAGGTCTGACGTGTCTAACCCTTTTACATTAATAATTGTTTACTTCAGAATCTTTCTTTTCCTTTCTAGGTTTCTTCTTATATCTGTACTAAAAATCTTTATTTCCAACAATCTTGTTCATTCATCAAGAAAGATTGGATAATTATTTCTCAGACTATTCACTTTCACTTGATTCAAAAAGAACAACATCTTTAATAGATTTAGATCTAGTTACCCTTTCTAGATTCTTGGCTTTAGATGTAGTAGTGATAGATACACTTCCATTACCATTCTTTTTTGTATTGAAATCCAAATCTCTAGTCATCTTTGTTTTATGCTGAATATGAGTACTAAATAACTCATCAATAGTAATGTTAGATACTTTTCTATTTTCATCAATAGCTGTCCATTTAGATTCTCATTCATTAGGCATGATCTCAATTCTCTTGTCCACAAGAACTTCATCATCAATACCTTTCTCTCCCATAGATTTAAGACTATTGACAATGGTCATAAAACATTGTTGTACTTTTAAAACAAGTTCTCCATAGGTAAATAAGAATCCATGATATTCTAGTCTTAACATATCTCTTCTTGTTTCTGTCACTTTAGAAGTTTCAAAATGTGTAACTTCAATTTTCTTCCAAATGCAGTTTTCAGATTCACAAGAAGATATCTGACTATATATATTCATGGTCATAGAACATAAAAAAGTATTGTGTACCTTGTAGTATTGTTGATATTATAGTTTCTCTTGGTTGGTGAAGGTTCTAACTTCCTTTTCTGGAATTTTGTAATCCCTTGTGAGCATGAAAAAGTTGTCAACTCCAGTGTTAATGAAAAAACTCTCCATCCTATCTCTCCATTAATAATAATAATTACCATCAAAAATTGGTGGTATAGTGAAACTTTGGTTGTCTATGGAACCAATATTCATACCTTCTATTCAAAAATAAAATATATTTTCCACAAAACTTATTAATAGTAAAAGTATATAAACAAAGATAAAAATTATTTAAGAAAAAATTGGATAAGAAAAGTTAAGCAAGACAATTTAGAACAAGAAAAACAAACTTGAGAAAGAAAAATTATATGTAAGTATAAGTATTTCAGAGACCTTATTTTTTTACTAATTTTAGGATCAAAATACAGAATATGTAGATGCTCAATTACAATTTGGGTTGAATTTTCAGTTTAAAACTTTCATTTTTAACCTTAAGAAAAAATTATGTTTAAAAAAGTTAAACAAGGTAAATTTACAAACTCTTATTAATTCTTAACTATGAAACAAACTTTATTAGGGTCCATAAATATGGATGTAGAAAAGAAACTTAAGAATAGTATACTTAGATAATGATTCTACCGCAAAGTGTATATGATCTTATTTATTAGAGTAAGTAAAATTACAAAAAAGTATAAGAAATTTATACTTTCTTTCTTTATCAAAATACAACAAAAATAAAACTTGAAACAAAAATCAAGTAAACAAGTTGGAATTATTTTATCCCAAAGAGTAGGGTATCCAAAAACCTTGGATAAATGTCCCTTGATTTATACATTCAATAAATTCTTTCTTACCCATGCCATGGTAAGCCCTCGATAATAATATCAGAGCCTGTCTTGCTATCTCTGCAAGCCCTCAAACATTAAGTAAGTGAGTACCTCTATCTTCCTGTCCTCGTAAACCCTCAATTGTACTCAGCAACAATTGGAGTAACACAAAGCAAGATAAACAAGATATTCATAGTTCAACAAGATATTCATAAAATACACAAGGAAAGAGAGTATTTCTCTCTCTAGAAATCACTTCATAGTATGTAATATATAGGATCTTGGAAAAAATAAAGGTCTTGATCAACAGAGCTTCTATTTATAGGTAAAAATTCAATGGTCAACTCCATCCTCTAATATAAAGAGAGTATTTCTCTCTCTAGAAATCACTTCAAAGTATGTAATATATAGGATCTTGGAAAAAATAATGGTCTTGATCAACAGAGCTTCTATTTATAGGTAAAAATTCAATGGTCAACTCCATCCTCTAATGGTCATATTTTTTCATGAATCTAGGAGGGGCTTGTACATGTGTCACTCAACCAATGGTTTGTTAGAAACAAAATATATGACATCATTTTATGTAGGAAAATATTAGGAAGCATTATCATGATTAGGAATAAATAAAATGTAAGAAAAATAATGTAGTATAACCCAAACTGAATAATCAAAATCTATGAAAAATAGAATTCAGAGTATGAATATATGAACAATCAGATTCTAAAAAATGGATATTCAGATTCTATTTTTCGAAGAATTTAGAATATGAATTATATATATTTCAGAGTCTGAATTCTAATGAATACTGAGTCTGAATTATAAGAAATATAGTGTCTGAATTCTGATGAATTTGTAGTCTGAATTCTAAATAATTTAGATTCTGAATTCTGAGGAATTCTGAGTCATATTTTCATAGAATTTAAAGTCTGAATTTCAGAGAATTTGATGTCTAGTTTTAAAAGAATTAGGAGACTTAATTTCAAAGAATTCAAAGTCTAATTTTCAGAGAATTAAGAGTCTGATTTTTAGAGAATTTGGATTCTTAATTTCAGAAAATTTAGATTCTTGTTTTTTGAGAATTCATATTTTGATTTTCGGATAATTTAGATTCTGAATTTTAGAGAATTCAGAATCTAAAAATAGTAATACTTAGTAGCTTAAGTAACAATATAATTCTGAGGTTTTTGATAAGGATTCAAATTTTTGACTTTGTAAAAAAATTATTAGACTTCATTTTTAGAAGACATTTAATAATCCACTAAAAACCAAGATAAGTATAAAACTTTTCTTAGAGAAAGAAAATTTTCCTTAATAAATTAAATCTTATAGAATGATAATTTTCATTATGAAAATGTGTTTGTGATTTTAAAAACATAGAGGAATGGAAAATTTATAAGGAAACCTTATTGACTCAACACTTAGTAGTTAAGGTGTACTCCCAATACCATGTTAACAGACAAAGTCCTTTATTGAATTGAGTTAACTCTCTATTCCATCCATGTATATCTCATGAGATTTAAATCTTTACCCAGTAAATTAGAGGGAGATATAGGTCTCACCCATATCATAATGAAATCATACATACATGCTCCACAATATCATAAACAATCATATCATAACCTATGAAATGAAATTTGTTTCATAAACATGTTAATATATCATAACTTGTAGAAAAAGAGATGGGTTTCATAATAATTTCATCAAATAATATCCCATTTATGAAAATTAAATTCATACAAATATAACCCATGAAAAGAAGAGTGTTTCATATGCATATAACCCATGAAAGAGAAATGGTTTTCATAAACATCATGCCAAAAAACATTAAACATTCAGAGAAATGATATGAATAGAACCTTTGGATCATTTTCCTAGAAAGGAATGAGTAACACCAATAGATGTAATATTATATAGAAAATAATTTGGAAATATCATTTAAATCCATTTCTTGAGTAAAATATCCATTCTTCTTTTAAAAAATCTTTTTAAAATCTGATGTATTTTGAAAACCTTTTTCTTTGAAAACATATTAAAGAAAACTTAAAATCATATTGAAAAACTTTTTCTTTGAAAATAACATTGAAAACTTATAAAATAATTTTTAAATAATTTTTACTTTAAAATTATCTTGAAATATCATTTTAAAAAAAATTGAAAAACATTTTTGAAAATATGGTCTCTGAAATAAATATATTTCTGATCAAAAAGAGATAAGATATCAGATTTTCATAAAAATATTTTCGAAATTATCTTAGGTAAAAACGAGTATAAAATGGTACCAATACATTTTTATATCATAAATTTCCATAGGATAAAAATATTAATCGTATTTATTGAGATATAAATTATAATATTTCACCAATAGAAGCATAATCATAAACAATCTTGATAAAATAAGATATTGTTTCAATAGACTCTTACAACTTGGGAACTTTGAATCAGACTCCCCATGTAAGAAAATTAAATTACATGAAACTTAAAATATCATGAAAATAATTATATTCATGATATAACATTTAAAATGGTTGTATATACACCTCATATAAGAACCTAGGTGCATCTCATGACATGTCTCTCAAAGAAGGAAAATTGAGACAAAACTACTTTACTGATTTGGTAACTTTTGAAACATAAACCCCATTAAAGAGAGATAATAAAATGGATATATAAATAACCATTAATTAAAGTATAATAATAATATAATAAATTCATGTTAACTATATACACAACACAAAATAAATTAGTGGTGAACATGGCATGTATCTCATATATATAAAAAGGGAGATGAGAAAACCCTGACTGTATATCTTGAATTTCATTGTAATCATTAAAAAATTCTATATTAGGAGTAAAAGTTTTTTATAAATATATAGAAACTGTATTAATATATATAATACCATATATTATTTACTTAGGACTTTATAATACTCATTCATTAATAACATTATGCTAAAGTTATGTTTCAGGTGATAATCGCCTTGTTTTCGTACATGTTTTGACTTATTACTCGTGGTTATATTACATAGATAATGATTTAATTATTTAAAAAATGTAAAACATGATATAAATATAATATATACTCAGTATATATGTATTTATAATAATATATAAATATTAAACAAAATACATCATTCATGGAGATGGTAGGTCGTACGTATGCATGAACGTTGTTTCTATTTTCTTATCGTTTTTAAAGAAATAAAGTAAATGACATATATATATATATATATTATCATCATAGTAAAATTATGTTTTCATATATATCATATAATTTTACTAAACCAATTCTTAATATGTTCCATATAAAGTCTGAATAAATCACATCGCTTTGAGGAGGCGGAAGTCCACACATCCACTAACAAAGTTATCATATTTATAAAAAATGGAAACCATGAAGGTATGTTTTATGTAATAATTAAATAAAATTAAATACGTTGAAAATATCATATATATAATATAAAAATATATTTTTCATCAAAATTATCAACCATGATATGTGGTAATGGGAAAATGAACAACATCATTTCACGAAATGGTTGTTCGCCATACACAACAATGGTAAGTTTGTTACCCATTATATGGATGTGTGTGTAAGAATAGGTTGAACCCTTAGAATAAAAAAAATATAAATATATTTAGGATACTTATTTTATTATATAAACATGTAATAATAATATTTTAGGGGTGTATAATGAAAATAAATCAAAAGATCTTGAGAAAGGATGTTATATCTTCTTGGATAACTCCTTTTGGTTTGCACAAAAGGGATTCCTTGGATTAATTTATTCCAAAAGGTAGAATTATATGATAAATTTAGTGGTCTGGTGAGTATATTTATTCATATTTTTTATAATCCAAATGGATTTATAGGTATGAGTAAGTGGGAGGGGAGAGTTCCTTTTTTTAGTGGAGGAGGAGTGGCATTCTTGTAAATCATTGAAAAGGGAATTCCACACACGTTTTACCCATGAAAGGTTGCTCCAATAATGGTATAAAACCAATAAAAGTGAGGATATGGTAAAAATATGTCCATATAATGTATTTTGGACTAGTTTAAAGGTCATTTTTGGGCCTAATATTTAGGGATTAGTGCTCTGTTAAGTTAATTTTTCTCTTATTCACCTTCATTAATTTTAATCACTTTCACTAATATTTTTGGTTAAAAACTAATTTTACATTATTATACAATATAAATTATTATTATTCCAAATATGGAATTAATTTTTCTAAATTAAAATCACAAAAGTTTCAGAAATTACTTTAAAATTAATCATATTGATGTGTTATGACAGTGGGTTTTTAAGCGAAAATGATTAAAAGATTAAAAGATTTTTATATTCTATTTCACTGAGAAATTGATTCCAATGACCTAATTTGGATTAATTTATTCAAAAATGATCTAATTAAACTTTAAAACCAAATTAAAAAGTAATTTAACTATATAAATAAATTACATGAAAAATAAGTTTTAAAATAAAATTCAGTATTTGTCACTATTCATCCAAAAATGATGTTTTTCCGAAAAATCCCAATAATTCACCCTAACATTATTATGATATTCTGAATTAAAAAATAGAGTTTGTTTTATGAATTTTAATTTCTAAAAGTCTCTAAAATTTATTTTATTATTTTTTGTACAAGGACATAAAAAGAAGTTCTTTTATGAAAATAGTTTTTTTAAACATGTAAAGACTTTACTAAAAAAATTATGTCTAATTATCATTATGTTTTATTTATGTAAAATAATTATAAAAAATATTTAAAATTAGTTATTATTATTCATATTACTAAATTTAATAGGTAGGATATAAAAATATTATTTAAATAAATATAATAATAATATGTTTTTTCATAGAAATTCGGTGTCGCGTGTAATGCACGCCAAGTCTGCATTGCATGTAGTAAAATTTTAACTCATTGTAGAATATAAAAAATCATAACATAGTGTATCATTCAACGAAATACATCAAATAAAATTAATTTATTCTAAAAATGTTCATAAAAACTCAGTGTATTGGATTCTACCCCCCTTAAGATGAATTTCTCCCACAAAATCTGTCATTATGATACAAAAAAATGATGATAATTCTACCTAATAATATCCTCAAGTTCCCACATAGCATACTATAACTGGTGATTTCTCAAAAAACATTGACCAAGTGAGTGGGCTTATTTCATAGAACTTTCTCCCTATGATCCATAATTTCAATCGGTTGTTCCTTGTAAGAGAGATCCTCCTCCAGTGGTTTGACCTCTAAGTTAAATACCTATGAAGGGTTAGGTTTCTACTTCGTCAAGAGAGATACGTGGAACACATCAAGGACTTTAGAGATATTTTGAGTCAGTTCCAAGAGATAGGCTACCATCATGATATGATCAATAATTTCAAAGTAACCAATATACCTAGGTCTTAGATTCCCTTTCTTTATAATTCCCATAACCTTATTCTAGGGATATATTCGTATAAAAACCTTCTCACTAACTTCAAGTTCTAGATCTTTCTAATGGTTATTAGCACAATTTTTCTACTAACTTAGAGCTTCCATGATATTTTGTTGAATGGATCTAACCTTATCTGTCATCTATTCAGTTATATCAGGTCCCAATAGCTTTATTTCTCCAACTTCATCCCAACATGTTGGAGCATTACATTTCTTCCCATATAGGTTTTCATAAAGGTCCATCTGAATGCTTGAGTGAAATATGTTTTTTGTAAGAAACTCAACTAGATTAAGTTGTTGATACAAACCAACTTTCAAATCCAACAAACAAGATCTCAACATATCTTCTAGGGTTTTAATTTTTCTTTTAGACTGATCATCCATCTGAGGATGGTAATAACTACTGAAACTCATTTCTATATCAAGTTCTTGACGAAGAATTCTCTAGAACTTTGAGGTAAACCATAGATCTCGATCAGATAAAATACAATGTGGTACTCCTAATAATATATATTCATTCATGATTTTACATTAATCCCATAATATAATTGTCACTTAAAAATAATTAATTTTCATTCAATGTTCATGTTTTGATCATAATCATATATAAAGAGAGTTGTTAAAATTAATTATTTAAACTTCAGTTAAATTTTTTTATCCAATATTTCAAAATAATAATCCAAATTTTTTATTCCTCTTTTTTATTATTCCTAATTCAAATTAAAACATATCCATTTTCTGGAGCTTGGGACAATTCAACCATCTAAAGGTTCATATAGACCACACAAGAAGGCCCACTGAGTCTGGGATGAAAAGTGGACCATCCATGAAGATAGAATTTATGGGCTCCATAAATGTTATAAAATTTTATGAAAATCCATAATATTTTTTTCATATCCAAAAAAATATTTCCTAAAATTTTAAGGTCCAAATCAACCAATAAGGGGTACAATTTATCCATGAAATTTCATCCCACCATTCTATCTAGGATTTACAATCAGTACACAATACTTAAACTATTCCTCTATATATACAAATAATTGAGTTGATATTTTGTTTTTTGAAATCCAAGATATAGGATCCAAAATCTATTGAATAAATGGTTCATATTTGAGGGAATATTCTGGTCCAAAAACCCATTCACATTATGACCTTTTAAAAATTCTGGATATAAATGGGCAACAGAACATTAATTAATAAAGAAAACATAACTTTGGATAAAAAATTTAAATGGACACCAAATATAGAGGGTGAAACTTCCACATCTATATATACAATTTTTAGGAATAATATTTCTCTATATTATTCTTTATTAATTGTCAAATTGGAGATCCAACGTGCGGTAAATGTTTGGAATGCAAAAACTCCACTACTTTAGCTATAACTAGATACCCATTATCACCTTGAAAATGGATTTCATTTCAGATCTTAAGAGGATAGTTTGGAATGACCATATCCTTTCCAAATATCTTGGAGGACCTGAAAAACTCAAGTTTAAACTTTATATACTATTCCTCTATTCTTTTATATCATGTTTTCTTCCCTTGTTTTCAATTGTAATCATGTAAGTTGTTTTAAATTTAATTTGAATTTTAATTCATGTTTCATCTTAATATTCTCTTATAATCATCTAACCTCAATTTAGTAAAATTAATGTTCTTAAAATAGTTTAAATAAATTCATGAAACCCTTCCCTTCTTTCATTTTCTCATTCAATCTAAATTACACTTTAATTCTCTTAATTGTTCATGTGCGTGTTCAACACATTACTCTTTTCTTATCCCATTATTCTTATTCTCATTATAACTCCTCGCCATAAGAATCATAAACCAAAAAAATTACCATCTAAATTATTGAGTAAATCATCCATTGGTGTGAGTCATAATTTTGTATGTTAAGTGATTGAAATATTTTTCTCATTTAATATTCTTTAGGTTAACAATATGTATGTTGAACTTAAAATGTAATGGAATATTAACATGTTTTGTTTAATGTATGGATTCCATGGATTATTGGGACCATAAATACACTACCATAAACAATAATTGATTGATATGATAACCCTAATTAAGTTAAATCTTGGATTAATGCCTCAACACTTAGTAATTCTGATAGAAATCTTCTCGTGAATTTGGTGTTAATTTAATGTAATATAAATCAATGCTCGAGGATATCATAATATTAAATTCATAGTAATGAACTCACTCTAATATTCCTCAATTTATTAAAAAAATCATCCATCAATAAATTTATTTAATCTCTGAACCCCCCACCCCAATTAAAGGATAAATATATGAAAATAAATTGACTCCAAAAATAGTACAATCGATGAGGATTCAACCCGAGTGTCACTATACACATTAGCATAGAATCGGACCTTTGAACAGTCAATAGGTGAAAATTGGACATGCTTAAAATTTCATTGTTTCTAGAGATGGTGAAATTATCAATCATTAGTTTTTAAATTTTTTATAAATAATAAAAAAATAAAAAAATAAACCAAAATAAAATTTGAGAAAAATTCAAGGAAAAAATTACCTTTCTCATCCTTCAAAATTTCTCTGAATTCCCCATAGCCTCCAAAATAATCCTTTAGATTTTTTGACCATGAAATCAATATAAATCTTATCTAACTAATGAGGAATATTAGGGAAATTAAAATCACTTAAGAACCATTCATTTACTATACAATTGAACTAGATATGACCAATCTAAGGAAACAAACCCTTAAAGAACATTTTTCCCTCATATAGATTACCAACCCATTTATATTAAATATTTAAAAATTGAGGCTAATTTTGAACTCAAATTGTGTATGATTAATCTTCTACCTCATTTCCATGGGCTATCTAGTGAAGATCCTCATATTAACCTAAAATAGTTCCAAGTGGCATGTTCTTCCATTAAGCCTCAAGGTGTTTCTAAAGAACAAATCAAACATTGACCATTCCCTTTATCCCTAGATGACTCTACCAATCATGAATCTACTTTCTCCTTCCCAGTTTTATAACCACATGTAATGACATGACGTGACTATTATTAGATAAATTCTTCTCTACTTATCAAACTGCTTATATATGAAAATAAATAAGTGGTATATGTCAATTCCCTAATGAATCACTCTATGAGTTTTAGGAGAGGTTCAAAAAGATTTTGGAAACCTGCCCACACCACCAAATACCTAACCAAATATTAATCCAATACTTCTATGAGGGGTTATAGGCTATGTAAAGAACTCTCATCTATATTATAAGTGGTGGTTCTCTTGTTCAAAAATATCTTTAAGATGAATGATTTATCATAAGAAACATGGATACAAACACGTATCAATTCCATACTTGAGCATATGATTAAGTCAAAAAAGATAAATAAATTCAATCCATAGAGCCAAACTAGATGACCAAGAAGATGAGTGGATGTATAGGCCATTTTCAACAACTAGTAGTGGCTTCCAAATCCGCAACCTCATCTTATAAACAAAATTTATTCCCTAAACCTATCAAAATTTATGGAATCTACGTCTCACCATCTCATCCAAGTGACACATGTACAAAACTACAAGATGATCCCCCAAATTCATCTAGACCAATGGAGATAAATATAGCATATTCTCGGCATAAAAGCAACCCACAACTATTAGGTAATTTCATTAGAAACTTTAACTATCCCCCCTCTAATCACTTCTCTTCTAATTATAACTCAGGCTTGAGGTATGGTAATATTGTCTCTCATACCCATCATTTCCCTCCTAAAAATCCAAATCAATTCCAATATGGTGAAGGTGGTGGTAAATTCCAACAACCTTATTATTTTATTCCTTATCCTCTAAGGAGTAATCCTACTCTTTCTCCTCTTGGATTCCATTATCCTAGTGGTACTTCTCAATTCCCAACCCAATACATGCATTATCCCAATAATCCAAATTAAGGTAATCCTAATGTGGAAAATGCATATTCTTCTAAGTAACCATGGGAAAGTTCTACAGAATATCTTTCCTCATTCACCCATTATAGCCTAAAAAATATTAAAAAACAATGTCCAACTTGTATCACACCTCATCTAGTAGTAACAATCCAATTCGTCCTAACTCCTAGCTCAACTGTTTCCCAACCCCAAGGGTAATGCAAGTGAAATCACACTTTGATCGGGAAATAAAATTGTTATACCTCATTATGAATCCTTTTAATCCCTTTTAAATGTTGATATATAAAAAGAAAAGAAAAAAACATAGAAAATGAATCAAAATCCACTCCCTCACCTCCTTTCATCCCTCTGAAAAATCCAATCCCTTTCCCCAAGCTGTCTCTAAAAAGAATGATCCCTTTAAATCTGATTTTGAAATGATTGACATGTTTTGACATGTTTAATTGAACTTTACCATCTTAGATTGCATAAAAAAATTACTAAGTATGCAACTCTTTCTAAGAAATTGTGTACCCATAAGATCCAACTTAGGACCATTGAAAAATTTTCAATCCAATATTTCATTTCCATGGAGTACAAAGATCGAGGGACATTTTTTGTTCCATTCCAAATTAGGAGTTATAACTTTGATGTTACACTCATATACATAGGATCCTCTGTAAAATTCATTCCAAAATCTATCTTCTCTAACCTTGTTCTAATTCCCTTGCACCCAACATGTGTTCTTATCCAATTATCCAATCGAACCACAACCAATCTCGGGAGAATAATCAAATATTTCCTTGTTCGGGTCAATGATCTTATCTTCCTAGATTATTTTTATGTCCTTGACATGGAAGTTGATAAAAATTCTTTTCAATATCCTTCCATTCTAGGAATACCTTTCCTCATGGCATCTAGAACCAAAATTTATGTCCATGCGACAATATTATCCAGGGAATTTGGGGACCAATTGGTCAATTTCAATATTTTTCAAGCCATGAAATACCCATTAGAGAACCACTATTTATTCTCTATCTAAGATTCTAAAACTATCTCTGAGAGTTTTTTGAACCCTGATCCATCATGTTCTTTATATTCGGATTATATAAGAGCTTATATTTTTTTCATCCTCCTTAACCAAATCATAAATAATGAAGTTAATTTTCACCTTTCACATGTGCACTCCGTTAATCTAAAGGATATTGAAAACTATTTGGAATCTCATCTCAGCTCTTATATCTACTGCTACAACTTGGACAATAATAAGGAAAATTTATTGGAATTCTCATTTTTTTATTCAAATCATATTTTCCAACATTAATTACTTCTTATCTATGATTCTAAAAATTATCTTATAAGTCATGTGAACCCTAAACCAATGTGCTTATCCTGTACCAATGGATGTGAAGTTTGTGAGATTTTTTCCCTCATTAATAAATTGGTCACTGGTAAGGTTGAAATTGACCATTATTTGGAAAAAACATTGATATATATTATCTTAAAAATTTTATTGAGTATCATGTCTGCTTTGGTCTTCATTAATTCACATTATAAAGTGAGGAAATAAATGAGTTAAAATAAACTATGATCTCATACTCTGATTTAATGTTATCTAAACCACACATAAATGCACCATCGGAATTGAATCATCTTTCTAAATTTCAAAGTATAAAAAACCATCACATTTTGGATAGCATCATTCCTCAATTTTAAGACCAAAATGAGGATACCAACATTTCCTTTTCACCCCCATTTAATTACAAGAGTCACAAAAATCAAGAGAATAAATTATCCTATGAATAATATGGCCTCCCAAAAGAGATTTATTTTTCTAGAAATACACTGGAGTTGAGAAAATATGGTTACCACCATCGGATTATGGGTACTCTGCTATTATTTTCCAACAATAGAAAAAATAAATGCATTGGTTCTTAGGAGGAAACCAATTTTTTCTTTTACTTTTATGAAATTTTAATATAGTTTTATTTTTTCATTAAATGAATAATTATTTTTATTCTCTTCTAGGTAATGGAAATTTTCCAAGTCATCACCAAAGAGGAAAAATTCCCTATGAACCATATCTACTTCCATCAACCCACCTGTGGATCCAGATGGGAACCTGAAAATCCATACTAGGTAACCTCTTTCTATATTCATCCTCCTTATCCCCCCCTTTTATCTCTCTATATATATTTCTCCATTTCTTCTTCTTCCTATATCATTATTAATTTTTTTACCACTTTTTATATAAAACCACTTTCCCCATCTTTCTCTTTTGAAATGGGTGTGAATTTTAATAAAAAAATAAAAAACTTAAAAAGAAAGAAAAATGTCAGAATTACACACCATTAAATTTTCAAATTGTTTCCAACCTTTTTATGGAGTACAATGACTTTTTTTCATATCAAAAATTTTGTATTTTTATCATATGTTTAGATAACTAATTTTGAGTTAAGAATAATAAATTATGAATGGTCAATTTTTTATTTGGAAAATTATTCTTCCCCAAACATAAGGAATAACACTATATTTAATGTCAAGGCCACCTATGGTCATCTTTTCAAATTGTTTATTTTTCACCTCCAATTATGAGTATTGATTTTTCATGCCTTCAAGTAAAATTTCTTACTTTATCATACATTAGTATGATAGAGCGATTTTTGAACCACCATATAATCAAAATAGCAAAATAGTCTCCCATTACCCTTACATTAATCTTCCTGTTGAAATCCCCTTTGAGATTATGAAAATCATTTTTTGATATCCACATTTAAATTATAAAACTTTGACCCACCCAACATCTATATGAATTTACATTGCATAATTTATTGAAATTTAAATGTGGGGGGAATCAATTTCATTTTTGGTACCATTTCCTTAATTTTCAATGTTTTATCATATACTTAAGAAATTGAATACATTTAATCTTTGGGAATTGGTTGTCATTTAGTGATTTTTGGAACTCTATATATTTTATTGTCATATTGTATAAATAATATTGAAAAGTTTTCAAAAAAATATATGAAAAAAATATGAAAAAAAGAATAAAAAAAAGAATGGGTTGTGTCTTAAGAAGGTCAAAAATCACTCTTCATAAACCTTTGATATTATCATAACTATTACAACTAGTGTCATGAGGATATCAAACATGGGTTGGGAGATGAGTGTGATATTTGTTTGAATCTTGAATTTTGAAAAAAAAAAGAATAAAAAAAGAAAAAAAACACATGCATTATCTTTTCATGTGTTGTTGGGATAAGTTTTGTGTTTTTGTATATATTTCATCATTTCATCCAATTACAATTGTATACCTCTCTGTTATTCCTTCAAAAATTAATGCCCTTGTAAATATGTGTCTTCATTTCCTTCCATGTTTTATTTTAAAAAAATTGCATTTCTTTTTCCATGAATGTGTTTACCCCACTTTCTCTGTATTTTGGACATTATATGCCTACTCTCCCATAACCACTAAAAATCTCTAAAAATACCTATTAATTATAGTGTAATTTAATATAGTTAATTGAATCTGAGATCTCTTAAAAACTCTAATATTTTCACTTTTGGTCGGTGACTGAGTGAACCTCCATAAATAAGTTTTTTTATATTGAGGGGAGTGAGTTTTGAGTACCTGCATACTCAATATATAATGTTGAGCAATAAAAATGATTTTTTTAATTTTATTCTAGAAAAAATTGGTGGAATTATTTTTGGATAATTGAACTATTTTATAACCCCTTATTGGAGAAAATAAAATTTTTATATTTTTTGGTGAGTAAAAATGATTTAGTTATGTTTTTATATTTGACGTACATGAGGAAATTCAAAAGACTAAGTGTAGATGATTTGATATAACATATTAATTCATTATTTTATATTACTCCCATCATATAATTTTTACATAAAAATGATTAATTTCAATTCATTGTTCATGTTTTGATCATGAACATATATAAAGATCATTTTTTGAATTCATTTAGTTAAACTTTAGTTTATTGTTTTTATCTTTATATTTCAAAATATGAATCCAGAATATGTTATTTTTCTTTATTAGTGATTATAATTCAAATTAAAACATATCATTAGACTATATATTGGGATAATTAGGCCATCTAAAAGGTCATATGGACCACACAAGAAGGCCCACCAAATCTGGGATGAAAAATGGAACATACATGAAAATAGAATTTACTAGCTCCATACAAAAACTAAAATGAATGAAACTACAGAATAAGTTCTTTCATATCCAGACACATATTTTATAAGAAAATTAAGTACCAACTCAACAAATAAGGGGCCCAATTGTTCCATGAAATTCCAGTCCACCATTCTGTCAAGGATTTAAAAGCAGCACACAATGAATTATTTTTCTTCCTATATAGACATAAATTTGAGATGATATTTTGGGGTGTGAAATAAAATATATAGGCTCTCAACTCTGTATAACAAAAGTTTCAGATTTTAGTACATCTTCTCACCCAAAACCCCTTTCACATTTTGACCTTTGAAAATGTATGGGTATAAATAGAAAACAAAATATTGTTTAATAAAAAATACAATAATTTGGATAACTAAGTTAAATGGATGAAATATTTGGTGGGTGAATCTTCCACATCCACATAAAAACATTTAAAAATATATTTCTCTATATTCGGCTATCTGAATTTCCAAATTAGAGATCCAACATAAGGGATAGTTTTGGAATGTAAACAGTTTACTCCCTTTCGCTATAAATAGATTCCTATTCTCACCTTGAATAGAGTTTTCATTTCAGATCATAGAAGGATAGTTTGGAATGACCATAGAATTTCCATAGTCCTGGTAGGACCTTCCAAACTAAAGTTTGAACTTGAGATACCATTCCTCCATGTGTTTATTTCATGTTTGTTTTCCCTTTCTTAAATTTTAATCATGTAAGTTATTTTTAATTTAATTTAAATTTTAATGTATGTTTCATCTTCATATTCTATTATAATCATCCACCCTATATTGAGTAATATTAATTTTATTAAAATAGTTTAAATAAATTTTTAAACCCTTCCCTTATTTCACTTTCTCAATCAATCAAAAGTGTTTTTTAATTCACTTAACAGTTTGTGTGTGTGTTTGGTGAACTACTCTTTTCTTATCCTATTATTTTCCTTCCCTTTATAACTCCTCACCATAAGCTTCATAATATATATTAATAATCATCTAAATGGAAGAGTAAGTCATCCATTTGGGTGAGTCGTAATTTGGGTATGTTAACTGATTGAGATCTTATTCTCATTGAATATTATTTATGTTAACATTTTGTATGTTAAACTTAAAATGTCATGGATTATTAACATTTTTTTAATGTATAGATTCCATGGATTATTGGAACTATAAATACACTACCATAAATAATAATTAATTGATATTTTAACCCAAGTAAAGTTAATTCTTGGATTAAACCCTTAAGACTTGGTAATTCTGATCAAAATCATCTTGGGAAGTGGGTGTTAATTTAATTAATTATAAAGAAAATCTCAAGGATATCATAAGTTTAAATCCACAATAATTAACTCACTCTGGTATTTATCAAGTTATTAAATCAAACATCATCCATCAATCAATTTAATTAATCTCTATAAATAACTCTCCTCCCCTAGTCCATTTGAAATACAAATAAATTAAAAAAATTAACTCCATAAATAGTACCATCCCTGAGGATTAAACCCAATTGCCACTATACACATTAGAAAATCATAGGACCATTGAAAACTCAATAGGAAAAAATCATTTTTTCTTCAAATACATGTAACCATACAACTTCCTTAAGGTATACCCAATAAATATAATCTAGATAGAAGGCTTGTATAGTGGCAATGCAGTATGCTAACATAGTTAGGTGGTAAAATACCACCCATATATCATTAAACCCTTTATATTTTTTGGGTAGTCCAACAAAACAATCCATAGTGATGTTCTCCCATTTCTATTCTGGTATGGGTAGTGGATACAACATCCCCTTATACTTTTTTCTTTCATTCTTAATATGTTGTAATACCACGAACAAAGATAAAAACTTTGTGATATCTCTCTTCATTCCATCCCATCATAAGTATTCTTAAATTATATATACATATTCCTACTCCTGGGATGAATAGAGAATAATGAACTATTAACTTCCTATAATTTCCCCTTCTTCAAATCCAGTATGTATGGATTGCATACATGGTTACAGAACCTTATCATTCAATCCTAATCAAGGTTAAACTCAGGAACATTTATAAACTTATTTTTTATATATATATCTTCTTTATATTCCTATATAATCTTCACATGGATAGAGGGTTGAACATTCAATTGAAAAAGATAAAAAATTTCTCCTTCCTTGATGATTTCCAGGTCTATCCTTTGAAAATCGAAAAAATATCAAATTTTTTCAATCCTCAACATGGATAAGCAAGCACGATCCTCTCAAATCCAATCATCATCCACCTTGTTCACTTTCTCAAGGTGGTAATGTATTGAGTAGTCATAATCCTTTATCAGCTCTAACAATCTTATCTAGTGCATGTTCAACTCCATTTGTGTGAATATATATCTCAGGATTTTATGATCGATATATATATCACATTTGTCTCCCTTAATATAATACCTCCATATCTTTAATGAAAAATTTACCGTTGGTAACTCCAAATTGAGAGTTGGATAATTTTTTTCTTGTGAATCTTTAATTTTTATGAAGAATACGATTCAACCATGTTATTCTTCATAAGAATGCAACCTAATCCATTATTGTATGAATCAATATAGATTTTAGACTCTTCTATAATATAGAGTAATATAAGCACAGGTGCACTAAATAACCTTCCCTTTAGTTCAATTAAATTTTCATCACATTCATCTTTCCAAATGAACATGGAACCCTTTTGAGTTAACTTAGTCATAGGATTAGATATTCATGAGAAATTATCCACAAATCATCGATAATATCTTCATAGACCAAGCAAACTATGGATCTCAATCACCATGGTTTTTCTAGAATGACACTCAATAGCCTCCATCTTTTATGGATCTACTTTTATACCATCTCTTGAGATTATGTGACACAAAAATAAAACATTTTTCATCCAAAATTTCAGCTTATTAAATTTTTTATACAGCTTATCCTTCCTTAGTGTCTTCATTAAATTTCTCAAGTGGTCTTCATTCTCTTCCTTTCTCTTTAAATAGATCAAAATATCCTCTATAAAGTCTACCAAAAACTAAACAAGGTAATCTATAAAGAATTTATTAATCAATTATATAAAGATAGAAAGGTAATTAGTAAGACTGAAAGTTATAACTATATATTCATAGTGTTTTTACCTTGTATGGAATTTCATAGTGGGTAATTCCTTTTTCTTGATCCTCAATTGATGATATCCAGAATAAATGTAAGTCTTGTAAAAGTATTGAGCTCTGTGTAGTTGATCAAATAAGTCATAAATATGAGTAAGCGGATACTTTTTCTTGATCATGATCTTTTTCAACTCTCAATAATCAATTCAGAGTCACATTGATCCGTATTTTTTAACAAAAAGAATTTGTTCACTCCAAGGTGACACACTTGTCCAGATGAATCCCTTATCAAGGTTTTCTTGTAGTTTTTTATTCAATTACTACATCTCAATTGGATTTATTTTATATGGATTCTATTAAATTGGTGTATATTGGGGTATGAGATCTATAGAAAACTTGAATTTACTTTTTGGTGGAATTCTAGGAAACTCTTCTGAAAAGACATCCATAAACTCCCAAACAACAATCACATCATCGATTTTGGTTTTATCCCCAACCATTTGGGATAAAAATCCCTTATTAATAGGAATTAACACCCATACACTAGATGTAATCCCTTTTAGAAGTTCATACTTATCATCGCATTGATAGATGATCATTTGTTGGTTTGAAATATCAAACATAACTTCCCTTACTTGAAAATTGATGTGGGATTTATGAAGAGAAAAAAAAATTCATGGATAAGATGACATCAAATTCAACCAAAGTAAGAATGGAAATATTTTTAGGAATTAAATTCCCACAAACATCACCATAAATTAATCTTAGACTTAAGATGAAATAATCGTACCATTATAGGGTTTCAATGCTTATTCCAAATATAATCATTTGGTTTGAATCTTAATACCCTTATCAAATTATTTTGATATAAAGGATTGGGTGGATCCATAATCAAATATGACATTAGCATTTCTAGAGTGGATGGTAAGTGTACCTTTCACTATGTCGTTATCGTACCCCTCTTCAAAAATAGTGATTCCATGAGATTTTCCCATGACCCTCTATTTAATTAGTTTCCAACACCGATCATCATCACCAACCCTTGGGTTTGGGCACTAGTTAGTATAATTCTCATTATCCTTACACATATAGAACTGAAGTAGGGGAGGTTAATTCTATGTATTTTTATTTATATTCTTATTATTAGTGGACCTCTTCCCATCACTACGACAATAAAATTCCCAATAAACTTCCTTTCCTCACTTAAAATATATATTATACCACTTACAACAATTTCCAACATGATTTTTTTCACACTTAGAGCATAATAGAAATCACCTCTTCTTCTCTTCATGGTATTTAGATTTTACATTGAACTTTATATTCCTTTTCTTTTCAAAACCATGAGATTGATACGTAACTCCATCCTCCATTTTAAACTTGATTTCACAACACAAAATATCTATGTAGATACTAAAGTATCTTATGTCCAATTTCCTTATGAGACTTGGCTTTAATCCATTAAAGAATTAGTCATCCTTACTTTTGGTTCGTATGATAATATCAGAAGCGTACCACACAAGTCTTGTGAAATTATACTTCTAGGTACCTATAAAATCATCAACCTTTTCTTTAACTCAAGTAAATATTTCTCCATTGTTTTAGGAAGAATTTGAGGAAAGTAATTATTGAAAATTTTGTTCTTTAACTCATCCCAATACATGGATTCAATTTCATCTTACTAACTCATATTCTTTATTAGATTACACCACTAGTATGCTTCACCTTCTAACCAATAAATATCCAGAATGACTTTCTTATCTTCTAAACACTATATAATGGAGAATTTATTTTTAGTGGTATTGTTCCATTGTTTAGAGAAAAAAATGTATTAGAAGACCCACAGAAATAAGGTGTATGTTTCCCCATGAATAAATCAACAGAATGGTGTTCCCTCTTTTAATCATTTGGATGTCTAGCATGATTCATATCTTGAGAACATTGAGTGAAAATAAAAATGAGATTTTCCATTCCAACTCCCATATATTTCAAATTCGTAGGAGAACAATCATTTCATTTTTAGTCACACTAATCCTTGATGTGGTTCTTTTAGGTTCCATCCATTGAATAAAACCAAAAAGAATAGATTAAGAAATAATAATCATAGCGGGAAACAACATAATCATGAAAAAACACATATAGGATATCTTATTTATGAAGCCCTCTTTAATCTATGACACTTTAGGTATATCCTATTATATTCAGAACAAAATCTTATTTAAATCTTTCAAGATGGTTAATGAATAGTTTTTGAACTTCCAAAGTATATCTCTCTCGAGTGTCAAGCTAGGTGTGCAGCAAGGCACATTGTCATGTACTAGGATACGCTTGAGTCACACTGGATAAAACTTTTCAGAGTTATTCACCCTAGTTATATCTATAAAAAATCCACATCCACATGTATTATCTAGATGGGGATTTATTTCTAGGAAAAAAATCACACTATCCTTTACCAAAATTACTAGACATTTTCTAACACTTTTCCTTATCCTTAGACTTATCCTTAAACATCTCTTTAGGGTTCTCACTATGGTTTTTTCATCCTAGTTTCCAAATTATAATTAAACTTTTTCTCTAATACTAACTATAGTGATCCCTTCTTTTTAAACATCAACATTACATCATTTTTTTAAATACTTAATAGATTACACAAATAGATGCCCAGAAGACCGTATTAGTCTAGTGCCTTTTGAAACATAGAAATATAAACATTGTTACATAAGTGAGATTCATTATATCCGACTATGATCTCCATGAGTAGAAACCATCTTAAACATATCATAAAAAATAAATATCTTCATAACTTGAGTAAAAGAAACATAAAAAGGGGTGAGCTCATATGATCGGTGAGGGTAAAAAATGATATATGTAAGCATAAACATGATAATAGGGGTATGATAAGGTGATCATGAAAATAGAAGACCATAACCTGTATTAAAAGATCATGAAAATGAATCAAGGAATAAATATTTTTAGTTCAAATGACATGAATCATAAGGTAATCAAGATCATAATCCATGAAATTATAACATAGGAATAAGACATGTAATTTTTAGCAGAAAGATAAGTATATAAAATGATTTCCATAGTTTTCAAGGAATCACTTACAAGGAAATATTAGTCGTATGGTTTTACTCCCCATATCATCTTGGTATTCATGATTCACTCTCATGACTATCTTAGTAGTCGATGTTCATTCCCAAGACCATCTTAACAGACAAAGACCTTTACTGAACTGAGTTCACTCCTTGTTCCACCAAAGTATATCTCATGATATATAAATATTTACCCAATACATTGGAGATAGATATATGTCTCACCCATATCATAATTAAATAATACCAATGTATGGAATAAGATCATAGACAGTCATATCATAACCCATGAAATTAAATGGGTATCATAAATATTTAATAATATCATAACCTGTGGAAAAAGAGACATGTTTCATAATAATTTCATAAAATCATAACATATGAAGGGAATCAATTTTCATAAGTATATAACTCATTAAATGTATCTTATTTCATAAACATATAACTCGTGAAAGAGAAATCTATTTCATAAGCATCATTCCATAAAAACATAAACCATTCATTGAAAGAATATGAATAGAACCTTTGGATAATTTTAACAGGAAGGTATGAGTAACACTAAAAGATGTAATCTTATAGAAAATAATTTTGAAAGATAATTTAAAACCATTTATTGAGGAAAACATCCTTTATTCTTTGAAAAAAAAATTTAAAATATAAATCCTTTTGAAAAACTTTTTCATTGAAAACATATTAAAGAAACTTGAAAAATATTTAGAAACCCTTTTATTTGAAAATATATTTGGAAACATATAGAACATTTTTTAAATAATTTTTCCTTTAAAATTATCTTTTAATATAATTATAAAAACATTTTTTAAAAATATTTTTGAAACCATGATTTTTGAAATAAACAGATTTCCGATCGAAAAGAGAAATGAGATCGGATTTTATTAAAAGCATTTTCTTAAATATCATAAGTACCAAAGAGTTAAAGAAAATGGTACCAATACATGAATATATCATGAATGAAAAAAGTATAATATAATTTATGAGATTTATTGAGATATAGATCATAATATTTCATTAATGGAAGCATAATCATAAACAACCCCAGTAAACGAAGAGATTGTGTCAATAGAATCTTACCACTTAGTAACTTTGAATCATACTCTCCATGTAAGAAAATGAAATTAAATGAAGATTAAAATATAATTAAAAGAATTTGGTTCATGATATAGCATGTCAAATATCATGGTATACACATTTTATAAGAACATAGGTTTATCTCATGGCATGTGTCTCAAATAAGGAAAATTGAGACAAAACTACTTTACCGATTTGGTAACTTTTGAAACATAAACCTCGTGAAACAGATATCCTAAAATGGATATGTAAATACGAATAAAATTAATTATAATAATAATATAATACATTCATGGGAATTATACACACCACACAAAAATAAATTAGTGGTGAACATGGAATGTATCTCATAGATATAAAAAGTGAGATGAGAAAACCCTTACCCAATGTCTTGACTCTCATTGTACTCGTTAAAACATACTTTATAATAAGTATAAGTTTATTATAAATATATAAAACAAAAATATTCATATATATAATTCCATATATGATTTACTTATAACTTTATAAAACCCTTTCATTAATAACTCCATGTTAAAGTTACGTTTCGGGTGATAATTGTCTTGCTTTCGTACATGTTTTGACTTATTTTTATGGTCCTCTTAATTAGATCATGATTTTCTTATCTACAGAATAAAAAACATGATATAAATATCATATATAGTCAGTATATATGTATTTAAAATAATATATTAAGATATAAATATTAAACTAAATACACCATTCGTGAAGATGGTTGGTCGTACGTACGCATGAACGTTGTTTCTGTTTTCTTGTCCTATTGAAAGAAAAAAATAAATGAAATTTATGTATATATATACATAATAATTAATTAATAATTATTATTGTATATATATCATATATTTTTACTAAACTCATCCTTAATATGTTCCTTATAAAGTATTAATGAATCACATCACTTTGAGGAGGCAGTAGTCCACATATCCACAAACGAAGTTATCATATTTACACAAAATGGAAATCATGAAGGTATATTTTGTATAATATTTAAATAAGTTTAAATAAATTATAAATATCATATTTATGTATATATTATATAAAAATATATTTTCCATCAAAATGATCAACCATGAGAGGTGGTAAAGAAAAAACGAACAACATCATTTTGTGAGATTATATTTCACCATACATAAGAACGGTAAGTTTGTTAACCATTATATAGAAGTTTGTATAGGTGTGAGTAAAACCCTTATAATAAAAACATATCAGTGTATTTATGATAAGGATATTATTATATAATAATTTAATAATAATATTTTATGTGTTGAAGAATGAAAATAAAATAAAGGAGCTTGATGAAGGATGTTACCTCTTCTTTGGGTAACTCCTTCTGGATTGAACCAAAGGTATTCTTTGGATGGATTTTATCCAAACATCAGGCTTATAGGATGAATTTAGAGATGTTGGTAGGATATTTATTCAGATATATTTTGATCTAAATAGATTTATAGGAGTTAATAAGTGAGAGGGTGAGTATATTTTTATAGTGGGGGATGAGTGGTATTCTTGTAAATTTTTTAAAAGGGAATTTGATCCACATTTTTTTTGTGATAATTGGATATAATAATGTTTAAAACCAATAAAAATGAATATAGGGTCTAAATATGTCCATCCATTGGATTTTTGACAATTTTATAGGTTATTTTAGGCCGTAATTTTAGGTTATAATCCTTTCTTAAGCTAATTTTTCTCTTAATCATTATCATTAATTCTAATCACTTTCACTAATATTTGTGGTCAAAAATTAAGTTTTCATTATTATCCATTATAAATGATTATTATTCAAAACATGGAATCAATTTTTACAAATTCCAATCATATAAGGGATAGGAATTAATTTAAAATTAATCTCATAGATGAGTCCTGACAATAGTTTTTTAAAAAAAATGTTTATAAGTTTGAAATGTTTTTATATACAATTTCAATTTGAAATTGGTTAAAATTAACTAAATTATATTAATTGATTTAAAAATTATCTAATTAAACATTAAAAAAAATTAAAATATAATTTAACTATATAAATAAATTATATGACAAATTAGTTTTGAATTAAAATTCAGTATTTTTCACTATTCATCCAAAATGATGATTTTCATAAAAATCACAAAAATTCACCCTAAGACAATTTTAAAATTATGAATTGAAAAATTGATTTTATTTTATTAAATTTAATTTCTAATAGTTTCTAAATTTAGTTTTATTATTGTTCACAAAAGGACATAAAAAGAAGCTATTTTAAGAAAATAGTATTTTCAAACATATAAAGACATTACTAAAAATTGTATGTATTATTATAAATATTTATTATTTATATAAAACAATTATAAATAATATTTAAAAATTAGTTATTAATATTAATATTACTATGTTTAATTTCTAGGTTATAACTATCTCACTTAAATAATTCTAATAATAAAATGTTGTTTTGTAGAAACTCATTGTTGTGTGTAACGCAAGCCAAGTCGGTGTTGTGTGTAGCACCAGATTAACTCATTGTGGAATATAATAAAATATTAACATGGTGTACAATTGAAATGAAAGACATAAAATAAAATTAATTTATTCAAAAAAAAGGTTCATAAAAACTCAGGGTGTTATAACTATGTATATCACCATCCATCCAACCATCATAGGCACTAAATACTGCCACAACTAGGGAATCCATGCCCATTTCCTTAAAAACCATCATCTTTATTAGGGTAAAATCCCACCTCATAGAAAGTATCCTGATCCAAATAAATAACAAAAGGAATCAAGAAAACAAAAAATAGTCAATAAGGAAACTGGGCCATCAAACCAAGGCATTCAACTTTATTAGAAAATTGGATCGCTCAGACCCAAATAATTATATTTTTCAAAAAAAAAACAATTTAAGATATTTTATTATCCAATTCACTTATAATTTTTTAAAACCATAGGAAACAAATGGCATCAGTTATAAACAACTATTAATTATTTGAACATTCTTCGAGCATAAATTCTTATTTCACCAAATACAGAAAAACAAATTAACAATTAAACATGCCTCTTTGTTATTTATCCTACAAGAATTATCATATTTAAGTTATTTATCTAATTTATAAGGAAAATAAACATTATAAACCATATAATAAACAATTATAGTTCATTGTTTATAAAATTAATAAGAAAACCATTAATATGTAATAAACACATATGATCATTAAAAATCAAACCAATTCTTCTTTAAATTTAGGTTTAATATTAATTAAGGTTAATTATAAAATTAATAAATTAGATAAATCATGATAACTTCATAATTTCAATTTAAAAAAAGGATAACCAATGAATCCCCTACCTCAAGGATTTTAACAATCTTTAAACAAGAGTGAAAACAAACACAAATCTCACCTGCAATTAAACTACAACCCTCTAAGGACATCACGCCACAAAAATTACACCAAACATAAAAATAACTCCATGATAAGGAAGGTGATTGAAAATCGTAGAATATATAGATATCATGGGAGAAATGATACTTAATGGATAAGAAACTATAAGATAAATAAGGAAAACCCACCTCAGATCACTATAGATCAAACTCTATAAGAAGGTGGTTGAACCCAGTCAATGGGGATTACAAGGAATTATAAAAGATCTAATGGGAAATGATATTTTGAGGAATAATTATATGAGAAAGAAAATTTTGAAGTAGTTTTAATAATTTATAGTAAAACTATAATTTAGAAGGCCACGGTGCAGCACCCTACAGCACGACGCAAAACTACTGACTCGGGAAAAAACTACAGAGTAAGGAAACAGACTAAACCAAAACATATATTCTCAAAGACACATTTGATAAACATGCAATGATACATGTTATAGATACTATATATTAGGAATAGTACCATGGTTTAATATAAACTACCACACCACAAAAGTCCTTTTCCAAAGTAAAATGCTAAGCCACAACTCATCTCCATGGCATAAAGACCCCCAAAATGGTATAACCACTAAAACCTACCCTCTTAAACCTCTACATTTTAGACCTTAACAAATTTCATAGCCTCATATACTCTATGAAATATTAAAAGTCCTTATGTTTTAGCCCTTCTCTACAACTAAAATCTTAGCTTAACTCTCCTCATTCCACCTCTAAACCTCGTCTCAGCACCTCTAACACCTAAATCACACAAAATAATGGACTATAATAATTTGGACCCTTACATAAGATACCTCTCAAAAAATTATCTACAAAAAAAATTAAAACCAAACCCATAGTGAATGGAAGAGAAAAAAGGTGTATATGAACAACCACCCCATGAGATGCCTCTCAAGAATCTCACCATCACATGAGAATAACCACCTCACTCTATGGAATAGTATGAATAATCACACAACACTAACAACCAGCTCCCAAACACTCTCTTAGGTTAGATACCTCTCAAACAAGCTCAAGGTTATAAACAATGAATTGAGGAAGAGATAATTATCTCATAATCTAGAAAAAGATCAACATTAACAAATCATCTTTAAAAAAGAAGCACTAAGAATCAAACAACTTAGGAAATTGAGTATGTCTCTACAAAACATGGTCCTAGGTGAGTTCATCCATGTCATAGTACCACAAAAGGATATGAACTAATAGAATAGTGTTCTCAAGAAACACTTTATCCTGTCAGTCTGGAATTTCCATAGGAATCTTCTTAAAGGTCACATCATCATCATTATTGATCTTTCTCCAATTGATGATGTGAGAATCATCATGAAGATAGAGGTAAATATGTGACACATGAAATATATCATGTATCTTGATCATCTATGGGGGAATTTCTATCGACTATGAAATGGTTCCAAAATTAACTAACACATTCAAAGACCAACAAACTAGGGATAAAGCTTACTCCCATGATGAAACCTTCACAACCTATGATGATGATTCACCTTCAAGAAAACATTATCTCAAACATAAAACTAAATTATTCTAATTATATGATTTTTATAGGAATTTTGAAGATTCTAAACAACCTTCATCCTCTCATGAATCACTTAAACCATAATTACCATGCTTTTCTCTAGTTCTAGTCAGAGAATTGTGGACTCTCCCACCCCAGTCCAGCATAATGAAAAATGAAATCAGTATCCATAAAAAAGATCAAATGGTACCATACCAATGGTGGAGTGAAAAATATTATTATAAATTAAATAAAAAAATGGTATGTTTTTCACCCATTAACCTCCAAAATACAGGACACAATCATAAAAAATATCTTTAATATTCTAGATGGTTCGTTCTATCTGATCATCCATCTATGGTTGAAAAGTAGTGTTGAGGAACAACTAAGATCCAAAGTCATACTGAAGACCTCTCCATATCCTGGAGTTGAAATCAAGATCTTGATTTGATATGATCATCCTTGGGACTCCATGAATCCTCACCACCTCATCTAGTTACTTCTTTGAAAAAACCTCTTCTAAGCTCATCTTAGTGATTTCTAATAAGTGGGAAGATTTCATCAAACAATACATTATCCCCCATATATCATTGTAGACTCCCTAATCTCAAGGTAATACAATGAAAAATTCCATTAAAATTTCCTCCCACTTCCATTGAGGAATATCTAGTGGCTGGAGAAAACCATTGGGAACATGATGTTCATCCTTCACTTTTTGGAAGACAGAACATTTATACATAAACTTTTCAACAAGATGATTCATCCTAGGACACTAAAACTAACCTATCATAGCATGATACATCTTTTTCACACCAGGATATACTATTAAGGGTGAGATGTGGAACTCATAGAGAATCACCGCACGCATCATCGAAGGAATAGAAATCCTCCCCAAAAATAAATCTCTATATTGACCATACTTAGACCATCCATCAAGGGTGTCAGCATAGACAACTCGTTCACCCAAAACCTCCACCTCATAATCCCTTAGCTAATAATTTCCCACCTACTATACTAAATAAAATTACATCATCATCTGATAAAGTTATCCTTTGTATTTATCCTCTCCTATATCAAGATGCATCGTAGAGAGCTCTTTCATCACTCTTAAAGAATATATAGACTCATTCATAGCATCGGTATGTGACTTCCTTCTTAGAACATAAGCTTCAACATTACCCTTTTATAATGTATAATAAATATCAAAGTCATATTATTACAATAATTGCATCCATATTCATTATCACAAGTTTAGGTCATGTTGTTAGATTACATACCCCAAGCTCTTGTGAATGGTAAAAATTATAAATAATTTATTAATGGGTTATTGTTACCATAACTTCACGGAAAACACAAATTCTACCAATTTAATATCTTGGGTGAAATAGTTATGTTCACAAGATCATAAATTCTAAGACCTATAAGAATCAACATCCCTCTACAACATCAAGACACTAACTAATCCAAGACATGAAGCATTACAGAAAACCTCAAACTATGTATCCTATTATAGAAAAATAATAACTAGGGAACTAACCAATGTCTCCTTCAGATACTAAAAAATGTATGGCAATGTTCATTCAATGAGAATTCAGGATCCTTTATAGTCATATTTTTCAGAGGTGTCATAACTTGAGAGAAGTTGGGTAAGAACCTCCTATAAAATCCTTCAAGAATGAGGAAACTTTGAAGCTATACAATAGTCTTGGGGGATACCCAAGAAATGACCACCTAAATCTATGAAGGATCCACATCTATTCTATGCTAGGATATGGAATTCCCCAAGAAAATAACATCTTGATCCCATAACTCTCACTTTAAATGCTTCAAAAATAGTTATTACTGACAAAGAACTCCCAATACTACTGGTAGATTCCCTATGTACTCCTCCTTAGACATAGATTATACAAAGATTTCATCAATTAAAATAATCATTATGTATCCAAATAAACTGTTGGAACACTACATTAATAAACCCCATGAATATGGCAAGAATATTTATCACACCAAATGGAATTACAAAATACTCCTAATGAACATAATGACATTGAAAAGAAATATTCAGAGTATCTTCATCCTTTAATCGCATTTGATGATATCTCAACCATAGTTCAATATGTGAGAACTATTTATCCCCCTTAATCTGATCTAATAAATCATTAATCCATGAAATAGGGTATCAATTATTCACCATCACCTGAATCAATTGATGATAATCAGTATATAGGCATAGATATTCATTATCCTTCCTCCGAAACCAAACCAGAGCACCCCAAGGTGACATGACAAGCTGAATAAAACCTCACTATAAGGGATCATCATCTTTCACCCATAGCTCCTGTAACTCAGAAGATTCTATCCTATATGGATACATTAGGATCAGAGAATCACTTGGATGTAGATCTATCCCAAACATGATCTCCCATTAAGGGGGTAAGGCCACAAAATCTTCAGGAAATACATAAGGTTAATATTCCATAACCTTAGGAAACTCTTATTGATAAACCCTTAATCAACTCTATATCAACTAAAAATTCAAGGAAGATAAGGACTGAACGTGCCTCCAACCCATGTCAGGGCCTCACTAACAATAAATCATGGAATAATCTTAATCAGAATTATAAAATACATTTGAAATCATAAATCAATCCAAGATACCTTGCGACAAATACTTTTAGTTCATGTTGAGGAATATACTGTAATGTTTTATCCATAAACATAGAAAATCTCCCTATGATGATTGTTTCACCAACACTAGCTCAAAGTATCTATATACTTCACATGAACTGGATCAACCTCTAACTAGCTTAGTCAATGAAAAGGGAACCAGAATCTCTCTACCTCTATTTCCAAAGCACGAAGCTATGTAAGTGAAATAAAGGAGTTTGTATCTCTTGAATTAACCAATACATGAACCTAGGTATAAAACTAATAAAATGGTTCCTTGAATGATGTTTGTATCAACTAGTTCTAGAAACTATATAAAATGAATCTATCTACACCCTACTTTGTGTCCTATATCACCCTGATGATGACCACCTTCATGGCCACACTCTTCTCTTTGAGATGGAGAAGTATCACAGGGTCATCCTATTCCCACCCCATCTCCCCTGTGATGATTAAAGGTTGAATAACTATATTTATACTACCTCAACTAATATTGTTACAATGGAATAACTTGGAGTGGAACACTATCCACATCTTATCTTCTCAAAAAGGTCAAGTACCTTCACCACTGGTTACCATAGACTCCATAATAAAGACATACATATGAGCCCTGATTGGGGGCTTAAGAACTTCCATCCTAATAGAAATGGGATAAATAGGGTTTTAACCTACCCCAAGCTATCCAGAAACACTTATATATTAGAAAATAGAACAACTATACCATATATATAATATTTAGATAATTCTAATGAATCCCCTCTCATGATGATCTGGTTCTAACCAATGTAATATCAATAATATCTACTCTCATCAGTACCTTGAGATATATTGATAGGATAACTGAGGGATTTCGAAACTAGTTAATTGTATGTAATTACTCCTTGAAATGCCTCACCTTGTCCTACTCATATGGAAACAGGTCTAAATAATATCAAAGAAGGTTTCAAAAATGGATCCCATAATTCTGCATGCTAGAACTACCCAGTCAAAGGATAAGAAGATCCTAATTACTGGTCACCCTTGTGGTCAGAATGAGAAACTTAGCTCAAAACTGATCACAAAACTTCTCCCATAAAATATACAACTTCTCGTGATCCTTGAGGAAGAAGAATCACCCCTTCCTAGTTTCCCCATGATGCATCGTCGACACCAATGAAACCCAATGCTCCTTCCGATCACAAGTCAAACTAAAGGAAATATCCACCTCCTCCAAATAGTGCACTATCAATAGATTTGAAACATATCCCTCATACTTCTAAGTACTATATCATTTTAACCCTCATAGTCTCCTCCTAAAATTGACTTCATCATTGACCTCAACCATACAATGATCTTTTGGCACATCACTCTAATCATCTTTGACATAAACCTAACAAGGATGATAACCGGGATCCATTATTGTAAAGGAACAGAGAATTAGGGTCTCTTAAACCAAGAATATATAATATTTAAGATTAGTAAATTAATTAAGGTTTAACCTCACCCTAGGGTCTACCGATTTAAAACATGAGTGAAAAAATGAATGATACGTGGTTTTATATTAGGTCACTACCATTCAACCAACCCCACTTCAATTAGTAGGATCATTAAACTTGAAGTTCCTTTCGTCAAATCACAGAGGGACCTAAATACTTGTTTTTTATCAAGTATCCCTTATTTAAATTTATTAATAAATAATTTGACATTTTTTTCATACCAAATCATGCAATCCTCCCCAGTTCATGCATCTAAACACCCCTGTATCCATTAACCTGACCTCTGATAAAACTCTATCATGGACCCCTCCCCCAAAAGGTACCCCTCTTGGGATGGAAATAAAGGATGATAGATTATGGAATCCAAATCCCACCCCTAATAGGCCATGAGTTAGTCATAATCACTAAGGATATATCATAAAAATAAATGGGATTAATTTTCCTATAAGAAGAACATGGGGAACTAGAGATGAGATAAAGAAACCAAACGACTTCTGCTCATAAATAAATAAAATATCTCAATTCATGAATTGAACTTCATAAAACTAATCAACTAAAAATGAACTAATAGAACCAAGATAAAATCCTTGGTAGTAACCATGAAGCCAAATTAGATCTTGAATAACTCTACGAGTTTGTAGTTTCTAGAATGATCACCAACCAGCTCCTTCAATCCTAAAAAATACATTATATAGACTTAGGGTGGTGAAAACAGGTATACTCAATAAGATCTTCCCTGGTGACTCGTGAAAAATATAAAGAAATCAAAATAAATCCCAATGAATAAACTAGTGAAGTTAAATGATCACCTAATCATGTATACTAAGTTCTCATCAAAACATTGTCTCTCCCGCCAAGTATCACATATATGAATAATATAATATCTAGAATAATATAAAAGTTGAAGTTTCCCCTCTACCACTTCCCCGCTAGTTTTCTTATCTTACCCAATATCACATGTCCTAAATCATCTCTTTCCAAATAAAAAATTCTTCATGAAAATTACTAGGAAACTTTAGTATATCATGAACCACATGCATCACATCATCTCATCATCTACATACCTATCTCCAAATAGTAATTGAGTAGTTTTCAAGAGATAAAATGGCCCATATGTCATGTATTATACCTCAAGAAATCATATCTCATACACAAAATACTTTTAATAATACTTGGTATTCTCTATTCAAAAATAATTTTTTTTGAAATAACTGCAATCCATCATGAACCTATACACACATATAGGTGAAAGGAAACCACAATGTATAACCTCACATAAAACTACTAGGAGAAGAGATAAGGGAATGAGGGGGTATTCAGCCATCCATTCCTTAACCAAGATATTAGGGGAAAAACCTCCTAGAGTCTACTAGATATCAGTCACCCTACCGACATGGGTGGGGTAGCAAATGAAATCACATAATAAACATAAACCACACTAAGAAAAACTACCTAGCCTTAACCTTAGTTGTAACTATTGCTTCTCATACTCACGGCTAGCAACACTAAAGAATAGATATCCTTTAAACACAAAAGCATTTCAAGATAATTTTTGTTAATTATTTATGTTAAACATTTCATATTTACATTAATTTCCATCTAAATTCCATGCCCTTCAGGCATCATCCAAGCTCTTCCAAGGTCCCTAAAAAATTATCACCATTTTAGAATTCCATCAAGACACCAACCTCATGGATTGAACCATTACATATTCAATTTCATTCCATAATTCTAGGTACTCTAGGTCTCATCCTATGCTACCATAATAGATGCATATACCAAGAACAACCATCTATATCAAGTATTGGGAAAAGAATGAAGAAATAAGCAACAAACCATATGGAAATTAAAGATATTCATTAATGAGAAACAATCTTATATATCAGAATAATAAAAAATTAGAAAACCAATATTCTACCCTCTCTATCAGTCAGGATTTCATACTTGACACCACTGTTTATATCATTATCCATCCTACCATCACAGATTCTAACTACTTCTTCAACCAAGAATTACCCACCCATTTCTCACCAAAACTTCATTCATCACAATCTTACATCACATAACATATTAAGGATCCTCATATAGATCAATCACACAAGGAAATAATAAAATAGTAAATTGTAAACATGGAAACTAGTCCCCAAAACCAAGTTATCTAGACTTCATAAGAAAATAGGATCACTCGGCCACAAAAAAAATATCTTTTTAGAAAAACAAATTATTTACCAAATTGTATTAATAGATTCATTTATCAAAGTTTATAACCACAAGAAACCTAAGGCTTCAGTTATAAATATAGATGAATAATTTAAACATGCTTTGAGCATAACTTCCAATTTTATCAAATATAATAAGAACAATAATAATTAAACAACACACATTATTATTTAAATAATAATAATTTATAACTTTGTGTTCTTTATCCAATTTAAAAGAATAAAAAATATGATAAACCATAGCATAAACAATGATAACACGCTATCTAGAAAATCAAGAGGAAAACATTTAACACTATATAAACACATGTGATAAGTACAACCCAACCCAATTCTTCATTTAATTATATTTTAATATTCATTAAGGTTAATCCCATCATTATATAATGAGATAAAGTATAATAAATCCACAATTTCCCTTAAAATAAGGAGAGGTAATGAATCCACTATCTCAACAATTCAGTATTCTTCGAACAATAATGGAAAAATAAATACAAATCTCTAATCAACTCTCCCAAAAGAAAAAGGAATCCCTCCAATGACTTCACACCATGAATGCACCACCAAAAATAAAAATAAATTTATGATAATAAAGGATATCAACCACCATAGTATGAAATATATCACAGGAGAATAAAAATAGAACAGGGAAGAAACCATAAGATAAAGACGGAAAACTCACCATGGATCCCCATGAATAGATTTCTAGAATTAAGGGGTTATAAGTGGATTCAAAGGACTTAAAAAATATCTCTTGGACACCTAGGGTTTGATGGAAAAAATTTCGAGAAATAAACATTTGGAGGGGGTTCAAGAATTTAAAGGAAAACTATAATTTAGAAGATCATGATGTGACACCCTAATCCATGATGCAAAAGTACTAACCCCAGAAAAAACTATAGCATAAGGAAAGAGGAAATGTCACAAAATTCCAAGTCAAAGAAATGTCTAAGGAACATGACATGGTCCATACCACGTATCCTAAAATTAGTAAGAGTACTATGGTTAAATGTAAACCTCCATGCCATAAAAATTCAATTACCAAAGGAGAAGGCTATAACGCAACATAGCTCCACATCATAGAGGCCCCAAAATGACAAATCCACCAAATCCTCCACTCTAAAGACTCTAAAACACAACCCTTAACCCACACATAATCCCCATGTAATATATAGTTTACTACAATCCTCCATGACAAAGTACATATTTTCAGCTGAAATTTTAGGATGAATCCCCTCCTTCCTTCTTAGATCCTACTCCCATCACCACTAACACCTAAAAACAAAAAGGAATGGGATAAAAGGATATAGAACCTTACATGAACTATCCATATAAACATATTTAGTAAAATAATTAGGAACTATTATGGATGGTTCCTTATTATCTAATCCTACTTGAGAATGATCAATTGATGATGTACTGATCTTATTTCCACTTGATATAGGTTTTTTTACAGAACATTCCTCTTTAGAACAACCTATGGAAGAAGTTCATTTCTCCTTAAACTATGATGATTAGATATTTGTCATTTCCAAATTATCTAGTTTTACTTCTACCCAAGACACTTTATATTGAGCGAGTACTTATGACCTTCAATCAATGCCTCATTCTCTTTACAATATTTTCCTAACATCTAGAACTATTCATTATGAATTTTTATTTTCTATTATAATAATATGTCATGCTCCTTGATTAGATTAGATTTAACATCCAATTTTGCATTATTTGCAACAATTATATTTTTTCAAATTTATATTTAAAGCATGAATATTCTTCTCTAATTCTCTAGTGGCCTCATATTTCTATAATATTTGATTGAACCACTATTCTTTAAATTTTCAGCATATCTCTTTAAGTTCCTAATACTCTTCTTCTTTGACAACTACTTTTTTAGATAACTTTTTGAAATTTAAAGCTCTTTCTCTTAAAGATTTATCTAATTTATTTTCCTATTCTTAAAGATGAGTGATTTATTCCTCCTAACTTTCAAAACACCCATAGATAAAAGAATCAATTTATTGAGGATAATAATATAGTATACCCTTAAAATCATTAACATAAACATCTCTTGATATAAGATCACTTCTAATTGGCTCTTTTTCTTATGGATATTTTTCATAAGAACTTTCACATACCTCATAGTATTTTTACATCCTTGATTATATTGAGGTGTAAGGGTTATCCAATACATTGGTGGTACACCAAACCACCTTTTATTATCAACTTCTTCCAGATCTATCTACATTTTCATCATGTCATGAAGAATCTTCTTCTTAATTTAATAAAATGGATAAATTCCTCATTATATTATTCACTTTATTTCTCATTCTCATAATATAATTGTTAGAAATAGAATTATAATTTGAAATAGATAATAATTCAAAAAAATTGTACATCATTATAAATTTGTAAATAACATTAAATTATCAAACAGAACAACATTAAATCTTGATAGACCAAATATAGGTGAACTTTAATATATTACTAATTGGAGGGAAAAATTGGTATAAGAACATACTAAGATAGGGTGAATTAATGTTTTTGACTTTAACATAAACTTGTAATTTTAACTTTTTATCCCTTTTCTTTTACCTCTATCACCTGTTAAGGTTAATGGATCACTCTTTTTCTCTCTTCACACCTTCATTCTTTATTACAGCACAACCAAACACACACACACACATAAGGCATAAAATTTTACATGGTTCACCTATCAGTATGAGAATTTTAATCCTTAGTGTAGTCTACTAAAACACATGGTCTCACAACCCACTATTAAAACCCTATAATAATTACACTATTTTCTTCTAATGGTGTAAAGTGTGCATCCCACACACTTGTTTGGTGCATCCCACACTCAATTAAATCTCGTATTCTTGCAATGAATTTTAAAGGTAAAAAAAAGATATTTTGAGACCAATATAGAATATTGTTTTATTGTAGATATGTTTTATCATTATACTTATTCTTCTGTTGCATAATAAAATTCATTTATTTTATATTTATGAACAACACTACATACAACCTCTTCTTCTTCATATAAGAAAACATATATGATACTACCTCTTCTTCCTCTTATTTACTATAAAAACTAAACTGAAAAACACTCTTCCTCTCTTAAGTTATTCTATGTGAATTGAGGTCCATATATATCTTCATCTTCTAAAGAACTTCATGACTAACTAAAATACTTCTTCTTCCACCTCCTATTCCCTCTACTTTTCTCTTCCCCATTACAACACTGGATCTCTATATTATTTACTAATTATTTTAATTTAGTGCACAAATATAATTTCATAAGTTTATTATATTCTTTAATAATAAATTATTTCTGTGATTGAATCTATTATCAGGTCTCTAATCACATATCACATAAGAAATTTTCTATATTGAATAATACTATCAAACAAATTAATAATTATTCATCAAACAATAATAATATAATTGTTAATAATTACTATTGAATTCCTTTCATCTCATATTTATTCTTTATTTAAGTATTTATAAAACCAAGTAAATAATTTGAATTAAAATCACAAGGATTATTAGATTTGGTCTTCACAATAACTTACATAAGAAACTACTTCCATAAAAATATGTAATATATTATAAACATGAAAAAATATTATAGCATCTTCATCATTCTTCAAACTTTCATCATATCCTTTTGTTCACAGTAATTTAATAAAGTTAAACTACATATTATTATATTCTTTCATGTAGTTTTGAATCTTTACTACTTTATCCTCCATACACAATCCGCTATTTCACAGCTCAACATTTCTTTATCTTTTAATCCATGAAATATGCATGTAATGAATCTCATTACATATACAGAAATATATTCATTATATATGAATCATTCAGGGTTAATCCATTCATGAAGTTAAATTATTTTGTTCCACAATTTCTCCCTTCTTCATCACTTCCATTATCATCAAAAATACCATGTGAGTGAATTTCTAGAATTATTGAAATTTTAAATTTCCTAAAATTTTGTTGTGTAACTATTATAACTACATGCAGACAATTAATAGATTTTCTAATATGTTTTAAACATGTTCTGCTCTTTAATTTCTATACATAGTAACTCTCATGTAAAGAAAAATTCTTATAAATGTATGCATGAATCCATGAAATAATGTAAAGTTAACTAAATACCTTGGTATCATCAAAATTATTTATCCTTTAATCAAGATATATTATCTTAACTTCTCCATTATTCTTCATCTTTATCTTTGTGAAAATTTATACTATATTAATGAACTCCTCTATTATTCTTCATTTTTATAGATCCTAGAAACATTTTCTATTTTTTGTATCATAGTAGTCTTACCATGAAAAGATCATAGTTTCTATACCTACTATGTGAATCTTATGGTTGATATCCTAGCATGTGGTTAGTTCACTAGTCATGTGAATTACATAGTAGATCTCTCATAATACAGTTGGCTCACTTTCCATATGATTCTCATGGTAGTTCATTGCCTTCATGCGGTCTAACACATCTCACTCATGGTTGGCCATGAATCCTTCATGTATTCAATTTGAATCACGCAAAATCAATTAAACTACCATGTTACCCATCTCGTATTTGATCACATTATTCATAGTTGATCCATCTACCATGTATCCCTCAATTAACGACCCATTTTTTGGTCGATCCTCTTATCATGGACTCACAGATGACCATATTTAATGAAGTTAATAATCTCATGGAATTTTTCTTTATTACATCCTTTAATATGTCACACTGCCTCACCCTCATTTCAAGATTATATCACTTATCATGATCTCACATGAGGTATCTATACATCATGGAGAGCTAAATTTGATCGTAATAGTAGGACTATAAATCCGCACATACATAAATCCTTCAAATAGATTAATATTAAATACTGCCTCTTTAAAATTTTGTTTCAATCAATAAGTAGCTATTCATTTTCCTCATTTAAATATGAGAATTACACGTATAATAATTTAACGGTTTCATGGAATCACACTCCCACATAAAAAAATTATACATGGAATCTACTTAATTACTTAGGCAGTTCCCTCAACAGATCAGTAATGTCTATATGGGATTCACTGTTATCTCATAGCATGTTACACCTAACCCCAATAATAGATGTTAAGTACCCACTAGAAATGTAACATCCAAAGAAAATAAAGAATATTAAATTTTCATATTTATTAATATTTGTGAATTAAATATTAATTCTACTTTAAAGGGGAATCTATGTTCTACGACGTACCTGATACGCAACAATTGGTTTCTTTGAAATCTTACGTTTCACACTAATAATATAATATTATTATTTTAAATGGTAGTTAATGCCTAGCCGTTGTATTGGAATAAATGAATAGAACTAACTACAATATGATGATACATGTTTTTTGAATATTTTTACATTTATCCAATAAAATTTAGGGGCCTAAAATAAGTAAATAATTCGATTTTAAGCATAAATACTCTAATATTCACTAAAAGGTTGATTTACCGCCTTTTAATGGAAACCCCTGTTTAAATTTAGATTTTTTCACTTTTATATGTTCTATTTGACAAAATAAAATTCTTCTTTAGAATCGGGACACCAAAGTTTACTTTGGATGAAATTTTGGAATTTTTTCTAATAAATTTTGTTTTTTTAATGAATAGTGAAAAATAATGTATTTTAATTCAAAAGTGCATTTTAATATAATTTATTTATACGGTTATGATATCTTTTTAACTTGTTTTAAAGTGTAATTTGAATATATATTTACCATTTAATCTAAATTTGGTCATTTGAAGTAATTTCATTTTGAAATTGGATATAAACAGCTGTCAATATTTTGATAGTTATTATTTCTTAAAAACACGCTATTTATTTTAACAGCGGGAATTAATTTTAAACTAATTTATGCCACTTTTGTGTTTTGAATTTAGAAAAATAGATTACATATTTTGAATCAGTAGGTATAAATTGTTTAAATAGTTAACTTTTATTTTTATACATTTTAAATATTTACTTCAGTAAATATTTTATTTACCATGATTTAAAGGTAAAAATAATAAATAATAATAAAATATAATATTATAATAATATAAAATTACCCTAACATGTGTCTTAATCCTATTGGCTGACACATAGCCGACCATGTTCATCCTTGTGTTGAATTTGGGACCCCATGGAGCCACATGGGAGTAATAATGACACTTTATATTAATTAATTTAAAGTAAAGACAAAAATAACATAAACAAATATCTTTTAGTAAATAAATTTTTACATAGGGTTATATAAGTTATATTTTCGACTATAAATATTATTTGGAAATGTAAAAATATTTACTACATCATGGTATTTTTTTATAATTTTTGAACGTTAAATAAATTAAATTATTTATTACACAATAATGATGAAATATTTACTTCATTAATAAATGATTTAAATAAATAAGATTATAAATATTAAAACAGTATCCAAAACCTGTCCAATAAATATTTAATTATTTTATTTTGACCATGATACATCTTACCTTTTATATTAATGAATATTATACCTTTTGAAACTGAAAATAAAATTATAATAAAATAATTGTTTCAAGCTTTCCTAAAGAGCCCCTCCTCTCCCTTTTAAAAAGACCTCACTTATAACCCATTTCTCACACTTCTAAAGCCTTTTTCTCATAAAACATCTTCTCAAATAACATCCAAAGATCCCTCTCTTCATTATAGAAGACTTAACTTTGGCAAAAAACACTTCAATAAACCTTTTGGGTTCAAACCAAAAGGAGTTACCCGATTTAAAGGTAATGTCTTCTCTTAAGTTCTTTTGTTTTATTTTACTTCTCCAACCCCCTAAACTCTTTTTATTGCTGAATTTTATAAAAAAACATTATCCAAAATATAATATGATGTTTTAATGATAATTATTCGAACTACACTTATAAACACCTCCATCTAATGGGTAAAGAACATAATGTTTCTGTGGATTGAAAACTAACGCCTCACGAAACGATGATTGTTCAATTAACTCCTACTGCCTCTCATGATGGACATTATGATGGAACTATATTTATATATGATATATATTATATTTATTTTTTCTTTATTCTTATTTATTTTTCATTTATATTATACCTTTATGGTTTCCATAATGGGTAAACGCGATAATTTAATTTTAGGAAGTGCGGACTACCGCCCCCTCAAAGTGATATGACTCGTTAATGCCTTATGTGGGATGTATAAAGGATGGATTTAATGATATTATATATGATATTATACTGTAATTATAATATACCTATTTACCATTAATTTTTAATTCCATTAAATATTAAATAAAAATGAATGTCGCGTTCATGCGTATGTATGGCTTACCGTCTACATGAACGGTGTATTTCATTTCTTATCTCCAAATGTTATGTACTAATATAAATACATGTATATACTGGATATATATGATATATATGATATATACATCATTAATATTATTATGGGGATAATTTATTATTGACCACATGGACAAATTTTAATTATAACAAGGTCATTTTTAACTCAAATTCTAAACATCGACAAAATGTCTGATATGAACTCAAATAATTAAATAACTATTATTGCAAGGTAATAAGTGATATAAAAGTAAAAATAAACATTAAAAATGTTATTAATCATGTATAAATTAACTTAAGTTTATTATTCAAGAAGAACAAGGAACATCTGAGTCCATTTGGACACGAGGTAAGGGATTTCTTATCTCACTTTTAATTCAGTGAGATTTCCATAGTTCACAACTTATTTATTGCATGTGGTGTATTGTGTACTAACATTTGGTATATATTATCATGATTATATTTATATTCATGGTATTCTGTTATTCATTTGGTGGTTATTAAATTTTTCTCATACGACTCGATTGATTACAACGTGGTAAGGTCTTTCATCTCACTTTTTATTCCCGTGAGATTCGTGATATATTAGCCACTATTTCCTATTGTGTGGTGGATGTACTGCTCATGATTGTATTATTTGTGTAATATAATTTAATTTATGGGTATTTAAATATTCATTGTGTGGTCTTTATTTCATGGGGTGTATGTTTCATAAGTTACCAAATCGGTAAGGGAACCTTTCACTCTCCTCTTTTTAAAAGACTTATTTTTGTTATGTCTTTTATTTTACATTTGATTATGATGGGATATGATATTATATATATTTATTGATGTAAATTTTATGTCCAAGTTATGAGATATCATTTTCTCTCTCATCAACTTATTTTCTAAATTTTAAAGTGGCGCTGTTAGGTTGTCTAATTTCTGTAAGAAAACTTCTTAACCCAATTTAAATTTTTGGGTTAAACATATAATTCTAGATTATGTCATGCTATGAATATGTGTGAATAACATATGATTGTTTTACACTTAATATCCACTTATATTTGGTGTATTTATATTTTTCACACATAATTATGTATTTTATTTATCCTTAATCTAAGGATACCATCTTTATAAGGGATTTCGTCTCAATTTACATTCCCATTGAGACTTCATTGTTGATATACACCAATTCACTCTTATATGGTGTATATACTATCCTTTGGAATATTATATCATGAAAACATTTATTCTCATGATATTATTAAGTTCTGATTAAATTTTATTCCACAATTATTTGTATTCTAGGAACTCTCATTTTGTTAAAAACACTTTAACTAAAATATTGTTTTAAATGTTTTAAAGGTTTATTCTTCTAAATATTTCACATTATTGTACATGTTTTAAAAATGGTTTTAAGGATTTATTAATATGTACATGAATGTTTTGAAATTGAAATTTATTTCAAAATATTCAAAGTGTTATGGGACACTTTGATTCAAAAATCTCTTTATTTAATATTTTAAATGGTTTGAAAATGGTTTGATAAAAGCTTTGATTTTATCAATATTTTGAAATGATATATTGTGATTTCAATGTGAAAATGTTATCTTTAAACATTCCTTTGTCATGGAATAAATGATTATGTTTTATGAATCCTTGTTATATGATCCATGCAGCACACGTATGCATGAAATGAAATGTTTAAGAAGGGTGTGCCCTTATAGCGCTCCAATGAATTGGGTAAAGTATAGTATCATGATACATCATGTGAAATGGGTGTTGACTCATGCTAATTCAAGTTCAATGAGTTTTTGCTTTTGATTCACGTGCAATGATGATTTACTCATGCTCCATGTGCAAGGATCCTTGGATCATGCTAATTCCATGTTAAGTGTTGTTGCCACATTTCCATGTTATGATTATCATGGTTTATCATTTATTTATGTTTATGCTTTTCTTGTGATCTATTGATATTCCTATTTTATAACATTTATTGTATTATTCATGTTATTCCATTATTATTCCCTTACTGGGCTTTATAGCTCACCCTTTTCTTATGCATGTCCTCATGTTATCGAATGCAATGCTAAGTACGAGGGAATGTTGTGGTCATGTAAAGGAAGTTTTCAATAAAGATTTTGTATTTAATGTTCTAAGTTATTATGTAATGTTCTTAATCCCCAAAGACACTAGACCTCTAGATCTTCCATGTTGTATCAAGTGAAGGTTTTATGTAATAAATCAGGTTTAAGTTTGTAATAAAAGATCAGGGTTGTCATAGGAAACCTATGCACTTATTCATGCACCTACCTACCCATGCTTAGAACAATCCTCTTTTGTACTTTACCATACCATTATGGAAATCCTAGTTGAATTTTGTCCCAATTAGTTGATTAGGTTCTCACACAAGTGATTAAAATGGCTCCTTGTCTATAAGTTTTGGGTCGGTTTTTTTAATAAAACCTCATCAAAACACTTTGAAAAATAAACCATTGAATGCCTTAATATTCCACCAAGACAAAAAAGCTTCTATATTCTCCTCAACTCTTATTATATTTTTCTCTTATTTAAAATATTCATCCAAAACAAATTGATGGAACTTCAAATTTGAAATCATTTTCTTATTCAATATTAAATATCTTATAGAATCAAAAAGTTATAACAACATTCTTTTTTCAGTAGAATAATGATAAGAAACATAAAATATTATATTCCAGTATTCTTAATGATAATAAAACATATTCTTGGGATGTATTCACAACATGATTGTGTTATATTAAAAAAAAATCCATGCCACTTCTTCAACATATTTACATTCCTTGATAACAAATAAAAATCACCATAAATTGGTTGCAGTAGGTCTAAGGGATGATTTCCCACCCATGGTGAGGGTCCTACCAGAGGTGTTACCTAAATATTTCTATGGGTTCCCTCTATATTGGGAAATATAATTCTGCATTGACTTGATTAATGGGTTAAAAACTATAGTATTTCCTTTATATATAATGGATCTATCCAGGATAAAGGAGTTCAATTCCATTTAGATGATCCTGAAGATAAAAGGTTTATATATCCCAATTAGTCTCTAAGGGAAACTCTTGTACTATTTGTAAAGAATCCTGATGGAACATTATGCATATTCATTCATTATAACAAGTTAAATAAATTATAAATAAAAAAATTCTCTTTTAATTTGATTGAATCTCTATTTAGTAAATTTAAAGTGGAAATTTTTTTCCAAAATTTTTATTAGGTCAATGTATCATTAGTTTTGATTAAAGGAACCTTGTACACCTAAGACTTCTTTTAGAAGAAGTTATGGTTAATTTGAATATATCAAGATTTAATTAAGTACAATGAACACTCATGTGGTTTCTAGGGATCTTATAAATATAATATTCCATTGATACCACATTTAATCCCCCGACCCTAGAAGCTCATAGTTGGTTTCATACTTTATTACATTATCATGATTACGAGTAATCAAATCCTGAAGTACCAATTAGTTTAGAAGTTTTTTAAAACCATACTATATACATGAAACCCATTTTACATTGGGAATACAAAATAAAACATAATAAATAACAAAATATAATAAAATAAATCCTTGAAAACTCATTAAAATATATCTTCTTCAAAGCCTAGGGAAAGGGTAAAAAAAGGGTGAGCTCAAATTCTTTATAAGGGTTAAGTAAAGTGGAAGATATCATGAATTAATAATGAATAATAAATATGTAAAGAATAAAAAATTATTTACTAATGTTGTATAAATAATCACATGATATTAAAACTTGACAATGGTTATTCTAACTAATCAAATAATCACATTGAATAATAATAATAACAAAACTCATAATGTTGGAAATATTCACTATCAATATATATCATCAGGATAGTTAATATCAAGATCGATCATCAATATAGTTTATTTATGTGGGTATAAACCAATCTAATTTTTTTCAATATCTATCCTCTTAAAAATTTAAAACTACTTAGAAATAAATGTGAAGGGTTTGTCTCCAACTGATTTCATCTAATTATACTACCTATACATTGTGGGGCTTACATTAACTGGTCCTCAACACATAGATCTTGCATTAACTAGTCCCAAACCCATATAGAATTAATTAAACAATACCCAATATATTCCTTTAATTTCCAAATCATTCCTCATATATTTAATAATAGGTTTAAATTCATAAACCATGTGCCTTATCAAATATCCCTTTTGAGTAAAGGATACAGATTTATCAATATTTCCCTAGTAAATAAAATAAATTTAAAAGTAAAAACTATATGTAAAAATATTATAATGTTTAATAAATAATAATATCCATCATACAATAATATATATATATATAATAAGTATAATTTTAAATGAAAAATTATTATGATAAATTTATTGTTTTAAGAGAAATTTAACAATCACAATAGAAAGTGAGATTGAAAATAACTTTTACGAGTTGGTAATTTTCATGTTAAAACCTCTTGGATGATATAATTCAAAGTAAAACCTTAAATAACAGGAATATAAAGTTAATCATGATATAATATATCTAAAGGTGCAATTGATACATAACACAAAAAAAGTAAGTGGTCAATATGTCATTTATCTCATATATGTAGAAAAGTGAGATGAAAATCCCTTACTGTGCACTTCTTATTTATGGGACTCTATTTAACCTTATGTATATTAGTTTTAAAATTTTTATTAACTAATAATATAACCATAATAATATTTATAATATCATATATTATCTTTTTATAATATATAATTACCCTTTTCTTAATAATCTTTCATTATTTTCATTGTTTCAAGTGTTAATTAGCATGTTTCTCAAGTAGGTTTTGACTTTTTATTTATATTTCTATTACTTAAATAATGATTTCATCATATAAAGAATGTAATCCATGATTTAAATATTATATATATTCATTATATATTTATTTATATTAATCCAAAAAGTTTTGAGATAGGAAATTAAATACAACGTTCATGGAGATGGTAGGTCATACGTACGCATGAACACTATTTCCATTTTCCTTTCATATTTAAAGAATGAAAATTGAATGATATATATGTATATTATAATTTCATTATCATATTAATTTCATATTTATAACATTTTTTACTAAAAACATCCTCAAATTATTCCATTTAAAGCATGAATGAATCACATTGCAGTGAGAAGGTGGCAGCTCACACGTCCAAAAACAATGTTATCGTATTCCCACAAAATGGAAAGCATAAAGTTATATGTTATATAAAAAATTATAGAAGAATAAATAAATTATAAATATCATATATATCATATATAAACTATAATTCCATCATTAGTTCCAACCTTTAAAGGTTTCAATGGAAGAATGAACAACATAGGTTCGTGAGGCGGTAGTTCGTCATACACACGAACAATGATTGTGTATCCCATTTTATGGAATTTTTTATGACTGTAGGTCAACAAATTTTAATAAAAATATATAATTATATTGAGTATAATGTTTTTATTATATAATTATTATTTAAAAATAATTTATATTGTGTTGACAAAAATAAAACAAAATTTCTCGTTGAAGAATGTTACCTCTTATTCAGGTAACTCCTTTTAGTTTATACCAAAACCCTTTATTGGATTTTTTTCTGCCCAAAATGAGGATTCCAGTATGAGGGGAGATATGTTGGTAGTTTATTTTGGTATTATTATTTCGATAAACTAGGTTTTATATGTGTGAATAAGTGAGGGGTTGGTACCTTCTTATTGTGATGCAAAAGGACACACTCGGAATTTTTGAAAAGAATTATGTGATCCCCACATTTTTACCTATCGAGAGGCTTACATAACACAAAAAAATTGGTACATAAAGTTTTAAGGTCTATATATGGCCATAAAATTGGTATTCTATAATTTTAGGGTCATTTTTACACCTTACACCCTAAGTTTAACCACTAAGTAAACACTTTTTTACCTTAATCACTGTAATTACTTTTAACTACAGTAACTAATATTTTTTGTAAATAAATAAGATTACATTATTAAAAATTATAAATTAGTATAATTAAAAATATGAATCAATTTTTATAGATTCCAGTCATAGAATTCACATAAATTAATTTAAAATTAATCCCATAGAAAGGATGGGAAACCAGGTTCTAAAAGTGAAAATTTTCAAAAGTTCACTGTATTTTTATATCTAAATTCTATATAAAAATAATTAAAATGAACTAAATTGAATTAACAGATGTTAAATTGATCAAATAATAATTTAAACAAAATTAAAAATATAATTTAATACTATATATTTTTTAGATAAAAAGTTAGTTTTCAAATAAAATTCAGTATTTTTTATTATTCATCAAAAAATGAAACTTTACAGAAAAATACGAAAAAATCACCCTAATATAATGTTCAAATTATGATTTCACAAATTAATTTTATTTTTTCATATAAAATTTATAAAAGTTCTAAAATTTAGTTTTAAAATAGATGTGTTATTAAAATGTGGAAAAACTACTTTTAGAAAAAGATAACTTTTATACATAAAATTGGATTTGTTATTACCTTATGAAAATAAAATATATTCAATGACTGTCAAAAATATTTGATTGAATATATAATATAGAAAATCCATTAATATCATTCACTAATATTAATTAATGTTATTTATTAGGACAAAATTCTTTTGTGATCATAAAAATAGATTTTTAATAAAAACATTCCCTTTATAAACAATTGGTTCTAATACTCATTTATAATTAATTGATCATAAAATAATTATATAAAAATATCTAAAAAATATTTTAAAATTTTAGTTAATCATTTTCATACATTTCATTACAGTTTCTAGTTGATAACTATCATATTAAATAATAATATTTGTTGTATAAGGCCCAAACCCTAAACATTACATAATCTTGAATTAAGTTAAAAATTCACATTGGGGATCCTTTAATGTTTAGAGTTTTATAGAATTAGTCCATAACTATTAAATTGCATCTCAAATATTAAAAAGTAGACACTTCTACTTAGTACCCATTTTTTCATAAAAAACTCTTAAAAAAACAAGAATTTTTTTATTGATATAAATCTTCTTGAATTATTTCTTTCTCTTACCCTACCTTGTATCCTGTGAAAAACATTTCAAAAACTGGGGATGAGAATAAAAATATCAGTAAGGGTTATAAAATAAAGAAATAAAACATTAGTCCATCATTGCATTCAAACGATATTTGAAGATTCATTTGGATCCTAAACAGGCCCAGATTTCAAGGAATCAACCTGGCACCTCCACCTATGGGAAACAAACCTAGGAAGAAATGGTGGAGGAGGAACAGGATTGGGTTGATGTTTCTCCCAATTACAATATTAATCATTCTATAAACACTTCCCTTGAACAGGGAAGTAAGGTAGAAGATGATCTGGGTTTATTAATTTCAAATGATATTTACAATTTGGTCATTGATCTTCACCATCAAATGGTGGATGAACCCATATCAGTAGAGTTATTAATTGATATCAGGGACTTGATCTGGTCAATGAGGGATAGTGATTCTCCAATTGTGGATCCCCTAAGAATCAACTAAAATATGGAAAATTTACCTACCACTGCCAGACTCCATTTCTCTACTGCACAAGAACCATATAATAATAGTTTCTGATTCTGCTATTAAGATCCCATCAGGGGTGACGACCTATGAAGAGTCTCCCATCACAATAATGACATAGGATCACAACAGTCTGGAATTTCCTTCTGTGATTCAGGTAGATCAGCTTGAGAATATTCAAGAAGTTTTCTGCCCCATTCCAATGGAATACAATGCTGCAATCGGTTTGAATGAGAGAAATTCAGAATAGGAGGGTTACAAACACAATTTCAATGCCTCCAGCAACACCTCAAATCAAAAAAATTGGACATATCAGGCTAACCCGGAGCTTTCTATAGGGAAGGGTACTTTGAAAAAAATGTTGATATAAGTGATCTCTTGGATCCTAAAAAGAAGGTGGGCAGACCACCTAAAAATTCTGGTGTCACAAATGTGAGGGGTCCAAACCCCGGCTTCACCTCTAAATGAATATTATTTTATAGAATTTTCAATGCCTGGGTAATTTGGAAACATGAAAATATATAATTTTATTTATTTTTTAGTACAAGATAGGGCTTATAGGTCTGTCTGATCCTAAAAAATATTCTCCTATGATATTTCTATCTTTGGGAATTTAGGGTTCCATCTAATTGATACCAATAGGTATTCAACTGTTTTCAAGAGTCTATGGGTGATGGCACATGACTCCATTGGCAACATCACTTTGGTTTTATCAAGTGATCAGCATGTCACTTTCTCCTTCAGCTACCTTGGTTCCCATATTACCTGTTTCTTTATTTATGCCCACAATAGGTATCAGGATCATAGAAATCTGTTGATGGATTTAGCATCTCTCAAATCTACCATCTCAAATACTTGGTTAATTTTGGGGGACTTCAATGCAATCTTGAATCCATATGAATAAATGGGGGAAGTCAATAGCTCAATATCCTCCAGGGAGTTCAGATTATGTATTGATCAGAATGATCTGATTGAGATTAACTTGGTAGGTGCCAAATATTCTTGGTATATGAAGCACCTGAATAGCTTCGTGGCCAGCAAAATTGATAGAGCCTTTCTTAATGGGGCCTTATTGGACAAATGGGGTACAATATCATGATCAAACCTGTTCATACTCAATTATGATCATCATCCCATCTTGGTAGATCTTAGTGAGATGTAATCCAAACCTCCTCTCCCTTTCAGGTTCAACAAGGTTTGGGTCTCTCACCCGGAATGCGAGGTTGTTGTCCATAGCACATGGAATTTGGTGCATTGTAGGGATGATTCTTTTTCCTGCATGACCGAATTAAAAATTATAAAGAGGAATCAATGAATGTGAAGCAAATATTTTTTTAGTTCCCTTTACTCTAATATTTCTTCATTGGATAATTCTCTTCAAAGGGTTCAATAAATTAACACCAATAGTGATTTATCTGATGGAATTTTAGTGGAATCTGAGTTGTCCCTCAAATTGAATAAACTTCTTGACATGAAGGATGCTTTGCAATGGGACTCCTTTAGATCCAAGTGGATAATGAATGGAGAAATAAATTAAAAATTATTCAACTCTCTTCAAATAATCAGGAAGGTTTTTAAGCCTCTTTCTCTGATTAAAAATGAGGATACTCTCATTGATAATAGAGTGGATCTCTCCATGCATGTCACATATTACTTTAAAGATCTCTTTAATGGTCCCCAATCCATCAATGATCCTATGGATGGGTGATTTCAAGAATAGTGAATCAAGAGGACAATTCCAATTTCACATTTGTGCCCCTTGATCTAGAGATAAAGGATGTTGTCTTTAGCCTCAAGTCTGAGAGTGCACCTGGTCCGGATGGCTTTGGTAACTTCTTCTTTCAAGAATTTTGGGAACTTATCCATGTGTATGTTTTTAGGTTAGTCATTCATTTTTTCAGAGGTGGATCTCTCCCTAGAGGTTTGAATGCTCAGTTTCTTACCCTTATCCAGAATGAGGAAAATGCTAATGAATTTCATCTCTTCAGACCAGTTTCTCTAGTTAAAACTATTTATAAAGTTATTTGAAAAATTCTTGCCAACAGGCTCTCCTCTGTTGCCTACAAAATTGTCTCTCCAAATCAGTTTGGCTTTATCAAATGGAGATAAATACAATAATGTCTTATCACCACCTCTGAGTGTGTTAATATTCTTAATAAATCCATCATAGGTGGTAATATTTCTCTCAAATTGGATTTCAAAAAGGCTTTTGACACAATTGGACTAGGGTTTTATTTTCAAGATCCTTGTCATGTACGGGTTTGATGAGGTCTTCATCAATTGGGTCAAAAACATCCTAAGTTATTCTCATATTTTAGTTCTCATAAATAGATCCCCTGAATGATATTTTTATTGCTCGAGAGGTGTAAGATAGGGAGATCCCCTATCAGCCATCCTTTTTTCAATTGTTGAGGATTACCTTAGCATGATTCTTTCTATCATGGCTGATAATGGTATGTTGAAGTCTATTCATTCTAAAAGGGGTATTGTTTCTCCCTCCAATATCCAATATTATGATGACATCATCGTCTTTACCTAAGGGGATAAGGGTAACATCAATAATATAAAGACATATCTTTTGTATTATGAACTGGTTTTTGGGCTGGTGGTTAGCAGTAGCAAATCATTTGTTTATTTTGACAGGGGATTTTCTTCTCTCAGGAAAAATTATATCATTAGAGAATGGGAATTCTGGAGGGAAATCTTCCATTCACTTATTTGAGAGTTCCCATGTTTTGGGGGAGACCAAAGGTATGTCATTTTTCTAGTATTGTTATCATGATTAAAAGACAACTCTCCACATGGAAAGGAAAATCTTTATCAATGGCCGGTCAGGTTTTCCTGGTGAAATCAATTATCATATCCAAATTTGTATATTATTTTATGGTGTATAAATGGATGATTACTTTAATCAAGAGTATTAATACTTATGTTAATTTTATTTGGAGTGGCAGCATATTGAAAAGAAGAATGGAAATTGTTCCATGGAATGCAGTCTGCAAACCTCATGATGAGGGTATCTTGGGCATCAAAAATTTAGGGTGTTTTAATGACTCTTTATAGGCCAGGTTTATATGGATACTTATAAACATGCAATCTCTAGTTACCAGTTTTCTTTGGGCTATGTTCATCCAAAGGCTTAAAACAGGAAACTTTAACTATGTTAACTCCTCGGTGTGACCTTATTTTAAGAACATTTTTTCAAAAATGGATGTTGACTCTCGATGGATTGTTTCAAAAGATTTATATCTTATTTTTGGGAATTATAATTGTACTGGGAATCAATTGATTGATCTATTCATGGAGGGAGAGTCTAATTGATATTATGATCTTTCAATCAGGAACATCTTGGGTGCATGGATAATCTTTTAGATCATATTACTTCGATTGTGAATGATTATTTCTGGTCTTATATGGGTTATTTTTGGGCATGGGAACCTACTATCAGTGGTATTCTCACCTCCAAATGGTATTATAACCACTCCAATAGAAGATCAAATGATTTAAAATGGATTGGGAATCTGCAGAGGAAGTTTTTAAGTCCTTTTTGGTCTATTATGGCATGGAGGCTGGCTCACAAAAAAAATGTCAATGGATGATTTCTTGCAGATATGTGGTATTTCACTTTGCCCCATCCGAGCTTTATGCTTTTAGCATGGTTAAGATGATGATCACTTATTCCTCAGTTGTTATGCGGCTTCGGCGATATGAAGAGCAGTTTATGAAATTTTTGAGGTTCTGCTGCATCACTTCAACACAACAGGAGACCTCATTAAGAGTTGATGTTCTTTCACTATGTCACCACATCTCTAGCTACTTTTTCTGGCTACTACTATAGAGGTTGTCCATTTAATCTGTGTTTCAAGAAAAAACTTCAGACATGAATTATAGCGCCTTTGGATCAGTGTTGTGCTTGTAGGGATTCTTTCAGTGGTCTGGGAGGTGGAAACTTTGAAATGTGTGTTTTGCACGAACTCAATTCATGACATATCATTTCTCATCCATATTGGGATGAAATGTAATTTTTTTCCCCCACATGGAACAATGGAAGTCATATGGAAGGCCCCCTTTCGTGGATGGATTAAAGTCAACTCTGATGGGGCATCAAGGGGTAATCTGGGACCCTCTAGCTTTGGTTTTGTCTTTAGATATCATCATGGGAGTGTTCTTGGGTGCATCTATGTCTTATTTGGTATTTACTCTACTCTTGAAGCGGAAATGTATGGTTTCATCATAGCGGTGGAGCAAGCAGAGAGTCGGGTTTGGAACAAGATTTGGATTGAATGTAATTCCATGGTTATAGTCTCGACCATTCGAACTGGGGATTTTCATATCTCCTGTAATCTCACAAATCATTGGAATAAATGTCTGGAATCTCTCTACACAATGGAACACTTCATCACTCATGTTTATAGAGAGGAGAATGTGTTGGAAGATGGGCTTGCTAACAACGGAGTCAATGGGAATGACTTTTACTGGGAAGATAATGTCCCTGATGATTTTCTTATCTTCATTAGGAGAGATTTTTTAAAATCTTCTACCGTCAGACTTGTGTAATTTTTTTATTTTGCTAATATATGGATCTTTATTTCATGGAAAGATCTCATTTTTTCATAAAAAGAAGAATCCAAATATCAAATAATGCCCGCGGTGACGGAAAGGTCGTTGTCACCACGTACGTTAAAAAGAAACATTTTTTTTCATTTAGTAAAATTCTACATAGAGAAAAGATTCCCTTTGAATGAAATTAAAATTCAAAGGGGTTTATACACCATATAAAATAAAGTTGTGTATAAATCAAAGTATGCCTAAATGAAAGGAGATTGAGACGAAGTCCCTTACCATGTTCCTCACTTGACTCGTTCATTCTTTAATCTCTTGAATAGTAAATTAAAATTAATTTGTACTTTCTTAAGATACTTTTTCAAGTTTATTATTCCTTTTATATTACTTATTACCATGTTATAAACATTACATGATCATTTAAGTTAATATTGGTTGTTTTGTCGATATTTGGTACTTGAGTCAAAAATGAACTTCTTATAATTAAAAGTTGTCCATGTGGTCAAAATTACATTATCTCTAGAATGATATTCATGATTTAAATATCATATATATCATATATATCCAGTATATATGTGTATTTATAATATTACATAACATTTTTAGATAAGAAATGAAATACACCATTCATAGAGACGGTAAGTCATATGTACGCATGAACTCTACTTTCATTTATATTTTGTATTTAATGGAATGAAAACTTAATGATACATAGGTATATTATAATTCTGGTATAATATAATATATAATTTCAGTAACTCCATCCTTTATTTGTTCCACATATGCCATGAACAAGTCAAATCGTTTTGAGGGGGTGGTAGTTCGCACTTCCTCAAATGAAATTATCGTATTTACACATTATGGAAACCATAAGTGTATGATATAAATGAAAAATACCAAAATATAATACATATCAGATATAAATAAAGTTCCATCTTAATGGACACCATAAGAGGTGGTAGGAGATAATTTAATAATCATCATTTCGTGAGGCAGCATTTTGTCGTCCACAGAAATAGTATGTTAGTATCCATTAGATGGAGGTGTGTGGAAGTGTAGTTAGAATCCTTCTCATAACAAAATCCTAGTATATTGAGGTTACTGGTGTTATTATAAAAGAATGAAATAAAGAGATTTTAGGGGGTTGGAGAATAAAAATAAAATAAAAGAACTTGAGAGAAGATGTTAACTTTAAATTGGGTAACTCCCTTTGTTTTGAACCAAAAGGTGATCTCTAAGTTCCTTTTATATAAGTAAAGGATTATAGGTGTAATAGAGGGATGTTTGGAGCTTATTTGGGTAGATTTTGGATGAGCCAAGGGGTATTGAGAGGTGTGAGTAAGGGATAGAGGTGATTGATTTTTATAAGGGGGAGGAGGGGCTCTTTAGGAAAGTTTGAAAGTATTATTTTATTATAAAATAATTTTTGGTTTCAAAAGGTCAAAAACATATTCAATTCTAAGATTAGGTGCAAATAAGTTTAAATAAAATCAACCAATAAGAATTGGGTAGGTTTTGAAAAAATTTTAATCCTTATCTTTTTTGTTTAACCCTTTGTTAACTTATTTACCTTTTACCATGTCCTCTTATATATTCATACTATATGGTTAATATATTTACTATAAATTTTTAATAGACCCAATAATGGATCATTAATGACATTTGTAACATCATATATTTCATTTGGACAAATATTAGTTTTTTAGTATTATTTTATCATTTAATCAAATATTTATTGTTTTAAAAATTCATTTATGCCAATTTATAAACTATTCATATCAAGACTTTTAAAAAATCCATAACAAATTTATTCTTTCTAAAAACATATATTAATTAAAAGATAATAAGTAATTATTATACCTAAAATTATTTTATGGCATAAAAATTGTAAAAATAAATTTATTTTAACATTTATAATATCATTTATTTGAATCTTTTATTAATGAATCAATTACTGCATCACCATTGTGCCAAAATTAAATTTATATATTTAATGTCTAAATTTTATAAATAAAATACCATGATGTATTAAATATTTTTATATTTCCAATGAATATTTCTAGTTGAAGAGATAGCTTACATAACCACATATAAATATTGATATATATAAAGATTATTGTTCACGATATTTTTATTTTTACTTTAAATAAAAAGTTATTTATGTCATTATCTTACCCAAGTGGATTTCAAAGGAAAAAAGTCTCACCCAAGGATTTTCTTGGTCATCCATTACCCATCCAATATAGTTAGGACATGTGTTAAGGTAATTTTATATTATTATAATATTATTTTTACTTTGAATTACCCTATTTACCTTTAACCGCGCGGTAAATAAAAATCAAAAGTTACTATTCACTAAAAATTATTTTCCTCCTATTGAACCAAATTTAACTTACTAATGACAACCATGTATGTCATATTTTTTAAATTCAATTCATAGAAGCAGTAAAATTTCATGTAAATGAAAAATTTGGTTTTTTAACTACTATGCAGTGTTTTCACTATTGATCAAAAATTGAACGTTTTCAGAAAAATACCAAAAATTCACCCAAAGATAATTTTGATAATCATAATTCAAAAATTATATCTATTTTACCAAACTCAAAAAAATATATGTTTTATTAATTAATTTAAAATCAATTTCTATTGTCAAAACCAAAAAGCAAGTTTTTAAGAAATAATAATTATCAAAAGATTGACAATTGTTTATGTCCAATTTCAAAGTAAAATTACTTAAAATGACCAACATTGGATTAAATGGTAAAAATATAATTCAATTAACTTTAAAAACAATAAAAATAACAATCAAACTATATAAATAAATTCGATTAAATAATTGTTTTGAATTAAAATGCAGTATTTTTCACTATTCATTAAAAAATGAACTTTATCAGAAAAAAACCAAAATTTTTCCCAAAGTAATTCTCAATGTCCCAATTATAAATAAGGATTATATTTTGTCAAATAGAATATATAAAAGTGAGAAAAACTGTATTTAAAATGGGTTCTCCATCAAAAGGCGGTAAAATTACATTTTAAAAATATTATACTTTTTTATGCATTAAAATTAGATCCATTCTTATTTTAAGCCTCTAAAATGTATTGGATAAAAGTAAAAACATTTAACAAACATGTATAATAATATTGTAGTTAGCTCTGTTCTTTCCCACCAATATAATGACTAGGCGTTAACTACCTTTTAAAATAATATAATATTATTATTTATTTTTTTCAGTATGAATTAGCATTGTGTACAACATGAGATTTTGGAGAAACCCATTGTTGTGTGTCGGGTATTCCATCGAACATAGCATCCCCTTTAAAGTAAAGTTAATATTTAATTCAAAAATCTTAATAAATATGAAAATATCATATTCTTTATTTACCTGAGATATTACATCCTTCCCCTATTTTGGGAATTGAGTCCCCACGATTCTATACAATTATCAAATAAGTGGGGGTATTTATCCCTCTTAGAATTTTTAGATTCCCACGTTTCCTCTTCAACTATATGATTTTTCCACAAAACCTTTACCTGATGAATTACCTTATTCTGCAACACTTTCTCTCTAAGGTCAAGAATCTAGACTGGTTATTCCTCATAATAAAGGTTCTATTCCAACTGAACTACATCTGGACTCAAAACATGAGATGGATCTGGTATATACTTTCTCAACATTGAAACGTGAAAAAAATTGTGTACCTGGGATAAAAATGGAGGTAAATCCACTTTGTAGGCAACTGATCCAACCTTATCTAGGATCTCATAGGGCCCAATGAACCTCAGACTCAATTTTCCCTTCTTGCCCAAATGCTTCACACTTTTCTATGGAGAAACTTTGAGAAAGACACGATCGCCTACCTCAAAAGAAATAGAATTCCTCCGGTTATCTGCATAACTTTTCTGCATGCTCTATGCTGTTCTCATGTTCTAATTAATTAACTAAACTTTTTCTACCATCGCTTCTACCAATTCTGGTCCCATCAGTTTCCTTTCACTTACTTCATCCCAAAAAGCTGAAATTCGATACCTCTTTCCATATAATGCCTCAAATGGATCCATCTGTATACTGGAATGAAAAAAGTTATTATATGAAAATTCAACCAAAGAAATATTTTGGTCCCATCATCACTGGTAATCCATTGAGAACACTCGTAGCATGTCTTCCAATGTCTGAATTGTTCATTTTGACTACCCAACTGATTATGGATGAAAAGTTGTACTAAAATTTAATTCAGTACCCAACGACTTCTGAAGGACTTTCTAAAAGTTCAAAGTAAACCTAGGATCATTATCAGATACAATAGAGATGGGAACTCCATATAACCTGACTATCTATTTAATATAAAACCAAGAAAGATGATCCAGAGACAGAGTATCTCAAATATGAAATAAATGAGAAAATTTAGTCAATCGATCAAAAATAACCCAAATTTCATTATTACCTAGATAAGTCTTTGGTAATCCAATGAAGAAATCCATGGGAACATTTTCCCATTTACACTCTAGCACCAGTAAAGGATGAAGCATCCCTTTTGGTAACATTCACTCTACTTTAACCTCTTGACAAGTCAAACACTAAATATTAAAGTAAGCAATATCTCTGTTCATTCTATCCCACCAATAATACTCCTAAAGCTCTTTGTACATCTTAGTAGTGTCGGGATGAACTGAAAATGAAGAACTATGAGCTTCACATAACAAATCATTCTTCAACTGTGAACCACAAGGCACACATAATATCTTTCCAAATCTCACAATACAATCATTATCAATATTAAAATCATGCAACTAGACCATCTGAACAAACTCTACCTTTTTCTGTAACTCATTATCTTCCTTCTATACTTACTTAATTCTGTCTGATAGAGATGATTTCACTGATAGCTTAAACAAAATAGTGGAATTTTCTGCACCAATAACGTCTATTCCAAAGTTCAACAAATCTTTAATCAAAGGATATTGTTCCAAACGTAACATGGTTAATGTAGAATTACTTTTTTGACTCAAAGCATTGGCCACTTTAATTTCCATTCCTGGATGGTAATGAATTGTGCAATCATAATCCTTGATTAATTCTATCCATCTCCTCTCTATCATGTTCAATTATTTCTGAGTGAATATATATTTCAAACATTTATGGTTAGTATATATTTCACATTATACTCCATACAGATGATGCCTGCAAATTTTTAAATCAAAAACAACAGTAGCTAAGTCCAAATCATTTGTAGGTTAATTTAACTCATGAGGTTTAAACTGATGTGAAGCATAAGCAATAATCTGATCATTCTGTATTTGGACACAACCAAGTCCTTTCAACGAATCATCAGTGTAGATAACAAATTCACCATCTCTATAAGGCAATTCCAAAACTAGAGAATTCACCGATCTTCTTTTCAATTCCAAAAAATAATCATCACATTCTTTTTTCCAAAAGAAATTAACACATTTTCAAGTTAACATAGTCATTGGGCTAGATAACCATGAAAATATTTCAACAAACCTCCAGTAAATAACCTACTAAACCGAGAAAACTACAGATATCGGTTATATTTGTGGCTATTGGCCATTCTTTGACAACATTTGTTTTATCAATATCAATGGTTATGCCATTTTTTGAAACAATGTTACCAATGAATGAAATGTTTTGTAAACAATACTCACACTTACTAAATTTCCCTAAATAGTTTCTTTTTTTAAGGTTTAAAAGACAACCCTTAAATGACTTTCATGATCCTCTTTACTTTTAGAATAAACCAGAATATCATCAATAAAAAAACTACAAACTTATCCAAGAGCTCATGGAAAATTATGTTCATAAGGTCAATGAATAAAAAAAGTTCATTGGTTAACACAAAAGGAATAACTACAAATTCATAATGGTCATATCTAGTAAGAAATGCGGTCTTTGGAATGTTTTCTTCCTTTAATTTCAACTGATGCTACCCCAACCTCATGTCAATATTCGAAAAATATTGAGCTCCCTAGAGATGATCAAAAAAAATCATTGATATGAGGCAAAGGATACCTCTTCTTAATAGTGATGTTATTCAATGATCTATAATCAATGAAATGTCTCATTGAACCATCATTCTTTTTAACAAAAAAGATAGGAGGACCCCAATGTGATCTGCTAGGTTGAATGAAACATTTATCTAATAACTCTTTCAACAGATTATTTAACTCTAAAAGTTCAATTTGAGCCATTTGATAAGGGGGTTTTGAAATTATATTAGCATGAGGAACTAAGTCAACAGTAAATTCAACTTCTCGGTTAGGTATTATACTAGGAAACTCCTTAGTAAAACCATCAAGATACTCATTTACCACTGGAACGTCATTAATCTGAATATTTCCTTTATTTTCAACAATATATTCAAGGTAACATTCATTTCCAACTTTTACTAGTTTCTCAGCTTCCTAATATGTTATCAAAAATAAGGGTTCATTCTTGTACACAAACTTAAATTCTTTCTGAAAAGAAACCTCCTTAGCTCTGTAGTCAATCATAGCACGATAAATGGAAAGCCAATACATACACCCAAATAACATCAAACTCTACTAGAAACAAAAAAATAAGGTTTACAGGTAGATTCTTTCCGCACAAAAGGATATGAAGGTTCTTATAATTTCATTTTGTTTCAACATTTCTTCCTGGTGATTTTACCATAAGTTTAGGATTCATATCTTGAGATGGAATTCCGAATTTACTAGAATAATTTTTAGAAATGAAAGAATGTGTAGACGCTGAATCAAACAACACATTGGCATAATTTGAATAAACAAATAGTGTACATGATACTAAGTCATTCGATGGCCCAACATTTGTTGAAGTAGTTACAAAGTATTTCAACACCTCTTTATGCTTGTAGTCCCGCTGCTTTCCCTCAATTGAGTTATTATTTGGACACTAATTTGTATAATTACCCATTTCATTGCACTTAAAACATTTTACTGTCTGTAAATCGTATTTTTTCTTACCATTACCCGAATCTTTTTTAGTGTAATTATGAGCCTTGTGTCCCATTTTACGACATTGTTAGCACTTACATAAATTCAAAAGACATTCTTCAGCAATATTTTTACCACAATTTTCATAAACTATAAATTTAAGTTTCTTACCATCATAATTTTTTTTGAAGAGTTCTTACCTTTCGTTCGGCACCTTTTCCTCTTATTTTATTATTTTTCATAGAACATATGATCATCAGCAAACTTCATTTCCACCTTCTCTGCACATTGAACAAATTTTTCACAACTTTTGAAGTCATGAGTATATAAATCCCTTCGATACTTTGGCTTTAATATTAAGTAAAAAATGGTTGATTTTACTATCAAAATCTCATATGAAATCTGGAGCATACCTTTTCAGTCAAGTGAATTGTGCTTCATAAGTAGCCAATAAGTCATCCTCCTTCCTCAATTTGAGGAATTTTTTTTCCATCCCAAGATGAACCACCTTAGGAAAATATTTCTCAAGAAACATTCATTTGAATTAACCATAATTAAGAGCATCAATCTCCTCACTATCCCTAATATTTTTCACCATCGACCACCATTGATCAGATTCACCATTAAAACAATAAACAACAAGACTAGCCTTTTGATGTTCTGAACACCCCATGATATCAAAAATATTATCTAGTGATTTAATTCATCCTTCAGCTAGCACGAGGTCAAATGATCCTCTGAATGATGGGGTATGTTCCCTCGTGAATTGCTCCACTAATGAAATGTTCCTTTTTGGTTTATCTAGATGATCTCGTGCATGGATACCACCACCATTTATAGTCCGAGTCAATTGTTCCAGCACTGGAACAAACTAATTAGTTCCAATTATGACCATCTCAGGTTGCTGATTTGGAAGGTTGTTTTCCTCTTGTTTTCATCCTATAATAGCTTCCATGTTTCCTCTGTAGAAAACCATTATAAACATAGAAATATATTACATGAATCAATATGGTCATCTGTAAATTCTATATCATTTCAATATTAACATAAATTAATTTATGGATATTAATTTAACAATACCATAACTCCTAAAGTTGTTTAAACTGACCTTTGATACCAACTATAATGATCCATCCTTAAACATTACATAATCTTTAATTAAGTTAATAATTCACATTTATGATCTTTCCAAGTTTAGTGTTTTAGAAAATTAGTCCACAACTATTACATTACATCTCAAATATTACAAAGTAGAAACTTCTACTCAGTACCCATTTTTTCATAAAATAAATACTCTTAAAATAAAACAATAATTATTTTATTGATATAAATATTCTTGAATTGTTCCTTTCTCTTACCCTACCTTATATCATGTGAAAAACATTTCAAAAACTCAGAATGAGCATAAAAAGCTCAGTAAGGGTTATAAAATAAAGAAAGAAAACATTAGTCCATCATTACATACAAAACATAAGCTCTTTAACATAACTCATGAAATCATAAAATTTATGAATTACACATATTAATCACAAATAATAAAGGTAACTTGTGGCATCCATAACATACTTACATTGTATCTTTCATAGATACATAGGGAGTTACATTTGGAATACCCATCACAGTATATTCCCTAAATTTATTAGGTGAAAAATTAACGTTTACCTCCGTCACATTATCCAATTCATTGGATTTCTATCTCAGTCTCAACCACCCTATGTTTATCATGGAACCACCCATATACGAGAAATAATTCCCAAGAACCACAACATAATCATAACACATGAACAGGCATAAAGGAAAAATAAAATTTCCACATTGTAATCACAATATAACATTTCAATATATTGACACAATACGTCCATTATTAAAACCATTTTCAATACATTAATACTTAAATAGATTATATGGTATTTATTTTACTTTTAAAAACATTATGACTTCTTAAGGAATCCAAATATCAAATAAAGCTCGCGGCGGTGGAAAGGTCGTTGTCACCGCGTACGTTAAAAAGAAACATTCTCTTTTCCATTTATTAAACCACTTAAGAGAGAAAATATTCCCATTTAATGAAATTAAAAGTAAAAGGGGTGTATACACCATATAAAATAAAGTCGTGTATAAATCAAAGTATGCCTTAATGAAAGGATATTGAGACGAAGTCCCTTACCTCGTGTCTGACTTGACTCATTCGTTATTTAATCTTCTGAATAATAAATTAAAGTTAATTTCTACTTTCTTAAGAACCTATTTCAAGTTTATTATTCCTTTAATATTACTTATTACCATTTTATAAACATTACATAATCATTTAAGTTAATAATGGTCATTTTTTCGATATTTGGTACTTGAGTCAAAAATGAACTTCTTATAATTAAAAGTTTTCCATGTGGTCAAAATTCCATTATCTCCATAATGATATTAATGATTTAGATATTATATATATCATATATATCCAGTATATATGTATATATATATATTTATTTATTTATAATAGTACATAACATTTGGAGATAAGAAATGAAATGCACTGTTCATGGAGACGGTAAGTCGTACGTACGCATGAATGATACTTTCATTTTTATTTCATATTTAATGGAATGAAAACTTAATGATACGTAGTTATATTATAATTCCAGTATAATATCATATATAATTTCAGAAAATCCATCCTTTCTACATTCCATATATGGCATGAACGAGTCATGTCGCTTTGAGGGGGCTGTAGTCCGCACTTCATCAAATGAAATTATCGTATTTACCCATTATGGAAACCGTAAAGGTATTATATAAATAAAAAATACAGAAATATAATAAATATGACATATAAATATAGTTCCATCTTAATGGTCACCATAAGAGGTGGTATGATATAATTGAACAATCATCGTTTTGTGAGATATTAGTTCGTCGTCCACAGAAACAGTATGTTCGTATCTATTAGATAGAGGTGCATGGAAGTGTACTTAGAATCCTTCTCATAATAACATCCTAGTATATTTAGGATACTTTTTTTGTTATAAAAAATGGAATAAAGAGATTTTAGGGGGTTTTAGAAGCAAAATAAAATAAAAGAACTTGAGAGAATACGTTACCTTTAAATTGGGTAACTCCCTTTGGTTTGAACCAAAAGACTTTCTTGAAGTTCCTTCTGCCTAAGTTAAGGATTATAGGTGGAAGAGAGGGATTTTGGGAGCTTATTTGGGCAGAGGTTGGATGATAAAAAGGAAATTTAAAGGTGTGAGTAAGGGTTAGTGGTGATGGATTTCTATAAGGGGCGGGAGGGGAACATTAGGAATGTTTGAAAGTATTATTTTATTATAAAATTATTTTTGGTTTCAAATGGTATAAAACTAATTTAATTATAATATAAGGTTTATATAATTAGAAATAAAATCATCCATAAATAATTGGATAGGTTTTGGATATTTTTTAATCCTTATAATTTTTATTTAACCATTTTTTAACTTATGTAGCTTTTACCATGTCTTCTTATATATTCATACTATATGGTTAATATATTTACTATAAAATGTCAAAAGACCCAATAATGGATCATTAATTAAATTTATAACATCATATATTTAATTTTTACAAATCTTAGATATTTATTATTATTTTATCATTTAATAAAATATTAATTGTTTTAAAAACACATTTATGTCAATTTATAAACTATTCATATCAAGACTTTTAAAAAATCCATAACAACTTTATTCTTTCAAAAAACCTTCATTAATTCAAATATAACAAGTCATTGTTAGCCCTAAAAAATTTTTATGGCATAAAAATTTGAAAATAAATTTATTTTAATATTTATAACATCATTTATTTTAATCTTTTATTAATGAAGCAATTACTGCATCATGATTGTGTCATAATTAATTTTTTTTTATTTAATGTCTAAAAATTATAAATAAAATAACATGTTGTATTAAGTATTTTTATATTTCCAATAAATATTTATAGTCTAAGAGATCACTTACATAACCCCATATAAAAGTTGTTTTAGTAAAAATATTCATGTTTATGATATTTTTATTTTTACTTTAAATGAAAAGTTATTAAAGTCATTATCTTACCCAAGTGGCTTTCAAAGAACAGAAGTCTCACCCATGGATTTCCTTGGTCATTCATTACTCATCCAATAAGGTTAGTACAATTGGTAAGATAATTTTATATTATTATAATATTATTTTTACCCTGAATTACCCTATTTACCTTTAACCGCGGTGAATAAAAATCAAAAGTTACTATTCAACAAAAATTATTTTCATCATATTGAACCAAATTTTACTTACTGATGACAACCATGTATGTCAGATTTTTAAAATTAAATTCACAGAAGTGGTAAAATTTTATTTAAATGAAAAAGTGGGTTTTTTAACAACTATGGAGTGTTTTTCACTATTCATCAAAAACTGAATGTTTTCAGAAAAATACCAAAAATTCACCCAATGATAATTTTGATATTCCAAATTAAAAAAAAGATTTATATTTTACCAAACTCAAAACATATATTTTTCACTAATTAATTTAATATCAATTTCTGTTGTCAAAACCAAAAAGCATGTTTTTAAGAAATAATAACTATCAAATGACTGACACTTGTTTATGTCCAATTTCAAAGTGAAATTAATTCCAATGAAAAAAATTGGATTAAATGGTAAAAATATGATCCAATTACACTTTAAAACCAATAAAAAAAATATAACTATATAAATATATTATATTAAATGATAGTTTTGAAATAAAATGCAGCATTTTTCATTGTTCATTAAAAAATGAACTTTATCACAAAAAACCAAAATTTTACCCAAAGTAAATTTTGATGTCCCAATTATAAAGAAGAATTTTATTTTGTAAAATGGAACATATAAAAGTGACAAAAAACTATATTTAAAAGGGGTTCTCCATCAAAAGGCAGTAAAATGACCTTTTAAACATATTAGAGTTGTTCATGCTTTAAAATCCGATTAATTCTTATTTTAAGACTCTATACATTATTTGATTAATGTAAATACATTTAACAAACATGTATAATAATATTGGGGTTAGTTTTATTCATTCCCACCAATAAAATGGTTAGGTGTTAACAACTATTTAAAATAATATTATATTATTATTTCCTTTTTCAGTATGACTAAGCATTGTGTGCAACATGATATTATGGAGAAACCCATTGTTGCATGTCGGGTGCACCATCGAACATATCATCCATTTTAATGTAAAATTAATATTTAATTTCCATATATTAATAAATATGAAAATATCATATTATTTATTTACCTGGGATGTTACAAGTAGTATATTGTAGTTTGGTACAACTCAGGATTGTGTGTAATGCAAGCTATTAAAATAAAATGGTATTGTATGTTACTCAAGAAAAATTAGTGTTTCATGTGACACAAGATAATCTTAATGTTTTTTGTAGCATAATTTAAACTTGGTGTTTTGTATAAATAAAACTATCAACAAAATTAAATTTATTCTAAAAGGAAAATATTGTAATGTCTTGGGTTGTTACATTATCCCCACCTTAAATAAATTACTTCAATGTAATTAAAACATGATCTTGGTAATATAGGGTTTGATATTTGAAAATACATTTGTTGAAAACCTCACATCATTAAAGGGTGAATAAAAAACCTCTTAATAATAGATAAAGGAAAATACAATGGTCACATAAATATATTTTCAATTAGGAGAACATAGGTAAGAAATTGAAATATGGACATGGAAAAAATAACTATCAAGTTATGATAAAGAGTGATAGAGAAAATGTTCATGAGAAATTTATTTACCATAAATCCATAAACCATAGGTGTGTAAAATTTCATTGATATCCTAAAAATTAATGTTAATAAGACATCTTTTTTTATAATCCTCTTCATATAATTGATGAATTCTTTCACTCTATAAGAATATAAGTAATTATACATTTTTATTTCATAAACATAGTATTATCCTTTGGTTGTTCCTTGAACTATTTCTACTTAATTTCTTAGAATAGGTTGCATTATATGGTGATGTAATACATTAACCTCTAAAACCTTGTACAAACATCAATATAAACCATTTCATAAATGGTCAACCATATGAACCTTACAAAATATTATGATCCAAAACTTTAGAATGAAGTTCATTAAATATCCAAAATGATCTAATCATAAATTAACTAAATAAAATTAAGTGGTTATTAATCGTAAAATACCAACATGTGGATATATTATTAATGTAAATAACTATAATTACCATAAAACTTATTAAGAAAATTCATTCTTCCTTATTCCATAAATAAAACATAGATTATTGGATATATTTCTTAAATAAAAAAAATTAAACTCCTTCAATTATAGTATAAACCACTTTGTAAAAAAATAATTAATTATTTCCAAGGTTGTTAGTAGTTGTCCAATTTATGTTATCCAAATCAATAATTTATCCTAAAAACGTTTTCTCAGTATAAGAACCCTATTAAGGGTCATATTGTCCTCAACTGTATTTTTTACAAATAGTTCAACTTGCCACTAAATCACCTTTCTTGGTATCATTCAACATATTATCTCAAATCCTTATTGAAATAGTATTGGAGTAAAATCCTAACACATTTTATAATTCCTATAATTAGTAAATTACTGATAAAATACTCAAATGGCATAATTATTGAATCCAAACATAGGAATATTAATAATTTCTCTTCATCTATGGTAGTATAAAAAGATTGACCATGATAAATTAGTCTCTTTTAGGGTACATTCCTTTTATTATTAAGACGTAAATATGTGTAGTATCATATATACTTAAAGTATGATCATTTTACATTGGTAACCTTTTTATTACCCTTTCAATCACAATCATGTTGGTCTTTCTCTCCACACTTGAAGAAAACTTACATTCCTTTTAAGAAAGTACCTAGGTGTTCCTTTCCATAATTAACACATGTGGTAAAATAATTCTTTCAGTCTGAGCATTATAAATTGGAAACATTTTTATTACCCTTTAAATCAAAATCATGGTGGAATTTCTCTCCATACATGTATAAAAATATCATTCCTTTTAAGAAAGTATCAGGGTGTTCCTTTACACAATTATCACATGTGGTAAAATGATTATTTCTATTCTTTCCTTTATCTAACTTTTTTCCAACAGTAATATTGTTCTTGTTCCTCCCTCCAAATCCATAATACATTGATAATTAATTTCCTATCTCATTAGAACATGATATTATGTCCTCATATGATCAAAATTCTTGGGAGAATATTTCCCTTCGAAATATTTGATTAACATCATAAAAGATATGACCATTATAGCTCTTTGGATCACGTGAATTGGTGAGGTTCACATTACTTCTACTATAAACTAATTATAAATGATAAAATACACAAAATTAGATCATATAATTATGAAAAATAATTTATAATATAAAACTTTTAAAATACTTAACATAAATTAGAAATTTTATGCATAGCTAATGTCATAATCAAAAACATGGTTTCTTTGGGATGTTCTTCTATACTTATCATCAGATTATATCATATGGTTGTGTTTTATAATCTATGTTTTTGATAAATATATTTCCAAATTTTTCTACAAAACTTACTTTAATACCAATTGTAATATCCTGAAACCAAAAACACGGAGCCAGTTCCTTACGTTATTACGTTAACATGATTACAAGGAATCAAATCCTAAAGAACCAACCAGTTTAGCAGTTTTGGAAAATTAGATTAAATACATGGAACCCATTTTACATTGGGAAGAGAAAATAAAATATAATTCATATCAAAATATATTAATTTCATCCTTGAAAATTTATTCAAATAACCTTTCTTCATAATCAGGGGAAAGGATAAAAAATAAGGGTGAGCTCAAATGCTTAGTAAGTGTTAAGTATAGTGGAATCTATCATGAATTAATAATGAATAACTAATATATAAATAATAAAATATGATTGAATAATGATATATAAATAATCACATGATCTTAAATCTTGACAGTGGTTATTTTAACTAATCAAATAATCACATAGAATAATGATGATGATGATGGAATATATAATGTTGGATGTCTGCACGATGAAGATTTATCCTCATAATAGTCACTATCAAGATACATCCTAAATATTGTTTTTGTATGTGGGTATAGTCTCATATAATTTTTTTCAACATCTATCCTCATGAAAATTTACCACTTTTTGGAATCAAACATTAAGTGTTTTTCACAAACTAATTTTGTCCCATGAGACTATCGATGCATCTTGGGGATTACATTAACTTGTCCCCAAACCATAGAGATTTCATTAACCAGTTCCCAACCCATAGGGATTGCATTAAACGGTCCCAAAAACATGTTATGGGTGTCCAAATATTTCCTCATATAACTAATAATTGATTTAAATTCTTACAAAATAAACTTATCAAATATTTTTAAAGTGTAAAGGATACTGATTTATGAATATTTCCCCAGTAAATCAAATAACTTTCAAAGTAAAAACCTTATGTAAAAATGATATATAGTTTATGAAATAATAATATCTATTATACAGAATTATGGATATCCACAATAATTATAATTTGAAATAAAAATTTAATATGATAAATTGATTGTTTTAATAGAATGTTAATAATAATAAAATAAAGTGAGATTTCAAGATAACTTTTACCAGTTGGTAATTTTCAAGTTAAACCCCCTTGGATGAAATAATTAAAATTAAAAACATAAATAACATGAATATAAAAGGATTCATGGTATAATATATCCAAATGGTTAGTAGATATACTATACAAAAAAATTAAGTGGTGAATATGGTATTTATCTCACATATGTAAAAAAGGGAGATGTAAATCAATTACCTTACACTTACTTTTGGTGGAACTTTATTGTACCACCTATGTAATGGATTTAAGCATGTTGTAAAAATATAAAATCACCATAATCATATTTATGATATCATATATTATCTTTTTATAATATATTATTACCCATTTGTTAATAATCATTCATTGTTTTCACTGTTTCAGGTGTTAATTGCCTTGTTTTTTAGTATGATTTGACTTGTTATTTTTGTCAATGTTACTTAGATCATCATTTCATCATATCCATAATTTAAAAGATGATTTAAATATTATATATATTCAGTATATATGTATTTAAATTAATCTATAAATTTTGGATATATAAAATGAAATACACCATTCATAGAGATGGTAGGTTGTTTTTACGCATGAACGTTGTTTCCTTTTTATTATCATATTAAAATAATGAAAAGTAAATGATATATATTAATATTATAATTATAGTATCAAATTAATTTTATATTTATCATATATTTAATTAAAACCATCCTAAATATATTCCATTTAAATCTTGAACGAATCCCATCGCATTGAGGAGGCGGTAGTCCACACGTCCAAAAATGATGTTATCGTATTCCCATAAAATGGAAATCATGAAGGTATGTGCCATATAAAAGATTAAAGAATCGTAAATAAATTATAAGTATCATATTTATCATATATAAACTATAATTACATCATTATTACCAACCTTGAAATGTGTAAATGGAAGAATGAACGACATCAATTCGTGAGGCGGTAGTCATACACATGAATGATTACTCTGTATCACATTTGAAAGAAGTGTGTGTAAGTGTAGGTTATACCTTTTGAATAAAAAATCATAGTATATTTAGTATAATAAGGTTATTATATAATAATTATATAAAAATAATTAAAGTGGTGGAGAAATAAATAAAACAAAAGTTCTTGTTGAAGAACATTGCCTCTTATTCTCGTAACTCCTTTTAGTTTATAGAAAAATCCTTTCTTGGTTTTATTTACACCCAAAGTGAGGCTTCTATAATTATTTTATGGATTTTTTTTATTCTATTTGGGTAGGTTTTGAATAACTGAAAATGATTTTTAGGTGTAACTAAGTGACGGGGTGCGTGGCTTTTTATAATGATGGAAAAGGACAGACTTGGTATTTTTGAAAAACATTTTGTGCCCACCACATTTTTACCAACCAAGAGGCTTCTATAACAAAACAAATTAAATAAATTTAGTTTTAAGGTTTATACATGTTTAAAAAATGGGTATTGGAAAATTTTAAATTCATTTTTACACCTTATACTATAATTTCAACCACTAAAGTAAACTCATTTTTACCATAATCACTGTAATTAATTTTAACTGCATTCAATAATATTTTTACCAAAGAACAAGTTTAAATTATTATAAATTAGAAATTATTATTATTAAAAATATTTAATTAATTTTTCCAAATTCCAATCATATAATTTTAATAAATTAATTTAAAATTAATCCCGCAGATGTGACGTGAAAGTGGGTTTTTAACGTGAAAATGTTCAAAGGTTCACTATGTTTTTGTATATAGATTCAACATAAAAATGATAAAAATGACCTAAATTGTATTAATATATGAAAAATTGATCTAATAATACTTTAAAATAAATTAAAAATATAATTTAAAACTATGCATTATTTAGATGAAAAGTCAGTTTTCAATTAAAATACAGTATTTTTCATTATTCATCGAAAAAAATGAAACCTCAAAGAAAAATACCAAAAAATAACCCTAAGATAATTTTAATGTTTTTATTTAAAAAAAATAAGTTCATTTTTTCATATAGATTTTATAAAAGTTCCAAAGTTTAGTTTTAAAATAGTTTCACCATTAAAATTTGGAAAAACTACCATTGGAAAAATATATAATTTTATACATAAAATTGGATTTTGTGCTTATTTAATGACAATAAAATATATTATATGACTATAAAAAAATTAATTGAATATATAATATATTAATATTATTAATATCATTCACTAATCTTAATTAATTTAATTTATTAGTACAAAATTCCTTTGTGATCATAAATATAGTTTTTTATAAAAACATTCCCTTTATATTAAATTGGTTATTATATTCATTTCTAATTAAATGATCAATAAAGAGTTATATAAACATATTTATACAATAATTTAAAAAATTAGTTAATACATTTCATTACATTGGTTAGTTTATAACTATCATATTAAATAATAATTTTAGTATTATATTGTAGTTTGGTAAAACTCAGTCTTGTGTGTAATGCAAGCTATTGAAGGAACTGGATATTGTGTGTAACACAATCCAAATTACTGTTTCTTGTCCTGAAAGATAATATTAGTGTTGTGTGTATAAAAGTTTTAATTTTTTCATATAAATATATCTAGAATCAAAATTAAATTTATTCTAAATGGAAAATATTATAAAACTCTGGGTGTTACACCTCATCTATTTTTTCATAGTCTTCTTTGGTAATATTTTGGAGTATTCAATATCTGAAGAGGAGAATTAGCATCAACTAAGGATTATTTTGGGAATATTTTTATATCACCGACTTTATGTTAAACTATCAAAGTGTTACATTTGGATCCAATAAGTAAAATTCTCAGGATACATGGTATCTAAACAAAGAATTTTTAGTTATCTTAAAAAGGTGGACGTTTCTTTTTCTTTTTAAGTACCAATTAATCTCTATGAGGTTCACAAATTCTTTATTTTTGTAGTATATTATCAATGGTTCATAAAATATTTCTCAAATATTGCATCATCTTTGATAGAATTTACTTACGAAGAAGTGAATTTTTAACAGAATCCTAAATGCCAGGCATCATTCGATGAATTATAATATAGGTTGACATCAAATACCAATATAAAGTATCCCTTATCCTATATAAGTATATTTTGTTTATTGTGGTGTACAAGTAATGTGATTAAGGTGTGTTCTTATACAATGAGGCAATCTGGTAGCATATAGCTCTCTTCGATTACAATAACATAAGAGAAGCTATATAACCTATTACCTTGAGCTCATGATGGTTACACATGATATAATGTTTTAGAGAAAATATCTTTGTTTTTTGAGAATTTCACAATTTACATCAATCATAAAATTATGAGTTTCATATTCTAAAAAAAAGATAACCTAAGGAAAATAATATTGGTAAAATAACTGCAAACATGTGATTTTGAACTCACCTATACACATAAAAAGGAGAATTTATTCATAAATATTCCTAATAGAAGGTTACCATCTTAGGAATTAATGTACTCTAGTTATGAATTAAATTTCATGAGTATATTTGAGTAAATTAACATTGAGAAAAAATAAGAGAGAAAGGTGATGTTTTTGTCAGATATTCAAATTATTTCTCTCTTTAAGATTATTTATTAAGGGAAACTGAGAGATGGTGAATGTGAGCATATCAATGTAATTAAATGTGTTGGTGAGACCCCAGTGAGTGGTATCTATGTAATGGTGGTATTATCTATTTTAAAAATCATTATCTGGTCCCACATTATGTATGATATATGGTGATAAAGTATTTTCATCATTATCAATGGGAAATTCATCGAACCACTAAAAAAGTGTATTATGATATGAAAAGTCAATAATGGTGGTTGAGTATAAGAATGATATTTTATATTATGTGTATTGTTATATCACTCACCAAAAATTGAATCTAGAGCATTATAATACCTCTAGTATACTTTATCCTTTACCTATTCCTTTTTTGAAATGGGTTGATATATCCATGGATTTTCTAATCATGTTACCTCTTACCCCTTGCAGTAAGAATGTTATATGGGTAATTATTGATTGTCTAATAAAATTAACCCATTTTTTTACTAATCAAAGATAGTATAAAGGTTCTAGACCTTGGGGAAAGGGATATGAATTATATTATAAAATTTCATGGGATACTTTCAATAGTCATTTCAGATCAAAAACACTGGTTCATGGATAGATTTTTTAAATTATTTAAGAAATTTTGTGATCAGAGGTGAGGCTCAGTATGACTTAATATCCTCAAACACATGGTAAAACACAAAGGTATATCCAAATATTTGTGTATATTATATGTGATTTAGTAATGGATTTTAAGTGGGTTTGGGATTCAAATTTATTATTGGTTGACTTTTTTTAGAATAATAACTATCAATTATAAATAAAAATGGATCCCATTGAATCCCTATACAAATGAATTTTTGATTCTCCACTTTGTTAGGATAAGTCTAGTAAAAATTCTTTATTGGGACTGAGAATTGTACAAGAGATGATGAATAAGATTCAATTAATTCATAAATGACTTGTAAAAAATCAAAAACAATAGAAATATTATTTCAATCACCGTTATAAGACTTTATAATTCCCAGTCAATGATTTCGTATTCTTTAAATTATAACCTAAATTGGGTTATCTATGATTTTTATGATAAGTAAAGTTTATTTCAAGGTACTTAGAACCCTTCAAGATCATTAAATGAATTATTAAGGTTGTGTACTGATTATCTCTAAATCCTTAAATAACAGTGATTCATAATGAATTACATATCTCCTGGTTAAATAAATATAATCATGATCCCTCTCATATTCTAAATTGAAAAAACTTAGAGTTGAAAGTTATTCTATTAGCATTTGAACACCATGTTTAAATCCTTGAATCTGAAAATAAAGTGATATATGGAAAATCAATTCCTTTGGTTTTAATTTCATAGTATCATAGTGGTGATACCCATGAGACATGGGAATAATAACTCTAAATGAGGGAGAAATATACTTATCACTTTTCAAATTAATAATATTTTTATAAACATTATGGGGGAATAGAGTGATCTAGTGAGTAGAATTATAACACCCATTATGTCATTTTTAGGTATTTACTTTTTTATTTATTTTATTTATAATTTATTTTAAAGTTTAGAGTTAAATTTTGGAAATTTTGGGAGGAATTATTATTCATGTGGATAGGTTTTATGGTTACCTTAACCATGAAACTAAACCATGCACCTCCACTTTGAGGCTAGTAAGTATTTATTTTTTGATGTGTGGTTAGGATAACTATGTGACTTAACCATGTATCCTCTTAAAAATATGATTATTTTATTTAAAATTAATATTTAAATTGATGGTAACCTCCTTTTATACCGTATTCATTTATGAAACTTACAGTTGACATCTCCTATTTCTTCCCTTGGTTTCATGCTTTTATCTTGGACATTATTCCTCTTTTTTCTTGGATATTTTGGTTAAATTCATCTAAAACATCTTCTTTTATCTCCTAATTCTGTATTATATAAATATTTTTAATCCCAATATTAATGGTGATCTAGGTTTTCATATCTCAAGGGTTTTAGTGTTTTGGTTTCTAATTTTAGTGTTGGGGAGGTGTGTCGCCATGTGACCACCAGAACCAGGATCTATAGTCCACAAGAAATTTGAACACTTGAATTTTAGTTTAGTGGAAATAAAACCTTTGGAACTTTCCTAAACTAGTATTATTATTAGTAGGAATAAATTTCACCCGACTAATTTCACAAAGTCATCCCTCACACATAACATAAGAGAACTCATAAACTCGAAAGTTTTAAATGCAATAGAAATACAAACAACTGAATAATATAAAGAAAGTAAATAACATAAGGTATTTAACAAGATTTAGATAATGATTACTATATACATGATAGAAACATTACTATTTCCCTTTATATTTTAATAATAAGTTACAAGAAGTAAAAAAAATTGAAGACTAACTACAAGTGATCATTATAATAAACCTACTTATTTTTTGAAGAGAACTTAGAACTAAGGTCCCACTCACATATATAGTATGTATCAGTATATCGACGAATAAAACATACTTCCATGAAGTCATAGTCAACCCAACATGACCATCACAACTAGTATACCAAAATGGTAACCACTAGATTACTAAAATTCTTGACCTTTCTCAATTCATCAGAAGATATCAGTTTCTCGTGATTCCACTTGGAGATGTCCTAATAACACTATATGTTCACCAATATAATCCAACTTTTTGTGAATATAAATATAGTGAACTAAATTTATGGAACTGAAACCAAACTTCACGTCCCAAAAATATCCCACTTGAATTCCTATTTTAGGGAAATTTTTACCACTCTTTAACACTTTGAAAACCCAAAAAACCTTTTTTCCTCTCTCACATCATGAAATGTTCGACATTATCCTTTCATTAACTCAATTCCAAATGATTTGCAATCTCATCACATAAATTCTTGAATTAATGATTTATCAAACATGTCCAATGAATTTTGGATTTTAATTACCTTATAAATAACTAACAGTTTTTCATTCATCATGTTTCAATAAAGTGGTACTCAAGGTCAATATGTTTTTCATGTAAATAGAACAATGAATTTTAAGATAGGTTAATTTCACTCTTATTATTATAGAATAAAACCCCACCGTCCTAAATTATTTTAGGTTCTTTTATCAATGACATTAATCAAACTATCTCCTTTCCTGCTTCCATTACTGCTAAAAACTCTAATTTAGTTTAACTTGAAGTGAAAATAATTTATAATTGTGACGTCCAATTTAACAAATATCCTATATAGATTAAAAAAATGGCCATTATCTTATAATTTTTTTTATATCCATTAAATTATGTATCAAAAAATACTTACAATGAATATTCCTCCTCAAAAATTAGAGAAACTTATTCTAATAACTTTAAGTATCAGATAATCCACTTGAAGACTTACCAATTTTCCCTTATAAGGTTTGAAATAAAGTGTCTTACAAGTCTCAATACAAAATAAATGTTTGACAATGTAAAAATCGTTGCATATATCAAATTATGAAATCTTAGGGAAATGGTAATTTCTTAAGGTATCATGTCTCTTCATTAATTTCTAGTGCTTGTTCCATGCATAATTTTAAGTGTCTGGTGAGAGGAGTTGAGAAATACTTACATTTGATGATTCCAAATTTTTTATTGTTACTTCCTATGTAGTAACTATTGGATTACACAAAAGTTTCAATGACCCTATCCTTTTTTATCCTCATCCATATAATCTGATTAGAATGTCTATGATCCTTGATTTGGAATCTTTTTGGAAACTTACACTTTAGTTCCTAAATCCATGAAACCATCATGTCTTCTAAAAATATTTCATTCACATAGAAAAGTAATATAATCAATTCCATATAATCCAATTGTTTCTGGTATAAAAAATGGTCTATTTTTTTCCTTTTAAATCCTTCTTCCAATATAAATACATAAAAAAATTTATTCCAATTTCCTGGAAATTTTTTTATCCCGTGAAGACTTTTATTCAACTTACAAACCGAATTATGGTTCCTATATTACATGAATCCCACTGATTTCATTATTTAAATTTATTCCTCTTAATCACCATGAAGGAAGGTCATCTTTCCATCAATTTATTCTATGTAAATATAATATGAAGTCCTCATTCTTAGAATTTTCTGTATAGTTTCACATTTAACTACTCGTGAGAAAATTTCCAAGAAACAAACTCATTTTTTTGAAATTCATTTAGCACTAACTGCACCTTGAAATGATTATTTCAATCAATATCTTTCTTTAAATAGTAATCCCACATATTCCCAAGTGCTCTTACCCTTTTTGTAAATTATTTTATTCATAAGTTCTCTTGAATTTTTATAAAGGCATCACTTCATCCATTACTTACTTATATTATTTTGAGTAAAGGAGTTTCACCGCTTTTTATATAATTTTTTGTTCCCTATAATCCATTAGAAGTAGGAATTTTATATCATCCTAAACCTCTCAACTAGTATTTTAACTCTGTTGGATCTCTCCAACTAAGTTTGTGGATATATACTACTTATCCCAACTCTATCTTCTTGAACCTAAACTTTCAATACTCCCACTCAAGCCTCAATAGTACTTGAACTTTTTGGTATATCTTCCATTGGTCTCGCCTTCATAAATATAGTGCTTGCATTTGATTTCTTTATAAATTCTTCACTTTTGGTATTATTAATAAAATTAATTTTTATTTATATGGTTGATTATTTTCCCTAAACTTCTTTCTCTTACAAATTATGGTACTTCCATAGAACCCCTTCATTGAAGTTAATATCTTGAATCCTGATGAATTATCTCTTATTAATAGTCCTAGGTTCATATAGTGAGATATATCCATTGAGGGGTGAATTAGGGTATAAAAGTGTTATCCTATTAAGAACATTTACCATTTACCTATAAATATTTTATAGGATCTTGACCTCTTGGAATTAAGGGTCAGTTTTTTTACTCTAGTATTGTATTCTGATATGATTTAAATTACCTTGACTATCCCTTTTACTGGATATTCATTAAGTTGGTTGACACACTTTTTGGTGTGACTAAAAAAACTAAATATGACACTAGGAATTTAAGTGGTTCACCTGTACTGGGTTACTCCAAGGAGCATGAAATAAATGATGATTCAATGAACCAAATCATTATAAATCTCAATTTTATACAATAAGGTTTAGGGTAGGTCACTCCCCATCTAGGGTCACTTCCCTTAAAAGTTTATAGAAATATCACTACTTAGGAAGGTTCACTTTCTCAAACTTCCTTCCTCTCACTAAATATACTAGAAAGGATTGACTCTAGAAAATTTATAGAATTATATATCTTTTCAACAATGTCACCTATATTGATTTCATCCTTAAATTAATGTAGATATTCAATTTATGTCATCTTAACTACTAATCCCCAATCCATTAACTCCTCCTTATCATAACACATTTCTCTTTCTATAAAAATTCTATAATGTCATTGTTGTCTTCCCAAAAACTTCCATCTTCTTCTTAGAATTTAGATCTTCAAAAATGTCACAAGTTCCCTCTCCTTTTCCATCCCATCACCCCAAAAACTCTCCCTTATTCATCTAAAAACTTAGCTATGAAATGTGTTCTATTATATCGATGGTTTCTATTTACAATACTCTTTTATAAAATAGGAAGATCATGTGTATTCAAATAACCACCTGTAAGTACCATTATGGTTCTTCAAAATAACACATAACTCAACTAATATTTCCATCATCTTGTAGTCAAATAAATAAATTCTTTTTTGATCAATTAATGTCTCCTTATAGTATGGATTTAATTTATATTTAATCCACTATTAAATTTCTACAATATCCTTTTGATTTCATCTTGATTCATGGACCAATATTGAGATGCATGGTTATTAAATCATTCAAGAACTATTAAAGCATCATATAAATTGGTATCTCTAGGTTTAAATCATATCATGTTGAAAAACTCACTAAAAGTCCTTCATTATAGACAATATGATATGTCCAGTTGAATATCAAAGAAGAATTCCCTTCAAAATGCCGAGATCCATGGCTTATTGTCCATTTTTTGTTTCATTATAAAAACCCAAACATTTCTTCTAATGTCTATAACAAAAACCACCACCATGTCTATATCCACATCTATTTTGGGTTAACCATTTCATACAAGTGAAACTCCAATTCAAAATTCCATGGACTACAATATTATGACAAACCACTAGCTATTTTGAATAAATCACAAACAATAATATGAAGTCATCCTCTTTACATGGATTTTTTAGACATCGTCTCCAAAATTCCCATTTTGGGATTCCCATTTCACAAAGGTGAAATTAAAATGAACCATGCCTAGCTTCATGGCATTTTGATCTCAAGTTAGCTATTCTTTATGTCTAGGTCTTCCATAGTATTCATTACTTGACCATGACCACTGAAATTCCCAAGGCTAGGCATCACTATTTTTCATAGGTGATCTATAAATCCACCGCAAGGACCACCATGGGGTAGTCAAATAAAACTACCCATTTTGTCCTTATCCTACTCAAAAACACCAAGTACAAAATTTCCAAAGTATAGTATAAGATTTGGTGAGGGTATATTTCAAAATATATCTTTTATAAATCACTAGATTGAACTCTAATGAACTTCACATTTAAAGATCCAATATTTCACATCAAAAAGTTAGTAAAATCTAGAAAAAAATACCATATTGTAAATGGGATATTTATTAGTTGAATACATATCATATTCCACTCTAATGCCTTTGGGCTATAGGGCCTTTGAACCACCAATGGAATTCAGGCCACGGAGCTTTTGGGCCATAAAAAAGACCAATCGAGTAGACCACACAGGAGTAGACCTAAATGAGGATTAAGAGCACATAATAGAAACCACTAGAGCATATCTAATTGGATTAGAATAATGAAAGTGTATGGAAACTACCATTGGGACCAGGAACCAAGCATCTCTGAATAGGTCAATGTTATCGAATCATCCATGTGAGGTGGGGTGTTAGGCACCTTCAACATGTAGATGATAGGGAGGGGATATTGCAAGTGTGTTAGGTCTTGGGACTTTAAGGTCATGTATTGGGTAGTGTATGGGCCTTGTGAGTTGGGACTACGGGTTATGTAAGGGTTCCCCTTAAACCCTTAAAAGGTGAATTATCCAAAAATAAAATAAAAATAAGGCCTTCAGGCCATTCGAGTCAATAGGGTTCAAACATGATTATAAATTCATTTTGAATTCTATATCTTATAGGTTAATAGATCTTCTCCTCCTTTATATATGAGGATCTCCAATGTCAAATCAAACTTCCCAATTTAAATGGGTCCTCATTTTCTATGAATCCAAAAATTCTCCCCCTTGATGTATAGGAAGAAAGTCAAAGAAATATCAATACCTCATTTGAGGAAGGGTAGGGATTCCTTTAAACTTTTTATCTCCCCTATCAACACACCTTTATCATTTTTCATCAAACACATTTTGATCAACCAATTGATCTTTCAACCAATTTAAATAAATTTCTGGTTAGAATTACCAACATTAGAAATCTCTCATAAGACAATATGCATCATAGTGGAAAATGTTAACAAATCCATTAAGTGAGACTCCCACCTAGCATTTGAAGGATCAAAAAATCCTCTAAGCCAACTAATACTAGACTTAGTATAGTAAAAAAGAGTCTTAGAAGAATATCATTAAATATTTATAGGTCACTCATGAATATCAAAGAAAATTCATAGAGGGTTTGTATTTTTCAATTATTAACACACAATATGTGATCACCATCACACTCACACCAAATAGATAGAAATAAAAAAAATAACTTTATGGTGAGGATCAGACCACTTATTTTAACTGATATCAATTGTAAAATAAATAATGATACCAATTGAAACTAATTCTCTTTTAACACTTCATAGGCTTTAAAAAAATATATGATGAGGCTTTAAATCCTTTGAAATTAGTTCAAAAACTCCCCATGAGTCTTCTGATCTTGACACTAATAGTTTATGGTCAATTTAGTGATACATTTTTTGAGAATAAATCCTTAATATTGGTATTTTTTTGAATCCTATATATCAATATAATTGATATCAAATATTTGAAAAATAAAAATACGGATATAAAATTCATCTATGTTGATGTTTCCCACTTTTTTTCTTCCTAGAGGCCTAATACCGCTGATTTATTATCTTGATACTAATTATTAAATTCCAAATTCATAATTATTTCAATGGTAACATTATAAATAAATTTAATACATTTTTCCACCAATCAAACATTTCCCATGTAGTTTTTATCATGAAAAAATCTTCACTAGTATAAACATTAAAGTATGATACCAATCACGACCTAAAATAACACTTTTTGCATGAATATTTTATCTTTAGATTTATTTGAATTCTGATAATACTTTATGATATTTTTATCACTCTTACCCCATGGATTGTTTCTCCCCTAAATTTATATAACACTTTAAATAGTTTAGAAAAATTCCATGTATATGAGGAGAGGGGTAACTCAAATTTCTTCATGTAGAGAAATAGTTTTGGTCAAGATGAATCAAAACATCATCTTCAAAATTTCATTTTTCCATTTTTAGATTAAGAGAATGGAATTTTATCACTTCATATACCCCATCATCTTTAGCATATCTTGTGTTATTTTTATTTAACCATTTTCTAAAAAATATTCATTTTTTGGAACTACTTACACACATTTCTTTTTGGATATGAGTATTATTATCCTTTATTGTCTTGGGATTTTTCATAATTATAGAATCAATCTCAGTTGAATAAACTTATTATTTTTTTAATAATTAGTTGTTCTTTCCTCTAGATTCTTTCTCTATTGAAAGAATCCTCCTATAAACTTTAATTCATAACGTTTAGTACTTTTTTGAGACCACTTAGGCATGTTTTAACCTTGATAGATATGGATTCCATCTTGAACTCCATCTTCTTCTATGGTGGAATATCCTTTTGATATTATTACACCTTTCTCATAGATGATATAAATATTGGTTTCTTTTTTCATATTTTCATTATTTTCTTCTAAGATAGTTGTGTTGTGTAGACTGATTTTGGTTATTAAGGTACTTTTTGTTGAGTCACATTCTTGTACTCCAAAAAATGAACCTATTTTCCAGCTTAACATAACTTTTCCTTTGATAAAAATAATACTTGTATATCATAGAAGTGTAGTATATCCTTACTTAATCCTTTATTTATATGAATTATTTCAACTATAGTACCTTTCCATGTGACTAGGATTAGAATAAATAAAACATGTACCATGATAATCATACCATATTAGGTTATTCCCTAAATAATTTTTTATCACTGCTACAATTCCTTTACTTTTGAGATTTTGGGCATCAAACACATTATAATAATGTTCCCATGTCTTCCAAAAAGTATTATTTTCATGAAACCTTATTTGGTGGATCCTCTTTTTTAAAGTTTTCGTGGAAGTCCTCTTTTCTTCCAAAATATGGATTTCTTCTTGTTTTTTATGCTAAATTTGTGTATATTTTCATCTTATCATTTGGGGTGTTTATCCTCTTCTAAATTATATGATCTTACCATAATTTTCCTTAAATATATTTGCATCAATTTATTTAAAACTTGAAATAGTATCCATTCTTGATTATATTCTCTCTTCAACCTATGTTTTTGAGAGGAATTATTCTTGCCTTCAAATACTTCTACATTGATATTTTATATAAAATATATTTGGAAATATCTTCAAGTATATAGATTTATTTATTCAAAAAAAATTCCATTTTATTTATGAAAAAATTAAAATACACTTCTTATCTCTTTTTATTCTTATTATCCATGTTCATGTCAATAATTGTTGTATAATAAAATTTATGCTTGAATTCTAACTATTCCACCTTCTCTTGTAAGTTTGAGATCTTATATTGTCTATTTCATAATTATCTCCTTGATTGGAAACCTAATTTTATTACCACTACACCAGATTCATATATCCTTTCCATATACAAGATAGACTTTAAAACACAACATTATTTATCTAAACTAGTTTTAGAATCAGTTATATCAGTTGAATTCATTACCTTGGCTAGAGACCTATTTCTTTTGGTATTACTCTTATTCTTACCTTTAGACATAAGTAATGTTTCATATGACCTTTGTTATTTTCCAAATGAATCTTCAAATTTCATCCACATTCCTTTAGAGAATATACAATGAGAAATATCCTCATTCACTTCATCCACAAGAGAGTCCTTTAATTCCTTTTTTACTTATCCATTAATCTCAATATTTCTTTAATCTATCTCAAAGATAACTCCATGTCAGATCAATAAGACAATTCCATCAAGCACAGCCTCTTGTGGAACTCCAATTGAATCTTCTATGTAAGTGATGAACATATATTACAAAGTTCAAAAATACATTCCATCAAAAAATTCACCTTCAATGTAGATTCTATTTCCCTTCATCAACTCCATACCGAGTAAGAGAAAAAAATACAAGAAAATAAACCTACACTTTGATACTAATGGATAGCCCCTAAAGGGACATAGATTGAGATATACCATGATATGGGGGTTTAATTAGGATATGAAAGTATTATATAAATAAACACTATTTCCTTTAACTCTTACTATCTTATTATATCTTAACCATTTAATATTAAGGGTAACTGTTTTTACTCTTTTCTTATATTTTGATCTAATTTCAATTACCATGACCAACCATTTTAAAAAATATTTATTAAATTTCTTTACCCACTTTTTTGTGTGAATGTAGAGAGTACATATGACACAAACAAATTACTTGGTTCTCCCACATTGGGATACTCTAAGGAGAATGAAATCAATGATGTTTTGATGCACTAAATCACTATAAATCTCACTTATCTTCAATGGGGTTTTAGATAAGTTTTTCCTTTCCGAGGGACACTCCCCTTAAAAGTTTAGGTAAATCTCAATACTTCCCAAGGGTCACTACCTTGAACTTCCTTCCTCCCACTCACTATAGTATAAATGATCACCTATGAACCATTAATGGACTTATAGGTCCCTTAAATAGTATTACTTATGTTGGTTTTATCATTTAATGAATGTATATTCTCTATTGATGTCCTCTTGGATGCTTCTTCACAATATGTGAACTCCACTTTTTCACAACACCTTTATCATTCCAGAACAAGTCTATAATTTCTTAACCATCTTCCCATAAAATTCTTTCTTCATAATGGAATTCTTATATTCAATAATGGCATAAGTTCCTTATCCTTTTATATCCCCTACCCTAGAACACTCTTCCTTATTAATCTAAAAATTCATATATGAATGTGATGTATTATCTCACTAGTGGATATTTTCAATCCTCTTTTATATAACAATGAGATAAGGTGTATTAGGATTTCCAACTGTTAATACCATTATGGGTCTTCAAACTCTCCCATAATTCCACTACAATTTCCATCATCATATAGTCAAGCAGATAATTTCATTATGGATTTATTTATCAATCATTATAGTGTGGATTTAATTTATATTTAATAATCCATTAAATAATTGAAATATACCTTCGATTTCATTTGGAATCATGGATTAATATCATGGAATGTGATTATTGAATCATTAAATAATGGTTCAAGAATCGTCTGAATTGGTATCTATAGATTTGGTATATCACCACCTGAAACACCCACCAAAACACCATTCTTCTAGAAAATATGGTGTGACTGTTGCATCTCCAAGCATAAATCCCTTAAAAACACCCATTTTCTTAGCTTACTATCCATTTTACCTTTCACTATAAAAACCCAAATATCACTTCTGATGTCTGTAACAAAAACCAACACCAGGGTTGGCTCCATGCCCATTTTGGTTTTACACTTTCACATTGGTAAACGAAAAATTTAAGAATCCATGTTCTAGGATTTGCTAACAAACTACTATCAATTTGGAATACAAAACAAACATTTCTACAGTGTTCTCCTCTTTAGAGGTTCGTTTTATCCACAAATTTCATAATTCCCATTTTGGGATTAATGTTTTGTACATGTGAACTTTAAATTAACCATGCCTATCTTAGAAATGTGTTGATCTCTAGATGGATGTTTTGAATCTCTAGATCATCCATTTTATTCATGCCTCAATAATGACTAATGAAATTCCAAATTCTTGGATTCACTATTTTTTAGAGGATGTTTTGAAATCCACTATGAGGACCACCATGTGATGGTTCATTCTAGCTACTAGTTTTTGGAACCTTCTACTCAAAAACTCCACGTACAAAATCACCATGGAATAGTTTATGCTATGTTGAGGGTTTAATTCACCTACTAGATTTTATCCATGTACATATTAAACTCTAATTAACTTCACATTAAAAGATCCATATTCCATATCAAAAATTTGGAAAACACTAGAAAATGTTACCATCATGTAAATTGGAACTTTATTAGTTGAATTAATTTCATATTCCACTCTATTACTAATATAAGGAATTCAATACCATGATATATGATAATATTAAGGTATCAGTTTATACACTTCCATAGGTTCACTCATGTGCATCTATTATTTTGAAGATTATCATGCACATTATCATTGTATTTTTTTCAAAAAATACAACAAAAATAACCATAGAGAAAAAAATTTCAAAAAACAACAATATTACAAGCATAAACATGTGTTATTATTTAGCTAAAAACTCTTATTTTTTACAAATATTACACATAAACCTTATAGTTGTAACACTTTTCATCATCCCATAGCCAAAAAATAATTTTCTCATCACCATAACCAATAAAAATATATTCTTGGACTTTGCATCAAGATTTTCATGGTCTTTTTCATTGGCATGAATGTATTCCAAGCTTCCAAAATACTTTAACATGTATAATTTACATTCATTTACTGAATCATAGATACTTCATAAGATAATTCCCAACCACTATCATCAAACTCCTATTAACAAGATATGATGTTGTTTTGACTACCTCCACCAAAATTCCCTTGGAAAATCCAGATTGAAACTATATTTTTTGATCCTTATCTGTCAAAATTTGATTCATATTTTAAGATAAACTATTATGTTGCGATGTTTTGGTCACTTTATTCCCATTCCTTATTAATTTTTCCATAAAAATATCTAGAATTTGTGTCTAGTGTATTCAAAACCATTGTCAAACTGAATATATTTCAGTTTTCATATACATTCCCCTATCAAAATGAATTTTCATTTAATGAAAGCCTAAAAAACATCATACTAATTCTTTAAAAATGAAACCCAGAAATTTCTAGTAGCATCATCAAAAAAAGATAAAAAATAAATAGAAACTCAAAAATACTGGACAAGGGAAGGTCCCCGAACATCCGAGTGAACCAGTTCTTACTTCCAAGCATTGGGATTCTGTCTATCTAAATTGAAGGCCACCCATATCTATTTCCCTAGCACATAACTTTTACACCTTCCATTTTTTATGTGATCGTGCTTAATTATAAATTTATCTATTAGAAATATCATATTATTCTCATTGATATGATCATGACTCTAATTCAAAACACTCTCCAATGATGTCGCTTTTTCCATTATAATCCTGATTGTTCTTTTGGTTAAATACCATATCCCATCATTTACTCATCATGAAATCATATTGGATCCTTGAGTCTCTTTCTATACTTATTTTGAAAAGGTTTTTCCAAATCCTTTTCATTAATATTTCCAAAAATAAAAATATTTTTCTATAACCCTATAATGTACCCAACTCCTTTGGGTCTCAAGATCTTACTATCCTTCATTAAAATACTTACATTAACTTTTTCAACAACATCCAAGGCTCCATCATCCACTATATGAACATTTCCAAGATTTCTGGATACATAATTCACTATGTCTCTACAATATACTATTGAATGGAAACATTCTCTAGAATCATCCACTCATAATTTCACCAAAATATTGACACTGGGAAACAATGTGTTAACTCCTTCCATAGTACTGAAAAAATTTAAACTGCTAAACGTTTATTCCCTTTCAAGGTTCTCATTATAAATTTTTTAATTCTTCTTGATACATCCCTTATTCTCACAACTCCAACATGTTGGAAATAGACCAACCAACTTGTTATGGATTTTTTTTCATGAGACTTATCTTTTGATGGTTTCTTTTTACATCTTCTTTATGGTGACCAACCTCGTCCATTAGAATTAAGTAAACTACTGGAGGGTACATGGACTTATTTATTCCTAGGATCCTCATTCAAGGTTAGGTTATAGATATCCTGAAACACCAAATTGGTTTTTATGTTAGAATTATTGAAAACAGTCACCATTTTATACCATCTCTCTAAAATTGATAGAAGTAAAATAAGAACCCACACATCATCCATGAAAGTTACCTTTATTGAGTCAAGCTACCCATAAATTATGTTGAATTCATTCACATGATCCTCTATTGGTCTTTATTTCAATATCCTTAAGGTAAAAAAATATTTCATCATGAACACTTTATTAAGTGTCATAGGATTCTCATACATATCTGTTAGTGACAAAATAACTTATACAATTATGTTCTTTTATTGGATGTTAAAGGTTACATTTCTTGCTATTGACATCCTCACCAAAACAAGTACCTTTCTATCCAACAATTTCCATTCCACTTTCTCTATTTTCTCTGGTTAAATTCTTGTAAGTAGAATATCTACGTCCATTAAAATTGTATGATCCTCCATCTACATTCTTAAAAATCCAAAATATATTCCATCAAACTTATCTACCAAAAACTCAACTTCATTCAATTATATAACTTCTATTAACAGTAAAATTCTACTAAAAATGATATACCATCAGTGAAAGAGTGATAAAAAACTAATTTTCCTATGATTTTGTTGAGAGATCACTACACCAAAAGATCTGATACCACTTTTTGGAAAGGGGGAATCAGCATACGACCACCAGAACTAAGATATTCATTCCGCCAAAAATCCACACACTGGACATTCTGCATATTGGAAAACAAGCCTATATAACTTCCCTCATCTAATTATATCATAAATAGGAATACTTCACACCCTAATCACTGTAGAAAGTAATTCCTTGTATATAAATCAAGTAAAATAAAAAACTCATAAGAACTCAAAGAAATGTAAATACAACCAAAAAATAGTATAAAGAAAGGAAATACCTTAATAGATTTAGTGTGCTTTTCACAATAAGTCCTATGCGAATAAGGTAATTACCTCTACTTCATTTTCAATTGGAATAAAAAATTAAAATATGTGTAAAATAGATTAATAAGTAAAATTAATCTTTAAAATTATTTATATTATATTTTTTATGACACAATTAACATAAAGGTCACACTCACTTAAATAGTAAGTATTTGTTGGTCAACCGGTAAAACCAGCTCCCCTAAAATGATTTTCAACCCAACATAACCTCCACATCTAATATATAATACTATAAAATCCATACTCACTAAAATTATAGACCTTATTCACTTTATAGAAAGATATCATATTTGGATGGTTCCACTACCTTCATGAGAGGTATTGTTTCCACTATCTATAAATCAATTCAGTCAAACTTATGGTGAAGGAAAATATAGTGAATTAAAAGTAGACTTAATATCCCAATATGGATTCCATTAATCTTTAGACTGGTCATTCCATATTTCTTTTCTAGAACAATGTCAATTTTCAATAGAAATATTGATTTACTAGTAGGTGACCCTGATTCAATTATTTTACCTTATGAACTAGGAGAACTCGAGTTATTTAAATGTTTTTTAGTAATTATTTAATTTATAGTGGTATTTTTTATGATTTTATCATTTCCATTCTATTTTATTATTTTTTTCTCAAATTTTATAATAATGTGTGTGTTTAAATTTTTAAGAATTGTTTGTTTCATTATGATGCATATATAATGTTTTTGAAAATGTATAAACTAGTTTTTCATTGAATTAATTTAATATTTTTCACAAAACATTTAAATATGAATTGTAAATTTTTTTTAAAATGTTTTCTATCAAATTTTATAATGAATCAAGATATGTTTAGTGACATATGATTTCAATATAAAGCACCCAATTATAATTTTTTTTATTTTTTATTGTGAATTTAACTGATATAGAATTTTTTTTATTGAAAAAAATAATGGATTTTAGGGAAAGGGTGAATTCCTGTATTATATTTCACCAACATAGAACTTAAAACCAAAATAAAAAAAAATCATAAGAAAAATACTCTAGGTGCTAAGTGGGTCCATAAGATAAGTTTCAATATAGTTTGTGAGGAAAATTATCCATAGTTTATGCCCTCGTATTTATGATGAGAGTTTGACTAGGGTAGATGGTTATGATGCAACTCTGACTACTCCATTATTTTATTCCCACTAGTTTAGAAAGATGATATAGCTAGTATTATATGTATAGTTAGTTATGGATTGATATGTGATTATATGATGATGATCAAGATATTGGATATAGTATTTTTTAGTATGAGTATCTTATGTTTCCCTTCCTTTTCCCTTCAGTATCTACCCATAATGTTATGTTTTATTAAAACCATTTTTCTTCAATGTCTTGTTTACTTTAAAATTGTTACAACTTGCATGCTTATTTATTCATTTCATACTTGTTATATAAGAACCTATGTTATATGTTTTTCTTAAATAACTAAAGTATTAATTTCATATATATAGTTTAAACTAGCATGGATTGGTTTATTTTTTAAAGGATTTATATAGGGCCTATGATGTAATCCTAGTGGGAACATTTTTCTCACACCCTACATACAGAATTTAAGTGTATATTGACCTTGTTTTACCTAACACAAGTAATTGTAAATATTTTTAATGGGGAATTGGATTCTTGACATTTTTGTTCCAGGATTTGAGGTGGTGACATGTGGAGTCAAATTGACTATCACATGAAGATGGGCAGTATCTGTCCTTATTTTTCGTTATTTAGGTCATTTATTTTTCGGTATCAACTATGTACTCAGCCATATCAACTTCCCATATCATAATAATGTTATTATTTGGTTACACCTTGATTTATATATGGATCGGTTAGATTTTTATTGTATCCATAGATTTTGTTTTACTTTTATTTTAGCATTATGTTTTACTTCATGTTTGAGTTTTTATGCCATGTTTGGTTATGTATTAAATTTCAAAACTAATTATTTTGTATATGTAACCCACAAACATATAGGAATGTCATTTCAAGTTTTGGATTGGACCCCTTTTGATTTATTGTTATGGTTTATCATGATAAATAATACTCAATAGAGTATATTTAATGTATGAGAACTAGTTTTTATCCCATGGTGATCGAGAATACACTGCATGCCTTATGAAGGGATAGCTTCGATACCATGAAGGAGTAGCCTGGGTTGGTCTGTAACATTATAGTTAAACCTAATATGAGTATGTTCTTATATTTAACATGTGATTTAGGTTGCACTTATCTAGAAAACCCTAAATATTGGGAAATTCTAGATATTTATAAACACTAAAGATTGGGTAACACATACACTACTACAAAACAAGCCTTTAATAGCACTCGCCTTTATCAGTACTAAAACAAGGGATGATAAATGGTACCTTTTATCTATGATTTTTTTAGCACTGATAAATGTTACCTTTTATCAGTTCTTTTTTTAACGCTGATAAAGGCTGCCCTATATCAGCGCCTAATTTTTTGCGCTGATAAAGGTTACCTTTATCAACAATTTATTTTTAGCACTGATAAAGGATACCCTTTATCAGTGCTTTATTTTTAGAACAGATAAAGGGATCCTTTATCAACATTTTTTTAGCACTGACAAGGGTCCAAAATAAATGTAATAATTAAACAAATAAAAATTAAAAATAAGTTTATTAAAAAAAAAATTATTAATTAAATAATTATTGATAAAAATGAATAAATTAATTACACTCTATATAAATTATAAATACTAATAAATATTATATATATGTGTGTGTGTGTGTGTGTGTAAAATTAAAATTAAATAAATAAAAATTAAAAAAAATTAAATTTAGAAAAATATTAAACATTTTATTTATTAAATAATTATTGATAATGTTAATAAATAGTATATATTAAATATATAGATATATAGGTATATATGAATGTATATAAATATGATTTATATAATACAAAATATTTATGATTTACATTAAATAGTCATATATTTTGTGAATAATGGTTTATAATTAAAAATTAATATGAATTAAGAATATTGACTAATTTCATCGGGTAATAGATATAATTGAATGCCATTTTATTTTTCAATTTAATATAGATCAAAAGTGTGTTATATTGATTTCATGTATATGTAGTTAACAAATTTTTATATACAACTCACATGCTCAAATATTTACATAATTAATGAAATCTTATATAGAAACACATACACCTAATATTTATGTGATTTATTCAAATTTTACTATTCATTTTAGAATTTCTTTATAACATGATAAATTAAACATATCATGTCTTTAATCATGATAAATTTTATCTATTTGTTTTTAATTTTATTATATTTAGGTTTTAATTCATTTTTAATATGTTTTATTTTTTATGTTTTATTTTTATTTTTTTGAGAATTTAATAAATTTATATTATTTATTTTATATATATTTATTTACAATGTTTTAATATTTTCAATATGTATTCATATTTATTTCAATATATATTCATATTTTTGTAATAATTTATATTTAATTAATAATACTTATCCATTTTTTTCAATATTTTTAGTCTGCTCATTTTTAATTATTTAATTTCACTCATTTTTAACATGCATGAACTTAAGATTAAATATTCAATAATAATGTTAAAAATACATTTATAAAAAATTATTTATAAATAAAATTATTTATAAATTTATATTTACTATATCTATACATTTATATATTTATATTCATAAATAAATAAATATTATTTTTCAAAAAATTATTTATATAATTATAAATAAATAATTATATATATTTAAAAAATTATTAATTTTATAATAAATTTATTTAAATAATTAATATATTTACTATATTTATATTTATATATATATAAGTATATATAATGATATAATTGTTATTATTTTTAAATAAAAAGTATTTATATAATTATAAATAAATAATTATATATTTAAATAATTAAAAAAATATAACAAATATCTTTAAATAAAGAATATATATACTATATTTATAATTTTATTTTTTTTATTGAATATATATATGGTTATAAAAATATATTTATAAAATTTTCTATTTATAATTATAATTATGAATCCTTTATGAGTGCTAAATTAATTAGCACTCATAAAAAGAATCTTTATCAGCACTAAAAAAGCACGGATAAAAGGGATATTTATCAGTGATTTTTTGGAATTACTGATAAAAGTGTCCCAATATATTTAAAAAACCTTAACCATCCATGAACTTTTCATGATATCTAAAGCTTTTTGTGGAAGCCACCCTCTGTTGGCTCTCCTCCTTGGTGAATCAAAGCTCGAATCAAAGATTCAATCAAGGCTTGAACTATCACGACCCGTCCATGTGGCTCGTGCCGTGACTACCCCAAGCCTGCCTCCCATAGGCCAGGGGCTGGCGACTAGAACCAAGGCGTAAATCCCGACAAAAAGGGGAAGGCATTGACTTTATAAAGTAAACAAACACCACAGAGTAAGACAGTAGAAGTAAACACTAAGTAAAACTGGGTACAAAAGTAAGTGTGGAAAGTAAATGGGCCAGAATACAAACCCAAACTAAAAGTAAAGTACAATTGGAAAGAATGTACAACAACTGAAAGTAAAGCAGCAACGTCGATATATCCACTGGAAGTCTCACCTGAAGGGTGGGTACAGATAGCCACCTCAGCTCCTCGGGTCCATCCGTCTACTCCGTGTACGTCCCGCCCAGTGGTCCACCACCAGGTACCGACCTGCTCCACAAGTCTCAACCACGATCAGCATTGTCTGTCATCTGCATCGAACACAACGTAGTACGGGCATAGCCCATGCAGGGGTTAGTATACGCTACTCAGTAGGGACCCCGAGACCCCTGAAGGTCTCCCAGAATCCACAAAGAATAATCCACAAAGGAAAGATACAATAACGAAATAACATCCAACACTACTTAGGTATATGCCCATACATATACCTAATTCATCAATTCCATTCGGCTCTAACATCCGAGCCCAAGTTCGATCACGTCCACATAGGAATACAACCCAATCCACACATGATAACACAACTCAATCCACATAGGAAAGCAAGTCAATCATATCGAAGATATTGATTGAAGGTCAAGACTCAGCTCACACAGGTATACTTCTTCGTAAGGTGATAGAGATGATCAGATATAGCCACGGGTTCATCCAAGCTGGGACCCACGTAGGATACTAAACCAGCTAAGCTATCGGACCCACATAGGATACAGACCAGCTACTCTACCAGACCCATGTAGGATAGCAAGAACATAGTCATCGCTGTCGAGCCCACAGAGGATTTCAGTACGGTCTTCATTGCTTCCGAACCCACAGAGTATTTCAGTGTAGTATTCATCACCGTCGAACCCACGGAGAATTTCAGTACGGTCTTCATCAATGCCGAACCCATGGAGGATTTCAGTGCAGTCTTCATCACCGTCGAACCCACGGAGGATTTCAGTACAGTCTTCATCACTGCCGAACCCAAGGAGGATTTCAGTATAGTCTTTATCACCGTCGAACCCACAGTGGATTTCAGTACGGTCTTCATCACTGCCAAACTCACGGAAGATTTCAGTGCAGTCTTCATCGTCGTCGAACCCACGGAGGATTTCAGTACGGTCTTCACAGTCGCAGCCATCTCTAGGGTTCCTGCACTCAGCATGCTCATTTCCGGGAGGGTCTGCTCCACGAGTCAAAGAGGGTTTGATACATAAAATGACACGTAAATCGGAGTTGATGTATCCCAAAGTTTCGTCTCAACAAAAGGAACTCAATGCGATAGACGGCGCGTCAATCGGACGCCCGGTCTGAGAGTTATTGGCTTTTTCGTTCCAGGGGCCCGGTTGGTTTTTAAGTCAAAACCATCCCAACCGCACTCAAACTGCGTCCAAACCTCGATCGAAGTAAGCCAAAAGGTCCGTCTCACTAAGAGGAATGCAACAAAGTTGACAGCACGTCAATCGGACGTCCGGAGCTCAAGTTATAAGCGTTTCCGTTCCGAGGGCCCGGTTGGTTTCATGTTCAAACCAACTCGGCCGTACCCAAAGATCTCTGAAACCTTGATTGTAATATACCTAAACGACTGTCTCGATCCAAGGATCATATCGCAACTAACAGTGCGTTTATCGGAGGTCCTTATCCAAAAATATGGGCAAAATACTGGAAGTGATCCGAAAATGCGGGGTCTGGGCCTGGTCCGACCCAGCCCGACCCCCCTTGGTCGGCCTGAACTGGGTCGACCCGACCCGGGTCCAGGTCCGACTGGGCAGGGTGCAGCCCGGCCCGGCTGGGCGCGGCCCGGCCTGGTCCGCACAAGCTGGCCCGGCTCGGCAGGGTGGCACGCTGGCCTGACCAGCGAGCCGAGCGGGGGACGCGGCCCCCCTCGTCCTTTGCACTCCACGAACGCGGCGAGCGCCGCGTCCTGCTCCCCCGGATCCCACGCTACTGCGGGATCGGGCCGCGGTGGTTCCTCCTGGTGGCGCGCCAGGGTGCCGCCGCCCCCGGGCGGCCGGCCAGTGCCGTCAACCGCCTCTGGCCGCCGGTGCTACCGCGCTGGCGTCCCGCGCCGCCGGTGATGTCCGCGGGCCACCAGAGTTGCTCCGGTGGTCCGTTTTTAATTCCATCTGCGCCGGTGTTCATCTCGGGTCTTGTACTTTACTTCGGAATCATCAAATCACCTCTGCAGCCTGTTTCGTCATCGCCCGTCGATTCACATGTCAAATAAACAATCTGCAGAGTCTTCAAATCGCCTCTACGGCCCGACTCCAGCCACGGTTTCATTCGGCCTCAACGGCGCAATATCGACGCGCTTCATTCCCCGTTCTTCCTTGTTTCTACATGGTGTTGTTGCACCACGCTACCTTTTTTCGTGTCGCGAAAAATAGAATCATCAAAGGTGGAGGAGGGTCGGCCGTGTTCGTGCGATCTGACCTCCTCCCATTATTATGATAACAGGCGGCCCAAATAGAAGTCGACGAACGGCAAAGAAATAATTCATGGGCAAAAAAAATTAACCCCTACCTCAAAGTGTTGATGAAAGAAGTTTTGACGTGGAAAAAGGACATAACGGAAGAAGTCTCCATAAGCGTCATCGGTATCGCAGAGAAGAGGATTGTCGGCGTCGCGGTACACGGCGTCACATCGTCGATCTCCGGGGAACTACTGTTCTTCGTCATCTTCCGTCAGAGGTCGGTGTTCTTTGTTGTTCTCCACATTCTCCAATGAAGAAGATGAAGATTCGAAGGCTTTGATAAAATCCTCTCCCAATCCTTCTTGCACAACGAATCTAACCCTTAAAAAAATAAGACTTTGTCTTATTTAATTAAAACACACAAGCCAACGTTCAATTTGAAATTTGAAATGAATTCCTGAATTAATTACATTGAATAACTTAATAAATTAATTAATTAAGAGAGTTGACTTTTCATTAAAGGGGGGGTGCGGGTGTGTTACACAATTAATGGGGGTTTGATGAAGTTGAAAGGGTGGGGCTCGTGTGGGCCTCACTTCACTAATATCCTACCTAGTGGAGTTAGGATATTTTTGGGTCCCACTCCAACCACCAAGCATAGGTTTAAACTACCTAGAATAGAAATAAAATTTTTAGCACAACATTTTATTTTATTCTTTAGTTGACCCATTTAATTAAAAACCTCACCCGAGCAAACGCAACTCCATAAAAGGTGTTCTTAAGCAATTACCGGCTCTACGGTTTCATCGGTTCCCTCATATTTCGATTCCGAGCACCGATTAAAAAGTTAGGAAAAACCCGCTCGTTCGTTTACTGAACGTACCTGAGATAAACTTCGGAAATTGAATCCGGGCACACCGGGCCTTAGAATCAGGTGCCGTTAGAAACTGTGTTCTTGTAAAATCTCTAATAAAATTAAGAAATAATTTCCCTTGAATTTTACGGGTCTTTACATTACTCCCACCTCAGGGATTTACGTCCCCGTAAAGATACATCATAAACTAGGGGAACAATTGTGGGTACTATGCATGTATCTGAGCCTCCCGCTCCCAAGTTCTCTCCTGGAGGTTCCCGTGCTTCCATCTGATGCGCACTAAAGGAATCGACCAACCACGCAGGACACGCTCCTGTCGATCCTCGGTCTCCATCGGGACCTCCGCAAAAGTCACCCAATCATCAATGTCCAGCTCCCCATGGTCGATGATATGCATCGGGTCGTGCACGTATCTTCTCAGCTGAGATACGTGGAAGACGTCGTGCACCCGGTGCAACTGAGGTGGTACTGCCAAGTGGTAAGCCACCTCGCCTACCCTGCTGAGGACCTGGAATGGTCCGATGAAGCACGAAGATAACTTGTCGCCTCTGCCAAATCTCCGTAATCCATGTCGAGGTAAGACCCGCATGAAAACGTGGTCGCCATCCTCGAACTCTAGTGGCCTCCGCCTCCTGCCAGCATAAGACTTCTGCTAGCTCTGAGCTGTCCTCATCCACTCCTGGATGGCCTGGACCTTCTCTATTGTGTCCTGGACTATCTTTGGTCCCACAAGTGCTGACTCCCCAGGGTCTTTCCAGCATAGAGGTGATCTGCAAGGTCGGCCGTACAATGCCTCAAATGGTGCCATCCCGATTTTGGAGTGGTAACTATTATTGTACACAAACTCCACCAAGGGTGGGTGGTCCTCCCAGCTATGACCAAAGTCGAGGACACATGCACAGAGCATCTCCTCGAGAGTCCGAATGGTCCTCTCCATCTGACCATCCGTCTGAGGGTGAAAGTCGGTGCTCAGACGTAGCTGCGTCCTAAATGCCTCTTGAAACCTCTTCCAAAGCTGGGAAGTAAAGAGAGAATCTTAATCAGAGAAGATAGATGATGGCACACCATGAATCCATACAATCTCCTGAACGTAGAGGCGTCCCAAGCTATCCACTGAACCCTGCTCTCTGATGGGTAAGAAGTGAGCTGATTTGGTGAGTCGGTCGACAATCACCCAAATGGAGTCGTGACCTCTAGAAGTACGTGGAAGTACAGTCATTAAATCCATAGATATGCCATCCCACTTCCACTCTGGGACCTCCAATGGTTGTACCAAGCCCGCTGGTACCTGGTTCTCTGCCTTCACCTGCTGACAGGTGAGGCATCGAGAAACGAACTCAGCTATAGCCTTCTTCATACCTGGCCACCAGTGCTATTGTTTGAGATCCTGGTACATCTTCATCACTCCTGGATGTACCGCTAAAGGGGAAGTGTGAAACTCTCTCAGAACCTCCTCATGAAAAGCAGTTGGTACCATGGTACGTCCTCTGAAAAGGACACTATGCTCTCCTCCTATAGAGAATCCATCAGGTGCATGTCCTGAGGATATCTATGCATGCCGCGTCTCACGGTCAACATCCCCAAGTTGTACCTCTCTGACCCACTACAGTAGTGGAGGAGTGACTGTGAGTGACTGAAGAATGGTTTATCCATCCCTATCCACGAAGGATATATGCAAAGCGTCTAGATGCTATGTCGCCTCTCCAATTAGCTGAATGCCCATCCTCCTGCTAAGAGTGTCGGCTACTACGTTCCCCTTTCCAGGAGTATAGACTATCTCAAAGTCATAGTCCTGGAGGAACTTGATCCATCGTCGCTATCTAAGGTTCAGGTCCTTCTGCGAGAAGATGTACCTGAGACTCTGGTGGTCAGAGTAGACTGTAAATTGCTCGCCCATCAGATAGTGTCGCCACATCTTCAGAGCGAAGACCACTGTTTCTAACTTCGGGTCATGGGTAGCGTAGTTCTACTCATGATGCCTCAACTTTCGTGATCAATAGGTGATCACTGCTCGCTCCTACATCAGAACATGTTCCGTTCTGGTCCTTGATGCATCACAGTAGACTATGTAACCTACTCCCTCCTCTGGTAGCCTCAAGATAGGTGCGCTGGTCAATCTCTTTCTCTGCTCCTATAAGCTCTACTGACATCTGTCTGACCACACGAAGGGTTTCCCCTTCTTCGTCAAAGCTTAGAGTAGTGCCGAAACTCTGGAGAAGTCTGGCACAAACCTATGGTAGTACCCAGCTAGCCCCAAGAAACTCTGCACCTCTGTCACGCTCCTGGGTGGCTCCCAAGCTAGCACTGCCTTGATTTTTCAGGATCCACCACAACTCCCGCCTCAGAGATGACATTTCCCAAGAAGTGGACCCCACGTAACCAGAACTTACACTTCGAGAGCTTTCCATAAATCTGGTGCTCTCAGAGTGTGTCTAGTACAACTCAAAAGTGGTAGGTGTTCTCCTCCCCAGTGGTTGAGTATATCAATATGTCGTCGATGAAGACCATGACAAATCGATCGAGGTATGGCTGAAAGATCCTATTCCTGAGACCCATGAACACCTCTGGAATGTTGGTTACGCCAAAAGGTATAACCAAGAACTCATAGTGTCCATACCGACATCTGAAAGCTATCTTCTACACGTCCTCATCTCGAACTCTGAGCTGGTGATAGCCTGATCTAAGGTTTATCTTCGAGAACCACCATGCCCCCTTGAGCTAATCAAAGAGGTCTTCAATCCTCGGTAGAGGATACCTGTTCTTCACGGTCACCTGGTTCAGGCGACGATAGTCAACCCACAGTCGCAAGCTCTCGTCTGCCTTCTTGGCGAACAATATCGGGGAAGCCCAGGGTGAAACATTGGGTCGGATGAATCCCTTGCCATGCAAGTCCTCCAGTTGTACCCATAGCTCTTGAAGCTCAGCAGGAGCCATCCGATATGCTGGAGTGGATATCGGGGCTGTCCCGGGGTACAGTTCAATATAAAAGTCTACCTCTCTTCGAGGAGGTAGTCCTGGAACGTCATCAGGGAAAACGTTCGTAAACTGATCCACCGCTGCAGGAAAACTAGGACTCTTCACGTCAACTGCTCCTAGGATGAGGCTAGCCAACTGATGAGTGATGGGTTTTTCTCTCCTCTGCGTGAGTCCATCCTGCACTGCAAAGGCTCCCTTCTCACCGGTGAAGGTGAACCTGCTCCTGTCGGTGCGTATACACCACACCTTGTTCCTAATACAGTCGATCTGAGCATGGACTGTAGATAACCAATCAATGCCCAAGATAACGTCGTAAGGCCTCGACGCCGCTACAAGAAGATCCCAGCTGAAGCTCTCGCCTCCTAGAGTAAGCTCACACTACCGGCACTAGTGCGTAATCGTCGAGTATTCTCCCGTAGAAGTCTCTAGCCATAAGGATCGAGCCAACGACTCCATCGGAATCTCTGAGGTCCGAACAAGGGCAACGTCAATAAAATAATGACTCGCTCTTGTGTCTATTAGAACTGTAGCAAGGGTGGATTAGACACAGATAGTGCCTAGAATCATCTCTGGAACGCCGTGGTCATAGGCCTCCACTGCCTGAGGTTGATCTTGTCTCTGCCCGCCAGCTCCCTATGGTCGGGGTGGACCTCCTAGTGGTGGTGGTGGTAAAGCCTCAAAACGTCGCCCACCACCTGCTGCTCGGCCAGCTCCCCTGCCTCGTCTGCCAGCTCTCGGAAGACCGCCACGGTCGACCCTCTACCTCTGCCTGGGTGGCCCCTCAACCATCTGTTGCTCCTATGCACAGTGTGTCAGGCAGTCACGAGCCATGTGGCCCTACCCGCTGCATGTGTAGCACTACCTTCTCCTCGAAAGGCTGGCTTTGCGCCGTGTTCCCCCCACCTCTGAGCCAGTGTCCTGAGGTCATCTTCCTGATGGTCTGGTCCACCAGGACCCCTGTGACATCCGTCGACTGCCAGCTCCAGACGACTCTACTACGTGCCGCCTTGCGGTAAGTCTCACTGCTAGTATAGGCTCAGCAAGAAAGCTCTCTATGAGAATACCTCGCTTCAGTACTCCTGCCTGGGTCAGAATACTGAGGGAGATCAACGATGCCCTGATCTCATGTCTCAGTCCCTGCTCGAAGGTCCGGGCCCGGAAAAATGGGTCCGGTACCATGTCCTTCAAATAGCGTGATAGATCGGTAAATCTCACCCAATATTGTGTGACCGTCATGCTGCCATGCTGCAGCTTTAGTAGCTTCTGAATGTGCACCACATGGAGGGTGGCTGGGATGAACTCCGAGAAGAAGAGGCTCTCAAAGTCCGTCCAGAGGAGAGATGCCTAATCGTGCACCTAGAGCATTAAGCTCCACCATCTTCCTGCTACCGCGTGAAGGAGTATCACTACAAGGATCACCATGAGGTCCGCTGGTGTCCCCACAAACCTGAAAACTCGCACAACCACCTCCAGCCAATCCTCGGCTGCCTGAGGGTCTGTCTCCCCGTAGAACCTGGGTGGTCTCTGATGCTGAAACTCATATAGTGCACTAAGGTGACATGCACTCTCAGCGGTTGGGGCTGGTGGCATCTGTGGCTCGGCGGGTATAGGTACCGCATGTACCTCCGCTGAAAAAGGGACCTGCATCGAGGCCTCGTCGCTCGGTGGGCTGTCGTCTCGCACAAAGCTCGGAACCCTAGCTGGCTACCATCGTGGGGCCATCTTGAAAAGAAATAGGTGCGCCATGGTCAAACAGTATACTTGGTGAGCTGACATAAAGTAATCACAAAGAAAACTTTTGAAACATACATGCAATCAATGTTTTCGTGCATTGAGTTGGAAATCAGAAGTCAGGGTCCTGGTGTACGGATACGTCGTCCGCCGCACCAACAATGGACTCCCTGGACTGATAACCACACTCAATGCTCTTAACACTATTGCTTCACATAGTAGAAAGATCAGAGTCCTGAGTTCTACGGTAGAACTTAAATCCTCTGATACCAATTTTGTCACGACCCGTCCTCGGGGCTCGTGCTGTGACTACCCCAAGCCCGCCTCCCATAGGCCAAGGGATGGCGAATAGCACCAAGGCGTAAATCCCGACAAAAAGGGGAATGCATTGCCTTTATAAAGTAAACAAACACCACAGAGTAAGCTATTAGAAGTAAACACTAAGTAAAACTGGGTACAAAAGTAAGTGCGGAAAGTAAATGGGTCATAATACAAACCAAAACTGAAAGTAAAGTACAACTGGAAAGAAAGTACAACAACTGAAAGTAAAGCAGAAACGTCGAGTCATCCACTGGAAGTCCCACCTGAAGGGTGGGTACAAATAGCCACCTCAGCTCCTCGGGTCCAGCCGTCCGCTCTGTGTATGTCCCGCCCAGTAGTCCACCTCCAGGTACTGATCTGCTCTATAAGTCTCAACCACGATCAGCATTGTCCTTCATCTGCATCCAACACAACGTAGTGTGGGCATATCCCATGCAGGGGTGACTATACGCTACTCAGTAGGGACCCCGAGACCCCTGAAGGTCTCCTAGAATCCACAAAGGATAATCCACAAAGGAAAGATACAATCACGAAGTAACATCCAACACTACTTAGGTATATTCCCATACATATACCTAAGTCATCAATTCCAGTCAGCTCTAACATCCGAGCCCAAGTTCGATCACGTCCACATAAGAGTACAACCCAATCCACACAGGATAACACAACTCAATCTGCATAGGAAAGCAAGTCAATCATATTGAAGATATTGATTGAAGGTCAAGACTCAGCTCACAAAGGTATACTTCTTCGTAAGGTGATAGAGATGATCAAATATAGCCACTGATTCATTCAAGCAGGGACCCACGTAGGATACTAAACCAGCTAAGCTGTTAGACCCACATAGGATACAGACCAGCTACTCTGCCAGACCCACGTAGGATAGCAAGAACAGAGTCATCGTCGTCGAACCCACGAAGGATTTCAGTACAGTCTTCATTACTTCCGAACCCACAGAGGATTTCAGTGCAGTCTTCATCGTCGTCGAAACCATGGAAGATTTCAGTACGGTCTTCATCACTGCCGAACCCATGGAGGATTTCAGTGCAGTCTCCATCGCCGTCGAACCCACGGAGGATTTCAGTACGGTCTTCATCACTGTCGAACCCACGTATGATTTCAGTGCAGTCTTCATCGCCGTCGAACCCACGGAGGATTTCAGTACGGTCTTCATCACTGCCGAACCCACGGAGGATTTCAGTGCAGTCTTCATCATCCTCGAACCCACGGAGGATTTCAGTACAGTCTTCACAGTCATATCCAGCTTTAGGGTTCCAACACTCAGCATGCTCGTTTCCGGGAGGGTCTGCTCCACAAGCCAAAGGGGGGTTGATACATCAACTAACACGTAGTCTGGAGTTGATGTATCCCAATGTTCCCTCTCAACAAAAGGAACTCAACACTACATATGGCGCGTCAATCGGACACCTGGTCTGAGAGTTATTGGCTTTTTCGTTCCAGGGGCCCGGTTGGTTTTTAAGTAAAAACTATCCCGAACGCACTCCAACTGCATCCAATCCTCGAGCGGAGTAAGACAAAAGGTCTGTCTCACTAAAAGGAATCCAACAAAGTCAACGACACGTCAATCGGACGTCCGGAGCTCAAGTTATAAGTGTTTCTGCTCCGATGGCCCGATTGGTTTCGTGGTCAAACCAACCCGGCCATACCCAAAGTTCTTTGAAACCATGAGTTTAATATACCAAAACATCCGTCTCGATCCAATGATCACATCGCAACTGATGGTGTGTTGATAGGTGTTCTGTATCCCAAGATATGGGAAAAAGACCAGAAGTGATCTGAAAATGGGGGGTCTTGGCGCGGCCCGGCCCGGTCCGCCCAAGCCAGCCCGGCTCGGCCAGGTGGCACGCTGGCCCAGCCAGCGAGCCGAGCGGGGGACGCGGTCTCCCGCGGCCTTTGCGCTCCGCAGACATGGTGCGCGCCGCGTCCTGCTCCCCCGGATCTCGCACGGTCGCGGGATCTGGCCGCCTACCGTTGCGGCTTAAGCCGCGGTGATTCCTCCTGGCGGAGTGTCGGGGCTCCGCCGCCTCCAGGCGGCCGGCCGGTTCCGGTCCCTGCCTCCGGCTGCCGGTGTCGCCGCACCGGCGACCTGCGCCGCCGGTGATGTTCACGGGCCACCGGAGTTGCTCCGGTGGTCTGTTTTTAATTCTGTTTGCGCCGGTGTTCATCTTGGGTCTCGTAGTTTACTGTGGAATCATCAAATCGCCTTTGCAGCCCGTTCCATCATCTCCCGTCGATCCGCACATCAAATAAAAAATCTTTGGAGTCTTCGAATCGCCTTTGTGGCCTGACTCCAGCCACGGTTTCGTTCGGCCTCAACGGCGTGGCGAGCCGGCGCCGCGCTTCTTCGCCCGTTCTTCATTGTTTCCGTGCGGTATCGTTGCACCGTGCTACCTTTGTTCGTGCCGTGACAAACACAATCATCAAAGGGGGAGGAGGGTCGGACGTGTTCGTGCGGTCTGACCTCCTCCCGTTAGTATGATAACATGCGGCCTAAATACAAGTCGATGAACGGAAAAGAAATAATTCATGGGAAAAAACAGTTAACCCCTACCGCAAATTGTTGATGAACGAAGGTTTCACACGGAAAACGGACGTTGTGGAATAAGGCTCCGTAAGCGTCATCGGCGTCGCGGTATACGGTGTCGCATCGTCGATCTCCAGGGAACTAGCGTTCTTCGTCGTCTTCCATCGGAAGTCATCGTTCTTCGTCGTTCTTCGCGTTCTCCAATGAAGAAGATGAAGATTCGAAGGCTTTGAGAAAATCCTCTCTTAATCCTTCTCGCATAATGAAACTAACCCTTAAAGAAATAAGAGTTTGTCTTATTTCATTAACACACACAATCCAACGTTCAATTTGAAATTCAAAATGAATTCCCGAATTAATTACATTGAATAACTTAATCAATTAATTAATTAAGAGAGTTGACTTTTCATTAAAGGGGGGTGCGGGTGTGTTACACAATTAATGGGGGTTTGAGGAAGTTTAAAGGGTGGGGCTCGTGTGGGCCCCACTTCACTAATATCCTACCTAGTGGAGTTAGGATATTAGTGGGTCCCACTACAACCACCAAGCATAGGTTTAAACTACCTAGAATAGAAATAAAATTTGTAGCATAACATTTTATTTTATTCTTTAGTTAACCCATTTAATTAAAAACCTCACTCAAGCAAATGAAACTCCGGAAAAGGTGTTCTTAAGCAATTATCGGCACTACGGTTTCATCGGTGCCCTCGGATTTCGATTCCGAGCACCGGTTCAAAAGTTAGGAAAAACCCGCTCGTTCGTTTACTGAACGTACCCGAGCTAAACTTCGGAAATTGATTCCGGGTACACAGGGCCTCGGAATCAGGTGTCGTCAAAAACTGAGTTCTTGTAAAATCCCAAAGAAAATTAAGAAAAAGTTTCCCTTGAATTTTACAGGTCTTTACATGAACAATTACACAGCTCAAATCCAAGGCTCGAACAATGCAAGGGTTGAACAAATTCTTGGCTCGAAACGAATTCTAGGTTTTCAATATCTCTACTTTCTCTTGAAATTCTTCATATTTGAAATTATTTTTTAGACTGTATCCTTGGGATGTATTTATTTATTCCATACCACACTCAAGTAGACTATTAACATTGTTGATTTTCTTTCATATATATGAAGTATAATAAAGATGTTCACATTGGAGAATAGGTATTAGAGGGAGTTCATGCATGACCTGACCATTAAAAAGTAGGTGGGATTATGTCCCATCTTTCTAACCTGATGATAGATAATGGGAAAAAATAATGAGACATTTTTCCTCCCATAGTTTAATGGTTTTTAGGATGTTTTTATTGATGGACTATCTATTTTTACACATAAGAGAGATGTAGGATTTTTTTCAAGCTTATGTTTGGATCTCGACTAATTTATAATCCACCTTATCATATGGATTTTATGGAGAAGTATGATCTTAATTCATAGTTATAGTTCCTAGAGGCTAAGGGGAACATTTAGACAAGAACATCCTATTAAGGATCCCTAGTTTCATTTTCTATTATGTAATATTTCACATTAATGTAATGTGTTAACTACAAGAAGGTCATTAGTTTCACAAAATTTCCATGACCACCTAATAGAGTATATCCAAGAGGAAGTCTCACTAGGGGAAGCCCAAGGGTTGTTTCATTGAAATATCTAATTTATTTTTTTAAATTATTAACAATATCCCTATTCTAATTAGTAAAAATATCTATCAATTTTATCTTTCAGTCAATAAAAAATCTCAACCCACCATTTTTAATTCAATATTTAAATATATCATTATCTAATATGATCAATTTTTCACTATAACAAATCAATTTCCCCTTTCAAACATAATTCCCATAAATTTTTATTGACCCCAAATTAGAATATGGTTCAGATAGTTTTTTATACCTTTGAAAAAATATATCCATCTTTGAAATGATAACCCACCCATTAATAATTCTTAAAAATCACTTCATTTCCTCTATCATACCTCTAATAAACACTATGCATGTTTTACTTTAATCCATCTAAAAACATATCATTATTCAACATTGCCTTTTATTTCCAATATTGTTTGAATGAAAACAATTTATCTTAAGAGATCCACCATTTCTAAAATAATAAGTACCCTTTGAACTTTTCAAAAATCTATAATTACATAAATTTACCTATCATGTGAGATGAACATATAATATCTAATATGAAATCATGTTTCTTTTGTAAATAATTTAGTGTGACACCAATTATAAATTACTCTTACATTAAATTCTTTTTTCATATAATAAATTTCTAATTATTTCTTCACATTCATATATGTTATTAGTAAATTTGGCAATCCTTCATACAATTGTTTAATTTTTCACATGTTCAATATAGTTCGTTCAATGGTTGAAATTATTCATCCAATTTTACTTATGATGATTGGTCTCATTTCCAAGCTATTTTTATAAGAGTGGTCCATCTCCCATTTAACTTAAAACATCTATATCTTCCATAATTACTATTATTTATCTCATTATAACTAAAATTTTATACTATGTTCCCAAAATCACCATAGAACCCATAATGGCTATAAAAATAAAATTTTCCTATGAAGACTACTATTTTCATACTTGAAAAAAATTATTTTTTTAACCTATCGAGACATAATTCTTGAATCAATTTATCAACTAATAATTTTGAGATGTTTTAAACCTTTATTGTTATTGGTTATATTCTTTTCCTAAAATTATTCTTTCTATTCCTTAACAATTTTTAATTAAATTTATAATTTTTAGACGTTTCAAAATATTTGATATACCATTAATATTAAATTTAATAATTCCTTATGTTGTTATATAATTTGTTCTAAAAAAAATATAATAGAGGTTATCAAATTATATATATGTTGGAATAATTATTATAAATTATTGTTAAGTATTCGTCATTTTAGATCGCATGTATTGGTTCCACCCCTAAGAATATCTTATTACCATCCATGTATATTAAATAACTCTTTATTTATTAAAATTTTATATCAATACATTTCTAAATATTCTAGTTGATTGAATGAGTGTTTATTATTCTTGTTTATCATATTTGGGTTTCATATTACTCCTTAATTTCCTATATTATATTTTAACTTGTTTATGATATTTAAGAAATACATGATGGATTATTTTAATAGATCTAGGACTAGTCTAGTTAGAGGATTGAAGTTATTAAAAGTGGGATTTATTTTATAAATATAGAATTAATAGAGACCCCAAAGATACATATATCATAATATATCCCCACTAAGACCCCTAAATCATACACAAGAATTTTTATGCTCCCCAAATCTCACCTTCAATAGTACTTGAGTAAATAACTAGTTTTAATGTTGTAATTATCACAAATGGGATTCATTATCCCTTTTAGGGAATATAACTCATTACAATTGTCATTCTCATTAGCTTCATCTCTCAAAAAGTTATTTTTGAAATTTGTTTCTTGAGACTCATCCCCCATCTATTTTATGTTTTTTATACTACTTTTAGCAGTATTCATCTCATGGATGACTACTACTTAGAATATTTCAAGAAACTTAGGTTCATGTCCACAAGATATGGATGATGTGGGTCAAACAAAAAAATGCAGTGATAAATGTTTAGGAGATGATGAGGACGATAGTTTTCTATAACTTTCACCTTTGAATGAATTCTAATGATAACACATACCATATTAGTGTAATTCGTTTCTTTAATTCAATTACCCATTTTCTCGAAAGTATACTGAAATTTTTTGAAATAATCAAAATTTGGGTTTCCTTATTAGAATTATATATAACTTTCACCGTTGATAATGATTTTATTATGTGTATTTATTTATTATTGTACAAAATTAATATTTTATAAACCCAATAAGATATATATGATTCGAAAATGGATGCATTTAAATCATTGTACAAAATATTATGAATTTGGAGTTAAAGAGTTTATCATGTTTGCAATATATCATGCATACAACCCTTCTCAAATACTTTGTAGGTGTTTGTATTGTTGTTATTCAATAAAAGTTATTCCAGAAGAGCTGGAAAAACATTTGATTTGTCACAAAATAGATCATAACTATAAATATTGGACTTAAAACAGGGAAAAATTGAATGTGCACACCTATTAGGATATTGTAGTTTATGAATCATTTGATATGAATACCTGTGTAAATGATGATGGAGATTTCATAAAAGAAATGAAAATGGAAATTTAATATGGTCATTATGATTTTCAAAAGTTTTTTGAGAATATAAATAACTATTCTAAGAGACCATTTTATACCGGTTGTATTAATAAACAACTTTTTCAGCTTTATTGAAGTTATATAATTTTAAAGCTAGAAGAATATGGAGTGACACCAGCTTTACAAAACTATTTGGTCTCTTGAATGATATGCTACCATAAGAAAATGAACTACCATATTGAACATATAATGCTAAAGTAATTCTAAATTCAATGGGAATGATCACTAAAAAAATACATGCTTGTCTAAATGATTGTATATTATTTCTCAACGACCATGAATCTCTCGTAAAATTCCCTAAGTGTGGCGTAGATCGATACAAGAAAAAATTAATCAAGTCCTTTGAAATTTTTATGGTAGTTTCCTATCATTCCAAAATTCAGAAGACTATATAGATGTTAAGAAACCCTAATAAAATTGACATATAATTCAGATAAAATATTTCAATATTAGAATTTGCGTCATCCAGTACATTCTCTTCAGTTAAAGAAAATTTATTATGAGTATCCTAAATTTGGAAATGAGCTGAGAAAATTTATCTTAGTGTTATCTACATATGGAATAAATTCTTTTAGTGTAAAGAGTAGTACTCATAGTACATGGCCTATAATTTTGTTAAATTATAACTTACCACGATCATTATGCATAAAGTGAAAATACGTTATGTTTCCTCTGCTTATATCTAGACCAAAGAAACCTAGTAATGATATTTATGTTAATTTGGAACCATTGATGAAATATCTGAAATTGATGTGGGATAAAAGTTTTATAATGTATAATTCTCTTATAAGTGAAAAATTAACATTAAGGGTCATGTTGTATAGGGCAATAAAAGACTTTCCCGCTTATATAAATCTATCTGGTTATAGCATTAAAGGAATGTTTGGGTGTCCCATTTGTGAAAAACTCACACTCAGTTCGGTTAAAACATTTATCAAAGATTTTGTTTTTAGAAAATCAGAAATTTTTACCTTGATGAAATAAATAGTGATCCTAGACAATAGAATTTGAGGGGAATATCAAACAAGGTACAACACCATCTCCTGTAATGGGTGATAATTTGTTAAATAAAGTAAAATATATTGACATTTTTTCGGTAAACCATTTTTGGAAAACCTTACAAAATCATATTGGAATAAGTGATCAATTTTCTTTGAATTACTATATTAGAATTGTTTTTATGTCAGGAAATTTCTTGATTTCATGCATGTAGAAAAAATATATATATTATAGTGATATTGGAACATTTCTAAATGTTCCTAGAAAAACTAAATATGGAATCAAGGCTAGGTTGGACATGATTTACATGGTTATAAGGGAAGAGTTTTCATTGGTGAAGGGTAGAGGGTGGAATTTTCTTCCTCCAGCATATTACACTCTATCTAGATAGGAAAAATTGTGATTGTTTAATTTCTTTTATAGTGTAAAAGTTTCATATGGGTATTAATAAAATATAAATAATTTCAAGTCAATGACTCATTTTAAATTACAGGGACTAAAATCACATGAATTTCATGTTTTGATGCAAGATTTAATACATGTTTATTTCTATATCATTCTAACTCAAAATTTATGGCATACATTAACCATACTTTTCTTCTTTTTAAAATATATATGCAATGAAGTTAAAGACTCGGCGAAGTTTCTAATCATGAATAAGGAGGCTGAAATAATATTAAGTGAATTAGAGATTTTCTTCACACTATCATTATTTTATATAATGGTTTACCTGATGGTTCACTTGGTTAGACAGGTTCAACTATCCAGTCATGTCCATTATAAAAGGATGTACCCCATTGAATAGTATATAAATATTTTGAAAGGTTATGTCAAGAATTGAATTCATCCAGAAGGTTTTATTGTAAAATGATATATTGTTAAAGAAATTTTTTAATTCTTTAGCGATTACCTATCAGATGTTGACAGCATCAGTATCCCAAAGTCTCATTATAATAGACTCTATATGAGTGAAGGTTTTTCTAGAATAGATTGTGTTACAAATATCTTGACAGATCATGAGTGATCACACATATACATTTTATATAATATTGAAGATGTTGATCCATACATTGAATCCCGCAAATAAATTCTTAGAGATTTGAATCCATCAAGGGTTGAAGGATTGATATCAAATACACATAATCAATAGTTTATAAGATGCTTACAAGATCAAATTTATATGGAGTTATATGAAAATATGAATTAAATTTTTGAATGAATTCAATGGATATCTAAGGTACTTAGTGGAAATATTATATCATACACTAGTTTTGTAATCAATGGTTATACGTTCGATAAAAAAGAACATGATGACTATAGTATGATGAAAAATGATGTTGTTAGGATTGTATTGGAAGTGATTCACATATCTAGTTATAAGGATAAAAATCCAATTTATGAAAATATGTCATATTTTAGCATTATCGAATAGATATACGAGTTGGATTATACAAAATTTCAAGTGTTGATTTTCTATTATAAATGGGTTGAAAATATTATTGTAGTTAAAGACGAATAAATGGGCTTCTTGAAGGTGAATTTCAGTGTGGAAGGGGAAAAGGATGATCCTTTCATAATGTAATCACATGGAGTATAATTATTTTATGTATCATATCTTGAAAATAAGAGTTGTTCGGTTTTCCTGCTGGAAACTAAACAAAATGTCGGGTCATATGAAAATTCAATCGAGGATGACCCCTTCATTGGGATACCACAATCATTTCATGTCATTACCATTGTATAAAATGTCTTTTATGTTAGAGGGGCCACAAATAGGGGATTTTTATTCCTGGTAGAGGAACCAAATCCCTAAAACCTTTAAAAAAAGAGAGTTTAATGAGAATGTAAAAGTGTTTTTTAATATACTATGTTTTTTCTCATAATATTATATGTTCTCTATTGAATTAACATAATATAAATTTAATGTTTGACTACTCATGTAGAAAATTTCGTTTATACATGATATTTTTACTAATCTCTTAGATGAATAAACTATAACAAAGGAAACCCTTTTGTAAGATGTAAAGGTAATGTTACGATATACTTTTTTCGTTTAATTGAAAAATTATATAATGAAATGGTGATTTAATTTTCATTATTACTTTAAAATTTCATTTATTTTAGAAGATTTATATCCATATTTCATGCCTTTCTTCACTAAAACATTCATAGACTTCCTCTCCCTCAAAACCTTTTCACCCCTGCTGTGTTGGCATTTATCACTTTCCTTCAAGTTCCATTCACTTCCTTTATATTAAGAGTAATAATGCTTCCTTTGCTCAATCATAGAGGTAATATTGATGTTTTCATAGTAAAATAATTATCCCTAGAATTAATTTATTGTTTCATATTTATGTTTAATTTATTTATTTTTAGTATTACTCGTATAAGAATTGTTTACTTATATTGGGGGATTCTTTTGTTCGATTTGGGTTAGTTTTTCCATATTCTATGCCTTTCTACACCAAAAATTTCATAGGCTTATACTCCCTCAAAGCCTTTCCACCCCTAGAGTGTTGGAAGTTATCACTTTCCTTTAAGTTCCTCTTATTGCCTTTACAGGAAGAGTGGTGAAATGGCCTCTGCTTAATAACAGAGGTAATATTTTTTTTTCTTAGTAAAATAAGTGTCCATAGAATTAATATATTATTTCATATTTATTTTTAATTTATTTATTTTTAGTATTACTCATATAATAATTTTTTCTTATTTAGGTGGATTATTTTCTTTGAATTTGGGTGGTTTGTTTGAATCTGCTCATGGTCATGAGAGATTGGACTTCGACCATCCAACTAAGATAATGATAATAAGGAAATGCATCAAGAATTTATAAAACTATTATGAAAGGAATAATTCCTATTAATTATTTAATTAATTCATCAATTATTTTATCTACTATTTATAATTTAATTTCCTTAACATTTTTATCTAATACTAATTTAGTTTGTTTTTCATATATTTTGGGAAATCATATTTTTCTTTCAACTATCTATAAAAAGCCACAAAATAGAAAAAATGTTCCTTTTTACCAATGTTACCAAGATTTCCATTATCTTTCTTTTTATAACTACAATACTACATATTTGTTCGATGTTCTTAGCTGAAAAAGGTTTTTTGGATAAGAACATCTGATGAATATGTATTGTTGGAAGTTTGAAAAATTAATCCAATGGAAAGCATGGTAAAATTAGAATTTATGTTTTTTTAGAGTTTTGGATTTGTAGGAATTAGCCTCACCTCAATCTAACACACAATCTGACCTGTATGACTCTAATTTGTTCTTTTTATTTAAAATTGACATTAATTTTAGTAAAAAAGACAACCGACAAACTCAAAACCAAGAAAACATATTCATATTGTTTTTACGCTTTAATATAGTGATCTATAATTAATTATTTATGTGTAGAAATCAGCTACAACTCAATCTAATACATGATGTACCCATTTTGTCTCAAAGTATCTATTATCAATTTAAAATCAACATTTTAATTCAAAATTTTTCACACACTGAAAATAGATAGAATGAACACGTATTGTATTTATAATTTAGTAAAAATATTCTTAAATCATTTTTCATTTGTAGGAATTGTTCTCACATCAAACCAACACAATATGTCATAGGTATGAGTCAAAGTGCGTGTTTCAAGTTTAAAATAACATTTTAGTAAAAAAATATAAGTGTCGTAATAAAAATTGTTAAAATGAATTTGGATTATTTTTATAATTTATTAAAATGATCCATGATTCATTTTGGACATGTAATAATCATTCACACCTCAATCAGATTCATGGTGTAATCGGTATGACTCCAAGTGTGTATTTTAATTTAAAATTGACATCAATGTTAGTAAAAAATATAACTGACCTACTCAAAACTAATAAAACACATTCATATTATTTTTATAATTTATAAAAATGATCCATAAGTCATTTTTGACATGTAATAATCAGTCTCACCTCAATCCAATACACGATGTGACCGGTATGACTCAAAGTGTCTGTTATCAGTTTAAAATTGACATTATAGTTCAAAAAGTGTCAATCAAGGAAAATAAATAAAAAACACTTATATTGTATTGAAAATTTATTAAAATTATTCACAAATCATTTTTTACATGTAGGAATTATTCTCACATCAAACCAAAAAATTATGTGAATGGTATGAGTCAAAGTGTGTGTTTCTTTTTTAAAATGATATTTTAGTAAAAAATACAAGTGACATACTCAAAAACAATAAAATGAATTAAAATTGTTTTGATACCTTATTAAAACAATCCATAAGTCATTCGAGACATGTAGGAATCATTATCACCTCAATTTGACATACGGTGTGACTGGTATGACTCCAAGTACATATTTTTATTTAAAATTGACATCAATTTTAGTAAAAAAGACAAAAAACCTACTCAAAACAAAAACAAATCATTCATATTATGTTTATACTTCATTAAAATGATCGATAATATATTTTTTATATGTAAGAATTAGTATCACCTCAATCTGATACATAATGTTCCTGATATGACTCAAAGTGTAGGTAATCAGTTTAAAATCAACATTTTAGTTCAAAAAGTGTCACTCACTGAAAACAAAGAAAATGTACTCCGATTTTATTGATAATCTAGTAAAACTTTCATAAATAATTTTTGATGTGTAGGAATTATTATCACATCAAAAAAATACTTGATGTGGATAGTATGAGTGAATGTACATGTTTCCAGTTTAAAATGACATTTTAGTAAAAAAGAAAAGTGACTTACTCAAAACCAAGAAAACACATTTGAATTATTTTTATACTTTATTAAAAATATCCATAATTCATTTGAGACATGGATTAATCATCCTGGCCTTAATCTGAAACATGGTGTGACCGGTATGAATACAAATGCATCTTTTTATTTAAAATTAACATCAATTTTAGTAAAAATGAAAAGTGACCCCCTCAAAACTGAGAAAACGCATTCATATTGTTTTGATACTGTAGTAAAATGATCCATAAGTCATTTTTTACATGGATGAATCATTAAAACATCAATACGATGCATCATGTTACTAGTATGACTCCAAGTGCATCTTTTTATTTAAAATTAACATCAATTTTAGTAAAAAAGACTCATTGGGTAAGTGAAACTGAGAAAACACATTCAGATTATTTTAATACTATAGGCCAATTATACATAATCCATTTTTGAAATGTATGAATCATCATTATCTCAATATAATAAATAATATTCCCAGTATTACTCAAAGTGTCCATTATCAGTTTAAAATTGATATTTTAGTTCAAAAATCATCACTCATTGAAAACTAAGAAAACATGATTGGATTGTCTTGATAATTTAGTAAAATAATTCATAAATAATTTATTACATATATAAATTCATCTCATATAAAACTGATACACGATGGGATTATTATTATTCAAAGTGGGTGTTTCCATTTTAAAATGACATTTTAGTAAAAAAGACACGTAACGTACTCAAAACTAAGAAAACACATTCATATTATTTTAATACTTTAGAAAAATAATCAATATGTATTTTTATATTATTAGGAATTATCCTAACCTCAATCCAATGCATGTAGTTACTGTTATAACTCAAATTATGTGTTTTTATTTAAAATTAACATCAATTTTAATAAAAATGACAACTGACCCACTCAAAACTAAGAAAATACATTCATATTGTTTTGATACTTTAGTAAAATGATCCATAAGTCATTTTTTATGTGTAGGAAATAGTATCACCTTAATCTAATTCATCAATTTATTAGTATAACTCAAAGTGTGTCTTTTTATTTGAAATTGACATCAATTTTAGTAAAAAGTACTAGTGATGTAGTCAAAACTTAGAAAATGCATTCATATTTTTTTTATAATTTAGGAAAATGATTAGTAAGTTATTTTTTACAAGAATGAATTATCCACACCTCAATCTAAAAAATGATGTTCCCACTATGACTCAAAGTGTCTGTTATCAGTTACAAATCGACATTTTAGTTCAAAAACTATCACTCACTGAAAAATAATCCAACCTACTTGAATTGTCTTGATAATTTAGAAAAATTATTCATAAATATTTTTTGATGTTTAGGAATCAATATCACATAAAACCAACACACAATGTGATCAGTATGAGTCAAAGTGCATGTTTCCAATTTAAAATTACATTTTAGTAAAAAAAATACAAGTTATGTAATCAAAACCAATAAAACGCATTTGGATTGTTTTGATACATTAGGAAAATGATCCATAATTCATTTAGGATGTTTAGGAATCAGAAAAACCTCAATATGGTGCATAGTATGACCAGTGTGACTCTAAGTGTGTATTTTCAATATATAAGTATTATTTTAGTTTAAAACACACATCACATCGCCAAAACCAAGAAAATGAGCCTAAATTGTTTTCTAATCATTATATATTCAATTAATTAATTGATTTATTTATAATTTTTTTCTTATACTTATTTACTTAATTTTCAAATATATAATTCTTTAAGAGGAACAAGAAAGAGTGTTATGTGAAAGAATAAACCACAACTCAATTTAGTGCATAGTGTACCTGGTATGACTCAAGTTTTAGTTTAAAATTAACACTTTTTATTAATTTTTTTTTTGTTATTACTAACATGAGAATTGTTTTCTTATAATCATGAATTAATTTTCATTATCAAGGGTGGTTTGTTCAAAAATAGCATGATTCGGGTCAGGATAAAAAGATAAAGGAAGATTGATGTTTTTCAATGTATGTAATAATTTTTAATTATGTAATTGTATAAAACAATTCTTAAAATTTCCATAATATAGTATTTTATTTATTTTAATTGTGTTTAAATTTTCATTTCATTTAAATTATGTATTGGTTCTTGAATTTTTTGATATCTGGTGGTGTTTTTGGTGTTATAGTGTTCTGTTACAGCACACTGTTGTATGCCCCTTTATCAATTATAAGTAAAAGAATTGATAAGAATTGTATTTTATCAGCACTTATGAATGTGCTGATAAAGGTTCCCTTTATTACTTCTTTTATTAGTGATGATAAAGGACCCCTTTATCATCATTTTTTTAGATCTGATAAAATCTTAGGTCTTTTATTCTTTCTCCATTAGTCAGCGCTTCTCTAGCATTGATAAAGACCATTTTTAGCCCTATTAAAGCACTATTTTATAGTAGTGTTAGTTGTGTTCATCTATATAATGGATTAGGAAAGTATTTTTCTGCTTAACTATCCATGATCCATATATGATATAATTAGTGTAATGGCCTTCCAAAATTGTTATGTGATGAGAGGTATTCCAAATAGAACTCATTGGTTAGCTCACTAGTAGATATGATGAAATTAAAAAGGTTTATCATTTTAGTAGGAGAAAATTTAATAAAATTTCTTATTAAGTAAATGTAAAACATGAGGCTCATAGGACAAAATATTTTATTACAGATAAAATGGAATCATAATCATTAAACATAACTTCAAGATAAATATTAGAAAAGTAGAAGCAAAACAAAATCATCTTATTAGGGTGATATATGAACCTAAGAATTGTTATCAAGTAAGAATTAAATTTATATATATTATATAAAAATTCCTAAAAAACCACCTACTAATGAATCTAGTTAATAAGAGAGATATTTTTATAATAAGAATAGTAAATATTCTATTAACATCTCTACATTGATTATTATTTTAATAAATCCAAGTATTCAAAAGAAACAAGTGAATATAAATGATTTTGGGATGATAAACAACCTCAAAAGGATCTGTTAAAAGTAATATAGACACAAGAAATATGATGTTTCAAAAGAAATATTTTGGTGTAAAATGGTTGTGGGTTCTTCCATCTTAAATCATATACTCAATATGATTGGGTACATTAATGACTTGGAGAAACTAGGATAACTTATCAGGATTTATTTTTCCATGAATTTCATTTCGTAATCATTTTTGTAAAGTTTTCAACAATTCATTAAAAATTACAGCATGAATAAGTTCAGACAAAGTTTACTTTATCTTCTTAATATGTTTAGGATTGTAGAGTAGGATATAGAAGGTATTATCTCAAGTTCCACAAATGATGGTCCATAAATTAAAAGGTAAAAGTTTTTTCCATAAGGGGAATAATAGAGTTCATGGAGATTAAATGCCACATTTTAACTAAATAATTTAGTTTCTAAGGAAGGGTAGTGTTTCACTTTTGGAAAAATTCACAATTGAGGAGGAATTTTACACAATATCTAATGGGGTGAAATAAACTCTATGGAGATTTCATTACAGGAATTTATGTTATAGAATCAATTCTTATATTTTTAATGTTATATGATACAAATAATAAATTAAACAATTGTTGTGAATATATATAGTAGTTTATAATTTACAGAGGATTTATGCTTAGAAATTAAAATTTTCATTAAATTAATAATGTAAGAAATTAATACATAATGGATTTGGATACACTGATTCACTTTAAATATTTAGTGGATTGAAGTAAAGGATGTCCTTTTCACCTTGTTTCTTTTATAATATGGGAGATTTATTATTACAAACAATGGTTGTAATCAATAAAAGATAAGATGTTTTTAATATACAAGGTTTATGATCTGATCCAATTTTATGTCATGCTATAAAATATGATGATTATAAAAATGTTCTAACTAGGATAAAAGTGTTTATCCAATATATTTATAAAAAAATCGATGGAAAGGGTTCCCACCACTTAATAGTGGAATTTTTTAAAGAATAACAAAATATTTTTAAAAAATCACCAAACACATGGAATTTTGAATATTATTTTTATGTCAATAGTTTATTGGTTAAATATTCACATTAAAAGAAATAAATTTTATTTCCTAAACATAAAAGAGTTATTTTACAAAGCATGATATTATAATGAAAATATTATGTTTGGGATAAAGTAAATTCAAAGTGTAATAGATAAAATATTAAACCAGTCACCATCCAAATGAACATTAATTTATATCCTAAATGAGTTTAAAGTATATAGGTAAATTAAGGTTCTAGGTGTCCAACTGGTAGACATTCAGAAGGGGGTTGAGAGTTAAAATTATTTTATAATATTTATTCAAATTAACCTTAGTGGCTTACTAAGGTTGAGATCCACAAATCATCAAAAACACACCCCCACCCACATGCAATGAATATAAATAGAAATAAAAGTGTGCATAAGATTTTTATAGGATTTTTCCCGGATTTTGGTGACTACATCCTTTATATATTTAGGTCTAATATGAGACCTAGATGAATCACTAATATGAAAATTGGTTACAAAATCCATCTCTCAAAATCTTAGCCTCCCATATGATATTTAAACAAGATCCCTCCTAATTACAAGATATTCTAACAAAAATGAAAATATATTCTTATATTATTTAGGATACTTCAACACCAAAAAAGAGATATTTTCTTTAATCCTTAAGTATATTCATCATCTAGTATTCCATCTTCAAAATCACCAACATCTAGAACATTTAATATGGGTAGAAAATAATCATTCTTACACTCACTCAATTTTTTATTCTTCTCCTTGCTTGACACAACTAATATTTAAAAGTAGAAAACAAATCCACTCTCCCAATTCTTCATTTCCGGTTATTTATTTTATACTTAGTAGTATCACATGGATTATTAATCTATGTTTTGAATATGTAAATACAATGAAATCTATCACATGATATTTTTCATTTAAACTTATAAAAACTTTATTCTAATAAATTCTATAACTTTTCTTATTTATAAATGATTTACAATATTTTTATTTGAAATACTTGAATTATTATGTGAAGACTATCTCAATTTATCCATTTAATTCTATATAAATTTTATCCTTTAAATCTTCATAATTGTTGGACTTAAATTTTAATTCAATACCTATCAGACCTTGCATATGTTTTTTAAATCTACATTATATGATGTAGTAAAATATTGTATCATAATTATTACTCTAATGTCATGATATTTTCTTATTTTCTTCAAGTATCACATAAATGCAGTGTAGTAGTTCTTTTTGTCGCACAATTTATTCCTGAAACACTTATTGTATCACTTTTCATGGTGTTTTTTTCATTTCATACCCTAACATTCTTGAAAACATAGCCTGAATCATGATTTTAATATTTAAATCATTATAATATTTAATCCATGATAATAAACAGAGATTTATTACATTTTTTATATTTATATTTTCCTCTTAATTACCCATTTAAATGCATAGAATATTATCCTCAAATTCCAATTCATAAAATATCCTTCCAAAATTTATCTTCTGAAATCCCTCATTATTAAAACTGATAAAACATACATGAGCTCAACTATATCTTGAATATAACTTGGAATAATATTATGTATTATCTTTTGATACTTTTTTTCATCAAAATAATATTACACATTCTTTAGTAAATCTTTTATATCATCTAAAATATCTTATATATCACAATAGCTACAATAATATTCCCAATTTCACTGTATAGCATCTTACATACCATCTATAGGATATTACTTTTTGAATGTAAAATATTATATATCCCTTGAAAACTCAAAAAATTACTTATATATGGTCAGCTGAATCTTAAGAATCATAGTGAGAACTAAGTTCTTCTTATGTATCCTATAGGATACATTATGCATCATTGGTTAAATTTTATTCATTATAGTGAAATCACTCCAAGACATTGTTGAACTCTAAAATATCATACTTATTGCCTTTTATTAAGTTTGTTAACACCATAATATTACCTATGAATTGGAAAACTTTTAAAATCCCTCAAAATCCTCTTTAACTAATCTCTAATAAATCACAACCACATTAATTCATGAAAAAAAAAATTAAAACATATCAAAATTGTTATCAAAAACATCCAATGATCTTTACTCATAGCTAACACTAAATACAATACTTCTTCAACAATTTCATGGGTTCTTCAATCTCGCCCTTCATATTTATTATCAACTCTAACAACTCACACCAAATTTTATCAAATCATATCCCTTCTCAAGGATACATTTATTGACATCATACTATTAAAAAATAAATTCATTTTAGATAATTTTATCCTTCAGTGATAAGAAATTTTTTTCCAGTGAGTTTGTTGTTCGCCCACCTAATCAAGTCACTCAACTCACTCATTTATCCCCCTTTTTCAATAATACCAGCTTTATATTTGAACTATAAACCATAATAGTTTTGTTTATTTCTCCCCTATTGACAAAATAATCCAAATAATTATGTGTCATACTCAAATTTCTTCAAGGAAGAGGGAAAATTTAAACATGCATATTCAGCCTTAATATTTAAAAACTATACTTTGGAATGTATTTTATGAAGATATTAATAATTTGATACTTTTGGGGAATATATTCTATCATCAAATCTCTTTTATAAAGATTCTTTTTATGAAATGATACCTTATATCAATATTCTTGGATCTAAAGTGTTGATCAATATTATTGGATATCTCAGTTACACTTTGGTTATCAAATACAATTATAAAGGGATTCTCAATTCCCACCATCAAGTCTTTAAATTTATCTCATATCCAAATTATTTGTGTGTATGCATGTGTAGTGGTAATATACTTTTCCTCAGTAGTGTTTAAAGTCAATAATTTTTTTATTGAAATACCAAATCACATAGCTTTATCCCAAAAAGAAATTACCAACTGATGTTGATTTTCTATCATCACAATATCTTACCCAATCAACATTATTTAACCCATATAAATTCAATTTCTCACATCTTTTATACACCAACACATAATTCGAGGTCCCTTTTATATATTTGATAACTCTATTAGAACCCACCATGATTGATTCTTTTATATCACTTTGGAACCTTGAATGCAAGGTCACTATATAAAAAATATTAGGTTTTGGTGCGGCGAGATAAAGAAAACATCCAATTTACCTTCTTTTTTTATTCACACTTTATCATTATTCATAGTTTCTCAACTTCACACCAACTATTATGGGTTTGGATACCTCTATAGAGTCTTCCAGGAAAAATTTATTTGGAAATTCATTGGAATATTTTTTTGGGATATGAGAGTCCTAGTAAGTTACAGAAAACAAACTGTAGAGGGGGATTTATCAGATGTAATCAAACTTTACCAAAAACTAATTTATTATTTTAAGTTCATTATACCCCTTTAGTATTCTGAACCTCTATTGTTAGTTTTTATAGAAATAAATCTTTTTGTCTTTTACCCAATAAGCCATAACCACATGCAATGTAGAATATAAATAAGAAATCAGCAAGTAGTATTTTTAAAAGGTTCATCCTAATTTGAGAGACCTACTTATTGTCTTGTTCAATACCTATAGATATATTCCCTAATGTAATATTTTTATCAATTATAAAGGGTGGACAAGGATTATCTTTAAACCAATTGTTCAATATTACATAGTTAGGTTCATAATATTAAACTTGAAAACCTAGAAATTCTTCCAATATCACCTTTATACTAGAATCCCACTAGTTTCTTCACAAATTCCTTTATTTAAAAGTCGGATAGCACTAATTCATGAGATGCAACTACATCCAAAGTATAAACCTTCTTCCTTGCCATGGAGTCTTATAATTCATATATATATTTAAGAATAAACAAATGCAACTCGATCTATAGTGTTTTTCTTTGTTCCTAGTTCTTTTAAACCAATTCATTACCTTTTCACACTCACTAATTCAAAAATGAATCTTACCATAAGAAACTTTGATCAACTTACTCCTCGCTTTTTTATTATTTTTCTCTTCTTTTTCGAAACACAATAGGTTTTAACTCTTCACCGCAATCTCAGTACACTCTTATTATTCCTTTATACACCATGAACTAAATCTTAATATTTTTTATTCCTCAAAAACCAATTGATTTTATATATTTCATAGGTTCTATAGAACTTCTCTTTCTTCCTAAAGAGAGATTCTTCTTTCTCTTAGCTTATACACATATGTTCTTTCTAATAGAGGCTCTTACTACTATTTTTATTCTCTTATTTATCGATGTTTTCAATCTCATATATATCTATATTAAATTATCTTATCACATATTTTCTTTCCATAAAAAAATAACCATAATAAAACAGCCTATTTTGTTTCCAATGATATATTGTGAAATTATTAATAAAATATCTCATGAGAAACTTCTTTTCATGATTTTCAAACTTAAAAGACAGAAATTTCCTTCTTAATTTTTGAATCATGTTATCATAGAAAAATTAAATCCTTTCTTTTATTCCATAGTAGGCTTAGGTTACTTATTCCTCAAATGTAACTCACATTATCCAAAAATAACTCCTTCAAAAGTTTTATATAATATATAATAGAAATCTATGTATATATTCTCTCACTCAGAATGAGTTCTTCAGCAAGAAAAATATACATATTCTAATTGAATCTGTACACCCCAGTTGAAACTCGGTTTTTCCTTTTCTTCCTAAAAAATCAACTTGAATCTCAAATATTTTGTAATATTTATTCTTTAATGAATATCACCTGAATCGGAAGATCATTTTTCTCATTTATTGATTCAAAAAAACCTATAAATATCTCATTTAAGGATTGGGTAATTTCATATCCTTCCATTTAAACTTGATCTCCTTTATCTATTTTATAAAGATAAGAATCTCACTTTATCAAATTATATTATAATGATTTTTAACTTTGATGTAAACACTTGATATTGACACAAATTTATTTGTATTATTCTTAAAAACTCATGAATTTTTATTTTTATTAAAATAATGAACCTCATCAACTCATGATGGTATCATGGATATAAATACCATCATGATATTCAGAACTTGAAATGAAAATTCTATATATTAAAAAGTTATTTTAATAAAAATATAAAATTATGGAAACTAAATTTCAAATTTTAATAAATCCACTAAAATTCTTATTTTATATTGAACTTCTTCTCTAAGATTAAAGATCATCCTCTTAAAATTTTCCTTGTATTGAATCACATTTAATTTCTAGTGTTAAAAACCATGAAGATAATCTTTAGAATCATCGCATTTCATTTTCTTTTTAGATTATAAAATCTAGAAAATTTATCTTATAATTTTTAGAAATACAAATTTTCATTTATTATTTATGGTTATGGGGACAGACATGATGCTTATGCATGGACAGATGATGTTTATACAGACAAAAATCATGCTTATACACCAATATATAATGTTTTCATAGAGATACATTGAAAGTTATATAGTCTGAAATTATTTTTACATAGATCAATGAATTATTTTATATATATTAGACTTAATTCCTAAACATCACTAGATGATGTTTAAGAAAATTCTTGAATGATTCTTACATAATTAATAAATTTCTATTTTTCACCCAACTATATTGTATGATCCTTATTCACATCCAAAATACTTAAAATCAAATATGATCTGTTTCAATTGACTTCAATCCATCCTAAATAATCTCAAAAACTCTATACAAGATTTATTCAACTCAATATTCTACAGTCAATATACTTGGTAACTTGAGGAGGATTCCTTAACTTTTATGATAGCATATCTTCAGCCTTTAAACCTATTTTACACATGTTAATCAAAGTTTTACAAGTTTTCTAGTAGGTTTTAGTTCATCAAACATCTTTAACTCAACTATTTAATTATTAACCTATTTTAGGTAGTTTATTTTATACTTTTTAACACTTTTCATACCCATACATAATATATTAGTAATCATCACATGTTATTTACTTTACCATGTATTCACCAAGTTAGAAAATACACTATATTAATTGGGTATATACTCAATCCATTACCCAATAAATCACATTTTCATTATTATTTTTAAAATAGAAATGAAGATAATTAACAATATATACATCTTCAGTCCAAGGGAACTTCAATTTCCCCCTTTGGTTTTGTTTTCAAGTCCAATTTTACTCCAATTTTAAATGTAATTCTTCTTCCCTAATTAGTAATATATCAAAAGGAGGTATAAATTATCCCCCACACCATTAAAATTATAGTAAAACCTTTCAATTATAATCTTCCCCTTTATTGAGATCACAACTTCCAAGGGGAGTTCTTTATATCCTAGACTCTTCTAATTTTGTGAAACTCCTCTTGTTCCTAAGCTTTCTAAGTGCTCAATTAATCCCAAGAGAGAAGGGAGGTGTCATATTTTATTATCAATGGTACAAAAACTCAAAAACATTTTTTTATATGGGATAAACCTTTTTAGAAAATAATATAGATAATTTTATTCAAAAACAATTATCCATATACTCAATTCAATGTGGTACTAACTCAAAATTACACTCTCTATATTGTGACCTAAGCCTTTAATACATATTATTTCATGCTTTTTAACATAAAAAATTTGTTAAATACAACCCAAATATTCTGAATCCTAGTGTATTTTGAATATTGGGTTCCTAATACATAAAAAAGAAACTAAAAAAAACATCATTATTTTATCCTCTTTAATTATCTCTTAAATCCCATTGATCTCCAAAAACTACATAGGATAACAAATAGAATTCAGGAAAATGGGAGGTAAACTATAAATCCTGGTACGGGAATAAAAATGGTAATGTGGAATAACATGTGGGTCATATAGAATCACTTGATATCATAAAATATAATGATTGTGAATAATCACATGGTATCAAAAAATTATGAACATTGTATCATAATATCATGGCAATGTGGGGAGTGTTTATAATATAAAATATGACAAAATCATAAGTCAAGGTTAACCACCAAGACAACATCATGTGGTGGACAGAGTCCCATAATGGATTAGTTTTACTCCCTAATATCATAAATACATCTCATGAGAAACAAATATTACCCAATTCATTGAAGTGATATATGGGAACACCCACCATAACATGTACATGATTATGTGTTCCACTAAAGGGAATAAATCATAAGTCATAATCATAAGTCATTTGAGAAATTAACTTAAGGCATGTATTACCCAAACAAAGGGATGTATAATAATCTAGGTATACATATAAGATACATATATTTATACTTTATAAGTATTTCATGAAATCAAAGAGATAAATAAAGTGAGATAGAGAGAGAAAGGTTGTAACCCAAAGAATAAAGGGGGTTCAGATAGGTCCCTTACCTTATGTTCTAGAGTCATTCTGCACTTGAACTTAACATCCTGGGTAATCAAATTAAATTAATTAATTACTTAATTCAAAACCTTTTCAATCCATATTTTATTTTCTATAATTTTATTACGTTCATTTATAATGATTTCAATGAGATATGAAGTTCAATTTCATTGTTTGGGGGGTGTTTATTTCATGACTCCAAGGTCGGATCACTTGTGGATACTTATTGAAGTTCTTGTAAAATGGGAATACAATACCAAAATTAAAATGAAATGGTATTAATGAACTTATAGAAATTTAAATGGTCCCAAATTTACTTTTTCTGATATATAGATGATCCATTCGGTAAAAATATTAATGTTATATGGTTAGTTTATTTTCTCAGTTGTATCGACCATCACAAACTAGTTCATTATATTTAATATTATGGCTATATATTAATTCAATAACATGAAACCATATATAATATGAATATTTAAGTCATTTTAATACATTATAATAGAACTTAAAATTACCATGAAGGTGGTAATAGAAAATCAAAACTCATCATCCATGGAGGTGGTGAACTGACCTGGTATGGACAACGGTTTTATTTTTAGAATAAAAGGGGAATAGGATAGGATTTATGTTATATATTTAATTATAACTATAAAATTATACTATATATATGGTCCTATAATTATTATTCCTTATAGGATGGTATTTTTTGTAGATGAGGTGGAAGAAAAATTAAAAGAATCAGTTGAGGGAATTACCTTCTCCATTGGATGTCTCCTCTTGGGCTTCCACCTATGTCACCTTAGATTGGTATTTGGATGAGAAAAAAAACTAGGAGATGGGTGAGAGTATTGGTAATTTAATTTGGAATAAATTTTGAAAACTCCAAGGCTTATAAGTTGTGATGAGAAGGATTGGTGAGGGGTGGTATTTATAAGGGGAGGAGAAGGTTATTTTTTAATATTATATTCATTAGTTTATTAAGTTGGTTCAGGAATATCAATATTTTTTATTATTGTGACTATATATAGTAAATGGTGCATGTAAGTTTGAACTAATGAGTGCTTACTTCATCCATGACTCAAACATTCATGTATTTTTCTTATAATGTCAAATATCATACTTTACTGTATTTCACTATTCACAAAAATTCAACTATTTTAGAAAAATTCCAAAATTTCACCCTAACTAGTTTTTGAAATATAAATTTAAAAAATTAAATTTATTTAATGAATATAATTTTCTAACCATGATAAATATTTTTTTTAAATCATCATTTAATTGAAAAATTCCAATTTTAATATTATGAGCAATTTTATGACCCATTTAAAAATTACTTATGGTCTTGTAAAATAATATTACCATTATTATAAAAAATAATATTAATTTATATATCCATTTTGTTAAAATTAATTTTTTTTAAATTCATTTTATTTATTATAAAATTTCAATTAAAACATTTATGTTTTAAAAATTAAAAACACATAATTTATAATTTTTAAAACATTTATTTACCAGTACCATGATATAAATATATCATATTTTTATTTTATAAGATACATAAATATTATTCTACACTCCCATGGGTGAGGATGTTACTCTAATGGTCATGTTAAAATTCCCAATGGTAATACTACTATTCCAATAGTCAGATTATTATTCCAACGGTCAGATTTGTAATAGTTATATAGATTCCCTACTTCCTATAAAGACCACATATTTCATTCATTCTTAGTTCACTTAAATTTTCTTCTCAAGGTTATATACATTTTCATTTTCAAAATTCATATTGGATTAATAACATCCTACTTCATTTCTACAGTTTTGTTCATGAGTGTGAATATTCTAGGGGATCAAGCATATCCAAATTTTCCTATTATTATTATTATCTTATTTTATATTTTTTATCCCATTATAATACTTTCAATTATTATAGAAATTTTTATTCTCTAAATATAATTCTTAAATTACAATAAAGTGGTTTTTATTTTATCATGTGGTGCTGGTGAATTTTATAATATTATATTACTAAATATGACACAAATATTTATTCAGAAGGGAAATTACATTGATGAAATCCTTGGTCGTTGCATTCTCCACCCTTAAGAAATTTCGCCCTAAAATTTTAATTTTAAATGATAAGGTAGAAATAGGTGTGGTTATTTCAACATCATCACTTCTTATAGTTTCTATGTCTCCTCCTCATACTTTTGGTTTCATAATAGTACTTTGACTAGGTGAGTTTTCATATTGTTTAGAACTTTATCTCTACGGTACAAGATCATCATTGGATCCTCCACATAAGAGAGATCAGTTTCCATCTGTACCACCTCTAAATTCAATACATTTGATGAATTTAGAATTTAATTTCTCAAGAGGGATACATGGAATGAATATTATACTTAATAAATGTATGGTGGGAATGATAGTCAATAGGTCAAAACTCTGATGTGATTAAGAATCTTAAATAAGTCAATATACATGGGACTTCACTTACCCTTTTTCTCAAATATCATGACTATATTCAATGGATATATGTGAAAGAATACTTTATCTTTAACCACAAACTCTAGGTATTGTTGAAATTTTTGATCATATCCCTTTTTAAAACTTTTATCATACTCGATGTGTTATTGAATGGTCTTGAAATTTTCTACCATTTCATCAACCGTTTTAGGTCCAAACAGCTTGTATTCACCAACTTCATCCAAGAATGAAATTTTTCTACATATCTTCCTATAAATGTCTTAATAAAGACCCATTTATATGCATGAGTGAAATATATTATATGAGAAATTTAATAGAGGAATATGTTTATCATATACTCCTTTTAATTACATCAATAATTATCTCAATATGTATTCCATTTTCTATATTTTTCACTTATATTGGCCATCATATTGGGGGTGATAGACCATACATAAGTTCAACTCAGTTTTTATAAAATATTATAGACTCTTTCAGAACTTGGAGTTAAATATCAAATCTCTGTTAGATATAATTAATAGTGATGTTCCGTGAAGGCTCACCAATTCTCTAATGTATATCCTTTAAAGTAGATTGAGTGAGAATTCCTTTTAGTTTTCAATGAAATGTGTAGTCTTTATAAGATGAACCACCACAACTCATATAGAATTATTTCCTCTTCATGTATTTAGATGACTAATGAAAAATTCCATGATTATGTTTTCCCATTTACATGCATTTATGGATAATATTTTCATCATTACCTTGAACTTTTACCATTCAATCATCACCTACTGAGATATAAAGCATTTTTTTGTATATTATGTGACCTCCTTATTTATATTATCCCATTAATAGTTTTCTAGTAGATCTAGATACTTCCTAATTTTCCCTTGGTGGATGGAGAAGGTTTAGTTATGTGTATCATTCAATAACACCTTCTTTATATCAAGATTTGATGGAAAAAATAGTTTTGATAAAAATATTAAAACTCTTTCTTCATCAATTGTGAAATATTTGGATTTCTCTATTCGTCTAGCTTCCAACTTCTTCTATATTTCCATATCATCTCTTCGATAATCTTTTATCTTCTCCAAAAGGTATGGTTAAACAATCATTTTATAAAGTAATAATGATGTTCCTTCCATTATGATTCCCATAGATATCCTATTTATTTCTAAGAATATTGAATCCTTTTCAATTCTCATCATTAATAAATTCTCTGGATCCTTTCTAATTAGAGAATCCACCTCTTTTTTATCTCCTAGGACGGTAGTGGATTGAGTCGTCATAGTCATTGGTCAAATCTAAATATCTTCACTAAAATATATTAATATCCTTTTTGTGAATATATATTTGAGACTCTTATGTTATGTATATATTTCACACTATTACCAATAGAGATAATCATATAATATTTTCAACACTAAGATCACTACATAAAACTCTAGATAATGATTTAAATAGTTATTCTCATGAAATTTCAACTACCTTGAGTCATGGGTTATCACTTTATCATTTTACATTAGTACACATCCCAAGACCTTATTTGAAGAATCGTTGTATACCATGAAATGTTATCCACTTGAGGGAAGTGTAAGGACTGGTCTTTTTATAAGACTTTTTTTCAATTCCTTATAGTTATCTTCATATTCATCATTTCATAAAAACTTTAGTCTCTTTTGTGTCATCTTGGTTAGTGGGTTTGACAATCATGATAAGTTTCTCACAAATCATCAATAATACCCATCCAGTATAAGGAAATTATTAATCTTTGTTTATATATATATATATTGGTTTTGGGCACTCTTTAATTTTATTTATCTTATAAGGGTGTACATATATTCCTTTTATGGTGATACCATTCCCCAAGAATGATACTTACTCCATCCAAAACTCATGTTTACTGTAATTTTCATATAGATTCTCCTTTCTCAAAGTCTTTAGAACTATATTTAAATTATCCTCATGCTCCTCCTTGATTTTGGAGTATTCAAAATATCATCTATAAATACTACCCTAAATTTATTGAGGTAATATATAAAGACTCTATTCATTAATTCTACAAATATTTTTGGTAAATTAGTGAGTCTTAATGGAATCATTATGAACTCATAGTGTCTGTACCTTGTTTGAAAGGTGGTCTTGGGAATATTATCCTTATTCACCTTTAATTGGTAATATCCTGAATGAAGGTCTGCCTTATAGAAATATTTGGCCCCATGTAATTTATTGAACAATTCATCTATCCGTGTAAGGGGATACTTATTATTTATCATAATTTTCTTGATTTAGGAATAATCAATGAAGAGGATCCTTGACCCATCCTTATTCTTGAAGAAGAGGACTAGTGCACCCCAGGGTGAATCACTCAGGTGTATGAAACCCTTTTACAAATTCTCTTGTAACTACTTATTTATTTCTTCTAACTCAATAGAGGATAATCTGTAGAGAGTCTTGGATATGGGAATAGATCTAGGTATAAGTTTTATTGGGAACTCAACCTCTTAGTCAGGAGGAAGACTAGAAAATTATCCATGGGATACATCAACATAATCCCTCATAATGTTCATGTATTCATTCATGATTCTCTCATTTTACTCAATAATTTGGGAAATATATATTTTATCATAAGTAAATAATATCCATTCTTGATAGGAATATTCTAAAGGAGAGTCATTCTCCTCCTTACACTAGTACAAAATCAGAGGATATATTGGGATTTGAAGAGTTATATCCTTCTTCTGACAGTCAATATTGGATTAATATAATTATATCCAATATATTCCCAATATAGAATCAAACTCCCTTAAAGTAGTAAAAGTTTTTCTAGGATATTTAGTCCAAAAACATTAACTAGGTAGGAATTATATACTTTGGATACAATAGTTTCTATTTTTTTTTTGTTCTCATGGATAACTCAACACCCTTGTTTTGAGGTGGGGTTTGAATAGTTCTACTAAACATAAAAGATGTGAATGAATTCATAGAACTATAATCAAATAGTTTGTTCACAATTCTTGAATGAATAACCATAATACATGTCAATTTATAATTGTTTGGATCCACTGCAAAATCAATGATAGAATATTCCCTTACTTTCTCTCTAGTCCTTATAGGTTGTTTTAATTTATTGTCTCGAACAATTATTGGCTTAGGGAATTGGTTTTTATAATAAATGGGTTCCTTTCAATTGAATCACGGTACCACAGACTGATTGTTGATCTGAACCCACCACATTATAGGATTTAATTATGTATCCTAAATATTTATTAGTCTGATTCCCCTCTTTTACACATTTTAAGGATCTCTTAGTTCCCTTAAGATAGTTTTTTAGATTCTTCTTCTCATATTTTTTAGAAGTGCGATGTTGGGTTTTCTTTCCTCCATGAGATTTATCCATTGATCCTATTGAGGTAAACTCTGTTTTATAATGTATATCTCTAGTCCCTTGAGGCCACTAAGATTCACCAATCTCTATATCAACCTTAAGTAAGTAATGGAAAATATATTCATAGTAATGAAAGTCTCAATTTGTTAACAATTTTTATAGACTTAGTTTTATCCCTATAAAGAAATGGTCCAACTTACTTTCAATGTTGATGATAAAGGAAGAGGAGTATCATGAAATCCTTGTGATTTTTTCTTCATGTGACTTCATAAAATTATCTTCCTTTTTCTTTAATATGAGTAAATCCCACTTTATTTTAAGATGGAGAGTTCATGGACAATATTTATTGAAAAAAAATTTCTTGAATACTTCCCATTCTATGTAATCAATTTCCTCTTTGGACTTATTGTTATTGATTAGTTTCCACAACTGATCGGCCTCCCCTCAAGATGATAGACAACTAATATGAATTTTTATTATTATAATAATTAAATGGATAGATAATATATTCTCAATGGAGTTAATTCAAAGTTTCAAGATGATGGTATTAGAATATCAACTAAAGGATGGAGGCCTTTATCGCATAAAGGACTCGACCAAAACTTTCTATTTCTTAGGAGAAGGAGTTCCTTCCATATTATTCAAGTTATTATTCATATCATGAGTTATATTACCTAGTAATTCCATGGAGTTCCTATATCCCACTCCCTTAAGGTTAAGTATATCATTAGAAAAATCATCACATTTTATATTATGTTGGTTATTGGAATGGTTCCTCCAATTTCCCACCATTAAAAAAAGTAAAAACAGGATAAGAATACTTTAACTAATAAACATATAAAAATGAAATAGTTAAAATAAAATTAATTACTTAAAAATAAAAATTATATCCTAATATATGAGTCTCTAGGTCTCAATATAGGTTATCCATGGTAATTTCACTAATAATTTTTCTAACCTAACAATCTATTCATGCCCTTCATAATAGTATATAAAGAGTTTTTGAATTTTCCAAAGCATATCTTATGGGAGTGTCAAACCATGTGTATAGTAAGGCCTATTTATCTTACGCTGGGTGAAGATAGTGTTAATACCTAATTTACCCTTTTGGGGTTATTACCCTAAGGTACAACAGTTCTTGAGCCATTTCAACTTAAAGTATCTAGATAGGGATGTAATTACTTGGAAACCACTCACTTTATACTTCACCAAAATTATAGTATGTTATCCTATACTATAATTGTCCATAGTATTATCACTAAATCATTCTAATCCTAATCCTCAAAAATAATGATACCTTTTTATGATACCAACTATAGTGACCCAAGCCATTTACATGTATTATTTCATGATTTTTAATATAAACATTCAATAAAAACAACTTAAAGATCATGAGTCCTAGTGTATTTATAAGAATAGGTTCATAATAAATCAAAAAGAAACTAAAAAACATATTTATTTTATCCTTCTTAATTTTCTCCTAAATCCCTTATAGCTCATAAAACTGTATAGGATAACCTGGGGAATGAATAAAATAAATAGGTGATCTATAAATCCTAGAAAGGGAATAAACACAGTAATGAGGCATAACATATGATTCAAACGACCTAAAATGATATCATAAAAGAGAAGGATCATGAATAACTACATGGAACTGTAACATAAGAACTTGGTATCATAAGATCATGACAACATGGGTAATTGGTAGTAACATAAAACATGACATAAGTGTAAGTCAAGACCAACTGCCAAGATAACATCACATGATTGTAGAGTCCCATCATGGATTATGTTTACTCAATGATCCCATATATAACATATCATGAGATAAAAACATTACCCAATGTATTGGATCACTATATAGGTGAACTCATCATAACATGTACATGATTATGTGTTCCATAAAAGGGAATCAATCATAAGTTATAATTATAAAGTATTTGAGAAATAAACTTAAGTCGTGTATTGCCCCATAAAAGGGAGGAAGAATAATATAGGTATATACTTAAGAGAAATATATATTTAATTTAGAACCATTTCATGACATAAAATAGAGATATAAAATGATTTATATAGAGAGATTTCATAACCTAAATACAAATGAGGGTTCAGAGAGATCTCTTACCTTATATTCCAGAGTCATTATATACTTTCACTTATCATCCTACATAATAAAATTAAATTAATTAATTAATTAATTTATAACATTTTACATATATATTTTATTTTTTATAATTTTATTATGTTAAGTTATAACCATTTCAATGATATATAAAGCTTAATTGTTTTGTTTTGGGAGCATTCGTTTCATGATTCCAAGGTCAGATCACTTGTAGAAAATTATTGAAGTTCTTATAAAATGGGAATAAAAAGATGGAAATGAAATGAGATGTTATTAATATATTTCTATAAATTCAAATGGTAATAGATGTCCTTTTTTCCAACATATGGATGATACATTCAGTAAAAATGTTAATTTTATATGCTTAGTTTATTTTGGTAGTTTTACCGACCATCACGAACTAGTTTTGTTTTATTTAATATTTTAGAGATATATTAATTCCAAAAAAAAACATATATAATAGGAATATTTAGGTAATTTTAATCCATTATAATATAATTTCATCTTACCATAAAGACCATAATTGAAAATGAAAACTCATCATCCATGGAGGCGGTGAATGGACCAATTATAGAAAATGATTTTTTTTAGAACAAAAGGGGAAGTAGAGAGGATATATGGTATATATTCCATTAATAATAAAATATTTGAGTTATGATTACATGTTGGATGGTATTTTTTAGGATAAGGGGGAATAAATATTAAAATAATCAGTTTAGGAAATTACATTCTCCTATGGATGTATTATCTTGGGCTCCTGCATAAGATTCCTTGGATTGGTATTTAGATGAGATGAATTATAGTGACCTAAGATTTTTATACATAGATATTACATCTTTTTAGATTAATATTAATTACATTAAACAAACATACACCTGGGGAACATAAATGTATAGTGTCTTTGGAATCTTGGAAACATAAACAACTGGTTCATAAGAGTTATACATTATCTCCTACTTACACTACTAGAAAATAGGCCTTTAACACCACTGGAATTTTTCAACACTAGAAAAGGTGCTTTTAAAGTCAAGCTTTATCAGTACTTTCTTTTTAGTTCTTATAATGGGTAACCATTATCAGTGCTTTCTTTTAGTGTTAATAAAAGCTATCTTTTATCAGTGATTTATTATTAATGTTGATAAAGGGTACGATTTATCAGAATATAATTTTTAACACTGATAAAGGATGCCTTTTATTAGCACTTTTTTAGTACTGATAAAGGGTATCCTTTATCCGCACTCTTTTAGCAGTGATAAAGGTCCAGAATAAATCGAAATAATTAAATAAATAAAAAAACAATTCTATTAATTAAATATTTATTATTAAAAATGAATAAACTATATATATATATATATTATAAACATTAATAAATAGTATATATTAAATATATAGATATGTAAATTGAATAAAATGATATAAATAAACAAATAAAAATTATAATTGAGTAAATTAAGAAAAATAGTAAACATTTTATTAATTAAATAATTATGAATAAAAATGACTAAATTTAATATACATATTTATAGATTATAAATATTAATAAATAGTATATATTAAATATAGATATATAAAATGGCAAAATTGTAATAATTAAACAAAAAACATTAAAAATGAAAAAATTTCAAAATTATTTAAAGATTTATTAATGAAACAATTATTAATGAAAATGAATAAGTATAATATATATATATATTAATTATAAATATTAATAAAAAAATATATATTAAATATAAATATATAAAAAATGAATAAAATGTAAACATATTAACATATTATTCATTTGTAATGTTGTTTGATTTTTCAATTTAACATATATCAAACATCATGGTCACATACATATATTTAATTAATGAATTTTTATATACAACGCACACACAAAAATATTTATAAAATTAATGAAATATTATATAGAAACACATACACCTAAAATTTATGCAATTTAATCAAATTTTAGTTTATTTTAGAATTTCATTACAACATGATACATTTAATATATTATATTTTTAATCGGTCAATTTTATTTATTTATTTTTAATATTATTGTAGATAGGTATTATTTATTCATTTTAAATATATTTAATTTTTTAATTTGATCATTTTCTATTATTTGTTTTTATATATATATTTACTATATTTTAGTATTTTCAATATGTATTCATCTTTACATTAATATATATATATATATCCATTTTTTTAATAATTTATATTTAATTAATAAAACTTATCCATTTTTTCAATATTTTTAAAGTGTACTCATTTTGAATTATTCAATTTCACTCATTTTTAAAATGCTTGTATTTAAGATTATATATCCATTAATAATGTTAAAAATATATTTGTAAATAAATATTGATAAATAAATATATAAATTTATATTGACGATATTTATAAATTTATATGTTTATAATTATTATAAATTAATGAATATTATTTTTTAAAAATGTATTTATATAATTATTAATAAATAATTATATGTATTTAAATAAATAGAAAATAATACAAAATTTGTTTAAATAATGTACTCAGTGATACTCGAACTCGATACCTCGCTAAGACCCACATGGGCAGCTACCATTGAGCTACACCCAAGGGCAATATATATAATTATATAAACATATAAATACATAAATATTATTTTTTTAAATTATTATTCATATATTTATAAATAATTAATTATATATTTAAATAATTATAAATTAATAAGAAGTATATTTAAACAATGAATATTGTTTATATTTATATATATTTATTATATATATAAAATTATATAAATATATTTATAATTATAAAATTATTATAAATATATTTCAACAATGAATATATTTACTATATTTAAATTTATATATATTTATTAAATATATATATAATGATATAAATATATATAATGATAAAAATATATTTATAATTATATAAATATAAATAATGATATAAATATATTTATAAATGTATATTTACTATATTTATAAAACTATATATTTATAATTCTAAATAAAATATTATAGTTTTTTTTAAAGTATTAATGAAATTATAAATAAATAATTATATATTTAGATGATTATAAAATTATAATAAACAAATACATAATTATATGAATGTTTTTAAAAAAAATTATTTATAATTATAATTATAAATATTTTATCAGTGAAAAAGTTTTAGCACTAATAAAGATGTCTTTTATCATCACTTATCAATTTTGCACTGATAAAAGGCCTCTTTATCAATGTTTTTTAAAAGTGTTGATAAAAGTGTCCTTAGTCTATTTAAAATAACCCTAACTATGAATCATTCAGTCATGATTATCAAGCTCTCGCGAAACTTCCCTACTGAAGGCACTACTCCTCTATGTTTTCTTGGATAAATCAAGTTTATAATCCTAATGTGTGTTATTTTCTCCTTTTCCACTCTCATTGTTTGATTTTTTGGGTTATCTGATTTTTGTTTTTGCACTATTCTTAATCATGATTTACCCTACATCTCATCTCTCTCTCAGACACACTTACCTATACCTACACAATGCCACCCCTACTTTGTAAACTCATTCTAACTTTATACGAGACTACTACAAATTTCATCTTCATCCACTTTTATAACCTGATGGTGATTTTTTTATGTTCTCATTATATTATTTCTTGTTACCTTTTAGATAGTGTGGTTTTTCATTGTTTGAATCTTGCTTCCATAGTATGACATGCACATAAAGATAAAAAATTAACATTATATTTGACTAATTTTAGAGGGAATGTTATTTGATATGAATAATATAAAGTGGGTTAATATGCATATTGTTTTAATGTGAATAGGTTAATACAATTTAGGGAATTAAAGTTTAAATTTTCTAGTTTATATTGGTTAACATTTTCAATATGTTATATAGATATAATTTAATAAGGAACAAAATATTTAAATATTCATTGAAATTGAAATAAGTATACTTTTTTCACTTTTTTAGTTGATCCAAACTCAAATGTTGTGATGTATTGTCAATAAGAGGTGTGTTTACAATTTATTGATAAGTTTCTAATATTAATACATTTAATGAAAAATATATTCACTAAAAATTATATTTATAAGAGAAGATGATATTCAATGGGTTAGGGAGATCATTAAAGGAGATACCATTTATTCCCATTATCAATGAATGTTTTCCCATAATTTCCCATGTCCTTTAAATTTATAATTAGTTGAATTAAAGTTTGAATTTTTATGAAATAATATTAAATATATTTTATGAATTTACTTTATTTTACATTTATAAATGAAAACATTTCATAGAACAACACACCATATTATATTTCAGTATAAGAGTTTCCATATGCGGCGTCAACTGTAGAAGATGTTATATATGAGTTTAATTTTCTAACTAATTATTTTATAAATAAATTCAACTCCCAGAATTAAGTTATTTTTTATAATTTAAATTATATAATAAAATTTATTTTCTTTATTTGTTTGTTTGTATTTTATCTTATCAAAAAATATGTCTTTTATAAAACTCTAACATCACAATATAGTGAAACTATTAAAAACATTCCTTGAGATGAATCAAAGTGTTACTCAATCCTTGAAACCATCAACCAACTTCCAAAGGATTGATAATAAATATGTAACATTCAAAATGATCCATGATAAATGGTTTAAGAAACCAAATCACATGATAAGTGCTATAATGACCCATACTTGATATACATTAACATTACATAACATTTTTGTAACACTTAAAACATTATACAAACAGATGCCAAATACTGTAATAGTTTATTGTCTTTAGAAATAAGGAAACATAAAAACCGGTACATAAATGATTTGTATCATCTCTCGCTAGTTTATTATTTACTAGAGTCATTCTTAGACACATCAAACATAATATATATCTTTATAACCTGTGGGAAGGAAACCTAAAAAGGGGAAAGATCATATGCTCATTAAGGGTTAAAAATGAAGATACTTAATCATAATCATGAGCATAAGGTTATGAGAACATGACCATGAAAATAGAAGATCATACTCTGTATATCAAAGATTATAAACATATATCATGGAATAAATATTAGTAGTTCATAAGATATGAATCATAAGGAAATAAATAACATAAGACATGAAAGCATAACATAGGAATAAAACATAGAATTGTGGCAGATAGATAAGTATATAAAAATGATATGTCAAGGTGTCCTACCAAGGCTTTTGTAACATTTTAGGATTGTGTTAATCAATCTTGCACCAGCTTCAGGTTTGGGATTCCCTCATGTGTACCATCTTGTTTCGGGATTGGGATTTCATCCTGTGTACCCTCTTGTTTCCAGATTGGGATGTCCTCCTGTGTACCCGCTTTTTTCAATCTAAGAATGTCCTCTCATTTACCTATTATTTTAGGTTTGTGATACCCTCCCGTATACAATTTGAGCTCATAAAACGTTTATCATTACCCAGTGTTGGAGGGAGATATAGGTCCCACCCATCTAATAATGAAATCATATATACATGTGCCATAAAATCATAAACAATCATATCATAACCCTTGAAATGAAATGGAAGTTATAATCATGTAATCATATCTTAACCTATGAAAAAATATAGGTTACATAATCATTTCTTCAAAATAATTACCAATGAAAGGAAGCGGTTTCAAAAGCATATAACCCCTGGAATATAATAGAGTTTTATAAGCATCATTCCATCAAAACATAATCCATTTAATAATAAATATGAATGGAAACATTGTATCATTTCTTATAAGGTCATGATTAACATCAACAGATTTCATATTAGATGGATAATATCTTGGAAATATATTTTGAAAACATTTCATGTGGAAAATATCCTTTCATATTTTAAAAATATCTTTAAAACACAAATTACTTTCTAAAAACATTTTCTTGAAAATAAACTTTAAATATTATAAATAAATCTTTGAAAACCTTTTGGAAACCTTTTTCTTTTAAAACATATAAATAATGATTGAAAACATTTTGAAAAAAATTTTCCTTGAAAACTTATAAAAGAAGTTTGAAAACCTTTTGAAAACCATTTCTTTGAAAATATATTTTAAAAACATTATATAAAAAAATAATCTTTTAAATATTAAAATATATATTCAAATAATTGATGGTGGGTAAATCTGTATGTTTCATATGTGGTAAAAACAACATTCCTTTTTCACTGTAAAAAGCTTGGAAAAAATGTCTCGTTCAGAAAGCAGTAAAAAAATACTTTAAAAAAATTGTAAAAGAAAAAAAGGGTAAAAATTTCTTTTAATTTTGATATGATATTATTATAATATTCTTAGAAACCCTTTTTAGAAAATTTTGTTTTGAAGGAACATATATTTCCGACCGAAGAGAGGGTAAAGTAGGGCTTTCTTAAAAACACTTTCTTAACTATATTATGTACCAAATAGTAGAAAAATATAACCAATAAAAGAATATACCATGAATAACCATAGTATAATAAAATTAATTATAGTTATTAAGAGATTTATAATAATATTTCATCAAAGGAAGCATAAACATAAACAATCTTATTCGATGATATTGTTTCAATAAATCTTCTCACTTAGTAAATTTGAAAAATACTCCCCAAGTAATAAAATTGAATTACATAAAACTTAAAATATAATTAAAATAATTATATTCATGATATAAAATTTCAATGTTAGTATATACACCTCATGTAAAAATATAGGTGCATAACATGGCATGTGTCTCAAAGAAGGCAAATTGAGAGAAATTACTTTACTGATTTGGTAACTTTTGAAACATAAATACCATGACATAAATATAATAAAATAGATATATAAACACCAATAATTTTAATTATAATAATTATATAATACATCCATGGTAATTATACACATCACACAAAATTAATGTGTGGTGAATAAAGCATGTATCTCACAGAAATAAAAAAAGTGAGATGAAAATCCATTACCTTGTATCTTGAATATCATCGTACCCGTTCAAAACACCAGTATAATAAATATAAATTTATTGTAAATATTTTAAATAACCATATTCTTATATATAATACCATATATGGTTTTATTATAGTCTTATATTACCATATTTTTAACCATCCTATGTTAAGGTTTCACTTCAGATAATATTCACTTTGTTCTTCTCATGTGTCTTAATTTGTTATATCTTCGGTCATTATACTTATAACATGATTTCCATAATTTAAATTAGGATATAAATATCATTTATATTCATTGTATGTGTATTATAATAATATTTATAATATATAAGTATGAAATGTAATACATTGTTCATGGATACGTTAAGCCATACATGCGCATGAACGTTGTTTCTGTTTTTATTTTAATATTGAAAGAAAGAAAGTAAATGAAATATATGTATATATATATATAATTATTCCATTTGAATTATTAAATCATATATATCGTATAATTTCACTAAACTCAACCTTAATACATTCCATGTAGTGTGTGAAAAAATCACATTACTTTGAGGGGGTGGTAGTCCACACTTCCTCAAATGAAATTATTGTGTTTACACAAAATGGAAAGTATAAAGATATGTATTGTAAAAGTTTTATATAAGATTAAATAAATAATAAATATAATATATAAAATATATAAACATAGTTTCCATCATAATTTCTACCATGAGAGGTGGTAAGGAAAAATGAACAATCATCGTTTTTTGAGGTGGTGGTTAACCCTACACATAAAAAGTATGTTTTTCACCCATTAGATGGAGGTTTTTGTGTAATTGTAGGTCAAAACTTATAATAAAAACATACAATTATATTTTATATACTTTATTTTTATAAAATCATGGAATAAAGAGAGTGGAGGGTGGATAAAGAAAATAAAAGAAATGAGCTTGAGAGAAGATGTTACCTCTTAATCAGGTAACTCCTTTTGATTTGTGCCAAAAAGCTTCCTTGGATTTAATTATACAAAATTAGAGGATAATATTAGTAATTTTAGGATTTTTTGAATCGTTTTGGGCATATATTGGATGATCCTAACTGGTTTGAGAGGTTTGTGGAATTGAGAGAAGTGGTGACCTTTTATAGTGGAGGAGTGGCACTCTTGAAATATTTTGACAAAGGAATTCCATACACATTTTTCACATGAAAAGTGGATCCAATAATGGAAAATATTATATTCAAGGGAGTATATGGTCTAAATATGGACATAAAATATCTCTTGGATAAGTTTCTAGGTCGTTTTTTGTCATAAATTTAAGGTTTAGTACTTAGTTAAGCTTAAATTTACCTTAATTGATGTAATTAATTTTAATTACATTCACTAATAATTTTGGTAAAAAACTATTATTACCTTATTATACATTATAATTTATTTTTATTACAAATATATAATCCATTTTGAAAAATTCCAATCACATAAGTGGAAGAAATTAATTTAAATTTAATCTTGTAGTCGGGTCAACTATGTGGGTTTTTAAAGTAAAAACATTTAAACATTTTCTAAGTTTTTATACACAAGTTCAAACTAAAATTGATCTCAATGGCCTAAATTGTATTAATTAATAGATATATTATCTAATTACACTTTTAAACCAATTTAAAATATAATTTAACCTTATAAATAAATTATATTAAAAGGTAATTTTGAATTACAATTCAGTATTTTTCACTATTCATTAAAAACTAAAACTTCACATAAAATTACCAAAAAATTAAAATAACATAAATATAATGTTCTTATTTAAATTATGAAGTTTATTTTTACATATTAAATCTATAAAATTTCCAAAAATTGGATTTAAATTGGGTTTGTCCTTAAAAGGCGGTAAAAATGCCTTAATAAAAAATATTGGTTTTTATGATTAAAATCTGATTTGTTCTTATCTTATGTATATAAAATATATTGGATGAATATAAAATTATTTTATTGAATTTATAACATATATATTACATTAATATCACTCACCAATTGTAAGTAATTTAATTTTTAGGATAAAACAGCTTTTTGACCATAAAAATAATAATCCATCCAAAGTTAAATTTTTATTAAAAGAACTTTAAAGGGAGAAGTGAGAACCCTTACATATTTCCAGTTTCAAAACCAAAGGACACACTAGATTTGTAGAAAAAAAGTTTTAGTTGGTTGGAGCCAATTTCCCTAAACAGTATCCAGGGGATAGAATGAACCTGGAGGTCAAGGTAGAGCACTAGGGTGCCTTCATAAAGATGAGCCAAGTTGTCCCATGATTGTTTGTATTCCTCCTTGTTGATCTTCCCCATGTTGCATCCTCTAAGAAAAATACGGACTTTCTTATCTATCCACTCGCTTTTCTCTTTAGTAGTGTTCACCTGGAGTGGTCTCATCTTCTTTAACTCCTTAATATCCAAATAATCCTCTACTATTTCATCTGAATGCATTATAAGGTCCATGTGTTCCAGTACCATAGACACTTGTTGCTGATGTATTTCATTGACGCTTGCATCGTGATTTTTCCCAGGATCAGACAACCCCTTATCACCCTAAGGCATGGCAGGTACCATGTTCTTATATCCTACTTCCACCAGGTCCTGGGAGAAGTCGGCCCCCACATGCTGGTTAGGACCTTTGTGTTTGTTCTGGGGGAAGGAGTCTCCAACTGTAGGAGCCTTCGGTGGCAACTTGCCCTTGGAAGTGGATCTAGTAACTGGAGGACTAGGAATGTTGGAGTAGTCCTTCCTACGTCTCGCCCTCCTGTTTTCCATTATAAAACCGTCTGAATCCATAATTATGTTCTTGCCCTTCCGCGAGGAGGATCTGATGTACTCCTCCTCCATGACTCGTTCCTTGGGCTCGGCGGAATCCATTGCCTTGTCCATTTCCTCTTGAGATGCTTCTATATCCACCCGGGGGGCTCTCCATTATCCATCCCTCCGACATCCTCATTATCCTGGAAAACCTCTTCCCCTAAAACTGAAAACCAATTTTGAGAATATAGAGTCAAATCCCAGGATTTAAGCTTCTTTTCATAGTAAATTCTAGCCGGCATGGCCTGCATTGGTTCTTCTGCATCCCATGTCCGGTCGAACCCTCGACCCATGAATTGGAAAGCTGCTGAGTGTTCCTCAAGAGCCAGGCACTAGGAAACTTCTCCAGTGTTTTGGGGACCCAACATAGCCCCCTCACCTGACCTCCATTCATATTCATTTCTAATTAATTGGAAACCTGTGAAATAACCTTATATTTTTGTAAAGCATATATTTTCATAAATTATTTAATATTATTTATAACAACTAATTTAACATCTATTTTAAATATTAATAACATTTTACTGATATACTATTGTTCTATAAAACTCGGTCTAGATTGTTTTACAAGCCATCAAAAAAAGTGATTATTGTGTGTAAGGTAGGATAACCTCGATGATCCATGTAGATCAAGCTAAATTTTATATTGAGTGTAGTGCATGATTAACTTAGTTTTGTGTATAGCGCAAGCCAAATGTTGTGTTTTAATATAAAATAATCTATCTTTAGTGTTGTGTGAAATGAAAAATATCAAAAAGGATTAATTTTGAAAAATAATAATTCAAAAAATATCAGGGTGTTAAATTCTACCCATATTAAAATTAATTTCACCCTCTAAACTTTTTGGGTTATAAAAGGTTTAATACATGAAATTTTAATTCATAGAAACCCACATCATAAAAATTTATATTAAAACATCCCTTAAAATTGAAAAGTTAGAACCATTACGATAACCCAAAGTAACATATAAATAGGTTTACACATAGGAGAACATAGGTGGAAAGTGAAAACATGGATATTGAAGATAAATTTAACTATCATGTTTTGATAGGGAGTGATAGGGAACTTGGTTAGGAGAAAGTTAACAATCACAATTCCATAAATTTTTATTATCTAAGGGACCATTTGATTCATCATAAATGAAGGTACTAGGAAAAAAATTGTCTTAAAGATCATTTTTCCTAAATTTAAATAATTTTCATGAAAAGATATACTTTCATGATTTCAGGACAATATCACCCTTTGTTGTTTGTCAGTCCACTTCACCTATTTCTCTAAAAAGTAAGGTGAATTTTTCTTTTCAAAAGTACTAATGGATCATGAGATCCATGATATTCCATCCCATTTTTCATCAGTTATCATCAACAAAAAGTAACTTGAATAGGATATCCAAAATGCATAAATCATTATATGGAGAGATAACACTTCAATCTTTCTGACTTCATCTGAAGTTTAACTTAATATTTACATAAATGTTTAACCTTATAACCCTTAAAAAATATGAAAATCCAAAACATTAGAAATAAAGTCATGAAATCTTTATAACATTGATCTCCCATATATCACAAAGCATCTCTAGGTTGTCACATTTAAAACATGGGAATACCTTCATTGTATATTCTCTTGAAACATGGTAATAACATGAATTACCACAATTCCTTATTGAAAACGTGCATGTTTTCTTATTCCAAAGTATATTGGATATATTCATTAAATCCAAAAAATGTTGTAAACTCCATCATTGATTACATAGACAACTTTTTTGAAAACCAGTTCCAAGGTAATCTGTACTATTCAATTTACTTATTTATATCCATCATATCTTTATCCAAACATCATTATCTCAACATGAGGAATTAATTAAGGGTTACCTTCCCTTAATAAAAATATCACATTTCCATTAAATAAATTTTCTATGTCTTCATCACCATTAAACATGTCCTTTTCAATCCTTAATGAAAACTTATACTAAAAATACTTATATATTTCATGATTCATAAAACATAATCTTTGAATTCCAAAACATAATTACTTCATTCATAAAAAATTATTTTTAAACCATTACTCGATCTTCATCAACTTATTCTTTAATACTTATTTCCTCGAATATAAAATATGAATAATGTCTTATGGTTTCTTAACCTCAATCTAATCATATTTTTTATGTTTAATATAAAGAGTATTGGAAGAACATAACATACCTCTCACATATCATTTTTGATCTCTTTATCTTCATAAGTATAACTAATACTCATACCACCTTCTTGATTATATTTATGAAATTTCCAATTGGAAAATAGATTTTTATAATTCCCATACTTTTTACATCTAAAACATTAAATGTTAACCATTTTCCATCTAGTTCTTTCCATTGACTAAAACCAGGAAGCATAGTGTGAGAAATAGTAATCATAGTGGAAAACTTTGTAATCATAAAAAATAATTAATTATAGGATGTCTAAATTATGACACCTTCCTTAAAATATGACACCTCATGTTTATCCTAGGTTATTAATAATCAAATTATATTTAAATCCTTCCTAATGGTTCATGAAGAGTATTTGAATTTCCAAAGCATATCCCTGGGGAGTGTCAAACCAGATGCACAACAAGGCCCATTTTCATGTACCAGATTACCCTGAGTCAGGACCGGGACATCTTTTTGGAGTTGTTACCCCTAGGTGAATATATTCCAGATCCACATCCACTTATATTATCCAGACATGGATGCATTTCTAGGAAACCACTCACTCCATCCTTTACCAAAATTCCAGGACATTTTCCTAAATATTAACTCATCCTTATACTTATCCTTAGAGACATACTAAGACATATCCGTAGAAATATACCTAGGGATCTCACTAAATTTTTCTCATCTTATTTTAAAAAGGTTAACTAAACATTTGCTCCGATGCCAACTATAATGAACCAGTCTTGATGTACATTAACATTACATAACATTTGTATAATACTTAAAACATTATACAAATAGATGCCCAAATATTGTATGAGTCTAGTTCCTTTGGAAACATGGAAATATAAACACTGATACATAAATGAGATACATCATCTCCCACTAAATTCTTCTTGACTATAACCCTTATTAGACACATCAAACATAATACATATCTTCATAACCTCGGAGAATGAAACATAAAAGGGGTGAGCTCAGATGCTCAGTAAGGGTAAACAAGGAGATACATAAGCACAATCATGAGAATAAGTGTATGGGAACATGATCATAAAAATAGAAGATCATACCCTGCATATCAGAGATCATAAACATGTATCATGGAATAAAGATTTGCAATTCATAATAAATTAATCATAAGTAAATAAAGAACATAATCCATAAAAGCATAACATAGGAATAAAACATGGAATTTTGTTAGAAACATAAGTATATAAAAATCCTATGTTATGGTGGCCTACCAAGGCATTTGTAATATATTAGGCTTCAGTTAATCACCTATGTACCTACTTTTGACTGGGTATGCCCTCCCATGTACCCTCTTGTTTTGGGCTTGGGATGTACTCCCCTATACCCTCTTGTTTCAGGCTTGGGATATTCTCTCATCTTCTTTATTGTTTTCATCTTGGTATTTCCTATTGAGTACCCTCTTGTTTCGGGCTTGGGATGCCCTCCTGTATACCCTTTGAGATTATAAAACATTTATCAGTACCGAATGCATTGCAGGGAGATCTATGTATCACCCATATCATGATGAAATCATACATACATGTGCCAAAAAATCATAATAAATCATATCATAACCCATGAAATTAAATGGGTATCATAACCATGTAATCATATCTTAACCTATGGAAAAATAAAGGTTTCAGGATAATTTCATCAAAATCATAACCCATGAAAAGAAGAATGTTTGAAAATAATATAACCCATGGAAGAAAAATAGATGTCATAAGCACCATTACATCAAAAAATAAACCATTCAATAAGGAATTTGAATGGAAACTTTAGATCATTTCTTATAATTCAATAATTAACATCACTAGATGTCATCTTAGATAGAAAATAACTTTAAAATATATTATAAAAACATTTATTCAGGAAAATATCTTCTCTTCATAGAAAATGGATCTTTAAAACATAAAAATATTTTTAAAACCATTTTATTTAAAATAAACTTTAAATATTATAAATATATCTTTGAAAACCTTTTGGAAACCTTTTTCTTTAAAAACATATAAAGATAGCTTGAAAATGTTTTGAAAACAATTTTCCTTGAAAACATATAAGAGATGTTTGAAAACCTTTTCAAAACAATTTCTTTGAAAATATATTGTAAAAACAATTTCTTAAAAATTATCCTTTTAAACATGAAAATAAATATTCAAATAATTGATGGTGGGTAAATCCGTATATATCATACGAGGTAAAATGAACATTCCTTTTGCACAATAAAAAGGTTAGAAAAAATGAATCATTTTGAAAGTTACAAGAATAATCCTTTGAAAACATTGGTAAAAGATAAAAAGGGTAAAATATTATTTTAATTATCATATTATATTAGTGGAATATTCTTGGAAACCCTTTTTAGAAAAAATGGTTTTCAAGGAACATAGATTTCTGACTGAATAGAGGGTAAAGTCGGGATTTATTAAAAACACCTTCTTATATTATGTACCAAAGTGTGGAAAAATAGAAAAAATATATTAATATATCATGAATAACTATAGGATAATAAAAATCATGATATTTCTTAAGATATTGATCATAATATTTTATTAAAGGAAGAATAAATATAAACAATCTTAAAAAGTGATGAGATTGTTTCAATAAAATCCTAACACTTAGTAAATTTGAACCATACACCCCAAGTAATAAAATAAAATTAAATGAATCTTAAAATATCATGAAAATAAATATATTCATGAGTTAACATTTCAAATTCAATATATACACCTCATATAAAAATATAGGTTCATAGCACAACATATGTCTCAAAGAAGTAAAATTGAGACAAAATTACTTTATTGATTTGGTAAATTTTGAAACATAAATACCATGATATAAATATCATAAAATGGATATATAAATATTGATAATTTTAAGTATAATAATCATAGAAAACATCCATGTGTTGTATACATTCCACACAAAATTAATGGGTGGTGAGTAAATCATGTATCTCACATAAATAAAAAAGCAAGATGAAATTCCCTTATCTTGTGTCTTGACTTTCATCATACTTGTTCAAACCACCTGTATAATAAATATAAATTTTTAATAAATATTTTAAATAATAATATTATTATATATAATACCATTTACGGTTTTATTATGAACTTATATTACCCTCTTGTTGACCATCTTATATTAAAGTTTCACTTTAGATAATATTCGTTTTGTTCTTTACATGTGTCTTAATTAGTTATATCTTTGTTCCTTATACTTATATCATGATTTATAGAATGTAAATCATGATAGAAATATAATTTATATTCATTATATGTGTTTTATAATAATATATAAAATATATAAGTATGAAATGGAATACACTATTAATGGAGATGGTAAGTTGTACATACGCATTAACGTTATTTCCATTTTTATTATCGTATTGAAAGAAAGAAGGTAAATTACATATATTTATATATATGTATATATATATATATATATCATTATTACTTTATAATTATTATATAATATATATAATATAACTCTACTAAATTCATTCTTAATACATTCCTTGTAGTGTGTGAACGAATCACATCGCTTTGAGGGGGCGGTAGTCTACATTGCCTCAAACGAAATTATCATATTTAAACCAAATGGAAGGTATACAGATATGTGTTGTAAAAGGATTAAATAAGATTAAATAAATAATAAATATAATATATAACATATATAAATATATTTTACATCATAATTTCCACCATGAGAGGCAATAATTAAAAATGAACAATCATCATTTTGTGAAGCGGTATTTTGTCATACACATAAACAGTATATTTGTTACCCATTAGTTGGTGGTTTTTGTGTAAGTGTAGGTAGAAACATTATCATAAAAACATCCTAGTATGTTTAAGAAACTATTTTTTTATACAATTATGTAATAAATAGAGTGGATGTGGTGGATAATGAAAATAAAAGAAAGAATCTTGAGAGAAGATGTTACCTCTAAACCGGGTAACTCCTTTTGCTTTATGCCAAAAGGATTAATTGGATTAATTTATACCAAAGTAGAAGAATATATGAGGAATGGATGGATTTTTTGAATCTATTTGGGTAGATCATGGATAACCCTAAGTGGTTTGAGAGGCATGAGGAAGTTAGAGAAGTGGTGGCCTTTTATAGTGGAGGAGTGGCACTCTTGTAATATTTTGAAAAAGGAATTCCCTACACGTTTTTCACATGTCAGGTGCATTAAATAATGGGAAATATTTGTTAAAATGGACGATAGGGTCAAACTATTTCTAGAAAATAGTTCTTGGAAAACTTTCTAGGTCGCTTTCGGACTTAAATTTAAGGTTTAGTCCTTAGTTAAGCTTAATTTTACCTTAACTGATGTAATTAATTTTAATTACATTCACTAATAATTTTGTTAAAAACTATTTTTACCTTATTAGACATTATAAATTATTATTATTCCAAATATTAAATCTGGTTTCTCAAATTCCAATCACATAAGTGGCAGAAATTAATTTAAATTAATCCTGCAGTCGGGTCGACAATGCGGTTTTTTAAAGTAAAAACATTCAAAAGTTTGCTAAGTTTTTATAACCAAGTTCAAAGTGAAATTAATATCAATTAAATAAATTTTATTAATTTATAAAAATATTATCTAATTAAACATTGAAACAAATTTAAAATATAATTTAACTTTATAAACAAATTATACGAAAAACTGATTTTAAATTAAAATTCAATATTTTTCACTATTCATTAAAAAATAAAAATTCACATAAGAATACCAAAAAATTACTATAAAGTAATTATTATTCTATTATTTTAAATATTAAGTTTATTCTAACATATTAAATATATAAAATTTCAAAAAAATGGATTTAAAATGTGTTCTCCCTTAAAAGGAGGTAAAAATGCCTTAATAAAAATATTGGTTTTTAATATTAGGGTAAAACATCTTTGTGACCATAAAAAATAATTATATTTCCCTTTATATTCAATCAAAATTAATATTCATTTATAATTAATTTTTAACCTATGAATTCAACTTATATATGTGTAAACCATATATTTTCAGAAATTAGATAATATTATTCATAATCTATAATTTAATAGCTAGGTTATATCTTAATAAGGTTTTAATGATATACAATTATTTGGTAAAACTCAATCTTGTGTGTTATGAAATCCATCAAAGAAAGTCATTATTGCATGTAACCCAAGATAAAATAAGTGTTACATATAGATAAAGATAAATTTTATGTTTCATGTAGAGCATGATTAACTTGTTGTTGTGTATAATTCAATCCAAACAAAGTGATTTAATATAAAATAAATTATCTTTAGTGTTGCATGAAATGAAAAATATCAAAAAGTTTAAATTAATTCAAAAAAAATAATTCAAAAAATATTGGGGTGTTACAAGTGAATCTATGAAAAATAGTACAAAATATAATCCCATTAATATAAATGCCTACATTCATAAAAATAAAAACAATTTGAAAAATACTATGTAAAAATAAAACCTTATACAAATAACCAACCTACCATTGATGAAATAAACTCCACAAGTCTCCACAATCTATAATTTTATACAATATCCCTTCCAATAAATAATCAATCCTTGAAACCATTAACCCATGGAAACATCAGCTACAAGTGCACCAAGATTCACATAATGTGGTTAAGTAAAGTAACTAGGTAGGTTTATTCTGATGATTTTTCGTGCCCCTGATTCACATAAAAACCATGTTTCTCATTTTTATTTTATGAAAATATTCCTAATGTATGATAATTAAAAGAAGAATACAACACATAATATTCATAAGAAACATAAATAACTTTTCATAAAAAAGTACCATAGTTTTCAAAAATAAGCTTGTGTAAATAAGGATTCATTTTGGTAAGATAAATATACAATACAATACACTCCATGCATAAAATTCCACATATGCATGCATCTTTCATGAAAATTTTTACTATCTTGAATAGAGATATAATACTTCAATACTCCAGTATAACTAACCTTAACTACCTTGGTTTAATCCTTCCTTAGACATGTGATTTCTATCCATCTATTGATGATGGATTGGACTCCCTCTTTCAAAATAGCCTTCCTCCCATCATTGTGGTTCCAAAGTTCCTTCACGACATAACTCCCACTCAGATTGTATTCATTAATCTTCATAACATATTCTTCCACAGATTTTAATATTGAATCTACCAAATAAATTATTCAACTATTTCATCTTTTCATCCTCCTCATTTATTACTTCCTAAGAACATATACAAATGACTCCTAAAAATTTATCAAAAATAATGAATGAAATTGTTTTGTTTCTTGATATAAATTTTCTTATACGAATCACCGGGTTACTTTTCACAAAACTTCATCAAAATTTATTTTTAATTTGGGTGATGTCACATTAGATCCTATTATTATTTTTCAGTTAATAATACTTGGATGAGAATACTACTACAATAGGTGACCTCCTGAAAATATGTGCGGTGTACATTTTTTGTGAAAACAAAAACACATCAAACACACCTTTTGATTATCTTCCCCTTAAACCTTGAAAATTTTAAAAGGGTGTCAATATGACTATCACGACCCGTCCTTGGGGCCCGTGTCATGACTACCCCAAGCCTGCCTTCCATAGGCCAGGGGCTGGCGACTAACACCAAAGGCGTGAATCCTGATAACTGGGAAGGCATTTCCTTTATAAAACAAAAACACATCCAACCAGAGTACAACCAGAAGTAACACACTAAGTATAGAAGAAAGTGTTGAAAGTTAAATGGTCCAGAATACAAACCCAACTAAAAATTATAGCTTCAAATGAATGAAAAATACAACAGAAAAGACGAAGAGCTGAAAAAAATAGAAGCAACTCCTGGGTCGTCCACCTCGGATCCTACCTGGAGGGTAGGTACAAATAGCGCAGCTCCTGGATCGTCCACCACAGATCCTACCAGAAGGGTAGGTACAGATAGCCTCCTCAATTCTCCCGCCCTTCAACCTCCTCCGAGTACCATCTCGTCATGTAGTCCACCTCCGTATATTGACTCGTCGTGAGGTCCACCTCCGGGTACCATCTAGTCCTCGAACACTCGGCCTCCGTCAGCGATGTCCGTCGTCTGTATCCAACACAACGAGGTGCGAGCATAGCCCGTGTAGGGGTGAGTATAACAATACTCAGTAGGGACCCCGAGACCCTCAAGCTCTCACAAAATCCAATAAGGATAACCACAAATAAGGATCTAAACAGATAACCCTTACTTAGGTATAAGCCCATACTTATACCTAAGTTATCAAGTATCCCATCTCAATCCTGAGATATCACATAGATATGAAATCAACAGATAACTATTACATAGGTATATGCCCATACATACACCTAAGTTATCAAGTAACTCATCTCAATCATGAGGTAAACACAAAGGTCACTGACTCAGCTCAAACCAGGATTTTATTCATGATGTCGAAACCACAGCTGCTGGAGAACTCCTCCTCTGTAGAGTACAGTGGTCCTGTCACGACTCTGAGGTGCTACTCTCTATCCTTAGACTGCTGATGTACTCCTCTCATTGAGTACCGTGGGTCTGCTGCCAAATAACGGGTGCTCCGTCCGCTGTGGGTCTGCCGCCAAATACCGGGCGCTCCCCCTAATATCTATCAGAGGTACTCCACCTGCCAAGTATCGTGGGTCTGCTGCCAAATACCAGGTGCTCCATCCGCTGTGGTTCTGCCGCCAAAAACCAGGCGCTCCGTCCATTGGTCTAATCGAATCACTCTGAATCGAATTGTTCAAGCAGTTATCAGGTCTACAGCTACTAGGTCTCTGCACTCCGTAGACTTGTCTCCGGGAGGGTCCGCTCCACGAGCCACTGATTGATACTCCAAGTATCACAAAGTCCCACGTATTAGTATCAAAAAGGTCTGCCTCATCACAGGGGTCTCAACACAACAGACGGCGCGTCATTAGGACGCCCGGTCTGTTAGTTATTAGCCTTTTTGTCCAGGGGGCCTGGTTGGTTTCGTGTACTAACCAACCCGACCGTATCTCAACTGTAACCTGAACTCTCATAGGGTATACTCAAAGGGATCATTTCTCAATGTGATTACCAACACTGCTTACCGTTCATCAAACGAACGTCCTGTCTGAAATTTATCGGCTTTTCTGTTCCAGGGGCCCTATTGGATTTCGGGTACAATCCAACCCGGCCATATTCTATCTACGTCCAAACCTCAGGTGAAGTATACCAAAAGATCCGTCTCACTAAAAGAAAACCAACAAAGTCGACGGCACGTCAATAGGACATCCGGAGCTCAAGTTATAACCGTTTTTGCTCCGAGGGCCCGGTTGGTTTCGGGTTCAAACCAACCCGGTCATACGGAAACTTTACCTAAATCTTAAGTGTAATATACTGAAACGACCGTCTCTATCCAAGGATCCCTACGCAACTAAAGGTGCATCTATCGGAGGTTCGTAGCCCAAGATATGGGCGTTTGAATGAAGCTTGTTCAAAAATAGGGGGTTCGGGCCCGGTCCGACCCGGCCCAATACCCCCTAGGTCGGCCCAAACCGGGTCAAAACAACCTGGGTCCAGGTCCGACCCGATTGGGCACGGTCTGGCCCGGATGGCGTGGCCCTGCCCGGTGTGGGTGGCCCGGCCCGGCCCGGCGCGGGCGGCCCGGCCTAGCTCGGAAGCCAGCCGTGGCTCGTCTTGCGGCCGGGCGGGGTGCGAAGGGGGGCGCCGCCCCCTTTTTTCGGAATAGAGGACTCTGTTCGGTCCGCCCTAATTGATTGTCAGGGAGTTACGACCCCCCGGGTTCTTCGAACGGTCAGCCCAAAGGCCAGCCGGTTGTGGAACCGTGGGACCCCTTCGGGTCCCACATCTAGGTGGCGGTTGCGGCCAGTTATCCGGCCGCCCCTTTGAATATCGCCTTGGCCCTAGGCCACGACTTCTGTCCGACTGGTGCGGTGCAACAGTGCCACACCCCCCTTGAAGCTCTGGCGCGGCGCAATAGTGTCGCGGCCAGCTCCTGGCATCGGCCTCACCAGCGCAGTGCGACGGCACCGCGCTCCACCGTCACGGCCCATTCCATCCGCGGTCGTCTTCGTTTCCCGTGCGGTGCTACGGCAGTGCGCCGCCTTCACCACGAACATCATTGAAATTAAGAAAGTGGAGGGGAGGATAATCGGCCGTGTTCATGCGGTCTGATCTCCTCCTGTTACGATGATAACATTCATCCAATCTTAACAGCGAAAGATGATGATAAACTTGAACAAAGAAATAACCCCTACTTCGACAAGACGTCGCACGTCGTCGAACCACGGAAAGAGGCAAGCGCCGCGGTGGTCGAGCATCACGGAAGAACGATGCTCCTCGTGGCATCACCTCATGTTCTTGCCTCAGTTGAAGGAGATTCCCTTTGCCGAGAGGAAGATTGCATTCTTCGTGGAAAGAAAGTTTTCCTTTCAAATCCTCTAAAACTTCTCCATAGATTATTTTCCCAACAATAAAATGAAAGGTTTCATCTTAATTTAATAATGCCAAGAAATTAAAAACTAAGAGGATCCAATTCATTAATTAAAATCATGTTGGAAAAACTTATGGGAGAGAGAGAAGGAGGTGAGGAGTTCACATAATTAAAGGGATGTTTACTAATTAATTAAAGGGGTGATAAATGGAAATTCAAAGGGGTTATGGGGAGGTGAGGAGTTAGGGTCTTGTTTGAGCCCCACCACACTAAACCCTCCTTTTTAGGATAAAACTACCTTCCTTGAATAAAATTTGAACACAACAAATTTTATTTAATTCAATTTAATCCCCAAAAATTAAACCTCAACCTGCTCAAAATGCAACTACATCAAAGGTCCCCTTAAGCAATTACTGGTGTTGTGAGTTCATCCGTGCCCTTGGATTTCAATTTCGAGCAACGGTTCAAGAGATTGAAAAACCCGCTCGTTCGTTCACTGAACGTACCCGAGCTAAACTTCAGAAATTGATTCCGGGCACATCGGGCCTCGGAATCAGGTGCCGTTAGAAACTGCGCACTCGTAAAATTCCAAAGAAATTAAGAAAAAAAAATTCCTTGAAATTTCTGGGTCTTTACATTACTCCCACCTCAAGGCTTTACGTACCCGTAAAGCTACAGCATAAACTAGGAAAACTAAGGAGGTACCGAGCACGCATCTGAGCCTCCCGCTCCCATGTGCTCTCCTAGAGGTTCCCGTGCTGCCAACGAAAGTTCACAAGAGGAATCGACCGTCCCCATAGGACCTACTCATGTCGATCCTCAACCTCTACTGGAACCCTGTGTAGGTCTCCCCATCATCGGTATCTAGCTCTCCGTGGTCGATGATAACGGAAAAGGTTCTGCACACATATCCTCAACTGAGATATGTGAATTATGTCGTGCACCCGGTGCATCTGAGGTGGAAAGGCTAGGCGGTAATCCATCTTGACTACTCTACTGGGGACCCAGAATGGTTCGTTGAACCTTGGAGATTACTTGCCGCCTTGGTCACATCTCCGTAGACCTTGTCGCGGTGAGACCCGTATAAAACATGGTTGTCACCCTCGAACTCCAATGGTCTTGTCTCCTATCATCATAGGACTTCAGTCTACTTCATGCAGTCTTCATCCGCTCTTGGATGATCTGCACCCTTTTCCGTCGTAACCTAAACCATCTATGGTTTTACACATGCTGACTCCATCACTATCCACAAAGGATATCTGAAATGCGGCCATCTGCTGTCTCACCACTCCAAACAGCTGAATGTCTGATCTCCTACTTAAGAGCATCTGCTACAACGTCCCCCTCTCCAGGAGTATAAACTATATCAAAGTCATAGTCCTGGAGGAATTTAAGCCACCACCGTTGTCCCAAGTTCATGTACTTCTGAGAGAAGATACACCTGGGATTATTGAGATGGAGAGAACTGTAAACCATTCACTCAACGAACAATGGGTGAGACTAGCCAATTGTAAGAACTCATTCCCACCCTTCATTGTTTATGTTCTACAAGAGATTCTGAGATTTATCCTCTGCTAAAAAGAGAAATCTGGTCTCATCCCCTTGATGAACCATGTTCTTCGCCTAATATAGTCAATCCTGACATGAACGATACTATTTCATGCCATGGACGACGTCGTAAGGCCTCGACGCTACTACAAATAGATCCAACCGTTACTCTCGCCTCTAAGGGTCGAGTCACACTGTCAGCAGCAGTGTGTGGTCACTGGGTCTCCTCCAGTAGGTATCTCGAAATTGAGGGTCAAGTCAACGGTTTTAAACTAGAACCTCTTAGTATCAACCATACAGAGTGGATAGAAAAGTAATCTTCACAAAGAAAGGTGTCTTTTATTACTGCAGCTCAAAGTACAAAGACACAGACAACTACAATGGTGAAAACATGGAAACTAAAAACACCAAGAACAATGGCCTCCATTCCTAGACCCACTTCTGTCCACCTGCTTCTGGAGCTCCGTAGTCATATGCTTCAGCTGCCTAAAACTGAGCTCTCCCATATCCACCCATTCCCTGTGGTCATGGTGGTCCTCCGGGTGGTGGTGGTGGCAACACCTAGAAGCATCGTCCACCTCCATTTTCATGGCCATCTCCTCTACCTCTGCCTCCTACTACTTGCAATCCACCTCGATCGAACCTCTGCCTCTGCCTGGGAGGCTCTTCATCTATCTTTGGATTGTATGTACGGCGGGTCGGACAGTCACGTGCCATGTGACTAAGCCCGCCGCAGGAGTAACACTTCCCACTCTTGGCACGACTGGCTCTGACTCCACTCCGGTTTCCCCGCACAACTGAACCTGTGTCGTGCAGTCAGCCACTGGTGGGTCTGGTCCTCTTCGACCCCTATGTCATCTGTCTACTGCCAGCTATAGAAGACTCTACTACAAGATGACTAGTGGTGGGTCTCGCTGCTGAAGTCTGCTCAGCAAGGAAACTCTCCAGTAAGAGGGCTCGCTCCAACACCCCTGCCTGAGTCGGGATGCTGAGAGGGATCGTCAAATCTCTGATATCGTGCCGCAGTCCCTGTTCGAAGGTCCGGGCCCTGAATATCGGGTCCCGTAGCATGTCTGTAGAGTAGCGTGAGAGGTCTGTGAACCTCGCCTAGTATTGTGCTACTGTCATTTTTCCCTGCTATAGATGCAGTAGCTCCTGTATCGGCACCGCTCTAAGGGTGGCTGGTACAAACTCCACTCGGAATAGGCTCTCAAAGTCTTTCTATAGAAGTGTCACCTCATCGTGCATCTGGAGCATCAGGCTCCACTATTTACCTGTTGCTTCCTGAAGGAGGCTGGCAGCAAGGTTCACCATGAAGTCCGATGGTGTACCTACCAGCCTAAAGACTCTCACCATAGCCTCCAGCCAATCCTCATCCGCCTGTGGGTCGGTATCTCCCTGGAACCTGGGTGGCCTCGGGTGCTGGAACTCATGCAGTGCGCTCAAGCGGCGTGCATCGCCTGCTGCTGGGGCTGGTGGCATCGGTGGCCCAACGAATGGTAGTACCGCTGGTGCCTCCGCTGGTGCCTCAACTGAAAGAGGGCCCTTTACAGAGTCCTCGTCACTCAGCGGGCTCTCAGTACGTACAACTCTCAGGGCTCTAGCTAGTCGTCCGCGGGGAGGCATCCTCAAAGAAATAGATTTGAGATTGTCAAACGACTATACCTAGTGAGCTGACCTGGTTTGAGCTGACTTAAAAGGAACTTTTGAAAACAAACACACAACCAATGTTTTCGTGCACTGAGTCGAAAATCAGAAGTCAGGGTCCTGGTGTATGGATACGTCGGCTGCCCACACCAACACTGGACTCCCTGAACTGAAAACCACACTTAGTACCCTTAAAAATATTGCTTCACAGAGAAGAAATATCAGAGTCCTACATTCTGCGGTTGAACCTCCATATGATAACAATTTTCCACGACCTATCCTCGGGGCCCGTGTCGTGAATACCCCAATCCCACCTTCTATAGGCCAGGGTATGGCGACTAGCACCAAAGGCATGAATCCTGATAACTGGGAAGGTATTGCCTTTATAAAACACAAACACATCAAACCAGAGTACAAGCGGACGTAATACACTAAGTACAAAAGAAACTGTTGAAAGGTAAATGGGCCAGAATACAAACCCAACTGAAAATTACAACTACAACTGAATGAAAAATACAACAGAAAATACAAACAACTAAAAAAAATAGAAGCATCTCCTGGGTCATCCACCTCGGATCCTACCTGAAGGGTAGGTACAAATAGCACAGCTCCTAGATCGTCCACCACAGATCCTACCTGAAGGGTAGGTACAGATAGCCTCCTCAACACTCTTTCCCATCAACCTCTTCCGAGTACCGTCTCGTCATGAAGTCCACCTCCGGATACTGACTCGTCGTGAGGTCCACCTCGGGGTACCGTCCAGTCCTCGAATACTCGGCCTTTGTCAGCGTTGTTTGTCATTTGTATCCAACCCAATGAGGTGCGAGCATAGCCCATGTAGGGGTGAGTATAACGATACTCAGTAGGGACCCTGAGACCCTCAAGGTATCACAAAATCCAACAAGGATAACCACAAAGAAGGATCTAAACCGATAAGCCTTACTTAGGTATAAGCCCATACTTATACCTAAATTATCAAGTAGCCCATCTAAATAATGAGATATCACATAGATATGAAATCAACGGATAACTATTACGTAGGTATATGCCCATACATACACCTAAGTTATCAAGTAACCCATCTCATTCATGAGGTAAACACAAAGGTCATTGACTCAGCTCAAACCAGGATTTTATACATGATGTCGAAACCATGGCTGATAGAGAACTCCTCCTCTGTCAAGTACAGTGGTCTTGTCGCGACTCCGAGGTGATACTCTCTAACCTCAGACTGCTGATGTACTCCTCCCGTCGAGTACCGTGGGTCTACTGCCAAATAACGGGTGCTCCATCCATTGTGGGTCTGCCGCCAAATACCGGGTGCTCCCCCTAATAGCCGTCAGAGGTACTCCACATTCCGAGTACCGCAGGTTTGATGTCAACTACCAGGTTCTTCGTTCTTCGTGGGTCTTCCGCCAAATACCGGGTGCATCATCCACTTGGCTAATCTAATCACTCCGACTCGAATCATTCAAGAAGTCATCAGGCCTACAGATACTAGGTCTTCGCACTCCATACGCTCGTCTCCAGAAGGGTCTGCTCCACAATCCACTGACTGATACTCCAAGTATCACAAATTCCAACTTATTAGTATCAAAAAGGTCCACCTGGTCACAGGGGTCTCAACGCAATAGACGGCGCGTCATTCGGACGCCCGGTCTGTGAGTTATTAGCCTTTTCGTCCCGAGGGCCTAGTTGGTTTCGTGTACGAACCAACCCGACCATATCTCAATAGTACGATGAACTCTCATAGGGTATACTCAAAGGGATCATTTCTCAACGTGATTACCAACGCCACTAACGGTTCGTCAAACGGACGTCCGGCCTGAAAGTTATCGGCTTTTCTATTCCAGGGGCCCAGTTGGATTTTGGGTACAATCCAACCCATCCATATTCCATCTACATCCAAACCTCAGGTGAAGTATACCAAAATATCTGTCTCACTAAAATGAAACCAACAAAGTCGACGGCACGTCAATCGAACGTCCGGAGCTCAAGTTATAATTGTTTCCGCTCTGAGGGCCTGGTTGGTTTTGGGTTCGAACCAACCCGGACGTACCCACACTTTACCAAAAGCTTGACTTTAATATACCTAGATGACCGTATCAATCAAACGATCCCTACCCAACTGACGGTGCATCGATCAGAGGTCCGTAGCCCAAGATATGGGCGTTTGAACGAACCTGGTCCGAAAATAGGGGGTTCGGGCCTAGTCCAACCCGACCTAATACCCCCTGGTTCGGCCCGAACCGGGTCAAACCGACCCGGGTCCGGGTCCGGCCCGATTGGGTGTGGCCCGGACCGGCCCAGCGCGGGTGGTCGAGCCCGGCGCTGGCGGCCCGGCCCGGGTCGGAAGCCGGTCGCGGCTCGGCTCGCGGCCGAGCGGGGTGCGAAGGGGGGCACCGCCCCCTTTTTGCAGAACGGTTGACCCTGTGGGGTCTACCCTAATTTATTTTCCTGGGGTTACGAACCCCCGGGTTCTTCAAACGGCCAACCCAAAGGTCGGCCGGCTGTGTAACTGCGGGACCCCTTCGGGTCTGGCCTCCAGATCGCGCCGGCAACCAGTTATCCTGTCGCCCCTTTGAAGACCGTCGCGGCCCTAGGCCACGGCTCCTGTCCGACCAGCATGGCGCGATGGTGCCACGCCCCTCCATCGTGGCCCGCCCCTACACTGCGGCCCGCTCCTGGTTGCGGCCTCCTTTGGCCTCACCGGCACGGTGCGACGGCGCCGCGCTCCACCGCCGCGGCCCGCTCCGGCCGCGGTCCTCTTCATTTCCCGCACGGTGCTACGTCACCGCGCCGCCTTCACCAAAAAATCATTGAAATTAACAAAGTGGAGGGGAGGAGAATCAGCCATGTTTGTGCGGTCTGATCTCCTCCTGTTACGACGATAACATTTGGCCAATAATAACAAAAAAATATGATAATAAACATGAACAAAGAAATAACCCCTACCTCGAAAAGACATCGCACGTCATCGAACCACAGAAAGAGGCAAGCACCGCGGTGGTCGGGTGTTGCGGAAGAACGGTTCTCCTCGTAGCATCACCTCACGTTCTTGCCTCGGTTGAAGGAGATGCCTTTCGCCGAGAGGAAGATTTCGTTCTTCGTGGAAAGAAAGCTTTCCCTTCAAATCCTCCAAAACTTCTCCATAGATTATTTTCTCAATAATAAAATGAAAGGTTTCCTCTTAATTTAATATTTCCAAGAAATTCAAAACTAAGAGGAGCCAATTCATTAATTAAAATCATGTTGGAAAAACTTATGGGAGAGAGATAAGGAGGTGAGGAGTTCACATAATTAAAGGGAAGTTTACTAATTAATTAAATGGGTGATAAAGGAGAATTAAAAGGGGTTATGGGGAGGTGAGGAGTTAGGGTCTCGTGCGGGCCCCACCACACTAAACCCTCCTTGGTAGGATAAAACTCCTTCCTTGTATAAAATTTGTACACAACAAATTTTATTTAATTCAATCTAATCCCAAAAAATTAAACCTCAACCCGCTCAAAACACAACTACAGCAAAGGTCCCCTTAAGCAATTATTAGCGATGCGAGTTCATCGGTGCCCTTGGATTTCAATTCCGAGCACTGGTTCAAGAGAGAAAAACCTGCTCGTTCGTTCACTGAACGTACACGAGCTAAACATCATAAATTGATTCCGGGCACACCGGGCCTCAGAATTAGGTGCCTCCAGAAACTGCGCACTCGTAAAATTCCAAATAAATTCAGAAAAAAAAATTCCTTGAAATTTTCGGGTCTTTACAATGACCCTCAAAGGTATTCTTCCCATAATGAAAAGAGCTCTTCATCCCTACTTTCAACATCATCTTCAGGCTACTTTCTCTTGGAATATTATAGAAATGTCAAGTTTTTAAGATCTCCAATCCTCCTCACTCCAATACCACCACATGTTTTTATATTCTCTAAGCCCTACTAAAAAATAAACATTTCATAGGAAGTGGAAAACTGTAAATGTTTTTGAGTGGAAGTAAATGAATTTCAATGGAATTCATATGGATTTCAGTGTTCATTCCTTAATTTTTGAAATGTAATATGTTAGAATCCATAATTAAAATTTTATTTAGGTTATTTTTGAAACTCAGTGGATATAAAGATCTTATATTTGAGATATAGGTGAGGGAAAAAATAGTAACATTGGTTAGAGTCAGTGCAGCTTAGTGGGGATGAGTTTATGTTCTCGTGGTAGTGTTGGGGACCTTTCATTTCCCAAACTGTTATTATTTCATATTGTTTCTTGAGACTCATCCCCCATCTCTTCTATGTTGTTTGAACTACTCTAAGTAATAGTCATCCAAAATGATTACAAATACTTGGTATGGAATTAATTTTGGTTATATTAGTTAAATAAACATAGGTGGACTTCCACAAAATATGGGTATGGATATCAAGCAACAAAATTCAATAATAACTATTCAGGAGGTATGTCATCAAGGAACTTTGATACCACAATTATGGGAGGAATTATAGTTTAAAATAGGGAGTCCAATCCATCATTAAGAGATGGAATAAAATCAAGCATATGAGGATGGATAAAATAAAGGTAGTGGAGGTCAGTTGTACTAGAGTATTGAATTATTATATCTTTGTTCAGGATAGTAACAATTTTCATTTAATATTCATGAAAATGTATAATTTTATGCATGGAGTGTATTATATTATTGTTATTCAAGACAAATTAAATGTTTTAATACTCATGAAGACTGTGTCTTCTTCACATGATGATTTTACCAATATCGTGGAATAATAATCTATTGATGATGAAACTATGGAATTATTAGGGTATCAACAACATGTTTATGAAAAAAACAACAACAACATAACATCAAAGTGGAGAATAAAATTATCAAGGTAAGAAGTCAGAGTATAAAATTTGAGGTTGGTTGGAATCAATGTGACCAGCCTATTTACCACAAAAAGTCAATGTTCATTAATTATCTTGGGGTTACAATGAGAATGAATGTTCCAGTCAATATTGATTCATGGTGCTATGTCCAACCAGTAACGAAGGAAATCCTTTGGAAAGAAATAACAGTAGTGTTATGATATACTTTCTCTATTTTACTGAAAAATTATATAATGAAATTTTGATTTAATTTTTTTCATTCCTTGAAGAGTTCATTTATTTTAGGATATTTCTCTAAGAAATTTTTATTAATTGCTGCTGGAAAATCTCATAGAGGATTTCAGACTCTTCTTACAAAGATACATCATAGGGATTCTGAGGGGAAAGTAAATCCCCACCCACAAGTGTTGTAATGAGAAATAATTTTAGGTGCATTGCAGTCAATAATATAATATTTTAAATTATTTATTTTATCATAATTGATTCAAAATTGTTAATTTATGAAACAAAAAAATAGTGCTGAAAATAAAGAACATGCATTAAAACCAATGTACCCCAATTGCAAAGCAATGACGAGGTACGCTTTATTACAGAAAAAATTGGTATGTATTTTAAATAAACATTGAAAGTTTAATCATGTGATATAAAACAATATATTATCCTTTTTTTATATATATATTGATACATTTAAATATAGATACACTTCCATCCCACATCATGTGCTATGGAAGGGGGCTCATGTAAATAAGAAGGGTAAATTATTTAATTAAAACACAAAAATGGTATGGTAAACATGTGTAAGTATGAAAAGATTATAATTAATTATTATTTATAAAAATATTATATAAAATTATCTATTTATATTCATATTTTTTATACGGTTTGGACACAATAATTTTCAACAACTATACCAGAAGACAAGATGCTTTCAGTAGCTTTGAAGCAACCTAAAAAATATGGTTGTGTTAGAGGATTGGGTTTTGGAGTCTCTCCTCAAACATATTTTGAGATGATAAAACCACATGAAGATATATATAATATGGTGAGATGATTGAAAACACAAATAGTATCACTGTAATATATTATTGTTCAGTCTGTTTGGCAGACCAATGTATGATAAATGATCAAAGAGAATAGGAGATAGAGAAAAGATCTACACATGAACCAAATGATCCCACTAGCTTTGAGGATAGTTATTATCCCAAACTATATACCTTAACCATGGTAATAAATTTTTTAAATACTCTTTATCTTAAATGTGAATCAAACAGCTTCTGATAACTTTATATTACTTAAATTCTACAAGGTATAGTTGTATGTGATTTGTATCTGTCAATACCCACACACCACTGTGTTATGATGGGTAAAATGTATAATATCCAGGGATACAAGCTACATCGTCAATACCTCCCAGAAGATCACATGAGAGTGTAGATTAATGTAGGTCATGATCTGACTACTGAGTTGGTTGTTCGACTTGATGGTCCTAATATTACAAAGGTCAATGATACTTTTGGATCATTCATATCATGGTCATATAATCATATAAATATACATGAGGTATGTATTTAACAAATTTTTTCATATCAAAAATCTATAATAGTTGATGATAAAAGGTATTAAGTGAGGTATGATATTGCATATGGATAAAGTAGTGGGGAAACAGAAGGTTGAATCAAAAAAATCTAGTGAATCAACCAAGAAAACAAAATAACCTTCTGAGATTAGCTTCTCCCTTCTAGTTCCAGAGAAAAATTTATTATCATTGCAACTTAATATAGATACATCATGTAAAGATAAATCTATATCTTACATTTAAAAATGTAAAATAAATGTATGGAAGTTCCTTGACATAAAGAATTTTTCTCGATACTCTAAATGAGATTCTCAAGCACGAATAGTTGGGCATCTTAGTTGTGAATACATACATAAGGTACATTTTCATAATATGTATGTCTAAATAGTGAGCTAATATGTTTATTAAAATTAATAACTATTCATATTTTTTATAGACATTTATATTAAAAATATATAAAGGAAAGATCATGTGAAGAATGATTTGGATTCATTAATCCTTGTATCATTTCTATAACGAAACTTACTTTGCATGATAAAGTAATTAAGAAGAAAAAGGATGAGTTACTTAAATCATTTAATCATAAAGTATCATACGGTAGTCTCTTTTTGATTCCTATAATGAAAAATTCACACTCTATAATCTAGGCACTAAAAATATATTTTTAATTTTTTCATTACTTAATTATTTTAGTTTTTTTAGGGTTCACTAGATGTTGATCTCAATCAATCAGGTCACCCCAAATATTTATTTTTTGGATCCAATGCATTGATATCCAACCAACCGACCACACATGATGTGTATTGTGAATTTATAATACAATATAATCTGTATTTTATAGATTACTTTGAATTATATATTTCGATATATATTTTAACAAGAATTTTTTATGATGGGGTGGTCACTAAATACAGGATAAATAATGGTATGAAGTTTGTGTCTAAAGAGATAAATCCTGTGAATTACTAAAAATAGGGAAAATAAGTTATATATAGAAATATTTAACTATCAAAACATTTAAAAATAATTTACTTATTTTGTTTAATGTTTTGAAAGTGTTTGAAATAATATAATGGAATCTATTGTGGATTTTATGTTTTCACATTTATGAGAGAGATCATAATGGATGAAATGAAAATCATCCCCCAATAAGTAATTTTTAAAGGTAATTAAAATTTCATTAATTATATTTCATAATCACTTTTTTCCTATATTTTCTCAGTACTATAAATATTTCCAACAACCTAGATACTCAAAATAAGAAATAAATTTGTTTAAAGATGAGTGGGAGGCGTAATTTTTGTTATAATGTATACTGATAATAAATTTAGGAGATTACCTTCTATTTTTGTGATCTAGTATGATTTATAAACTTTAAAATATATATTTTTTGTGAATAATTAGTATAAGAATGATTATATATTATTTTTTATCTCTTTCTCAAGGATAAGTACAATAGAGGAAATTAATTTTTTTAGAATCACAGACTGGTAAACAATAGAATTGTTGGGCAATGTAAGAGGCGAATGTGGAGGCAGAGGTGGAGGCATAGGTCAAGGTGGAGGTAGAGTTGGAATTAGAGACTAATGTGGAGGAGGATGTAGATATATAGATAATGTTAGAGACTGAGTTGGAGGAGGAGATGATGTTTTGGCTTTCAAACAATAATCATTTTGAGAAATAAAGTAGAATGAGGATCATACCAATATTGTGTCTGATAAAAGTTGTTGAAAATTGAACACAACACTTATCACTTAAGATAAGATCCATTGTGAAAGTTTTTTAGGTGTATTATTGAAATAATGTTTTTTACCACTTGTTTAAGTGATTTTATACAGGGTAGTAATCCATATGTAAGATTATTCTATATTGGAAGCTTCAATTTCTCCACTAGTGCTATTGAAGAAACATTTGTACAAGTCCCTATCATCAAACAGGTATATAATCCAACTTAAATGTTTGAATAAATATGTGTTTAATAAACCACTAAATTCATCACCTATATAATAAAACTATTGGGTGAAAACCAGCATTGATATATCACGGTCATTAAGGAGGTATGGTGTTAAATTGTCCATTATCAGTTTAAAATTGACATTTTAATAAAAAAATGTTTCACTCACTAAAAAATATCTGAAAACTCTCATATTGTCTTGATAATTTAGGACAATGATTCAAAATTCATTTTTGATGTGTAGGAATTAGTCTCATATCAAACCCACACACGATGAAATATGTATGACTAAAAGTGTATCTTTCCAATTTAAAATGACATTTTATTAAAAAAACAAGTCACATACTCAAAACTGAGGAAATGAATTTAGATTATTTTGATACTTTAGAAAAATATCCATAAGTCATTTAAGATGTGTTGGAATTATCCTCACCTAAATCCAATGCACAGTATGACTAGTATGACTCCAAGTGTATCTTTTTATTCAAAATTGACATTAATTTTAGTGAAAAAAATATAACATACTAAAAATTGAGAAAAATAGTTCAGATTATTTTGGTAATTTATAAAAAAAGATACATAAGTAATTTTTTATTTATAGGAATTAGACGCACCTCAATCTAACCAACAGTGTGATCGGTATAACTCAAAGGGTTCTTTATCAGTTTAAAATTGACATTTTAATACAAAAAATGTTTCACTCACTGAAAACCTAGAAAAAATTCTCAGAGTTTCTTGATAATTTATGATAATTATTCATAATTAATTTTTTATGTGTAGAAATTATTCCCATGTATAACCAATATACGATGAAACCTGTATGACTAAAAGTGAATGTTTCCAGTTTAAAATGGCATTTTAGTGAAAAACAGAAGTAGCATACTCAAACACAAGGAAACAGATTAATATTAATTTTATACTTCATTAAAATGATCAATAAGTCATTTTATACATGTCTAAATCATCAGCACCTCAATCTGATGCACGATGTGACCATTATGACTCTAAGTGTATCTTTTTAATCAAAATTGACAATAATTTTAGTGAAAAAATAACTAATATACTCAAAATAGAGAAAACAAATTCGTATTATTTTGGTACTTTAGGAAAACCATCCATAAGTCATTTTTAGTGTGCATTAATCAAATCCACCCCAACCCAAATCAGTATGTGACCGTTATTACTCAAAGTGTCCATTATTAGTTTTAAAATGACATTTTAATACATAAAAGTGTCACTCACTGAAAACCAAGAAAACACACTTGTATTTTCCTAATAATTTTTTTCAATGATTCATAATTCATTTTTTATGTTTAGGAATCATTCTCATGTAAAACCCACACACGATGAAACTTGTATGACTAAAAGTGTATGTTTTTAGTTTAAAATGACATTTTAGTAAAAAAAACACAATTGTCATACTAAAAATCAAGGAAAAACATAATATTTGTTTTGATACTTAATTAAAATGATCCATAAGTCATTTGAGACATTTTATAACCAGCCTGACCATAATCCAATGCACATTGTGACTGGAATGACTCAAAGTGCATCTTTTTATTCAAAATTGGCATTAATTTTAGTAAAAAATAATAGGCATACTCAAAACTAATAAACTGCATTCAGACTATTTTGGTACCTTAGTAAAATGATCCATAAGTCATTTTTTGTTTAGAAATAATTTTCACCTCAATCTAACCCATGGTGTGGTCGTTATGACTCATAATGTCTATTATCAGTTTAAAATTGACATTTTAATATAAAAAAGTAGCACTCAATAAAAACTGAGAAAACACACTTGGATTGTCTTAATAATTTAGGTAAAAGGTTCATAAATAATTTTTTACATGTATGAATCATTATCATGTCAAAACCACACGTGATTCCACTTGTATGACAAAAAAATTATGTTTTCAGTTTAAAATGACATTTTAGTAAAAAACTCGAGTGGCGTACTCAAAATTGAGGAAAAACATTCGAATTTTTTATACTTCATTAAAATGGTTCATAAGTCATTTTAGATGTTTCAGAATCATATGTACGTCAATACAATGCCCTGTGTGACTGGTATGACTTCGAGTGTGTCTTTTTATACAAAATCAACATTACTTTTATTGAAAAAAAACTTACATACTCAAAACTGAGAAAACACATTCATATAATTTTGGTATTTTATGAAAATGGTCCATAAGTCATTTGTAACATTTAGGAATTATTCACCCCTCAATCTGACTCACAGTGTGATCGGTATGACTCAAAGTGACCATTATCAGTTTAAATTTGCTATTTTAATACAAAAAGTATCACTCACTGAAACCTAAGAAAACACACTCATATTGTCTTGATAATTTAGTAAAATGATTCATAATTCATTTTTAATGTGTAGGAATCAGTCTCACTTCAAACCCACACACAATTAAGCCATTACAACTAAAATTGCATGTTTCCAGTTTAAAATTACATTTTAGTAAAAAAACACAAGTGGCATACTCAAAACCAAGGAAAAGCATTCAGATTGCTTTGATGATTTAGGAAAATGATCCATAAGTCATTTGAGACATTTTTGAATCATCTAAACCTCAATCTGATGCATTATGTGACCATTATGACTCAAAGTGCATCTTTTTTTTCAAAATTGGCTTTAATTTTAGTGAAAAAGAACAACCAACAAACTCAAAAATGATTAAACACATTCAGATTGTTTTAGTACTTTATAACAATGATCCATAAGTCATTTTGTATGTGTAGGAATCACTCACACCTCAATATGACTCACAATGTGAGTGGTGTGACTCCAAGTGTGCCTTTTTATTCAAAATTGACATTAATTTTAGTAAAAAAACTGACATACTCTATAATAGTGTTTTTCATGTATTTTTGTTGGAAATTTTATTTCATTTAATTTCTAAATTTATATCTGATTTTCTTAATTTATACTATTATTTTTTAGGTTGTTTATATTGATACAGTGTGTTGTTATAACACATCGCCTTCCCTATTTATGTTGTTGTGGTGTGTTTTACCATCACAATATAATATTTCCCTTTATCAGTACTATTTAAATGCACTGATAAATGGTTTCTTTTAACATTTCTTCTAAAATCACTGATAAAAGTGTGATTTATCATCGATTTTTTGTGATGATAAAGAAACTCTTTATCATCACTTTTATAGCATTGATAAAATCCATGGATTTTTAACCGTGCTTCAGTAGTCAGTGCTTTTTTAGTACTAATAAAGGATTATTTTAGCATTGTTAAAGGCCTCTTTGTAGTAGTGTTTATTCCTCATTACTAGAACCCTTATTAGACATATCACATGTAATACCTATAATCATAACTACAGGAAAATAAATATAATAAAGGGTGATCTCATATGCCCAGTAAGGGTAAATAAGGGAATTATCATCATATCATGGTCATATGGGTATAATAACATGATAATTAAATTTTAAAACCATACCTTGTATATCATATATCATAAACTTGAGTTGTGGCATAAATAAATGCATTTAATAAGTCATAAATTATAATGGAATCAAAGAACATTGGCCATTAGATCATAATGTTGGCATAAGAAATATAGTTGTGGAAAACATATAAGAATAGAAAACCTTATGTCAAGGATACCCACCAAGACATTCAAAACATGTTAGTCTTATGCTAAACATCCATGTACCTACTTCAGTATTGGGATAAACTCATATATAACCTTCATTTGGGCATGAGATAACCTCTTGTGTACCCATTGATCTCATAGAACATTAATCATTACCAAATGAATTGGAGGTAGATATAGGTATCACCCAGCACATAATGAAAATCATATATATGGGTGAAAAAAAATCATAAAAATTCATAATATCATAACCCATGAAAAGAAATAGGTTTCATAAAAACTTATATCATATAATAATCCATGAAAAATAAACGAGGTTCATAAACATCTTGACATCATAAAAATAAACCATCCAGAGAATGAATAAATATGGTATCATTGGATTATATCCCTATTAAAGATTAAGAAACATCAAAGGATTCCATATTAGATGGAAAATTATTTTTAAAGAAGAAACACTTGGAACATTTCATGAGGAAAATAACAATTCTTTTAAAATCAAAACTTTAAAACTAGATATTCGATAAATATTTTAGAAATCATTTTCTTTGGAAATAACCTTGAAAACTGATAAAAAAATATTTTGGAATCATGAGTACATAAATGGAGGAAAATGAAAGAAAAAAATGTATTCTCATGACATATATAGAAGAGATGAAAATTCATTAGTTTATTGAGATATGGATCATAATATTTCATCATCAAAAGAATAATCATAAACAATCTTATTGAACAATGTGATCATAACAGCAAACCCTTACCACTTTGGTAACTTTCGAATCATAGTGAACATTAAAAAATAAAATCAAAATAAACATTAAATATAATTAATAGAAGTATATTCATGATATAACATGTAAATGGGTATGTATATGTACCTCATAAAATATGATAGGTGCATAACATAACGTATTCCCCAAAGAAGAAAATTTGAGACAAAGATCCCTTACCATAAGTCTTGACTTCCATTGTACATGTTAAAAACTTATTTATAATAAATATAATTTTATTATAAACCCATTAAAGAACCAAAATTATATATATTATACCATATATTATTTACTTATGGCCTTTTATTACTCATTTATTAACAATTCCATGATAAAATCATGTTTCAGAAAATAACTCCTGTGTTTTTCATGTATGTTTTGATTTTTTATTTTTGGTCTTTTTAATTTTTTCATTGTTATATATACTCCATAATTTTAAACATTGTATAAATATCATATATATTCATAATATTTTTATATATCATAATCTATAAAAGTTAGAGATATAAAATTAAATGCATCGTTCATAGAGATGGTAGGTCGTATGTATGCATGAACAATTTTCCATTTTCTAAACAGATAAAATAAAAAAATTAAATAATATATTACAATTAAATAATAATTTTTATTTCATATATATCATATATATTCATTAAATTTATCCTAATTACCTTCTATGCAAATAGTTAGTGAAAAATTAATCGCATCGCTTCACAAGGCGGTAGTCCATCGTACACAAGGACAACGTTATCATATCCCCCACAGGATAAAGAGTAAGAAGCTATATGTAATATAATAATTCTCTAAGTATAATAATATCATAAATATAATATATAAACATTAAATACATCATTATAACCCTCCATGAGAGGTGGTTATGGAAAACGAATAACATCAGTTTGCGAGACGGTAGTCCGTCATACGCATGATCAACGGTTTCATTTCTCATTTAATGGAAGAGAATATCGATATAAGTTATGACATTAACATAATAACATATAATTATATGGTATGTAATGTTTCTATTTTATCAACATAATTAAATAATATGTGAGTTATTTATAATAATAATTAAAACAAAAATGCATAATTTTAAACATTACATCTTCATCGGACAATATCTTTAGGTTTAACCTAAATCCTTCCTTTATTGAATTTATGATATCAAAAAAGAATCTAGTACATGTTTAGGGATGTTATTAATATATTTTTTTAGCTATTGTATGAACCAAAGTGTTTTAAAAGTGATAATAAAAGAGGAGAGGAGGTGACCTTTTATAAGTGGGGGAGAGGACAGGCATGGAATTTTTGAAAATAATATAGTGTGCCCACATTTTTTACATGTCAAAAAACTCAAAAATGGTTAGTTGTAAAAAAATATTTGTTTTAAGGTCTAAATATATACATACAATTGTGTGTGGAAAATTTTATATGTAATTTTACTCCTTATAGTTTTAGTTTAGCACCTAGTAAACTTGTTTTAAACTTAACTACGGTAATTAATTTTTACAATTTTTACTATTCATTTTGAAAAAAAAATTAAGTTAAACATATTGTACAATATAAATTACTATTATTCCAAATATTTAATACATTTTTACAAATTCCATTCATATAAGTGGTAAAATTTAATTTAAAATTCAACCCGCATACGCAATGAGAAATCAGTTTTCCAAAGAGAAAATGTTCAAAAGTTTTAAAAGTTTTTATATAAAAATTATATATGAAATTGATTTCAGTGAACTAAATTGGATTAATATATATTTTTTAAATAAAATTTACTTTTAAAAACATTTAAAATAAAATTTATCTATTAAACTATTTGAATGAAAAGACAAATTTTTAATACAAACCAGTATTTTTCATTATTCACTGAAAATTTTAACATTTTAGAAAATTCTCAAAAAATAACTCCAAGAGGATTTTTAAATTATGATTTAAAAAATTAAGTTCATATTTTCAAATAAATTTTCTAAAAATGAAAAAAAAAATAAATAATCAAAATGTGACAAAACTATATTTTAGAAAAATATAGTTTTTAAGTGTAAAATTGGATTTATTATTATCTCATTATTAGAAGACAAATAAGATGAATTTTAAGAATTTTATTGAATAAATAATATATAAATTTCATAAAATAATTCACCAAAAAGTTTTTATTTAATTTATCGAGATAAAACATTTTTTTGCGTATAAAAATAGTTTTTCTTAAAAAGATTTCTTTTATTTTCAAATAGATTTTAATTTACATTTCTATATGATTAGTCACCAAAGAATTTATTTTATATACATATGTAAACCATATACTTTTATAATTTAATTAATTATATTCATACCCATCATTCCAATGTCTAGGTGATAACTATCATATTAAATAATAATATTTATTAGTGTGTCATGTTTCTTTAAGACTCATTGTTGTGTGTAACATAATCTATCGAAGAATTTAAATTTATTTGAAAAATATATATTTCATAAAATATTGGGGAATTAAATTCTACCCTCATTAAAAAGAATTTATCCCTTGAAATTTTTTCACTTTTGTACTAACAACTAAGGATACTCTTGCCTCATTGCATTCTTAGGTTACAATTTAGCTTCCCCAAGCAAGTGATTCGTCCATAAAACTTTGACCAGGTGAGTGGAAATGTTTTATAGAACTCTCTATATTTTATCCATAATCTCCACCATTTATTTTTTATAGTAAATATCATGATATGGTGTTATGAACTATAGGTTCAATAAATGTTATGGATCAAGTATGTACTTCCTAAAGAGAGATACATGGAACACGTCATGAACCTAAGAGAGGTTTGGTGGAAGTGAAAAGAGATAAGCTACCACCCTAATACCATCACAAATTTTAATGTGACCTATATACCTAGGTATTACTTTACCATTATTTATTACATGGATATATTTTAAAAAAACTTCTCACTAACTTAAAATTCTTGATTATGTTGGTGATTATCAGCATAACTTTTCTACTAAATTTATGTTTCCATCATGTGTTGCTGAATGGATTTAAACTTATCTATCATTTCTTCAGACAAATCTAGTAATAATAGATTTATTTCTCCAAATTCATCCAATTATTATGGATTTGTACACTTTTTCCATAAATTGATTCAAAAGGATCCATCTAAATTCACAATTAAAAGTTATTATTGTAATAAAACTTAACTAGAGGAAGTTGTTGATCCTAACCACCTTTAAAATCCATAGAATAAGATCTTAGCATATCCTCTAGGGTTTTAATCATTCTATCAAACTAGATATCAATATGAAGGTGATAAATAGTACTGAAAATCAACTCTAAAGGACTTGTTAAAGAATTCACTAGAACTTTGTGGAAAATATCAAATCCTAATAAGATACAACTGAATTTGGTACTCTATACAACCTTACCACTTCCTTAATGTATATCCATGAAAGTTAATCTAGAGAGAATTATTATCTGATAGTGAGGAAGTGTTATAAATTTTTAAGGATATCGACTATAAACCATATATAATTATTCCCTTTAGATGTTTTTTGGGAGTCTGAATACAAAATCTATGGTGTTGTTTTCCCATTTCCATTCTGGTGTGGATAATAGTTGGACCATCCCCTTAAATATTTTTCTATTGACCTTAACTTGATGACATAATAAACATCAAGGTCCAAAATCATAAATATTTTTCTTCATTTTATCCAACCATAAATACTCTTTCACATAGGAAAATGTTAGGTGTTATACCCTTGTCTCCCTTTAGTTTTGGGTTTATGTCACATAGCCTTGCCGGATGCAACAGGTTCTCACCTGGCATGTAGGTTATCTATTTTTTAAAAAACTATATTAATAAAATTACTATAACATTTCCAAATTTCAATAACACATAATTACCTCAACATAAAATATAATATATACCTTAAAGGTTAAAATAACTTTAATATTATATCCAAAAAAATTATAGAAAATTCTTCTCAAATAACATTTTCACTAAAACATATCCAAAGGGTTTTATTACCCTAATTGTTTCCCAAAATATCCATAATCTTAAAAATATATCATCATGTAAAACCTCAAAACAAATTATAATACTTTGAACTTATGATCTAAATTAAACTCATAAACTCATGATGGTATCCATAACTCTTAAGTTAATCTTACATGGATGCATATACACTTCCAAAATATAATTCACCCTTTATTCATTAAATAAGGTATTATATTAGACAAAAATATTTCCAATGGATTCATGGGTTCATCCTTTCACTGATAAAATATCAAATATGATTTCATTACTCAAAAAATATATAAAGAGGGAGATAATAAATTATCATAATCACATCAAGTTCTACTAAGGTATGTGTAATAATATTTTCATAGGGATCCTTCATACAAAATCAAACATAAAATTCCCAACTTAGTATTGGAGGATAAGTGTTCCCTAATTTTCATGATTCACTTAATCCATTATGATTGCATAAGCTTTCCCATTTCTCATTGTCTTCAGAGGTTTTTTTGGATTATCATCCTCATTATTCCTTGGATTGGGGCATTGATCTGCATAATTCCCAAACTCCTTACACTTGAATTACTAGAGTGTGAGTGGTGTATTTTGTGGAGATTTCTCTATATTTGTATTGTTATCTAACTTATTCCCATAACTTCGACATTTATACACTCAATAATATTACATTCCATACTTAAAACATTTATTAGTCCTATTAATACAATTTCCTCTATGTTTCCCTCCATACATTGATCATAAATAAAAGATCATCTTCTTTTCACCATGATTTTTATAGTTTCCCTTATATTCAATTTTTTTTTCTTATCAAAACCATTTGATTAATGGGTCACTCCAATATCCATTTCTAAATTTATAGAAAAATGAATTATTTCTTCATAGATACATAATTCCCTTATAGATAATTCCCTTTGGAGACTTATTTTTAGGCCACTAAAGAATCTAAAAACCTTACTTTCAGGTTTGATGACAATACCAGAAGTGTATCTTATAAGTCTTGTAAAAAGTTTCCTCATAGGTACCAATATATTCATTATCCTTATACTTTAGATAAATTAATTACTTATCTATTTTTATATGAAGAATATTATGGAATTACTTATTAAAAAATAAATCCTTAAACTCATCTCACTCCATGGATTCAATTTTATCTTATTGCTTTGTATTCTTGATAAGAGTTCACCATTGATATTCTTCAACTTCCAAATTATAGATGATGAAAATTAGTTTTTCATGATCCAAACACTAGATAATGGAAAATATATTCTCAATGGTATTGATGCATTTTTAATCAACTAGTGTATCAGTATAACTACTAAACAAATTTGGATATTTCCTCATGAAGGAATCAATATAATGGCATTCCCTTATTTTCTTCTTTGGAATCTCAACATGATTCATAGCCTCAGAAAGTCATGTAATTATAGCAATAATATTTTTCATTCTATCTCCTATAACATTTTTTTATATTTAGTAAAATCATGTCATTGTCTATTGCATTTAATATTAACATGGTTCCTTCAGGTTCCATCTATTGACTAAAACCAAAATGCATGGTTTTAGCAACAATAATCATAGTAAGAAACCGCATAATCTTAAAAATCACTTATAGGATGTATAAAGAATGAGACATAATTTTAAATATATAAAACCTTAGGTTTAACATTGTTCACTTTTAGTCATTATTAAAATCCTTTATAATGTTTCATAAATAATTTTTGAATTTCCAAAACATATCCTTCGATAGTGTTAAACTAGGTGTATAGTAAAGCCTGTTTTCATATATTCGGAAATGTTAAAGTCAAGCCCTATACAAATTTTTTATATTTATTACCCCTAAGTTCATATATTCTATAACCACACCCACTTTTACAATCCATATAGGGAATTATTACTAGGAAAAAAATTGCTTCATCCTTCACCAATATTCCAGAATATTTTTCTATATATGCAATTATCCTTAGTCTTATCTTTATACATATCCATAGAGATCTCACTAATATTTTATAATCCTAGTTTCTAAAGGTTAACTAAACCAATCCTTTGATACCAATTATAGAGACTTGGGATTTTCATGTGTATATATTACATCTTTTTAGATGAATATTCATTAAATTACACAAACACATGTGTGAGGGTCATAAAGATATAGTGCCTTTGTAAACATGGAAGCATGAAAAACTGGTTCAAAAGAGTTACACATTGTATCCCACTTAGTTTATCATAAATATCACACTTATTAGATATATTACACATAATACTTATTATCATAACCTAGGGAAAATAAAGATAAGGGTGATCTCATATAATCAGTAAGAGTAAATAAGGAAAATATCAACATATCATGATCATAAGGGTATGAGAACATGAGAATAACATTTTAAAAATATACATTACATATTAGAAATCCTAAACTTGAGTCATGGAATAAATCTTTGCAGTTCATAAGACATGAATAATAAAGGAATCAAAGATCATACGTTATTAGAGCATAACATTAGCATAAGACATAGAGTTGTGGAAAACACATAAGTATAGAAAACCTTATGTTAATTCTACCAAAAAATACATTAATAACATATTAGGCTTAGGATAACCACCCATGGACCTTCTTAAGGATTGGGATAACTTCCCATGTACCTTATTTTCATCCTGAGAAAAACTTCTCGTGTACCCTTTGAGCTCAGAGAATATTAATCATTACCTAATGAATTGGATAGAGATATAGGTACCACCCATCACATGATGAAAATCAGACATGATTGTTCAATAATATTATAAAAAACTTATCATATCATAAACCATGAAAATAAATGGGTTTCATAAAACAGTTAATCATATAATAACACATGAAAAATAAATAGTTTTCATGAACATCTTATCATCAGAAACATAAATTTTCCAAAGAATGGATAAAGATGGTATCATTGGATCAAGTCCCTAGTAAAGATTAAATAAAATCAAAGGATATTATATTATATGGAAAATTATTTTTAAATAAAAAACACTTGGAACATTTCTTGAGGAAATTAATTTTTCTTTGAAAATCACCTTATTAAAACTAAAAAATCCTATAACTTTATAGAAATAGTTTTATTGGAAAATAACCTTGAAAATTTATAAAGTAAGCATAAAATAATTTAAATTTTTCCTTTAGTAGATAAAATTTCTATGAAAATCACCTTTTTAAAACTAGAAATTCATAAAATATTTCATAAATCTATTCTTTGAAAATAACCTTGAAAACTTATAAAGGAATCTTTAAAAATCAATTAAATTTTTTTTTGAGGAAAATATAATCTCTACTTTGAGATAAAATTAAAACATAAAACAATTTCAAAATTTTTTTCTTTTAAACTTATAAAATAATATTTAAAACATTTAGTGTTCATAATGGTGTGGAATTCCATACACGTTGAAACAAATATTTCTTTCATATTTTTAGTAAAATCCAAACAGTCCTTATTTTTAAAAAGAAACATAAATATTTTATTTTTTTAAATTTGTAAAAAAATTCAAACAAGGGTAAAAATGAATTTAAAAAATACCATATGAACATAAAAAAAATTTTGAAAACATTTTTAGGAAATATGGATATGGAAGAAAAAAGTGTTTTCGTTTAAAGAGGGAAATAAGGATGATTTTCTTTAAAACCATTATTTTGGGATAATGAGAACATAAAGAGAGGAAAATAAAGGTAAAACATGTATCCTCATCACATAACTAGAGGATAATAAAATTAGTTTGTTTCCTGAAATCTGGATCATAATATTTTATCATCTAAAGCAAAATCATAAATAATCCTGATGAACAATGAGATCAAAACATCAAACCCTTACAAATTTGGTAACTTTTGAATCATAAGCCCCATTAAAAAATAACATTAAAAGAAACTTTAAATATAATTAATATAAATATATTAATTATATAAAATTTCAAAGGTTTTGTATATAGACCTCATAAAATAGTATTAGTGTATAATATAACGTATGTCCCAAAGATAACAAATTGAGATAAAGATCCCTTACCTTAAATCTCAACTTCCTTCATGCACATTTGAACCTCCTATAAAATAAATATAATTTTATTATAAATATATAATATAATCATAATTATATATATAATACCATATATTATTCACTTGTGAGATTTTATTACCCTTTATTAACAATTCCATGTTAAAATCATGTTTCAGAAAATAACTCCTTTGTTTTTTGTGTATGTTTTAATTTGTTATTTTCGATCTTATTAATTTTATAATTTTTAAATATTATCCAGAATTTTAATCATGATATAAATATCATATATATTGATTAAGTACAGATTTATAGTAATCCATTATAGTTAGATATAGAAAATAAAAATACATTGTTCATGGAGATGGTAAGTTGTACGTAAGCATGAACGTTGTTTCCATTTTCTCAAAGAATGAAATAAAAGAAAATTAAATAATATATTACATTTAAATAATAATTTATATGTAATATATATCACATATATTCATTAAATTTACCCTAATTACCTTCCATTCTAAGTGTTAATGAAAATGAATCACATTGCTTCATGAGGCGGTAGTCCACCATACACAAGAATGATATTATTGTATCCCCCACAGAATGGAGAGTAAGAAGTTATATGTGATATAATAATTGAAGAAATATAATTAAATCATAAATATAATATATAAATTTTAAATCAATCATTATAACCAACTATGATATGTGGTGATGGAAAATGAATAACATTGGTTCGTGAGACGATAGTCCGTTGTACACACAATCAATGGTTTTGTTTTCCATTTGATGGAAAAGGTGATGGATGTAAGTTATTACATTTCCATAATAAAATATAAGTATAATAGATATAATAGTGATAATATATTATTATAATTGAATAATATTTTAAGTATTTATAATAATAAGTATAATAAAAATGTATATTCTAAAACTTTACCTCTTCTTCAGATAACCTCTTTAGGATTAACCTAAAGCCTACCTAGATTGAATTTATGATTTAAAAAGTCACTCTATAATGTGGGGAGGGATTTAAGAAATATATATTTTTAGGTATTTTTTGAACAAAATGATTCTTTAACTGTGAAGAGAAGAGAAGATTGGGTGGCCTTTTATAAGCAGGGGAGAGGACACACATGGAGTTTTTGAAAATAATAAAGTGTGTCCACATTTTTCACATACCAAAAAACTCCAATATGGGTCATTATCAAAACTTAGAGCAGATAAGGTATAAATATGGTCATAAAATGGGGGTTTTACAATTTTATAGTTCATTTTACCCCTTATATTTTTAGTGTACCTCCCCCCCCCCCCCCGATAAACTCATTTTAACCTTAATCGCAATAATTCATTTTTACTATTTTACTATTCATTTTGAAAAAAAATGATGTAGAAATTGTTAAATAATATTAATTAATATTAGTAAAAATATTTAATCCATTTTTAAAAATTAAATTCATATAAGTGTCAAATTTTAATTTTAAATTAAACCCATGGTCGCGACGAGAGATCAATTTTTCAAAGAAAAAATATTCGAAAGTTTAAAAGGTTTTTATTTAAAAATTCAATAATAAATTGATTCCATTGAGATAAATTGGATTTATATATATATATATATATATTTATTTATTTATTTAATTAATTTTACTTTTAAAACCACATTAAAATAAAATTTATCTTGTAAATTCAATGAATGAAAAGGAAATGTTTTAATACAAACTAATATTTTTCACTATTCACTGTAAATTTTAACTTTTCTAAAAATTATAAAAAAATAACTCCAAGAAAATTTTGAAATTATGATTTAAAATATCAAGTTAATTTTTCAAATAAATTTTCTAAAATTGGAAACAATAAATTTTAAAATAAGTGCGTAAAATGTTATATAACTGTTTTTTAGAAAAATATAGTTTTTAAGTGTAAAATTGGATTTATTCTTATTTCATTCCTAGAAAACACATAATATAAATATTATATATTTTATTTAATATATAATATATAAATTTCATTAATATTATTAACCAAAATTTATTTATTTAATTTATTTATGTAAAGTGTGTTTGTGCGCATAAAAAAATTGATAAAAATATTTCATTTCTTTTCAAATGGTTTTTAATTCACATTTATAAATAATTAGTCACCAGATAATTAATTTTACATAAATGGTTAAAAAATATATTTTTATAATTTATTTAATCAAATTCATACTATCTATTCCAACATTTAAGTGATAACTATCATATTAAATAATAATATTTTAGTAATGTGTCACGTTTTGTTAAGACTTTGTGTTGTGTGTAACACAAGCTATCAAATAATTTAAATTTATTTGAAATAATATTTCATAAAATATTGTATTTTTTCACCAATAGAACCTAGGACATTTGGGATAGTATTTGGAAGGCAATGTTTCAGAAATTTGGCAAGCTCCAAGGCTTAGAATTTGTGATAAGAAGGGGTTGTGGGGGGAGGTATTTATTTTGTATAAAGACTATAAATATTATTTATTCTTATGATTATATGTAGTAAATGGTTCATGTGAGTCTGAAATAATGGTTTCTTTCATCATTCATGACTTAAAAATTCATGTATTTATCTTATAATGTTGAATAACGTATTTTACTGTATTTCACTATTCACTAAAAATTCAACTATTTTAGAAACAAAATTCCCCTAAATATTTTTTTATGTGTATATTTTAAAAATAAAATTAATTTAATGAAAATAATTTTCTAAATTTGATAAATTTAATTTTCATGTAAAATCCTCATCTAATTGAAAAATGTCATTTTTAATATTACAAATAATTTTCTGACCCTTTGAAAAAATGATTATGGTATCATAAAATCATATTACCATTATTATAAAACATAATTTTAATTTATAAATCAATTTTATGGAAATTAATTTTATCTTAAATAATTATTTTTATTATAAAATTTCAATTAAAACATTTAGGTTTTACAAAAATACAAAAACCTAATTAATCATTTTTGAAAAATTTATTATCTGTACCATGATATAAATAAATAATATTTTAATTTTATGATATACCTAAATATTATTTTACTCTTCCAAAGGTGATGATTATATTCTAATGGTTAGGTTACTATTCCTAATAGTCATATTATTATTCCAATTGTCATGAGACTATTCCAATGGTCATATTCCTAACTATCATATGGGTCATCTACTTCCTATAAATATCTCAAATTTCTTTCATTATTCATTCACTTTTATTTTACTATCAATTATATATATTTATTTATTTTTAAAATATATATTGGATTACTAAAATTATGCTTCATTACTATAGTGTTGTTCATCATTTCAGTTATTTTGGGTGATCGAGCATATCCAAATTTTCCGATTATTATTTTCTTATTTTATTTTTTTTCTCACTTTAAAAATTTCAATTCTTATAGAAATTTTTATTCTCTAAATATAAATTTAAAATTATAATAAATTCTTATTAGTTTTATCATGTGGTGAATATACATTATAAAACATTATATTAATAAATATGAAATAATTATATATTCATAAGAGGAATTGCATTGATAAAATTATATGTAGTTACACTCTAGGGGATGAATAAACTATTTTTTTAATAATTTTTATCAACCTACACTCACTTGAACACACACATCAAAAAAATATGTATAAGTGTTTCTTCCCTGTTTAGTTGGATAATTAATCCCCCTTGATAAAAATAATAAATATGGGTCAAAAATAATGGGAGAATAAAAATCATTACTCATACTTCAATTTTATAAAATCTATCTAAAATTTCAGATTCATGTGAAATGACTAAGTTCTAAAAGATTGGTATTCTAATATCTCCCTAAAGAAATACATTCATTTATTCACCTAGATAGTTTCCAAGCATGTGTGATACTAGTTGTGATGTTTAATATAAATTGAGAGATGAATTTATATTGAGATATTCCATGATATATTTTTTCTTCCAAGTTTTCTAGAGATTACATTTTTTACCATATCTACCTCTTCAAGAAACACCATCAATTCCCTCTTCTATAAATAATATCCAACACAATATGTGAATAAGGTGGATATCCATACACACCTCAATGTGATCCACAAGTCTAAGACAAATTTATCATCCCAAAGACTCCCTTTTTTAAGGTCTAAAGTTCCTTAACCTATTCATGATTGCTTCCTTTTTAATTTTCCATGACTATTCACATTTGGGAATAAGGGTTCTCTTTTTGTTTCCAAATTTATTCTTATCAAGATTAGGCTTTATCACCTTAGCAATTAGATCACTTTGTTTTTTCCTTTTTCTCCATCTCTTTATCCTTTTCCAACTAATACGACCATATGGTAAGTCACTCTTTCTTTACATTCTTATATTTATTTTTGTACATTGAATCCATTTTCGTAGAAACCTTATTGATAAGAGTCATTGCTGCTTTAACTTTATTCTTAATCCTTTATTCTTGTCTAAGAATCCAAGTCCTATACTTCTTATAAATGTCACATGCCTTATTTCACCTTCCATACACAATTTTATTAACTTTTAGATTTCCCTTTTTAGTCATCCTTTCAATCTATTCACAAGAATTTTTTACCACTAATTCAATCATATTATCCCTATATTAGATGGATTATAATTTAGATTCTATCTTTCTCCCTTTAACTTTAAAATTCATGGTTATTTTTAATCTTTAATGTTGTGGCCTCTTTTTTCACAATAGAATCACTTATTCCCTATAGGTTGGACATTCTAGTCGTCTTTATTTATTGGATTCTTGGGAGGATTTGATATAACCTTCTATATTGATTTATCTATCAAGATAGACTTGAATTATTTCTTCACCAGATTTATTATCTATTGAGGCCATCTTTTTATAACCACATGATAATTTTATTAGGTTGGAACATACCAACACTACAAATAATATTATCTATATTAATTATAAAAAACATTAAACCTTTCCAATATTTCATATATATTCTTTAAAGACAAATTAATTTTTCTCTGTGAAATATAATTGTGCGCAGGAGATTTTATTCTTATTTCATCTTTTCTCCCATATATTCAAGCTTCTAACACTTGTACTTACTAATAATTTATACCAACAATCCATAGTCCTATAAAAAAAATTTAATATCACCAATATCTCCATTTTAGTATTGTTATTTTTCTCATGCAAGAAATATATCTATGTTTACATAGTAGTTATTTTGAGAATTTTATCCACTATTTTGGGCTTTGTTTGGGGATATCATTTTCTTATAAATTCCTAAATTAACCCTTGATTAATTGGTGAATTTGTTTAATTTTTATCCTTCCAAATTTATACAAAAATCTAACTTTTTTCCTATACTTTTCACAATAAATAATTAAATGTTAAAAAAACTAATTGGATTGTGGGATACCTTTTGAATGATCTAGGTTGGATGCTTCTCCAAATGATCTCAATCTCAATTTTACACCATTTAGGAGATTCTTTGATGAAATAATATAACAATAGGACTATGTGTAAAATTTTATCTTCTCAATTGTTTGGAAAGAGTTGGATTTTATATAATCTAGATTTCTCAGTTTTACTTCCAGCTCCTAACACTTGAAACTAAGAGTATTATTTCTAACCATAACTGATCTTGTCTCTCTTTCCAATCTTCCTTCATATTTTAAACTTTATCCTCATGTATTTTCCTTATCTCAATTAGATAAATGTCCATATATTTTAACTTTTTTTCCTTTAGCTTCCAACTGGTTAGACTTAACATCCATATAGACTTTATATAGTATCATCAATGCATGGAACACTACTTTAATAACATTTTCAAAAATTTATTTCTCCCTGAAAAATATTTTTAATTACTTAAAGTGTACTGAAATTATTTCATTTAAAAGTTAAATTGATTCTTCCTTAACCTTTACAATATTTTTGAGAGTGTTACAGAAACATGTTTTCTTTTTCGATGCTTCTTACATTGCATTATCCTTTACTTATAACTATAACTTATTATCATGAATTACCTTGATGAATATAAATGTTAATATTACCACTAAAATGGGAATATCATTAAATTAATCCTCAACCTTAAGGTAGAGGTATTTGGAAGATTAAATGTAACCTTTCTCAGAGCTTGAACTTATTTCATGAGAGTAATAATAATCAATATCTTTAATAGATAAACCTTTTCCGTTATGATTACCTTCAGCTAATATTTTCTTATATTCCTTATTGAAATTATTTCTTTTCTTCCATTCTATTTTCTTCTTCCTATTTTCCAAATTATTGGATAGAAATTTCAGATTAATTTTAACAAGGATGGAAACCACTTATTATATTTAAGGTACTTATAAAATCTATTCAAATCTATGCTTCATGTATTGTTAATTAAAATAAAATTGGAAAATAAAGTTTTTCAATGAATCAAATATATAATTTGATCTACTAAAATTATGATAGAACTATAGATCTAATCAGAGGGAATTTATTCTCTGATACCAATTGAGATTCTTAGTAGGATCATATAGACACACCTGAGAAGGGAGTGAATCGTGTGTGATTTTTTTACCAAAAAAATATTCCTGATTTTAAGTTATTTCTACCTATTTGGTATTATTTACCTATATGTTAATTTAATATAAAAATTAATCTTTTTATATTTTTCTTAATACATCATAACCACATGTAATATAGAATTTAAAAAGGAAATCAAAATGTAGTATTTTTACAAGTTTTGACCGAGATATTGGAAACCTTCTCTTTACTATGTCCAACTCTTGTTGAGACACATATTCTCCATTATAATAATTTTATCAATTACAATTAGTATCCAAGGATTATGCTGAATTTTTTTCCATATTACATATAAAGTATCACAATATTATACTTAAAAACCTAATGTTTTATCCAATATAACCTTTATACTAGAATCACACCGGTTTCTTTACAAACTCATTTATCTAAAAGTGGGTTAGCACTAATACACAAGATGTCACTAAATCCAAATAATAGGTCCAACGTCACCTCAGAGTCTTTGACTACCTGTAAATCTTCAAGAATGAACACATGTAACTCATTCTCTGGTATTATACTTAGTTACTTATTCTTATGAACTTTATCAATGGATTCTCACACTCACTACATTAACTATGAATCTAGATGGAAGAAAATTAGGTTGGATTCCTTCTAAATTTCTTCTAATCTTTCCCTTATTATTTAAAACACAGTAGGTTATATCTTTTCAACACACAATCCATACACTCTTTTTCTCTCTTGCTACAATATGAAACAAATCATTCTCCTCATTCTTCCTTAAAAACCAATTGATTTTTTATCTTGCACAAGTTCAAAAACACTTCTCTTTATTCTTTAAGAGAGCTTCTTCTTTATCTCTACTTACACATAGTAATTTTTTATCAATAACTCCTATTGGTATCCCTATCTCTTCTTTCTAAATATTTTCAATCTCACATGCAACTACATTAAATTATCTTGTCTCATATATAGTTTCCATCCAAAAATCACCATAATAAAATAACAACTTTTAGTTCCAAATATATCTTCAGAAATTATCTATAAAATATCCTATGTGAAACTTCTTTTCATGATTTTTAAACTCAAATGATATAAATTCCCTTATTCTATCCAAACTAATTTTCTCACAACCAAATTAAATCATCTCTTTTATTCCACATAAATTTCAGGTTTCTTATGCCTAACATGTAACTCGCATAAGACACAAATAAATCCATTTTATAAGGTTTCCTATAATATATAGCAGCACACTATATGGAGTATCTCATACTCAACTTTAGTTTGTTAGCAAGAAACCTGTATATATTATAATTGAATATGTACACCCTAGAAGAAACTTACCTTTTCCTTTACTTCCTTAAATAACTCAACTTAAATAAAATATATTTTTTGATATTTAATCCTTAATGGAAAACACATGCATCAGTGGATATTTTTTTAAATATCCATGTTCAACTAAATATGTAATTCTCTCAATTAAGGCTTGGGTAAATTCCTAGCCTACCATCTTATCTTAATCTCATTTATCTCGACCATAAATATTTGAATTTCACATAATTAGCTTTGATTATAATGATTTTGAACTCTGATTGATAATACAAGAATCGAATCAACTTCATCTACATTATTCTTAAAAACTCATGAATTTTACATTGTATTATCATGAATAATGAAACTCGTAAAATAATGCTTCTATTAGGGCTATAAATTGCATCATGATATATATAACTTGAAACTCAGCTTTGAAATCTTCAAAAATTACTCTAATAAGAATATAAAATTCTGGAAACTCAATTTTAGGATTTAAGAAAGTCTCTCAAATTATTCTATTGCATTGATCTTCTTATCCAAGATTAAAGATCAGCTTATCAAAATTTTCCTTGGATCAAATCTCTTTTAATTTCTGATGTTAAATATTATCATCATTAGCATTTTAATCATCAAATTTCATGTTATCTTCAAATTATAAAATCTATAAACTTAAACTTATAGTCTAAAAAAATCTAATATTTCACTAATATTTTATTTTTATGCTGGAATACATGATTCTTATGCATAGATAGATGATTTTTATGTATATAGACATCATTATTATACACAAGTAGATAATGTTTATACAAAGATAGATTGATGGTTATGTAGCCTTTAATGATTTGTACCAAGATCAAGCAATTCTTTTCATGAAAATCATACTATATGCATATGTAGCACTAGATGATTCTTACATAACCAGTACTTTTCCATTGTTGACTCAGCTATACTGGATGATCCTTACACATATCTAAAATACTTCAAATCAAATCTGAGCCACTTAAATAGACTCCAAACCATATTGTATCATCTCTAAATTTTATTTAAGAGTTATTCAACTCAATATTAAATAACCAATATACTTTTTAACCCAATGATGTATTCTATAACTTTTATTCTAGCTTTTATTCAATGTTTGAACCTGTTTTACACTATTTATTCATAGTTGGGAAATCTATCTAGCATGGTTAAATTAATTCATCATCTTCATCCTAAACTCCTTAAATATTAACATATTATAGATAGTTATTTTCATACTTTTCATCACTCTACATAGCCATACATACCATCTTAACAATCATAACATGTTATTTCTCTTTCCATGTATTCACCAAGGTAGAAACTATATTTAATTCATTGGGAGAATACTCAATCCATCACCCAATATATCATATTTTCATGATTATTTTGACAATGAAAACAAAGATAATTGAAAAAAAATACAAATTCAAACCAAGGGAACTTCCATATAGAAAAATAAAATATTATTTTTACACAACTTTAAAACCTAGTAAGAAACACAACTCTCCATATAACAATATTTAACCCACACTCCCAGATCCAGTGCTAAAAACACAATATTTTTGTTTCTAGATTTGATACTAATAAAAGTTATATAATTTTAGTGATCCAAAACATAAAAAATAAATTATAAATATTGGATTACTTATATACCCAAGTACCTTTTGGGTTTAAAGTTTTATATAATTAGGGAAAACTCATACATAATAATACCCATGTCTTTATGTGGCCATTTTTTTATTATACCCAGTCAAAAGAGGTCTTTGCTTTAAAATTAAAATGAGGATTCGGCCCCAACCTTTCAAAAACATAAGATATGCATAAGAATATGATGATATAATAAAAGTGAATGAGCATAACATAAGATAATTCATATCTATTAAAACATGGATAAAAAGTTAAGATACATGTAATAAATATTTTACATAAGAAAAGGGTCATATAAGTCTATAATCATGAGCCATGTGAAAAAAATACTTGAGAAAAGGATCTATTAGAAATTATAAAAAAAATTAAAAAATTGTGTAGGTATATTATAACATATAATAATAATTATGGAATCACCTAATTTGATAATTATCATGTCTCTTAGGATTAATATAAAACCAGTAAAATTTTATGTCTCTTAGGAGTAACTTACAACCAGTTAACTATGTCATCTCTTGGTAACAACTTTCATCCAATTTACTTCGTATCATTACCCAATACATTGGAGGGATCTAATAGACCCACTCATAACATATCATATAAATTATCTTAAGGGTTTGGGGTCAATCCCCAATCTCACTTTCATCAATAATGTCTAAGTACCATATCATGAAACAAAATTCTTAGATTCTTCAATTTCATAAAAACTATCATAACTTAATTTACCCATGAAAAAGAAATGGTTTATTGAAAATATCTTTAAAACATCCTCATAAATCATTTAGAGAAAGGAAGTGAATGGTTTCATAAGATCATATCCCTAATTAATCATAGGAACCATTAAAGTATATTCAAAAATATCAAAAATAACTTTAAAATAACATTTAAAACATTTCATTGAAAATAGTGGAAAATAACCTTTCTTATTAGTACATTTAAAAACTAAAAAAATTGAAAATATTGAGAAAATGATTTTACTTAAAAATAATCATGGAAAATTGAAAAGGAATCTTCAAATGTATTAATGTTCATGATGATGTTAAAATACATTCATTCCATATATTTTAAAAACATTAACTTTAAATATTTTTAAAGAGGAAAAATTGACCCATATAGAAAACATTAAGAAATTTACTTTCTAAAACCTTTTAAAATAAGTTGAATTTTCATGGAAAATAAATTTATTAAATAATTTATGTTTATAAATAACATTTATAAAATAAGATAAAGAACATAGATGAAGATTTTTCTTAAAATTATTTAAGACATTAAAACAGTGTTTTTTAAAATAAATAAAATTTATAATCTTTTAAAACAAAAAACCCTTTGAAATAAATAATTTAAAAATTAATATAAAATAACATGAGTATAAAAAATTCAATATATTATATTTCAAGATTTATTATAAACACCATATAAATGAATACAGGTGCATCAATTAAAATGTGTCTCAAAGAAGCAAATTTGAGCTGAGAAACCCTTGAAACTTGGGTAAAAATTGAATCAAAAATACATTGAATGAATTAATATGACAAAATTCTATAAAAAATATATTTCCATGAAATAATATTCGAAAACACATTTATGGGTAAATAAGTACACCATATAAAATAAAACATGGTGCATAACATTAATTATGTGTCAAATAATTAAAATTGATTCCTTGTGAACTCTTGAAACTTCTATAACATTTGAATCAATATCTCATGAAAGTGATAAATTCAAATTAATTTTAAATATTATGATCAAATATTTATTTATGATATAATATCTCAATTGTAACATCCTATGATTTTAGGAAATATATTCTTTTAAATTAATTTAAATTATTTAATATATTGTGTTACACATAATACATAGTTTATCTTATATAACATTCATTACCAATTTTACCTTGAATTTCATGCAACATATATTCCCTTTGGTGACTTATGTTACACATAATCCCAAGTCTTACTGAACAATAATATACTATTAATTTTATTTATTTAACATAATAGTTTTCACCTAGATATTAAAATGGTGAGAATGAATATGATTAAATAAATCATAAAAATTATAGTTACTCATTTTTATAAAATTAATTCATAGGTTAATAATTAATTATAATGGTAAATAAGGACCAAATGAATATAAAGTGTGTATTTTTATGAAAAAACAATTTTAATGACCAGAATGGAATATTATCTTAAAAATTAAATTAATCAATATTATTGAAATATATTAATGAAATTTATATGTTATATATTTCATAAAATGTTTTTAAATTAATCTAATAAGTTTTATATGGATATGATAAGAATAAATCCAATTTTAAGCATAAAAAGATGCATATTTTTAAAAGGCAGTTTTACTGGCTTTTAATGGAACATCTATTTTAAATATAAATTTTGAAACTTTTATAGTTTTTATTTTAAAAAATAAATTTATTTTTTGAAATATGAATATAAAAATTTACTTTTGGTTATTTTTAGGTATTTTTCTGGGAACATTCATATTTTGATGAAAAGTGAATGGCGTCGAATTTTAATTGAAAAATGTTTTTTTGTAAAAATATTTTATTGTGTTAAATTATGTTTTTATTTGGTTTTAAAGTATAATTAGATCACTTATATGTCATTTTATACAATTTATTTCATTGGATTCATTTTCATGGTTATTTTTTATATAAAAACTTAGCAAACTTTTGAACATTTTCACTTTAAAATTCAGCTTTATCATCCCATCTATGGGATTGATTTTAAATTAATTTATTCTATTTCTGTTATTATAATTTTTAAAAATTGATTTCATATTTGGAATAAACATAATTTATAATTTTAATAAGTTCATATTAGTTTTTGACCAAAATATTAGTGAAATAATTAAAAATTAATTATAGTGATTAAGGTAAAAATGTTTTTACTTAGCTGTTAAACTTTAATATTAAGAGTAAAAATGACCTATACACATGTCCAGAACACATTTTATGGAAATAGTTCGACCCTAACCACCTTATTATCAATTTTCATGATTTATTTTGATATAAATGCGTGAAAGTGACCAATATAATAAGGTATGTCAAGAAAAAATATAAAAAAGGAACCTTCTTTACCTTTAAAAACTTATAAAGCTTTAGAGTTGGGAAGAATCTATATAAGATTGGTTATAAGTAATATTTTTTCAATATAAATAATTTATTATTGACATAATAATTTATATTTAATTTTTAGAGATGATATAATTTCATTAAATGCTTAAGAAACACCAATGAATGGATTGTTTAGTAAATAATTAAATAAAATAAATTATATTTTATTAAATAATAAAATTAATAAAAAAATATATCTTATTCTAAGTTATTGTTAAGTATTAATAAATTTAAAATATTATCCAGTCATGGGCCAATTTATATTTCATAAAGAACTTATTGACCCATAAATAGTAAAAACATTGTTAGCGTATTTAGGGGTGAAGCAGTGTTTTTGCGCGTTACATGCGTTTCTGTTAAAATTAATTTCAAAAAAATATGAGATTTTTAGTTTATAAATTAGTTGAAATATTATATAATCAAATGTTATAAATTTCCCAATAATTCTCAATTTAATTTATTCTTAATGTATGAATTACATAGGGTAGAAAACTAGCTACCCAAATTAAAAACCAAAATGAAAAAAAAATTACCGACTAAGGAACAAACGATAAAAATGATTTTATTTTTGTGTTGTATGATTTTTTATAGAATATAAATACACTTTAATTCATTATTTTTAATTTTTTGAGAATATTAGGTAAGGGATACTTCTCAATAGTGTTTTCTTTTCTATATTTACAAGAATGTCGCTCCCCCTACACTATAAAAAGGAACTCACACTCCCATATTTTTCACAAAAATAAAGACTTTTTTCTCATTCAAAACCTACCCAAATAATATTAAAACATACCTCCCCTCACCCTATAGTATTAAAATTAGGAATAAATCCAACCATAGAATCCCTTTGGTGCAAACCAAATGGATTTACCTGAAAAAAAGAGGTAACATTTTTCAAAGTGTATTTATGTTTTATTTCTTTCTCCACCCGTTAAATTATTATTATTCCATGATTATAAACTAAAATCAGTATAATAAGTATAATGATATTTTTTTATGTTAATATTTATACCTACATCTACACACACTTCCATCAAATGGGTAACTAAATTATCATTCGTGTATGGTGAACTACCACCCCGTGAAACGATGTCGTTCGTTTTTCCTTTATTACCTCTCATGGATGAAAATTATGATGGACACCCTATTTTTATATGATATATATGATATATTTTTTCTTAATACTTTTTAAATTTTTATATAACATGTACCTTTATGCTTTCCATTTGGTGTAAATATGATAACATTGTTTATGGATGTGTGGACTACCGCCTCCTCAAAGCGATGTGATACATTCACACATTACATGGAATGTATTAAGGATGTGATTAATTAAACATATGTGAAAAAAATAAAATAAGTATGATAATAGTGACATAATTATATTTCTATAAATATAATATATCATTTTCTTTATTACCCTTTCACTCACTAGAAAAAAGTGATTACGTCGTTCGTGGACATATGGACTACCACCTCCTCAATGCGATGTGAGTTATTTTACATCACAATAATTATATATATAAGTATATATGATTAAATAATATGATATTTATGATATAATTAACATTATTTAAAGAAAAATGTTACTTTACTTATTTCCATAATGATCATTGAAAAATGGGAACATTACTCATGTTTGTGTACAGTCTATCATCTCCATGATTGTAACATTGGTTCATTTTTCATAATCAAAATTCATGATTGGTTTTAAAAATATAATTTATGTATAAATATTATAATTATTTCATGATTATTATTCTTAATATGCTTCAATAGTTACTCCTTTTGACTATAGTTGACCTACTAAAGTTGTTTTTGACACATAAACCAAATATAGTCCAAACATCCGACTTAAACATTATTGATTAAGTAATTATATATAACCTATTTATAAGTGAAATAAAACTAATAAAAAACTTTTAAAATTTTATTAAGAAATTATATAATTAATATAATTTTTTTATTCAAAAATGTATAGGATAATCATGACAAATTGAACTCAAGGTAATGGATTTTTTCTCAACTTCATTTCATTGAGGCATATTGTAATGTTATGCATATAGTCTATTTTATGTGGTGTATATAATACTCCTATGAAATTTAATATCATGAATTTAATAAATTTCATGATATTAAAATTTTTTATTTATTTTATTCTTTCATGGATCTCAGGATTCAAAAGTTATTAAAGTTGTAAGGGATTTTTTCCTTACTTTTACTCTCATGTGGCATGTGTCATAATCACCACTTATTTATTTTGTGTGGTGTATTTACTACCCCTTTGGATGTATTATATCATGAATTATTTTATATTCATGGTATATAAATGTTTAATTTTATCATTATTTCTTTTTGGGTTTTCGATTCAAATGTTATTATAGTTGTAAGGGGTTTCATCTCGATTTACATTCCATTGAGACTTATTTGTTATTATGCACCTAGTTACTTTTATATAGTGTATGCACTAACCTATGAATCATTATATCATTAATTTAATTTATTTCATGGTATTAAATGTTTCAATTTATGTTATTCTTTCATATATCTTATGATTCAAAAGTTACTAAGAAGTAAGGTATTTCTTAACTCAATTTTCATTCATTGGGTTAAACTTCTATGTAATTGGTTATGTTATTCCATGAATATGCGTGAAATGACCTATGATTATATTATTTTGTATTTATAATTTTATTGTGTGGATTTAAATTTTTCATGCTCAATTATTTCATTTATTTAATCTCAATCCAATGAATACAATATTTATAAGGGTTTTTCTCATCTCACTTTTATTTATGTGAGATATATTCTATTTTCACAAATTATTTTTGTTGTGTGGTGTATATACTACCCATGAATGTATTTTATGATTTTTATAATTCAATTTAGGGAGTATTATATATCCTTTTTATGACATCTCTTTCAGGGGGTTTATAGTTTCAAATTTACCAAAGCGGTAATGGATTTTTGTCATAATTTTTTTTCTTTGATAAATTTGTTATATTATACACATATCTTCTTTTATAATGTGTATATACTTATCCTTTGACTTTTTATATCATGAATCTCATTATTCTTGTGATATTATAATTTATTTTTAACACTATTTCAATCATGAGATTAATGATTCAAATGTTTTAAAGTGGTATGGGATGCTTTTGAATGTTTAAATTTTATTTTCCTCAAAAATGTTTTTAATGATCTTTGAAAGTTATTTATATTCATCAATATCAAAAAGCATTGTTGTTAATTATCCTCCACTGGGGATATTTTTTATTGATATCATCCTCATTCATTGTTTGGATGGATTATGTTTATTTTAAAGAGATTGTTATGAAACTTGTTTCTTTTCTATGGGTTGATTATATACTAAAGAGATTATTATGGAACTCATTTATTTTCCATAAGTTAATCATGTTTCAAAGAGATTGTTTTAGAACTCATCTATTTTCCATGTGTTAATCATTTTTAAATGATATGGTTTTGGAACCCATTTATTTTTTAGGGGTTAATAATGTTTCTATAATATTGTTTTGGAACCCATTTCATTTATATGGGTTAATCATGTTTCAAAGATATTATTAAGGAACTTGTTCCTTTTCCATGGTTTATCCATGTTTCAAAGAGATTATTGTAGAGCCATTTCCTTTAAATTGGTTAATTGTGTTATGAAAAGAATTATTTTTGATGAATTATAAATTTATTTTGTTCTTAGACATTATAAATTATGGGTGCACAAAGATATCATCGGATGAGCTCGTCATAGCATATACGATGGTTGTACCCAAATATCACTCTGATGCATTGGTTACTCCATAGATAGAAGTCGACCATATTGTTTATTCCATTTGTAAGTGTTCTATAAGAGTTCTGTATGGGTTCAATGATATGATGTTCCAATATAGAAATATGTTTTCTCTATGATTTCTATGAGTTTATAATTTTTTTAATGATCTAGATTGATATCATATAGCTCATGATTATTGATTCTGGTGAATCTTTACTTTTCCATGTTTTCATATTTAATGGTTCAGTTATTTATGGGTATGATTTATTTTATCATTCTCTCATGTACTTTGATTGATTCATCATTCCCTTATTCACTATTATGCTTATTGATAACATTTAATTGTTAATGCGTATGTCTACCCTTACTAAGCATTTGAGATCACCCTTCTTATGTTTCCTTTTACCCAGGTTTTAAATAATTATTTTGAATGATTTATATCTATAAATTATTTCACAAGGATGATTTTGACGACCTAATGTGAAATAATAAAAGCTAGGTATAATGGGAGATTATTTTCAAATTTATGGATCAGTTGTTTATGAATACAAGTTGACGTAAATTGTTTATGTATGATTTCTTCCTAATTATATAAAAATATAAAGCTTAAATTTCCTCCAGAATATAAGTGATCTAAGTTTTCTGTTTTATGTTAGTTTTTTATGGAAAAAAATTGGGTCAAAATTATAAGAAACATAGCCTGAAATTTAAATTTTCGGATTTCAGCACATAATTAGGGAGTTTGGTTCCTAAGTTGTTATAGTTGGTATCAAAGGGAGGTTGAGATAACTTTAGAGAATATTTTTTTTCATATGAGGTTCTCTTAAGATTTATGGATACTTTAATAGTTATATAAGATTAATGATGATCATAGGTACAAAGTATTATACACCCTATTGAGGTTTTATGTGATGATATCTTAAAGTGATTTTTGGAGATGTTTTTTTAGGATGAAGTATTTTTAACCCCTAGGATAAAAATGAAGTGTTTTTAGGGAAAAATTAGTTTTTATGTTTAAATAAAAAAGGGGAAAACAGTATTATTAGTGACAACCCATCACATCTAGTAAGGTGGTGGGTCTTGAACCCATGATCGAAGGATGATAAGGGTTTCACACACTACCACTAGCCTACATGATTTCCAAGTTAGCTTGATTTTTTTTACAAGTAATGATTATTTTTATTACAGAAATGTATGGGATTTTATTTGAGGAATAATGGTTGATTTATCTTGGTGTAATATATGATCAAATACTTTTAACCTTTGGGTTTAAAAATTAGTCAGGTAATGTTTGAAGAATTTTAAGAATAGTTATTTAATGAATAATTTAGTTTCAAATTTGGGTATTAATTTTGAATATTAATGTTTTATATGAAGGTTTACTAATTTTGGGAATTATCTTTTCATGTTATAAACATTTTGGTTTTGGTTAATGTCTAAAGAGAGGTGGAATAGCTTTACTATCCCTTTTATTATTATGTGGTCCTTAAAATTTTATTTTAGTGCTTCAAGAATTAAAAATTCATCTTGAATATTCATTATTTGGAGAAAAATATGATATTTTTTTAGAAATTTATTAAATTATAAAATTCTATTCATCAAGTAAGTATATTAACTTTTTTTCTTTTGGTTTAGATGGTAATAGAATTCAATAACTCTTAAAAAAGATATTAAAAACAAAATTATTATCCTAGTACCTTCAATTATGATAAAATGATGGTCTTTTATATCATTATAGATTTTTTTAGGCCTTTAATATTACATTGATCATTATCTTATTTGTGATCAATGACCTCAATCAATCTCTAAAATTATTTACACTTTTCTTTTATTCCCACTAATGTTCCCCCTATGTGGAATCCTAGTAATGCATAACTTTGGGTGACCTTTATGTTTTCCACTTGACCTTTTTAAGATGATGTTTTACTAACTATTTTTATGATGTGGGTTTTAATAAAATAATTCTAAATGTTTTTATCCTTTGATAACCAAGATGAATTTCAAGGGAGAAATTCATTTTAAGTGGGGTAGGATGTAACATCTTTAGATTTTAGGAAATAAATTCTTTCAAATTATTTTAAATTCTTTAATATATTAAGTTACATGGAAAACATATTTTTTCTTGAATCACATAAAAACCAAGTTTAACTTAAGTTTCACACAATATTGAGACCCTTTGGTAACTTATGTTACACATAAGACTGAGTCTTACCGAATGATAATATACTATTAATATTTTTTATTTAACATAACAGTTATCACCTAGCCATTGGAATGTAGTGAATTAATATGATTAACTAAATTATAAATACTATATTTACACATGTTTATAAAATTAATTCATTGATTACTGATTAATTATAAATGAAAATAAAGACCAAATGAATATAAAGGATATGTTTTTATGAACAACTATTTTATGACCAAAATAGAATCTTATCTTAAAAATTAAATAAATCACTATTAATGAAATATATTAATTAAATTTATATTTTAAATATTTAATAAATTTTTTTAAGTTCATCAAATAATTTTTATAAGGTTAAGATATGAATAAATCCAATTTTAAGCATAAAAACTGTATATTTTTAAAAGGTTGTTTTACCACCTTTTAATAGAATTCCTAATTTAAATACAAATTTTGAAAATTTTATAATTTTTATTTGAAAAAATAAACTTCTTTTTTGAAATGTTAATATAAAAATTTACTTTGGGTTAATTTTTGGAATTATTCTGAGAACTTTCATATTTTGATGAATAGTGAACGACACTGAATTTTAATTGAAAACTACTTTTTCATATAAATAATCTATGAAGTTAAATTATATTTTTAATTGATTTTAAATTATAATTAGATATATTTTTTATAATTTAATCCAATTTAGGATTTTGTACTCATTTTCAAAGTGACTTTAGATATAAATATTTAGCAAAATTTTGAACATTTTCACTTTAAAAACTCATTTGTCGTCCCATCTATGGGATTAATTTTAAATTAATTTCTAAAAAATTATGTGATTAGATTTGTAATAATAGATTACATATTTTTTATAATAATTACTTATAATTTATAATAATTTTAACTTAGTTTTTGACCAAAAATATTAGTGAAATTAATTAAAATTTAATTATAGTCATTAAGGTAAAAATGTGTTTTTTTAAGGTTGGGGTCGAAGCCTCATTTAATATTAAAGTAAAGAAAATACCTCTTTTAACTGGGTAGAGGGAGACCCATTACATATCCCAAAGTCCCAGTGGTTATGTAGCCCATTACATAGCCCGTAGGCCCAATTTTTTAGCCCAAGGTCCATTCTGTGAATAGTAACCCAGCTGCTACAGTACCCACCGCCACTACAGTACCCGCCGATCAATAGTACTACCGCCACTATAGTACTACTATAGTACTACTACAGTACCCTATTCCCAATGGGTTTTGAAGCCCCATTATTCATGTAGGATTATGGGGTGTTTACCACTAAGGTAAAAATGTGTTTATTTAGTGGTTAAATATTAATATTAATAGTTCAAATGACCTATACACAAGTAAAAAACTCATTTTATGTAAATATTTATACCCTCAGCACATTATTCTTTATTTTTATGATTTATTGAGATACTATTCCATGAAATTTACTTATATAATAAGATAAGGAAAAAAGATAAAAAAAGGAAATATCCTTACCTTTAACACTTATAAAGCTTTCGAGTAGGGAATAAGATACATAATTTTGGTTATAAATATTATTTTTGGAATAAAAATAAGTTATTATTGTCATAATTATTTATATTTAATTTTTAGAGATGATATAATTACATTAAATTCTTAAGAAACACCAACACATGGATTATTTGGTTAAGAATTAAATAAAATAAATGATATTTTATTAAATAATTTAAAATTACTAAAAATATTATCCTCTGCCAAGTTATTTTTAAGTGTTAATAAATATAAAATATGTTCCATTAATATTCCAATTTATCTTTTATAATGAACATATTAACCCATAAATAGTAAAAACTTTGTAAGCACGGTTAGGGTTAAAGTAGTGTTTTTGTGTGTTACATGCGTTCATGTTAAAATTTATTTCCAAAATTTATGAGATATTTATTTTATAAATTATATTTAATTTTTTAGAATCATTGGTTATAAATTTTATAATAATTATCACTTTAATTTAGTCTTAATGGATAAAATACATAGGTTGGATAACTAGCTACCTAAATGAAAAACAAAAATAAAAAATAAGGAAACTTAAAGAATAAGAAACCAATGTTAAAAAATGATTTTATTTTTGTGTGGTGTGATTTTTTATCAACCATAATTAATATTTAATCCATTATTTTTTATTTTTTAAGCACATTAGGTATGGTATACTTCCAAATATTGTTTACCTTTTTATATTAACAAGAATGTCACTCCCCCTCCACATTAAAAAGGCTCTCACCCACCCCATTTCTTAAGACCTATAAATATATTTGGATCATCCAAAGCCTACCCAAAAAAATCCCAACATACCTCAAAAAACTCTATATTCCTCACTTTTTGAATAAATCCAACCAAGGAATCCCCTTGGTGCAAACCAAAATGAGTTACCTAAAAAAGGGGTAACATTCTTCAAAGAGTATTTATGTTTTATTTTTTATCCAACCATTCAATTATTATTATTCTGTGATTATATAATAACATTAGTATCATAAATATACTTATATTTTTTTATGTTAAGTTTTCAACCTACACCTACACACACTTATATCAAATGGGTAGCAAAATTACCATTCATGTACGATGAACTACCTCCTCGCAAAACGATGTCGTTTTTTTTTTTCATTTACCACCTATCATGGTTGTGAATTATTATGTAAAACTTGTTTTTATATTATATTAATGTTTTTTAATACTTCTTTAATTTTTATATAACACATACCTTTATTATTTTCATTTTTTTTAAATACGATAATATCATTTGTGGACGTGTGAACTACCGCCTCCTCAAAGCGATGTGATGCATTCACACATTACATGGAATGTATTAAGGATAGTTTTAATTAAAAATATGTTACATAAATAAAATATATATTATATTCATGAACTAATTACTTTTATGGAAATATAATATATCATTTTCTTTATTACCCTTTCACACACTGAAAAAAAAAGTGATAACGTCGTCCGTGAACGTGTGGACTATCGCCTCCTCAACGCAACGTGATTGCTTTTACATCACAAGAATTATATATATAATTATATATTATTAAATAATATCTTATTTATGATATAATGATAATTATTTAAAGATAAATTTTACTTTTATTATTTCCGTAATGATCATTGAAAAAATAGAAACATTACTCATGTGTACGTACGGCCTACCGTCTTCATGATTGTAACGTTGGTCCATTTTTCAAAACCAAAATTTATGATTGGTTTTAAAATTATAATTGATGTATAAATATGATAATTTTTTAGGATTATTATTCTGTATATGTTTTAATAATGACCCCTTTTGACTATAGTTGACCTACCAAATTTGTTTTTGCCACATAAACCAAATATTGTCAAAACATACGACTTAAACATTATTGATTAAGTGGTTGTATATAAATTGTTTATAAGTTTAATTAAAGTAATAATAAACTTTTAAAAGTTTATAAAGAAAGTACATAATTAACATAAGTTTATTATTTAGTAATATAGAGGATAATCATGACAAATAGGACTCAAGGTAAGGGATTTTGTCTCAATTTCATTTCATTAAGGCATATTGTAATGTTATGCACCTATTTTCTTTTTTATGGTATATATACTAATCCTATGACATGTTAAATAATTAATTTAATTTATTTAATGATATTAAAAGTTTTCATATATATTATTCTTTCACATATCTCATGATTAAAAAGTTACTCAAGGTGTAAGGAATTCTTATCTCACTTTTACTTTTGTGATGCATGCTTCATAATAACCACTTATTTATTGTGTGTTCTTTATATACTACCAATTTTGATTTATTATATTATGAATTATTTTATATTCATGGAATATAAATTTTTCATTTGATTATTAATACTTTTTTTGTTTCTGATTCAGATGTTACAATAGTTGTAAGGGGTTCCGTCTCAATTTATATTCCATTGAGACTTATTTATTATTATGCATCTAGTTACTTTTAGATGGTGTATCTACTATCATATAAATTTTTATATCATTAGTTTCATTTATTTCATGGTATTAAATTTATCAATTTATATTATTATTTCATGGATCTCATGATTCAAAAGGTACCAAGTCAGAAGGGATTTTTTAACTAAATTTCTATTCATTGGGTTAACCTTTTATTTAGTTGGTTATGTTATTCCATGAATATGTGTGAAATGAAATATGATTATATTATTCTTTATTTAAACTTTTATTTTGTGTATTTATATTTTTTACACAAAATTATTTTATTGATTTATTCTCACTCCAATGAATACGATATTTGTAAGGGTTTTTCTCATCTCACTTTTTTTCTATGAGATAATTCCATATTCACCGCTTATTTTTATTGTGTGGTGTATATATTTCCCATGAATGTATTTTATGATTCTTATACTTAAATTTTTGGAGTTTTATATATCCTTTTGATGATATTTCTTTCATGGGGTTTGCAGTATCAATGTTACTAAAGTGGTAATAGATTTTTGTGACAATTTTCTTTCTATGAGACATTCGTTATTTTATACATCTATAGTCTTTTATAAGGTGTATATAATTATAATTTTAAATTTTATATCATTAATCTATTTATTATCATGATATTATAAGTTTTATTTATCAATATTACATTCACGGGGTTAATGTTTCAAATGTTTCAGAGTTATACGGGATGCTTTGGAATGTTTAAATATTATTTTCCTCAAGAATGTTTTTAATGATATTTTAAGGTTATTTCCATTAATAAAAAAATTAATTATCCACAAATGGGGATATTTTGTATTGATTCCATCCTCCTTCATTCTTTGTATGGATTATTTTTATTTCAATGGTATTTTTATGAAACATGTTTCTTTTCCACAGGTTGATTATGTACTAAATAGATTGTTATGGAACCCATTTCTTTTCCATGGGTAATCATGTTTCAAATATGTTATTTTGGAAACCATTTATTTTCCATGTATCAATCATGTTTCAAAGAGATTTTTATGGAAATTATTTCTTTTCCATGGGAATCATGTTTTAATGATATTATTTTGGAACCCATTTCATTTCCACGAGTTATTCATGTTTCAAAGAGATTGTTATAGAACCCATTATTTTTTAACGGGTTAACCTTTTTTCAAAGAGATTGTTATGGAACCTATTTTATTTACATGGGTTAATCATGTTCTAAAAAGAATTATTTTTTATGAATTCTCTATGTATTTGGTTCTTGAACATTATAAATGATTGGTGCACCCAGATAGCATGAGGTTAGCCTGTTATAGATTATATGATGGGTGTACTCAGATAGCGCTCTGATGCATCAGGTACTTTAGAGATGTAAGTCAACCATATTAGTTATTACATATGTAAGGTTTCTGTAAGGGTTTAATAATGATTATGTAAGGGTTCAATGATATGATGTTCCAAGATATCAATATGTTTTATTTATGTTTGATATGAGTTTATAATGTTTCTAATGATATATATTAATATCACATGGATCTTTATTATTAATTATGATGACTCTTTAATTTTTCATGTTTTTATATTTGATGGTCTGGGTATTAATGGATATGATTTATTTTATGATCCCCTCATGCACTTTTATTAAGTCATCATTCCCTTATGAACTATTATGCTTATTGATGACATTTAATTGTTAATTATTATTTTTACCCTTATTAATTATTTAATCTCACCCTTATTATGTTTCCTTTTCCTTAGGTTTTAAATAATTATGTTGAACAATTTAAGTTTATAAATAATTTCACAAGTATGATGTTGATGACCTAATGTGAAACAATATTCAAATGAATAATCCCTAAAAAGATTGTGTCATTGAAGTTGGAATTAATCAATGAATCGATTATGTGAAAAAATTGTAAAACCATAGAAAAAAGGTTGAAATAAAATATAATAAAATAATATTTTATTTCACATATAATATTTTCATAACATATTCAATGGATATAAGTAGAACACAATGAATGAAAACTGAGTTAAGAAACCCTTACCTCACGCCCTGACTTAACACGTATGTGCTTTATCTTTATAAATAATAAACTTATGTTAATTATTTACTTTATTAATAATATTTTTCCAGTTTATTATTCATTTTATTTCACATTACTTTAGGTCATAATTAATTAACTAATCAATTATGTTCAAGTTAATAATTTTGAATATTTTTGGTTCATAAGTCCAAAAAGACTTCAGTAGGTTGGTTGCGGTCAAAATATTCATGGTTATAACATATAAAAAATATTATTTATGATAAAATAATAATTTATATACTTTAATAAAAAATTGATAACCATACATAAAATACATTTATGAAAAATGAAATACATTGTATCATGGAGGTGGTAGTCTGCACGTACGCATGAGTAACATTTTCATTTTTCAATGAGTGTGTGAGAAAGAATTTATGTTTGATTATAACTTTATGGAATGTTTATTATGTGATAAATATCATTTTACTTATTTAAATATATCTATATAACCATCCAATTTAGGTGGTTATGGAAAAGAAAATATATCGTCTCGCAAGGTAGTAGTCTGCACGTACGCACGAGTGATGTTTTTATTTTTCTTTTGGATTGTAAAGAAAGAATTAATAAATTTATTTTAAAATAAAATTATTGAATTTCTATAATATATATAATATTATATCATTTAAATACATCATTTTTACTTTTAATAATATATGGAGATGGAAAACAAATTACATCAGTTCGCAAAGCAGTAGTCCGTCGTACACATGAACAATGGATTCATTTCCCATTAGATGGAGAAGAATATAGATTTTGGTTAATAAATATACCTAATAAAGTATAATTATATTATATATACTTATGTTATTATATCAAAAAAAATTGAAAAGTTTTTAAGGGGTTGTAAAAAGAAATAAAACTAAATTATTCGGTTGAAAGTTATACCACGTCTTCAAACAACCTCCTTTACTTTACACATCAGTCCATCTAAGGTTGGAAGTATACCCAAAATAACACCTATAGTATAGTTTAAGGGGAGTTAGGATAGTATTTGGGTATGTATTTTATGAGATAATTGGCTCTTTAAGTGTGTAAAGGAGAGTAGAGGGGTGTCCTTTTATAGGTGAGGGAGAGAACACGCTTGGTATTTTTGAAAAGATATAAATATTATTAAGTTATTTTCATGGAAACGTTTCCCATAAAAATTATATTATTATAATAAGGTGATAAGAGTTTAAATAAATCCTTATAATATTATTTAGAAACTTTTTTAGGTTATTTTAACCATTATTACTTTAGTTTATTCCCTGATAAACTTGTTTTAACCTTAATTTTGGTAACATATTTATTACTATTTTTACTATTCATTATGAAAAAAATAAGTTGAAATTATTAAATAATATTAATTATTTTTATTACAAATATTTATTACATTTTATAAAATTTAATTCAAAAAAATGGTAGAATTTAATTTAATAATAAACCCACAAATCATGATGTAAAGCGGTTTTCTATAAAAAATGTCTTCTTAAGTATAAAAGGTTTTAATTCCAAAATAAAGCATAAAATTGATTCCAATTACCTTAATTGAATTATTAATGATATAAAAGAACTAATTTTTAGTTTAAACCATTTTAAAATAAATTTTCACTTTGTAAATTCATGAAATAAAAAAAGACAGTTTTCAATAAAAATTATTATTTTTCATTATTCATAGAAAAATAAAACCTTTTAGAAAATTTAAAAAACTCACTCTAATATAATTTTTACACTATTATTTTAAAAATGAAATTCATTTTTAAAAATAAATTTTATAAAATTGGAGGAAATTAATTTAATATTCGATCCTAAAAACCAATAAAAACATTTTTAAAAAAACATATTTTCAAATCATAAAATTACTATTGAAAATTGAGTGCTTATTTACTAATAATTAACCAATAAATTTTTATTGAGTATGACCATTTAATAATTTGGTTACTCCTATTCATATCCTCTAATTCAGCGGCTTGGTTATAATGATCATATTTAAATAATAATATTTCATTGTTTGTTTAAGCTCGGTGTTGTCTATTTTATATGATATCAGATAAATTGTTCTTTTAAAATATTAGGGTGTTACACTCTAAACATTTTATAAATTGTATCCTCACAATTTTATATTGATATTGGTAATCAAGGGTTTAAAATTTGAAAATACCATTTTTGAAAACCCACATTATAAAAAGGGTTAATAAAACTTACTATTGAAAAGTGGGAAAAGGAGATATGAAGGTCATCTGAAATAACACATAACTTGGTTTCCAAGTAGGATAAAATTAGTGGGAAGTGAAAATTTAGACATAGAGTAAAAAATTAATGTCTAAATAATAATTGAGAGTGACATAAAAAAATTATCATGATAAAGTTAATGACAACAAAACTATAAACCAATGAGATTTAAAGAATAACATCAATTCATCATAAATGAAGGTGATAAGATAAAATTTTTATTTCAAAATAATTTTCAAAGAGTTGAGAAATTACCTTAACATCTAGACTAAGAACATAATTAAATACACTTACTTGATTTTCTTTAAGTCCATAAGGACAATTTCACCCTTTAGTTTCATATTTCAATTAGTTTTTTACTTTATCTCATTTTTAACTCTGAATGGTGAGTATGAATATTTAATTCACATATCACTATAATCATATTACAATTTACCATAAGGTATATAAAATGATTAAAATATTTGTTTTTTGTATTTATTAAAATCAAAAAGGTAATAATAATCTAAGATAATACCCAAATTGAGTAAACCTTCATATGAAGAAATAATACATTTATCTCAAAAAATTTCAAAATAATACAAAAGGTTCAACTTAGATCATTTAATAAATAAATAACCCAATATCCTAATTAACATCAATAACATCAAAATTAATTAAAATTTAACCTCAAAGTTTTTCTTATACCTTTAAGATTACATCCAAAAAATTTTAATAGCATTCTTTGAAAATAATACTTTATGTTAAATATAAGGGTTATGTATACCTCAACTTAAAAAAACATCTCCCAAAATATCATTAATAACATTAAAACTTCATTACTTAAAACATCAAAATGGGTGTTTATGCCTTTGAACTTATGATCAACATTAAACTTAAAAACCCATGATGTTATCCATAACTCTTGACCTCACATTAAAATTTAATAATATCTAAATTTATCTAAACTCTTATCTAATACCAACTATAATAACACCAAACCCACACTTTCAGATCGAGTGATAAAAACATAATCTTTACATTTTAGATTTCATACTGATAAAAGTGTCCCAATTATAGCCATCCAAAACATACATCATCAAATGTAAATATTAGATAACTTACATACCCAATTACCTTTTTGTCTTAGAGTTAGATAATTAGTAAAAGATATTACATAACAATACGAATTTCTTTAAGTGATAATTTTTTTAATATACGCAAATTTTCTTATTTAAAATTAAGACTTCAACATCTCCCATAAAATTCATCAAGAATGAAACCTTTGTATACATAATTCATCTAGCATAATTTTTCATAACCTAGAAAAATGGGAAAAAATAAAGGGAGACCTCAATTTCTTGGAAAGGTTAAACATAAGTATTAATAATTTAATGTCATCAGTGATCATAAGATGAGAATAAGGGTATGATGACATAATCAAAGTTCATGACATGAAATAATAGAATTCATAACCATAAAAATATGGATCCAAAATCATTATACAAATAATAATTATATAATATAATACAGGATTCATATAAGTCTATAATTATGATCCATGTGAAAACAGTCCTTGAGAAAAAGATCTATTGGAACTCATATAAAGCATTAAAAATCTACATAGGTATCTAGGAACATCAAACATTCATCATGGAATCATATGATTGGATAATTATAATATATATAAGGAGTAAACTATAACTGATAAACTTCATTGCCTCTTCTAATTAACTTAAAATCAGTTAACTCTATCATCTATTATGAGTAACATAACTACATCATCTCTTAGGAGTAAATTTCATCCAGTTAACTCCATCTCATTACCCAATTAAGTAGAGAGATATAGAGGTCCCACCCATAACATATCAGATAAAGTCCCTTAAGAATTTTAATTTACTCCTCAATCATGCTTTCATAAATAATTTCCACATACTATATCATAAAACAAAACACATAGATTCTTATATTTCATAAAAAAAATGTCTTATCTTGATTTACCCATGAAGAAGAAATGAATTTCATAAAAAACACTTTAAAACATCATCATAAATAAATTAGAGAAAGGAATTGAATGGTATCATAATATCATATCACCATTGAAGAATATGAATCATTAAATTATATTGATGTACATGAAAATACCTTTAAAATAACATCTAAAACATTTCTTTGAAAACATCATAAAATATCATTTTCTTCTAAAACCATTAAAAACTAAAACTTATAAAAATATTGAGAAAATTATTTTCATTTAAAATTATCATGTAAAATTTTAAATAAATCTTAAAATCTAATAATTTTCATGATGTTGTGAAAAAAATTTCATGTCTCGTGCGTTAAAAACATTCATTTTAATTTTTTGTGAAGAGATTAAAGAGTGAACCATGCTAGAAAAAATTAAGAAATTTCTTTTTTAAAACCATTTAAAAGAATGTAAAGGATCATGTAAAATAAAAAAGGGAAATAATTTATGTTTAGAAAATAACATTCATGAGATAAGATAAATATCATGGAGGAATATTTTTGTTAAAAGTCTTTAAAACATTAAAACATTATTTTCTTAAAGAAATTCTATTTAAGATATTTTAAAATAAAAGAAAACCCTTTGAAAGTAAGAAAATAAAAAATAAAATACCATGAGTATAATGATATTTAAGATATTATATTTCAATAATCTATATATAAAAAATATAAGTGAATATAGGTGCATCAATCAAAACATGTCTGAAAGAAGGAAGTTTGAGATGAGAAACCCTTGAAACATGGGTAATTATTGAATAAAAAATACATTTATTAAAGGAACATAACATAATTATATAAAACTGATAGTTTCTATTAAATAATATTTGAAAATACATTAGTGATATAGTAAGTACATCATATAAAATAAAACATTTTACATAACATGAAGTATATCTCTTAGAATTGAAATTGAGATCATGTCAACCATTGAAACTTATTTAAAATTTGAATCAATATCTCATGAAAGAAATAAATTAAAATGAACATTAAATATCATGATAAAAGATTCATTCATGATATAATATATCAATAGTAATTATACTCCTTATAAAATTAAGTAGGTGTACATTACAAGACATGTCTCAAAAAAACAATATTGAGACAGATAATCCTTGTAAAGATCATATCATTGAAGTTGGAATTAGGAAATGAAATGATTATGTGTAAAAAATTTAAAATAAAACAAAAAAAAGAGGAAAAAACTAATATAATCATATATAATTTCACACATAATCTTGGAGTAACACAGTCAATGAACTAGAATTATAACCTAATGAATTAAAATTAAGTTAATAAACCCCATACCTCACTCCCCAACTTGACATGTATGTTCATAATCTTCTTAAATAATAAAATTATGTTAATTATTTAATTTATTAATAAAAAATTTCCAGTTTATTATTCATTTTATTTCACTTTCCTCAATATCATAATTAATTACTTAATCAATTTAGTTCAGTTTAGGCGTTTTGAGGACGTTCGGTTCATAAGTCCAAAATGACTCTGATAGGTTGGATATGATAAAAATATTCTTTGTTCCAATATTTCCAGAATCATATTTATGAAAATATAATCATTTTTAGAAATTAATAATACTTTTATAAACACTCATAAATATCTTACATAAAAAATGAAATATGTTATATCATGGAGGCGGTAGTCTGCACGTACTCGTGAGTATCGTTTTTATTTTTTAATGAGCATTTCAGAAAGAAGTTAATTTTTATTTTAACTTTGAGAAATTATTAGTATATAATAAATATAAAATCAATTCATTAAATACATATATATAACCATACATGCTAAGTTGTGATGGAAATTGAAATTTTTTGACTCGCGAGGTGGTAGTCTGCACGTACGCATGAGAGATGTTTTTATTTTTTATTTGGATTGTAAATAAATAATTATGAAATTTATTTTACCATACTATAATTTAATTTATATAATATATATATATATATATATAATATAATATCATTTAAATCTATAATTTTAACCAGCTATAAGACGTGGTGATGGAAAAATAATTACATCGGTTCACGAGGTGGTATTCTTCCATACACATGAATGATGGTTTTGTTTACCATCATATTAGGAAAGAGATTGATTAATATTAATTCATAAATATAATAAAATTTAATTATATGAAAGATATTTATTTTATTATATCACAATGGTTGAAATATTTTTAAGGAGGTATAAGAAGAAATAAAACTAAAACATTCAGTTAAAAGTTATGCGTATTCTTTGGATATCCTCCTTTTCTTTACACCTTAAGCCCTATAAGGTTTGTATAATGCCAAAAATAAGACCTCTATGACATTTTAAGGAATTTAATGAGGTTATTTAGATATTTATTGGTGTATATAAAATTATATTGAAGTGTTGAGAGGAGAGGATAGGGGTGTCCTTGTATAAGTGAGGGAGATGACACACTTTGTATTTTTAAAAAGATTTAAAAATTATTAAGTCATTTTCATGGAAAAGTGTCCTATAAATAATTAAATACATAGAACTAGTTTATAATGGTTTAAATAAATCCATATAATAGTATTTATACAATGTTTTCGGTTATTTTAACCCTTATCGCTTAATTTTAAACCTTGGTACATCTATTTTAACTTTAACTGTGGTAACAGGTTTTTTACTGTTTTGACTATTCATTATGACCAAAAATTAAGTTGGCCTTATTAACTAAAATTAATTATTTTGATTCATTTTATTGAATTATTTTTATCAAATTCAATTCATATAATTGGTATTATTTAATTTAAAAATAAACCTACAAATTAGGATGAAAAGTGGTTTTCTAAAAAAATGTATGTTTAAGTATAAAAATGTTTTTATACCAAAATCATGAATAAAATTGATTCCAATATAATTTATTTGATTAATAATAATATAAAAAAATTATTTTACTTTTTAAAAAGTTTAAAAAAATGGAACATTGGAAATTATTGAAACAAAAAGACAATTTTCAATAAAATCTTTTCCATTATTCATAAAAAAATCAAACTTTTCAAACAATTCTCAAAAATTAACTCTAAGATAATTTGTTTATTTTAATTTAAAAAATTAAGTTAATTTTTTCAAATAAATTTTCTAAAGATGTAAAATTTTAATTTTAATATTTTCTTACAAAAATCAATAAAAATCATTTTTGAAGAAAATGTATTTTTGAATCATAAAATGACTTTACTAAAAATTGAGTAATTATTTTCTAATAATTAATAAAAAATTTATATTGAGTATGAAAATTTTATTATTCATTTAATCCTTTTCATATCCTATAATTCAATGTCAATATTATGGTGTTCATATTTAAATAATAATATTTCATGGTTCATTTAAGCTCGGTGGTGCGTATCATGTACGTTGTTGAATAAAGTATTCTTTTAAAACCTTAGGGTGTTACACTTCAATCATGGAAAATTCATGATTACACATAATTTTCCTTGAGAAATATTTATAATCAAACTCTTATCACCTAAAAAAATTATTCAATCAACATAAACAATGATAATAAAATTAGTTGTGCTTATCTCTTTTATATGAATATTGTTATAAAACTTTTCTTCGATGAACTTCATCCCTCTCATGAAGCCATCCATATTTGAATATCAAGATATAGGGGAATTTTTAAATCCATAAAACCTTTTTCAAACCTATATACCATTATTCCATCCTTTTCTTGAATAAAACTTTAAGGGCGATCATCATAAACTTCTTCTTCAAGTTATATATTCGATAAGGTGGACTTCTCATCCATTTAATAAATCTTATATTTATTATGAGTTGTAATAGTTATGAACATTATTATAGCTTAAAGTATTTAAATAAGATAAATTTTAGCTCCAAATCAAACCCTTCAATCCATAGTATCCTTTGAAAGCTAATATAGTTTTTTTCCTTAAAACACCACCTTTTTCATTGAGCTTGTTTCTAAACACCCACTTGGTTCCAATGGAATTCATCCCTTTTGTTTTTAGAACAAATACCAAGTGGAATTCCATTTAATATAAACCATATCTTTATTCATTTCATTTATCTATTATATATTTTCAATAGCCTCAAAAACTGTTTGTGTCTCAAATTTAGAAACAAGAGTTGTTTGGTTATCACACATTAACCTTCATCTAGCATGAACTAGTTTATTTTGATTTATAATTATATTTTCAAGATCGACATGATTTTTTAGCCTCTTATGTTTAATTTTATCATTCTAATCCACCCCTTCATCATTAATTATATGATATAAGTAAATATCAATATTATTAGGTTTATTTAAATCTTATCCTTCACTCATTTTTTTCAGAAATATTCATGTTTTCTATATCTATATTTTCAAAATATACTTTATTTTCCTCACTAAATAATCTTCACAACATAGAAGTCCAATAATTTTTATAGCCTTTTTTCCAGCATTTTTAGCATATTACAATGGATAAATAACCCATGAACATACCATCCTCATCATTTTCATCAAACTTTCCCTAATTGTTTTCTTTATAAATCATGGTATTAAAAACACTTTGAAAATTATTCATAATGGGTTTCCAAATTTCATATCCAATCATGTTTGATTATGGCCTCAACAATAATCTATTATGAATGTGTACAATATTACTTACAACCTCTCCCTAAAATAATTTTAGGATCTTGAATTTTGAAGGAATTTAAATTCCTATATCAACCAATTTTATATTTTTCCTCTCTATATCTTCACTCTACTATGGTGTGTAAGGAATAATATATTTATTATTGATATCATGATTATAAAGATAGCGTTTAAATGAGTTTCTAGTGAAATACCTTCCATTATTTTTTCTCATATTTTCTGATAAAAACTTTCAACACTTTCTCAATTTCTCTTCTGGAAACATTGAACATCTCCATGTCTTTAGATTTATTATTTATGAACATAAAATTAGTTATCCCTATAAGATAATAAATTGATGTATTTAAATAAAAATTACCTTTAGTGTATTTTATGTCCCATTGGTCCATTAAAATCATAATTTATTAATTCAAGTGATCTAGTGGATTGAATTTATACTATTTTGTGACTTCTTTACACCATTATCACTTTTTGAAATGTTTCAAAAATATCCTCTCTTTCTCTATTTAGATGGGTAATGTCTCCCACCACATCTATTTTTCTGATTTTGCTCATATTTTTTTCTAATATGACTAAGTATTCTATTCAACATCATATTCTCATCCCTTTAAATCAAATAACAAAAATCACTTTAATTTCTAATTTGTAATAGGTTACCACTATTTCTTTCTCCTATAGTAAAAATTATTTTATCTTATGAGATTTTGATGATGAAATATCTCCATCTGAAAATTAATTAATTTTCATTATCACATGGTTAGATAATACTCAACAAATTGTGTTTAATCCCATCCATAAATAACACCTCCGTAGACTTTAGTTTTTTGGGAATTGATCATAGTTGTACTAACTCCTTTCATATTTAAGGAACTATCATTCACTACTGGGAAAAATCATATTTCCATAGTTGTAAATTGTGGAAATAGGCCACTTAACCATAGTGATAGACTATGGAAATGGTCAACCCAATCATGAAGGTTATCTCTATTAGTGTAGGTGTGTGGCCTATGGCCACGGTTACTGACTTTGATGGTATATTTTGTCATCATGGTCATATATGGATTCCTAGATTCCACCTTGTGGTTACCCTATGGCCATGATCAAGGTCGATCATGGCCATAGTCCCTTAAAAAATGGTTTACGGCTATTCGAACATAGTACCTACCCTCTAGTGAACAAACTACTTTACCACTATATTTTATTGAATTATATGCATATATATATATATAATGATATGTAATTGTTATTATTATTATTAAATTGACATATGGTCATGGTGACTATGGTCGTAGACACATTTTTTTCATGGTAAAAGGTTTTTTGTGAGGGTAGGTTCTTCCTGGGACACCTATAACCATGGTCAACCTTTGATTTTGGTTGTATATCCTTTTTGATAAGGCTATAACCATGTTCAACCTTACACCATGACTGAGACAGCTACCACCATGGTATATTGTTGACTATGTAAGTAGTCGCCCTATGTCCATGGTCAACCATGTGGTCATGGCCTCGGGTTTTCATGTACCCTTCCCATAGAAAATTTTTCTCTCATGAAAGTTTGGGACCCCTTATCACCACAATCAACTATGACCATGGCTATAGAGAACATGGGGAACCCCTGTAGTCATATTCATCATGTCAGTTGTATCTATAGGTGGCCTACTTTCATAGTCTGGTCTAACTATAATAAGATCCTCATGGGCATAGCCCAAAATTCTAACAGTTATTCCTAAAAGTAACTAATATTCTTTAATAATCATTCATGTTTTTCAAGATCTTTATGTCCCCAGTCATATGGATGAATAGAATATCCAGAATTCATGGATTTTTCATTTATAGAATTTTAGAGATACTTTAGAAAGAAGTGATCTCTTAACCTTGTCTTATTTATAGAAATTATCATATCTATTAGCTTGTAGAGTTTTTTATATAATGGTTGTCAGAAATTCTCTAGCACAATGACCTTTCCAATCACATATTCCATAAATTTCTTCCAACTAATCAAATATATTTTGAGTAAATATACTTGTTGAATTTTTTTATAGCTTACTTATTCTTGAGATTACTTATAATATTCTTAGAATTTATTCCCCTCACTGTATGTCTTCCTTAACTCCATTGAAATTACATTTTGTACTAGAATCCTTAGGATTTATGATCAAAAGATAAATAATAGCCTTTAAAAATTAATCTTATGTAAAAATTAGAAGTCTTTATGAAAAAATATTCTTATTTTACATGTTCATTCCATGTTTCTTTTTTCTTTTTCCTTGGTTAATTATTAATTATCACTTCATTATCAACTCCATTTGATATATAAGAGAATCTTTCTCATTATTTTTCTCAAACAAAACATTCTTATATTTTATTTTATAACCTATACTATTAGTGAAAATATATTTAGAAACCTTGGTAAAAATAAGGGTAGTTTATGCCTTCTTCTTTAGGATAACATTATTAGTATCTTGAGATGATTTATACTGAAATTCCATAGCTTTATTGTAATCTTATATCATTTTATTTAATATACTTTTATAATCAATTCACCTTAACTAATACTTGTTTAACTCCTATACTTTAACAATAGATTTCTTTTAAAAATATTTTAACATCCCATATTATTCTTCGATTATCACTTTAAGAATCTTGAGTGAATTGATGTAATTACACTCCCTCATATTCGCATTTGAGTGTCCCATATTCAATTTTCTTCCCATCCTCTTTTTCAAGTAGCTTGATCTTTTTCTTGAATTTGGTGTTTTTCTTAATAAAATATTCAATATCATCTTTCAACATATTTTCAATGTAATTTTCTTCATCTTATTCATCACCACTTGAAATGATTCATGTTTTAAACATGATCCATGGATATTTTATGATTTTAAATGTTTAATTCATCTTCAAACTCATTGCTTTTTTATAAATATTCATTTTCTTCTTCTTTGATGATCATATTTCTCCTCTTCCTTTCTAGGAACTTTTTATTTACCATATCAACCTTCTTAGTTTTTCCTATTATTTTTTAGAAGATCTTCTTTTTTCTTGTCATCCTTAGTCTCAACATTATTTTTCTTTAGGCAATCAACATCAAAATATCATATTCCACCTCAATTAAATAATTTTAAAGAAAATTTGTCTTTAAATTTACCTCATCTTATTTTAAGGTTTTTTTAAATAATTTACATGATTCTATTACTCCTTTCATCCTTACAATCATCTTTAGAATCACCAAAGTGTTATTACTTGATTTCAAGTTTCTTTATAAATTTTAAGGTTATCTACTTCTCCACCTTGATTTTATTATTAAAAAAAATACCATTTCTCATTTCATAAGCCAGAGATAAATTTTATACCTCATTAAGAGAAAAATAATTACTATATTTGAATGCATAGATGTTTTCATAAAATCTATCAGTAAATTTTCTAATTAATTTATTAATAAAGGTTGAATCTTCCAATGTGCCTCCAAATCCTCTGATGGTGTTGACCATATCATTGACCCTTATAAAGTATTCATCAATAGTTTCATCATCATACATCCTTAAATATTTTAATTCACATCTATATATTTTTATCTTGGATTAATTTACTTTAAAAATACCTATAAAAATATTGTCAATCTTATACCATGTCTCATTGGTAGATTGAAGTCCCACTAACTTTGAATATACTTTTTCATATAAGGACATAGGAATTATCATTTTTTTCCTTTTCCATAAATCTCAAAATTCATCTTATCTTCATATTTCATGATAGTATCCTTCTCAATTATATTAAACCCAATAGTGGAAGTTTAAATAACCTCTGGTCCAAGAGAGAGAAGGTAAGGAATCATCTTGTTATTCCATACATGGTAGTTATTGATATCAAATGTATGTGTGCCTATACTATTAATAAAATTGATATTATCCATCTATTATTCATAAAATATAGTGTTTTTCAAAGGGAATCTGGATTTATTTGATACCACTTGAAGTGCCTAGGTTAGTGACTGGTTAACACTAAGAAGGGGGTTTAATTAGTGTCAAAAAATATAGTTTTTCTTCAAATTAACCTCTATAACTTGTTAAGGTCAAGATCCAATCATCATTCAAAACTCATCCTCACTTATTTAGAATGAATATAAATAGAAATTCAAGTTCATATAGTATTTTTATAAGCCCGCCTCCTGGATATGGGTGATAATATCCTTTCTACGTTTCATCTAACTTTGAGATACATATGAATCACAAAAATAAAAAGTGATTACATAAGCTACCTCTTAATACCTCAATCTCCTGGCTATTATTTATATTGGATCCCTATGTTTTATAAAATATTCTAACCTAAATGGAAATATATTGTTTTATTTTTTGTGATGCTTCAACACCAAATGATAGATCTTTACTTTAATATTTTTGGTATTTGTATCATTAATTCAAGCTTCCTTATTCAAGAGATTTGATGTCCAAAACATATAGATAAAGTAACATATCATTAGACTTACACTCAATCAATTTTTTTATTTTCCTCCTTTATTAAAAAATTGATATTTAATAGTATAAACAAGGTATCTTTATCATAATTTTTCATTTCCTCTTATTCCCTTTATTCTCAAAACTATCATGTGAATTATTATTTATATATTTTGAATATGTAAATCCCATGAAATATGACACACAATATTTTTCATTTAAACTGGAAAAATATTTCTCTAAATGAATGATCTATATTTTGATCTTAATAAATGATTTATAATATTATTTATTTTAAATACCATAATTATTATGCAAATACCTTCTTAATTTCACAATTTAATTATCATTGAAGTTTAACTTTTAACTCTCTATATCCTTACCCCCCAATTTTTAATCAATACTCCATAAAACATGTATATATTTTCCATATCTATATTATTGCATAAATTAAACCCTTACATAATATGGATTCTTATCATGGAATAATATATTTTTCTTTTCTCTATTTTGCACATGAATTAAGCATGTCAATTCTAGTTGCGGCATAATTTATTCTCACAATACTTACTTCATAACTCATTATGGTGTGGAATTCCTCTCACGAACCAGAAAAATTAAAAACATAGCTTGAATCATTATTTTAATCTTCAAAAAATCATGATATTTAATCCTTGAGAATCAATATAAAAATATTACATTTTTTGACTAATATTTTCTTCTTAATTCTCTATTTAAATTCCTACAATATCATCCTCAAATTATTCTTTCAAAAATATACTTCCAAAATTCATCTTTCAAAATATCCCATTATTTAAACTAATAAACTATACATGATAAAAAATTTATCTTAAATATATATTTAAATAATATTTCATATTATTTAGTAAAACTTTTGAACCCTAAAAATAATATTAATCATCTTCGATAAATTTTTTATATCAACTAGAAGATCTGGCATGCCACAGTAGCTATAATATATTTCCAAATTTCACTTTACATAATAATATATACCATTTTAGGACATTTTTTATTGAATCTGAAATAATATATGTCCTTTAAAAACTAAAAAAAAATCTTAAGTATGGCCAGATGGATCTTACATGTCATAGTGATCATATACTTCTTATTCATATCCTCTCTAAGATATTACATATCATCAGTTAAATGTTAGGTATCATAGTGAAACCACTCCAAGACCTTTATAAATTATTAAATATCATACATATTTCCTTTACTTAATTATGTTAAAATTATTTTTTTTAAAGGTTTGTACTGAAGACTCATTTATTATTAAAGCAAAGGAAATACCTCTTTAACTGGGTAGAGGGAGACCCATTACGTAGCTCAAATGCCCAATTTTATTTAGCCCATTACATGGCCTGTAGGCCCATTTTTTTTGCCCAAATCCCATTATGTGAATATTACTACTACAGTACCCATGCTGCTATAGTACTGCACAGTACCTGCCGCTGCTATAGTGCTTGTCGGTGCTACAATGCCACTGCTGCTACAGTGCGCTACAGTGATCTACACCCAATTGGTTTTTTGTGACATACCAAGTAATTAATGAATAATAGATATTTTAATGCATGTCTATTTATGAATTATATAGTGTTTTAGATGCTTAAAATGAGAATAAATCCAATCTTAAGCATGGAATACACTAATATTTTTAAAAGATTGTTTTACTGCCTTTTGATGGAAAACCATTTTTAAATCAAACTTTTGACAATTTTATAAAATATATTTGTAAAAATAAACATATTATTTATGATTGGGACATTGAAATTTACCTTGGGTTAATTTTTTGTATTTTTCTGACAATGATCATTTTTTAATGAATAGTGAAAAATACTGCATTTTACATCAAGACTGCTTTTTCATCTAATATAATTATATGGTTATATTATATTTTTAATTTGTCTTAAAGTTTAATTAGAATATTTTTTAACCATTTAATCCAATTGTGTTCATTATAATTAATTTCACTTTGGAATTGGGCATAAACAAGTGCCAAACTTTTCATATATATTGTTTCTAAAAAACCCGATATTTGTTTTGACAACGGGAATTATATTTAAATTAATTATTTCAATTTATATGTTTGTAATTTGGTAAAATGGATTCCATATTTGGAATCGGAAGGTCCAAATTATATAATTAAGACTCTTTTGTTTTTGGACATTGTGAATAGTAATGACGGTAATTATATTTAATTATCTTAATTAATTAGTAATCACGTAGTTAAGGATAATAAAATAATATCATAATAATAAAAAATGACCCCAACATGTGTCCTAATGCTACTTTTTTTGTCATGGCCGACCATGGGATGTCTTGTTCCAAACTTGGAGACCCCATGGAATCACTTTTGTGTGATAATGACTTTTTATCTTTTTACTTTTAAAGAAAGCTAAATATAACAAAGAATGTATCACCTGAGTAAAACATTTTTAATTTTTTCTACATAAATGATATATTGGAATATAAATAGTAATTATAAATATAAAAATATTTCCTAAATAATAGTATTGGTTTTATAATTTTTAGACATTAAATAAATTAAATTATTTATGACATCATGATGATGTCGCAATTACCTCATTAATGAACAATTTAAATAAAATGAAAATATAATGTAAAATCTAAGACTTACACTTGTAAAAGACCTATTTTATGAGTATATTTCGAACCCTTATCACATGATCCTCGAAATACATCAATTTGGGACCTTTAAAATCTGAAACTCATTTGAAAATAAAGTAACATTTTATACCTTTCCAAGAGTGCTCATCCTCTCCTCTTATAAAAGGCCCCCACCTATACCTCCTTACCCACACTTCTCAAGCCTTTGGCTCGGCCAATATCTTCTCATTGTATCTCTCCACATCCTTCTATTCATCCTAGAAGCCTTACCTTAGGCAGAAATCTCTTCAAGAAACAATTTTGGTTCAAACAAAGAAGAGTTACCCGATTTAAAGGTAAAGTCTTCTCTAATGTTCTTTTGTATTATTTTGCTTCTCCATCCCCATAAACTTTTTTTATTAATTTATTTTGTAACAACACCAGTATATTAAATATACTAGGATGGTTTTATAAGAAGTATTCGAGCTACACTTACACACACCTTTATCTAATGGTTAAAGAGCATACTGTTTCCGTGGATGGCGAATTTCTGCCTCACGAAACGATGATTGTTAAATATTCTTATAACACCTTAAAAGGTTTCCATTAAGATGAAACTATATATATATATGATATATAATATGTTTATGTTTTCCTTAAGCTTCTGTATTTTTCATTTTTGGCATACCTTTATGGTTTCCATTATGGGTAAACGCGATATCTTTATTTTAGGAAGTACGGACTACCACCCCCTTAAAGTGATTTGATTCGTTAATTCCATATATGGGACGTATAAAGGATGGAGTTAATGATATTATATATGAAATTATACTGTAATTATAATATACCTTTATGTCATTATGATTCCATTCCATAAAATACGAAATATAAATGAAAGTAGCGTTCATGCGTACGTACGGCTTACCGTCTCCATGAACGGTGTATTTCATTTATTACCTATAAATGTTATGTAATATTATAAATGAATGTATATAATGTATATATATGATATATATGATATCTACATCATGAATTTTACTATGGATATAATTGATACATGAACAACTTGTAATTATAAAGAGTTTATTTTTGACTCAAGTACCAATGATCATTAAAATGACTGTTATTAACTTAAATAATTACATAGTGTTCATGACATGGTAATAAGTGATATAAAAGTAATAATGAACTTGAAAAAGGGTTCTTAAGAAAGTATAAATTAACTCAAGTTTATTATTAAGGAGATTAAAGAACGATCGAGCCAAGTCGGACCCGAGGTAAGGGACTTCGTCTCAATATCCTTTTATTGAGGCATATTTTGTTTAATACACAACTTTCTTTTATATGGTGTATAAACCCCTTTGAATTTTACATTTATTCAAAAGGAATATTTTTATACGAAGTGTTTACTAAACTATAAAAGGGAATGTTTTTTTTCGTATGTATGCGGCGACAACGACTTCTCCACCGCTGTGACCATTATTTGAGTTTCGGCTTCCTCTACAAGCCATAACCTTTTTTTAAAAAAATGAAAAATAAATACCATGTTTTACTTTTCTTTTATTTTGGTATTGAAAATGGTACTCATAATGTTTTTATATCAATGTGATGTATTGATATCTTGTGATTGAAAAGTGGAAATGTTATGTTTCCTTTATGCATGTTTTATGTGATACGATTATGTTATGGTTCTTGGGAATTATTATGAAGACGGGTGGTTCTGTGATAAACTAAGGGCGAGTGAGCCTGATATAGCTCTCCAATTCATTGGGTAACACAAAGGGGTTAAACGTTAAGGTTTCTTTGAAGATATTTAGAGAATATACTGTGAAGGGTATTCCAAACATAACCATGAGGGTTACTCCCTATATAAGAATGTTATGAATTCCTCAAGTTACCTTTATGTCTTATGATTTCTATGATTTAGTCATGATTTGATGAGTTATGTTAAAATGATTATGTTTTACAAGTAAATTATGATTTCATACATGGAATAATGTTTTCATTTCGCACTTTTATATCCCTTTCTGAGCTTTTTATGCTCATCCCATGTTTTTGAAATATTTTTCACAGGTCAAGGGAAAGGTACATGATGTGATGATAGTGTCAAGGAAGTGTCAAGAAAGAATTTATGTTTTATTTTAAATATGTTTCCGATGATGGGAAAAATGAGTACTATATTTTATGTAACCACTTTGTTTAAATGTGGAGTGTAATGCATGATTTATGATCTAATTCTCAAAATCTCTAAACCTGAAAATATCCTCAACGTGTATTCTTGAAATAACTCAAGATTAAGTAATGTTTAAGGGTGGGGCCTTATAGTTGGTATCAGAGGTCGGTTTAGATAACTTTAGGAGTTAGAATTATATTAAATGATTATCCAAAAATATTTTTTTTGGTCAAATTGAAATGATATAGCATTTGAAGATTACCATGTTGCTTCATCTAAGACATGTTTGTTCAGAATGTTTTTCTGCAGAGGAAACAGGGAAGCAGTGCTAGGAAGGCATACAGAAGGAAATAACCTTCTGAATCAGCATCCTGATATGGTCGGAATTGGAACTGAATAGTTTGTTGTAGTGATGGCACAGTTGACTCAAGCGATAAATGGTGGTGGTATCCATGCACGAGATCAGCCAGATCAACCGCAGAGGAACATGTTAGTGGTGGAACATTTCATGAGGCAACATCCTCCATCATTCAGAGGACCATCTGACCCTGTGCTAGCTGAAGGGTGGATTAAAGCACTAGAGAATATTTTCGATGTCATGGGGTGTTCAGAAAATCAAAAGGTTAGTCTTTCTATTTACCGTTTAGAGGGTGAAGCAGATCAGTGGTGGTCGATGGTTAAAAATATCAGGGATGCTGATGAGATTGATGCTCTCGACTGGGATGAATTAAAAGGTATGTTTCTTGAGAAGTATTTTCCTAAGGCTGTTCGACTTAGGATGGAAAAACAATTCTTGGAATTCAGGTAAGATGATGACTCAGTGGCTGCTTATGAAGAGAGGTTCACTCGATTGGCAAGGTATGCTCCAAATTTTATCTGAGACCTTGATAGTAAAATCAATCGTTTTTACTAAGGATTAAAGCCAAAATATCGAAGGGATTTAGCTTCTTGTGAGTTCAAGAGTTATGAAAAGCTTGTTCTATGTGTTGAGAAGGTAGAAATGGAGTTTTCCCCCGTGGGCGTGGTGGAGTGGTCGAAGGCTCTACTTCCCTCAGGGGAGGTCGGGGGTTAGAACCCTGTCAGGGGGTATGCTATAAAAAGCATGTTCACCACACACGGTGCACGATTGCACGCCGGTTACCCAAGCGTTTACGCGGCGCCGGCCCCCGTTGGGGAACTGGGCTTCACCCCTTGGGTGGGCCTGGGGAAGGTAGGGGATTCGCGGGCCACTGCATGCCTGACCGCGTAACCACTCAGGGGCTGGGCCATCACCCGCTTTGTTTCCCGGCCCCTACCTTTTATCTTAGAAAGTAAAAAAAAAAGGTAGAAATGGTGTTTGTCGATGATCAAGTGTTCTATAAAAACTAGAAGAAGAAGAGACTGAGGTGGCAGGAGAAAGGAAAGAATTCTTTAAAAAGGTATGATGGTAAGAAAACTAAGTTTCTAGTTTGTGATAAATGTGGTAAAATGCATGTTGGGGAATGTATTATGAATTCTGGAAAGTGTTATCGATGTGGTAAGATGGGACATAAGGCTCGTGATTGCACTGAAAGAGATCAGGGTGATGGTAAGACCAAATTTGATTTACAGTTAGTGAAATTTTTTAAGTGCAATGAGATGGGTCACTATGAAAACGAGTGTCCGACAAAGAGCTTGAGTGATGGGAAGCACTTATACTAAAAGCATAAAGGGGTGGTGAAATCCTTTTCAACTACTTCAGCAGATGTTGGGCTATCAAATGAAGTGTTATCAGGTACTTTTTTTGTTTTTTCAGATTATGCCAGTGTGTTGTTTGATTCAGGGTCTACACATTCTTTCATCTATAAAAACTTTTCTAGTAAAATGAGAATACCATCTCAAGAAATGACTCCTGAACTTGTGGTAAAAACACCTGGGGGAAATGTTGAGGCAAAAATAATTAATAAGAATCTTCCTATCCTTATCCGTGGAAAGAACCTACTTGCAAACCTTATTGTTTTACCTCTATTAGAGTTTTATGTTATCCTGGGTATGGATTGGCTCTCTATTTACCATGCTAAGATTGACTGTAGAGCTAAATAAGTTTCTTTTTAGAAATACTTTCAGTTTGTGTACAAGAATGAACCCTTACTGTTGATAACATATCAAGAGGCCGAGAAACTTGTAAAAGATGGAAATTAATGTTACCTTGCACATATCGTTGAAAACAAGGGAACTGTTCAGATTAATGATGTGCCAGTGGTAAATGAGTATCCTGATGTTTTTCCTGATGAGTTGCCTGGAATAATACCAGATCGGGAAGTTGAATTTACCGTTGACATAGTTCCTGATGCTAAGCCAATTTCAAAACCCCCTTATCGAATGGATCAAATTGTACTTTTAGAGTTGAAGGAGAAATTTCAAGATTTATTAGAGAAAGGTTTCATTCGACCTAGCACATCACCATGGGGTGCTCCTGTTTTATTTGTTAAAAAGAAAGATGGTTCAATGTGACTTTTCATTGATTATAGAGCCTTGAATAACATCACTGTTAAGAACAAATATCCTTTACCTCATATCGATGATTTGTTTGATCAGCTCCAGGGAGCTCAGTTTTTTTCAAAGATTGACCTGAGATCGGGGTACCATCAGTTGAAGGTGAAGGAAGCAGATATTCCGAAGACCATGTTTCATACAAGATATGGCCATTATGAATTTTTATTAATGCCTTTTGGTCTAACCAATGCACATGTTGTATTCATGGACCTTATGAATAGAATTTTCCATGAGTTCTTGGATAAGTTTGTGGTTGTTTTCATTGATGGTATTTTGGTGTTTTCTAAAAGTAAAGAGGAGCATGAAAGACATTTAAGGGTTATTTTTCAAACCTTAAAAGAGAATAAATTTTATGGGAAATTCAACATGTGTGAGTTTTGGTTGCAAAAAATTTCTTTACTTGGTCACATTGTTTCTAAAGATGGGATAACTGTTGATCCTGTAAAAACAAAGGTTGTTGAAGAATGGCCAAGACCCACAAATGTAACTGAGATTCGTAGCTTCCTTGGTTTAGCAGGATATTACCGAAGGTTTGTTAGAAATTTTTCATGGTTATCTAGTCCAATGACTAAGATAACTCGGAAGGGTGTTAAGTTTATATGGACAAAAGAATGTGATGATTGTTTTCAGGAATTGAAAAGAAGATTGGTGAATGCTTCAGTTTTGGCACTACCTTCCAGGAATGGTGAGTTTGTTATCTACAGTGATTCTTCATTGAAAGGACTTGGTTGTGTCCTAATACGTAATGATCAGGTAATTGATTATGCTTCATGATAGTTGAAAACACATGAGGTAAATTACCCTACACATGATTTGTAATTAGCTGCTATTTTTTTCTCTTTAAAAATTTGGAGGCATAATTTGTATAGAGTAAAGTGTGAAATATATACCGATCACAAAAGTTTAAAGTATATATTCACTCAGAAAAAATTGAACATGAGACAGAGGAGATGGCTGGAATTAATCAAAGATTATAATTGTAAAATTCATTACCATCCCGGAAAAGCAAATAAAGTGGCCAATGCTTTGAGTCAAAAAGGTAATTCTTCATTAACAATGTTGCATTTGGAACGTGATCCTTTGGATAAGGATTTGATGAACTTTGGAATAGATGTTATTGGTGTATGATGTTCTTCTATTTTGTTTCAGGTATCACTGAAACCTTCTCTATCAGACAGAATTAAGCAAGCACAGAAGCAAGACAATGAGTTGCAGAAAAAGGTAGAGCTGGTTCAGAAGGGTAAGTTGCCTGAATTCAACATTGATAATGATTGTGTTTTGAGATTTCTGAAGATATTGTGTGTCCATTGTGATTCACAGTTGAAGAGAGAGTTGTTATGTGAAACTAATAGTTCTCCGTTTTCAGTTCATCCGGGCAGTACTAAGATGTATAGAGATCTTCGGGAGTATTACTGGTGGGATGGAATGAAAAGAGATATTGTTGATTTTACTGTGAAGTGTTTGACTTGTCAATAGTTTAAAGCAAAGCGGCAGTTACCTAAAGGGATGCTTCAGCCTTTACCAATACCAGAGTGGAAATGGGAGAATATATCCATGGACTTCGTTGTGGGATTGCTGAAGACACCTCAAGGTAATAATGCAATATGGATTGTTGTTGATCGCTTGACTAAATCTTCTCATTTCCTTGCTATACGATATACTTTTTCCCTAGATCAACTTTCTCATTTGTATCATAAAGAGATAGTCAGTTTACATGGAGTTCCTCTCTCCATTGTATCTGACCTTGATCTCTGGTTCACTTCTAACTTTTAGAAAGGCCTTCAAAAGTCATTGGGTACTGAATTAAATTTTAGTATGGATTTTCATCCTCAATCAGACGGGAAGTCAGAATGAACAATTCAAACTTTAGAGGATATTCTACGTGCCTGTTCGATGGATTATTAGGGAAGTTGGGACCAACAGCTTTCTTTGGTTGAGTTTTCTTATAATAACAGTTTTCATTTCAGTATACAGATGGAACCATTTGAGGCATTATATGGGAAGCGGTGTCGAACTCCAGCTTTCTGGGATGAAGTGGGTGAAAGGAAATTGATGGGACCAGAATTGGTATAAGAGTTGGTAGAAAAAGTTCAGCTGATACAGAGACACATGAGAACAGCTCAAAGCAGGCAGAAGAGTTATGCAGACAACAGGAGGAAGGATCTCTCTTTTTAGGTTGGTGATCATGTCTTCCTCAAAGTATCACCACGGAAAAGTGTGATGCGATTTGGTAAGAAAGGAAAGTTGAGTCCAAGGTTAATTGGACCATATGAAATTCTAGAGAGAGTTGGATCAGTTTCATACCGAGCGGCTTTACCTCCGAGTTTATCTCAGGTAAACAATTTTTTTCATGTTTCAATGTTAAGGAAGTACATGCCAGATCCATCTCATGTTTTGAGTCCAAAGGTAGTTCAGCTGGAAGAGAATCTATCTTATGAGGAACAACCGGTCCAGTTTCTTGAACACAGGGAGTAATTGTTGCATAATAAGGTGATTCATCAAGTAAAGGTTTGTGGAAAAACCAAATGAGTAAAGAGGCAACATGGGAATCTGAAAATGCAATGAGGGCTAAATACTCCCACTTATTTGATAAGTAAATAAATTGCTGGGACGCAATTTTCTAAATGGGGGAAGGATGTAACATACCAAGTAAGTAATGAATAATAGATATTTTTATGTATGTCTATTTATGAATTAGATAGTGTTTTAGAGGCTTAAAATGAGAATAAATCTAATCTTAAGCATGGAATACACTAATATTTTTAAAAGATTGTTTTAATGCCTTTTGATGGCAAACCATTTTTAAATCAAACTTTTGACAATTTTATAATCTCTATTGGTCAAAATAAACATATTATTTATGATTTTGATATTTAAATTTACCTTGGGTTAATTTTTGGTATTTTTCTGACAATGTTCATTTTTTAATGAATAGTGAAAAATACTGCATTTTACATCAAAACTGCTTTTTCATCTAATATAATTATATGGTTAGATTATATTTTTAATTGGTATTAAAGTGTAATTAGAATATTTTTTCCATTTAATCTAATGGTGGTCATTATAATTAATTTCACTTTGGAATTGGGCATAAACAAATGCCAAACATTTCATATATATTGTTTCTAAAAAACCTTCTATTTGTTTTGACAACGAGAATTATATTTAAATTAATTATTGCAATTTATATGTTTGTAATTTGGTAAAATATATTCCATATTTGGAATCATAAGGTCCAAATTATCTAATTAAGACTCTCTTTTTTTTGACATTATGAATAGTAACGACGGTAATTATCTTTAATTATCTTGATTAATTAGTAATCGGGTGGTTAAGGATAATAAAATAATATCATAATACTAAAAAATGACCCCAAAATGTGTCCTAATGATAATGGTTGTGTCATGGCAGAACATGGGATGCCTTGTGACAAACTTGGGGACCCCATGGAATCACTTTTGTGTGATAATGACTTTTTATCTTTTTATTTTTAAAGAAAGTTAAATATAACAAAGAATGTATCACCTGAGTAAAACATTTTTAATTTTTTCTACATAAATGATCTATTGGAATATAAATAGTCATTGGAAATATAAAAAGATTCTCTACATCATAGTATTTGTTTTATAATTTTTAGACATTAAATAAATTTAATTATTTATGACAACATGATGATGTCGCGATTACCTCATTAATGAACAATTTAAATAAAATGAAAAGATAATGTAAACTCTAAGACTTACACTTTTCAAAGACCTATTGTATGATTATATTTCTAACCCTTATCACCTTATCTTAGAAATACATAAATGTGGGAACTTTAAAATCCGAAACTCATTTGAAAATAAAGTAACATTTTAAACCTTTCCAAGAGTGCCCCTCCTCTCCTCTTATAAAAGGCCCCCACCTCTACCTCCTTACCCACACTTATCAAGCCTTTGGATTGACCAATATCTGCTAATTTTATCTCTCCATATCCCTCTCTTCATCCTAGAAGCCTTACCTTAGGTATAAAGCTCTTCAAGAAACCATTTTGGTTCAAACCAAGAAGAGTTACCCGATTTAAAGGTAAAGTCTTCTCTAATGTTCTTTTGTTTTATTTTTCTTCTCCAACCCCCTAGACTATTTTTATTCATTTATTTTGTAACAAAAACAGTATCTTCAATATACTAGGATGTTTTTATAAGAAGTATTCGATATACACTTACACACACCTTCATATAATGGTTAAAGAGCATACTGTTTCCGTGGATGGCGAATTTCTGCCTCACGAGACGATGATTGTTCAATATTATTCTAACACCTTCATAGGTGGCCATTAAGATGACACTATATTTATATATGATATATAATATTTTTATGTTTTCCTTAATCTTCTATATTTTTCATTTTTGTCATACCTTTATGGTTTCCATTATGGGTAAACGCGATATCTTCATTTTAGGAAGTGCGGACTACCGCCCCCTCAAAGTGATTTGATTCGTTAATGCCATATGTGGGACATATAAAGGATAGAGTTAATGATATTATATATTAAATTATAATTTAATTATAATATACCTTTATGTCATTATGATTATTTTCCATAAAATATGAAATAGAAATGAAAGTATCGTTCATGCGTACGTACGGCTTACCGTCTCCATGAACGGTGCATTTCATTTCTTACCTCTAAATGTTATCTAATATTATAAATGCATGTATATACTGGATATATATGATATATATGATATCTAAATCATAAATATAACTCTGGATATAATGGATACATGAACAAATTGTAATTATAAAGAGTTTATTTTTGACTCAAGTACCAATGATCGTTAAAACGATCGTTATTAACTTAAATAATTACATAGTGTTCATGACATGATAATAAGTGATATAAAAGGAATAATGAACTTGAAAAAGGGTTATTAAGCAAGTATAAATTAACTAAAGTTTATTATTTAGGAGATTAAAGAATGATCGAGTCAAGTCGGACCCGAGATAAGGGACTTCGTCTCAATATCCTTTCATTGAGGCATATTTTGTTTTATACACAACTTTCTTTTATACGGTGTATAAACCCCTTTGAATTTTACATTTATTTAAAAGTAATATTTTTATACGAAGCATTTACTAAATGACAAAAGGGAATGTTTTTTTTGTCGTATGTATGCGACGATAACGACTTCTCCGCTGCTGTGACCATTATTTGAGTTTTGGCTTCCTCTACAAGCCATAACCCTTTTTTTAAAATGAAAAATAAATACCATGTTTTACATTTCTTTTATTTTGGTATTGAAAATGGTTTTCATAATGTTTTTATATCAATGTGTTGTATTGATATCTTGTGATTGAAAAGTGGAAATTTTATGTTTCCTTTATTCATGTTTTATGTGATACGATTATGTTATGGTTCTTGGGCATTGTCATGAAGATGGGTGGTTCCGTGATAAAATAAGGGCGGGTGAGCCTGATATAGCTCTCCAATGCATTGGGTAACGCGAAGGGGTTAAACGTTAAGGTTTCTCTGAAGAGATTTAGGGAATATACTATGATGGGTATTCCAAACGTAACTATGATGGTTACTCCCTACGTAAGAATGTTATGAATGCCTCAAGTTACCTTTATGTCTTATGATTTCTATGATTTATTCATGATTTTATGAGGAATGTTAAAATGATTATGTTTTAGGAGTAAATTATTATTTCACACATGGACTAATGTTTTCATTTTACACTTTTATATCCCTTTCTGAGCTTTTTATGCTCATCCCATGTTTTTGAAATGTTTTTCACAGGTCAAGGGAAAGGTACATGATGTGATGATAGTTTCAAGGAAGTGTCAAGAAAGAATCTATGTTTTATTTTAAATATGTTTCCGATGATGGGAAAAATGAGCACTATCTTTTATTTAACCACTTTATTTAAATGTGGAGTGTAATGCGTGATTTATGATCTAATTCTATAAAACTCTAAACCTGAAAAGATCCTCAACGTGTATTCTTAAAATAACTCAAGATTAAGTAATGTTTAAGGCTAGGTCATTATATTTTGAACCCCCATTTTTCATATAGAATTAAGGGGTTCTTACCACTAATCCAAACCCCAACTACAAATTATGTTAACATTATAAAAGTATATATAAACTGGAAAACTCTAAAAATCATTCACCATCCTTCTCAACTCATTTCAAGGAAATATTATCCACCTTAATTCATCTCAAAAACATTTTAAACACCTTAAAATATTTCTCAAAAAAAATAAATGATATTAGCTCATTGTTGAAAATAAATACAACAGTTATTTAACAATTTAATAGGTTCTTTAGTAAATAAGGATAATTTAAAGAGTTACATGTAGTTACCAAAATGATCTTAAAAAAAATTTCATGGAAAATTTCCAAGATAATTATGGACTTAGGAGGAATTATAAGTAAATAACAGAATTTTTTGACCAAATAATAATAACTAATGTGATGTTAAGAAGTTTTAATACCTTATTAAAATAACTGAAAATTAATAATATGATTCATAAGTCTCAATATTATTCAAATAAACTTTATTCAAATATGTTACTCACTAAAAGAGTTTAGTGAGAGGTTTTATCATATGGTCACATAAAGATGTGGCCGGAATTACATATATATGTAATGAGTTTAACAAAACCCTAAAAGTGAATCAAACATAAAAACTACCTGGTGATCTATCATAAGGGATATAAATATATGAGCACTTATATATTCTTTTTTTATTATTATTAGAGTTTAATAATATAAAATGTATCATTTTATATAAAATTTGGTCTCTAATTTATCATTATTTCAATTTTATTGCATGTATTGTGTGAATTGAAATGATAATTAACCTCTCAAAGTATTAATTTGAGTTATCCCTAACTAATCTTTATCATGGAGTAGAATAGTTTGTGAATAAATGTTAATTTTATCATGGGTATATAGCTCATGATACAAAAAATGAATTTTATTTGTTGGATGAACCACTAAATATACTACATGGAGTGTTATACATTATCTTTGGTATACTTGAGGTCTATGTTTCATATTAAATCCCCATACCTGAGGTTGTAAATATACCTATAATGAGAACCTTTATAATTTGATACATTTATTATATTGGTCTTAAGGATGATATAATATGGGGTGGTTGGGTATGTTGTTGATCATGTCTTTGGATGAGGATTAAATAAGATGGGATTCATCCAATTATATGGAACGTATAACATTTGATCTCTAAATTATGAGAGACCAAGTAAGTTTATGGTAATACCAAGATAAAGTACATGTGATGTTCTTATATATTTAGATGAGGGGCATGTGATATGATTATCCTATTGGATGAATTATATGAGATGTGTTCATAGGTCTGGTTAGTCTACACTCATATAATTGAGAACATATAAGTTAACTATATGGGATTAACATGTTATGTGTCTTGTGGTCACTTGATTCTTTAGTTAAAGTGATTATATGATTATTTATACTTGTATATGATATAGTTAGTGGACACATGTATGAATATATGTGTGTTTAATAGATATCACACCAGATCCCTTAACAGCTTTAGTGTCACTAAAGATTTACTAGATAAGTCTCTTTTCTTGAATTTATGTATTAGGGAATTCATAATTTCTTTTCAACACTATAAAGTCCCATGGGGTCACACTTTGTGGTTGTGTGAATGAGGATTAAGTTTTTTTAGGATTTTTTTATACAAAACTTTGAGAGCTCTCCAAAAAATAATTTAGAGGATATCCAAAAGAAATTTTAGATGCATTTTCACAAGTTTTTAAAAAAAAATCACTTGCAGTGAAAATTAATTATAGCCTTTTCAAAATGAGTTTTAGAAGATATCCAAAAGAAGTTTCAGATTGGATTCACAAGATATTTTTTATTATGTGACATGAGCTAAAAGTGCTCTAATTATATGCAGATTTTAGTGGATATGGGAGGTTGATGAAAATATGTACTAAAATATAGACCACATCATGGTCTGTACTGGGATAGACTATGTTGTGGTGAATTTTACCACACTGTAGTTCTATGTATATTAGTTTTACATGATATGTGATGTTATGTGGCTCTACCTCATTCTCTTACTTCATAATATAATTATTGGTTTGATTTTCATATAATGATAATTCGATAAGTTTGAACTTTTAAATTAATTATTTAAATGTTAAAAAATTAATCATAAATGAAGATTCATGAATTATAAAGAGTTATAACACATGAAATGTTTATGAAACATTTCTCTTTAAATGGTTGAATGTTGGGTTTACATGGAGTGTACTTCGATGAACTATATAAGGAATCTCATAGTTTTTGATGTGTGTGAGATTCTTATTTTTCATGAAACCATGAATCTCCTCAAATCAAATATATTTCTTATAACAACCCAAGGTTTTATTATATAAATCTTCCTTTAAATAACCATTATATTCAATAAATTGTTTCACGTGCAACACCAAACTAAAAAAAGTCACAACATATTAGATAAATATTATTAATAAAACTAAAATAACAAAAAAAAATCTAGTTAATCAAATAATATTAATGAACTAAAAAATCTTACAGTTAGGGAATAAACAATTAATATGATTTAATATTAAAAGGATAGTTCTTTCTGAAATAACAATTTAAATGGTTAATTAATTGATTAAAAAAATTTAAAATGATTATTATAATAATATATAATATTTTAATATATTAATTAAAATATTATAATTATTTATATTATAAATTGGTAGGAAATAATATCAAAAACACTTAATGTTTTAATTGGACATTTTTCAATAAAATCAGTTATTCTTTATAACTGATATTTTAATTTAAAATAAAAATATACAAATTTTAGAATTTTAATTTTATAAAATTAACCTAGTTTTTAATTTAAGATATCAAAATTATCTTAGTTTAAATTTTTATGATTTTTCTAAAATAATTGATTTAGGTGAATAATGAAAAACACTGATTTTGCTAAAACTGTCACTTTTATGACATTGTCATGATAGGAGAATGAATTAAAATTTTATGAAACCTTTTTTATATAAAATTTATATATTTAATAATTAAAATAAATCATTTAAAGATACTATATGTAATTTTTAAAACACATGTTTAATATTTTGGGAAGATAAGTAACATTTCACTCTAAAAAACAATTTAAACCCTTATATTTAAAAATATATATTTTATCACTTATATAAATGTAATATAAAAAATTAATTACATATTTTATATAAACATTAACATGTTAGTTAAAATGATCAATTTCATTTTTAGACATAAAAATAAGATTAAAGTTAATTACTATGATAATAGTGAAACTATCATTTTTAATGATTAGTTTTATTAAAATTATATAATTTTTATCCAATAAAATAAATTAGAATATTATCAAAAATTATTATATTATAATGTTTAAACAAATATATAAATACCTTAACACTCATTAAATTGGAAATCAATACTAAATAAGATTCATTCCACTTAACAGTAAAAAAATATACACAACTATTTTTTATATATTAATTTTTTTAATTTAAAAGTTAATTTTATCTTATTTATAAATTTAATTATAATATATTGAGTATAAATTAATGTTTATAAAATAAAAAATTGTTTATAATGGTTACATTATATTTTTTAATAAAATATTGACTCCTAGGGTGAAAACTAGTTACCAAGGTAAAACCCAAAATGGTAAAATGTAAAAAACAAGTGGTAAAAAGATTAAAACGGGTTTAAAACATGTTGTAAAATGCGAGTTAGAGGTTTAATAAACCTTATATCACCCTAAAATCCATTATTTATCACTTTTTTATCCCTTTAATACTAAATAGTGTTAAACCATTATTGATAAATAATGGGTGTTCCCAAAAGTTCCCATTTCATCACATATAAAAGGGGTTCTCTTACACCCTCTCAAAATTAAACTAAAACATCAAAATTTTCCTTAGAAACCTAAAAAAATTATACCCTATAACTTCATTTCATTACCTAAATCCATATGTCACCCTAATTTATCCTAATTCCTTCATTTTGAAGGATACTTTCAAGAGAAAGTTCAAGGACTCAAAGTGAGTATTACTTAAGCCTTAACATTTTATTCTTAATATTTCTCTTCCAATCCTATCATAAACATAGTAATATAAAGAAATAAATATCATTTTTATAATTAAGTATAATCATATTAATTTTATAACCCATATTTATTCCTTTCCATTCACAAATAAAATCAAAAGAATGTTAATCATGTGTACGTTCGAACTACCACCTCCACGAAGAGATGTCTTTTATTTTTCACCCCTAACTATAATAATTGGTTTTAATAATTGTATTTATGAATAAATATGATATATATATATAATTTAATTATTATTATTATTAAAATATAACTTGTTATATACCTTCTCCTTTTCTCGTTCATTGAGAAATGATAATGTTAATTGTATGTACTTATTGACTACCGCCTCCACTAAGTAACATTTTTCATTTTTCATTTAGATTTTCATTATTTTGAAAACCTCTAAAAATATATTTAAACATATAAATAATATAATTATTAATATATTATAGTGATATTATTAAAGTGCCTAGGGTGGTGTCGCACCACTGAGAAGTGGGGGTTGAATCAATGGTGAATTTTATAATATTTCTTTTATTTTGAAATTAAAATATTTTGACATGTTGTGATCTAATCCACTATTATGATTACTCAAACTACTATGAATTTAGTAAAAAATAAATTTTATAGGAACACAATATTTTTTTCCAGGTTCGTTTTCAATGTGATCCTACTCCGTTTTTTGATTGGTTAGACTCCTCAATCAAAAATTATCCACCATAATCACAAATGGTTACAACATACATATATTCACTAGCATAGAGTCACACTATGCTTTCCAAATTCCCACTAGAACAATATTTTTACACATCCTGATGCAAAAAAATGATTATAAATAATGAAAGAAATATCACTTCTGAATATTGTATTCTTCTTCAATAATTGATGAAGATCTTTCTTTTGATCCTTCAAGATAAATAAAATAGCTTATGATCACTTTCTGAAGAATATAATAGAAATGTTACTTTCTCAAATTATGTATTTTTAACTCTAAACTATATGTTACGTATATAGTATTTGAAATAATCATTATGTACAATAAATGATTATCACATAGCATATTTATGTTTCCACATACTTTCTACACAAAACTTTACTACTTCACAAACTGTTATCAACAGATACATCTCTAATTTAATATTCTTCTCAAAGGATTGTGGGAAATTTCTCTAATACTTTAGTGAAAATAGTTAATATGGGAATAACCCCAAAAATTTATATACAAAAAATCATTAATTAATCAAGTAGTTAACGTATGATAATTCTACAAAATGTGGTAAGTAGTTTAAAGAAACTCAATTATATGAAATACAAAAAAGACATCACCTCTCTCCAAAGAATATATTGGTCTCTACATAGAATTTCTAAAAATAGTTTTTTCATATAATTTACTAGTCTTCATACTCAAAATATCACAATATTCCACATATAATTAGATATTCTTTTTGATTTATCATGTAATTACATTCATGTCTACATATTTTTTTCACAAAAACTAAAATAACATTATAAATTTTGATATGATATGAGGTTTCACATAGAATATTTCATCTTTGTATGTAATGTTTTCATTCCATCTCCTATAGACTCAACATAAATAAAAACTTTCACCACATAGCAACTTGTTTATCCATGAACTCATCTTCAAATAATATTTTTTAATCATGTTCGAATAGAATTTCCATTCGTGTACTCTAATTATCATCTACATACAACACTGTAATATATGCATACTGCATGGTGTCTCTAAACTCACCTTCTATGCAATGAATCTTCCACATATTCATTTATTCATCTACAAACCACTTTCACAAAGTATTTATATGGTTTGTGGAAAATTTTACTTATCCATTTTCAAACTACTAATGAGTTTTGTTTAATCCTTCATAGAAAATGAACTCATTTGTGGTTGCTACATGAAAACCTTCTTTATAAAGGTATTTTCATAGAATCTATAAATAATATTCTATATATCACTATTAAGACACAAAATAATAATCAAAAATCATTTTTATACATTTTAGAAATTTATATTTAGGATTTTTTCAACTCTTTTTATGTATAGGATGATCTCGCATAGATCTCGGATTCGTATGCAGTTTCTCAATCTACAAAACCTCATCCGTGGAAGGCTTGTATATGGTAAAAGGAAGAATATGATCTAAATATTTTAAATAAAAATTTCATGGGATCAATGGATGGTGGATATCACTTGAGTTGTGCAGCCTTGGTTATATCCATATTATTTTAGATTGATGAACAGTTCATGTGTATCGTCTATCCCACATCAAAAACTCCGTTTAAATTCACTATGGTTTGTTAGCCAAATCATTACACATAGATATTAGGCTATATATCAGGGATAAATATCAATCACACTTACACACACCACAGGATTCATCCTAGTGGCTTACTGGCCCAACCTATGTGCCTCTGGGCACGCTCTCTACGGGCCTTATACATAGGCCTGCTTATACCTTGTAGGCACTGTGTATTTCCTCTTCTTCCACCTATGGGGTTGTCCCAACTTAATTCCTTGAGTGTGGTTGACCTTCAGGTACCATAATGTTGAGGTTAAGCTTGGCCTATTCTACCTAGTAATTTGGCCTAATTTTTTAGTAAGGCCTCCTTATAAATTACTTTGAAAAATCTAGGTATCAAATGAAATACCACCTTCCTCAATTAAAATAAAATCTAAACTTTATTAATTTTCTTCATGAAATAAAATAGTTTTTGTGTTCTTTATAAATTTTTCTTATAATTCTTCCCATCAGCATGAAATAAATATTTATATCATCTTTACTTGTAGTAAACAATGTGAAAACTCCTTATCACATGACTTAAATCATTAAATATCAGTTCAACAATCATCATATTTATATGTGGAGAATTTATCACGAATGAAATCCAATTCCATCAAGTGAATATATAAAAATTTTCCAAGAATCACCACTTCATCCAAACTCAACTAACACATATTGATATAAATTTTATAACAAATAAAACACTTAGGTTCAACAATCTCCCCATTTGTATTTTGTTATCAATTTCCATTCATATCATAAAAGTAAATATTTATGTACCATATTTACTCCCCATTATTGATAATCAAGTGAAAAAGGTAATGGGGTCTTCTTATCTCATCTTTATTCTCAAAAATATATTCTCTTATTTTCTTAAAAGAAGGAATGACATCACATGATACTTGGAAAATACCCTTTAGTTAATCTCCTCTAAGTCTACATGGGAATACCTGACATAAACAACTAGAGAGATATAACCTATGGTATCTAAAATATCTATTAAATATCTTAGAATATGAAACCAAGCTCATAATGTTTCAAATGAGTAGTTGGAAAGACATGAAATACAATATCCTTCACACACTTTTTCAAACACTTCAAAAAGTTAAAGTGAACAAGAATAATTTCCCCTTTGTCTCAATATTTCATTATTCAAGAACTCACCTTTAATAAATACGATTTATAATGAAATATGATAGTTTTACTAGCTTAATCAAACATCATGAATGCTCCCCCTCAAGAGATGCATTCACTTTTATCATCATGGAATTAAATGAAATCCATAATGAACAGTACTTCTCCTTCAATTTATGGCTTGTTAGCACAATACACATAAAATAATAGGGAATAAGAAGACAACTCTTTGTAGTATTCAAGTGATAGTATAAGTTTAAACATGGAGTTTCATCCTTAACTCTATAAATATATCACTCGGCATTACTTTGGTGAAAATATATGCAACCTAATATTTTTTAGAAATGTATTCTATCTTAATATCTCTACATACCACAATTTAGTTGATTAAATTATAACTGATATTAATATGATTAGATTATGAATATTTTACTAGATTTTCAGACAACCCAATAGCACTTTTATTATCACATGAACTTTTTAGTGGTCTCTCAGTCTTAATTTTTAAATCTGATAACTGTACTTGAATCTAATTCATTAGTTTACATGAATGTGTAGATACAACATATTCATCCCTATACATGTTTAGTGTTACTGAATTCAACTTAATTCTCTACCAATTTACACAAACTTATCCCAAAAAGAAGTTTCCACCTGAATTTTATCTTCTTTTTATATAATCACATGCCCAATCAGCATCTGTAAATCCTAACAGTTTTAAATATACACTTTATCTATTTAGAATCCCATAGTTTAGATTTCCTTTCACATATCTCATAATTATATTAGAATCCAACAAGTGAGACTCTTTAAGTTCACTCTGAAATCTATGACATAGAGTCACTGCATAAGTTATATTTGGCCTTGATACTATTAGAAAAATCAGACTTCCAATGATTCTTTTAAATTATTTATCATTAACACATCTTCCAAATTCATCCTTTCATAATTTTATTCTAATTTAAATGATATTTAAAATTTATTTTTCATTTTATATTACAAGATTTTTTAACAATTCCCTAGAATACTTTTCAAATGATAGAAATATGAAATTTGGTTTCTAATCAATATGAAATCTCTAAAAGTATATCATCTGACTAAGCATGAACATATAAAATTTTATTTCCATTTTACCTAAAAAATATTCACATAGACATTCCATATCACCAGAAAATATGATGTCATCCACATACACAATAACTATGAGAGTTCCTTTAGACATTTCTCTCACATAAAGATTATTGTCAACTTTAACTTTTATAAATTTCATATCCCTTAAACAACCATTTAATTTGGAATACTAGGATCCAGATTTATATTTCAAATGATACAAATATTTCCTCAATACAAATACCATGTTTTCATCATATTATAAAAAACTATCAAGTTGTTCAATATATACTTCTTACTCGATATCACTATTTAAAAAAAGGAATATTTCATATCCATTTGATAAACTTTATAATGTTTGTGTTCTAATACTACCAAGAACACTATAATAGTTTCTAGTCTTGATACTAGTAAAAAAATTTCTTCAAAGTCAATTCCTTGCATTTAAGAATATCCTTTACACACCAACATAACTTAGTTCCTTGATACTTTACCTTTCCTATTTAGATTATTTTTGAAAACCCACTTGGTTTTAATAACATTTTTATTTTTAGGTCTTAATACTGGATACCAGGTAGATTTATTCTCAATCTAATCATGTTACCCATTCATATCTTGTATCCATTACTCATAATCAAATGCTTCTTCCACTGTACGAGGTTCAATTTGATAAATAAGTGTATTTTGATCCTCAATTATCGATCATCTTCTAATATGAACTCATGCCTATTGACTACCAATGATATTTTTAGCCTCAACATGTTTCTTCAATATTTTATATCATTTTATCTTATTTTTATTAGCTTCATCTTCATCATCGGTATGTTCAAAATCAATATCAGCAATTTTTGTCTCTTTCTATATAAATTCATCATTCTAATATTCCATATTAATACCATTTTCTACTTAATCTTCTAAATCTTTATCAACTGAGATATCTAATTTGTTCATGTTTTCAAAAAAAATTACATCACCGCAGTCAACTAACTTGTGAATCTATTTTTTATAACATATGTATCTATAACCATTAGATAGATATCCTATGAAAATTCCTTATATTTTTCTTAAAATTTTAATTGATTGATATTCTTGATCTTTATAATGAAAGGGATTAAAAAAACTACGAAGTATTTAACTGTTGGTTTTTTCTTGTACCACATTTCGTATGTTTTATTTTTTGTTTCTCATATCATTATACATATGTTATGTATATGTATTACAGTACAAACAGATTCTCTCCAGAAATAATTCTAGATGTTGTGTTTAGCTAACATAGTCTTTCTCATCTCTACTATCCTTCTATTATTTCTTTCAGCTACCCAATTTTTTTGTAGAGTATATGGTGTGAAATAATGACAATTTATATCATGTTCTGAAAATATAACTTTTAAAATCATCACATGTAATCTCCTTACTATTATATAATCTCAGTTTCTTGATATAGATACCCACCTCCTTGTTGGATTTCCTTCTAAAAATTTTGAAAATTTTAATTTCCTCTGACATGTATTTTTTAAACATGACATTAGTAAAATAAGTATAATCATAAATAAATATAATGAAATATAGATCACCTATGGAATACTTTTATCTCATTAGAAAACATGAGTTAGTATGAATAAGTTAAAGGGGTTTAGAAGATAGAATATCCACCCCTCTATATGAGCATTAATCCAATTTCCATTTTTGACAGGTTTCATAGATTTTATTCCTTTCTCTCTTGATCTTGGGAAAATATCTCACAATATTATGCTTCAAGATTTTACTTATAATCTATTAACTTAGATGAAAAATCCTTTTCTGTCATAGGTTGTTTTCATATTTGGCACTCAGGTAATGGAAATTGGTATAATCTCTAATTTTAAATGGATTACCATTATTTATTTTTACTTGAGTGATAATTATTCCATGATTTGTGCTTTTGATGATACATGAATCCTTTTTGAACCAAAACCCATTTATTTCATCACAAATTTGGCTTATATTAAGCAAATTTTGTTTCATCCATTCAACAAATAATACATTATTAAACTTCATATTTTGGGCTTCAATCTCTATTTTTTCAACTCCCTTAATTTTTAGGTAATAGTCATTTACAAGGGTTATTTATCATCCTTCATGATTTAAAATTTTGATCATAATTTTTGTGTCACCATTCATATATGATGAACATACACTATAAAGAATCCAGGACTTTGTTTTTATACTAGATTTCAAAGAAAATTCAGCTAAACGTTATTTTTCTTCATTAATTTTTTGAACTCCCTTTCCTTTTACAACATTAGATGTTTGTTAAAGGATAATAATCACATACTTTTCAATAATATGGAATTTCGGATCACATATTCCATAGATTTATTAAAAATAGTAACATATATTTTTTTCTATATAGGATGAATTTTTGATAACTTCTTACATACTTTGAAAATTTTCACTCCTTTTCTCAGAATAGCTCCCCCTTGGTTCATGTCTCATCTCTGATAGGGACATATTATACCATAATAAATATTTTTTGTTCCTAAACACTCCACAACACTATTATATTCCTTTTAACATTGATCTTCCCAACTGATAATAGCTCTATCATGAAGATTGTTGTCATTGTCTTACCATATACTGATATTTTCTCTCCTATAGGGGAAAAGATCTTCTTAGAAAATTCATTTATTCCTTTGAATGAGAAGACTATTTCTCAAAAGTCTTCATACTTCATAATTCTCCTGAATTTTTTTTAAAACTAAATTATTATAGATAATATATTTATTTTGAAATTTATAGAGTGCTAAATTAATCAGTTCCTTTGAACTCATTTTTTCACCAGTTTATAATGATTCAACCATGACCTCAATAACCTTTCTGAAATATTATTGAATATTTTTCAATCTATTTTGTGCTTCAAGAAATTTAGATGACTGTTCTTATTCTTTGAGATAAAGTTTTTATTCAATTTACTTTACTATATTTTACATTTCATCCACTTTTAGTTTGTGTATTTTTATTTCTTCAATGTAAAGAATCTATTTTTTTCACATTCTTCCTTTTCCTTAGTAATATTTTCTTTTTCTTTCAATAACATTCAATTTTCCTTCTTGAGTTTTGTGTTTTTTTCAAGAAAATATTCTAATTCATTTTTCAACATGTGCTCTAACTCCATTCATTCACTTTCATCATCTTCACTATTAGAGGAGTCAACCCCTTTTTCCATATGGGCCATGAATTTAGTTTTATCATCAGATTAACAATTTAATGTGGAGTTAGCTTCCTCTTCCTTTCTCACTAAACTTATTCTTTTAATTTTAAATAATTTCTTATGGCTTCCATCAAATTTTTTGATGCCTTTTACACTCTTCCACCATTTATTTTTCTATGGCTTCTCATCATTTGTCTTAGGTTCTACAGAATTCTTTCTCAGATAATTTATAACAAAATGTCCAATGTAATTAAAGTTGTAGCACCTTAGTGGTAATTTACCCGTACCCTTAAAATTTACCTTCTTGAATCTTTTTTATAAAATATTAATAAATATATTATAATTTTCATCATCGTTTTCATCGTCAGATTTACTTGATTCTAACATTTCATCATCTCTGATTTTGAGCTTTCTCATGGCCTCAAAAGCCTTCACATATTTTATCTTCTTCTTAAAGACTAGTATATTTTTCATTTAATATTAAATTATTATGTTATGTAATTTATTTATAGTAAGATCATCACTATATTCCAAATATTATACTTTATAATCAAACCTGTTAGGAAAATTTCTCATTAGTTTTTTAAAAATTGTTAAATCATCCAACTTTTCTCCAAAACCCAGAATATTACTAACAATTTCATTGAATCTTTTGAACTAGTCACCAACATTTTCTTCTTCAAAATCTTGATATCTTCAAATCTGATCCTAAAAAATTAAAATTTTACCTCCTTGACTTTCACGTTTCCTTTATAACTTTATTCCAATTTATCCCAAATTTCCTTGGAATTTTGAGTACCATAACCTTTGTGTAAACTTTTTAGGAAAGAGGCATCAAAATAGATTTTGATCTTTTCCATAAACTTCCATATTTCACTTATTGGTAAAATTCATAAGATCATATTCAGTGATAGGTGGAAATAATACAGTAATTGTATCTTTATCTTCAAGTCCAGGAGATATAAGATAGGTAAATATCATATTCTTCCAACTATGATAGTTCTTTCCATAAAAATTAGGAACACCCCTACTATTGACATAATTCATATTATCCATATTCAATACTTAGTGGATCCTAACAGATAGAACCTAGATCTAATTCCAATTGAAGTTACCAGGTAGGTGTTTACCTACTGAGAAGGGGGGGTTGAATCAGGGGCTATTTTTACAATTTTTTTATCTTTTGAAATTAAACTCTATTGAATTGTTAGGATCTGATCCACTCTTATGATTACTCAACCTCTCCCAAATATAGTAAAAATTAAATAGCATAGTAACACAGTATTTTTACAAGGTTTGATCTAAATGTGATCCTACTCCTTATTTTGATTGGATAGACTCTCTAATCACTGATTCTCTACTATAATCACAAGTGGTTACAACATACATATCTTTACTAGAATAGAGTCACACTACGATTTTCAGAGTCCCCATCATGAACCGACCTAGATAAATTGGTGACCTAATGCCCAAGATGGCCCTGACATAGACCGAAGGGCATCCCTGATCCCCACAGAAGCACCTAGAATCATATAAGATAAAGAGGGAATTGTTTTTCCACATAAGCAGTGAAAGAACAGACACAGGTCAGTATGACCAAAATAAAACTCTACATTGATAATAGTACCAGAACCCAAATAGGTATATCGAAACCCAAAAGTACATCAAAAAGTACTAGAAAAATAGGATAAACAACCCAATTCCCCATGGAGATGTCACTCCTATCCCAAAGATCAAAAATAATAACCACCTCCAAGTGGTGTCTTCCCTTTGCTTAAAACTGGCAGAAGGAAATCTATAAATTCCCAAAGGAAAAGGTACGGTGTGAGATAAAATCCAAGTAGGGTATCACCAATTGTTCCATAATAAGATTTCATAAGAGTTAACTAAATAATGATTTCAGTTTAAAAAAACCTAGAATGGAAATACCAGAGCATATTTAAAACAAATCATGATTTTCATTATAATTGATGGAAAGATTTCAAACAACGGATTAATAAACATTTTATATAAAATAGTTTATTTAAATTCATAAGGAATATGTAAAGTAGTTTTACATTCAATTTAATATATATAAAAATAATAAAAAATGAGAAACATGTCCATCTTCCAAGAGGTGTGGTAGTTCCAGATTATGAGATCCTCACACACTCATGTAGTCATAATGGAAATGTCCACACAGGTCCCTCTGAAACTGGTCAAAGAGGACTAACCAACATCCCACTGGGGATAAGATCTGCTAATAGGTTTATGTAAGAGTTGTAAAGAATTAATATATTTCTAGGTAAATCCCAACCTAGCGTGTTTTTTTTTCTAAATATCTCACTAACTACCTAGGCTTCTATGTGCTCAAACAACAATCAATAATGGGGAAATTATTTTAAAACTGTTTAAAATACAACTAATATATTTTCCAAATTCAATATGCCAGCTTATATTTAAAAACTAAAACACGTATTTTTAGTCAATTCATTTCTCTTTCAATATAAAACCAAACATAGGTTCTTATAAAATCATTTTAATCCATTTTCTAAAAATCAATTTCACATTTTCCGTCAAATTAAAATCGCACCCCAATTCATTAGAATTAATGGCTTTCCCCAATTTTCATGCCAAAAAAAATAAAATCCAATTTTTCATCAAATTGGGTTTTTCATTATCCAATTGAAAGAAATTTAATTTAAATCAGGAAATTATAGGTTAAATAAATTAGTCAAAATTAAACAGAACCACCTACCTCAACATAAAGATCGTGTATCATAATTTCTATAATGGGAAACTCCAATGAAACACATTGGAAATAGAGATCCAAAAATCAAACCTAGATTCAAGATCTAAAAAATTATTTTAGATCTACCAACAATATGAAGATATAAAAAACCTAAGGATGAGAGAATAAGAGATTAGGAGAGTAAGAACGGGAGAATAACTCTTACTGGAAATAGATCAAATGACATTTTCCTTACTTTGATCTACCTTGTAAAAAGTTTGGAGGAGCCAAAATGGGTCCATGAGATCTTCCAAAAGCTAAAAAATCAAGGCAAGAGGAGTTTGGGCCAAGTGGGAGGTCTAAATAGTGGTTTGGAAATTTTTTAATAATCCTTGTAAATAAAAATCATTGCTCGCATGGTTATCTGGGAAGGTCCACGCAATTTTTCAAACCATGTGTCCTAACCATGAACTCCTATAAAGGGGTGCACAGTTTGGGAAAATTGTACACCAACTATATACATCCCAAGAGCCTTCCAAAATTTTCAATTTTTTTCCCAAAGCACCCCTAAATAAGACCCAACCAAAACATGATCAAAAGAGGGTTCAAGGAGTGCCTGAAAATTTCAATGGGATGTTACAACCTCCCTACCATAGAAACTTTATTTCCCTAGAAAGACTTTCAAGAAGTACCCATGTCAAAAATATGATGCCACTACTCTCTCATCAGTGATTCTCTCTCCCACGTCTCATGAGTATCAGAACCATGCTACCATAACACTCAAACCAAAGGTATCATCCTCCCATGAAGTACCTTAGTTTCGGAATCAACTATCTTTACTGGATTATCCATCATGGATAAATTAGGTTCAACATCAAGATCACTCCAACTCAGAAAATGACATGGATTAGAAAGATAATTTTGCAGTTTTGATACACGGGACGCCTTATGTATCGATGTCAACTATATCAGAAGTGTTAAATGGTAATCTTCTTTCCCCACCGGCTCAATAACTTCAAAAGGTACCACAAAATAAGGAGAAATCCCCCCTTGCCTCCCAATCTATCAATGACCCAAAAAGTGAAACTTTCAAGAAAACCAAATCACCAACTAAAAATTCCAACAATCTGTAATGATGATCATCATGAGATTTATACCATCTTTATATCTTTGACATTCTCTAACGAATCAATTAAATATTTGATGTCGTCTTTTGAACCAATATCGGTTGAACCAAGGAAATTTCACCAATCTTTGACCAATATGATGGATATTTACAAGGTCTTCAATAAAAGGCCTCAAAAGGATCCATTTTGATCATGGACTAATAGTTATAGTTATAAGAAACCTCAACCAGCCCTAAATTTTCATCCCAAACTCCAATAAATTCAAGAACGCTGGTATGAAGCATGTCCTCAAGAATCTGTATATCCCTCTCAACCTTTCTATATGAATATGTATGGTACATCATACTAAAAAAAACCTAATATCCAAGTGCCTCCTAGAGGTCTATCCAAAAGAGAGAAGTAAAATGAGGATCTCTATCAGAGACTATAGCAGATAAAACTCCATGAAAATGAATAATCTCTTTCACATGGATATTTACCACCTCCTCAACTTTGGTTATATCACGAATGGGTATAAAGTGAGCTAATTTGGTTATCTTATTGACCACAACCCATATTGCATTATTATTTTTCTAGATACATAAAAACCTAACCAAAAAATATGTATAAATCCCATCCGACTTCCAAGTCATCACAGGAAGTGGATGAAGAAAACTCTAAGGTCCTTGGTTCTCAGCCTTGATGTGTTGGAAATTGTAATAATGAGAGACAAAATCATCAATTCCACATCTCATATCTGGAAACTAGAATCATTTCTATATGTCATAGAACATATTTATGTTTCCTAGGTGCACTGCCCACTGAGAATTATGTAAATACCTCATCACATCTTTTTTCACAAGAAAAGATACAACATATCAATTCTGAAAACATAGGATTCCCTCTGTGGAGAATAACCACTCAGCTACGGTCTCCCCATTATAATTTGAGTTCCTATTTATATGGAATTCATCATTAAACTATTGTTACTAAATAATAATCTTGATAAGAGTGGAGGTAAACTGAACATTGTTCAAGGAAACCTTTCCCCTAGATTCTTAAACTCTGCAGTGAAACATTAAAAAAAATATCCATCAAGTTCCACTATTATGATGATTCTTTCATGGCCAAGGTCAAAAGTTTCATGCTCAAAGAATCTATGATGAAATTCACTTTACCTAGGGTATAGGTGATGTCAAAATAAAAATATTATAGGTATTACTCACCATGCCTCTAGAGGAGATTAAAATATTTTTGAGAGATTATATAACTCAGGCTCTTGTTTTCAGGAAACATGGTAAATTTTTCTCTAAAAAATTAATGTTTCTAACTCTTAAGTGCATGAATCGCAACTAAAATTCTAAGTTTATGCGTCAGATAATTATTCTCATATGTTCTAATATACCAAGATCCATGTGAAATGACATGATGACACTACATAATAACTTATCCTAGACCTGAACCTGGTGCATCACAGAATACCACATAGCCCTACCCGGGCTCTAGAATAGTCAACACCAGTATAGTAGTCAAAATATGTTTTAGCTCAACAAAAGAACTCTAACATTTATAATCCCATTCAAACTAAACTCCCTTTTGAGTTAGGGTAGTCATTGGAGAATCAAACTTCAATAAATCCTTTACAAACCGGTCATAATACCCCACTAAACCCAAGAAGCTATGAATATCGAAAACATTTTTTGGTTGCTCACATGTCATAACAACTTTCACCTTCTCAATATCAACTAAGATACTATTTTATAACACCACATATCCTAATATATTCACATCCCAAATCTAGAAATCACATTTTTATAAATTGGAATAAAGTCATTGATTTCTCAATAATTCCATAAATACTCTCAAATGACACACATGATCCTCCTCGAACATAGATTTAATAAGGATTTCATAGGAAAATACAACCAAAAAGGTATCAAGATACTCATGGAAAATCTTATTCATTAAATCTATAAAGATTGAAAGTGAATTGGTTAGAACAAACGGTATGAAAAGGTACTCATGATGGCCATACCTACTCTGAAATGTAGTTTTATAAATTCCAAATTCTTTTATTCTTAACTTATGGTAACCGGATCGAATATCAATCTTTGAGAAAAAATTTAATCCCTTCAACTGGTCAAATAGATCATCAATATGTGGTTGAAGATACTTGTTATTTACTGTAATTCAATTTAGTTTTCAATAATAAACACAAAGGTCAAGTAACCCTTCATCTTTCGTATAAAATAAAATAGGCACTGCCTAAGGTGACACACACGATCATATAAATCCTTTTACTAAACATCATCCAAAAAAATCTTCAACTCCTTAATTTAAACTAGTTCTATGTGGTAATAATTAATAGATAATGGTTAAGTACTTAGCACTAAATCAATAGAAAAATCTACCTACCTTATCAGTGGAAAACCTGAGAAGTCATAAGGGAAAATGTTAGGAAACTTGATGAAAATTAGAGAGATATCATCGATCAAGGATTATTTCTCTATGTCAAAAATGAACACTAATATTACTTTCCCCAACTCTGTATAAGAAGTTCCATTTCTTCTGAACCTTTAGTCCCACTCTCCCTAAAAGATACAACACACCCCATTAGGAACTGTAAAGGAGACCCACTGAAAATATCAATCAATACAGGTTTTATTATCAATTATCCAATCCATTCTGAATATGAAATCAAGAGGTTTTGTGTTGATAAATAGAAAATTCTAAGTCATCTTGATATCTAACAACAAGAAAACAAAATTAGGAAAATGAAGACCTTGCTCTTTCTTCATTCCAAGGGGTGTATTAATATCCATCACATCAGATAAAATCTTCATATGAATATTTAGAATATTTAAAATACAAGTTGAAATTAATGAATGAGATACACAAATATCAAATAAAGTAATCACTAAAGAAGAAGTTATAGTGATTTTACCTCTCACAGTCATTGGACTCATATCTGATTCCTCTAGAGACTCTTCCACTTCATGAAGAAGCTTCGTTCTAGATGCCTGTGGCTGGAACCCCTTAGTTCGTGAAGCATCTGATTGCACTATAATACTTTTAGGTGGTGATGATCTTATTCCACTACATGGATAAGAATATACATTAATGAACTTTTTCAAGTGACCTAATCATCCAAAAGAACCACATATCTTGGGTGCCTCTGTACAAACCCATTTTGAGTTCCTAGGCTTTCCACACTAGTAGAAAATCAAAGGTACTCTACCGGAACTGCAGGATGTCTAGAAGAACCCTACTATCGATAACCATTATGAGAAACATCACACTTTATCTTCCCATTAAATGAACTCATAGAACTTCCACTGGGAGAAAAAGGAACTCCTGTCAAACTTGATTTACCAGCCATGTCAACATTGAACATCAATGCTCTATCCAGCACTTTAGTATATGAAGATAGCTTCCGTAAGAAACCTGAGAGGGAATATCATATCTAATTTCCATATCAAACTATTGATTCTTTATCTTATAATTTGATACAATATTAGTTTCAAACTTCAAAAACTTAGTGAAGTGATTTACATATTTTTTATGGTCCTGTTAGCCTTCTCACGTTTGAAAAAATCAACAGCCGTGGATAACTCCATAGAATCTGGAGAGAATTGTTCAGTGAAAATAACTCTAAATTCATTCCACTCTAATCCCAAATGCTTCTTCACCATCACCATCATGACCCAACATCTCCTATTAGGTACTTCCAGCTTAAAGGTGGCACATTTCATCTAGATTTCATCAGAAGTTTCCAAGAACTCAAACAACATGTCAATTATCCTCAACTAATCCTAAACCTCTTGAGAATATGTTGAGCCTTGGAACATTGGTGGATTATGGTGAAGGAACTCTTGAACATGAATTCGAGACACATCCCTCTGAGGTTCCACATCCAGATCTTGAATAGAAGTGGGTGAAAGTACATGTCCCAGATCTTGGACAGCACGCATAATAACCTTGAACATATTCTAATCCATAGAAGGATTTACTTGATGTGGTTCATCATAAGCTTCCTCTTGGATATGATTTGAACATCTTCTTAGAGGCATGATGCTACACAAAATCCGTAGAAAATATTGAAGACATTATATTGACACTCAAATAGAGAAACAAGGTAAATTAATCCCATCAGATAGATAAACAAGATTTATATTTTAATCTATCCAAATTAAAAGTATGAAGAAGACTAGAAATAATCCTCAAAAAACTCTCCCAAACCACCCCTGGTGACTTAAGGCTCATTAAAGTGACAGCTGTCTAGGTACTGACTCGCAACTTCCTCCTAATTCCCAAAAAAATAAACTTCATACTAACATCAAGGCAAGATACACAACCTGCACCTTTAATAACACTTTATCATGAACCATCTTGGATACCCTAGTACCTTGATGATCAAGATGGCCCTGACATAGCTTGAAGGACATTCCTAATCCCCACGATTTGGAGAAAATCACCTTGCATTATATAGGATAGATAGGGAATGGTTTTCCACATAAACAGTGGAATAATAGACACAAATCAGTATGCTCAAAAGAAAACTCCACAGGAAGATAATACTATGAACCAAATAGGTATATCAAAACCTAAAAGTACATCAACAAGTACCAAAAATATGATAAACAACCTAATTCCCCATGGACTCAGCACTCTTGGCCCAAATATCAACAATAATAACCACCTCTAAGTGGCGACTTCCAATTGGTCGAACCTAGAAAAAGGAAATATAAAAATTCCCAAAGGTAAAGGTGTGGTGTAAGATAAAATCCCAATAGGGTCTCACCAAGTGTTCAATAATAATATTCTACAAGAATTAACCAAATAATTATTTCAATTTAAAAAAAAAATTGGCATGGAAATATAAGATCATATTTAAAACAAATCATGTTTTTCATTTCAATTGATAGAAAAATTAAAAAAATATCTTAATAAAAATTTTATATAAAACAATTTATATAAATTCATAAGGAATAGGTAAATTAATTTTACATTAAATGGAATATATATCAAAATAATAACAAACAAGCAACATGTTAATCTTTAAATAGATATGATAGTTTCAAGTTATGAGATCCTCAAACACTCATGTAGTGATAACAGAAATGTGCACCCATATCCTTCTGAAACTGGAAAAAGAGGACTAACCAATATTCTATTAGGGATAAGATATACCAATTGGTTTATTCTATAGCTATAAAGCATCAATCTGTTGATAGGGAAATCCCAACCTAGCATGTCTGTCCCAAATAACTCACTAACTACCTAGGCTTTCATGTGCTCAAACAATAATAAATAATGGGAAAATTATTTTAAAACTGTTTAAAATACAATTGCCCCATTTTATAGATTCAATATGCCAACTTCTCTTTAAAAACCAAAACATGGGTTTTTAATCAATTCTTACCTTTTTCAAGAGAAAATCAAGCATAGTTTCTTATCAAATCATTTTAATCCATTTTCTCAAAATCAATTTCACAAATCATTTTCACAAATCAATTTCATTATTTCCATTAAATTCAAATCACACCCCAATTCTTTGTAATTGGGGGTTTGCCCCAATTTTCAACCCAAATTAATTTAGATACCCATTCACAATGAATTGGGTTTTTCATTATCTAATTGAAATAAATTTAATTCAAATCAAGAAATTATAGGTTAAATAAATTGTCCAATTTTAAAAGGAACCAAAATCCTCAACATGGAGATCATGTATCACAATTCCTACTATAATATCCCAGGTATTTATGGAAAAAAATTATTAGTATTCTCGATTTAAATAGTAATTCTTAAATGAATAATTTATTCTATGGTTATTTATTTTAAACTAATAATTTTTCAATTATATAATTTTTTTTGAAGAAACTAATCTTATTTTTGAATTTAAAATTTTGAAATTATCTTAGTATGAATTTTGATGAATTTTTGGGAAAAATTAATTTTTGAAGAATAGTAAAAATATAGTTTTTTTAATATGGTATTTTTTTGTGACGTTATAAAGACATAATTGTGATATAAAATTTATTAAATTTATTTAATAATTAAAAAATGATATTATAAGAGTAATATTGTAAAAAAAATAACTTAGAACATGAAAATTATTTTCTATTCATGACAAGTCTAAAAATTATGATCAGTGTCAACATAGTGTCTACGCAGCATCGACAATGTCAAATTTGGTTCCTTATAAATAGTAATTGAGTGATAAAAATTATTTTAAAGACTATTTTATTAATTATTATGTATTATTGATGTTCTTGGATATTAATTTTTAATTTTTATAGTTATATAACATTAATATTATCCAAATGTCTGTACAATGCTTGTGCAGGTCAAGAAAATAAAAAATAAAAAAATTAAGATGTTATCTTGAAATATATGTAGGTGAATTTAATGAATGAATATAGAATTTTATTTTGAACTTAATTAACATTTTTTATGATAGTAATTTATTTTTAATTTTTATATATCAAATAATTAACATTAATTTCTATGCAATGTTGATGCAGTGCTTGTACAAGCATAAGAAAAATAAATAAAATGTTTTTATTAAAATTATAAGAATTATTAAATGACCTAAATTGTGGATAAAAATTTTTTTATAAGAAATTTTCTACCAATATAATTTTTACATTTTAATTTGGTACATTTCGGACCCACATTGATCACATTAGTCCCTTTATATTACTTTATTAAAAAGAAAGACAACTTGTTCACACTATAATTTTCAATAAGTATAATATTTTAATATGAGGGTTTATAGAAGTATTTTTCAAAAAATAATATCATTTATAAATATAATAAAATTATATTTTTCATATAATTTTATTTTTAATTTTTATGTAATAAATAATTACATTAATGGCTTGAACAATTATGATGCAGTACTTATTTAATTAATGAATAAATCAAATTAATGATTTCAAAAAATAATAAAATAAATACAATTTGATATTTTTAAGTCACTTAATGATTTTTATATCTAATTATAATATTTATAAGATATAATAAAAAAATTAATTCTGATTGGAAACTTTTTTTGATGTGTTTAAAGTCATTATTATGAATAGTTTTTAATTTGACAAAATTATTTTTCCATGAATAAAATATTTTATTAAATTATTTAAAAATAAAAAAAAATCATGAAAAATGTCAAAAATGATAATATTAATTCTAAAAAATGGATATAGTATGATTTTTATGTCTTTTGCAAGTCTTAGAACCTATAATATATTTATTATATTTGAATAATTTGAGTAATTCCTATGTTACTCCTGACCTAAATTATAAAAGGAGGATCCCTCCTTCACATATTTTCACCACATTAAGCCTTATTTCTCAACTAAACTATACCAAAATATCTCCTCTTCATCCCTTACCACATTCTTGAGATTCTGGTCTCACAAAAATACCAATTCCAATAGCCTTAAAGAGTTTTTCAAGGAGAATTCTTCAAGAGGTATATTCTTTTTTTCTATTTTAAATTCTTTCTCACTTATACCTTATCCCCACATCTTATACAATATTTCATGAATACTATAGTATCGCATATATAATATATTTTTTTTGTGTTTATGTTATATTTATCATTAAATATCTCATCTTCTCCTTTTATTCTTAAATAACGAAATCGTCGTCGGTGGTGCATCAATTCACCACCTTCGTGGATGATGGTTTTTCATTTCTCTTTTATCGGAATCATGGAAAGTTTAAATTAAAATTTAATTACTTAAAATGACCTAAATATAGTTTTTTTATCAATTCTTGATTATTATTTTATTTTGAAAAGGAAGAACATAAATAAACCGACCTTGGAAACTATGGAAATAACGCACCCGAAACAATGAAAATGACAAAATATTATTAATAAATGGGTATAAAATGTTATAAGAAGATAATTTAATAAACTATAAAAATGAGTTTAGTTATTTAATATATTAATAACACTATTAAAATCATTATATAGGAGGTTTTAACACATTTTAATGAATTCCAACCTAAGGTAAGGGACTTTCCTTTCAAAATCCTTTTAAATGTCTCTTTTACAAAATTCAAAAAAAGGATTGTTTTTTATACGTTGTGAGTGGTTTATCCAATTTTAATGATTATTTATTAATTTAATAATTCCTTTATAAGTTTTAATAGTTATTTTTTATTTATATTATTTCATTATTATGTGAGTGGTTTTTATTTTTATTTTTTAAAAATTGATTTTTACCAAAAAGGGCTATTTTGATATGTGAATGTGTTTTTCTCATGGTTTTAAATGAGTTATCAAGAATTTTATTCATGATATGTTCCTTGTACATTGTTTATGTTGGTTTTACACCATTATATATCAATATATAATTGGTTGATCCCCATTATATCTGAAGATAATTTGGGTTAAGCCCATTATAGCTCAAGATATGACAGGTGAGCCCCATTATAGCTCTCCAATACATTGGGTACTCCAGAGATGGAAGTTGACCAATTGATTATTCCATTTTTAAGGGTGAATATAAGATTTATTTTGTAAATATTTCCCAAGGAAACTATTTGATGTTTCAATGCATGCTAATGAGTTTTTATGAAATGAGTTTTATTTGTTTTTATGTTGTCACTTGGCTAATAATTTCTTTCTTTATATCCCTTACTAAGATTTTTTGGTTCATACCAAGATTTTAAAATGTTTTTCATAAGTTATAAGGATGAGTGAGATAAATAATGAATTCATGATGAATTTTATGAATATTTTTCAAATAAATCATGTTTTATTTTTAATGTTTTATATTTTGGAATAAATGGATATTGTTTAATAGAATATACTTTTTATGAATATGGAATTTTATGTATACATTTTGTCCTAATTATCTAAAACTCTAAACATAAAAAGATCCTTAATGTTAAATAAAGTGATTTCTTGACTAATATTCAGATTATGTAATGTTTTAAGTTTGGGTCCTTTTAGTTGGTATCAATAGATGGTTTAGATAAACTTATGGGTTCGGATGATGTTAATAGAATACTAAAAATGATTTTTAATCTATGGTTAATTTAAAATGACATATCATTTGAATATTACCATGTTTCTTCGGCTAATATATGTATGTTCATAATGGTTTTCAATAAAATAAATAGGGAAGCTGAAGTAGGAAGGCACTGAGAGTTTTATATCTTTTCGAATCAATAGCCTGGAATGGTGGGAATTGGAACCAAGCAGTTTGTTATAGTAATGGATTAGTTAACTCAGATGATTAATGGTGATGGTATCCATGCTATGGAGAAATTTGATCTACCATGAAGAAACGTGTCTTTTGTGGAGTATTTTATGAGGCAACATCCTCCGGATTTTAGTGGAACTGTAGATCTAGTGATAGTTGAAAGATGGATCAATGCTCTAAAAAAGATATTTTATGTCATGGAATGTTTATAATGACAAAAGGTAATACTATAAATTTATCTTTTTAAGGTGAACTAGATCAATGGTGGTCTCTGGTTAAGAATATCAAAGAAAAATATGGTCTTTATACTCTATAATGGGATGATTTTAAGAGACTTTTTCTGAAAGAATATTTTCATAAAACATTTGACTCGAAATGGAGAAAAATTTCTCTAAAATGAGGCAGAAAGATGATGATTTTATGGCTTTTTATGAAGCCAGTTTATGAGATTGGTCAGGTACATACCATATTTTACTCAAGAATTTGATAGTAAAATTAATATATTTTACTATGGTTTGAAACCATTTTAACGAAGATCTTTGGCTTCACGAGAGTTTAAAAGCTATGAGAAACTTGTTTGTTGTGATGAAAAAGTTAAGATAGAGTTTTCTAATATGTATGTGCCTCGTGACGACAAGAATAATAAGTAGTCGGGTTGGACTTCATTGGGGAATAATTCAACAAAGAAATTAGGAGGTAAGAAAATCAATTTACCTTCTTTTCAAAAGTGTGGTAAAAAGTATCCTAGAGAATGTATGGTAAATTCTGGGAAGTGCTACCGATGTGGAAAATTTGGGCACATTTCTCGTGAGTGCAAGGAAAATGATCTAGAAATTAACGAGAATTCAATGGTGAGATACTTTAACTCTAAGGAATTGGGTCTTTAGATAATATGTGTCTAAAGTTATTCACTCAAGGGAGAAGTCAACAAGATTGGAAGAACAAGGGTGTGGAAAATCCATTATAACTACTTCAACAGATGTTGAGCCATCAAACGATGTTGTAACAGGTACATTGCTTGTTTTTATATATTTTTTCAATGTTTTGTTTGATTCAGGGTGTACACATTCCTTCATTTCTGAGAAATTTTCTTCTAAATTGGGAATTATAACTCAAGAAATGAATCCATAACTCATGGTAAAATCACCTAGAGAAAATATTGAGGTAAAAAGAAATTATAATAATCTTCCTATCTTTGTCTATGGAAATATTTTACCTACAAAACTTATTTTATTTCCTCTAGTATAGTTTGATGTTATTCTGAAGATGGATTGGATTTCTGTTTATCAAACTAAGATATATTTTAGAGATAAAGAAGTTATTTTTTATAAATAGTTTTAGTTTTTGTACAAGAATGAACTCATACTATTGATAACATATCAGGAAGCTAAGAAACTATTAAAATATATAAATGAATGTTATCTTGCACAAATTTTTGAAAACAATGGAACAGTTCATATTAATGATGTTTCAGTGGTAAATGAGTATGTTAATGTTTTTTCTGATGATTTTTCAAGAGTTATTCCTGATTTAGAGGTTGAGTTTACTATTGACTTTGTTCCTAATGCTAAGACAATTTCTAAACCCCCTTATTGAATGGATCAAATGGGACTTCTAGAATTGAAAAAATCATTTTTAGGAATTATTAGATAAGACTTCATCCAACCTATCACTTCACCCTGGAGTGATCATATCTTGTTCATTAAAAAGAAATATGGTTCAATGAGACATTTCATTGATTATAGAGCCTTAAATGACATCATTGTTAAGAACAAGTACCCATTAGCTCATATCTATGATTTGTTTGATTAGATCCTAGGAGCATAGAATTTTTCAAAGGTTGACCTGAGGTTAGGGTATCATTAGTTAAATGTAAATAAATAAAACATTCCTAAGACTACATTACATACTAGATATGGGAATTATGAATTTTTTGTTATTCCATTTGTGTTAACTAATGCACCTATTGTATTCATGTATCTTATGAATAGAATATTTCATTAGTTCTTGGATAAGTTTGTGGTTGTTTTTATTTATGAAATTCTGATATATTCTAAAAGTAAAGAGGAGCATGAAAGACATCTAATGGTTGTTTTTCAAATCTTAAACGAAAATAAACTGTATGGAAAATTTAGCAAGAGTAATTTTGGTTGCAAAAAATTTCTTTTCTTGGCCGCATTATTTCTAAAGATGGAATAAATATTGATCCTGATAAAACCAAAGTTGTTAAATAATATCAAGTTCCACAAATATAATATAGATTCATAGTTTACTTTGGTTTGGCAGGCTATTGCAAGATGTTTGTTAAAAAAATCGCATGGTAATCTAGACCACTAACTAAATTAACTCAAAAAAGTGTTAAGTTCATCTGGATAAAATAATGTGATGATTGTTTTCAGGAATTGAAAAAAGATTGATGAATTTTCTAGTTCTGACCCTGCCTTTCAAAAATGGTGAACTTTTCATCTATAGTGATGCTTTGTTGAAAGGACTTGGTTGTGTCATAATTCAGAGTGATCAGGTAATTGCTTATATTTTACATCAATTGAAACCTCGTGAATTAAACTACCCTGAATATGATTTTTAATTAGTTTATATTGTTTGTTCATTAAAAATTTGGAGGCATCATTTGTATGGATTAAAATGTGAAATATATTTTGACCATAAAAATTTGAAGTATATATATTTACTTAGAAGGAATTGAACATGAGATAGAGAAGATGGTTAGAACTAATCAAGTATTATGATTGCACGATTCATTATTATCCTGGAAAGGAAAACAGGTTGGTTAATTCTTTGAGTCAAAAAAGTAATGTTATTTTAACCATGATACATTTAGAACATGATCATTTGGTTGATAATTTGATGAATTTTGGCTTGGAAGTTTTTAGTATAGGAAATTCCTCTATTTTGTCTCAAGTGTTAGTGTAGTCCTCTCTATCAGACAAAATAAGGCATGCTCAAAATGAAGACCATGAGTTTTAGAAAAAGTTATAATTGGTTCAAAAGTGTAAGTTTCCTAAGTTTAACATTGATAAATATTTTATTTAAAGGTTTTGGAAGAGATTATGTGTTCCTTGTAATTCTCAGCTAAAGAAATAATTGTTATGTGAAGCTCCCAGTTCTTCATTTTTAGTTCATCCTGGTAGTACAAAGATGTACAGAGACCATCGAGAGTATTACTGGTGGCATGGAATGAAAAGATATATTATAGATTTTACTATGAAATAATTAACATTTCAATGGGTTAAATCAGAGTGGTAGTTACCAAAGGGGATGCTTCAACCATTTCCAGTGTCATAGTGGAAATGGGAAAATATATACATGGACTTCATGTTTGGACTACAAAAGATATCTCGAGGTAATAATGCAATCTTGGTTATTGTTGATTGTTTGACTAGATCTACTCATTTTCTTCCTATTCCAGACACTCTTTATCTAGATCATCTTTCTTGACTATACCTCAAAGAAATTATTAGGTTTCAGGGAGTTTCTCTATCCATTGTATCAGATCATGATCCTAGGTTCACTTCTAACTTTTGGAAAGGCCTTCAGAAGTCATTGGGAACATAATTAAATTTCAGTATAAATTTTCAACCTCGATCAGATGGGCAGTCAGAATAAAAAAATCATACATTGGAGAAAATTCTACGAGCTTGTTCAATAGATTACCAAGGAATTTGGGATTAGCATCTTTCTTTAGTTGAGTTTTCTTATAACAAACATTTTTATTTTAGTATATATATGGAACTTTTTGAAGAATTATATGGAAAGCAATGTCAAACTCCAGAATTTTGGGATAAAGTTGCGGAAAGAAAGTTTATGGGACTATAATTAGTAGAGGAAGTGGAAGATAAAGTTCAATTGATTCGACAACACATGAGGATGTATCAGAGTAGGTAGAAAATTTATTCATATAACAGGAAGAAAGACTTTTCATTTGTGGTAGGTGATTATTTTTACATAAAAATATCTCTTTGGAAAATTGTTATGAATTTTGGTAAGAAAATAAATTTAAGTCCATGGTTTGTTGTACCTTATGAAATTCTGGAGAAAGTTGGACTAGTTTCTTACCTGGTATCTTTCCCTCTGAGTTTATCTTAGATACACAATGTTTTTCATGTTTCGATGTTAATAAATTATGTAATAGATTCATCTCATTTTTTGAGCCCAGAATTATTTCAACAAGAATGGAACATTTCTTATGAAGGGAAATCATTTTATATTCTTAATCACAGAGAGAAACTTTTGCGGAACAAGGTAATCTATCATGTTAAGGTTTTGTGGAGAAACCACATGGTAGAAGCAACATGAAAATATGAAAATGCTATGAGGGAAAAGTATCCTCATTTTTTTATAAGTAAATAAAAAAATTTAAGATGTAATTTTAAAAATGGGGGAGAATGTATCAACCCAGGTATTTATAGAATAATTTTTTATTAGTATTCTTGATTTAAATAGTAATTCTTAAATAAATAATTTATTATATGGTTATTTATTTTAATGAATTAATTTTTAAATTATATAATTTTTATTTGAAAAACTAATTTCATTTTTGAATTCATAATTTTTAAATTATCTTAGTATTAATTTTTTAGAATTTTCTAAAAAAGTTTAATTTTTGATGAATAGTAAAAAATACAATTTTTTTAATACACTATTTTTTGTGACATCGTGAAGAAATAATTGTGATATAAAATTTATTAAATATATTTAATAATTAAATGATGATATTATAATATTAATATTGTATATTAATAACTTAGGAGATGAAATTTGTATTCTATTCATGATAAGTATAAAAATTATTATCATTGTCGATGTAGTGTTTGTGCAGCATTGATAATGTCAAATTGGGTTCTTTATAAATAATAATTGAGTGCTAAAAATTATTTTCAAGACTAATTTATGAATTATTATTTATTATTGATGTTTTTTTATATTAATTTCAAATTTTATTTATACATAACATTAATATTATCCAAATGTATGTGCAATGCTTGCGTAGGCAAGAAAAGACAAAATAACAAATTTAATGTGTTATATTGACTTGTATATGAGTGAATATAAATAATGAATAAATCTATAATTTTATTTTAAACTTAATTAACTTTTTTTATGATACTAATTTATTTTTAATTTTTATATATGAAATAATTAACATTAATGTATGTGCAATGTTGATGCAGTTCTTGTGCAAGCATAAGAAAAATAAATAAAATATTTTTATTAAAATTATATGAATTATTAAATGACCTAAATTGTGGTGAAAAAATTTTATATAATAAATTTTTGACCAATATAATGTTTAGATTCTAATTTGGGACATTTTGGACCCACAAGGATCACATTAGTCCCTTTATATTATTTTATTAAAAAGAAAGACAACTTGTTCACGCTATAATGTTCAATAAGTATAATATTTTAATATGAGGTTTTCTAGAATTATTTTTCAAAAAAGAATATTATTTAAAAATATAATAAAATTATATTTTTCATAGAATTTTATTTTTAATTTTTAGGTAATAAATAATTACCTTAATGGCTTGAAAATTATAATGGAGTAAATATTTAATTAATGAATAAATCAAATTAATGATTTTAAAAAATAGTAAAATAAATATAATTTGATATTTTTAAGTCACTTAATTATTTATAAAGCTAATTAAAATATGTATAATATATAATAAAAATTTTAATTCGAATTGGAAACTTTGTTTGATGTGTTTAAAGTCATGATTGTGAATAGTTTTTAATTTGAAAAAATTATTTTTCCCTTAATACAATATTTTATTAAATTATTTAAAAATTTAAAAAATCATGAACAATGACAAAAATGGTAAGATTCCTTATAAAAAATGGATATCCTATGATTTTTAAGCCTTTTTAAGTCTTAAACCTGATAATATATTTATTATATTTTAATCATTTCAGTAATTCCTATGTTACCCCTCACCTCAATTATAAAAGGAGGCTCCCTCCTTCACAAATTTTCATCACCTTAAGACTTATTTATAAGATAAAATCTAAAAAATTCCCTTTTCATCATCCCTTAACACATTCTTGAGCATCTAGTCTCACAAAAAGACCACTTCCAAGATCCTTAAGAGGTTCTCAAGGAGAATTTTTCAAGAGGTAAATTCCTTTTTTCTCTTTTAAATTATTTATCACTTATACCTTATCCCCACATCTTATCCAATATTTTAGGACTACCCCAGTATCACATATATACTATAGTTTTGTTATTTTATGTTACATTCATTGTAAAATCTATCATCTTCTCCTTTTATTCTTAAATAATGAAATCATCATCTATGGTGTGTCAATTCCCCGCCTACATGGATAATGATTTATCTTTTTCCCTTTTACCGAAATCATTGCAAGTTTAAATTAACACATAATTGTTTAAAATGACATAAATATATATATTTTTATTACTTATATATTATTATTTAATTTTTACATGTAAGTCCTTAAATAAATCTACTTTGGAAACAATGAAAAGAACGCACTCGAAACAATGAAAATAACAAAATATTGTTAATAAATGGGTGGAAAATATTATAATAAGATAATTTAAGGAATTATAAACATGATTATAGTTCTATAATATATTAATAACATTGTTCAAACTATTATACAGGAGCTTTTAACACATTTGAAGGAAGTCAAACCCGAGGTAAGGGACTTTCCTTTCAAAATCCTTTTAAATGTCTCTTTTACAAAATTCAAAAAATGATTGTTTTTGTATATAGTATGAGCGGTTTATACTATTTTCATGATTATTTATTACTGTAATGATTCCTTTATAAGTTTTCATAGTTATTTTTGAATTATATTATTTCATTATTATGTGCGCGGTTTTTATATTATTTTTTAAAAAAGTGATTTTTATGAAAAAGGGATATTTTAATATGTGAATGTGATTTTCACATGGTTTTAAATGAATTATTAAGAGTTTTATTAATGATATGTTCCTTATACATTCTTTATGTTGGTTTTATCCCATTATATCTTAATATATGATGGGTTGATCCCATTATATCTCAAGATATGTTGGGTTGAGTTCATTATAGCTCAAGATATGACGGGTGATCCCCATTATAGATCTCAAATGCATTGGGTACTCTGGAGATGGAAGTTGAATAAATTGTTATTCCATGTGTAAGGGTGAATGTAAGGGTGATATAGTAAATATGTCCCAAGGAAACTTCATGATGTTTCTATGCATGCAAATGAGTTTTTATGAAATGGGTTTTATTGGTTTTTATGTTATCACTTGACTAATGATTTATTTATTTATATCCCTTACTGAACTTTTTGTGCTTATCCCAAGATTTTAAAATGTTTTTCATAGGTTATAAGTATGTGGATGAGAAATATGGAATGCATACTGAATTTTATGAAGGGTTTTCAAATAAGTCATGTTTTATTTTTAATGTTTTATATTTTAGAAGAAATGGATTCTGTTTAGTAGTATCCACTTTTATGAATGTGGAATGTTATGTGTATATTATGTTCTAATTATCTAAAAATATCAACCTGAAAATATTCTCAATGTGAAAGAAAGTAAGTTCTTTACTAAAATTCAAGATTATGTAATTTTTTAAGGATGATTCCTTATACCAGCAATGAGAAACTCCAATGAAGAACATCAGCAACAAATATCTGAGAATAAAACATAGATTCAGGATCTCAAAAAAATGAGTTTTGATCTCTCAAAAATTGGAAGATATAAAAACTCTAATTAATGGATAAGAAGAGAGTGGGAGAGAAGTAACGGGAGAATAACTATTACTGAGAAGAGATCGAATGATGTTCGACTTGCTTCAATCTGCCTTAGAAATGGTTTGGAGGAGAAAAAATAGGTCCTTGAGTGCTTCCAAGACCTAGTAAATTGAGCCAAGAGGATTTGAGGCTAAGTGGGAGGTCTAAATGAGGGTTTGGGAATTTTTTAAGAATTTTCAAAAAAAAATCACTTCTCACATGGTTAGATGGGAAAGGCCACATGGTTTGTCAAACTGTTTACCCTAACCATGTGCCCCTATAAAGGGGTGCATGGTTTCTACTAGGTGGGTGCATGTTTTTTCAAACCGTGCGACAATTGTGAAAACCCTCACTATCTAGATTTGCATGGATTTCACTGAAAGGGTGCATGTCTTGGGAAAATCATGCACCAACAATGCACAACCAAAGATCCTTCCAAAATTTTAAAAGTTTATCCCAAAGTACCCCTAAACAAGACCCAACAAAATAATGATCAAAATAGGGCTCAATAAGTATCTGAAAATAGTATCATGATGTTATATTCCCAATGGAACAACAGTTCCACACTGTTTGACACAAAGAATGATTACAAAATATGCAATAAAGATCACTTCTAAATGTTGGATTCTTCTATAACAATTAATAAAGATCTTTATTTATATCCTTCAAGATAAAAAAAATAGTATATGCTCACTTTTTTAAGAACAACACTAAACTAGTTCTTCCTCAAATTATGGTTTTTGACTTCTCAACTATATTACTCTTATATTATATGTGGAATAATAATTATGTACATTAAATGATTATCACATAGAAAATTTATGTTGTTGCGTACTGTCTGCATGAAACATTATGGCTTCATGAACTGTTATCAAAAAATACTTCTTAGATTTAATATTCTTTACATGGGACCATGAAAAATATATCTACTCTACACTTTAGTGCACACACTTAATCTGGTAATCAACCCACAATTTATATTCAGCAAATCAATGGACAATCAAGAAGTTAACGCATAGTAATTATTGCAACACATAGTAATCCATTTAAAGTGGTTCAATTGTATATGAAAATAAAAAATATGTTTCCTCTCTCCATTGAATGTATTGGCCTTTGAATATAATTTTCAAAAATAGTTTCTTCATATCATTTTTTTATCTGCATACTCAAAATATAATAACAGTCCATATATAATTAGATATTCTTTGCGGTTTATCATGGAATTACATTCATGTATGCATACTAATTTTCCTTGAAAACTGAAATCACAGAATAGAATTTGATATGGTTTGTGGTTTTGTATAGAATAATTTATCTTCACATGGAATGTCCACATACTATATCTCGTAGAATCAACATGCATAAAAAATCTCACCTCATAGAAACTGGTTTATCTTCAAACTCATCTTCATATAACATTTTTTAATCATGGATGCATATAATTTTTATTCACGTACTATAATTATCATCTACATAAAACACTACAATATATGCATATTGCATGGTGTCTGAAAACCCACCTTCTCTACAATGCATCTTCTGCATACTCATTTATTCATTTGCAAACCACTTTTACAAATCATTTATATGCTTTGTGCAAAATCATACTTATCCATTTACAAACTCTCGATGAGATTTTTTTGATCTATCATGCAAAAAAAACTCCTTTTTGGTTGATACATGAAAACCATGATCATGAAGGTATTTTCATAGCATCTATAAAGTTTCATCCTCATAGCGTTATTCATCCACAAACTCATCGTCGCAATTCATTTTTATACATTGTGAAAATTCATACTTAGTAATTTTCTCAACTCCTATCGAGTGTAAGATGATCTCACATAGTGCTCAGATTTATATGTGGTTTCTCAGAATGAAAACCCTCATCCATATAAATCTCATACACCATACAAGGCTACTTCCTTGAGTGTGCTCTTTGTGGTACTTATACGCAAGCTCGTTCGCACCTTATGGGTGTTATGCCTTCCCTCTTCTGCTGCCTATGGGGATAGACTAGGCTACTTCCTTGAGTGTGTTTGAACCTCAGGTCCCACAATGCTAAGGATAAACTTTTCCTAGGCTGCCTAGTGGGATGACCCAATTTTTTAATATGGACACCTTATAAGTTACTCAAAAAAATATAATTATTAAATGAAATACCACCTTCCTCAATTAAAATTAAAGATAACCTTTCTTCATTTTCTTCATGAAAAATAATATTTTGCATGGTCTTCGTAAAATTTTCATGGCACTCTTCACATCATCATGAAAATAAATATCTTCATGGTATTCACTTGTATTAAACAATGTAAAAACTTCTTAGAACATGTCTTCAATCATTAAAGATCAGTTTAACAATTTTCAGAGTTTTATAAGAATAATTTCCCAAGCATGACATCCAATGACATCAATTCATTCCATAACAATTCTAGAGGCATCACCACTTCATCAAAAACTCACCAAACACATATTGACACAACTTTTGAAAGAAATGAAACACTTAGGTTCAACAATTTTGTCTAAATAAACACTCCCTTTACCATACTCACCCATTGAGTTATAGTGTGTTCATGTTTTGGATGGTTTAACCGCCTACATGATCAATGCTATAAATTTATATCATGGATGAATATAGAAACTTTTATACTAGTCATATTATAAATTAATGATTAAATAATATTTAGTTTATGGGTTTGGAAAAGTTATATTAATATTATAATTGTTATTAATATACCTCTCTTCGTTCGTTAAATTTTTTTGAAATAATATCATCATCAATTTTATCTTAAAATATCATAATTATAAATTTCATAGTATGAACATATAATTTTATAAATAATAATGAAACATCTATTATAGGTTCTTAAATTATCTAGGAATGATGAAATTATACTAAAAATAATAATTATAGACATTACCATTATAGAACATGCATGAAATAATCAAAATTACCAATATCTAATAATTAAAATATACTATTAATAAATGTATAATAATTTATCATAATTAAATAGTATAAAATGTTGTGGATATTAATAATGTTTTTAAATAATTTATTAAGATAATTATGTTAGTTTTTTAGGAAGTTAGGTATGTGCGTAGAGCAAATCAGGACCAAGTAAATGGGTTCTTTATCTCAAATTGAAATTTCTTGAGACATAATTGTATTATTCACCTTGATATCCGTTATGGTTTATTTATGAATCAATTAATGTATATTGACATAAACATCATTTCATTCATATAGTTTGAAGTTCCATTTCATGTTACTTCTTTAAATGGATTTTGATTCCATGGTTGTCAAAGTTATAAGAGTTTTATTTGCAATCTCATTTGAAAATCGAGATTTCTCACCTGTGATAACTTATCTAGATAATTTATATGATATTTTTCTTTAAAACCACCATAATTTTCGTTTTCTTTGGTTATCCTTTGTGATGTTTTTTCCTATTTAATTTTTTTAAAAATGAAGGTTTTATAATTATTTTTAAGTGATGTGGGTTTCTACAAATATATTATAAGTACTCTTATTTTTATCTCCACATATACTTGATATTAATTGATGAAATATGTGAATTACATCAAATTATAATCAATCTATCGGTAAATTACTTCCAATAAGAAGGGTCGTTTTCCCTAATATTGTTAGGGGAAAAGATTTTTTTCCTAGTATTACCTAAGATAGTAAGTCAGATATCTCATTTAGAATCATTACTTGAGTAATGTTTATCTCTTAATTACCATTATACATTCAAATTTGTAAAAGATAATTAAAATTGTGAGGATACAACTTATTAAAGGGGGGTAGAATGTAACAATCCAAGATTTTACTATTTAATTCTTCCTTTTAAATAAACATTGTGTTCGATAACTTGTTTCACACACAACACCAAACTAAAATGAGCCACAACATATTAGATAAATATTATTAAGAAAAAAAAATAAAAAAAACTTCTAGTGAATAAAAATATATTGATCAACTAAAAATGCTTACATTTAGGGAATAAATAAATAATATGATTTAATATTAAAAGGATTGTTCTTTCTCAAATAACTATTAAGAGTGTTAAAGAATTAAATAAACAAATTTAAAAATATTATTATATTAATATATAATATTTCCATATATTAATTAAAATTATTAACACAATTTAAATTATAAATTAGTAGGAAATAATATCAAAAACACTTAATGTTTTAAAAGGTCATTTTTTAATAAAATTTTTTTTTTATAATTTATATTTTCATTTAAAATATAAATATATAAATTTTAGAATTTAAATTTTATAAAATGAACCTAATTTTTTAATTCAATGTATAAAAATTATCTTAGGGTAAAGTTTTATTATTTTTCTAAAATAATTGATTTTTATGTGAATAATGAAAAACAATGATTTTGTTAAACTATAATTTTTATGGCATTGTCATGATACACAAATGACTTGAAAATTTATGAAAACTTTTTTTATAATATATATTTATAATAATTAAAATAAATAATTTAGAAATACTATATGTAATTTTATAAAACACATGTTTAACATTTTGGGAAGATAAGTAATATTTCACTCTAAAAACTGTTTTTATACTCTTATATTAAAAAATTAGATTTTACAAATTTTAGGAATTTCATCTAACAAATTTAATTTTATATGTTATATAAACATGTCCATATTAGTTAATATGGTCAATTTAATTTTTATTCATAAAAATAATATTACCAAGATTTAAGTTAATTACCATGATAATGGTAAAACTGTCATTTTTTAATATTTGTTTTATTAACATTGTGTAATTTTTATATAATAAAATAAATTAATCAATAATCAAAAATGATTATAATTAAAATTTTAAAACTATATATAAATACATTAACATTAATTAAATTGATAATTAATACTAAATAATATAAAGAACACTTAATGGAAAAAATAATATTTTTCTATAAAATAGTTTTTCTATATAGTAAATGTTTTAATTTAAAAATTAATATTATATAATTTATAAGTTTAATTGGACTATATAGAGAATAAATTTAGTTTTATAACAGAAAAATTTGGTTATAATTATTTCCTTTCATTTTAAATAAATTATAAACTACTAGGGTAAAAACTAGCTACCAAGCTAAAAAACCAAAATGGTAAAATATAAAAATAAAGTGGAAACAACTTTAAAAAATGTTTAAAAAATGTTTAAAAATAAATTATAAAGGTTTTAATGGCCTTATAACACCCCAAAATCTATTATTTCTCACTTTTGGAACCATTAAATCTTAAATAGTGTCATTATACTATTGAAAAATAATGGGTGTTCTCAAAAGTGTCATTTTCTTCACATATAAAATGGGTTCACTTCCACCCCCTCAAAGTTTCACTAAAACTTATAAATTTACTTAAACCCCAAACCAATTTTAATCTACTATAATTCAATTTCATGAACTAAATACCTTGGTCATTCTAAGTTATCAAAATCACTAGAAAAAGTTCAAGGTCCCAAAGTGGGTATTATTTAAGCCATAACATTTTATTCGTAATATTTATCTTACAAACATATCCTAAAAATTATAATATAATGAACTAAGTGTCGTTATTATAATTAATTTTAGTTCTATTAATGAAACATCTTGTGTTTATTCCTTTCTATCCATTAAGAAAAACAAAAGAACAACAATCGTGTGTACATTCGGACCACTGCCTCTACGAAGCGACGTCTTCTGTTTTTAATCATTGATTATAATGGTTGGTTTTAATGATAGTATTGATGAATAAATATGATATATATATATATATATAATTTAATTATTATTCTTAAAATAAAACTTTCATATTCCTTCACCCCTCTCATTCTTTGAGAACTGAGAATGTTAATCGTGCGTACGTGCGAACTACCACCTCTATGAAGTAACATTTTTGTTTTTCATATAGATTTTCATTATTTTAAAATATATATATATATTTATTTATTTAAATATATTAAAAACATATAAAAATATCATTATTCTTATTTTATAATGATATTATGTCAAAATAAACACTTCTTTAACCATACTCACTCATCGAGTTATAGTGTGTTCATGTTTTGGATTGTTTAACCACTTACATGAAAAATGATATCAATTTATATCATGGATGAATATAGAAACTTAAATACTGGTAATAATAGAAATTAATGAGTAAATAATATTTATTTTATGCATATATAAAGGTTATATTAATACTTTACTTATTATTAACATACCACTCTTCATTCGTTAAATATTTTTGAAATAATCTTATCGCTAATTTTATCTTAATATATAATAATTAAAAATTTAATGGGATGAACATATAATTTTATAAATAATCATTAAACATCTATTAAATTATATTTTATTATCTAATAATGGTTAAATTCTACTAAAATGAATAAGTATCGACATTAACATTATAGAGCATTTGTGAAATAATCAAAATTACCAATGTCTGATAATTAAAATAAACTATTGGTAAATGTATAATAGGTTATTATAATTAAAGAGTATAAAAGTATGTATATATGTATAATTTTATGAAATAAGTTATTAAGATAGTTATGTTTGTTTTTCGGTAAGTTAGGTGTTTGTGCACAGTGAATCGGACCAAGGTAACGGGTTCTTTGTCTCAAATTATAATTTCTTGAGATGTAATTCATATTGTGAACATCGATATAATTTATTGTTTATTTGAGGTAAAATGAATTTATTTTCATATAAACTTCATTTAATAAATGGGGTTTCAATATCTATATCATGTTCCAACCTTGAATGGCTTTTGATTCAATGGTTACCAAAGTTGTAAGAGTCTTATTTCCAATCTCATTTATAAATTGAGATTTCTCACCTATGATAACCCATCTGAAGAATTTGTATAAACTTTATATTTAAAACCACCATCATGTTCTTCTCATTTGGTTATCCTATATGAACTTTATTTTCTCTTTAATTTTTTTAAAAGGGGAAGTTTTAAAATTCTTTTTAGGCGATGTGAGTTTCTACAGAGATATTCTAAATATTAATATTTTTATCTTTTACACCCTATTTTTTAGATATCCCTATATCTTTTTCAAAAATTCAATAAGGAAATTTTCAAATACCATGAATTTACTTAAAAAGTTTAAAAGAAAATATTTTCATGTTTTCCCCATGGGCCTTTTTTATAAAAGTGTGAAAAATAATCTCTTTAATAAAAATTCTCATGAACACATCTTTTTACCATCTTTTTTATTTTTGAGGAAACTTCCTCTCAAATATTTTAATGGTTTTATAATAAGATTTATTTATTTTTTTCCTTTTTTAAAAAATTTTTCTATTTAAGTAAAAAAATTTAAAATCCAATGATATTTCTTATTTCCAATTTGATTTTAAAAATATAAAAAAAATCTATATATTTTAGCCTATCTTATTCTTGATCAAGGTTATACTTTAAATGATACCATTCACCTTATTTTTCTAAATGTATTAGAAAATGTATTTTTTATTTTTTATTAAACTTGTTCCTTTTTTCATGGGTTATTCAAGTGATATTATAATTATGTTTTAATTTATATTCTTATGGAACATATATGTATGGATTATCATGATGATATGGGTGGGCCCATTATAACCCTTTAATGTATTGGGTAAAGTTTTATATCTCATGAGATAATGATCTATGTGTGTTAACATAGATGTATTTGAGTTATGTTAACATGACCATGTGTGGATTTAGTTATTGTTAAGTTATGTTCACATGATTGTGTATGGACATAGTTGTGTTTATGATATGTTCATATGACTGTGTGTGGACCTAGTTATGGTTAACCTATGTTCACATGATTGTGTGTGAACCTAATTATAGTTAATATAATTCAAAAGATTATGTATGGGCCTAGTTATGGTTTAACTGTGTTCACTATGTTATGTTTTTTCTATAACTATGCGTATACCACATCCACCTATTTTTGTAGTGAAATTTTGTTATAATTTATCTTGTCTTATGTTATGATCATATCCTTATAATGTGATATTTGTTTTATGTTCCATGTTTATTTTCATTTAAATTATTTATGACATGCTCATATATCTTGATTTTATTTTTATACCATATGTTTTCTTATACACACTTATGATCATTGATTATTGTATCTAATATCTTCTCTTACTAAGAATTTGAGCTCACCCCTTTCCTATTCTTTCATTCCCCATGTTATGAAGATGAGTATAAATAATAAGATGACTATAAGGGGGTATAGAGTTGTGAAGTTATGGATAAATTATCACTAGTGATATAAAAAAATATTTTTTGTGTAATTAATCTCCAAAGACGCTAAACCTTTTGATTCTTGATATTATAGATTATTGTGAGATATAATATTTAATGATTTAAAATATATGAAAGTTTAGATTGATTTATATCACCTAGTATCAAATCCTAAGTAAATAATATGTTTTTAGCACCATATTTAGGAGTGTAAGTTTGGGGTGTCTCATTTCTCTCTCTCTCTCTTAATAGTGTTTTGGAAAATCATGAGAAAGGGGGGATCCTTGTCAAGTTTAACACCCCATATATTTTATTGTGTGGATTTATTTAAATTTTCACTAGAAATCATGTATTTGTTTTTGAATTCTGGGTGTTTGAGGTGTGGGAAGAGTTCATGGGTTAGTCTTTAGGGATTCAATCATGGTTCATGTTGAAATTTTATTATTGGTAGAAAACCACACTATAACATAGAGAATTGTAGTAATGAGGGTATGTATAAGATTAAATTTTTTAAGTAGGTAATTATTCCATTCATGGCCCATAAATTATGTTTTTAAGGGTGTTTGAGGGAGAGGGTATCATACCATATCCTAAAAAAGTTTCACCATGATGAAATGGATCACGCTGTAGGAGGTAGGATGTAGAATTTTAATGTCACTCTAGAAAGATGGGTTTTGTGTCATGAAGGGGTAGTCAAGACACAAAATAACCTAGGTCTAGGGGCATTATGTCATAACCCATGTGGTCACACTACAATAGACCCTATGTTCAGTTTTATTTATATTTTAATTAAATTGATTAAAAATGTTTAAGATATTAAAACCACATAAATGAGGGTTTTGTATCCCACCTTTTACTCACACATCCATTCTCCCTACCTCCTTGTTTTCTTCACTTTCTATCATGGGGTCTCATTTTTTGGGGTCGAAATCAAGATTCTTCCAACCTAATGGATCATCACAAGTAATGATAAGTGTCCTCTTATTTATAATCTTTATTTCTCTCGATGTTTCTTCATTATTTGATATATATCCATAATTCCAAAACTTATACCATATTTTTGTATTCTTACAATTGTGATCAAATAGTATGATTATATTTTATGAGTGTGGTCCTTCTAAGTCCAAGAAAGTTATCCCTGGTTATTTATGTTGTTTAGATGAGTTTTTACACTATGTGATTTGTGGGCTTGGGAGGGGTGTGTGAGAAAAGTGGAATGGGACCGAATCTTGACTTCATGGTTCAAAAGGGTGTTCTAGGGAAATTGTAGTGTGGGAATAAAGTATGGAAAATTATTTTGGGTCTTTGAGGGTCACTACTGATTATTTTTCCTTAAAAAATTGGGTTCCATAAGAGTAAAATGAGTAATGTGAGGTTGTGATTCAATCTTTGGGTTAGATAAGTTATGGAAGGGTTGATGTATCTGATATTTACTTATAATTCCATCTATGCAGTTTCTTCATAGTGCTTCATGTGTTGTAATTGATGTGATTCTCATGGTTAGGTGGTGATGTGGTTTGTTAGAATAATGTGTGGGGTGGTTTTGATCACTAGTGATGGTTAAGACTTAGGTTCTCTATTACAGGATTATATGATGGTGGTGATATCACTCATTATTTAGGGATGTGGTTATTGGGTTTTGTACACACATGGTGACTTGATCATAAGATATTGTAGTGGGATCCTCTGTAGATGCATCAATTTTGGGTTATGATATTGATCAGTGCAGTTGTGAAGGGATATTATAGCGACCCGACCTTTTATTACATTAATATTATATAATTTTAAAGATAAAAAACATAATAGTTTTACAAATAGAGGATTCAAAGGTTTAGTGTCTTTGGAAAACTAGGACCATATATAGAAATTACATCATCAAACATGAACATTTATTTAATTTCTTCTTCTCTAGATTCTTATTGGAACTTGACCTATCCTTAGTACATGTATCCACCTGAGGATATAAATCAAAAGGGGTGAGATAAAATCCCAGTAGGAGGATAGATAAGAACAATATAGCATGGGGTTAGCATAATCATAACATGGGAAAAAGATCATGAACATGAGAAGAAGCATAAATAAAAGACTAGAAGTGTGGTAATGCCTAAAAATGAAACATCATGTCTTAGTGGTTAACTACCACACATAGTTGTGAAAAAATATAGAATCTTGTCCACATAATTTCACATTTACTCATTAGATTCATCACTTTACCCAATGCATTGGAGCGCTGTATAATTCTGGGTGCACCCATCACATTTAAACATTCATATTGTGCTATATAATTCTGGGCGTACCCGTCACATCATAATATTATCATTATCATGAATTCCACATAGAACATATATCAATAATGATAATAACTAACCCATGTAAAGGAATGGTTTTCATCTCATAATAACACATTCATAAACTTTGGGTTCCCAAAACAAAGAGGGAATAACATACTTGATACAAGAACCATCAACCTTGAATGAGAAGTAAAAGGTGAGTTCTTAAAAGAAGAGTTCTTCTAGAAAAAAAAATTTTGACATAATCAATAGTGGTAAACATTTAAATCCCATAAAATTAAAGACAATGATGAATAAATTATTTTTTAGGAGTAACCATATCAAAAATGGAGTGAAAGAGGGAGAACCCGAAGGATGAAATTTGGGTTCGAGAATTTCCCCTTACCTTGTATCTGAATGCTTCCTTCTCTTTAATTTCCTGTATAATGACATTATATTCATTAATTATAAATACATAACCTTGTGTGGATTAATATGGTTCATTATGGTTTTATTAAGTGATTTTATGTTCCTTTGGATGAGTTATAGAGTTTAAAAAACATTGTTCACCGCCTCCTGGTTTCGCCCCAGTCAGGCACTGCTTCTTCTCCCTTGGTAGGATGTTCATAGTGGAGGCTCCCTTGGTTCGGTCCTATTGGAGATGCACTTGATTTTTCCATCCTTTTTCTCAACTCCCGGCTCAGGATAGGGTTTCACGGCAGCGCAAGTGCCCAGAGATTGATTCCCAGATTCTGCGAGTTAAGGGAGTCATTTAGTCTTTGGATGCAGGCAATAGGTGGTTGGGTGTGGCCTATGTGGGTTTTCTGGTTGGTGGAGATGAAATTTAGAACTACATATGGTTTTTGGATGGGTTATTTTCCAGTATTGTGGTAACAGTTTCTCTTCTTTCTCTTCTGGATTCTGTTTTGGTGGCTTTAGGATGATGTTTTGTGGATGAATCTGGCAGTTTCGAACCAGTGTTGATGCTCCAGTGGAGGTAGGGATGAGATCTCCAGTTTTTCATTTTAATATGAGGTTTTGTGTAGGGTTTCTTGATGTTTTTTGGAGGTCTAGGATTAAGATTCATGGTTGGTTCTATGAATTGGGGATGGTTGTTTTCAGCTTCTCTGATTTGGTTTTGGTGTTTCAATCGGCCTACTCGGGTGTCATCTGCAGCCTTGGTTGTCCTAGAGGGATGGTTGTTATAATGATGGATGTCGACGGTGAAGGTGACGATGGACACCGGTGAAGATCTCGGGCTATCTGGTTGATGCGGATTAGTCTGAAATTGGGTGATGTGTCCGTCGAGGTAGACCGTGGATCGAGGCAGCATTGGCCAGGCGTGATGTGGTTCAAAGCTTGAGGTGCGATGTGTGGTTCACGGATCGAGGTGTGGATGGCGGTGTTTTTTGAAATTTTTAAGGTGTTAATTTTGTGGTTGTTTTATGTGTGTTTTATGGGTACCATAAAACCTTAAAATGGATTTTAGAAAATGATAAAAAAATGGTTTGCAGCTTGAGTGGTTCCCTTGTATTCATAAATTGAAGTTCGAGTAGAACATGGGTAAACATACAGAACTAATATTACATGTTATTAATGAAATTCCATAATTTAAAATGATCTTATAATTAGTTATATTATATACCATGTGGATGAATCATTAGATAAAAATTAAATGATGATTGTTTGGGTTAATTTGGGCAGTTTTTCGATCACAAAGAACTTGTTTTAATTTATCACTTAGTAATATGTACATAAGTTAGTTCCAGAAATTTAAATAGGAAATAATACATATAAAATATTCTGGTTAAACCATAAAAATGGTTTCATTACCAGATCTGAAGGTAGAAATGGAAGAAGAAAACATGTCGTTCTTGAAGGTGATAAATTAACACCTCACAAACAACGTTCTCTTTAATAAAATAAAAGGAAGAGGGAAATGGGTTGGATGATATAATATCCCATTAGTATCATAAAATTACATTATATTAATGATAATCTAGTTACAATACCATTTGGACAAAGATAGGTGGGGTGAGAATAATAAAAGAAATTGAAATTGAAAGGGAATTAAAGGAGAAGAAGGAGAGAAATTACCTCTTGAATCCTCCTCTTGAGATCCTCTTTAAGGGACTAAGCATGGTCTTTTTATGAGACCAGAATATCTTGGATGTGGGGGGTCTAGGGAAGATTTTTGGGAAGATTTTAGACAATCCTTCAAGCTTGAGATGTGTGAGGAAATGAGGGTGTGAAGGGTGGTATTTGTAGTGGAGGGGAGAGGGGTTTCCTTGATATAAAATTCATTAGTTTATTAATTTCCCCTAATACAAGGAATAGTTAGTCTTGAATGACCAAGAATAGTAATTTTATAATTTAATATCAAACCAAGTGGGCTTACATCAGCAGAACATCACCCATGACCCTATAATTAGCTTATTTAGCTTATTTTTGTAAATTACAGTATTTCACTATTCATCAAAAATTCAAGTATTTCAGAAAAATCCCAAAAATTTACCCCAACCATTTTTCGATGCTTAGAATCCAAAAATGAAGTCCATTTTTCAAAAATAATTTTCTAAATATGATTAATTTAATATTTAATTAAAATCATAATTTATTATTAAAAAACTAGTTTTAAAACATTCATTTACTTATTCTAAAATATAGGTACATCATACTTTCACTTGAATATTATTTTTATACTATCATAGGTAAGGTTAATATTCATTAGGGTATATCACTATTCATAAGGTTATGTTACTATTCATAAGGGTAGGTTACTATTCACCAAAAATTATTTTTGTTTTATTAGACTCCAAAAATGATCTTGAACACAATAGTGTATGTCAGGTTTTCAAAATTACCAAACACAGAAGTGACAAACTTATGTTTAAAGGTCACTTATCACTTAATAGTTCATTATGTTGTGTTTTAATGTGATTTTATGACATAACTATAAGAAGGGAATTTCTATTGAAAAACTTTGGGTCATTACATTCTTCCCCCTTAAGAACTTTCACCCCTGAAATTTCACTTTACACAAATAGGTGAGGGTGCTTCTCATTCATTGCCTCTTCCGGTTCCCGAGTTGCTTCCTCAAAATTATGATTCCTCCACAACACTTTAACAATATGAGTTGTCTTGTTGCGTAGAACCATATCTTTCCGATCCATAATCTCTATTGGCTGCTCCTCATAAGAGAGATCATCTTCCAGCTGTACCACCTCTTAGTTTAGTACATGTGAGGGATCCAGTATGTACTTCCTCAAGAGTGATATGTGAAACACATCATGAACTTGAGCCATATTCGGTGGAAGTTCAATTCGATAGGTCACATCTCCTATGTGGTCAAGGATCTCAAAGGGGCAAATGTACCTTAAGCTTAGCTTCCCTTGCTTTCCAAACCGCATGACTCTCTTCCATGGTGATATTCTCAGGAAGACTTTATCTCCAATGTCAAACTCCAAGTCCCTTCGATAGTTTTCAGCATATCTCTTTTGCCGACTCTAAGCATCTTTGATGTGTTTTTGGATGACTTGAACCTTCTCTATCATCTCTTGCATAAGATCAGGTCTAAGTAGCTTTCTTTCTCCAACTTCATTCCAAAAGGATGGAGTTCTACATTGATTTCCATACAAAGATTCATATAGATCCATCTGAATACTCGAGTGGAAGATATTGTTGTATAAGAACTCAACCAATGGGAGATGTTGATCCCATCCACCTTTGAATTCTAGAGAGCAGGCTCTTAACATATCTTCAAGCGTCTGAATAGTCCTTCCAGACTGGCCATCAATTTGGGGGTGATAGGTCATGCTGAAATTTAATTCAGTACTCAAATCATGTTGAAGGCTCCTCCAGAATTTATATGTGAACCTCAGATCACGGTCAGAGACAATTGAAAGTGGAACACCATGTAGTCTCACCACTTCCTTCACATATATCTTTGCAAGTTGTTCAAGCGAGAGATCTTCCTGAATAGAGATAAAATGGGAAGTCTTGGTGAGTCGTTCAACCACAACCCATATCGCATCATTTCCCTTTGGCATCTTTGGGAGACCCATGACAAAGTCCATAGTAACATTTTCTCATTTCCACATGGGTATAGGCAATGGATGCATCATCCCTTTGGACTTTTGTCGCTCTGCTTTAACTTGCTGACATACCAAGCACCTTGATATATATTCTGAAATCTCTTTCTTCATGTTATCCCACCATAAGTGTTCTTGGAGATCACGATACATCTTGGTACTACCAGGATGGATAGAGAAAGTTGAGCTATGTGCATTGTCCAATAGCTCCTTCTTTATCTCGGGTTATGAAGGCACAAAAAGCAATGCTCCAAACTAAATCACACCATCATCATCAATATGGAACTCTTGCAGCTTCCCTTCCTTTACTACATTCACCCTCTTTTGTATATCCATATCATCCCATTGTGCTTCCTTAAAATTCTCTTGTATGGATGGTTGCACAATAATTTGGGAAAGGTAGGATGTATCCCCTACCCTTACGATTTCCAAATCCATCCTTTTCATATCTAAGAAGATAGGGTCTTTCTCAATCCATAACATGGATAGAGTAGCAGGTTCTTTTCTACTTAGAGCATTATCTACCTTGTTCTCCTTTCCAGTATGGTAGTGAATAGAGAAATTGTAATCCTTGATTATCTTTACCCATCTCCTTTGACACATGTTGAGCTCCTTTTGTGTGATTATATACTTTAGGCTCTTGTGGTAAGTGTATATGTCACACTTCTCACTATAAAGGTAGTTTCGCCAGATTTTCAAGGCAAAAATCATGGCTGCCAGCTCTAGATCATGTGTTGGGTAGTTCTGCTCATGGATCTTCAACTATCATGAGGCGTAGGCTATCACGTTATCATTTTTCATGAGTATGAAACTCAAGTCTTTCTTTGAAGCATCACTGTATATCACAACACTTTCTCCACTTTTCAATAGTGTGAGTACAGGTGTAGTGATCAGCCTTCTCTTTAGCTCCTTGAAGCTTACCTCACATTCTTCTATCCAGAAATACTTTACCTCTTTCCTTGTTGACTTAGTTAGTGAGCTTGACAATCATGAGAAGTTTCTCACAAAACTTCGGTAGTACCTAGATAATCCAAGAAAACTACGGATTTCTGTGACACTAGAGGGCCTGGGACATTCCTCAATCACCTTTTTCTTTGAAGGATCCACATAAATTCCCTCACTTGTGATCACATGTCCCAAGAACGTGACTTGCTTCATCTAAAAGTCACAATTTCTGAACTTGGCGCACAACTTATCCTTTCTCAATGTCTCCAACACAAGTCTTAGATGTTCTTCAGGTTCCTCCTTTCTCTTGGAGTAGATGAGAATTTCATCAATAAACACTACCTCAAATATTTTAAGGTAATGTCTAAAGACTATATTCATCAAATCCATGAAGATTTCAGGGGTATTAGTAAGTCTGAAGGGCATCACTAGAAACTCATAGTGCCCATACCTTGTATGGAAGGTAGTATTCTAAATATCCTCCTTCTTCACCTTTAACTGATGATATCCAGAATGAAGATCCACCTTTGAGAAGTATTGAGCTCCTCTTAACTGATCGAACAAGTCGTCAATCCTTGTAAGAGGATACTTGTTCTTTATGGTGATCTTATTGAGTTCTCGATAATCGATACACAGCCACATTGTTCCATCCTTCTTCTTAACAAAGAGCATTGGTGCACCCCATGGTGATGCACTAGGGAATATGAACCCTTTGTCCATATGCTCTTGTAGATACTTATTTAACTCCTCCAGTTTGATAGGATCCATCCTATAGGGTCACTTTGAGATAGGAGTAGCTCCAGGTATGAGTTCTATTGAAAAATCTACCTCACGATCCAGGGGAATTCCAGGTAACTCTTTGATAAATACATCACCATATTCCCTCACGATGGGCATTTCCTCAAGGTTGGAAGATTCCTTTGACTCAACCATTTCGGCGAGGTATGCTTCTTCATAGGGAATCAACACCCACATAGATGAAGGATTTTTCAATGGAGATTCATGATCTTCATTGCATTTGTAGAGGATCATGAGATGGTTTAGAATATAAAAAGATATTTCCTTTTCCCGACAGTTGATATGTACTCTATATAACGAGAGCCAATCCATTCCCATTATAGCATCGAATTCCACCAAGGGAAGTATAATGATTTTTTCTGGAAGAATCTTCCCACATATGCCAACATGAGAAGATTAAAACACTTGGGTTTCAATTATTACACCACTTGGTGTTTTTACAAATATCTCTACTTCAATGTTTTGGGGATTTGATTCTATAGGTCTAGAAAACTTGCAAGATATAAAGGAATGCATTGAACTAGAATCAAATAAGACTTTTTCCATTCCTGAGTGAATAAGAAGTGTACCTTGTATGACTTCATTATCTTTCTCCAATTCCACAGTAGTGATGGCATAAGCCTTCCTCTGTTCCTTTGGCTTTGGTGGCTGTTGATGTTGATTACCCTCCAAAACTTGAGGTTTAGTGCACTGTCTTTCATAGTTCCCTAGCTCCCTACAGTTTTAGCACCATGGGTGGTTCTCTCCTTTCTTCTGCCACATTATCCTTCCTTTTCATTTCTTTACGACACTCTTGAGCATGATGTCCTTCTTTCCAACACTTGAATAATTTCCTCATCCCTTTGAGGTAGTTCCCATGGTGCAACTTTCCACATTTTTGGCATGTGGGTCATTGAGTTTTCTCCCCACCTTTATCATTATATCCACTGGATTGAAACTCCATATTTTGTTTCTTATCACCATAGCCATGGGACCATCCTCCAAACTCCATCTCCACTTTGAGAGAAAACCGAAAAAATTCTTCATAACTCCCAAATTCTTGAATTACAAGAGCCTTTCGAAGTTGTGGTTTTAATCCACTAAAGAATCTATCAATATTTCTATCATTGTTGATAATAAAACCCGAAGAGTACCTTGAAAGACTTGTGAAATTTTCTTTGTAGGTTGTGATAGATTGTCCTTATTTTTTCTTGAGCTCTATGAATTATCTCTCCATCTTCATATGAAGATTTCATGGAAAATACTTATTAAGAAACATTATCTTAAAGTATTCTCATTCTGTATCTTCAATTTCCTCCCTTGTCTTGGTGTTCTTAATAAAATTCCACCATTGATCGGCTTCTTCATCTAGACGATAAATGGCTAGGGTCACCTTCTCTGTCTCAGAATAGTAAAGAACAGAAAAGATCTTCTCCATGGAGTTGACCCACTGTTCCACAGCTAGTGGATCAGAAGATCCATTAAACATCGGTGGTCATTACCGCATAAAACATGTGATAGCTAGTTTCTCCCTCTTTGGTGAAGGAGGAAGTTTCCCATTATTATAGTAATTGTTAATAACCTGAGATAATTTGGTAAGCATCGCCATGAAGTTTGAAACTCCACATCCCAAATCATTGGTGATGTCATTCGGGCAATCATTACATTAGACCTCGCACGATTTTTTGGTCTAGTTTCTCCTAGTTCCCACCATTTTCTAAAATAGAAAAGGTTAGAACAAAACATAATTCCACAAGTCATGAATAACTTATTCATTTAAAAAATTTATACCAAAAACATAGCATATGGGATCCCTATGTAGAGATTCTTTTGTGCATATTTGTACATAGTCACATGCTAGAGGTTTTCTCTAGGGTTCACTAATCCTAATTCCCAAATTAACTAAACCTTTCCTCTGATACCAACTATAGTGACCCAACCTTTTATTAAATTAATATTACATCATTTTAAAGATAAAAAACATAATATTTTTACAAATAAAGGATCCAAAGGTTTAGTGTCTTGGGAAAACTAGGACCATACATAGTAATTACATCATCAAACATAAACATTTATTTAATTTCTTCTTCTCTAGCTTCTTATTGTCACTTGACCTCTCCTTAGTACATGTAACCACCTGAGGATATACATCAAAAGGGGTGATCGAAAAGCCCATTAATAGGATAGATAAGAACAATATATCATAGGGTGAGCATAATCATAACATGGGGAAAAGATCATGAACATGAGAGGAAGCATAAATAAAAGACTAGAAGGGTAGCTATGCATAAAAATGAAACATCATGTCTTATTGGTTAACTACTATACATAATTTTGAACAAAGCTAGAATCTTTTCTACATAATTTCACATTTACTCATGATATTCATCACTTTACCCAATGTATCGGAGTGCTGTATAATTCTGGGCGCACTCGTCACATTCAAACATTCATATTGCGCTATATAATTTCGGGCACACCCGTCACATCATAATATTATCATTATCATGCATTCCACATAAAACATATATCAATAATGATCATAACTAACCCATGGAAAGGAATGGGTTTCATCTCATAATAACACATTCATAAACTTTGGGTTCCCAAAACAAATAGGGAATAACATACTTGATACAAGATCCATCAACCTTGAATGAGAAGTAAAAGGTGATCAGTTCTTAAAAGAAGAGTTCTTCTGGAAAAAAATTTGTTTGACATAAAAAATAGTGGTAAACATGTATATACCAGAAAAAAAATACAATGATGAAAAAATTATTTTTTAGGAGTAACCATATCAAAAATAGAGTGAAAGAGGGAGAACCCTAAGGATGAAATTTGGGTTCGAGAATTTCCCCTTACCTGCCCGAATGGCCCGAAGGCCTTCATTTTTATTGATTTTTTGATAACTTCCCTTTCAAGGGATGAGGGGGAACCCTTAAAAGGCCTATAGGCTCAGAGATTACAAGGCCAATAGGATAGGAGATTACATGACCTGAAGGTCTTAGGGAATTCAACCAGACTATCTACAAGGAATTTCCCCTCCCCAGCATCTGCGTCATGATAGTAGCTCTCCACCTTTGCATGGTCGTCTGGCTAGGCTTCCCGTGCAAGCACAGGCTGATACTAATGGAATAGCCATACCCTATCATCCTGAAAATCCATTTGGATCTGCTCTGGTGAGTGCACCTGCTCTTAATCCTCTTCTGGGGCTGCTTTTTTTTGTAGTGTGTCTGGGGAAACTGCATGTGGCCCGAAGGCCTTAAGGTGGCCTGAGGTCCTTAAAGGTGGCCCAAAATCCCACCTGTATAATGAAATTATATTAATTAATTAGAAATACAGAACCTTGTGTGCATTAATATTGTTTATTATGTTTTTATTAAGTTATTTTATGTGCCTTTTTATGAGTTATAGAGTTTAAAAAACATTGTTTGAGAATGTTTGTTTTTATGGTTTTCTAGAGTGCTTCCCTTGTATTCATAAATTGAAGTTCGGGTAGAACATGGGTAAAAATCCAGAACTGATATTAAAATTTATTAATGAAATTATAGAATTCAAAATTATATTATAATGAGTTATATTATATACTATGTGGATGAATCATTAGATAAAAATTAAATGATGATTGTTTGGGTTAATTTGGGTGGTTTTCGATCACAAAGAACTTGTTTTAATTTATCACTTAGTAATATGTACATAAGTTAGTTCCAGAACTTTAAATAGGAAATAATATATATATAATATTCTGGTTCAAAGATAAAAATGGTTTCATGACCATATCTTAAGGTAGAAATGGAAGAAGAAAACATGGTGTTCTTGAAGGTGATAAATTAACACCTCACGAACAACGTTCTCTTTAATAAAATAAAAGGAAGAGGGAAATGGGTTGGATAATATAATATCCCATTAGTATCATAAAATTCTAGTATATTCATGATACTAGAGTTACCATACCATTTGGTCAAATATAGGTGGGGAGATAATAATAAATGAACTTGAAATTGAAAGGGAATTAAATGAGAATAGGGAGAGAAATTACCTCTTGAATCCTCCTCTAGAGATCCTCCTTAAGGGCCTAAGCTTGGTCTTTTGATGAGACCAGAAGCTCTTGGACGTGGGGGAGGGTATAGGGAAGATTTTTTGGCATATTTTAGACAAGGATTCAAGCTTGAGAGGTGTGAGGAAATGAGGGTGTGAAGGGTTGTATTTATATTGGAGGGGAGAGGGGTTTCCTTAATATAAAATTCATTAGTTTATTAATTTCCCCTAAGACAAGGAATAGTAAGTCTTGAATAACCAAGAATAGTAATTTTATAATTCAATCCCGAACCAATTGGTCTTACATCATTAGAACATCACCCATGACCCTATAATTAGCTTATTTAGCTTATTTTTGTAAATTACGGTATTTCACTATTCATCAAAAAATTCATGTATTTTAGAAAAATACCAAAAATTTACCCCAACCATTTTTTGATGTGTAGAATCCAAAAATGAAGTCTAATTTTCAAAAATAAATTTATAAATATGATTAGTTTAATATTTAATTAAAATCATAATTTATTATTAAAAAAGCTAGTTTTAAAACATTCATTTACTTATTCTAAAATATAGGTACATTATAATTCCACTTGAATATTATTTTTATACTATCATAGGTAAGGTTATTATTCATTAGGTTATATCACTATTTATAAGGGTATGTTACTATTCATAAGGGTAGGTTACTATTCACCAAAAATTATTTTTGTTTTATTAGACTCCAAAAATGATCTTGAACACAACCGTGTATGTCATATTTTCAAAATTCCCAAACATAAAAGTGAAAAACTTATGTTTAAAGGTCACTTAGCACTTAGTAGTTTATTATGTTGTATTTTCATGTGATTTTATGACATAACTATAATAAGGGAATTTCTATTGAAAAACTTTGGGTCGTTATAGATACATTGTATATATGGACATAGGTTTATGGGGTGATTGTAATCCCCAGACACTCATTGTGTGTGGGTTTTCAATGTGGTTGTTAAGCCGAAGATTGTAATAGATGATTGATTTCTCATGGTTTCTATGATGTTGGATGTATTCCTTTCTGAAATTTCCATTGGATTGTTATAGTTGAATATAAAATGTGGTGATTTGTTTTGTTAGGTGGTATGAAAATTTTTAGATTTATATGATCCTATGTTTGTATTCAAAGTATGGAATCATCACCCCGTTTTAACACTAGTTATAGTAGGTAGGTTCCTTACTTGTGTATTGTAGAGAAAAAAATGGGGAAAGTTTTATTTATTATTATTTTTTCATCACCCATACATTTTAAAATTTATGCACCCTTATATTCTTGTATTTTTGTTAGGTAACCATTTTTGGTGGTCTGGTAAGTTTATACTCACACATTGAATGTGTATCTCAGTGTTCATAAAGACTTCATGACTCTAAGTATAGGTAATATCAAGGGATCTATGACTGATTCATAGTTGGTTGGTGGTGTGATGGATTTATAGGTGGAAAATTTATGTTTTATAGAGATAGACTAGTAAGATCCTCAGTGGCATGTTAGATATTCTCTTTTTTATTTCCATTTTAGTTTCTGATGTATATGGTTGAACCCCTTTGGGTAACCAAACATGTTTACTCTCATTTGATATTATATTTCATCACATTTTATTAAATCATAGATTATGTTGTGTTATATGTTGACATCCCTATTTTATACTCTTTATTTTACATGTGAGTTATATAGCTTGGTGATTTCTTCTGCATATTGACCCAGTTATATGAGTGTATAATCTTCCCATGATTACTCATAGACCCTTTTTTCTAGTCGATAGCCTATAGAATATGTGGAACCACACTTGAGATCATGTGTCTCCCTTTTACTCGAAGTCATTTGGGATGACCGGGTTGGGATATGTTATTAAGTGGTATTAGAATATGGTGTTATATCATTATTTCATATGGTAGATTGGAGGTTATGGATAGATGAAACTTGTGAAAAATACTTTTATAGGTGAACAGCTAAATCCTATATATGGGATTCTCAAGCTACTAGGGTTTGGGATATTGCTTTAGGTTTTTAATATTATTTTTTGGTGATTTTGGAAAATTTTGTGTATTTAATAGTAATTTAGGATATAGTTTAACTCTTATCCTGCATAGGTGAGAGAGTGTTTATTCATGCATAATTTTAGGCATGTAGGACTCACATGAAATGTGTGTGATTATTTATTTTTTATTATCCAATTATAGGAAAGGGTTTATTTTTTTTAAGTGTCAATAATAAACTAAACAGTATTTTCATGCATAGTTTATTATTAGTATTCTACTCAACTAAACCAGGTTTCTTTGATTTTTGGTATCATCATATATGTAGATATTGTGTGTGTGTGGTAACTAACCCTAGGATGGGTAGGTGGGTTTATATGGTTGGATAGTATGAGACCTGGGTAAGGTTAGGAAAGTGTATGGGTTAGTGGGATGTACTACTTATTAAATATTTTCCTATTTTCAATATTTAGGTCATGATATACGTATTGAGAATAATATTTGGTTTTTAGTATGATGACACTAAGACATGTTCTTGTCCCTCCCCCACCCCCCTAAGGGTGGAGAGAGTGTTTATTGTATATATAGGTTCCAAGGTATCCAAAGTAACCAATTGATTTGGGAAGACTATTTGATGATTAGTTATAGGTGACCTTGGTATGAGTTATACAAGGTATTGACTAGGGAAATTAAAGAGTTGAGTCATCTATAGAATATCTGACTAAATATTTTCAATCTTAGAATCCATAATTTTTCTAGGGAGATGTAATACCCCATACATCCAAGTATTAGATATAGTCATTTTAGACCATCTTTAACCAAATTGAGATGCCACCGTCATGGAAGGTGAAATTAGTGATGTATATGCACAGGGGGAAAATGAAATGTTGGTTAGACATACATGTGTAGGTTTATATATATCATTTTATATATTATAAATATTTAGAATTAAAGTTATTCAAGTGCTTCTTTCTTGGGGAATTGAGGGTGGAATGAGCTCATGAGTTCATGCATTTGGTGTAAAGGGAGATGTCATTCTTGAATTATGCGTCTAATTTCACAAATCTATTAAATTATATGCCAACATTTTCTGGATATTTTATCATCAATTTTCAATGATTTGAGTATGGTATTCATCATGTTGTTAGGGTACTGGTGAAAATATTCAAATTGTTTAAATTTTCTAATTTAGTGAACTAGACATTGATAGTAGGCAGAATGTGAATAATGGTAGCATGCCTAACTAGTTTACGATATTGAGTGGGGAAAGAGGAGGATATTTAGGTAGTAGAAAGTGAGGGTATGAGGAGTCCCAACAGGGTAGTCGAATAAAAGGAATATTTTCCCCCTCTGAGTGAGTTTTATTTCAAATATTATCAGTGTGAGAAACTAGAGCACATTTAATCTCATTATGATCAAATTCCTAGGGAGTGTTCATCTTTCAAGAAGAATGTATATTTAGAGAGGTTCTTGTTGAACATTATAATAGTTATATAGTAGTCATATATATTGTTAGTATCAGGCATCATTGGTAGGACCAAGGTTAGCACATCGAGATAGAAACTGGAATTTATATGTATGCATAGATTGTAATAGAGGGCATGGTTTTTAATATCCATGGTATTGGAAAACATATAGCCTGACCTCATAGGGAGGTTAGGGATCCATATTTCAGGGTTTTTTTCATTGTAAGTGTTTTATTTGACCTTTTATGAGTAGGTTTAAGAGCCATTGATGGTCATAGGTATGTTATGATTGTGTTGGTTTTGGTTTTTCATGATAGGTAACAATGAACCATGTGCATTGTGTGAGAAGAACCTACTAGGTTATAGTCAAGGTTTGGGACATCGAGTATGATGCATGGTGATGGTGTGTTTGGTGGTGGGTAAGTGTGGATTTTGGTGTGATGTTGGTTATGATACCACCATTATGTTGGGTAATGTGGTTATGGTATAAAAAGGGTCAGTGATTCTTATAGTGAAGCGTTTCCATAGATGAAATCATCATTCTAAGTTTATTATTTATGGTGATTGATAATTAATAAATGTGTTTAGAATCATTTCATTTCTTTGAGGATGTGATGAGAAGGATTTTTTGGTTGTATTCAGGGTTGTTCAGTGTCATGGTTATGGGAATCTCATGGATATGTTTTTTTATACTGGGGAGGTTGTAACACCCCATATATTTTGTGGTACAATTTTTTTAATTTTTTTCCAAACCTTATGTATTTTGGTTAATTCTAGGTGTTATAGATATTGTGGAAGTTGGCAGTCGGTATTTTGGGAATCATTTTATTTTTGGGTTTTTTTGTATGAAAAATACCACACCATGACATAGGGAATGCAACATGAAGATGGGATGTATAAAATTAAATTTTTGGAGCTGTTAATTGGTCATGTCACAACCCATGCATTTTCCCATGAAGTTTGGTTGAGAGAGAAGGTTCGATGTTGTAACCTGAGAAGTTGTTCTTTGATGAGAGGTATCATGCTGCATAATATATTTCATATAATTTTGGTGCCTCTATTGAAAAGTTTCTTTACACTATGAAGGGGGTGATCATTCCATAATGTGACCCAAGGATAGGGTAATTGTGTCATAACTGGTGTGGCCATGCTGCAACAGACACCCTATGCAGTTTTGTTTTTATAATTTTATTTAATTATTTTAAAAAAAATTAAGATGTTAAAACCACCTAAATAAGGGTTCCTCATTCCACCTTCATTTTGTACAACTTCTCTCCCTCCCTCCTTGCATTCTTCTCTTCTTAGTGTGGGGTCTGATCTGATTCAGGGTTAAAATTGAGAACCATCTATCCCAAGGGATCACCAAGGGTAAGGTTAAGTGTCTTATTGTGTATAATCTCTATTTCCTTCATTGTTTATTTTTTTATTTACTATATATCCCTAATTCTATGTACTATGAAGGATTTTGTGGGTTCTTTTGATTGAGGTCGAATCATTCAATGATATCTAATGATTAGAGTCCTTATAAGTTGTTAACCTCTGGAATCGGGGATGACCTCGTTGATTGAAGGTTCAAACATTCCAATCAGTTTCTAATGGGTTTGTTCATAGAACCGGAAACATCCAATGATTCCATATCCATTTGGACCTACTTTCCAAAGGTAGGTCCTCATTAGTTGTGGACTGATGAGGCTTATGAATTTTCATTGGTCGAGAGGATGGGAGGTCGGACTCATCACACCTTTTTTAGGGGAATTCTTGTCTATTACGGGACTCTCTTTATAGATTTAAGTTATGTTCATGAATCCTTATTACATTACCAAGTATAAAATGAGATTTCCTTTAGTCTAACAATCAATGATTGAAATGTAAGAAATTCATAGAATCTTTTATATGTATTCGAGGTTTTTCATCGATGAAGAATCATCTGTATTTTTTAGAGATTCTTAGTTGATGGTATCCTTAAAATACATAAAATTCTCTTGGTCATTATGATGACTATAATGGTTTTAAATCCACTCAGTGGGGCACTTGAAGTTTATTGTCATTCAGGAGGACATAGATTATTTCAGAATTGGGATCGTACCCATTGATGGTCTACCTACGTATCCTTTGTTTTGGAAAAGGAATCAGAACCCACGTAGTTCGAATAAGGGAGTATGATGTTTATGATTGATGGATCAAAGAAATATGTGGTAATTAATTTTACACTCTAAGCTCACGTGATTCATGCTCGTTGTGAGAAACAAGAGGTATTGGTAAAACCAGACAATTGTGCCATGAAATGTGCAATCATAAGAAATGATGTGGGGATTATGTATGTATGAATGCCCAAAATAGATGAGGATTAAGATTTACTTCAGGGAATAAATCCAGGAACAGGGTCCATAAAGGTATATGTACTTTATGGAGATTTGGATACTATAATCTTGGGGCTTACTCCTAAGGAAGATTCCCAAGTTAGGAGGGGACTTATGATTGAGTTTTACTCCTGAGAAAGAATCCCCAAATAAAAAGTAAATTAGGACTGGTTAAGAGAAATTAAGACTGGGGATTACTCCTGAAAAGGAAGCCCAGGTTAAGGGACTTTAAAAAATTAAGGGACTTGGGGCTTACTCCTGAAGAGGATGCCCATATTTGAGACTGGGGCTTACTCCTGAAAAGGAGGCCCAGGTTAAGGGAATTATGGTTGGGGCTTACTCCTGAGGAGGATGCCCATATTTTGGGAATTATGACTAGGGCTTATTCCTAAAAAGGAGGCCCAGGTTAGGGGATCTGGGGCTTACTCCTGAAAAGGAGGACCATATTTGAGAATTATGACTGGGGATTATTCCTGAAAAGGAGACCCATATTTGAGAATTATGACTAGGGCTTATTCCTGAAAAGGAGGCCCATATTTTAGAATTATGATTGGGGCTTATTCCTGAAAAGGAGGCCCATATTTTAGAATTGTGACTGGGGATTATTCCTGAAAAGGAGGCTCGGGTTAAGGATTCTCTCATCTGAAAGGATGAGGTTGAATGAATGAAATCTCAATATTTAGTGATATAAAGATGTATAAATCACTAGATTTTGAGAAATGTTCCATGGAGTTCCTTTTAGATAAGGAATCCAAATCAAGAAATCATTCCATAAATGGATTTAAAGAGTGTTTTGAAGACTGAATATTGAATAGGAGAGGTGGAATGACATAAGAGGGGTGAAATGGGCAGGAAAGGCACCCAAAAAGGTAGGGGCGCGCAAGTCTTGGTAGGCGCGCAGGTACTGCGTGGGTGCACAAGTCCTGGTCGCACAGGTATACCTGCGCGACACATGGGTATTTGCGCAATTTTCAGTCCTTGAGTAATACTTGGGTGAGACTTGGATCAAACCCTTGGTATTATCCCTAGAGGCTTTCCAGAAGATGGCGCGCAAGTTCTGATGAAGAAGTAGGGCGGCGCGCAAGTGTGTTCATTTCCCTTAAGGGTAAAACACTTAGGCGCGCAAGTGTTAGTGAATTCTAACACTTAGACCTTACTTCTCCTATTTAGACCTTCCATTCTAGGTAAAGAATTACCTTAGAAGAGTTCGGAAGACCTGAAGAAGAGACTTGGGCGTTCAGAGCTCTGTCTGTGAATTCTGAAAAAAATTCATTCTCCAATGGGGGGCCCACGGGGTCTATTTATAGTCTGGATAAGACCCCGATCAGTTATCCTTTAGGGCTTTCAAGTCACTTGCGCAACCATTAGGTGGTGCGCAAGTATACTTGCGCGACAGTGATGGAACTTGCATGACCCTTGTTCATTTGAAGCCTTGTTCATGCCTTTGTCGATTTTTGGTGTTTTCTTCAAAGGATGAATCAATTTGTGCTAAGTCATTTCCCTTTCCATTCGTTTAGACAATGTGACAAAAAGGAGAATCAATAAAAGTCCCCCCTCAGAGTTCGATCCGAAAGAAATGAGGATGTAACTCTGAGGAAAAGAAGAAAACTAAAGGAAAGGCGACATGCAAGTGTATAGCGTGCAGGTTGTGGTGTGCAAGGTATGGCGTGAAACTTTCAGCTGTACAGACTTTGGCACATAGGGTAAGACTGTGGCCTATAAATGTGTGGCCCCATTTTAGTACAAAGCATCCGGATTTCAAAATTTCGAGCTCTCGCTGCGCAAGTGGCCTTCGCCGCGCAGGTTGCTCTATTTTCCATTATCGGTTGGTGGAGAGAAGAAAAACATGGTATTAGAGCAATATCTGAAAAGAGTAATCTCTCCAAATGTATCTTTACTTCCAATGCTCCATTCTCAAATCCATGTATCCATCTTCCAAGTCTCTTGGACAGAAACAGAGTCACTGTTTGATTAGCATAAAATTTTCTCAAACTGCACTCAAGAACATCCTTTTACAATTGTTCCAAGAAGAGCCGGTATCACTGCATCTCTTATTGTATCCAGTTGAATGAATGAATTCCAGGTGGTTGCTGATGAAGCTCGGTATGTCGTAAATCAAATGAAGAGTTATGTTGAAATCATTTTGTAATTCTTGAAAAATAGAAGATACTCCAGTCTGTGGATGTCCTTCTATCTCTTGTGTATCAATGAAAAACACTTTCATCTTAAATCATTCGTACCTGAATTCTTTTGCTACATGCTTTAAATTTTACCGAATCCAATGGTACTAGTAAGCATAGTTTTATTTTTACTAGGATTAATGTAAATAACCCTACAAACTTTGAATCTTTTAATTGCTCAATATTACCTAAATCATACAAAATGTATGTTTAGTGAGATGGAACTTGACTTTTATTCAGATTTCCTTTGTCTTTTATGGGCAGTTTAAAGTCATGCACATCGGACATACAGAGGCTAATGTTTAAGGTCAAAAATAGCTTTGACCGAATGAATTAGAATTGACTCAATTCTTTGACAATTTATCTGAAAACATATTAACATACTCAAGTATGAGGTAAAATATGTAAACTGTGGATTAAGAATATTTGAATCTGAGGAATGATATGAAAAAGAGCTAAAAGGCATCAGAATAAGTAGTTTCCAAGAATGAAGTTACTATTATTTAACAAACCCGTTAGGGGGTTGAATTATGCAGGGCCACCTAAGGGCATTGGCTGCATAGTCAAATAAATAGCATCTTTTGGCTAACAATTCTGTTATGTAGACTGTTTATGCAAGGCCGCCTAAGGGCACGTGATGCATAGTCAGGCAAAAGAACTCTTGGAATTTTACTTTCCTAGTGCTAAAAAAGCCAGTGAAAGTTTATGGAGATTCAAATTTTCCAAAGTATAGACTTTGCTATATGGAAAGAGGTACTTGAATATGGAGAAGATATTTCCAAACAAGATTATCAAAGAACTATATGGATATCACTCCTATAAAGGTCTGACCCAAACGTAGGGAAGGAGAATATAAACCATAGACTTGAATACTTTCAGATCCTAAAAAAGGATATGGGACAAATATGTTAAGGATGGATTTTTTTGCGGATCCCTACATACTGTCATTTAAGACCAATAAGGACAAAAGAGGCTTTCTTCCTAAGAATGAAGTTACCAGTATCCAACAAACCCGTTAGGGGGTTGAATTATGCAGGGCCACCTAAGGGAATTATCTGCATAGTCAGATAATAGTATCTTTTGGCTGACAAATCTGTTATGGAGACTATTTATGCAAGGCCACCTAAGGGCACATACTGCATAGTCAGGTAAAAAAACTCTCAGAAATTTGACATTTTTGTGACTAAAATTCAAGAAAAGGGTTATGAAGATCTGAAAATATTTAAGGTTAGGATTATGACACATAAAGATGGGTATTGTCCAATGTATACATAGATACATAGATCAATGCTAATCATAATCATGTTGTGGATGGGTCCTGAATTGAAATGTTGGAATTCACTACATATCTCATAAGGATGGGAATCAAGCCATACGTAGTTCTTAAACTATAGTTTAACGTCGTGTGGTACAAAAGGATTATAGATCTTAGTTTAGGGTCATAGAGCTTGGACCATTATAAGAAATACATAGTGTGTGTTTTCATGGGGACTTTTCAGCCAAGGGACTGAAAGTGGAATTTGGGATTTGGCCCAAAGACTTGGGCTGGATTCGAGGGACACTCGAACGTTTCTACATATCCCATAAGGATGGGAATCAAGCCCATGTAGTTCTAGAAATACCCTCTATACAAATTTGGTTCGTACATGTGAAGGGTGAAAAGGGAATTTAGTGCAATGATGGTTTAACCCAAGACAAAAGGTTTGGGCATTTCCATGTATTCACGTAGTCTTTGAAATGAAACATGATTGAAAAATCAATGTAAATAATGGTTCCCTCTCAGGTGAGGGTATCAAAGAATATTTGTAGTTTATTTTCATACTGGACAAAACAGTGTTGTATAGTTTAACGTCGTATAGAAAGGACGAAAGTGAACCAATGTAAAGATATTGATTCTAGGGGTGGTTTCACGAATCAACATCATAAAAGATGGAGGTGAACCGATGTGAATAGATTGCTTTTGGGCTTGAACCTTGGGAGGTTGCCTACGTACCCAGCCTGGAAGGCAAGGATCAAAGTCTGCATAGTTCAATTAAATAATGAATTAATGATCAAGTTGTTCTTGGGGATAACAACCTAAAAAATGATGTTGTTGGGACTTACACATGGTTAGTAGCCCAGAGAGAGTGTTATGGTTGAGGTTTTCTCTAAGATCACGTGAGTCATACTCGGTATGAGAAACAAGAGGTAACAACAACCTTAACGATGTATAGTTTATTGTCATGTAGGACATATAAAGGGACAATGCAGTTTAAAGTCTTACAGTTAGGACTATTGGTGTTGCATAGTTTACTGTCATGTAGCAGGGACAAAGTACAGTTTAATGTCATGTAGGACGTATCAAAGGACTTTCTGTACAGTTTAGAGTCATGTAGTTAGGACGATGGAGACAACACAGTTTAACGTCATGTTGGAAAAAAAGATGACTGTGCAGTTTAATTTCATGCAGTAAGGACAAAAGAGTACACCATTTAACGTCATGTTGGACGTATTAGGGAATTTTTTCATAGTTTAACATCATATTGGATGAAAGTAACACAAATAGTTTAAGGTTGTATGTATGGACCATTGATGATGCCGTTTAATGTCATGCTGGACGTAAGGGATGTTTTCACAGTTTAACATCATGTTGGATGAAAAAGGGACTATACAGTTTAGTGTCATGTTGAACAAAAGTGAAAATAGTTTAAGGTCATATGCATGGACCGTGGATGGTGCAGTTTAATGTCATGCTAGACATAAGGGACTTCTGTACAGTTTAGCATCATGTAGTTAGGATGTCACAGTTTAACGTCATGTGAGATGAAATGAATACAAATAGTTTAAGGTCATATGTATGGATCGTTGTTGTATAGTTTAACATCATATAGAAAGGATGATGAAGGGGACACAGTTTAACGTCATGTTGGACGTATGTGCAAATAGTTTAGGGTCATATGCATGGACCGTTGATGATTCAGTTTAACTTCTTGCTGGATGGTGGTGCATTTTAAGGTTATACTGGACCATGGATGATATATTTTGTGTTTATACAAAATACTTCTTCAAAAATCTGGCATTGGTTGGAGTAGTGATGAGTTCTACATCCATCGAGATTAATGAATAAGCTCCATTGGAGTAGACCCTATGTATTGAGTAAGTTCCTTCCCATTTTGGCTCAATCTTGGGAGGTTTCTTTCCTGGTATCATTGGAGTTCTGAGAACTAATACCAATTCTCCCTGAGTGAATGAACGAAGATGAACTTTTTTGTTAAAAGCTCATGCTATTCGATTCTGAAAGACTTCCAAGTGGTGCAAAGTGCACAATCTTTTCTCATCTAACCATTCCAATTCATTCAATCACTTTTGAGATTGTTCATCTGTAGATGATTGATCACAAATGGAAAATCTGAGCAAGAGTAGTTGAACTTTAATTGGCAAGACTACTTCTGTTCCATATACCAATGAATATGGAGTTGACCGAGTTGCAGTGCGGGTGGTAGTCCGATAAGCCCATAAATCATGAAAGAGTTTATCAGGCCATGATTTCTTATCTTTATCCACCATATTTTGTAGTATATTTGACAGAGTCTTGTTGAAAGATTCTATTTGTCCATTGGCCGCTGCATGATACCGAGATGAATGGTTGGATTTGATGTTGTATTCTTGATACAATTTCTTCACCTCGGATGAACAGAAGTTGGTGCCATTGTCTGTCAATATGGTATGAGGTACACCAAACCTGGTAATGATGTTAGACTTGATGAAGCTAAAAATGCACTTAGAACTGACTTCCTTGAGAGGTATTGCCTCTTCCCATTTGGAAAAGAAATCAGTAGCAGTAAGAATATACTTAAACTGTTTGGTCGTAGCTGAAGGGTAAGGTCCCACCACATCCATTCCCCATGTGGCAAATGGCCACAAGTATTTAGTTGTATGAAGCAACTCTGGAGTTTGATGAATGAATTTGGTATGTACTTGGCATGAATGACACTTCTTTGTGAAATAAATACAATCTTGTATCATTTAAGGCCAAAAGTATCCAAGCCTTCAAATCTGATCAGACAGTCTATGTCCAGAATGGTGGGCACCACAGACTCCTGCATGCACTTCTTTCATGACAGCCATTGTCTCTTCACCATCAATGCATATGAAGAGAAATCAATCAAAACCACGTTTGTAGAGAATTTTCTCTAGGTTATCTGGGCTATCATAAAGAGTAAAATTGACCACACGTCGCCAGATTTGTTCTTTCTCGACTCTATCAGGTGGAAGTGTTCCATTTTGAAGGTATTCCCTGATAGGTGACATCCATCCTGTAATATGACCATACGGATCAGGAATGGGACTAATTTCATTAATTTCCTCTATTATGATTCAAACATATGGTGAAATTTCACGACGGTGGGCAATACTGATGGTTGTCTCATCCCGATTTGGATCTACTAGAGCTGTGGTTATATTAGCCAGTGCATCAGCTTGAGCATTTTGTGATCGCGGGACATAAGAAAATATCGGTTCTAAATGGAATTCCTCCATTAACTCTCTGAAGTAATCATACAAAGGTATTAGTTCTTCTTTTCTGATGGCATAATCCTCATTGACTTGTTTGATTACTAGGTCTGAATCACCTTTCACCTTTAAGTGATTCACTTGTGCTTGAAGCACCAATTTCAAGCCTACGATGAGAGCTTGGTATTCTGCTTCATTATTGGTACCACCTTCCCATAATAAGAAGTAATAAGGTAACACTTCCTTTTCTAGAGAAATGAGCACAATTCTTAAGCCAAATTTTTTGAATTTAGGATTTTCCATTTTCCTCCCTGTTGGACTTTTGAAGCACCATAAAAATACATTTCCCATGCCTGGGGACTATCTTGAATAGAGAAGATTTCCTCATCAGGGGGTTCAATATCTGAAGATGTGTCTTCCATTGAAGGGTGTTCAACCAGGAAATTAGCCAGAACTTGGCCCTTTATTGCCTTTTGAGACACATACTGAATATCAAATTGCTGCAAAATAACTGCCCACCTTGTCAGACGTCCTGTAAGCATTGGAAGAATAAGGATGAATTTGAGCGGATTATTGCGAGATACCAATTGGACCTCGTGATGTTGCAGGTAGTGTCTCAACTTCTAAACTACAAAGATTAATGCCAGACATCACTTTTCAATACTTGAATACCATATTTCTGCTTCAATAATAGTCTGACTGAGGTAGTAGAGGTTGTTTTCATTCCTAGCATCATTCTTCTGAGCAAGAAAGGCACCCAATGATCGCTCTAAAGCTGTCACGTAGAGGATAAGTGGTCTTCCTTCAATATGTGGCATAAGTACCGGCAGACTCAAGTGGTATTTATTGAGAATATCGAATGCTTCTTGACATTCTTCAGTCCACTGGTAAGTGACTCCCTTCTTCATCAATTTGGTGAAGGGTAAACTTTTACCTACCAAATTGGAGATGAAACACCGAATATAGGCTAAGTGTCCTTGAAGTCCTCTTAATTATTTCAAATTTCGAGGAGGTGACATACCAAGGATTGACTTTGTCTTCTCAGGATCGACTTCAATACCATGATGGCATACAACAAAGCCGAGAAATTTTCTTGAGGTTACACCAAAAGCACATTTTAAGGGGTTCATCTTCAAATTATGTTGTTGAAGCTTGCAGAATATGACTTCCAAATCATCCAAGTGATTAGAAAATTGTTTGGATTTAACCACAAAATCATCTACATAGCATTCAACAAACTTCCCTAGAAAGGGTTTGAAGATACGATGCATGGCACGCTGATATGTAGTGCCTGCATTCTTTACGCCAAAGGTCATTACCCAGTAGAAAAACACACCCTAATGGGATCTAGAGGCTGTGGATTCCTCATATTCTGGGGCCATTCAGATTTGATTATATCCAGAATATACATCCATGAAGGAAATTTCTTCATATCAAACTTTTTCATCAATTAAAAGTTCTGTAATCGGAACTGGGAAATCATCCTTAGGACAATGCCGATTAAGATCTCTGAAATTAATGAAAACTCTAATTTGTCCGTTCTTCTTCTTTACAAGGACAATATTAGACAGCCACTTGGGATATTGAACTTCTCTGACAAAGTTAGATTTGATAAGCTTATCCACTTCAGCTTCAATTTTGGAAGCATAAGTTGGGTGTGTTCTTCTCGCGGCTTTCTTAAATCCTCGATGTTCTTCTGGTAAACCCAAATGATGAGTAGCAACATTAGGATCAAGCCTGCGAATTTCTGTATAGTTCCAAGAAAATATATCGCTATTTTTCTTTAGAAAGGAAATATACATCTCTTTCTCTTCAAGATTCATGGCCACACAGATTAATTGGGGCGTGGATCTTCTTTTGTACCCAGATTTATTTCTCTGAGTTCATCCACGGTGGCATAGATACCCTCTTCAAATACTGGAGGAGCATCTCTAAGATCTTCCTCTTCTTCTTCATCATGTGTTATTTCTTCCATTTCTACTTGCATAGTGGATGATAAAACAGAATTTTCATGATCATAATAGATGTCAAAATTTGCACATCTTGAAGAAGAAACTTCCATTTCTGACCCGATTGATGATGAAGGGTATTCTTTGGGTAATAAAGAGGAGACGATAGATTGAGAATCGATATCATTGTTCACCTCTGATGTTGCTATAACTTCTTCTATCCTGATTGGTGAAGTATAGACTTGTTGGATTTCAGCAGATGAAATGAAGACGTCACCATTTGGGCTTTCATCACTGCTTGGAGAATCACCAATTTCTCCCATGTTGTCTGGCTTGATTTCCATAATTGACATTATGGATCTTTCCATAAAAGTATTTTGATTTGGGTCTATCTTGTCAATTTGACTGATAGGCAATACATAATTTGTACTCACATGCGCAAATGGATTTACTGGAATCTTTTCCAAACCATATGGAGCATTAATTTTGGTAATCTCCTTTGTTGTGGATTTCTCCCTTCCCTTCATGTGATAGAATTCCGCCTTAATGTATTGAGACTCACATGTCTTGAACGGGGCCTTATCACCATACAATTTCCCAACTTGACCATTGAAACAATATTTGAGACATTGATGGTATGATGAAGGGATATCCACATGTTGATGTAGCCAGGGTCTTCCAAGCAGGATGTTGAAGGCTGAGTCTTGATCAACAACCATGAAATCTGAATTGGATAAAAGATCTCCAAACTGAGTTATGAGTGTAACTTCACCCAGTGGTTCTTGTTCATTTTTATCATATCCTTGTAACATCATGGTATAAGTAGATAAATCAGATTCTGTGAGGCCTAATCGATGAAGTGTACGAATGGGCATGAGGTTGACTCCTGAACCATTGTCAATGAAAGCTCTTCGTACATCTACGCCATTGAACTTTCCAGATAAGTACAAAGGTCTAATATTCCCATGCACAACATAATATTAATATTCATCATTAAAATATATTATTTCATGGCATTCTGTAGGATTATTCTCTATGTGATAGATTTCAGCTACAACAATTTCAGTTTCAAACTCTTGAGGACTTGACAAAGCCTCGATGAGTGCCTCCCAAAGATATTTTGATAGATTCAAAGCATCCAGAATTGATAACATGGTTGGTACTTGGGCCAAGTGTTTCAATACATCATACTTTTGATCCAGAGGTCTGCGTTTCCCAACAGGAACATATGGCTTAGCAGGTGCCTTGGAAGCAGATGCTTTGGAAGTTGATGCATCTTGTACCGGGATAGGAGTTGGTAATACTCCTGGCTTTGGAAGATTAGACCAATTAGGTTTATTTACTTTCTGAGAGGAAGAATATGTAACCTTCAACTGGTCTTCCAAAATAATCGTGCCAGGACGGAATTTGCTATTGGTGGAAGAACTTGCTTGTTCTTGCTGAGCTCATTGAAGGGATCTACCACGAGTTTCTGCTGCGTACACATTTCTAGTAGGGGTAGAATTGGAATAGTGTCTTCTGAAAGATAAACGTCTTCCCCTATATCCTGAGCCTCTGAAACTTCCTCTGATTCCTCTGTTTGATACAGGGAATTCAGGCTCATTGAAATCGAAACTGCTACTGGAATATGGATCTATTAATTGAATCATATTAACATAACCAAAAATTAACTCTTCATCTGATGAGGATTCTGCCTGACTAGCCAATTGAGGTTGTGCCGTTTGGTGGGGCGGTTCTAGTTGATTTGAAGTAGAAGGCATGAAGTCCTCTAGAGTCAAAGACAACTTAGGTTTTGACACATACTCATCTTCTTCTGATTCTTTCTCTTTCTTGGAATTATGTCTCCCTTTTGAGTATTTTCCCTCTGAAGAGAATTTTGTTGTGGCATTCATGGCAGGAGGCATAATTGGTTTCTTCAATTTTGTTTGAAAAATAGCATGAGTTTGGTTGATCGTCTTTTTGACCATCCAATCATCATATTTCTGTGCATTTTTTCTTTTGACTTCTTGCCACTCGCCTTCCTCCTCTGGAACTGTAGTAGTGACACATGCTACCTGGGCTGAAGAGCCTTTCAGTTTGACTTGTCCCAAGTTGACCATCTTTTGCAGGAGGTCTTTGAAGACAAAACACTCCTGGATGGGATGTCCCAACATTTGATGAAAGGGGAAATAATTGGGACGGTCTTCATCTCCTTCCTTGTTTGGCCTCTTGGGCCTTGGCAGCTGAACCAAATTATTCTCCAGGGTCGAAATGAAGTAACCAGGAATTTGTTCATTTCGGAAAGAGTATGTTTTTCTCTTCATATCCTAAAATTGTTTCCATATTTGATCTCTTTGATTGTCTTGACGAAACGGCCTTTGTTGTTGACACTCGGGAGGTGGATCCCTTTGAGAAGATGAAGGTTTTGAGGTAGAAGCAGGTACAGGTGCTTGTTTAAGCATAACTGTAGCAGTTTCTGCTTTACCCATTCTCCTTCCTGGAGTTGATGGAATTACACAAGCTTTAGCCTTAGTCTGTATAAGAGAATCTTAAATATGTTGAGCGGTTGAAGTAAGGTCTCGAAACCCTCCTGTGTATTTCACATGGATCAGTGGTGTGTGTAATTCGTCACGCATATTTGCCACACAGATTGGCAACAGTTCCTCTTGAGGGAGTGCTAAGCTCAGGGAATATGTTAATCCCTTCCAGCGAGCAATGAAATCAGATACTCTTTCATTCTCCCTTTTCTTACAGTTTGTAAGATCGAAAACTATTGTCTTTGGAAAAGTTGATCTGAATTGAAGAAGAAATCGTTGATGGAAATCTTCTCATCCAGTAATTGACCCGGATTTCAAGCTTGTGTACTAGACAAAGGCTGGTCCTTGTAAGGTTTGCATGAAGCATCTGAGTTTCACTACTTCTTTCTACTCCGGAGTTCCCATCATAGGATCGCAACAAGACACGTAATGCGTCAAATTCTATTCAGGATCGCATGATCCATTGAAAATAGGGAATACAAGATTCCCAAAAATTTGATGGGGGAGAGATTGAATCTAACCATTCAGGGTAAGCTTTCCTTTCTGGTTGAACCTACGCATGCTTCCCTTCCATAGTCTCTAACCGAGCTGTTAATGACTTAATAGTAGTTATAAACTTTTGAGAAACATCTGGTTGAACTTGGACCTGGGCAGGTGTAATGACTGGAGTTTGGACAGGTATGGCAGCTGGTACTGCAACTAATGGCAGCACTGCCAATTGTTGTTGCACTTGACCCGTAGGATTAGACCTGTGAGGGTGTACTGATAAATGAGGATATTCTTGATCCATCTCAGTAGCTGCAACAAAATCCCTTGGCTGACTGACTCCAGCATGCTTAGGAGGAAGACTGCCTTGAAGTAGTTCTGCATTCAACCTCCTAAATTCTTTCATTTCTTCCTCTTTTTGCACAAATTTTTGCTCTAGTGAGATCTATTGGCCTTCTCCAGAGGGAGGATATGTAAATTGATTCTTTCCCTTCCCCTTGTTTGATCCCTTTTGGAGAGGGGGAAGTGGGTTATTTGAAGGAACACCCAGATTCTGGGTAAACCTTTGATTTCATGTACGCACACCTTCTTCATTTGTGTCTGTGCGTACAACTTCCTGAGCAGGAACCTCTTCATCTGAGTCCCATGAGTGACCCTCATCTGGTGGATCAGCAACAACGGCATTGATGACATTGATTGATGCATAATGCATCGCATCCCTTCTATCATCATTTCTGTTATATTTTCTTCATCCATGTCTTTGATGAGACATTGCCTTTTTTTGACCCAATCCCTTAGGAACTTCTTGATGAACCATAATTTTGAGAGAATCTCCTGATAATTTGGCTCTTCGTTCCTCTTGAGGCTTCTTACCCAATCGAGAAAAGACCGACTTTCTCTGAGGAGGGGATTGATGATTTGAAAAAATCCCCAGTCCGGTGGACTGGGGCTGTTCCTACTGTCTTTGCTCAACTCCTCAAATCCTATTTGTTGATTCTGAGTGTTGGTTTAAAAGAGCCCCCAGTCTGGCGAGATGGGGTGGATCTTGACATGTTATGTCTGAGAATTTCTTAAAATCTCTCCTAATCTTGCAGACCTTAGTCCGGAAATTAGCTGGATGTATCAACCTGTATCCACTTTTATCACCCAGTTCGAAAGACCGTTGGATGATTTCTGACACTTCTGTCACTTGATGATGTGCTTGCTCCATATGAGAGGCTTGTTCAATATTCTCATTTTCTTGATGCAGGAGTAATTCAACAACTTGTTCTCTGTATTCTTGATTTTGATAGGAACTAGTTGAGGCCTATTCTTGGGCAAGCTTTTGATTACAAACAAAACCCATTAACTGTGGCTGGACATGGGAAATAACATTGCATGAGACCATTTTCGGCGGGCTTTGATGACTGGAGAGCACCGTAAAATGTAGTGCTCCATGAACACCCCATCCTCTAACATGAATACTAGATGGGGCATTGGAAATTAACTGGCACAATCTTCTTAGTGTGCCAACGCATGAACGTTGAAGGGATCTCTGCTGCTTTTCAGCCTTCGGATATCAAGAGACTGATAGAGATGCAAAATCAATCTGATGTTGTAACCCTTCTATTATATTAATATGATTTTCATATTCATCATAAGATAATAATTTCTTTTTCAACTAACAAAGAGTTTTCCATATGTTGAGATGAATATCATGAATCTCATCTTCTATCAACATCTATGGAATGTCATACTGAGATTTAGCCAGAGGCCAAAACATGACTGGCACTTCACCCTTCTCCAGTTGTTTTCTCATGTTCAGCATTTCCTCTGTATCGTTCAATGAGTATTCTTATACCTGATTTGACCAGAGCTGGTGATTCCTTGTTGCTTCATTGGATTCAACAAGATTGGTAGATAAATCACTGATCAAACTAGAAGATGCATGACTTAGGGGTGGTTCAGAGAATGACCTACACCCTGGGCTATCTTCTGATTGAGAAAGTATTTTACCTGCTAGTGATTAAGCATTAGACATGACTGGTTTCGCATTTGAAAGTGCCTCAAGATAAGAGGGATTTCTCGGCACTACATTATCCACTGGAGCATTTTCTGGGCAATGTGCATCACTACTGTGGAGAGGACTTTCGCAGCGAAATTCATCATCATGGGGAGGACCACCATGGTGGGTTATAGTAAAAGATGAGATCTCTTGCTCCTTGGTATTCTGACCACACAGAGGGTTCATGTGGCTCTCATCTGAAGATGAAACTTCAAGATCGACCGAATTGTCATGAAGAAAGCCTTTATGAGGAAGTGTCTGTTGAAGACCTTTGGAATTAATGTTCCCACTATTGGGAAATGATGGAGTAGAATCTTTAATTCCAACAGATAACTGTCTGAGGGCTTCAAGAACTTCAGCATCGAGCAAGGCCTTGTTACAGATTGGATCTTGATCTCCTGACTGTGCTGGGCAGGTCTTCTTCTTAGACGCCTTCTTACTCACATTGGAAACCACTTGTTGATGAAAGTGGCTGCTCTGAGCAGGTGTATGTGCCTGATCAGGAGATATGGCCAGGTTAGGCTAACGATCTCCACTCAAATCAGCTGTATGTGCCTGACTTGGTTGTCCATATTATATGGGGGATTATGCCCCCACAACCCTCTTGGATTGGAACAGATGTGTGTGTCTGTTCCAGAGTGAACTGTTGATGTGTCACTCCACTGGTAGGGATAGATTTATGTTCCTTTCCCTGAGATGCTGCTGAATTTGTTATAATATCCTGGCAAGCATCCAGAATATGAGCAGGGATTTGCTTCTGCTCTTTCACCATTGATAAAATATGATTGGTGACTTCAGCTACTGGAATGGGGATATGCGTCCATTTCGTGCTTGGAGTAGGTGTATGTGCCTTCTCCTATCCTCCTTTTCTTGTCATTGAATCCTGACAGTACTCAAGTGTAGGGGCAGAGAGTTGAGTCTGCCTCCTGTTTGTCACCAGAGCTTTCCAACTGATTTCTCTGTGTGCTACCAAGCGAGAATGTTGGTATTCTTGATTAATACTAGCAAGTGTATGTTTCTACTGATTGCACTTCACCGAATGTGGTTGACGAGCTCCATCATATGTAGTCAGACGAGCCTGCTGACTAGATAATGATGTATAAATAGGTGTATGTTCCTACCTATAGTACTCCGCTAGAACTGCCTGGCGGGATTGATGTGATGCTTCCAGACGAGTCTGCTGGACAGCGGTATTAAAATGGGCAGGTGTATGTGCCTGATCATTTCTTGCCACCATGTTAGGTTGGTGGACTTCTCTGGAGATGGAAGAGATGAGAACCTACTCACTATTGACCGGATTCCGCCTCTGGCGGTTCTTCTTGTCTGCTCGGGTTCGAGGAACCTGAGCCGAACGCCTGGAGTCGGTACCCTCATCATGTTGAGGGAGTACTGCCACACGAGTCTGGTGGCGATTGTTGATAGGATCCCTCAGGAAGGACTCCTACTTATTTGAATTAAGGTCCTGAGGGACCTTCTCATTCACCTCCCCATAATATGAGAGTGAATGGTGATTTCGTTCTAGGGATAACGACATGAAATGGTTGGAGACGGTAGTTATCACCTCCTGTTTCTTGATTGCTGGTCATCTTTATCTGGATGACCAGGTTGAATTGTTCACTTGGAGGGATTTTCGAGCAGCCTCCAGAGTTGGAATGGTACTGTGTTGACGATAATCCTTAACCAGCGCATTTGATACCCAGCGTTGAAGACGCTGAGTAGGTGATGTCACCCTCAGAGCAGATGACGATCCAGTAGGAGTAGCAACAGTGGAATTTTCAGCAGCGGTATTCACAGCAGTGGTATTCATAGGTATGAACTTGAGAGCAGCCATTTCTTAGAATGCAGAAAATCTTGAAAAAGAGTGCATGTTTGATGTAATAGAAGTAATCAAGATAAATTAAACCACTACATATTTTGGATGAGTACATATGTCAATGATTGTTTTGTTGGCTCTCTCATTGAGTTTTAAATAGGGGCCTAACAAATTATCAAAACATTTATTTTAACTTGGTTAAGGATTCACATCGGGTTCACCATTTTGTGTTTCACTCTAGAATTAGGGATGACCTCGTTGATTGAAGGTTCAAACATTCCAATCAGTTTCTAAGAGGTTTGTTCATAGAACCAGAAACATACAATGATTTCATATCCATTTGGACCTACTTTCCAAAGGTAGGCGCTCATTAGTTGTGGACTGATGAGGCTTAGGAATTTGCATTGGTCGAGAGGATGGGAGGTCGGACTCATCACACCTTTTATAGGGGAATTATTCTCTATTCCAGGACTCTCTTTATATATTTAAGTTATGTTCATGAATCCTTATTACATTACCAAGTATAAAATGAGATTCCCTTTAGTCTGACAATCAATGATTGATATGTAAGAAATTCAGAGAATCTTTTATATGTATTCGAGGTTTTTCATCGATGAAGAATCAAGTGTATTTGTTAGAGATTCTTAGTTGATGGTATCCTTAAAAATACATAAAATTATCTTGGTAATTATGATAACCATATTAGTTTTAAAGCCACTCAGTGGGGCACTTTAAGTTTATTGTCATTCAGGAGGACATAGATTATTTCAGAATTGGGATCGTACCCATTGAAGGGCTACCTACGTATCCTTTGTTTTGAAAAAGGAATCAGAACCCATGTAGTTCAAATAAGGGAGTATGATGTTTATGATTGATGTCTCAAAGAAAGATGTCGTAATTACTTTTATAGTCTAAGCTCATGTGAGTCATGCTCGGTGTGAGAAACAAGAGCTATTGGTAAAACCAGACAATTGTGCCATGAAAGGTGTGATTATAAGAAATGATGTGGGGCTTATGTATGTATGACTGCCTAAAATAGATGAGGATTAAGATTTACTTCAGGGAAGAAATCCAGGAACAGGGTCCATAAAGGTATATGTACTTTATGGAGATTGGGATACTCTAATCTTGGGGCTTACTCCTAAGGAAGATTCCCAAGTTAGGAGGGGACTTATGATTTGGTTTTAATCCTGAGAAAGAAGCCCCAAATCAAATGTAAATTAGGACTGGTTAAGAAAAATTAAGACTGGGGCTTACTCCTGAAAAGGAATCCCAGGTTAAGGTAATTTAAAAAATTAAGGGACTTGGGGCTTACTCCTGAAGAGGATGCCCATATTTGAGACTAGGGATTACTCCTGAAAAGGAGGCCCAGGTTAAGGGAATTATGGTTGGGGATTACTCCTAAGGAGGATGCCCATATTTTGGGAATTATGACTGGGGATTATTCCTGAAAAGGAGGCCCAGGTTAGGGGATCTGGGGATTACTCTTGAAAAGGAGGCCCATATTTGAGAATTATGACTGGGGCTTATTCCTAAAAAGGAGACCCATATTTGAGAATTATGACTGGGACTTATTCCTGAAAAGGAGTCCCATATTTGAGAATTATGACTGGGGATTATTCCTGAAAAGGAGGCCCAGGTTAAGGATTCTCTCATCTTAAAGGATGTGATTGAATGAATGAAATCTCAATATTTAGTGACATAAAGATGCATAAATCACTAGATTTTGAGAAATTTTCCATGGAGTTCCATTCAGATAAGGAAGCCAAATCAAGAAATCATGTCATAAATGGCTTTGAAGAGTTCCTTGAAGACTGAATCTTGAATAGGAGAGGTGTAATGACATAAGAGGGGTGAAATGGGTAGGAAAGGCACCCAAAAAGGTAGGGGCGTGCAATTCTTGGCAGGCGCGCAGGTACTGCGTGGGCACGCAGGTCCTGGTCGCGTAGGTATACCTGCGCGACACATGGGTATTTGTGCGATTTTCAGTCCTTGAGTAATAATTGGGCGAGACTTGGCTCAAACCCTTGGTATTATCCCTAAAGGCTTTCCAGAAGATGGCGTGCAAGTTCTGATGAAGAAGTAGGGCGGTGGGTAAGTGTGTTCATTTACCTTAAGGGTAAAACACTTAGGCGCACAAGTGTTAGTGAATTCTAACACTTAGAACTTACTTCTTCTGTTTAGACCTTCCATTCTAGGTAAATAATTACCTTACAAGAGTTCGGAAGACCTGAAGAAGAGACTTAGGAGTTCATAGCTCTGTCTGTGAATTCTAAAAAAAAATTCTTTCTCCAATGGGGGGCCCACAGGGTCTATTGATAGGCTGGAGAAGACCCCGGGCAGTTATCCTTTAGGGCGTCCAAGTCACTTGCACAACCATTAGGTGGCGCGCAAGTATACTTGCACGACAGTGATGGAACTTGCGCGACCCTTGTGCATTTGAAGCCTTGTTCATGCCTTTGTCAATTTTTGATGTTTTCTTCAAAGGATGAATCAATTTGTGCTAAGTCATTTTCCTTTACATTCGTTTAGACAATTTGACGAAAATGAGCGTCAACATAAGTCCAGGTAAGTCGTCCCTAGTTATTTTTTGTTTATTTGATTTATTGCATTGTTTGATTTACAAGATTGTGTGGGGTGTGAGACCAACTAGTTATGAGACTTATTATGGTCTTAGTAGTTCAATGGTTTGTCCTAGTGGCATCTTCATGTGGTAATTAACTCTAAAAAGTTAATGTGAATATTTGGAGTCACATTCAGTGATGTTTTCTTAAAAAAGGTGTGTTCCATGAGATTAAAAATGGGTAATGTGAGGTTATGAGTCAATATTTGGGTTATACAGGTTATGTGAGGTTTAATGGATCTAAGATTTACTTGTAAATTCCTATATATTATTGATTTATAGTGATCAATGTGTTATAATCGATGTGATACTTATGGTTAGGTGGTGATGTGGTTCACCGCCATGATGTGTGGGATGATATTAATCACCAATAATTGTGGTGAAAAGGTTTTATAGTATATGATCATAGGATTTTGGTGATGATTAACAGCATTTGGGGCCAATTCCATTGGTTTGTGTGCACAAAGGATGAATTGTTCATTTGAGATTGTGGTGGGATCCTCCATAGATGTAGTTACACTAGGTTATTATTTTGATCACTAGACTCATTGAGGGATATGTTTTAGATATGGGAATTAGTTTTTGGAGTTATTATGATCATAATTATTGGGTGATATTCTCATTGTGTGTGTATTTTCACTAGTATTGTTGATTAATAGGTTATAAAAGATGATTAATTGATCACAATTTCTAGGATGTTGGATGTGTGCATTTATAGTGTTTTTTATGGATTAATATGGATGGATGGAATTTTAGTGATATGTTTCATTGGGTGGTATGGAAATTTTTAAAGTTCTATTTGATCCTCCATGTGTGCTCATACCATGGGAGTTTTTTCGCATTCTAGCATTGGCTGAAGTAGGTAAACCACTCCCCCATGGCATGTGGATCATGGAGTGGAGAAAGGTTTGTTTGTTATTATTTTGGTTTCACCCATACATTTCACTTTCCCTGAACCCATATTTTCATAGATGTTATTTAGGGTATAATTGGTGGTAACCTACTGAGTTTATACACACATAGTATGTGAGCATCATGGTGTGCATGAAGACTTCATATATTTGGGAACATGTATAAGCAAAGGCCTTTTGACCAATGAATATATGGCTAGTGGTGCAGTGGATATATAGGTGGGACATTGATGGTTTTTGGAGACAGATAGGGTGAATCCTCAATGCTACATTGAAGTTGTTACATTTTGTTTCAATTTTGGTTTCTGGTGTATATGATTGTCCTACTTTGGAAAACCCAACACATTTACTATTGTTTGACTTGTTGTATCACATTTGGTTATATAATGGGTTATTTTTTGCTACATTTTTTCATCCATGTCTTCCACTTTTTTTCCTTGTGAGTTATATGGATTGATTATTTCCACTGCATCTTGACATGATTATATGAGTGTATGTTCTCCCCACAATCACCTATAAACCCTTTTTTCTAGTTAGTATCCTATGGTATATGAGGATTCATGCTTAAGTTCATGTGTAACCCACTATATTAGAGCTACTAGAACCAACCAATTTGGGGTTAATTACACCAAGCATTGGTAGATTAACTTATCTCATGGATACCCTAGGAAGGGGTCTCATTAGCTTCTTGTCAATGATTATTATCAAGCTCGCGATGAATATCTTAGAAAAATTCAAATCAATAGAGAAAAGGTATGTAATTATTTATTTATTTATTCAATCCAATATGAATAGAAGATATTATAGTGTTAAACAATTTTGGATGAAGTTTTCCATTTTGTTTGGATAAGTGTCATACCCTCCAACCAATCAATTGATTTGAATTCTATAATAATTATTAGTCAATGATATTATTTCATCCATTTCTTTTTCAACTACAACTGTAGTTGAACAAGATTTTATATATAGAGAGAGATTAATTCTCAATCATTTCATGTTCTTAAATAGTCAAACATCTTCTAAAATCTCCCTGAAGTTTCTCTCTCCTTTCATGAAATATCCATTTTTTAATTTCTCAGAGTATTTTTTCTCTAACAAGGTATTCCATTTCCTTATTATCGCTAATGGTTAGAGTAACTTATCCAATCCATATTATGTTCAATAAGATAATATATGGAGGGTTTATAGATCATGAATTGTTATAAAAGTTTTTTATTTCTACTCAAATAGGTCATTTTATTTTATAAATGGAAAAACACCACTCTACCACACATGAATTCTACCCCTTACCACCAATGGTAGGTTTATAAATTTTATAGTACTCCTCAGTTTTATTGGGTGAGAGGAGCTAGACTGCATTTTTTAACTTTTAAGGAATAGAGTTTGTGATTAACTTATAGTAGCTTATTGTTTCAACATGAGTAAATATAAAAGTATAATGCATGTTATCTTAAAATAAGATTTCAAATTGGAGTGTTTACTTATATAAATACTAAGTAATAATTCATTTATTTTTAAGTCTTGAAACTACACATAATATGTAAAACCTTATAATCTACCAAAGAATAATTTGATATTGGATTAAAACTTTTTATTGTACCAATAAAGGGTGATATAGATATCATTAAAGTGAAAACAATTGAATATTTGATTTTATTATGAGCATGTTCCATTTTAATTTAGTTTAATTTACATGGGAATTCACTAAGACAACACATACCAATTTTGTAAAAATAAAATTTTTACCATATAGATGGGTCATCTCCTCCCTTGATTATATTTTATTGATTTAGAAAGAAGGAATTAGGCACTAAAATCTAGTGTGAGTAAAAAATAATTTGATCAATGGTAAAATAGTTAAAATTAAACTTTTGTATGATAAAAATTAAGAAAATTGATCCAAAAAACTAAATATCAGTTCAAGTAGGACATTTTCAAATTTTAACTTAATCTATAAGTGGATTTTGTGGTGTTCCAGAGGATAAATAGGAATTTTCTTTCAAAATATTAAGAAGATGGAGATATATGTGGAAATTTTATGCAACTATTTTTTATTATTTTATCTTATTTTATATTATTTTGGGGTAATTTAATATTTTGGAGAGTTTTATTTGAAATTTTGGGAATTATATAAAAAAATATTTTGTACACAATTTAGGGAAAAATATGTAGTATCCCTTTAACATAGTTTTTCTCAGTTCATTTTATTCATGTATGGTTTGGGATACAAGGCTAGCACATGGTTTATATTAAACTACTCATATTTTCATAGAAACTGTGTGAGGTGGCTTGGAATTGTGGTGTTGTAGCACATCTTGTGCATGGTTAGGATAAATGGTGTGAGGAAACCATGTGTCATGTTGTATCTTAGACAATTCCATCCACATGGTTGGTTCACAGTTTGTAAAATCATGTGGGCAATCTGTGTGGTATACTAAGATTTCATTTAAAGGAGAAATTACTCATTTTCCCTTTAATTTTATTAATACTTTAGACCATTTTTCCTTCTTCTTACTTGGTCGAACTAGGGAATATAAAGGGGAGTCTCCCCCCCCCCTCCTCCCCTCTTCAATTTTATGGCCTTGTCCCCTTGATTTAAAGTTCTATTTCCATGGTAAGCCCTCATTTAGTCGTGTTATTCCTCCTCTTCATTTTCTTCTATTTCACTTGGCTTAGTTATCTCCTATAGACCCTAAAGAAGAATTTTAGTGGAGGATAGGGTTTGGGTTGGTTTATAATTTAAATTTTTGGTTACTAGTGCTTACAAAGGTCATTTTCTTACTTGGTTTAGCATTCTCCACCATAGGTGTTGAGTTTTGAAATCGTTTTGGAATAATTCCATTTAACAGAATGTAGGTGATTTATTAATTTCCTTTAAAAAATATATCATTGGGTGTTTTTTGGTTTTCAATTCCTTTATTGTTAAATTTAATGAATATATAATAGTCATAATGAATTTAATAAATGTTTTAGGAGTTTTATCTCTTGTAATAAAGGTATTTAAATGGTTTTCTTGGTCTCTAAAGTGTTGTTTTAATGAAAAGTATCTTAAAATACCAAATAGATGTGTTTTAAAAAGGGTGAAATTATGTTTTAAAGTGTTTGACCTCATTTGGGTTAGGAATTGGGTAAAATTATTATTTTATGAGGTTGAATTAAAAAATTGGTATTTTAAATGATATTTCAAATGCTTTATAAATGGTGATAAATAACATAGAATTCCAATAATATTTCTTAAGGAATGTTTGGAATTTTTAGAAAGTTTTTCATAAATGTGTGACACCCTAAATTAAGCCACTTTCATTTTGTTTACATATGATGAGTTGAGACTCCATGGAGGGTACTGATATCGTTTTATATTTTTGATGTTTATGCATATGAAAAGGAGTTGTTTCATTAGAGGTGAGATAAAGTATACTTCAAACAATTATTATTTTCTATATGTGATTATTATTTCTAAACTCCATTTGGATTGTCATGGGAGTCCTAAGAAACAAATTAGAGGTCTAGATAAGTTTAATACCATGTTTAGATTGTGCACTAGCTAGGTAATGTTACCTGATTAGACATGTTGAGTTCTAATGGGATGATTTACATGCTCATGATAGCTTGAGCGCTCCCAGGAAGGATTATATAGCCCAACTAGTTCTGAAAGACTAATGAGACATTGTAAGGTTCTTATAGGTTGACCTTGAGTCATTTTCATAAATATGTATCTTTTTACTTGAGTCCTAGTAATTTTTCCATGATGCTTGGATCCATTTGAGGATAATTTAAGGTATCTCAATATGTATGACTTGCTTTTATCCCCCACCCTTCATTGTTGTGTGGCACAATTACTTCATTTGGATATTTTGATATTCTCATTTGATATTTTAGTATTTTGAATGTTTATTCACTATTTTGGTTATGGTTTTGGTTCAATTTCATATTGAATTGTAAAATTATTTGGAAATTAAAATTTTAAGAATGAAAAGTTTTGTGTTTTATAAAAAAGTTTTGTCGAAAAATATTTAGTTTTATCTAAGTTCTTTTCGAAACCCTATTTTCTATTTATAGTTCAAACTATCATTAATTTAATGGTATTTTTAAATAAAATGACACAAACTATTTAGTAAAATTCTTCTGGTTTTGTTTTTCTCACACCATGTATACACCATCTGACGTATGCATCTCTTATGTTTTCTCTCAGGTGCCTTGTTCATGTCTTTATTGGAGTTATGATTTTATTAGACCATTGATGGTATATGTAAGGACATGGTGAGTGACTATGATTCATGAATATATGGATCATTATGGTTTGGATTGTTTTTAGTTTTCTTTTGAGATGATTTATTTATTGGCCTTGTAGGCCCAGGCCTTTCTTTTGGTATATTTTAGATATATGGATTCCTAATTCAGATTCAGTTTATATTGATTTCTTGTATGAGTCATTATTATTATTATTTAATATTTTTATGAGTAATTTGATTTATTGTATTTTTTATATTGTATTTTTTTACTTTATTGTTGTGGACCTCCAATGTATGGATAAGTCATGTCATATTTATGGGTGGAATTCTTGGGTGGTTAAAATATTTTAGAGGATGAAATCATTCCCAAGTTTTGTTCTTAATACTCATGAAATATTTTCCAGCCCATGGGTATCAATAATGACCACTAGTAAATGTATTGATCCAAGTTGGGTGGTGTGTCAAGCCAAACTGGGTCATTTCATTACAAAATGCTATCAGATCCTAGGTTTTTTAGAGACCTAAGTTTTTTAAAATACCTATTGTTATTTGGGGAGTTAGGTGGTATGGATATAGGATATCAAAACTCAAGAGGTGAGTATAGGGAGAGTGGAATGAGCTCTTTCTCATCCCAATACTTGAGTTACCATGGGTAGTTTGGGTTTATTCTCAAATTAAAGATTGTTTTTATTATTCCCAATGTGTTTTGATATGATATTTTAGTATTTTGATCCTCATTTAGTGTATCAGTAATTTTGGAGGACTATTTGATCTTTTGGGGTGAAAATGGGAAGAAATACAAAGATGTGTAGTTATCTAACGTGGTCTAGAAAACCATGAAGAACCCATCCTGGTGGGTTTTCAACCATGATAGTGGTTGTTTCATTCTTTGAAAATGGTTGTCCAACTTGAGCAGCCAAATCATTTAAAATATGCATCTGCATTTGATTTAATGTTTTAGATCCCTTTTATTTTTAATTGATCTCATTGGTGTCTACCATTTGTGTGATATTGATTAAGGGGGTTTCATAGTAAATTAATTTTGTTGGGATAGTGTTTTGATGGATTCTATGTGCGTTGTTATATGAATTTTTATTGTGAAATGGTGGTTTCTTGTTTTGAAAATTGGTTTTTTGAGTGGAAAAGTAAGTTTTATGGAGTGATATGATTTTAAAACATTTTTTTGTGAGGAAAAAATATTTTTAGTTCTTATAAAATGTTTTAAAAAAATTCCCTTATCCTTTCATTTTTAATTTGCAAAATTATAGTTTCAAAGGGAAAGAAGGATTTTATAGAGTGTCTTTTTTTAAACCGGTTGTCCTAGTTTTTTTAAAGAGTAATTTTATTTAATTTTAGATTCTTAAGAAGTGGTTGATTTCATTATAAAATTTTGAGAATTTTTTTTAATTCATAAAAATAATTTGAAATTCGAGTGAATTATTATTTTAAGAAAGATAAATTTTTTAAACAATGTATATGGTTCTATGAAATGAATTTTTAACTCCTTTAAAATTTTTTGATTTCAATAAAAGGGGTTTTTTTCAATTCTATAATTTAAGTGAAGCATTTAGAAATGGTGATTTATTTTTTTAAATGCATTCTTGTCTTTGAAAAATGATTTAGAGCCCCTTGAGAAGGGGGAGTGGTTTAAAGGAATTGATGTTTTAAATATGAATCATGGTATGTTTTTCCCTGGTGGTTAATTTATTTAAATTGGTCCCATTGGTGTGCATCAAGACTATTTGATTTGTATTAGTTGAGAACATGAATGTGTTAGATTCATGTTTTTTGTTTCTCGGGTGTTCCACCCAGAAAAGTCTTGAAGATCATGGAATTCCATTTCTGAGGATGATTCTTAGGGAAAATCCTCTTGCTTTCTAAGTGAGTCTCTTTTGATTGATTGACTTTGACCAAAATCTGAAGGGGTGGTAGATCCAAAATATTATTTCCCCTCAAAATTCATGAGTTTTTGTAATTTTATTTCTATAGTGACTAAGTTCTAAAAGGATTTATGGAAATATCATATCACTTTTATAAATTTAGTGAGTTGGATATCAGAGTGATCTTGAGTTTGATCGGGTTTTGGGTGATTGGAAATTTTGGGATTTGTACTTTTGTAGTTTTAAATGGATTGAGGTATTTTTGGTGTCCCCTATTGGATACAATTCTTATTGTCTTTGTGGTTCCTCTTATGTGAAGTGTTGACTATCATGGTTCATCTTATGCCTCAGTGGTTGATCTTCTTTTAGAGGTTTTCATGAAATTCTTTCCCTGGTTGGTTTTTTATGGATTGGACATGGGTGAGTCATGATTGTGTGTGGTTTGAGTGACAAGGATGGATTAGGCACTAGTTGAGATTATGAACTGGCTGGTGATGGTTCAGATCTTTTTTAGTTTATCATGATATGTTGACTTGGGTATCAAATCCTATATCTCCCATTCCATTAATTTTTGTTACTTTAGGTTAGAACCCATGTAATTTTCTTATTTAGGAATGTTTTGGTTAATTTGTTTCTCCCTTTTAAGTGATTTTGGGTGTGTGTTCCCAAAGTATGCAAAAAAGTTTTGTTTTTTTCATGTAAAAATAGTTTATTTACTATCTAATATGTGTTTTATCATTTTTAAATATTTTATTTAGGTGTATTTGGACTGTATGGAATTTACTAAGGAATAAATAATATTTTAGAGGTATTTTGGAGCAAAAATAGGCCAACTTTTTGTGGTTCATGGTTTAGAAACCATGTAAGGCACCTATAAAACCATTATAGATGAAACTTTTAATGAAAAAAGGGATTTCACACTTTCTATATAGTTTACTCAAACCATGAAGCATGAAAAATCACTTCCAGAAGTAATTGTACAGCTCCTATACTATTTACAAACCATGCCACTTAACCATGTATCACTTACCTACCCCCAAAAAAACATTTAAAATCAATTTTGATGTGTTTTAAGGGTGACATTAAGCCTAAAACTCATTGTGGATGCTAGAGGATACTAAAAAGAAGTCATATAATGTTCTTAACCCAACTTTGACCCTAGAGGAGCATCCAAGGAATGATTATAAGGCATATTGGAGTGCCTTTCAAGTGAGGATAATCCTAGAACAAGAAAAGATGTCAGATATTTATAGAACACGGGGTTTTATTCTCTATTTTATGTATTCATTTTCCAAATACCTAGATATATATTGTATGAATTCTTCCTTTCTTGATTTGTTGTGTGTATTTGATGGATGATGTTTTTTTGAACATGATTTTGATAACTCCATTATTTTTTCATTTATGAATTGAGTTTAGATTGTGTTTTTATTGATACTTCATTTAATTATTTCTTTCAATTATCAAACAAAGGAGCCGAGAGTGAGAGAACACTGATAAAATCATGATAAGTGGGTTCCATGATCATTAGATCCAATATACTTTGCATTTAAGAATTTTCTATCATAAAATACTAGTTGAATTGAATATCAGACTAAGTATTTGATTTAACTAGTGTTATTGTGTGAGTGTTGGACCAAGGACTCACTCATTCCATTGAATTATATATAAACCATTCATTAATTGAAACCATTTGAGTGATTAGGATCCCAAATCACCATTGAAATTGGAGTGCACCCTATATTTCAATCCAAACATAGAACCTTATATCCTATAACACTAATATAGTATAGGTTTTGTTTTCTTTCCATTTTATACTCACACTTGTTCCTCCTATATAATTGGTCAAATCCATGGACCTAGATATTACCCTTATTCTCTATGGTATTGACCCATAATTCCACTAGCTACATTATTAGTTGGTTCAAGGAACATTTTTAACTTCTAATTTGGCGCATCTCACAATGGACGTGACAAGTTTTGGAAGAATTATTGGAGAGAAATGGTGTAAACTTAGGACTCCCTAGACTAATTAATTTAGGAATTTGTTTCATTTTTTTTGGGTAAAAAACTAAAAAGTTTATTTACTTCCCTAAATAATAATGAATGATCTACTTGGTGACATGGATCTTTGGGATAGGAGGTTTGAAAGTGGAGAACCCTCCACTATTGGTGATAAAATTTATGGTTCATATACATAAAATCACCAATGGTGGGATGAGTCTTCCCCATATCCTATTGTTGAACCCCCTATATTTCATGATTCATTTTATAATAATTTGGGTCAATATCATTTTTCACAATAGTGGTATAATGATTTTAGGTGGAATGATTTCAATGAACTTAACTTATTTCTAGCACAACCACATTTAAAACCTTCACCTAATTCAAGAGAGAACATGAATTTTGAAAATTTATTATCAATGATGGAGGCCATCACTGGAAAAATAATTAGAAAAATCTAACCAGTTGGAATGATTAAGCATGTTGGTTAAAAAGCTATCTAAGATAGTAAATAACAAGGAAATCTAATTTAGATGAAGAAAAAGGTGTGGTTGAGTATGTGAATAAGGAATGTACTTTTAAACCAAAAAAATGTAGAAAAATAGAGGATTAAAATAATTTTTCCACTACCAATAATGAATTTTCTGGAAGTTTTCATTTTGAAAATGGATGTGAGAATGAATTCAATGCTGAAATTGAATCTCCAATTATTGTATCAATAGAAGTAGCATATGATGATGTACTTATTCATTATTATAAATTCCATTATGATAATGATTTTTTATATGATGAAATGGGATATGTAATTACATTATATAATGTTTATGTTGAATGTTAACATGCTTTTATTTTGGATAGCCCAGTTTATATTTCACTTACTCTAGAAAGGTGTTTTAAGAAATTTTAGGTTTATGGAATTGAAGATCATGAACAACCTAAGGAGGAGGATCCATACATATTTCACCCATATACCAAGAATCAAATTTGGTTTAATTAATACATCCAATGGGATGTGGATGAAATGAGGAGTTGTTGGAACTAAATTTCACCTAATGCCACATATGGTCAACTTTGGGAAAACCAAAGACATTATCCAACTCAGAGAAGCCTTTTGAGAACACCAAGGGTGGTGCGTGTAAGTTTCTTTTTCATGTGCACAAGAGTAAAATCCACATGCAAGAGTATTGCATTCCAAATATGATGAAAACCCTCAGATCTTTCTTAAAGGGTCCTCAAATCTCTAAGGCAAGTGTGCACAATATGGTGATGTTGTGTGCAATAGGTCCAATCCGCATGTAAAACTCTTGCATGCCGAATACGATGTAAAATCATCCCTTGTGCGTACGTCCACTATTGAAAAGTAAGGAGCTTCATGGAAGATGTCTTCCATGACTATAATATTGCGCGCCATCACTAAATATTTCAGCTATATATAAAATCCCCCCCCTCCATGTTCAGGGTGATCCTATAGAAGTCAAAATATCACTATATTGCATAAGAAAAATCTTCCACAACATCGTGAAATCATGGAAGCTTAAAGGTAGAGATGTTTCATGATAGGTTCCCTATGGTTCCTCCTTTAATTGGGCCCATAGTTGTGTAATTCTCACCCATCTTATTTTAACCCAAGTCAGGTGTGCGCAAAGTCTCCTCTCACATGCACCCCTGACCTTGCACACAAACTACAATTTTTTGTGCACCCTCAACCTTGCACACAAGCCTCCAATCCTACATGAATCTCTTATTTGAAGCTCCATGGGTAGCCCCTATGTTAGAGCACAATTTTTGAGAACCCTTTTTATGCCACCCCCATGCCTTGCACGCATCTCTTGCATGCATCCCTATAAGATTGCGTATAGTGATTTCATACTCCATCAAAATACATACCCTATGCCCCTAGTGCATGTGTTTCCATACGTTTTTCTTCTTAAAATAGGTATGTTATGCCCTTTTGATTCTCAGCATAGGCACGTTAATGTGGACCTTGTGAACGACTACTCCTCCACACCTTCATATCCTAGAATTTTTGAATTCATTCCCCACCCAAGGGTGCATATCTATGGCTATGTAAGCCCAAGGGTTAAGGAGTAATTCCCCCACGTCTGTGTTGCATGATGTAAAACTTTATGGAACCAACATCCTCAGAACATGACATAAAACTGTGGTCTTTCCATGTGTGATAAACATAGGATTCCCCATCATCATGAGATGCCACCTTCTTCCCCACCATGGGATGATTCTCATATACTGGGAATCCTTCATTAATAAGCTCCACATCATCCCTCGTAGGCACTTATTTCATGACATGAGCTTCAGGTTTACTAGTTTCTCTTGTTTCTCACACTGAGCATTACTCAAGTAAGATTAGAGGTTAGTAGGGGCCTTTAAATCTTCCCAATCACCCTACAGGCAGTTTCCAAGAATAATCCCCAACCACAATCTCCTTGGCTTTCCTACTTAGGTATAAACCCATTCCCTTGCTAAACTATGTGGGATTTTGTTCCCAACTAATTGGGATATGTTGGAATCCTCCCTAAGGTCCAAAATTAGCATCCACATCTATCCTAATTTTCCCTAAGTATCCACATACCTGGTAAGATTGTTCCACTTACCTAGGTGACTACATCCATTATAGGTCCATTTGGCCGCTCAATGAATAAGCACCACACCATCCAACCAAGAGAAATCCTCTTATGGAGGGAATCTTACATGTATAATCCCCATACCATCCATCATCAATGATCATTTCATAATGCGAGCTCCCTTACCACATGATGTTAAACTTCATAGATTGGTCATATCACACGACATTAAACTGTAGCATCAAACTATGTGGGTTTTGATCCCTCTCATATAAAAAAGGTACATAGGATGCTTCTTTGGGGTTCAATCCCAAATAATGGTAAATCCAGGTGCCCATATCTAGGGGTGAACTTCCTTGATCCACATCCAATGGTATCTAGATCAACCTTCGCAGTATGATATCTTCCCTTTATAGGAAACACCTCATGGATCTGCCTACACCATCACTCTGATCCATCCATCAGTAAACCTTTCAGGTGTTCCCTCCTAGGGATGCATATTTTTGATCTACCTCCATGGGGTGTCACACCCCGACCTATCTTTTATTTTATTTTATAATTTTCTTTTCCCTTTTAAAATTTTTGTTGGTGTTCAGGTTGATTCCAGGATGAAAAACTTTTGAGTTATGTTAAAAAGTGCATGTTTTTTAGTTGACGTCATTGGTCGCATAGGCAAAGCACGTTTTGGAAACCCTCGTGCGGCTCCGCTTAGGCATTGACACGATTATCCTACCTTCAGAAAATTTAAAATGAGTGAATTTTGTGATTTATTGTGTTGTTTGAATTTTTTTATGGTTGTTAATAATTTATTATTATTATTATTATTATTATTATTATTGATCTTAATAAAGATGTTATTAATTATTATGGTTTCTTTTATATCGAGAGTTGGGATGGGTTTTAGACCAATGTGCAGGCATTGCATGTTTAGAAAAGACTGTGCAGATAGCCCGACACCGGTGCGACAGCTTTTGGATCAGACAAAAGTTTACGCACGATTCGCGCACAGTCGCTAGAGGTGCCCACAGACCGCACAGTTTCATTATTCAAATAAAATTATTATTAATAAAATTAAATTAATGTTATTATTTATTACCATTATTATTACTAAAATTATTAATGTCACTTTTAATGTAAAAAATAAATTGTTAACCTTATTAATATGATCATTATAATTACTAGTATTATTAAATGTTATTATTATTATTATTCCTATATTTGTTATTTTATTAAGTTTTATTTATTTATTTTTTATTTTTTTATTTTATTTATTTTATTTTATCTTCTTCATTCTTTTTTATTTTCTTTCCCTTTTTCTTTCTCTTTTTTTTCCTCCTTTCCAAACCCTAGACGCCAACTCCCTATTCTCTCCTCTTTTTCTCCCCGAGCGGGCCGCTCCTCCCCCCCCCCTGTCTACTTCTTCCACGCAGCACCAGCATCACCTCCCTCCTTCTCCCTTGCAGCGCACTGGATCTCCAGTGCTTCACCGCAGGCCGCTCCTGCTACAGCCCTCCTCCTGCGCACGCCAAGCTGACCCAGTGCCCACCCTGCTTAGTGGATCCCCTCTCCATCCCTGTCTGGAGGTCACACTCCCACCCTGATCAATGGATCCCCTCACCATCCTTGTCCATAGTTCGCACGACCACTCTCCTCAGCGGCACCCCTCGCCGTCCTCGTTCAACAGTCACAAGTCCATCCAGACCGGCCATTTCTTCCTACCAACCTCCAGCCCTCTGCTTGTCACCTAGCCACCCCTAGCTGACTCCTCCCCCATGCGACCTGGTCCGTGTGATCTCCTCCCGGCCACGCCTCCGCCTTGCAGCTCCCTACCTCGGGCCTCCTTGCACTAGCACGCTCCCAGTCGACTTGCCTTCCAGCGTGAGTTGCAGCTCTTCCCGACTGTACCTCCTCCTATAATCCGGTTCAACCCCCTTTTGTCTGGTGAAAACCCCTATTCGACCAGCCCCATGTGTGCTCCTCACTACTCTCCATCTCCAGCCTGAACCCCACCCCCCACCCCCCACCCCCATTGCGTGAACACCCCTAACCCACATTGTTCCTTGTTTCGTCTGGCCATCATCCGAGCAGCCCGCCGCCCTCTTTTCCCACCTCGCAGGCGCTATCTGGTCATGCTCATCATGCCAGCCCTACACCATCTATCCAGCGACGGTCTATGATGGTGCACGCCACCCCTTTCTGACAGTCGCACAACCCCACTGTTCGAGCATTTATTCGAGCTAAGGTGAGGTTTGCGTTGTTCTTGATTGAATGTTAGATAATTATTTTAGCATGTATTGTGTTTAATTAAATTGGTGTGAACTTATTTTTTTAAAAATAATTTAGTTTGTTTAGTTAGTTTTGTGCGAAGTTATTTTTTTTATGAACTTAGTTTGTGCATTTAATATTTTGTAGCCCGCTCATGTGAATTAAGGTTTGTTTTGATTAAAACCATTTGTGTGTTGTTTAATAGCTTTTATTAAACTCTGTAATTTGTTATTTTTTACTTGGAAATTAGTGCGTGTTCTGATATGGTGTGTTGCGGGTGCACGTTAAATTATAAAAGGGGTCTTGAACAAGTTTTGGGTGTGTAAATTCATGGGGTTCTCTTTGAAATTGTTTAATAAATTTAAAAGTGGGTTATTAAATAATGAATATGGTGTGAACTGTGTTTTAAAAACATGTTGAGGTAGTTATTTTGTGTTGTTTGTTCATTTGGATTGTTTTAAGTCCATGTTCATGTATTTTATTTATCTTTGCGGTTGCAGCGCATTGACATGGTTTTTCCACGGTCCTGCGATCGTCAGCTTGTGTGTGCTTGCGTGCCCGTGCGAGGAGTGCCGCATCATCATGACTGGTCTGCGAGTCGAGGTAGGTCCCCCACTACACTCTCCTTAAATTCAGAATTTATTAATTTCTTGATATTTTATTAATTTTAATAAATGGAAAATAATATAAGATGATTAATTTTTAAATGATTATTTGGTGTAAAAAGAGTCATTTATTTTATGCACGACACTTGAAATATTTTCTTGATGAACGGACACCCAATAGTGAAAGAAATCTCGTTTAGACTTTAAACATAATTCACATAATTTCAATTTTAGTTCTATTTTATTGATAAATGATTTCTTTTGAAGTGTGAAAAAGTGTTTTGGTTCTCTTGGGAAATGAGTATTTTTTTTAAAATTGGTGAAGGCTCGTTTATAACTTTAATAAAATAAATTATTTTGGAAAACTTTCTTCGGGGTGACTCAGGGGTGATCTTTGGTGTATGTTGACTGCATGAGTTATGTGTGATGTTTATGCTACTTTATTGACTTTTTTGACTCACCCCTTTCCTTTTTATTATACGTGTTGACATGGGAACCTAGCATAGTAAGTGAATCTTCTGAGAACAATTACTGCACTAGTTTAGATTATGCACTGCCTAGTGGCCCTTAGTACGGATTATACTCTGCTAGGGGATTGGGCCCCTCGGTTAGGCCATGTAAGGAAACACCAAGCGTTAAGGTGTTATGACGTCATCGAGAGTAGGCATGCCTTCAGGATGAGTCACATGTATAGTACGTTCTGGATTGTTCATGAGCTCCTAGGTTCGACCCATGTTTCCTTTAGTTTTTATTTGTATGTGGTGGATGATTGATAGGTCTAGTTCAGTAGTTGACCCTTGTGTTCCATTTTTCCATTGCCCTTAGTGTGTGTTGCGTGTTGTGTGGTTTTCCCTTTTTACTAACAAATAAAATTTGGATTTCTAAATTGTTCTCAAAAACGATTTTAAAATGCAATGCACATGTTTCTTTCAAACATTAAACTTGTTTTTAAATTAAAAAAGGCAATGGACTGTTAATTGTTTTAGAAATGAAGGTGTGTGTGGAAACCCATATTTTGTATAATTTAGTTCAAACCTAAAATTGGTAAATTCTTTATTTAAAGGTAGTGCATTTAGAATAGTTTGTTGGGAACGCCTACAGAGTTTTAATACTCACACCTATAGTGTTTTCCAGTTTTTAGTTCCTGTTGTAGGTTTGACTCAAACTTGCTCGCTGTAGGTGAGAGTTGGTTGTGGTTTGGTGAGCGACTCTTGGGGTCTCAAGGAGTTTTGGCCGTGGTAAGGTTAGTTTGTTGTTGTTGGTTGTTCTTCCTTTTCATGTCCTTTATTTATTTTGTGTTTTTCTATTTTATTTCCACTACTTTATTTATTTTTATTAGGAAAAATTGTTCCCCTGTTGTTCTCTGTTGATGACATGGTGCTTGTTGCTAGCCCGGGAGGATCAGGAACGCCTCTCAGTCCTTGACGCAGATCGGCACGGGTGACCAGTTCAGGGTCGACCCCGGTTGGTTTGTGACAAAATGGTATCAGAGCAGGTCGGCTCCTGAGAAGACCTTGTTTTTTAGAGTGCCCATTTTTATTTGGGGTTTTCATGGTAGAAGGAGTATGATTTTCAGGACTCTGGGTGTACAAAAGAGAAGGATGTCATGAACCCTTTCTCATTCTGAACCTCGGGTTACCATGGGATGTTCGGGTTGTTGGTGTATTTTGGTTCTTTTGAATTGTTTTATGTTGGAAAATGAAATGGAATCCAAGAAAGTGACCTTTGTGAGCTCGCATGGTCTGGCAAGCCATATGGAGTCGGAGGCATTACCCTAGATTGCTCCTTGTGATGGTGGTGTGACTAGAATATGGTCGCCAACCATACGTCTGAGTGACCCATCAGTACTAGTTCTTCCTGGTGAGTTGTTTGAGTCTTCTTTAATTTTAAAAACTGTTTGCGATTTTTTATTTTGGAAATTGTGGAAAGTTAAATTTGAAATGGAAATGACCATGTTTTGATCCTGCTCTTTGTTTTCTTGTTCCTTGGTTTTCACCCCCACGAAGTCTCTATGGATGCACAAGGTGCAGCTTCGGGTGGTGCATCCTTAGCAAATCCTTCAGTTGATCAACCTATAGACTATGTTCTGGAGTTCTAGAAGTTGAACCCTCCTCTATTTTATGGACAAGAAGAGCCTCTTGAGGTGAAGGAGTGGTTGCAGAAGATTGAGAGGAATTTCAGTTTCATTGGGTTGTCTGAGTCCTTAAAGGTGAAGTTGGCTACCTTTATGCTTGAAGGACCAAGATGGAAATGGTGGAAGTTTGTGTCTCAAAATAAGCCTCGAGAAGATCCAACATGGGATTTCTTCAAGTCTTTGTTCATCCAACAACACTTCTCTGAGTTGAAAAATCTGAGGAAGAGGATGGAGTTGTGTTTTCTTCAGTAGGGAGTTGAATCGGTACGAGAATTCTATCGAAGTTTCATAGACCTAGTTTCGTATGATCAGTGGTTCATTACGAATGATCCCAGGAAGGCTCGTCAATTTTAATCTGGACTCCGACCTGAACTGCAATTGAAAGTGGAAGGGCTCAACCTAACCATGTTCTCGGATGTTGTGAGGAAATCCTTTCTTGTTGAAGCTGAGATAACAAGAGGACTTGAGGTGGAGAATCCTTCCCCGACCTTGGGAAGTAGTGAAAATGATGGAAAGAGGAAGAATGAGAGGCTCCATGATGCTGGTGGGTATACTAGAGGAATTAAGAGGCCTTTGGATCTGCAATCAACACCTTAGGATCATAACGTCGTGATCTGTCACTAGTGTGGTAGGCAGGGTCACAAGAGGCTGATGTGCCCGACTGCTCCGAGACCCTGCCACACCTGTGGACGTCTGGGTCACTTGCAGCGATTCTGCCGAGGTGTCTCCAAGAAGCGCATTGAAGCTAGACTTGGCTCATCGAAGGTCACCTCAGCCCGTCAGCAGGAGTAGGGTGATGTTTGGGGACCAGTTTGAGGTTTTCTCTTTGTAGTGTTCCTTGTATATAGTAATCGTCACTTGTAGCGTTTTGCGGTGTTTCTTTTCTTTCAGTTTTAAGAATGGTTGTGGTTGAACCTCTTGGGAATTTTATTTTATTGGAATTTTTTTTGGTGAAATTCTGGTTTGTGTGTTATGTTTGGGAATTTTTGAAGCCTGACTGCGAGGTAGGATATGCTTTAATCATCGGTGCTCCAGCCATAGGCCCCGGAGTGAATCTGGAGCGTAGTCCAGAGAACTCCAGCTGTGAAGAAGGGCCTTGGTTTAATCTCGGTCCATTGTGTGACATGTTTTATGTTTTTATGAGGGTGATATGTTATTGATATGAATATTGTGTTAGTTTTGATGTTCTATTAGTTGTGCCCTTCCCTTCTGCCCCCCCCCCCTTATGGTGGGGGGTTTTTGGTCAGTAGGGAAAATTTTCAAGTTCAGTTAATCTCGCCAGTCCTTATGGTGGGGAGACCCACAGTGGGTCTCACAGAGTCACATCGAAAGTAATTTAGTGTTAGCCTAATCCTTATGGTGGGGAGTCCATTCGGGCCTCCCTATGTCAGTGTCAGAGTTTCTTTTCATGTATCGTTTGGTGACAGGTGGTCTCGTGCAGAACCACTTAATCCTGAGTTTTTCCTCTCGAGTAAACATTGAGATTGGATTACCCCCAATAGTTTTGTTAGACTAATATTATGGGAATAAATGTCAGAGGTAATTAAATTATTTTGTTCCTTGGTTGAAATAGATGGTTTGGGTTCTGCTTCGTGACAATTAAGGTGACTGTGTTTTAATGGATGAGTTTTCTGTCATGGGTTTTTAGTGTCAGTTTGAATCGATCAACTAGAGGCGCTTAAACTTTTGTTAGTGGGTGACACTTGATAAGTTTTATCTTTGGGTCTATATCTTGTTTTGGATTTCCAAGGGTGGAAATAATTATGGTGGGGAGAATTGTCACACCTCGACCTATATTTTATTTTATTTTATAATTTTTTTTGCCCTTTTAAAAAACAATTTGGTGTTCAGGTTGAGTCTCGGATGAAAATTTTTTGAGTTATGTTAAAAAGTGCATGTTTTTCAGCTAACGTCATTGGGCTCATGGGTGGAGCACATTTTTGAAACCCTCGTGCGGCTATGCTTAGGCATCGACACGATTCTCCTACCTTTGGAAAATTTAAAGTCGGTGAAGTTTGTGATTTATTATGTTGTTTTAATTTTTTTAGTGTTGTTAATAATTTATTATTATTATTATTATTATTATTTATCTTAATAAAGATGTTATTAATTATTATGGTTTTTTTATATGAAGAGTTGGGTTGGGTTTTAGACCAGTGTGCAGGCACTGGATGTTTATCAGAGACTGTGCAGATAGCCCGACACTGGTGCGACAGCTTCTGGATCAGACAAAAGTTCACGCATGGTTTGCGCACAGTCTCTTGAGGTGAACGCGAACTGTGTAGTTGAATTATTCAAATAAAATTATTATAAATAAAATTAAATTATTGTTATTAGTTATTACCATTATTATTATTAAAATTATTAATGTCACTTTTAATGTAAAAACTAAAATTGTTAACCTTGTTATTATGATCATTATAATTACTAGTATTATTAAACGTTGTTATTATTATTATTATTATTTTTTTTATCTTTGTTATTTTATTAAGTTTTATTTATTTATTTATTTTTTATTTTTTTATTTTATTTTATCTTCTTTATTCTTTTTTATTTTCTTTCCCTTTTTCTTTCTCTTTTTTCCTCCTTTCCAAACCCTAGCCGCTAACTCCCTATTCTCTCCTCTCGTTCTCCCTGAGCGGGCCACTCCTTCCCCCCTGTCTACTTCTCCTACGCAGCACCAGCACCACCTCCCTCCTTCTCCCTTGCAGTGCACCGGATCTTCAGTGCTTCACCGCAGGCCGCTCCTGCTGTAGCCCTCCTCACGCACACGCCCAGCCGACCCAGTGCCCACCCTGCTCAGTGGAGCCCCTCGTCGTCCCTGTTTGAAGGCTGTATGCCCACCTTGCTCAACAGAGCCCCTCTCCATCCCCTTCTGTAGGTCGCGTGCCCACCCTGCTCAGCAGAGCCCCTCTCCGTCCTCATCCAACCATCGTAAGCCCATCCAGACCGTCCATTTCCTCCTACATACCTCCAGCCCTCTACCTATCGCATAGCCACCCCCAGTTGACCACTCCCCCTTGAGACCTAGGCCGCGCGAGCTCCTCCCAGCCATGCCTCTGCCTTAAATCTCCCTGCCTCGGGCATCCCTACACTAGCGTGATCCCAGCCGACTTGCCTTCCAACGTGAACCGCTGCTCTTCCCAATGGCACCTCCTCCTACCAGTCGGCGCGACCCCCTTTTGTCCGGAGAAAACCCCTATATGATCGGCCCAATGTGTTCTCCTCCCTACTCTCCATCTCTAGCCCGAAACCCCCCCCCCCCCCCCCCCCCCCCCGCCGCCGCAACGTGAACACCCCTAACCGACTTCGTTCCTTGTTTTGTCCGGCCATCATCCGAGCAGCCCGTCGCCCTCTTTTCCCACCTCGCAGGCATTGTCTAGTCGTGCCCCTCATACCAGCCCTGCACCATCCATCCAGTGATGTTCCATGCTGGTGCGCACCTCCCCTTTCTAATGGTTGCGCAACCCCACTGGTCGAGCGTGTATCTGAGCCGAGGTGAGGTTTGTGTTGTTCTTACTTGAATGTTAGATAATTATTTTAGCGTGTATTGTGTTTAATTAAATTGGTGAAAACTTATTTTTTTCAAATAATTGAGTTTGTTTAATTAGTTTGGTGTGAATTTGTTATTTTTTTATGAACTTAGTTTGTGCATTTAATATTGTCTATCCCTCTCATGTGAATTAAAGTGTGTTTTGATGAAAACCAATTGTGTGCTATTTAATAGCTTTTATTAAACTCTACAATTTGTTATTTTTACTGTGGAAGTTGTGTGCATTCTGATATGGTGTGTTGCGGGTGCATGTTAAATTATAAAAGGGGTATTGAATAGTTTTTGGGTGTGTAAAGTCATGGGGTTCTCTTTGAAATTGTTTAATAAATTTTAAAGTGGGTTATTAAATAGTGCAGATGGTGTGAATTGTGTTTTGAAAACATGTTGAGGTAGTTATTTTTCATTGTTTGTTTGTTTGGATTGTTTTAAGTCTGTGTTCATGTATTTTATTTATCTTTGTGGTTTCAGCGCATTGAAAGGGTTTTTCCATGGTCCTGCGATCATCATCTTGTGTGTTCTTGCGCGCCCCTGCGAGGAGTGTCGCATCGATGTGACTGGTCTGCGAGTTGAGGTAGGTCCCCCACTACACTCACCTTAAATTCAGAATTTATTAATTGATTTATATTTTATTAATTTTAATAAATGGGAAATAATATAATATAATTAATTTTTAAATGATTATTTGGTGTAAAAAGAGTCATTTATTTTATACATGACACTTGAAATATTTTCATGATGAACAGACACCCAGTAGTGAAAGAAAGCCCGTTTTGCCTTTAAACATAATTCACATAATTTCAAATGTAGTTCTGGTTTATTGATAAATGATATCTTTTTAAGTGTGAAAAGGTGTTTTGGTTCTCTTGGGACATGAGTATTTTCTTTAAAATTGGTGAAGGCCCATTTGGCACTTTAATAAAATAAATTTTTTTGTAAAACTCTCTTCGGGGTGACTCAGGGGTGATATTTGGTGTACGTTGACTGCATGAGTTGTGTGTGATGTTTGTGCTACTTGATTGACTTTGTTGACTCACCCCTTTCCTTTTTATTATACGTGTTGACATGGGAACCTATCATAGTAATTGAATTTTCTGAGAATGATTGCGGCACTAGTTTAGATTACATACTGGCTAGTGGCTCTTAGTACGGATTATACTCTACTAGGGGATTGGTCCCCTCGGTTAGGCCATGTAGGGAAACACTGGGCGTTAGGTCGTTATGACGTCATCGAGAGTAGGCATGCCTTCAGGATTAGTCACATGTATAGTACGTTCTAGATTGTTCATGAGCTCCTAGGTTCGACCCATGTTTCCTTCAGTGTTTATTTGTATGTGGCAGACGATTGAGAGGTCTGGTTCGGTAGATGACCCTTGTGTGCCACTTTTTCCATTTCCCTTATTGTTTGTTGCGTGTTGTGTGGTTTTACCTTTTTACTAACAACTAAAATTTGGATTTCTAAATTGTTCTCAAAAATGATTTTAAAATTCAATGCACATGTTTCTTTCAAATATTAAACTTGTTTTCAAATTAAAAAGGGAAATGTATTGTTACTTGTTTTAGAAATGAAAGTGTGTGTGGAAACCCATATTTTGTATACTTTAGTTCAAGCCTGAAATTGGTAAATTCTTTATATAAAGTTAGTGCATTGGGAATAGTTTTTTGGGCACGCCTACTGAGTTTTAATACTCACGCCAATAGTGTTTTCCTATTTTTAGTTTTTTTTTTGCAGGTTTGACTCAAGATTTATTGTTGTGGTTGAGAGTTGGTTGTGGTTTAGTGAGTGAATCTTAGGGTCGCGAGGAGTTTTGGCCATGGTCAAGTTAGTTTGTTGTTGGTTGTTTGTTTTTCCTTTTCATGTCATTTATTTATTTTGTGTTGTTCTATTTTCTTTTTGCTGCTTTATTTATTTTTATTGGGAGAAATATTTTCCCTTGTTGTTCTCTGTTGATGACATGGTGCTTGTCGCTAGCCCGGGAGGATCGAGAACTCCTCTCGGGCCTTACCGCAGATCGGCACGGGTGACCAGTTCAGGGTCAACCCAGGTTGGTTCGTGACATGGGGTGTATTGATCAATCAACACCATCTTCATAGGATGTTAAACTTGTGACACCAAATATCTAATCCATTCTAAACATGGGATGCTCAAGGTTAAATCCTTGGAATATATGAACCTACAACATAATCTAACTCATGCTAAACATGGGACACCTAAGGTAAAATACTTGGAAGATATGCACCTACAACATTAGATACCTCACGATCAGTGTGGGATGCCTCGGGTTCCTTGCCTAATATGCCTCCATGAGATGCCCTCCTATGAGGAAGAATAAAGGTGACCAATGTTCCTAGTGTCTAGACATGTTAGTGATTACCAACCTGACTACTCTCCTAACTGAAGGTTGCTGCCCTGTCAAGACCCATTGGAATGTCCAGATAGAAGTAGTGTAATTAACCAGCATCCACAAAGTGATGGAACCAATAATGAGTTCCGTGAACATTAATTAAATGTGTAAGGGAGACTCATAATAGGATATGAATTCCAAGGAGGAATACATGGAAGGAGGAACCGATATTCCATCATCCTATTTTGATCAAGGAGCAGACATCGCCGTTGAAAGTGATTAAAGTCACCCAACCTTAGAACGAGGGAATGCAAGGAAACACAAATGTTACACCAATGCGAGTCAAACATGTAGTGGTGGAACACCCTAGAGAAAGCTTCAGAAATATAAATGGTGAACCCAATGTGAAATTTTTCTCCTTCAACCATGGGGAGTAGCCATGTTGGCCATCAGATCAGGGATTGGTGTCAAATGTTGCTAATGTTAGGATTCACCAATAAAAATGGTGAACCCTATGTGAAAATATTCTCTTTAATATGGGGACTAGTATAATTTGATACATGAACATATTAGTATGTCGCTAAAACCAGCTATCTGATGTTAGGACCCACTAAGCAAATAGTGTCCCCGATGTGGAACTCACTAAAAATTTGGGCAGTTAAACATTGGGAATTTTGTTCTATAACATTTTCAGTGTGGATATATCTCTATATCTAACCATGGAAGATTGGATAGTGATGGGGCATTGAGAATTTCTTTCCTTGTATCTGTACTAATGGTTGAATCTTCCTACTTTGCAGGACCTAATCCATAGGAAACCAATCACCCAATGCCTATAGATGTAGGGGCAGAATAAATATTAACATGGTAACCCCACACAATGCCACTTCTTCCAGGACTTCTGCTACAACTACAGCTACCGGGAACCCATTTTATGTATCACCCTCTGAAATCATCCATGGGAGAGTGATGGTAAACCTCGTATGTTGGTATGAGCAAGAGGGAGTCATTCCTTTGAGGGATATGGCTTTCCAGAACCTGGAGACTTCAGAACCTCACCGAAACTGACACCCCCAAGGGACACATAGGGAACCACTACTCCTTACTCTAATAGTGAATTGCTTGAATAGCCTCTCTCCAGAGCGATCCTATAACCCGATCCCTTATGTCGAGGAGGTAGGTTATGCTAGAGACACCTCAACTATGAATACCACCCGGGATCCACCATGAAGGGATCCCACTATGACCTATTAATGCCAACAATAACCAGTCCTCCAGGATGAAGAACAAGTGTAAAATACCCATGCTTTTTTGTCCCCAGTCCATACCACCCAATATCAATATCAGGCGCAAGATCAGGAGAATTCCCATCAAGGGGAATCATCTTCTATAGCTTTAGTGGCCCCTTCCACCACAAGAAAATTCCACCGGATTCTTATAATAGACAATTAAGAATCCATCCATGCTAGGTTGGTATTGAGACCTCATCCTCCCAACAGGTAGGTTGGGTTGACTCTGTCAATATCAGGAACAACCAGCAGCCTTCACGGGTCGGTCCATAATGATGAGATTCAATACGGTGGCCTTCCCAATACTATCACCAACCAAAGAAGAAGTCCTACACACTTTCACAATCATCATAGAGGTCCTCCCCATGTTCACATCATTAGTCATAGTAGATTTCTTCACTACTTAATAGAAATCTAGTACGGAGGTCCTCTCCATACTTATGGTTCCCAACATGAAATGCATCCTCGTGTCATAGACCGTCAATGTGAAGGTCCTACTCATGCCATTAATATCTCAAGCGGAGGTCATCCCTGCTCTAGTACCAATCAAACTTGAGGTCCTCCCTGATTAATTGACATTCATTATGGAGGTCTTCCCCATACCCATTCTTCTCAGCACAAAGTTCCTCCCTGTTCCATGGTCATATAGAGTGGAGGTCCTTCCCACTCTTTCAACAAACAACATGGAGTCCCTCCCCATGTTTCCACCAACTCAAGTGGATTTCATCCCCTCTCTGTCATTGATTAGTGTGAATTCCATCCTCATGCTTTATAACCTAAGTATGGAGGGCCTCACTATGCTATCACCACCAACCAACATGAAGGCCCTTCCCATGTCACAGACATCCAGAGTGTAGGTCATCCCCACTCCTTAAACAATCAACATGGAGGCCCTCCCCATGTTTCAACCATCCAGAGTGGAGGTTGTCACGACCTGGCCCATGTTGGTCTCAAGCCACAACTACCCCAAGTCCACCTCCATAGGCCATGGGGTGGAGACTATCCCTAAAGGCATAACTAACACAGTGAAGTATTTTCCTAAGTACCTGTACACATGAAAGTAGCCAACTCAATACAAAATTTCAAAGGGAAAAAAATAAATGGTGAAACACTACAATAAATAAACCAAAAGATGCATAGACCACTAAACGGAACAAATTACGGTAGTGTAAACTGAAAAGAAAAGGAAAAAATACACGCCAACCCAAGAATATATCCCAACCTAACAAAACTAGAAAAGATAACATTCTGATATCTCATCTTCTATATCTCAAGCTATGACCATTGTATGTGGTCCGAGCAGTCTATATCACTAAGCTCCTCTAAATTCATGATCTATATGTCTTCCATCTACAAAATACATGATACGTGTTGGGAAAATCCCATCCAGGGGTGACTATACATACCCAGTAGAACACCCCTAAAAGGTGAAGGGGGAGTAGCGAGACATAAAACTAAAGTAGTATATATAACAAGGTATGGTAAAAGAGTATAGCTCAACCCAATAAGAGAGTGAAAGTAAACTCATCCAAACACAAGGAGATTGAAATGGTGAGAATATAAATTTCACGTCGAGTCTTCGCTACCTATATCATGAGAGTAGACTCATCTAACCATGAGATGATAGACACAGAAATCACATGGCATACCCTGTGCATCTTCACCTCTTCTATAAGGAGAGTAACCAAAACCCAAGAGTGGGTATTGAAATAGGATATATATATATATATATATATATATTATTATTAGTCAAAGAAACCAAAATGAAGGAGTAAGGTGATATCCATCTCACAGCTTAGCCCAAGAAGATTTGTAGCCAATAGTTCCAAGGTAAATTCCACCTACGATGCCCAGTACCTCATGCATTTTCATAGGACATACAAGTCTAAGGGACTCAATCACCACACTTTGATACTATCTACTTTAGACGACACTAACTTGCCCGCGTGGTTTTAAGTCACATCATAAGGATGTGTCTCAGTGGGGAAAGTGTCCCTATTTCTTGTGAGTCCAAAGGTTTGTCAAACCACACCTTATCATTGTGTCACATATTCGAGGGATCACTAGTTTTAGGAATGGATCCCATGCCTCGATATGACAGGAGGTTCCTACTCTGGTAGTCACCGAGGAACTCCACTGCCCAGCCCAGCTGGAGTGTACCACTCGGGAAGGTCACCAGGGAATGTCATTTTCCAATCCTACTGGATGGTAATCCCGATGATTCATCAGGGAAAATTCACTACCCAGTCTGGCTGGAGGGTTATGCCTAGAAGATTTCATCCGGGAATGCTGTTACCCATCCCAACTGTAGGGTAAGCTTGAAATGTCAAGGAACTCCACTGCCCAGTCCTACTAGAAGGTAACTTGGAAAGATCATCAGAGAATTCCACTTCTTATTACTACTAGAGGGTAAGCCTAGAACTTCCATTATATAATTTCAATGCCTATACCATCTAAAGGTAAAGCTTGGTAGTTCTCTGGTGATTTTTTATGATCGCTATTGTCATCGGGTGTCACCTCAACAAGTGCCAAACCCAGAATAATCACATCATATCTCAAAATATACTTATGAGGGCATCATCACATTATACATAGAAAAAAACTCAGGATAGGTATCTCACAAAAAAAATCTTAGTTCAAACGAAGGAGATATGAAGGTTTAAAGTTTCCTTAAAAGAGCTCAAGTAGAACACAGCGTGAAGGGGTCCCACACGGTGTGTGGTCCCTATTCGCTGCATGGTTGTGTCTCTGGTCAGTACACGAGTCTCGTCCATGTAGAGTTACACGCCGTGTAGGTAGACTACATGGTGTGTCCCACCCATTTGGGTACCGGGTCATGTCTCCTAGCCATGCTTGTGTACTCGGACCCCGTGTCCCTATATTTTGGTACACAACATATTAGTCCACATAGGATGTTGCCCGTGTGGCCAACCCATGTCTGTGTACTTCAACACAGACTCCCCGTCTATATAACCCATCACACAGGTTTTCCAACCAAAGGAGGGTTACATGGTGTGTGAGGGAGTATTACACACCATTTCATTATTATCTTCTCCCAAACCCTAGCTTTACCACTGAGGGAGCTACACATTGGGTGTTCTTTATCCCACACGATGTGTTTTCAAAATTTTCCCAAAACTTCCAAGTTTTCATAGATCTCTATTCGTGCTCTAAATCTGGTCAAAGTGATTCAGATACCACCGTAATTATATACAAAAACTTTGGATTTAGCTACGAATCATGCTCTTCAGCCATCATTCATTGATAATCGGCCACTAAAATGAAGAAGGTTTATGTTATTTATACCGCTCATTGTCATGCCTCTATTAATTGATGATCTCTCATAAAACCTTCACATCTACCATCCATTCATCATGGAAATTCTAGGTCCATGCTTCACTCTCTATTTTATCTCTGTTTTTTCAATTTTCCGCAAATATGGGAGCCCGATCGGGGTCGGGTTTCCCGACAGCTGTCGAACCAAGTATTGCAAGGTTTCATCGGTGAGTAATGCTAAGAATGGATGTATGAATGAACAAGATAAAGGTTTATGATATTTTTCCAAGTTTTCTTGTCCAATGATCAATAACATGCAATTTATATTAGAAGTAACTAATAAGTAAAGGAAAAATAATCCAATTTTAATCATTTGGAACATGTGAAGGGGGCACAGATCGAAGAAATAATTATTAATCTACTCAAATGTTTAATATAAGGCATAAAAATCACCAAATACGAGTTATACCTCTTGTTTTGATTGGTCGCTGGTGAAGAACATGTTCACTAATAGAGGAGTAGGATCTGTTTCATTCAATCTGCCTTGATATAGGGATTTGTCATTCGTCAAAGGAATTATCCATAGGAGGATGAAGATCTCGTTGATGGATGGGATAATTATATGACAATATTGGCCCAAATCCCCCTAAATACCTATTTAAAATCCTTCAATTAGGTCAAAGTTAATTTAATTAATTAATAAATTAATTTATTAAATTACTTAAATGTGCCTCCAATGAGTGAGAGGTCTGAACGTCTCATTCTAACTCATTTTATGTTGTTCCTAGGGAAACCTCTGTGTTTTGGACCCAACTGTGGTCTTGTATTTTTGATACGATCAGCCATTTAGGATTTATCCTATTTTCTTTAATTAATTGTGCATGCATAATAAAAATGTATTTAATATTTTTATAAAATTAATTCTGGGAACATCGGGCCTCAGAATTTCACGTCGTCTCAATTCTTGGATTTGTAAATATATTTAGAAATATTTTAAAGTCTTACAAGTAAAAAAAAGGTCTCTAAATCATTCCCTCTTTCAATATTCACATCCTTAAAAAGAAAAACTAAGCAAAAAACTTGGGGTACTTATCCCACATATGGATCTCTCACTCCCAGGAACTCTCCTGCACATTTTTGTGTTGCCACAACATGCGAACCAGAGGGATGGTTCATCCTCATAATGTCTTCTCCTGTTAGTCCTCAATCACCACTGAGTGCTCTGTAAGGGTGGATCCATCCTCACTATCTATCTCACCACATTCAATGATGTGTGTGGGGTCATGCACGTATCTCCTCAACTAAGATATGTGGAATGTTTTGTGCACCTGATCCAACCGTGGGGATAGGGTGAGGTGGTAGGAAACCTCTCCAACCCTCTACATGATCTCAAATAGTCCAATGAACCTTAGGGATAGCCTTCCTCCTTGTTCTAACCTATTCATTCCTCATTGTGGGGAGACTCGAAAGAAAATATGGTCTTCTTGCTCAAACTCCAAGGGACTACAATGGAGATCTTTGTAGGATTTATGTCTACTCTGGTCCATCTTCATTCATTCATGGATGACCTTCACTTTCTTCATTGTCTCGTGCACCAAATTTGGTCCCATAAGAGATGACTCTCCAATCTCATTCCAACACAAGGGTGACATGTAGGTTATCCCATATAAGTCCTAAAAGGTTTCATGTTGATGGTAGAGTTTTAACTATTGTTGTATGAAAACTCTACCAAAGGCAAGTGATACTCCCATATCCCACTGAAATCCAACACGCAAGCCCTCAACATATCCTCTATCACCTGGATAGTGCACTCAGTCTTCCCATAGGTCTGGGACTGAAAGGTTTTACTCATTCATAGACGGGTCCTGAATTCCTCTTGTAGGTCTCTCCATAATTGTGACATAAACTATGCATCATGATTGGAGACAATCATTAAGGGTACCCTACGAAGGTGGATGATCTCCTGTATGTACAAATTCTCCATACCATCCATCAAACACTACTACCAGATAGCAAGGAAGTGTGCCGAATTCATTAGTCATTCTACTATCACCCAGATAGTGTTGTGACCCTTTATTGTTCATAGAATTACTATGAATAAGTCCATGGATATTTCATCCTATTTCAACTTCGAGATCTCAAGAGGCTGTAAAAAACCCACCAGAACCTGGTGCTCAGCTTTCACCTGCTGAAAAGTGAGGCACCGAGATACAAACTCATCTACGCTTTGTCTCATGTTGGGCCACCAAAAATGCCATTGAATATCCCTGTACATATTCCCCACACCATGATGTACAGCTAAGGGGGAAGTGTGGAACTCCCACATCACCTCCTCCTGCATCGTGACTGGAACCACTGTCTGCCACTGGAACAAGATCGCATGATTCCCTCCTTAAAAATATCCATCTAGTGTGTCGCATGTGTATATCTAATCACACAAAACTTTGAAGTCAATGTCTCCCAATTGGGACTCCTTCACACACTCAAGGAGAAAAAATAGCCAACACTATTGACTGTAGAAATTTTGTACCCTCCTGCTCCGCCAGGGTCAGTTGTAGGGAAGTTAATTGCTCATAAGCTTCCCGCACTATGTGATCCTAAGACTTCCTACTAAGGAATTATTCTAAAACATTTACCATTCTTATAGTATAGACTATCTCAAATTTTTAGTCCTATAGGAACTCCAACTAGTGTTTTTGCCTCAAGTTCAGGTCTCTCTAAGTGAAGACGTACCGGAGACTTTGGTGGTATGAGTAAAATACAAATTACTCTCCCAGAAGGTAGTTCCTCCAAATCCTCAAGGAAAATACCACCACTACTATCTATAGGTCATGATTCGTATAGTTTTGATCATGAGTCCTCAACTACCTCAACCCGTATGTGATAATTTCTCATCGTTTCATCAACACACAATTGAGCCCAGCTCCTGAGGCATCGCAATACACTACAAACTCAATGCCTTCCTCTAGTAGTCTCAAAATCGGGGCAATCATCATCCTCTGCCTCAACTCCTTGAAGGCCTTATGAAACTACTCAAACCAGGTAAATAGTTGTCTCTTCTGTGTTAGAGTGGTCAAAGGGGTTGTGATCTTGGATAAGTCTTCCAAAAATCTTCTGTAGTACCCCACCAAACCAAGAAAGATTCACACCTCTGACATATTATTGGGTAGATACCAAGAAAACACTACTTAGATCTTTACTAGATCCATGGATAAACATTGTTTAGAAATGACATTGCCCAAAAAGTGAACCTCATGTATCCAGAACTGGCACTTTGAGAGATTTTCATAAAGTTGGTTCTCTCAGAGTAAATCAAGAACCATCCTCAAGTACTCTGCATTCTCCTCCTCTATTGCAGAGTAAACAAGTATGCCATTTATGAAGACAAAAAAACAGTCTAAGTAAGGCTGGAATATCTGGTTCATCAAATTCATAAAAATGGTGGGGCATTTCTCACACAAAATGGTATCATTAGGAACTCGTAGTCTCTATAGTGACATCAGAAATCCAACTTCGGAATATTGGCCTTGCAAACCCACAACTAGTGGTAGCCAAACCTAAGATCGATCTTGGAGAACCATCTCGCACCTTGAAACTAATAAAATTGTTCATCAATACTTTGAAAAGGTTACTTTTCCTTTATCATTTCCTGATTCAGGTGACAATAATCCACGCAAAGTTGTAAGCTCCAGTCTTCCTTCTTTACAAACAGAACTGGATCCTCCAAGGGGGACACACTGGGTCTGATGAAACATTTCTCACAAAGGACCTCCAACTATAACTGTAGCTCTCAGAGCTCATTGGGTTCCATCCAATATTCCACATAAGATATCAGGGTAGTCCCAAGTTGCAATTTGATACAAAAATCAAAATCCTTCCTCAGAGGTAGTCCCAATATGTCTTCAGGGAAGATGTCCATATAATCCTACACAACTTAAGGAATCCAGATTCCTAGAGTTTTCTACACTAAGGGTATCACTTGCTAACTAATGGGTAATAGGTTGTAATCTCTTGCTCACAACACCTGCTTGTCCTACTACAAGGTCTCTCTCACCAAAAAAGGAGAACCTCATCCCATCAATGTGTAGGCATCTGACTAGTCTGTGGTGACATTCAATCTGGGATCAAACCATATAAAGTCAATACATTCCCAAGATGATGTCGTAGGTCCCATCATGATTACCATTAGGTCCCACATGAACCTCTCTCTTCCAAATGATAGCTCGCACTACCGGAAGATGAAAGACACAGAATAAGCATTCCCTATAGGAACCTTGAGACAAAGTTGTTGTTCTAGAATCTCTACTAGGAGCTATATCTATCGCACCAGGATTCGAGATATAAAAGAATGATTGGAACCTATGTATAATAATACTGAGGCAAGAGTAGAATAAAAACAGATCGTACCTTGTATCATCTCATGCAGTTCCAAATCATAAATGTCCAAAGCTTATAGCTATTTTCAACCCCGACTACCAGCTCCCTAAGCCTCATAGTGGTGGTGGTGGGAGGACCTCTTAGAATCATCCCCCACCTATATCTCCTCCTTATCCTCTTCTATCACCACATCCTTGAGGACCACCTTGTCCCCACCTGGGAGATCCTTGGTCACGGTGTTATCTCTGTCATGGTGGTCCATCAGCAATCTACCTAGGATTATCAGCACATCTGGTCGGGCTGACCCATACCATGTGACCTCACCATCACAAGCATATCACTGGACCTCTCTGGGATACCCTATTGCTATGCAATTCCCCTGCACTATACGACCATGTCCTTGATATTGCTTACGGAAGGTCTTCCTATTCCAATATCTCTAGCGCCTACTCGTTGTTGTAGATGAATCAGCCTCGTTGTGGCCACTGCCAGCTCCAGATATCTAGAATCCCTCTAATAGAAATATCTCTATAAAATGTGATTTTTCCAATGCCCCAACATAGGTGGGTATGCACAAGGGTACTACGTTGGCTCAGATCTCTCTGTGGAGTCCCTTCTAAAACTTCCATGCTCAAAAGTATCCATATATGATCATGTTGAGAAAGTAGCATGTAAGTTTTGTGAACCTATATGCGTACTCTGCCACTAAAATACCTCCCATTTGAATCTCCAAAATCTCCTGAATCTGAAAAGAGCGTATGCAAGAGGGGTAGTTTTCCTCATGAAACAACTACTGGAAGTCATCCCATGAGAGTATCGACTCATCATGCATATGGGTATCTAAGCTCCACCAACGCTCAATTGATTTGTTGAAAAGACTGGTTGAAAAAGCCATTATATGATCCATCAATGTCTGAACAAGACTGAATATACAGACCATCGAATCTAGTCAATCCTTTACTATCTAGGGATCTGGCTCGTCATGGAACCTCAGCGGTCTTTGACACTGGAACTCACGAAGTGTGCTTAGACTTCTCACATCCTCATCCTACTCTTCTGGTACTATCCGCTACTCAACAGGTGGAGTTGTTGATACCTACCCACTTGGAGGAAGGGGATCACATGATGGACCCTAAACTGAGGTCTCATTACTCATAGGGTCATCATCATGAACCGAAGCTGGTATCATGGTTGGCTATCGTCATGAAGGCATTCTGAAAGTTATCAAGGAGTACCATGGTTAGATGAGCATATATATATATATATATATCAAAAATAATGGGTAAATGACTCAAGAAGTATAGTTAAAGACTCAATCCTATATGATGCATGTACCATTATTCCCACCAACAAAATGTATCAGGGTGTCGAGTCAACAAGTGGGTGATTAGGGTTTCAGTGAATGGATACATCGGTCACACACACCATCACTGGAATCCATATCCTAAGATCTACACTCATGAAACTTTGAAAATGTTTCCCTAAATCCAACCAATACTTTTTTTAGGGAACGTCCAAATAATTTCTCAAGGAACGAACCACCTCTGATGCCAATTTTTCATGACCCGACCCATGTTAGGCTCAAGCCAAAACTACCCCAAGTCCACCTTCATAGGCTAGGGGGTGACAACTAGAACCTAAGGCATAACTAACTCTAGGAGGCCTTTGCCTAAGTACCTGTACACACACACACATCCAACTCAATGAAAAGTTGCATAGGGAAAGAAATAAAATATACAACACTGGTATAAATAAACCAAAATATACATGGAACACTAAATAGAACAAAGTAAGGTAGTGTGAAATGAAAATAAAATGGAAAAATACACACCCACCCAGAAATATGTCCTAACCTAAAAAACTAGAAAAGAGAACAATCTAAGAGCCCAACTCCTAGATCTCAAGATATGACCACTGTACGCAGTCCAAACAGTCTGTATCCCTAAGCTCCTATGAAGTCACGATCAACCTATCCACCATCTTCAAAATACATAATGCATGTTGGGAAAATACCATATAGGGGTTAGTATATACATACCTAGTATAACTCCCCAAAAAGGTGAAGGGGGGGGGCAGTAGATTGAACAAGTTACAGTAAAAGATTATAGCTCAACCCAACAAGAGAGTGAAAGTAAAATCATACAAAAAAAAGATGCTTGAAATGGTGAGAAGGTAAACTTCTTATTGAGTCTTCGCTACCTATAGTAGGATAGTAGACTCGTCTAACCATGAGAATCTAGACACATAAAGAACGTGGCATACCTTTCATGTCTTCACCTCTCCTAGAAGGAGAGTAACCATTACCCAAGATCGGGTACTAAAACAGGATATATATATATATATATACACACACACAATTAAATAAACAAAAATGAAGGAGTAAGGGGATATCCATCTCATAGCTTAGCCCAAGAATATGAGTAGCCAATAGTTCCAAGGTAAAGTCTATCTACGATGCCTAACACCTCATGTATCTGCCCAGGACACACAATTCTAAGTGAATCAATCACCACACCTTAATATTATCTTCTTTGGGTGGCACTGAATTTCCATCATGGTTTCAAGTCATGTCCCAAGGATGTGTCTCCATGGGGAAAGTGTCCCTCTTTCTTGTGAGTCTAAAGGTTTTTCAAACCATGCCTCTTCTCTATGATGTATAGTCGATGGGTCACCAGTTTTAGAAAAGGATCTCATGCCCTGGTACGATAGGAGGGTCCTACTCTGGTAGTCACCAAGGAGCGCCACTGCCTAGCCTGACTGGAGGGTACCACTCAGGAAGGTTGCTAGGGAACACCACTTCCCAGCCCTACTGAAAATAAATACTGGTGAGTCATCATGGAAATTATACTACCTAGCCTAGTTGGAGGGTTACGCCTAGAAGATTTTGTCAAGGAATTCCACTTACTAGCCTAGCTAGAGGGTTATCCCGGAATGTCGAGGAACTCCACTGCCCAGTCCTACTAGAGGGTAACTCAGAAAGATCATTGGGGAATGCCACTGCCAATTCCTACTGGAGGGTAAACCCAGAACTACCATTGAGGAACACCACAACCCATCCCAGTAAAAGGGTAATCTTAGTACTAATCTGGTGATTCTATATGATATATGTCATCATAGGGTGTCACCTCAGAATGTTCCAAACTTGAAACATTCACATCGTATCTCTAAAGACACTTCTGAGGGAATCATCATGTTCTAAGCATAAAAATACTTAGGATAGGCATCTCGTGGGCCAAAACCTGAGTTCAAATGAAGGAGATGTGAAGGTTTAAAGGTCACTTAAAAGAGATCAAGTAGAACATAGTGTGTGAGGGGGGCCACATAGCATGTGGTCCCTTTTTAATGCTTGGTCATTTCTCTAGTAATTACACGGGTCTCATCCATGTAGTGGTACACGTTGTGTGGGTAGACTACATAGCATGTCCCACCCATCTGGGGACCGGGTCGTGTCTCCTGGTTGTGTCCATGTACTCGAACCCTGTGTCTGTATATTTTGGTACACAGTGTGTTAGTCCACACAGGATGTTGCATGTGTGGAAAACCTATGTTTGGGTACTTCAACATGGAATCCCCATCCATGTGACACATCACAAGGTTTGTCTAACGATGGGAGGGTTACATGGCGTGTGAGAGAGTATTACACGCCATTTCATCCTTATCTTCTCCCAAACCCTAGCATCGTCGCTGAGGGAACTACACACCGTGTGTTCTTCATCCCACATAGCATGTTGTCGGGATTCTTCCATAACATTCAAGTTTCTACATATCTTCATCTATGCTCCTAATCTATTAAAACCTCTTCATATCCCACCATTATTCCTTCTGAAAACTTCAGATCTAGCTGTGAATCATGCTCTCCATCCATTGTTAGCTGGGAATTGGCCACAGGAATGAATAAGGGTTACATTATTTTTACTTCTCACTATCATTCCTCTTTTCATTGATGATCTGGTGTAAAACCTTTGGATTTACCATCCATTCATTTCGGAAATTCCATATTTGTGCTTTTCTCACCATTTCATCATCGTTTCACCAATCCACTGCAAACTGTTGAATCAGAAACCACGGGGTTCCATCGGTGAGGAACGCGAAGAAAAATAGAGGAATGCACAAGAAAAATTTTTTACGTTCATTGTCCAAGTATTCTTAGCCAATGATCAGGAACGTTCAATTTAGATTAGAAATAACCGATAAATAAAAGAAAAATAATCCAATTTCAATCCTTTGGCACATACGAAGGGGGTGAAGATCAAAGAAATAATTATCAATCTAGTCAAATGTTTAATCTAAGGCATACAAATCACTAAAGATGAGTCCTACCTCTAGTTTGGATCAGTCTCTAGTTAAGAATGAATTCTCCAATGGGGGGAGGATCTGTTGCGTTTGATCCACCTTGATCTAGGGATTTGTCATTTGTTGAAGGAAGTATCCAGAGGAGGATGAAGCTCTCGCCAGTGGGTGGGAAAATTATGAACTAACCTTGGAAAAAATCCCCCTAAATACCTATTTAAAAACCTTAAATTTGTTCAAAGTTAATTTAATCAAATAATTAATTAATTAATTAAATTACTGAAATTTGTTTTCAATGAGCGAGGGGTTTGAACGTCCCACACTGACTCATTTTATGTCACACCTAGGAAAAACTCCATGTTTTAGACCTAACCATGGTATCATATTTCCAATACAATTAACAATTTAGGAGTTATCCCATTTTCTTTAATTAACTACATGCATGCAATAAAAATATATTTAATATTTTTATAAAATTAATTTTGGGCACACCGGGCCTCAGAATCGCATGTCATCTCAATGCCTAGATCTGGAAATATATTTATAAATATTTAGTCTTACAAGGAAAAAATGGGTCTCTATATATGTCCTCCCTACTCTTATAGCAATCCAATCAGAGGTCATTCCCTCTCTGATGATGACTAATATGGAGGCCCTCCTCGTATCTCAATTGATCAAAGTGAAGGTCCTCCCCATGCTACCACCTTCCAGCATGGAGTTACTCCTAATACCAAGGAATTTCCCTACCATAAAGAACCATATCAGGGCATAAGGACAAACTAATTACACCGAAGTTCAAATGCCAGGAAGCACTAATTCAACGTTAATCTCATTCACCTCTCATATTATGAGGCAAATTTTGATTCAATGATGGAACCTTCACCCAAGTCATTAGCATCAGAGTCTAGGGCAGGATTCTGGTAGGTGAAGTTCATTATCCTAGAATGTGAGATTCATAGAGTTCCAAAATACCTCTGTAGTAAATATAGGTGGAGGAATATTTGTATCCCTTCTAGAGGATCATTGTGTAGTCATCTCTATCATCTCCAGTTTCAACCTCTACTTGTACTCAAGATCACAGAGAGATATTCTAGAATGGGATAGATGATGAGTATTTAGTTGATCCACTACCAATCATCACTGCCCTCACACATGAGGTAGTAGTGAACACCTAGTCCTACAGGGATGTAATGATGTAGTTGGTACCACCCACGAGAGACAACCCAATGTGTAGAAACCATTCATCTCATGTAGAGACTCCACCACCAACCAACCAACTTCCACACTGATCCACATAAGTGTCACCGCCAATCTCCCAACTAGCATCGATAAAAGCCCAAGCCAACCAAGAGTAGGGGCCCCATTTCAGAGAAAGAAATTCTATGGGACACTCTACTTTTTGATCATTTTTCAGTGGTATTTTGGCCAAATGAAACCTCCAACTTTGATATCCCAGATTCCCTCACTGATGACCAGGTTTCATGCTTCCTCCAAACTTTCTAGATGAAAGTTTTTCACCTTTATGACTATCAATTGGTATATCTAGGAATCTAGGATCATTTCAACAACATTCATCAATAGTGAAACATGGTTGAGTTGGAAGCACTCTTAGTATCTTAACACCTGAAGTCATTCAGCTACCATCAGACCCTCCAATAGAGATTCATCAAGAGTTTCATAGTGCTCTTTAGAATCATGGAAGATTCATTCCCGAACGTGCAAATCCAAGGTTGGGGGCAGTACAGTGCCTTCCATTTCATCCTTATCCTGGGATAGTTGGACCTACCCGATGATATTGAGAATATGAATCTAGGTATAATTATGGTAAATATGGTTGTACCTGATATTTACAATTATGGGGGTGTTGATGTAGGGCCTAATAGATAAAACCCACCCCCGGGGTATCATAGTATCAGGTAGACCCTCATACAGGTGTTCGTACCAACCTGTAAATAAAGGAACTTAGCCACTGAGATCCCTCTACATCATTTCCATCTAGTCATAATTCCAACAAGGGAAAGAAAATTCTTGAGCCCTCTGATCCATATAATGTTTCACATAAGACAAAGTTTGGTCTCACATTCATCACCTTACTTCAGAAAGTTATAGACCAGAAGAGGATTATCGATGAGAACCTTGTAGAATGATACCTAGATTATGGAACTCCTCGATAGGATCTTATTACTCCCCCACTAGGGAAGTAGGGGTAGACACAAATCCTCTTAGGCCAATTGCTCCCAATTGAGGCTGGTAATCCGACACATCCCAACACAGTAGAGGTAGGATCTTATATAAAGTGACATTGATATGAGTCATAAAACCTATCTGAGCAGTGTGACAATATTCCTTAGGACCCAGACCAATATGCTCCATGATCCACTGAGCCTGTCTGCCGTGTTGTTGATCCTATCAACGCATTAGTGGTTAGCGATCCTCATTAAGATAGGGACCCTCTCCAAGATAATTTGATAGCCACTCTCACTTCTTTCCTCGAATCCCTAGAGACATGACTGGTCGAAATCCCACCTGACGGTAATCTGTATCCAACATGGGTGGATGACATAAGAGCACCCCCAGATTTTGGGAACCCAAAATTCACCCCTTTTAATTAGATAGGCGACCTGCTGAAATATCTAACTTATTTCATATCAAGGTGTGGGCTCATGTTGGGAACCCTAGAAAAGTATGAGGCTGCCAAAATCCAATGTTTTATTCAGATATTGGATGGGGATGAAGTTTTTTGGTACAGCAAGTTTCCCATGAGGTCTATCACTGGTTGGGAAGACCTTCATAGGTAGTTTCTCTACCAGTTTCACTCTAACATGCACAATACAATCATTGCAGACCTCTTAAAGTGCAAGAAACTTCCTAATGAGTGTGTTAAAAACTTTGTCTCCCAGTGGAAGGGCCTCGTGTATTCACTCTATATGATTTTAACCCAAGAACAGATGCTGGTGATGTGTGTGGGTAATTTCAAGACTGAGCTGGTCCCTAACCTCATCACTCAGAATTTCCCAGGTGGATTTAGGTATTTTTATGATGAGGATTGGAACTTGTAATAAGTCTTACAACAATACAAGAAAGCATGTACATTGCCTCTTCGATCTCCTGCAAGAAGAGCCTACAAGGAAGAGACTATTTTTGTTGTGTAGGTGGATGCCCCCAAGCTGCTAGAGTTGTTATTGGAAGATCCTCACTAAGCATAGCCTTACCAGTGCAGCAGCCTCATCGTCCATAGGCTCACCCAGTTTATAATCAATAGGTACCTCCCCATAAATCATAATTGACTAGATGATAAAATGAGGCTCCAACTCATTGTCAGGATCTAGCCCCTCATCGGGTCTAGGATCACATAGTTCCCTTCCAGGATGGGAGAAATCATGCCTATTTTTTCAAGTATTCCCATGTTCCTAGTTACTTCCACTGTGCCTTGGAATAGGGGATTATAAAGCTACCAGAGTTCAAGAATCCCCATTAATTAAAACTCAAAGATCTCCATGACCATTTCCCTTACCATAGGATCCTTGAACATACCATAAAACAATGCTATGTTTTCAAGTATTGGCTCCAGGACCAAGTGGATGATGGCTTGGTCAAGTTGGTAAATGTCCCGAAATAGGTGGAACATATCTCCACTGAGCCCGATAGTGACATTGATGGATGGAAGCAGGTTTCCAACCACATGACTCAAAATTATGATGACCGGTTGGCTCGCATAGCAGTTTCTCACGCCCATGGCATCATTTGTGCCCTCTTAGTCCGACCTAAATCTCTTGAAGTCATCGCATCTTCCCCAGATACCACTTATGCATCCACATCATAGCCTTATAAACCTTAGAATAGTATGCACTGATAGTTTAAGAGAAATAAAATTCCCCCCAACGATATCGAATTTGTCTCACACCCTTGGTGACTTCATGCCTCCAGAGATGGGAGTCACCCCCAGATTCCTCCTAGCATTGGAGGATTCCTATAACACTGATAAGACGTATGAATTCTATCAAGTTGGTGGACCCCTTTATGGTCCATGATGATAAGGAATACTAAGGAAACCCTCTAAGTGATTTTGGTTGACATCATCAAAGAGGAATTTTAGGACATATAAACCACTATAATGATCAGTTTAGTGCTTTAAGATAGGTTGTTTATGCTACCAAAACTAGACAATAGGTTCTTCACAGAGCTCAACATCCACAATCCTCTCATCCCACTCCATCAGATGCGCCCCCATAATTGACCATGCTAACTGATTGGGAAGAATAGTTGCATCCACATCATGATCTACTACTTCTAGCTAAATCCATGTCTCATCTAGCTGACAGTTAGCCGGTACTGGTTATGGGCGAGTTAAATAATGATTAGTATAACATTGATAGCACTAGACATAATCTAGAGGTTTAACTAGTAGTTTTTATTGTGCCTCCTACCAAATAGTATACCCCTGCGGACTGAAACATGTGTTTAGAACAGAAGTATGATGTGTTGAAGCACTTTTCTAGACTACCTAAAAATATCTCGATCATTGAGGCCCTTCACTTTTTTAAATATATGTGTAAGGATATAGAATAAGCCTTGAAAATCCCCATATAATTTTAATTAAAGATATTGTCCACAGAAACCTGCTATAAAGAGGGCATTGGGAAGGTGGAATTCCAAGACATCATCTCATTCTTCAAAGAAGATGAGGGCTCCCTCTTGCAGGGGAACCTATGACCACTATACATCACTGGACAGTTCAATGGCATGGAAGTATGCCACTACCTAGTGGACACATGTTCTAGGATCAATCTCATCACAACCTGAAGACTCTATAAGCTAGGGTTAACTGAAGTAGATTTGATCCACTCTAACCTGAAAATTTAGGGTTATGATAGGACCAAGTAGAGACCATGTGACAGAATCTGTTTGAAGGCCCAGTTCAGAGTCTTGGTAGAAAACACTGGATTTAGGGTTATATCATAAGATACCACCAATAACACATTGATGGGTAGTCCCTGGATCCATCTTCATGTAGTAGTCTCCTCCTTGTATCACTAATGCCTCAAGTACTCCCTCAATGGTCGAGTAGGAATGATTAAAGGTGATTCATCTCCCTTAGACTCTTGTGAAGTATGCTATCTATATGTTGTATATTACAAGAGTAAGAATAAGTAGGTTTAGAACAATGAGGTTGATCACACTACCATTGTAGCCATCCTGTGGACAGATTTGGACGATGCTTTTATCCTCCCATTTCACTGGTTGGAGGCCATAACTCTAGACTTGGGAATTTTATTTTTTATTTATGAGAGGAAATGGAGTTTTTTCCCCAAGTAAAAATAACATTGGAAGATTTCATCATACTCCTATACAGGTTAGGATTGGGTGATACCAGAAATCCCTATCCCTGTGAGATACTGAGTTGTTTCCCTCATGGATAAAATTGTACATCATACTCATATGTTCTACCGATTCGGGTAGAACCAAAAAAAGATGACCCTTAACCATTGATTTTATATCAAGTATGGACTCCATGGTCGAAGTCCTAATGGGATTGGAATAATATCCTCTATTACCATGGTCATAGTAGAGCTGAATCCCCCTAATGAGGATTTTATGTCTTCCAAAGCAAGAACCAGCATTCCCCCAGAATCAGTCTTCCTAGATGAATCATATATACCCATTGATTTCCCTATATTAGGTGATGAAGAGGATTTGAAAGACACTACTTCTGTATTTTAAGAGGGATTTTCTACCACTATCGAAGAACTGAACTAGGTGAACCTTGGTATCGAGGCAGATCTAAGGCCAATGTTGATCAGTGCAGCCATGCCTCCATATGAACAGTAGCAGTATGTGGATTTCCTAAAGAAACATCATCATGTATTTTCGTAGAGTTATGATGAGATGTCATAACTATACCCTTAGGTCTTAATCCACCATCTTGGTCTCCTAGTGAGTCATCATGAGTTCAATCATTCTCCCAGTGAAATGAAATTTTACCATAGTTACATGGTCGAGGCCAAAGTTAATAATCTTATCAAATCCAACTTATTCAAGGAAGTTAAGTACCCCAAGTGTCTAGCCAAAATCATTCTATTAAGGAAGAAGAACATGAATATCATAGTTTTTATCGACTTCCAGGAACTCAACTTCCACTACCCAAAGAATGATTTTCCCCTTCCAGTGATGAAACTATTGATCGATGATATAACTGGGTTACGGACTCTCTCCTTAATGGATGGATACTCTAGATGTAACCAGATCTAGATGGCCCCTAAAGATGAGTATTATATCGCATTCAAAGCACTGCAAGAGGCCTTTTTCTATGAGGTAATCACATTCAGTCTGAATAATGTAGGAGACACTTATCAATGAGCCATGCACTACATATTCAAAATGATCCTTGGGACACTAGTGAAATGATATGTGGATTATTTGGTTTTCAAATCCCACCAGCATCAGTACCATCTCAAATATATTGAGGAATTGTTTGACTTCCTCTATTCTCGGTATTTGAAGATGAACCCACTGAAGTGTGCCTTTGGGGTTACCTCTAGAAAGTTCCTCATCTTCATAATCAGATGAAAATATATCAATATTGACCCAGATAAGATCAATTCCATTATCTAGATGCCTCCTCTGAGAAAACTCTAGGAGCTCTGAGGTCTTTAAGGACACTTAGCCTACATACGTAGGTTCATCGTGAATCTGGATGGAAAGTGTAATCCATTTTATAGGTTCATGAAGAAGGTTATTGTCTACTAGTGGGATAAAGAGTTCTATATCACATTTGAAGAAATAAAAAATTATCTTCTATAGCCTCCAATTATAATGCCACCCATCTCTAGGAAGCCTCTAGTCCTCTATGTGACCACCCTAGAATGATCCATTGACATCCTTATTTCCTAGAAGAAAATGAGGGAATGGAAAATAGTTTATAATATCTCTTTCAAATGCTCCTCAACATAGATATTATATACTCTCCTACTGATAATAGTTATATCATGATGATTTTTATAGTGCAGAAGTTACAGCATTATCTGTAGCATCATGAGGTACAACAGGAGTCTCATGTTAATCCACTAAATTATATCTCAAATCACCCAATACTAACAGGTGGTCTAGCACACTGGGTGGTGATCCTTCATAATTTCAATATCAGGTTCATTCTGTATAAATCCATTAAGGGTAAGGCACTAGAATACTTCTTATCTGCTCATCTGGCTCTTGAATAATTTCCTCTAGATGTTGAATTTCTAGATGAGGCCATGATTTTGGTGTAAAAGGCTATGCCATGTTGGGATATGAATTTTAATGTAACCTCCCAGACCCAAACCGATATAAGACTCAATGATCCCAGGCTTAATGGTGTAGGTTTGGGGATGATCTTCATCAACCCTACATAGGTTGAACTTTCCTACTCATTCCTACAGTTAGAAGGTTGCACTGACAACAAGGTAGAGTATTAGGCACTCATTTTTGGTCTCAAGATAGATCTTGATATTGATGTTCCCTACTTACATGTGAAGGGAGAATCTGGTTTAGTCATCATGAAAATCAGTAGTGATTATATCATCAGGAATCCAGAGCTCATGCCCTTACTGAAGCACACTCACCAGCTAATGGCGCAGTTACCTTATCAACTAGAGGTGACTCGTTCTCCTCGATCGTAGAATGGTCGGGTCTATGCCCTGACTAGGATAATATATTCATTTCTATGGAACATCATAGGGTCATCACTCCCATTATTTTAGATGATGATGAAAACCCATAGGTAAACCAGTTGGCTACTGATGCTTCCACATTGAGACCTACGGATCCCCCTACAGCAAAATAAACTTCTAATTGGATAACTCCTTTCATCAAGTACCTCTAGCATGGCACCCTCCCACCAGACAGATCTGAACATGAGTGAATCTGTTGGTGCACAAAGTAGTTCACCCTTCATGGTGGGCCTAACCTTAAGAATTCTCTCTACAGACATGGGTTTGATGTAATTATTCTCCATTTCATCCAAGGAGATGAGATTCCATGGGTCATGTAGGAAGTTAATGTTAGGTCTTTTGGTCATCATCAAGTGGTATTTAAGATTTCCCACCAAATTCGAAGGTTGGGAAACTTCTGGCCAACTATGGTTCATGACTATATCGAGTTCACCAAGAGATGTCACACATGTTAGATCCATGTCAAATTTTTTCATCCACCACCAAATACCCTTCGTACTACCAAATATTCTTGTCCCTTTATAATATGGGGACTCAATGTTGTGGGACCATATCCACCAACAACAGATCTCCAATGTAGGTTCATTCTGGAATCAATGGATTTATTCTCTAAGTGGTCAAAAGTGATTCCTCTAAAGGAAGTAAAGGCTTTATTAGTGGTCAGATTTTTGAGCTCCCACACCATCCACCAATTTGGAGTTCCTCATGCAATTCTCATGGATAATGGAACTAAATTTTAGGCCATTGATCTAAATATGTTATATTCCAAGTACAAAATCCAATCCAACCATACTTCTCACTATTACGTACAAGAAAATGGATAGATCGTTGTGTTAAAAAAACCCTCTCCAATATTCTGAAAAAGATTGTGGGCCATAATATAAAGATTTTCTCGGAAAATTTCCCCAATTCTCTATAGGGTTATCAGATGATGACCTAAAATTCCACCAAGGTGACTCCATATTCCCTATTGTATGGAATAGAGGCAGTCTTACCCATAAAGATTCAATTTCAATTACTCTGAATAGTTATCGATTACCAGAAGACTCCAGAAAGAATGGAAGAAGTCCATCTAGATAAGATGGAATCCCTTAAAGAGAATAGGCTTCAGGGATTGCATGATCTTCAGAGGCACCAAAATAAGATAGAAATAGCATTAAATAATAAGGTTTTCCTCTACTACTTCCCACAAGGTGACTGTAGAGACCTGAAGCCTGACGTACATGGACATTACATTACATTTGTGGAATACTGAATACATAACAAAAACAGACACATAAGGATCGTAATAGTTTAGTGTCTTTGGAAACTCGGAATATAAACTTCTAATCATGTTCAAATATCTTCAACAACTCCCATAACGATATTCCCCTTTTTGTTTCCTTACCTAAAACCTTTCTTTATTTCCTGGGGAAAATAAAACATAAAAAGGGTGAGCTCAAATTCTTAGTAAGGGCAAACATAGATAACATAAAACAATCCATAAACATTTGGAAGCAAAAACTTGAACATGAAATTTAAACATCAAAATCTTGAGCAAAGACATAAATCGTGGAAGTACGTAAGGAATATATCATAATGGAACATCAACCATGATAAAATATAATGAGAATAAAACATGTAATTGTGGCAACAATTCATCACATGATATTATTTCCATAGTAGCCAAGGCATTGCTACCAAGACCATCTTAGTGGACAAAGTCCCTTTCTGAATCGAGTTCACTCCTCATTTCAGCCCTGTAACACTGAACCGGATTAACTTACCATTCCAGCCATGTCTATATCATGAGATATAAATCTTTACCCAATGCATTAGAGGGAGATATAGGTCCCACCCATCTCATAATGAAATTATTCTTACTTGTGCCACAAAATAAACATACATCATTCATAATAACCCAATGAATAAAATGGGTTTCATAAACATCATCCCATCATCACATAATCCATATAAAAGAAATGGATATAATTTCATAACAATAAAATTGAATCCATGTAAATCATAGAGACTTTATACTTGAAACATACACATATGAAATAATTTCATCTTAGATGGAAAATGGTTTTGATAAAACACTTGAAATGAATTCTTGAGGAAAATATCCTTTCTTCTTCAAAATCAATTTCCTTTCACAAAACATCATGAAATTTTAAAAGAAAAATATTCTGTTGAAAATAATCATTAAATCTTTTGGAGGAATCTTCATGAAAATAAGGCTTTATAAAACCGTAAAAATCCATTTGTTCCGTATAAGTTAAAAAAACATTATTCTCGTACTTTTGCCGGAAAAGTCAAAAAAAGTACCTCATAACATAAACAAAAGAAATATTCCTTACATACCATGTAGTAAAAGTAAAAAATGGGTAAAAATGACTTTAAACATACATGAAAACACTTTTATAAAACATGTACATGGATTATATAAATAACCCTAGTAAATACTTACGAATAAGCAATCTCGAATAAAAATGAGATTTGCAAAATTATCCCTTACCTTAGGTCTGGTATGCTTCGTATGGATCCGAACCTCTGGTATAATGATTTAAATAATTCCATTGACTTATTACAGAATCATATTCATTGTTATTATATCATATATGGTTCACTTGTGACTTTATATTACCCGTTCTTTTGTAAATTCCATGTTAAAGAGCGTTTTGGGTAAAATCGTTTCATTTATCGTACATGTTTGGACTTGTTGTTCTTGATATTATTACTTATATCCTAATTTACTTAATTACATAATGTAAAACATGATTTATATGTAATATATATTCATCATATACATATATATATGTGATATATCGATAAATGGAATGAAATACACCGTTCATGGAGACGGTAGGTCGTACGTACGCATGAACACTGTTTTTGTTTCCTTATTGAATTGAATGGAATTAAGTAGATGACATACATATATATATACATAAATCCAGTATAATTATTATTTAATATATTTCATGATTACTTATTATAGATACTTTATAATCATTCATGAATGGTTAACATGGGAAAATGAATCTCATCGCGTCGTGGAGACGGTAGTCCGTACGTACGCACGAGCGATGATATCATTACCATGATTGTGGAATTGCATTGAAGTGTATGTATAATATTTCAGAATAAATATCACTTTGCAATAACCATATATAGTTATTTATTTACACCATTATACCCATCCAAGTAAGGTGGTGGTCAAAAACAGATTACACCACGGCGTGGAGACGGTATTCCGTACGTACGCACGCGCGGTGATTTCGTTTTTCGTAGGATGGATAGATGGTGAAATAGGGTTGTTTCATACTTATAATAACATATAAGTATATGAGTGATACTTATTTTATTACTTCATAATGAAACAACTAAAGAAGAATAAGTATAATAAGAAATAAAGTTGAAAGAATCGGTAACAGACATTACCTCTTCTTTGAAGCGCCTCTTTGAGATCTCCTCTTAGGGCACTAAAATTGGTCTTTGAAGAAGACCAAGAACTCTAGGATGTTTCTAGGGAATTGGATAAGAGAAATTGGCATGGGTTGTCCGAGCTTGAAGACTCAAAGTGGTGTGAGGAAGAGAGGGAGGAGGTGTCCTTTATAAGGGAGGAGAGGGGCACCTTTGGAAAAACTCAAAATATTATTTTATTATAAAGTCATATTCAGTTTTTAATAGCTCGAAATTGATTTATTTCGAAGCTAAGGTGGGGATGGGTATAAATACTCTCATAAAATATAATTTAGACAAGTTTAGGGTTCTATTTTAACCTTATCATTTAGATTTAACTTTAAGTTAAATAATTTTACTTTTACCGTGTCTTTTTGTTTTCTTACACTATAAGGTTAATAAACTTACCATAACAAGACAAACGAACCCCAAGTTGCTTATTATTAATATATATAACCTTATATAAGTCATTTGGCTGAAACCTAGATTTTTATGAATAAAATAACAATTAATAATATAATATTTGTTTTAAAAACTATTTTATGTCAATTTTGACACTATTTGGTAATTGATTTTTGTGAAAATCATAACAGAAATATTATTTAGAAAAAAGTTAATTAAATAAATAATAACATGTCATATTAAGCCATAAAAATATTGTAATTCATAAAAAGTCTCAAATTACATTTATTTGGTTATTTATAACATCAATTATGTCAATATTTCATTAATAAGATAATTAATGCATCATCATTGTGTCATAAATAAATTAAATTATTTAATGTCTAAAAATTATAAATAAAATACCTTTATGTAGGAAATATTTTTATATTTATAATTAATATTTATAGTCGAATTTATCTTATGTATAACCATATATTAAAAATTATTTAGTTATTAAACTTTGATTTTAACTATTTTAACCCTTCTTTAAATAAATTAATAATAAATTTCCTAATCAAATCCAAGTGGGACTAAATGGTCATATTTTATTCCTAAGGTTGTTTTTGGTCGAATTGAACTTATCCAATAGAATTAGGACATGTGTTAGGGTAATAATAATATCATTTTTACCCTTAATTACCCTATTTACTTTTAACCGTGGTAAATAAAAGTAAAAAGTTATTATTCACCAAAAATTATTTTCATCTAATTGAACCACATTTTACTTACTGACATTGACCGTGTCTCTCAGATTTTTGAAATTCCATTCACAAAAGCGGTAAAATTAAGTTTTATGTAAATTTGCAAATTCTCCTAGGAGGTGGGTAAAAGACGGTGAAAAGTTCAATAAAATTTTTATATATCTAAAATTATTATAAAATGACTCCAATGAATTACATTGAACTTATATAGGTATTATGTATCAATTTTTACCTAAAATAAATTTAAATAAAATAAATAATTATTTAAATAAAAAGTCGGTTTTTAAATAGTAACCTAGTGTTTTCACTATTCATCAAAAATTGAAAGTTTTCAGAAAAATACCAAAATTTCACCCTAGGATAATTTCGATATTCCAAATCCAAAAATGAAGTCCATTTTGAAAAATAAAATTTACAAAATTTCAAAAATTGGGTATTACTATTCATAACGGCTAGTTTATATAACATATTGTTGTTTAGCGAAACTCGGTATTGCGTACAACACACACTATCATGGAAGGTCACGATTGCGTGTAATGCAAGACAATTCAGGGATTCGTGTTGTGCAAGCTCCTTTTGGTGTAGCGTACAACACAACACATTAATGAAATTAAAAGGAATATGTTTCATAAAATCTCGGGGTGTTACATTCTACCCCCCTTAAAATGAATTTCTTCCCCGAAATTCGTCGGGGTTGTAAATGGTTTACTACTTGAAAGTTTCTTTCATATAAACCCACATCATAAAAAAAGAATACTAAAACTTCATTTTAAAAAGGAAAGTTAGAAATGTAACGGTTACCCAGATTAACTCATCACTGGGTTTCCACATAGGTGAAAATATGGATATGGAAGAGAAATCTAACCATCATGTTTTGATGGAGAGTGGTAGAGAACATGGCTATGAAATATCCAACAATCAAAAAGCCATATATTTGTGATGATCTAAGGTACCATCTGATTCATCAGATATAAGAGCACTAGGACAAAATTTTTGGTTTTCAATATCATTTCCCTAAAGTTGAAAATTTTGAATTAGAAGAAATACTTGCTTGATTTTGGTACAATCTCACTATTGTTCATGCTTTGAATAATTTCCACTTCATATCTTAAAGAAATGAAGTTGAATTTGTTATTCATGAAGTTCTAACAGATCATGTGATAGAATGATGGGTCATTCCATCTATCTCAAAGAAAAGGTTAGGAAAAGTTATCAAATATACATAAGTCCATCTATGGTGAGGTTAATCATATACGAATACAAAAATGAACTTATACTTCATATATCATACCGCTTAATAAAATAAAACTAGTTTCTACTAACCAAGAACTTCCTGTAGGCCAGTGGTATGCGATAAAGGTCAGTCGCACTTCGGTTGTGGGTTTGATTCCCACAGCCTTTTCCGACGCGATGGGCTGTCGCCCATCCTGCAGGTTGTCCTTTTTCTAAAACTAAATTAATATAACATCCCATCAATAATATCTAAAAAAAGTTTTATCCTTAAACAATACTAATTTATGTCCAACATAATCCATTCCAATCTTTAGGCTTATCTAAAATACTTCGGTCTAAGCTCATAGTATTAAGAAAATGATTACTTGAAATGTCACATAACAATCACGTGAATGCCATCATTTATCCCCCATATATCATAAGATATATCTTTTTGGTCAAATTACAAACATGTGAATACCTTAATCATGTATTCTCTTGAAGAATGAATACCCATTGAACCTTAGTGAAAACATGAATGCAGTTAAAAGTTAGCACTTTCCACATACCAAAATCCTCAAAATACTCAAACCATGATATCACTTAGTCCTTATATCAATCATGAGCTCATGAATACAATCAAAAATCTCATTATCTTCTTATCCCTTCATTATGCGCATATCATCTTCTTTCCAAAATATTTTAATCACTTTTCATGGTTACCGGTACCATAAAATTATTGAAAACCACAATAGACTAATACAAAAATATTCTAATACACCATAAAAGTACCTCAACAACATTATTCTTGAAAACCAATACATAAACACTTTAATCCACCCTATTCAATGATTGTCCTGGAATAAGTCCTTCCTTGATTTAGAAGTAACTTTTTAGGTCAGGACATTGAGTTGGGTAATGCCCATGTTCTCCACAAATAAGACATTGAACTCCATAACAGTCTATCACTCTATGACCCTTTTCCCCACACAGATAACATATGTCCCTCCATTTGAGGTATTCCTCAAGGTTCTTCTTCCCTTCTTTAGAAATCTCAATCTTCCCTTATCTATGCTCCTCACCATGCGAACATGCATAAAATTCCATCTTCCTCTTATTTGATGACTTAGGAATACCACTAAATTTCACCTTGTTAATCATATATTGCGATGACTGATTTGGAATAATCACAATATCTTTCTCTCTAGGAATTACGCAATTTCATTTATCATAGTCACCAATTTTTCCATTGGATTCAATGTCAACCTAATTCCTTCTGGTTCCCTCCATTGACTAAAACACAAAAACAATTCTGTGAGAGGAAAAAATCATACAAGGAAAATAACATAATCAAGGGGGAGTACCTTCGACATCTAACATCTTAGGTTTAATTTTAATATCATTACCATAATTCTAGGAGTATAACCTATACTTATACTTAACCTTAGGGACACCCCTGGACATACCTTAGAAATATCTCTAGGGATGTCACTAAATTTTTCGCATCCTAGTTTCCAAAGGTTGACTAAACCTTTCCTCTGATACCAACTGTAGAGACCCGAAGCCTGAAGTACATGGACATTACATTAAATTTGAGGAATACTGAATACATAACAAAAATAGACACACAAGGATCGTAATAGTTTATTGTCTTTGGAAACTCAGAATATAAACTTCTAATCATGTTGAAATATCTTCAATAACTCCCATAACGGTCTTCCCCTTTTTTTTTCCTTACTTAAAACCTTTATTTATTTCCTGGGGAAAATAAAACATAAAAAGGGTGAGCTCAAATGCTCAGTAAGGGCAAACATAGATAACATAAAACAATCCATAAACATTTGGAAGCAAAAACTTGAACATGAAATTTAAACATCAAAATCTTGAGCAAAGACATAAATCGTGGAAGTACGTAAGGCATATATCATAATGGAACATCAAACATGATAAAATATAATGGGAATAAAACATGTAATTGTGGAAACCATTCAGAACATGATATGATTTCCATAGTAGCCAAGGCATTGCTGCCAAGACCATCTTAGTGGACAAAGTCCCTTTCTGAATCAAGTTCACTCCTCGTTTCAGTCCTGTAACACTGAACCAGATTAACTTACCATTCTAGCCATCTCTATCTCATGAGATATAAATCTTTACCCAATGCATTATATGGAGATATAGGTCCCACCCATCTCATAATTAAATCATTCTTACTTGTGCCAAAAAATAAACATACATCATTCATAATAACCCAATGAATAAAATGGGTTTCATAAACATCATCTCATCATCACATAATCCATATAAAAGAAATGGATATAATTTCATAATAAGAAAATTGAATCCATGTAAATCATAGAGACTTTATACTTGAAACATATACATATGAAATAATGTCATCTTAGATGGAAAATGGTTTTGATAAAACACTTGAAATGAATTCTTGAGGAAAATATCTTGTCTTCTTCAAAATCAATTTCTTTTCACAAAACATCATGAAATTTTAAAAGAAAAAGATTTTGTTGAAAATAGTCATGAAATATTTTGGAGGAAGATTCATGAAAATAAGGCTTTATAAAACTGTAAAAATCCGTTCGTGCCGTATAAGTTAAAAAAACATTATTCTCGTACTTTTGCCGAAAAAGTCAAAAAAGTACCTCGTAAATAAACAAAAGAAAGATTACTTACATACCATGTAGTAAAATTCATAAATGGGTAAAAAGGACTTTAAAAATAAATGAAAAAACTTTTATAAAACATGGACATGGATGATAGAAATAACCCCAGTAAATACTTACGAATAAGCAATCTCGGATAAAAATGAGATTTGCAAAATTATCCCTTACCTTAGGTCTAATATGCTTCGTATGGATCCGAACCTCCTGTATGATGATTTAAATAATGTCATTGACTTATTACAGAATCATATTCATTGTTATGATATCATATATGGTTCAATTATGACTTTATATTACCCGTTCTTTTGTAAATTCCATGTTAAAGAGCGTTTTGGGTAAAATCGTTTCATTTATCGTACATGTTTGGACTTGTTGTTCTTGATATTATTACTTATATCCTGATTTAATTAATTCCAGAATGTAAAACATGATTTATATGTAATATATATTCCAAATATACATATATATATATATATATGATAGATCGATAAATGGAATGAAATACACCGTTCATGGAGACGGTAGGTCGTACGTATGCATGAACGCTGTTTTTGTTTCCTTATTGAATTGAATGGAATTAAGTAGATGACATACATATATATATATATATATACATAAATATTGTATCATTATTATTTCATATATTTCATGATTACTTATTATAGATACTTTATAATCATTCATGAGTGGTTAACATGGGAAAATGAATCTCATCGCATCGTGGAGACGGTAGTCTGTACGTACGCACGAGCGATGATATCATTCCAATGATCGTGGAATTGAATTGAAGTGTCTTTATAATATTTCAAAATCAATATCACTTTTCAATAATCATATATAGTTATTTATTTACACCATTATACCCATCCAAGTAAGGTGGTGGTCGAAAACTAATCACACCACGGCATGGAGACGGTATTCCGTACGTACGCACGCGTGGTGATTTCATTTTCCGTAGGATGGATAGATGGTGAAATAGGGTTGTTTCATACTTATAATAAAATATCAGTATATGAGTGATACTGATATTATTACTTCATAATGAAACAACTAAAGAAGAAGAATAATAAGAAGAAATAAAGTTGAAAGAATCGGTAACGGACATTACCTCTTCTTTGAAGCGCCTCTTTGAGATCTCCTCTTAGGGCACTAAAATTGGTCTTTGAAGAAGACCAGGACCTCTAGGATGTTTCTAGGGAAGTGTATAAGATAAATTGGAAGGTTTTTGCCGATCTTGAAGACTCAAAGTGGTGTGAGGGAGAGAGGGAGGATGTGTCCTTTTATAAGGGAGGAGAGGGGCACCTTTGGAAAAACTCAAAATATTATTTTATTATAAAGTCATATTCGGTTTTTAATAGCTACAAATTGATTTATTTCGTAGCTAAGGTGGGGATGGGTCGAAATCCTCTCATCCAATAGAATTTAGACAAGTTTAGGGTTCTATTTTCACCTTATCATTTAGATTTAACTTTAAGTTAAATAATTTTATTTTACCGTGTCTTTTTGTTTTATTACACTATAAGGTTAATAAACTTACCATAACATAACAAAAGAACCCCAAGTTGTTTATTATTAATATATATAACCTTATCTAAGTCATTTTACCGAAACTTAGATTTTTATGAATAAAATAACAATTAATAATATAATATTTGTTTTAATAACTATTTTATGTCAATTTTGACACTATTTGGTAATTGATTTTTGTAAAAATTATAATAGAAATATTAGTTCGAAAAAATTTAATTAAATCTATAATAACATGTCATATTAACCTATAAAAATATTTTAATTCATAAAAAGTCTCAAATTACATTTATTTGGATATTTATAACATCAATTATGTCAATATTTCATTTATAAGATAATTACTTCATCATCATTGTGTCATAAATAAATTAAATTATTTAATGTCTAAAAATTATAAATAAAATACCATTATGTAGGAAATATTTTTATCTTTATAATGAATATTTATAGTCGAATTTATCTTTTGTATAACCCTATATTAAAAATGATTTAGTTATTAAACTTTGATTTTAACTATTTTAACCCTTCTTTAAATAAATTAATAATAAATGTCCTAATCTAATCCAAGTGGGCCTAAATGGTCATATTTTATTTCTAAGGTTGTTTTTGGTTGCATTACACTTATCCATTAGAATTAGGACATGTGTTAGGGTAATAATAATATCATTTTTACCCTTAATTACCCTATTTACTTTTAACCGTGGTAAATAAAAGTAAAAAGTTACTATTCACCAAAAAATATTTTCATCTCATTAAACCACATTTTACTTACTGAAATCAACCATGTCTCTCGGATTTTTGAAATTCTATTCACAAAAGCGGTAAAATTAAGTTTTATGTAAATTTGCAAATTCTCCTAGGAGGTGGGTAAAAGACGGTGAAAAGTTCAATAAATATTTTATATATCTAAAATTATTATAAAATGACTCCAATAAATTACATTGAACTTATATAGGTATTATGTATCAATTTTGACCTAAAATAAATTTAAATAAAATAAATAATTATTTAAATAAAAAGTCAGTTTTTAAATAGTAACCCAGTGTTTTCACTATTCATCAAAAATTGAAAGTTTTCAGAAAAATACCAAAATTTCACCCTAGGCTAATTTCGATATTCTGAATCCAAAAATGAAGTCCATTTTGAAAAATAAAATTTACAAAATTTCAAAAATTGGGTATTACTATTCATAACGGCTAGTTTATATAACATATCGTTGTTTAGCGAAACTCGGTATTGCGTAGAACACACGCTATCGTGGAAGGTCGCGATTGCGTGTAATGAAAGCCAAGTTAGGGATGCGTGTTGTGAAAGCTCCTTTTGGTTTAGCATACAACACAATACATTAATGAAATTAAAATGAATATTTTTCATAAAATCTCTGGGTGTTACAGTGACACCGTTCTGTCCCACATAACATTGATGATACACAGTAGAAAGCCACCAAAGTTAGAACCTAAGTGGGAAAGACCTTACATCAATCACAATGTCTATTCCAATGGTGTGTATTCTTTTATTACCATGAATAGATATCATATTACTCCTCCAACCAATGCCAAGTTCCTCAAGTGGTACTTTTCATAAGTATTTAACATCCCAGGAACACGATGTTAAACTAAGAACCTGGTCTAAGCTCTATAACCTTATACCAGAGGTTTAAGTCTAGGAATCATGACTCTAAACTATGTGTAGGTCTTCCTTTGGAGGTTATTTCACGAAACAATCCCCCTTGGTCCCCTTTCATGTCAATTTATAGTTTTTATGCCATGAAAATTTATTTTATAACACTTTTACCCTCCCCAACATCATATTTGTATGACAATAAAATGTGTAACAACCAACTTCCTTATCGTATGATGTTAAACTGCATGGACTGGTCCTATCACATGGACTTAAACTATAGAAATTATGTCCTAGTTTCATGTTTTTAAATTTCATAACAAACAACATCCAGGTTTTAAGATGATAAAATTCATTACAATTATCATCCTAAAAGCATGAGGATAAACTACATAGCACCATAAAGTTCTTCCTCGAGAGGACGTCTCCCTCGGTATCAGTCATCTACCATGACATATTCAATATCTATGTATGTATTTATTCTTATTCACACAGGATATGTAGTGATTCCTAGATTTTATATCCTAGTCTGGCCACCCAAAAAAATTCCCCCTCCCTATGTACGGGTCAGACCTATACAGGGATAATTCCGTAAATAACTTAGTATAGCTTTGTAACAACCTGAACTTTTGAATAATATTTGTTTCCTAGATTTATGTGTTATTTCATTTTATACTCCACAAACTATATCCTTTAATTAATGAAGTGACACCATTAGGTTTCAACTATTATATGACCATTGGTCAATATGACCATTGAAAACTAAACTCTTAATGTTACAATTATTGTTTATAAATACAAGTGATATTGGTTAATTAATATAGAAAGAAGAGTCGATGGCCTCATCCAGTAGACTCGGGCCGTATGAAGCCCATCTTTCAGAGCTTGGGAAGGAGGTAGCATCTATGGGCTTTGCTCTGGACCAAGCCCAAGCGGAGCTTCAACGTGTGAATCTTGAACGGAATTGCCTAAGGGAGAAGTTCAAGCTGATAGAAATTACCACTTGGGCAATGTTGTCTGAGCCACCCCAATATTCTATCATCATAGCACACCTTACACTTAGGTCCTATGCAGGTGTTATAAGGGGCTATGTAACAAGGCCTTAGATACTTTTTGTAATGCCTTGGTATAAATAAAATTTTTATTTCTTATTATGGTAAAAAAAATTATTTTCAAATGTCCAGATAAATATAGGATGAATACTATTGATGGATTTTGGAAAAAGGGTATTTTAAAATATTCATGTAAACTTTAAATAATTAATAATGTGAAATGATTTTCAAAAAATGGTGTTTTACAGTTGTAATCAGTAAGAAATTTAGAGTCTAATAAGATCGACTTGTTTTTTTTGTGAATAGTAAAGTATGAAAAGTAACATACCCTTATGAATAGTAATGAATAGTAATGAATAGTTAATTGGCCACAAAAATAGAAACTTCACCCATGAATGTATAAATACAATTTAGACATCTTAAAAGTGAAAAAACGATCATAGTATAAGTTTTGTTATTTTTGTAGGTCATAAATATTTCATTTAAAATTTTATAATTAATTTAATAATTTAAAATGAAAATGTATTTTCATAAAATTTAATCATAAATTTTTACTTTATTGTATTATGGTTATACGATAATTTTATGAGACCTTGATTACTTTTTCAAGGTGTTACAAAATAAGTTATAGTTTTAGAGTTGTTTTTTTAAATAAATAATGATTTTATTTAAAAAATAAATTTAAAAAAATTAAAAAAATTATTTTCATAAAATGGAGTTCATTTTTTAAATCAGAGCATAGATATTAGGTTAGGGTAAATTTTTTGGGATTTTTTTGAAATAGTTGAATTTTCAGTGGATAGTAAAAATATAGTTTTGAGTTTCAGGTGTTTAATGACATCATCGAAAATGTAATCATGATGTAATAAATCTAGTAAACTTGTGAATAGTAATATATGTTATTAAGTGTCCCAAGTGGTCAATACCATGGGAAAATACCATGGTCAAGCCCATGGTTTTGCAAATACCACCGATGAGGTGTCCCTTGGAAATTAATTAAATATTCCCTCACTTTTCCTATAAATACCAATCCATTCCCCCATTCATTTAATTCCAAAATCCCTCTAAGAGAAGTTTTAGTATTTTTATCTCCCAAGGAGTCCTCTCAAGGTTCCCTCAATCCCCCCAAGGTCCCAACCTTCAAGCTTTCGAAGTTACTCTTCAAGGTAAGGGAACCTTCCACCCTCCTCTTTTAGTCATGATTTCCTTTAAATTATGTCTTCTAGTTTCCATATTCTTATGTGGGGGTATATTCTTATATATTATTATTACTTTCCATTTCATTTACATATGATGATATACCCTTTCTTCTCTCATCAATTTATTTTTTTAATTTTTAAGTGTCGTTGTTAGGCTGCCGAATTTTTGTAAAAGAAATCACATTTTCTCTTTTCTTTCAAGTTTCCTTTTCATGTGGTGTGTCATTCCATACCATGATCTTATTTATTTTTATTTTTTAACTATACTATAAATTACTCATTTATTTATGGTAGAACCGTGTCCCCTCTCTTTTTATTGTTTTCTAAAACCATATTATATAGCCGTTATGCTGCAAATTTTTTGTCTCAAAATATCTCTCTCTTTTTCTTAAGAAATTCTCTTTTTTTATTTATCTAAATACCAAAATATATTTTTATTTATATAGGTATTCATAAAGACATAAATTTTATCTATTTTATTCTGGAATTGACATACAAGAAACCCTATTTCTTTTTCCAAGGGTTATAAAACACATAACCATCATGTTTTTAAGCACTTTTAAAACGTCACAATTTTGAACCCATTACCTTTACTCTCTGTGGGTTATTTATGAAATTTTTTGTTATTATCTATGTGTATAACATGAATTTAATTACATATTAAGGGTGCACCATAATAGCACTTCAATGCATTGGGTAAAGAATTTAATCTCTAGAGATGACAAGTTTCACGATACCTTGGTGAATAACCTTGGTATTGTTTTTATGACACCTTGGGGATAAACTTTGGTGATATGTTCATGAATGTATAAATTAATTGTTGTAGCCACATATTCATGTTAAGATTCAAGTTATTTTCATTATTAAATTCCTCTAATTCTATTTCTCATGCCTTTATGTTTTTTATCAAGTTCTTACAAGTAAAATGATTCCCTTGTTTTCCTTACTAGGCCTTCTGCTCACCCTTTCCTTTGATGTATGTCTCTAGGTTATGAGATGAAAAACTTTTACTTAGGAAGAACTTATTATGAATACCTACAAGTGTATTAGAAGAATGTTTTATTTTTTAATGTTTTATGTTCCTTATTTCCAAGACACAAGACTTTAAAGATCCTGTGTTTGTAAAATGTAATAAAAAGTTATGTAATAGAAAGGCGGAATGTCATAGTTGGTATCAAAGGAAAGTTTAGTTATTTATGGAAATTAGGCTATAAAAACTTTAGGAAGAACCCTTTTTAAAAGTTTAAATATAAGAATACTTCTTGGTTTTTGGTGAGTATTGAGTAAGTGGTTTATCAAGAAAATACATCCCTGTCTGGATACGAGTAGGTAGAGGCGGCTCTGGTACAGATGTACCTAGGAGTGAAAACTCTGAAAAGGAGTTTCGGGCATGACCCAGGGTATCCTGGTACACGAGAATATGATTTTCTACACTCTTGTTTATGACACTCCCAAGGGATATTTTTGGTTAATCATAAGCTTTTTATGAATCATTATGAAGGATTTATAGAGAAATGTAATTGTTTAAAGCATGAAGTTTTAAGACATAAAATTCTTTATAGTTAAAAGATTCATAAATGAAATAATCTTCTCACTGAGGTTTTACTCTTTTAGAAAATGGCAGGAAATAGGAAAAACTATGCAAATGGTGACTACAATGGACCATGTGCTAACAGCCCTTCGATAGAAGCCATAATGTAAAATTTCATGCGAATGATGAACCAACTGACTCAAGCTATGGGAAATAACTTGAATCAAGCTGAGAGACAGATCTCACCGTGAAGGGAACAAATTTCTGTTGAATCCTTTAGGTGTCAATGACCGCCAACCTATATTGGATCTACCTACCCATTGATTGCTGAACAGTGGATCAGCTCTATTGAGAAGAACTTTTATGTGATCTATTGTTCTAAACAAGAGAAGGTTACCTTGGCTATTTATCGCTTAGAGGGAGAAGTTGATCAGTGGTGGGAACTGATTAAAAACACAAGACTAAGAGTGGAAGTTGAAACTATGGAGTGGTAAGTGTTCATAGAGATATTCTTTAACAAGTATTTACCTCGATCGATGAGAACAAGAATGGAGAAGGAGTTTCTCGAGCTAGATTAGAAGGAGAATGAATCTGTGGGAAGCTACGGGATGAACTTCACAAGGATTTCGCGTTACACCTCTAGCTTTTTCATGGATCCAAATGGTAAGGTTGATAGATTCTTCAATGGACTGAGACCTCATTTGTAGAATAATCTAGCCAACCGAGATTATGATAGCTATGAGTAGATCGTGCGAAGTGCGATGAAACTCGAACTAGAGTTTGTGAGACGCAATGGTCTCATAAATCCAATGACAAGAAAAGATCAATGGATCCAATCTTAGGGAGGATATTTGATCATGGAAGAGGAGGCAAGAAAGTACAATGTCCCACATGTAATAAATGAGGGAATAACTATTCCAAGAACTTCCTAATCAGAAGCAGAAAGTGCTAAAAGTGTGATAGAGATGGCCACATTGTGTGGAATTGTCGTATTGAGGTGAATCCACAACTCCCTAACACTAATGAAAAATGGAAGATGGTGCAGGACCTACCTGATGTCCAATGTTATAAGTGTGGAAAACTTGGGTACTTTACCAATCACTATCCAAATTGAGGGCAGTAGAGGAGAATCACCATCAGCCTTAGCAATGGACAAGGTAATAAGGTCATACTTTTGCAATCACTATGACTAAATTTGAAGCACAAAATGATGTGGTGACAGGTACTCTTATTGTTCTCTCAAATCTATCAAGTACTTTGTTTGATTATGGTTCTATGCATTCCTTTATTTCCTCCAAGTTTTAAAAGAATTTAGAATCAACCCCCAATTTTCTAAAAGTATAGTTATGAGAGAAGATTCCTGGTGGGATTATCCAAGCATCATCAGCATTTAGAAACTCTATTATTTACTTTAGTGAGCACAATCTTATTGCAAATCTAGTAGTCATTCCCATGCTGGAATTCAACATTATACTAGGGATGGACTGGCTCTCAAAGTATAATTCTAAGATCAAATGCATAAGTAATGAAATATTAGTAGTATTGAATGGAAAACCTATAGTTATATTCCAAGGAGATATATCTCAACCTGATATTTGTCTAGAAGAACCTCCTATATCCTTCTTTATGGAGTTGATCAGTGAATAAGAAGAATGAAATGAGAGTTTGAGTATAGAAAATGTCCCCATTGTCCAGGAATACATTGACGTATTTCTTGAGAAGTTACCCAGACCTCCCCCAGAAATAGGGGTAGAGTTCTCCATTGAACTTGTACCAAGATCTCACCGATATCAAATACCCCCTATAGGATGGAAAATGTGGAGCTAGAGGAATTAAAGAAACAACTCTAAGTTCTTGTGGAAAAGAGGTTTATCTGACTGAGTGTGTCTTCTTGGGGAGCACCAATTATCTTTGTGAGGAAGAAGGATGGATCGATGTGGATAAGCTTTGATTATAGAGAACTGAACGGGGTCATAGTAAAGAATAAATACCCTCTTCCAAGAATTGATGACTTATTTTACCAACTTTGTGGGGATCAATTATTCACTAAGATTGATCTTAGATCTGGTTATCATCAATTGAGGGTAAATAAAGAAGATATTCCAAAAAATTCCTTCCAATAAAGATATAGGCATTATGAGTTTGTTGTTATTTTCTTCGGACTGACCAATGTGTCAGCTATTTTTATGGATTTGATGAATAGAGTCTTTAAGGATTACCTTGATAACTTTGTGGTAGTTTTTATTGATGATATTCTGATATATTCCAAAATTCACGAGGAGCATGAGGATCATATAAGGGTTATTTTTCAAACTCTAAATAAGGAGAGGCTTTTTGGGAAGTTCAAAAAATTTGAATTTTGGTTACAACAAGTTTTATTTTTGGGGCACATTGTTACCAATGAAGGAATCACAGTTGACCCTACAAAGACAAAAGTTGTAGAGGAGTGGCCTCAGCCTACAATGATAACTAAGATTCATAGTTTCCTTGGATTAGCAGGATATTATAGGATTTTTGTGAAAAACTTTTCAAAACTTTCTAATCCATTAACCAAGTTAACTCGAAAAGGGGTCAAGTTCATCTGGAAAAAGGAGTGTGAGGAAAGTTTCCAAGAGCTGAAGAAGAGATTGGTTACTGAACCTGTGTTAACTGTGCTCTCAAGTGGAGAAGGATTCGTTATTTTTAGCAATGTATCTCTGAAAGGGATTGGGTGAATCCTCATGAAAAATGAAAAAGTCATTGCTTATTCATCTCGATAGTTGAAGACTCGTGATCAGAACTATACTATGCATGATCTGGAGCTACCTCTGGTCATTTTTTCTATGAAGATATGGAGGCACTATATTTATGGGGAGAAATGTGATATATACACATACCACCAAAGTTTGAAGTATATTTTCACACAAAAGGAATTGAAAATGAGATAGAGGATATGGTTGGAACTTCTAAAATACTATGATTGTTCAATTAATTATCATCCTGGAAGAGAAAACAAAGTCGTTGATGCATTAAGCAGGAAAGACCCAGTTGTTCTTTCCATGATGAGGATTCAAAGAGATCCTTTGATCAATGACCTAGTAAAGCTGGACATGGGAATTATAAGGGAAGGGACATCATTAACCCTAACCCAAATTATTTCTCAACTTTCATTACTAGAGAAGATCAATAAAGATCATAAAGAAGATCCTTTGTTACAGAAGAAGTTTGAGGATATGAAGTATGGGAAGTTTTTTGAGTTCAATATTGATCAAGAAGGTGTACTGAAATTTCATACAAGACTCTGTGTTCCATCTATTTTGGAAATAAATAACGATATGATGTATGAATCTCATAGCTCTACTTTCTCTATACATCCTAGAAGCACAAAAATGTATAGGGACCTTCATGATCATTATTGGTGGGATAATATGAAAATGGATATTGCTGACTACACTTCAAGGTGCCTGGTATATCAGAAAGTGAAGGTAGAGAGACAACTTCCTAAAGGGGTATTGCAACCACTACCCATACCATCATGGAAGTGGGACAATATCACTATGGACTTCGTCACTGGTCTCACAAAAAACTTCCAAAGGAAATAATGCGATATAGTTTATTATGGACTGTCTCACCAAGACTACCCATTTTATCGCCATTCGAGAAGATTTCTCTCTTGATCATCTTTCTAGGATTTACATGAAGGAAGTTTTAAGGCTGCATGGAGTTCCACTTTCTATCGTATTTGTTCATGATCCAAGGTTCACATCAAAATTCTGGAGAAGTCTTCAAAATTATTTGAGTATCGAATTGAATTTCAGTATGACCTATCACCCCCAAATTGATGGTCAATATGAAAGTAATATTCAAACACTCAAGGACATGCTGAGAACATGCTAAATGGAATTTAAGGGTGGATGGGACCAACATCTCCCTTTAGTTGAGTTCTCTTACAAAAACAGCTTCCACTCAAGCATTCAAATGGCACCCTGAGAAGCTCTATATGGTAAGAGATATAGAACTCCTACTTGTTGGAATGAATCTAGTGAGAGAAAGATTTTTGGGCCTGATCTTGTGCAAGAGATGATAGAAAAGGTCCATGCCATCCAGCAATACATTAAGGCTGCTCAAAGTTGGCAAAAGAACTATGTCAACAACCATTGAAGTGACTTTGAGTTTGATGTTGGTGACAAATTTTTTCTTTGAATTTCACCTTGGAAGAGAGTCGTGATGTTTGGGAAGAAACGGAAGCTCATCCCTAGGTACATTAGCCCCTATGAAATCCTTGATCACATAGGATCAGTGGCATATCGGCTTGCACTTCCTCCAAATCTAGCACAAGTTCATGATGTCTTCCGTATATCCCTCTTGAGGAAGTACATACCTGACCCTTCACATGTACTAAATCTAGGGGAGGTACAACTGGAACATGAACTCTCTTATGAGGAGAAGCCGGTGGAGATCTTGGATCGTAGATACAAGGTTCTACACAACAAGACTACCCACCTTGTTAAGGTGTTATGGAGGAACCACAAATGTGAAGAATCCACGTGGGAACTAGAGGAGTCTATAAGGTAGAAGTACCCACACCTTTTCTCTTATTAGGGTATGAGTTAAAATTTTTGGGATGAAGTTTCTTAAGGGGGTAAGAATGTAATGACCCAAACTTTTGAATAATATTTTTTTCCTAAATTTGTGTGTTATTTCATTTTATACTCCACAAACTATATCCTTTAATTAATGAAGTGATACCATTGGGTTTTGACTGTTATAAGACCATTGGTCAATATGACCATTGGAAACTAAACTCTTAATGTTACAATTATTGTTTATAAATACAAGTGATCTTGGTTAATTAATACAGAAAGAAGATTCGATGGCCTCATCCAGTAGACTCGGGTTGTACGAAGCCCATATGTCAGAGCTTGGGAAGGAGGTAGCATCTCTGGGCTTTGCTTTGGACCAAGCCCAAGTTGAGATTCAACTTGTAAAGCTTGAACGGAATTGACTAAGGGAAAAGTTCAAGCTGATAGAAATCATCACTCGAGCAATGTTGTCTGAGCTACCTTAAGATTCTATCACCATAGCACACCTTACACTTAGGTCCTATGCAGGTGTTATAAGGGGCTATGTAATGAGGCCTTAGATACTTTTTGTAATCCATTGATATAAATAAAATTTTTATTTCTTATTATGGTAAAATTTGTGATTTTCAAATGTCCAGATAAATATAGGATGAATATTATAGATGAATTTTGGAAAAAGGTTATTTTAAAATATTCATGTAAACTTTAAATAATTAATAATATGAAATGATTTTCAAAAAATAGTCTTCTATAGTTGTGATCAGTAAGAAATTTAGAGTCTAATAAGAACAAAATTTTTTGTGAATAGTAAAGTATGAATAGTAACATATCCTTATGAATAGTAATGAATATTAAATCAGCTAAGAAAATAGAAACTTCACCCATGAATGTATAAATACAATTTAGACATCTTAAAAGTGAAAAAACAATCATAGTATAAGTTTTGTTATTTTTGTAGGTCATAAATATTTTATTTAAAATTTTATAATTAATTTAATAATTTAAAATGAAAATGTATTTTCATAAAATTTAATCATAAATTGTTACTTTATTATATTATGGTTATAAGATAATTTTATGGGACCTTGATTACTTTTTCAAGGTGTTACAAAATAAGTTATAGTTTTAGAGTTGTTTTTTTTTTCAATAAATAATGATTTTATTTAAAATTAAATTAGAAGTATTTAAAAAAATTATTTTCATAAAATGGAGTTCATTTTTGAATTCAGAGCATCGATATTAGGTTAGGTTAAATTTTTGGGATTTTTCTGAAACAGTTGAATTTTCGGTGAATAGTAAAAATAGAGTTTTGAGTTTCAGGTGTTTAATGACATCATTGATAATGTAATCATGATGGAATAAATCTGGTAGACTTTTGAATAGTAATATATGTTATGATGTGTCCCAAGTGGATAATACCATGGTAAAATAGCATGGGAAAGCCCATGATTTTGCAAATACCACTGATGAGGTGTCCCTTGGAAATTAATTAAATATTCCCTCACTTTTCCTATAAATACCAAGCCATTACCTCATTCATTTCATTCCAAAATCCCTCTAAACGAATTTATAGTCTTTTTACCTCCAAATGAGTCCTACCAAGGTTCCCTCAAGCCCCCAAAGGTCCCAACCTTCAAGCTTTCAAAGTTACTCTTCAAGGTAAGGGAACCTTCCACCCTCCTCTTTTAATCATGATTTTCTTTAAGTTATGTCTTCCAATTTCCATATTCCTATGTGGGGGTATATTCTTATATATTCATATTACTTTACATTTCATTTCCAAATTATGAGAGACAATTTCTTCTCTCATCAATTTATTTTCTGAATTTTTAAGTGACACTGTTATGCTATCGAATTTTCGTAAAAGAAAACACATTTTCTCTTTTCTTTCAAGTTTCCTTTTCATGTGATGTTTCATTCCACACCATGATCTTATTTATTTTTATTCTATACCTCTACTGTAAATTAATCATCTATTTATGTAATACCCTTTTCCCCTCTATTTTTATTGTTTTCTAAAACCATGTTATATAGTCGTTATGCTGCAGAAATTTTGTCTCAAAATATCTCTCTCTTTTTCTCAATAAATTCTCTTGTTTTATTTATCTGAATACCCAAATATATTTTCATTTCCAAAGGTATTCATCAATACATAAAATTTATCTATTTTATTCTGTAATTGACATACAATAAACCTTTTTTCCTTTTCCAATGGTTATAAAAGACATAACGATCATGTTTTTAAGCACTTTTAAAACATCACAATTTTGAAGTGAAACCCATTACTTTTACTCTCTATGGGTTATTTTCGAAATTTTTTATTATGATCTATGTGAATAACATGAAAATAAAGACATATTAAGGGTTCTCCCTAATAGTTCTCCAATTAATTGGGTAAAGAATTTAATCTCTAGAGATGACAAGTTTCACGATACCATGGTGAATAACCTTGGTAATGGTTTTATGACACCTTGGTGATATGTTCATGAATGTCTAAATTAAATGTTTTATCCACATATTCATGTTATGATTCAAGTTATTTTCATTATGAAATTCCTTTACTTCCATTTCTCATGTCTTTATGTTTTTTATCAAGTTATTACAAGTAAATTGGTTCCCTTGTTTTCCTTACTGGTCCTTCTGCTCACCCTTTCCTTTGATGTATGTCTCCAGGTTATGAGATGAAATAATTTTACTTAGGAAGAACTTATGATAAATCCCTACAAGTTTATTAGAATAATGTTTTATGTTTTCATGTTTTATGTTCCTGATTTCCAAGACACTAGACTTTAAAGATCCTCTGTTTGTAAAATGTAATGAAAAGTTATGTAATAGAAAGGTGGGATGCCATAATCTTGATTCTTACCATCGTAGGATACCTATTTATACCCAGAATTCTTATATCTATCCCCATCCCTAGGTTCATTAACCCTTTATCCCCTTTTCCTTAACATTGTCAAAGCATCATGACTTTAAACTATATGAAAACCTATCAAGAATGCATATGTGGTGTGTGGGCCACTTTGGTTCTCATTCACATCAGGTTTGTTATGCCATAATGTTATGCATATCCCTTGTGGATTACTTACCCCATGGTCTGAGATTCATGACCTTAAACTGATATCCACCTTATGGTCCATGCAACATGACTTTAAACTATTCGCAAGAGTCCAAACTCTATAACCTTAAACTAGAATCCCAAGTTCAAGCATCACAACCTAAAACTATATGTAGGAATATCCCTAGGAATGTTTCATGTAGCATGGGGCACCTTGGTCCTCATTCACATCAGGTTTCTATTTCCATGCTCCATGTGTCCCTTTTAATTGAGATACTCCCCTCACTGTAGACCGGATTTTCTATGGGATGTGTTGTTGTGTGGCATTGGGCCTCCTTGGTCCTCATTCAAATCATCGTACTACACATATCCATCTGAGACATTCCCCCTTATGTTCTGAACTCTATGACCTTAAAATAAGATATAATGTCCTTAATTAATGATTTTAAACTGGGATCCTACCCTGAACAAGTTCAGGATGCCTCATGATAATCATGGGATGCCTCAGTTCCCTCGCTAGAGAGGATTTCTTCTGCTAGTGTTGCTCTCTCACCACACTATGTTGAAAAACTATGTGTGGCTTGATTCTCTCCCTTATGGGATACATAGAAACACTCATAAATTTCATCTTTTATCCCAACCATAGATTCACCAAACTTTCATCCACTTTTCCTTGATTACGGTTCAAGAATTATGCCTTAAACTATATGTAACTAGCATTAGGATCTACTAATGTGGTGTAGATCCCCCTAAGCTTATTCGCATCAGGTTTTAACCCATTAACCACAAAAATATCCTTGAATTTCCCTTTTTACATGGTATAATCACACAACTTTAACTATATTAAATCCATCTCGAGGTTCACATATTGTGGTAGGCCTCCTAGAACCTCATTCATGTCGAGTTTATTACACCGCCATCATATTCTCATCCCTTTGGAACGATTCACCTTTATGATCCAAACTTTATGACCTTAAATCAAGATCCAATGGTCTACACAACATGAACTTAAACTATTTATAGAGATTACAAGAATCACAACTTTAAACTATATGAGAGTATCCTTAGGAATGTTTTGTGTGGTGTTGGGTCTCCTTGGTCCTCATCCACATCAGGTTTATCCTAACACCGCACTACACATATTTGTTTTGTACATTCCTCTTTGGTCCAAAATTCATGACCTTATACTGAGGGACTATAGTTTGAGTTTTACAACTTCAAACTACATATCCCAATGTCCTCAATGCATGGCATTAAACTGTGATTACACCCCATTTTGAACCGGGATGATTTGGATTCCCTCGTTATAGAGGATCATCTTCACTGGTGTTGGTATTCTACCATAGCGTGTTATAGAACTACATGTGTCTTGATTCCCATCCTCATGGTATATGTAGCAACACTCGGATTTTTCATCTTCGATCCCATCTGTATGTTCATTAACCTTTCATCCCCTTTTCCTTCGTTATGGTCTAGGAATTATGACCTTAAACTATATGTAATTGCTCTTAAGTTGTGTGCGTGGCACGTAATCCTTCTTTCCCTCATTTACTTCAGGTGTTACCTCTTCAGTGACATATATATATATATATATACCCTCAGATCTAAAATTACCCCTATTCCAATTGACATGACTCTAAACTATCAACTTTCTGATATTCCCCATTCCACACTTTGAGTCTTCCTTGGTTTGTATTTCCATCATATTTCAAATCTAGATGTACCCCCTAATGGTGATGGTCTCATGCCATTTTTGGATCACCTCCTATTCCGAGCCAATTCCCTAATGGATCTTTGGTATAAAGCAGTAGATCCTATCGATGGTTTATTCTACATTTTTTTACCCCATTTTTGACTGATATGGTTGTGGCCCCTATGTTTCGAACATAGTCACTTCTAATATGCACTTCCACATGTCCGGAAAACCCCTTATCATTCCTTGTTTCCCACATCTATCATGACTCACATTGTAACGTCCCGGTTCTGGGTGCCACTCAACGGGTGCCCCGAACTCGGTTCGCCACGTGACCTCAAGCGTATTTCCCCAAATGCCAGAGGCTGCTGACTAGCAGCGAGGGCCCAGGTCTAATAGTGGGGAAACTATGACCTCATTTGTCAAAGTGTAGCACAGAGGAATATAAAATAAACATACGGCAACAGCGGAAGCAGTAAACCATACACAACTAAAATAAACAACTGTAGTAGATATAACCAACCAGTATATAAAATGATGCAACATGCCTCAATTCTATGAAAACAGCCAGAACATGTTGCACAATCAATACAATACAACTGAAGTACAAGTACAGAAAATCAAAACAGAACAGCTAGCGGCATCGCGATCCAATGCTTGGTCCCATGCTCTCCTACACCTCAGCAGTAATCAAGTGTCTGCATAAGGACCCTTGCCCTTATCTACACCTGCAGAAACGTAATCTATTTGGGCCGAAAAACATGACCCAAACAGGGTGTGAGAAATAAATTCCCAATAGGCACCCACCAAAGGCTCATGCCCAACTGTGTGTAAACATGCAACAACAGTGTGCAGTAATAAAATGCAATAAAGTAAGCAGTATTGGAAGTAACTAACTTAACTAGTTATATTGCCATTTTAATATCCCTTTAATCATTTAATTTAAAATATCACCATAGTAAATATTCTAAGTAAACAGCCAATGTCCTCAAACATGTAAACTCCTACCCTCGGGTAAAGAGACACCAAACACAAGAATCTGCCCATAGGCATTCGGATATTGCCCACAGGCATAAGAAGTGTCTCCCACAGGCATAGAATCAGCTGCCCACAGGCATGGAAGAAGTTGCCCACAGGCTAAATAGTGCAATGCCCACAGGCTAATCACAACACTTCCCTCAGGCTAAACAGGTAACCGGGCCACGCCCAATATGCAACAAAAATATACAAGAAATTCCACTCAAGTAAATTCTACAGTCATCACTTTAAAGGCATAATAGAAACAAGGCATACCCTTGGGTATCCTGGCCAAACGGCTAAACAGAGGAACGCACCCCAGGGGTGGTCCCAGATCCAAGCACTGATCCCAAACAACAGTTTTAAAACTTTATTTAATCACCTATACAATTCTAGGTATTAAAATTATCCATGTCCTCAGCCACACGACACCCCAAATATGGGTTCATAGCTCAAAACACACAAAAACGCACGACAGTTAGACAAATAAACACCAAGCCACCTACCTTAAACACCCACGAACGGTATACAAGAATAACGCCTTCTGAAATGTCCAAGAACGCCGTAGATCTGAGGTAAAATAATTCTTTCTCAAACACAAATAACTCCTGTTAGGGGAAGAATTGGAAAGATCAGTTAAAGAAGAGCGGAGGGCTTACCCGTGCGGTTCCAACGAGATCGTCTGAGGCGGAAACGGATTCCGAACGTGCGCTCGGCGGATCCTCGAAGATTCAGCCTTCCTCCCCCAAGATCTCTTCCAGTTCTAAGCCTTCCCTATTAACAGGGGAGGCTACTGCCCGTTTAAAGTGAAAAAAACAAAGTAAACAGAGTGTACTTCCGAGTACACAGCGTGTACTTCCCATTTTAAAACTGTTCCCCTGGAGGCTTCCCACCAGCTAGGCACTGTTCACTTGCCGACATGACTACACGGCGTGTCTTCATGAGTACACGGTGTGTGCTACCCCACAGCTGGCCACCGCCTTACTATTTGCCTGCCGACTGACTACACGGTGTGTAAAGGACCACTACACAGCGTTTTGTTGGTTCCTACACCCTTCATCGTCGACACGGCCACACGCCCCGTGTACTCATTCCACATGGCCAAAAGTACACGGTGTGTGGACAAAGTATACAGTGTGTACTTTCCAAAACTTGGGATTTTTCCCTTTTTTCCATATTTTCTCAAAAACACTTAAGGAAAAAAGAAAAGAAGAAGCTCGTACCTCAAAACTAAGAACCGGGTTCTTACAAACTTCCCCCCTTAAAGCAATTCGCCCCCGAATTTACCTTCCAAGGTGGTGAAGATAGAGCTAAGAATAACTCCAGCCACTGAGCACGTACATCGGTCTCTCACTCCCAGGTTTCGTCCTGCACTCGGCCATGCTACCATAGCACCCGTACGAGAGGAACTGACTGGCCTCGGAGAACCTTCGTGCTCCTATCAACGATATGAATCAGATGCTCCTCAAAGGACGCATCTAACTCAAGCTCAACCTCCTCGGGTTGAAAGACGTGAGATGGGTCTGAATGATAACGGCGCAACTGAGATACATGGAAGACGTCATGCATGGCTCGGTACCTCTGAGGTAACTGCAACCGATAGGCAATCGGCCCGACTCTCTCTAGAATCTCAAATGGCCCCACATACCTTGGTGAAAGTTTACCCTGTATCCTGATCCATCTGTGTCCCAGTCTCGGTGAAACACGCAAGAAAACATGATCCCCGACCACGAACTCCAAAGGTCATTTGCGGCGATCAGCATAAGACTTATGAAGAGACTATGTGGTATCCATCTGCTTCTGAATCAACTGGACCTGCTTGGAAGTCTCCTGAACAAGTTGTGGTCCCAGTAAAGCTGCCTCACCTGCCTCTAACCAGCACAAGGCTGATTGGCATGGCCTACCATATAAATCCTCATATGGTTCCATCTCAACAGTTGCCTAGAAACTGTTATTATAGGCAAACTCTACTAGGAGTATATGCTTCTCCCAAGAGCCCCTGAAGTCTAGGACGCATGCACGTAGCATATCCTCAAGCACCTGTATCGTACGCTTTAACTAGCCATCAGTCTAAGGGTGGTAAGTTGTGCTCAGAAGCACCTGTGTACCCAGTGCCCTCTGAAAACTCTTCCATAAACGAGACGTAAAACAGGCGTCCCTATCTAAAACAATAGAACGAGGGACCCCATGAAGACGTATGACCTCTCAGATATACAACTTCCTGAGCTCATCAATGCCAAAGGTCTCCTTGATCAGAAAAATGTGAGCTACCTTCGTGATTCTATCCACAACAACCCACACGACATCATTTCCTCGAGGTGACCTCGGTAACCCAGTCACAAAATCCATCGCGACATCATCCCATTTCCACTCTGGGATGGGTAACTGCTGTAACAGTCTAGCTGGACTTTGATGCTCTGCCTTCACCTGCTGACAGGTGGAACACCTCGTAACAAAACCAGCTACATCTCCCTTCATACCCAGCCACCAGTAATGAAATCTCAAGTCTCGATACATCTTGGTAACCTAGGGATGAACTGCCCAAGATGAAGCATGAAAATCCCGCATCAGATCCTCTCGTATATCACTTGGAACCCACACTCGTCCATGGAAACACAATATCTCACCATCACCTATCGTCCAACTAGGAGGAGGGTCCTCACTTGCCATCGACTCCCGTAGAACTAGGCCTTATGAATCAGATATTTGTCTCATCATCACTCTATCCAGAAGGGTAGAAGTCACAGCTAAAGATTAAAGATAATTCTACCCCTGACTATCATGCACCTCTAGATGCATCTCAGAGAACAAATCCATAAGCTACCACTCACCACTGGCCTCCTGTACAGCCTGTATTTGAGTCTTCCTGCTCAGTGCATCAGCTACTGCATTACCTTTACCAGGTGTATAGGCAAGCTCAAAATCAAAGGACTGAAGGTATTCAACCCACCTTCGCTGTCTCATATTCAAGTCATGCTGAGTAAAGATATACTTGAGACTTTTTTGGTCGGTGAAAACCACAAAATGCTCTCCCAAGAGATAATGTCTCCAACAGCGCAACGCATGAAAAACTGCAGCTAACTTGAGATCATGCATCGAGTAATTCCTCTCATGTGGCCTCAACTACTGAGACCCGTACGCAACAACTCGGTCGCCCTGCATTAGCACAGCTCTCAGCCCAATACCTGATGCATCACAGTAAACTATATATCTCTTCCCCTATTCTGGGAGTATCAGGATCGGTGCTGATGTCAACCTTCCTTTTAGGTCCTGAAAGGTTGTCTTTCAAGCTTCTGACCAAACGAACTTAACACCCTTCTTAGTCAAACCCATAAATGGCACTGCTAAGCGGGAGAAGTCCTGTATGAAGCATCTTTAGTAACCAAACAGCCCCAAGAAACTCCGTATCTCAAACACGTTCTTAGGATGCTCCCAGGAAACTACTGCTCTCACCTTCTCTGGGTCCACGACAACTCCTTCCTCTGAGATGATATGACCCAGGAAGTGAATCTGGTCCATCCAAAAGTGGCACTTTGAGATTTTAGCATATAGTCGGTGCTCTCTCAGTGTACTCAATAAGATCTCAAGATCGGTGGCATGGTCGTGTCTAGTGTGAGAGTACACCAAGATGTCGTCCATGAATACTACCACAAAATAATCAAGATACGGATGGAACACATGATTCATCAGAGCCATGAAAACTATTAGGTCGTTCGTGAGTCCTAACGGCATAACTGTATACTCATATAGACCATACCTGCTCCTAAAAGTTGTAAGCGGTATATCCGATGGTCTCACGAGCAGCTGATGATATCCTGATCTCAAGACAATCTTCGAGAACACTCGTTCTCCACAAAGTTGATCTAAAATATCATCGATCCTCAACAAAGGATATTGGTTCTTAGTTGTCAACTGGTTCAACTTCCGATAATGCACACAGAGTCTGAGGGTATCGTCCGCCTTCTTTGCAAAAAGGACCGGAAAACCCCACGGAGAAGTACTGGGTCGGATAAAACCCTTTGCCTGTAACTCCTCTAACTGCCTCTTGAGCTCCTGCAACTCAGGTGTAGCCATCCTATAAGGAGGAATGGACACTGGTGCTGCTCCTGGCACAAGCTCGATAGAGAAATCCAATTCACGCTCTGGAGGAAGACCTGAAAAGTTGTCTGGGAAGACATCCTTGAAAAATTCAACCACTAGAGGGGAATCCATCTGACAATTCCCCTGATCATCTAGATATAAGCTCGCAATTTGGGTTGTGACTCCACCTCACCCATGATGCTCTGGTCCAGCTCGACTCGCTTGAACATCCCACTCACCCTTGTATAGAAACTCTCCGCCCTATGGTGACATGAAACTCACCCTGTGACGATAGCAGTCTATAAAGTCTCGAAAGGGAACCAACCAGTCCATCCCGATAATGACATCATAGCTTGTCATCTCTTAGACATAGAGGTCCCAAAGGAAGTGACACCCACCAACCTCAAGGGGGAACTCCTTGCACTGACGCACACCAGTTGTTCTAGTCCCCAAAAGAGTGTCTAGCATCATGATATCAGAAAAAGTAGAAACATAGAGCCCAAGTCTCTCCACAACAGTCACGGATATGAAACTATGTGTAGCACCCGTATCAAAAAGTACTGAAGATAAAACAGAAGATACTAGAATAGTACCTCTAACTGTAGAAGGTCTAGGATCTTGCTCATGCTGGGTCTGTTGAACTGCATATGTCTGCCTAGTGTCGTGGTCCTACGACACAGCCTGACTACCCTGAGTTGTCCCGCCCTGCTGCCTCTAAGATCCTGGTGTCTGGCTACCACGGCCATGACCCCCATCTCTGCCTGCACGCCCTAACGTATTCCAGTTCCTTGACTGGTAAGAAGTTGTTGGTCCTGTTCCCGCACGTGGAGTCTGCACAGAACCTCTCTCACTAGCCACTAGTGGAAATGCCCTGCAAAATCACTGCAGATGACCCATCCTGCCGCAAGCTCGGCACTCCACTGGGTCTCGTGGACTGTAACAGCCCAAGATTTTATGAAAAATATTATTTTTAATTTCATTAATGTCTTGTGTTGTACGCTACACCAAAAGAAGCTTTCACAACACGTATCCTTGACTTTCCTTCCATTACACGCAATCGCGACCTTCCTCGATAGCGTGTGTAGTACGCAATAACGAGTTTCACTAAACAGCAATATGCTTAAAACTAACCATTATGAATAGTAATAACCACTTTTTGCAATTTTGTAAATTTTATTTTTTCAAAATGGACTTTATTTTTGGATTCTTAATATCGAAATTAGCTTAGGGTGAAATTTTGGTACTTTTCGGATAACTTTCATTTTCTGATGAATAGTGAAAATTACTAAATTTTAATTAAAAACAACTTTTTTAATCGAAATAATTAATAGTGATAAATTATTAATTTGAGTGGTTTTAAAGTATATTTAGAATATATTTTTACAATTCAATACAATGTTGGTCATTGAATGTAATTTCACATTTACACCAGACATAAACAAGTGTTAATCTTTTGATAGTTATTATCTCTTAAAAACACGTTATTTGTTGTGACAGTGGAAATTAATTATAAAATTAATTAATGCAACTTATATGTTGGGAATTTTGTAAAATAGAAATCATTTTTGAATTCGGAATATCAATTATAGCTTAGGGTGAAATTTTGGCATTTTTCTGAAAAACTTCAATTTTTGATGAATAGTGAAACTACTAAGTGGTAGTTAAAAAAAATTAATTTTTTCATAAATCTTAATTTTACCACTTCTGTGAATGGAATTTCAAAAATCCGAGAGACACGGTTGATGTCAGTAAGTAAAATGTGGTTCAATGAGATGAAAATAATTTTTGGTGAATAGTAACTTTTTACTTTTATTTACCACGGTTAAAAGTAAATAGGGTAATTAAGGGAAAAAATGATATTAATATTACCCAAACACATGTACTAATCCTATTGGACAAGTGTATCTCGACCAAAAACAAACTTAAGTGTAAAATATTATCATTTATGCCCACTTGGATTAGATTAGGACATTTATTATTATTTAATTCAAAGAAGAGTTAAAAGAGTTAAAATCAAAGTTTATTTACTAAAAAAAATTAATATAGGGTTATACATAATATAATTTTGACTATAAATATTAATTAGAAAGATAAAAATCTTTCCTACATAATGGTATTTTATTTGTAATTTTTATACTTTAAATAATTTAATTTATTTATGACACAACGATGATGTAGTAATTACCTTTTTAAGAAAATATTAACATAATTGATGTTATAAATGCCCAAATAAATGTAATTTGAGACTTTTTATGACTTACACTAATTTTATAGGTTAATATGACATGTTATTGTTGATTTAAGTAACTTGGTTCGAACTTATCATTCTGTTAGAAATTTCATAAAAATCATGTACCAAATAGTGTCAAAATTGACATAAATTAGTTTTTAAAACAAATATTATATTATTAATTGTTATTTAATTCCTAAAAATCTAAGGTTCGGCCAAATGACTTAGATAAGGATATATATATTAATAATAAACAACTTGGGGTTTTTTTGGCTTTATATAGTAAGTTTATTAACCATATAGTGTAAGAAAACAAAAAGACACGGTAAAAGTTAAATTATTTAACTTAGAGTTAAATCTAATTGATAAGGTTAAAATAATAACCTAAACTTGTCTAAATCCTATTTTATGAGAGAATTTCGACCCATCCCCACTTTATCTTCTAAATAAGACCATTTGGAACAATTATAAACCGAATTTGACCTTAATATAAAATAATATTTTGAGATTTTCCTAAGATGCCCCTCTCCTCCCTTATAAAAGGGCACCTCCTCCCTCTCCTCCTCACACCAATTTGAGCATTCAAGCTCGTCAAAACCCTGCCAAACTATCTTCTCCACTTCCCTAGTATCATCCTAGAGGTCCTGGTCTTCTTCAAAGACCATCCTTAGTTCTTTAAGTGGAGGTTAAGTGAAGGCGCGTCAAAAAGAGGTAATATCCATTACCGATCTTTTTCAATTTATTTCTTCTTCAACTTCTTCTTCTTTAGTTTTTTCATGATAAAGTAATAACATCAGTATTTATTATATACTGATATGTTATTATAAATATTAAACAACTCTAATTAACCTTCTATCCATCCTACGGAAAAAGGAAATCACCGCGCGTGCGTACGTACGGAATACCGTCTCCACGTCGTGGTGTAATCTATTTTCCGCTACCACCTTAATTGGATGGGTATAATGGTGTAATGAGTAACTATATATGATTATTATAAAGTGATATTAATATTTAAATAGTATACATACACTTCAATACAATTCCAGGACCATGGGAATGATATCATCGCTCGTGCGTACGTACGGACTACCGTCTCCACGACGCGATGAGATTCATTCTCAATGATTAACCATTCATGAATGATTATAAAGTATATATAATAATTACTAATGAAATATATGACATAATAATGATACTGGATTTATGTATATTTATATGTATGTCATATACTTAATTCCATTCAGTTCAATAAGGAAACGAAAACAGCGTTCATGCGTACGTACGGACTACCGTCTCCATGAACAGTGTATTTCATTCCATTTATCGATATTATATATATATATATATATATATATATTCTGAATATATATTATATATAAATCATGTTTTACATTCTGGATATAAGTAATCATGATCCAAGTAATCATATTAATAATTACAAGTTAAAAACACGAACGACAAATGAGACGATTTTACCCAAAAGGCTACTTTAACAAGCATTTACAAAAGAACGGGTAATATAAAGTCATAAGTGGACCATATATGATATAATAACAATAAATATGATTCTTTAATAATTCAATAACATGATTTAAATCATTATACAGGAGGTTCGGACACTTACAAAGCAATTCGGACCTAAGGTAAGGGAAATATCACAATCTCATTTTTTCCGAGATTGTTTATACTTTGGCATTTACTGGGGTGTATTTTATCATCCACATCCATGTTTCCTCAATATGTAATATTATTTCCATCCACCTAAAATTTTTTAAATCCAATTTTACTCTTCAGTGAGTTTTTAGTAAAAGATATGAAAGGAATCTTTTTTCATTTTTTGTACAAGGTACTTTTTGACTTTTCCGACAAAAGTACGAAGAATGTTTTTTTTAACTTATACGGCATGAATGGATTTTTTAAAAATTATTTCCAAGAAGCTTCCTTTACAAGTTTTCAAGTTTATTTTTAATCAACTTCTTTTATTTTAAAGTCGTATGACATGTTATGAATGGAAAAATGTTTTTGAAGAAGAAAGGATATTTTCCTCAAGAATGGAGTTCAAGTGTTTTATCAAAATTATTTTCCATCTAAGATAATAAAGGGTTCTGTTTTTATCCCTATTATTACATTTATTTGATCATTTTGTGATGGAATTATTTTTATGAATTCCTTTATCTTATATGAATTGATTTATGATGTCATGATGTTTAAGATTCCCATTTGTATTACATGGGTTATGCAATGATGTATGATTTATGATTTTGTGGCACACATAAGAATGGTATCATTATGAGATGGGTGGTACCTATATCTCCCTCCAATGCATTGGGTAAAGATTTTATATCTCATGAGATAGACATGGCTGGAATGGTAGGTTATATCGGTTCAGTGAAACAGGACTGAAACGATGGTGACTCGGTTCAGAAAGGGACTTTGTCCACTAAGATAGTCTTGGCAATGAGTCTTGACTAACAAGAAATGATTCTCTATGATTATGTGTGTATGCCACAAAGTTTCATGTTTTAAGTTATGATTATTGGGATTACATTTCACTTCTATGATTTATCCCATGTTATGATATTATGAGCTCTTTTGCAGGTTAAGATTTCCAAAAGCTATGCTCTTATGTATATGATGTGATTGATATTTCTTTTGTTTATCCTTACTGAGCATTTGAGCTCACCCTTTTATGTTTTCTTTTCCCCAGGATATAAATAAAGGTTTTAGGTATAAAAAAAAGGAAGATCTTTATGGGATATGTTGAAGATCTTTCACCACGATTAGAAGATTATATTCCGAGTTTCCAAAGACACTAAACTATTATGGTCCTTGTGTGTGTGTTTTGTTATGTACTAAGTATTCCGCAAATGAAATGTAATGTCAATGTACGTTAAGCTTCGGGTCTCTACAGTTGGTATCAGAGGAAATGTTTAGTCAACCTTTGGAAACTAGGATGCGAGAACTTTAGTGAGATCCCTAGAGATATTTATAAGGTATGTCTAGGGATGTCCCTAAGGATAAGTATACGTATAGGATATAGTCCTAGAACTATGGTAACGATCATAGAATTTAACCTAAGATGTTAGATATTGAGGATAATCCACCTTTATTATGTTGTTTTCCCTAGCATGATTTTTGCCTCTAACACTATTCTTTTTGGGTTTTAGAAAATGGCTGGAAACAAGATGATTCACGATAATGGAGGTTATTATGGACAATGGAATGATATTCTTCATGAGCAACCAAATGAAATGAGATTTGGAAGTCCAAACATAATTATTATTCCGAATCATCAATCTCATAATATGATCAATAAAGTAAAATTTGGTAAGTTTCCTGACTCGGATAATAAGAGAAAGATGGAGTTTCATGATGATCATAGAGGAAAGAAAGTTCAATTTCCCCTATGTAAATCATGTGGGAAGAGCCATCAAGGAGAATGTTTCAAAGGAACTGGAAGATGATTTGGGTGTGGAAAAGAAGGACACAAAGCCAGTAAGTGCAAAGGAAAAGGTTCAGTTAACACCAGGGATGAGGATAATGGTATTGCTACGACATCAACAATGGTAAAATGTTTTAAATGTGGAATGTACGGGCATTATGCAAACCAATGCCCTAAGGGAAAGTCTCATGAAGAGAATCAGTATGGTCGTATGGGTAGTATTTATGTGGATGATGATGAAGAGACTACAAATGATATGTGAGATGAAAGAATTGTTGAAGCTCGGTCAATAGTTTAAGAATGTAGTGGAATGATTACATTTTTATCATGTGTAACTTTGTATAAGTAATCTAATGGTACTATGGAATAAAGAGACATCTAAGGATTGTTACACTGTTGCCTTTCATTGAGTTTTGAAAGTGTATGATTAATGTTACCAGTATCCATGAAAGGTTATTCAGATATTTTTGGAAAGTAGATGATATGTGCATAATGAAGGAATAATAAGATAATGAGGTGTTTGATTGTATTCATGAGCTCATGACTGATATAAGGAGAAGGTTATATCATGGTTTGAGTATATAGAATTTTTGGATTTTGGTATGTGGAAAGAGTTAACTTTTAACTGCATTCATGTTTTTACTAAGGTTCAATGGGTATTCAAGAGAATACATGATTAAGGCCTTTGAATGTTTGGAATGTGACCAACAAGACATATCTTATGATATATGGGGATCAACGACAGTATTAAATCTCTGGTAATCGTTTTCACTATATTATGAGAGTGGACTGCAGTATTATGGATAAGCCTAAAGATTAGAATGGATTATGTTGGACATAAGTTAGTATTGTTTAAGGATAGAAGATTTTCGATATTATTGATGGGATGTTATAGTAATGTAGTTTTAGAAAAAGGACAACCTGCAGGACGGGCGACAGCCCATCGCGTCGGACAAGGATGTGGGAATCGAACCCACAATCGAAGTGAGACTGGCCTTTATCGCCTACCACTAGCCTACAGGAAGTCCCTGTTTAGTAGAAACTAGTTTTATTATATTAAGCAGTATGATATATGAAGTATAAGTCCATTTTAGGAACCATATATGATTAATCTCACTATAGATCGACTTATGTATATAATTTTTGCTAACCTTTTGTTTGAGACAGATGGAATGACCCGTCATTCTATCACATGATCTGCTAACACTTCACAAATAACAAATTCAACTTCATTTATTTAAGAGATGAAGTGGAAATTGTTCAAGGCACGAACAACAGTGAGATTGTACCAAAATAAAGTAAGTATTTATTCTAATTCAAAATTTTCAACTTTAGGGAAATGATCTTGAAAACCAAAAATGTTGTCCTAGTGCCCTTATATCCGATGAATCAGATGGTACCCTAGATCGTCACAAATTTATGGCTTTGTGATTGCTGGATTTTCCATAGCCATGTTCTCTACCACTCTCCATCAGAACATGATGGTTATATTTCTCTTCCATATACATATTTTCACCTATGTGGAAACCCAGTGATTAGTTTATTTGGGTAACCGTTACGTTTCATACTTTCGTTTTTAAAGATTGGTTTTGGTATTCCTTTTTACGATGTGCGTTTCTATTAAAGAAACTTTCGAATAGTAAACCATTTATAACCCCGACGAATTTCAAGGGCGAAATTCATTTTAAGGGGGGTAGAATGTAACAGCCCAAGATTTTATGAAAAATATTCTTTTTAATTTCATTAATGTCTTGTGTTGTACGCTACACCAAAAGAAGCTTTCACAACACGCATCCTTGACTTGCCTTCCATTACACGCAATCGCGACCTTCCTCGATAGTGTGTGTAGTACGCAATAACGAGTTTCACTATACAGAAATATGCTTAAAACTAGCCGTTATGAATAGTAATAACCACTTTTTGAAATTTTGTAAATTTTATTTTTTCAAAATGGACTTTATTTTTGGATTCGTAATATCGAAATTAGCTTAGGGTGAAATTTTGGAACTTTTCGGATAACTTTCATTTTCTGATGAATAGTGAAAATTACTAAATTTTAATTAAAAACAACTTTTTTAATAGAAATAATTAATAGTGATAAATTATTAATTTGAGTAGTTTTAAAGTATATTTAGAATATATTTTTACAATTCAATACAATGTTGGTCATTGAATGTAATTTCACATTTACACCAGACATAAACAAGTGTTAATCTTTTGATAGTTATTATCTCTTAAAAACACGCTATTTGTTGTGACAGTGGAAATTAATTATAAAATTAATTAATGCAACTTATATGTTGGGAATTTTGTAAAATAGAAATCATTTTTTAATTCGGAATATCAATTATATCTTAGGGTGAAATTTTGGAATTTTTCTGAAAAACCTCAATTTTTGATGAATAGTGAAACTACTAAGTGGTAGTTAAAAAAATTAATTTTTTCATAAATCTTAATTTTACCGCTTCTGTGAATGGAATTTCAAAAATCCGAGAGACGCGGTTGATGTCAGTAAGTAAAATGTGGTTCAATGAGATGAAAATAATTTTTGGTGAATAGTAACTTTTTACTTTTATTTACCACGGTTAAAAGTAAATAGGGTAATTAAGGGTAAAAATGATATTAATATTACCCTAACACATGTCCTAATCCTATTGGACAAGTGTATCTAGACCAAAAACAACCTTAAGTGTAAAATATTATCATTTAGGCCCACTTGGATTAGATTAGGACATTTATTATTATTTAATTCAAAGAAGAGTTAAAAGAGTTAAAATCAAAGTTTATTTACTAAAACATTTTTAATATAGGGTTATACATAATATAATTTCGACTATAAATATTCATTAGAAAGATAAAATGCTTTCCTACATAATGGTATTTTATTTGTAATTTTTATAATTTAAATAATTTAATTTATTTATGACACAACGATGATACAGTAATTACCTTTTTAAGAAAATATTAACATAATTGATGTTATAAATGCCCAAATAAATGTAATTTGAGACTTTTTATGACTTACACTAATTTTATAGGTTAATATGACATGTTATAGTAAGTTTATTAACCATATAGTGTAAGAAAACAAAAAGACACGGTAAAAGTTAAATTATTTAACTTAGAGTTAAATTTAATTGATAAGGTTAAAATAATAACCTAAACTTGTCTAAATCCTATTGGATGAGAGGATTTCGACCCATCCCCACTTTATCTTTGAAATAAGACCATTTGGAACCATTATAAACCGAATTTGACCTTAATATAAAATAATATTTTGAGATTTTCCTAAGATGCCCCTCTCCTCCCTTATAAAAGGGCACCTCCTCCCTCTCCTCCTCACACCAATTTGAGCATTCAAGCTCGGCCAAACCCTACAAAACTCTCTTCTCCACTTCCCTAGTATCATACTAGAGGTCCTGGTCTTCTTCAAAGACCATCCTTAGTTCTTTAAGTGGAGGTTAAGTGAAGGCGCGTCAAAAAGAGGTAATATCCATTACCGATCTTTTTCAATTTCTTTCTTCTTCAACTTCTTCTTCTTTAGTTGTTTCATGATAAAGTAATAACATCAGTATTTATTATATAATGATATTTTATTATAAATATGAAACAACTCTAATTAAACTTCTATCCATCCTACGGAAAAAGGAAATCACCGCGCGTGCGTACGTACGGAATACCGTCTCCACGCCGTGGTGTAATCTATTTTCCGCCACCACCTTAATTGGATGGGTATAATGGTGTAATGAGTAACTATATATGATTATTATAAAGTGATATTAATACTGAAATAGTATACATACACTTCAACACAATTCCACGACCATGGGAACGATATCATCGCTCGTGCGTACGTACGGACTACCGTCTCCACGACGCGATGAGATTCATTCTCAATGATTAACCATTCATGAATGATTATAAAGTATATATAATAAGTACTAATGAAATATATGACATAATAATGATACTGGATTTATGTATATTTATATGTATATCATATACTTAATTCCATTCAGTTCAATAAGGAAACGAAAACAGCGTTCATGCGTACGTACGGACTACCGTCTCCATGAACGGTGTATTTCATTCCATTTATCGATATATTATATATATATATATATTCTGAATATAAATTATATATAAATCATGTTTTACATTCTTGATATAAGTAATCATGATCCAAGTAATCATATTAATAATTACAAGTTAAAAACACGAACGACAAATGAGACGATTTTACCCAAAACGCTACTTTAACATGCATTTACAAAAGAACGGGTAATATAAAGTCATAAGTGGACCATATATGATATAATAACAATGAATATGATTCTGGAATAAGTCAATAACATGATTTAAATCATTATATAGGAGGTTCAGACACTTACAAAGCAAGTCGGACCTAAGGTAAGGGAAATATCACAATCTCATTTTTTTCCGAGATTGTTTGTACTTTGGAATTTACTGGGTTGTATTTTATCATACACATCCATGTTTCCTCAATATGTAATATTATTTCCATCCACCTACAATTGTTTAAATCCAATTTTACCCTTCATTGAGTTTTTAGTAAAAGATATGAAAGGAATCTTTTGTCGTTTTTCGTACGAGGTACTTTTTGACTTTTCCGAAAAAAGTACGAAGAATGTTTTTTTTAACTTATACGGCATGAATGGATTTTTAAAAAATTATTTCCAAGAATCTTCCTTTACTAGTTTTCAAGTTTATTTTTAATCAACTTCTTTTATTTTAAAGTCGTATGACATGTTATGAAAGGAAAAATGTTTTTGAAGAAGAAAGGATATTTTCCTCAAGAATGGAGTTCAAGTGTTTTATCAAAATTATTTTCCATCTAAGATAATAAAGGGTTCTGTTTTTATCCCTATTATTACATTTATTTGATCATGTTGTGATGGAATTATTTTTATGAATTCCTTTATCTTATATGAATTGATTTATGATGTCATGATGTTTAAGATTCCCATTTGTATTACATGGGTTATGCAATGATGTATGATTTATGATTTTGTGGCACACATAAGAATGGTATCATTATGAGATGGGTGGGACCTATATCTCCCTCCAATGCATTGGGTAAAGATTTTATATCTCATGAGATAGACATGGCTGGAATGGTAGGTTATACCGGTTCAGTGAAACAGGACTGAAACGAGGGTGACTCGGTTCAGAAAGGGACTTTGTCCACTAAGATAGTCTTGGCAATGAGTCTTGACTAACAATAAATGATTCTCTACGATTATGTGTGTATGCCACAAAGTTTCATGTTTTAAGTTATGATTATTGGGATTATATTTCACTTCTATGATTTATCCCATGTTATGATATTATGAGCTCTTTTGCAGGTTAAGATTTCCAAAAGCTATGTTCTTATGTATATGATATGATTGATATTTCTTTTGTTTATCCTTACTGAGCATTTTATCTCACCCTTTTATGTTTTCTTTTCCCCAGGATATAAAGAAAGGTTTTAGGTATAAAAAAAAGGAAGATCTTTATGGGAGATGTTGAAGATCTTTCACCACTATTAGAAGATTATATTCCGAGTTTCCAAAGACACTAAACTATTACGGTCCTTGTGTGTGTGTTTTGTTATGTACTAAGTATTCCACAAATGAAATGTAATGTCAATGTACGTTAAGATTCGGGTCTCTACATGGACACTTTAGCCTCTTGTGCCCCTCTCTACCGCACTGGTACCACATGACCTAGCCACCTAAAACATTCTTTTGGCTAGTACTTCAACCCTGAGAGAAGTCCATTTGTCTCCTCCTCTTACCAGTAGAAATAGTACCAGAAACTGGTGCTAATCCACCATGGCCCACACCACTAGCTTCACGCAAGTTCCTCTCTATAATCAGCACCTGATTTACAATAGCATGTACAGTAGGCAACTTGAAAACATTCACCAACGCCCGGATTTCATACCGATGACCATCCTCAAAATGCCTAGATCTCAGCGTCTCATCACCCACCAGAACGGGTGCAAAACGCTGAAGCTCGGTAAAGCGATCAGAGTAATCCATCGCTGACATAGCGCCCTACTGCAGATTCATGAACTCTCAAGCTCAATCTGCCCTCAGCGTATCTGGGAATAAGAATTCATAGAAGGATTTCTGAAAATCTTCCCACGCCATGTCTCTGTGATGCTCTGTCTAGGGGGTAACAACCCACCACCTCTTGGAGGAATCTCACAGCATATAATTCGTGAGCTTAACCCTATGCCCTGGAGGCATCTCTAGATGCTCGAAAATAGTCTGCATCGACCCTAGCCAAGACTCCGCAGCCTGTGATCCGCCATACCCTGAGAACATAGGTGTATGCTGCTGCTAGAAGATACGAGTAAGCTCAGCCATAGATGTGGTATCCTGCGGTGCTCCCTGAAAGGTCTGCATGAACAGCATAAAGCCTTCACGGAACTGCGCCTCCGCGCCTGTGTCTGGTATAGCAGCTGGTTCCACATCCGGCTCTACTGGAGGATCAACTAGTATCCCATGGTCCACCATCTCTGGAGTATACTCGTTACCTCTCTCCTGGTGAACAACGCGTGGTCATCTAGGCGGCATGACACTACAAGGTCAAAAACACACCTTAGATTCAAGATTATCAAGACTGAAAATGAAGAAACCCAAAAGGGAACAGGAGGAAGAAGGCATTCAAAATTTTCAAAACAAGACTACACGGCATGTATACTGACTACACGGCGTGTAATTGACTTCCATTCCCCTGCCCGGGTCCTTCTGCATGGTTAAGCCACACGGATCCCATTTGAACAAAACTACATGGCATGTATATCATCTACACAGCGTGTATGGTGTTATTTTCCAACTGCCTGTGTCGCTTGTGACACGGCCGACTACTCAGCTTCATATCACATGGCATGTGACACTCGAACACGGCGTGTACACTACCCCGTTTTCCCAGCCACATGGCTAAAACACACGGTCCATCCTCAGACAAGACTACATGGCGTATTCCATAGGTACACAGCGTGTACTAGACGAGCTCCACCGACCCGTGTTGTTAGTTACACAGCCAGATACACGGCTCAACCTACACGGAGTGTTCTATATACACACGGTGTGTACACGAAAGGATTTCCCCAACCCGTGTTGTTAGTATCACTGTCGGGTCCCCAGGTCGCACCACACGGCGTGTTCATCATTGAAACGGCGTGTTTAAGAAATGACTACATCGGCCCAGGTTTGTTAGTTACACGGACGGGTCTCCAGGTCAACACTACACGGCGTGTACATCTGGTACACGTCGTGTTCTCCCCAAGCTCTTCCCTTCCCTGTGTCACCGCCCACACGGTTTGTGACACGGGAAGAGACTACACGGCGTGTACTCTGGGTACACGGCATGTACTTAAAAAGTTTATTTTTCTTCCCGAACAGAAGACCATACACGGCGTGTTGAAGGTACTACACGGCGTGTATACTGGAAATTCTGGACAGTATGCCTCAGAAACTTCCCCAGAACCTAGAAAACACTGAAAAACAACACCTAAGTTTCAAATTATGATCTGTGACGGCCCATACTCCCCACGAATCAAAGTTTGACATCTTATCTGTGTTATAACAAAATAAACAGCTAATGATCCACCAAATTCCGGTAAATGGGGGCCCATACTTCCCAGAAACCAAAGTTTGGCATCCATTATTTCACAGCTTTATACAGAAATACCCTATCACATAGCAGGTATTTATCCAACAGCTATCACAACAGCATGATTTTCTAGAACATAAACTATCACAACAACATACAATTCCTAATGCACCTACATGGCATGGAACTATGCATGGCATGTGATTTCTAGATTGTACCTAAATGATGCATGAGATGGCATACCCTCATCTCATCAGGTTGCAACTAAATAGAACCCATAGATAAAATATAAATAGCACAATCACAAGTGTGTCACCCAACGGTTAAATCAAATCAACTGTAAATTGCAAAATTAGTAAAATTCCAATATGAGGTAAATTGGATTTTCCCTGTACACGGGTTAGCTACGCCCGAGCACAGCTTATTACCAACTACCGGTCCGTCCTATCCTTGAGTAAGGCTCCAAATAGTAAGTCAAAGAAAAGAACTCCCTTGATACCACTTTGTAATGTCCCGGTTCTAGGTGCCACTCAATGGGTGCCCCGAACCCAGTTCGCCACGTGACCTCAAGCGCATTTCCCCAAACGCCAGAGGCTGCTGACTAGCAGCGAGGGCCCAGGTCTGATAGTGGGGAAAATATGCCCTCATTTGTCAAAGTGTAGTGCAACGGAATATAAAATAAACATACAGCAACAGCGGAAGCAGTAAACCATACACAACTGAAATAAACAACTACAGTAGATATAACCAACCAGTATATAAAATGATGAAACATGCCTCAATTCTATGAAAACAACCAGAACATGTTGCACAATCAATACAATACAACTGAAGTACAAGTACAGAAAAGAAAAATAGAACAGTCAGCAGCATCACGAGCCAAAGCTCGGTCCCATGCTCTCCTACACCTCAGCAGCAATAAAGTACCTGCATAAGGACCCTTGCCCTTTTCTACACCTACAGAAACAAAATCTGTTTGGTCCGAAAAGCATGACCCAAACAGGGTGTGAGAAATAAATTCCCAATAGGCACCCACCAAAGGCTCGTGCCCAACTGTGTGTAAACATGCAACAACAGTGTGCAGTAATAAAATGAAATAAAGTAAGCAGTATTGGAAGTAACTAACTTAACCAGTTATATTTTCATTTTAATATCCCTTTAATCATTTAATTTAAAATATCACCACAGTGAATATTCTAAGTAAACAGCCGATGTCCTCAGACATGTAAACTCTTATTGTTGGGTAAAGAGACACCAAACACAGGAATATGCCCATAGGCATTCATATATTGCCCACAAGCATAAGAAGTGTCACCCACAGGCATAGAATCAACTGCCCACAGGCACGAAAGAAGTTTCCCATAGGCTAAATAGTGCAGTGCCCACAGGCTAATCACAACACTGCCCTCAGGCTAAACAGGTAACCGGGCCAATCCCAAAATGAAACAATAATATACAAGCAATTCCTCTCAAGTAAATTCTACAGTCATCACTTAAAAGGCATAATATAAACAAGGAATACCCTCATGTATCCTATCTAAATGGCTAAACAGAGGAAATCACCCCAGGGGTGGTCCCGAATCCAAGAACTGATCCCAAAAAACGGTTTTACAACTTTATTTAATCACCAATACAATTCTAGGTATTAAAATTATCCACGGCCTCAGCCACACGACACCCCAAATATGGGTTTGTAGCTCAAAACACACAAAAACGCATGACAGTTAGACAAATAAACACCGATCCACTTACCTTAAACACCCAAGAATGGTATACACGAACGACGCCTTCTGAAATGTCCAAGAACACCTTAGATCTGAGGTAAAATAATTCTCGATCAAACGCAAATAACTCCCATTAGGGGAAGAATTGGTAAAAATGGTTAAAGAAGAGCGGAGTTCCTACCCGTGCGGTTCCAATGAGATCGTCTAAGGCAGAAATGGATTCCGAACGTGCGCTCGACGGATCCTCGAAGATTTGGCCTTCCTCCCCCGATCTCTCTTCTCGTTCTAAGCCTTCCCTGTGAACAGGGGAGGCTACTGCCCATTTTAAGCGAAAAAAACAAAGTACACGACATGTACTTCCGAGTACATGGCGTGTACTTACCATTTTTAAATTGTTCCCCTGGTGGCTTCCCTCTAGCTAAGAAATGTTCACTTGTCGACATGAATACATTGCATGTCATCATGAGTACACGGCGTGTGCTGCCCCACAGCTGGCCACCGCCTTACTATTCGCCCGCCGACTGACTACATGGCGTGTAAAGGACCACTACACAGCGTGTAGTTGGTTCCTACACCCTTCATCACCGACACGGCCACACGCCCTGTGTACTCATTCCACACGGCCAAAAGTACACGGCGTGTACTTTCCAAAACTTGGGATTTTTCACCTTTTTTCATATTTTCTCAAAAAAACTTAAGGAAAAGAGAGAAGAAGAAGCCCATACCTCAGAACTAAGAACCGGGTTCTTACACACATAGTCTTAGGAGTTCTGGTAGGATGTGTACCGATGCGATCAACCTTCACAAAGGAGCCCCGAGTCCAAACTCTACAACCTTAAACTAAGGATTCGGGTCCAATCATCATGATGTTAAACTATATGTGGTTTTTCTTACTAGGGACATGTTATGTGGCATTTGGTTCTACTTATCCCTCATTCACATCGGGTTTCTCACTCTATCACACTACACATGTCCGTTTAGGATATTAAACCCATGGTCCAGGCAGTACGACTTTAAAATGTGTGCAATGTCCTGGTCACATGATGTTAAACTATGAGATGCATCCTGATCACATAATGATAAACAATAAAATTATATATCCTTACCTTATTAAATTAAAGTACATATCCAACACCCTCACCATATGACATAAAATTGTGCATATATCATCCTTTTTGCGTGACTTGAAACTGTAGGGTATCTTAGTCCCTTGCTTGAGAGCCCTTCCTTTGGTGTCAGTCATCTACCACATCACTCATGTTCCTTTAGTAATTGCTCAAAATTTGATATGATGCTCCCCTAGAAGATGGGGTTGACCTTTTTTTAGACTAGTACGTATACATAAATGATCACTAAGATGTGTTGGCTTAGTTCCAAGAGTGTTTGAATCCATTCAAAAATTCCACCACTCTATTAACATGCTTCACGTACCCCTTATTTGAATCCTTATCCTATTCTATATCTAAAGGGACCCCCTAATGTCTTGGTATCATACCATTTTGGATCACCTACCACTCTGAACCAATGTCCTGGAAGACTTTTAATGACATTCTAAGATAGGTTTTGTGTTTTGAACATGGTAAGCATTCAACCCTGGTCTGTTTATCCCCATTCTAGTCTAATGGTATGGATACTATGTTTTGAACATGGATAGTAGTTATCCTGAATTTCCATGCCACTCTCCTTTTGTTACAAATTTTGTGAATTGTGATTCATGTTCCCCATTCCCCTTTGTTCAGATAGAATTCAATACCCCTATAATTATCTCATTCATGTGTTAGCATATGCTGGAAGAGAAAGTTTACTATCCTAAGAGCCATGTTCTCCATTCATAACCTCCCTCAGCCTGAACACTCTCAATGGTTAGTCAGCAACAGCATACCCCAAGTGTTCAACAATTATCTGACACTCTCATACAAATGAGCAATCATATGATCATCCCTTGTTTCTCACACCAAAAATGACTCATGTGATCTTAGGGATTGGTCAGTGGTTGTTTCAAAAATATGATCAAAGTGTGGTAATTAAATCAATAAAATTAATGAGTCTATGCATATAGAAAAATCTCCAAAATCAAACAAGAAAGTTGTGGCATAAGCAAGGGTCATCTACATGCTGGAGCCTAAGTCTTGGCACACTTGACCCTATGGATCTTCTCCATCGATCGAATGTTAAAGATCATCCAACCTATAGAATATGGGATACAAGGTATGATTTTTCCTTCTAACTTTTTCTTCCTCCTCATCAACCATAGGGAAAAGCTGGTCAGCCTTGATTTGTTCTCGATCCTGATTAGCATAAAGACTGGCTACTTGAAGTTCCTCCTACCTCATATACCTCTCAACCTCTTCCATCTCAGCCCTCAATCTTTTGATGGTTTTTTATTGAGTGTTAATGAAGTTATTGTGCTTGTTCATTTGCTTTTCCAGCCACTAGACCTTCTGATGACTTCATAGATCTTGAAAATGTTTTCATACTTCTCCTGATGTTAGTTGATGTCTAAATTATGTCTTCCTTCATGCATCCTTTAGGTGATAATTTCATGGACCAATGCATGAAGACCGCAAGTTTCTACCCCTCTAGTGCATAGGTTGCATATCCAATGAAGAATATACCCCATATATCCCACTAGTTTTGGCTCCAGAGTTTGGTTGATGAAGCCATTCCCTACGTCGTATGATGTGATTCTCTTCAGCAGCATCAAGGTTGGAATCTTCTAGAACCTCAGGAGGTGCAGGCTCATACTCAAGAAAATATGCAATAATTTCAGCAGTGGGATCTTCCTATAGCATCCTATCAGATAATATGAGCTTCAGATCATAAGTCTAATCATCATCACCTGACTCTACCTTGAAAACATAATCTCCTCCATCCCCGAGTTCTGCCCCACCAGTGGAATCACTCACAACCACAGCCGGTTGTTCACCTGGGACTGAGGCCGGATCAGCTTGAAATATCAGCTCTGCATGAACTGGTAAATCCATTAGAGAATGGACCCCAAATGTTCTGACCTCACCTTCTTTTTGGTCATGAAATATCTCAATCACTATTTAGGAAGAGAGAACATATGTCAACTAGATTATTAGATGATCAGTTAAGGTCATGAAATGAATGAGGACTTATTAAATATGATCATCGACATATTGAGCTCCTGAGTCATAGTAGGGACTTCCACCATAAGAGACCCTTCAACACTAGTTGGTATTCCAACGACCGGTACTATCTCCCCTTGCATTGGTCAAGTAGGAGCTGTGTAAAATAGGAGAAAAAATGTTGATGAAAAGGCTCTGTGGAATCTTATTATGGTCGAATGGATCGATATATTCTCTTAGCTTGAGGTGGAGGAATTTTGATGATGAGTCATCCTAAGCACACTGCCTCTCCAGTTGTGGGAACCACTGTTTGATTTTCAAGTCATAGACCCCATAGATAACAGTGAGAACCTAAGGTTCTTAGGTTTCCACCCCAACCTCCTCGACCAACCCACCACATGCCTCATCCATAGGCACAGGTCCCAGAACATGCTCCTACACACCTATCAATACACCTTTTCCCCCTTCAGTTGGGTCCCCTTGTACATTATCGAGATTCTTCTGTATAGGAAAATTTTTAGTTAAAGAATTTGGATAGTGGAAAGGGTCAAATAAGGGTGTGATTGATTTAAATTTTACCTCAAGGTACTCAGTTAAGTCTTCTTCGGAGGCCACAATCTCACTGATTTCCTAGGGAATCCCTTAATGATCATCCATCCCTTAGGATTTCTCATCATCAGACCTTTGTGCTTCCTCATCAGTTGATGCCTCCTTGCTCAGATTATCAACTACTGGTGTCTCTTCAGGCCCCATCTCACCATCGAACATCACTCGCACCGAAGTGGAAGGCAGAATGGATTCCCCTCGTTGGCATGAAAAGTCATCCATGGTGGTCAGGTACGCATGCCTCTCATGGAAGTACACCTTGGTGATGATACATTCTAGCCTAACCTTTGAAAGACTGACCCCATTTAGGATCAATTTTTTCCATAGATCCTATGTCAACATCAACATTCACAACATCCTCCAGGAAGACCAAATAGAATGAAAGATATCATCAGCAGTTGGTTATAGAAGGTATTTAAACTTCTTCTCAGGATCCTCCCTTATTGTCCCCCAAAGACTATTTCAAGACCCTTCTCTATAAAATGTATGGGTGCATACTAACCTTGTGATGTCCCCACCGCTGTGATTCCATCTTGAGCCACCCCAAATACCTGGACTACCTCTCGAGGAGCATCCATCTGCTTCCTCACTGCTTTGACTCCTCGCTTTCTAGTTCAATCACTCGAATACACTTCTAAAGGATTACCTTTGAATATTCTTCCAGCCTGTTCTTATAATATTCCAGTGATCAGGACAACATTGACATTAGTTGGAGGCATCATGATGGTCTCGATAGATCCCGTATTCACAATCATTCACCATAGTTGGTAAAGGATATAGGGGTGTCATTCTTAATTGACCCCCATGTATAATCTCTTAACCACTTGATGAAGACACCCAAACTACTTGTAAAATTGGTACGGCATGTATGAATTGTTGTAAACATGCCCGTCGATCTGGGCCATGAGCACTCCACCCCTAAAACGTTTTGGGTATTCCCTCTTCCCTCGTGAGACTTGAAGGTTATACACCATTGGACCGATAGGAGTTTCAAAGGGGTGTAAGTTGAAGATTTCATGGTTTTCAAAATAAAATATGATCCTGGCCTCTTCAAGCATCACTAAAAAAACCCTAGTGATGTTCCACAGAGGAATCCATAGACCGGAGTTTGGAGTCTTGATGACATTAGAGAATTCATAACCCTAGAGATGTGATGCAATCTAGCCATGTAAGAACTATAACATTCTACAGATCCTTATGGGTGTGTTTCCACTCAAAACATAGCCCAATATGTTGTGAATTATAGCCAGTGTGGGTATCCCCAAGTTGACCTAGTTACCATCTTCTAGGATCACAGCTATCATCAACGTCCCTGGGTGTACTCCCATCTGTGTATCTCTTACCGGTAGTAGCCACCTGCCCAAAAATTTGGTGCGGAAAGTTGTGTACTGGACCAGTGGGTCCTAGACTCTAACCGTGTTATACCTCAACTTCTAATATTTTCTTTCTTCTAGGATCAACCAGTATGATCCGGAATTCCTCCTATGCAACATCGTTGGATACTGTTTTCCTCAACCCAGCATCCTCACCTTCGAGTCCTTGTTGAGGAACATGTTGAAACATGCCTGGAAAATGATATCCTCATGGAAAATGGGTGTGTGCTTCATCTTATGCTTCAGTGCCTCCAGGAAAGGGGGATGAGTGTTCTAGAACTCATCTTTCAGTTATCAGTTCTTTTTTGGATGGATAGACACCTTGTCTTATCGTTTGGTTCAGAGGTTCATTCTAATGTTTTGTTGCATCAGGTTTTGGTTGGGAGGCTTGAAATAGAGGTAGGTGTGTTGACATCTACCGACTAGCCATCACTTCACTTTATGTGGGAGGGATGGATACTCTACCATGTCTTATTTTTTTTGGCTTCTTGATGTGATTTTTTGTTTCTCCAGCGTGATTTTACATCGTGATGCACTTCTCGGTTGCTCTGGTTTCTTTTGGTCTCTATGATTCACCTCTTAGCTGCTCCATCATGACTCGACATCGTGATGCACTTATTGGCTGCTCTGGTTTCACTTTGCTTTTTGATGCGCCTCTAGCTTCTCTAAAGTCTTTTGGCTTCATGATGAACTTTATTGGATGATCCGATGTCATTTGGATATGTGATGCGCTTCCTTGATACTTTGGTGCGACCTTTGATCCGCAATGCGCCTTTCATCTACTCTGATTCCCTTTTGCATGATGCAACTTGGCAGGGGGTACTTAATATTGACTGTTTTCTCTATTTCATCGGTTGGAGGGGAGAAGCGATGGGGCATTAACTGAGGCTCTCCTTGACGTTTACTATATTTTGAGCATTCAGGACCTCTTTGGACTTTTTTTAATTCTTCTTATGGCTTTTCACCTATCATGCTTTGGGTTCCCCCTTCACCCATTCCTGTTTGAAGGGGTTCATTTTTGTGATTTAAATAAAGAGGTCTTGACCCTCAACCTTTAAAAAAATCTAGTGGAATTCCATAAATGAATTGGATGTCCCATAAACTGATGTTGAATTCCCTATAGTGCGAATGGAGCGTATTGATGTCTGGGGACCAGTGGCTAAGCAGTTATGGCACCAACTTCTATTAGTAGTAAATGTTGAACTGCAATGTCTGAACTGCTTCATACAGTCTAATATTGCACAACTCTACCTCATAATCTTAGAATGTGTACCATACCCAATACACCCATTACCACTCACTAGCTAAATTTTTTCCCAATCTAAAATCCAAGTCTCTATGATAGCCTAGGATATTTCCTCTTATACTTCTTTGGAAGATGGTGGCGTAATGGGCAGGGAACTCTTCTACCTCTGGATGATCCTCTGCGACCATCATGGTATGCCTATTCAGTATGTAAATAGTGATTTCTAAATTCTCTCTGGTTGGATGGCTATGAAGGGTGACATTCTAATGGTTTATATCATCCTCACATGTAAACCAAAATTACGGTGCATCAACCCCGAAGGCTGGGATGATAACTTCTTCTAGCAGCCCAAAGTTCCACAATAGGAGGTATTCACTTAGAGGATAATCTTTCTATGACTATTCCAGCATGCGTAGAATCATTTGATTGTCTGAAATGACCCTCCAAGATCAAGGGATATGAGGATTTCTAGTCATTTCATCTCTTTGAACATTAGTATCAGATTCAATCTCAGTGGGATTATGTTGGTTGGATATTTTAGATAAGGCTAAAAAGTCTAAGGGAAATGCATATAAGGAGTGATAATTGGTGTGCAAGATTATTTCAGGAAAATTTGGAAGTATGCTCACAATATGTCGATATTAACGTAGAGGTATATGTGCGAAAGAAATAGAATATGCTTGAAAGAAGTGGTTGAGGCTCGGTTTTCTATGCAGAAAGGTCAAGATTACGTGCACAAGAGAAAAGTGGATTATCATGTGGAAAGTCAAAGTACCATACAAAGGGCCCCTTCTATGTATTTATAGACATAGACCTATTCCTCCATGCATACCTAATTTCCTTACATGAAGATTAGTGATTTTTACATTCACCCATGAGAATCGACCCCTTTCTTCGTCATTTCCCTTGAAACCCGACCTTCTAGACCCCTATTACCTCAAATTATGTGGGAGAGATTTTTTTTGCTTAATTCCATCCAAAGACACATATTTCCAACTTTAGGCAAACCAAAGGCATCATCTATCTCGGATAAGTAATTTGAGAACATCAAGGGTGGTAGTGCAAGTTTTTGTTCCCACCTATAATATTCTTGTGTTCCAAAGATGACAAAAACCCTCAGATCTTCCTCAAAGGGTCCTCAAATTGCCAAGGCAAGTGTGTTCAATAAGGTGATGTTGTGCACAAGAAGCCCAATCTACACGCAAAACTCTTATGTGAAAAATACAACGTCAAATAATCCCTTTCATGCATTTCCACTGCAACAAATGAAACAGTTTCATGGAATATGTATTTTACAACCAAAATATTGTGTGCCATTACTGAAGCTTTTGGATATATATATATAGAAGGTCCCCCTATGTTTAGGGTGATCCTCCAAAAATTGAACCATTGTGCTACTACATGTAAGACCAATATTTCACGACGTCACAAAATCATGGAACCTTCAAGATAGAGATCTTGCGTGACAAGTTCCTTGTGGGTCCTTATTTAAGTGGGCCTATAGTTGTGTAATACTCACCCATATTATTTTAAACCAAGTCGAGTGTGCACAAATACTCCTCTTGTGTGCACCCCTGACCTTGCATGTAAACCCCAATTTTGTGTTCACCCTCAACCTTGCGTTTGAGCCACCAATCTTTCATGCACCCATTCTTTGAAGCTCCATGGGAAACTCCTATGTTAGAGTACCATGTTTTATCACCCTTTACATGCCACCCCCTTTCCTTGCATAAACCTCTCACGCATAGCCCTCCAAGCTTGCGCGTAGTGATTTCATGGTCCCTCGTGAGACATCCCCTATGCTCCTAGTTCATGTCTTATCATACCTTTTTTTTATCAACATAGGTATTCTAAGGCCTTTTTCTTCTTAGTATAGGTACGCTAACATGAACCTTGTTATCGACCACTCATCCACACCATCATATCCTAGAATTTTTTTGCCCCACCCAAGGGTGTATGAGCTATGGCTATATAAGCCCAAGGGGTAAGGAGTGAGTCCCCCACATCCATGTTACATGATGTAAAACTGCCTGGAACTAATGTCCTCATCACATGACATATAACTATGGTCTTTCCCTATGTGATAAACATAGGATACCCCATGTAGGATCAACATGGGATTCCACCTTCTTCCCCACCATGGGATGATTCTCACATACTGGGCAAATTTCATGTATAAGCCCCGCATTATCTCTTGTTGGTAGTTCTTTCATGAAAAGAACATTAGTTTAACTACTTCATCTTTTTTCTCACACCAAGAATGACTCGAGTGGGCTCAGAGGTTAGTAGGGACCTTGACATCTTCCCAATCACCCTATAGGTAGTTTCCATGAATAAGTCCCAACCACATGATCCTTAGGCCTCCTCCTTAGGTATAAGTCCATTTCCTTGCTGAACTACTTGGGATTTGATTCCCAAATAACTAGGATACATAAGAATCCTCCCTGTGGTCAAAACCCATTATCCACATCCATCTTGATTTTTCCCCAAGCTGCCACATCCCCGGTAAGATCATTCCACTTACCTAGGAGACTACATCCCTTCCAGGTCCATCAGGCAGCTTAATGCATAATCCCCACACCATCCAACCAAGATCAATACTCTTAAGAATGGCAGATTACATGCATAATCCCTATACCATCCCTCGTAGATGATCCTTTCATGGTATGAGCATCCATACCACATGATGTTAAACTACATGGATTGGTCCTGTCACACAACCTTAAACTGAGGCATTGAACTACATGAGTTTTTATCCTTGTCTTCTAAACATGGTACATAGGATGCTTCTATGAGATTTAATACTGACTAACGGTAAACCCAAGTTCCCCCTAATAGGGGTGAACCTCCTTGATCCACCTCAAATGGTGTCTAAATCAACCTTTGTAGTGTGATATATTTACTTTATGGGTCACACCTCCTGGATCTGCCTACACCATCATTCTGATTCATCCATCGGTAAACCTTTCAGGTGTTCCCTCCTAGGGATGCATCTTTTTGATCTGCATACATGGGGAATCTTGATCAATAAACTTTATATTTATAAGATGTAAAATTATGACCCAAAATAATTTCTTCATGCTAAACATGGGATGCATTAGGTGAAAGCCTTGGAAGATATGTGCTTATGGCGTCATCTACCTCATGGTAAACATGGGATGTCTGAGGTGAAATACTTGGAAGATATGTGCCTTCGGTGTTAGATACCTCATGATTGGCATAGGATGCCTTGGGTTCCATGCCTAAGATGTCTCCATGATATTCCCTCTTATGAGGAAAAATACAGGTGACCAATGTTCCTAGAATACAGACATTCCAGCGATGCCCAACGTGACTACTCTCCTAACCAATGGTTGTTTCCCTATCAAGACCCATTAGAATTTCTGGACAAGAGCAGTGTAATAAACTAGAATCCACAAAGAGATGGCACTAGGAATGAGTTTCATGAACATGAATTAAATCTACGAGGGAGACTCGGAATAGGCGACGAGTTCCAAGGAGGAACCCAACATCGTCGTTGAAAGTGATGAAAGTTTTCTACCTTTGGAAAGTGGGAATGCGGGGAAACACAAATGTGACTCCAGTGTGATTCAAACATGCAGCAATAATGCACCCCAATTAAATATTTGGAAATAGGATCGTAGAAGAAACTTAGATCCACCATTGATTCTTTTTTTACATAGAGAAAGTATACTACAAATTTCCACTCTGTTCTCCTAAAGATTGTTACTTTTCAGTAAGGGGGTGACGCACTGATAATATGTGGTGGTTATCTAAGGGGAAGCCTAATCCCTTAAGTGACTATGGATTATTTCACAACTTGACCTAGAAAATGTGTCAACTAGGATCTGAACTAGATCATGGGAAGACCCAAAATGCATTCACAATCCCCACAGGCTGGCGACTAGCACCCATCAAACAAAAACTAGAGGCAATGATTTTTCCCAGCTTGAAACAAGATACATGGAATATATATATATATATGGATTAAAAAAAAGAATAAATATATGTAATAACCAAAGAAAAAAATGGTAGTGATACAACTCAAAAATACAGATAAACCCCTTGAGATATATGTCCAACAACCTAAAATGAAAATTAAAACCATAAAGAGATACTCTGTGTGATATGTGGTAAATTTCCCTACATCTCACAACCTACTACCCATACCCAACTGATAAAAAACTCATCACCATGCTATGGTTCCATGTCTTTTCCTACATCAAAAGACAATACAAGGTCTACAAAGACTCAAGAGAGTGTGTAGTGTGTGACCTAAACAGGATCAGTAGGATCCCACCTAGGTGTTTCATATCAAGTCTCTATATAATAATCTCAATATTCTCAATTTTAAGAAAAAAATTAATGATAAATAGTTAAATAGATTTATATAAAAATAATGGTAAAACATTTCTCCTTTTTCCAAAATTCTAAAATAATCCAGGTAAAAAAGTTTCAAACCATAATTCTAGAAAAAAAATCATTTATTAGATCATGTGTATCAAATCCAAAACATCACAAGAAAAATAAAAATGGTAAACACCATTAGGATAACAAATGTTAGACTAGCTAGGTCACTCGAACCATAATAAAGATCAACAACTAGTATACACTCAATTCCTTAGGACATGGGTCCTAGAGGATAGAGGAACACAACATGATTGAACCCCCTACATGGTCGAGATGAAGTCCCCATGACACATAGACTATAGAACATAGGAACACCCCATGAGTGAACCCCCTATGGAAATAAAAAAAAAGGTCAGATATTAAACCTTGTACCTAGGTACCCAAGGCTCTCATGTTTGGTATACATTAATCAGTTCAAAAAGGCTTATCAAATTCCAAACTTTTGGTTTTGGGCATAGTAGAATTGTGCGTTGGTGGGTAATATATTAAAATTTCTTTTAATAATAATTTCTCAAAACCAAGAGTGAGGATCTTGTACATCAAATTTATAATTAATTTATTTAATATATGAAGAAATAAATACTTGGGCTTAGGAAATTTTTTTGTTGATGGTTGTTGATCGTCTGAAACAGCCCTTTCAGATTGCCTTCATTGTGCTTATGGGGATCCAAGGGCACAATCTCTCTAATGGTGATCCACACGTGCTTCAATGGTCTCTAAGAAATGCCACTCATTCTCTTAGTTCTAGCATGGATAATCGAACATCTTGCATTGTTCATTCTTGATTGCTAATTCTTCAGTCTTGAAGAAATTATCTCTTGGGTTTCTCGTTCTTGAGAGGGAGATAGGAGGAGGAGTTGAGAGAGAATTCATTGTGCGCAACAATTCTCTATTTCCAAAATTGGAATTGGTTTCGAATGAATTTCACAATAAATGTATTTGTCTATTTATAGGGCTGCTGATTTCGGTTACAAAATTTAATTGCATAACATCCATTAAATATAATTATAACCATTAATGAAATCTCATGACACATTATAATAATAATAGTATTATTATTTTGTGGTGTGCCAACTTACGCAAAATAGATAAATAACATTTACCAACTCATAAATAATTATTTTATCACCAAAAATGGTCTTGGTCTATTCGAACTCCCCTTGTATTTATTGAACACCTGAATAAATATTTTATTTTATTAAATAAATATTTTATTCAAAAACTAGTAAATAAATATTTATTAAATATTAAATAAAATAAATATATTTTATTCACAAACTAGTGAATAAATATTTATTTATTTTATGCAATCAATATAACTTAAATAAAATTAGTCCTCGGTCTTGATAATAATATTTATTCCATTAATTAGATTCAAATAGAATTTAATCAAGACCACCAGAAACACTTAGTGTGTGACCCTCTAGGATTCTTTCTCTTTATAATTAGGCGAGCTTACCTAAAGTCCAATATTACTATCTAGTAATGGGTCAAGGCATCTAGGAGAAAGGACTTAAATTCGCAACGAAGACAACCACATACAAACACTCACTTTGTAATATAATCTCTTTTTCACATAATCTCATCAAGCAGGTTTCATGACAGTGTCATCAACCTATATACTTGATACATCATTCTTTAACTATCTAAAATAAACTCATCATTACACCATGGACATGGAATTTAAGGTGATGGTTCTATTTCAATCAAAGGGATAAAATATAAACTTCTATAAATATGGAAGAGAAAAATTCTTTATTGACTTATCCATTAATAACATGTCATTCGTGACACACCCAACATACCATACTTCCCGCCAAAATATGGCATGACGGTTTTCATCAGAAAATCTAAGTGAACAAGTCGTGACATGCATTAATGATAATATTAAAGTCTAAATACCATTACACACACTCATAGATAGGAATATCCAATGACACCAAAACATGTGGAATTCTTACTGGCAGATCTGTTCTCATAATCTATTGTCTAGGAAATTACCAAGTATAAACTTTATGAGAACAAGTCTCATATGCTTATGAGTACTCACATGTGACAGTCTATATACTATAAGTATCATCATAGTATTTTATCCAACCATTGAACTATATTAAGAATATTTTCATAGCACTTCAAGGTTCTCATCATAGTGGGAAGCTACTATAACCTTATCAATGAGACAAATACTCTAGGACATTATTACATTATGGTCATGCAGAACAATGAACAATATGTAATAAGATGTTTAATTTAATATTTAATGCATAAAATATTCATGTAATCAAAGTAAAAATAGTTGGTTCTAGGATACCAACTCTAAAAAACTCCTACTTGGACTAGATCCAACTACCAATGAACTCCAGTCTACTAGACCTCACATGATAATCATGTTTTTACTAAGTCAAGGCTTTAGTCGAGGGGTTGTCCATGTTGTCTTCTATGGAAATACTACTCACTGCAACCTCACCTCTCTGAGAAAAATCCCCCAAGATATTATACTTCTAAATTATGTGCTTCGTCCACTGATGTGACCTTGGCTCTTTTGTGAGAGCCACCACTGTAGTATTATCACAATAGAGTGTGATGAGATCTTTACTAATAGGTACCACATCAATCTCTTGGATGAAATTGTACATAAAAAATACTTCTTTAGCTACCTCAGAAGTTGCAATATACTTGTAATCTACTATAGAATATGTGACCACAACATTATTTGAGATCTTCCAGGTCACAGAACCTCCATTCAAAGTGAAGATGTTTCCCATTTGTGACTTCATGTCATCTTGATCAATCTAGAAACTAGAATCTAAAAATACTTTAATGACTAGTTACTCATCTCCTCTATAAAATAGGAATATATCCTTAGTAAGCCTCAAATACTTAAGGATATTCTTTACTTTCATCTAATGGAGGTCACCTAGATCATCTTGATATCTACCTACCGCACATAATGAATTGGAAACATCTAACCTAGTACATAGCATATCATACATGACTGACCCAATTGCTAATGCGTATGGAATACTTTCCATCATATTTATTTCCTCATGGGTCTGAGGATACATTTTCTTGGAAATATGAATGTCATGTGATGCTAGCAACAATCTCCTCTTGGATTGTTTCATACTGAATCTCTTCAGTATCTTGTCAATGTATGTACTTTAACTTAGTCTGAGAAACCTCTTGGATATATCATGATGGATCTTGATCCCAATAATATATGTTGTATCACCAAATTATCTCATGGAAAATCATTTATTCAACCGTGACTTAACAGACTATAATACTGGTATTTCATTTCCAATAAGTAATATGTCATCAACATATACTATTAAGAAAATTATTGCACTCCAACTAAACTGTTTGTAGACACAAGTTTCGCATATTTTCTTTATAAAAAAATTCCATTATAGATTCATAAAAACAAATGTTATATGACATGGATTATTTCTTTAATCCATAAATGGATTTTTTTTCAACTTTCATAACTTATTGGAATCCTTTGGAGTCCCAAACCCTTTAGGTTGTTTCATGTAGAAATCTTCCATAAGTTTCTCATTAAGGAAGGTTAGCTTGAAATCCATTTTCCAAATCTCATATTCATGGTAATTCGTAATGGAAACTAGAATTATTATGGATTTCAACATTGAAACTGGAGAAAAGGTTTCATCGTAGTCAATACCTTGATGCTGTTTAAACCCTTTTACAACTAGTTGCGCCTTATAGATACTAAATTTTCCTTCCATGTCCAGTTTATTCTTGAATACCCATTTTCAACCAAAAGGTTTTACATCCACTGGAGGATCTACCAAAATCCAAACTTGGTTTTGGTACATGGAATCTATTTCAGAATTCATGGATTCTTTCCACTTGGAAACATCTTTTCCACTTAATGCTTACTTTTAGGTTAGAGGATCATTATTATCAACTAATAATGAGTCACTATCCTCAGTAACTATAAAACCATACCATTCTAGTTCTCTAACCTCTCTTGTACTCCTATGCAGTTCTTGTGTCTCTGGAATAGTTTCTTCTTCCATGGGGATTTGTGTAATCTAATCCTGTACCAACTCTTGTATTCCTTGAGCCTCAACTTCATCAAAGTTTATCTCACTCCCACTATATATTTTGTATATTTTATCCCTATCAAGGAATATGGCATGTCTTTCCACTATTACCCTTTTGTATGAGGGGTATTATAGGAAATATCCCCTTGTTTCCTTTTGGTATCCTATAATGGTACACTTTATGACTTGGGTGCAAGTTTTTTACCTAAAGAGGCCTTAACAATTGTTCCACTTCCCCACACATGTAAATTTGATAACATGGTTTTTCTTCCACTCCAAAATTCATATGTAATACCATTTATCGATTTATTTGGTACTTGGTTTAGTATGTGTGTTGTTATTTGTAACGCATATCCCCAAAAGGATAATGTAAGACTTTAATGACTCTTCATTGATCTCACCATTTCCAATAACGTATGGTTCTTCCTTTTTCTTACACTATTCCAATGAGGTGTGTAAGGAGGAGTGAGTTGGGATAGGATCCCAAACTCCCATAAGTAATCAATAAAGTCTTGATTAAGATATTCTCTACCTCGGTCTGAGCATATTTTCTTAATCTTCCTACCAAGCTGGTTCTCAACTTCATTCTTGTATTCCTTGAATTTATCAAAATAATCAGTCTTATACCTCATTAAGTAAATATATCCATATCTAATAAAATTATCAATAAAAGTTATGAAGTATGAGTACCCACCCATTGCTTCAACAAGAAATGGTCCACACACAATAGTTTGAACTAATTCAAGAATCTCTTTATCCCTTTTACCTTTCCCACTAAATGTGGATTTGGTCTTTTTTTCTTATAAACATGCATGACATACACCAAGTAGTTTTAGTTTGAAAGAATCTAAATATCCATCTTGATGCAATTTTTTCAATCATTTTTCATTTACATGACCTAGCCGGTGATGCCAAAGTTGGGTGTGGTATGATTCATGTGAAGTAACTTCATTATCAATTGTCATTACTTGGTTCATGTAATACAACACATAAAGATCGTTATGTAAATGTTAATTACCATAAAAAAAATTCTATCTTTATAAAAGAAGAAACATTTATTTCCAAATTTTAAAATTAATCCATATGTATCTAGTCTGAAAACAGAAATAATGTTTTTGGTAACTGAAGGAACATAATAAAAACCATTTAAAACCAAGATCATTTTGGTCAGAAATGTGATGTGGTAGTCTCTGATAGCTAAAAAACAATTTTAGTTTCATTGGATGCTCATAGATCTACCTCCCCTCAATCAATTTTTCTGAATATACTTGGTTCCTGTATTTGAATACATATGTGATAACCATAAGCTGTATCTAATACCCAATTTGTAGAAATAAATAAATTGCACTTGATAAAAAATGCACCTGAATCTTCCCCTTACTTATTTAGCTGGGTTCAGTTTTTCTTCTAGTGTCCCTTCTTTCTACATGAAAAATAGATATCATCTTGTTCCCTTACTTCCCATTTGATCTTCTTATTCTTATAAGGGTGTAAAGAAGCTTTGGGCTTAAATCTATTTGTTTTACCTTTAAGTTTTTTCACCATAAGGACCGAAGTCTTTTCATGCTTAATATCTTTTTCTACTTGGTGAAGGAGGATAAGAAGATTTGGAAAATACTTCTCAATGTTTTTCATATTAAAATTCATAACAAAACTAGAGAATCTATAAGGGAGTGATGCCAAAGTGAGATCGATGCCCAGTTCTTCAGGGAGTTTAAACCCTAGAACTTATAGGTTATCAATGTAGTCAATGAGCTTGACTATGTGAGTCCCAGGTAGGTAACCCTCTCTAATCTTACTCTGAAAGAGCACCTTGGAAATATCAAACTGTTCATGTCTATCTATCTCCTAGTAAATACCATGAAGGTGCTCAAGCATGCTATATGCATCCATGTTTTTGTGAGACTTCATGAGTTGACCAGAAATAGATGAAAGCATCAAACATTAAGCATAAACTTCATTGTTCATATGTTTTTTATAGACAATGAACTCTACATCACTCACCTCTTGATTAGGTGGATAAGGCATTGAGGATTCTATCACGTAAGATTTCCATTCATGGCGTAGAACAACCTGCAGGCATCTAAACCACTCCCTGAAGTTATTTCCAGTGAGGAGATTGTCTTTATCCAATATTGATCATATGGATAGTGAGATTTTAATTTTATTCTACAATTAAAAGAGCAGATTCTTAGTACTTTTCTTGATTACAGATTTTTTGAGAAATTATTAATTGATTTTATTAAATCTCCCACTATTTTATCAAGTCACAATATCCCTCATCATTGAACTTTGAATGTCTATTTGATAGGACATTCTAGTGGAAAGGATCCATATTCCCCTTTTCATAACCCCAAGAAGGGTTGGTCAAGCTATTTTGAAGGTATTTAGGTAGGTAGGTCTTTGCTAACTATGGGCTTGCAGCTCCTTGATCCGTTGAGTGGACTCTCCAATTCAGAAATCTTGACTTGGATTTTCTCAACACTTACCTCCAAATTACACCAATTTTAGCAAGTTATACTCCTCTTTATGTAAAATGGTTAATTCAACATGAAATTTTCATAATAACTCCCCTTATAAAAGTAAGTATCCCAATAAGGGTTGGTCAAACACATAGTTTTATTGAGTTTTGTTCCTAATCAAGTAACAGAAGTCTAGGTATGACTTAATATTATATTGAGGGATTTTATTTTATTATGCATAAATTTTTATCTTGTTTTATATTTTGCATATCTTGTTAATATTTAAGTGGGTGTTTACTTAATTAATTAACCATGTTTGGATAAAACATTTTTGCATAATAAATTTTATTTAAATTCCATCTTTTCATATTAATTCATTAATTTATGTGATCATGTTCTTGCATAAATAAATATAATTTTAATGCATTAGATGCAAAATAATTAATTAATTAAATTACCTGATCATGAGCTTATCTAATGGTTGATTTAATGAGCAGACATTAAATCAACATATAACCTAGGGTAAATAACTCCTTATACCAGACTTGTCATGAGCTACAGAATTCCATGTGTCTACCTATGTATCACCGAGTTGGTGTCATTATGATTTTATCTTGAAACTTCCCCATGAACCTTAAGATGCTTCATTAATTACAAATATTTATTATTCACACATAGGTGAGGGGAATTAAAGGATTGGTTAAAGGGAATTATATAAATATCCTTGTACATGCAAGTCCTATATAATAATAGAGGGAGGGATGACTTGCAAACCATATTTTGATTTAATATTAAATAATTATAAAACCATGAAATAAATTTAATTAAATAAATTCTAACACATACATAGGTCCTAGTCAAGCTCATGAATGGTCACACATGCAAAAAATACATAAAAGTAAATGGATAGCATTAATTCCATTATTCATTCTTTTACTATTTAAGATAAATGTGATTTCATTAATTAATTAATTAATTAATTCTCTTTCATATTAATGATAATATGATCTTATTTGAATATATACATCATTAATGGAATTCACGGAAAATAAAAGGTAAAACCAATAATGACATATTAATTACAATTGTAGTGACTCGGGTTTTTGGCCCTGTCAGACTTTGGAATATTTCTACGAATAATTTTAGAGCTAGGCGTGAAGACGGCGTGCGATTCCGAGGCCCGGTGTGCCCGGAATTAATTTTATAAAAATATTAAGTATTTTTATACTAAGCACGTGGCGGGGGTGTGATATCTCCTAAATGGTAGCTCAGAACGGGAATCTGAGGGCACGGTTGCGTCCGGAACGTGCCGTTTACCCTAGGCAGGGTGTAATCTTTGCGGGCGCGGGCCTGCGGTGAGAAACGCCACCAGGGGCGTTTCCGTAAATAAGTGGCAAGTTTGTGTGCGAGCGTCGGCTCAAATAACTTCTGAACGGAGTCTCGGATGGAAAATCTGAGACCGCCGTTGCGTTCAGAACGGCGCGTTTACCCTAGGGGTGACCTTACTTTTGTTCGCATCGGGCGTCGGGTCCGAGGCGGGTTTGGCGTCGGCGGGCCGCTGATATAAATATCAGCGCCCCCCCCCCCCCCTTTTATCGTTCTTCGTCGTTCTTCGCCGCCACTCCGCCGAATCGAGCAAACAGAGTGCCCACGAGCTCAGAATTCGACGGCAGACGTTCCAGGAGTGCGCAGCGGAAGCTCGGGAGCGCGGATCTGAGGCAGAACGTCGGCGTTTCGCCCGCGAGGTAGGCGGTTTTGAGTTTTAACCCCCGATCCCGTTTTTACTGCATTTTTCTGTAATTCGAAGCCGTTGCAGTATAGATCGGGTCCCGAGGGTCGTATAGATGCCTCTGGATCGCAAAACGGACCCCCGGGGTGCCCCCGGCGGTCCGCGGAAGTTCCGCCGGCGCGGCGGCGCCGGCGCCGGCGGATTCCGGCGGCCCGCGGCGGAGCCACGGTTGCCGGCCGCCCAGCGCGGCGGCCTGCGGCGGAGCCGCGGTGGTGCGCGGCGGAGCGCCGTCGGCCAGGGCGGGCCGGTGGCGGCGGCCGGTCCAGGCCGGCCGGTTCGGGCCGGTCCGGCCACTCTTCGCATACGGGGGTCTTTAAACCCCCGTATCTTGCACTCTGGGAGTCGGATTCGCGCGCCGTTTGCGGCGACGTGACCCTGACGACGAGGCGAACCCTTCGGTGTGGGTTCGAGGGTTTAAAGGTTGGGATCATGGCCTGGGAGCTAGAAACGTCGTATAAAATAATATTATTTTATTATTATACGACTTCGGGCCTTTGTAACTTCTACCTGGAGCGTCCGATTGACGTGCCGTCAGTGGCGTTGAGACCCTGATGGTACGACGGACTTTTTGAGATAGTTTCCGGGTGTTGGGTCTGCGAATGGGGTGCGGGCCCCACGAGGCGGGGTTTTGGCGTTTGCGGAGAAACGCAACTTTTGCACCAGGAGTCCGATTTTGGCGGATGAATAGTCTATCCTGTGTGTTTTTTCCGAGAGGATCGCAATGGTGCGATCCGTTCGATGAGTTTCGGAATCCAGGCGTGGGCCCCACCCGAGCCGGCCTTCGGTGAATAGTACCTTTTTCACCGGGTGTCCGTTTTGGGTGAGCGAGTAGTCGATTCCGCTTGTTTTTCCGAGGGGATCGCCGTGGTGTGATCCGCTCGATGGGTTTCGGGATCGTTGTGTGGGCCCCGCATGAGCTAGCTACGGTGAATAGTGCCTTTTTCACCGGTGCTCTGTTTCGGGCGAGTAAACAGCCTATCCTGCGTGTTTTTCCGCGTGGAACGCGATGGTGGCCTCGGTTTTGGCTTCGGAGGTGCGCATTGTGGCTTTGGGGCGAGTCGCTCAGGTAGCGACGTTTGGACCAGCAGTGGTTGAGGGTTCTCCCTTGGTTCATTCCTACGAGGGTTCGTGTGGTATCACAACCTTCGTATGGGTTTGTGATCCTCTCGATGGGATGTTTAAACTGTTAGAGTTGTGGTATCCCTCCGGTGGGCCCGGAGTGGATCCTCTAGCATCTTTACCCTAGATCGGGTTCTTGGTATCGCTGTGACCGCTTATTCACGGGCGGCGATCCCCTATCTAGCAGGTTAACCCCGTAGGGTTTGTGGCATCATCGGGAATATGATCCCCTACGCGGTGGGTTGTGCACAGTAGGGTTGTGGCATCGTCGGGTTTACGATCCCCTACTCAGCATGATGTTTATAGTAGGGTTGCAGTATCGTTGGTTATACGATCCCCTACTCAGCGCTTGGTGTCGGTAGGGTTGCGGTATCGTTGGTTATACGATCCCCTACTCAGCGCTTGGTGTCGGCAGGGTTGCGGTATCGTTGGTTATGTGATCCCCTACTCAGCGCGTGGTTTCGGTACGGTTGTGGCATCGTCGGTTCGATCCCCTACATCGCAAGTTATACCAGATAGGGTTCTGGTATCGTCGTGACCATATTTATATGGACGATGATCCTCTATCTGAGTGTGAAGCTTCTGTCGAGTGCAGATCGGGTTGTGGTATCCCCCAACGGATCCTGGGTGTGATCCCCCCATCTGTGAGAACTACGTATGCCAGATCGGGTCGTGGTATCCCCCAGCGGACCCTGGGAGTGATCCCCTATCTGTGAGCTACGTATACCGGAGTGGGTCTTGGTATCCCCTAGCGGACCCTAGCGGTGATCCCCTCTCCGAGGAGTTTGGTGTTTATGTTGTTTCAGTGATGTTTCCTCAGTGATGTTGTCCGACGAGCGTGGTCTCTCAGGTGAGCTTCTGAGATATTTGTTTGGGATCCGATAGAGTGTATCTCTCGGATGAGTGTCTTCTGGTATGACAGTGTCCGTGGTGTACTCTCCTGGTTGTGGACAGTTGCTGGTGACGAGGTCGGTACCTCTTGTGGCTTTGTGGCATGAGCTGTGTATATCTGGATTGTTCAAGGTGTATGTATGGGCATACACCTGAGCTGAGCTGAGCTGACTAGTTGTGTTAGCCGAGGATGGTCACGAGATGGAGTTTCTCTCTCGTCCGGGTTCCCTCTGGCTGGGTTGAGCAGACTATTTCCTTTCAGTTTCTCCCTTGGGTTTTGGGTTTTTGGGGTGCCTACTGAGTATGTTTATACTCACCCCTGCACGGGCTTTGCCCGCACATGTTTGTGTCTTGTGCAGACCACATGCCTTTTGACGGCGTCCCAGGAGGACCCGGAGCAGGCGGAGCTTAGTGAGCGAGTTGACCGGGGTGTTTACCGGAGCTGTGCCGAGGGAGCTTCCCGGCGGGTGTTTGTGGCAGTGTTCCCCTTCTTCAGAGCAGGTTGGACGCGCTTTGTAGTTTCCTTTTGGTGGGCCCTGTTTTTCCCTTGTACTTTTGCTGTTGCACTCTGGTTTGGGATAGATTGTATGCATGCATATACTTTTCAGTTTCTATATCTCTGCACTGTTGCATGGAGGTGTTTGTGGGTGCGTGTGTACAGGTACCATAGGCTAATGTCTCCCATGTGTGTGATAGCCTACTCGGCGCTAGTCGCCAGCCCCTGGCCTATTGGAGTCGGGCTTGGGGAGTCGTGGCTCGAGCCCCGTTGGGTCGGGTCGTGACAGAGTGGTATCAGAGGAGGTTCCACCTTTGGGATCTCAGAGCGTAGCTGGTCTAGCTGTGAGTTTGGTTTGGGTTGCATAGCGGCAGTGTTAGGGTGTTTCGAGTTCGGCTTTCAGGCCAGGGACTCCAGTGTTGGTGCGGCGGCCGACGTATCCATACACCAGGACTCTGATAACCTGCCTTTCGACTCAGGAAATTCGTACACTGGTCGCGGGGACATCATGGTACATGCATCATATAGGACTGGGTTTTTGGTTTTTCCTTGTCCTTCTTGAGCCAGCTCTCCAGATATACTCTTTGACTGTGGTGTGTCTTGAATGTATTTCAGGATGCCTCCATGACGACAGCCAGCGAGGGTTCCGCAGTAGGATTGTGCTGATGACCTGCCCCGTGTAGTGGCCGTGGAGCAGGGAGGTCTGCAGGGCGTCGGACGTGGCGTCGGACGTGGAGTCGGACGTGGCGTCGGAGCTGGTGCAGCGGGAGGCGGTGGTAGATAGTACCAGTTGCCACCACCCCCACCCCCAGGTGGTCCACGCCAAGCTCAGGGAGCTGGTGGTCGAGGGCGAGGACAGCTGCACGCCCTGGAGGCAGTCGACCCAGAGGCACCACAGATGGATAGAGGTACGCCTTGTGTATTTTCTACTTACTGCAGTAGTTTATCAGACACTGTTTAGCGGTACTCTTTCCTTTTGTTGCTCGCTCGAGTTTTGTTCAGGGCGTTGGTAAGACCCTGAGTGGTTGTTGTTGGTGATCTCGCTGGTGTGTGAGACCCAGTTGAGAGTCCAGTCGCTTTCCTTGTGCTTAGGGCTTTTCGGGGACGAAAAGTTCTAAGGGGGGGAGGATGTAGCGACTCGGGTTTTTGGCCCTGTCAGACTTTGGAATATTTCTACGAATAATTCCAGAGCTAGGCGCGAAGACGGCGTGCGATTTCGAGGCCCGGTGTGCCCGGAATTAATTTTATAAAAATATTAAGTATTTTTATACTATGCACGTGGTGGGGGTGTGATATCTCCTAAAAGGTAGCTCAGAACGGGAATGTGAGGGCACGGTTGCGTCCGGAACGTGCCGTTTACCCTAGGCGGGGTGTAATCTTTGTGGGCGCGGGCCTGCGGTGAGAAACGCCACCAGGGGCGTTTCCGTAAATAAGTGGCAAGTTTGTGTGCGAGCGTCGGCTCAAATAACATATGAACGGAGTCTCGGATGCAAAATATGAGACCTCTGTTGCATTCAGAACGGCACGTTTACCCTAGGGGTGACCTTACTTTTGTTCGCATCGGGCGTCGGGTCCGAGGCGGGTTTGGCGCCGGCGGGCCGCTGATATAAATATCAGCGCCCCCCCCCCCCCCCCCCCTTATCGTTCTTCGTCGTTCTTCGCCGCCACTCCGCCGAATCGAGCAAACGGAGCACCCACGAGCTTAGAATTCGACGGCGGACGTTCCAGGAGTGCGTAGCGGAAGCTCGAGAGCGCGGATCTGAGGCAGAACGTCGGCGTTTCGCCCGCGAGGTAGGCGGTTTTGAGTTTTAACCCCCGATCCCGTTTTTACTGCATTTTTCTGTAATTTGAATCCGTTGCAGTATAGATCAGGTCCCGAGGGTCGTATAGATGCCTCCAGATCGCAAAACGGACCACCGGGGTGCCCCCGACGGTCCGCGGAAGTTCCGCCGGCGCGGCACCGGCGCGGCGGCGCCGGCGCCGGCGGATTCCGGCGGCCCGCGGCGGAGCCGCGGTTGCCGGACGCCCAGCACGGCGGCGCGTGGCGGAGCCGAGGCGGCCGGCCGCCCAGCGCGGCGGCCCGCGGCGGAGCGCCGCCGGCCAGGGCGGGCCGGCGGCGGCGGCCGGTCCGGGCCGGTCCGGCCACTCTTCGCATACGGGGGTTTTTAAACCCCTGTATCTTGCACTCCGGGAGTCGGATCCGCGCGCCGTTTGCGGCGACGTGACCCTGACGACGAGGCGAACCATCCTGTGTGGGTTCGAGGGTTTAAAGGTTCGGGATCGTGGCCCGGGAGCTATAAACGTCGTATAAAATAATATTATTTTATTATTTTACGACTTTGGGCCTTTGTAACTTCTACCTGGAGCGTCCGATTGACGTGTCGTCAGTGGCGTTGAGACCCTGATGGTACGACGGACTTTTTGAGATAGTTTCCGGGTGTTGGGTCTGCGGATGGGGTGCGGGCCCCACGAGGCCGGGTTTTGGCGTTTGCGGAGAAACGCAGCTTTTGCACCAGGAGTCCGATTTTGGCGGATGAATAGTCTATCCTGTGTGTTTTTTCCGAGAGGATCGCAATGGTGCGATCCGTTCGATGAGTTTCGGAATCCAGGCGTGGGCCCCACCCGAGCCGGCCTTCGGTGAATAGTACCTTTTTCACCGGGTGTCCGTTTTGGGTGAGCAAGTAGTCGATTCCGCTTGTTTTTCCGAGGGGATCGCTGTGGTGTGATCTGCTCGATGGGTTTCGGGATCGTTGTGTGGGCCCCGCACGAGCTAGCTACGGTGAATAGTGTCTTTTTCACCGGTGCTCTGTTTCGGGCGAGTAAACAGCCTATCCTACGTGTTTTTCCGCGTGGAACGCGATGGTGGCCTCGGTTTTGGCTTCGGAGGTGCGCATTGTGGCTTTGGGGTGAGTCGCTCGGGTAGCGACGTTTGGACCAGCAGTGGTTGAGGGTTCTCCCTTGGTTCGTTCCTACGAGGGTTCGTGTGGTATCACAACCTTCGTATGGGTTTGTGATCCTCTCGATGGGATGTTTAAACTGTTAGAGTTGTGGTATCCCTCCGGTGGGCCCGGAGTGGATCCTCTAGCATCTTTACCCTAGATCGGGTTCTTGGTATCGCTGTGACCGCTTATTCACGGGCGGCGATCCCCTATCTAGCAGGTTAACCCCGTAGGGTTTGTGGCATCATCGGGAATATGATCCCCTACGCGGTGGGTCGTGCACAGTAGGGTTGTGGCATCGTCGGGTTTACGATCCCCTACTCAGCATGATGTTTATAGTAGGGTTGTGGTATCGTTGGTTATACGATCCCCTACTCAGCGCTTGGTGTTGGTAGGGTTGCGGTATCATTGGTTATACGATCCCCTACTCAGCGCTTGGTGTCGGTAGGGTTGCGGTATCGTTGGTTATGCGATCCCCTACTCAGCGCGTGGTTTCGGTAGGGTTGTGGCATCGTCGGTTCGATCCCCTACATCGCGAGTTATACCAGATAGGGTTCCGGTATCGTCGTGACCATATTTATATGGACGATGATCCTCTATCTGAGTGTGAAGCTTCTGTAGAGTGCAGATCGGGTTGTGGTATCCCCCAGCGGATCCTGGGTGTGATCCCCCCATCTGTGAGAACTACGTATGCCAGATCGGGTCGTGGTATCCCCCAGCAAACCCTGGGAGTGATCCCCTATCTGTGAGCTACGTATACCGGAGTGGGTCTTGGTATCCCCTAGCGGACCCTAGCGGTGATCCCCTCTCCGAGGAGTTTGGTGGTTATGTTGTTTCAGTGATGTTTCCTCAGTGATGTTGTCCGACGAGCGTGGTCTCTCAGGTGAGCTTCTGAGATGTTTGTTTGGGATCCGATAGAGTGTATCTCTCGGATGAGTGTCTTCTGGTATGACAGTGTTCGTGGTGTACTCTCCTGGTTGTGGACAGTTTCTGGTGACGAGGTCGGTACCTCTTGTGGCTTTGTGGCATGAGCTGTGTATATCTAGATTGTTCAAGGTGTATGTATGGGCATACACCTGAGCTGAGCTGAGCTGACTAGTTGTGTTAGCCGAGGATGGTCACGAGATGGAGTTTCTCTCTCTTCCGGGTTCCCTCTGGCTGGGTTGAGCAGACTGTTTCCTTTCAGTTTCTCCCTTGGGTTTTGGGTTTTTGGGGTGCCTACTGAGTATGTTTATACTCACCCCTGCACGGGCTTTGCCCGCACATGTTTGTGTCTTGTGCAGACCACATGCCTTTTGACGGAGTCCCAGGAGGACCCGGAGCAGGCGGAGCTTAGTGAGCGAGTTGACCGGGGTGTTTACCGGAGCTGTGCCGAGGGAGCTTCTCGGCGGGTGTTTGTGGCAGCGTTCCCCTTCTTCAGATCAGGTTGGACGCGCTTTGTAGTTTCCTTTTGGTGGGCCCTGTTTTTCCCTTGTACTTTTGTTGTTGCACTCTGGTTTGGGATAGATTGTATGCATGCATATACTTTTCAGTTTCTATATCTCCGCACTGTTGCATGGAGGTGTTTGTGGGTGCGTGTGTACAGGTACCATAGGCTAATGCCTCCCATGTGTGTGATAGCCTACTCGGCGCTAGTCGCCAGCCCCTGGCCTGTTGAAGGCGGGCTTGGGGAGTCGCGGCTCGAGCCCCGTTGGGTCGGGTCGTGACAACAATAAATTAATTGAGCATTTAAAATTCTTTAAAACCGCTATTAAATTGTCAAACACACAATGGTGTGTTAATCAATAAAATAAGGTTTTAATGATGTAATTTGAAATTTAATGTAATTTTAATTTTTTCTATTAATGGGAGACTACACGGAATGTATATGTAGCTACATTTCATGTACCTCGGTTATCGTATATCCAAGTCACATGCCTGGGGCTTTGGTGTGTTGACTCGGCCAGACTACATGGTGTGTACATGCCAATTACACACCCTGTATCCACTTTTCGTGTGGCAAGTTGTCCCAGTCAACACAATGTGTGCAATAAAAGCAATGCATGTAATTAATTACTCAGCGCATCTAGATACACTATGCATGGGTATACAACGTGTGCTCTGACGACATGTCGTGTAAACCATTTTTACCGGCCAATGATTTGGCACTTCCTGATGGCATCTCAGGTCATTCTTTATTTGTTCTTGAACCTTCAAGAAAATGAAACACTGAACAAACATGATTAATATGTCAATAACATGCTAATTCAAATCAGATTAAAGAATGAATAATATGAAATAAAATCTAACCAAAATTATACATAAATAAACAACCAAATAAATAAATATAAATTTAAACATGATAACTATGATACCACTTATTGGTTCTTGGTGAAGCAGAAGTGTGAGATGTGGGTGATATATTAAAATTTATTTTAATAATCATTTCCCAAAACCAAGAGCGAGGATATTTCACGTCAAATTTATAATTAATTTATTTAATATCTAAATAAATAAATACTTGGGATTAAGAACTTTCTTCGTTTATGATTATTGATCATTTGAAATGGCCTTTCTGGATTTCTTTAATTTCACTTATGAGAATCCAAGGGTAGAATCCCTATAGTGGTGATCCACACATGCTTCAATGGTCTCTGAGCAACGCCGCTCATTCTTTAGTTGTTATTGTGGTGAATCAAATGTCTTGCGTTGTTTGTTATTGATCACTCATTCTTTGGTTTTGAAGAAATTATCTCTTGGGTTTCTCATTCTTGAGAGGGATGGAGGAGGAGGAGTCGATAGAGAATTCATCTTGTAAAACAATTCTCTATTCCCAAACTTGGAATTGGTTTCAAATGAATTATACAATATATGTAGTCATCTATTTATAGGGCTAGGATTTCGATTACAAAAATTTAATTGCAAAAAATCCATTAAATATAATTATAACCATTAATTAAATCTCATTCCACATAATAATAATAATAATAATAATAATAATAATAATAGTATTATTATTTTGTGGTGCGCCAACTTGTGTAAAATGGATAAATAATATTTACCGACTCATAAATAATTATTTTATCACCGGACATGGTCTTGGTCCATTCTAACTCCTCTTGTATTTATTGAACACCCGAATAAATATTTTATTCTCTTAAATAAATATTTTATTCACAAAATAGTAAATAAATATTTATTAAATATTCAATAAAATAAATATATATATATTATTCACAATCCAGTGAATAAATATTTATTTAATTTATGCTTTCAGTATAAAATTATTCCTCAGTCTTGAGAATAATATCTATTCCATTAATTAAATTCAAATATAATTTAATCAAGACCACCAAAAACACTTAGTGTGTGATCCTCTAGGATTATTTATCGTTGGCATTAGGTGGGCTTGCCTAAAGTCCAAGATTACTATCTAGAAACGGGTCAAGGCACCCTAGAGAAAGAACTTAAAGTGGTAATGATAAAAACCACATACAAACGCTCACTGTGTAATATAATCCTTTTATCACATAATATCATCAAGCAGGTTTCATGATAGTGTCATCAACCTATATGATTGATACATCATTCTTTGACTATCAAAAATAAACTCATCATTACTCCATGGACATGGAATTTAGGGAAACAATTCTATTTCAATCAAAGGGATGAGATATCGACATCCATAAATATGGAAGGGACAAATCCTTTCTTGACTTATCCATTAATAACATGTCATTAGTGATGCACCCAATGTACCTTAATTCCCACCAACATTTGGTGTGACGGTTTTCATCAACAAATATAATTGTGTGAGTCATAACATGCATTAATGATAATCTTAAAGTCTAAGGACCATTACACATGCTCACAGATAGGAATATCTGATGACACCAAAACATGAGGAATTTCTACGAGCGGGCTTGTTCTTATAATCTCATGTCTTTGATATTACCAAGTGAAAAATTCATGAGAATAATTCTTATCTACTTACGAGTACTTGCACCATACATTATATATATTATGTGTCTCATTATAGTATTTTATCCAACTGCATAACTATATTAAGAATATTGTCATATCACTTCAAGTTTCTCATCACATTGGGTAACTACTATGACCTTACCAATGCGACAAATACTCTAGTACATTATTAAATTATGGTCATACAGAATAATTAAAAATATGTAATAAGATTTTTAATTTAATATTTAATAAATCAAATATTCATGTAATCAAAGTACAAACAGTTGGTTCTATGACACCAACTCTAACACAAACTACCCCTTTTTATCCAAACATACTTTAAAAATCCATTTCATAAATCCATTTTACAATGATTTGAAAAACAAAATTCCTTTACCAATATGGGGGGGAACCATCTCTTCTCAAAAAACCATTTACACACACAAATAAACTAATACTGATATTATTCTAGTTCATTTATAAAAAAATTTATAAAACCATGAGAAATTATAGTTAAAATGTCATAGGCTAGAGATGAAACAACCTACCTCAAGCTTAGTTAATACACCAAACACGATGGGATCCACACACTAAGAGTAGGAAGGAATGAAAAATAACAAATAGAGACCTTTAATAAACTCATGCTTTACACCACAACCCATAAGATCCAGCCTTCGGAAGACGATCACACAAAGGATAAAAATAAGGGTATCCAAAAAAGTCAAAGAATAAAGCACCAAAGAATGATCCTGGACTAGTATAATCCACCTTATAATTAAAAGAGTATTCCTAGGGTTTGATGTGGAGAGGAGGAAGTCAAATCAGATGAGGACTCGGTCATGTAGTGCATAAAAACCTGCCAAGTAGAAATAATCTATGTCATGAGTCACCAATTCATGATTTAAATACCCTGAGTTGCATTTACAATAAAAAAGGCATCGTCACAGTTAAAAAATATTTATTAAACCATTCATTATGTAAAAATCATTCATGGATTGATCGTTTTTCATGCTTTGAACCAAACTCACAGCTTCTTCCTAGAGTTAATTCATGTCGTGAATATATGATTCATGGTGTAAACCTATCATGTAGCCAACTCCCAATTCCTTTATAAAAGCCCCGAGATTGTATTTGAAACCCTTTGAACCCAAAATAAAAACTATTAAACATTAAAAATATATAATACTTAAACCAAGATGTTACAATTCTCCCTTCCATATGACTTTTCATCCCTTCCAAGTCACACGAAAGAAGGGTGTTCCAGAAAGAGGTGAGGTCATTTATCCCTCACTGAAAATTCACACTACCAAGTATTATGAGAATTTGATCTATGATACCATAACACATTGACCAATGAAATAGACTTTTGACTCAAGACTTTCATTATATAATCAACAATCTCCATTGGTTTTTTCACAATGGAAACATCTAGCTCTAACTCAATCTCATTCCAACTCAGAACATGGGAAGGGTCAGGATGGTACTTTCTAATCTAATATATGTAGGAAACATCATGAATACCTATCAAATGATCCAGTAATTCCAACTAATAAAAAACCTAACCAATCCACTGAGTGAAATCAATATATCCAACATAACTTGGAGCTAAATTCCCCTATTTCCCAAGCTGATGGTGACCCAACTGAGGATAAATTTCAAGAAAACTTGGTCACCAATGTAAATCTTTGAAAGATGACACTGATAATCCATACAATTTCTTATAAATCTGAGTTGAAACTAAGAATTGATGTATATCCTAAATCTTCACCGATGTCTCCTGAATAAGACTTAATCCCACCATAGAGGCCTCACCCACCTCTACCCAATAAAGTGGTGACCTGCATGGGCGTACATACAAAGCCTCGAAGGGGGAAATACTAATCGAAGATTGGTAACCATTATTATAAGTAGACTCAACCAAACCCAAATGGTTGTCTCATGATCCATCAAAATCCAAGACACAAGCATGAAGAATATCCTCCATGATCGGAATAGCACACTTTGTCTGGCCATCTATTTATGGATGGTAAGTTATAATAAACCTATCCTGATTCTCCATCTCCTCTTAGAGACTCTTATAGAATCTAGAAGTAAACTAGGGATCCTTTTCCAAGACAAAAGAAGATAGAATCCCATGAAACCTCACGATATCCTATATATATAGCTTACCTAGATCTTTAACCTTAGTGGTGTCCTTGATCGAAATAAAATGAGTTGAATTACTCAACTGATCAGTCACCAACCAGATATCATTCTTTCCTCGGGGAGTCCATGGAAATACAACAATGAAGTATGGAATAAACTAGAAATATTAAGGTTATCAACCTTTATCTACCGGGAGGTGTAATAATAGGACACATAATCAATGATATTATGCTTCATACCCAACCACTAGAAACATTGTCTCATGTCATAATACATATTTGTAGTGCTAGGGTAAATGACTTATGAAGAGTTAACACAATCATAAAACACTGATTTCCTCATAAACTATAGGACAACAAACCAATACCCAAAATAGAGAATACTTTGATAAGGGAGAGACCAACCAAAAATAGTCTCCTCACTATAAAAGGTTTCCTTGATTCTTATGAATTCATCATCCATCTGTTGTCCCTCTAGAACAAACTCAAGGTAATGTGATGATAACTGAATGTTGGTCAAAATAATACTAGAATCATCCTCATTTTCATCCAAATTCAATTGAAAAATAATCTTCATAAAGTTCCACTCCTCCTTCAATTACAAAATAGGTTGTGGTGGAACCTTTCTACTGAGAGCATCAGCAATGAAATTCTACTTCCCTGGGGTATAGGCAATGTTGAAGTTTGATGTCTATAGGTGTTACACCCATCATCTTTTTCTAAGATTCAAGTCATTCTAAGAAAATATATAGCTCAGAATATTATGATTAGAAAAGACTATGAACCTATCCCCAAAAATATTATGTCATTAACACTTAAGCTTGTGCATAACAGTGGAGAACACCAAATCATGAGTGGAGTAATTCTTCTTATGTGGATAAAGCTAATGAGATCTATATTCCAGAACATGATTATCCTGAATAATCACACAATCTAGACCATCAAAAAAATCATTACAGTATACCACATACCCCATATTGGGCTCATGTAAGATTAGAATAAGAGATGATGTCAAAATTTCTTTAAACTCTTCAAAATAAGTTTGAAATTTCATATCCTATGTGAATTTCACACCTTTTATGGTAAGAGTGGTCAAAGGTGATGCCATTTTTGAGAAATCATTGATGAATTGATGATAATATTTAGCTAAGCCTAAGAATCTCTGTATCTTGAAGACATTATATGGTTCTTCCCATGACAAGACAGTCTTCAACTTATCAGGATTGACTGAAATTTCATGTTATGAAATCGATTTCCCCAAGAACTTCACTTCTTGTATCCATAAATTTCATTTTGAATGTTTCTCATAAAGGTGGTGACTCCTCAAGGTCTCTAAAACCAGATTCTGGTGGTTCCCATGCTCACTCTTAGATCTTGAATAAACTAAGATATCATCCATGAATACCATGAAAAAGGTGTTAAGATACTGATGGAATATCTTGTTCATCAAAGTTATAAAAAAATGTACGAGTGTTAGTCAGAATAAAAGGAATCATGAGATATTCATAATAGACATATCTAATCTTAAAAGTAGTCTTTAAGATATTAGACTCTTGGACTATGAGCTGATGATAACCCGACTTAATGTTGATTTTTGAAATCCACTTTTCCCCCTTTAACTAATCAAAAAAGTCATAAACATATGGAAAATGGTACTTATTATTAATAGTCACTCATTTTATCTTCTAATAGTCCATGCACAAATGAAGTGAACCATCAACCTTCTTGGAAAATTTCATGGGGGCAACCCATAGTGAAACACTAGGGAGAACAAATCATTTCTCCATCAGATCATCCAACTAGATCTTGATATCTTTCATCTCATTTGGTGTTGTATGGTAAGAGAGTGTTGAGGTTGGATACATACCTAGAACCATATCAATCATGAACTCAACCTCCCTTTCTAGATGATACTAGATAAGTCTTCTAGGAATACATTGTATAAGTTCCTAATAACTAAGGGAATACCACCAAGATAAGGAACATCATCATGCCTAACTATAATGGTAGACAACAAACTCTAAAGCTCTAGGGGGGAAGGCCCTACATGACTGGACCTTGAATCCCACTCTCCCTAAAACACCTGAGAGTTCCCATCAGTAGAAAATAAAAAAACACACTGATGATAATAATCAATCCCTTCATGATGATAAACTATCCAATCCATCCTGATGATGACATTGAACATATCCAAATTGAGAATCAAGAAATCTCAGACCAAATCTATATCATCTATGATAAAGAACACATGGGATAGTGAAACCCTTGCTCCTTACTCTTTCCAAGAGGTGTATCTAACTCCATACAAATAAAATGAGCTCCATTGGAAGTTTCATCACATCAAAAAATGGGAAGATATAAATGAGTGTAAGGAACCTACATTAGATAGAGTGATTGTTATAGATGATGCAACAAAATGGAACATCACACTATCATTAGGCCCATGTCAACCGCTATCAGAAACTTATCCAAAACATAAAGATGATTCACTAATGAGACCTATGGATAAAGCCTTATGGAATTTGAATATTCTAGTTGCACCATAGTAGAATTTGAAGTTGAAGATCCCTGACCATAATAGGTCATAGACATAGGCTAGTTGAACCTCTGAAAATAGATTCAGTGACCATAAGAATTACAAGTCTTCAAGGGTGTGGGATACGTACATTTGGTGTTACCTACTCGAACACACTAGTATAAAGTTAGGGGAACACTTCTAACTTTTTTTGATGGTGTATAAGAGGCTCACTACTAAGAACCACCTCCACTACCCTTGTGATTATCATTTAACTTTCTATTCTTTTATTTTATACAACTAAAACTATTATTGGGTGGAAGATAAGAGATAAATAAGTAAATATTTTTAGCCATATCCATTTTCGTTATCATCACTACATCTACCATATCAACATGGTGGTAATTTTTAGCATGTATACCTATTATAGGATACCTGGTCACAAATCCTATAGGTATTTCTGAGCTTTCAACTGATCATTCATCACTACCTCTAGATAAAAATAAACTGGCTCCACAAAATGGTTGGTGTACTCAGGCACCAAACACTCTCCCTACTACAAAGAGAGGAACTATATATACTTTTTCATCATCAGATACTCTAGGAAGAACTATTTAAATAATATGGTCTTGAAACTCTTCCGATCCAAGTCCACATGTTGCTTTTCTTGTACCATAGAATCCCACCAACACTTATTGGGACCCTCGAGTTTGAACGTTTTTTTCTTCACTTTGATAGCCTCAGGTGTCTCTAGGGAGTCGAAGATCTGATTGATCTTGACCATTCATTCCTCCGCCTCTTGGGGTTTATTCATACCCTTAAAGGATGGGGGATTCTTGAATATGAACTCTCGTGATTGATCATTGTCTTCTCCATATCCCGGTTGTGCCTCAATGGATTGGTTTTGAACTCATAGGACATTCCTCCACAACAAAAACTACTTGTATGATAGCCTCTACAAGATTATGATTCATAGGAGTATTCCCTTGAGGATCATCTCTCACTACACCCTCATATGGAACCCATGTCAGATAACTCAAAGGCATGTTACTACATACTATAAATAAAAGAAAATGATCAAACAATAAGATAACCTTAGTTTAAACCAAAATAACATAAAAAATAACTAAGATAAAGCTCAAAACCTGACATAGGAGACACACATCCCAACATCCAATGGTAACTTGAGGCTCGTCACATCAAGATTTTTCCAATAACTCACCACAACCTACCTCTCAAGTTACGATGATCCTATATCCTATCTACTAACTTTAAAAGACTAAGTATAACCTCCTTTGATACTAAATTTTCATGACCCAACTCAGATAACCCATCAACTAGGCTCTGAAATAGATCACAGCAAGACTTGAAAGGTGTTCCCGATCCCCATGGGCTAGCGATTATCACTCATTCATCAAACAAAAACCCAAGGGAATGATTTCTCCTAACCTGATACAAGATACATGTAATATATATATTCAAGTGGAAGAAATAACTATAAGAAATATATGTCATAACCAAAGAAAAACAGTGATAGCGATACAAACCAAAAAACCAGATAAAACCCAAGGTATATTTCCAACAAGCCAAAAGGACAAATAAAACTAGAAACAGCTACTCTGTGTGATATATGGGAAATGTCCCACCATCTCACCACTTGATGCTTGTACCAAGTTGTTAGAAACCTTATCACCTCACAGTGGAGTCTTTCCCTTTCCTACATTAAAAGACAATACAATGTCTACACACCCCTAAGGGAGTGTGCAAGGAATGAGTTAAACAAGATTAGTAGTATCCCACCTAGGTTTTCTATATCAAGTCTCTGTATAATAATCTCGAAGTGATCAATTTTAATAAAATAAGGAATAATAAGTAATTAAGTGGTTTTACATGAAAATCATGGTAAAATATTTCCCCTTTTTCTACAGTTCTAAAACAAGCCATGTGATTAACCCGAACTGGATACCCTCTCATAACCAGTACCCAACCCGAACTGTTACATACCTGAAGGGAATTCTCAATCCTCATGGCTAGAAACTAGAACCCGGACATCAGTAACAACCATAGGGGATGATTTTTTTCAATCTGAAGTAGAAAACATGACATATATATACATACATGATGGGAATAAATGGAGGAAGAGTAAACAAGGAATATATGTTATGTCAAAATGGAAAGAGCATATGTAATGCAAATTGAAAGTGGCTAAAAATATCTAAGATATAATTCCAACAGTAAATAAAAACCAAAACTGAAACAACTACTCCATGTGATAGCATGGAAAAAATCCCACCATCTCACCACCAGCTACCTAGACATAGCTGATAAAAACCTCACCACCTCACTATGGCACCTTGCCTTTCCCTGCATCAAAATATATAAAAAGGTATACACATCATCGAATGGGTGCATTGGGTGTGAGCTAAACAGGCTCAATAGGATCCCACCCAGGTGTTCTTTATCAAGTCTTTGTACAATAATCTGAACATGCTCAACATTAAAGAAAATAAGGCATGATAAATAGGTAAATTGTTTTTATATCAAAATCATAGTAAAACATTTCCCCATTTCCCCCATTTCCAAATAATCCAAGTAAAAAAGTTTCAAAGAATTTAATATATAAAAAATATTCAAACCAAAGAATTTATTATATATCATATCAAATCCAAAGTAGTATAAACCAAAGAACAAGTAACATCATGCCAAGGATCACTACAGGCCAGGCTAGCTAAAACACTCATAACCAATCATAGGAAATTGTTCTCATTAAGTCTCTAGATATATGAATCGAATCTAGAGAGTAGAAGAACACCCCAGAAAGTTAACCTCTCAACAGGTCTAACAAGTCCCTGGAATAATGGGTTTAGGGATTATAGGAACACCCCATGAGTGAACCCCCTGATAGTATCAATGGATAACACCTATTCTACACCTTCCACCTAAGTACCCAAGGATTCCCATGTGCTACATTTTATAAACCATTTTATCAAAATCATGATTTGAAAACCATTTTATAAATCCATTTCATAATGATTTTAAAATACATTTTCTTTTATCGAAATAAGAGGAAAACCATATTTTCTCAAAAAAAACATTTCCACACACACAATTCAATCATTCCAGTTCATTTATAAAATAATTTATAAAAAAAACTAGAGCAATACACTTAATCCAACAAATACTAGAGTCAGAACCACCTACCTCAAACTCGTGCCACAAATTCTTATAATAGGATCCACCAACATGAAAGAATTAAAAAACAATAACAGAGTCCCTAGAATCAATCCTTATATCTTAGAATAAATTCAATAATAAAATCAGCCATCAGATAAGATAACACAACACATACCTCAAGAAAATCACATTTCTCACCATAACCAACACAAAGGTCAGCCTCTAGAGGAATATTACACAACAGATCTATAAATAATCAAAAAAATCAACACCCCAAGACCAACCAATCTGAAAATGTAGTGCAATGGTGTTGTTGTGTCTGAGGGAAATGAAGAAATAGAAAGATACCTTACCTAGAGAGATGTAGTTAAACCATGAAGAAGATTAATCATTGAATGAAATGATCTATAAGGAGATTAGATCCCTAAAATCACCTTGGAAAGCTCCTAGTTTTTGAGATAAAATCCCACATGCTAAATAAAAATAAAATCATATGTGCATCATGGTTAAAACCATAGATCCCAAAACATTCACAACATGAATTTTTTGATTTACAGGATATGCCAAAAAAGCATTGCCTCATATTAAAAATAACTCTAATTAATATTTCCATGATGTGAACTAGTCTCATGATGTGTGAACATTTCACTCTCTGAACTATTTCATGGTATTATCCTAAAAAAATTACGTCGTGTAACCCTTTCATTACGTAAAACCATTCAGCAAATAAAATCTATGGAAATGCTTAAAAAAAGACCCTTGGATTAACCTGGATCCTAAAGTACATCCTCTTAATAGTTTTTTAGATTTATTCCCAAACTCCATTAATTCTAACACACATACATCCCCAAACTTTAGGTCATTTTCCCTATAAAAGGCTCTTCATCCTCAGATTCCACAAAACACGCCCAAACAAAGAGTGTAAATGAAAAGAGAAATGAGAAATACCTTAAATAAGGTAAAGGTATGTACAAAATCCCCACTATAATACTTTCCATCCTTAATAATTCATGTGCAAGAATGTTGTTTAGAAATAGGTGAGGTTATTAATCCCTCTTCAATGGCTCATGATCTCAAGTATCGTGAGAATATGATATGTGTCTCCCTAATACTCTGACCAAAAAAATCAACTTCCCATGTAAGACTTTCACCTGTGAGTCAAATATCTCTATTGGACACTTCATAACTGAAACATTTGGCTTTAACTCAATCTCCTCCTAACTCAAAACATGAGAGGGGTTGAGATGGTATTTCCTAAGCTGTGATATGTGGAAACATCATGAATACATGCCAACTAAATAGGAAATGCCAACCGATAAGAAACCTTCCCAAGCCACTCAGTGACCTCAAATAGTCCAATGTATTCTAGATCCAACTTTCCCTATTTTCCAAGATGATGGTGACCCAAATGAGAAGAAACTTTCAAAAAAACTTGGTTACCAATGAAAAAATCCAAAGGATGGTGTAGATGATTCACAAAAAATTTCTATCAACTTTGAGATATAACCATATGTTGATGTATATCTTGAATCCTCATCGCTTTATTCTGAATGATACATGGTTCTATAAGAGAGGCCTCACCCATATCTTCCCAAAAAATAGGTGACCTTCACAAGAAACCATACAAAGCCTTGAAGGGGGACATTATAATCGAAGACTAGTAACTATTATTATAAGAAAAATCAACCAGTCTCGGATGGCTATACCATGATCCGTCAAAATCCAAGACACAGACATGGAGTATATCCTCTGGGATTTGAATATAATGCTCCATATGACCATCTATCTGTGGATGGTAATTTGTTACCAACCTGATCTGAGTCCCCATAACCTCCTGGAGACTCTTCCAGAACCATGAGGTAAACCTAGGATCCCTGTCTGAAACAATAGCAGAGGGAACCCCATGTAACCTCACAACCTCTTGTACATACATCTTACCTAGTTCTTCAAATTTAGTGGTGTCCCTAACTGAAATGAAGTGAGTAGACTTTTTTAAGAAATCAGTCACAACCTAGATAGAATTCCTCCCTCGAGGAGTCCATGGTAATCCAACATCAAAGTCTATGGAAACCTCATCCCATTTCCAAAACAAGCACCAGAAGAGAGTTGACCAATTCAGAAGGTTTCAGATGTTCTGCCTTTATCTTTTAATGGGTGTAACAATGGGACACATAATATTAAATTTAATTATTTATACCCACCCACCAGAATCATCGTCTCATGTCATAATACATCTTTGTAGTGCCCGAATGAATGGACCACAAATAACTATGAAATTTAAACAAAAATGATCTCCTCATGGATACTGGGATGACAAACTAATCCTCAAAATAGATAATACCATCTAAAGAGAGAGACCAACCAGAAACGGTCTCCCCACCATATAGGGTTTCTAAAAAAATTCTAAACTCATCATCCTACTGCTGATCCTTCATAATAGACTCAAGGGGAGATGATGATAACTGAAAAATAGTTAGAAAAATACATAAAACATCCTCCTAAGAATCCAGGTGAAACTGAGTGAAGAGTCCCATAAGGTTCCACTCCTCCTTCGATTCTAGAACAGCCTATGATCATAATTTACTATTGAGAGCATCTGTAATGACATTCCCCTTTCTCAAGGTGTAGGCGATGTTGAAGTCAAATGTATAAATTTATTACACCCACCATATCTATTTAAGATTAAAGTATTTCTGAGAAAATATATAGCTCAGTATCTTATATTTTGAAAATACTATGAACCTAACCCCAAAAAGATAGTTCCACTAACATTCAAGCACATGTGTAACCATGGAAAACTCTAAATCATGAGTGGGGTAATTATTCTCATGCAGTAAAAGATTTTAAGAGTTGTAAGACACCACATGATCATATTGTATAATAACACAACCTAGACCAGCACCATAAGCATCATAGAAAACCATATACCCCTTACTAGGATCAGGTAAGACTGGAATAGGATCTGATGTCATAAATCATTTCAACACATTGAAAGAAGAATGACACTTTTCATCCCATATGAATTTAAAAATTTTCCTAGTAATATTATTTAAAGGTGACACCAACTTTGAGAAATCCTTAAATAATTGTCAGTAGTATCCAGAAAGACTAAGAAAGATCTGAATCTCAAAGATGTTTTGAGGATTTTCCCATGAAAAGATAGCCTTCACCTTCTCAGGATCAGCAGATAATTCATGCTCAAGAATCATGTTCCCCAAGAACTTCTATTCTTATATCTAGAAATTTAATTTCAAATATTTACATAAAAATGTTGACATCTCATGATATCCAAAACCAAACTCAAATAGTGCTCATGCTCATGCTCAAATCTTGAATAATCCAAAATATCGTTCATGAACACTACCACAAAAGTGTTGAGATACTCATGGAATATTCAATTCATCAAAGACATAAAAACTACAGGAGTGTTAATTGGACCAAAAAAAATCACAATATATTCAGACTCCCAAACTATGAGTTTATGATAACTTGACCAAAGTTCGATCTTCAAAAACCACTTTCCCCCTTTAACTGGTTAAACAAATCATCTATGTGAGGAAAAGGATACTTATTCTTAACTATTACCCGATTCAAATTTTTATAGTACGCACATAATAAGAGTGAACCACATACCTTATTAGAAAATAGAATAGGGTCTTACGAGGAAGAAATTATAGGGAAAATAAAATCTTTCACCATCAGATCATCCAACCAAATCTTGAGCTATTTCAGCTCCACTGGTTTCATATGATAAGAGAGTATCAAAACTGGATTCACTAGATCAATCATAAAATCTACCTCCCTATCTAGAGGAAGACTAGAGAAATAATCTTGGAAAACATCAATAAAATATATGGTATCCAAGGTAAGATTACCCGCAAAAGAAACATCAACGGGTTCGACTGTGACAGTAAACAACAAGCTCTTGAGCTCTAGGCGGGAAGGTCTTATATGACCAGACCTTGAATCACACTCTTCATGGAACACACAAGAGCTCTCATAAGTTGTAAGAAATGAGACATTTCAATGATAAAAATCAACCTTATCATGATTAGAAACAAGTAAATGTATCTCGATTATGATGTCAAATAGATCTAGATCAAGAACTAGGAAATCCTAAACTAACTTGTTGGAACCATGGCTATTCTATGCATGAATTGAAGTATGGTTTGTGTTTGTTGTCAATCCTCAGTGTAAGTTCAGAATGTGTACCAGCAAAGTAATCATACAGAACAATCAGATAACAATGTTGAAGGTGGTGTTGTTTTCTAGTGTTTGCAAAAATTTTGGGGCTGAAAATCAACAAATGGAGAAAAGTGGTTTTTAGAAAAGAGACTTGCGTGTCGATTACTTTGAGGATTAGAAACTTGCATGCCTTTTGTTTTTCAATATCAAGACATTAAAATATGGAAAAGTTAGAAGGGTTTCCAAGTTTGGAAGTTGGCCACGCAAGTGTTTTTCGGGGGCAGATACTTGTGCGCTGAACCTTGCGCGCCGAGGGGAGACTTGCGTACCGTCGCATAGGGTGTCCAAATACCTATAAATATAGGTTGACCCCTCCTCATTCGGGACGAATTTTAGACTTAGATAAATTCAGATCTCCCGTTGTGCAGGTGTAGTGGTCGCGGAAGTGGTGGTGGGTCACGTCAGTAGAGGTTGTGCGACAGTTGTTTGCTTCGAGTCCAAGATCATTTGGGCGAGAAAGGAGGAGAGTCACCTAAGTTTGGAGCTGGTGAAGAAGGTGTCGTGGAGGTGGTGTGGTGACACTTGCACGCCAGAATTTGAAGAAGCGTGATAGTTCACAGTTGCACACCAAAATTGGTTTGGGTGTAAAAGGAGTTGAGTCGCGCAAGTTTGAAGTTGAAGAAGTGAGTGTCGTGAAAGTGGTTGAGGTGAACTTGTGCGCCGGTTTGGACTTGCGCACCGTGACTTGCACGCCATCTTAAAACTTTTACGTCGGTCTAAGAGAAGTGCTCCTGGTGTAGTTGAAGATCGCCGGTCTTTCTGGGGCTGCGCGAGAGCTGGTAGTTTTCCCAATACCTTTGGGGTAAAATGAGATTAGTCTACGGGTGGAAGTAGGACTTCAACAGAGCATCTATATACGAAAGGGGATTCATTCTTTTGAAATGATGAAGATACCTTCACGTCTATAAACTGAGTGGGACTTCACCAAAGGCAGTGATCCAGGGGGTCAATGGAAGTGACCTGAGGGATGCAGTGAGCTATCCCTGAACAATTGTAAAGGCAGTGAGCTTGGGACATAGTGATTGTTCCCAAATCTTTTTAATCCAAAATGATTGAAGAATAGTGGAATTTGGTATGAACAAAAACCTGTCGGCGTATGCTCCTTGGACGTAGCCCTTAGTGGTGAACCAATTAAAAATTACTATGTCATCCCTTTGCATGTGAATGTTTTATTTATTCTCATTTCCATCATACAGGTCAAACTAGTTTCTACCAATGTGGGAACAAGATCCATCAGTTTAAAAGAAAAAGTTATCACCCTGATTCACCCCTCCCCTCTTAGGGTGTCTCAGGGTTCTACAAGTGGTATCAGAGGGATAATTCTGGTGTTTGATCTATTTTTCTTCCACCATGGAAAATTCATCCAGTGTTAGGGGAGTTCCCCTCTTTGATGGAAGTAATTTTAAGATTTGGAAAAATAGAATGAGATCTCATCTAAGATCCCTAGGAATGGATGTTCTGTTTTCTGCTATGAAAGGTATACATGTTACTGGTCCAACAGGGCTGGCTATGACTGATGTAGATAGGAAAATTCTTGATGCTGATGCTAAATTACAGAATACTCTCACCGCAGCCCTTTCTGATCAAATCTATCTAAAGGTGATGAGTTGCACCTTAGCAAAGTCCATGTGGGATAAACTTGAAAATATTTATGAAGGAGATAGAAAAGTGAAGGAGTCGAAACTAAAATTCCTACACAATAGGTTTGATGATCTGAAGATGCATCCTGGTGAGAATAAAGACTCCTTCTTCAATCGAATTACTGAAGTGGTTGGAGTAATTCGGGGTCTAATTGAAGAAATCAAAGACGTTGACATTGTAAAGAAAATATTAAGAATACTTCCACCCCTATACAATGCAAAGGTTTCAACCCTTGAGGAAAGAGATATTTCCAAACTTTCTTTGGATGATTTGTTGAGTAGTCTTGTGGCATATGAAATGAGGGTCAAACTAGAAGATGCTACTACATGAGTAAGCAAACAAATGGCATTCAAATCTATAGAGAAACTGAAAATTTTAAAAGATAGTTGCAGTGAAGACGATGAGGAAAAATAAATTCTTTCTCTCATTGCCAAGAAGTTTCAAAAGGGAAAAGGGAAATTCAAAGGGAAGTTATCTCTAGCTTGCTTTCGTTGTGGAAAAGTCGGGTACATTGATTCTCGGTGCTTAAGAAATATCAATGATGATGATAGTGATGCTGAAAACATTGAGAATCCTCGTAAAAGGTTTTTCAAGAAAGGATACTTCAAATCTAGAAAGAAAGTTCTGAAGAATAGTTTTTTCTGTGAAGAGGAAGAAGACGATAATGAATTCTGTGATGATGAAGAACCAGAATTTAAAACTGGGAACCATGCTTCCATGATGGCCACTATTGAAAAATCAGAAGATATTGGTGGATAAAATCAGTTGAAAACTATTACAGATCCTGAGTTTCAACTTAAGTATTCTTTTATTAAGCTTAATATTAATTTTAAGATTTGAAATAAGTGGAAATAAATTGTAGAAGAATAAACTGAATATGTTGATCAACTTAAAGCTGAAATTGAACGACTGGAAGAATTTGTGAAAGTATGGTCTAAAATCCTTGAAAGAAATGACGATGTAGTGGATCTGAAGCTGAGAATTGAAGAGCAGGGAAAGGTCATTAATGACCTCACATCCAGACTGGAATAAAAATCCAAGAATACTGAGGGTCTTGAGGAGGAAGTTGTTACTCTTAGGAGTAAACTTGAGACTGAATAAATTTCAAAAGAATCAAGGAAGAAAATATAGTTTGGAAGATTCTCAGATGCATAATTACTGGAAAGAGACAAGTTTGGTTTAGATGGGTTTGGAAAAATCTTGAGTGATCAAAGACCCGTTTGCATGGAAAAAAGTGGAATTGGCTGTGAAGCTAAGACATCAACTGCTGGAAGAGAAGAGAGCCAAAAGAAAGACAAGATGAATGTTGGACATGTTGAAACGTTGCCTGAAGTGCTTAAAAAGAAACCCTCAATCCAAACTAAAAGGAGAACTGAGAACTATCCTCAAACATTCAAAAATGACAGGCAGTCCAACTATTATCCCAAGGAAGAAGGTATGAGGATAAATTCAAGTGAAAAGACATTTTCTCTCATGAAGTGTCAGTTTTGTGGCTATTTGGGCCATACCATGTCATATTGTGAAGAGTCAAGGAGCTACTTGGATGGGGAAGATCTGGGACGTCAACAAAGGAGACTGACTTCATATCCTCCATATTATAGAATAAATAGTTTCTATGGATACTGTTTTCGTTGTTCTAACTTTGGTCATAAGGCTATTAATTGCAGACATAGAAGGTACATGGACACCTCATACTGGAGTTCAAGACAAGTCAAATCTCGTCAACAAGATAGTGTTGCTCTTACAAATAGGTTTTCTCCTCTCTAAGAAGACTTCGACTATGAATAACTAATGTACACAGATGAGATAATTGAAAGGCCATCAGTGCTCTATACTCAATCCAATGTCTCATGGAAATAAAGGAAGAAAATTGAGAAATCCAACCTTGTAGAGGTGGACCTCAAAGTTACAAAAAGCAACAATACCTGGATTCTGGACAGTGGTTGTTCATCTCATATGATAGGTAATGTTTTCCTATTAACGGATATCAAAAGGAAGGTTGATGGTACAGTACATTTTGGTAATGATGGATCTCTGAAAATCAAAGGCAATGGAAGTACTGAATTAGCTAATGGAGAGCTAAAGAAGACTGAAGTCCTTTACGTAGATGGCCTACGTCATAATCTTCTCAGCGTGAGTCAACTCTGTGACTCGGGACTTATAGTTACTTTTAATCAGAAAGGTTGCACTATCAAGGGAAATAAAGGCAACTCACTTATTAAGGGATGCAGAACAGAAGGCAACTTGTATCTGGTTGATAGTAAAGAAAATGTTTGTTACATAATTGTTGAAGAAGAAAATAATTTGTGGCATCAGATATTGGGACACATCAATCAACAAGACATTGAGAAAATATAAAAATTGAGGATTGTCATGGACATTCCAAACCTGAAGCATGAGCGTGAAAATTCTTGTGATGCCTGTATTCGTGGAAAGTTGGTATGTAGTTCATATCAGCCAAAGAAGAAAAAGGCATCTCATCTTCTTGATCTAATTCATACAGATGTATGCGGGCCAATAAATTTTTTTGAAACTCATAGATAGAGGTACTTTGTCCTTTTCATAGATGATTACAGTAGAATGGAATGTGTTATGGTCATTCAAAATAAATGACAAGTTCTTTACTTCATGAAAACGTTTCAGCGAATCGCCGAGAATGATACTGGATGAACAATCAAAGTGTTGCGATCTGACAATGGAGGGGAATACACATCCATTGAATTTGAAAATTACCTGTAGAATCATGGGATACAACATGAGGTACCTTCTGTGAGAACTCCACAATAAAATGGAGTTGTTGAACGTAGGAATCGACAGGTGAACAACATGGCACGAACTACGCTGATTGAGAGTTGTATTCAATGACATTACTGGAAAGAGGTTGTTCAAGCTGCGGTGTATATTCAAAATTGAACATGACTTTATATGGGTGACACGAAGACACCATATGAATTGTGGCATGGAAGGAATCCATCTTTGAAATACTTTCATGTTTTTTGAAGTAAATTCTTTATCAGGAACAAAGAATGAAATCAAGGGAAGTATGGTGATAATGCAGATGAAGGAATTTTCCTCATATACTCAATGAACAGCAAAGCCTACAAGTGTTTCAACAAGAAATTAGGAAGGATTATGGAAAGCATTGATGTTAAGATAATTGAAGAGAAAACCACAAATTCTTCAAGAACGTCATATGCTAATGTGATAGAAAATGAGGAAGAAAGTGAATGTGGAGAAAATACAAATACAGAAATAGATAAAGTTGTACAAAACACTCAGCAGTCACATCATGATGTTGACTCAGAAGAAGAATTTGAAGAAAAAATTATGACTAGAGAGAATGCAACTGAACCTAACAGAAGAAATTGAAGAGCCGAGATTGATCCATCTAACATAATTGGGGACAGGAGTGCACCCACTCAAATAAGGAGGATGAGGAATTACACGCAATCCAAATTTCTATTAGTTGTGGATCCATCCTCATTTGAATAATCTACAAAGGATGAATCATGGGTGAAATCCATGAATGAAGAGTTAGATCATATTGACAAGAATCAGACATGGGATCTTGTCCAGATACCTGAATGTGATAATGTGATTGGTACAAAATGGATCTTCAAGAACAAGTTTGATGAGCATGGAAGTGTTATTAGAAACAAGGCACAACTGGTATGTAAAGGATACTTCTAGATTGAAGGTATTGATGTTGAAGAAACCTTTTCTCCAGTGGCTAGACTGGAGTCAATCAGGCTTTTCCTTGCCATGGCACTCCAAAGAGGATATAAAGTATATCAAATGGATTTCAAGACAGCATTCTTGAATGGCGTACTCAAAGAATAAGTCTGCATTGAACAACCAGTGGGTTTTGTTTTTGGTACTGATGAAACAAAGGTCTACAAACTGAAGAAATCTATATATGGTTTGAAGCAGACATTACGAGCATGGTATTCCCGGCTGGACTCATATCTAAAGAAGCTTTAATTCAAAAGAGGAGGAGTAGACCACAATATATATGTGAATAATTCTCCAAAAGATCAGTTCATGGTTCTAGACTACGTTAATGATATCATATTTGGTGGAAGTAGGCAGAAATCAGTGGATGAATTTTCCAATCACATGAAATCAGAATTTGAAATGTCTATGATTAGGGAGCTCACATATTTCTTAGGGTTGCAGGTGATTCAAATCCAGGATTACACTTTCATTTCTCAAGAAAAGTATGCAAGATAATTATTGAATAAGTTTAATATGCAAGACTCCAAACCAATATCAACTCCGATTTTAGTTGGAACCAAACTTGGAAAGCATGAGGATGGGTCATCTATAGACCTCACCATGTACAGGAGGATAATTGGGAGCCTACTGTACTTGACAGCAACACGGCCAGATATTGTCTTTGCAACCTGTTTAGAGGCCCGCTTTCAGAGTAATCCAAATGAGGAACATATGACAACAGTAAAAAGAATCATGAGGTATATTCAAGGTACCCACAATTGTGGCTTATACTTTGCTGCAGGAAGAGACAGTGAATTATCAGCATTTTCTGATGCTGACTATTCTGGCAATGTAGTGGACAGAAATTCCACCAGTGGTGGAGCATTCTATATTGGGAATAAATGTATTGGCTGGTTGAGAAAGAAACAAGAAATTACTTCTCTTATTACTACTGAATATGAGTATATCTCCACCACAAAGTCATGCACTCAACTACTATGGATGAAGAAACAACTAACAGATATTGGTGATGAGGTGAAGAAACCAATGGTAATTTACTGTGATAACAAGAGCGCAATAAATCTTACGAAGAATCTTGTTCAGCATTCTCGTACAAAACATATTGAAATTAGGTATCACTTTATCAAAGAAAAAGTTGAGCAAGGAGTGATTAGAATGGATCATGTGGGAACTAATGAGAAAGTGGCTGATATCCTAACCAAGCCACTGTCAGCAGCTGTGTTCGAGAATCATCAGTTGAACCTCGGTGTTTAGCCACCTCCCAGTGCATAAGAAGGTTACGAAATACCCCTCTACCCAGTTATGTTAACTTTTTTTAATCTGTTTATAGATGTGATGTAGGTTTGTCGGGGAGATACTATCCAGGGGGAGTGTGATTTCAGCTGAACAAGGAACAATTACCGGTCTTTGGGTTTATTGTCAATGGGGGAGAAAGGAATAAATTCAAGCTTCATAGGAATTCATTAGACATGTAATGCTTCTGTGACACTGTAAGAAAATTCAATTGGGAATCATTGAGAATTCCAAAACATGGGAACCCAATTCAAGCTTCATTTCTTTTTTTCTACACCGAGCATTGCTCACATAGACTTAGAGTGTTGGATGAGTTGATTCTTGTGTTTTTTGGTTTGCTTATGGATAGTGATCTATTGAATTTATTTGGTGACTGCCAACAAGCCCAAAGGGGGATATTGTTGGAACCATGGTTATTCTATGCATGAATTGGAGTATGGTTTGTGTTTGTTATCAATCCTCAGTGGAAGTTCGAAATGTGTGCCAGCAAAGTAATCATACAGAACAAGCAGATAACAATGTTGAAGGTGGCACCGTTTTCTAGTTTTTGCCAAATTTTTGGGGCTGAAAATCGACAAATGGAGAAAAGTGGTTTTTGGCAAAGTGACTTGCGTGCCGATTACTTGGAGGCTTGGAAACTTGTGCGCCTTTTTTTCAAGTTCAGAACATGAAAATATGGAAAAGGGAGAAGGGCGCCCAAGTTTGGAAGTTGGTCGTGCAAGTGTTTTTTGGGGGCAGAGACTTGCGCGCCGAACCTTGCGCGCCGAGGGGAGACTTGCACGCTGTCGCACAGGGTGTCCAAATTCCTATAAATATAGGTCGAAACCTCCTCATTCGGGATGAAGTTCAGACTTAGAGAAATTCAGAGCTCCCACCACGCAGTTGTAGTGGTCGCGCAAGTGGTGGTAGGTCGCGCAAGTAGAGGTTGCGCGACAGTTGTTTGCTTCGAGTCCAAGATAATTCGGGTGATAAAGGAGGAGAGTCGTGCAAGTTTGGAGCTGGTGAAGAAGGTGTCACGCAGGTGGTGTGGTGACACTTGCGTGCCAAAATTTGAAGAAGCATGACAGTTCACAGTTGCGCGCCAAAATCATTTTGGGTGTAAAAGGAGTTGAGTCGCGTAAGTTTGAAGTTGAAGAAGTGATTGTCGCGCAAGTGGTTGAGGTGAACTTGCACACAAGTTTGGAATTGTGAGCTGTGAATTGTGTGCCATCTTAAAACTTGCGCACCGGGCTTGGAGAAGTGCACCTGGTGTAGTTGAAGCTCGCTGGTTTTTCTGGGGCTACGCGAGAGCGGGTAGTTTTCCCGATACCTTTGGGGTAAAGTAAGATTAGTCTACGGGTGGAAGTCGGACTTCAATAGATCATATACATACAATAGAGGATGCATTATTTTGAAATGATGAAGAGACTTTCATGTCTATAAACTAAGTGGGACTTCACCAAAGGCAGTAAGCCATGGGGAGTCAACAGAAGTGACCCGAGGGATGTAGTGAGCTATCCTTGAACAATTGTAAAGGTAGTGAGCCTAGGACAGAGTGACTATTCCTAAATCTTTGTAATCCACAACGAGTAAAGAATAGTGGAATTTGGTATGACTGACAACCTGTCGGCATATGCTCCTTGGACGTAGCCCTTAGTGGTGAACCAAGTAAAAAGTGTTGTGTCATCCCTTTGCATGTGAATGTTTTATTTATTCTCATTTCCATCATACAGGTCAAACTATTTTCTACCAATGTGGGAACAAGATCCATCAGTTTAAAAGAAAAAGTTGTCACCCTGATTCACCCCTCCCCTCTCAGGGTGTCCTGGGGTTCTACATAACTCTACATCATCTATTGACAGCAAACAAGAAGGAAAATGAAACACCTTCTCTTTCATATTCTTAATTGGTTTCACTAACTCCATAATAAAGGACATGAGTTCCATTGGAAGTTTAATCATATCCAAAAAATGGATATATATAAATGAGTGGGAGGCACATATATCAAATAAAGTAGTCTCTACTAAAGATTCAATAAATATGGTACATCTCGCTATCATTAGACCCACGTCTACCTCTATTAGAAACTTATCCACTATATGAAGGTGTTTCACTCCTGAGACCGATGGTTGAATCCATGTAGTCTTTGAAGCATCTTACTATATCATATTAGCCTTTGGAGATAGAGATCCTTGACCATAATGGGGTATATACATATCATGATGTAAATGTTATAGATGATCATAACATCCACAATTGTCACACGTATTTGTAGGTGAAAACCAGGAATGTCGGGTGTACCCACCCTTACCATAGTGATAGAAGTTCTGGGGCACACTACTGGATGTAACTAAAAGTGCAGAGGATGCCCACTACTAAGAACCACCCCCAACACTCCTAGAATGATCATGCCACTTCCTCTTCCTTTCATGTATTCCACTAAAGCTTCCATTGGGTGTAAGAGAAGGGGTATAATAACCAACCTTGCCTGCCATATTCATATCAGTCATCACTTTTATGTCTATTGTCTTTTTATAGGTCAAAATATTTAGTATAAATACTTGTGATCTGATATTCATTCAAAAACCCTACACTCTTTACTACCTGTGGATTAAAACAAACCAACTTCACAAACTGATTAGTATATGCTGACAATGAACTCTCTTCCTACTGTAAGGAGAGGAACTCCAAAGACTTCATCATCATTAGAGAATCTGAAAAAAAAAACAACTAAAATAAGTGGTATTAAAACCCTTCCAATCTAATCACACATGTTTATCTATTTGTACCATGAAATCCCAACATCGCTTGATGAGACCCTCAAGTATGAACGTCACCCACTTCACCTTAATATTTTTAGGTGTATCCAAGAAGTCAAATATTTGATAAATCTTTTCCAATGAGTCCTCTACCTCTTGGGCTTCAATCATACTATTAAAGGATGGTGTCTTCTAGCATAATAACTCCCATGATCAATCCATTTCTTCTGTAACTTCAGGATATACCTCAACAACTACATTCTAGAATTGCAATACATTTTAGTATATAGAATGAATTGTCTACACAATATCCTCAATAAGATTTTGATCTAGAGGTTGATTCCCTTGAGGTGCATCTACTGCACCCTCCTAAGAAACCCATGGAAGATATCTTAGAGGCATACCATGGCACTCTGAAATAGAATAAATGATCAGATAATAAGATAATCTTAGTTCAAACCAAAAATCCATAAGAATAAACTGATATTAAGATCAAAAACTCAAAATAGGAGACACACATCCCAACATCCCATGGTAAATTGAGTCTAATCATGGAAAGAGCTAGCCAAGAACTCACTATAACCTACCTCTCAAGTCTTGACAATCCTATCTCCAGTATACCAACTTCTTAAAACTGAGAACAACCTCCCTTTGATACAAAACTGTGATGAACCTGACCCAGATACCCCTTCATAACTGGTACCTGACCCAAACTATCACAACCAAAAGGGAGTTTCTAATCCCCAAGGGTTGACATATAAAACTTAGGCATCAGTAACAACCATAGGGAATGATTTCTCCCATCCTAAAGTAAACAACATGACATGTATAAACATAGATGATGAGAAGAAACATCAGAAGAGTAAACAAGAAATATATGTCATATCAAAAGGGAAACAGCAGAAGTGATACAGCTCGAAATTAGCTAAACAATCTCCAAGATATAAGACCAATGTAAAAGGACAACTAAAATTGAAAAAAACTACTCCATGTGATAGTGTGGGAAAACTCCCACCATCTCACCACTATCCAACCAGACACAACTGAAAAAAACCTTACCACCTCACAATGGTGACTTATCTTTCCTTACATAGAAATACACAACAAGGTCTATGCACTATTAAAGGAGTGCTTAGGGTGTGAGATAAATAGGATCAGTAGGATCCCACCCAGGTGTTCCATATCAAGTCTCTGTATAACAATCTGAACATGATCAAATTTAAAGAAAATATGGCATGATAAATTGTTAAATAGTTTTTATATCAAAATCATGGTAAAACATTCCCCATTTTCATTATTTCTAAATAACTTAGATAAAATAGTTTCAAATAATTTTATATAGATCAAAATATTCAAACCAAATCATGTATCTAATATCATATAAAATCCAAATAAATACAAACCAAAGAATAGGTAACATCATGTCACGGATCACTACAGGTCAGATTAGTTAGAACACTTATATTCAATCATAGACAATCACATGAATCAAGTCTCTAGATATATGCATCAAATATAGATAGTAGAGGAACACCCAATTAAGTCAACCTATTGAAATTTATAACAATTCCCTATAACAATGGATCTAGGGAGTATAGGAACACCCCATGAGTGACCCCCCCCCCCCCCCGATAGTATCAACGGATGAGGAATATTAATACACCTTCCACCTAAGTACCCAAGGCTTCCCATGTGCTACATTTTCCAAACCATTTCATCAAAAACATGATTTGAAAGTGATTTCATAAATTAATTTCATAATTCTTTTAAAATACCTTTTTTTTTTACCAAAATAAGGGGGAAAGCATATTTTCTCAAAAAAAATTTTTCACACACCCAATTTAATCATAATAGTTCATTTATAAAATAATTTATAAAAAACATAGCAATAAAGTTCATATAATGTAGGATAGAGGAGGAACCACCTACCTTAAACTTAGGTCGCACATGCCTACAATGTGATCTACCAATACATAAGAATGAAAAAACAATAACAGAGGCCCTAGAATCAATCCTTACATCTCAGAATAAATTCAATAAACAAAGTAGTCGGTAGAGAAGTTAAAAAAACATGTACCTCATGAAACTCACATGTTTCACCAAAAATAATACAAATTTTAGCCTCCAAAGGAATATCACACAAGAGATCTAGAAAGAATCAAGATAATTAACACTGCAAACCAATGGATCTAAAAACATAGTGCAATGGTGTTGTTGTATCCAATGGAAATGAAGAAACATAAAGATCCCTCACTAAGAGAGACACAGCACAACCATGAAGAATTAAAATAATTAAAATAAACAATCTGGAAGGAGTGGATATCCCCAAAATTTCCTAGGAGAGCTCCTAGGTTTTTAGAGAAAATCCTACACACTGAATCAAAATAAAATCATACGTACATTGTGGTTAAAACCAAAAATCCTAAAACATTCATGATTTGAAACCATTTCATGATTTTAATTACACAATTTACAAGATATACTGAAAAATTATTCACCATGGATAAAAAAATAACTCTGATCGACCTTTTCACAACATGAATCAGTCTCTCCACATGTGAACATTTCATGCTCTGAAACAGTTCATGGTATCATCTTGACAATATATTCACGTCATGTAACCCTTTCACTTCATGAAACTATTTAGAAAAAAGAATATTCAAGAACATATAGAAAAAATCCCTTGGTTAAACCTAGACCCCAAGATACATCCTCTTAATCCTTTTTCACATTTATACCCTGTAATGCCCCAAGATTTTAAAAGATAAAGTTGTGTTTGATGGTGTATGTGATACACAATGTAGTTGGGGTTTGGTTTAGTGGTAAGCACCCTATAACCCTACATGAAAAATGGGGGTTCAAAACCCATTGGGCACAGGTACTATAGTAGTATTGTAGCGACTGTAGTAGTGGTGACACTGTAGCAACGGCGGGCACCGTAGCGGTGGCAGAGCACTGTAGCAGTGGCAGGTACTACGGGGAACTGTAGCAGGCGGGTACTGTAGTAGTACTATTCACAGAATGGGCCTTGGGACAAATTTTTGGGCCTACAGGCCATGTAATGGGCTAAATGCCCATTGGGCCTTTGGGCTATGTAATGGGTCTCCCTCAACCCAGTTAAATAGGTCTTTGCTTTGCTTTAATAATAAATTAGGCTTTTGTCCTAACCTTTAAAAAAAGTGTATGTGATACACAACACTGAACCCAAACAAGTGATAATTATTTAAATATAACCATTATAAAATAGCTATTAAATTTTTTTGGTATAAATAGGATTAACTAAATTATGAAATATATATATATCATACTCAACATAAATGTATTAATAAATTCTTAGTAAATAATTACTCAATTTTTGGTAATGTCTTTAAAATATTTTTTCTTCAAAATGATTTTTATTTCTTTTTGTGAAAAAATATTATAATTAATTTCTATAAAATTTAGAATATTTATTCAATAAAATGAACTTAATTTTTTATTTAGGGTGAAATTTTTGGATTTTTTGGGAAATATTGATTTTTCAGTGAATAGTGAAAAATACCCATTTTTTTTGTAAAACCACCATTTCTTTTGATAAATTAATTAATTAAAAAGTGACATTATTCTTTTAATTTGATTTTAAGAGTAAAATAATAATTCTTGAGTTATATTTAATCTAATTAATTACATTTAAATTATCTTTATACTAGATTTTAAAATAAGGTTATTTTTAGGCTTGAAAATACATTTTTCTGAAAATTGTTTTAAAATGCATAATATTTCTCATTTTTAATTAATTAAAAATAAACCCTAATGGGGAATGATTAAAATTAAATTTATAAATAATATATATATATATATATATATATCATTATGAATTGAAATTCATATTGTGAAGATTATAGTTATAGATTTAAATTAAAATCAATTTTTCCCTGAAGAATGCATTTTCAAAAAAACGGATTTCCATTATGTTTGAGGATTTTATATTTAATTAAATTATTCTGTCTCTATAAATTTATTTTGATAAAATGTATTCTATATTTATAATCATTATAATTAATATTATTTAATAGGTTCAAATTAATTTTTGGACAATGTGAATAACCGTAGTAAATATTTATTTCCAAGGTAAAAGGAAAATAAGTTAATTAAGGGTAAAAATAATTTAAAAAAGAATAGAAAAATTTTAACCCTAAGAGTGTGAATATTTATATTTTAATTTCAATATGATAATGATTACTTTTTTGTCACTTTATAAATGATTAAATAATGATTTTTATAAAAAAATGTATTTTTGATGCGTTAAAACATAAATTGTAGTCAGGGTAATATATAGTTTTAATAAAGACACACTTTTTTATTAATTCAAGAATTTTTTAAATAAATAATATTTTAATTAAATATCATTATTAAATAGTATAAATTAAATATAAATTATAATATAATTTTATAAAGTGAAAATGTAGTTTTTATAAGGGATAAAAAACTGTTATTATCAAAAAACCATCATTTTTCATTAAATATGGATTTTGATTTAAAATTTTAATTTATAATATTTATAGAATTATTTTTATAAAATAAATATTATTTTTGGAATCATAAAATCAAAATTATACAATGGTGAATTTTTCATAATTTTTTGAGAAGTTGAATTTTTGGGTAAAAATTAAATATGGTATAAATATATGGTGTGTATTATAAAATCATAATGACCAAAAAGTGATGTAATAAATTCTATAAATTATATAAAAGAAAAAAAATATGTTTTTACTTTAAAATAATGTGATTTTTAGGTTATTTTAATAATTTTATAATGTCTTTATGAATCCATCAAAACCTATATTATGCTTTAAGGTTTTAAAATCACTTCTTTATGAACATGACTCACTTCCACATCATCAATGGTAATATTTTAATAATTTAGTCCCATGGACTTATAAAATAATTAAAACCAATACTATTTCTTAGAAATCATGGGAAAATGTATGGGAAGTTCTGTGGTTTTGATTATTTTATTATATTTTCCAAAACCTAAGTTTGGGAAATAATAAAGAACTCCCCTCTATTTTTTTATATAAAACCACCCTACCTACCATTAATATTCACTAAAAAACCTTTTATAACATTATTAATCTTTCCTTACATATCTAGAGTCAACTCAAGATACCCCCAATATCTCAATAAGCTCTTCCCAATCTTTTTGAATCACCCTCTCAAGGTAAGGGATTTCTCTCTCTTCTTTTCCATTCAAGCACCTTCATTGTAATTAGACTTTTGAATCTCAATTAGACATTTTGTCATTGTAACAACCCATTTAATTATAGAATAAACCATATTCATATTTATAAATATGAATTATATAGTTATATTAGTTATAAAAATGTTAAGTAATTTTTTTAATCAAAAGGAAAATTGTTTTAATTAAATACCTTTATTATAAGTTTTTATTTAAAAGATTATTTTCTTAATTTTATAATTTTAATTTGATAAAATTGATATTATTTTTTATATAGGAATATAAAAATTCACTTTGGGTGAAATTTTGGGATTTTTTTGGAAAATACTCGTTTTTTAGTGAATAGTGAAAAATATAGATTTTTTGAGAAAAGTCATTTCTTTTGAATAAATTAAGTAATTTAAAAGTATAAATATGTTTTAAATATGTTTTAATGTAAAATAAGTATTATTTATTTATATTTAATCCACTTTATTACTTTTTAATCAACTTTATATTGGTTTTTAGTATAAGTATGTTTTTGGGTTTAAAAATGGGGTTTTCTAAAAACTGTTTTAAAATGCATAATGTTTCACCTTTTTAATTAATTAAAATGATACCTAATAGGGAATGTATTAAATTAAATTTATATATTACTTATCATTAATTATTAATTTATTTTCATATAATAATTATTATTAGTCATAGATTTAATATAGAATCGTCTTTTTCTAAAAAAAATACTCTTCTTAAAAACTTATTGTCTCGCCGTGTCTGTGGGATTAATATTAAATTAAATTATTCTAATTATGTGAATTGAATTTGTAAAAAATTATTAAATATTTTTAATTAGAATAATTTATTATTTATAATAATTAATTAATATTTTACCATAATTATTAGTGAAAACTATTAAAATTAATTACAGTGATTAAGGTGAAAACAAGTTTACTTAGTGGTTAAACTTAGAATATAAGGTGTGAATATAAACTAAAACTTGTAAAAAACCCATTTTATGGAAAAATTTATACCTTATAACTTCTATTATTTATAATTTACCATTATTTGGTCTTTTTGAAATGAAAAAATATGGGTATAATTCACTCTTTCCAAAAAAATTACAAGTGTGTCACTCACCCCACTTATAAAAGGTCACCCCCTATCCTCATATCTCCACACATTCAAAACCAATTGGTTAAACCAATACCTAACCAAATAACTTATCCACTTACCTATTCTCATCCTATAATCCTTAATTTGTGAATCCAACCAAGAAAGGCCTTTGGTTCAAACCAAAAGGAGATACCCAAAGAAGAGGTAACGTTCATCAACAAATGTTTTTATTTTATTTATTTCTATGCCCCCCTTAAATTATTATTATACCATGATTATATAATAAAATAAGTATATTAAATATTATTATATGTTTTTATGTTAGTTTTTAACCTACAACCACACATGCTTCCATCAAATGGGTTACGAAATTATCATTCATGTGTATGGATAACTACCACCTCGTGAAACGATGTCATTCATTTTTCCATTAACACCTCTCAAGGTTGGGTATAATGATGTATATAAAGTTTACACATGATATTTATAACATAATTATACCTATTTATTAATTATATCATATATTCATTTTTATTTTCCATTTTTTAAGGGATACGATAATATCGCTCATGTGTACAGGGGACTACCACCTTACGAAACGATGTGATTCATTTTTCAAAAACAAATTATGTGGAAAGTTATAAGGATAAATAAAATAAATATATGTGATATAAATATTATATTTATGATATTAATTAAATTTTTATTGATCTTTAAATATGATATATCATTTGATTTTTACCTTTTCACTCAGTGAAAAAAATGATAACATCGTTCGTGGACATGTGGACTACCGCCTCCTCAAAGCATTGTGACTCTTTTTTTCACCACCACATAACAATAATGATATATATATATATAAGTACATATAATTAAATAATGTGTTATTTGTTATATAATTATCATTATATAAAGATAAAATATTACTTAACTTCTTTCCATAATGATCATTGAAAAATGGAAATGTTACTCATGCATATGTATGACCTACCGTCTCTATGATCGTAACATTAGTTCATTTTTCATAACCATATTTAATGATTGGTTTTAAAAGTATAATTTATGTATAAATATGATAATTATTTCATGATTATTATTCAATATATGTTTAAATAATTATATCTTTGATCATAGTCAACCTACCAATGTCGTTTTTGACACATAAACCGAATATGGTCAAATCATCGGACTTAAACTTAATTGATTAAGTAATTGTATATAACTTGTTAATAAGTGAAATGAAAAAATAATATAATTGAAAATTTTTCAAAATAATGTAAATAATTAAAAAAAAATTATTATTCAAAAAGATAAATACATTCGTGATAAGTCAGACACAAGGTAAGGGGCTTCATCTCAATTTCCTTTTATTAAGGAATTTTTTTATTTTATGCACCTATATTATTTTATAAGGTGTATATACAGCCACAATGGTGTGATATATAATTAATTTATCAATTATAATTATATTTAAAGTTTTTTTTAATGTTATTATTTAATTGGGTTTAAGATTCAAGTGTTTCCCAAATGGTAAGGGACTTTTCTTTGAAAGAAAATCTCTTTTGATGTTTTCTTATAACTCTTTATTTTCCATGCCCATGTCTTTAAAATGATTTTATGAAAGTTTTTATATGGGTGTAAAATATTTTTAAAGTAAATTTTTCAATTTTTTTAAAAAATAAATCTTTTTATGTGTTTTATATGGAACATTTTAACAAACGATAAAAAGGAATGTTCTATTCTTAATGTACAGATGACAATGAATTTTCTACCACTATGACTATTATTTTATTTCTAGATTCCATTGAAAGATTTCATGTTTTATTCAAAGAAAACCATTTTACCCTTTTTTAGTTATTTTTGTATTGAAAATGGTTTTTCTAAAGAAAATGGTATTTTTGTATTGAAAATGGGTTTTAAAAGAAAATAGTATTTTGATATCCAAAAGTGATTTTTTTATGAGTTTAAAAGAGTTTTCCAAAAGTGAAATCATAAAAAAAATATTAATTTTATGGTAATTGAGTATTATAAATGTGAAATGGGTGTTCACAGATAGCACTGAGTGAGCCTGTTAAAGCTTATATGATGGGGCAACCTAGATAGTTTCGGGTGATCCTGTTCCAGCTTATATGATGGGGCGGCTGAGATGGAATTGGGTGAGACCGTTATATCTTATATGACGGGGTGTCCTATATAGATTTGGGTGAACTCATTATAGTTTAAGCAATGGGTTCACCCAGATATCACTCCAATGCATTGGTAATGATTATATTGGAAGTCGGTCATATGGTTATTTCAATTAAAAGGGTTTTGAATGGGTTTTATGAATATGATGCTCTAAGTTGCAAAAAAAGTGTTTTAATTACTTACTATGGGTTTTAATGATTTTATTTGAGAAAAAAGTTTTTATTTTTTTCAATTGAAAATGTTTTATTTCATATCCTCAAAGAACTTTGAAGATGAAGGTGAATATTATATGAGTTTTCATGTTTTCACTGGACTAACAGTTTTCTTTATTTTTATATCTCTTACTAATATTTTTGAACTCATCCCATATTTTTAAATGTTTTTCATGGGATGGGTAAGGGAAAGGAATAGGTTAAATTGAAAATCATGAAGAATTTTCCTAAAAATAAATTATGTTTTGTTTTAAAAGTTTTATATGGTGGGAAAAATGGATACTGTATGTAAGTGTCCACTTTGAATGATATGGTTTTGTAATGTATGAGTTATGACTTAATTCTCTAAAACTCAAAACTTGAAAAGATCCTCAAATTTAAAGAAAGTGTATTCTTAACTAAAACTAAATATTATTTAATGTTTAATGTTGGGTCCTTATAGTTGGTATCAAATAAAATGTTTAGATAACTTTGGAGATTAGGATATTATTAAGAACTTTACCTTTAAATATTTTACCTTATGGTTAAGTTAAAATGATATAGAATTTAAAGTTTACCATGCTTATTTTCTTAAAATATTTATGTTCAAAATGGTTTTCCATAGATTAAATAGGGATGATGTAGTGGGAAGAAATAGAGAGGAAAATATCCTTCCAAATCAGCATCCTGAGATGGTTGGAATCAGAACAGAAAAGTTTTTTACATTGATGGATTAGTTAACACAAGCTATAAATAGTGGTGGTATCCATACAAGATAGGAACCTGATCTACCATGAAGGAACATTTCTTTTGTAGATAATTTAATAAGGCAACATCCCCCATCTTCAATGGATCATCTGACCATGTGGTAGATGAAGGATGGGTCAATTCTCTAGAAAAGATATTTGAAGTCATGGGATGTTCGGAACGTCAAAATGTAACTCTTACCATTTATCATTTTGAAGTTGAAGGTGATTGATTTTGGTATTTGGTTAATAATACCATAGAAAAAGATAATCATGATTCCATGGAATGGGAAACATTCAAGGATATTTTCCTTTAGAAATATTTCCCGAAGTTTTTTCAACTCTGGATGGAAAAAACAATTCCTGGAATTGAGGTAGAAAATAAAGATTCTATAGCTACATATGAATAAAACTTCACAATATTGGCTAGGTATGTACCATATTTTATTTGGGAAATGACAGTAAAATTAATAGATTTTACTCAGGGTTGAAACCAATTTTATGAATAGAATTTTCCACATAAGAATTTAAAAGTTACGATATAGTGGTTTTTTATGCTGATAAAGTTGAGATAGAGTTTTCTAACACATATTCTCCTCGATATGACAATAGTAAGAAAAGATAAAGGTGGAAGTAAATAGAGAAAAAACCAACTAAGAATATTGGATTTAAGCCCCCAAAAGGTCCCAAGTATGGAAAATGAAATTTTAAGGAATGTTTAACAGGATCTGGGAAGTGTTTTTGGTGTGCAAAGTTCATTTATAGAGCTTGTGACTGTAAAGATAAGAGTCTTTAACAATAAAATAATGGGGTAACCGATATCTATCCATTAGTGAGGTGTTTTATTTACAATTAGTTGGGTAATTATGCTATCATGTTTCTGAAGTTATTTGAATAGGATGGAAATAATCATTATTGGAAACAAAAAGGTGTAGTGAAGACATTTTCTGCTGCTACAGTTGGTGTTGGGTCATTAAATAAAGTGGTGATAGGTCTGTTGATTATGTTTTTAAATTATTTTAATACCCTATTTGACTTTTTATCTTCACATTCTTTCATTTCTAATAAATTTTCAAGTAAATTTGTAATTTCACCTCATGAAAGTAAGATAGAACTTTTGGTGAAAACTTTGGGTGGAATTATTAAAGCAACCAAGATTTATAGGAATCTTTCTATTGTTATCTGTGGGATGGTCTTTTTTCAAATCTTTTTGAACTGGATATAGTAGAGTTTTATATCATTCTTGGTATGGATTGGATTTCAGTTTATCATGATAAGATAGATTGCAGAGCTAAGAAAGTTGTGTTCAGTGATCTAATGTATTTGATAAATTACTAAGAAGTTGTGAAATCTATTAGAGATGGAAATGAAAGTTACCTAGATCATATTTTTTAAAATAAAGAAACTATTAAAATTAGTGATGTACCAATAGTAAATGAATACATGGATCTTTTTCTGGATGATTTTCTTGGTTTTAGTCCTAATCAGGAGGTTGAGTTTGTTGTTGACTTAGTACCTAATTCCAATCCTATTTTTAAACCCCCTTATTGAATGAATCAAGTTGGAATTTTAGAATTGAAAAATAAATTTCTGGAGTTATTAGATAAAGGTTTTATCTGAACTATTACTTCACCATGGGGTGATCCTATTTTTTTTAAAAAAAAAGAAAGATGGTTCAATGAGACTTTGTATTGATTATAGAGTCCTGAATAACATCATTGTTAAGTACAAGTATCCTTTTCCTTATATCTATGATTTTTTTGATCATATCTAGGGAGATTGGTGTTTTTCAAAGGTTGACCTAGTGATAGGGTACCATCAGTTTAAATTGAAAGAATAAAACATTCTAAAGACTGTGTTTCGGACTAGATATGGGCACTATGAGTTTGTAGTTATGTCATTTGGGTTATCTCATGAACCTGATGTATTTATGGACCTTATGAATAGAATTTTTCATGAGTTCTTAGACAAGTTTTTGGTTATGTTTATTGATTAAAATTTGGTATATTCTAAAATTAAATAGAAACATGAAAGACACCTAAGGGTTGTTTTACAAACCCTAAAATAAAAGAAACTATATGGGAAATTTATAAAGTATAAATTTTGGTTGAAACAAATTTATTTCCTTGGACATATTATTTTTAAATATAGCATAACTATTGAACCTACTAAAACAAAAGTTGTTGAAGAATTGACAAGACCCACAAATATCACATAGATTTATAGTTTTCTTGGATTAGTGGGTTACTAATGGTGGTTTGTTGAAAACTTTGATCGGTTGTCTATACCACTAACTATGTTAACTCAAAATGGAGTTAAATTCGTCTAGACAAAAGAATGTGATGGTTTTTTAGGAACTAAAAATAAGATTGTTGAATGCTCTAGTTTTGTCCCTCCCTTCTAGAAATGGTGGATTTTTCATCTACAGTGATGCTTCATTGAAAGGACTTGAATGTTTCATAATGCATAATGATCAGGTAATTGATAATACTTCATTTCAGTTGAAAACTCATGAGTAAAATTAACTTACACGTGATTTATAATTTTCTATTGTGGTTTTTTATTTAAAAATTTGGAGGCATAATTTGTATGGAGTAAAGTGTGAAATATTTACTGATCGAAAATTTTTGAAGCATATATTCACTCAGAAATAATTGAACATGAGACATAGAAGATGGTTAAAATTGATCAAGTATTATGATTACATGATTTCTTACCATCATGGAAAAGCAAACAAAGTGGTCATTTCTTTGAGTCAAAAAAATAATGCTACATTAACCATGATAAATTTTTAATGTGACCCTTTGGTTAATGATTTGATGAATTTTGGCCTATAAGTTGTGGATACAGAGATATACTCTGTTTGTTTTCAGGTTTTAGTGTAGTATACTTTGTCAAAAATAATTAATCAAGCTCAGAAGGATGATTAATCTTTGTAGGAAAAGGTAGAATCTATTAAGAATGGTAAGTTTCTTTATTTTAATATTGATTATGAATGTGTTTTATGATTTGGAAATAGACTATGTGTGCCTTATAATTCCTAGTTGAAGAGAGATTTATTGATTGAATCTCATAGTTCTTTATTTTTTTCATTCGGGCAGCACCAATATGTACAGAGACCTTTGGGATTATTATTAGTGGGATGGAATGAAAAGAGATATCACTCACTTCACTATGAAGTGTTTAACTTGTTAGTAGGTTAAAGAAAAACAATAGTTACCAAAGGGGATTCTTAAACCTTTTCTAGTGATGAAGTGTAAATGGGAAAATGTATCTATGGATTTCATGGTGGTATTTTCAAGGACATCATGTGGTAATAATGCGATTTGGGATTATGTTGATCGATTAACTAAATCAATACATTTCCTTACCATTTGAGATACAATGTATTTAGATCATATTTCTTAACTTTATATAAAGGATATATTTGGGTTATATGGAGTGTCTCTCTCCATTTTGTCATACCATGATCCCAGATTCACATTCAATTTTCAGAAAGGACTTCAGAATTCATTGGGTACTAAATTAAATTTTAGTATAACTTTTCATTATCAATCTAATGGGAAGTCTGAGAAAACAATTAAAACCATGGAAGATATGATTCATTATTTCTCAATGGATTACTAGGGGATTTTTGATCAACATCTTTCTTTGGTTGAGTTTTCTTATAATAATAATTTTCATTCTAGTACATAGATGGCACCATTTGAGGCATTATATGGAAAGTGGTGTTAGACACCAGCATTTTGGGATGATGTAAGAGAAATAATTTTATGGGACTATATTTGGTAGATAAAATGGAAGACCCAATATCCACCTTGATGATGGAAGTTACACTAAAGATAGGGATGTGGTGGGAATCATGGCTAAATCTCACTTCAAATATCTCGTGGTGAGTCCTAATCCTAACATGAGTGAAGGTTACCCGAGGGGATGCAACAGTTTCCTATAATCGGTTCCCTCTTTGGTCTCCAATTCTATTAAAAACCTCCTGGAGTCATTCCTAGGGGAGCAAGAAATCTTGGAGGTAATGAAGAATCTCAATCCGAAGAGTGCTCTAGGTCTGGATGGTTTTTCGGGATCCTTCTACAAAGATTCTTGGGATGTGGTTAAGGAGGATTTGATCAGGTCCATTCAAGACTTCTTTTAGGTCTTTTTCAGGTAATACTTATGGTTTTTTCAAGAATACTCACAAGTTAAGGTAGGGGGATCCTTTATCCCCAACCATATTCATTCTTTTCCAAGATGTTCTTATCAGAAGCATCAATAATATCATGGACATAGGTGACTTTATCCCATAAACCTGTAAGGACCTTTCCACTATCCCATCTCATATTATGTTCACGGATGACAGTATTATTTTCTTAAATGCTAGAAAGAGATCGTTTAAGAGTATGTGAAAATTTCTGGAAAGATACTGCAATTGGAGTGGTCAGGTTATTAATTGGGAGAAGATCAGTGCCTACATCTCTTGAAGGTTCTCATCAAAAAGATCAATTGATCTGTGTAGCATTTTGGGTATCCAGTAGAAGAGATTTCCCATAAACTATCTTGGTTTTCCTGTCTCCCCATGTAGGCTTTGTATCTATCATTTTAACCAGATTATGGACAATATTATTGGGTGTGTCTTTAACTAGAAGAACTTCTTATTATGCTTTGGGGGTAGGATTACTCTTGTGAATAGTGTTCTCGTATCCATCCCGATCCATGCTCTTGCAGCTACCAAAGTTTCAAAATTATTCTTGATGAAAATTTATAGGAACCTTGCTTCTTTCATTTTTGATGCCAACACTGATGCAAAATATCATTGGGCCTCTTGGAAGAGGTTGGAATAGTTCCCTTATTTAGGGGGAATCAATTTCAAAATTGTATGTGCTACTTTGCATGGAATGCATATAGAACATTCATGGGAAGTGTTGGAGGGTACCTCGCTTTGGGGACGTGCAATGGAGAACTTTGGTCAGAGATAAAGGGAGGCACTGAGAAGTTATTTTTTTCATATGGTGAAGCCTCATTATTCTAATATTTGGGGATATTCTCACTGGATTGTGGATAGGGGAGTGATTTCTTTCTGGTTTAACAATTGGTCGAGATTGGAGCTTAGGTTTCCAGCGTGTCCAGCTAAGGACATTACTTTTAGGTAGGCAAGCCAGCACCTAGTTTTTATTAAGGTTATCTTGGACTCTAATCAATGGTTGGTTTATGATATGATATATCTTAATAAAGATATGGATTGATGTATTTTTACTAGTTCTTCCTCTGGCCTTTTCTCTATGAAGGATTATTAAATATTGTTTACTCTCTCGCACCAGATGGACCCCTGGGGAGACATCCTTCGGTATAAGGAGGTGCCTGTGAAGCTTAAATTTTTTATGTGGAGAATAAATAACCAAGCCTTATCCTCGAATGAAAATGTCAAGTGTCTCGGTATCTCATTAGCATCAAATTTTTCATGCTATGTGGATCAGAGGGAGGAAAGTTTGGATCACTTATTTTTTGAAGGGGATTGGGATCACATTGTTTAGAATTATTTTGGTGATTTTATAGGGATTAGGTGAATAAAATACCAAGAATTTACCTTTATTAATAGGTGGTTCCATGGTGTTGATTAGGCGGGCCCTGAGAGGAATGTTAGGGATCTGGTTATTCTTTCAAGCTATTGGTTCTTGTGGCAAGCATGAAACCAGGTTCAATTCGAGGTTAGAATGTGCACGGGGAGGACTCTAGTTTTCAGAACCAAAAACCTGCTTTTGGATTTACCCCAGTCTATAACGAATCTAAAATACACTTCTACCTTGATACTATTTCTTGGTTCATCCCCTCTACACCTGACCTTTGGTGTGCCACAAGCTCATTGGGTCCACTGGAATCCTCCCGCATCGAGTTTCAAGCTCAATACCAATGGTTCCTTTTTTCATAAGATTCTTGCATGGTTTTGGTGTGATTTGTGACTCCAAATGTATTCTTGTCTTCAACTTTTCATCATGATTTTGGGTAGGTGACTCCCTCAAGGTCGAGACTCTGGTGATACTTACAGGTCTTCTTCTTTATAGTCAGCAGGAGGTTAGTCTGAGGGAGGTGTAAATCGACTCTTTCATCCTTTCTAATTCATTTAAGAGTCCTCTTGATACCCCTTGGTCTATTTCCTATATCTCACATAGATGTAGGATTCTCTTTTGAAACCAAATGGAGGTTCTTCGCACTTGGAGATAAGGGAATAGAGTGGCTTATTATCTTGCTTCCACTCCCAAACTGGCAGCTAATTTTATTCTTTATCATAGTGAGTCTAACCTTCCTCGTGATGTGGTGAACTTGATTAGAGGAGATGATATTGGGCTCTATAATTTCATAACCCCTTATTTTCTTTGTTTTCTTTTTGTTGTTCTATTGCCCTTTCATGTTTTAGTAGTCCATATAACTTTTATTTTAATAAATAAATAATGATTATGATGATAAAAACTCTTTATCTTGACTCATCTGATAGATTTATATTAAGTTAAATTCTTCCACTTCAATAAATTGAATTTAGAAAAATTGATTCTGTATTTTTAATAATCATAATTTATATTTTCTAATAAGTATAACTTAATTTTTTCCATAATTATTAATGAAAACAATTAAAATTAATTATAGTGATTAAGGTAAAAATGAGTTTACTTAGTAGTTAAACTTAGAATATAAGGTGTAATAATGAACCAAAAATTGTCCATAACCCATTTTATGGCCATATTTTGACCTTATTCCTTATATTATCGATAATGGTCCATTATTGGAGCCTGATGAGATGAAAAAAACATGGTTGGCGTTCACTCTTTCAAAAGAATTATAAGTGTGTCACTCACCCCACTTATAAAAGGTTGGGTCCTCTCCTCCTCTATTAACATATTCAAAACCAATCGGTTCAATAAATCCATGCCCAAATAACTTCTCCAATTACCTATTATCGTATTATAATACTTAATTTGGGTATAAATCCAACCAAGTAATTTCATTGGTGTAAACCAAAAGGAGATACCCGAAGAAGATGTAACATTCATCAACAAGTATTTTTTTTATTTCTTTCTACACCCACTTAAATTATTATTATAACATGATGATATAATAAAATAAGTATATTTCATATACTGAGATGTTTTTAAGTTAATTTTATGACCTAAAACCAAACACACTTCCATCAAATGGGTTACGAAATCACCATTCATGTGTACAGTGGACTACCACCTCACGAAAAGATATCATTTGTTTTTCCATTACCACCTCTCATGGTTGGGTATGATGATGGATATAAAGTTTATATATTATATTTATAACATAATTATACCTAATGAGTCATTATATCATATATACCATTTTACATTCCATTCTATAATGGATTCTATAACATCGCTCATGTGTACGACGGACTACCGCCTCGCAAAGTTATGTGATTTGTTTTTCAGTAACGCATTATATGGAATGTAATAAGGGTAAATATAATAAATATATGTGATATACATGGAATATTTATGATATTAGTGATATATTTATCATTATTTAAATATTATATATCACTTTATTTTCACCTTTTCACTCATTGAAACAAAAAATTATAACGTCATTCGTGGACGTGTGGACTACCGCCTCCTCGAAGCGATGTGATTCCTTTTTCACCACCATGTCAAAAGAATGATATATATAAGTATATATAATTAAATAATTTTTTTTATGATATAATTATCATTATTTAAAGAAAAATATTACTTACCTTCTTTCCATAATGATTGTTGAAAAATGGAAATGTTACTCATGCGTATGTACGGCATACCATCTCCCTGATCGTAACATTGGTTCCTTTTTCATAACCATGTTTCATGATTTGTTTTAAAATAATAATTGATGTATAAATATGATAATTATTTCATGATTATTATTCTGTAGGTGTTTAAATAATTCCCTATTTGACCATAGTCAACCTACCACGTCATTTTTGACACATAAACCGAATATGGTCAAATCATATGACTTAAACTTAATTGATTAAGTAATTGTATATAACTTGTTAATTAGTGAAATAAAATAATTAATATACTTGGAATTTTTTCTCAAGAAATTAAATAATTAAAATAAGTTTATTATTCATAAATATAAAGACACTCATGACAAGTCGGACACAAGGTAAGAGACTTCATCTCAATTTCCTTTCATTTACGAATTTTTTGATGTTATGCACCTATATTATTTTATAAGGTGTATATATAGATACCTTTAAATGATATATCATTAATTTATCTATTATCGTGATATTTAAAGTTTTATTAAATATTATTCTTTAATGGGGTTTATGATTCAAGTGTTTCCCAAGTGGTAAGGGACTTTTCTTTGAAAAAAATATCTTTTAATGTTTTCTTCCAACTATTCATTTTCCATGTTCATGTATTTAAAATTATTTTATAAATGTTTAAATATGGGAATAAAATATTTTTTTAAAGTACATTTTTTCAAAAAAATTCAAGAAGGAATATTTTTACGTGTTTTATATGGAATGTTTTGACAAACGACAAAAAAAAATATATTATTCTTAATATACACGGTGACAATGAATTTCACACCACTGTGACTATTATTTTATTTATAGATTACTTTGAAATAATTCATGTTTTATTCAAAGAAAACCATTTTCACCTTTTGGGGGTATTTTGTTATTGAAAATAGTTTTTCAAAAGAAAGGGTTTTTTGGTATTGAAAATGGGTTTTAAAAGAAAAGGTATTTTGATATCCAAAAGTGATTTGTTTATGAGTTTAAAAGAGTTTTTAAAATGTGCATGCATAAAAATTTTTTATTTATATGATGGTTCTTGAGCATTATACATGATAAATGGGTGAACACAAATAGTATCGGGTGAGCACGTTATAGCTTATATGATGGGGAAACCTAGATAGCATCGGGTGATCCTGTTATAGCTTATACAATGTGGTGGCCCAGATAGCGCCAGGTGAGCCCATTATAGCTTATATAATGGGGTGGCCCAGATATCGCCAGGTGAACCCATTATAATTTAAATAATGTGTGTGCACTAATAACACTCTAATTCATTGGGTAATGATTATATTGGAAGTCATTCATATGGTTATTCCAGTTAAAAGGGTTTTTAATGTGTTTTATGAATATGATGCTCTAAGTCACTATGGTTTTAATATCTTTCTATAGATTTTAATGATTTTATTTTAGAAAAAATTGTGTCTTTTTCAATTTAAAATGTTTTATTTCATATGCTTAAAGAAATTTTAAGATAAAGGTAAATATTATATGAGTTTTCATGTTTCACTAGACTAATGGTTTCCTTTTTTATATCCCTTACTAAGATTTTTGCGCTCATCCCATGTCTTTAAATGTTGTTCATAGGATGGGTAAGGTAAAGGAAGAGGTCAAGTTGAAAATCATGAAGAGTTTTCATAAAAAGAAATCATTTTTTGTTTTAAAAGTTTTATATGGTGGGAAAAATGGATACTGTATGAAAGTTTCCACTTTGTATTATATGGTTTTGTAATGTATGAGTTATGACCTAATTCTCTAAAACTATAAACCTAAAAAGATCCTCAAAGTGAAATAAATTAAATTCTTGACTAAAACTCAAGATTATGTAATGTTTAAGGTCGGGTCCTTATAGTCATGACCTTAAAAATATCCCTCTACTTTCCAATTGATAAACTAATAATGATATTTTTATCTATCTTCTTTAATTATAGCATTTACCTAGGCCTTTACTATGTTGAAATTTAGTAAGGTGTCCTCTTATTCTCCTTTTCATTCAAGAACCTTGTTTATGTAATGCACTTTATCTTCCAATTACTATTGATGAGATATGATTTTCTACATCCCTATTACTTTCCTTATGATGTTCAAGTGATTATTGACCCCTTTAACTCTCATTAATCCCTCTCATAATTCATTGTGTGCCCCCGTTATACTGCCAAAATTATCCTGCGGTTTTTCTATGCCAAATATTTATTCAAGTACCCTCCTTGTATTATACTTATTAATTCCAAAATTTTGATGTTGGATTATGTTATTACATATACCTCATACCATCCTTTTAAATTACAACTGATGGGAGACCTCTTTCTCTCTCATTAATCCATTTTATGAATCTTCATGTACTGCCATTATACTACTAAAATATCACTGTGATTTTCCATGCTAAACATTTATGAGGTGTATACCCATAACTATTTCCACTCAAGGGTATTCAAATATTTGTACCTATACTTCATTGGTTGGTTACATCCATGTATATAACCCATGTTCCTTAATCATGGGATTAAATTTGATAAAAATGATTCTATGTTGAATGATTTATATGGAACACTTATTCATGTACATGATATGAAAGTGAAGGCTTCACCCAAAATTATATAGAGATCCAATGCATTTGGTAATGTTTTAGTCTCATGAGATGTCACATATGGGATTGGGAATTAAACCTAATCCATTATGGGACTTTGTATACCATGTTATGATGTCTTGGTAGTTAACCTTGACCTATGTTTATGATGACATGTTTAAAGTTGTTTCCACATTTCCCATGTTGCCTTTATGCTACCATGTTAAATCATCCCTTATTATTCATGTTTATTATTGCCATACCTTTTATGTTCCATTGAAATGCATATTGTCTAACATGTAATATGATCTTCATGTTATGATTTATTTATTCCCTTACTGAGCTTTATAGCTTACCCCTTTCTTATATATGTCCCTGGGTTATCCCATGAAGTTTTAAGAATGATGGAATATTATGAGCATGTTAAGAAAGTTTTCAATAATGTCGATGTACCACCTATTTTTAAGTTGTTGTGTAATGTACCTAATTACCCAAAGAAACTAGACTTAACAATCTTATGGATTGTATTATGTGTATTATTATGTAATAAATTATGAATTAATGTGTAATAAAGAATAGGGTTGTCATAGTTGGTATCAAAGGGAATTTTAGTTATTTTGGAATTAGGATTAGAAAACTCCATAGAAATCCTTAGGGATAACACTAATTATAGGAAAACATACCTATGTTTTGGTTAAGTATAGATTAAGTTGTTTACAAGAAAATACATCCATATCTAGATACTACAAGTGGATGTGGCTCTGACACAGATGTACCTAGGGGTGACAACTCTGAAAACACTGCATTGATCAAGACTTGATTGGGAAATAGTGCATGATAATGAGAATTGTTGTACACCTATATGCTTCGGTAAATTCACAAGCACATTATGAACCATTATTAAGGGAAAAATGTCCATAATAGTCTATGTTAGGAAATGGATCATGGATAACTTAGATTGAAGCCTTAAAATTCATAATTTAAGGAAACACATGTCATTTATAAGTTATCTCTTTAATGTTATTTTCTTCTCAGTTATGTGTTTAATTGTTTAAAATTAATCATCCCTAATTTTCCATTTATTCTATTAAATAGATATAAATAAGAAGAACCGAGTCAACAACCAATGTGATGGGAAATTTTTATGACTGCCCAAATGAGATGCATAACATGATAGTATCTCAAGTAAGCCATATTATGATTATTCCAAAATATATATCAAAATATCAATTAAAAATGGGCACATAGTTGAATGTCTAAACACATAAAATAAGAGGATTATGGAATCTCAAGGAATTTAATTTGATAAAGGTGATAAAGTAAAGAAGATTCAATTTCTTATGTACCAAAAATGTGGAAATCATCATTAAGGTAAATGTCACAAAGGAACTCAAAGTTTTTTTAAGTGTGGAAAAATAGGGCATGAAGTATCTAGTTATCATAAAAAAATGAAGAGTATGATGGAAGGGAATGGGCGCTCTCGGGAGCTATGCTCTCGGAAGCACCCTAGGGTTTTGCTGTGTTGGGTGGTTCGGTGTGGAAGGCAGGTTCTCTTGCGGTGTGTGATGATGGGGATGGAACAGGTTCTCAGCTTCAGTAGTTTGGTTGCCTTCGGTTGCGGTTCTCTTCCACATGGAGGTTGTTTCTCGTCTCGGTTGGGTCTTCGGGTGACGGCGTCTCTCAGCGGCAGCAAGGATGGTTTGATCCGGCATCGCCACCATGATTCCCACCCGTGATTTGGCTGAGCCCGAGGATGATATCACCAAATGAACAGTGAGATCTCGTTTGGGCTTCGTGGGGGTGGTTCGGCGTCGGTGGCTTGCGGGCTTCTTCGGCTGAGGCTTCGTCTGTGGTTCCAGCACGGTGGTCATGTTTTTCATGGAGGGTTATGGCATGGGTTGAGCTAGAGAGTCGGCGATTCAAGTCTGATTGTCTCTAGATCTAGACCCATCGGTCCAAAGGAAGATATTTGCGGGGTTTCTGTACCTCGAGGATTCGCGATGAACTAGCCCGATTTGAAGCATCGTGGCCAAGTTCATCCTACTACGGGTGATGAAAATGAGTTCATGATGGCGATCTAATCTGGGACTATTTCTTGAGAGATGGCATGGTGGTAATTATTGTAAAAAAAGGGTGTTCCTTGAGTTGAAACTTTGCCTCTGTTGTGGTCTCTTGAAGTTGTGACTGGATGCTGGTATTCTGTTGGTGGTTTTGAGGTTTGTATTTCAAGCTTCAGTTCTGATTGTAGGTTTTTTATTTCTGTTTTAAGTGCTGGTTTCATGATGATTTTTCCTTTGGAGTTGATGGTACTCGCTTCATCATGGTTGGTTCTCGAGGTCCTACCCACTTTTACAATGCTCTGACTTCCAGGTTAATTGCTCCTATCCAGGTCGGTTGGGTGAGATAGTTTCCAAGGAGGTTTTGGGATGTGCTTGTGTGAGGGGCTGGGAGTTCGAGGATTCATGACTTTTGGTGGCCTTATACTTGTATTTTATTATTTGAAATTTGTTTTTTTGGGGTTTGGAGATGATATCTATCAAGGGCTTTGGCCGCACGTTCCTCTGTTATTGCTTCAGGATCTCACCACTCTCTCCGAGGAAGATCTGAGTGGTGGTATTCATGGTTGCTTTGAGATGTGAGGGCGATCGACTGTCATCATCTTATGGTGGATCTATCTTTTTTGGCTCCCATTTATGTTCTTCAATGGATTGATGGTTCCAATGAGGATGAGGCATGGATCTAGGAAAAAAATGATGGTCTTTTTATTTTTTATTTTTTTGATTTTTAGCATGCCCTTGCATGACTCTTCATGGTTTGCATCATCATGATTGGTTTTTGGTGATTTTGTGATTCTCAAATGTGAAAGATTTTTTTCAAGCTACAAGGATCTACTTCAGATGAGGTTCCAGAGCAGGAAGCATTCACCAGAGCTTGGCCATTCATATTTGGAAGAATGAGAGGGTATGGCTTTTTCTATCGGTATCAGGCCCGTGCAACCTTGCATAGGACAGCTTGTTGAACAGTCATGGGATGGTGTAGGATTTCCATTATGATATAATCGCTGGGGAGGGGCGTTTCTTGTATAATTTTGTTGGTATTTCTTTTCTTTTAATGGTTTTTATTGGGTGAAGTTGTTAGGGTTCACACTTAGCCTTTGAAAATGTCATTTTAAAATTAAAAAAAAAGTATTATGGATGGATGATGGAAGGGAATAAATTACATCCTATAATGCACTTTATTATTCAATTTATTATGTGTGGAGAATATGGTCATTATCTGAGTAAATTCCCCAATCCAAGGATTAAATCCTAGACTAAGGAAGGACTTGTGCTATAGAAATCGTTGAAGTGTAAGGATTGAAGTATTTGAGAATTATGCTGTAGAAGTAGTATATCAATTCCATTATGTATATAAGAATCATGAAACATTTAGGGATTATTCCACGATAGTTTTTCCTTAAGTATTTGAAACATGTGTTGAATGGTACCGATAACCTATAAAAGTGATTTAGTGATAAAGAGATATTTTGGAAAACTAATTATTGAGTGATTGATAACCCTTAATATGTGTTTGGTGTTTGAATAAACTTAAAGAGTCTTGGGATGATATGTCTAAGTATAATATTATGTTTAAAAGCATTGATACCACTTTTTAAGATTTATGTGATGGAAGTTTATCATGACTAAGGATAATTTGGGAACTATATTACAGGATCGGATCTTTTTTTTTATTTGATCAATGATATACCGTTGGGTTTTGACTGTTATATGACCATTGGTCAATATGATCATTGGAAACTAAACTCTTAATGTTAAAATTATTGTTTATAAATACAATTGATCTTGTTTAATTAATACAGAAAGAAGAGTCAATGGCCTCATCCAGTAGACTCAGGTCGTACGAAGCCCATCTGTCAGAGCTTAGGAAGGAGGTAGCATCTCTGGTCTTTGCTCTAGACCAAGCACAAGTTGAGCTTCAATATGTGAAGCTTGAATGGAATCACCTAAGGAAGAATTTAAAGCTGATAGAAATCACCACTCGGGCAATGTTGTCTGAGCCACCCCAAGATTCTATCACCATAGCACACCTTACACTTAGGTCTTATGCAGGTGTTATAAGGGGCTATGTAACGAGGTCTTAGATACTTTTTATAATCCCTTGGTATAAATAAAATTTTTATTTCTTATTATGGTAAAATTTGTAATTTTAAAATGTCTGGATAAATATAGGATGAATATTATTAATGAATTTTATAAAAAGTGTATTTTAAAATATTCATGTAAACTTTAAATAATTAATAATGTGAAATGATTTTCAAAAAATGGTCTTCTACAGTTATGATCGGTAATAAATTTAGAGTCTAATAAGATCAACTTGATTTTTTAGTAAATAGTAAAGTATGAATATTAACATACCCTTATTAATGGTAATGAATAGTAAATCATCCAAAAAATAGAAACTTTACCCATGAATGTATAAATACAATTAAGACATCTTAAAAGTGAAAAAACAATCATAGTATAAGTTTTTTTATTTTTTGTATCTCATAAATACTTTATTTACAATTTTATAATTAATTTTATAATTTAAAATGGAAATTTGTTTTCATAAAATATAATCATAAATTTTTACTTTATTGTCTTATGGTTATATGATAATTTTATGGGACCTTGATTACCTTTTCAAGGTATTAGATAATAAGTTATAGTTTTAGAGTTATTTTTTTAATAAATAATGATTTTATTTAAAAATTAAATTAAAAATTATTTAGAAAATTATTTTCATAAAATGGAGTTTATTTTTAAATTCAGAGCATTGATATTAGGTTAGGGTGAATTTATGAGTTTTTTATAAAATGTTTTGTTTTTCAGTGAATAGTGAAAATACAATTTTGAATTTTGGGTGTTTAATGACATCAATAATGATATAATAATGATGTAATAATGATGTAATCATTCTGGTAGACTTTTTAATAGTAAGATATGCTATAAGGTGTCCCAATTGGCCAATACCATGGGCAAATACCATGGACAAGCCCATGGTTTTTTCAATACCACTGATGAGGTGTCCCTTGGAAATGAATTAAATATTCTCTCACTTTTCCTATAAATACCAAGTCATTCCCTCATTAATTTGATTCCAAAATCCTCCTTGACGAATTTCTAGTCTTTTTACCTCCCAAGGAGTCCTCCCAAGGTGCTATCAAGCCCCCCAATGTCCCAACCTTAAAGATTTCTAAGTTACTCTTCAAGGTAAGGGAACCTTCCACCCTCCTCTTTTAGTCATGATTTCCTTTAAGTTATGTCTTCTAGTTTCCATATTCTTATGTGGGGGTATATTCTTATATATTCTTATTAATGTCCATTTCATGTCCAAATGATTATATACCCTTTCTTCTCTTGTTAATTTATTTTCTAAATTTTTAAGTGGCGTGGTTTGGCTGCCGAATTTTCATAAAAGAAATCACATTTTCTCTTTTCTTTCAAGTTTACTTTTCATGTGGTGTGTCATTTCACACCATGATCTTATTTCTATTTATTTTGTACCTAAACTATAAATTATTCATTTATTTATGGGAGAACCTTGTCCCCTATCATTTTATTTTTTTCTAAAACCATGTTATATTGTCGTTATGCTGTAGAAATTTTGTCTCAAAATATCTCTCTCTTTTTCTCAAGAAATTCTCATGTTTTATTTATCTGAATGCCCAAATATATTTTCATTTCCAGATTTATTCATAAATAAATAAAATTTATCTATTTTATTCTTTAATTTACATACAAGAAACCCTCTTTCCTTTTCCAAGGGTTATAAAAGACATAATGATCATGTTTCTAAGCACTTTTAAAACGTCACAATTTTGAAATGAAACCCATTTATTTTATTTTCTATGGGTTATTTATGAAATTTTTTATTATGATATATGTGTATCACATTAAAATAAATACATATTAAGGGTTCACCCTGATATCTCTTCAATTCATTGAGTAAATAATTTAATCTCTAGAGATGACAAGTTTCATGATACCTTGGTGAATAACCTTAGTAATTTTTATGAAACCTTGGGGATGAACCTTGGTGATATGTTTATGAATGTATAAATTAAATGTTGTAGCCACATATTAATGTTATGGTTCATGTTCTTTTCATTATAAAATTCCTCTAATTTCATTGCTCATATCTTTATGTTTTTCATCAAGTTCTTATTGATATCACAAGTAAACTGATTCACTTGCTTTCCTTACTGGGCTTTCTGCTCACCCTTTCCTTTGATGTATGTCTCTAGGTTATGAGATGCAGTAGTTGTATATAGTATGAACTTTTCAAGAGGATTTTCAAGGGAATTTAAAATAGTGTTTTAATTTTTCATGTATTTTGTTCCTGATTTCTAAGACACTAGACTTTAAAGGTCCTCTGTTTGTAAAATGTTATGAAAAGTTATGTTAAAAAGGCGGGATGCCATAGTTGGTATCAGAGGAAAGTTTAGTTATTTATGGAAATTAGGATATGAAAAATTTAGGAAGAACCCTATAAAAAGGTTTAAATATAGGAATACTTCCTATTATTTTGGTGAGTATTGAGTAAGTAGTTTATCAAGCAAATACATCCCTCTCTGGATACGAGCAGGTAGAGGCAGCTCTGGCACAGATGTACCTAGGAGTGAAAACTCTGACAAGGAGTTTTGGGCTTGACCTAGGGTATCCTGGTACACGACAATGAGCCTTTCTGCACTCTTGATTATGACACTCACGGGGGATATGTTTGGTTAATCATAAGCTTTTTATGAATCATTATGAAGGATTTATAGAGAAATGTAATTGTTTAAAGTGTGAAGTTTTAAGACATAAAATAATTTATAGTTAAAAGATTCATAAATGAAATAATATTCTCACTAATTTTTTATTCTTTTAGAAAATGGTGGATAATAGGAGGAACCATGCAAATGGTGATCGCAATGGACCATACACTAACAACCCTCTTATGGAAGCCGAAATGGAAACTTTCATGGGAATGATGGACCAACTGACTCAAGTTATGGAAAATAACTTGAATAAAGCTGAGAGACTGATTTCACCGTAAAGGGAACAAATTTATGTTGAATTCTTTATGCGTCAATGAACACTAACCTTTAGTGGATCTACCAAACCATTGATTACTGAACAGTGGATCAGCTCTATCGAGAAGATCTTTTTTGTGCTCTACTATTCTGAACAATAGAAGGTTACCTTGGCTGTTTATCACTTAGAGGGAGAATCTGATCAGTGGTGGGAACTAATTAAAAACACAAGGCCAAGAGTGGAAGTTAAATCTATGTAGTGGGAAGATTTCATAGGGATATTATTCAATAAGTATTTCCCTCGATCGATGAGAACAAAAAAAGAGAAGGAGTTTCTCAAGCTGAAGAAGAAGGAGAATGAATCTATGGGAATCTGTGAGATTAACTTCAAAAGGATTTCACATTACACCTATAGCTTTTTCATGGATCCAAATGTTAAGGTTTATAGATTCTTTGGTGAACTGAGACCTCATCTATGGAATAATCTATCCAACCGATATTATTATAGCTATGAGGAGATCTTGCAAAGTGTGATGAAAGTTGAAATGGAGTTTGGTGAGATGAAATGGTCTCATAAATCCAATGACCAGAAAATATCGATGGAGACAAGCTTAGGGATGAGCTTCTATCAGGGAAGAGGAGGCAAGAAATTACAATGTCCCACATGTAATAAATGTTGGAAGAAGCATTCATGGAACTGCCTGCTCGGGAGCAGGAAGTGCTATAAGTGTGGTAGAGATGGCCATATTGTGCGGAATTGTCGTAGTGAGGTGAATCAGCAACTTACCAACACTAACAACAAGGGTAAGATGGTGTAGTCCCTACCTGGCGTCCAATGCTATAAGTGTGGACAACTTGGTCACTTTGCCAATCACTTCCCAAATCTAAGGGCAGTGGAGGGGAATCACCATAAGCCTCAGAAACGGCCAGGGAACAAGGTCGTACTTTTTCAATCACTACAGCTAAGGTTGAAGCGCCAAATGATGTGGAGGTAGGTACTCTTGTTGTTCTCTCAAAGCTATAAAGTACTTTGTTTGATTTTGGTTCTACACATTCCTTTATTTCCTCCAAGTTTGCAAATAATTTAGAATCAACCCCCAATTTGCTAAAAGTAGAGTTATCAGTCAAGAATCCTAGTGGGATTATCCAAGCATCGTCAGTGTTTATAAATTCTAGTATTCACTTTAGTGAGCACAATCTTATCACAAATATAGTAGTCATTCCCATGCAGGAATTCAACATTATACTAGGGATGGACCGGCTCTCAAAGTATAATGCTAAGATCAAATGCAAAAGCAAGGAAATCTCAGTAGTCTTGAATGAAAAACCTACAATTATCTTCCAAGGATAGATATCTCAACCTGATATTTGTCTATGAGAACCTCCTATATCCTTTTTTATGGAGTTGATCGGTGGAGAAGAAGAAGGAAATGAGAGTTTGAGGATATAAAATGTCCCCATCATCCAGGAATACGTTGACGTATTTCCTAAGGAGTTACCCAGACCTCTCCCAGAAAGAGAGGTAGAGTTATCCATTGAACTCATACCTAGATCCCATTCGATAGAAAATACCATGTATAGGATGGAAAATGTGGAGCTGGAGGAGTTAAAGAAACAACTCCAAGATATTTTGGAGAAGGGTTTTATCTAACTGAGTGTGTCTCCTTGGGGAGCACTAGTTCTCTTTGTGAAGAAGAAGGATGGATTGATGCCGATATGCATTGATTATAGAGAACTGAACAGGATCATAGTGAATAAAAAATACCCTCTTCCAAGAATTGATTACTTATTTGACCAACTTTGTGGGGCTCAATTCTTCTAATATTGATCTTCGATCTAGTTATCATCAATTGAGGGTGAAGAAATAAGATATTCTGACAACTGCCTTTCGACAAGATATGGACATTATGAGTTTGTTTTTATGCCCTTCGGACTAACTAATGTACCTTCTATTTTTATGGATTTGATGAATATAGTCTTTAAGGACTAACTTGATAACTTTGTGGCAGTTTTTATTGATGATATTATGATATATTCAAAAAGTCACGAGAAGCATGAGGATCATCTAAGTGTTATTTTGCAAACTCTATAAAACGATAGAATTTTTGGGAAGTTAAACAAATGTGAATTCTGGTTATAGCAAGTTCCTTTATTGGGGCACATTATTACCAATGAAGGAATCATAGTTGACCCTGAAAAGACAAAAGTTATAGTGGAGTGGCCTCAGTCAACAATAATAACTGAGATTCATAGTTTCCTTGGATTAGCAGGATATTATAGGAGTTTTGTGAAAAACTTTTCACGACTTTCTAATCCATTAACCAAGTTAACTCGAAAAGGGGTCAAGTTCATCTGGATAAAGGAGTGTCAGGAAAGTTTCCAAGAGCTGAAGAAGATATTGGTTACTGCACCCGTGTTAACTCTTCCCTTAAGTAGAGAAGGATTTGTTATTTTTAGAAATGCATCTCTGAAATGGATTGGGTGAGTCCTCATGAAAAACGACAAAGTCATTGCTTATGCATCTCGATAGTTAAAGACTCATTAGCAGAACTATCCTACTCATGATCTGGAGCTGGCTGCAGTTGTTTTTGCTCTGAAGATATGGAGGTGCTATCTTTATGGGGAGAAATGTGATATATACACAGACCATAAAAGTTTGAATTATATTTTCACACAAAAGGAAGTTAACATGAGACAAAGGATATGGTTGGAACTTCTCAAATACTATGATTGTTCAATTCATTATCATCCCATAAGAGCAAACAAAGTCACTGATGCATTAATCAGGAAAGACCTAGTTGTTCTTTTCATGATGAGGATTCAAAGAGATCATTTGATCAATGACCTAGTAAATCTAGACATGGGAATTATAAGAGAAGGGACATCATCAACCCTAACCCAAATGATTTCTCAATCGTCATTACTAGAGAAGATCAAGAATGATCAGAAAGAATATCCTTTATTATAGAAGAATTTTGAGGCTGTGAAGGATGGGAAGTTTCCTAAGTTCAATATTGATCAATAAGGTGTACTGAAATTTCATACAAGACTGTGTGTTCCATCTATTCCAGAAATAAAGAAGGATTTGATGGATGAAGCTCATATATCTACTTTCTCTATACATCTTAGAAGCACAAAAATGTATTGGGACCTTCATGATATTTATTGGTGGGATAATATGAAAAGGGAAATTGATGACTACACTTCAAGGTGCCTCATATGTCAGAAAGTGAAGGTAGAGCAAAAACTTCCTAAAGGGGTATTGCAACCACTACCCATACCAGCATGAAAGTGGGACAATATAACTATGGACTTCATCACTGGTCTCCCACGAACTTCCAAATTAAACAATTCGATATGGGTTATTGTGGAATGTCTCACCAAGACTGCCCATTTTATCTCCATTTGGGAAGATTTCTCTCTTGATCAACTTTCCAAGATTTACATGAAGTAGGTGGTAAGGATGCATGGAGTTACACTTTCTATCATATCTGATCATGATCCAAGGTTCACATCAAAATTTTGGAGAAGTATTCAACATGCTCTGAACACTGAATTGAATTTCAGTACGGCCTATCACCCCCAAAATTATGGCCAATCTGAAAGGACTATTCAAACAATTGAGGATATGCTGAGAACATGCTCAATGGAATTTAAAGGTGGATGGGATCAATATCTCCCTTTACTTGAGTTCTCTTACAACAATAGCTTCCACTCGAGAATTCAAATGGCACCGTATGAAGATCTATATGGTAAGTGATATAGAAATCCTACTTGTTGGCATGAAGCTAGTGAGAGAAAGTTTCTTGGGCCTGGTCTTGTGTAAGAGATGACAGAAAAAGTCCATGCCATCCAACAACACATTAAGGCTGCTCAGAGTCAGCAAAAGAGCTATGCTAAAAATCGTCTAAGGGACTTAAAGTTTGATGTTGGTGACAAAGTCTTTATTTGAATTTCACCTTGGAATAGAGTCATGAGGTTTGGGAAGAAAGGTAAGCTCTTCCCTAGGTACATTGACCCCTATAAAATCCTTGATCGCGTAGGAGCAGTGGCCTATCGGCTTACACTTCCTCTAAATCTAGCACAAGTTCATGATGTATTCCATGTATCCCTCTTGAGGAAGTACATACCTGACCCTTAAAATGTACTAAATACAGAGGTGTTACAACTGGAACATGACCTCTCTTATGAGGAGAATCCTGTGGAGATCATGGATCTTAGAGACAAGGTTCTATGCAACAAGACTACCCACCTTGTTATGGTGTTGTGAAGGAACCACAAATGTGAAGAAGCCATGTGGGAACCAGAGGAGTCTATGAGGCAGAAGAACCCACACCTTTTCTCTTTTTAGGGTAGGAGTTAAAATTTCAGGAATGAAATTTCTTAAGGGGGGAAGAATGTAATGACCTGAACTTTTGAATAATATTTGTTTCCTAAATTTGTGTGTTATTTCATTTTATACTCCATAAAAATATATCCTTTAATTAATGAAGTGATGTCATTGGGTTTCAACTGTTATATGACCGTTGGAAACTAAACTCTTAATGTTACAATTATTTTTTATAAATACAAGTGATCTTGGTTAATTAATACAGAAAAAAGAGTCGATGGCCACATCCAGTAGACTCGAGACATACGAAGCCCATCTGTCAGAGCTTGGAAATGAGGTAACATATCTGGGATTTACTATGGACCAAGCCCAATCTGAGCTTCGACATGTGAAGCTTGAACGGAATTGCCTAAGGGAGAAGTTCAAGAAGATATAAATTACCACTCAGGCAATGTTGTTTGAGCCACCCCAAGATTCTATCATCATAGCACACCTTACACTTAGGTCCTATGCAGGTGTTATCAGGGGCTATGTAACAAGTCCTTAGATACTTTTTGTAATCCCTTGGTATAAATAAAATTGTTATTTATTATTATGGTAAAATTTGTGATTTTCAAATGTCTGGATAAATATAGGATGAATATTATTGATGAATTTTGTAAAATGGGTATTTTAAAATATTCATGTAAACTTTAAATAATTAATAATGTGAAATTATTTTCAAAAAATGGTCTTCTACAGTTGTGATCAGTAATAAATTTAGAGTCTAATAAGATCAACTTGATTTTTTAGTAAATAGTAAAGTATGAATAGTAACATACCCTTATGAATAGTAATGAATATTAAATCATCCAAAAAAATAGAAACTTCACCCATGAATATATAAATATGATTTAGACATCTTAAAAGTGAAAAAATGATCATAGTATAAGTTTTTTTATTTTTGTATGTCATAAATACTTTATTTACAATTTTATAATTAATTTAATAATTTAAAATGGAAATGTATTTACATATAATATAATAATAAATTTTTTCTTTATTTTCTTATGGTTATACACTAATTTTATGGGACCTTGATTACTTTTTCAAGGTATTACAAAACAAGTTATAGTTTTAGAGTTGTTTTTTTTAATAAATAATGATTTTATTTAAAAATTAAATTAAAAATATTTAGAAAATTATTTTCATAAAATGGAGTTCATTTTTTAATTCATAGCATTGATATTAGGTTAGAGTGAATTAATGATGTTTTTATAAAATGTTTTGTTTTTCAGTGAATAGTGAAAATACAGTTTTGAGTTTCGGGTGTTTCATGACATCAATAATGCTGTAATAATGATGTAATCATTCTGGTCAACTTGTGAATAGTAATATATGCTATGATGTGTCTCAAGTGGCCAATACCATGGTCAAATACCATGGGCAAGCCCATGGTTTTTCCAATACCACCGATGAGGTGTCCCTTGGAAATGAATTAAATATTCCCTCACTTTTCCTATAAATACCAAGTCATTCCCTAGTTAATTTGATTCCAAAATCCTCATAAACTGGGTTCTAGTCTTTTTACCTCCCAAGTATTTCTCCCAAGGTGCCCTCAAGCCCCCCAAGGTTCCAACCTTCAAGCTTTCTAAGTTACTCTTCAAGGTAAGGGAACCTTCCACCCTCTTCTTTTAGTCATGATTTTCTTTAAGTTATGTCTTCCAGTTTCCATCTCCTTATTTGGGGCTATGTTCTTATATATTATTATTACTATAAATTTCATGTCCAAATTGTGAGAGACCCTTTCTTCTCTCATCAATTTATTTTCTGAATTTTTAAGTGATGTCATTAGGCTGCTTAATTTTCATAAAATAAATCGCATTTTCTCTTTTCTTTCAAGTTTCTTTTTCATGTGATGTGTCATTAAACACCATGATCTTATTTATTTTTATTTTTTATATCTAATTTAAATGATTCATTTATTTATGGGAGAACCTTGTCCCCTCTAATTTTATATTTTCTAAAACCATGTTATATAGTCGTTATGTTGCAGAAATTTTGTCTGAAAATATCTCTCTTTTTCTCAAGAAATTCTCTTGTTTTATTTATATGAATACCCAAATATATTTTCATTTCTAGAAATATTCATCAATACATAAAATTGATATATTTGATTCTGTAATTTACATATAAGAAACCCTCTTGAAATGAAACTGTCACAATTTTGAAATGAAACCCATTTATTTTATTCTCTATGGGTTATTTATGAAATGTTTGATTATGATCTATGTGGCTCACATGAAAATAAATACATATTAAGGGTGTGCCCTGATAGTTCTCAAATTCATTGTGTAAAGAATTTAATCTCTAGAGAAGACAAGTTTCACGATACCTTGGTGAATAACCTTGGTAATTTTTATGACACCTTGGGGATGAACCTTGGTGATATGTTCATGAATGTATAAATTAAATGTTGTAGCCAAATATTCATGTTATGGTTCAAGTTATTTTCATTATTAAATTCCTATACTTCCATTGCTCATGTATTTATGTTTTTCATCAAATTCTTATTGATATCACAAGTAAAATGATTCCCTTGCTTTCTTTACTGGGCTTTCTACTCACCCTTTCCTTTGATGTATGTCTCCAAGTTATGAGATGAAGTAGTTGTACATAAGATGAACTTTTCAAGAGGATTTTCAAGGGGATTTAAAATAGTGTTTTAAGTTTTCATGTTTTTTTTTTTTTGATTTCCAATAAACTAGACTTTAAAGTTATAAGGCCCCAGCCTTAAACCTTACTTAATCTTGAGTTATTATAAGATTACACATTGAGGATCTTTTCAAGTTTAGATTTTTAGAGAATTAGATCATGAAACTTGCATTACATTCCACATTTAAACAAAGTGGTTACATAAAAGACAGTATTCATTCTTCCTATCAACGGAAACATATTTAAAATAAAACATGGATTCTTTCTTGACACATCCTTGACACTATCATCACATCATGTACCTTTCCCTTGACCTGTGAAAAACATTTCAAAAACTTGGGATGAGCATAAAAAGCTCAGTAAGGGTTATAAAAAATATGGAAAGGAAACATGAGTTCATATATACATAAGAATGAAATCATACTTTACCCATAAAACATAGGCACTTTAACATACCTCATCAAATCATGAATAAATCATAGAAATCATAAGACATAAAAGGTAACTTGAGGCATTTATAACATTCTTACGTAGGGAGTAACCCTCTTGGTTATGTTTGGAATACTCATCACAGTATATTCCCTAAATCTCTTCGGAGAAACCTTAACGTCTCACTCCTTCGCGTTACCCAATGCATTGGAGAGCTATATCGGGCTCACCCGCCCTTAGTTTATCACGAAACCACCCGTCTTCATAACAATGCCCAAGAACCTCAACATAATCGTATCACATAAAACATGCATAAAGGAAACATAACATTTCCACCTTTCAATAAAAATATATCAATACAATACATTGATATAAAAACATTATGAAAACCATTTTCAATACCAAAATAAAATAAAAGTAAAACATGGTATTTATTTTTCTTTTAAAAAGAAGGTATGGCTTGTAGAGGAAGCCGAAACTCAAATAATGGTCACAACGGCGGAGAAGTCGTTGTCGCCGCATACATATTACAAAAACATTCCCTATTGTCCCTTTATAAAACGCTTCGTATAAAAAATATTCCTTTTGGATAAACGTAAAAGTAAAAAGGGGTTTATACACCATATAAAAGAAATTTGTGTATAAAATAAAATATGCCTCAATGAAAGGAGATTGAGACGAAGTCCCATACAAAGATGGTATCCTTGGTTTAAGGAAAAATCAATTACATAATTATGTGTGACAAACGAATACACAAAATATAAGTGGATATTAAGTTTAAAATAATCAAAGGTCATTCACACATATTCAAAGGATTACATATTCAATAACTACATGTTGAACCCAAAGAAATCGAAATTGGGTTAAGAAATTCCCTTGACAGCCTAACGGTGTCACATCAAAATGAGTTGATGAGAGATAAAAAGTGTATCTCATCACTTGGACATAAAATTTACATCAATAAGTATATATGAGAACATATCCCAACATAACAATATGTAAATTAAAATACCCAACAAAAGAAGTCTTTTAAAAAGAGGAGGGTGAAAGGTTCCCTTACCGACTTGGGTATCTTTCAAAACATACACCCCATAAAAGAAGGACAATACATCATTGATGTAAATACTCATAAATGAAAGTATATCACACAAAGAGTAGAATAATGGGCAGTAAATACACCACTCAAAGGAAATTGTGTAAAATGTAGCATAAATCTCACAAGAATAAAAGTGAGATGAAAAATCCCTTATGAAAACTCGGCAGCCTAACGGCGCCACATAAAACTTACAAAAATGGATTGATGAGATCAAATAGGGTATCTCATCATATTAACATAAAGTTTATAGAAAGAGGAATATAAAATAACATCCCCCAACATAACAAAGAGGAGCTTAAAATAAGTGACATAAAGGAGATTACTCGAAAAGAAAGAGAGAGGTTAGATCTCTTACGAAAATTCGGCAGCCTAACGGCGCCACTCAAAACTTCCAAAATGGATTGATGAGAGAGAATAGGGTCTCTAGTCATATGAACATAAAAATTACAGTAATAGTAATATAAAAGAACATCCCAATCATATTAAATATGATCTTAAAAGGAATGACATAAAAGAGTGTACTTAAAAAGAAAGAGATGAGTAGGATCCCTTACCTCAAGTCCAACTTGTCTTGTTCGTTTCTTTATATTCATGAATAATAAACTTTGTTCAATTAATAATTGCCTAAGTACCTCATTTAGAGATTATTATTCAGTTCATATCACATATTATAATGTTATAATACTTGTTTAATAATGTTAGTTCATATCAGACGTTTTTGTCGATGTTTGGTACATGAGTCAAAAATGAACTTGTTTGAAAAAAGATTGCCCATGTAGTTATATGTAAATAATTTACAGAATAGTATTAATGATTAAAATATCATATATATCCAGTAAATATTAATTTTATACTATTCCATATCATTTGGAGATAAAAAACGAAAAGCATCATTCATGGAGACGGTAGGCCGTACGTACGCATGAACGCTACTTTCATTTTTTGTCATATTAATGGAATTAAAACAAAATGAGAGAGATATATATATGTTATAATTCCAGAATTATATCCATAATTTAGATGTAATATATTACATATATATCCATTATATATATGTACTTATAATATTACATAACATTTTGAGATAAGAAATGAAATGTACCGTTCATGGAGACGGTAAGCCGTACGTACGCATGAACGCTACTTCCATTTCTATTTCATATTTAATGGAATTAAAACATAATGATACATAATAGTATTTTAATTCCATTATGTTATCATATATAATATCATTAAATATATCCTTTATACGTACCACATATGGTATTAACGAATCAAATCATTTTGAGGGGGCGGTAGTCCGCTCTTCCTTAAATGAAGATATCGCGTTTACCCATAATGGAAACCATAAAGGTACACCATAAATGAAAAATACATAAGCTTAAGTAAAACATAAACATATTATATATCATATATAAATATAGTGTCATCTTAATGGCCACCTTTTAAGGTGTTAGAAGAATGTTGAACAATCATCATTTCGGGAGGCAGAAATTCGCCATCCACAGAAACACTGTGTTCTTTAACCATTAGATGTTGGTGTGTGTAAGTTTAGATCTAATCCTTCTTATAAAAACATCCTATTATATTTAAGATACTGGATTTTTTACAAAATAAATGAATAAAAATAGTTTAGGGGGTTGGAGAAGCAAAATAAAACAAAATGACTCAAGTGAAGACATTACCTTAAAATCGGGTAACTCCCTTTGGTTTTAGCTCAAAGGCTTACTTGGGAAGACTTATACCCAAATTAAGGCTTCAAGAAGTAAAATAGGGAAGTTTAGAGACAAAATGGGCAGGGGTTGGCCGATCCAAAGTCTTTGGGAGTGTGGGTAAGGAGGTAGAGGTGGGGGCCTTTTATAAGAGGAGAGGAGGGGCACTCTTGTAAAGTTACAAAATGTTACTTTATTTTCAAAAGAGTTTCAGAATTTAAAGGTCCCACATTGATGTATTTCTAGGATAAGGTGATAAGGGTTCGAAATCCACTCATCCAATAGGTTTTGGACATTTTTAGGTCTTACATATTACATTATATTTCCATTTTATTTAAATCGTTAAATAATGAGGTCATCGCTGCATCATCATGATGTCATAAATAATTTAATTTATTTAATGTCTAAAAATTATAAAAAAAATACTATGATGTAGGAAATCTTTTTATATTTCCAATTACTATTTATAGTCAAAAATATGACTTGTATAACCCCATGTAAAAATTGTTTTAGTAAAACATCTCATGTTTGTGTCATTTTTACTTTAACATTAAATAAAAAGTTATTTATGTCATTTCCCAACCAAAGTGGCTCCATGGGGTCACCAAGTTTCCCCATGGGTTTTCTTGGTCGTCCATGACACATCCAATGAGGTTAGGACATGTTTCTAGGTCATTTCATTTTATTAAAACATTATTCTTACCATAAACTACATTAATTACCTCTAATCGCGATTAAAAACTTAATAAGTTACTATTCACAAAAAAAAATTATTTTTATCCCATTAAACCACATTTTACTTCTTAATGACAACCAATTATGTCGGATTTTTGAAATTCAAAACACAAAGATGGAAAAATTTCATTTAAACGGAAAAATCAGTTTTTATAAGTACCACTTAGTGGTTTCACTATTCATCAAAAATTGAAGTTTTTCAGAAAAATCCCAAAAATTCACCCTAAGCTATATTTGATATTCCGAATTCAAAAATGAAGTCTATTTTACAAAATTCAAAACATATAAATCACATTAATTAATTTAATAATTAATTCCCGCTGTCAGAGCAAATAGCGTGTTTTTATGAAATAATAAGTATCAAAAGATTGACACTAGTTTAAGTCTGATTTCAAAGTGAAATTAATTCCAACGACCACTATTGGATTTAATGGTAAAAATATATTCTAATTTCACTTTAAAACAAATTCAAAAGATAATATAATCATATAAATGAATTAGAATAAAAAGAGGTTTTGAATTAAAATACAACATTTTACACTATTCATTAAAAAAATGAACTTTATCGGAAAGATACCAAAAATTTACACAAAGTAAATTTTGATGTCCTAATTCTTAAGAAGAGTTTTATTTGGTCCAATAGAATGTATAAGAGTGAACAAAACTATATTTAATGACGGTTCGCCATCAAAAGGCGATAAGTGAACCTTTAGTGAAAACTAGGGCATATACGCCTAAAATTGAATTCTTTCCGTATTTTAAGCCTTTATCTTTTATTGGATAAATGTAAAAACATTTAAAAACATATATAATCACATTTTAGTTATTTCTATACATTCATGCCAATACAATGGCTACATGTTAACTACCATTTAAAATAATATTATTTTTTTATTAGAGTGCAACGTAAGATTCCCAAGAAACTCGTTGTTGCGTGTTGGGTACGTCATCGAGCATAGCGTCCCCTTTAAAGTCATATTAATATTTTATTCACAGATATGGATAAATATAAAAATTTCATATTCTTTATTTACCTGGGGTGTTACATCCTTCCCCCCTTTAGGGAATTGCGTCCTCACAATTTTTAAAATTGAGCTTGGAAACATCCTTGAAAGTCCCACATCGGAACAAGAGTTGGTAAAACAATCACTTTAAAATAAAGGAAGATAAGTACAGAGGTCACCCGAGTTAACCCATACTAGGATTCCATGTAGAAAAACATGGACATGGAAGAAAAAGCAAAGGGTCATGTTCTTGAGGGAGAGTGATAGTAAACATGTCTAGGAGAAAGTTAACCATAAGAAAATCACAAACTTGTGATGGGTTAAACGGTATTCGATTCCCCAGTAGGAAAAGTTAATAGACAAAATTTTTGTTTTAAGTTACTTTTTATTGATGAATTTATTCATAAGGAAACATAATCACTTATCATGTTTACTTTCAACTTTTACTAGATTATTTAATCAAACTCATATTTTTTTCCAAAAGACGAGTATTTAGGGAGACTTGTTCGCATTAAGAGTATTATAATCAACTTCTAGAGAATCACCTAATCCACCAAAGAGAACTATATACTTCCCATATCTTTAAACCTCAACCAAAACCAAAACCAAAAAGGTTAGTACAAGGTCAGATAATCCAGAAAAGGATAACCCTTTAAAAATAAAATCTATGCTTAATCTCCAAAATTTGTCCAACAAAACCCAAAGTTCAACGAGAACCATCCAATAAAAAATTTGTCCATAAAATTCTTCAAAGTAAACCAATATAAGATTGAAACCCAAATATTTGAAGGATTTAGTCACATAGTCTTCCAAGTTAAATCGTAACATTTATCTCCAAACAACATCAGTTGCTCCTAAAGTCTCGTATTGAAAAGTAATTAACCTAATCACATATCCTCCATGATAGGTTAATCATTTTCATAAATAACCCAAAATCAACTTACTCTTAATTCATAAAATCATATAACTAAATAGAATTAGTCAAACTAACTAGGCACTTCACGTAGTCTAGTGGTAGGCGATAAATACCAGTCGCACTTTGGTTGTGGGTTCGATTCCCGCAGTTTTGTCTGACGCGACGGGTAGTCACACAGTCTGCGTGTTGTCCTTTTTCCAAAACTATATAATTCTCAAATCATTCCCCAAAAAGAGATAAAATCATAAAAAATAACCATAACATAATTTAACCTCAATTTTATCTCATGCCTTTCAATTCCATCATAACATTTAGTAACCCATAATTACCTCAAAAGTAAGGATCATATAAACTCTAATGGTTACCTTTATAATTATTACCTGAACTTCCACATCGATTGGTAATCTCGTACATGATGCATTAAAGATCATACCAAGGTTCAAGTGGTTGATCATGACTCCTTGATAGTTGGTTTAGAACAACCACGAGTTTCCTCATTGAATCCCCCATTTTATCTAGTATCTTAATCATAGAACCACCACAGTTTCCTTCAAACCTGTTGTCTCTTTGGTGCCTGCTAGATCCATCCATTCACTAAAAACAGAAATGTTAGTGTGAGTATATCAACAAAACCATCATTACTAATGAGGAAGGTAAACACTAAGATACACTTACTCGTTCACTTTATCTAAAACTAGGACTCTTTCTAAAATCCTAACCATTATGGTAATGCCACTTATGCTTAAAGAATACCCTAACCTCTAAATTTATCTAAACCGACCTCTGATACCAACTATAAGGCCCCAGCCTTAAACCTTACTTAATCTTGAGTTATTAAAAGATTACACATTGAGGATCTTTTCAGGTTTATAGTTTTAGAGAATTAGATCATGAAACTTGCATTATATTCTACATTTAAACAAAGTGGTTACATAAAAGACAGTATTCATTCTTCCCATCAACGGAAACATATTTAAAATAAAACATGGATTATTTCTTGACACATCCTTGACACTATCATCACATCATGTACCTTTCCCTTGACCTGTGAAAAACATTTCAAAAACTTGGGATGAGCATAAAAAGCTCAGTAAGGGTTACAAAAAATATGGAAAGGAAACATGAGTTTATATATACATAAGAATGAAATCATACTTTACCCATAAAACATAGGCACTTTAATATACCTCATCAAATCATGAATAAATCATAGAAATCATAAGACATAAAAGGTAACTTGAGGCATTCATAACATTCTTACATAGGGAGTAACCCTCTTGGTTATGTTTGGAATACCCATCACAGTATATTCCCTAAATCTCTTCGAAGAAACCTTAACATTTCACTCCTTCGCGTTACCCAATGCATTGGAGAGCTATATCGGGCTCACCCGCCCTTAGTTTATCACGGAACCACCCGTCTTCATAACAATTCCCAAGAACCTCAACAAAATTGTATCACATAAAACATGCATAAAGGAAACATAACATTTCCACCTTTCAATCACAAGATATCAATACAACACATTGATATAAAAACATTATGAAAACCATTTTCAATACCAAAATAAAAGAAAAGTAAAACATGGTATTTATTTTTCTTTTAAAAAGAAGGTATGGCTTGTAGAGGAAGTCGAAACTCAAATAATGGTCACGACGGTGGAGAAGTCATTGTCGCCGCATACGTACGACAAAAACATTCCCTTTTGTCGTTTTGTAAAACACTTCGTATAAAAAAGATTCCTTTTGGATAAACATAAAAGTCAAAATGGGTTTATACACCGTATAAAAGAAAGTTGTGTATAAAATAAAATATGCCTCAATGAAAGAAGATTGAGACGAAGTCCCATACAAAGACGGTATCCTTAGTTTAAGGAAAAATCAATTACATAATTATGTGTGACAAACGAATACACCAAATATAAGTGCATATTAAGTGTAAAATAATCAAAGTTCATTCACACATATTCAAAGGATTACATATTCAATAACTACATGTTGAACCCAAAGAAATCGAAATTGGGTTAAGAAATTCCCTTGACAGCCTAACGGCGTCACATCAAAATGAGTTGATGAGAGATAAAAAGTGTATCTCATCACTTGGAGATAAAATTTACATCAATAAGGATATATGAGAACATATCCCAACATAACAATATGTAAATTAAAATACCCAACAAAAGAAGTCTTTTAAAAAGAGGAGGGTGAAAGGTTCCCTTACCGACTTGGGTATCTTTCAAAACATACACCCCATGAAAGAAGGACAATACATCATTGATGTAAATACTCATAAACGAAAGTATATTACACAAAGATTTGAATAATGGGCAGTACATACACCACTCAAAGGAAATTGTGGCAAATTTAGCATAAATCTCACGGGAATAAAAGTGAGATGAAAAATCCCTTATGAAAACTCGACAGCCTAACGGCGCCACATAAAACTTACAAAAATGGATTGATGAGATCAAATAGGGTATCTCATCATATTAACATAAAGTTTATAGAAAGAGGAATATAAAATAACATCCCCCAACATAACAAATAGGAGCTTAAAAGAAGTTACATAAAGTAGAGTACTTGAAAAGAAATAGAGAGGTTAGATCTCTTACGAAAATTCTGCAGCCTAACAGCGCCACTCAAAACTTACAAAATGGATTGATGAGAGAGAATAGGGTATCTCATCATATGAACATAAAAATTACAGTAATATTAATATAAAAGAACATCCCAATCATATGAAATATGAGCTTAAAAGGAATGACATAAAAGAGTGTACTTAAAAAGAAAGAGATGAGTAGGATCCCTTACCTCAAGTCCAACTTGTCTTGTTCGTTTCTTTATATTCATGAATAATAAACTTTGGTCAATTAATAATTGCCTAAGTACCTCCTTTAGAGATTATTATTCAGTTAATATCACATATTATAATGTTATAATACTTGTTTAATAATGTTAGTTCATATCAGACGTTTTTGCCGATGTTTGGTACATGAGTCAAAAATGAACTTGTTTGAAAAAAGATTGCCCATGTAGTTATATGTAAATAATTTCCAGAATAGTATTAATGATTAAAATATCATATATATCCAGTAAATATTCATTTTATACTATTCCATATCATTTGGAGATAAAAAATGAAAAGCATCGTTCATGGAGACGGTAGGCCGTACGTACGCATGAACGCTACTTTCATTTTTTGTCATATTAATGGAATTAAAACAAAATGAGAGAGATATATATATGTTATAATTACAGAATTATATCCATAATTTAGATGTAATATATTACATATATATCCATTATATATATGTACTTATAATATTACATAACATTTTGAGATAAGAAATGAAATGTACCGTTCATGGAGACGGTAAGCCGTACGTACGCATGAACGCTACTTCCATTTCTATTTCATATTTAATGGAATTAAAACATAATGATACATAATATTATTTTAATTCCAGTATGGTATCATATATAATATCATTAAATATATCCTTTATACGTACCACATATGGTATTAACGAATCAAATCATTTTGAGGGGGCGGTAGTCCGCACTTCCTTAAATGAAGATATCGCGTTTACCCATAATGGAAACCATAAAGGTACACCATAAATGAAAAATACAGAATCTTAAGTAAAACATAAACATATTAGATATCATATATAAATATAGTGTCATCTTAATGGCCACCTTTGAAGGTGTTAGAAGAATGTTGAACAATCATCGTTTCGGGAGGCAGAAATTCTCCATCCATGGAAACAGTATGTTCTTTAACCATTAGATGTAGGTGTGTGTAAGTGTAGATAGAATAATTCTTATAACAACATCCTAGTATATTTAAGATACTATATTTGTTACAAAATAAATTAATAAAAAGATTTTAGGGTGTTGGAGAAGCAAAATAAAACAAAATGACTCAAGTGAAGACATTACCTTAAAATCGGGTAACTCCCTTTGGTTTTAGCTCAAAGGCTTCCTTGTGAAGACTTCTGCCCAAAATGAGGCTTCAAGAATTAAAATAGGTAAGTGGAGAGACAAAATGGGTAGGGTTTGTCCGAGACAAAGGCTTTGGGAGTGTGGGTAAGGAGGTAGAGGTGGGGGCCTTTTATAAGAGGAGAGGAGGGGCACTCTTGTAAAGTTACAAAATGTTACTTTATTTTCAAAAGATTTTCGGATTTTAAAGGTCCAAAATTGATGTATTTCTAGGATAAGGTGATAAGGGTTCTAAATCCACTCATCCAATAGGTTTTGGACATGTGTAGGTCTTATATATTACATTATCTTTCCATTTTATTTAAATCGTTAAATAATGAGGTCATCGCTACATCATCATGATGTCATAAATAATTTAATTTATTTAATGTCTAAAAATTATAAAAAAAAATACTATGATGTAGGAAATCTTTTTAGATTTCCAATGACTATTTATAGTCAAATATATGACTTGTATAACCCCATGTAAAACATCTCATGTTTGTGTCATTTTTACTTTAACATTAAATAAAAAGTTGTTTATGTCATTTCCCAACCAAAGTGGCTCCATGGGGTCCCCAAGTTGACCCATGGGTTTTCGTGGTCGGCCATGACACATCCAATGAGGGTAGGACATGTGTCTAGGTCATTTCATTTTATTAAAACATTATTTTTACCATAAACTACACTAATTACCTCTAATCGCGATTAAAAACTTAATAAGTTACTATTCACAAAAAAAATTATTTTTATCCCATTGAAACACATTTTACTTATTAATGACAACCATGTATGTAATATTTTTAAAATTCAAAACACAAAGATGGCAAAATTTCATTTAAACGGAAAAATCAGTTTTTATAAGTACCACTTAGTGGTTTCACTATTCATCAAAAATTGAAGTTTTTCAGAAAAATCCCAAAAATTCACCCTAAGATATATTTGATATTCCGAATTCAAAAATGAAGTCTATTTTACAAAATTCAAAACATATAAGTCACATTAATTAATTTAATAATTAATTCCCACTGTCAGAGCAAATAGTGTGTTTTTATGAAACAATAAGTATCAAAATATTGACACTAGTTTAAGTCTGATTTCAAAGTAAAATTAATTCCAATGACCACTATTGGATTTAATGGTAAAAATATATTCTAATTTCACTTTAAAACCAATTCAAAAGATAATCTAATCATATAAATTAATTAGATTAAAAAGAGGTTTTGAATTAAAATACAACATTTTACACTATTCATTAAAAAAATGAACTTTATTGGAAAGATACCAAAAATTTACACAAAGTAAATTTTGATGTCCCGATTCTTAAGAAGAGTTTTATTTGGTCCAATAGAATGTATAAGAGTGAACAAAACTATATTTAATGACGGTTCTCCATCAAAAGGCGATAAGTGAACCTTTAGTGAAAACTAGGGCATATACGCCTAAAATTGAATTCTTTCCGTATTTTAAGCCTTTATCTTTTATTGGATAAATGTAAAAACATTTAAAAACATATATAATAATATTTTAGTTATTTATATCCATTCACACCAATACAACGGCTACATGTTAACTACCATTTAAAATAATATTATTTTATTATTAGAGTGCAACGTAAGATTCCCAAGAAACTCGTTGTTGCGTGTTGGGTACGCCATCGAGCATAGCGTCCCCTTTAAAGTCATATTAATATTTTATTCACAAATATGGATAAATATAAAAATGTCATATTCTTTATTTATCTGGGGTGTTACAAAAGTTCCTCTGTTTGTAAAATGTTATGAAAAGTTATGTTAAAAAGGCAGGATGCCATAATATACACATTAGTTTTAATATAAAGTATTATTTTATAATAATTCCATTATGTTTTTGGAGGTGTAATATGGAGGGTATGATAAAACCTTTGAAGTTAAAACATTATTTAATGTTGAGGTTAAAGGTGTTATTTGGGATATAGGGGTATTTATTTAAGGAATGATCTATGTTAAACCTTCAGGATTTTTTTTGTTGAATTTTAGAGATTATTGTATTAATGTTTATTAATTTTTAGTATTATCTTAATTTATACTAACCATTTTGTATTTATTAAAGATAGTAGGAATAAATTGTTATTCTTTTGTGGATTATGTGATCTGTTAGAAGCTTATTTTAGTGCTCTGGGCATAAAAAATCATCTTTAGTACTCATAATTTGGAGAAAAGATGAGACTGTAGTGAAAATTGATTAAAGGATGAAATTATACTTGTAAATAAATTATATTTTGTTATGTTCCTAGTATAGATGATAAAATAATTCCTTAACATTGGTAAAAGAATTATGAAACAAAAATGTTGTCGTATTATGAATTTATGGACTTTTCACCCATCATAGATTTATGGGTTTGTGGTATTTTAATTTTTTATAAACATGTTCTCTATAACTCTCTATTAGTTCTTGGGCATTATTTTTGCTTCTTCCATGTCTATATTTTCACTTCCCACTAATTTTCTCCTACTTAGAAACCTAGTTATGTGATGACCTTTGTACTTCCCTTTATCACTTTTTAAGTGGATGTTTTATTAACCCTTTTTAAAATTTGGGTTTTCAATAAATATATTTTCAAGTTTCAAAAAAATTTATTACCAAGATGAAGTTAAAATTACAAGGATTAAATTTATTAAATGGGGATGAATGTAACGCCTTGAGTTTTTAAAAGATAAAATTATGTTCAATAGTGTATGTGATATGCAACACCAAACCCGAATAAACAATGATTATTTAAATACAACTATTATAACCCAGTCATTAAATTTGAGGGTATGATTAGGATTAAATATTTTATGAAATGTATATATGTATGTCCTACTCAATATAAATTTATTTATTAATTCTTAGTAAATAATCACTCAATTTTTTGTAATGTCTTCAAAATACGTTCTCTTCAAAAATAATTTTTATTAATTTTTGTGAAAAAAATATTATAATTATTTTATAGAACATTTTAAAAATTTATTTGATAAAATTAACTTCATTTTTTATTTAGGGTGAATTTTTTTTATTTTTCAGAAAATATTGATTTTTAAATGAATAGTGAAAAATACCCTTTTTGTAAAACTGTCATTTCTTTTTGAAAATTAAGTAATTTAAAAGTATCATTGTTCTTTTGATTTAATATCAAATTAACATAAACATTCATGAGTTATATTTAATACAACTAATTAAATTTAAATCTTATTTATATCATATTTTAGAATAAGTTTATTTTTAGGTTTGAAAACACATTTTTCTGAAAACTGTTTTAAAATGCATAATGTTTCTCATTTTTAATTAATTAAGATGGAGGTGATTCAAATTAAATTTATGTATAATATATATATAATTTTTAATTTAAATTAATATAGTGAATATTACTAGTTATATAGTTAAAGTACAACTATTTTTTCCTTAGAAAATGCATTTTTCATAAAAATTGCTTTCCATCGTGCTTACGGGTTTTATATTAAATTAAATTATTCCATATATGTGAATTTATTTTTATAAAATGGATTCAATGTTTTAAATCATCATAATTAATATTATATAATAATTTCAACTTAATTTTTGGAAAATATGAATAGTAAATGTAATAAATATTTATTACCATAGTAAAAAGAAAATAGGTTAATTAAGGGTAAAAATAATTTAACAAGGAATATAAAAAAAGTAACCTTAAGAGTATTAATATTTGTATTTTAATTTAAAGATAATAATTATTAATTATTAATAGTATTAGTTATTATTATTTTGGTCACTTTATAAATGATTAAATGATCATTTTAATAAAAATTAGATTTTTGATGCGTTAAAACATGAATTGTGGTTGGGGTAATATATAGTTTTAATCAAGACACGCTTTTGGATTAATTCAATAATTTTTTAAATAAATATTATTTTAAATAAATATTAATATTAAATATTATATATTAAATATGAATGATAATATGATTTTATAAAGTGGTAATGTAATTTTTATAAGGGTCAAAAAACCATTATTGTAAAAAAAACCATCATTTTTCATTAAACAGGGATTTTGATTTAAAAGTGAAATTTATCATATTCATATAATTTTTTTTATAAAATAAATACTATTTTTTGGAATCAGAATGTTGAAATTATCCAATGGTGAATTTTTCATAATTTTCTGAGACAGTCGAATTTTCAGGTAAAAATTAAATGCAGTATAAATATACAGTGTGTATTATGACATAATAATGACCCAAAAGTGATGTAATAAATTATATAAAGGATATAAACACAAAAATATATGATTCCCCTTTAAAATAATACAATTTTTAGGTTATTTTATTAATTTTATAAATCCTTTATGAATCCTCCAAAACCTATATTATATTTTAATGTTTTAAAATCATTTCTTTAAGAGCATGACTCACTTACACATCACTGAGAGTAATATTTTAATTATTTTAGACGATATACTTATTAAATAATGAAAACCATTTCTATTTTTATGAAACCATGGGAAAAACCATGGTAAGGTTTGTGGTTTGATTATTTTATTGTATAGAGTCCAAAACCTAATTTTGGGAAATAATAAAGAACTCTCCTCTCTTTTCCTATATAAACCCACACAATATACCATTAATATTCACTAAAAAACCTTTTATAACATCCTTACTCTATCCTTGTCTCTCTAAAGTCTCCCCAAAGTTCCCCCAAACTCTCAAGAAGCTCCTCCCAAGCTTTTAGAATAAACCTCTCAAGGTAAGGGTTTTCTCTCTCTCTCTCTTTTATTCAAGTACCTTATTTGTAATTAGCCCTGTGAATATCAATTTTATATGTTTTAATGACCTTAAAATACCCATATAATATAAATTTAATAAAATAATAATGATATATCATTTATCCCCTCTCATTATAGCATTTACCAAAGTTGTTATTATGCCGAAATTTAGTAAGGGATCCTCTCTTTCTCCTATTTATTCAAGAACCTTATTTATATAACACACTTTGTATTCTAATTATTATTTATGGGATATGATTTTACAAATATATCTTACTAAAATTATTATTTTCAAGTGATAAGTGACCCATTTCACTCTCATTGATCCCTCTCATGATTCATTATGTACCCCCGTTATTTTGCCGAAATTATCCTATGATTTTTTTATGCCAAGTTTTTATTAAATTAACCTCCTTGTCTTATGCCTATTGATTCAAAAAAATAATGTTGGATTATTTTATTACATATCCCTCATATTATACTTTTAAATTACAATTTATGATAGACACTAGTAGAAAAATGGTCTTTAATGTCGTCATTTTAACGTCGATTCTTCAAGACTGATGTTAAAAGTCACTTTTTGGCATTGTTTTTTCAAATAAGTGACATTAAAAACCAAATCCAAGTTGTATATAATTTCTCAAGATTAAATTTTATAGGTCTTTGAGTTAAAACAGACTTACAAATCAAAAGTTATGGATGTCGGAAGTTGAACATTATAAGACTTGATTTTTAATGTCGGTTTTTTTTTTCAATAACCGACGTTAAAAGTAACTTTTTGGTATCGGGTTTTCACATAACCAACATTAAAAATAAAAAATAAAAGTTGTATATAATTTTACAATATTTTATTTTATAGGTCATGGAGTTAAAACTAACTTACGGATCAAAAGTTATATATTTCAGAAGTTGAACATTATAAGACTTGATTTTTAATGTCAGTTTTTTTCAAAAACTGATGTTAAAAGTCACTTTTTGGCATCAGTTTTTCACATAAATAAAATAAAACAAATGTTTTATATAATTTATCAATCTTATATTTGATAGGTTGTGTAGTTAAAACAGACTTATGGATCAAAAGTTATGGACGTTGGAAGTTGAACATTATAAGACTTGATTTTTAACGTCATTTTTTTTTCAATAACCGATGTTAAAAGTCACTTTTTGCATCTGTTTTTCACATAACTAACATCAAAAATATAAAAAAAGTTGTATATAATTTTCAAATATTCAATTTGATAGGTCTTGGAGCTAAAAAAGACTTACAGATCAAAAGTTGTGGACGTCGAAATTTGAACATTATAAGACTTGATTTTTAATGTTGGTTTTTTTCAGTACCCAACATTAAATGTCACATTTTGGAATCAGTTTTCAAATAACCGATGTTAATAAACCAGCATGAGAATAGTTTTAATATCAGTTATATATTTATCTGATGTTAAAAGTAAATTTTAAATGTACGGGTTTGATGTTTCAATTTTTTCACAATGTGCATTTCTATTTTCATAATCCCACCTAAATTTTAACGCATCACCACCATAACTATTTTCATTTAGAATATATACATCCTCATTCTCTTTATTTCAACATTTTTGAAATCTTCTATATAATCAAAATTTCAATAATTCTTCAATCAATGATTTGTACATGGTATGTATTCTCATCATTTAATTTCATTTTTATTTTTTCCTTACTGCTAAAAAACTTGATAATTTTTATTATGATGATGAAGAATTATTTATATCTAGATACAAAGATAAAAAAAATTCATGATATTCATTGGTCGAGGTGTGATTCATTATCGGTCATCATCTTTATTACCGCGTGAGTTCTTCCTTAAAATGAAGTGAAATAATGATAAACAACATATAAATTCAAAGGAAAACAATAAAAGAATTAAAATTAGGTTGAATATTTAAGTTTATTATTATTTTTGGTCATTTGGTGTATAATTTTTTGTTCTCGTTTCTCATGTTTTCATTGAAGCAAGTTATATCTATGTAAACTTAAATAGGTACACCTTATGATGATCATAACTTTTGATCTGTAAGTCTGTTTTAGCTCTATGACCAGTAAAACCGAAGCCTGGGAAACCTATTATATTCCAATATTAAGATTTTTAATGTTTTAATGTAAATTTTTCCCAAAACCTACATGAAAAATAATTTTTTTTTAAATGTACTTTTCACATTGATTTTTATCAAAAACTAACATTAAAAACCATGTATAATCTGACATTCGACGTCGGTTTTTATAAATACTGATGCCAAAGACCAATGAGGACTGACTTTAGACATTGGTTTATATGAAAACAAAAAATTAATACCCCCAAGGGCTGAGTTTTTACATCATTTTATAAAAAATTACATTGAAACTTCAATTTTTAACATCGCCTTTATAGACGTCGGTTAAAAACTGACATCAAAATGTAAAAAAACTGATATGGAAAAACATTTTTACACTAGTGAAACCTCTTTATATCTCATTGATCCATTTTATGAATGTTCATGTATTGTCGTTATGATGCCGAAATGTCACTATGATTTTTCATTTAGAACATTTGTGAGGTGTATACCCATACCCATTTCCACTCAAGGGTATTCACCTAGTTGTACTTATACTTAATTGATTGGGGACATCCATGTATGTAACCCACATTCCTTAATATTGGGATTAAATGTGATAAAAAATGATTCTATTTTGAATATTATATGTGTCACACTAATGCATATACATGATATGAAAGTGACGGGTGTGACCAAAATTATATAGCATTCCAATGTATTGGGTAATGTTTTAGTCTCATGAGACATCATGTATGGGGTTAGGGAGTGAACCTAATCCATTATGGGACTTTTTCCACCATGTTATTATGTCTTGAGGGTTATCCTTAACCTATGTTTATGATGTCATGTTTAAATTTGTTGTCACATTTCTCATGTTGTCTTTATGTTATCATGTTATATCATGCCTTATTGTTCATATTTATGATTCTCACCCCTTTTATGTTTCAATGAAATGTCTATTTTATAACATTTAATACTTTCTTCATGTTATGATTTTTTTATTTCTATACTAGACTTTATAGTCCACCCCTTTCTTATGTATGTCCCTAGGTTATCTCATGTATTTTTAAGAACGATGGAATATCATGAGCATGTTAAGGAAGTTTTCAATAATGAAGATGTATCACCTATTTTTAAGTTGTTATGTAATGTACCTAATTAGCCAAAGAAACTATAATTTTCAATATTTTTGGGTTGTATTATGTGTATTCTTATGTAATAAATCATGAATTAATGTGTAATAAATAATAAGGTTGTCATATACTCGAACTCCATTAATTCCAAAAAAACATATATCCTCAAACTTTATATCATGTCCCCCAACAAAGTCTCTCCATCCTCAGAATCCCCAAAATGCACCCAAACAAAGAGGGGAAATATAAATAGAGGTGATAAATACCTAAAAGAAGGTAAAATGATGTTACAAGCTGGGTAAAAAAAATTTAAATCATAATTATAGCAAAAAATTCATTTATCAGAGTATTTATATCATATCCAAAACAAACAAAAAAATCCAAATAACAATGGTAAAAACCTCAAAGATAACAAAGGTCAGGATATCTAGGTCACTCATACCATAATAAACATCAATGACTAGTACACAATCAAGTCCTTAAGACACATGGCATAGAGGACAGAGAAACACCCCATGAGTGAACCCCCTATAATGTTAAGATCAAGTCCCTAGGACACTTGGACTAGGTAATAAAGGAACACCCCAAGAGTTAACCCTCTATAGAAACAAAAAATATTCCCAATATTAAACCCTCCACCTAGATTCCCAAGGCTCCCATGTGTGGAATGCATTAATCAGTTCAAAAGGGCTTATTGATTCACAAACAATTACAAACAACCAATTTTTTATCAAAACATGTTTTGAAAATACACTTCATAAATCCATTTCATGATACTTTGAAAAACATGTTTCCTTTACCATAATGATGGGGGAACCATCTTTTCTTAAAAACCTATTTACAAACACAAACCAACCAATATCAAGATCATGCTGGTTCATTTATAAAACATTTTATAAAACCAAGAGCAATTATGGTTTAAATTTAATAGGATAGAGACAGAACCACCTACCTCAAGCTTAGGTTGCACACCAAACATTATGGGATCCAGACACCAAGAGTGGAAAGGAATGTATAACAAAAAATGAAGGCCCTCTAGAAACTCATGCACTACACCGCAACCCATAAGATCCATCATCTATAAGACGATCACTCAATGGGTAAAAATAAAAGTATCCATCCATTTCAGAGACTAAAATTACAAATGAGGATCCCAGACAATTAGATTCCACCTTCCAATATCTGGAGCAGTCCTAGGGTTCAAGGTAGAGAGGATGAAGCTAAATCAGAGGAGGAATCGAGTGTGTAGTGCATAAAACCCCATTAGGAAGGAAAAAATTAACATCATGAGTCACCAATTCATGACATTAATCCCCTGGGTTGAATGTATTCCAAAAAAGGTGTCTCCTTGGTTAAAAACTCTCGATCAACCCATTCATGACATGAACATCATTCATGGCCTGAATTCATGGCCTGAAGCTTTCCTCTAGTCAGTGCCCAACCCAAATTCCTTTAAAAAACCCTCGAATTATATCTAATGCCCTATGAACCCAAAGTAAAAAGGTTTAAACATTAAAAAGGGTGTTTTACTTAATCAGGATGTTATAGATGAGGGTTAGGAAATACGATCGAGCCAATGACTATAAACAAAGGTGCTTATTGTGAGGCTAACCAGTAAATAAAAATAGGAAGTTTTTTATTTTTTCTTTTTTATTTTCATTTAATTTTCATTTTTTTCAATAAAAAATAACTTTCACACCATTGGAACTCATGTTCCATCAATAGGATCATATATTTTCATTAAATTAGGGTATCTATAAGGGCCAAAATCTGCATGGATTGACCCTTTACATGTTCCCAAGGATTACAGAGATCGTAGGAGGCTCATAGGAAGTTTGGAGGAGTTTGGGTGCTGAGAACTGGAATCATGGAACTTTCATGGTGTGAAATTGGGTTTCACACTGTTCAGAAGAAATTCATGACATGAAAGTGGGATTTACATCGTGTAATATTTTAGGGTCTGAAAAATAAAATAAATGTGAAAGGTGATAGTTTTTTCAATGTAAATAGACCTCAAGGAATTATATGACGTGAAAGGGGATTACACATCGTGTAATCCTCCAATGTTGTAATGTTTTAAGAATTTTCTAGTCGCTTGGGTTGTCAAACCCTATAGTTTCAGTTTCCCTCTCTCTCTCTCATCCTAGGTGACCCAACATTCCCCTCTTCTTTGTTTTGGAGATGCCTTCTATAGGAATTGATCTCGGGCTTCCATCTCTGATCCATGGTGACCTGGCTTGATCCAAGGTGTGTTTTTCCTTCATTTTATAAAATTTTCTCCTATTTTGAACTTGTTTCCTCTCGTATATTCTTAACATTCTATGATGGTTGCTTACCCATGTTTCCAATGGGGGTTTTCTTGGTTGTTATTAGTGTGGTGATGTCGCGACATTCCCAAATGGATGTGGATCTTGTGGGAGAGGTGATCAAAGATCTGTTGTGTGGTTTTCTCTCATACGAAGAATGTCGACGACCTTTTGAAGTAGGGTATTCATTGATTCTCTATTTATTTACATGAAATCATAGAGTTATCATGATTTATCCCATTGGATCGCAATGAAATTAAACTAATAATTATTTGAATAAGATTAAAGAATTGGTATCGAACACATAGCGATGTTGCTACTTTGTACCGTGATAACGGTTTGCCTCTTGATTTTTTAGGTAGTGTGATATATATTCCTTACTTGGTTTAGCATGTTTTTATTTATAAAAATTGGTAAAGAACGTAAAGACAAAATTAATTGATAATTAATTGGTTAAAGGAATTAAGGAGTCATGTTTAATGAATCTGTTTGTTGTTGTTGTAATTTTATGTTAATCAAATTGATGCAAGGGAGCATGTTTAATTAAATTGGTTAATGAACTTAAATCAGGATTATGCTTTTTGATAAAGGAATTAAAGTCGTGTTAAATTAATTATTTAATTAATTTTTGATAGCTATGATAGCTTTTTTATTAGGTTTCCCATAGTTGGAGTCTGTGATAATGAATTAGTTAATTTGGGATGGAATAATAACCAGTTGTATGATAAAAGATAATGCCTTTATAGGGCATGAGTTTCCTGATTGCTAGTAAATGCCAAGTGTCTTGTGTTTTTGATATGTGAGAGCTTGTTGTGTGTGAAGGTTGGATGACTTTCTTTAGGGTTGAGATCACGTTTCTATGTTTGTTTTGTGTTGCTTGTGATGTGATGTGAGTCTAGTATGGCTGATCCCAGAGGGTTGTTGTGGTATGTGGGGCAGGGAGGCCCGGATGTGATGTGAGCCTAGGATGGCTAATCTTGGAGGGTTTTTATTGTATGAGGGGTAGGGAGGCTTGGGTTTCGTGGAACTAGTCAATTATTAGAGTGGAGAGATACATCAGTATATGTGTGTGGATGTCGGGGAGGACATTAAAGATACTGGAACGGGTTAAAGCTGGGCTTACCCATTGTTATAAAATCTAGATGCTTGTTGAATCTATTATTTGGCTGGTGGCTAGATTGTTTGTTTATCTGCTTTCCTTTCCCCACTACTTGAGACAGATAGATGTTTTTGGTTACTCTCTTTCCATGGGAGGTGAAGATGAGTGGGGTATGCCATGTGCTTTCCGTAATTATCTCCTTTTGGTTGGATGAGTTTTCTCTCCTACTATAAGTGAAAAAGACTTGATGGGTAGTTCATCTACTCATTGTGTTGAGCCCCTTTTATTTGGGGATCTTAGAATGTTTTTCTAGAGAACCTGGTGATATGGAAAGTGATGTTGTTAAATAAATGAATAAATGTTTAACCCATGGGGTTGGAGCTTGTTGGGATGCAAAGCTGAGGTTGAAATTATGAGAAGTCATGGAGTCAGTTTTCTTATTCCTAGAGGGCATAGATCTTTTTTGAAATGGTAATGTGATGTAATTTAGAAATGATAATGGTTAATTAATGGTTAAGAATTTGAAAATTGTTAAGAATTAATTAACGTAAAGTGAAACTGATGAAAATTAATAAGATAATTTAATGTATCTCTTTAAATGGTTGTGTGATTATAGGATATCTGGTCTTAGCAGTGGTAGTCAGGAGTCCAAGAGATGTTAGTTATAGTTGTTTATGAGGCTAGGATATTACCTTAGTGTGGTTGTGAGATATATTATATCATGTAATTTTTCTGTTTCTATATGATACTCCACCATGTTAGTTAGGGAAACTGACACCCTAGGGATTCAGAGCCCTAGGGGTGTTTTCCCCAACATCCTGGTGGGAGGATGGATGGCTGACAACCCCCTTTGGTCCCTCTCTATTCTCTTGTTAGTTACTTGTGCCGGTATGCATGATGGTTAGTTTTCCCCATATATGTGTGTAGAGGGATATAATGGCTTGTGGTTATTTCACACATATATATTCTGTATATAGTTTCCTAAGTAATACTTTAGTTATAACATGTATAGGTTGTGATGTGTTGAGGATCCTTACTCAGTGTATGGGTTGTGATGGATTGAGGTATAATACACAACATATGATGCATGTTATGCGATCTATGGTGGCTTCCAAAAACTACCTGGTTACTTTTGGTTATATGGACATGGCAGTGTGTTGCATGAGGTGCATGTTGTGGTGATTCACCCAGGTGTGTGTGGGCTATACTTTTTAGAGAGATATGCTCAAGATGTGCGATGTTGGGGTAGAGTAGAAAACCAGTGGGGAAGTGGTAGTTGGGTACCCTTGATATTATTTATTATATTATATGCTCTTGTATGAGATATTTGGTGATAGTATCCATGGTGAGGTTGGGAACTTAGTATACTTGTTTAGGTGATGAGTTTGTTTCACTTATTGTTAACTGTTCTTTAGCATGCTTTCTTTACTTTTTCACGAGAGAATCTAGGGAGGATCCTACTGAGTATACTATTATACTTACCCTATGTATATATAAACTATTTTTCAGGTCATTTGGAGTAGGTTGAAGATCAGGCTAGTTACTACTATCTTGTGGGTTGTAAGAGTTGTTTGGGCTTCATGGTCACTTTTGTCTTTACCTTTCTTTTGGTACTTTCTATTTTCCTTTTAGTTGTTGTAGTTCTTGCATGAGATTAAATTTGTGTACTTGGGTTTTCCTTTATATTTTATTCTGGGCATGAGTTGGTTGGTGTCTATCTTATCTCTCTCTTCTTCATATGTTCTCTTAGAGGGTAATGTCTCCCATATGTGTGTTTATTATAACCTCGGTGATAGTCACCAACCCAAGGCCTATTGGAGGTGGGACTCGGGGGTCGTTGTCTCTCTTTCCCCATTGCTATCCCAGGAGGGGTATACTTTGTGGGGAAGGTTCGTGACAAAGTGGTATCATAGGTCAAATTGAGGGATAAGATAGAGTTTGGAGTTAGGAATAGGTGAGGTTTCATGGGTTAGTAGAGAAATTGTGTCAGCTAAGTTTATCAAGAACTATAAACATGGGAGACCAGATGAGATATAGGTATTTAGGGCCCCCTATGATCTGATGAATAGAACTTTAAGCTTACAGAAACTACTAAATGAAGTGATATTTGTTTCAGGGTAGATACCTAGGAAATGATCATGCATCATTCTTCTTTACGCCTGTATTTGAATGGGTGGATCTTGGGATAGGTTAAGATAAAAAAAAAATAATTAATGTTAAAGTATTCTATATTCTAGGTTTAGGATATATAATTGTTTTTTATTTTATAGGTATGGCTCCAGGTCGGTGACCTCATCAGGTTCATGCATAAGATGTTCAGTAGTTTGTGCTAGCTGATCATCGTAGGGTAGAGGTTGATGAAAATGACACTTGAAGGAGGACACTCTAAGAGTTTCATCACCATAGTCTATAGAGGTATGAGGGCTCTGTTTCAGATGCAGTCACAAAAGACTAGTTGGAGTAGGCTGATATATCCTTTAGTTTTATTCATTCTCAAAAGGAACACTGGGTATCATTATCTATGAGGATGTTGCATAGGGTAGTGAGGCAGTGGTGGTTCTTGTTCCTTGGGAATCACAAGGAGTCGGTAGTCTTGTGGGTGGAGTTCTGAGACCAGTTTATAGTCGAGATTCTTTCTTCAACTACAAAGGTTTCCATTTTCCAAGAGCTAATTACCCTTCAGTAGGGGAGCTCCGGTGTGTGAGATCTTGGAATCCATTTAAGAAACCTTTTGTGATATGATTCAGACCTATTTCAGAATGAGGAGGCCAAGGCGAGGCATTTCAAGGAGGATTTTTATCTATATATCTAGTGTTAGGTCACCCCATTTATGTTGAAGACACATCTTGAGGTGTCAGTGAGAGAATAGGTCATTGAGAGGACATTATCCAAAACTAGATCATCACGAGAGGGGAGTTGTTGGGATTCATCACGAAGCAGAGCTATGGTCTGGGGTTCCCAGTTTTTAGGAAAAAAGAGAATCTGATCATCCAGGGGTAGGTACCAACCCTCAATGTCTCATTTCTCTAGGGTTGGATGTTCTCAAACCTATGCCAAGGTATCATATGCATGTTTTTATTGTGGAGGTATAGGTAATTAGCAGTGAGAGTTCCCAAACTTTCTGAGCAGTCATCATGCACCAGTTGTTCCACTCCAAGTTTCGTTGTTGAGGTAGTTCTAGTCGAGGCAACAATAGTAGGTTTCTCTGGTTTGGGATTAGCAGATAGTAGATGGGGTAGGAAAAGGATATCCTTGGGATGCTCCCCTTCCTCAGAGAGCAGAGTGTGTCTGTAGAGGTGGTCGTTAGCAGGGTCAGAGAGGATGTAGAGCGGGTCGTGGTCAGCTTCATGCTTTAGCGTTGCCAGCTCCAGGTGATCCAGACATTGTTTGAGGTATCCTTTTATTATTTTATACTTGGTTAAATTCCTTTTTTGATCCAGTATTGATGCACTCCTTTATATCACTTTCCCTTGTCCATTATTTTGTACTTAAGGTAGAGAGACTTATAGTTCCCTTGGTGTTTACTACTCTAGTTAGAGGTCGATATTACTTTCTTGAATTGTGTAGAGACTGTGAGCTAGTGTTGGGGCAGCACCGCTCTTGGGTAGATTTCATATGTTTATGGATACAATAATATGACACCATCCTTGGCATGGATTGGTTATATTCGGTCTAGGCTATCATGGATTTCTTCAGTATTAAGGTTGTTTTCTTCGATGATAATGGAGAGCCAGCAGTGTTTTTTGGCAAGTGTGACCCTCAGATAGGTCAGAGGTTTGTTTCATCCTTTTCATACTTAATGGATGATTTGATGTTGAGTTCGTCAAAGGTTCGGTAGTTGAGGTTTCCTAGGGTCGTAGAAGAGTACCCTGATGTCTTTCCATAGGAGGTTGTGGCATTACCCCCTTAGCGATAGATTGAGTTTGGGATCAAACTACACCTAGGCATGTCTCCTATCTCAATGGCTCCATATAAGATGTCACCTTATGAGTTGTGAGAGCTATGTATACAACTCAATAGTCTATTGTATTGTAGTTTTTTTTAGCCGAGTGTGTCACCATAGGGTGCACCGGTTTGTTCATAAATAAGTCTGATGGTATTTTATGGTTGTGTATCAATTATCGTCACTTAAACCAAGTGACAGTGAAGAACTGTTGTCATCTTCTATGGATTGATAATTTATTAAATCAAATTAAGGGTGAAAGTTGGTTCTAGAATATCTATTTTTAGTCATGATATCATTAAATGCGTATAAAGGATGAGGATATCCTAAAGACTACTTTTTATTGTCTTCATAGGATTTACAAGTTTTTTGTGATGTCGTTTGGTGTGACAAATGATCAGTCTATGTTCACAGGGTTAATGAACACTGTGTTCTATGAGTTCCTAGATAAGTTCATAGTTATTTTCATCGACGACATCCTTATGTACTTTACATATGAGGAGGAGCATACAAAGCATCTGCATGCCATTTTGGTAGTTTTTCACCATGATAAGTTGTTTGGGAAGCTGTCTAAGTGTGAGTTTTGAGATCCATGAGTCCATTTCTTGAGGGTTGTTTTATCCTTAAAGGGAGTAGTTGTGGATCCATTGAAGATAGAATCATTTGTGTCTTGGGTGGCCCCTAAGATAATGGCTAAGGTGAAAAGTTTTCTTGGTCTTGCAGGCTATTACAGGAGGTTCATATATGATTTATCTCAGGTTGCGACTCCTCTAATAGTGTTGACTAGAAAGGATCAAGTGTTCTTATAGATTGATCAGTGTCAAACATCTTTTGAGTATCTAAATGAGAAGTTGGTCAGTGCTCTAATTCATTATCTGCGAGCAGGAGTTCAGTTTGAGGTTTTTTGTGATGCTTTGCATCTTGGGATAGGTTGTGTTATTATATAGTATATATTGACCATTTCTTATGGGCGTCATCATTTACGTCCCCATGAGTGTAATTACGCCACCCATGATCTTGAGTTGGTGGCAGTTGTGTTTTCCTTGAAGTTGTGGAGATATTACCTCATCAGCGAGCATTTTTTGGTCTTCACCAATCATAAAAGCTTGAGGTATGTTTTCTACCAGCATGACTTGAACTTGCATCAGCACCGGTGGATAGATTTATTATAGGATTGCAACTTTGAGATTTCGTATACACCTAGGAAGGGGAATGTTGTAGTTGATGCGCTGCGTAGGAAGTTGTGCAGTGATGCAGTGCGGGAATCAGGCGATTCCTGAAGAGTGATGGAAGAACTTTCAGCACTGCATTTAGATATGGGAGAAGTTGGGGGGCATAGGTTGTCTTTTTTAAATGATGTTGCAGTCATCTATGGTGTAGTAGGTATAGGATTCCCAATTGGGGTATCTTAAGGTGGAGGTCTAGAGAGACCGAGTTGTTTGTGGTGAGGCCCCCAATGGTTGGTCTAAAGATGAACAGCATCGAGTGTTATTTTAGGGAAGTCTTTTCATTCCTTTGTTGATGAATGAGATGGTTCTTAGAGAGTTCCATAGTTCACCTTTGGTGGTACATCCTGGTGTGACAAAGATGTACCAAGCTTTGATAGGTCATTTATGGTGGCCTGGGTTGAAGCATGAAGTTGCAGAGTTTGTGTCTCGATGTTTGGTCTTACATAAGGTGAAGGTCAGGCACCATTTTTCTTTTTGTTTTTCTCTAGCCGTTAGATGTTCCTTAGAGGAAGTGTGAGGACATTTCAATGGAATTTTTTACCAGTTTACCTAGATATCAGGGAGGATATGATTCTATATGTGTGGTAGTGGATAATTTGATGAAATCATCCCACTTTATAGTGATTAAGGAGTCAAGCTCAGTGTAGGTTTTATCAATGCAGTATCTGGAGGAGGTGGTGAGACTACATGGAGTCCCGAGGATGATCATTTCTGATCAAGATCCTCATTTTACCTCTAGGGTTTGAATAGGTCTTCAGTATGCCTTAGAACAACATTTCATCCATAGAAGGATGGTCAAACAGAGTGGACCATCCAGACTCTTGAATACATGTTGCTTTCTTGTGTCCTAGATTTTAGAGGTTCATGGATGAGGCACCTACCCTTGGTAGAGTTCACTTACAATAATATTTTTCACTCCACCATCAGTATATATACATTTGAATACTTATATAGATGACCTTACCATTCTCCATTATGCTGGACTGGGGTTAGAGAGTCAGTAATTCGTAGGCCATAACTAGTACAAAATATGATAGAGATGGTTTAGGTGATTCGTGAGAGAATGAAGGTAGCACAGGATAATCAGAAATCCTATGTTAATCATAGGAGGAGACCTCTAGAGTTTGAAATTGGGGATCATATGTTTCTGAAGGTCCCCCCCCCCCTCTCCCTCGTCATGGGTAGAAAAAATTTGGTCATGATCATAAGCTTTCTCCCTAGTTTTTTTGGGCCTTTTGAGGTGTTTTCTTGTGTTGGATCTAGGGAATACTGGATAGTGCTTCCCCCACAGATGATATAGATACACAATGTTTTTTCACATGCCACAAATCTGTTGTTATCTTCATGACAACTCTCATGTCATCTATTGGGGTGATATCTATGTTGATAATGATACCACCTTTGAGGATCAGCCTGTATAGATCCAGGAATGATAGGAGAAGGTGTTGTGCAGATGTTTTATCCCCTTGTTTGGTGTATTGTGGTCACACGGTGGCATGGAGGAGAGTACCTGGGAACGTGAGTTGTAGACACATGCTCAGTACCCTAAATTATTTTATGTATAGATCTTATCTTGCAACGCTATTCGTTTTTTTGTTATAGACCTTTTATAGTTTGTGAGATGGCTTTCTCTTGTTTCTTGTTGTGGCTTACTCTCTTTTGAGAGGAATATCCCTTGGGAGATTGTTAAGGAGATGGTTGTGGTTGTTGTGTAGTTTTTTTTTGTTCCCCTGGTGAGGTGGTTGAGCACCTGTGATAGAGAGAGCTTTGATAGGTATATCACAGGATGGTAGTTTGGATGAACCCCTTTTCTATTTCCTCTCTAGGTTGGTTTTGGATTCTCAAGGACAAGAATTCTTTGAGAGTTATCTGATGTAAGGGACCGAATCCACATGGATCGACCCTTTGTGTGTTCCCCAGGATTGCGGTGGTTAGAGGAGGCTCGAAGGAAGTTTGGAAGAGTTTGGGTGCTGAGAACTGGGAGTAGGGAACTTTCACGGCGTGAAAGTGGGTTTCATTCTATGTATAATAAATTCACGACTTGAAAGTGGGATTCACGTCATGTAATATTTTGGGGTTTGAAAAATAAAATAAATGAAAAAGATGATACTTTTTTCAATGGAAACTAATCTTGAAGAATTACATGATGTGAAACAAGATTACATGTCATGTAATCCCTCACTTTTGTAATGTTTTAAGCATTTTCCAGCCACTCGGATTGTCAAACCCTATGACTATAGCTTCCCTCTCTCTTGTCCTAGGTGACCTGACAGTCCCCTCTTTAGCATTTTGGAGATTCCTTTGATGAGAATCGATCTCAGGCTTCCATCTTTGATCTGTGGTGACCCGACTTGATCCAATGTGTTTTTCCTTTGTAAAATAGTAGTTTCTCCCGATTTGATCTTTTTTACTCTCGTATCTCCTTATCATGCATTAGAAGTTTCTTACCTATGTTTATAATGGGGTTTCTCTTGGTTTTTGTTGGTGCGGTGGTGTCACAGCATCCCTAGATGGATGAAGATCTTGCTGGAGAGGTGATCGGAGATCCGTTGTGTGGTCCATTCTCATGCGAAGAATGTAGATGACCTTTTAAGGCAGGGTATTTGTTGTTTATCTATTTATTTACATGAAATCATAGAGTTATCATTATTTAACCCCTTTTATCACAATTAAATTGACCTAATAATTATTTAAACCAGATTAAAGAATTGGTATCGATCGCATAAAGATGCTTCTACTTTGTACCGTGATAATGGTTTGCCTCTTGATTTACTAGATAGTGTGATATATAAGCCTTGATTGTTTTATCATGTTGTTCCTGATGGAAATTGGTAAAGAACATAAATCCAAAATTAATTTATAATTAATTGGATAAAGGAATTAAAGAGGCATGTTTAATGAATCTGGTTGTTGTTATTGTAATTTGATGTTAATCAAATTTATGAAAGTGTTCATGTTTAATTGAATTGGTTAATGAACCTGAAGCATGATGATTCTTATTGATAAAGGAATTAAATTCATATTAAATTAATTGTTTAATTAATTTGTGATAGTTGTGATATCTTTTTGATTAGGTTGCTCATAGTTGGAACCTGTGATAATGAATCAGTTAATTCGAGATGGAATAAGAACCAGTTTTATGATAAAAGATAATTCCTTTATAGGCCTTGAGTTGTTTGTTTGCTTGTAAAGGCCAAGTGCCTTGTGTTTTGGAGTCATGATAGATTATTTTGTGTGAAGGTCGGATTCCTTTCTTTAGGGTTGAGAGCCCATTACTATGTTTGTTTCCTACTTCTTGTGATGTGATGTGAGCCTGGGATGGCTGAGCCTAGAGGGTTGTTGTGGTATGTGGGGAAATAAGGCCTAGATGTGATGTGAGTCTAGGATAGCTGAGCCTGGAGGGCTATTTTGGTATGAGGGGAAGGGAGTCCCGGTTGTTGTGGCATCATTTGATGCCTATAGTGGTGAGATGCATCAGTATATGCATGTGAATGTCAGGGAGGCCATCGGAGATTAAATAATGGGTTGAATTTGGTCTTACCCGTTATTATGAAAGTTGGATTCTTGTTGAATCTATTGTTTGGTTGGTGTCCAGGTTATTTGTTTATCTACTTTCCTTTCCCCACCACTTGGGGTAGACTAATGTGTTTGGTTACTCTCTTTTCATGGGAGGTGAAGACACATGGGTTATTCCATATGATTTCCATGTTTAGCTCCTCATAGTTGGACGAGTTTACTCTCCTATTGTAGGTGGAGAAGACTCGACAGTTTGTTCATCTACTCACCATGTTGATCCACTTGTGTTTGGGGAGCTTAGAATGTTTTCCTAAAGTACCTAGTGATATGGAAAGTAATTTTGTTAAATAAATGAATAAATGTTTAACCCATGGGGTTGGATCTTACTGGGATGTAATTATGAGGTTGAAATTTTGAGAAGCCATGGGCTCAGTTTTCTTATTCCTAAAGGGCATGGATCTTTTTTGAAATGGTAATGTGATGTAATGTGAAAATGATAATGGTTAATTGATAGTTAATAATTAATTAACATGAAGTGAAACAGATTAAAATGAATAAAATAATTTAATGTGCCTCTTTAAATGGTTGTGTGCTTATAGGATATCTAGTCTTAGTAGTGGCATTCGGGAGTCCGAGAGACGTTAGTTGTAGTTGTGTCTGAGTCTAGGATATTACCTTAGTGTAGTTGTGAGCTATATTATATCATGTACTTTTTGTGTTCCTATAAACTACTTTGCTCTGTCAGTTAGGGAAACTGAAACCTCAGGGATTCAGAGCCCTGGGGGTGTTTTTCCCAACATCTTAGTGGGAGGATGGATGGCTAACTACCCCCTTTGGCCCCGCTCACTTCTCTTGGTGGTTACTTGTGATGGTATGAATGGTGGTTAGTTTTCCCCATATATGTGTGTAGAGGGATGTAATGGATTGTGATTATTTCACACACATATATCTAGATATAGTTTCCTAAGTACTGCTATAGGTGTAACATGTATAGGTTGTGATGGATTGAGTATTCTTACTCGGTGCATGGGTTATGATGACTTGGGGTATAATACCCGACATATGATATGTGTTATGCAAGTTGTGGTGGCTCCTGGAAACTACCTGGTTTCTTTTGGTTATGTGGACGTGGTGGTGTGTTGCACGAGTTGTGTGTTTTGGTGCTTTATCCAGGTGTCGGCGGGCTAGCCTTTTTGGAAAGAGATGCTCAGGACGTGTGACGTTGGGGCAGAGCGGCAAACTAGTGGGGAAGCGGTAACAGGTTAACCTTGATATTCTTTATTATATTATATGCTCTTGTATGATATACTTGGTGAGAGTATCCATGGTGAGTTTGGGAACTTAGTATACTTATTTAGGTAATGATTTAGTTTCACTTGTTATTCATTGTGCTTTAAAATGTTTTCTTTACTTTTTCACGATAGGATCTAGGGATGATCCTATTGAGTATAATGTTATACTCACCCTATGTATATATAAACTATTTTTCAATTCAGTTGGAGAAGGTTAGAGATCAGGCTGGTTACTACTATCTTGTGGGTTGTAGGAGTTATTTGGGCTTTGTGATCGCTATCATCTTTACCTTTCTTTTGGTACTTGAAATTACTTTCAGTTGTAGTATTTATTGCATGACATTACATTTGTGTACTTGGGTTTACTTTATATTGTAGTCTAATCTAGATTTGGTTGGTGTTTATCTTACTTCTCTCTTTTTCATGTGTTTTCTTAGAGTTTAATGCCTCCCATCTGCATGTTTATTATACCCTCAATGCTAGTCGCCAACCCGAGACCTACTGGAGGTGGGACTTAGAGGTTATTATCTCTCTTCTCTCATTTTCAGCCTAGTAGGGGTACACTTTGTGGGTAGGGGTTCGTGATAGTATCTCATCCATATTTATTTTAAATCAAATGTATATCATGCATTGTGAGTATCATTGAAGAATGTTCTTGTGTTTTTATGGTTTACTTTGATTTTTTTAGGGCCTATATTAGAAGATACAAGGGAGTTGAGGACTTAAACTAATATGGGTCATGATAAGTGACATAGAAACCATAAGGTGAGTATCACTCACTTAATTCTTTATGTTATTTCATTTATGTGTTAATTGAATCTAATGATATATAACATGTTTCATATACATACCTGCCTTGAAAATAGACATTAAAATAGTGTTTGGTTTTAAGTGTGGTGGAAGTTATCATATGTACCAATCCTTGAACAATGTCAATATCATTACATATGATGACATGTTTTACTTAGAGAACATTTAAGGGACTATTATAAATATCACACATTAATATTAGTTATATGATAAAATATCTTGGTTTATTCATCTTGATATTTTGCATATGCTTAGATTAATAATACTCTCTTCTTAGTGAGTTGTCTTAGGAAAATTAAAGTGAAATATTTTGAATTTTTATCTTAAAATTTTTTATTTAAGTATGACATTTTGATAGAATAGCTTAAATTAAGGAAACTATTGAATTTTAAGCCTTTATTATGCATTTTGGGAAAGTGATGCTTGGAATTTATTGATGTCACATGTGTGGTTATTACGAAGTCTTGATTTCATGATTGCTTGACTGACTTTTACAACTCATCAAGGTGACTCATCAAAAAATATGGGTAACAAAATTTCAATGCTAGTATCTCACACCAATGAAAAAATTTATACATAAAAAAATCATGACCAATATGATGAAGACCCTATATCGTGCTTTAAATTTTCAAGTTAGTGAGATTGTGTGACCTATAAAAGTGGTAACCTACCATTTCATATTGAAAAAAATGGGACACTTTTAGGTGGTGCGTAGTTTGGAAACTATATGAGGTACCTAGGAAACCATGTTGGAGGAAATATTTGAGTCATAAGGGCTTTAAAACTTTCCACACAGTTTACCAAAATTGTTCTCAAACTATGAGGCATGAAAAAACACTTCTTAAAGTGACTGCAAAACTCCCATACGATTTACAAATTGTGCTACTTAAATGTGCATCACTTACCTACCCACCCCCCCCCCCAACAACCATTTTAACTTTATTTGAACGCATTTTTAAGGGGGTATTTAGAATGAAACTCATTTGGTATGAATAAAATATTTACAATAGGTCATAGAAGGTTCTTAACCCAAATTTAACCTTATAGGGGAATCTTAGGAAATATTTTAAGGTGGATTGGAGTGCCTTTCAATATAGGATCATCTTAGACCAAGGAACACTATCATATCTTCATATAAAATGGGGTTTGATTATTTGGTTTTATGTATTCACTATACAAATCCCTAGATATATGTTTTATGACTTCTTCCTTTCTTTATTGTTTATGTATATTTGATGGATGATGTTGTTTTGGACATGATTTTGATCACTTTGTTATATTTTCATTTATGGATTGAGTTTAGATTGTGTTGTGACTAAAATTTCATTTAATTATTATTTTTAATTACCAGACCAAGGAGATGAGAGTGATAAAACACTACTATAATTAGGATAAGTGTATTCCATGACTATTGGATCCACTTTACTTTGAATTTATGGATTTCACATCATGAAATTCTAGTTAAATTGACTATAGGTCCAAGGATTTGATTTAACTAGTGTTATTATGTGAGTTTTAGACTAAGTAATAACTCATTCTATTGAATCTTGCAGTAACCATTCGTGAATTGAAACCATTTAAGTGTTTAGGATCTCAACACACTACTAAAATTGGAGTACACCTTTCATTTCAATCTAACCTTAGAACCTTACCTCCTATAACACTGACATAGGATAGGTTGTATTTGCTTTCCATTTTCCCTCACACTTGTGCCTCATAGATAATTGTTTAAATCCATATACCAAAATACTACCCTTTTTATGTATGAGATCAACCACTAATTACACTAGCAGCATTTTTAGTTGGTTTAGGTTCTACTTTGAATTTCTACTCTAGTGCATCTTGTGACGAGCATGCCAAGGTGTAATGAATTTGGGTAATTCTATTTTGGTGATCGTTTGGATGTTCTTTGGGTTAGTTTATTTTATGGATTGACCTAGTTCTATGATTTTGGTGTGTTTGATGGTGATTTGTGGTTCCTTTGGATATGATTTAAGGAATTTAGGTTTTTTTGGGTAACACACTCTTGTATGATTTTCTCGAGAGTTTATCCATAATTTCCACCATTTTAGATAAATTATAAATGGGAGAGAGACTTTGAGTAGGTTTCTTCCTTATGAGAGTTCTATGTTTATTGGTTATGATATTTTTCATGCTTTGAGATGTTTTTGAATGTTTGAGAATCAAAATTATGGTTTTGAAGTTTTGTGTGTGCTTTCCTAGTGTTCCATTCTCACTAGACCTCTTTGATCTTTTTCATACCCTCCCACTTCTTGTTTAGGTGTTGAGACTTTGGGGTTTCCTTGCTTCTACTTTTATCTATGACATTATGAGGGTATAAATTAGCATGGTGGGGAGAATTTTGACACTTATATGTCACTATTGTTTATTATTGTATATTATTTTATCTTGTTTTGGGGTAATTTAAAATTTTGGAGAGATACATTTGAAATTTTTTAAATTCTAGAAATTATGTTTCCTTTGTGTATAGTTTTCACACATTTTTTAGTATAAACCATGTGATTATCCTTCCACATGGAGTTTTTTAGTTCATTTTGTTCTTGCACGGTTTGGGTGCATGGGTAATGTAAGGTTTGGATAAAACCGTTTGAATTACAATGGAAATCATGTGAGGTGTCTTGGGATTAGGGTGTTGGTGCATGACTTAGACAAGGTTATGAGAAACTATGCAAGGTAACTATCCACCATGTTGCAGCTTAGATAGTTTCATCTACAAAGTTTTTGTATGGTTTGGAAAAATGTGTGGCTAAACCATGTGGTCTGGCCATTTTCATTTGAAGGGAAAATTACTCATTTCCCCCTCATTTTCTTAATCCTTTAGCCCCATTTTTCCTCCTCCTTTCTCAATCAACCTAGGGCGCACAAAGGGGAGTCTCTCCCCCCTTACCTATTCAATTTTTTGGATTTATCCCCTTGATTTCAAGTGCTCTTTCCATATTAATCTCTCCTTTATTCTTTTTCTTCCTCCTCTTCTTCCTTTCCTTCCATTTCTCTTGGCTTGGTTGTCTCTCGTGAACCCTAAAAGATTTGTTCGATCAAGTATAAGGTTTGAGTTGGGTTTTAATTAAAAATTTTGGTTATTGGGGATTATGGATGATGTATTCTTACTTAGTTGAACATTTATTGTCATATATGATTCATTTAGAAATGGTTTCTGAATGATTTTTCTTAACTCAGGGTAGGTTTTTTTGTTCATTTTATTTTAAAATAATAATATTGAGTGCTTGTTAGTTTTAAATGCCTTCATTGTTAAATTAAATGGTATATATGATAGTTGAAGTGAATTTTATAAATTTTTTAAGAGTTTTTTCACTTGTTATAAAGGTATTTAAATGGTTCTCTTGGTCTCAAAGGAGTTATTTTAATTATAAGTGTCTTGAAGTTCCTAATATGCATGTTTTAAAAAGGGTAAAATGATTTTTTAAAGTGTTTGACCTTGTTTGGGTCAATAATTGGGTGAATTTGTGGTTTTATGTGGTTAAATTTAAAAGGTTAATTTGAAATGAGATTCAAAATGGTTTATAAATAGTATAAAATGGCTTGGAATTCCAAGAATAATTATTAAGGTCTGTTTAGAAATTTTAAGAAGTTTTTATGGAATGTGTGATACCCTCAATTGAGCCCCTTGCATTTCATTTTCCTATGATGGGTTAAGACCCCATGGGGTATATTGATATCGTTGTATATTTGTGATGTTTATGCATGTGAAAGGGGGTTGTTTCATGCGAGGATGTTGTAGGTGATATGGGGTTTATTTCAAATGATTATTATTCTCTCTATGTGATTGTTTTTTTCACCTCCATTTGACTTGTCATGGTAGTCCTAGGAAACTAATTAGAGGTCTATATAAGTGAAATCCCTATTTTAGATTATTCTCTAGATAGGTAATGTTACCTGATTAGACGGGGTGAGTTCTGATGGGATGATTTACATGCTTGTGGTTGCTTGAGTGCTCTCAAGAAGGATTATATTTCCTGAATAGTTTTGCAGGACTACCAAGGCATTAATAGGTTCTTTTTAGTTGATCTAAAGACATTTTCTCTAGACCAAATCATTGCACCTGCATCCTAGGAAGTTTCTTAGTATGTCTAAATCCTTTTTAGGATGATTTAGGGGATCCCAATATATATATTGTGCCTACATCCCCTACCCTTTATTATTGTGTGGCATCATTTCTTTAGTTGTCTATTTTAATATTCTTATTTTATATCTTTTTTCATGTGTGTTTATTCACTATTGTGGTTATGGTTTTGGTTCACTTTCAAATTGAATTGTAAAATGATTTGTAAAGTGGGGTTTTAAGAAGGAAAAGTGGTGTGTTTTATAAAAATATGGTTGTTTTGTAAAATAAAATTATGGTATTATATTTGGTTGTATCTAAATTGATTATAAAATCATTTATTCTATTTATATTTCAAACTAACATTAATGGAATAGTTTTTTTAAAGTAATTTACACGAACTCTTTAATGAAATATTACTTGTAATGTTTTTCTCGCACTCTACATACACCATTCAGTGTATGAAACTCTTATGTTTTCTATCAGGTGCCCTGGTTAGGTCTTTGAGGGAGTTATTATTTGGTTAAATTGTTTATGGTCAATTTTGGGACATGGTGAGTGATCATGATTCATGAGGAGATAGATCATTGTGGTTTGGGTTATTTTTATTATTATTTTGAGACACTTATGTATCATCTTTGTAGGCTCAAACCTTTATTTTGTTTTATTGTGTGTGTGTGTGTGTGGATGCTTTCTTTAGATTTAGTTTATGTTGATGTAATGTATGAGTCATTGTTATTATTTACTATTGTCTTGAGTACTCTAATTTATTGTTTCTTTTATATTATGTTTTTTTATTTTAATGGCATGGACATCTAATGTATAGATGAAACATGTTGGATTACTGAGTGGAATTCATGGGTGTTTGATATAATTTAGAGGGTGAAATCATTATCAAGGTTTTGTTCTTGATACTCTGGCATTATTTTTCATCCTGTGGGGATCAGGAATTCCCTTTGGACCATGTGGTAATCTGGGTCAGGTGATTTATTAGGCCATCCTAGGTCATTTCATTACAATGTTTTAAGATAAGACCTGTCACACTTCATTAACCAACTGAAAAGGGGAAAAACTATTAGTTTTAAAAAAAATTGAAGTTTATAATCCACACAAACACTAAATATATCAAAATTAAAATAAAAGTGTTAATGGAATTGACAATAAATTCACTACCACAGAAGAAAGATACTATTAAAATATCCCCAACATCATAAAATAAAGCTCTGGAATCCATAGATAGGACACCTTCTTTAAACCACTAGGAAGTTCGAGAAGAGAAGAAATATTCAATTACAATAAAGGATAATAGACAAATCATAATAATTCAGTTGATTGAATAAAATAAACATAAGTTGGTTAAGTGGTCACCTCTATAAGCTTAAAAAGAGAAAGCTCCAATGCCTCTTCCTTAACTCATAATCCAAAATCCACCTTTCAAACCAACTCTCATAAACCCATTAAAGAGGAATGTCTATTATAATCTTTCTCATATAGGTGAAGGTAATAACAAGATAGTTATGGAACAAAAAAACACTTCATTTCCTAAATAATATTCTAATTCTTTATCATTCGATGGTGAGAGAAGGACAAAAATACTAAGCCTGGGTTTACCTATTAGGATTGTTGAAAACATTAAACCATTTATACCTATCACAACCTATTATTAAAAGGTTACTCATCCAATTTTACCTCAAGTTTCACCACTCATAAAAACTTAACCCATAGAAAAAAAAATTACTCCATATTCACTAACCACTAAACCAACTACTTCAATGGTTACTCCTCCCACTTCACTATAGGTTATTCATTTGGATCAGACATCTCCTCATGTTGCTCCTAGTCTAGTTTTAATTATAAACTCTTTGATTGTGGGTGATTTATCACTCTCTATATAAATAATCATAAATCATATTGTTCCTAAATATCCTTATATTCTGATAAATAAAACCACTACTTCAAAATGAACAAGTATTTAAAGTTTTTTAGATGCGTGATGTTTTTAAAGCTGAATAAAATGGACAAATATTTATAAAAACAAGAAAGTCACATAAATTCAATGTTCAAATTTCTATAATTATTATCTAAAATTAATACAATGATGAATATTATGGAAGAACAATATGATTATCTTTGATGCTCTACAGTCGGTGCTTCAACGGAAAAAGTGATTATTAGTAAAGTAACTGCTTTTAATAGAGTTCTAGAGTCAAAGTAAGATTAAAGGGTGGCTGAAAAGTGGCACAAAAGATATATCTATATATTCTTAAATTATAAATTTGTATTGGGTCCATGAAAGGTGTAAAACCCCATGTCTGTACAGATTGGAAAATTATGTGGGGGGTTTGAATTTTGGTTTGGTGGATGGAATGTTTTGAGGGACGGAGATAAGAATGGGATTATGAGGTTTTTGAAAACTAAAAAGGGTTTTTTCATATGGGATTCAATGTACCATAGGTGTTATGGGTGTTTAAGAGGTTTCTTGAGGAGTAATGGGAGGTTAGAGTGTAGTATAGGAGTTGTTGTAGGAGATTCAAGTCGTGGATTTTAGATTCATGGATTGAATGTCTGAGATAGAAGGACCCCCCACCCTAAATATCCATGATGTAAACCAAAGTTTCATGTCATGAAACCCTATTTTAGGTTTTTTAAATGGGTTGTCCCCCCTTTTAATATAAGGTTGAAAAACAATCATGGGGTGGCTGATTCAGCCAGACCTCCTCCTCTTCTCCTTCCTCTATTTATAGCCATTCTTGAGGAATTTTAATAGTGGATAAAAGGTATCGCCTCTATATTCTTTTACTTATTTTCATGCTGATTTCAGGTTTGTTTTGATTTAGGTAAAAAATGTATATTTCACCATATAATGGTGAAATTATCTAATTTCGATAGGGGTTTCATATAGCCTGGGAAGAGGACATCTCAAGATGATGTTTTCCTATCATTGTTTCATCAAAGGTACATCACATCATTTATTTTTCTTCATTTTTCATTAAAATTAAATTTATTTAATTATGTAATTGGTGGTGTAGGATGATTTCTTGACCAGTTATGGGTTTGGGGGTGTGTTCAGGGTGTGTCTAGGGTAGTCGACACCCTATTGCTTGAAGAATCAATGACTATTGGATTACCTAGGGAGTTTAGTGTCGGTTATGCCATTTTTGTGAAATTTATTAAAATTAATTAATTAAATAGTTAATGATTATTATGGATAAGGCAAGAACTCGAATGATGGATTGGTATTGGATGAGTTTGGATGGGCTTAGACAGGCCTTGGAAACAATTTTCAGCCTTTGGTGGACATAAGGGGAAAATCTTCTTTTGAGGTAAGTGGTCCCTTTGATTTAACCCATAGTCTTACCTTGTTTTTTGAATGTTTTCAATCTATGTTCAGGTAGGATTCACCATTATTGGACCTAAATTTTGAATTAAATTCTTGATGTTAGTAAATTCCCATTCATGTCATTTTTTATTAAAATAGGAAATGGTTGAATCGATGATCATGAAATGAAATTTCACAACCATCTATAATTAGAAATAGATTAGAAATTTTAAATTGAATTAGACCCAATTTAATAGTAAATTCATATTGAAATTCGTGGGTTTGAGTATTGCCTTGGTATTAAATAAGTGGACATATAAAAGGGTAATTTGGTTTTGGGGCTTGAAAATGGTTTGTCTTTGAAATGATATTTAAAAGGGGTAAAGGAAATGTAAATGGGTTTTTGTATTGAAATGGAAATGTGATCTTGTTTAGATGACTCATGTTTGGTATTTTTGGTAATTGGTGTTGGGAATTGGTAATTAAAAGGTTTTAAAAATGGTATTTTGACTATAGTCTTGGTTTTGGAAAATGGTTTTGGTTTTTTTGAGAAATTTTTTTGAAATGGATTTGGTATTTAAAATGGGAATTTGGAAGGGTTTTGGAATGGTAATGTGAATTGTTTTCATTATTCCTAACATTTTATTTTATTTTGTGATATGGAAATAATTATGTGTGTATATTCTACTTTAAAGTAATAGAATGTGTATTTTTTGTGTTATTGATGGTTAAAACCCAAGTGAACATGGCCCCCAGGTGGACACATGGTTTATGGTTAAACTTGGGGTGAACATATTCCATGAGTGGATGCATGGTTTATGGTTAAACTCAAGGTAAACACAGCCCCTGGGTGGATGTAAGGGCCCTAGGGGTGGGAATATTACCACCGGTTGATGCTTGTTTTTACCAGTGATTGGTATATTACCCCTGGTCATGAGTGATGTTTAGAATGGTCATAATGAAATTCTCAAAGACACCTTAGAACTAGACAAAGAAGGTATATATTGTTCTTGGGGTGAACCTGGACCTTGGGCTCAACTTTTATTTTATGCATTAGTTTTCAATGTTTTAATAGTTATACTTGAATGTTTGTACCTTAAGCACATCCACATGAACTTTCTTTTAGACTGGTTTTTTTAGGGACATCATTGGTGGTGGAATTATGAGTTTTTCTTACACCTTACTCAGGTCACCATGGAACTTGGGTACCCAAGGAGTTCTACACTTAATGTAGGAACGGGGTTGGTTGAGGCTAGGATTTTTTTGATCAAGTAGGATAGATCAGTTTGGGATTAGAGGTGAGGCTAGAGGATTACATTGGAGCCTCTAACATCATTTTTAGTTCGGTTCTTCCTTTTTTATTTGTACATGGGATCTACCTAATGGGAAATTGGTCTTGTATGTATGCATGTTATTATTCCTTTTTATTCATGTAATGCCTTGAACTATTATAAATAAATTCCCATTTTGATTCATTTAAATGTCTTATTATGTAATATGGTTATAGAAAACACATGAACTTATTAATTTTTATTATATCCTATAAAATTTAAAATATTGTTAAGCATCTTGACCATAGATAATATAGATGTTGAATAGTGATCATATGATTAGTATAAATATAGAGTTTTAACAAATCCAATTGACATGGACAAAAGAAGTGATGGGCTCATCCAGCAGGATCATACCCTATAAAGACCATTTATCAAATCTTCTAAGGGAGATAGCATCATTGGGATTTTCTCTTGACTAAGTCCAAGCTGAGATCCCACAAATTAAGCATGAGTGAAATCATTTACGGAAGAAGTTCAAGTTTGTCGATATCACGGCCTGAACCATGTACGTTGAACCACCCCATGAAAGTCTCATCATTTCACACCTTACTCTTAGAGAATTTTCTAGTGTGTTAAAGTGATATGTATCAAGACCATAGAAATATGAGTATTTAAATTATAAAATAATGAATATATTTTCATCTTATTATTCTTACTTTATAAATTATTTTTATTTTGATATAATCAAACACAAATTGTATTTTTAATTAGTATTAAATTTCAATTGAGACATTTATTTGGATGAATTAATGTTTTTTTAAATAAATAATATTTTAATAAAATATTATTAAATAATTTTTATTAAATATAAATTATCATATAATTTTTATGAAGTCAAATGTAATTTTTATAAAGGTTCAAAAACTGTTATTGTCAAAAAACTCATTGTTTCTCAATAAATGTCAATTCTTATTTTAAAAGTGAAAATACACATATTTAGAAAATTATTTTTATAAAATGAATATTATTTTTGAAATCAGAATTTAAAAATTATCCAATGGTTAATTTTTCATAATTTTATGAGACAGTCTAATTTTCAGGTAAAAATTAAATACAGTATAAATATATTTTGTGTATTATGACATCATAATGACCCAAAAGTGATGTAAAAAATACTATAAATGGGATCCACTAACAAATATATGTTTTCCATTTAAAATAATGTTATTTTATGTTTATTTGGTTAATTTTATAAAGCCTTTATGAATCCTCCAAACCCATTAATATATTTTAAGGTTTTAAAATCATTTCTTTAAGAGTATGACTCACTTCCACATAATCAAGGGTATTATTTTATTAATTTCGGCCCTTGGTCTTATAAAATAATGAAAACCACTTACATTTTTCAGAAAACATGATAAAAAACCATGGTAAGTTTTTTGAATTTGGTTATTTTATTATATATAGTCCAAAACCTAAGTTTGAGAAATAATAAAGAAATCCCCACTCATTTCCTATAAAAACTCACCCAAGATCCCATTTCTCTTCACTAAAAATCCTTTTATCACATCATTACTCTTACCTCACATATCTAGAGTCCTAATAAGGTTCCCCCAAGATCCCAATAATCTCCTCCCAAGAATTTGGAGTCACACACTCAAGTAAGGGATCCTCTCATTCTTCTATTTATTAAAGTTTCTTTATTATCTTATGTCTTCTATTTTCAAATTCCTAATGTTGGGATATGTCTTTTCATGTCCCTATTACTACCCATTTTATGTCAAAATGATTAGATTCATCTTTCTCTCTTATAATCCCATTTTATTAATTTTTAAGTGACGTTGTTATGCTGCCGAAAGTTTACTGCGATTTTCCATACCAAAATAATTGTATAATGAATACCATACTCATTTCCTATCAAGGGTATTTACCTTTATACATATGTACTTATTTTAATTTGTACTTACATTTATGTATTACACACCCCTTAATCATGGAATAAATTATGATGGTGAATGAATCCATATTTTATGATCTATATGGCGCACTTAAGCATGATAATGAAATGAAAGTGATGGGTGCGCCTATAATTATATATCAGTCCAATTAATTGGGTAATGTTTAGTATCATGAGATGTCATGTTAGGAAAAGTAGTGAACTTGATTATGGAAATTTTTCCATCATTATGTCTTTGTAGTTATCCTTGACCTATGTTTATGATGTAGTGTTTTAAGTTGTTTCCACATTTCCCATGTTATGATTATCATGATATATCATGCCTTATTATTCATGTTTATGATTATCACACCTTTTATTCCCTATTGATATGCCTGTTTTCTATCACGTGTCACCTTATTCCATGTTTATTCCCTTGTTTTTATTTATAGATCACATATTTCTTATGTATATCCCTAGGTTATCCCGTGCAATTTTAAAATCCATGGAATTTTAGAAGGATGTTAAGGAAGTTTTCAATAATGTTATTGTATCCCATGTTCAAGATGTTATGATATGTATCTAATTCAAAAATACACTAGACTTATTGATCTTCTAAGTTTTATTATGTGTACTTTTATGTAATAAATCATGAATTGATGTGTAATAAAGAACAAGGTTGTTATAGTTGGTATCAAAGGAAAAGTTTAGTTATTTTTGGGATTAGGATTAAAAAACTCTAGTGAAAGCCTTAGGGATAAGAATAAGTATAAGAAAACATCCCTAAATTTTGGTAAGTATAGAGTAAGTTTTTTATCAAACAAATACATCCATGTCTGGATACTAAAAGTGGACATGGATCTCGTACAAATGTACCTATGAGTAATAACTCTGACAAGGTACATCGGGCCTGACTCGGCGTAACCCGGTACACAACAACGAGTCTTAATACACACCTAGTTTGACACTCTCGGGAGATATGATTTGGTAAATTCATAAGCACATTATAAACCATTATCAAGTGAACAAAAAAATTCTATAATAATATATGTTAGGAAATAGATCATGTATAACATAGATTGAAGCCTAGAAATTCATAATTTAAGGAAATACATGTAAGTTATAAGTTATCCCTTTAATGTCATTAAATTCCCATTTATGTGTTTAATAATTTAAAAATATTCATCCCTAATTTTACCTTTATTCTAGAAAATGGTTATAAATAGGAGGAATCGGGTAAACAATCAATGCGATGGGCAATGTGATGACTATCCCAATGAGATACCCAACCCGATGGGAGTAGGAATCATAAATTTTGTGATTATATTGTAACGACCCAAAATTTTATCAAAGAAAATTCCCTTCTTATAATTATGTTATATAGTATAAATAACATAAACATCACATATATAACATAATAAAAACTTTATAAATGAAGAATTAATGAAATAAGAGGTATTTATGTAAGTTAAAGAACTCTTACCAATGGAATAGTAACTTGACCTTTGGAATAGTATTGTGACCCTTATGAATAGTAAACTGGAAAATAGAATAGTAACCCCAACTATGAAAGTATAAATAAAATGTATTCATCTTATAAATGAAAATATGATATGATTATATCATAGTATAAGTAAATAAATGTTTTAGAAATTATTAATTAAGTATTGATATTTTTATAAAACATAAGTGTTTATTTTCAATTTTATAATTAATATAATGTTTTAAAAGAAAATTTATTTCCATAAAATATATTCATAAATTAATATTTTATTTTCTTATGATTATAATATAACTTTATGAGCCCTTAATTAATTTTTTAAAGTGTTATAAAATCAATTATAATTTTAAAATTGGTATTTTATAAGTAAATGTTGATTTTGATTAAAAAATAAATTTAGAAAATTTAGAAAATTATTTTCATAAAATGGAGTCCATTTTTTAATTATATATGTTGAAAAATAGTTAGGGTGATTTTTTGGGATTTTTCTAAAATAGTTGAATTTTGGTGAATAGTGAAATATGCTAATTTACAGTATATATACATTATAAGATTACTACACTATTCTTTGAGTCATCCCTGATGTAAGAACAATGATCTAAAAATTGACTTAATTATTTTAATATTTTTGGTGATAATGATCAAACTATTAATAGTATTGAGCCAAAAAATAAACTAATGAATAAAATAATGAGAAAACACTCCTCTCCTCCCCTATAAATATCACCCCTCGCCACCTCTTCTCCTCACACCTGTCAAGCTTTGATCCTTATCCAAATTCTACTAAAATATCTTCCCAAGAACCTCCCACACATCCAGTAGCCTTTTTTATCAATAAAATACCAAAACCAATCCCCATAAGGAGGTTCTCAAGAATAAAGATTCAAGAGGTAAAATCCTCTTTCTTTTCTTTTAATTTCTTTTCAAGTTCTTTTATTTTCTTATTATCTCCTCATCTATGCTAGTATAAATGGTATGATAACTCCAGTACCTTACATAGACTATAAATTTATTATTCTAATGTAATAATCCATCATCATTTATTTCCTCTCCTCTTTTTGTTCTAAAAATGAAAACATCATCTATGATGTGTTAATTTATCACATTCAAGGATGACGAAGTTTTCAATTCCCATTACCTCCTTCAAGACAGATCATAAAACCATTTTTATGGTTAAAAATATTATAATATAATTATTACACCATATTTAATTTTTTTAACCATTTTATATACATTTTATTAATTAATAAAACAAAACTAGTTTGTGGTGGTTGAAAAAACACCAAAATAATATAAATGATTATCACTAACATATTATATAACGATTCATCCTCACCCCAAATTACCAAATTAATTACATAACCATTTAATATTTTTTATGCTAATTAATAACATATAACTTCAATTCTAAAAACCCATTCTCATTTTACATGATTTTTCGTACATTTATACATGTAAACTGGTCATGAAAACCAAGGAAACCAACGCTCCCAAACGATAAAATTGAATCTCATAACCCATAAAAAAGTACATAAATGAACTTAATAAAATTATACTAAATCAAATAAATGTATAAAATGTTCTAAATTAATTAATTAATGGATTTAATTTGATTATATAGGACATTAAGATCAAGTGAAGAATACTTTCGAACATAAGGTAAGGGTTTCTCCCCAAACCTCCATTTTTCCTTTGGGTTACGCTTTATCTCTATTTACCCTGATCTAACTCATATTTATTTTTATATACTTATTCTATATTCTATTTATATTTCCCAAACTCATTTATCCATATCATTTCATCCTTATTTTTTTAGGATATACATGTTTTAATAAGGTTCCCTTCTCAATTCTTCCCGAAAAGCAAGCTCGATTAAAGGGAACTTCCTAATTTCTTACTCATTTTCAAGTACCATCCATAATTTATTTTAATCCACCATTATTTTTCTAAAATAACTCATTTTATCATTAAAAACTAACTTTTTTCATTTTTTTTTATGAAAACAAATATAACTTTTTCGTTTTAAATGCTCTTTAATATTTTCCTTAAACTCTACTAAAACGTTCCATTTCTAAAGTTTATTAAATATTTTTTTACAAATTTCCACTTAAATTGGACATAATTTATCATGAATTATTCCTATTTTATCATATTAATTTCCATGTATTATTTAAATCTATTCTTTCATGGACATCATTATGATATTCCTTTTTGTTATGCCTTATGACATGATTACGATACTGATTCTTTCCATGGGAAACCCTTATGCTTGATTATTCATGTGGCACAAATATGAATGAACATGATATGATGGGTTCCCCTAGATATCTCTCCAATTAATTGGTTAATGTTTAGTCTCATGATATTTCATGTTGGGATAGAGAGTGAACCTGATTCCTTTATGGGACTTTGTCCACCATGTGATATAGTCTTGGAAGTTTTCCTTAACTCATGTTTATGTCATGTTATATGATGTTGCAACATTCCTATTATGTCATGGTTATATTCTACCATGTTATACGTGTTATTATTCCTTATGTTTATTCATTTTTCATGCCTTTATGTCATCATGTTATGCCTTCTAACCCATGTGATATGTTTTATTCCTATGCATATTCCCTTACTGGACTTTTTATATCATCCCTTTTGTTCATGTATTACCTAGGTTATCCTATGAATATATAAGGTTTGAAATGGATTTAGGAGCTCATTATTAAGATTAAATAATATATTTTTTATTTTGGTTTCATAATGTTTAATTATGTACCTAATCTTCTAAGACATTATACTTTACGATCCTTGGCTTGTAATTTGATGTTTAATTATGCTTAAAATCATGTAATAATATGTATAAAAGGCTAGGGTCTCTACGGATACTCTCTCAGTTGTCTTAGGTTCTAAATAGAAACCTGGATCATGAGGATCGCCCAAATCCCCCTAAGAAAGAACAAGATATAATTGAGTCCTTTATGTGAAAAAGGCCTCCAACTTTCAATGGATTATCTAATACCTTAATCACAGAACGATAGATCAACTCCATTGAGTGGAAGGAATTATAGAAAATGTTTTTGATAAATATTTTCCTCACACTCTCTTAATTAAAATGGAAATATATTTTCTTTCCCTTAAGAAAAAATATGATAAATCAATTAGGGTGTATGAGGTAAACTTCACAAGACTTGCATGATACGCCTCTGGCTTTGTCATTACCCTCGAATTTAAGGTTGATCGCTTATTTGGTGGGATAAAACCTAGTATATGAAAAGCCCTAGAGATCCATGAATTTGATATCCATGAGGAAATTATCTGATGTTCCCTCAAAGTCTAAATAGAGATCGGAAAATATCAAGGGTATTATGGGGATAAGAAACGAAAAATGGAGTTTAATTCTGGTGGTTTGATGGAGAAATATATAGTGCCAAGAAATTTAAACATCCCACTTGTCAAAGGTATGGAAATAAACACCCCATAAATTGACTAATGGGGATTAGGAAATGCTTTAAGTGTGGGAAGTAAGGGCACCAAGATAGTCATTTTTGACAGGAGAAACCCACTAATGAAGTGGAGGAAAGGAATGCTCCAGTCAACCCTCAACTCACTATTCATTTCTTCAACTACAAGGAACCAGGGCACTTGAAAAACCAATGCACTAAGCTAAGGGTTTTTTGAGACAACCAACAACCTCTAAGGTAGCAAGGGAGATATTTTTCCATCACAACCACTTAGGTGAATCCTGACAATGAATTGGTGACTGGTATGCTATTTATTCATTCAAGAATAGTGAACATACTTTTTGATTCTAGTTCTATTCATTCCTTCATATCACAAAAAGTTTAGTAGAACTATTCAAACACCACTAAAAAGCATGGAAGTAGAGTTGTTGGTGAAAACAGAAAATGGAGAAATTATTACATCCCAAGTATATAATTCCTCCCCTATCACAATTTGTGGGTTGAACTTTCCAATGAACCTTTTCATACTCCCTTTGGTGGAATTTGACTCAATTTTGGGTATGTATTGGTTTTATCTATATAGAGCCAATATAAATTGTCATTAAAAGGAAATAAATCTTTGTATTGCGAATCATGCTTCGATTGTATACAATTGTAATGAGGAGGATGAATCTTTTTTAGCACCAACATCACAAGCATGGATATTATTGCCCTAAAAGAAATCATATCTAGCTCAAATGATTGAGTTTAATAAAATAACCATCCTCAAAGACATGAATATTATGAAGGAATGAGCTAATGTGTTTCCCAAGGAATTGTCTGGTCTTTATCCTAGCCAAGAGGTTGAATTTTCAATCGAGCTGATACTCGGGGCATTACCATTATCCAAGACTCTGTATATAATGGATGTTTTGGAACTTGAGGAGATGAATAAATAACTACATGAGACTCTATATAAAGGGCTCATACACCCAAGTGCTCCACCATGGGGTGCACAAATACTCTTCATCAATAAGAAGGATGGTTTAATGCGGCTTTTCATTGATTATCGTGAGCTCAACAAGATCATGATAAAGAACAAGTATTCTCTTTCACAGATTGATGAATTGTTCGATTAGATACATGGATCACAAGACTTCTCCAAGGTAGATCTATGGTTGGGATATTTCCAAGTTAGGGTGAAAAAATAGGATATCCCCAAGACTGCTTCTCGCACAAGGTACGAGCATTATGAGTTCATAGTAATGTCATTCATACTCACTAATGCTCTAGAAATATTTATGGACTTGATGAATAGAGTCTTTAGATATTACCTCAAAAATTGTGGTAGTATTGATAGTTGATATTATAATATACTCCAAAATAAAGGAGGATAATGAGAAGCATCTGAGTACTATGTTAAAGACCTTATGAAAGGATAAGCTTTATGCTAAGTACAACAAATGTGAGTTCTGGTTGAAGGAAGTCGTATTTTTGAGGTATATAATCACAAGTAATGGGATATTTGTGGACCCTTCAAATAAAAAGTAATTGAAGGATGGATGAGGCCAGGATCTATGACATATATTCATAGTTTCATTGAATTAACTGGGTATTATCACTGATTTGTGAGAAATTTCTTATGATTGTCAAACCCTCTAACCAAGATAACTCAGAAGGGGTTCAAGTTTTCTTAGAATGATGAATTTAAATAGATATTAAAGGATCTAAAATGGAGGCTTATCACTACCCCTATGATCACACTACCCATAAGTGGAGAACTTTTCATGGTATTCAGTGATGCTTCAAAAAAGGGATTGGGTTGTGTGTTAATGCATAATGGAAAAATCACAGTCTATGCTTCAAGGTAGTTAAAATTTAACGAAAAGAACTACCCAACACATGATCTGGAGTTGGTTTTAGTAATATTAGCTTTTAAAATATGTCGACATTATCTCTTTGGGGAGAAGTGTGAAATATATACGTATCACAAAAGTCTCAAATATATATTCACACAAAAAACACTGAATATGCACCAACAAATATGGTTAGATCTGATCAAGGACTATGACTTATCAATCCACTACTATCCTAGTAGATCGAATAAAGTGGTGGATGATATAAGTATAAAGTATCCAAAAATTATATCATTGATGAGAATTTAGAGGGATCTGATCTTCTTAGATTTGAAAAGGATGGACATGGGAATCATAAAGGAAGGAAAATCATCAATCCTTTCACAAATGATTTCTCAATCGTCCCTTATAGAAAAGATAAAGGATGCTTAGAGAAATGATGTGGGAATTCAGAAGAAAGTGGAAACTATAATAATAGGTAAATCCTAGGATTTCAATGTCAATGAAGAAGAAGTTGTGAGATTTGGTTCAAGACTACGTATACCATAAAATCCTAAGTTAAAGGAGTTATTGGATGATTCACATAGCTCAACATTCTTCATCCACCCAGGAAGCACAAATATGTATTGATATCTCCAAGAACTCTATTAGTAGGACAATATAAAGTAGATCATGAAATATACATCAATATGTCTTGTATGTTAGTAAGTTAAAGTGGAAAGGAAAAAATCCAAGGGGATGATGCAACCATTACCCATACCTATATGGAAATAGAAAAACATCACCATGGACTTTTTCACTGGTCTTACAAAGTCATCGAGATGTAATAATGCTATATAGGTTGTGGTGGATCATCTTATAAAGATTGTGCACTTCATTTAAATTCAAGAGGATTTATCACTCAATCAACTTGCAAGGATATACATTAGAGGAGTGCTGAGGCTACATGGATTTCCACTATCGATTATATCCGATTGAGATCCAAGATTCACTTGTAAGATCTGGAAGGATATCCAACACACTCTAAATATTGAGTTGAACTTCAGTGTAGTTTATCACCATAAAAATAATGTCCAATCTGATCAGACTATCCAAATACTTGAAGAAATTTTGAGATAATGCTCAAATGACTTTAAAGGAGGATGGTACCAACATCTTCCTTTGGTCAAGTTCTCTTAAAACAACAGTTTCCACTCAAGCATCCAAATGGATCCCCATGAAGAACTTTATGAGAATAAGTGTAGAACAATTGCATATTGGGATGAAGTTAGGGAATGAAAATTGCTAGGTCTTGAAATGGTCAAAGAAATTATGGAAAAGTTTAAGATCATTCAGTAGCACATCAAGGTTTCTCAGAGTCAACAGAAGAGTTATGATGACAATAATTAACGAGACCTAGAGTTTGATGTTGGAGACATGGTATTCCTCTACATATCTCCATGGAAGAAATTGATGAGATTTGGAAAGAATAGAAATCTTAGTCCAAGATACATCATCCCCTTTGAGATCCTTTATTGCATTGGAGTGGCGGCCTATCGACTAGTACTCTCACCTAACCTATCTCAAGTATATGATAAATTCTATGTATCCCTATTAAGGAAGTACATACCAGACCCCTCACATGTACTCAATCCATAGGTGGTACCATTGGAGAATTATCTTTCCTATGAAGAGAATTCTATGAAGATCTTAGATCGTAGAGACAAAGTTCTATAGAATAAGACAATTCACCTGGTTAAAGTGTTCTAGAGAAAACATAATTTTGAAGAATCAGTGTAGAAACCAAAGGAAGTGATGAAACAGAGTTACCCTCATCTATTTTAGTATGGGAAAATAAAATTTTGAGGGTGATATTTCTTATGGGGGAAGATTGTAACGACCTAAATTATTTTAAATAAAATTCCCTTTTTTGATTTATTTAAATATCTTATTATGTAATATGGTTATAAAAAACACGTGAAATTATTCATTTTTATTATATCTTATCAGATTTAAAAGACCATTAAGAATATTCACCATTGATAATATAGTTATTAAATAGTGATCACATGATTAGTATAAATATAGGGTTTTAATAAATCCAATTGACACAAAGGAAGTGATGGCCTCAACCAGTAGGATCATTCCCTATGAAACCCATTTATCAGAGCTTATGTGGGAGATAACATCACTAGTATTTTTCCTTGACCAATCCCAAGATGATATCTAACAACTTAATCATGAGAGAAACTATTTACAAGATAAGTTCAAGTTCATTTAGATTAGGACCCAAACCATATACGTTGAACCACCCGATAAAAGTCTCACTGTCATGCACCTTACTCTTAGGGTGTTTGCTGGTGTATTGAAAGGATATGTATCAATACCCTAGAACTATGAGTATTTAAATTATAGAATAATTAATATATTTTCATCCAATTATTATTACTTTATAAATGATTTTTATTTTGATACAATAAAACACAAATTGTATTTTTAATTAGTATTCAATTTCAATTAAGACATTTATTTTAATGAATTAATGGTTTTTTGAAATAAATAATATTTTAATAAAATATTATTAAATAATTTTTATTAAGTATAAATGATCATATAATTTTATGAAGTCAAATGTAATTTTTATAAAGGTTTCGAAAACTGTTATTGTCAAAAAAAACCTAGCATTTCTCAATAAATGTCAATTCTAATTTTAAAAGTGAAAATAAAAAAAATTAGAAAATTATTTTGATAAAATGAATATTATTTTTGGAATCATAACATCTAAATTATCCAATGGTTAATTTTTCATAATTTTCTGAGACAGTTGAATTTTTGGGTAAAAATTAAATAACGTATAAATATACTTTGTGTATTATGAAATCATAATGGACCAAAAGTGATGTAATAAATACTATAAATGGGATAAACGACCAAATATATGTTTTACCTTTAAAATAATGTGATTTTATGTTTATTTCCTTAATTTTATAAATCATTTATGAATCCTCCAAACCCATTAATATATTTTAAGGTTTTAAAATAATTTCTTTAAGAGTATGACTCACTTACACATAAGAAAGGGTATTATTTTATTAAGTTAATACCTTAAAATTATAAAATAATTAAATCCAGTCCCATTTAGTAGAAATAATGTGCAAAAACCATGGGAAGTTTTGTAGTTTTGGTTATTTTATTATATAGAGTCCAAAACCTAAGTTTAAGAAATAATAAAGAAACCCCTGATCATTTCCTATATAAACCCACAAAATATCCCATTTATCTTCACTCAAAATCCTTGGATCACATAATTACTCTTCCCTTACCTCTCTAGAGTCCTCACAAGGAGCCCCCAAGCACTCAAGAAGCTCCTCTCAAGCATTTGGGGTCACACACTCAAGTAAGGGGATCCTCTCATTCTTCTCTTTATTAAAGTTTCTTTATTATATTATGCCTTATATTTTCTAATTTATAATGTTGGTATATGTATTTCCATGTCCCTATTACTTCCAATTTTATTTCCAAATGACGAGAGATCCCTTTCTCTCTCATAATCTCATTTTATTAATTTTTAAGTGACGTTGTTATTCTGCCAAAAGTTCACCGCGATTTTCCATGACAAAAAAATTGTGTAGTGAATATCATACCCACTTACTATCAAAGGTATTCATCTTTATACACATATAATTATTTTAATTGGTACTTACATTTATTTATTCTACACCCCTTTATCATGGAATAAATTATGATGGTGAATGAATCTATGTTGTATGATCTATGTGGCACACTTAAGCATGAGAATGAGATAAAAGTGATGGGTGTGCCCAGTATTATATAGAGATCCAATGAATCAGGTAATGTTTAGTCTCATGAAACATCATGTTGGGATAATAAGTGAACCTTATTCCTTTATGGTACTTTTTTCATCATTATGTCTTGGTAGTTAGCCTTGACCTATGTTTATGATGCAATGTTTTCAATTGTTGACACATTTCTCATGTTATGATTATCATGTTATATCATGCCTTATTATTCATGTTTATGATTCTTTCACCTTTTATTCCCCATTTATATGCCTATTTTCTATCATGTATCACCTTATTCCATGTTTATTCCCTTAGTGGGTTTTATATCCCACCCCTCTCTTATGTATATCCCTAGGTTATCTCATGCAGTTTTAAAAGTCAGGGAATTTCAGAAGCATATGAAGGAAGTTTTCAATAATGTTATTGTATCCTATGTTCAAGATGTTATTCTATGTACCTAATTCTCAAATACACTATACTTATTGATATTCCAGGTTTAATTATGTGTACTTTTATGTAATAAATCATGAATTAATGTATAATAAAGAACAAAGTTGTTATAATTCAATATGTTTAGTTTATGTATTCCTTTGTACACTCTTATGGATGTTATATTGTTAGATGATTTTGGTTATTTATATTATGATTTTACACTCCAATATAGGGGGTATAGACTCCCCTGGTACCTCCTTAGATCCCCGCTGCTGGTCAATATCCTTTGGTGTTCAGGGAGGTGCGCCTGAGGTCACATAGCATTCCGATCTGGCTAGTGTTCCTAGAGTGAGCTAGTCTAGGACATTATAAAGTGGTATCAGAGATTTTTTTTTACTTTTTCCTTACTGTTTTGATATATGGTATCCAATGGATATAGGAATGTGTCATACCCTGTAATGGATATCAGGTTGGTGCATCAGAAACACCTTTACTGGTAGAAATTCTAGGTTGCTAGGGGATTAGGATTTGTTATTCTTAATACATGATGTTATAGTTGACAAGATTTTCAGAACATGCGATGCACATGGTATTTGAGGTTGATGGTTTTATCATTGTATTTTTAACTCTTTGACTATTGGTAGGAGACCAGTTCTAGATTTGACTCTTATCTTGTAGAGGTAAGAGGCATCTCAGGTATCATGATTAGGCATGTAGGATCTGCATGGCATGCATACCTACTTTTTTGTGATTTTTATCACTAAATTTAGGCTCATATGTTTAAATTATTAACAACTTCTCATACAAAATTTTAACATATAAGTACTTGGTGTAATTCTACTTAGTTAGACTTGTATGTGCATGTATTTTCTTTTAAAGGTAGGTCATGTGGATCTATGGTGAGATTCTAATTGATAATGATGATGGTGTTGGTGGTGGTGGTGGTGGTGGTGATACAGACCCTTGTACACATGTGGTGCATTGACCTTAGTGGGTCAATGTAGGCATTTGATGCCTTCATTATAAATACCTTTTGGGTAGTAAGTATTCAGTCTAGGTTACTTAAAGTGTTAGTAACAACCTATATGGTGATTTCCCATATATCATAGAATTATACTCTATTTAACTGAGCTAATGATCATGTTTACTTTAACATGGATTGTCTGGGATGATACCATTGGTTGGGGTAGAGTTAACCATTGGGATCATGATTCTTTAGGGGTGGTTTTGTGTGTGAATTCTTGTGAGAATTGGTGTCTTATGGTAAGATGTTTTAACATGATGTGCCTAATAAATGTGTACATGAGACCCTTGGGTGGATGTTTTGGGCACACATGTTTCCTTAGGATGTTTTAGATGGGAGCATGGATGAATCCTTGTGATCTGTCACCTTCTACGATTTTTTTCCATGGGGATAGGTGGTCAGACTTAGTAACCCTGTTGTGATACTTGACTATAGTGTTAGGTGGGATACCTAGAGAACCTTGGTTACAAATCAGACCTTTGTGATTTAGTGACTGGTGTTATTGAGGTGACCCATCAGAGGGGTTAACCTGAGATTATGTTTTCCTTAGGGATAGAAAGAATGGGTTGGTGCTTCAGGTTCTAAGCGGTGCACGTGAAGTATTGCCAATGTGGTCTAAGTATTGGGATACCTTGAGGACTATCCTATGGGAATTAGGGGCTTTGACAATGTGTATTGGATCAAATGTAGGAGTTCATATCATATAATAATACCCTTAGATGAGTTTGATGAAAGACATAGATAATTTCTTGTTCCTTAGGAAGGTGGAGCATTTAAAGTGTAAATTCTTGGTACCAGAATGAGAATATAAGGGCAGAGATAGTAGAGTGTACGACCCTAGTAGTTTGGAATGTTCTTGGAGAACACGGTGCAATCATGGGTAGGCAATTTTGGTAGTAGTGTGGCGTTGGATGGTGGTTGAGCATGTGAGCGATATAGACATGCCTTAGACCATGGATAAATGCCTATGGTTTAAAAATGACGTCCATGTGGTAGGTTATCATGAAGTAAATTGTGTCATGGGAGAAGTTCTTGATTTTGAAACAAAGTTCCATGGGTGATCTTGGTTGGTTGGAGCTGGCATGCAATAGGGGCATCATCATGGTGAGCCTATACATGAGGTGAGATGTGAGTCCCCTTTTGTATGATAGCATATAGAATTCTTTGATTGCATGAAATTAACATGAAATAGGAATGTTTGGATGTTTAATTAGGATCATGAGCCTAAATTTGGTGTGATGTGACTCATGAAAGTGTGATTCGGGTTTTAGTTAATAGGTGGCATGAGAATGTGCACTTGTTATGTCTGAATAATATTGAGGTAGCACATGATAGATACATGTGGCGCTGTTGAGTTTTGAAGTTAGATATGGTTGTGTGTGTGCCAAGGACTAACAGAAATTGATGAAATGCCTATGGGCATGACGACCTTTGGTTTTGGTTACAAATCTGGAATTTCCCTCTATGGTAGAGATGATGTTGGAAAAGAAATAGGTATTGTGAGATGGTTGAACTGAGTGTGGTTCGATTATCCTAGAGCTTATGGTGGTACTTAAGGTATCTATGTAGAGAGAGGTGACACCTTGATTGGATCGGGTATGATACTATGACTGATCTATGTTGGATCTAAATGGGAGTGTTAAGGGTTGATATAACATTAGAGCATGGATCAGGTAGAGTGACACACATTTGGTGATGGAACCTGCTTAGGTTATGCTGAAAGAGTGGTATAAGGTAATACATATAGTGGAGAGTGAACCATTGGTTGTTTAAGGGCATGGCCCTTATTATGATTGGAATTTTGGGTGGTTTACAAGGATGAAATTGTTATGAGCTGATAATGGGTGTTAATTGATATTTCTTGTTGTCATTATAATATTAAAGAGATGGTCACATTCATCCATTGTGTGTGGTAGTGGATAGAGCACGAGACATGATGTAACAATCCTGGGATGATAGAGTTGTGGGTGTTAAGGGGCTGATCATTGGACGGTCAATATGATTAAGTGAATCTGGTTTTATATGGTTCTCAGGTAGATGTCAGATTTGAGATTCACATGTGGTAATGGATGGAGTCGGTGCATTGGCATTGGTCTTGAGGTGATCTTGGTGTGACTCGAGAGTGATTTGTGGGGCGGTCCATGATTCATGACATGTTTTAGGGGGTGAATTCTCAATTTATGACATGGTTCTAGGGTAAAAAAATATCATAACATTGTTCGGGGGTGAAACCTAGTTTTCCCACATGGTTTAGGGGGTGAATCATGGGATTAAATGGTTCATGACATGTTTTAGGGGGTGAAACCTCATTTAATTTCATGGTTCAGGGGGTGAATAATGTGAAGAAATTTAATGGGGGTGTTGTTTTGGAAAAAATTCTTGGGAATCATGGAAAGATGGTGTTGTGGGTCGGGGTATGAGTAGGACCTAGTGTGTGGGGGTGGTTGTGGAAAATTTCAAGATGGAGGTAAGATTATTCTTTTGAGGATGTGTTGGTGGGTAGTATTGAGCATTTTGAGTGTAGTCGCACAGATTTGGTCAGGTTGATGTTGTATTTGAGGGTAGATATGGTGAGAACAAGACTGTGTATGGAGCTTCATGTAGAGCATGGTTATCGGGTCGGTGGACCACTAGAAATAAATTTTTGATAGGAAATTTCTATGGTGGGGAGCATCGTGATTTTGAATCAACCTTTGCAAGCAGAGTCTTATGGTTGGGAGAACCGTGGCATGGATGATCAATTAAACAAGACACCATGGGTTTTTGGGAGAGAAAGTTGTGGTGATCGCCATCTCAGTGTTGGTTTCAATTAGTGAGTGGGTGGAACGACTTCCGATGAAAGGTGTGTTTGGTGTTTAGATTTGTGCAACAGAAGCTCATTCAGTGTTTCGGAGTAGAAAATGGTAAATTGAGTGTGTTTTGGAAACCCTAAAAGTTCAGGTTCATTATTTAAATGGTTGATGAGACTTCTCAGGGATGAGAAGTTATATGGCGGGGAGATTATAAAACCCTATGTCTGTACGGGTTGGAAAATGTCAGGGGAAGTTTGAATTTTGGTTTGGTGGATGGCTCATTTTGAGAATCGGGGATCGGAATGGGATTTTGAGGGTTTTTACAACTCAAAAGGGTTTTTTTGGATGGGGTTCAAGGGCTCTTAGGTATTACAAGTGTTTGGTAAGCTGATGGATGAAGAAGGAGAATTCAGAGCGCAATGGGGGAGATTTTACAGAAGATTCACATTGTAAAACCTTGTTTTGGGGTTTTTAAAGCCCCCCCCCCCATTGGGTTCAATGAATGTGCATGAGGAATTCGATTAATCCAGACCTTCCCCTCTTCTCCTTCCTCCATTATGGGTCATTCCTAAGGTATTTTCATGACAAATGCAAGGTATGGTCTCCATATTCTCCCTTTATCTTCTTTGCCTGATTTTCATGCTGATTTCGAATTTGTTTTGATTTAGGTTAAAAATGGATATCTCACTAGAGAATAGAAAAATCATCCAATTTTAATGGATTTTCATGCTTCCTAGGAAGAGGGCGTCCCAAGATGACATCTGTCTATCATCGTTCATCATTTCGTAAAAGGTACACCATGTTGTGGATTTTTCATTACTTTTCATTAAAATTGAATTTATTTAATTATATAATTGGTGACATGGGTTGGGTGTTTGACCTGTTTTGGGTTTGGGGGTGTTTCAGGGGTGGTTGGCACCATGTTTCTCAAAGAACCGGTGACCATTGGGCTGCCTGGTGAGTTTAGAACCGATTATTCCCTTTTGGGAAATTGATTTAAATTAAATAATTAAATAATTTAATGATGTTTTTGGATAAATAATGTTCACTTGTGATATCTTGTGAATGTATGTGGCCAAACAATCTTATATGGTCCTCGGAAGTGGTTTTCGGCCTTTGGTAGATAAAAGGGGGAAATATTTTTTTTAGGCAGGTGGTCCCTTTAATTTAACCCACAATCCTTCTTTGTTTTCCAAGTGTGTGCGGGGTGTGGTTAGACTGGTTTTTTCATGATTGGACCTAAATTTTGAATTAAATTCTTGAGTTTAGTAAATTCCCATTCTTTTAAAAAAAATAAAGAGATTAAATGGTTGAATCAATGGTCGTGAAATGAAATTCCACAACTATTGATAATTGGAAATGAATTTTACCTTTTTAATTGAATCAGACCCAATATAATAGTAATGGTAGATTGTAAAGTGTGTGTTTGGGTAATGGTTTATTATTAAAGAAGTGGGTGTATGAAAGGGAAATTTGGTTTTGGTGCTTGAAAATGGTTTGTCTTTGAAATGGTATTTAAAAAGGGTAAAGGAAATGTAAATGGGTTTTTATTATGAAATGGAAATGTGATCTGGTGTTGATGACTCATGTTTGGTATTATTGGGAATTGGTGTTGGGAAATGGTATCTGACACATTTTCGAAAATGGTATTTTGACTACAGGATTGGTTTTGGAAAATAGTATTGGTTTTTGAGAAATTGTTTTTGAAATGTATTTGGTATTTAAAATGGAAATTTAGAAGGGCTTTGGAATGGTAATATGGATCATTATCTTTGTACATAGAATCTTTTTTTCTTTTATGATATGGAAATAATGATGTGTGTGTGTTTTGATTTAAAGTAATAGAATATGGCTTTGGTTATGATTTTGATGGCTAAACCCAGGGTAAACATGGCCCCTAGGTGGACGCATGGTTTATGGTAAAGCCTGAGGTGAACATGGACTCTAGGTGGACATCTGGTTTATGGTTTAACTCAGGGTAAACATGGTCCCAGAGTGGATGGATTTTTATGGTTAAACATGAGGTGAACACATCCTCCATGTGGATTTTTGGGCCCCAGGGTTGGGTATATTACCCTCAGGTGTCGCTTGTTTGGACCAAGGATGAGTATATTACCCCTGATTGGGAGATATGGTCGGCAAGATCATTGTGATGTGCTTAAATATACCCCAACACTGGACAAAGTAGGTATATACTGTTCTTAGTTTGAACCTATCCCCTAGGTTTGGTATTTATTTTATGCATTAGTTTTTAGTGTTTTGATAGTTGTACTTGAATTGTTTTACCTTGAGCATGTCTGCATGCACTTTATTTTGTACTGGTTGTTATTAGGAACATCATTTGTGGTGGGCTACTGAGTTGTACTCACACCTTGATCGAGTCATCATGGCACTTGGGTACCCAGGCAGTTCTATACTTGTTTCAGGCACAAGGTTGGTTGAGGCCAATATCGTTCGATTAAGAAAGATAGATCAATTTGGGATTTTAGAGAGGATAAGGTGAGGCTCAAAGATTGTAGTAGATCCTCCTCCATCAGTTTCATTTTTTTATTCCTTTTTGTATTTGTATATGGGATTGGGAAAGTGGGTGATCTGTGTTGTATGCATGTATTCTAGCATTCCTTTTTATTCAACATGTTCAGTTTATTTATTCCTTTGCACACTTTTATGAATGTTATATTATTAAATGAGTTTTTTTTATTTATATTATGATTTTTTACTTTGATTCAGGGGGTATATCCTCCCCATGATACCTCTTTAAACCCTAGTTGGTAGTCGAAAACTTTTTTCATTCGGGGAGGCGTGCCTGAGGTCATGTGGAATTCCAATCTGACAATTATTCCTAGAGTGAGTCGAGGCCAGGATGTTACAAAAGGATTGGGAATAAGGATTGAGGGTTTGGAGAAAAATTATTGTTCCTGGTTTTATCTTTTACATTGAACTTCTCTTTTTTAATGAAATTACAATTTGTTTCCCTTTCTCTTTTCTTCTAGATTAGGATTATTATTATATCCTAAAAACTTAACACTTATTGTTTCTTTTTTAGAATCACATGGGAGAGAAAATTTATGATAAATTGTAATAATTGGTGAAAGGAATATAAATCATAAATTTTACTAAGTTATAATAATAATTTATATTCAGATAAACTAAAAATGATAAGCATAATGTAAGGCAGAGTTTTACCTATCTTTTCTTATGAATTTGTTTTTATACTTCGTATTATTTTCAAAAGTTTGTATTTATTTACATTAACCTACCAAGTCCTTTGATTGTAAAAAATTAAGAAACCATTGGCTATTATTTTGATAACAATTTATGGATCCTTAGTTTTGATCAATCACACTACATCGCTTTCATCACTTGAATTTATAGGTAAAAAGAGACAAATGAACTTAATGGTATATGAATGATCTAAAATTAACTTAAAATTAATTTTTTCAAATAATATTAATATCATAACAAGTTTATAAAATTAAAAAAAAAATTAATTATTATTAATAAAAAAATATTACTATCACTATTAGAAATTAGAGTTATACCCACGAACTTACACCAACGTATAGGTATCACCTATACCAACAGTTCTCCAAAAACCATTGGTATAAGTAGCTTATACATACCCTATACCGATGGTTTTGCCAAAATCATTCATATATGTACCTTATAAATAACCTATACCAATATATTTTGAAAAACCATTGGTATATGTCCCAAATATTCAGGTACCTATACCAACTGTTCTCAAAACCGTTGGTATAGCTTTATACCAATGATTTTGTGAACCGTTGGTATAGGTACTCGAATTTTTTATGAATTATTCTATCATATAACATTAAATACATCACAATTTATTTATTTATTTGTAAATATACATATATATATATATATATCAAATTATATTCAAAAAAGTCATTATGGATTAGTGTTTAGGTCATTGAAATATAGCTAGGAGGTGCGGGGTTCAAATATCGACTAACTTTTTTTAAAAAAATTACATATACCAACAGTTCTCAACAACATTGGTATAAGCAACTGAATTTTTGGATCTTATACCAATGGTTTTGGAATCCTTGGTATGGCCCACTTATACCAATGGTTTTCCCAAACCCGTCGGTATAGGTCTATATCGATGGAAAATGATCCAACAACCCTCCAAACTATTGGTATAGGCTAGACCAATGGTTACAAACCATTGATATATGTTTTTTTCAATAGTGTATAGAAAATCACTTCAAGGTTTATAATTATAATAATAACACCATAAAATATTTCCCTAAATGGGTGTCTCTCCCCCCCCCAAGCTGATCAAAGAGCCTTCCCATCATTATAATAGTAGTGTTAAATTTATCTTTTAGTATAGAACTAGTATTCACCCCCATTTAATTGTATGAGATTTTATGTGTATTTTAATTTTTCCAAATAATTATTTGATTATGAATTATAAAATTAAAAGAATAAATAGTAAACGTAGAATGAAACCATGAGATATTGTTTAACCACTAATAAAAAATTGAAAAAATGAGTTATGAAATAATGATATAAAGCTAGAGGATCTAAATTAAACAAAACCTAATTTAAATTTTTTTTGTAACTATTGTAAACAAATTCTATAAATAGGAGAATATAATTCATTTAACATTTATTTGGAAAAATGAGAACCCAAATCATTCATAGTTTGGGGTGCACCATAATTGTGAAATTCTCGTTATGTATTAACCTGGTAAAAAATAAAAACATCATCAGTAGATAAAACATAAAATGCTTTGGAATTTCATGTATGTATTATTGTATTTTTAGAAGCATAAGCTTAAGAAAAGCATAATAATTGGCATAATCACTGTAATTTTGAAAATGTATATATATTATTGTGTATCTATAAACATAAGAAGCAGTATAAGCATGTACACTAGTGGGTTGAAAATTATGTATTTATTTCAGTATTTAAGTAACACGGTTTTTGTATAATAATAATCTAAAGAAACTATATTTCTCAAGAAATATATAGTACAATATTTAAAATTATGTATGTATTATAGTATTTGTATAAGTCTAACTGTAAGCATAAGCATAAGCATATGATTAAGAATAAACATAAACATATTCAATATAAAATTTGAAATGTTTATGTATTTCATTTAATTAGTTTTATAAGGAAAATATTGAGCATAAGCATATGCTAAGACGTGAAAAGAGCATAACAAAATTCCTATGTGTAAAATTCATACATAAAAAAAGTTTAATAGGAGATCTTGAAAAAATATAAATCTAAAATATCTAAAATATAATAATTCATGTGGATATTGAATAAATATTAATCATAAATAATTGACATATAATAATGGAATACAAGTTTAGAAATAATTTTTATATCATAAATAAAGTTTCATAGAAGTCATACCTGGAAGGAAAAAATGTTTTCCATGTTGTTGGACTTCATTTTCTTTATAATGGAAGCATATGAAAAGGGATGTTGAATATCATTCCTTCCTAAGCTGGAAAAATCCAAGTGAATGGTTGTATTTCCAGTTTAAGTGGAATCTTTGTCATAAAAATATTGTAGAAAATTATTCTATAATAAAGAATATATTAATAGATAAAATAATATTCCATATTGAAATTTAATTCAATGTACACAAGATTCCTTATTATGAAAAATACACTTCCATAAGGCATTCTATATTAAATCCATTATACAGAATTCTTAAATCCATCATATAATGTTGGATTCTGAAAATGTAGTTTGATTAAAAAAATAACTAACAATATTTTTGAAAATGTTGAATGACATGAATATTTGAGGGAATAAATAAGTAACTAAATTTTGATTAATATGAATCTAAAAATTGTGAAAAGGTAGTTTGATTAAAAATTTAAAATAAGCGCATATTGAAAGGTATATTAAACATGAATACATAACAAAATGATTTGAGTTTCTCTAAATAAAAAAGGTGCTTTTTCATAACCAAATACAACCTCATTCAACCCATTTTTAGTTTTCCAATTTCAAAATATTTCCTCTAAACCTTAACAAATTGGATTTAGGTACATTGATTTTTAGTTCATAACTTTTTCAAAAATCCTAAAAACATTTTTCATCGTGTTTCATGTTTCTATATCTACAACATTGAATTTATGCATGTTTATTAATATTAGTTTCAAATTTATCTACAAAAACACAGAAATACTGGTATGTATTGAACAATAACAAATCCAACTCATTTCAAACAAAAAACATTTTTCAAATTATTCCTATCATGATGAAAATATTGACAAAAACCAACCCACAGATGGTTGATAATTAAATATAAATAACCTAAAGGTTTCTAGTGAAATCAATGTATGGTTGAGGTTCCTTTTTTGTTGGTGAATACTTAAAGTTCCCTTTGACATTAACCCCTTGGTGTTCCAACAGTTCTATAAAATTTGGAAGAATAACAATGTTCATAATTAAAAAAATAACAATAGTAATAAAGATGAAAATTATGTCATGTAAAAAAAATAATGGGACTAATTAAAGGATAAAAAGTTATGTAATATTATAACAATAAATGAATTATCAGTAACATTTCCATTTCCATCCTCAGAGACAACCACATCATTATCTCAACACCAACAAACATAAACTAGAATGCCAAATCCTTGAATCCCTTGATTACACATATCATGTGACATTCAGTTCAATCAAATCCATGAAATAATTTCTATTATATGAGTAATGACTTGGTGAATGAGAATGTTAGAGAAAAAGTGATAAAATAATGATATAGAAAATAATGTGCCAACGACTTCAATTTCACTTTTTCTATAATCGAGTGAGGTGTTTCTTGCTATCCACACAAAAATTTCTACTAAGAAATCTAGAAGATCACAATTGTTTATATCTAGAAGTTACCTTGTTAGAGAATCAGTCTCAACAACTATTATTTTCCCCTTTTCAATAATAATAGATAATGAAATGATTTATCCATGTTAGAACAGATAAAATAAATACAAATCAACATGCAGTTTTCTAAATAGTGTATTATTTTTCAAGAGCCTAACCCACAAACAAAAGATCCAGAAAATAACACCACTAAGAAAAAACATCCTTAAGAATCGTGAAGGACCCAAACACAAAAGAGATCAACACTAAAACAGACTATCGAATATCATATAGCTCATGTAAATACATATCAATTCTATATATTACATATTAACTCTGGTAAATATATATCAGTTCTACAACACAAGTATGATATTCAACAATGAAAACATATAACATATAATGAAATATGAAAATTTGAAAATATTTTTCATATGGATGGTGAACATAAAAGTGAAACCTATGTATTTATGTTTTTTCCACAAAGATGCTCATGGTACATGGATATAAAATTATGAGTATACAATCAATACAAAATCCCAATTTCACAATGACTACATTTACAAAAATTGTGTATATATTTCATAGAATGTGTATAGTGAATATAATATCATAACTATATGCATTTATAAAACTAATTCACAAATTGATATTTATTAAGGTTTACTATAACATATCTGAAAATAGTGAATTAATAAATAATACATATTATTAACAAAAAAATTGATTATAAATTAAAATTTAATAATGTATAATGACTGGAGGGAAGAAAGTAAAAATAGATTTTTCATAGGAAAAAATAATTGGATGAAAATTAGAAAATTGAAAAAGTAATTAACGACATCCTATTAAACATTATATATATATATATATAAACATATTTAAAAAATATATACATGATTTTAAAGATAATAACTTATTTTTCACTAAAAAATGATATTTAATGATTTTTTTTGGAAAAGGGAGCTATTGTTAGAGATACCAAAAATAAATGTATTAAACTTAAAAGGGTTGAACTTAACATAAGTAAACAAAAAAAATATTTAATATTAGACATGAATATATTTCATATTAAACATAACAATATACAATGTTAAACAATTATAGTATTTGATATGAAACATAATAATATTTAATGAAAATGCTTTGAACCATTGTAATATAACCATAATCAAAATCAATGAGATAATGTAAAAACACCGACTATTTATTCAAATCTGATCAATAAAAATTAACATCATAAGAAAGATTGTATATTAAAACAAAATCCATGAGTATATTTCTATAATATCTAATTTTCTCATTGTTTTAATCCCTAATGGGTGGTCCACACATGCATAAAATTTTATAAACATGATATAATGAAGAATAATTGATTTGAAGGTTTAAAAAGTAAATACCATACAAATTAAAAAGAAATTAACAATCAAACATCGATATTGAATAATGGGATAAAATATTGGAATTATGCCCATGGAATTGGAATTTGGATCCCAATTGTTTGTTAAAATTATAGTAATAAATTATTATACATTGAATAAATTAATTAGTTTCTTAAATGTAGAAAATTCAGTGGATAAAATAGGCATGTACCATAAGTATTACTATTGCAGAAGATGTATTAATCAAGTTAGTTGAGTGAATTTTGAGTTTTCATCAAAACCAACCACATATAAAGTGTTAATAAAAAATGCAGAATAAAAGGTTAAGTTAATATTTGCATAAGATGGTTTAGATAATTAAAAAATGAATCATTAATGCCTATGATATTGAAAATAGGCATGTTGATAATACACACGGTGATCAATAAAGAGTAATTATGTAAACAAAATAGGCACGTTGATCATATATATGGTGAACAATAAAGAGTAACTATGTAAACAAAAAATATACAATGAGTAATTTAGAGAGTCAATATTGCAACAGAATATAATCAACCTATACAAAGGAGAAATTTCATACAGTGAACATTTAAAGATACAATACAAAAACAATAAATAGATAGTGTAGTTCAAGAAAATGCATTTAGTGAACATATAAAAAAACAAAATTAAAAGATATTAATATGCATGAAAATATAAGGTGCTTGTTTAATGAAGTTCATCCCTACAATATCAAGGATACAGTAGAAAACACCTTCAAAGTTTTCAAGAGGGGTTAGAGGGAGAAAGAAAAAGAAAAAATTAAGGGAAGGAAAAATAAAGAGTAAATATGTAAACAAAATAGGCATGTTGATAATACATATGGTGAACAATAAAGAGTAAATATGTAAACCAAAAATACACAATGAATAGTTTAGATAGTCAATGTTGTAACAATATATAGTCAACCTATACAGAGGAGAAATTTCATATAGTGAACATTTAGAGAGGCAATAGAAAAACAATAAATATATAGCACAATTCAAGAAAAAAGAATTTAGTGAACATATAGGGTAAAATAAAATTAAAAGATATTGTTATGTGATGAGATATGAGGTGCTTGACCAAAGAAGTTCATCCCTACGATTTTTGAGATATAGTGGAAAATAACTTCAAAGTTTTTAAGAGAGTTTAGAGGGAGGGAAAAAAAGAAAAAAATAAGGGGAGGAAAAATAAAGAGTAAATATTTAAACACAGTGGGCATATTGATAATATATATGGTGAAAAATAAAGAGTAAATATGTAGAAAAAAATATACAATGAACAATTTAGATATTCAATATTGTAACAACATACAGTCAGCCTATACGAAGGAGAAATTTCATAAAGTGAACATTTATAGATCCAATGAAAAAATAATAAACACATAGTGAATTTCAAAAAAAATGCATTTACACTACTACAAAAACGGGCAAGGGAAGTGCCACCTTTTATCAGCGCTAAGCAAAAAGCGCTGATAAAGGTAACTCTTTATCAGTGCTAATTAAAAGCATTGATAAAGGGCCACTTTATGAACGCTTTTCTAGCATTGATAAATATTTTCCTTTATCAGTGCTTTTCGAGCACTAATAAAAGGAATATTTATCAGTACTAGAAAAGTGTTGATAAAGGGACCCTTTATCAGCACTTTTCTAGCGCTGATAAAACTATGGTCCCATTTTATAAAATAGGGTGTACAGTGCCCTCTATTTATCATTCCATTAAGCTCTCGCGGGACTGTACCCTTACGACAACCCCCCCCCCCCGATCTTCTCTTTGTCAGCCGCTACTCCGTCGTCGTTGCCACTCCGTCACTGCTACCACTTCGTCACCGCTAGACCTTCTCCACCACTGCTGCCCTACTCTGTTGTCGCTGCCCTACTCCACCACCACTAGCCCTACTTCTTATCCTCCCCCTCGAACCCCTTCTACAGATCCTCCTCCTTGGAAACCCTACTTCTCCTCCTCCCCGCTGGACCCTACTCCCTGCAAACCCTACTTTAAGTGTTTGAGATTCCTTTCGACGAGGTTAGATTCTAGGCTTCTCATCTTTGATCTTTGGTGATTTCTCCACTCATACTCATTCATTTCCTTTTGTTCTTATGCTAATATTCATTATGGTGTAGTTTTATTTAGTCGGATGGTCATGTTTTAGTTGATAAAATTTTGGGATGTGGTGAGTTTGGTTTGAGAGTCTAGGCGTGATTATATCCTAAGTTATTAACCTCATCCCTTTATTAACCAATACCCTCTTTCAATTGATACTAAAAGATTCAATTGAATTATTTTAAATGGAATTATTTATCTCTCTTTACCTTCAAATTCCTGTGAAAATATGAATTTTATTGAGTTGGTTAGTGTGTTTGTCCAAATTTAATGATTCATAAGAAAAAAAAAGGAATCATATTTCTATTTTACCTAAATGGATGGGAATTTTTCTAATCTAAAGGTCATGATTTTGGGAAATAATTTATTTATAGTAGGTATTAATATTATGGAAGGTATTAATAGTTAGTGAGAGGAGGTTTGAGAGAAGGTTTGAGTTTTGGATAAGGTTGGTTGATGTGGTCCTTCTCTCTCATGTGTGAGTTTTTTAACACTAAGGGATTATTGTTTATCCCTTTGTATGGGAATGTGCTTTTTTATAGAATGGATGTAAGACGTGTCTGTGGATATTAGTTACAAGTTTGGGGAAGGTGAGGGAGAGTTATTGCATATCCTTTAGATGTTCATGATAGAATATATGTTCACTAACCTCAATTTTCTATTTCTTGTGTTAATTTGGGTAACAAAACCTATGATATTCCATAGTAATTTTGGATAAACCTAGGTTATTTTTCTCCCCTGAGAACCCCTTTGTGTTTGGAAATATATCTACTATATTAGTTTTCTCATAAAAATTGTATCCTTGTTTTCATTTTATTTGAGTTTGGTCACTAGTTTTAGGTTGTTTAATGTGATTATTTTATTATGAATTAGGTGGCTGGTAAGGGTGGTTAAAAGGATGTTTAATGTTTTGATACAAGGGTGGTGGGTGCTAGAACTATTGGTAAGGGGGTTGGAAAGTGTGTTGATTTTGATGGGGGGTATATCCTGGTTCTGTTGATTTCCAAATCTTTATTGGAAATGGTTAGGCTCTATTAATCTTTGTTTTTATAAGTGGTTCTATTCTACTATATTTGGAAGTCTTTTTTTGTGTATTTTAATCATAAATAATAATATTTCAGATTCAAATAGAATGGATATGAATAATGATTGGATGGATGTTAATCGTTTGACAATAGAGTATGAGAATAGAGTGAAAGAGTTCATCAAGTTTGCAAAGGATCACACAAAGGATCCTTCTCAAATCCTTTATCCGTGTTTAAGTTGTTGTTATTCTAGACTAATTACTCCAGATGAGTTGGAAGAACATTTGATATGTCATGGAATAGATCGAAGTTATAAATGTTGGAATAAATATGGAGAAAAAGCGAATGTAGCTACTGGATGGGATAAAACTGCGTTTTATGGATCATCAATGAATACAAATATGGATAATGAAGAAGACCGTGTGGAGGATGTGATTACAGATGTTAATGATGATGAAGATCGTATTAAGGAAATGACAAGGACAATTGACGATGAACTCTGTGATTTCCCAAAATTATTTGAGAAATTAAAGAGTTGTGCAAAGACGTCATTGTATGCTGGTTTCATTAAATATACAACATTGTCAGTTGTACTGAAGTTGTATAAATTGAAATCAGGCAACAGATGGAATGATGTCAGTTTTACGGAACTACTTGCTCTCTTGAATGAAATGCTCCCAGAAGATAATGAGCTCCCAAGCTATACATATAAAGCTAAACGAATGCTACGCTCGATGGGTATGATTTCTGAAAGAATACATGGCTGCCCAAAAGACTGTATATTGTTTTGCAAGGAGAACAAATCACTTACAAAATGCCCAAAGTGTGGTTCTTCCTAATACAAGAAAGATGAATCCAGTCCTACGAAAGTTGTATGGTACTTTCCAATAATTCCAAGATTTATTCATCTATATGGAAGTGAAGAAACTGCAAGACAATTGTCGTGGCATGCTGAGAAAAGAAATAAAGATGAGAAATCATGTTACCTGACCGACTCTCCTCAATAGAAGAGAATTGATCATGAGTATCCTGAATTTGGAAATGAGTCGAGAAACCTTTGTCTTGCGTTATCTACAGATGGAGTGAATCCTTTTGGTTTTCAAACTAGCACTCATGGTACATGGCCTGTTATGTTGGTAAATTATAACTTGCCACCCTGGTTATGCATGAAACGGAAATTCATCATGTTATCTATGCTTATATCAGGACTAAAACAACCAGGTAATGATATTGATGTTTATTTGGCTCCTTTGATCGAGGATTTGAAGTTATTGTGGGATTCAGGTGTTATGTTGTATTATGCTTAAAAAATTGAATACTTCGCGTTAAGAGCGATGTTGTATGGGACAATAAATGATTTCCCTACTTATAGAAATTTTTCAGGCTATAGCATTAAAGGAACTCAAGGGTGTCCCGTGTGCGAATAAGATACATAATCAATTAGGTTGAAACATTCATCGAAATCTATGTTTCTAGGACATCGTAGATTTCTACCTCATCGGCATAAGTATTGATCTTGGACGACATCATTCAATGGAAATTTAGAACAACGCACAACACCGTCTCCACTAACAGGTGATCAACTGTTTGAGAAAGTAAAAGATGTGAACACTATTTTTGGTAAACCATTTTCGAAAAACCTTATGAAAATCGATAGGAAAAAGTGATCAATTTTTTTTAATTACCATACTGGAATTGTCTGTACGTCAGACATTTTCTTGATGTGATGCATGTGGAAAAAAATGTATGTAACAGTGTTATCGAAACGTTGCTAAATGCCCCTGTAAAAACAAAGGATGAAATTAAGGCAAGGTTGGACATGGTTGACATGGGAATATGAGAAGAGTTGGCTCCCGTGAAGGGTGAAAATCGAATGTTTCTTCCTCCAGCTTCTTACACTCTTTCCAAGGAGGAGAGATATCAGTTTTGAAACTTATTCAATGATGTAAAGGTTCCAGAGGGGTATTCATAAAATATCAATAACATTGTTTCAATGAATGATTTTAAGTTAAAAGGTTTGAAATCACATGACTGTCATGTTTTGATGCAAGATTTAATTCATATAGCTTTACGTTGCATTTTTTCCAAGAATGGTTGTCATACGTTAACCAAACTTTGTTTCTTTTTCAAAGCTATATGTAGCAAAGTTCTAAACCCGGCGAAATTTCCAGCTATGGAAAAAGAAATTATCATCATATTATGTGAATTATAAATGTTCTTCCCACCATAATTCTTTGATATGATGGTTCATTTGATGGTTCACTTGGTGAGAGAGATTCGACTTTGTGGTCCTGTGCACTATAGATGGATGTGCCCTATTGAATGGTATATGAAGATTTTGAAAGGGTATGTCAAAAATTGAAGTCGGTCAGAGGGTTGTATTGTGGAGCGATATATTGTTGAGGAATCCATTGAATTTTGTACCAAATACTTATCAGATGTGGAAAGAATTGGTCTCCCGAAATCTCGTCACACTGGACGCATTGAGGGTGAGAGAATTTTTGGAAGAGATGTTGTGACAATCAATATTACAGATCATGAGCAGGCCCACCTTTATGTTTTGCATAACAGTTGGGAGATTGCTCCATATATTGAAACCCACAAAGAAATTCTTAGGTAGTTGAATCTATCAAGGGATGAAAAATGGATATCAAATACACATAATCACCAGTTTATAGGATGGTTTCAGGACCATATTTTTAAGGAGTTAGCTGAAAATCCAAATTCAATTTCAGAACGACTTTTATGGCTTGCCACCAGACCAAGTGTGTATATATTATATTACAATGGTTATGTAATTAATGGTTATACATTCTATACAGATGAACATGATGAATATAGTACCATGAAAAATAGTGGAGTTACACTTGTGTTTGAAGTGATGCATGTTTTTGGTAGTAAGGAAAAAAATCCAATTTATGTGAATATGTCATACTTTGGCATTATCAAAAAAATATGGGAGTTGGATTATACGACATTCCAATTGCCTATTTTTCAATGCAAATAGGTTGATAACAACAGTGGTGTTAAAATAGGTGAATTGGGATTTGTGAAAGTTGATTTTAGTAAAGAAGGGTACAAAGACGAACAGTTTATAGTGGAATCACAAGCGGTACAAGTATTTTATGTTCCAGATCCCACAAACCGAAAGTGGTCGATTGTTTTGTTATCGTCCAAAACTACTGAAGGGTCCGATGAAAATTCAGTTGAGGACGATCCTTTTAGTGGTATGTCGCAATCATTTCCCAGCGGTCCCAATGTAGATGATGTTTTGTATGTTAGAAGAGACCACAATGAAGGTATTTGGATAATCGATAGAGGTGTCAAATCCCTTCAGCCTTTGAAAAAAAGAAAGAGAGTTCAATAAAGAGGTTATATTTTGTTTGTAATATAGATCTTGTTATCTCATGTTATTATCTTATCATTACTAAATTTATGTAATCTAAATTAACTGTTCAACCATTTTTTCAGATAATGACTTCTACACATTCCAGTGCTCCTAACCTCAAGGCTGAACAATTCTCTCAAGCTGTTGCTGCTCACAGTGCGGAGCAACAACAAGTTTTTGAACCTGTTGCTGCTCCTAGTGTTGAGGTTCAACAACCATCAGCACATGCCTCATATTCAAAAGATGATATAGATTTGTTCATAAACGAGTGGTTCGCATACCTAATGGAATATTTTACACAAATATCATGAAGATATGACTTGGGGATGTGTACAATTGGCGGACATTTTTGAGAGGGGTTAAGGAGATCAAAAGATGAAACATTATTGTATGTAAATGTTAGTAGAAAAATTGTAATTGTTATTAAATAAACCATCCTTTCTCCAATGAGTCATTTGTCCATTTTAACAGATGAAATGCACCAGCAACATGCAAGAATGATGAACCACTTTTCTTTGGACTTTGGATAAGAAAAACTAGTAAAATCTCCAAAATACTTTAATATCTGACCAAATGCATTCGAATTATGTTGATACTTTAGGATAATTATCCATGGGTCATGTGTGACGTGTAAGAGTCAACCCCACCTCAATCTAAGGCACGGTGTGGCCGGTATCACTCAAAGTGTCTCTCTTTTGTTTAAAATGGACAAAATTTTAAGTGAAAACAACAACTGACATACGGAAAACCGACCAAACACATTTGGATTGTGTTGATATTTTAGAAGAATGATTCATGGGTCATGTGTCACTACTAGAAAAACAGGTATTTGTGACGGGGCATTTGCGACGGGATCCCGTCGCAACAACACTTATTTGCGACGGTCCCGTCGCTAAAGCCGTTTTTTGCGACGATTATTCTCCCTGTCGCAAATAATACTCCGGATTTTTGTAAAAAACTTTTAAAATAGTTTTTGCGACGGGACCCGTCGCAAAAACTATTTTTTAAAAAAAATAAAAACTATTAATAATACTAGTATTTGCGACGGGCATAGTATCCCGTCGCAAATACTATAAAAAAAATAAAAAAAATAAATTATTAATAAATTATTTTCATTAATATAATAATAGAATTATAATTCACAAATAAAAATAATAAATTATTTTAATTAATATAATAATAATAGAATTATAATTCAAAAATAAAAAATAATAGAATATTAATAAATGATTTAATTAATATAATAATATTAGAATTATAATTCATAAATAAAAAAAATATTAATAATTTATTTTAATTAATATAAAAATAATAGAATTATTTTACATTCAAATATTAAAATAATTCAAGTATTACAAAAAATATAATTAAATTACCATCGGCTGGATGATTCAAGCTTTTATCGGTTGAAATATTCTCTTTATGCCATGACATCATTATCGCAGTATTCTTAGACATGAATAAACGCTGAAGTCTGGATGTAAGCGGAAAATATCTCAACTGTTTTACAGGAATCAAACCAGACTTCCCGTGTTGTCCTTCTTTATATCTCAGTTGCCCACATGTAGGACAACTATCCAACGACTCATTTTCCCCAGAATATAAAATGCAGTCATTTGAACATGCATGAATCTTCTGACAAGTAAGTCCCAAATTTCGAACCAGCCTCTTACTCTCATAGTAATTTGCAGGTAAAACATTTCCTTCGGGTAACAGTGTTTTCAGCAAAGAAAATATCTGGTCAAAACAGGTGTTTGACATTCCGTTATCTGATTTGATAGCCATAAATTTTGCAACTGCTTCTAATTTTCTCATCTTGCAGCCAGGATATAATGCATCCTCAGCAGATTTCAACAACTCATAAAATTCAGACGGTGCCAACTCAGGATTTGAAGCTATATCAGCCGGAGTTTCTGTATGTTGAACAGATGAACCTGCAACATCATGTACTAAATCTTGAAACCGGGATGGATCCGGAATCAAGTTGGTATCACCTGCTCTGAAACTGCGTTCACCGTGTTGATACCAAAAAACATAATCTGGTTGAAAACCAAAACGCAAGAGATGTTCTCCCACTTTGTCAAACGTGTCAAACGTTCTCAATGCACATTTTCTGCAAGGGAATTTTATTTTGTCTTCTGAAACAAATTCTGAATTTGATGCCGCAAATGATAAAAAAGTCTCCACACCCTCAACATATACTGGATTTAAACCAGAACCGTTTGGATTTCTACGTTGATTTATCCATATGCGGTCACCTAATAATGATTGTTGACGACCTCGTTGTTCCATATTTCTCTATAAAATATAAAATCATTACTGGTTTTGAATAATTTGTTAGAAAAAACACTCAAGTAAAGATTGAATATATTGAGAATAAAGCAAAACATGTTACAAATATTGATAATTTTAATATTATATTGATTTTTTATTATTTTAATAATACTAATATAATTTTTTCACAAACATTAATTATATAATAATAACATTATTACATTATTAGTATATTTTATTATTAATATTAAAATATGATAATTTTTTATATTATATACAATTCTCCTTTCATCTGTGTGTTTAACATTCTGTCTCCACATGTAATATTTGCATTCACTTTCACCTCTCCATTGGCGAGTAGGTTGATAATTTTGAAAAAGAATGCGAATATTACATGTGGAGACAGAAAACACACAGATGAAAAGAGAATTGTATATAATATAGAAAATTATATTATTTTAATATTAATAATAAAATATAAAAATAATGTACTAATTATTGGTAATTATTACTAATTATTACTAATTATTGGTAATTATTACTAATTATTACTAATTATTGGTAATTATTACTAATTATTACTAATTATTGGTAATTATTACTAATTATTGGTAATTATTACTAATTATTGGTAATTAATACTAATTATTGGTAATTAATACTAATTATTGGTAATTAATACGAATTATTGGTAATTATTACTAATTATTGTTAATTATTACTAATTATTGGTAATTATTACTAATTATTGGTAATTATTACTAATTATTGGTAATTATTACTAATTATTGGTAATTATTACTAATTATTGGTAATTATTACTAATTATTGGAAATTATTACTAATTATTAGTAATTATTACTAATTATTGGTAATTATTACTAATTATTGGTAATTATTACTAATTATTGGTAATTAATACTAATTATTGGTAATTATTGATAATTATTGTTAATTATTGGTAATTATTACTAATTATTGGTAATTATTACTAATTATTGGTAATTATTGCTAATTATTACTAATTATTACTAATTATTGGTAATTATTACTAATTATTGGTAATTATTACTAATTATTGGTAATTAATACTAATTATTAGTAATTAATACTAATTATTACAAATTATTGGTAATTATTACTAATTATTACTAATTATTGGTAATTATTGTTAATTATTACTAATTATTGGTAATTATTACTAATTATTGGTAATTATTACTAATTATTACTAATTATTACTAATTATTACTAATTATTACTAATTATTACTAATTATTACTAATTATTACTAATTATTGGTAATTATTACTAATTATTGGAAATTATTACTAATTATTGGTAATTATTCCTAATTATTGGTAATTATTACTAATTATTGGTAATTAGTACTAATTATTCCTAATTATTGGTAATTATTACTAATTATTGGTAATTAATACTAATTATTACTAATTATTGGTAATTAATACTAATTATTGGTAATTAATACTAATTATTGGTAATTAATACTAATTGTTGGTAATTAATACTAATTGTTGGTAATTAATACTAATTATTGGTAATTAATACTAATTATTGGTAATTATTACTAATTATTCCTAATTATTGGTAATTATTACTAATTATTGGTAATTATTACTAATTATTACTAATTATTGGTAATTATTACTAATTATTGGTAATTATTACTAATTATTGTTAATTATTACTAATTATTGGTAATTATTACTAATTATTGGTAATTATTACTAATTATTGGTAATTAATACTAATTATTGGTAATTAATACTAATTATTGGTAATTAATACTAATTATTACTAATTATTGGTAATTATTGATAATTATTGGTAATTATTGATAATTATTACTACTTATTGGTAATTATTACTAATTATTGGTAATTATTACTAATTATCGGTAATTATTACTAATTATCGGTAATTATTACTAATTATCGGTAATTATTACTAATTATTGGTAATTATTACTAATTATTGGTAATTATTACTAATTATTGGTAATTAATACTAATTATTACTAATTATTACTAATTATTGGTAATTATTCCTAATTTTTACTAATTATTACTAATTATTACTAATTATTACTAATTATTACTAATTATTACTAATTATTGGCAATTATTACTAATTATTACGAATTATTACTAATTATTACGAATTATTGGTAATTATTACTAATTATTACTAATTATTACTAATTATTAGTAATTATTACGAATTATTACTAATTATTGGTAATTATTCCTAATTATTACTAATTATTACTATTTATTACTATTTACCGGTAATTATTGGTAATTATTGGTAATTATTCCTAATTATTGGTAATTATTACTAATTATTGGTAATTATTACTAATTATTGGTAATTATTACTAATTATTGGTAATTATTACTAATTATTGGTAATTATTACTAATTATTGGTAATTAATACTAATTATTGGTAATTAATACTAATTATTGGTAATTAATACTAATTATTACTAATTAATGGTAATTATTGATAATTATTACTACTTATTGGTAATTATTACTAATTATTGGTAATTATTACTAATTATTGGTAATTAGTACTAATTATTGGTAATTATTACTAATTATTGGTAATTATTACTAATTATTGGTAATTATTACTAATTATTCCTAATTATTGATAATTATTGGTAATTGTTCCTAATTATTAGTAATTAAATGAATAATTACTAATAATTAGGAATAATTACCAATAATTACAAATAATAACATTATTAGTATATTTTATTATTAATATTAAAATAATATAATTCTCTAATTTATATACAATTCTTCTTTCATCTGTGCGTTTTCTATCTCCACATACAAATAATACATGTGAAGACAGCAAACACACAGATGAAAAGAGAACTGTATATATATAAAAAATTATATTATTTTAATATTAATAATAAAATAGACTAATAATGTAATAATGTTATTATCCCTAATTATTGGTATTTATTACTAATTATTAATATTTATTCTTAATTATTAAAAATTATTACTAATTATTCCTAATTACCATTAACTATGAACAATACTAATAATTTAAATTTATTAAGTAATAAAACAATATAAACATAATTAAATTACAACTAATTAAGAATAATTGAAACTAATAAAAAATTAAAAATAAATATTAAATTAAATTGAACATAAATACCTTGAATCTGATCGTTCTTCAAAACTTTAATATCAGTTCCGGAGAAAAAAATTAAACTGAAGAAAAACTGAACTTTAGAAATATAACTTTGAGAGAAGAAGAAGATGGAATTTGAGAATGTTTTGAAAAAAACGGATGGGGGTATTTATAGGTTAGATTATTTGCGACGGGTCCCATCGCAAATACCTTAGCCGACATTTATTACGGTGAACGGGTAAATAGTTATTTGCGACGGGACCCATCGCAAATAACCACCTGCCGACATACTATTTGCGACGGGGGAATATTCCCGTCGCAAATACCTTTTACCACCGCCGGTTATTTGCGACGGAAATATTCTCCCGTCGCAAAAGCCTACTTATTTGCGACGGGTAAATACCCTGTCGCAAATAACCTGTCGCAATTGCTCATTTTTCCCGTAGTGTGTGATGTGTACGAGTCAAACCGACCTCAATCTGAGTCACCGTGTGTCTGGTATCACTCAAAGTGTCTCTCTTTTGTTTAAAATGGACAGAATTTTAAGTGAAAACAACAACTAACGTACAGAAAACTGACCAAATGCATTCGGATTTTGTCAATACTTTAGGAGAACGATCCATGGGTCATGTGTGATGTGTACGAGTAAACCTCGACTCAATCTGAGGCATAGTTTGGCCGGTATCACTCAAAATGTCTCTATTTTGTTTAAAATGGACAGAATTTTAAGTGAAAACAACAACTGACGTACGGAAAACCGACCAAACGCATTCAGATTGTGTTGATACTTTAGGAGAATGATCCATAGATCATGTGTGACATGTACGAGTCAACCCCGCCTCAATACAAGGTACGGTGTGTTTGTTATCACTCAAAGTGTCTCTCTTTTGTTTAAAATGGACAGAATTTTAAGTGAAAACAACAACTGACGTACGGAAAACTGACCAAACACTACTGGAAATCTGACCTTTCCCAACGCTTTTATACCAAAGGTTTGTAAAAACTGTTGGTATAGGTCCCATTTCCCAATGGTTTGGCCAAACCATTGGTAAAGCCCACATTGAGGTTACTTTTCCCAACGGTTTTCCAAAACCGTTGGGAAAGGGTATGGCTTTCCCAACGGTTTGGTCAAACCGTTGGGAAAAGTCCACTTTGTGGCCACTTTTCCCAACAGTTTTCCAAAACCGTTGGGAAAGGGTATGTCTTTCCCAACAGTTTTCCAAAACCATTGGGAAAGGGTATGTCTTTCCCAACGGTCTGGCCAAAACGTTGGGAAAGGTACCCCATATACCAACGTCGCCCCCAAAATCAAAGGACCTATACCAACGGTTGTCAAAACTGTTGGTATAGGTCCTTTGATTTTTTATCGAATCTTCTTACCGAGAACATTGTATAAATCAAAATTTAAAATAATTATGATAATAAATATATATATTTATGAAATTATGTTCACAAAATTCATGTTAGGTTAGTGGTTAGGTCCTTCAATGATAAACTAGAGGTCGTGGGATCAAGTCCCACCGAATGTTTTTTTTAAATACATATACCAACGGTTTTATGGAACCATTGGTATAGATTTTCATATTACTTATACCAACGGTTTTGAAAACCGTTGGTATAGGTCTATACCAACGGTTTTCCAAAAACCGTTGGTATAGACCTATCCCCACGACTTACTTGCCAACGGTTCTCCAAACCGTTGGTATAGGCTATACCTACGGTTTGAAGACCTATACCAACGGTTCCAAACCGTTGGTATAGGTTAGTTTTCCAGTAGTGAGACGCATTCAGATTGTGTTGATACTTTAGGAGAACGATCCATGGGTCATGTGTGATGTGTAAGAGTCAACACTGCCTCAATCTGAGTCACGGTGTGGTCGATATCACTCAAAGTGTCTCTCTTTTGTTTAAAATGGACAGAATTTTAAGTGAAAACAACAACTGACGTATGGAAAACCAACCAAACGCATTCGGATTGTGTTGATACTTTAGGAGAATGATACATGGGTCATTTTTGATGTGTACGAGTCAACCCCGCCTCAATTCGAGGCACGGTGTGGCTGGTATCCCTCAAAGTGTCTCTCTTTTATTTAAAATGGACAAAATTTTAAGTGAAAACAACAACTGACATAAGGAAATCTGACCAAACACATTCGGATTATGTTGATACTTTAGTAGAATGATCCATGGGTCATGTGTGACGTGTATGAGTCAACCCCGCCTCAATACGAGGCATGATGTGGCCGGTAGCACTCAAAGTGTCTCTCTTTTGCTTAAAATGGACATAATTTTAAGTGAAAACAACAAGTGACGTATGCAAATCCGACCAAATGCATTCGGATTGTGTTGATACTTTAGGAGAACAATCCATGGGTCATGTGTGATGTATACGAGTCAACCTTGCCTCAATATGAGGCATGGTGTGGCCGGTATCACTCAAAGTGTCTCTCTTTTGTTTAAAATTGACAGAATTTTAAGTGAAAACAACAACTGACATACGAAAACCCCCCTTCCTACCATACACACCAAAAGCATTCATTTTTTCCTAAAGAAACACGTACTATTGAAATAAATACTATTCCAAAACCATTTTAAAAATACCAATGATCTTAAAATCCATGGAATTCATTCCATTAAAACCATTAAAGCCCCCCCACCCCCTGGACACCACCCCACCCTCCCTGGACACCACCCCACCCCCCTGGACACCCCCCCACCCTGGACAGCCCCCCCTAGACGGCCCCCACCCCCTGGATGCTCCCACCCCTCCTAGACACCACCCCACCACCTGGACACCCCCACCCCCTAGACACCCCCACCCCCATGGACAGCCACCCCCACCCCCTGGACACCACCCCACCCCCCTTGGACAACCCCCCAACCTCCTGGACCCCCCCCCCCAGACACCACCCCACCCCCTGGACACCCCCACCCCCCTGGACACCCCCACCCCTAGAAAGCCCCCCAACCCCCTGGACACCACCCCCACCCCCCTGGACACCACCATGGACACCCCCCCCCCCACCACCCTGGATAGCCCCCCACCCCCCCCCCCCCACCCCCCTTGGACACCTTCATCCCCCCGAACACCCCACCCCCTGGACACCCCCTACCCCCCTTGGACAGCCACCCCAAACCCATGAACAGCCCCCCCAACCCCCTGAATTCTAAATTGAATTCTTTATATATTTAATTAACTTATGAATTATGTGTTAATGGTGTGTGGGTATACTTGTTGTATGGGTATACTTGTTGTATGGGTATACTTGTTGTATGGGCATACTTGTTGTATGTGTATACTTGTTGTAATTACCTTATGAATTATGTGTTAATTTTGTATGGGTATAATTGTTGATAAGCTGATTTTTTTCAGGTCTTGTTTGGGTGTGGTGCTGCAAAATTTTATGTTACAACAAGCAGGGCATTTATCAGCGCTTTTTGAGCACTGATAAAGGCTACCTTTATCAGCGCTGAGCTTTATAGTGATTTTTTAGCGCTGTTAAAGCCCGTTTTGAGCGCTGATAAAGCCCACTTTTGTAGTAGTGTTAGTGAGTCTATAGAGTGAAACAAAATTAAAAGATATTGTTACGCGAGAAGAGATGACGTGCTTGTCTGAAGAATTTCATCCCTATGATATCTAAGATACAATAGAAAATAACTTCAAAGTTTTTAAGAGAGGTTAGAGGAAGGGGGGAAATAAAAAATTGAGGGAAGGTTTTTTTTTTGAAACCAATGGAACTAGAATCATATGAGTGGGAGAGATCGAGAGAAGGGAGGGGGAAAAGATTAACATGATGACGAGTCACCTGAATTTGATACCAGTAAACCAATAATTATTGTCGTCCAAAACCGCAGACACCAATGAGGCAATCAAACCTAATGAAAATCAAACAAAAAATCAAAATCAAACCATATGTAATAAGTCAGAACAACTAAACCCTATCGAAGAAAAATCTGACAATAAAGAAGATGGTAAATTGAAACAAATAAATCTTACCTAATGAAAATTAGATAGACTAAGGATCTAAAATCAAAGAAACCCTAACCTGTGTCGGAAATCATAGGGCATGTTACTGCTATAGATCTCCCTTTTATCAGTGCTAGAAAAACCCTTTATCAATGCTGAAAAAGCATTGATAATATAAGCGTTGTTAAAAGGTGGTACCTTTTATCAATACTCACAAAAACACTGATAAATGCCCCTTTTATGAGTGCAAGAAAAATGCGTTGATAAAAGTAAAAAAAATGTCAATTGATAAAAGATTCACAGGGAGGTCAACCCCCCCCATCAGCGCCTGACCCCTCTTTTACTGACGCTCGTCTTGCCCCCCCTTGACCTTTATCATCGCTAGACCTCCCCCTTACCCTTTTTCAAAGCTAACCAAATCCTCCCACCCACACCTATGTGCACCTCCACTTTCGAACCTGGGACCTCCACCCTCACGCATCTATGTCTTTACCACTACTCTGTTGTTTTGTTCTTTATTCTATGATAAATTTATTAATTTATATATATTTAGTTACATTTTTTATCTATATTTTTATTCGTATTTTTTTATATATCTATATATTTTTTAAATACACTTATATATAAAATATGGTTGTGTGTGTGTGTTTATAAATACATACATGCATGCATACATACGTATGTACGTACATATATATACATATATACATATATACATATATACATATATATGTGTGTGTCAATAAATATAATTAACATGTTTATATTTATTTACATATATTATATATTTATATTTATATACATATATTAGAATACATAGATAGATATATATTTGTTTGTTAACACAAACATACACACAAGTGTATATATATACATGCACACACACACATACAAACATTATATATATTGTGTAGGTATATAAATATTCATAGATATAAATACAGACACATGCATGGGTACACTACTACAAATATGGCTTTTATCAGCGTTAGAAAAGGGCATTAACAGTGCTAAAAAAGCGCTGTTAATCGAGGCGAAGATAAAGGGGGTCCCTTTTATCAGCGCTCATAAAAGCGTTGATAAAGGGGTCTTTTATCAGCGCTAAAAAAAACGCTAATAAAAGTAAATATATATATAATTCAGGGGGGAGCTTTTAACAGCGCTTGACCCCCATTATCAGCGCTAGGTGGACCACTCCAGTGCGCTGCCCTTGCCCACGCTGTTGTACCCCACACTCTTTGATTTTCATGATCACAATCACTTTAATATGTGTTTAACATTGTGTTTAAGTGTTGTGGATGATAGGCACAAGGTTGCCAAGAAGTTGGCCCAAGAATGGACTTCAAGTGGACTGAAATTCAGTCCACCGGTCAGCCGGTGGCTTGACCACCGGCCAGCCGGTGGCACCCAGACCAAACAGTGTTTGCTACTGCCCTGCCACCGGTCGACCGGTGGCTTACCACCGGTCGACCTGTGGCACCCAGCCCAAATAGTGTTTTCTACTGTCTTTCCACCGGCCAGCCGGTGGCTCCTCCACCGGTCGACCGGTAGAGCCTGGATCAAGACTCTTCTCCTCAACTTTCAAGGCACCGGCCAGCCGGTGGAGCTGTACCGGTCAGCCGGTGGTGCCTGGAAAAGAAGACTCAGCCACTGTCAAGGCACCGGCCAGCCGGTGGCCATGCACCGGCCAGCCGGTGGACCAGTCAAACTAGCCGTTGGGCTGTTGACCAGCCTGTCCACTTGGCTCCCAACGGCTCCGAAGACCTCTCCAACGGCTCCGAAGCCTCCCCAAGGGTTCCTAGCCTATAAATAAAGGCTGAGGAAGCCCCGGACACTAACCGGAACATATACGAAGCCAACGGACATATTTTGGATCAATTGGCCAACCTCCGGCGACTTCCTTCAAAGGAACCCCAAGATCTCCAACAACTTCCTCATCCAAGGAGCTTCACTCAAGAAGCTTGGGAGAGCACGCTCATCAACTCCATCATCCATTGGCGCCCGAGTCTTCCCAATCACGGGTTTGATTGCATTTATTTATTTTGAGCTTAAAATTGGGTTTGTGCCTACAAACCCCAACCCTTTTCTCAACCTCCCTTTCTTTGGGTTCTCACACCACCACTAAGGTGTGAAGAGGTTGCCAAGCCTTACCTTGTAAAAGGCTTGAGATCGGTGAGCTAGTCTTCACCCGTAAAAAGACTAGTGGGTTATTGCTTAACCATTAAAAGCATTGGGTTCTTGCTAAACCAATAAAAGCAAGCTGTAATAGGTCCTAGTGCTACCTCAAAGCCTAGTGGGTTTCTTGCTAAAACCATTGAAAAGCAAGCGGTAGAATCTCTCAACGGTTGAGTTGGGAGCGGAGACGTAGGCCGGGTTTTGGCCGAACTCCGTTATCAATTTCTTGTGTGATTGCCTTCTTTATTTCCGCTGCATTCTTTACTTTGATTTTTATTTGTTAATCAATTTTATTAAAAGGCAATTCACCCCCCTCTTGCCATCATTCCCTCCTTGGGGTGTTCTTCCGACCCAACAATTGGTATCAGAGGGAAATTTGTGTAATACCCTAACCGGTTACAAATTTTAAGATCCATTAAGATGGCATCAACCTCTTTCGCCCCCGAGGGCCTCTCATTGGGTCGGGCTCCATTTTTTGATGGGACCGACTATAACTATTGGAAAACCCGCATGACTACTTTTCTTAGAAGTATAGGGTATCCCATATATAAAATTGTCATGCAAGGTTACACCCTCTCCTCTCCCGATGAATCCAAATGGACCCAAGCCGATATAAAGAATTTCGAGCTTGATGGCAAAGCCATGAACGCTCTACATTGCGGCTTAGATAGAAATGAGTTCAATCGAGTGTCTACTTGCACCTCCTCACATGAAATTTGGAAACTTTTAGAAGTAACTCATGAGGGCACCAATAAAGTCAAAGACACTAGATTGGACATGTATAGGCAAGATTTTGAGTCATTTTCAATGCATCCAAATGAGTCTATTTCCGATATGTTTACTCGCTTTACTGACGTGTGCAATGGAAGGAAATCTCTTGGTGATAATGTTTCAGCCGAGACGATGGTCAAGAAGATCCTATGGGTCCTTCCGAGCTCATGGGCACCAAAGGTGACGGCGATCCAAGAAGCTAAGGACGTCAAAAATATGCCGGTAGAGGAGCTCATCGGATCTCTCATGACTTATGAGATCACCATGAGGAGGCAAGCACAAAAGGAGGGCACACCAATCAAGACACCAAAGAACATTGCCCTCAAGGTACAAAAAGAAGTAAGCTCCTCCTCATCCTCATCTTCCTCATCTACTTCATCATCAAGCGGCGACTCGGAAATGGAGTATCTCGCCCGCCAAATGCAAAAATTTATGAAGAAGCACAAGAAGAAGAAGAAATCTCGCAAGGCACGAAAGCAAGAACCCACCGCAAGATCCGAGCCCAAGGTAAAATGCTACGGGTGCGGCGAAAAGGGGCATTACAAGCCCGATTGCCCACTCAACAAGAAACGGGCCACGCAAAAGGAGAAAGGAAAGAAAAAAGTCCTCAAGGCGACATGGAGTGACACCTCCTCTTCATCATCCTCCTCCTCCTCCTCGAGCGACAACGGTACGAAATGCCTAATGGCATTCCATGAGGTAACATCTTCCGACTCTTCCTCGTGTTCTTCAAATTCAAATTCTTTCAATCATATGTCTTATGAAGAACTCTCACATGCTAGAGACCAATTAGAAAATGGTTTTCATGAATTATCTTCAAAATTTGTTTCTTTGAAAAAGTCTTTCAAAAAACTCTCTTCCGAAAAAGAACAACTTCTCAAAGAGAAGGAGGAGTTGACCCTAAAAATCCAAAACCTCCCCGATGTTGATTCCTTGGAATCAACCATTAAAGACCTTAGGGAATCTCTTGCTAAATTCACCCAAGGTGAACAAAACTTGAACAATATACTTGGTTCCCAAAGGGTTTCTAGAACCACACATGGACTTGGCTATACCAACCGAGCCTCCTCCTCCCATGCTCCCACTGTTTTTGTAAGGGGGAGCTCTTGTTTTAAATTTTGTAACTATTGCAAAAAACCCGGGCACCTAATTTATGAATGTAATTGTAAAAACGCCCGGTATGGTCAACCCAAAAGTTTTTTCTTTTCCGATGAGTTTTATAGAAGAAGACCCGCTATGAGACAAGTATGGATTGAAAAATCCCTTCTAGCGAGTCTCTCCGGGCCCAAAATTGTCTCTTTTCAAAATCCCTCTCCCCGGTAATTCATTGTTTTTATTTAGGGGGAGTTAGGATCGTTTAAGTCCTTTTGATTTTATTTTCAAAATTTTCGATTCCAACTTTCAATTTCAACATTTGGTATCCAAAATTCAAATTTCAAATTTCAATTGGTTTTTGATTCAAAACTTTCAATTCAAACTGTTATTCATTTTTTGATTCAAATCTTTCAATTTCCAAAATCTCAATTGATTTTTCAAATCCCCATCTCTTGTTTTTTTTCAAAATTCCCTCAATCAAGTTTTATGCCCCGTGCTATTTTGATAATCACAAAGGGGGAGAAATTTCTTGATTGATTGGGGGAGAATCTTTTTTTATCACGCTTAGTATTTATTTTCAATTTATCATTTAGGCATGCATTTCATTTAAGTTTTTACATTGCTTGATAAGTGATTGTGATCATCAAAATAGGGGGAGATTGTTGTACCCCACACTCTTTGATTTTCATGATCACAATCACTTTAATATGTGTTTAACATTGTGTTTAAGTGTTGTGGATGATAGGCACAAGGTTGCCAAGAAGTTGGCCCAAGAATGGACTTCAAGTGGACTGAAATTCAGTCCACCGGTCAGCCGGTGGCTTGACCACCGGCCAGCCGGTGGCACCCAGACCAAACAGTGTTTGCTACTGCCCTGCCACCGGTCGACCGGTGGCTTACCACCGGTCGACCTGTGGCACCCAGCCCAAATAGTGTTTTCTACTGTCTTTCCACCGGCCAGCCGGTGGCTCCTCCACCGGTCGACCGGTAGAGCCTGGATCAAGACTCTTCTCCTCAACTTTCAAGGCACCGGCCAGCCGGTGGAGCTGTACCGGTCAGCCGGTGGTGCCTGGAAAAGAAGACTCAGCCACTGTCAAGGCACCGGCCAGCCGGTGGCCATGCACCGGCCAGCCGGTGGACCAGTCAAACTAGCCGTTGGGCTGTTGACCAGCCTGTCCACTTGGCTCCCAACGGCTCCGAAGACCTCTCCAACGGCTCCGAAGCCTCCCCAAGGGTTCCTAGCCTATAAATAAAGGCTGAGGAAGCCCCGGACACTAACCGGAACATATACGAAGCCAACGGACATATTTTGGATCAATTGGCCAACCTCCGGCGACTTCCTTCAAAGGAACCCCAAGATCTCCAACAACTTCCTCATCCAAGGAGCTTCACTCAAGAAGCTTGGGAGAGCACGCTCATCAACTCCATCATCCATTGGCGCCCGAGTCTTCCCAATCACGGGTTTGATTGCATTTATTTATTTTGAGCTTAAAATTGGGTTTGTGCCTACAAACCCCAACCCTTTTCTCAACCTCCCTTTCTTTGGGTTCTCACACCACCACTAAGGTGTGAAGAGGTTGCCAAGCCTTACCTTGTAAAAGGCTTGAGATCGGTGAGCTAGTCTTCACCCGTAAAAAGACTAGTGGGTTATTGCTTAACCATTAAAAGCATTGGGTTCTTGCTAAACCAATAAAAGCAAGCTGTAATAGGTCCTAGTGCTACCTCAAAGCCTAGTGGGTTTCTTGCTAAAACCATTGAAAAGCAAGCGGTAGAATCTCTCAACGGTTGAGTTGGGAGCGGAGACGTAGGCCGGGTTTTGGCCGAACTCCGTTATCAATTTCTTGTGTGATTGCCTTCTTTATTTCCGCTGCATTCTTTACTTTGATTTTTATTTGTTAATCAATTTTATTAAAAGGCAATTCACCCCCCTCTTGCCATCATTCCCTCCTTGGGGTGTTCTTCCGACCCAACACACGCGTCCATCACATGCCCCCCACGCGCACCTCCTTGCTTCCACCAGAACTTAAACTCGCGACCTCTCCCTTGCGCGCCTGCACCTTTACCACTAAGTCATTCCGTTTTTTTCTATTTAATGATATATCTATTTATTTTTATATATATAATTATGTTTATTCGTATATTAATATCGATTCATGTTAATATAAATATATCTAGTTATATTAATACATATATATTTATTCATATATTAATATTAATATTTATTTATTTATATATACATATAGTTATATTTATTCGTATAATAATATAGATTCATATTAATATAAATATAAATATATTTAGTTATATTAACACATATATATTTATTCATATATTAGTATATATATATTTATTCGTATATTAATTTGTATTTATATTTATTTATATATATATATTTAGTTATAATTTTTATCCATATATTTATTTGTACAATAATATACATTTATAAGATTATTTTAAAATACATTTATAAAATATGTTTTTTATGTGTGTTTATAAATAAATGAATAAATACATACATACATATATACAACACACACAAAGACACACACACACACACACATTTATGAATAAATACATTTATATATGCGTATTTGAAAAGCCATAGAATGTTAAAACGACCATAACTTCTAATCCATAAGTCAGTTTCAACTCCAAAACCACTCAAATCGAAGAAAATGAAACAATATTTGATATGATATGTGGTACATGCCTAATAAACATTCGGATCAGAAGTTATACTTGTTTGAATGTTAACAAATCGGGGTATCCCAACAAAAAACCCAGTTTTAGAGGCCTTATGGGTCTTTTTTGGGCTTAAAAAATGTGATAAAAGTTTTGCTTCAATCACAAGCGCGTAGAGCTCTTCGCAGGATTCGATTTGATATGCTGTAGAGCTCAAACGGACACCCCGATCAAAAGTTATGGTCGTTTGAAGTTTGAGTTACATTTTCAACTTATTTTAGATCTTTTATCATTTTTTTGATTTTTCGTGTCTTTGAATTGTTATCAAATGATTTTTAATTGATGATAATTAGAAAATTATTAATTAATTATATTTTTTAAAATATTTTAAAGTCATTTTCACTAAATTTCTTATATGTTTAAATGTAATAGTCTATTTATACTTATCTAAAACATATTTAAAAAATATATATTATATTTATATCAATATAAATATACTTATATAACAATATATTATTTTTCATGAAAATTATTATTTTTTGAAACATAAAATTTATCAGCGCTAGGAAAAAGCGCTGATAAAGGGGTCCCCTTTATCAGCGCTAAAAAAAGCGCTGATAAAAGGGTAGCGCTTCCCTTGCCCGTTTTTGTAGTAGTGGTATATTTAGAAAGATGTTTTATATGTAAATATGTTTAAAAATTTATTTATAAAATTGAAATTTTATGTGTGTATATATACAAATATGTATATATGTGTATATATTTAACTATAAATAATACTACAATGTGAAAAATGATAAAATTTGAACACCACAATATCCATATGAGTGTAATCATTGAGAATAAATTGAGCCTCCACTGAAAAAGATAAGAATACATCCTTAAACGAGGTTGAAATTCCATAAAATGTTCAAAAAATAATGTACCCCGATAAAAAATTCATTTTTGAAGGCCTTTCGACCTTTTTTTACTATGAAAAAATTCTAATCAAAGTTCCTCCAAATTATTGTCGTAGATCTTTTCACAAGCTTCGATTTGATATGTGGTGGAGCTCAAATTAACATTCGGATCAAAAGTTACGACCGTTTGAAATTTGAGTCATATTTTCAACTTATTTTAAATTGTTTATTAATTTATTGATTTTTTCAACGATCAAACTGTAATTAAATGGCTACTCAATAATAATTAGCAAATTGTAAATTAATATTAATTTTTAATTATTTTATAAATCACTTTTCACTAAATGTCATATAGTGAGTGTGATTATATATTTAGTATTATATAAATAGTGTTTTATAAAATATATTATATTTACATAGATATAAATATGTTTATATATCAATATTTCATTTTTAATGGTATATTTTTTTATAAAGAATACATTTTATGAGCGCTAAAAACAAGCGTTTTAGCGTTGATAAAAGAGATACTTTTATTGATGTTTTTTTTAACGCTGATAAAGGGGTACTTTTATCAGCATTTTTGTTAACGCTGAAAAATCACCTTTTATTAGCGCCTTTTTTACTTTTGTTAGTGTTTTTTCAGCGCTTAATAAACTCAAATTCACGGTAGTGTGTGAGGAAGTAGAATCGTCATGGTTCAGATGTTGTTAGTTTTGTGATGATTATGAGGTCGTCTATTGGAGAAAAACAGAGTTAATCGAAATCCCAACCGCAAAAATCAAAAGGAGATTTGAGGAAATGGAACATTGGTCAAACAAACCCTACCACATGCCAATCATAAGTGGTGAGTCATGGAGCACCGACCGATGAGATTTGGAGGAGTGCCTAGAATGTGGGAAAACGTTAGAGAAATCATACAGTGAGTCGAGGGGGTGGGTAGCCCGAAAGCAGAGGCAAAAACAGGGTAGTCGGAAGGCGGAGATGGAGGATGGTAAGAGAAATATGTGAGGGATACAGAGATACTCAGTGGCAATAGGACGTGAACCAGGGAGTGAGGGAATGAGGACTGAGGGAGCGGAGGGATGCTAAGAATCGGATCTGACGACGAGACGAAGAGCAGGTGACATAGAAGGGAAACAAAACATAAGAGGGGAGACCGATATAGAGAGTGGGTTAGCGGGAAATGAAAAAAATAAATGGGAATAGACATGTAGAGATTGACAGGTGTGTAGGGACCCACCAATTTTAGAATCAATAATAGATTTTATTATTTTTGAAGTTTATAAATTTAAAATGAGAATATATATGAAAACGAAACACTTTAATTTTTTAGAAAATTATAGATAAACTCATTTTTAAAACTTATGCAATAATAAATCCAAAAGTTTCATTTATTTGACTGTAAATTGAATTCAGTAAACAGGTTTAGAGAATGAAATTATAAATTAACCGACCTTAAAAGTTTGATATTAATATTTTAATATTTTTGAACGGGAGTCATAGATGCAGAGCACCTGGCACCCACTCATTTTATGGGGTTTTCAGTGATATATTTTTGTAAATATTTTCTTTTAAAATTAATTTCACAGAAATTCACTCCAGGGCGAGGGCTAGAATCGATTTAAGCTCCGCGCGGTGCCCTATCATTTGCGTGCGAAGGAGCTTTCGGGTCTGGGAGCAGTGCGGGGTGATGAGAATCGAGTGGTGCGGAGAGGGAGAGCGATAGGAGAGATCTGAGTTAGGGATTTTGAATATCTGACAGAATCAAAAGGTCAGTGAGCGTGTTTCTTTACACTCTTCTGCTTATGTAAGTTGTTTTTCCTAATTGTGAATTGTGTTAATCGAGCCGCTTTGGATTGAAAAGAGAGGAGCCTGTTGGTAGAGGGGATGACGAGTTTGTTTTCGTATTTAACTCCTGTGAGTGAGAAAGAGGTGTGCTTGTTATTTGCAGGCGGCGTGTGTGAGAGAGGTAGAGGGAGAGAGGTGAGTGCGCGAGAGCTGAGAGGCAAGTCGAGAGAGATCTCGAGTGTTTCTTGCGGATTTAGGGTTTCTCGATTCCTTGCAACTCCTTTACGAATACATGGAGAACAAGCTCGTGGTTAGTTTTTCCTCTCCAATTTCCAGTGGCTTTGTTATGCATTGCTTGGCACTCAACGCATTCGGTGCTTTTCAGGTCCTGGGCATCCCATGGGATGTTGACACTGATGGGTTGAGGACTTACATGAGCAAATTTGGGGATTTGGATGACTGTATTGTAATGAAGGTATAACTTTTCATGCACATTAGGTTTTTTTTTTTGTACTTTTTTCCTTTGGATTTTTTCAATGCGCTGCATCTGATCGACATTGGTCTCATGTTTGTTTCTTTAAATGTAAAAGATCAATGCTTTGTTCTTTCCCGATTACTAGAACGTTCATTTGGATCAATCTCAACGAGTATGTCTTCAAGGTTTAGATCTCTGCTTGAAAATCATTTTTTTTTGAACGAAGATGTTCAATAACGACCACAAATGATTAATTCTCATTCCCACGTGTCATCCAATGCATTTATAGAGTCAAAATGTTAACATGAATGGATAATTTATGTGAATTTTCTTATTTTACAAATTAATGCATCATTGATTTTTATGATCTTTTATTTAGAAAAGTTCTTTAAAAATGTTGAGTTGATCACCCTAGTATCAAAATAAATCAATAAAGAACTCTACTATAGCTCCCACAAAATACATGGATTTTCCTTCACATTGCAACTCGTGAAAACAAATGCTTCTACTCAGAATCATAGTTGATCCATTCTAGAACTTCCACACTCGAGCTTGTCATGACAATGTGTTGTGCCCTCATGAATGAATGATTTAAAGAATTTGATGCTATAACTCATATTAAAAAGGTATTTTTTGAGTTTGATATTTTCTTTTAAATGGGAAATCATGTAAGAATTTTTCTGAAGAAAAATGTGAATGGGGATAAAATACATTGTAAGGACATATGCCGACCTGTGATGTTAGTCATGTAGGTTCTGGGTGTAGCAGAAACGCCTCTATGGCATGACTAACTCGATTTTTTAGTCTTAATTTACGAATAATCGTTGATGTACATGACGGATGACGTCGTGACCAATTGATAACGCCAGAATTATAAGAGGATCATTGCATGTAATTTATAATTAATTTATGAGTAAATATAGAATTGCTCGAACTTGAAATTCTTTCTTTGTTGATGATTTAGTTGATTAGATCTCGTCGTACCGTCGTTGCGTTGCAGGATCTAAATGCAGAATCTCTGTAGCGGTGATCCACACTTGCACCACAATCTATGAACGTTGTTGTAGAATCATCGGGTGCCAGCACGGTTGATCCCAATCGTTTGCGTCGTTTGTGGTTGATTGCAACAAAAGCTTGCAAATAAATATTTATTATTATTTAACTCATTTTTTCAAATAATTTGTTGTTAAATATTGACAATCAGTCAAACCCGAATAATTATTAAACCGCAAATAAGGAATAATATTTATTCTAAATTGTTAAATTCAACACTTAAGTACGGGATACACTTAATGTGTGATCCTCTAGGCCTCTTTCTCAGTGGCATTACGCTCAACCGTCTAATGGTTAACATCTAACAACATGCCAATACATCTATCGAGAAAGAAGTTAATGCCGCAACGACATACAACATCCTACGAAAGCTCACCGTGTAATATAATCCCTTTATCGCAATATCTCTTAATCAAGCAAGTTGCACATGAGTGTCATCAACCTATGCGCTCGATATTTCTTTGAATTTCCGGAAATGAACTTGCCTATAAAACACCATGGTCGTGGATTTATCCTGACAATTCCATTTTCATTAAAGGGCCTAAGATATCAACTTCTGTCAAGTGACAAAAGGGATAAATCCTTCATCGTATTATCCATTAATGCAACATCACTCGTGACGCATCCAACACATCCTACTTTGCTGGGAGCATTTGTCGTCATGATTTTCGTCAATACATCAAAGCACATGACTAATGATATTCACTAAAGTCTAAGGATTAATACACACGTTTGCAGATAAAAACATCCAATGACACATATATATGTGAATTTTCTATTGGGCGACTCCGTTTTCACTACCTCCCTTCTTAGAGATTACCAAGGGTGAATATCATGAGGTGTCTCAATGTTTTATGATCCTCTTACTCCTGATAGCCTGTATTGTTTGTGTCCTGTTAGACAATATCATTTGGCTATAGAACATGGGTTTAAGGAATATTGTCATAGCTTCTAAAGCATCTCATCATAGTGGAGAACTGTTATATACTTTTGATGCAGCATGTATTCTTTAGACATTATCACATACTATGTCATGCATATGAACAATTATGTTGTGATAAAGAACTTTATTAAAAAACAATGAATACATGTAATCATCAAATAAAGTTGGTTATTGGACACCAACTCCAATAGTCTCCCACTTGCACTAGAATTGAAAGTCACAATATACTCGGACTCCATTGTAGAATCGACAACAACTGACTGCCTTGAACTCTTCAAGCTCATAACTCCTCTGTTGAGACAAAAGACATATCCTGACTGCGACTTTAGATCATTCCGATCTGTTTGAAATCTAACATCTGTATAACCACTGATAACTTGCTCTTCATCTCATTTATACACCAGGAACATATTCTTAGTTCGCCTTATTTACTTATGGATAACCTTAACAACAGTTCAATACTGTTCACCTGGATCTGCTTGATATCTGTCCACCATGCTCAAAGCAAATACAACATCAATCCTCATACATAACATGACATGCGTGATAGATTCTATAGATTTTACTCATTCTCTCTTTCCTATCTTTCCTATTGTGTTCAAGGACACATTTACTTGGAAATATGTGTACCATGTGACACTGTAACCAATCCCCTCTTGGATTGTTTCATATTGAACTTCTTCAGTATCTCAATGTATATACTTTGACTTAGTCTAACAACCTCTTTGAGCTATCACGCATGATCTTGATCTCTAGAATGTAGACTGCTTCACTTAAGTCCTTCATGAAGAAACACTTGCTCAATTACGCCTTAACCTCTTGTAAGGCTGGTTTCTCGTTTCCAATTAGTAATATGTCATCAACATATACTACTATGAAAACGACTGTACTCCCGCTAAACAACTTGTGGACACATGACTCACATTCATTTTTAATAAAACCAAATTCTTTCATCGAACTAAATGTTCTATGACTTTGATGCTTGCTTTAATCCATAAATGGATCTCTGTAACTTGCATACATTTTTGGCATCGCCTAGAGTCACAAACCCTTCTGGTTGTCATATGCACATTTTCCCATCTTCCTGAAGGTTCCCATTAAGGAAAACAGTTTTGACATCCATCTGTCAAATCTCACAATCATGAAAAGCTGCTTTGACAATTAGAATTCTTATGGATTTAAGCATGACAACTGAAGAAAAGGTTTTGTCATAGTTTATGCTCCGACGTTGTCTAAACCCTTCAGCCACTAGCCGCGCTTTATAGGTACTTACCTGACATTCCATGTCCAGCTTTCTCTTGAATACTAGTTTGCATCCAACGAGGCTTGCATTTGATGGCGGATCAATCAAAACCCAGATTTGGTTCTGATACATGAAATCTGATAGAAAACCAGAGGACTACTTGTGTATATATATATGAATCGAACTAGAGAATTACGTAAGAGGTGAAAGAAGAGAAAGCACTCGGGATGGATCCCACCCAAGCCGAAGCCGATTCGCAAGCCAGAGTTGATTCTAGAATATTTTCCTTCCCTTTTTATCTTGAGCCTTACCCTCTTTATAATAGCCTGAAAGCCTCCCCCTATTTCTGGCATGGGACCCTTCCTAACCTCCATAACAACTTGCCTTGCCCAGGCTGTATTCTTTTTATGCAAATGACCTTATGCCCTTGCTACCTAGATGTGCCCATGGGCTCCACGATCTCTATCACCTCACCTCTCCTTGAAAACAGTCTTGTTCTAAAGATTGAATTAGGGCGGCCGTGCTACGCAGGCGAGTCAAGCGATATCTCAGATACGCCACCCTATGCTTGCGCCTTGAGCAGAACCAAGCAACACCGCTGAGAACCGAGCTATTGTGGCCTGTTAGCATGTCTCCTGTTCGCCGAGGCATGCCAGATGATCTCTCAGATCCTCCTTGGGGCTGTATGGAGCTGGAACCCCAAACATGTCTCCATCTTCACAACAGTCCCGACCAATTGATCCTTGCAACCATCCCAAGACAAATTTGGGTGGGTTGAGAACAGAGGCGTATCCCAAAACTGTGTGGGTCCTTAAGGATGAATTGGGCAAATGACACTCGCAAATCATGGTGAGTGCGGATAGGCGTTGCCGTTTGAGGAGGCAAACACAAACAACATGATCGTTGATGTCAAAAAAATAGTTTGCGCATTGCAGCCACTCGGGGTAGAGCCATCGAGAGTGGGTAGTTGGACTCGGCTTGCAACAACGTACCGATCGTCGGCGAGACTTGATGGATATGCGACCATACTCGCGTCACACCTTTGTATCTTGAAGGCGCCCAATGCAGCGGATGAAGCAGCAGGTAAGTCTGCCGTCACTGAAGACGGGGCTGGGTTCTACTGCTGCAATTGCTCCAGGCGCGGGACATGGTGGGTGAGGTACGAGGGAAAATCGGCGTGCTTTTGCTGATTTTTTTCTTGAACCAGCTTCCCCCCGTCACCGCTGAGTGCGCCTCAGGTAGGTTGATCTACAGAGATGATGGAGGTGCTTGCTGCGACGGAAACATCCAAGTGACGCGAAAGCCTGGATAGGGTATTCCGGAAGTCTGTTTGCTCTTTTATAGATGAATGTATTGTGGACGTCAGATGGAATGCTGCTGCTTCAAGGCTTTGTAGGCGATGTTTTAAGGGATCAAGATGAAGTTGGTGGCAGGTTGTCATGCACACCGCTGCTAAGCCGAAGCCAGTCAGGCGTGTCGCCTCTGGTCGCGAGCTGGCAGCGTGAGCCTTAGAAAAAAATCGTCCAGTAGTCCGTTTGGGAAGAAAATCGTTATGTGTCCCTTTTTTGAGCAAAATCACAACAGTGCGTGGTTTGGCTGGTTGGGAGACAACAGTGCGCGCCCCGTTCGAGTGAGAAAGCATCCAGAGTAATAACGACAGGTCACTCTCGCGAGTGAGCCTCTAGTAGTGCATCATTTACCTCCGAATGAGATGGTTCCGGCGGAGGAAGAACGACAGGGAGGGCTCACCTCCTCAACTGTGAGCCGACAACAAGTTGGACCAATGATAGAAAACCAGAGGATCGCTTGTGTGGGACCCTTCTTAATCTCCTTAACAACTTGCCTTGCCTAGATTGTATTCTTTATATACAATGACCCTTATGCCCCTGATTGCTACCAAACTGTGTCCATGGGCTCCATGATCTCTATCAGAATCCATCTCCTAATTATTGGCTTCTTGCCATCTTGCAGCTTTTGAGCTCTCTATTGCCTCCTTATAGGATGGAGTCATTATTGTCAACCAAATCCTCTGTGACTAGAAAACCATGCCTTTTGGTTCTCTAACTTCTCTGATGCTCCTACGCAATATTTATGTTTCGGGATCAACTTTTTCTATGGGGATCTGTGGAATTTGTTCCTGAACTATGTATCTTGAGCATCAACTTCATGGAAGTCAATCTTGCTCCCATTATCCTTCTTGAGGATGCGTTTCCTCTCAAGGAATACAACTTGCCTTGCAATTATAACCTTTTTATCTTAGGGATTATATAGGCACCATCCCCTTGTTTCCTTGGGGTAACTTATAAAGATACACTTCGTGCCCCTGGTTTGTTGCTTGAGTCAGCCTTAACAAACACCTCACACCCTCATGCGCGAATACGTGACAAGACGAGTTTCTTTCCACTTCATAACTCAAAAGGGAATATTGTTTGTCGTTTTAGTTGGTACTCTAGAATGTACGATGTCGTGTTAGTGCATATCCTCAAAAGGATAATTGAAGGCTTGTGTGACTCATCATCGATTTTACCATGTCCAACAAGGTATGATTTCTCCTTTCACCAACACCATTCCATTGTAGTATATAATGCAGAGTGAACTAAGATAAAATCCCATACTTCCGCATAAAGTCGATAAATTCTTAAGATATTTACAGCCTCGATCTGATCAAAGTTTTTATATCTTCTTACCAAGTTGATTCTCAACTTTATTCTTGAACTCCTTTAACTTATATCTCATCAAGTAGATGTTACCGTACCTACTCAAGTTGTTGGTAAATAAAGTATAAGAAATCACCTCAAGCTTCTGCTTGAAAAGGTGAACTTATATCTCATCAAGTAGATGTTACCGTACCTACTCAAGTCGTCAGTAAATAAAGTATAAGAATCCACCTTGAGCTTCTACTTGAAAAGGTTGGCACACATCAATATGTATTAATTTTAGAAGCTCTGTGACCCTTTCACCTTGACCATCAAATGGTGGTTTGGTCAACTCGTCTTATAAACAAGTGTGACATATTTCAAGTGGTTTAACCTCAAGAGAGTCAAGTAACCATCTTGATAGAGCTTCGTCAAGCGCCCTTTTCGTTTACGTGATCAAGATGGTGATGCCACAACTGAGTGAAACGAGTCTTGTGAATTTGATTCGTTATCAATTGCAAATATTTGGTTTTCGTAATTTAATACATAAAGATCGATATTTAATTGTGCCATACCATAACATATGCTATCTTTATAAAAGTAGCAACTCTTATTTCCAAAAATGAAAATAAATCCATCAATGTCTAGACAAGAAACATAGATGTTGTTCTTGGTAACACTAGACACATAATGACAGTTCTTTAAAACCAAAATCAATCCCATCGACAATGTGAGGTGATAGTCTCAATGGTTAGAGTAGTCAGTCTTGCCCCATTGGCGTCCCGGTAGATCCACCTCACCTTTGACAACCTTCTGAAATCTACTTGGTTCCTGTATTTGGATGCAAATGTGGGCACTACATGCAGTATCTAATACCCAACTTGAAGATATGGAAAGATACTTTATAACAAAGGCACCTGAAGCTTCCCTTGCTTTGGCCGTGTGTAGTTCCTCTTCGAGTAACTTTTCTTGCCATTGGATTTTCTTCTTCTTGGAAGGACGATGCTCTGTAGCCTTAGACTTGGAATGAGTCTTCGGACCATTCGCCTTGTTCTTTCTTTTCTCACTCATTATAAGGACCGTAGTTTTTTTACACCCCATTTCTTTATCAACTTGGCGAATAAGAGTAAGAAGTTCTGATACATGACATGCTTGGACCCCCCCTCCCCCGTGTTCTCCATCATGAAGGCATAGGGACTTCACATCGTGTACGCATGTTACACTGCGTGCAGTTTTTCAAACCGTATGCCAGCCTGTTTGGTTCTACATGATGATCCACTTTTACCGGATCACAAATCTGATTTTATCGGACTGATTCGATGTTATCGCGAGATACAATCGCGATACACAGGTACATGGTGTTTAGTTTTAAGGCACAGGCTGTGTGCGCTTGTGCTGTCCAGCCATAATCTTTGGCATCTCCAGATGGCGTTTTCAGATGTCTCTTCGTTTTATCTTAACCTGTTTATCGGTTATGTGAGCGAGAATGAATAAATGGAAAGAGAAAAGGATGTTCGAATTTCAAGACCGAATTGATGTGAAGTAAAAGAAATTGTAAATGCATGCAAACATTCAATGATTAATAAATAATTATAAATTAACCATGTGATCGCTCTGATACCATTTGTAGGTTCTGGGCGTAGCAGAAACGCCTCTATGGTATGACCAACTTGGTTTTTTAGTCTTAATTTACGAATAATCGTTGGTGTACATGAAGAATGATGTTGTTACCAACAAATTTAAATCGTAGATTACTTTACTAGAACGTCAGAACCAAAAGAGGAGGATTATCACATGTAATTTATAATTAATTTATGAGTAGATATAAAATTATATGAACTAGTGATTCTTTCTTTGTTGATGATCTGGTTGACTAGATCTCGTCATATAGTCGTTGCGTTGCAGGATCCAAGTGCAAAATTCCTATAGCGGTGATCCACACGTGCACCACAATCTTTGAACGTCGCTGTAGAATTGTTGGGTATTAGTACAACCAATCTCGATTGATTGCGTCGTTTGTGGTTGATCTCAACAAAAGGAATTCTTGGTGTTCTCTCGATGGATTGAGAGATGAAGAGTAAAAGGTGCTTTCTAGATCTCTAGCTTTCTCTTTAGGGATTTAGAGAACTTTTTTATAATCCGTTGTGCACAAGTGTGTTTATGAAAAGTGATATAATTAAATATTTATTATGGCAGGTTTAGGGTTAGCAATGAACACTCATGATTCTTGCTAATTCTATAATTTTTAGTTGACCCCATGTCAAATAATAATAATAAAAATATCGTCACTTGACATGTGCAACACTTTAAAAATATATAAATAAATATCATTTACATCATTTCCAATTGGACTATTAATCTTGGTCCATTTATCCTCAACATTTACTGAATCTTGAATAATGACTTTATTTGACAAATAAATTTCATTGCTAATTCTATAATTTTTAGTTGACCCCATGTCAAATAATAATAATAAAAATATCGTCACTTGACATGTGCAACACTTTAAAAATATATAAATAAATATCATTTACATCATTTCCAATTGGACTATTAAACTCGGTCCGTTTATCCTTGACATTTACTGAATCTTGAATAATGACTTTATTTGACAAATAAATATCATTGCATTATTCGTCGATAAATATAATAAATATTATATTTACCAAACCTTGCAATTTATTATTATTTAACTGATTCTTTTGAATAACTTGTGATTAAATCTTGACGATCGACCAAACCTGAATAATTATTAAACCGCAAATAAAGAATAATATTTATCATAACTTGTTAAATCCAATATTTAATCGAGTTTTTGGTTTCACTTATTTTGTGATCTTCTTTGCCTCTTTCTCAGTGACATTAGACAGAACCGTCTAAAGTTCAAGGTTAGTGTCTAAGAATACGCCTAAACACTAGCTAATGTCGCAACAACATACAACCTCCTACGAATGCTCATTGTGTAATATAATCTATTTATCCTGATATTTCTTAATCAAGCAGGTTTCACACGAGTGTCATTAACCCATGTGCCCAATGTTTCTTTTTTTGACTTTCCAGAAATGAACTTATGAATTTGTCCATAGAACACCATGGTTATAAATTTATCCGAACAGTTTTATTCCCATCAAAGGGTCTGAGATATCAACTTTTGTCATGGTATTGAAAGGATAAATCATTTCTCGCATCATCCATTAATGCAATATCATTTGTGACGCACCCAACATATCATATTTCACTGTGAGTATATGTCGTCACGATTTTCGTCAATACATAAAAGTATGCGACTAATGATGTCCACTAATGATAATCTTAAAATCTAAGGATAAATATACACGTTTGTAGATAGAAACATCCAATGACACATGTAAATGTTGATTTTCTATTGGCAGACTCGTTCTCATAACTTCCCTCTTTGGAGATTACCAAAGGCGAACACCATGAGAAGATGTCTCAATGTATTATGAGCCTCCTACCCATGATAGTCTGTATTTTCGGTGTCCCGTCAAACAATATCATCCGACCATAGAACGCGGGTTTAAGTAATATTGTCATAGCATCTAAAGTATCTCATCATAGCAGGGAACTGCTATGTACTTTCGATGCAACACGTATCCTTGGGACAGTCTCACATACTATGTGAACAATCATGATGCGATAAGAAACTTTATTAAAGACAATAAATACATGTGATCATCAAGTAATTAGATGTTGGTTCTAGAGCACCAATTCTAACAAGTAGAAGGTCCTTGTGACTCATCGGGGCTCCATGGTTAGTTAACAAGTACTGCCCAATTTTAGAGGCTGGTCACAATAGTGTAAAATGGTAGTAAAGAACTCACCCATCCCAAAGTGTGATGGTCCTTGTGGCTGATCGGGTTTGAAAATATAAGATTTGCAATGAATACTTTATGGAATGAGGGGGAGGGGGTGTGCACTATTTTTGCAGGTAAAAGATGCTATGTTAGTACCTATGTCGGGGTGATATACATTTAGTTTTGATGGCATATTTGATAAGAAATCCACAATAACCTTGTTTGATTTGGAACAATCTTAGGTTGAATGGTCTCCTAAGAAGTTTTATCAAGAAGCATGACAATAAAGGCAAAGTATACTGAAGGGACATGTGTTGACTTGAGGGATGTGAATGAACAGAGCTGTTTGGGAACAGCTTGAGCTCTTTCGAGCATGAGCCATTCACTATTCGGCTTGAACAATTCACAAGCCTAATCGAGCCTTAGTATATATAATAACACTGTAATAAATTTCTATTTTAAATATATTTTAAGCTTGAATGCGCGCATTTAGTTTTTTCTGTTCATATATGAGTTCATTTAATCTCGTTTATCAGATCACGACTCATGTTTGATGAGGTTTTTTAGGGCTCATTTATGTTTGAAAAAGCTCATCTGTGCTCGTGTTTGATTCAAGCTCGAGCTCTAGGTCAGAAATTTTAGGCTTGAATTGTTCAAGCTTGAGTTCATGTTCATTTAAAGAAGCTCGAACATGTAGATGTTTGGCTTGGCTTGATTGATCACACCTCTTGATGGTCATTCATTGATTTGGTAAGTGGTTTCACAAGACAATTGACTGTGATCAGCTGGAAAGACGGCCAAAGTGGTTGTAGAAGGCTCTCTGCATTGGATGGGAATTTCTGTTGCGAGACAAAGGCTCCAGGGCTGATCATAATGCACTGATGGATGCCTGGGTGGTTGTGATGTTACACATTGATTTGAAAACATAGAAGATCCCCTGGAGAAGTGCATCCAAAGGAAGTATTTGCTCATTACACCATCAAGTTGTTGATATTATTGTTACAACTGGAAGTGTTCCTCAATATCAGTGAAACATTAACTAGAAATCAAAGCATTGCAGACATTAGGTTTATATTCCCAATTCAGTTTCACAGCCTCAATCTATTACAGTTTTAACTCAAAAGAATTGTAATTTTTTTAATGGTTTTCAATTCAGTCCCCACTACTAGCTGTCTCTGTTCCACTTTTATAATTTGTTCTGGCATGCGTGTATTTTTTTCACCTGTGATTTTTGTTTGTGAGAAAGGTATAGTGAGATTTAATTAGACCAGGTAATATTAATGGTGCACTTTTGGAGAATATTTTATATTTCTGAAAAACTTACTGTGATCTAGTTGTTTTTGTATCTCAGTTTATTTATTTACCAGCGCGGAAAGCTTCCTTTTAGAACCCAATTTTTTATCTTTTTTCTTTTGATGTTTAATGAAGGCACATGTTTTCTGTATTTGTTTCCATAATCAGGAGCGGTCCAGTGGTCGTTCACGTGGTTTTGGATATGTAACATTTTCATCAGCTGAGGATGCGAAGGTAATCACAACTGTAGAATTTTCTGTTATCTAGCCCCAACCACATTACCTTTGGTTGCATATTATGCTTGTTTTTCATATTTATTCTTTTACACTGTTTTATCCTGGCATGTGATTCTTTAGATATAATTTTGTAATTTCCCTATGATAGATCCTTATTTTCAACATGGTGTTTTGGCAACAGAATGTCATAGCTACTGAGCATGCCCTTGGCGGCAGAGTTCTGGAAGTAAAAGTGGCAACTCCAAAGGTTGGGCTACATACTTGTATATTGGTTCTTATATTGCCCTCTTTGTTACTTGCTGTTTGAAAAGTGGAGAATTTGTATTTCCATTTTTGCTATCATACTTTGGTTTTTATTCTTTTATTTTGACAGGAAGAAATGAGGGCACCGTCAAAGAAAGCCACAAGGATATTTGTAGCCAGGATTTCACAATCAGTAACCGAGGCATCCTTCCGGAGGCATGCACATTCTAAGATGCCACCGCCTTTAGTTTTTTGAATAATTTTCAGTGATCATGCTGACAAGCCAATATAAAATTCTGTTCATGCAGTTATTTTGAGAAATATGGTGACATTACGGATTTGTATATGCCAAAGGTAGCCTTTGTCTCCCAAATTCTCTCTCTACTTCTCTCTTTTCCTTTTTTTTTTCCATTTGTGGTTAAGAAATTTATTGTTTTTACTGTAATTTTTATTCTTCCTTCAACCATGGTGTAGTTGTTTGCTGTGCACTGCATTGTTTTTTACTGTACAAAACCAACACATGAAGCTAAAAAGAAGGAAAATTTCTTTTCATTTGTTCCTATGTTCTGAAGTTCATCTGGATTTATTATTATTGTTTTGCAGGATCCATCCACTAAAGGGCACCGTGGAATTGGCTTTGTCACTTTTGCAACTGCAGGTTAGAATTTCCATGTCAACTAATTGCAAATGTGCTCATGATGTTGGGAAGTTTCTTTTGAATGATTTTGGTTTTGCGTTTTGATGATAATTTTTATCTCTAATTGTCAGATGTAAAATATATATATATTTTTTAAATTTACTTGAACTTCAATGAGATTGGATTTTTTGTGATGTATTTTTAATATTTTTTGTTAAAAAAGCAAAAATAAAAAATGGAAATGATTGATGTGGTTCTCGGTTCCACTTGTATCAGGGATTGAGGTACTCTTGGTGGTTTTGTGCCTATTTAGTGTTTGGTTGTGCGCGTAGATTGTTCTTTCTCGTTGGAAGGGAAAAACTGAACACATTTCAGTGATGCATGTTCTTGTTTTGTTCTTTTAAAATAAATTCAGCTTCTCAAGGAATCACAAGCAATGAATTTCATCTAGGCTTTTAGATTTTTTTTTATTTGTAGATGTTTTTTGTTGTGTTTTTTTTTTCTATTTTGGGTTCGGTTATGAGGCAATGAATTTTGTAATATTTCTTTCACAGTGCTTAAAGGAATATAATCTCACAAAATTGACGGCTCACAATTCTATGGAATAGAGTGCCACCACTCTTTGGTAGGCTAGAAAGTCTTTGTTGGTTCAATAAGACTTGCATGGATTGGTTACTTTTTTGTGCATGTGGAAAGCTTTTGGTAAATTTGATGTTGGTAATTCATGTAACAGTTCATCAGTTTGGGACTTTGATTTGGACACCATTCACACACTTCTGAGTTGATGCTTAGTTTTTTTTGTTAATGAGTTGACCTTGGAGAGCAGAAATCAGTAATATTAAATTTTAACCAATCAAATGCTAAATTGTGTTTTTTTTCCGACTGTTATTTGCATGAGTGTGTCTGATCCCAGATATTTATTTTATTTCTTTCCTGACATGCGATTAATGGTTTTTTAATCCTTGAATTTTTACAGACAGCGTGGACAATGTGATGGATGATACTCACGAGTTGGGTGGTTCTACCATTGTTGTTGACCGGGCCACACCAAAGGCATTTGGCACTATAATTATAATTTATCTTTTGTGCAATTTCATCTTTGCTGGAAGAACGTTTTTATTTTGCACATTTAAATTTCAGTGGCTTCAGAGGGTTTTGTCTTGGCTTATTTATATCAAAACAGTATTGTCATGACTAGAGTTTTTTATCTTTGCATGAAGCATTTTGTAGCATGTCTGAAGCGGAAGTTGCACCTTCTTTGGGTGTCGTATAGGGTCATATAACTTGTCATTAATTTTAAGGGCTCAAAAGAATTCTGCTTTGGCTTTGAATCACATTCCATCACGTGGTTTTTTAAACAGCATTCAAGAATTCATTTCTATATATTTTGCCATCATTTATAGATGAGGTGATTCTACTACGCCTCCAGAATTGATGATTATGAACCGCATTTTCACCTCCTATTGCTATTCTTCTCATAGAATGAATTATACTTTCCATGCTATCCTCAAACATTTTTTTATAGATGTTGGAGTATGGGTAACTTCCAGCCCCACTAACTTTGTAACTTCCAGCCCCACTTCTTTTGTAACCTCTCTTTGTAACTTCCCTATATTTTCTATAAATGAAGGCTCTCTCCTCACCTTGAAAGGTGAGGGGGATTTCTGATTTTACATGGTATCAGAGGGATCTTCCCGACCCTCCCTCCCATCTTTTTTTTTATTTTGCTCTAGGGTTTACTCATTTTTTTTTTTTCCCGTCCGAGGGGGCGGCGGCCTCAAAGCCCCGTAGGGTTACCGCTGCCGCCCCTCCGCCTCTGCCCTGCGCGATTTCCCGGCGGCTCACCCCTCCCTCCCGAGGCCTCGGCCTGGCCTCTTCCCCGGCTTCCCGGCTCCCGGCGCGACGCGGCTCCCCGGCTCCCGGCTCGTCCCTCCCGCGACGCGGCTCCCGGCTCCTCCCGGCGCGACGCGGCTCCCCGGCTCCCGGCTCCTCCCGGCGCGACGCGGCTCCCCGGCTCCCGGCTCCTCCCGGCGCGACGCGGCTTCCCGGCTCGTCCCTCCCGCGACGCGGCTCCCGGCTCCTCCCGGCGCGACGCGGCTCCCCGGCTTCCGGCTCGTCCCTCCCGCGACGCGGCTCCCGGCTCCTCCCGGCGCGACGCGGCTTCCCGGCTCGTCCCTCCCGCGACGCGGCTCCCGGCTCCCGGCTCCTCCCGGCGCGACGCGGCTCCCCGGCTCCCGGCTCCTCCCGGCGCGACGCGGCTCCCCGGCTTTCGGCTCCTCCCGCTGCTCCTCTCCTGCGCGCGCATCCCGTCGCCGCGACTCCCGGCTGCTCCCGGCGGTCTCCCGCTTCTCCCGACGCCATCACCTGAGCGCCCCGCCAGCGGCCTCCCGCTGCTCCCGGCGCCTCCCGACTGCTCCCGCCGGCCTCCCGCTTCTCCCGGCGGCCTACCGCTGCCGGCGGCCTCCCTTGCCGGCGCCTGCTTCCCCGCTGCGCGCGGCGGCCCTCCCTCCCGGCAGGCCCTTTCTCCCGTCCGCCTCTTCCCTGCCGGCTCCCGGTCGCGCAGCCCTCCAGCGCACGGCGGCCCTCTCTCCCGGCGCGCCTCCCGCCGGCTCTTCCTCCAGCGCGCGACGGCCCAGCCTCCCGTTGCGGCTCCTTCCCTCGGCGGCCCTCCATGCCGTCCTCCAGCGGTGCGCCCTCGTCCCAGCGGGCCTCCGCCCGGCTCCCGCGCCCTCGCCCTCGCGGCTCCCTGCGCGAAGGCCCCACCTCCTCCTGCGGCTTCCCTCGGCACCCTTCCCCGCGATCCGGCGATTCCAGCGCGGGTCTCCCGGCGCGCTTCCCATCCCCGCTGCGCGCGACGGCCCCCCGCCCTCCTTCCCCGGTGCGCCTTCCCTCAACAGCGCCCGCTCCTCATGCGCGACTCCCGGGCGGACTTCCGGCCCCGCCTCCTGTTGCGGCTTATCGGCTCCCGCCGGCCCCGCCTTCTGCGTTGCCCCACTGTGGCTTTCCCTTCAGGCTCCCGCGCCTCCCGCTGCTGCCCGCGACGCCTCCCGTCGCCCCTCGCGGTCTCGCTGCGCGCTCATCCTGGCGCCCGCTCCTCCTGCACGCGACTCCTCCCGGCGACAGGCTTCCTTGCCCGACGGTTCTCCCGCCTTCCCGTCGTCAGTCCTTCGCGGCTCTTCCCGGCGACGACCAGATCAAGTGTGGATCCTCAGTCGCAGCGGCTCTCCCTCCCGGCGGCGCACACCCGTCTTCCCTCCCGACGCGGTGAATCCAGGCAGCCTCCCTGCTCCGCCTCAGTCCGGCGGTGTTCTTCCCGCGGCGCTCCTCCTGTCCAGCGGCCCTTCGCGCGCCTCCCGGCCGGCCCTCCGCGCGCTCTCCCGGCCCTTCCTGGCTTATTCGGCCAGATCCTTCTCCCGGCAACCCTACTGCGGATTTCCCGGCGACCCTTCCGGATGGCCGGCTGCGCCTTTCCCGCCTTGTTCTTCCCGGCGGACCTCCCTTACCCGGCTTGCGGCTCTTTTCGGCAGCCCGCCTCCTGTGCGATCTCCCGCCGGCTCCTTTGACGATTGGCCTTCATTCCTGCCGGCTCCTCCAGCAGTTGGCCTACCGCCCTGCCGGCCTCCCGTGCCACCTCTGCTCAATTGCTCCCTCCATGCCGACCTCCTGCTGCATCCTGCGGAATCCCCGCCTCTCTGCCCGGTGCCTCCTGCGGAATCCCCGCCTCTCTGCCCGGCATCTCCTGCGGAATCACCGCATCTCATCGTCGGCCTCCTCCTGCGGATTTCCCGGCGCTTCGACGATCGGCACCCGCCATTGCGGATTTTCTCGGCGCTTTGACGATCGGCCCGACATTACGGTTTACCGGCGCTCTGACGACCGGCCCGTAGTGCGGGATTTTCCCGACGCTCTGACGACCGGCACCCGCCAGTGTGGATTTCCCGGCGCTCTGTTGACCGGCCCCGCACTTTTCCGGCGATGACCCATCATTTTCAGCGGCATCACATTACAATCTTGAGGGGGAGCAGCATCATCAACGATTTTATTCTTTTTGTATCTTCCGTTTTTTTTTCATCTTGTTTTGTCATCAAGCTGGGTATGTCCAGCTTGAGGGGGAGTGTTTGCAGCTTGTTGCTTGCGTTGTTTTTCATTATGTGTCCAAGCTAGGTACACCTAGCTTGAGGGGGAGTGTTGGAGTATGGGTAACTTCCAGCCCCACTAACTTTGTAACTTCCAGCCCCACTTCTTTTGTAACCTCTCTTTGTAACTTCCCTATATTTTCTATAAATGAAGGCTCTCTCCTCACCTTGAAAGGTGAGGGGGATTTCTGATTTTACAATAGACAATTTTATCGATTTCTATTCTATTTTTTTGGGTGTCATTAATTTAAACTAATTGTTTACTACATGCTTTTTCACCAGGATGAGGAATTCAGGCCTGTGAGTAGAATGGCTCCAAGGGGATATGGTGCATACAATGCTTATATTTCTGCAGCAACCAGATATGCAGCACTGGGCGCTCCTACCCTATATGACCATCCGGGCTCAATTTATGGAAGTAAGCTTTGCGAGTATTTTTTTAGGAAATCTTTGAAGTAATTAACAATGCCTTTACCTTGATCAGGAGGGGAAGTTTTTCGAGGAATGAGCAAAAAAATATTTGTTGGAAGGCTTCCACAGGAGGCAACTGTTGATGACCTTCGTCAGTATTTTGGTAGATTTGGTCTTATCTTAGATGTTTATATTCCGAAGGTATGGTAACTTTTTATGATAGGTTTCAGCGACATGAAATTATGTTGATTTTTAAGAAATCATGCTACTTATTTTGGGGCAGGATCCCAAGAGAAGTGGCCACAGGGGATTTGGTTTTGTGACCTTTGCTGAAGATGGTGTAGCAGAAAGAGTTTCTCGAAGGCCTCATGAAATTTGTGGGCAACCGGTATTAAAATGACTTGAAATTCATTATGCTTGAAAATGACATTTATGTGTTTATGCGTTTATGCTTCTTGATACGCTTAATCTGGTTAGCTCGTGTAATTTTGTAGTTTATGTTTACACCCACATCCATTATTATTTTTTGCAATGTCTAATTTTATTTGTTCATCATGATGAAAATATGAGTATGTGGCTATTTGTTGTTGGGGGGCTTTCTAGGGATTGAAGGTTTGTATAAGTTACTATTCTTGTTACCCCATTTCGGTTGGGGTTTTATTGAGCCCCCTCCTCTTTGTTAACTCAGCGGCATAGCAACTTTATCACGACCTCTTATGAACCTTTGGTGGTAGCTTGAAAGGTCCAAAAAGCCCCTTACCCCCCTTTACATCTTCTGGCACTGGCCAAGCCCTCACGCAAAATATTTTTTCTGGATTCACAAACATTCCATCACTGTTTATAATATGGCCAAAATATTCTATTGACCTTGTTGCAAAGCATTTTTTCCTGTTTGCATAAAGCTGGTTGTTGTGACCACAGGCCCAACGACATCCTAAGAGGGGGTGAATTGGGGTGTGAATTTTCTTCTCAACTCCAAACGGATCTTGTTTCCATGCTGGCAAGAACACACTGAACCTGTCAAAGCCAATCACACATTCACATCAACCAAATATGTAAAAATGTGATGACACAACGATTTTACTTGGTTCATTACCAAGGGCTACATCCAAGGTGTATACACACTGCAATGTGCCGGTGTATCAAAAATCACTACTCACTGTATGTGATTATAAGATTTAGGTAAGACTCACTGTCAAACCAAGGTCCACTCTCTTCTATCTATCAACTCACCACTCCAAGATACAGAATGAAAGATAAGTCATCGCACAGGTCGCTCACAATGAATACTAGATATTCATAACACCAAATCAGCAAGGGTGTTTTCCATTAGCTTCTGCCTCTGATAAGATTCAGATCTTCAAAAAATAATCAAGCTTCTTCACAGCAACCTCCTCCAGAAAGCTCCAGATGTGCAGAATGCTCTCAATTCTTTAAAACATGCGTCATTGTTCAGTTCCTCTGATCCCCCTTCTTAATTTCTTCGATCTGATCTTCCAAAATTGTTCTCCATCCAACGCCTAATTGGCCTTCAAAACCATCCACTATGATCGAAATAAACTTACTAAAAACTAAGCCAATCTCTCCATCTTTTAAAAAGATTTGAAATCCCAGATTATTCTATAATCTTCATTATCACGGCATGACATCCTTTGTTGCAGCGTAACATGCCTCCATTTCCAGGTCCTCTGAAAATCACTGCCTAATTTGGACTTTCAAACCCTGAAAATCCCGGGGTGGATATCTCCAGATATTTCCAGCCTGATACATTACGGTGTAACCCAATCTGTTACGGTGTAAAATCTGAACCATAAACCACACCCTGGACCATTTTTCTTGCAGTCTCCTGTTGCGGCATGATCAGCCCTACAGTACCTCATCAACTCATTATAAATCATGGCGTGATATTCATTGCAGCATGATTCAGTCTTAGCTAAACTAAAATTCCATCTCCAGTGCACCATCTGATTGCAGTATGACGTTTCAGCCATGACGTCCAGTGCTAAACACTTCTATTTTCACCCTCACGTATGATGTGATAATATGTTAAGTTATTGAGGCGCAGTACTTAACTCATCATTCCCTGAAATCCGCCAACAAATATTACAGTGTTTTTTTTTGACTTTCACACAAAATTAACTCCAGAACTTCTCATACCTTCACAAAACTTCTCCATGTCTTCACCATAGTCATAATACATTCAATAAAGCCTATTGCCAACAAACAGGTAATCATAATGCCCCTCACGAGCCCTGAAGGCCACTATCCTGCATCTTAGTATGATGAAAACTCGATTTCAGATCCAATTTTGGAAGTGATTAGAACCCTTCAGTTCATCCAACAATTAAAACTTTCAGCTCATCCTTATTGACAGGAATAATTGGACTGAAGTATGGGTTGTTGCTGTTCCTGATTATTCCTAAACTGATCATCTCTTGTATTTTCTTTTCAATTCCCTCATTCATGTCACGGGAAAACCTATATAGCATTATGCTCACCCCCCCTCAAATGTTGGATCCTCACCGTCCTTTTGCCCGCCACCTGTTGTAGTGTGGTCAGCCTTGCACGCAGATCTGTTTTTCCCATCAATGTAACCTTCCTGTTGGCATCTTGAAAAGAAACCCCTTCATTTTTTCAAAGGGGACAGGCGTGGCTGGTGAGGTGGGTGGCCAAACTCCACTAACCAGCCAGCAGAGGAGAGGGGCAGGGCTGGGAGCCAGCCTATAAAAGGAGGATCACTCCAATGGTTTTCTCATCAGCTCCTCAAGCAAGCAGCTTCCCATCTCCCATTTCAATTTTGAGTGTGATATTTTGTGAGGCTTATTCTTTATTATTCAAGAGATATTTAGAGAGTTTTTTCCTTGTAATGGTTGGTGAGTGTCTGTACCAGCATTTTATGAGAGTGAGATCCTTTTATTTGTCCGTGGTTTTTTTACCTTTTTCATTTGGGGGTTTTTCCACGTTACATCCGGTGTTCATTGTTCTGCATCTTTGCACTTCATTTTATCTCGATATTATCGCTGCATCAGTGGCCCAATCATTTTGGATCCCAACACTTCCTACCCATCTATTCTACAGTCCAAAAGCACAGGGCTCGGCCTCTGTACCCATTCAATGCTCAGGATTAAGATCTGGCCCTGTGGTTTCTGTTATGCAAGTTTCAATTTCCATTTCCCTCTCCCGAAAACGTGGCCATTGGGATTGGACTCTCTTATCATGCCCAAGTCCTAATTCCACATGGTTTATTAGGCGTCACCTTCAAATTAAGAGTTTCACAGGTTCTTGGAGGCATAATTGTGAGTGGCCCTACAGTCCACTAACACCAGAATGGGCACCCCCTGTATCATCCCATTGAGGGACATGGATGATGGATGCAGTCCCCAAAGTCTCCAAGGCCTGGCACTGTGTTTCCCCCCCAGTCTCATTCTGTCCCCACTCCACTGTTGCTTGCTCTCCGCTTTGTTCTTCCAATTGCTTAATGAAATCCCCCATACAGCCAAGCGGAGTCCTTTTTCAGGGCATAGCTTATGATGTCTGGGGGTAAACCATTGCCCACAGGAGCACAATCCCTTTGACCTTTCTTCAAACTCCTCCTCCGAGATTCCCTTAGTACTTCTACAGGCCTTCAAGAATCAAACTCTTTTCTACTTGGCCAAGCTCAGCATTTTGAATTTATCAGAGGGTTCATGGGCTAATACCCACCCTAAAACTTCTGGCCTCAAACCTCCCAAAAACTGGCTCACGTACCAGGATTCAGTGAGGTCTGGGATGCGGAGGGCTAACTTCTCGAAGTCTTCAATTATTCTTCCACTCTTCCATTTTGCTTCAAGTTCTTGAACGGATTTCTTACCTCTGTAGTAGCAGTAAAGCGCACTGTAACTCATTCCAAGTGAGATGTGACTTATTCTGGTGGAAGGAAATATACCAATACTGAGGCATTCCTCCCACACAGACCTGCACAATAGTGAGCATTAAACACTTGAGGTTTCTTGAACTATGAAATAAGCCTCGGTCTGAGCGATCCCAGAATAGGGATCATCTCCTATGGCAGATCTAGTTGTCTCTCCAGCTTGTGAACCACTTCTCGATTCTGTTCCAAGTTTCCCCTCCTGAATTCTCTCAATTATGTTCCTCTTGGTTCAGGTTCAGATACGAAAAACTCTCCTCTCCAACATTCTGTTTCTGCTTTGAATTGTCACGGATCAGCTGCTGCTGAATGCTTTGAAGAGTTGCATACATTGCCTGCTGTCCTTGGCCAGCCCCTCTGTAGAGGCTTTTATACTACGAAACTGATTTTTGTGTGAAGAAAGTGTTTCTTCCATCTTTATGGAAAAGAATTTCTTTCAATGAAAGCACCAGCTTGAGTAGAAACAGCAATGACTGAGAGGAGTTATATTCAGTAATTCAGAACGACGTTGTACAGAATATGGATGGAGTAGGAGAGCGGAGGCTGAATTGTTAGTGAATAAAACGGGTCTTTTGTTTCCTTTTGTCTCTGTAGTAAGATGAGTCTCTCTGCTCGCGTTTACTTTGAAATGCAGCTTTGTAACTTGTCTTGTCAGTGTTGTGATATTACGTTGAGCTTGGTCTGCAGGTTGCAATAGATTCGGCAACCCCGCTGGAGGATGCGGGTCCTAGTAGAAACTTTAGCTTGGAGAGCACTGAACCGCCGTTGGGGGGTTACGGTCCTTTGCGTACGTACGGCAGGATGTATGGAAGCCTGGACTTTGATGACGTAAGCTCGTATTTATATGATATACAGGGCTTTTTTTATTAATGGATGATGATGACGGGGTTGTTTTCGCAGTGGGGTTACGGCTTAGGTGGCGGGAGACCTTCGAGAGCAGATTGGAGGTACAGGCCTTACTAGGGAGGGCGAGTGTTATCTTATGGTCTGTAATGGTGGATCAACTCCATTTTCTTTACCGTGATACCATGAGTCTATTGTGGAGTGAATTATTGTTGTCATTGAATGCTCTCCTAGAAGTGTATTTTTGGCAAGGTCATATTTTTGGAAAGATGATATGCATACAATCAAGATGATTGCTCAAAATTGATGAACAAAATGTCGTGGTTCTACCTTGTCACGAACAAATGAAAGATGGAATTATGTAGTCCGATGAATAATTTGTCGAAGAAGATGTCGACGTCTAGAATAGGTAGTGTGTTGGCCATTTTTTTGATGTAAGATAATGTAGCTCGGGCAAACTAGAAATGACTTGGCAAGACAATGTTAATGATGAAGCTCTAACTTTACAGCTCTTCAAAATGATCTAATAATGTTGCTCATGTCGTGTACATCGCATGCACCAGGCACACTGCCAGACTTCAACCTCTTTAGACAGTACGTACAACAATGACCTAATTATATTTTTCAATTTTCACGTGACTTAATCATAAATACGATGATAAAAACTTCTCATGGCTTTCTTCTCAAATGCTTCAATATACTGCAAACAAATGACGAACAACCTGAATACAACTTGTTAGAATAATCAATAAATGCCATGATAAATCTTCCATGTAAATATCGGAGTAATACTCCAATAAACGTCAACATTAATTATTGTCGTGGAAGAAGTCTTGATATACTGCAAAAATGCAGCAGTAAATTCAAACAGATTATAATAAAAACAATAATTAATATTCTCATAATAATCGACTTTTAAAGTCCTTGGAATATTCCTTGAATGTAATGTATCGGTTCAAAGGCCACTTAGTCGGTGGTTGGTTTGGTTGAACACAATACCTCAAACATGATTCTATATACTAGAGGTTTATGACAAGCAACAAGGGTTAGGATACTACCACGAGGAGACTATACCCCCGTATCAGAGTGCACATTCATAAATAAATAAGCATCATACACCATCTATGACCATCAGAGTATGCTGAAACAATAATCATATCTAACAATAATAAATGAATGTGGAAGCAATACAAACTCAAATGGTCATGCTAGTATACAAGCCATATCGTCCACCGAACCGATCACACAAATAGAATAAATAAAAGAAATAAAATACAAACTAGACCTCACTACATCATCGAGCCATGCCACATCCCAATCTCCAATTCCATCTGAGCTGTCCTGCTCGATGATCAAAACCTGGGCCTCAACCTAGCCTGTACATGCAATAAAGTGAAAGTCTGCTCAAATACCCTAGTGCAATGATGACCAGAGCAGGGTGCGAGTACATAACTCAGCAGGGCACCACCAACGTAGTCTCATACATACCTACAATGCAATGATATGTGCATGTGACACACTCAGTTGAAATCAGTAAATAAACAAAAAAAAAAGTAAATAAATAAACTATCATCGATCCTTAGGTTCTCAACCCCAATCAACCATGCCTGCTTTGACCAGTGTCAGGGTGTCTCTGAGCACATCACGATATCGTGCCAACCATCTAAATATCGGATCCTAGGGCATAACCCAATCATCCTTAAAGCTCAGGCTCAAACGACCAAATATCTCATCATGAACGACTCAACAGCCAGATCCGAGACACTGTGGGCATCTCTCCAAACCCCATACCAATCAATACCTCTAAGCTGATTCCCAGGCATCCCAGGTAATCATTGATATGAAATATCCTCCATGTCAGCATGCCAACCGACAAGATCCCAAACATCCTGAGCATCCAAATTTGGTGCAAGTAATACATCAGGCTCAACTGGTCGGATCCTAGGGGTGACCTAGGCATCTCATCATAATAATAGCTTTCATAATCCCCCAAGCCCGAACGGATGGATCCTAGACATGCTAGGCATCCTAGGGACCCATGGCGTCGAGGACGTCCCATATACACCTAAGTCGAATCCTATCATTATGGGCATTCTTACATGGTTCAACAACAAGATCCTAGGAAGCACATTCAGACATTCACGACGACGCTATCTCGTCACTTGATCACATCAATATCACACGAGGCTCAAAATCCAGATCCCGAGAAGCACCTCTGGGCATCCACCATGTCACTATCACATCACATCTGGCCCATAGGTCGGGTCCTAGAAAGTACCTCCGGGTATCCATAGCTGCATAAAACATAATCACGTGACGACATAAATAAAAGAATAGGGGTTAGCCGTATGCCTAGACCCATCACCACTGTCCACAACCACCAAGGCTCACGTATTTGGTATGGGTTATAGAGTTACCCGCTACAATCTCTACCTAATTCAAAATGTACTCGGTCATGTCGGTCTAACACTAGGGCACCTACCAGGGTCCCCTAGGCCATATCATAGTAGAGGTACCCTACATGGGGTTCTCTAGGTTACAATATAACACGGGCACCCTACTTGGGGTCCCCTCAGTTCACCTTACAAAATCCATGCTCAAGCTTGTCTTTCTAGGGTCTCACATCCCTCTAAGCTGCTAGGATCATTAGACGATCTTATTGGGTAAGTCATATTGGTATCGGTCTAAGGAGATGACGTAAGGCCCATCTCGCATCTCAGGTTGTCTCCACCAAGCCCATGCCTCCAAGGCATCTCAAGTTGGTCATGGCCCACTTGGGCTGACCATTCTCAATTCACCCTTCATAAGGGAGGTCTAAGACACTAACTCAAGGGTCCTCTAAGGCCCACTAGGGCCAAGGATCTAATCAAACCCACTCCTCCACTTGGACGTGTTTGGAGGCTTCTACACTAGGGACGACACGATCAACGGGTTTAATCCAGTTAATTAGTACCCCTCAAAAGGGTTCAAACATCCAGAGCATATAATTATTATCGAGGCCTCGACCATCGATGGACGAGGTGAGCAAGAAAGTATACAAGGAACTCAGTGGCCTTGACACTTTGTTTAGTTTATCCTCACGCATTTTGTTTTCAGTTAAACAATTTAATTAACTGAAACATGTTGATCTCCCAACGGGGCGAGATCGTATAACACATGTTATATAAAACATGCCAAATGCCACGTGGGTATGTATGCAAGACCACATACACTACTACAAATATGGCTTTTATCAGTGCTTAAAAAGAGCATTAACACCGCTAGAAAAATGTTGTTAATCGAGTTGAAGATAAAGCGTGGATCCCTTTTATCAGCGCTCAGAAAAGCGCTGATAAAAGTCAAAAAAATAAAAATAAAAAAAGTTAAAAAGAATATATTATTACAGACACTTTGTTTAGTCTATCCTCAGACATTTTGTTTTCAATTAAACAATTTAATTAACTGAAACATGTCGATCTCCCAACGGGGCAAGACCATATAACACATGTTATATAAAACATGCCAAATTCCATGTGGGTGTGTATGCAAGACCACATACACTATTGCAAATATGGATTTTATTAGCGCTAGAAAATGACATTTTACAGCGCTAGAAAAGCGCTGTTAATCGAGTCGAAGATAAAGCGGAGATCCCTTTTATCACCGCTTAGAAAAACGCTGATAAAGGCCCCTTTTATCAGTGCTAAAAAAGCGCTGATAAAAGTCAAAAAAAAGTTAAAAAGAATATATTACTGCAGAGAGCTTTTAACAACGCTTGACCCCCCTTAATCAGTGCTAAGCGAAGCCCCTTGCCCGCGCAACCCTGCTTCCACTAGAACTCGAACCCGAGACCTCCCCCCTGGCGTGCCTGCACCTTTGCCACTAAGCCATTTAGTTTTTTTCTCCATTTAATGATATATCTATTTATATATATATATATAGTTATATTTATTCGTATATTAATATAGATTCATATTAATATAAATATATTTAGTTATATTAATACATATATATTTATTCATATATTAATATATATATACACACATTTATTCGTATATTAATATATATTTATATCTATTTATATATATATTTTTAGTTATAATTTTTTATCCGTATATTTATTTGTATATTAAATATATTTATAAGATTAGTTTTAAATACATTTATAAAATATGTTTTTTATGCATGTTTATAAATAAATAAATAAATAAATAAATAAATAAATAAATAAATAAATACATACATACATACATACATACATACATACATATATACAACACACACACACACACACACACACAGACAGACATAGACACACACACACACACACATATTTACGAATAGATATATATATGTGTATCTGAAAAGCCATAGAATATTAAAACGACCATAACTTCTAGTCCAGAAGTTCGTTTCAACTCCACAACCAGTCAAATCGAAGAAAATGAAACAATCTTCGATATGATATATGGTACATGCCTATAGGACATCCGGATAAGAAGTTATAGCTGTTTGAATGTTAAAAAATCGGGGTATCCCGACTAAAAACTCAGTTTTGGAGGCCTTCTGGGCATTTTTTGGTCTTGAAAAATGTGACATAATATTCCCTTAAGTTATTAGCGCATAGATCTCGTCGCAAGCTTCGATTTGATATGCTGTAGAGCTCAAACGGACACCCGGATCAAAAGTTATGGCTGTTTGAAGTTTGAGTTACATTTTCAACTTATTTTAGATCTTTTATTATTATTTTTTGATTTTTTGTGTCTTCAAATTGTTATTAAATGATTATTAGTCGATGATAATCAGTAAATTATTAATTAAAATATTTTAAAGCCATTTTCACTAAATTTCTTATATATTAAATGTAATAGTCTATTTATACTTATTTAAAACATATTTAAAAAATATATATTATATTTATATCAATATAAATATACTTATATATCAATATATTATTTTTCATGAAGAAGTAATATTTTTTGAAATATAAACTTTATGAGTGCTACTGAAAAAAGCGCTGATAAAGGGTGGCGCTGCGGAAACCCAATTTTGTGGTGGTGATACTTCATTTGTGGTGCTTTATCCACTTATTTTCTAAAGGCTGACTGTTGACACCGCAAAATACGTTTCATGCATTTTGACATAGAATTCATGATGTGATCCTCACTTAGACATCAAATGTTGAGTTTGAGTAGATATGTGTCTCCATACCAGAAGAAGACACGAGATGGATTTCCATGTTCCACAATACTACTCCACAATGAGGGATAAGTGGAAGGCAACCCCCTCCAAGAGTAGATCATGGATTTCCAAGATCGATGATAAAAAGATTTCGAAGCATTAAAATTCAATTTACGCGTTTCTTTTGAGACAATTTGGTGTATTCACCATATCAAGAAGCATAGATCTCTTTGAGAGCTTCGATTTGATTGGTCACAGAGCACAAACAGACTCACAAATCAAAAGTTATGGCTCTTGGAAGTTGGATTTTTTTGTAAAAGAACATGCATCACCGCGCATGCCATCCGCGCAGGCCCACTCACACAGGCCCATCTTCCAGGTCCATCCGCATAGGTCCATTCACATAGGCCCACCAGTGGGTCTATAAATAGGCCTCTCCGCCTAAAATTTACGACGGACGGTGGAACTCCCAGACAGTGAACCCCAGAGAGGGATCTGGTCGCACAACTCCCTTTCCGAAGTAGTCCATCACTACTTGGGCGACCTACCATGGCCTACCATAACCAGGGCGAGGCCCCTAGCCTAGAACCTGAGAGACCCACCTAAGCGATCCTGCTGGTCCATAACGCGGGGGCTACGCCCCCGCACCCCTACTCGGGATCAGTGCTGGGTTGCGGTCCCTGCCCTTCGGGCCAGTCCCTATGCTACCGTCACTAACCCCCATGAAAAATGGAGAGTCGTATCGTGAACTTTTCAAGTCGGGTCGAGGATATTTTGGGTTGCACCTTATACGATCTTAACGTCCACCCCTGGAATACCATGATTTGAGATACTCCTCCACACTCCTTGAAATGCCTTGAGTCGACATACTCCTCTTGGTTCATTTCTCATGTTATGAGTTGAGATTCTTCTCTTAGATTACTCAAGTACCTTGAGTCGATACACCCCTCAAGAAACTCCTAAAACCTCATCACCCAACTCCTATGTCAGGTTGAACTAGTACAATGGGCATCCTCATTTGAAATAAGCCCCAACCAAACCTTAATGAGAATCCTACTTAGGAATAAGCCCCAACCAATGGGCATCCTCCTTAGGAATAATCCCCAATCATAACTACTATATGGGCATCCTCCTTAGGAATAAGCCCCAACTAGTACAAGAGAATCCTTTTCAGGAATAATCCCCAACCAGTATAAGGGCATCCCTCTTGGAGTAAGCCCCTAGCCTTTCTTGAAAGTGGTTTCACTCTTGCTCATCTCTGCCTCCTGGCTACAGGATCAGAGAAGGGATGGGCACCAGAGTCCTCTCCTCTCCCTCATGCTTCCTTCCTTCCTCATTTTCCATACCCTAGACCCATTCTAGGGTAAAGTGAAGAGAGGGAAGTATCATACCCTCAACCTCTTCCACCGTCACCCCATCCTCTTCCACCAACAGAGGATAAGTGTGTTGTATTCCAAATCTTCCACTTTATCCTTGTCCATCACATTCAATAATGACTCATCCTGAATCATGTGGACACAAAGGATAGCTACGATCATGGAATCCACACCATCTGGTGCATGTTTTTGTAGGGGATCATCCTTTGAATCTTCCTCTCACCTTCCTTTAGAGTGCTTCCATAGGCATGAGTCCTCAAGTCCATGTATCCAACTCAGGGCAATGTGGATCGTTTGGTTTCTTGTACATTTCATTTCCTCTTGTTTCTCACACCGAACATGACTCACGTGGGCTTAGAGGTTGACGGTGGTCATGACATCCACATGATCCCAAACATTCCGGGCATCCTCATCAGGAGTAAGCCCCAATTTTCACCCCATTTACAAGGGAAACCTAGTATGTAATCCCCAAGTACTGAACTATAATAACTATGATTCTTACTATAATTAGGATATGTAGGACACCCACCTAGGGACCAAGCTCAACGGGCATCCTCTGCACGAGTAAGCCCCGAAACAAGCCTCCAAATCACCATGAGTCGAGACATCCCTCACGGTCCCTTTTATAGGGAATCCTCTTCATGAGTAAGCCTCAATTTAATATTCTCAAAGGGGCATACTCCCCTATGAGACAAACCCAAGGGTCCCCATAGGTGCGGATCCTCACAACCAAACTATGCAAGCTTTGATTCCCCTCCAAATAGGATGCGTAGGAAGCCTCCACGAGGACCAAACCCATCATCCCAAATTAACCCTATACTATCTGGGCCACATTCCCAGTAGGGTCTTATTCAACCTGGAAGTTTGTATTCCTTCTAGGTTCCTTGGGCCAGTTCGGTGTAATTCCCACACTAAACTTTGACTAGGCACCTCCCGCCTGAAAATCCTTACCACATGATGATAAATTATACAGTTAGGTCCTTATCACCTGACCTTAAAAGGTATGATATTCCTTATTAAATGGTATCGAACTACGTGGGTTCTAATTCCTTTCATGAGGATATGCAGGAAGCCCATCACATGGGTTTGATCCCAACATCAAAATAACTCTCATCTCCTTGGATGATGATACACTCCAGAGCACCCCACTACATGGCTAGTAAACTAACATTGTCTTAATAACGACCAAGGAACCTCTAATCAGTATATAAGAGGATAACATCAATGGAGAACCTTGGATACATATAGATATCTCTATTGATGAATAACCTCAGATACATACAAATGATTCTAAATTCCATACATGCTAATAATTGGTTGTTAATTCAAGGGATACCTACATCATACTTGGGAATTAATAAAGGATTCATGAACATATCTTAAATTTATAAGAGAGTCTCAGAGTAGGCAATAACTCCCCCCAAAAGGGTGTGATGAGCCTGACCTCCCATCCTCTTGACTAATGTGAGTTCTTAAGCATCGTTAGACAAAATTTCCAAAAAGAAAATGCCTTTGGAAAGAAGGTCCCCATGGATACATAATCATTGGGTGTTTTCAGTTCTAAAAAAAACCCGTTGGAAACTGTTCGGAAATAATGATTCCTAAACCGAACATATCTTTGAGGGAAATACAAAATGGTGAACCTGATGTGAATCCTTAACCAAGATGATAGTGTCACCTATCTATCAGTCCCCTTTCAATTGATAAAAGAGGGTTTGACAAGACAATCAATCATACATGTGTGCATTCAAATGAGATGTTGTTTTGATAACATTTTCTTGTTTGTGTTTGTAAAATTTATCCAGGGAACTTCATTCCAAGAAATCCCTTCAATCCAATGGCATCCTTCCATATTTCACCAACGTATACCCTAGCTACTGCTCAACCCAAATCTTCATCCACACAGAGGACACCATCACCAACCCAGAGTGTTCAACATTGGGTCTCAAACTCACTGGCCCAGGAGTACCGTCAACATGGTACTATCTTAACTTTGGAGGCCGCCTGACAGGACCTCCAACTTACCAAGCCCCACCGATCGTCCAGTTAGTGATGACTGATGGTCTTGATGTAGACAGTGTTGACCGCCATCTTCAACCATTTTGGGAGCCCGTCCCTAGAATGCAACAACCAGTCCCTCCCTTACCTTAGGGAGGTGGATCAAGAGGCCACATACGAACTAATTCTAAATACACAAGGGTCCTTCTCAAGGGATCCTACCAACAATCACCACTACCAACACCACACAGTTGTGAGCCCTCAACATGATGAGGCTCACTTCCTTGGCCTACCAGCCTAGGTCATCCATACCCCGAGCATGTAAGATGGCCTACCATGGGCAGTGACCGGTCAATGAGGAGTAGGGTCACACCTATTCCCCCTTCTTAGAAGCCCACCAACATAATTTGGTGGAAAATTGAGAGTTCACACATACACCCATCCATCTTCATTCATCTAGCAATCAGACTCATCGGGCAACATTCAAGGAATCTAGCCATTCAAATCCGGTGGTATACCACAAGCAGGAACATACACCTGCCTGCACCCACCATGCCTGATAGAAGACTCATCTAGAAACACTCAAAGAAGCCCACCAACCAAGTTTGGTGCAAGCAATAAGTAGGTATACACACCTTCTTGCATTCAAAAAGATTGCCAACAGCCTCGTTTGGTAGCACCCAGAGAAGTCAATCGGAAGGTCCGGATGACAAGTAGTGGGAAGACTCGACTCTCTACCCCCCCACACAAGTACTGTCAGTATCCACTGAAATGAAAGGGAGGAAAAGAGAAGTCACATACACCTACTCTAGATACAGAATGATCATATATCCCCATTCCAATCACTGAATTTACCAAGCATATCCTGAAAATGGTGAAAGGGAAAACAAAAATCCTTGCCCACATCCTACAGACTTTACAGGACATCATAACGATGACGAAAGTAGTGTCTGAGGGATGGACACATAAATCTGTCCCCACAAGTGGGGTGGCTCATCAACATGTTACCCCAGAACAAATACACACCTCTTCTCCTGTCCAGGAGGGCCATGGGGAAAAATCCCCCATATTATACGGACAATCAGATCGGGAACATACACCCACTCCAACTGGAGATAATTGGAGTATCCTAATGGACTCTCCAAGGTAGGAACAAACACCTTCCTATGAAAACCACTCCCCCCAGAAATTGGCCCCATTCACTCACAAGAAGGCATCAAAAAATAATCCTCACCAAAGATAACTTGAAAGAAAAGAGCTGATTTTAACCTCACTCTACTCAATGCTGGAGTTCTTGAAGCCCTCAGACGCTTATCTATGAATTATCAAGATCCTTACCTCCCATTACCAAATTATGGGAGTAGTATTAGTAATTCTAAAGGTCCTCCTTAGACAATTCACCATGAAGTTTTTCTTCATGTCTACAATCCGATCGTTCTTGAGAGCCTATCTACCGATGAGAGTCATGGTAGCCTTCTGCATGACCAAAAGATTAAGGAGAAAGAGGGTTTTCCCATTGATATAATCCACCATGGTGGTCCTCAACATTATGGAGTTTTCTAAGAAAGTTCTCTCTGAAGCTGTGTTTCATGTTGTCAAGAGAATTCTCCAATTGGCAATGTAGTGACGATAAATCCCTCCCATCATGAGGAACTTGTGAAAAAAAGGATAGTCATGTATGATGCCTTATCATTGACAAGTGAAATTATTTCTGAACCCAAAGACATCCCAAGGTGATAATCATTCTCTGAACCACCCTTGGGTCACTTACCTTCCAGTGTAACAGAGGAAGTCCCTACAAATATTTCTACTTATGATAAGAAAGTGGGAAAATGCCCACTTTGGTCGGACCAAGTAGATGAGTCTTTGGGGAAATACGAAGAAGATATGATAAACATGAGGAAACAACTGGCTAAGTATGACACACCAGTCATGTTTTGGCCTTTAGCCACTGCTCGATACAACATTCCCTAGGAATTTTTAGAAGATTGTGTGCACGACATCCACCTAAATATATGAAGAACTCTTCATCATTTAAAAAGAAAAAGTATTACCTTGAAATGAGTATCAAAGTCACATAAAGGTAATAGAAGGGTTGAAATTCCAAATTGACTTGATAACTCTCTCGGCTTAATGAAATCCAAAGACCGAGAAACAGTAAAGATCCCTTCAACACGCATTCCTTAGCACATTAATGAGATTGTGACAGCTAATCGTCGATACCCCATCTAGCGTTTGTATCAGGGAATGAGGTACACATGGAGAATTACATTTTACCACACTCCCTAACTAGAAAATACCTCCAAACGTGGTGTCATGAAACATCATAACATCATGATGGATCCAACAAATATAATCCGTTCATAACTAAAGACATGCTCATCAAAAACAGGCCCCGAACAACTCTCACCGACGTCAGTTCAGACGAGAGTAGGCTATTGAAAGACTCTTGTGTTAGGCATATAAGAATATAGAGAAAGCCTCTTGTTTGAGGAAAATTCATCGTCATATAACACAGATGTTAGAAATATCACAATAGTCTTAAAAAATGAGCGGTTTAAGTGCGTGCTGAATGATGCACCCAACCCACGTTCTAACAAAACTCCATAGAATTAGAAGATCAGTCACAATGGAATCATCCAAAATAGTTTGGGACCAACCCCAACCCACATGACTGGGGTCTTTTTTTAACCCAACCCTCAAGGTCCGCAAACTAGGTCTGAAGGGTTGTGGAAGAAAAATGGGAATATCCCTATCCCTCAGGGATGAGGGATTTTTCACCTCAATAATCCCCTCCTCAATGGGAATCAGTCTTTTTCTGATTAGGGAAAATTCCATAGAATGGATCCTCCTAGTTCGTTCCATACCACGATCCAGTACCCTCATTAGGGATACACAAAATTGAACTATATAGAGATTCCATTCATATTACTATTTGATAAATGGTTCCCATAAAATCAGTCAAGGAGAGGATAAGGCCTCGTGGGGGGTGAAGAAGAAGGAAATATTGCAAAGACATTTATAGAGTGCCTGCAATGCATTTCACATCAGTGAATGTCATTAACACCGCCCTCATAGATTCTAAAAAACATGAGGCCAATTTAGAGGGGTTAGAAGAGGAATTTATGATTCATAATGTGGTTCACACTGAAACAAATGAAGGAGGTGTGATTAATCAGAACCAGAGGATTTCCCTAAATTTGGGACCCCCTCAAACAATCCATCATTACCTCCTCGAAAGGCACCCAATAGGGAAAAAGGTAATGGTCAAATTGTACCTCACCTTCCTTCTAGAGAGATTAAGCCCCTTTCTCTGGAGGAAACATTTTCTCAGTAGTAGGAAGAGATGAAAGAACCGAGAAGACTCAATGTATAACTACTCTGAGGCATCCATCCAACGAGATATGTTATACAAGAAGATCCTCAACTCACACTTCTAGCTGCTGCACCTCAACAAAGACGATTTTCCGCAGAAATTGAAGAAGATCTGGAACATCTGCTCAATGTGGGATACCAACCATAAATATATTTAGATCCTACAGTAGAAAATCAAGATTTCCCTCCTTTAGGTATGTAAGCAGAACAGGGCCAGACACATCCTTACGGGCCTTCCCCTATAATCTACCCATGATAAGTACTACCAGTACCACTACTAATGGCCCTACCGACCACCGCACATGTCCAGGATCCAACTCAACCAAACATTACTTGAATGTATATGAACACTATTTAGTCACTGATGGCTTGATTGGAATCCATGGAGGAACAATGTGCACCAATACAACCAAAAAATAACCCTTACCCTGAATGGGTAGATCTGAACCTTCCCCCACCAAACTTTGGGAATCCTACATTTCCAATCTTCAATGGCTCGAGAGACCCAGAGAAGTACTTGACACATTTTATCTCTCGTTGTGATCCCATGATGAGCACCCCTGAACAACAAAAGGTGGTGAAACTCAGGTGTTTCGTGCAATCACTAAAGGGGACAACCTTTTTATGGTACACGAGTTTTTAGTATCAATCAATCATTGGATAGGAAGAACTCCATTAGAAGTTTCTATTCTAGTTTAGCTCAATGCTGTAGAATACAACAGTCTTTGATCTCACAAACTGCAAACAACGGGAGAATGAAAGGGTCTCAAATTTCATTGCTCAGTGGAAAACATTGACATACTCCTTAAACCTACCACTCCCTTAAGAAGAGTTGTTGACCATCTGTATAGAGAATATTCATGAAGAGTTTCACACACCACTTATCCTTATGAAATACACAGGAGGGTTTTAGGACCTTGTTTCAATTTCTCTAAAGGTAGAAGACTCCATTGCAGAGACTAAGATGAAGTCCTGAGTAATTCCATCGACTTAGGGAAGGAGAATAGGAAAAGTAGAGGCTGATATTGTTACACTTAAGCAGAACCCTGTACCCACTCCTACTTCAAATCCCACACCATATCATGTGGCCCCACCTCTAGAGAATTAGCAACAATGCTCACCTCGGTAGGAAGACCAGAAATATTAGAGGCAAAAATAGTTTAAGGAGATGAAAAACAAGGTCTACTCTGTTTGAAATGACCAAGTCTCTAACTACTTTATCCCGGCGTTGGAAAAAAACCTAGTCAAGTTTCCAAATCCCATGAAGAACAGAAAATAAGGTGAAAAGATCTACTAAACTATTTCCCCTTATATCAAATGCTGGACCACCACATCCAGGATTGTTTTGTTTTCAAAGTCCTCCAGTAAAAGATGGTGGACTCTGGATAAGTAAAGATAAAAAATTCACCTACTCAAGCTGTGTATATTTCTTCCACTAACCCAGAGGAGGAAAATGAGTGGAAAGAACTCAAGATAAAGAGTGCCAAATTTTTTGATGAATGTATGGTCAGAAAAAATGATCAACTATACTCATGATATACTCCGAACACAATTGCAGTAGTCAAATGTGCCTCTGGTTGCTTCCTCTAAGACACAACCAACTTCATCGACAACTCAGTCCTCCAAAAACTAGTTATACAAAAAACGTCATGGATGGAAAGGTAAGAAGAAAGCACAGGAAGATGAGCCCATGTTAAGGACAAAGTAATCCACAAAACAAGCCTCCAAATCACCATGAGTTGAGACATCCCTCATGGTCCCTTTTATAGGTTATACTCTTCAGGATTAAGAACCAATTTAATCTTATAAAAGGGGCATAATCCCCTACGAGACAAACCTGAGGCCCCCATAGGCACAAATCCTCACAACCAAACTATGTGGGCTTTGATTTCCCTCCAAACGGGATACATATGAAGCCTCCATGAGGTCTAAAACCAATATCCCAAAGCAAACCTATTATCTCTGGGCCACATTCCTAGTAGGGTTTATTCAACATGGAAATTCATATTCCTTATAGATTCCTTGAGCTGGTTCAATGCAAGTCCCACACTAAACTTTGACTAGGAACCTCCCACCTGGACGTCCTTGCCACATGATGATAAACCATATGATTAGGTCCTTATCACCTGACCTTAAAAGGTATGATATGACATATTAAACGATATTGAACTATGTAGGTTCTGATTCCTTTCATGAGTATACGTAGGAAGCCCATCACATGGGTTTGATCCCAACATCAAAACAACTCCCATATCCCTGGATGAAGATACACTCTAGAGCACCCCACTATCTGGCTAGTAAACCAACATCATCATAATAACAACTAAAGAATATCTAATCAGTATATAAGAGAATACCATCAATGGAGAACCTTGGATACATACAAATAATCTATTGATGAAGAACCTCATATACATACAAATTATTCTATATTCCTTACATTATAATAATTGGTTGTTAATTAAAGGGATACTCACATCATACTTGGTAATTAATAAAGGATTCATGAACATATCTTAAATATATAAGAGAGTCCTAAAGTAGGAAATAACTCCCCCCAAAAGGATGTGATGAGCCCGACCTACCATCCTCTCAACCAATGAGAGTTCTTAAACAATGTTGGCCAAACTTCCTGATGAGAACCCACATTTGGAAGGTAGGTCCCCATGTATACAAAACTGTTGGGTGTTTTTGGTTCCATGAACAAACCCGTTGGAAATCATTCAGAAATAACGATTCCTGACCTGAACATATCTCTGAGGAAAATAATGAAAACTACTACCCAAGCCCGTAAAACCTCATCCATGATCAAATGATCCTATATCAATGTCATGAGCTCCCAAATCAAGACAAAAAACCCCAATAAAAACATTTATAACACTTACACATAATTACCCAAATTAATTTTAGAAGGGAATAAAGCCTCAAAATCTCACTGAGCATCCAACAATCACCGAATCTCTAAGAAAAAAGGTGATGACCACCACCAAAACACCCCCAGAACTATATCAGGTCAAATCCCCAACCTAAGATGCCAATTACACCATTAAAATAATTTAATTTAAATTAAAAACCTAAATAAATTAGGTGGAGCACCATAACTTTCCCAAATAGAAGAATTATGATAGGAGGACATTATCTTAGGACGTTCTCTCCCTAGGCTACATGAAATCCCTTATGAGAACTAGATATTTCACCATTTTATGGTGAAATAACCGTAGAATCCCTAGCCCAAACCAATTACAAATCAGTATGAAAATGGGAGAAGATGTAATGAAAGGAGAGGAGCTCGTATCCCGATATAGTGATGAAAACACCCATGAACATCACCCCAAATCAAGGTAAAAAATAAAGGGGGAGGGGAGTAGGCCCTCTGACCATGCACACAATAAGGGAAGAGGACAGGGGATGCCCCCTTTAAAAACTTGGGGGGTGGGGTAATTTCTCCCTTTAAAATCCCCAATGGCTAGCTAGTGACCACCTACATATTTTAGGGGCCACTGTCCAGGCCACCAGTTGGCTGACGAATACTAGCAGTAACATCTTCTATTGCCACACCACTGGCTAACCAGTGGTTTGATATAGTTTTGGCTATAGAAATCACCCGATCCTCTCCTAAGGCTCATCTGAGCCCCACCTGGGAACCTCCTGAGCTCTATTCTTCATAAAAAAACTCTTATTTAAGGCACCAAAGCCTTTAAAATTCTATTTTGAATCATATTTCAAAATCCATCCCATCCACCAATTCAAAAATTTTAAATTCCTCTTGTAATTTCCAACACACATGGGGTATTATACTAAACTCATGTGAGATAAACTCTTCATGTTTCAAACAATTAAAATTTTGAATATATTTACATTAAATGCATAGTAAGAATATAAAACTCATATAAACCCATATAATCTTCATTTAATACTACTTTAAACACTTTAAAACAATTTCGCATGACATTAACATGATTAATGAGAATTTATAAAACAAATAAAATAATAAAAATATTTATTATGAACTTGCATTAAATGGGGTCACAAAATAACATGAAAAACATAGCATGTTTTAATATGCGAAAAACAATTCAAACCTATAATAAATGTTCCATAAAATCTACTTTTACACTTGTTGATAATTCCTATAAACCATGCACATTAATTATTCATTAAAATCTAATCTATATTTGAATTAAAAATTCAAAACCAAAAATATCAAGTAAAATAGATAATTAATTTTCATGAAAATAAAGATTTAGTATGAAAATATATCATGTTTTTGAGTTACCTTTACACAAAAATAATAAGTCTATATAAGGGTAAAATGGAAAATCTACATAAGGGTAAGTTATAGATTCCACATGGTGCATAAAGGTATCATATAAAGGTATATTTATATAAAGGTTATTATGTATGTGCTTAAAGGTAGCAAGAAATTTTTACACGCTACGTAAAGGTAGAATGAAGAATCTATACGTAATGTAAAGGTAAATAGGAAATTCCATATATTTCATAAAGGTAAAAACATCTATGTAAAGGAGAAATGATTTCTATGTAAGGGCAATATGAAAGTACGCTACGTAAAGGTAAGTTAAATGAGTAGTGTAAAGGTAAAAAAAAGTTTTTAAATGTTGTGTATGGGCACTATGGAGTTTTTAAACGCCATGTAAGTATAAAACCAGACCTATGCAAAGGTAAAAAAAAACATCTAGAACCTGTGTAAAGGTAAATAACAACTTAGAAAAATTAATTTTACATGGAATATAATTAGAATATCGAGAAATAATATAAATAAATAATGAATAATTAAAATAAATAAAAAATAATTAAATGATTAAAAAACATTAAATAATAAATTAACAATTAATTCAACATTATTATTTTTTTCTATAAGAAGTGCAATCTTAAAATAGCGATAGATAATGATTTAACAATGTTGTGAGAAATTATAATTATATAATAAAATTTAATAAACAATATAAAATTTGATGAAAATCATTTGATGTATTTTTAATTATCAAAAAATAATTAATAAAAGTGGTTTAAGGAGCCACTTCAATAATATGAATCTGGAAAAGAACCTAATAAATGTAAAAATTTGTCTCCTGCTTCCATTTCCATAGGAACCACATTGCCTTTATCATCAGTTTTGACTACCACCGAAGAAAACTCTATCAAAAGTTCAGTGAACTCATAAAAATGGTTTCCCAAATATCTTTTCTATGATATTCATAGACGATGAAACATTTTTTTCATATATAAATGTTTTTTTTCTGGGATTTAGATTTATACCCGCTTTCCGGCTTCATTCAGATCTCCCTTGGATTTATCAAATTCATCAAATATCATAATGTATTATATAAAAAATATAACTAAATGTAGATCATCAATAAATCTACCATATCATACCAATCATCATGGTTAATATTCTCTAATTTCTTTTATATTTTCTTCAATAATTTCACCATCCCTTTACAGGTCAAAATGTTCTTTACCAGTTGTTTTCATGAGGTGAAATAATTTTATCCATAAAACATATTAATATGGATTCTTGTTGTTGAAAATCACCCATATTTAATTAGCAAGGATAATGAATCACCTTGATCTGATACTAGGTGATGAGAATAATTCACATTGGCGCAATATAAGTAAATAGAGAACATGAAAAGTAATGTGATTCAGTGAAATCCTTATCCATGAGAATTCAAAATTTTATTATCAAATAAAATTAAAAATATCTTACAACCATCACTTAAAAAATTAACATAAGTAAAAACCTATCCCATGAAATAATGCACACACAAGTGAAAAAATCAACCCAGCACCCAAGCCTCCCCTTCTCCCACTTTCCACTATTGTCTCACCACCACCCTCTCACCATTGGTGTCTCATTGCTGCTATTTCACTACAATGAATTAACTCTCAATATCTTAACTATATTGACCAAGAACTTTATTCCATGTTCAATCATTTATTCTAGGAAACATGATAAATCTGCTGTAACATAGAATCCATGAATAAGATTCCAAAATATGTACCCACTAGTAGTAACTCGTGGGTCCTTAAGTATAAATTTACCAGAGCTTGAGCCAACAAACTTTCAAAGAAGTTCAACATTAAAAAACCTACTACCTACTATTAACATGGTAGCCCCCATGTTTTCATGGAAGAACCGCCCATGGAAACCACTCCTTTTAACCATTTTTTATTCAAATTTTAAATCAATTCCAACTTTTGTAAAGTTAAACCATAAGTAAAAAAGGAATCTATTTAAAAAAGTACCATCATTTAAATCTAACCATACAATTGAAGAATATAATTTCCAAAATCAGTTATATCTAATTAAATTTCATAAAAAAGTTAAAATTGAGAATAAAAAATACTTCTATACTTAAGGTGGGTGTAGGGGTGGGAATCAACTGGTTTGGTTCAGTTTTGACTAAAAATAAAACCAAACCAAAATTTTCAGTTTGTTTTTCATACATAAAAACCTAACCATTTAATAGTAATTTGGTTCAAATTAGAATATTTCTAAATCATTAATTCATGGTTTGGTTTAGTTCAAAATACAGATTAACCATTTTTAAGTATAAAAATGACTGACTAAATCCAACCATGACAAAAAACAAACATGACCCAAGAAAAAGGACTCCCAAACACGTGATTGTGAATAAAGGACTCCCAAAATAGATGTAAGTGACTCCCAAAATAGATGTAAGCTATATGATTAAAGAAATACGTTTTTTATAATAATGTTTCAAGGTTTAAGAGCTGAAATATATTTAATCATATCAATTTAGGTTTAATATATCATTATTTATGATTGTGAACAAATTATTGAGGTTCCATATGTAAGATTTCAAGATTTACAATTTAATAATATTGAATTTAATAATTTATGGTACAAGATTTTATACAGTATATCTATGATTTAAGGTTTAAACAATTAAATTTATATTTTATGATTTTGAAAGTTTAATGTTTTATGATTTAGAAAATCTAGGAGGGTTTTTAGTTTAAATATTAATTACTAATCTTTTTTTTACGTAAACATATAACCAAAATTTAAAATAAAATTATAATGTCAACTTTTTTGAAAATTGATGGAAAATGTACATTTTTTTCTAAAACAAATCCAAACAGTGCATAAGCTATCATATTCTTACTACATAATAGAATAAGTAAGTAATAATATTTTACAATGGGAGTAAGAATCTTCTTCTCACTTATCCTATCATATTTTTTCTTTTTGATAATAACTCTTAATAAATTCCAAGGTAATCTATGAAAAGAATAGTAGAATTAGTGTTAGAAAAGTCCATGAAAAGAAACAAGGAATATTATAAAGATCTCAGGCCTAGTTTGGCTAACAAAAATTGAATAGATTGAAAGAATAAGAGAGAAATGGAAATGAAAGAAAAATAAAATAAAATACATTGCTTAATTTGAAATAAAAAGTAATCCAACATCATTAAAAAATATTATATTAATAAAAACTAATTATAATCAATAAAAAATCCCATTCCATTCCTTTCTCTATCTAGAAAGGAAGTGACCAAACTCAGCCTTTGACCAAATGCACAACCTTCCCCTTAGAAAACATATATGCATATAACTAAGAGAACAACACCTAACTCTAGGAAATAAGTGATAATAAAATAATCACAGCAACACATCGTATCATTTAACACATTATAAGAATTCATTCTATCATGAACCTCATAGACCTGCTTTTAATCACTCCAAACATGATTCCAGCTCACACCAAAAGGCTAACATAGAGAAAAATAGTAATAAGGCCACCAAAAATGATAATAAAAAACCCAAAACACCACACCCAGAGAAGGAATAATAAGCTAATACATAAAATGAAGCATTAAAATCACTAGAAACATCTAGATATGATAGGAAATACAGAAACCCATTTAAGTTCTAGTCATCAAGATCATCTATAACTCACTTTAATATTAAATAAAGGATAGAGTGATATGGAATTTATAGATTTAGTACCTTAAGTATTGTTTTAATATTGATGCTAACTTGAAGAGGTAGTGCACCACAACTAGGAAAGTTGATTAGGGATGTTGGAATTGGAGATTAGGTGCTTCCACTATGGGGTTAGAGGAGAAGGGCTACCCATTTAGATAGTCATCTCCCTTGCATGTGGATGTAGTGTTTTTTCATAGAAATCAGGTGGGGGGGGGGGTTGATTGCTGATCAAGACTGATGTGGGGGGGGGGATAAAAAATGGGAAGGATGTGAATATGGAGGGAATTAGAACAGAATAAGGAGGGGATAAAAAAGGGGAGGGAATTATATTGGAATAAGGAGTGATCCAAATAGAGAAGGGGGATTAAAGGAAGGAAGATAGAGATATGGGAGGGTATGGGGGGGGGATTAGGGAAGATTGGGTTGGATGGATGGGAAGATGGGTTGGGATAAAACTAAAAAAATCATTTTTTTTAAATAAGAGTGATTTTGGTTTAACAAGTGTGGTTTGGTTTGGAACCTAAACTAAACCACAAACCACAAGGTTCTATTCAATCTACACCAAAAAACCAAAACATAAGAAAAAAACTGATATTTTGGTTTGGTCCGTGGTTTGGTTGGTCTCAATATTTTTTCCCACCCTTAAGTGGGTGGTTTGGGTCAAACCAACTAAAAAAATATAATCCCCACCACCCATATCAACCCAATTTAAAGAATAATTGATCCATGTTGTCTGAGATGGTTTTATAGTTTTGTGGGTGGGTCAGATGTGGTTAGGTTGGTTTTGTGGTTTTGTGGGTTATTTACACACCCCTACTAGGTAAGGAACTATTCACAATCACCATCAAATTACCCATGGAAATATCCACACCAATTTTTCTAATAAAATTACCATACCCAAACTTAATCATAGTCACATCCAAAGTATAAATAATAGTATTCCCACTATAGGTTAACACCCAAGAGTTCCCCCATTAAAATGGGTCTATGCTAAAAGGGATTTCAACACTCATCTCCCTTTTGCTCTTACTTAGAGAATGATTGTCTATCTCTCAGGATCCAAGATAAAATAAAAGACTAATAATTCTCCCACGAGACCTTTCCTAGAGAATAATACTAACTATCTTAGAGAATTAGATTTTTTCATGGACACTTCACTACTGCAGAATCACACTTATTTAGCAATACACTTTTATTAGTGATAACTAAAAATGATAATAAAATACACCTTTATTAGTATTAAAAAAAGAACTCATAAAACCACATTTATTAGTGATGATAAAAGAAAAACTTTATCAGTGGGTTTTAGCATTGATAAATACCATCCTTTATCAGTGCTTTTTTTAGCACTGATAATTTTCACTCTTTATTTGTGTTTTTAAGTGTTGATAAATGGTGACATTTATCAACGCTTTTCTTAGCACTGATAAAATAAAAAAGTTATATTTTATTAATAATCATATTTTAATATAAAAACATATTTATATTGATATATATATATATAATATTTTCATAAATTTGATTTATATAATACTAAATATATAAGGCCCCAGCCTTAAACCTTACTTAATCTTGAGTTATTACAAGATTACACATTGAGGATCTTTTCAGGTTTAGAGTTTTAGAGAATTAGATCATGAAACTTGCATTACATTTCACATTTAAACAAAGTGGTTACATAAAAGACAGTATTCATTCTTCCCATCAACGGAAACATATTTAAAATAAAACATGGATTCTTTCTTGACACATCCTTGACACTATCATCACATCATGTACCTTTCCCTTAACCTGTGAAAAACATTTCAAAAACTTGGGATGAGCATAAAAAGCTCAGTAAGGGTTATAAAAATATGGAAAGGAAACATGAGTTCATATATACATAAGAATGAAATCATACTTTACCCATAAAACATAGGCACTTTAACATACCTCATCAAATCATGAATAAATCATAGAAATCATAAGACATAAAAGGTAACTTGAGGCATTCATAACATTATTACGTAGGGAGTAACCCTCTTGATTACGTTTGGAATACCCACCACAGTATATTCCCTAAATCTCTTCGGAGAAACCTTAACGTTTCACTCCTTCGCATTACCCAATGCATTGGAGAGCTATATCGGGCTCACCCACCCTTAGTTTATCACGGAACCACCCGTCTTCATAATAATGCCCAAGAACCTCAACATAATCGTATCACATAAAACATGCATAAAGGAAACATAACATTTTCACCTTTCAATCACAAGATATCAATACAACAAATTGATATAAAAACATTATGAAAACCATTTTCAATACCAAAATAAAAGAAAAGTAAAACATGATATTTATTTTTCTTTTAAAAAGAAGGTATGGCTTGTAGAGGAAGCTGAAACTCAAATAATGGTCATGGTGGCGGAGAAGTCGTTGTCGCCGCATACGTACGACAAAAACATTCCCTTTTGTCGTTTAGTAAACGCTTCGTATAAAAAAGATTCCTTTTGAATAAACGTAAAAGTCAAAGGGGTTTATACACCATATAAAAGAAGGTTGTGTATAAAACAAAATATGCCTCAATGAAAGGAGATTGAGACGAAGTCCCATACAAAGACGATATCCTTGGTTTAAGGATAAATCAATTACATAATTATGTGTGACAAACAAATACACAAAATATAAGTGGATATTAAGTGTAAAATAATCAAAGTTCATTCACACATATTCAAAGTATGACATATTCAATAACTACATGTTGAACCCAAAGAAATCGAAATTGGGTTAAGAAGTTCCCTTGACAGCCTAACGACGTCACATCAAAATGAGTTGATGAGAGATAAAAAAAGGGTATCTCATCACTTGGAAATAAAATTTACATCAATAAGGATATATGAGAACATATCCCAACATAACAATATGTAAATTAAAAGACCCAACAAAAGAAGTCTTTTAAAAAGAGGAGGGTGAAAGGTTCCCTTACCGACATGAGTATCTTTCGAAACATACACCTCGTGAAAGAAAGACAATACAACATTGATGTAAATATTCATAAAAGAAAGTATATTACACAATGAGTAAAATAATTGAAAGTACATACACCACTCAAAGGAAATTGTGTCAAATGTAGCATAAATCTCACGAGAATAAAAGTGAGATGAAAAATCCCTTACGAAAACTCGGCAGCCTAACGACACCACTTAAAACTTCCAAAAATGGATTGATGAGATCAAATATGGTCTCTCATCATATTAACATAAAGTTTACAGAAAGAGGAATATAAAATAACACCCCCCAACATAATAAATAAGATCTTAAAAGAAGTGACATAAAAGAGAGTACTTAAAAAGAAAGACAGAGGATAGATCTCTTACGAAAATTCGGCAGCCTAACGACGCCACTCAAAACTTCCAAAAATGGATTTATGAGATCAAATAGGATCTCTCATCATATTAACATAAAGTTTACAGAAATATGAATATAAAAGAACATCCCCCAACATAACAAATAAGAGATTAAAATAAGTGACATAAAAGAGAGTACTTAAAAAGAAAGAGAGAGGATAGATCTCTTACGAAAATTTGGCAGCCTAACGGCGCCACTCAAAACTTCCAGAATGGATTGATGAGAGAGAATAGGGTCTCTCATCATATTAACATAAAAATTTCAGTAAAAGTAATATAAAATAACATCCCAATAACAAGAAATATGATATTTAAAAGGAATGACATAAAAGAGTGTACTTAAAAAGAAAGAGAGGAGTAGGATCCCTTACCTCAAGTCCAACTTGTCTTGTTCGTTTCTTTATATTCCTGAATAATAAACTTTGGTCAATTTATAATTGATTAAAGACCTCCTATAAAGATTATTATTCATTTCATATCACATATTTTAATGTTATAATAATTGGTTAATAATATGAGTTCATATCAGACGTTTTTGTCGATGTTTGGTACATGAGTCAAAAATTGAACTTGTTGGAAAATAATTTTCCATGTAGTTATAGGTACATCATATCAAGAATAGTATTGATGTTTTAAATATAATATATATCCAGTATATATTTATTTTATACTATTACTTAGAATTTGGAGATAAAAATTAAAAGCACCGTTCATGGCGACGGTAGGCCGTACGTACGCATGAACGCTACTTTCATTTTTTTGTCATATTAATGGAATTAAAACAAAATGAGAGATATATATATATATGTTATAATTCCAGAATAATATCCATAATTTATATGTAATATATTACATATATATCCATTATATATATGTACTTATAATAGTACATAACATTTTGAGATAAGAAATGAAATGTACCGTTCGTGAGGCAGAAATTTGCCATCTACAGAAACAATATGTTCTTTAACCATTAGATGTAGGTGTGTGTAAGTGTAGCTCAAATCCTTATTATAAAAACATACTAGTATATTGAAGATACTGTATTTGTTACAAAATAAATTAATAAAAAGAGTTTAGGGGGTTGGAGAAGCAAAATAAAACAAAAGGACACAAGTGAAGACATTACCTTAAAATCGGGTAACTCCCATTGGTTTGAGCTCAAAGGCTTCCTTGGGAAGACTTCTGCCAAAATTTAGGCTTCAAGGAGTTATATAGGGATGTGGAGAGAAAAAATGGGCAGGGGTTGGCCGAGCCAAAGGCTTTGGAAGTGTGGGTAAGGAGGTAGAGGTGGGGGCCTTTTATAAGAGGAGAGGAGGGGCACTCTTGGAAAGGTATAAAATGTAACTTTATTTTCAAATGAGTTTCAGATTTTAATAGTCCCAAATTGATGTGTTTCTAGGATAAGGTGATAAGGGTTTGAAAGCCACCCATCCAATAGGTTTTGGACATGTGTAGGTCTTAGATTTTACATTATCTTTCCATTTTATTTAAATCGTTAAATAATGAGGTCATTGCTGCATCATCATGATGTCATAAATAATTTACTTTATTTAATGTCTAAAAATTATAAAAAAATACTATGATGTAGGAAATCTTTTTATCTTTCCAATGAATATTTATAGTCTAAAAGATAATTTATTTATACAAAATTAAAAATATTTTACTTAGGTGATACATTCTTTGTTACATTTAACATTCTTTAAAAATAAAAAGATAAAAAGTCACTTTCTCACAAAAGTGATTCCATAGGGCCCCCAAGTTTGGCACAAGGCATCCCATGGTTGGCCATGAGACAAAAAGTAGCCTTAGGACACATTTTGTGGTCATTTTGTATTATTATGATATTATCTTATTATCCTTAACTACCCGATTACTCATTAATCAAGATAATTAAAGATAATTGCAGTCGTTACTATTCATAATGTCCTAAAACAAGAGTCTTAATTACATAATTTAGACCTTATGATTCCAAATATGTAATCCATTTTAATAAATTCCAAACACATAAATTGCAATAATTGATTTAAAAATAATTCCCGTTGTCAAAACAAATAACGGGTTTTTTTGAAACAATATCTATGAAAAGTTTGGCATTAGTTTATGACCAATTTCGAAGTGAAATTAATCCTAATGACCACCATTGGATTAAATGGTAAAAATATATTTAGATTACACTTTAATATCAATTAAAAATATAATCTAGCCATATAATTAAATTAAATGAAAAAGTAGTTTTGCTGTAAAATGCAGTATTTTTCACTATTCATTGAAAAATGAACATTGTCAGAAAAAATACCAAAAATTAACCCAAGGTAAACTTATATGTCCCAATCATAAATAATATGTTTATTTTGAAAAATAGAGCTTATAAAATTATCAAAAGTTGGATTTAAAAATGGTTTTCCATCAAAAGGTAGTAAAACAATCTTTTAAAAATACTAGTGTATTCAATGCTTACGATTGGATTCATTTGTATTTTAAGCCTCTAAAATTTATTGGATAAAAGTAAAAACATTTAACAAACATATATAATCATATTTTAGTTATTTTTATTCATTCCTGTCAATACAACGGCTAGGCGTTAACTAACATTTAAAAGAATATTATTTTATTATTAGAGTGCAACGTAAGATTTCAAAGGAACTTGTTGTTGCATATTGGGTAAGCCATCGAGCATAGCGTTTCATTTAAATTAATATTGAATTTTTTTCCACAAATAGGGATAAATATAAAAATGTCATATTCTTTATTTACCTGGGGTGTTACATCCTTCCCTCCTTTTGGGAATTGCATCCTCGCAATTTTAAAATTGAGCTTGGAAACATCCTTGAAAGTCCCACATCGGAACAAGAGTCGGTAAAACAATCACTTTAAAATAAAGGAAGATAAGTACAGAGGTCACCCGAGTTAACCCATACTAGGATTCCATGTAGGAAAACATGGACATGGAAGAAAAAACAAAGGGTCATGTTCTGATGGAGAGTGATAGAAAACATGTTTAGGAGAAAGTTAACCACAAGAAAATCACAAACTTGTGATGGGTTAAACAGTATTCGATTCCCCAGTAGGAAAAGTTAATAGACAACATTTTTGTTTTAAGTTACTTTTTAATGAGGAATTTATTCATAAGGAAACATAATCACTTATCATGTTGACTTTCAACTTTTATTAGATTCCTTACACAAACTCATATTTTCTCCAAAAGACGAGTATTTTGGAAGACTTATTCACATTAAGAGTACTATAATCAACTTATAGAGAATAAACTAATCCAAAAAAGAGAACTATATATTTCCCATGTCTTTAGACATTAACCAAAACCAAATAAAAAAGGTTAGTACAAGATCAGATAATCCATAAAAGGATAACCCTTTATAAAAAGAAAATCTATGCTTAACCTTCAAAATTTGTCCAACAAAACACAAAGTTCAATGAGGACCATTTGATAAAAAATTTGTCCATAAAATTATTCAAAGTAAACCAAACTATGATTGAAACCCAAATATTTTAAGGATTTAGTCACATAGTCTTCCAAGTTAAATCGTAACATTTATCTCCAATCAACATCAGTTGCTCCTAAAGTCTCGTATTTGAAAAGTAATTAACCTAATCACATATCATCCATGATAGGTTAATAAATTTCCATAGATAACCCAAAATCAGCTTACTCTTAATTCATAAAATCATCTAACTAAAAAAGAATCAGTCAAACTAACCAGGGACTTCATGTAGTCCAGTGGTAGGCGATAAATACCAGTCGCACTTTGGTTGTGGGTTCGATTCCCGCAGTTTTGTCCGACGCGACGGGTTGTCACACGGTCTGCGTGTTGTCCTTTTTCTAAAACTATATAATTCTCAAATCATTACCCAAAAAGAGATAAAATCTTCAAAAATAATCATAACATATTTTAACCTCAAGTTTATCTCATGCCTTTCATTTTCCATCATATCATATAATAACCCATAATTACCTCAAAAGTAAGGATAATATAAACCCTAATGGTTACCTTTATAATTATTACCTGAACTTGCACATCAATTGGTCATCTCGTACATGATGCATTACAGAACATACCAAGGTTCAAGTGGTTGATCATGACTCCTTGATAGTTGGTTTAGAACAACCACGAGTTTCCTCATTGAATCCCCCATTTTATCTAGTATCTTAAACAGAGAACCACCACAGTTTCCTTCAAACCTGTTGTCTCTTTGGTGCCTGCTAGATCCATCCATTCACTAAAAACAGAAAGGTCAGTGTGAGTATATCAACAAAACCATCATGTACTAATGAGTAAGATAAACACAAATATATATTTACTCATTCACTTTATCTAAAACTAGGACTCTTTCTGAAATCCTAACCATTATGGTAATGTCACTTATGCTTAAAGAATACCCTAACCTCTAAAGTTATCTAAACCGACCTCTGATACCAACTATAAGGCTCCAGACTTAAACCTTACTTAATCTTGAGTTATTACAAGATTACACATTGAGGATCTTTTCAGGTTTAGAGTTTTAGAGAATTAGATCATGAAACTTGCATTACATTCCACATTTAAACAAAGTGGTTACATAAAAGACAGTATTCATTCTTCCCATCAACGGAAACATATTTAAAATAAAACATGGATTCTTTCTTGACACATCCTTGACACTATCATCACATCATGTACCTTTCCCTTGACCTGTGAAAAACATTTCAAAAACTTGGGATGAGCATAAAAAACTCAGTAAGGGTTATAAAAATATGGAAAGGAAACATGAGTTCATATTGATAGAGAAAATATTTTAAATTAATTTATATTGAATATCATTGTTTTAAACTCACAAAAGTGTTCCTCTAAGATGAATTGTTTCAATTTTATGATTTTGGTGTTATTTTGAGCTGAATAGTAAAAATTGGCCATTTTGGATTTTTAATAGTTTTAACTTATTTCTTTATTTTGGCCATAACATTATCTACATTGATCCAAATTAAAAAATTAATTCTTTTCAATATTCTAAACATCTAGGGCTTCATTTAATATTTTTGGACTAAAAGCTTAATCGGCCATATGGAAGCTCAAAAGAATCTCCAAAGTTGGCTCAAGAAAACTGTTTCCAGTTCTGCCTAGTTTTGGTGTGGGATCCATAACTCATCCATTGTATGCCCAACGCTTGTGAAATTCGGTGTGGGGACGCTAAAGGAGTTTTTTAACAACTTTTATTAAGGAATAACCGCGGGATCCGACCGTTTGAGGGTCCATTAAAGCTTCCTAATCCGGGGTTTGGCGTTTTGGAGATTCTGACTGGACAGAATAAATGATCCGAGTCAAAGGGCCATAACTCTCGGAATACCTGTCCAAATCCAATGAAATTTTGAGGGGACACGACCAAGACAATTATGAACAACATTGAAGAAGGACAAAACGCGTGAAGAGGTCATTTATTTGGTCTAAAACGCGACAACATTCGGAGGACAGAAATATGGCTATAAAAGGAGGAGAGCTCCCCCTCTTCAACACATCCCATTCTCCATCCCATTCCTTCTGGGACACCAAGGAAAAGAACTTCTCAGCTTTTTATTTTATTTCTTTTATTTTTAAATGTCTCTCCTCTCCCGCATTATCTCTCTTACCCCATCCATGGAGGGGTAGTTTCATTTGAGTGATCAGAAAGAGGGGAGACTGGACCTATGTGTTGTGTTTGAGTTTTTGTGCTTGAAATGAATAAAATTTGTTCTTCTTTCTTCTTCTGGTTTCAATTCATAATTCAGTATTAAATTCCGAATGCGGTTGTGTTAAGGTTTTGATTATGAAATTATAAATTGCTTTGGTCGATGATCACATCTCCCTCCACCCAATTCTAATCTGTATACGGTGGAACATGATTAGGGTTGGGTGGTGATTGCTCGACGGTTGTCAAGAACGTGTGTAGGATTGTATGTCGAAATCTTGGTTTATTAGGGAAAAACAATTCCAGGTCTGAGATTTCTCTAATTAATCAATATACCATATACAACCCTAAACACATTGGAAGGAGGATATACCAATCTATGGTTTTAGAAAGGAAAATTATCATCACATCTCTTTTACCAGTTTAAGGAAGAAGAAGAGATAAAATTTAGAAACCATGATGGCACAACACTAAGTCTAGCCGAACCCAATCCGATCACCGTCTTTATCATTTGTTAAGATCAACCAATTTATGTTGTTTGTTTCTCTCATAGTCATTCAAATTAATTAAAACCAATATTTTTATGAAAACCAACAAAAAGTGACAACCTTGTTTTGTGTGCACTCCTCTTCAGGAGACTACCTAGGATCAACTGCTATACTATACTTAGGTAAATGAAATATTGTTTTTCCACGCCCCACGATAGGCGTGCGTCAAACTTGGCGCCGTTGCTGGGGAGGAAGTGCCACAACCTATTTGTGCAATATCAAGAACCAGAAATTGATTATCGTGATCTCAATGATCGGGTTGAAAGGATTAGTAATAATTTGGATGATTTGGGTAGAAAAATGGAATGGGCATTGGACTATGTTCGTGCAATGATGGAGAAACCCGACCCTGAGCCGGAGCAAGAACATGAGATAATGGTGGAAGAAATTTCACCAGTCATCATTGAAGAACTAGAGGAGGTAAATGTTGAGGTACCTGAAGACTCATTCATCATCACTCAACCAATTCTACCCAAGATTTATGAAAAAGAAGATGACTTCCCTACTGAGCTACATGTGGGAGATCAATAAGAAATTGATGAATTTTGGAATGAATGTGAGGAACTTATTGATCTTCCCAAGACTTTCAAACAAGAAGAGCCTTCACCACAGAAGGAAGACACCACCCAATTGGTGGAATTTGAATTCAAGATGGAGGAGACCGACTACCTCCCTCCATCCAGTGATAATCAAATCCAAGAGGCACATTCAAATTAAGAAGTGATTGAACCAGACCCAACTCAGGGAGATGATCCTTCCATGAACTCTACCTTTTCTGATTTCATTCAATCTGATATGAGAATCACTCCTTATAATTTTGAATTTTCAGATTTGGTCAATCCTTACATTGCCTTAAAAGAAGATGAAAAAGAATATGCACCTGTTGAGGAACACCTGGAGCTCCCTGAATATATTGATCATCTACTTGAGGAAGTCCATAAAGAGATACAAGTGGCTATGCATGATGAACCAAATCTAAAATCTGCCTACCTTAAAAGGGAAGATTTTGAAATTAATATTTCAAATTTAAATGTTGAATCTCCCTTTGATTATTCTTTTCACGCAGCACATCTGGAGAAACCACTATATTTTGAAAAAGACTTTTCACAAGTAGCAACTGAAGAGGAGGTGGTTCCATACTTCATCCTACCCCCTCCATGCAATAGGTTTATAATTGTGAAGGGGGAAGATCTGGTGTACTCTATACATGGAATTATCCTCAGAAAGGAAAAAGTACATTCTGGAAAGAAGAATTTTTGTTGGTTCATGAGCAAGAAACCTCACCCACCATCAGATTGGGGATAACTGATTAGAACTGCCCCTCTGGAGGCAGTCAAAACCCAGGGCCCACTTGGGGGATTAAACCAAGATTTATCCTTATTTTCTTATTCAATTTCTATTTTCATTTCTTTTAATAAATTTCTTATGTTATCTTTTTTACTTTTTTAGGTTTTTAAAGAGCAACACTTAGGAGCTTAACTCAACATTGCATTGCCAATAAGTCATGTCTTCCATTAATGAAGAAGTTGTAGTGGGATTATACCTCGTGATGAAAATGATCCATTTGATAGGGGAGTAAGAGTTTCAATTCTATATTATCCAACTTTATTCCCTACATTTTTAGTCTTTTAAAGAATTAATTAAAAAAATGCATGCCCATGCTTGAATTCATGTTTTACTTGACTTCTCTAGGAGACATGAGTTTCATAGAAATCTAGTGATTCTATGTTTTAGATTTCAATGTTAATGAGATTGAATGATTAAAATGGATAATTGGATGATTAAAGTGAAGCAAGGATATTGAAATAAGGACTCATGATTTATGGGAATTAATTGATTCATGTAAATGAAATTTCCCTTCCATTTTTCATTCTTTGAATTTATAAAATTCATGTGAATTAATTTATTATTATTAATCATGCCATGAGTGATTGTAAAATATCATCTTCTCATTCCTGAGAGGATTTATCGACCAAATATTTCCAATTTTATCTTGAGCATATTTCTTGAGTGATCTTGGGACGTTCCACCTGCTAGAACTTGTATTGAAACTTGTCAAAGCTATGACTGTACAAAACCACATTTAAAATGATTGAGGCATCTATTTGGCTAGCCACATTTTATCCTAAGACCCACCTTTACATTTATCCTTCATAATCCCTTATATTCCATGAATTTCCTTATAGGTTTAAGCCACATTACAATCCAATTTTTCCTTACCTACCCGCACTTTTAGTATTTTTGCATGGTAATTCAAGTTTGAGTGTGGGAGAAGGGCCTTTCGTGTGCGTTTATTGGGATATGTATCATTTTTGGGTGGTTTAATGTGTGAGTCATCATTTTCGGCAATGTATTATTAGAAAATTGGGCATGAGTCATCATTTCATTATGCTTCTTTCATTTCATCCGATTCTCCATAAAAAAAAGAAAAAAAATTCAAAATAAAGCTGTTCCTGTCTGGAGCTTTACAAAAAAAAGAAAATAATTCTGTGCCTTTCTGGAGCTTTACAAAAAAATAGGGAGAACTTGGATGATATCATTCTTTGTAATAATTTATTGACTCATGACCCATGTCATTGAAAGGGGAGTGGTGTTGTGATTCACATTTCAAGGGGATTTGAGTGAGGTTCATCTTGTGTTTTCACTTGATTAATCATGCATTGTACTTAAGAGTCAAACCTCCTACTTCTGGCCTTAAATTATTTCAATCATTTACCCACCAACCCTAAGCCACATAGTCATTTTGAACCTTTATTGCAAGTCCTCATGATTTTATGTGTGCTTTTTCTTTACAAAGTGGAGAAAGTAGTTACTTTACAAGCTTATGGGTAAGGAGCATGTTATCATGATATGATCATAACTCCAATATTAATTGTATCATGAGTGATGATAGAAAAGATTCAAAAGTGAGGTAGATCATGATTTGGCATGTTTAATAATAATAAATTGAGAAGCTTGAATGAATGAAAGGAGAAGCTTCATTATTTTTCAAAGGGGAAAAGTAAAATGCATGAATTGATTGTTTCTTTGAAAAATGGGAAATTAAATTGGTATTTTTGTGGAACTCGAAAATTTGATTGGACATTGATAATCATTTGATTTTATTCCATTTGAAATTTAAATATTGGTGACATTGGAGCCCTTTGAATTCCATGTTGAGATTTTATGCTTGAGGACAAGCATAGATTAAGTGTGGGGGAATTGATAGAGAAAGTATTTTCAATTAATTTATATTGAATATCATTGTTTTAAACTCACAAAAGTGTTCTTCTAAGATGAATTGTTTCAATTTTATGATTTTGGAGTTATTTTGAGCTGAATAGTAAAAATTGGCCATTTTGGATTTTTAACAGTTTTAACTTATTTATTTATTTTGGCCATAACATTATCTACATTGATCCAAATTGAAAAATTCATTATTTTCAAGATTCTACACATCCAGGGATTCATTTAATATTTTTGGACTAAAAGCTGAATCGGCCATATGGAAGCTCAAAAGAAGCTCCAAAGTTGGCTCAAGAAAACTGTTTCCAGTTCTGCCTAGTTTTGGTGTGGGATCCATAACTCATCCATTGTGCGCCCAACGCTTGTGAAATTAGGTGTGGGGACGCGAAAGGAGTTTTTGAGAAACTTTTATTAAGGAATCACCACGGGAGACAACCGTTTGAGGGTCCATTAAAGCTTCCTAATCCGGGGTTTGGCGTTTTGGAGATTCTGACTGGACAGAATAAATGATCCGAGTCAAAGGGCCATAACTCTCGGAATACCTGTCCAAATCCGATGAACTTTTGAGGGGACACGTCCAAGAAAATTATTAACAACATTTAAGAAGGACGAAACGTGTGAAGAGGTCATTTATTGGGTCCAAAACGCGACAACATTCGGAGGACATAAATCTGTCTATAAAAGGAGGAGAGCTCCCCCTCCTCAACACATCCCATTATCCATCCCATTCCTTCTGGGACACCAAGGAGAATAACTTCTCAGATTTTTCTTTTATTTATTTTATTTTTAAATGTCTCTCCTCTCCCGAATTATCTCTCTTACCCCATCCATGGAGGGGTAGTTTCATTTGAGTGATCGGAAAGAGGGGAGGCTGGACCTATGTGTTGTGTTTGATTTTTTGTGCTTGAAATGAATAAAATTTGTTCTTCTTTATTCTTTTGGTTTCAATTCATAATTCAATATTAAATTCCGAATGCGGTTGTGTTAAGGTTTTTATTATGAAATTATAAATTGCTTTGGTCGATGATCACATCTCCCTACACCCAATTCTAATCTGTATACGGTGGAACATGATTAGGGTTGGGTGGTGATTGCTCGACGGTTGTCAAGCACGTGTGTAGGATTGTATGTCGAAATCTTGGTTTATTAGGGAAAAACAATTCCAGGTCTGGGATTTCTCTAATTAATCAAGAGACCATCTACAACCCTAAACACATTGGAAGGAGGATAGACCAATCTATGGTTTTAGAAAGGAAAATTATCATCACATCTCTTTTACCAGTTTAAGGAAGAAGAAGAGATAAAATTTGGGAACCATGATGGAAAAACACTAAGTCTAGCCGAACCCAATCCAATCACCATCTTTATCATTTGTTAAAATCAATCAATTTATGTTGTTTTTTTCTCTCATAGTCATTCAAATTAATTAAAACCAATCTTTTTATGAAAACCAACAAAAAGTGACAACCTTGTTTTGTGTGCACTCCTCTTTAGGAGACTACCTAGGATCAACTGCTATACTATACTTAGGTAAATGAAATATTGTTTTTCCACGACCCACAACAGGAGTGCGTCACATATATACATAAGAATGAAATCATTCTTTACCCATAAAACATAGGTACTTTAACATACCTCATAAAATCATGAATAAATCATAGAAATCATAAGACATAAAAGGTAACTCGAGGCATTCATAACATTCTTACATAGGGAGTAACCCTCTTGGTTATGTTTGGAATACCCACCACAGTATATTCCATAAATCTATTCGGAGAAACCTTAACGTTTCACTCCTTCGCGTTACCCAATGCATTGGAGAGATATATCAGGCTCACCAGCCCTTAGTTTATCACGGAACCACCCGTCTTCATAATAATTCCCAAGAACCTCAACATAATCGTATCACATAAAACATGCATAAAGGAAACATAACATTTCCACCTTTCAATCACAAGATATCAATACAACACATTGATATAAAAACATTATGAAAACCATTTTCAATACCAAAATAAAAGAAAAGTAAAACATGGTATTTATTTTTCTTTTAAAAATAAGGTATGGCTTGTAGAGGAAGCCGAAACTCAAATAATGGTCACGGCGGTGGAGAAGTCATTGTCGCCTCATACGTACGACAAAAACATTCCCTTTTTTCGTTCAGTAAACGCTTCGTATAAAAAATATTCCTTTTGAATAAACGTAAAAGTAAAAGGGGTTTATACACCATATAAAATAAGGTTGTGTATAAAACAAAATATGCCTCAATGAAAGGATATTGAGACGAAGTCCCATACAAAGACGGTATCCTTGGTTTAAGGATAAATCAATTACATAATTATGTGTGAAAAACGAATAAAACAAATATAAGTGGATATTAAGTGTAAAATAATCAAAGTTCATTCACACATATTCAAAGGATGACATATTCAATAACTACATGTTGAACCCAAAGAAATCGAAATTGGGTTAAGAAGTTCCCTTGACAGCCTAACGACGTCACATCAAAATGAGTTGATGAGAGATAAAAAAAGGGTATCTCATCACTTGGAAATAAAATTTACATCAATAAGGATATATGATAACATATCCCAACATAAAAATATGTAAATTAAAAGACCTAACAAAATAAGTCTTTTAAAAAGAGGAGGGTGAAAGGTTCCCTTACTGACATGGGTATCTTTGGAAACATACACCTCGTGAAAGAAGAACAATACAACATTGATGTAAATACTCATAAAAGAAATTATATTACACAATGAGTAAAATAATTGAAAGTAAATACACCACTAAAATGAAATTATGGCAAATGTAGCATAAATCTCATGGGAATAAAAGTGAGATGAAAAATCCCTTATGAAAACTCGGCAGCCTAACGACGCCACTTAAAACTTCCAAAAATGGATTGATGAGATCAAATAGGGTCTCTCATCATATTAACATAAAGTTTACAGAAAGAGGAATATAAAAGAACATCCCCAAACATAACAAAGAAGATCTTAAAAGAAGTTACATAAAAGAGAGTACTTAAAAAGAAAGAGAGAGGATAGATCTCTTACGAAAATTCGGCAGCCTAACGGCGCCACTCAAAACTTCCAAAAATGGATTGATGAGATAAAATAGGGTCTCTCATCATATTAACATAAAGTTTACAGAAAGAGGAATATAAAATAACATCCCCCAATATAACAAATAAGAGCTTAAAAGAAGTGACATAAAAGAGAGTACTTAAAAAGAAAGAGAGAGGATAGATCTCTTACGAAAATTCGGCAGCCTAATGGCGCCACTCAAAACTTCCAAAATGGATTTATGAGAGAGAATAGGGTCTCTCATAATATGAACATAAAAATTATAGTAAGAGTAATATAAAAGAACATCCCAATAACAATAAATATGATCTTTAAAAGGAATGACATAAAAGAGTGTACTTAAAAAGAAAGAGAGGAGTAGGATCCCTTACCTCAAGTCCAACTTGTCTTGTTCGTTTCTTTATATTCCTGAATAATAAACTTTGGTCAATTTATAATTGATTAAATACCTCATATAAATATTATTATTCAGTTCATATCACATATTTTAATGTTATAATAATTGGTTAATAATATGAGTTCATATCAGATGTTTTTGTCGATGTTTGGTACATGAGTCAAAAATTGAACTTGTTGGAAAATAATTTTCCATGTAGTTATAGGTACATCATATCCAGAATAGTATTGATGTTTTAAATATCATATATATCTAGTATATATTCATTTTATACTATTCCTTAGAATTTGGAGATAAAAATTAAAAGTACCGTTCATGGAGACGGTAGGCCGTACGTACGCATGAACGTTACTTTCATTTTTTTGTCATATTAATGGAATTAAAACAAAATGAGATATATATATATATGTTATAATTCCAGAATAATATCCATAATTTAGATGTAATATATTACATATATATCTATTATATATATGTACTTATAATAGTACATAACATTTTGAGATAAGAAATGAAATGTACCGTTCATGGAGACGGTAAGCCGTACGTACGCATGAACACTACTTCCATTTCTATTTCATATTTAATGGAATTAAAACATAATTATACATAATAGTATTTTAATTACAGTATGGTATCATATATAATATCATTAAATATACCCTTTATACGTACCACATATGGTAATAACGAATCAAATCACTTTGAGGGGGCGGTAGTCCGCACTTCCTTAAATGAAGATATCGCGTTTACCCATAATGAAAACCATAAAGGTATGAAATAAATGAAAAATACAGAAGATTAAGTAAAACATAAACATATTATATATCATATATAAATATAGTTTCATCTTAATGGCCACCTTTTAAGGTGTTAGAAGTATTTTGAACAATCATCGTTTCGTGAGGCAGAAATTCACCATCCACAGAAACAGTATGTTCTTTAACCATTAGATGTAGGTGTGTGTAAGTGTAGCTCGAATACTTCTTATAAAAACATCCTAGTATATTGAAGATACTGGATTTGTTACAAAATAAATGAATAAAAAGAGTTTAGGGGGTTGGAGAAGCAAAATAATACAAAAGGACACAAATGAAGACATTACCTTAAAATTGGGTAACTCCCTTTGGTTTGAGCTCAAAGGCTTCCTTGGGAAGACTTCTGCCCAAAGTGAGGCTTCAAGGAGTTAGATAGGGATGTGTAGAGACAAAATGGGTAGGGGTTGGCCGATCCAAAGGCTTTGGAAGTGTGGGTAAGGAGGTAGAGGTGGGGGCCTTTTATAAGAGGAGAGGAGGGGCACTCTTGGAAAGGTATAAAATGTAACTTTATTTTCAAATGAGTTTCGGATTTTAATGGTCCCAAATTGATGTGTTTCGAGGATAAGGTGACAAGGGTTCAAAATCCACACATACAATAGGTTGTGGACAAGTTTAGGTCTTAGATTTTACATTATCTTTCCATTTTATTTAAATCGTTAAATAATGAGGTCATCGCTGCATCATCATGATGTCATAAATAATTTACTTTATTTAATGTCTAAAAATTATAAAAAAATACTATGATGTATAAAATCTTTTTATCTTTCCAATTAATATTTATAGTCCAAAATATCATTTATGTAGACAAAATTAAAAATATTTTACTTAGGTGATACATTCTTTGTTACATTTAACATTCTTTAAAAATAAAAAGATAAAAAGTCACTTTCTCACAAAAGTAATTCCATGGGGCCCCCAAGTTTGGAACAAGGCATACCATGGATGACCATGAGATAACCAGTAGCCTTAGGACACATTTTGTGGTCATTTTTTTTATTATGATATTATCTTATTATCCTTAACTACCCGACTACTCATTAATCAAGATAATTAAAGATAATTACCATCGTTACTATTCATAATGTCCAAAAACAAAAGAGTCTTAATTACATAATTTGAACCTTCTGATTAAAAATATGTAATCCATTTTACCAAATTACAAACACATAAATTGCAATAATTGATTTAAAAATAATTCCCGTTGTCAAAACAAATAGCTGGTTTTTTTGAGATAATATCTATGAAAAGTTTGGCATTAGTTTATGACCAATTTCATAGTGAAATTAATCCTAATGACCACCATTGGATTAAATGGTAAAAATATATTCATATTACACTTTAAGACCAATTAAAAATATAATCTAACCATATAATTAAATTAAATGAAAAAGCAGTTTTGATGTAAAATGCAGTATTTTTCACTATTCATTGAAAAATGAACATTGTCAGAAAAAATACAAAAAATTAACCCAAGGTAAAATTCTATGTCCCAATCATAAATAATATGTTTATTTTGAAAAATAGAGCTTATAAAATTGTCAAAAGTTGGATTTAAAAATGGTTTTCCATCAAAAGGTAGTAAAACAATCTTTTAAAAATACTAGTGTATTCAATGCTTAAGATTGGATTCATTTGTATTTTAAGCCTCTAAAATTTATTGGATAAAAGTAATAACATTTAACAAATATATATAATCATATTTTAGTTATTTTTATTCATTCCTGTCAATACAACGGCTAGGTGTTAACTAACATTTAAAATAATATTATTTTATTATTAGAGTGCAACGTAAGATTTCAAAGGAACTCGTTGTTGCGTATTGGGTAAGCCATAGAGCATAGAGTTTCATTTAAATTAATATTGACATTTTTTCCACAAATAGGGATAAATATAATAATGTCATATTCTTTATTTACCTGGGGTGTTACAAAATATGTATTCACACTTAATATATAATATATTTAGTGAAAAATGGTTTATAAAATAATTAAAAATTAATATTAATTAATAACTTTATAATTAGTATCAAGTAATAAACATTTAACAAAAATTTAATGATATAAAAAATTAATAAATTAATTAAGATCAAATGAAAACTTGAAAAGAGGGCTTGAACTTCAAACAATAATAAATTTTGATCTCGGTATTCGTTTGGACTCCAAAAGATGTCAAATAGAATCTTGTGAAGAGATCTATGACATCTAGATTAGGGAGTATCCCGATATCTATTTTTTCTCAGTAAAAAAAAGGTCTGTAAGGCCTTCAAAACTGAGTTTTTAGTATAGATACCCTAATTTTAAACATTCTATGGAATTTCAACTTCATTTAAGAGTCACTTATTATATTTTTTTTGGTGGATATTGGATTCATTCCCTAGGATTACATTCATTTAATATTATAGTGTTCAAATTTTATCATTTTTTATATTGTAGTTTTATTTATAATTAAATATATATATATACATACAAACCTATTTTCATACATTTACATATAAAAATTTAATTTTATAAATAAAAATTTAAACATAATAACATATGAAATATATTTTTAAATATATAAACCATATGTAAATAAAAAATAATTATTCATTTTATTTATAATAAAAATTTATCCATTTTATTTACCTTAAAAAAATGTATGAATATATATATTCCTATAAAAATGTGTATATAATGTTTATATATAAATATTCATGTGTCCGTATTAAGAAACACATATATATTTATGTATATATTCTAATATATGAAAATGAGTATAAATATATAATATAATTAAATAAATATAAATATATATTATATAAATATAAATATAAATATAAAAACACACACACAAAAAAACACACACACAAACACATATTTTATAAATGTATTTAAAAGTAATTATATAAATATATGGATAAAAAATGCATGAAAATATATATTGTAAAATATAGAAGAAAATAAAATAAAATAGTGGTAAGGTATTTTTCTTTACATATAGAGGTCTCAGGTGTGAATCTAGGCACACATGACTGAGTAGGGAGAGGACAACATTGATGGGGGGGGGGGGGTGTTTCTTGTGAGAAAGAGGGAGGGCTGGAGGGAGAGCACTGATAAAGGGGGACAGACACTGATAGGGGTTGGGTGTGAGTGGAGTACCTAAATAATTTGATTTTTTCTAGTTTTATTAGCACTAAAAAAATAACTGATAAATGGGTTATTTATCAGTATTTTTTATCAGTAATAAAAGCAGCCATCCCTTAGCATTCCATTTTTTTAGTATTGATAATACCCATTTTGTGCTCTGATAAAGGTAATTTCTTTAACAGTTTTACCTAGGAAATATTACTATGCTTTCACTTTCAATACCCTACTTAGAGAGTAAGAGTCTATATTCTATGATCTAAGATCAATGAATTGAGTAATGTGTCTCTCATGGAATATATCTATAGAATAATCCTAATATGTTTCTCATGGGTCCAATCTTGGAGAATAACACTAATACGTCTCTTATGAGTGAAGGTTTAGGGCACAACGAAAGAGCCTATTGGGCATAGCCACCTCAATTTTTTTTCATAATCAATGATTAATATGAGGTGTAAATGAAGAAGAACATCATTACCAATATAATTAGGTCAAATATCAATTGAATAATTAATGAAATAACCAAGAAGGTAAGATCTTTTCACATATAAATTATAATTAATCTATTTTCATAAAGAAATACCTTTCATTGATTTATTTCTTCATCGATAAATCAATTGACAATTTCTTGGTGTACTATCATCACAGTGAGAGGATCCAAGGGAAGAATCCCTTTAGCGGTGATCCATACATGCTCCGTGAACCTTCAACCATCACTGTAGAATTATCCAGGTATCAGAATGAATGTTCGAATACTTGCATCGATCACTTTTGATCGTAATAGAATCCTTTGAGGTGATAAGGAAACACTCTAGTTCTCTTTAGTCTTGATATGGGGAGGAGGATCACTCTATGTTCTTGAGAGAATTCTAGGATAAGATCTCTCTTGGCCTAGAGATATTTATTTCTTTGTTTATTGTGCACAATAAGCAACCAACTTTAGAAAGTGATATAATCTGGTATTTATAAATCTATTTTAGGGTTGGTAATTGCACATAGATCCTTATCCAATCCCTTATTCCATAAAAAAACCCATGTATAATAATAATATAAATAATAATATTATTTACTCGACATGTGAAACACTTGAAGATAAATAAATATCATTTGTTAAATAAATAAATTAATATTTATTTAAATGATATTTAATATATTATTTTCAATTAGACCATTAAAATGTGTTAATATCTCATCCTCAGTATTTATTGAACCCTGAATAATTATTATTTATTTAATAAATAAACATTACTGCATTATTCATTGATAAATAAAATAAAAATTATATTTAAAAAACCAATAAATAAATATTTATTAAATATCGACATAGCTAAATAAATAAATAATTGTTACCTTGATAATGAACTATGATAAATAAATATTATATATTCATGTAATTAATAATTACCCAATGAATAAATATTTATTTAATAAATATTCAACTTATATTTATATTCTATCGAATAACTGGTGACCAAATATTTGTGATTAACATATCATGAATAATTATTAAATGATGTACATGAATAATATTTATTCAATATGTTAAATTCACATATAATTTATCGAAGATTCTGAATACACCTAGTGTGTGACCCTCTAGGATCCTTAGTGACATTAGACAATATTTTCAAAAGTCAAAGGTTAGTGTCTAACAGTATGCCAAGGAACCCATAGAGAAAGAAGTTAAATGTAAAAATGAAAATAATCACAGATAAACACACACCATGTAATATAATCATTTTATCATGATATCTCTACTCAAGTAGGTTTCATACTAGTGTCATCAACATATGTGCTCGGTGTTTCTTTCTTTAACTTTTTGGAATTGAAATTTCCAAAAAAACACCATGGCTATGAACTTAATGAGGCAATTTCATTCCCATAAAATGGTCTAAAATATCAAATTTTTTTATGAATATAAGTTAAAAATACTTTCCCTAATTATTCATTAATTCTATATTAGTCACGATGCACCCAACACATCCTACTTCACCACAAACATCCGTCATCACAGTTTTCAGAAATACATCAAATTACATGAAAACTAATATGTATTAATAGTAATATTAAATTCTAAGGATAATTATATACATCCTCACATAAGAACATCAAATGAAACATATAAATGAAGATTTACTACTAGTGGGTGATGTTCTCATAATCTTCTGCTCAAAAGATTACCCAGGGTGTATACCATGGGAAAGTGTCTCAAAGTCCTATGAGTCTCCACCCATGATATCCAATATCATTTTTGTCCCATAAAATTATATTATATATCCAGAGAACATATAAATTTTTTGAATACTATCATGGAACTTCTAGGTTCTCATCATAGTAGGAAACTGTTATGAAATTTTAGTACAACAATTACTCCAAAGAAATTATCACATAAATTTTATACATAAGAATGATCATAAAGTGACAAGTAATTAATTAATATTCATGAATATAAATATTACAGTAGTATAATATTAAAAATATTTGGTTTTAGGGTAAAAAATCCAATAATCTCTCACTTTCACTAGAACCAATCACTTGTTGGTCAGAGTAGAGTAAAATAGTAAGAGGGGGGGGGGGGTGAATTACCTTTAAAAAAAATAAAAGGACAAAACAAAAAAAATTAATAAATCAAAGTTTAAAGTGAAATTATATAAAAAATAGAGTTAAATAATAAGAATAATAAAATAAAGAGCAATTCAAAATATAAATGATTAAGTTTTTTTGATGGATTAAACAATTGATAAATGAATGAATGAAAGCAATACATAAATATAAAAACATAAAGTAAATGATACATGAAATTTGGAAAGGAAGTTCGATAATATCTCTAAAAGATCTTTTAAATATACCACCTGGATCTCTTGATGATTTAATGTATCAGTATATTGGATTTAATAGTAGCCAAGATACTAAAATTTTTACTTTATTTTTTGGTGGTAGTAAGAAACTGGAAATATAATAGACACTAGATATTTAAAGGAAAATATAGAAACTTAAAAAGAGAATATTCCCTTAAATTTTAATATAAATAGAAAGAAAACCCAATTCCCTCACTTTAACAATAATAAGCACCAATATTAGAATAAAGAATAATAAGAGAGTATTATTAGGAAGAAATCATGTTTTAGATTAGTCTTAGTTATTTCAATGAATATGAAGAGATTCTAGGAGAGAATAAGAAAATGATGAGAGTGATAAGAATATTACAATTAAAACACACTCTAGAAAAGATAAAAGTGAAAAATAAATGAGATAACTTTGAGAGATATTTGGTGATCAATTCAAGTTGGCATTGGAGAATGATTTTCAAGGTATGTTTCAAAGCCACCAAAGGATCCTATTTATAGCCTTTAAATCCATTAGTAATGTAATGGAAATCACTGAGGGTATTTAAGATACTGAAGTTCATATTTAATGAATTTTGACTATAATAAATACTGGGCTCTAAGTCTCTACCGCGACTACACCAGATACCCAATATCCTCCACTGATTAGCTGGCAAGGTATATACTGCTACATTGATTATGTTTGTTACCAATGGTTAGATAGTTCTCCTCCACCAATTGGTTAGTGAAAAAATATTTCTCGAGGAGGCTACTTCCTTCACCACCAGTTGGTCAATGGGTCTTCTGAAGATCCAAAGCTACTGCCTCATGTCACAGGTTGGCTGGTGCACCATATCAGTCAGCTAACGCTACCTTATTGACTAAGTTTCAAGAATTATCTTCTCCATTTAATTCTAAGGCCTTCTAAGGATCTTTTATACTTCATATAAGGCTTCAAAACATCCATTAATACATGTTCAAGGATCCATTAATCAAGTCTAGCTGCACATCACTTAAATGAAAATATTAAACACCTTTAAGAGATTTTATGATCATTAAAATCAAATAATACTGATAAGCACAACAATATCACCCCTTTTAATGATCACAAAAACTTTAATAATATAATAATAAAATAAGATAATATTTAGAAATATATTAACAAGATTTATCATATTTATCCTTATTTGGAGAAATTATCAAGATTAATTTCTCCCCCTTTGAGGAACAACTCCCCTTATCATAAAACATCTAACATATCCTCTTTTGACATAAAATTTCTCAAGATTTATATATATTTATCAAAATTTATCCCCCTTCGATATTATCAAAAAGAAGTTATAGATGAGGTTAGAATAAATAATAAAAATTAAAACTATATTTATCATCATTAATGTTCTTTTGAGAGATATGAAAACAAATTTTTAAAAATTTAAAAAACTTCAAAATTTTTATTTTTTTTCAATAAATATAAAAATGAAAGAAAACGAAAAAATTTTCATTTGAAAAATAAAAAATTAAAAGAGAAATTTTGAAAAGTAGTTTTTAAAAAGATTTATTTTTTTTGAAAAACAATTTTGAAAATAGGGTATTTTTTTGGTATCATTTTAGTATTAATAAGATTATCCCCCCTTAAAAAATGTATACGGAGAGTTACAAGGACCATAACCACTAAAAAAATCTAAATAAAGAAAAAAATATTAGAAAATTATTTTAAAAATAATTTCATGATTAAGTTTTAGTAAAGTTTGTGTTAATAAAACAAATAAAATTCTCCAAGAGTGTCAAAATATGTGTGAAGTAAAGGCCCAATACTCATGCCAAGGATGAAGATAGGGTTAAAAACCCGATCCCATATTTTTGGGATAATGCCTTAGAGAATATATGCCTAAAACAAATCCACTTATTTGTATCCAAACATGAATTTTTTTCTTGGAGTATCACACTCACTTAACTTTACCAAAATTATGAAAAGTTTAAAAACATTTTTCTTAAAAAATAAAGAGAATATTTTTGAAAATTAATTTTAAATTAAAAAACAAATTGAAAAGTTATCAATATTTCCAAGATTATGAGATAATTATCACAAGATAATCATACCCAAATCACCTTTAATAAAGTCAAATAGATCAATAGGGGGGGGGTTTAGTTAAGATATCATTAAGTTAAAGTTTGGTGCAAAAAAATTCAATAATGATATCAAATTTTTTAAAGTGATCTTGTATGAAGTGGTGTCTTGGATCAATGTACCTAGTGCGAGAGTGTTGGATAGGATTTTTAGAGATACTAATCAAACTATTGATATCACAATTTATAGAGATAATAGAAATGTTATCCCAAAGTCCAATAGAGTATATTTCATCCATATAACATGATATCAACAATTACCAATGACTATGTATTCTATTTTAGTTGTAGAAAGAGAAATAGAGTCTTGATTTTTATTACACAATGTGATAATATATTTTCCTAGTAGATGAAAAGTTCCAATAGTAATTTTTATATCCATTTGGAATCCTACACAATAAACATTATAAAAATAAGAAAGTTAAAAAGGGGATTCCTTAGGATAAATTAATCCAAGGTTTTTAGTTCTTTTGAAATATAAAAAAATTATTTTGAGAGATTTTAAATGTGATTCATTTAAATTTTATTGAAAATGAGAACAAAAGAATACAAAAAAAATTATTTCTGGTTGGGTTATAATAAGGTAAAGTATACTTCCAATCATAATTTGATAAATATTGTTGTTAAATTTTTGATTTACTTAATATAATGGTAGATTACAAGTTGGACTCATAGGTGTTATAATTTAATTAGCATGACCCATGACAAAATTATTTAGAATTTCCTTAGTGTATTTACTTTGGTTTAAAAAGTTTCCATGGAATTTTTTGGAAATTTGAAAACCAAGGAAGAATTTGAGTTCTCATATAAAACTCATTTCAAACTCTTTATTAATTAAATCATAAAATTCATTGAAAAATTATTCTTTTGTTGAGCTAAAAAACTCATCAACATAAATTTTAACGATTAAAATATCATTTTAAAATGTCTTAAGTAAAAGGGTGAAACCAATATTTCCCATTTGAAAACCATTTATTGAAAGAAATTTAGTTAACCTCTCATACCAAGCCAAAGGGGTTTTTTACACCATAAAGAGCTTTGGTTAACTTTAAAACATGATTTGGAAAAAATTATTTTTAAAACTATACGGTTTGTACACAAAAACATTTTCATAAATAAAACCATTTAATTTTTTATGCCCATTTAATAAATTTTAAAATTAAAATGAGTGGTGGATGAAAAAAATATTATAATGGATTCTTTCCATGTTATGGGTGAAAATGTTTCACCATAATCAATGCCTTCATCTTGATTATAGATTTTAGCATTAGCTCGAGCCTTATTATGAATGATAATTGCTTGATCATCATGCTTGTTTTAAAAAACCCACTTAGTTCAAATAATAGGATGATTATAGAGATGTTACACAAGAGTCAAAATGTTGTTCCTTTAAAATTGGTTTGAATCCTCTTGCATAGAAAATATCCAATTTTTATCATTAATAACATCAAAAAGGGAATGAGGTTCAAGGGGGGAGATAAAATATTGATGTTAAACCTTATTTAATATGGACCTTCTAGTATGAGTTTCAAATTTTAATTCACTAATAATATTCTCAAGGGGATTATATTTGGATTGAACTCATGCCTTGGGTAAAGGAGTATATGGGGGTTCTAAAACATCTTCAATTTCTTAAGAATATTTAGGTTTAGGAAAGGTCAAACTAGGTTGGTCAACATAATCACCACTTTAGGGATGTGATTTAGGAATATTCTCATCAAATTTGACATGAATTGAATTTTATAGGGTCTTGATACTCTAATTTAAGACTCACAAGGCTTTACTTGAGTTTGAGTACCCATGAAAAATACATTCATCAGATTTAGGATCAAACTTTCCTAGATTATCCTTGGTATTAAGGATAAATCATTTATAATCAAAGTATTAAAAAATACAAAATTTTCAATTTCACCTTTCCGAAGTTTATAAGGGGGTTTTCCTAAGACGAGTCTTATGAAGACACAATTAAGGATAAAGTAAGATATATTGACCACCTCATCCAAAAAGTATCAAGGAAGGGAAAACTCATTCAAGAGAGTCCTATAAATTTCTTGGAGGGTCCTATCTTATCATTCAATAATCCTATTTTGTTGAGGTGTTCTAGGATAGGAAAATGAGTGATAATAACATTGAGAAGAAAAAAAATCATCAAAGTATTTGTTATCAAATTCTCCACCATGTTCACTTCTAATATAAAATATTTTTTACCATTTTTAATTTTTTACTTTCCTTGAAAATCCAATCAATAAATTATAAGTCTCATTATTACGAGCTAAGAAGAAAACCCATGTAAATACAGTATATTCATTGATAATTAAAAAGGTTTTATTTTTACCTCGAATACTTTCAAATTGATTTGGTCAAGAAAGGTCAAAGTGGACTATTTTTAAGGCTTTAGAAGATGAAACAAGGTTTTTAGGTTTGAAATAAGACTTGCGTTTATTTCCAAGTTTTCAAGGTTTATAAACCATGTTATCTTTAAAATAAATTTTTGGTAAATCTCACACTAGTTGGTTATGGTTTATTTTTACAAGAGAGTGAATATTAAAATGACATAGGCATTGACTTTCAAGATATTTTAAATATATAATATATATATAAAAATCAATATGTCGTAAATAAAATCTTTCCTTCATAATTAAAAACTTTATAAAAATAAAATTTAAATGTAATTTTTAAACCTCTATCACATAATTGACTAATAATTAGTAAATTAGGATTCAAGAATTTGAAAAATAAAACATCATTAAATAGAGTAGAGTTAGAGAAACCAATCATACCTATGAAAATAATTTTGTATTTTGAATCATCTACAAAAGTGACTTTTCCTCCATCAAAAATTTCAAGATGATTAAATTTGGAAGGATCACCACTCATATTCCTAGATCACTCTCTATCCATATACAATATAGATTCTTGTTTTTTCACTTATTATAAAAAATATTAAGAAACTATATATATATTTCAGTACCCATATTTTGGGTCCACTTAAGTTATCCAATAAATATTTTGGAATCTAAACTTCTTTAGATCAATTTTTTCCATTGGAAACATGATAAGAGAGATGAATTATTTTAGGTTGATCATATATTTAATTTTTACAATTTAATTCATAAAAATATGAGCAAATTTGTTTAAATAATTACAAAATTTATTTAGAGAAGTTTCCATTAAAAAATTATTATTTTTAATTTTTGGGAAAAATCAATTGTTTTGAAAAACCAAAACCATATCTATTTTTAATAGGATATTGAGTGTAAAAAACCAACTCGGTAATATCTAACCCATCACCTGAGTTGGTCCACCATAGGGCCTGAAGTGTGTTTTATATCGCCAAGGTTTGGCAAAAAGAACAAGACATGACTAACCAACACTTGGGAATGGTTTCTCCCCTAGTAAATGGGAATGCATCATCCATAAAAATTGGATGGACATACCAATATCATTAGAGTCAATAATAGAATAAAAAATAATACCATAAACAAAGACCCACATCAAATACAAATCATTCCATAACTGAACATATAAATGGTATCTCAAAAGAAAAACCCAAAACTAAAAAAGAAGGGTGCAATACCAAAAAAGGCCCAAGTATAACCCAACGAGTACAAAATAAAAAAAATGACTCCACATGAGTTCATCCCTACAATTCCATGTATCCTATAAAAAACACCAGACATAGGTAATCAAGAAGATCCTCCCTGGAACATGGTACCCTTTCCTTTACCTGTGTCCTGCAAAACAAAATTTGCAAAAACCCAAAATGGGATCAAGTAAGGTTTGAGGTATGAGGACCAGTAGGATACCACCAATAATATATTTAAGGATTTTACTCATGAAACTGATAAAATATTTTGAAAAAATTTTCAAAACTAAACCACTTTGAAAATATACCATTTTCAAATAAACCTTGATTATTAGAGACAAAACATGGTTTTCAATTTTTTTCCTAAACACGGATCAAATATATAAACAAGGAAATAAGTCACAAAATTTTAAGAATAAAAAATAAGGAATAATAATGGTGATCATAAAAATCAACATCATTTAACCATATAGACGGAAAATGAACAAGCGGGCATAATACATCTCATCACATAAAAATATAATTAATCAAATTCATAAATCATATAAACCAATCTGGCATGAGTAATGTGCACCTAGGGATCTAAATATCATGACTATCATGAGTAGGAAAACAAGTATTCTAGATATATAAGTAATGAAAGATATCATAGTATTCCTTAGGTCTAACTCCAAGAGCTCACACAGTCTCTCAACAACCAACATGGAAGATCAAATGGTCTTCATACCCAAAGGCTCACTTGGTCACTTGAAAATAAATGGAGGCTCACACAATATTACCTTTGAAGTCTCACATGGTCCCTCTAAAAATCCTCTCACTCACACCCATATTAACCTATGTGATACTCCATGCCAACACATCATAAGAAATTTCCCATATCAATCAAGAAATAACACAAGCCATTTCATAAGAAAACACGACCAATTTAAAAAAATAACCTTTACAAGGTAAAATCATTTCCAAAAAAAATTTATAAATCTATTTAAAATAAAAAAAACTCTTTGAGCCATTTTATCAAACACATGGTGGGAATACAAGCCACACCCATTTGGAAAACCCCACTTTAAACACGAAATTACCAATATAATCCATGAAATACATAAAACAAGAAATAAAAAGCAAGTATAAATTATTTAAATGTAAATTTAAACAAAAAAATATAAAGTTATTATAAATTTAATGGTATTCTATGGAAAGGACTTTAAATAGAGACACCTACCTCAGATTCGGTCCAAATCTCATCTCCCTTTAAAAATACTACCTGGAAGATATATAACTAAGCCTCACACACTTAATACATAAAAAAACCCCATTAAAACCCATATATTTGACTAAAACTCCCACTATGGTTCCACACTTCCACAAAAATGAAGAACAAATCTTGAGAAGGGAAAGAGGAAGAAGAAATCAAATCAACTTACTTCAAGAAAAACCACCAAGAATAGAAGGGAAAATCCACCAAGGAAGGATGGGGATAAATCCAACAATAATTAAGGAGGGATAAACATTATGGGGGAGGATAAAGATCCCCAAAAATATAAAAACATGATAGGGGAATTTTGTTAAATTTTTCAGTTTTAATGAGCTGGACAGGGTAACATAGTTTGGCCGCATGATTATAAAAACCGTGTGGGTTCCACTATTCACCCAAAATTGGGTGAACAATTTTCTATATGGTGTCACATAGTTTGAAAAACTGTGCTCAAACCATGTGAAAATGTACTATAAAAAACTATAGTACCCCTTAAATGATTGCTACATGATTTAGACAAATCATGTGCTAATAGTGCACCCTGGCTTGTCTCTCCAAAACTCCCAGTTTTTATCCCTAACACATGGGAACTCTAATAATGAACTCAAAGATAAATAAAAATCAAAAGAATACATACCAATGACCTAGAGGGATTGACATTGAGAACCCAAAATCTTATTCAAATTTTATTCCCATTACGTAAAAAAATAAAGAGTATTTTTAAGATCTTTAATTTTAAATTACAAAATTTCAATATTTGGTTGTCCATTTAACTTTAAAACCAAATACTATTTTTCTTTTAAAAGTTGATCTTTTTTAGAAAAAAATATTCTTTTTCTTTTTAATATCTTTTAATTTTGAAATAAGATCATAAAAAACATTTTGAAGTTCATTTTTAGCATAAAGAAGATATTTATAATTTAAATAACAATTCAAAGAAGTAGAAAAGTAATAAGATGAATGAGAAGGGGAATGAGAAATGTTAAAAATAACCTAAATTAATTCCTTAACATGTGTCATGAGACACTTAGGAATTTGATCACTTGATTCGTATATTGAATTTGAGTCCTCGCTAGCGCTCCAAGTAAAAAACTTTAGAGCTTTATTACCTTGGTTCTTATCTTTTGATTTTTTCTTATTTAAGGGAATATCTAGCTTGAAGTGTCCCTTATTTAAGTAAACTAATTAAGTAAAATAAAATTATTGTTTTTTATTTTTGAAGCATCGAGAGGATATCTTGTTTTATTGTAATTTCCCATCATCTTGGTAAAGTTGGAAACTTTTATTCCACTTTTGAATTAGTAATTGTTGTTCACCTTGAAAGAAATTTTTCTTTTGTTTTCCTTGACCTCCTTCACCTTCTTTTCATATTTTCACTTCATGGTTATCTCATATGTCATGAGAGAACCTATTAGTTCCTCATCGCTATATTTTTAATTTCTTTAGATTCTTAGATTGTATTGAATTTTGGTGCACAACTGCTCAGTACAACCCAAAGGATTTTATTGACCAAAGTTTCTATAGAAAGAGAGTAAAATTAGTAGTGATAGACTTGTTAGTATGTATAGAGAAACTTTTAAAGTCTTTCCTATACATGTCAATACTTTTCTCCTTAACTTTATTTGTACCTTTATGAATAAATTCTAATAATTTCTATATTTTATGTGCAGTTTTACATAAAGAAACTACATTCAACTCATTAATATCTAAACCAATGTTTAATGCATTAATTTCTTTACCATCAAGTTCAAAAGTAGAAATATCATCAGGGGTCCATTTTTATTCTTTGTCAATTAAAAGAGAATAACTATTCATTACAATCTTATAGTAATTATATCCAATAGATCTAAGAAAAGTATACATTCTAGATTTATAATAAGAATAATTAATACTATAAAAAAAGGAGCAAAACCTAAGGGAAGTCCTTCAGTATCATCATGGGTGTTTGAAAAATCCATTTAATTTTTTTTATTTATTTGAAAAAATGGTTAAATATTTTGAAAATAAAAATTATATTTAAAATAATTTGAAAACAAACTAATTAAACAATTAAAAACTATCTTTGATACTAAATTTAGGTCAGATCAGAGTAAAATAAAATTGGTGGGGGGGGGTTTACTTTTGAAAAATTAAAGGAACAATAAATAAATTAATAAATAAAAGTTGAAAGTATAATAATATAAAAATAATATTATATAAATATAAGAATAAAATAAATATAAATTAAAAATATAATTGATTAAGAACATTTTATGTATTAAACTATTAATAAATTAACTAATGAAGGAAATAAATAAATATAAAAGTAGAAAGTAAATGAGACATATAATTTGGTAAGGAAGTTCAAAAATAGCTCTAAAATATCCCTTACTTCTATCACCTAAATCTCTTAAGGATTTAATGTATTATTCCCTTAACTTTAACAGTATCTAAGATACCAAAAATTTTCCTTTCTTTTTTAGTTTTTAGAAAGAAACCATAAATATAATAGAAACTATCTCTTTAATAGGAAACTTATAAACCTCAATAGTGAATAGTCCATTGACTTTTAATGGAAATAAAAAGAAAACAAATGTCCCTCACTTAAATGGTTATGAGAACCAATATTAAAAGAAGGAGGAAGATGAGAGGATTGTTAGGAATCAATCACGTTTTAGCTTATTCACAATTCTCTAAATGAATATAAGAGGTCACTAAGAGAGAATGATAAAATAAAGAGAGTGAGAAGAATTTTACAATTGGAACACACTCTATAAAGGAGAAAATATAAAAATAAATGAGCACAATTTGAGAGATATTTGGAAATCAATTCACATTAGCATTGGATAATGATTGTCAAGGTATGTTACCAAGCCACCCAAGGATCCTATTTATAGCCTTTAAAACCTTCAGTAATGTTTTATAATTCACTAGAGATCTTTAAGATTCCAAAGTTAGGATTCAATTAATTTTTACTATGATAAATGTTGGGTTTTGAGGCTCTAATATGACTCCACTGGATACCCAAAATCCTACACCAGGTAGTCGATGGAGTACCTACAACTACATTGATTTGGTTCAATACCATCGGTTGGACAGTGGGTCTTCACCAGATAGCCAGTGGGTATTCTTGAGATATGGAGCTATTGTCTCATCTCATAGGCTAGCCGGTGCAACCTACTAAACTATGCTTCAAGAATTGGATTCTCCACTTCATTCCAAGGCCTTATAAGTATCTTATGACCTTTTTACAAGGCTTCAAAAAAATACATTAAGACATGTTCATGGATCCTAACATGATGTTATCAAGGATAGATGCTTATCATTTAAATTAAAATATTAAAAACATTTAATAGTGTTTATGATCATTAAAATAAAATTATAGTGAGAATAATAACATTGATAAAAATATACTGGTTAGTCTCACATGTTAAAAATTATTATGATAAGGTATGCATATAGCTTCTGACCCACCATACTACCTATGGTTGATTTTATTACTGCAACTTCACCTCTCTAAGAAAATACCTAAAGATATGATATCAATGTGTATATATATATCTTTGTACTCTATTATCTCTGAAATCTCAAATAATATTTTAGTTAAAACTCATGATAATATGATTGAATTTTATTATTTGGGTATAAATATATTTTTTGGAATAAATCATTATTAAACTTTTTTCTTAATTAGATTCAGAAATTACAATGTACTTGGTCTAATATAAATATAGAAACCACTGGACGTAACATGCTTTAACTTGTTGGGCATGTATTCTCTCAATAATACTATATGAATCTTATTGATTTTGATACTCACAAATACCCTTGTTTGTTTTACTAATGAAATTAATTTAAGAATTTTTTAGGATTATATTTCTTTAGAAATTTATCTTATTTATGGGTTAAAGTTTTTTATCTAAAGTGTTATTGATATGTTTTTTAGTAGTCTGGAAATACTGTTCATACCCTATGTTTGTAAGTGTAATGTATTATTTTCATACCCTATGTTTGGAGTAAACATATGAATTAGATAACCTACACTGTTTAAAAAGTATGGTTCAAGAATTTTACTCTTAAGAAGAAACACTATGTTTTTGAAACTAATGTATGGTTTAACAGCCCAATATTTTGAATTTAGTCATATGTTTTCAATTGTACTTTCAAATTTAAACCTATGTTTGAATTGGTTAACTACAGAGTTTCAAATGAATATATTTTCCACATTTTCTAAAATAGTATCTCTAGAATTAAATATACCTTTAAATATTTTTAAAGATTGATTAAAAAAATTAAGTTCAATTAAATAAATAATTCTTATTTCTAATGGAACTTACAATTTTCCTTGAATGTTTTAAATTCAAATACTTGTGATTTTTCAGGCAATATTTTTGGATCAATTTAACTAAAATAAAATCAAGTTTCTCTTGTTAATTACTAAGAGTCATATCATTCACTAAAAGAAAATTTTTGAGAAATAAAATATTCCTATACTATTATGAAGAGATACACTTTAGAGACATATGTGTTACAATATTATATTGTTTAACTATTAATCTATTAATTATACTACCATTGTCCTAATACTATATCTCTTAAAGAGAATTTACAAATAGGATATATTCAAATCTATTCTTTTTTGAAGACTATTATCTTTGAAGAATAAGATCTGTTATCTATCAGATGCTGTTATAACCATGAGATAAATATATTTCTCAATAAAATCAATTAATATTGATTTATTAGAGTATTGGATGATCGTATTCATTCATTGGTGGAGTGTTAGATTCTCATTCTTAGATATGGATATTTTGGTTCCCTGTAAAAGAACTAGAAGGCCCTATGAAAGCCTTATTGTAAAGGTGTCAATTTCCTACAATCAGTTGTGAAGATCTTAGGATAAGATGATATATTTAGTGAAAATCATCAAGCTTACTGAAAGAGCATTGATGGAGTGGAATATAAGATTTTTATACCTTGAACCACTATAAAAACTAATGAGTTATTCATATATGTTTTTTCGCTACATAACTTGATTAAATAAGAGAATATTGTATATCTTAATATTATATGAAGATGGATAAAATTTGAATCTGTCAAGATTTGTAAAAGAACACAATTCAACCCCTCTTGTGCATCTTCATATTATTATAACCCAATAATTGGTATCAAATGAGTTATTTTTGAAGAAGTATGATAAGATCTAGCAACATCAAGTAAAAGGTATATATGAAGATAGATGTTAATGAATAAACTTAAATAAAGAATTCCCATGATCCATGATCCTTATTTTAATGATGATAATTATGGATTTTGGAAAGTTTTTATGATTATTTATTTTAAGAATATTGTATTCAAAGTTTACATGAAGATTTTCAAACCTTACAAAATATTTGAAGAACCATAAACATTGGATGCTTCTAAAGAACCTGAGTATGATGTTAATTCAAGACCCAAGAATACTATTATATGTGGACTTGGTCCAAATGAATTTAATCATGTATCTCAATGTAATAGTAACTATAAGATATGTAAAACTGTATCTATTAATTATGAATTAACTGATAATGTCAGGAAATTAAGATGCATCACTACAAAGATGAAATTCAACACTTTCAGAATGTATGACGGTGAAAGCATCAATCAGATGAATGAAAGATTGACTGAAATAGTCAACGATGTTCCTGAATTGGGAGATCCAATTAAACAATAGATCAATATTTAAATTTTTTAAGAGTCTTACCCTTTAAATGGAATGGGATATCTGCTACCATCATACAATACACTTCATTCTCAAAATTTACAATTAAATAATTGATTGGGACACTAATGATGTATGGATTAGAAATGAAAGATTAAGCTGAAGATCATAGGATTATAAAAAGGGAGAATAAATCTATTAAAGTTACTACTCAAAAATATTAAAATAAATCAAAGTAGTATGTTTTACTCTCAAATTATTTAGAATGTTAATATTCTAGAATGGAACTAGATCATTTATCCAAAAGATTCAGTAAATTTTATAAGAAGAAGAAAGGCTTCAAAAATTCCTTCAATAGTATGAAGAAATATGGTTGAGTACTTAAAGAAATAATATTCTATGAATTAAAGAAAATTATAGACATCATACCTAATTTCCTACAACTAAAATAAGAGAAAAGAAAAATAGAAAAGAAAGAAAGTATCAGATGATAACAGATTATGAGCACAAGGATAAAAATATATGAAGGATACTTGGAGTGTCTCTGAGGACTCCAATAGTACTTCTAAAAGTGATTTAAACAAATAGACAAACAATATAAAATAAAAAATGTCTTTTATAGCTAAGTAATAAGAAGAGGTACAATATTACTATTCATCTACTTCTGATTCTAAAAGTTTTTCAAACAGTAAATTAGCTGCTTACTGTTAAATGCTTGAAGAAAACTATAAATCTTTAATAAAAAATCACAAATCACTAAAAAACATTCATAATATTGTTTTAAATGAAAATTATTCCATTTAAAATAACAATTATACTTAAAATAAAAAATTATTAATCCTACCTCAAATTATAATGTTCATGAAAATAAAATTAAAGAATTATAGGTTGAAGTAGATTCATTCAAAAGTGCTTCTAGTATACTGAATAATTTAGAAGAATATATAAATTATATTATTGGTAAAAATGTTCTTAAAAAGAAGAAATATGGAATATAAAGAAATGGAGAAAAATAAAAATTATATATAAATTATTTGATACCTAGTTATAAAAATAACAACATATCAAGAGTCACCTGTTTTTATTATGTAATTAAAGGTAATTATTCTAATAACTATTGTTTGAGAAATCCCCAAATCAATATAATAAAAAAGGATTTTGTTTCTAGAAATATGTTTAAAACCATTCCTATAAATTTTTAAAAAATTAAGAAAATCTGGTTACCCAGATATCTACCTACTACCATAATTTCACCCAAGAAAATTAGGGTAACCAAAACAAGATTTTGTTTAAATATTTTGTAGGAAGAAGGTCAAAGGAACAAAAATGAAGTATGGTATATAGATAGTGGATTCCTAAGACACATGAGTGGAGACTATTCCAATTTTCATACCTTATGAAAATTATATGGAGGCTTGGTTACCTTTGGTGATAATGAAAAGGGTAAAATAGTTTGAGTTGGATTAGTTGGAAACCCAAAATCAATTTTAATAAAAAAAATACTATATGTTCAAGGGTGGAATAAAAATATAATAAATATCTCCCAAATCTGTAATGATGTTTTTTATATTTATTTCTCTAATAGTTCCTACTCTATTTTTAAAGATAAATTGATTAAATTTAGAGAAACTAGAATTGAAAATATTTATACTTTGGATCTTAATTCCCTACGTGAACAAAAAGTGAATTTTTTAACTACCGAGCCAAATGAATCCTGGATTTTTCATAGGATACATAGAAACTATAGTGTATTTACTTTATATAATTTTTTTAAGAAACATTTATTTTTTTATTTTCCTAGTCTTAGATTTGATAAAGATATATTTTATGACTCATTCCAAATAGGTAAGAAAAATAAGTCATCCTTCAAATATATTAACAAGGTTGCTATATACAAACCACTAGAACTTATCCGTATGTATTTTTTTGGACCATAAAGAGTATAAATTTATACTGTAAGATCTTATATTTTTGTTTTAATTAATGATTTTTACATATTTACTTAGGTTTACTTTCTAAAAATTAAACGTGAGGTTTCTCTTTTTTTGTAAGATTTTGTAAAGTTGTTCAAAATGGAAAATATTTTAAAAATAATTTCATTAAGAAGTGATTGTGATGAAGAATTTTAGAATCAAGAAATGGAAAGAAATATATTTAATAAATATATTCTTTCTACATATTTTTTAGTAGAAGATGTTAACGCAACTTTTCATATCATGAGTTGAGTTTTGATAAGACCATTTCTTAAAAAGAAACCGCATGAATTATAGAATAATAGAAAACCTAAGGTCAAATATTTTAAAGTGTTTGGATGTAAGGTATATATCTTTAATATTAAGGAAAATGTTGGTAAATTTGACCAAAGGATGATGAAGGAATATTTTGAAGATATTATTCTACTTATAAATATTATAGAGTGTATAATAAAATTTCAAAGATAGTTGAAGAATATGTCCATGTGAATTTTGATGGAAGAGATCTATTTGATCACAATATAAAATGAAACAAATGAAGTAACAAATTCTTTAGACAATGTAATACTTGAATATATTAAATAGGATTTTGAAAATAAACAATAACATGGTGAAATTCTATCCAGTCTATAAGAATATGAAACTAATGAACCTGAAAGTGTTTTTCCTAGATAACTTAGAACCTTAAATGATCATAATTTGGAAAATATAATAGTAAATATAGATATAAGAGTTAGGGAAATAAGGAATGTAGGAAATCTAGATGAATTCTCTACCTTCATATCTCAATTAGAACCTAAAACTATAGAGTAAACATTAGAAGATGAAAGTTGGATAATATCTTTCCAAGAAGAGATTAACCAGTTTAAATGGAATTTTTTTTGGAATTGCTTGAAAGTATATATAATCATCCAATAATAGGAACCAAATGGATTTTTTAGAAATAAGTAATATGACCAAGGGATAATTACAAGAAATAAAGCTATATTAATAGCTAAAGTATATAGTCTGGAAGAAGGAATAAATTATGATGAAACCTTTGCAACTATTTCTATATTGGAAGATTTTAGAATCCTTCTATATTATGTATCATATATGAATTTTAAATTATATCATATGGATATAAAATCATCTTTTCCAAATGGATATTTAATGGAGGAGATTTATATTGAAAACCACCAGTTTTTGAAAATCCTCATCTACCAAATTCAGTTTTCAAACTCACTAAATATCTCTATGGATTTAAATAAGCACCAAGAGATTAGTATGAAAGATTAAGTTCTTTTCTACTAGAAAATTGATTTTATGTAGGATTATAAGACCATACTCTCTTTAATAAAAATATTTATTCAGATATTTTATTAGTGAAAAGCTATGTAGTTGGTGTTATTTTTGGTTAAACTAATAAAAATATTTTTAATTATTTTTAAAAACTTATGCAACAGGAATTTGAAATGATTCTAATAGGAGAATTAAATTTATTTACTGGTTTTCAAATCTATCAAAAATATGATGGGAATTTTTTAAATCAAATTAAATATATTATTGATTTTTTGAATAATTTTGGACTAGAAAACAGTAAAACTTATATAAATCCCGTGCATACCATTATAAAACATGATTTATAAGAAGCTAGAAAACTAGTTGATATAAGTTATATAGAGGTATGATTGGAAATTTTCTATATCTTATTACTAGTATACTAGACATTATCTTTTCTGTCTATCTTTGTGATAGATTTTAATCAAACCCAAAAGAATATTATATTACTGTTGTTAAAATAATTTTTAGATATTTAAAAGGAACTATTTTTCAATCTTTACTTTACCTAAAAACTTATGATTTTAATTTAATCTCATATTCAAATATTTATTTTGGAAGATATATTTTATATAGAAATATTACTTCTAGATCCTTCCAATTTTTAGGGAAGTCCTTAGTTTCATGGTTAAGTAAGAAACAACATTAAGTCACTTTATCAACAGCCAAGGAAAAATATATCTCTAATGGTAGTTACTGTGTACAAGTGTTGTGGATGAAATAAAAACTACTAGACTTCAAAATCAATTTCAATAATATTCCTATTTTATGTGATAATAAAAGTGAAATTAATATTTCAAAAAGTTCTATAAGTCACTCAAGAACTAAGAATACTAATATAAAACATTATTTTCTAAGAGATCATGTTATAAAAAAGGATATATATTTGGAATTTATTAACATTGAATATAAACTTGATGAAATTTTCACTAAACTAGTTCACACTACTAGTTTTGAATTTATTAAGGGGAAGTTAAGTATATTTAATTTTAAATAAAATTTATATTAAATTTTAATTTAATTTAATTTAATTTATTTATTATATATTATGTTCAACTATTTTTTACTTACTAATTATTTAATAAATTTTAGATTTATTACTCTTTTTAAATCAAATCTTTTCAAAATTAAAAACTATAATGATTACTTTTAGTATTTTGGCTTGATAAATAGAATTGATTTCAACAAAAACCATCAGAAAATCTCTCTCTCACTAACCCTCAATCTTGAACCCTCCTAACTTTTAGAGCTCTTGTTTTCTCTTTGAAACCCTAAAATATGAACCTCAAACCTTTATATTTTTGTAAATGGGAAATAAAAAGAGGATATAAGAAAGTGGTCGAAGAGAATATAAGAACTAATGCACTTCAGGAGATGAAAAACGAGTCATTCAAGAGAAGGTTATCGACTTTGAGTGGTTATTTAAGATGAATTTACTATTAAATCAAGATTTATATTTTCAAGGTATAAAATTTATTTTCAATGATGAAAATATGGAGTATGTTTTTGAATTTAAAGCATAAGAGTTTTATGAACATTCCTAGTTTAGTTTTGGTGAAACAGAGGACGTCATTTCCTTAATGATAAATATGGATTTTTCATTCTCTTCTTCCAAAATAGATAAGATTTTTCAGTTTACCTATGAAGGGGTTTTTCATTTTAATCTTCATACTATTATATATTAGAAGAATACATATGAGGATATTATGTCTTTTATTTTTGGATCTAACTTGGTATGAAAGATGTTTGTTAGATATCTTGAATATGGCTATAAAGTATTGGTAAAATTTATTTAATCTTCAATAGTGATAAGGATTTATAAATTATAGAAAATTATCTTTCCAAATATGTATATAATGTTTTTAATGTTAAGTGACATCAAGTTTAATTTCAGTAGATATATGTCGAGGTATATGCATCGTTGCTGTTAAAAATAGGCAGGAATGTCTTTTTATCCATATAGGAGGATTATTTCTATGATTTTGTATAAAAAGAATAAGGTTAATGATATTTTTAAGGCCATTATATGTCATCATAATAATATTATTTATGCTAGAACCTTAAGAAAATTTGGGTTGTTTTGTAGCACCTCAAATGGAAAGATGATACCGGTAGGTGTTGATGAACAAAAATTATCTAGTTCACATACTCAGGGGGAGAAAGGTTCTCAGAAGTTAGCTGGATCAATATAACTTTATAGTGAAGAAGTTGGAGATATTAGGAGACTCAGGGTTTATGTTTGGGACCCACCTGCTATAATATATGTTCATCATTATTTTGAATAACCCTAAAATGAATCAAACAGTGAGTCTATTATAACAAGGCCTAAACAAATTGAAGAACTTGATGTTTAGGTACAATAAACTATAGTTATAGAAACTGAATAACCAATGTTTATAGGAGTAATAACTACTTCTATAGAAAATACAATCGAGAATAGAGGAGAGCATGGGGCTCATGAAGAAGATCAAGTTGAAGAGAATTCTTAAGATAGTGACCAAGTGAAACCATCTATAGTTGAAACTACTAAAATAATTGAAAATAATAATGTATTTGATTCTTCAAGATCTTTAGACAAAGATGCTACTGAATCCGGTGAGTAAAAATGAAATTCTTGGACCATTTCATCATCTTTTAGTGAAAAGAATGAAGGTTTATCCCTATCTATAGTTGAATTTGGATAACCATCTTGAATTAAAGTAGAAGAATATTATGATTCTCTTAATTCCAAAATTGATTTTTTTTAAATATAATCATATGAAATAAGAAAATTCAACCTTTAAAAGTGAGTATGAAGTTACTAAAAAATATTTTGATGATTTGAACAGTTCAATTGTTCCTCAAGTAGATTTAGAATCAGTTAAACTTAGCTTCTAAAACTTTAAGAAAATTATATTTCAATAATAGATTTTGTTGAATTTCAGAGAGAAATTTTTGATCAGATTATGAAGATCAAATAAGAATCTATTTCAAATTTAGATTTTGATTATTGAAAGAAATATCCCGGAAGTCAATTTGAACTGATAATATGAGCTCAAGTCAAGTAAGGGATTCTACTTATAGTCATCAAAATTTTCAATATTTAATAATAAGGTTTGAATATATTATTTTAGTTCTATATACAATAAATAATCAGATACATAGTCTTCAGTGTGATATTATTCCACTTCACATTTTGATAGACAATTAGAACAATCTTGTTGAGAGGTTAACATGTGATGAGCCTGATATTAGAAGCCTTATCAATCAGTTAAGTGAGATTCTAATGAAGTTTTTATAGTATATAGAGACTATTCATGAGTTTTTAAGGTTAATTTGGTTAAAAATTTGAAAATGGGACATAACTTAAAGCTTTTGATGAAACAGTGGGTTGAAATGTTTAGTCATAATTTTAAAGGAATGATAGAAGATCTCAAGGACGTTCATCATGCATTTCAGTATTCATCCTCTTATGAAACCTCATCTTAACTAGAACCTTTACCCTCATCCAATCCTTCTTCTTAACCTTTTTTTGATCCAAATATTTTTTGTAATCATTGAAAACTTATTAAAAAAATTATATTCTTCATTATAATTGCATTTTTATATTTCTTATTATCTGTCCATATCTAGTGACTGAACAAGAATAATTTTTATATTATCTTAACAAGACATTTACTACCACTTTTGTGATACATTAATTGTGTTATAAATAATTTTTTGATACTTTATTTTTTATATCACAAAAGGGGGATAAAATTTGGGTAAAACACCATTATTTTGAATATTATTTATTAAACAAGGAGAATAAAAGAAATTTCATTTAGTTCCTTTAAAATGAATATCTTTAGCTTGATAAAAATAAATTTTTTATAATATTCTTCATTTATCCACAATTTATAAAACTTTAAATGAGAACTAAAATTTCTGTTATATCTCTTTAAGACTCTATTTTATTTGTGTTTACATTTCCTATATTTCCTATAAGTTTTTGATATATGGGGTTTTGATCATAAAAAGGGGGATATTTTTGGGAATGTATTGTCTCAAAAATGGGGGAGATTGTTGGGAATGTACCATCTCAACAATACTCTACAAATCTTTTTGATTTTTATGCTCACAAATACCATTGTTTTTTTACTAATGAAATAAATTTAAGGGTTTTTTTTTCAGGATTATATTTCTTGATAAATTTATCATATTCACAAGTTAAATTTTTTATTTGAAGTGTTCTAGATATGTTTTTAAGTAGTCTGGAAACACTATTCATACCCTATATTTGTAAGTGTAACATATAGTTTTCATACCCTATGTTTGGAGTAAACATATAGATTAGATACCCTATGCTGTTGACAAATTATGGATCAGAAACTATACTTTTTTAAAAAAACCATAGGTTTGTGAAACTAACATATGCTTTAACAACCTAACACTTTAAAGTAAATCATACATTGCCAATAGTACTTTCAAAGTTAACCCTATGTTTTACTTGGTAGACTATAGAGTTTAAAATCAAGAAATTTTCTACATTTTCTATAATGGTATCATTATAATTAAATATCCCTTTAATGATGTTTAAATACCGATTCAAATTCTTGTGTTTAACATATTAAATCATTCCTATTTCTAAGGGAAATTATAATTTTCTTTGAATGTTTTAAATTCAAATACTTGTAATTTATCAGATGATATTTTTGGATCTATTTGACTGAAAGAAAATAAAATTTCTTTTGTTAAATACTAAGATTCATATCATTCACTAAAATAACCTTTTTTAGGAAGAATTAATATCTTTGCTATTATGAAGAGCTACAATTCAGATACATACATGTTATGATCTTGTGTAGTTTATGTGTTAATATATTGATTCTGATTCTATTGTTTTGTTTCTATATTTCTTAAAGATCATTTGAAACCAAGATCTCTTTGAATATATTATTTTTTTAAGACTCTTATCTTTGAAGAATAAGATCTGTTATCTGTCAGTTTCTGCTGAAACTATGATCTAAACTTGTTTCTCAATCAAATCAATTAATCCTGATTTTTTAGAGTATTGGATACTCATACTCATTCATTGGTGGAGTGTAAAATTATCATTATAATATTTTTATATTTCAGTTCCCTATAAAATAACCATAAGTACCTATTAAATCCTTATTTTAAAGGCATCAATTTCCTGCACTCAATTGTGAAGGTCTTATGATAAGAGAACCTATTTAGTGAAAATCATCAAGCTCACTAAGAGAGTGTTGTTGGAGTGGACTAGGGGATCTTTTTACCCTAAAACACTAGAAACAAATACTATATTATTATTCCATATTTTTTATTTCATAACTTTCTTAAATAAGATAACATTTTATATCTTCATATTATACGAAGAGAGACAAAATTTTAAATTTTCAAGATTTTTAAAAGAAAACAATTCACCACCCTCCTATGTATATTTGTATTATTCTAAACCAACATAACCTTGAATATTACTTGATATTTACTATAATAATAGATCAATCTAATATAAATAGGACTATTTTTTATATCCTTTTAAAATTATTATTCCTATTTATATATTTATTAGGAACACATCCAGTTTTTTCTTTCCCAAACACTGTCAGATAGTTCTGACTACCAACCTGTGCAATTCTCTTGGTCTCATTTTACATTTTCAATTCATGATTTATTAATAAGAAAAATCAAACCTATGTACATATCATATAATGTGAGATATATTTCCAAAGTACTCTTAGGAACATGTAGTCTATACATCACAAGATCACCATGTGACACTAAAATTAATTTAATTCAATTATTCCATATTGTATTTTTCAATACCATGTCAACTATGTACCATGAATTGGATTCAACAAAACCTCAATATAAACTGGTATACCATGTTACCTAGAAATTGTGTTTCTAGTTAATTCATTTTGGAGATATTAACTTTACTCTTAAATTAATCATAAGAGCAATAACTTGTTTTCTATATGTTATTAAACATATATATCTTGAAAACTATATCCATCCAAATAACCTCTTATAGAAAGCTTGAATCATTTCATTTCAAATGAATATTCTATGATCATTATACTTGTTTTGAACCATTAATAGATTCTTGAAACTTACACTCCATATTGGAATTCTTTGATGTTTCCTATCACTGTGGTTGCATTATATAAACCATAAAGTTACCTCTATGAGAGGTAGCCTCGATATCCAATACCTAATATAGTTATCATATTAGCTTTGATAAGTAGAATTAAAATGTATTTAAGCATGATGTATTGGTATAAATATTTAATCTATATTGGTATCTTCCTTATACCATATATGTATTTTTTTTTGAATACCCACTAATAGATTTAAATTAGCCACCAAAACACAAAATAAAATTTTGGTACATGGAATCCATATTAGAATTCATAAGATCTTGTCAATCATATATATTTTAAGATTACCACTCCCCATAGGAATTAATATTATTATCAAATAATATTTCACCTGTTATAGTGAATATAAAACCACCACTATGGTTTTAACTTTGTTATGCATTATATATCTTTGAAACAATTCCTCCCACCAACACTTTTGGAGTTTAATGATATTATTACAACTTGTGTATTAGGATCCATGATTTGACATAAGTCTTGCTTGAACCCATTATCAAAATATATATGCTTCCCACATGGAAATGTAGTTGGTATGATTGATACCCTTCTATATTATTGATGTCAATATCCTTAGTAGATATAGGATAATTAACTAAGATGCACCTTATGTTTTCATGAATTACATTTGAATTTTTCACCATATTTAAAAATGGATCTCATTAAAAGACCTAAGGCTATTACATAATGTTATTACTTCATTTCGTAACTTATATGATGTCTATTAGTATATATAGTTTGTATATGGTTAGTTGTTACACTACCATTTGTAAAAAATTTCTAGAAAGGAATCATGAAAGAAAAAAATACATATATAATACTCCTTATCAATCTTCCTTATTTAATGAGGAAATGTGAGTTTAGGAAAGAATATCATTTAAATAATTGATGGGTACTTGGTTAATATATACTTCAAAATACTAGCTCAAAGGATCCTATATCCTTTACCAAGTGCATTAATTACTTTAATATATAATTATTAAAATTTATTAAAAGATTTTAATGAAGTATATAAATTTACCTCTAGTTACACCTTGTAATAGTTCACACTATGTAGCTAAACTAACTGTGGATCCTTTATGGTATACCTTTATTTTCTAAAAGTTTCATAGTCTAAATAATAAGTATGTAATATACCTAATAGTTTTAGATCTAAAGTGAATAAGCATTATACTAGGTATGTACATCATAAATTATAGTTTTATATGACTAATAATTATCTTTCCACAACTGGGTATGAGTCTTATAATTATATTCATCATGTATTTCTGATTATGGATATCTATAATTTAAGTTTTATTGAGATATTTATGTTAAGTGTACTATAACAACATTCATTAAAAAGAAATAATGTCTCATTATGTTCTAATAGAATGGTAAGATAAATGTTTGGTAACACTTAACATAAATGATAGTTCAAGTATAATCTATCCACTGGGCAATGAGAAGTCATGTATTTATCAATATTAATATAAGAATCACAATTTCTCAACCAATAGAAGAAAACAACTTACTTATGAAGTCATGTGTTTCTCACTGTTGACATAGGAATCAGTCTTACTTAACTACTAAAAGAAACACCTTACTTATAAATTCATGCATTTCTCACTTCTAGAATAGGAACCACCCTTTCTCATACATTAGGATAACACTCCTTACTTATTGTAAAGTTTTTTGCAAGCATCTCACTATATATGTAGGAATCACCCTTTCTCATCCATTATGAGAACACATCTTACTTCATTAGTTATTATATTAAAATAATAATTTATAAAATACCTAATAAGCGAGATAGAAATATTTTATACTAGGATGAATAAATTTTTGAAGTATATGCATCCATTTTCACCTTCTTCAATTTATTATTGTTTCATTTTTTATAAAATGACCTTTATTTCCACATGTAAGAAAATAACCTATGGTTCACCATACTACCTCTACATATTTTGTCTCATTGAAAGGATTTGTAAAGGAACTATTTACTATAAAATATTTTATCATCACTAATAAAAAAAGCACTAATAAATACCCCTTATCAACACCTTTTCTAGCACCGATAAATGGTGCCTTTATCAGCACTAGTTTTATCATCACTTTTTTAGCACTGATAAATTCACCCTTTATTAGTGCTAAAATAGAACTGATAAAACTAGGGTTTATTATATATAATAATATTTTTTCAATGCTTAGAGAGCCCACCCACCACCTTTATAAGTTCTTGCATACTGCCTTTATCAATGCCCCCCACCCCCTCTAGGCTCTATCTGTATCAGCTCTTGCTAGCCCCCTCACCCACCCATGCCTTTATCAATTCACACACACCCCCTTTATCCATGCCCCCACCACCCCTTTATTTATTTATATATGTGATGATATATCTATCTATTTCTATAAATTTAGATACTTATTTTTTTATCTATATATTTATTCATATATATATATAATTATTTTTAAATACTTATATAAAATATGTTTATGTGTGTGTCTATACATATATAAATATATATATAAATATATTATATAATAATATTTATTTATATATATTAGAATATACCCATAAATAGAAACATTATATATACATTTGTATAGGCATATACATATTCATACATTTTTAGTTTAAATAAAATGTATAATAAATATTTATTTTGAATATGGTATATATATTTTTAAAGATATTTTATATGTAAATACGTTTAAATAATTATTTATACAATTAAATATTTATATATAAACATATACAAATATGTATATATATGCATATATTTAATTATAAATAACATTACAATATGAGAAGGGGTAAAATTTCAACACCATAATATCTATATGAGTGTAATAACTAGGAATAAATTCAATATACACTGAAAAAAGACAAGAATACCCTCTTAAAAGAAGATGAAATATGATGAAATATTAAAAAATTATGGTCTCCCAACTAAAAATTCAGTTTTGGAGGCCTTTTGGGCCTTTTTGACCTTAAAAAAATAGTGACTAAGGTTTCTTGGTCAACACGACGTAGATATCTTCACAGGCTTCAATTTTATATCTTGTGGATCCCAAATAGACAACCAAATCAAAATTTATGGCCATTTGAAGTTTAAGTCATGTTTTTAACTCATCTTAAGATATTAATTAATTTTTATATTTTTTATATCACAAAATTGTTATTACATGTCTATTACTCAATACTAGTTAGTAAATTATTAATTAGTATTACTTTTAAACCATTTTCACTAAATATATTATATATTAACTATAAATTCATATTTAGTATTATATAAATCATATTTATGAAAATATAATATAATATATATATATATATATCAATATAAATATATTTATATATTAAAATATGCTTTTTAATAAAAAACACATATTTTTTTATGAAGGAAGCATTTTATCAACCCTAAGAAAAGAATTGATAGTCACACTTTATGAGTGTTTTTTAGAGATGATAAATAGAGAATTTTTGAGCACTTTTAGCTAGCAGTGATAAAATCATCCCCTTTATCAATGTTTTTTAGAACTGATAAAGGATATAATTACTATATATCACACAATATTTATTTCTAACTTTTATTAGTGTTAAACAAAAAGTGATGATAAAGGGTGTACTTTTATCGATACTAAAAAAGTGCTGTTAAAATGGTACATTTTGTCAATATTTTTTTAGTGCTTATAAATGTCCCCCTTTATCAGTGCTTTTATTATCACTGATAAAGATCATAGTGAATAATGTAATATATATATATATTTATATGTATATATTTTTAATAATATTTATATTTAAATAAGTTTATTAAATCAATTAAAGATAATTCCCTTGTGTGGCCTTTTTAAACCCTCCACACAAGGAAACCCCCCTCCCCACGAAGAGGTCACTCCGGAGAGAGCCCCAGCCAGGAAGGAGCCGTTGCCAGCCGAGATGGCAGAGCATCCCGGAGGGTGACAACCCGGGTAGCAGTGGTTCATCAAGCAATCCGTCATCACAGTGGGTTGTGCCTCATTTTTCCCACCCAGTCAGGAACCGGGTGACCCGACAAGGTGAGTGGATCCTGGGGGAGAGGTTCGCCCCGAAAGCGGAATCCCAGGATTCGAACCCTGTACCTCCCAAAGAACGGCGTTGTTTTACCCCTCTCATTCACCACTACACCACCAACGAAGCGACATATTTAAATAAGTTTATATATATGAAAATATAATATATAAATATTATTTACATGACTACATTATAATAAAAAATTATTATCAAAATTATTTTCATTATTTTATACATAAAAGATTATCAAATTTATATTAATCAATAATTTTTTAATAATATATTTATATATACTATAATTACAAAATGTATATATAAATATAAATATGATATGTTATTATTTTATTTAAATAATTATATAAATATATAAATGAAAATTTTTATTTAAGTATGTAATTCGTATTTGAATTTATATATTTATATTCATATTAAATAATTTAAAATATATATACATGTATTTGTATGCATGTGTATACATGTGGATGTATGTGTACTCCTGTATGTGTGTGTGTGTATGTGTTTTATGTGTATATATATGTGTTGTGTGTGTGTGTGTTTTGGGAATGTGTATGTGTATATGTATGTATGCATGTGAATATATGTGCATATATACATTTATGTATGTATGTGTATGTGTATGCATGTGGATATGTACATGCATGTGTATGTGTGTATGTGTATGTTCATGTGTATGTATGTTTATGTATGTATATGACATGTGTATATATTTTACAACAATCTGAAGGAAGGCATTTTAGATTTTTCCTATTGAAAAATGGGTAACAGATCAAAAGGAAGAGTGTTAGAACATATGCACACATCGTCAGCCGCTTCTTTATTTTCAATACCATCGGAAATATGATTGGATTCATGAAAGATATGAGTGATAATATAATTCATTGAAGATATCTTGTCAAGACAATTATACCACTTCACCATCAGCTTCCATGAGAGGTGAATCTGTCCAAGCCTAACAACTTATATAATGGTAGTGGAGTCACACTCAAACTAGTTATTTTTCAAATTTCTTTGAATTTCCATGTGGACATATTTGATCAACCTAATAATTTCTACTTCCAAGATAGTGATAGAACCACAAGGACCATGAAGATATTCAATGACATCACTATTGTGATATCTGAAGATCACCCCATAACTTGTTGGATCAACATTGACCCTTTAAGCCCCATATAAATTTAATTTTAACCTACTGACAAAGGGAGGAATCCAAAATACCTCAAGTGTTCCATAGGTTGAGGAAATTTACCAGGGATTTTTAGATGCCTCAAAATAGTGAGGTCTCACACCGAGTTGCTACAACGATCTCCATACAGCAGGTTGAAATTTTGAACTACCACTATAATTTAAATAAGGGAAGACTAAGAATTGAAGGGGGTCTGGTCATGAATTACCTTGTTATTGCCTCTACAAATGATGTGCATCAGCTCTGCACAGGCCAACCTAAAGATATTTTAAGTTGGTTGGACATCTGGATGCTGAGAAGTGCAAGCAGGAAGTTCTTGAAAGAGTCACCAAATGGAGGATGAATCTCAAAGATTTCAAAAATAGACTTCCATATAGAAGAGGATGTTTTATAGTATAAAAAGATGTGATCAACATCCTCACGGCGCTGATGGCATAACACACATATTAAACAGAGTGATATACCAACATGTTGAATATTAGCATCAACATGAACCTTGTTGAGAGAAAGTATCCCAAGAAGTTTAAACCTAGATGGTGATAATCACTTTTTGTTGAAGTCTATGATCCATTTTTGGGTTTTTTGTAGTAGGTGGTTATAAAAATTCTTAGAGTCGAGCAACTAGTTTGGATCTAGTTCCCAGATAATCATGTCCTCTTGGTTCAAGAAATCATATTTTGAGATAGCCAAGATGATTTCATCAAGAAGGGAATCTAGTTTGGGAATTTGGTCTTTTATTTAGATGTTATAATTGATGTCTTGGTCATAGGAACTGATCAAATATATCAGGGAAGCTCCAGCCTAATTGACTTTCAAAAACCTGATAGAGGAATTTTCATTAACCAGCCAATGAGAGTGCATATAAATTTTATAAAAGATTTCTTTTAGACCAGGCCATATAGAGGACTCAATGTAACTTGAATTTCCTACTATAAGTTTTTCAAAAAACCTAGATCTAAGGAACCCCAAGTAATCATATATTTTTTTAACAAGACTCCAAATAAATTGGAATTGAAGGGAATGATTTAAGAGTTCAATATTTTTTATACCAAGGCCTCCAAGAGCATGAGGCATGCAATATTGCTTTTGAGGAACTGTGAAAATTTTTATTTCCAGCATGCCGCCGCTCAAAAAAATGTTTCTTATCAATGTGTTGATTGTTTTAATAATAGAGGCAGTCCATGAATACATTATGAATGAATAGACTAGTTTTGAAACCAACACATGGTTGACCAGAAAAGTTCTTCTATCTATTGAGAGGGATTTACCCTTCCAAGAGGTAAGGTTTCTTCTAATCTGGATCAAAGAATTGGTGAAGTGAGAAGCCTGAGATCTTCCCCAGAACATGGGAACTCCAAGGTAGATGAAAGTTAGAGTGCCTTCCCTTATTCTCAGATTGTTGATCATACATGTTTTCCTAGAAGCTGGGATATTCTTGCCAAAGTATTTAAAAGACTTTATCTAACTTATTTCTTGAACTAACACACTTTCATAACACAGAAGAGCTTTCTTGATGTTTTTGATATTCCTCCTATCACCATGAGTAAATATAATAATATCACAAAAAAAAGAGACGAGAGGGAGTGAAGATACCTCTAGCCACCCTGATGGTTTTTTAGGTCACCGTTGTCCACTATGTGAAGGAGAAGCCCACTGAGATAATCTTCTGCAATAGAAAAAATGATAGCTGATAGGGGATCTCCTTGTCTCACCCCTAGAGCATTTGAAGTAGCCTTCTGGGGATCCATTTATGTTTATGTGGCATGTGTAGTATGTGTATGTATTCATATGAATGTGTTTGTATGTGTATGCACATGTATGTGTATGTGTATGTGTATACATGTGTGTATGTGTATGTGCATGTATATGCATGTATGAATATGCGTGTGTCTGTATGTCTATGTGTATGTGTATGGGTATGCATATGCATATATATATATATATGTACATGTATGTGCACATACATGTCTATGCGTATGTATGTGTGTGTGTGTGTATGTGTATGTGTATGTGTATGTGCATGTGTATGTGTATGTGTATGTGTATGTGTATGTGTATATGTATGTGCATGTGTATGTGTATGTATATGTACACGTATCTCTATGAATTTTCATATGTGTATGTGTATGTGTATGTACACATGTATGTAATTATATATATGTGTGTGTATACATACGTGTATGTGTATGTATATGCATGTATGTGTATGCGCATGTGTATATGTATGAGTGTGAGCATATGTGTATGTGTATGTGTATGTATGTGTACATGTATATCTATGCGTATATATATATGTGTATGTGCATGTGTATATATGCTTATGTAGTATGTGTATGTATGCAGATGTATGTGTATTTATGTGTATGCACGTATATGTAATTGTATGTATGTGTATGTGAATATATATGTGTATTGGTATGTATATGCACGTATATGTATGTGTATGTGTATGTGTATGTATGTGTATATGTATGTTTATGAGTATGTATGTGTGTATGTGTATGTCTGTTTATTCATTCAATATTATTTATTCATTTTTAATATTTCTTTATTTTTAGTATTTTTTGTAATTTATTCATTTCTAATATTTATTCATTTTTAATATATATTCATTTAATATTTTTGTAATATATTCAATTTTGATAGTTATTTATATATTTTTAAATATTTATATATATAATTAAATATTAATATATTTAATTATAATTAAATTTTTTAAAGTTTTATAATTAATTATATTTTTTATATCCAATCAATAAAATATACACATCAATAATTATTATTAATAATAACATTTATTTATTCATTTTTATTCATTTTTTCATATGTTCTCAATTCATGTAATTAATGTTATGAATTCACTTTTTTTTAAAATATCTTTGTAATTTATTCAATTTTACTTATTCATTTTTAATATTCTTTTTTTTAATTTTTGATATTTATTAATTTTCAATATTTTTGGAATTTATTCATTTTTTAAAATTTATACATATTTATTTATTAAGTTTTAATATTTTCAATATGTTTGTAATTTCTATGATTAATATTTATTCATTTTTATTTATTAAGTCATAAAATTTTTAATATGATTGAAATTTATATAATCGATTTTCATAAATGTATTTTAATTTTAATGTTTTTTGTATAGTTAATATAATTCATTTTTAATAATTTTTTATTTATATAATTAATATTATTTACTTATTCTTTTTATTATTTTTATGTGTTTGTAATTCATGTAATTCATGTTACAAATTCACTTTTTAAAATACTTTTTTAATCTACTAAATTTTATTTATTCAACTTTAATATTCTTTCATTCAATATTATTTATTTATTTTTTATTTTTATTAATTTTTAATAATTTTAAAATTTATTCATTTTTAATATTTATTTATACATAATTATATACTACATTTTAATATTTTAATAGGTTTTAAATTTATATGATTAATATTTATTCAATTTTATTTAATAATTTGTAATGTTTTTAAAATATTTGAAATTTATATAATTAATTTATTTAAATGAATTTTTAATATTTTTTTTTTAATTTTAATAGTTAATATAATTCATTTTAAATAAATTTTTTATTTATATAATTTATTCAATAATTATTCTTCATTTTTGTATGTGTTTATGATTTATGTAATTAATCTTATGAATTCATTTTTTAAATAGTTTTGTAATCTATTAAATTATATATATTAAACTATAATATTATTTTATTTAATATTATTTATTCATTTTCAATATATATCATTTTTTATGTTTTTTAGAATTTAATTATTTTTATTATTTATTTATACACATTTATTTACCATATTTTAATATTTTCAGTATGTTTTGTAATTTCTATGAATAATATTTATTCATTTATGTTTATTATGTTTTAATTTTTTTAATATGTTTGAAATTTATATAATTAATTTATTTAAATGATTTTTTTTATATTTTTGTAATTTAAGTAGTTAATATTGTTCCTTTTTAGTAATTTTTTTACTTATATAATTACTATTTTTATTTATTCATTTTTATTATTTTTTATGTGTTTTTAATTTATTTGATTATTGTTTTGAATTCACATTTTTTCAATTTTTTGTAATTTATTTAAATTTATTTATACAGTTTAAATATTCATTCATTTAATATTATTTATTATTTTTTAATAATTATTAATTTTTATATGTTTGAAAATTATATAATTAATTTATTAAAATACATTTTTAAATTGTTTTGTAATCTATTAAGTTTTATTTAATAAACTTTAATATCATTTCATTTAATATTATCTATTAATTTTTAATATTTATTTTTTTATATTTTTTGTAATTTAATTAATTTTTATTATTTACTCATACATATTTATTTACTATGTTTTAGTATTTTCAAAATGTTTTTAATTTATATGGATAATATTTATTCGTTTTTGTTTATTAAGTTTTAATATTTTTAAAATATTTGGAATTTATATAATTATTTTATTTAAATGATTTTTTAATATTTTTGTAATTTAAATATTTATTATTATTCATTTTTAGTAATTTTATTACTTATATATTTAATATTTTTTATTTATTAATTTTTATGTTTTTGTAATTTATGTAATTAATATTATAAATTCAGATTTTTTAAATTTTTTCTAATTTATTAAGTTTTATTTATTAATTTTTAATATTTATTCATTCAATATTATTTATTATTTTTAATAATTATTAATTTTTAATATGTTTTAAATTTATATAATTAATTTATTAAAATACATTTTTTAATATTTTTATATTTTAAATAGTTAATATTATTCATTTTTAATTATTTTTTATTTATATTGTTAATATTATTTTTTATTTATTTTTATACATTTTCATGTGTTTATAATTTTTGTAATTAAAGTTATGAATTCACTTTTTTTTAAAAATATTTTTGCAATTTATTCAAATATATTTATTCATTTTTAATATCCATCCATTCAATATTATTTATTAATTTTTAATATTTATTAATTTTTAATATGTTGGTAATTTATATAATTAATTTATTTAAATGATTTTTTTTAATAATTTAAATATTTTGTATAGTTCATTTTTAATAATTTTATTATTTATATAATAATAATTATTTATTTATTCATTTTTTTTACATTTTTGTATGCACTAAGTTTAGCTCTAATAAAATTATATTTTATCAATGCTAAAACATAAGCACTGAGAAATTCCACTTTTGTCAGTGCCTTTTTAGTGGTGATAAAAGTGACGATTTATCAGCGCTAAAAAAGTGGTGATAAAAGTGGTATTTCTCAACACTTATGTTTTTAGCATTGATAAAATAGACTTTTATCGGTGCTTTTCAGTAAGCGCCGATAAAACTCTTTGCCCTTTTTATAAAAAAACCCTAGAAGATCTCATCTTTCTCACACCACACTCAAGTTCTCATGGAACCAAAGGTCTACTGTAATCGAAGTCGATCATTTTTGAAAAAATCCAACCTCAAAACTGAAGGTATAAAATTTCGAACTTGTTTTTAAGGAATCACAGTCGATCTTTCATGCGTTTTTCATGATTTTTTTGAGTTTATCTTCCCTTTAATCCTAATTGATCCATGTAAATGTGATTAAATATCACATAATTTCTTGGAGTGTGTTTAATATGATGCAATTTGTCCAGAATTTACTTTAATCACATACAACGGGTTATGGGGCTATTTTCAGAAACAATCTTGGAGATATTTTAGGTTGTTTACATGGTACTTGTGGTATTGCTTCCTCCTTAAAAGCTGAGTGCTTAGGGTTATCACTCTAGTGGAGCATGCTAAATAGTGGGGTTGGAACAATTTATGGTTGGAATGTGATTCAACCATTATTATTCATGTTATTAGATCTGGATCTACTCACATTCTCTGGCAGCTTGTCAATAGATGGATCAATTGTTTGGAGTTTCTCTCGTCTATTGATTACATCATTACTCATGTTTTTAGAGAGGGAAATGTTTTGGATGATAGTCTTTCCAACAAAGGCACTGATGGTAAGAATCTTCCCTGGTCAGATCATTTACCTCTCAATTTAATTCCTATTTTTTAGAGGGATAAATGTTTTTTCCTTACTTTAGACTGGTTTGATCTGTTGGTTTTTCCTCTTTGATAATAAAGAAGCCCTATTTTCTGGTAGGCACTCATCTTACCACTAAAAAAAATTCACCCAATACCCATGAAATTCCTAATAAATCATACGTAGTTTCACTTTACACTTGAAAATCAATGAAAATCTTATTTTAAAGTGTAGGCTTACACCACAATTAAATCTAAAATTAATAAAACAAAATAAAGTATGAAATTAATACATTGAACAATTTAACTCCAAAATATTATAAAACAAAAAAAAATGTGATTAACTAATGAAAATATGGGGGAATATTTAAAATTAAAATAAATTAAAAAATCATATAGAAATGCATATCCCTTAGTCAAGAATATCTGTTTGTAAGTTTTCCTCTTATTGATATCATGAACACTTTTCATAATATTACAATGTACCTACATCTCCAATCAAAGAGAAAAGTTGTACTCAATCATATGGAATTTCATGGGTTATGTAGGGGATTTATGTTGGTGGTTTGATGTTTAAAATAATAGATTCAAAGAGCTATTTTTATCTCTAAATATTCAATGCATGAAATTACAAGAAAATAAAATAAAAAAGAACTCATTCTCCCGCCTTAAATGCATCACCAAATATAAAATTTTTACCCCCTTCAATGATAATATGAATATTTTTTTGGAAATTATTAATTAAAATTATTAACAATGTTTTATCATTATAATTAAATAATTCACCCAATATTGTTAAACTTCATTTTAAAAGTTTACATTATTTTCAATGACAGATGAATCAAAATTTTGAAATTCCAAATTTTATTAGAATTTAAAATTTTAAAAACATTAATTTTTCTAATTTTAATATAATGATTTTTTATTTTCCAAATTCCATTACTCATTAAAATTATTTTTATGATTAAATACATACTATTCATGGTTTTTAAATTTGAAAATTTGGGTTATTTTGGTTAAATCATTCAATTTTACATTCTACCTGTAACATTAACTATTTTCAAAACCATATGACATTAAAATTATTATTTTGATTATTAACAAAAAAATAATTATAATTTTATATATTTCATAAATTTAAAAATGTAATAACCATAATCGATGTGATTACTTTGTTTTAAACACTGTGGAAACATTGTAAAAAATAATTAATTTTCTTTGATATTTGTTTTGATGGAGAAATGTTATTATATATACCCTAATACTTATCTAGTTGTAAAAATACATAGGTTTCTTGTGAAAATTGATAGTGATAGGTAGTGAATTATCTCCCTTTATGAACCCATTTAATAAAATAATGATTTATGATATGTGACTCTTTATAATATAAAAATAAGTGTTATAATACTTTAAATTCATATAATTCTTTTCTTATATATGTTCTAAAAAGTTTCTAATGCAAGGACAATTTATATCAAATATTATGAATATATGTATTTATATATAAAGAATAACCTTTTAGGGTTCTAATATCATACCTTCTACATTTTTTTAAATATAAATATTACTAAATCAAATAGGATGTATATAGATAAAAAATGGATGGATACCAATTGTATGAAAAAAGAGTATGAGGATGGGGTGAAAGAGTTCATCAAGTTTGCAAAAGATTGTGCATATAACCCTTCTCAAATACTTTTTCCATGTTTACATTGTTGTGTTTTAAGACTAATTAATCCAAAGGAGTTGAGAAAACACTTGGTATGTCATGGAATAGATCGAAGTTATAAATGTTGGACTAAACATGGGGAAAAACTAAATGTAGCTAGTGATTGGGATAACACTGCATTTTATGGACCATATGATATGATTACAAGTGTGAAAAATGATGAATACCATATCAAGGATATGATTATAGGTGTAAACGATAATGAATATAGTATTTAGAAAATTATGATGATAGTTGAAGATGAAATTTGTGATTGTATAAAACAATTTTAGAAGTTAAAGAAATGTTCAAAGATTCCATCATATGATGGTTGTACTAAATATATAACATTTTCAACCACACTGAAGCTATATAAAGTAAAATATGGTAATAAATGGAGTGAAACCAGATTTAATGAACCACTTGATCTCTTAAATGATATGCTACCAGAAGATAATGAGTTTATTTTCCAAACATATGATGCTAAATGATAGTTACATTTAATGGGTATGATCTCTAAAAGAATACATGCCTATCTAAATGACTGTATACCGTTTCAAAAAAACCATGATCACTTAAAAAATGCCTAAAGTGTGGTGCATCTCGATATAAGAAATATGAATCAAATCCTTTTAATGTTTTATGATACTTTCCAATCATTCCAATGTTTAATCACCTATATAGAAGTTAGAAGAATGCAAGGCAATTGATGTGGCATATTGATATAAGAAATCAAGATGGGAAATTTCATTACCCAGTAGAATCTCCTTAGTGGAATAAAACTAATCATGAGTATCTTTAATTTGTAAATGAGCTAAGAAGACTTTATCTTGCACTATCTTCAGAAGGATTGAATCTTTTTGGTTTACAAATTGGTACTCACAGTACATGGTCGATTATGTTGGTAAATTATAATTTTCCATTGTAGTTTTTTATGAATTGAAAATACATTATGTTGTCTCTACTTATGTCAGGACCAAAACAACCAGGTAATGATATTGATGTTTGTTTGGATCCACTGATTGAATATTTGAAATTAATGTGGGATTCAAGTGTTACATTGTATGAAACTTACAAAAAATGAATATTTCACTTTGAGATCCATGTTTTATGGGATGATATATGAATTTTCTACTTATGAAAATTTGTCAAGATATAATATTAAAGGAAATAAAGGGTGTTGAATTTGTGAATAGGTTATAATCTCTTTTAGTTTGAAACATTCCTAAAAAACTATGTTTATGACATCACATATTTCTTACCCGATGAAATAAATACTGATCTTGGATGACATAATTTATGAGAATTTAGAAGAAGATACAACACCATCTCCACTAACAGGTGATTAACTATTTGAAAAATTAAAGGATATGACCATCACTTTTGGTAACCTTCTTTGAAAAACCTTATGAAAACTAGTTAGAAAAAGAGATCAATTTTTTTGAATTACCATATTAGAATTTTTTGTATGTTAGACATTTTCTTGATGTCATGCATGTGGAAAAAATATTTGGGATAGTGTAATTGGAATGTTACTAAATTAACCTAAAAAAAGGATGAAATTAAGGCTAGGTTGAACATTATTGACATGGGTATATAGAAAGAGTTGACACCAGTGGGGGTAAAAGAGGAACTTTTCTTCCTCCAGCTTCTTACACTCTTTCTAGTCAAGAGATATATCATTTTTTCAAATTCCTGAATGATATAAAGGTTCTAGAGGGGTATTTATCAAATATAAATAATATTGTTTCAATGATTAATTTAAATTTAAAGGGTATAAAATTACACGACTGTCATGTTTTGATGCAATATATAATGCCTGTAGATTTATGTTTCATTTTACCTAAAAATGTCCATTATACATTAACCAAGAATTGTTTCTTTTTCAAAGCTATATAAAGTAAAGTTATAGACCCAAATAAATTTAAAACTATTTAAAAGAAAATTTATATAATATTATGTGAATTGGAGAAGTTTGTACCACTATAATTCTTTGATATGATGGTTCACTTGGTTAGAGAGATTTGACTATGTGGTCTTTTACATTATAGATGAATATACTCCATTGAATGGTATATGAAAATTTTGAAAGGGTATATCAAAAATAAAATTCATCTAGAAGGTTATATTACAAAATTATATATCATTGAGGAAGGAATTTAATTCTATACTAACTACTTGTATGATGTGGAAAGCATTGATCTACTAAAATCTCACCACAAAAGATGACTTGTGGGTGAAGGAATTTTTGGAATAAATGTTTTAACAATTACCATTATAGAGTAGGAGAAATATCACCTTTATATTTTACATAACATTTTAAAGGATATGCCATATTTTGAAACCCACAAAGCAATTCTCAGGTATTTTAATCCATCAAGGGATGAAATATGTATATCAAATACACATAATAAACAATATATAGGATGGTTTTGAGACCATATTTTTAATAATACAACTGGAAATACTAATTCAATTTCAAAAAAACTTCTTTGGATAGCCAGAGGAAAAAGTGTACACATGTTATCTTATAATGGTTAATTAATGGTTATATGTTCTATATAAAGTGACATGATAAACATAGCACCATTAAAAATAGTAGAGTTACACTTATGGATGAAGCGATGAATGTATCTGGTACTAAGGATAGAAATCCAATTTATGTGAATATGTCATACTTTTACATCATCGAACAAATATGGGATTTGGATTACACAATATTCTAAGTGATAATTTTTTAATTCAAGTGGGTTTATAATATGAATATAGTTAATATCAATGAATTGGGATTCATGAAAGTGGATTTCAATAATGATGGGTACAAGGAAAAATTGTTCATAATGGAATCACAAGAAATACAAATATTTTATGTCCTGGATCCTATAAATAAAAAGTGGTCAATTATTCTGTTATTGACCAAAAACACTATAGGTTTAAATGTAAATTCAATGGAGGATGACCCTTTCATTAGGACATCGTAATTATTTTATAGTTGTCCCAATATAGATAAGGTATTTTATGTTAGAGGAGACTAAAATGATGGGATTTGGATACTTGATAAATGGGTCAAATCCCTTCAAAATTTAGAGAAGAAAAGCACGTTCAATAATCAGGTTATATATATTTTTATAATATACATTGTATTACCTCATAGTATTATTTGTTCACTAATGTATTTATGTAATCTAAATTAAATGTTCAACAAATTATATAGATAATTTATTTTACACATGATGATGCTCCTAATTCTGAGGAATAATAGGTTTCTTAACATGATATTTCTCCTACTGCAGATGAATAATAGGATTCTCCACATGACGATGCTACCAATTCCAAGGAAAAACATATTGATGATTTTGAAACCAAGGAAATGTTAGAAGGTGAAAAAACTTTGTCCCAGAAGCAACGTCAACATTGTAGAGCAATGGTGCTAAAAAAGTTTTTAAGTAGAAAAGAAGAGGCATCAAATTAGAGGTTGGATGGAATGAACATGACCAACCAATTAACACCAAAAAGTCCATTTTCATTTGTTACATTGTATTCACTACTCACATGCACATGTCGATTGATGTAGATATATAGAATAATGTTGTCCCCATGATTAAGGGATGAATTTTAGAAGAGATTAGGGTAGCATTAGGATAAAATTTATTTAATTTAATAAAAAATTAAAATAATGAAACATTGATTTACCCTTCATTATCCCTTATAGAGTGCATTTATACTAGATAAATGTCGAATGAAATTTGTATTAATGGTCATTGGAAAGGCTCATATTAGCCTTCAAACAATTCTTACAAACCATCAACTCAGGGATGCTGAAGGGAAAGTAAACTTACATCCACCACATATGTATGCACACATGATAAACCAAGAAACGTGGAATGCGTTTATTGGATATTTTGAGGAGGCATATTTTTTAAGTACATTGTGATGGGTAATACTTTACTTGTAATTACATGTATTAATCACTTTTATTAATAATTTTTAATTTATGAAATAGTAACTGGGTGATGGAAATAAGAAACGTGCATAAAAAACAATGAATCCCTACCATAAATCAAGGATGTGGTATTCTTCACTTGAAAACAATGGTATGTATATTAAATCCATAGTAATACTTTCATGTGGGATGAAATAACAACATAATTTTGTTCCTTTATTTATATGTATATTGATGAATCAAAATTCAAAATCACTTCCACCCATGAAATGTGTTTTGGAAAGAGGCTTGTGTAAATAAAGACAGAATACTAGTAGATGAAAACACATAAAAAATATGGGAAAAAAGTTTAAGTGTTAGACCCTCTGTGAGATATTTGTTTTAATAATCACAAACCATTCCACTTTAAAAATCATGATAATTCACATATTAAGTTATAACTAATTTTAATCATGTCAATTACTATTTATAAATGAATAAATTATTTCACATGGTATAATACATTTCAATAAGTCAATAAATTATGGATATTTATGTTTCAATATATTTACAAGTGTATATTTACATGTAATTATGAATTTCACTTAATCTGATACTATTATGTATAAGACAGATACTTTGTAAGTTTTTCAAAGTCCCTGAAACCGATTGGTTTAAGGAGTCACCGATGGATGACTCACCAATGAGGACTCACTGATCAAAGAAGAAACTGATGAAGGAATCACCGATAGAACAAATGACACATCGATGGACAAGTCACCTATGATCAGTCAAACTGATAGTTCAAGAGACTCAATATTGGAAGACTCACCGATGGGCGACACACCATTAGTTCAAAGGACTTACCGATAGACGAGTCACCAATGGGTGATACACCGATAGTTCAAAATGAGTCACTAATGACAACTCACTGATACCTTGATAGACCGATAAAACAAATGACTCAGTGATGCCCATAGTCATCGATACTGATGAAAAGGACTCACCGATACAGAGAGTCACCGATCCTGACAGACCAATGCTGATAGACCGATGTTGATAGACTGATGCTGACAAACCAATGCTAATGACTCACTGATACTTATGACTCAGCGATAGTCATAAAAACTGTTTTTAATTTATTAATTCAAATTTATATCTAACATTCATATTTAGAAAAATTTATGTTTATAACATTATTTAATATTGTTTTTAGGATATTTAGAGGACAATACGAGGTACATGAACATGGGGAGAACATTATGTATGTGGGACCTAGAAGTATAAAAGAATTACAAGCTGAATAATTCAAGACATGAGAAAAGGTGCAGTAGCGAAAGTAAGTAAAAAGTGCATAAGAACAACTACAATTCTTGAGAATACTTCAAAAAACCCAAGAAATAAAAAGGAAGAACATATGGGGAGATCTACAAGATAAGATAAACCTACTGAGATGACTTAAACATCTTACCAATAAGAAGATGAACATCTCACACTCCTGGAAGCCAGACCACAGAGACTAGGATACTCTGTTTTGGAGTAGACTTCTAGAAGACAACTCAAACTTCATTTCCACTATATAAAACAAGTCCAAAGATGCACTACATAACACACAAAGACTTCTAAACCTTACTCTACATCCTTATCTATGTTGTGTTCATTTATTTAAATTTCTGAGCAGTGTGTGTATTTTTTTATCTCACACACTGGCTCCTGTGCATAATTGGAGGATACTTGATATCGTGAAACTTACACTCTATTTATCCCTTTGTATCCCACATAGAAATGTGGGAGAGGTCATGTGTGACCTGTTTTTTTCCCATGAAGAACCGTGGTAGAGGTCAAGTGTGACCTGGACAACCTTGTGTGCTGTTGTGAAACCCGATCCAGGGTGTGGATCAAACTATTTATTAATTTAATCTACTTAGTTTTAGGTGATAAGCAAGTGAAGAGGATTAAGTCTTCTTGAGACTGGACCTCTTATTTCATTTACACTATGTTTTTACCTTTTAGATTTACTTTGTTTTTCTCACATATTTCATAAAACTAAATTGAACTATGATAGTTAGTTTATTAAGTGTTTATAATTGTTTTTGAACTAGTAGGTTAGTTTCAAAAATTATATTAATATTTAGATTAGTATAGATGAGAACTAATCAATCTTTTGAGAAATTAATTTAACATTCAGAAATCTTATAAATTCATTACAAACTGACTTAGATTATATTTTTTAATTATGGGAAATTTTCAAAGTACCAATCTTTAAATTTTTTTATAGATACTCAATTCACTCCCCTCTTGAGTACTCTACTCTGACCAAAATTTGATATCATTGGATTTTGGAATATTTAGTTTTCAAATATTTTTCAAACCTTTTCAATGGTGATTTTAGTTATATTTCAAAGATCTAAAAATTTCTATCAATACTAAATTTTTATCTCTTTAAAATATTTTTCTAAAATTTTATTATGGATAATAGGCTGGAAGGTGCTACTACCAATATACCTCTATTATTTAATGGAACTAACTATGCACAATGGAATATTAAAATGAAAATGCACTTAGAAAGTATGTGGTTTGAAATTTTTTCTTCAATTGTAGATGAGTATAATATTCCTACTACTACTAGAACTACTTGGGATGACCCAACTAAGAATTATTATAACAATAATTGAAAATCCATGAATTCCTTATATTGTTCTTTAGGAGATGAGGAATTTAACAGAATATCTGCATGTAAAAAAGCCCATGAAATTTGGGATACTTTGTCTATTTCACATGAAGGAACTTATAGTGTCAAGGAAATGAGACTTAAAACATATAATATTAAATATGATAACTTTAAGATGAATCTTAATGATCCTATTTCTAACATGTATCTCAGGTTTAATGAAATAGTGAACACTATGATCTCTCTGGGAAGAGACGTTACTACCAAAGAACAAATTATGAGGATTCTCAGATGCTTACCTGATAGATGGAGAGGAACTTTGGTCTCTATTATAGAATCATGTGACATCATAAAATTACCTTTCAAAGAACTCATTGAAAAACTGATGATGTATGAATAAGAGCTAAAAGTCAACAAAGAAGAGGAGGAAGAACCTAAGAGAAAATATATAGCCTTTACGACCACTACCTCTAAGAATAAGGAAAAAGAGAAGGTTCTGGCCTCTATTGAAAGCTACAGTAATGATGAATCAACATCAGATAGTGATGTATATATATGGATTAGCAAGACAAAATATTTAAGAAATTCTATAGGAATAAGAATTTTTTTTAGGAAGCCCAATTATAAAGGAAGATATGATAACATGGGTAGCTAGAAAAAGCTCTGGAAAAGAAATGAAAAAGAAGAGGATATTTTCTACTATGAATGCAAGATGAGTGGACATGTCAAAGCTAACTGTCCTAAATTAAAGTATAAAAAGAAGTATGAGTATAAAGATAGGAAATATAAGAAATCTATAAAGGCCACCTAGAGTAACTCTGAGGATAGCTCCAGTGAATCAACATCATATAATGATAAGAAATATGACATGGAAAATATGTGTTTTATGACAAAAACATCTGAGGTAACCTTAGACTCTCCTGCACACAATTATTATTATTCTGAAAATGAAAGTGATTATTAAAATATGATAAGTGATGAACTATTTGAATACTTTAACACGTTGGAAGAGACTTGTAATTAACTAAAAGATAAATATAAATCTTTAAAGAAACAATATTCTCTTACTATAACTATTAAGTCCGAACTTACTACTGAAAAGGAAAAGAATTCTCAACTTCACAAAGAAAACAATGAGTTAAAAATATCTAATGAGAAATTGAAGAAGGATTTATAAAAGTTTACCAATGGAAAAAATAATCTTACTCAAATTATTGGTAACCTAATAGCTCCTAAGTACAATTATGGCATTGGGTATCAGCCAGGACAGAGAAACCTATCTAAAACAAATTTCATGACTAAATCTAGAAAATTTACTTCTTTTCCCAAAAATCATGATTTTACTGCAAGTTCCAGTTCTAAAAAATCTTTTACTACATCAAGTTTTTCTAGAAAAAATAAATTTTTCAAATACTTTATATTATATATATAGGAAACCCATAATACAATTGTGGGTTCCTAAAGATTTTATTACTAATGTTTCTGGACCCAGAAAAATATGGGTACCAAAATATTTTCTTGGATAAATTGTTTTGTAGGTAAACTACCTAAAGAGTTCTTGTAGAAATATTTGGTACTTAAACATTGGCTGTTCATGAAATATGATAGTAGATTACTCAAGATTCAAGAATCTCACCATGATTGATGGAGGACATGTCACATTTGGTGATAATGGTAAAGGAAAAATCATTGGCTTATGCTAGATTGGTAACCCTAACTCTATTTCAATTCCCAAAATACTCTATGTTGATGGATTAAAGTATAAATTGCTTAGCATATCTCAACTATGTGATGATGGATTTAATTTAAAATTTAAAAATAAATTATTCCATGTTTTTGATGAAAAAAATAACTAAGTATTTAATGATATTAGAAATGATAATGTATATGCTATAAATTTAGACACACTAGCATCACAAAATTTTTCCTACCTAATTACCTTTCACAAAGAGTCTTGGATCTGGCACAGAAGACTAGGAAATTATAATGTACACTCCATTAAGAAGTTGAATAGAAAAGGTTTAGTTAAAGACTTTCCCAAACTAGAGTTTCTAGATAATAGAGTGTGCAATCTCTATCAAAAAGGAAAACAAAATAAAATCTCTTTAAAACCAAATAAAGAAGTTACAACTTCTCAACCTCTTGAGTTGGTTCACATGGACTTGTTTGGAATATCTAGAGTTTCAAGTCTAAATGGTAAGCACTATGTTTATGTTATTATAGATGACTTTTCTAGGTATACTTGGACCTTTTTCTTAGCTCACAAAAGTGAAGCTTACTCTCATTTTACCAAGTATTCTAGGACTGTATAAAATGTTAGTGGACATAAAATTAAATATTTAATAAGTAACAATGGATGTGAGTTTGAAAATAAATATTCTGAATATTTTTTATCAAAAAATAGCTATAGTAATAACTTATCTTCCCCTAGGATACCTCAACAGAATGGTGTAGTAGAATGAAGAAATAGAACCCTACAGGAAGTTAGATGAAATATGCTCAATGAATATGAAATACTGATTTATTTTTGGAATGATGCTATTAATACATCTTGTTACATAATTAATAGAGTCCTAATTAGACCTATCCTCAAGAAAAATCCTTATGTGTTGTGGAATAATAGGAAACCCAAGGTAAATTATTTTAAAGTGTTTGGATGAAAAGTTTATATTCTTAACACTAAAGATAATATAGATAAATTTTCCTCAAAAAGTGATGAAGGAATATTCCTTGGATATTAAAAATCAAGAAATTCATATAGAGTCTTTAATAAAAGAACCAAATGTATAGAAGAATCTATACATGTCAAGTTTGATGAAATAGATCCACATGAATCTAAGACCTTACTAGGGAATCTTGAAGAGGATATGACCAATCGGTACATTAATGCTAAACCCTCTAACCATCTTATAAAATAATCTGTTAAAACTTTTAGTTCTGAAAATTCTCCAAAATCTAGCCATAATGAACCAAAACCAAGTGATGAAACTGAAATAACTAGCCCTACTTTTACTAGACCAACTAGAATCCTTAAAAAAAACCCCTTAGATGTTTTAGTTAGAGATTTAGACAAAGGAAATCAAAATATAGATTATTTGAAAAATCAGGTTGAACATAAATCATTCTTGTCACAACTTGAACCTAAAAATATCAATGATGCAATCAATGATGAATTTTGGGTGATGGCTATGCAAGAAAAGCTTAATCAGTTTGAGAGAAATAAATTATGGAATCTTTTTGATAGACTAAAAGATACCTTGACCATAGGAACTAAATTGGTGTTTAGGAATAAAGTAGATGAATCTAGAAATATAGTTAGAAACAAAGCTTTATTGGCCACACAATGCTATAATCAAGAAGAGGGAATTGATTATAAAGAGACCTCTTCACCAGTAGCTAGGCTTGAAGCCATTAGAATCTTACTTGACTATGCAACACACTTGGATTTAAAAATTTATCAAATGGATGTAAAAAGTGAATTCCTAAATGGTTATATAATTGAGGATGTTTTTGTTGAACAACCCACAGGTTTTACAAATCCACATTTTCTAAATCAGGTTTTTCAAATTAACTAAAGCTTTATATGGTTTGAAATAAGCTCCAAGATCTTGGTATGATAGATTAAGTAACTTTCTTATATCTACAGGTTTTACAAAAGGAGTTGAAGATCAAAATTTATTTATAAAGAAGTTTTAATAGCACAAATATATGTAGATGATACTATTTTTGGATGTTCTAAAAATTCTTTATGGAATGATTTTTAAAAAATGATGCAAAGTGAATTTGAAATTATTTTTATGGGTGAAATTAAATATTTTCGTAGTTTTAAAATATTTCAAAACAAAGAAGGTATTATTATAAATCAAAGTAAATACACTAAAGATATTTTGAAAAGATATGGCTTTAATGGCATTAAGAGTAGTGAAACACCTATGAGTTCTATATGTAAGTTGGATCTTGATAAAAATGGGAAATATGTTGATCAAACTGCTTACAAAGGAATGATTGTGAGTTTTCTTTACTTAAATGCTAGTAGTCCAGACATCATGTTTAGTGTGTGTATGTGTGCAAGATTTCAAGAAAACCCAAAAGAGTCACATTTAAACACTGTTAAATTATTTTTCAAATACCTCAAATATACAACTAATTTAGGATTATTCTACCCTAGAGGAAATTTTTTGATATTGTTAGCTATTATGATACTGACATTGGTAGGTGTAAATTAGATAGAAATATCACCTCTAGAACATGTCACTTTTTGGAAAAGTCTCTAATTTCATGGTGTAGTAAAAATCAATATTCAGTTGCATTATTAACTACTGAAGCAAAGTACATTGCTGCTAGTAGTTTTCGTGCACACATTTTTTGGATGAAACACCCTTTATTAGACTATAGATTTCAATTCAAACATATCCCTATAAATTGTGACAATAAAAGTAATATTAACATTTCTAAAAATCCAATTTCTCATTATAGAACAAAACACATTAATATATGACATCATTTTTTGAGAGATCACTATCAAAAAGGTGATATAACTCTTGAGTTTATTAGGACTGAGCATAAACTTGCTGAAATATTCACCAAACCCTTAAAATCTAAGAGAATGAGATACATCAGACATGAACTAGGAATTATAAATCTATAAAGACTATCCAAAATTATCCCCTTAGAAAATTCTGTTTGTCTGTGACACTGATCAGTGAAACCGATCAGTGAAAGCAATCAGGTGAAACCGATCAGTGAAACCAATCAGTGAAACCAATCAGGTGAAACCGATCAGTGAAACCGATCGGTGAAACCAATCATTAAAACTGATCAGTGAAACCAATCAGTGAAACTGATCAGGTGAAACTGATCAGATGAAACTGATCTTGTGAAACCGATCACATGAAGCTGATCATGTAATACCAATCATACGAGACTGATACCATTAGAGTGAAACTGATACCGATAGGAAATTTTTAGTAAATCTGTCTGTCTATTTATTTTTAATTAAAACAACATAGTTTCATTATTTTTTATTTTACCATTATTATATTTCATGTTTTTATGAAGTAAAATCCCTAAATGATAAAATTAATTCGATCCACACTATTTCTACCCTTCTACCCTTCACTACCCTTACTCTAACTTTGAGCCTTCAGCCTTTTAAATTACTTCAAATCAGAACCTTCAGAATGTAAAGGACGAAGCATGCGATGGAAGGACCGAGTGAATCATCATTGGCTAAGCATTATAAAGTAGAATCAAGTAGTTACATAGGTTCTATGAATCTGGGGTTGGGAAGCCTCATAGTGACTCTATAGAAAGAAGTGTTTTCTGAGTGGTTGTTGTTGAGAAAGTATCTATTTATGAAAGTGTTGGAATCACAAGGGTGGATCAGTTAGTTTGTAAACAATGAGAGACTATTCTATCCAAATATGTCACACCAATTTTATCTCAACTTGAAAGTGTTTTTGGAAGGATCCTAGGAATCTCAGATGAAGTCAGTGGTAAAGGGAAAGAAAATTTCTTTTTCCTTAATGGAGTGGGCCGATTTCTTAGAGATGACACATAAGGACATATATTCAGAATACCAGGGTAATATTCCACCAAACTCAGATTTGTTTTCTTATTCAAATTATTTAAAAGAGTTTATTGTAAATGAGTAATCAAGGAGAGAAACAAATAAAAAATTAGATAGAGAGGTCAGATTTTTTTTTAAATTTATTCAACACCAAATCTGCCCAAGGAAAGGAGATTTTTCTACTTTGAAGTATCATGATGTATTCATGATTTATTTGATGAATAATAGGGTGGAAGTAAATATTTGTAGGTAACTTATGGTAAATATTTGTGATATTATCAAACCCTCTAAAAATTCAACATTTTTATATTACCCAAGGATGATCTCAGCAATATTGAAGAGGCTGGGATGTGTGGAAGATAGAGATGAAGTGATTAATGCCTGTAGTGGATTCTGCCTGCACAAAGATATCTGTAAGAGGATGAAGATATTTTGGAACCCATGGAGAAGAATGTGTGTAGAATATGAGGAGAAACTTTATGAGGATTATAATCCTATATATCATCCTACCAGACCAAGGGATCAAGCTAATACATGACTTAAACCTGGTGAAGAGGTGGTTTATTCAGATGAAGAGGGAGCATAACCTAAGATTCCAAGAGAAGATGGGTCTCCTATAGATGATAGGAGTGACCCAGATATTACTAAAATCCCTAAAAACATTTCATATGGACCTGCCAGTCCACCATTAGAATTACCTTATTGATAACCTCTATTGGATGATGGAGATGAGGAAGAGACTAAAGTCTCTGGAGTTGAAGGATATGTGAGTAAGTATGATGATGAAGAGGATGATGATGATGATGATGATGATGATAATGGAGAGCAGTGAGTGACTCACTAAAATATAAACAAGTTGTAAACAGTTCTGGTGAGGAGTCAGTGTATAAAGAAGATGATGAGGCTGATAGAAAAGATGATGCTGATCCTATTGGAAAGGATTCCACTGATTATGATGTTGATCAAGATGATGGAGATGCTATAAATGAGGATAGACACTACCATCCTGATGATTCTCAAGGAATCATTTAGGAACTTAATGAAATTATGTATGGAGGTCAAGAGGAAGATGCTGAAGATCAGATTGCACCTATGCCTCATAACAAGGAAGATCCACAAGTAGATGGAGTAGCTGAAGTGGCTAGATTTGAAGAAGAATCTCAAATTCAGATAGTACTAGTGCCTCAGAATGTTATTTTGGCTAAAGTTCAGGAATAAGAAGAAGAATAATAATCTAAAAATGAGGATAATCCTTAAGGAAGAAGAGTAAGAATTGATACTATGGAGCCTAGAGATTGGACCTATTCTAGTTATTGGAATAGAAATCCAGGTTATATTCTGTTTGGGATGGATTATGATTCAGATAAGGAGATAGTGGCTCCTCCTGCTCCATAAGCTGACGTGGAACCGATTTCTCCTACTTCACTTATTTTTCCTACCATTGATGTGCCTGTTATACCTTCAGTTCCTAGTGACTATGTCACCAAGTTTGATCTTAAGAAATTCAAAGCTGATATTTGTGAATCTGTGAGATCCTCTATTGGAGTCAGAAATAAATCTTCTACTTCTATGAGTATTTCAGAGGAATATGATTCTAGGATTACAATAATGGTGATTTAGGAGATATAACCCAACCTAATCACTATAGATGATACCATTATTAAAAATAATATAGTTCTAATAGAGGAAGTAAAGAAGATGGGTTAGGATATAGTATCCATATCTAATGATTTCAAAAACACACTTGGTGGTGTTATGGAGGTTCCTAGGAACCTTGTTACACATATACTGAGTGTAGATTTAAAAAAGTTGAAGAAGGATCTTGGAAAGATGATTTTTGGGGCATCAAGTTTGAGAGTTACTAGGACTTTTGCTGATATGGAGTCCCTAAGGACTGTGATGAGAGAAGATCTAAGGTACATTCAAATTGACTCTAATAAATAAACCCTTTCCAAGGAGCACACAAACAGTGACCTTGTTTATAATATGGTGAGGCAGTGTACAAATGAGGCATATGATTCTAAAAAAGAGATCAGAGAAAAAGTGTACAAGTATTTTTCCAAAATCTACACCAATAATGATCTGAATAATAACTTTAAGTACCTGGATGAGAACCTCATGATCCCACCAGTGACTGAGGATTTCAAGAGACAAGTGAGTCAGTTGAAATATTTTTTCACCCACTTTGGAAAATTTCTGGAGAACAAGGAGGATTTTGAAAAGGATATGAAGTATGGGGGTGAAATCATAAATTATTTTATTAAGATTTTTATACCCTACCTACATGTGAAGGATGAAGCTATAGTGGTCCTTAAAACTACTTCCATTTGACCTAGTTCCCCACCTCCTTCTCAAATAACAGTATCTCAAGCCTTATCTCAGGTCAGGACAATGATCCAAGAGTAGCCTCAAAGTCTTGTTCTATCATAGAGGAGACCAAGACTTTCAACTAATGTTCCTACAAGTTTTTCTTTACCTGGTGTTTCCATCCGATTAGCCCTTCCTACATCCACAACACCACCTCCCGAACCCACTCTTGACCCTTCAGAAAAAGGTAAAGCTCCTAAAAATCCAAATACTTAGTTGTGGATCCTTTTTTTATAGGACTTTTTACTTTTATTTTGATGGTTGTACTCTTTGTACTTTAATGAATATCAATTTGACTTCCATATGTTTCAAATTTTCTTTGTGTTCTTTTTATTTATCCTTTTTGTTTCTTTTTACCTTTTTACTAATCCTAAAATGGGGAGAAATCTATGGATAGAATCAACTCTTAATCTAAGGGGGAGACTCACTATAGCCTAGGAAATATTGAATGTAATCTACTAACTAAGGGGGATTATAATAATCCTCTATATATGCTCTGATACAATTATTTAAGGGGAGAATAAAAGAAAAGAACTTATAGTTATATTGAGAATTCATATTCACTATTGGTATGATAATTCAAGTAATTATTATTCCTTAACATCATATATAACTCATTAATTCCATAATTTGTGATTATAAAAAAGGGGGACATTTTTAGAACCTATATGAGATAGTTGTTTTAATAATCACAAACCATGCCACTTTACAAATCATGATAATTCACATATTATGTTATAACTAATGTTAATCATGTAAATGACTATTTATATATGAATAAATTATGTCACATAGTATAATACATTTCAATATGTCAATAAATTATGGATATTTATGTTTCAATATATTTACAAGTGTATTTTTACATGTAATTATGAATTTCACTTAATCTGATACTATTCTATATAAGAAAGACACTTTGTAAGTTTTTCAAAGTCCTTGAAACCAATTGGTTTAAGGAGTCACTAATGTCTGACTCACCGATGAGGACTCACTGATCGAAGAAGACACCAATACAAGACTCACTGATAGAACAAATGACACACCGATGGACAAGTCACTGATGATCGGTCACACCGATAGTTCACATGACTCACCGTTGGATGACTCACCGATGGGAAATGCATTGTTAGTTAAAAGGACTTATCGATGGACGAGTCACTGATGGAAGACACATAGATAGTTCAAAATGAGTCACCGATGAAGACTCACCGATACCCAGATAGAACGATAACACAAATGAATCACTGATGCCCATAGTCACTGATACTGATGAAAATGACTCACCGATACAGAGAGTCACTGATGCTGATAGACCGATGCTGACAGAATGATGCTGATAGAACGATGATGATAGACTGATTCTAATGACTCACTGATACTTATGACTCACTGATAGTCATAAAAAATATTTATAATTTATTAATTCAAAATTATATCTAACGATCATATTTAGATAAATTAATGTTTCTGACATTATTTAATGTTTTCTGTAGGATATTTATAGGATAATATGAGGTACATGCATGCAGGGAGAACATCATTTTGCTATACCTTGAAGTATAAAATAATTACAAGCTGGATCATTCAAGACATGGGAAAAGGTGTAGTAGATAAAGTAAGTAAAAAGTGCAGAAGAACACCTGCAATTCTCGAGCATACTTCAAAAAACCCAAGAACTAAATAGGAAGAACATACAAGGAGATCAAAAAGACAATCTAAACCTGATGAGATGACCTAAACATCTTACCAACAAGAAGCTGAACATTTCACACTCCTAGAAGCCAGACCACAGAGACTAAAATACTCTATTTTGGAGTTGAATTCTTGAATAAGACTCAAAATTCATTTCCACTACATCAAACAAGTCCAAATCTACACTACATAACACACAAAAACTTCTAAACCTTACTCTACATCCTTAGCTTTATTGTGTTCATTTATTTAGATTTATGAGTAGTTTGTGTATCTATATTTCACACACACTGAATCCTGTTCAAAACTAGAGGATACTTGAAATCCTTAAACTCACACTCTATTTATCCCTCTGTATCCCACATAGAACTATTGAATAGGTTTTGTGTGACCTATTTGTTGTTTTTCCCACGAAGAATTGTGGTAGAGGTCAAGTGTGACATAGACAACCTTGTGTGCTGTTTTGAACCCTGATCCAGGGTGTGGATCAAACTATTTATTAATTTAAACTTCTTGGTGGAAGGTGATCATAAAGTGGAGAGGATTAAGTCTCAACTTGAGATTTAACCTCTTGTTTCATTTCCTATATGTTTTTACCTTTTAGTTTTACTATGTTTTTATCACATATTTAATAAAACTAAATTGAACTCTAATAGTTAGTTTATAAAGTGTTTGTAACTATTTTGAACCAGTAGGTTAGTTTCAAAAGTTATATTAATCTTTAGATTAGTATAGTTAAGAACTAATCAATATTTTGAGAAATTAATTAAACATTCAGAACTCTTATAAATTCACTAAAAAATATCTTATATTATATTTTTTAATTGGGGGAAATTTTCAAAAAACCAATATTTAAACATAATTTTTTATAGATACTAAATTCACCCCCCTCTTGAGTACTCTAATCCGAACAACAATAAGTATGAAATGATATTTTTTCTACTTTAAATTGATATTACCTGATGATGGATACTTATTTTTATATATTTTTTATCTGGTTTAAACACAAGAATCATTATTGACTATACCTGATGAATTACTATTTTCAGTGGCCTTAAAGGGGCTATAAAAACATGGCCACATCATAGGTGTGGGTTTCAGAGGGTTTCCTTGAATATATTTTGATAAAATAAATGAACAAGGGGATAAAGATAAGAAAATAAAAGAGGCGAAAACATAAATATATATTCTGGAAGAAAAAATTAATTAGAAGTATATGTTTTTAGATAATTTTATGGGGAATAATAAAAAAGAATAAAAAACACAACAACAACCAGTACATAAATATCCCCCCCAATTTGAGGTAATATATTCCCCTCAAAGGGATACCTTACTAGAGGTAATCAATTTTTTCATAAATATTTCTGTGAAATATGAATCAAAAAGACACTGATACATTTCTTATATTAATATTAAATAATGTGTAATTGATTGTGATTTATATATATCAGTACAGACCCATCACCTTGTTATAATGGGTGTAATATACAATATCCAAGGAGATATCCTGTATAAAAAATAACTTCGAAAAGGTCATGTGAGATTGGGGATTCATGTAGCTTACAATCCAAGCACTAAGATACCTATTCCCATTGATGATCTGGATTTTAACATGGTTTAACTTTATATTGGAACTTTCATATCATGTCCATTTTCTCTTTTAAAAATACATTTCTATGAGGAGGTATTCCTTTATAATTTATTTTTTTATGAAAAACCATTAACAATTAATGAAAAAATGTTTGAACTGAGGAATGTTATTAAAAATGGATAAATGGAAGGAGAAATGGAAGGTTGAATCAAAAAAATCTAAAAGATTAACCAATAGATAGAAAATCCCTTCAGAGAGTACCTTTAGGCTGTTAGTTCAACTTTAAAATTTACTGATATTACAAGTTCAGGCATATTAAACATTCGAATATGGCGATACACCAATCATTGATTTTGAAGAAAAAATGTATGGAGAGACCATTATAGAGTTTCTTGGTCTTGATAATGTAGTTGAAATCCTCAAGAATGGATGGCTAGGAGTCTCAGTTGTAAATTTATACATGAGGTTCATTTTCATAATATGCTTATAAAATAGTTTATTTACTATATTAATTATAATTAAATACCATTCATACTTTTTTTAGGTTTATATATCAGTACTATTTGAAGGGAAAACCCTATGAACAAAAATTTAAACTCAATAATCCTCACATAACTTCTATAAAAAAAGCTCAGTGTAAGTAGAGGAATATTTAATAATAGTGGAAAAATTGGCTGAAATGTTTGAAAATAAACTTATAGAAGGAAAAATATTCTTAATACCCATTATTAAAGAGTAAAACTCTATAATTTAATCATATAAAATATATTTTTATTTATTTCATTACTTATTTTGTTTTTTAGGGAGCATTGTCTTCTCATTTCAATCAATTTGGATACTCAAAAGTTTTTTTGGATTCAATGCATGGATACACAAAAAATAAAACACCCATGATGATATTTATCAATTTGTAGTACAATAAATTCACATTTTAAAAATAAACTTCAATTTATACATTTTATATTAAGTTTTAATGAAAATTTTATTATGATAGGATGGTGTTTAAATATCATCAAAATCATTGTATGAGGACGGTTCATGAGCACATTAACCCTATAAAATTCTACAATTGGAAAATTATTAGGGCATGTATAATAATATTTCACTATAAAAACATAGTTTTAAAACAAATTACTTATTTTTTTCAATGTTACTGAAAATTCTAAAACAAACCAATGGAAAAGATTATAGTTATTACATTTACAAATTTATAAAAGATATCATATCACATCAAAAAATAGAATCATAGAAGTGGTATTTATGATAATAATTAAAATTCCATTTAAAATATTTATTATTAATTTGTTTATTTATATTTTTTCTAGTAAAACTAGGACTGTCTATAGTCCTCCTATTCAAAATAGGAAATAGATTTGTTTAAAAATGAATGGGAAGAATACATGGTGTCATAATGTATATAGAAATCATAAATAGGTGACTTCCTATTAATTATTTAGTTAATTATCTCATTATTTTATCAACATTTTTTATTTACTTTACTTATCATTTTTATTAAATAAATATTAAGTTAATTTTCATAGATATTATGAATAAATTAATTCACCAAGAACTCATTTTTATTCAACCATTTTGTGCTATATAAAGAGAAAAAAATGATTAGAGAAAAATCAGTTCTTGTCCAATTATTTGATAAGGATGATGCACCCATGTACTATTTATTCTCTTTATACCTCCATTTTTGATATATTTGATCTGTTTATATTCATTAGTGCGTGCTTTCATTTTAGAAATGACTCAAAATGTGTGTTTTTCATTTAAATTAACATTTTAATTAAGAACATGTGTCACTCACTGAAAACCAAGAAAATACACTCATATTTTTTTTATAATTTAGGTAAAAAATATATAAATCATTTGTGATGTGTAAGAAACATCCATACATCAATATGACACATGATGTGGCTGGTATGACGCAAAGTGCATATTTTTATTTAAAATTGACATTTTAGTTCAAAATAAATGTTAAATACTCAAAACTAGTAAAATGTGATTAGGTTGTCTTGATAATTTAGAGAAATTATCCATAATTCATTTATGACATGTAGGAATAAACCACACATCAATCTAATACATGGTGACTAGTATGACTTGAAATGTGTTGTTTTAGTTTGAAAATGACATTTTAGTTAATAAGACACATGAAATACAAAAAATGATTAAATCCACTCGTATTGTTTAGAAAATGAACCAAAATTCATTTATGACATATAGAAATTAGTCGTACCTCAATTCAATACATGATGTGAACAATATGACTCGAAATGTGTGTTTTTAGTTTAAAAAATAAATTTTAGTTAAAAATATGTGTTACTCACTGAAAAATAAGAAAATGTACTTTTATTGTCTTGATACTTTAACGAAATTATCCATAAGTCATTTTTAGTGTGTAAGAATTAACCACATGTTAATCCAACATATGGTGTGATCTGTATGACTCAAAGTGTGTGTTTTCAATTTAAAATTGATATTTTAGTTAAAAACACGAGTCATTCACTGAAAACTATAAAAAACACTTATATTATCTTTATACTTTAGGAAAATGACCCTTAATTCATTTTTGACATGTAAGAATCAACCACATGTCAATCTGACACATGGTGTGATTAGTATGACTCAAAGTGTGTGTTTTATTTAAAATTATATTTTATTTCAAAAGAAATGTGATATATTCAAAATTAATAAAACACATTCATATTATTTTGATACTTTAGTAAAATGATCCATATTTCATATTTGATGTGTATAAACCATCCAAACCTGAATCTGATGCACGGTGTGACTGGTATGAATCGAAATACGTGTTTTTAGTTTAAAAATGAAATTTTAGTTAAAAACGCATATCACTCACTGAAAGCTAAGAAAACACACTCAGATTGTCCTGATACTTTAGTAAAATGATCCATTCATCATTTTTATGTGTAAGAATCATCCGTACATCAATCCAACACATGGTGTGACTGATATGGCTCAAAGTGCATTATTTAGTTTAAAAATGAATTTTTTGTTAAAAACGAATGTCACTCATTAAAAACCAAGAAAACACACTTATATTATCTTGTTACTTTAGTAAAATTATCCTTTATTCATTTTTGATGTGTAGGAATCAACCGAATTCCAATCCAACACATAGTGTGAACAATATGACTCAAAGTGTGTTTTTATTTAAAGTTGACATTTTATTTCAAAAGACAAGTGACATACTAAAAACTGATAAAACACATTCATATTATTTTTATAATTTTGTAAAATGATCCATAAGTTATCCGTGATGTGTAAGAAAAATCTGTACCTCAGTCCGATACATGCTGTCACCACTATGCCTCAAAATATGCATTTTCAACTAAAAAAATGACATTTTAGTTAAAAACATGCATCACTCAATGAAAACCTAGAAAAAACTCATATTTTCTTGATAATTTAAGAAAAGTATTAATAAGTCATTTTTTTGTAGGAATTCACTGTGCATCAATACAACACACAGTGTGGCCAATATGCCTCAAAATGTGTGTTTTTATTTAAAATTGAAATTTTAGTTTAAAATGTGTTTAATACACTCAAAACTGAGAAAACACATTCAAATTATTTTGACACTTTAGTAAAATGATCCATAATATAATTTTATTCCATAGTAACTAGCCTCACCCAAATCCAATACACAATGTGACTGGTATGATTTGAAATCTGTGGTTTCAGTTTAAAATTGAAATTTTAGTTAAAAATACACATGACATACTCAAACCAAGAATAAATATTTATATTGTTCTAATAATTTATTATAATGATCTATAAGTAATATGAGATATTTAGGAATTATCCATACCTTAATATGATACACGATGTGACTGGTATGACTCAAAATGTGTGTTTTTAGTTTAAAAATGGAATTTTAGTTAAAAATGTGTGTCACTCATAGAAAACTAAGAAAATGTTACTAGATTGTCTTAATACTTTATAAAAATTATCCATAAGTCATTTTTTGTAAGAATAAACTTCACGTAAATTCGACACATGGTGTGACCACTATGGCTCAAAGTGTGTGTTTTTAGTTTAAAAATGAAATTTTAGTTAAAAACATGTGTCACTCACTAGAAACTTATAAAACACACTCATATTGTCTTGATAATTTATGAAAATTATCCTTAAGTTATTTGTGACATGTTAGAATCAACCACACTTCAATGTAACTCACAATATGACTGGTATGTCTCAAAGTGTATTTTTTATTTAAAATTGATATTTTAGTTCAAAAGATGCATGGAATACTCACAACCAAGAAAAAACATTCATGTTATTTTGATACTTTAAGAAAATAATCTATACACCATTTTTTATGTGTAGGAGTCAGCTGTACCTCAATATGATACATAGTGACTGGTATGACTTAAAATGTGTGTTTTTAGTTTAAAAACAACATTTTAGTTAAAAAAATGCATCACTCTCTGGAAAATGAGAAAACACAGTTGTATTGTCTTGATAATTTAGGAAAATTATCAATAAGTAATTTTTATGAGTAGGAATTATCCACACATAAATCAAACACACGACGTGGCCGATATGACTCCAAATGTTTGTTTTTAGTTTAAAAATGTGATTTTAGTTAAAAATGTGTGTCACTAACTAAAACCTAGAAAAAAAACATGTATTGTCCTAATATTTTAGGAAAATGATCCATAAATCATTTTTGATGTGTAGGAATTACCCGGATATCAATTCTACACATGGTGTTCTTGGTATGACTCAAAGTTCATGCCTTTATTTAAAATTGACATTTTAGTTCAAAACACACATCACATACTTAAAAATAATAAAATGTAATCAAATTATCTTAATACTCTAGGAAAATTATTCATAAATCATTTATGAAATGTAGGAATCAACTACACATTAATCTGACACACGGTGTGATCGATATGGTTCGAAGTGTATGTTTTTTTGTTTAAAATTGAAATTTTAGTTCAAAAAAAACATCACATACTTAAAACTAAAAAAATGAGATCATATTGTCTTAACACTTTAGTTAAATGGTCCATAAATCATTTGGTATGTGTATAAATTAACCACACATTAATATGACATACAATGTACCTAATATGACCTGAAGTGTATGTTTTCAATTTAAAAGTGACATTTTATTAATGCATTGTTTCATATTTTTGTTTATTTTATTTATTTATTGTATTACTGATATAATAATTGTTTCTTATATAGGTTCACTCCTTTTCTCAAGTTGGGTTGGTTTAGTCAGCAACTGGTAGCATGATCAAGATCTTTTTGAGAGGGGTTAGGGGGACTAAAGACAACAAAAAATTAATGTTTTTGAATTTTTTGATATTTTTAATAAATTTTATGCGCCAATGTAATTTTACAAAAAAAAAATTGAAATCTTTTTAATATAGAGTTTTTATTTTATTGGTGATGTAAATTAAATTTAAATCCAGTCTTTTATTTGATATTGTAATGTGATGTAATTTCAACAGCACACTACTACAGGATGAGTTTTATTAGTGCTAAAACTATACTAATAAAGTTTCCCATTTATAAGTGCTAAATGAGTTCCAATAAAGGACACCTTGATCATCACTTTTTTAGTGCTGACTAAGGGACCTTTTATTAATTCTGTTTTTAGCACTAATAAAATCCATTATCTTTTAAATACACTTACAACATCAATACTTTTTTTAACACCGATGAAGGTTTTTATAGCACTGTTAAAGCCTATATATGAAATAGCATAATTTTGAATAAGCATGGTTCAGTAGTGATTGTGAATTTTTAACTAGTTCCCTCCCCACCATGACCACTAACTAGTATAATCTATAGGGGAATGTGATGAGGTTTAACCATAGGGGGATGGGGTGCAGTGCCGGAGTGATCACCAATGATCGGGCCAAGGACATGCTCCAAGTCCACTATAACACCTACAACATTGCAGGAGAGGTACTCCAGATAAATATCACCATGATGGGGTCTATGGTCCTCTCAACCAATAATAAAATCCTCTTCTTTACCACCCTGATCTCTAAGAAGATGTTTAACCTTTTCATCCATGCTGGGGAGATGTGATGAGCTAGAGAAGAAACTCCAGCTATGGCCAACCCATATGGAGGCTTCCTATAATATTCTCTATCTTTATTTCAATCTAGTATGATCCATCCTACACAGAGGAAAAGGGGAGGGCCAAGAAGTTATTTCAAATATGGAAAATCATCTTTGGGAGTGGCATCAAATGTAGCTGGTGCATGATTTTTTTAACAATGACCACCAAATTTAATTTAATTAGGAGCTATGATTTTTTTATCATTTTAGTTTTTAAAAAATATATTAAAAATATTCCATTCTATGAAATATATAGGCTAACCCCTATGGTCCTTGGGATTAATGAGACTACTTTTAATAATCCAGTTTTATTAAACTTAATTAAAATTTTTAAAGCCAAAACCGTGTTTCTTATGGGATAAATGGGATGGATTGTCAGCCTAGCACGTATTCCTGACTCTACTCATAGTATGATTCCCCTATAAACTACCATGAAAACAAAGTAAATACCTCAAATCCCTTATGGGTTACCCAACTGACATGATAAAAACACATGTCATAATGTTAATGACGCATGAGACAAACTCAAAAATTCTTTTAGGTTTGAAGGAAACATAATTTTTCAACTCCCATAACAACCCACCTTTGGGAAGTCAGGACACCGTCATTATTAAATAATTTCTTTCCCTATATAGGAAAGGTTTAAACAATTTATCTATACTCCATTACTAGCTCCATATGCCAATCATAAATAATATCCAACTCCTTAAGCCTTAATCCATTGGTAATTCTTATTTATGGGTCCTAGAGTCATTATAGACCATTATGTGAATAAACCCATTTAAGTCACCTCACCCATAATTCAAGGAATATTAATGTATGTAATCACTATACCAATTATTAGAACTCTCCTTAATTACTTGAACAAAATTTTTATAACAAATGCGTTCACCCATATCCATTCCTCAAGGAATCTCTTATATTTGAGAGTATAAAGTGAAGTTCATGAATTTGTTGCGGTATTCTCCTAACTTCATAGTTTATAAAGAGTGAAGAACTCACCATTTTTAGAGAGGGTCATGACATGAGATTTAGTATCAAGACAACCCATTTACTCTGTAGATGCATGCCAAGATGCTAAAAAAGGTGGAGGTCATCAAGAATAATTTTTTGAAGACTAGTGAAGCAGTACAAAATGTAGGATAGAAAGTACCTTGCATAATGGAATTTGGTGTAGGATTCCCTTGATATTAAGAGAATAAATTAATTAGTTTAGAGATCCTTAATTTTGATTCCCTATAGCTGGGAGTACACATCCCTAAAGTGTGTGGCTATGTGATATATTATTCATACATAGGTATATGACATCAATAGTTTGAGTGTTTGACTTATCAAGGAGTTTTATATAGGTTAAATAACAATATTATAGTGAAAAAGATACATAATCAATATCAGTATCCTTCTTGATAGTTTTATTAGAATTATACTTAATGTTCAGATGGACCACTCATATAGGGTGGTTTCGTTAGAGACCAACCCATGAATATTCCAAATCCTATTGGATAGAGTAATGAATAGTGGTGAGGATGAGATAAGAAAGTAAGATAGTGGGTTAAAGGATCTGGCTGTGGTCAACTTTACACATTAGAGGTTGATGATCCAATAGATCTAGAGATTTTTTGGGGTATCATATTCTTATATTATATGTTGTCTTATACTTCGATCGATATATGAGCTTTACACTCCTTTATTTTACCTGATCTTTTCAAATAATTTTGACATAGATTAGAAAATATTCTTAGATACTTAGTGTTTTCTACACCTGTTGGTAGTCAACTAAGATTAACAGAGGTGTATTGGGGATTCAATATGATGATAGTATGCTATCAGTTGATTTATGAGTTCTTTTTGTTACAAATACAACCATACAATGTCATCCTTGACATGGATTGATTATGTTGGATTTAGTGACCTAGAACCATCTTTTTTAGTACTCAATCACATTTTTTTTCTTATTAAATATGTTTTATCATCATATCATGATTCTTATTCTATATAATATTTTTATATGATTATGTACATAAAATATATGTTGCACTAAAAGGTCATAATAGTTCCCCAATATGATGAGAACCTAAAGGTGCCACAACATTATTATGGAACCTTGTTCTATGGTCAGATGATATTGTTTGATGGGACACATAAAATATAAGATTTTAGGGGTATGAGTCTCATAAAAAATTGAGACACATTCTTATGGTGTTCATCTTTAGTAATATCTAAGATAAGAAGTCATGAGAACATTCCCATTAATAGGAAATCCACATTTCCACGTGTCATTATATATTCCTGTATGAAGACTCTGTATTGATCTTTAGACTTTAAGATTATCATTAATGGATATCATGACTCATGTAATTTGATATATTGAATAAAACCATTATGATATATGTTCGTAGTGAAGTAGGATATATTGGGTGTATCACGAATGATATAACATTAAAGGATAATGAAATAAAGGATTTATCCCTTCTGTCTCTTAACAAAAGTTAATATCTCAGGCCCTTTGATAGAATAGAACTTCTTATATAAATCCATGACCATGGTGTTTGATGGGAGATCTTATTTTTAGAAATTCAAATAAAGAGACATCAATCATATAGGTTTATGGCACCTACATGCAACCTACTTGATTTGAGATATTGTGATAAAAGAATTATATCACATGATAAACATTCATAGGATGTTAGATTTCATTTTTATGTTAAATTCTTTATCTATGGATGCCTTGGAATGTTACTATATTCTAACATTGTACTTATAGAAGATATTCCTAATTAAATTAAGAAAGTGGCCTAGAGGGTCACACACTAAGTGTATTCACAATATTAGTTAAATTATAGTATTGAATTTAACAAGTTAAAATAAATAAGATTTATTCATTTTGATTGATTTACATAATTATATCATAGTTTATTTGAAATATTAAGAGATATAAATAATAATAAATATTAGTTTAAAAGTTTGTAAAATATAATATTTGTTATATATATCATAGAATAATGCAGTAGAATTTATTTAATTAAATAGTCATTATTCAAGAATCAGAAAAATTGTTGATGGGGGAAAGAGAACCTAGTTTAATGGTCCAATTAGAAATTAACCATATTTATTTATATTATTAATATGTTCCACATGTTAAGAGATTAATAATAATAATATTATTATTGGACATGGGGTTAACTAAGAATATTAAATAAGGTTAGGGGATTGTGTGCAATTTTCCAACCCTAAACCCACTATAATAAATATATAATTATATTACTTTACTAAAATCATAATTGGTATACAAAATATATAGATCAAGACTCTATCAATACCTAGAAAGAGATCAAGATATATAGAGTTCTCTCCTCCCCTATTCTCTCAAGACAATAAGAGATCATCAAGAGTTCTTCCTCTCTTGATAATAATTTTACTACGGACAACCACAAACAACACAAGCTATTAGGATCGACTATGATTGCACCCATAGATTCTATGACATCATTCAGTTATTGAGGTGAATGCGTAGATCAACTATAGAGGGATTCTATAATTAGATACTATAATTAAATAATGATATGATAATATCTTATTAATATAATCATCAATTAAAGTATAATTAAAAGTTTTGGTAATTCTATATTTTATCAAATTAATTATAATTTACATGTATAGATCCTCTACTTTTGGTTCTATAATTTTAATCTAATCAATTAATCTACTAATTTTAATTAGACATGATATTTAGATAATTTAAATTAATGATTACATGTGATTTATGACTAAAATCAGACTTTGTCATACCAGAAAAGGATACCTCCATTGCACTTGGAACCTACAAGTGGTATCATAGTGGTCACATGTTTAATTTATAATTATTTTTTATTCATTGATGGATTTATGTGTTTTAATTTTATTTTACATAAAATGAATCATTTTAACATATTAACATTGTCATATATTCTTTTCTAAATTCTTGATAACATAACCAGTAATCAGTTAATTATTAAAAATTAATAAAAATTTGATTCACACCATCCATAGGTTCTAATGGCTCTAACTAGACAAAACTAGAGTACACAGTGTGTACTTCCCATATACATGTAGTGTATTATGTTTTCTCACCTATATCTCATTTGATTAGGTTAGATCAGAAAAATAGAATCTCATATCTGAATAAAATTGATCAACATGTAGAACTGGGCAGGCTGACACATGACATGTAGAACTAAATTCTATGTAACAACCGTACATTCCATGTAGTCCCCATCTTCTCATGGATGAGAACATGGGGTGTCCCAGCAAGGCATGTATCAGATACATGAAATGGTGATATACATACCATAAAACTCTAATGTTATATTCCAAGTAAATTGGACTACATTCTATGTACCTCAAGGTTGTCTACGGTAGGGAATAGGTCCAGACCCAAGGCATGTGCTGAAAACATGGGCCGAAGACAAGTATACACCGTATAATTTTGTACACGCTGTGTAGTCTAATTCCAATATTGTTCGAAATTTTTCAAAAAAAGGACAATTAATTGTATAATTAAACCTATTGATTATGTGTTTTGTGTGTCGTTCATTCAATAGTATATTCCATGTCATAGGATTAACAATTATATATTAAATTAAAATCCATGTTAAAATTTTGATGTAAACACGAGGTTTCTTCCAAGTACACTTATGTAAAAAATTAATTTTAAATGAAATTAATTTTGTTTAAAATTATAGATGATGGTGAGTTAAGGATAGTTTGATGGAATTAGGATAAATTGAATTAATTAGATTAATTATTGGGACATTATCTTAATTAAAGAACAAATCAAAGTAATTGATAACAATATTGGAAATTTATGCTTGTTTCTTGATGTTTGGATAATCATAAGATTAGAAAATCCCTTGTAAGTTATTAGTTTATTTTAATTTATTATGGTTAAATTATTATTGATGACCCACATTTCATCCCCACCTTATTATGTAAGGGCCTACATTCTTATGGTTTATTTAATGTAAACCCCCTTTTATCCAATCCATTGGATCCCCTCACCTACGTGTGAGTAAAATATTATGCAAGGATGAAGCTCCCAAGTGAGAGGAGGTGGTCCGAGTCAAGGAGCCAAGGAAAAACGAATCAATGTGAAACATAGGAGCTAATGTGGAATACTGTAACACAAACCAAGATACTATTCAAGGTGTTTTCCCCTAGGGTCAAGGGTTAGTTTATATTCCTCTAGATAAACTAACCATTAGATAATTTCATGATCACACCACTTATATTTTATTTCTTCCAGTTTCATGATTAATTATTTATGTGTGTTGATACTATTCAATCATATGATAAATGAATTAACACGCATGAAATATGGAATAAAATTTAATTGGATTATACTTAAATGTTTTATCAGACATGGTTAATCATTTATGTAAAATCCACTTAATATTAAAAAGGAATGAAAAAGGATAAAATGTGATTTATACATAAGGATATAAATCCATACATTAAAATATTAATTCAACTTAGCCTTACCATACTTAAGTTATAATCAACCAGATAGTTTGAAGTGTTTAACTAACCTAAGTTGGAGTGATTTCAATTAGCATGGTAATTTTAGCTTGAAAATTTGGGTTAAATTAACTTAGTTTACATCAAGGTTTGATTTCCCAAGAAATAATTGGGGTAACTAAGATACAAAGGTTGAGTAAATCTTAAAACATGATTTCTGGATTAGGGATTCCACTCAACAAATCAAGGAACTATGAGTTAATGTATTTGTAAATATACACATACCTAAAACCATTCAAATAGCTTGTTAGGCCCAAGTCTGGGTTATGAGAAGGGAATATGGATCCTTTCCACTAGAATATCTAAGCAATAATTTATTATGAAATTGATGGTGAGAGCTATCAGATTCTGAAAACAGTGGGATATTAATGGAATTTAATTAAATTTAAGTTTTCCAATCTATTTTTGTAATAAAAACAAGAAATAGTTATCTAATATTAATTTTTTGAAATGACCAATCAAATTAATTTTATAATATCACTATGATCTATAACTAATAAGGATAAAATTTTAAACAGTGTGAATTTCCAGGAATGGTATAGGTTCTTTTACATTATGATATACTAAAAATGAAAATTATACATGTTAGAAGACCCACATTTTGAGTTCATTTATAAAGAGGCTAATGATGAAGAAGTATATATATATTTGAATCATGTGGATGATGCTATGGATGTCCAATGTTTCATTCTATCCACCAAGTCCAATAAGATTATATAGTAATATGAGGATAGAGATGTGCATAATATCATTTGTCACCTTAAGTATACCTATTAATATAAGGTTAGATCATAGAGATATGATATATCCAATTAATTATTTAAGTCAAATCTTGGAGAGTTGGTACAGGAACATGTATTCAAGATGATTGGATAAATTGAGCACCTAGAAATTTTGGGTTTTAAGATTCATGATAGGTTGTTCATAGATCTCATTATATCCTCATTACCTAAAAACTTATCCAGTTTTACTATGAATTATAATATGAACAATAAATATAAGACACTTCTTTAACTTATTATCCAAGTTGATAAAGATATGGAGCATGAAAAACCTATTGTATTTATGGTGAAAAAGAAGATTACGAATAAGGAAAAGGGTCCAAAGACTCATTCTAAGTCTAAGGATCTAGAGCACTATCCTTTTAATAATTAGAATATCTAGAGGCAAGGGAAGGAATAAGATGCAGTATGCTTTGCATGTGGAAAGAAGGGACACCAGAAAAGAAATTTCACCCATCCAAAGAAGTAAACAAAATCTTTATGTGTGTTCATTACTGAGTGTAATCTTTTTATATCTATAATTTGGTTATTAGATATTACATGTGGGGATCACATTTGTATCCAAATACAAGAACCAAGTAGATTTCATAATATTAACAAAGTTGAGGTGGATTTATGGGCTGCTAATGGAGTGAGGCTAGCTTCTCTAGCCATTAGAGACTACCATATCACATTGCTGAAAAGATTGATTTTTGGTTTTAGAGAACTATTATTATGAGGCTAGAGATACAAAGAAAATTATTTAGGTTTCTTGTTCAGATATTGATGGATTTTTTTAGATTTGGAAATAAAGGCTTCTACTTTTATAAATATAACATATTTTTTGGTATGAAAAAATTGAATAATGTTACTTATGTGTTAAATTATGAAAACCAATCATTGGAAATTGATAATGAAAAAAATATACGTGACTCATATGACACATATTTGTGGCATCACCATCTTGGTCATGTAAATGATAAACACTTAACAAAGCTATATTATGACAGTTATTTAGATTCTTTTGAGCTAAATTCACTTGAAATATATCATGCTTATCTACATGTAAATATGATCAAACCACCATTCATCGGTCAAGGTGAAATATCCATAGGTATTTTATATGTGGTACACAATTATGTGTGTGGAACTTTTCAAGTAGAGGCTATAGGTGTATACTCATAATTTATTAATTTTATAGATGAATTGAGTAGGAATGGTTATATATAGTTAATGAGTTACATGTTTGAATCCTATGAGAAGTTCAAAGAGTTCAAGAATGAGGTTGATAATCATCTTGGTAAGAAGATGAATAAAATTCAATCATATCATGTTGGTGAATATCTTAACTAAGACTTTATCGACTTTCTATGGGAGTATGGGATTTTATCACAACTCAATCCACCTTATACACTAAAGTGGAATGGTGTTAGTGAAAGGAGGAATCATACCTTGTTGAACATGGTAAGTTCAACGATGAGTCATACAAAACTTCCATTATCCTTTGGGGATATTCATTACATATGAAATTATAATTATTAAACCAATTACCAACTAAAGCAACAAATAATATTCCCTTATAGTTAAGGAGTGTAAATAAATCTATTTTTTCTCATGTTTGTGAATAGGGTTGCGAGGTGTTTGTTAAGTCTAGATCAAGCAACAAAATAGCACCCTGAGGTATGAAGTGTATATTTATAGGGTATCCCAAGGATACAAGGGGATATTATTTATAAAACCCTTCAGAAAAAAGTGACTATTGCAAGAAAATACATTTTTATTAATAGGGATCACATCCTCAAGGAGGATAGTGGGAGAAAGATTGAATTTAATGAATTTGATACTGATCTCGATGACACCGCCGCAAACCCTAGGGTTTCCCCGAATCACCGATCTCTTCTGCGCTTATTTGCTTCAATTGCTCTCCTACTAATGGTGGGATTTGATCCAGAATGTGAACTCATGTTCGTGATGAAATAGTTTAAAGTTGAAGCCCTTCCAGTCGACAAACCGAAGGGAATATCTTTTATTGAGGCTCTCAAAGGCGTCGATCACTGTGTATCTTCATCCTCGAAGGCGTATCTTTGTAAGAAGCTTGAGGATGGTTGATTTGTGGTCTATGATTACCCAGACGCACTTCAAAAAAGATCGACCCTCTGTAAGTTTGCTGTTATGGCTCGTATTTCATATCTCAAAGGTGATAAACCTTGGTCAAACACAGATCTTAAAGTGCGCATCTCACATATTTGGGTCCATACTGATTGAAAATTAGTTCCAATATTAAAAGGTTATTTTCACTTTCTGATGAAGTCTCAAGAAGATATTGATCATGTTTGGAGGTTGGGTAACCTATAACTCAAGACGGGAGCTCTTCGCATCTTGGAGTGGGATCTTGATTTCAATCCATACAACACTCGTAATACACTGGTGCAAATCTGGGTTCGTCTTCATGGAATCAACCGGTATTTTTGGCACCTGAAGATACTCAAAGAAATTTCCTCATGTATTGGTACACCTCTCAAAATTGACCAATGCATTCTCAATGCTGAACTTGGCTTGTATTCCAGAGTGATGGTCGAGGTTGATATGGCGGAAAAACTTCATGAGGTTATTGTCTTCAATGAAAACGAGTACAAAGATGAAGTTCGGGTTGAATGTGAAAGGATGCCTCCATATTGTGAGCTTTTCAAAATCATAAAACATTATCTGTTAAAGTGCAGGGTGGTTAAAAGCCAAGTCTTACCCCCTGCAGAAGATGGATGGACCGAGGTCAAGACGAAAAAGAAGAACAAAGTATTAGCCTCTGTAAATCCCGATCCCCCAAAGAAATCAACAAATGTTTGGGTTAAAAAGTCCAACCCTCTGGGTGAATCCTTGACTGCTACCTGGGTCGAGTAGGTTGAGGAGGAGGAAAACAAGGAGAATGATCAGATCATTCTTGATGATATCAAAAGACTGGTTCTCCATACATGTGAGATTGAGCTGGATCAATCTTTGCAAGATCCAATGCATGTCGAACAATTCTCTGTGACACAAATTAGGATTGGTTTATCTGAGGACACTGTAGCTAAACTGGACTTATCATATCCTGTCTACACTTCAGTGGGTAAGCCTCTAGCTTTAGAAAATAATGGAACTTCAGTTCTAGTTCAAAACACTGCAGGAAAAAATAGTGATACAAATGCTGGACAAACTGATGCTGATTCTTCAGTGGTATCACTGGTCAAGAATGTAGGTAATAACTCTGTTATTTCTGATAGTTATTCCTTTAAAATATGTATGGAAGTGGCTTCTAACTCGCTGAATTTTGATGATGATTCCCCGAAAATTATCCCCAAGATCAAGGATCCTGATGGGGTAGTAGAAATGCGTATAATGTCTACTGCTCCTCAAATTCCAGGAGCATCAAATGATGACCCTATGAACACACCAGTGACCATTAAACCTAGAAAAAATGTGTCAATTTCTAATAATTCTGATGTCTCTAACAAAAATGATGTTGCATTTTTAAGTAATCAAGATTTTAAGTCCACCCCAGCTCCTTCCTCTACTCTTAGAAGATCTAAGAGGAATAAAGGCTCAGGAGGAAAGAAAAAGAAAAAGAGGAGCACTGGCTCCAAATCCAGGTTTTAAATGGATATCATTTTTTGGAACTGTCAGGGTGTAGCGAACCATGATACTATTGATATGCTTATAAGAATTGTCTTAACGCACAAAACTAATATTTTCGCTGTAGATGAACCCAAAATTTTCTTTTCTAAACAAGTCATGCATTCTGCTGCTTATGGTTATTATTTTCCGGGTTCCTGTAAGAATGATAGTATTGTTGATTCCCTATGGGTGTTCTATCACAGTTCCTTGTAGAATATAAAAATCTATAATTTTTCTGATCAACTATTCACTTGTGATTTTAATATGGATGGTCTTCATATTTTTTTCTCTTTAGTTTATGCCAAGAATAGATATCAGGACCGTAGACATCTATGGAATGAACTCTTAGTGACGACTTACTCCATCCAAGACCCTTGGATTGTCCTAGGTGATTTTAATTATATTCTTTCCACTAGTGAAAAAATCAGCCCAATGCACTCTCATATTTTTTCTAGAGAATTTAGGGCCACTTTTGAAGTTTTTAATTTGATTGAATTCAATCTTGTGGGTGATAAGTTCACTTGGTACCGAAGACATTACAATAGGACTATGGCTAGTAAAATTTAAAGGGCTTTCGTGAGCATCCCTACTTTGGATGCTTGGGATTCTATTTCCATTATTACGTTACCCAAATTAAATTTGGACCATCACCCAATTATTTTGAATCTTCTATCTAAACGATCCAAACCCAACATTCCTTTCAAGTTTAATAATGCTTGGTCTACAGATCTAGACTGTTCTACTCTCATAAAAAAATATTGGGATTCCATGAATCACCACTTTGATGCCTTTGACTGTGTCATCAAAATCAAACACCTCAATAAAAGTCTCAAAATTTGGTGTGGGGTTAAATATAAGAAAATTGATAAGGAAATTACCACTCTGGAAGCTGAACTCAATATCATTCAAAACACCACTACTAATTCTAACTTTTCTTTAGATCCCCTGAATGAAATCAACATCTCCTTGAAACTTAATTCCCTTCTTATGCTCAAAGATAACATCCACAAGAAAATCTTCAAAGAAAAATGGCTTGATGATGGGGATAGAAATTCCAAGTTCTATAATGAATTTCAAAGAATTAGGAAAGTTTGTAGACCTCTTTCCTTTCTCAAGGACAATGACACCCTCTTTGACACTAAAGCAGCCATAGCTAATCATGTGGTCTCATATTTTGAGAATGTTTTAAATGGTCCGTCCATTAACAAAGACCTCATTACTGGAATTATTCCCATTCTTTTTAATTATGAGGACAATATATCTCTTTTGAGAATCCATCTAGACCATGAAATTAAAGCCAATATCTTTGATCTAAATCCTGACAGTGCACCGGGTCCGGACAGTTTTAATAATGGTTTTTATCAACAACATTAGAACATTATCCATTCTGATGTTTGTAATCTTGTCAAATTTTTCTTTTCTAATGGTATTATCCCTTATGGTCTCAATGCTCAATTTCTTACTCTTATTACCAAAGTATCAAATGCTTCAGAAATTCATTTATTCCACCCCATCGCTCTCATAAATCCTATTTATAAAATCATTACTAAGATCTTGGATAACAGACTATCCACTCTTTATAATAAAACAATTTCTTGGAACCAATTTGGCTTTATCAAAGGTAGATCCATCTAGGACTTCATTTTCCTTGCCTCAGAATGCACCAATGCTCTTAATAAAGTTTCTAGAGGTGGTAATGTTTCCATTAAACTTGACATTAAGAAGGCCTTTGATACCACAGACTGGAATTTCATCTTCAAGGTGCTCTGTAATTTTGGCTTTAATGATGTCTTTATTAATAGGATACATTATTTGTTTAAATCATCTTCCCTTTCTATCCTTGTCAATGGTTCCCCTAAAGGATATTTTAAATGCACCAAAGGTGTCCGACAAGGTGATCCTCTATCTTCTATCATTTTTTCCATCACGGAAGACTATATTAGCAGGCTGCTCACCAATTTGGTTGGTCAAAACAAGCTGAAACCTATTCAAGAATCTCGTAACTTAATTGCTCAGACCCATCTTTTATATGTGGATGACATTATACTTTTCCTAAATAGGAGAAAAAGAAATATTCTAAATCTCAAAAATGATTTATCTCATTATGAGGAGGTGTCAGGTCAATCCATTAGTTGCAATAAGTCATTTATTTTTTTTGGAAAAAGATTCCCTATCAACCAAAAAACCAACATCATTGAAAACATTGGAATAAAGGAGGGTATCCTTCCATTTACTTATTTATGTGTTCCATTATTATAGGGAAGACCTAAAGCTATGTATTTCTCTTCTGTGGTGGATCAGGTTCTTCACTAGCTTTCTTCTGAGAAAGGGAAATCCCTATCCATGGATGGAAGGATTTGCCTTGTCAAATCTACCATTATTGCCAAAATGGTTTACTCTAATGATTTATAAATGGCCGACCTCATTTATTAAAATAATTAATGGTTACATTAAAAACTTTGTTTGGTCTGGCAGCACTATTGAATGAAATCTTGTTACCATTCCTTGGTCCATGTGTTGCAAACCATTGGAAAATGGGGGTCTCGACATCAAGAATCTCAATCTTTTTAATGAGGCTATTAAAGCCAAACTCACTTGGAATTTGATCAATAAAAATACTGACTCCATTGAGTTTCTTTGGAAAAGATTCTTGGAAAAGCTAAAAAAAGGTAACTTAAGTTATGTTAGCTCCTCAATCTGGCCCTCCATCAGAGACTCTTTTCACAACATTATGCACAACTCTAGATGGATGGTCAGTAAAAACTCCTCCTTAACTTTTTTTCTTGATAATTGGTCTGGATCCCCCCTTATTTCCATGTTATCACCTCACTCCCCTCCCGAAAGCATAAATTACTATATTCAGGAGGTTATGAATTCCCCCTGCCACAATCTCCCGGATTCCATTATGCATGTGGTTGATACTCATCCTTTATCTAATATGGAAGATTTCCTCATTTTGGAACCTTCAAATAATGGTATCTTGGATTCAAAATCATTCTACAATCATATTTTTTCTCAATTAGATAATTTTTTTGGGTGGATCAAATTTTTTGATAATTCCTAGATCAAGCCCTCTAGACTAAATCTTATTTGGAGGATTACACATAATCGTGTTCCTATTGAAGTCTACCTTTAACCCTTTGGCATCCAACTCTTCTCAAAATGTCATTTGTGTCATCAACATAGAGAGGACACTAACCATCTTTTCTTATCCTGTGATACAACTTCTTCTCTTTGAAATTTTTATTACTGACCTATTTGATTGCAGATGACTTTAGTATGACTCAATTTTTATTCATATAAAACGTTATGTAGAGCTCAATGTCTTGAAGCAAATCAAGAACCTTTTACTTTCATCTTTTTATGAGCTCCTAAATGTTATCTGGTATGATCATAATGGTATTTTACATAACAATCACTCACTCAACCTTAATGTAGGTCGTTTGAGAATTCTCATTGCTGTCAGGGATGCCGCTTCGCTTCAAAAAGATAATTGTGACAATTACATTGAGGACTTTAGGATCCTTTGAAGTCTCTGAGTTGTTGAACTCTAAAAAAAACCATGTCATTCAATTGAGGTGTTCTGGCAGGCCCCTATTCCTGGATGAATCAAAATTAATGTGGACGGAGCCTCAAAAGGGGATTCGGGTCCAGCAGGTTTTGGAGCTGTCTGCAGAGATTATCTGGGCCACTATCATGGGTGCTTCTTTGGAGGTTTCACCAGCACCACTTCTTTAGAAGATTAAATGATAGAGGTGATCTAGTCTATTGACTTTGTGAAAATAAAGGGTTGTAATGACATCTAGATTGAAAGCGACTCCACCTCCATCATCCAAGCGATTTGGATTAGCATGGTCCACCTTTCCTGGACACTTACAACTCACTGGATGAACTGCCTGGACTCTCTTCGTGAGATTAGATATATTTCCACACATTCCTACCGGGAAGCGAACATGGTGGCTGATGGACTTTCTAATAAAGGTATCAACTAGAGCGTTACGTGGACCGATAATCTGCCGGTTGACCTTCTTCCTCTTTATGAAAGAGATTGTAATAAAATCCCTTCTTTCAGACTTTTGTAGTTACTTTCTTTGGTTATTAATAAATTGTGTCTTGGTCTTTGACCAATACATTAACTTTAAAAAAATGAATTTGATACTCAAGATGCATAAGAGTTGGAACAAGAACCAATTCCACAGATCCTCATGGATGTATTTTTTCCTGAAACAAAAGTGATGTGTAGGAGTGAAAGAGAGGTAAGATAACCAAAGAGATATGGTTTTCTAGTCACTGATTATGGTGAATCATTATTGATTAATAATAATGATATACTCTCCTACAATGATGAAGTAGATATCCTAAAGGCTACAAGATGTCAAGAAACCATGAATTATAAGATAGATTCCATGTATCAAAACTAAGTTTGGGTTCTGATCAATATTCTAGTTGATGTAAATCCTATTTAGTGTAAATGGGTATTCAAGAGAAATATATACATGGATGTTATAGTAAATTCATATAAATCATGGATAGTGGCTAAAGGGTTTAGACAACGTCAAGGCATTGAATACGACGAAACATTTTCTCCTTTTTCTAAGTTTAAATCCATCTAAATTTTGTTTTCTATAGTCGATTATCATTACTACGAGATTTGGAAAATGGTTATCAAAATTTCCTTCCTTAATGGGAACCTTGTGTACATGAAAAAAATAGAAGGTTTTTTGAATCTATGAAATTACCAAAAGGTATTCAAGTTGCATAGATCTATTTATATATTAAAGAAAACATATATGTCATGGAACATCTAATTCGATGAAGCTATAAAAGAATCTGGTTTCACTAATAATTAATGCGAGACATGTGTTTACAAATAATTTAATGGGAGTACAATTATTTTCATAGTAGTATATGTTGATGAAATATTACTAATTGGAAATGATAGACCAACCTTACAAGAAGTCAATGTATAGTTGAGAAAGTGATTTTCCATGAAGGATTAGGTGAATTAGCCTACATTCTAGGGATCAAGATCATGAATGATAGATCCAAGAGTCTTCTTGGACTAAGTCAAGGTACATACATTGAATAGATACCGAAGAGGTTTAGTATAGAAAAATATAAGAAGGTATTGGTTCTAGTGTCACATGGTATACATATTTCTAAGAAAATGTGTCCTTTTACATAAGAGGAAAGAGAGAGAATGAGTAAGGTCCCATATACTTTTATGATAGGACCTATCATGTATGCTATGTTATATATAAGGTTTGATGTTTCCTATGATTTGAACATGGTTGGTAGATATCAAGAATATATAGGTGGATAACATTGTACTATTGTTAAGGATATCCTTAGGTATCTGAGGTGTACTAAGGACATGTTCCTGGTTCATGGAGGAGATGAATAACTAGTCATCAGTGTTTATAAAGATGATAGTTTTTAGATATATACGAATGATATGAAGTTATAGTTTTTATAGGTTTTTTGTCTCAATAGAGGAGCTGTGAAGTAAAAGAGTTCAAATCCACTAGATATTGTTGATTATATAATATAGTCCAAGTATTTTGTGGCTTCTGATGAATCCAAGGAAGATGTTTTAGATTTTTAACTTTTTCTAGAACTTTATTTGGTACCTATAAGTAAAGATCCTATCACAGTTTACTGTGATAATACTATAGTGCTGGATCTCTCCAAAGAGCCAAGGACACACCAAAGTAAAAAGAAAATACTTCAAAAAATTTCATCTATTGAGGGATTTTTCTCAATGAAATGAATTTGTAGTGAGAAAATTATCCATGGAGGAAAATGTGGTGGACTCCTTGATAAATAATTTATCTCAACAAAAAAATGAGTATCATATGATAGTTAGTGGAGTGAAATATATTGTCAGTTGGTTCTAATTTAAGTGAGAGTATGTTGGAGTTAGTTCCCTAGAACCAATTGTTTTAGTACTTGATTACATGATTTTTGTTATTAAATTAGTTTTATTATCATATCATTATTTTATTTTGTATAGTATTTCTATGTGATAATGTCCATAGAATATATGTCACATTGAAAGGTCATAGCAGTTCTCCACTACGATGAGAACCTAGAGGTGCCATGACATTATTCTTGAACCTTCTTCTATAGACAGATGATGTTGTCTAATGATACATAGAAAATACAATATATCAGGGTTAGGAGTCTCATAAGACATTGATACACCTTATCATACTATTAATCCTTAGTAATCTTAATGATAGGAGGTTATGACAACATTCTCATTAATATGAAATTCTCATTTCCATGTTTCATTGGGTGATCCTATCTACGAACATGTGTATTGATCCATAGACTTTAAGATTATCATTAATGGATATAATGACTCACATAATTTGATGTATTTATGAAAAATATTATGAAATATGTTCATGGAGAAGTAAGATATTTTAGGCAAGTCATGAATGATATATAATTAATGGATAATGTGATAAAGGATTTATCCCTTTTGTATCTTGATTAAAGTTAATATCTTAGTCCCATTGATAGGTTGGAAATTCTTGTATAAATCCATGGCCATAGTGTTTGATGGGTGATTTCATCTCTAGAAATTCAAAGAAAGATACATTGAGAATATAGGTTGATGGAGTCGGCACGAAACCTTCTTTATTTGATATATTGTGATAAAAGGATTATATTACATGATAAACGTTTGTAGGAGGTTGGACATCGTTGCGATGTTAGTTTATTTCTCTATAGATTCCTTGGAGTGTTTCTATATTATAACCTTAAAATTTAGGTATATATACCTAATTAATCTAATAAAGAGTCCTATAGGGTCACACACTAAGTGTATTCACAATATTAGTTAAATTCTAGTATTGAATTTAAAAAGTTATAATAAATAGGATTTATTAATTTTGGTTGATTGTTATAGTTTAATCACAATTTATTTGAAATTATAAGAAAGGTAAATAATAAAAATAAGTATTAGTTTTAATGTTTAGAAAATATAAGATTTTCTATATTTATCTTAGAACAATAAAGTGAAATTTATTTAATTAAATAGTCATTATTCAAGATTCAGTAAATGTCGATGTGGGAAAGTGGATTGTGCTTAATGGTTTGATTAGAAATAAATGATATTTATTTATATTATTAATATATTTTACATGTCAATAGATTAATAATAATAATAATATTATTGGATATGGGGTCAACTAATAATATTAAAGAAGGCTAGGGGCTTGTGTATGATTTTATAACCCTAAACTCACTATAATAAATATAAAATTATATCTCTTTCTTAAAATCAAAATTGGTGTAAAAAAAGATAGAGTGAGACTATCTTAATCACTAGAGATAGATAAATATATATATAGTTATCTCCTCCCCACCTCTCTCAAGAAAATGAGAGGTCATCTAGAGTTCTTCTGCTCTCATGAATAATTCTACTATGGTCAACCATGAACAACGCAAGTGATCAGGATTGGTCATGCTAGTATCCGACAGTTTTATGACATCATTTAAAGATTTTGATGCACATGTGTATCACTAATAGAGGGATTATACAATTTGACCCTATAACACAATGATGATATAAAAATATCTTGTTAACCAAAACATCAATGAAATTATAATTACAAGTTAAGGTAATTCTATATCTTCTCATAATTAATTATAAATTACATGTGTAGATCCTCTATTTTGGTTTTATAATTTTAATCTACTCAAGTAATCTACTATTTTTCATTGTAAATGAAATTATTAATATTTAAATAAATGGTTACATGTGATTTAAGACTAAAATCTGAGTTTTTCATACCAACAAAGGATATATCTATTACATTTGGAACCTATAAGTGGTATTAGAGCAGTCACATGTTTAATTTATTATTATTTATTATTCTTTCATTCATTACACATGTCTGAATTTTATTTTACTTAAAATGATTCATTTTAATATCCAAACATCATTATATCTTATTTTATTCACTATTTATAACATAATTAGTAATCAGTTAATGATTAAAAATGAAGAAATATTCGATTCACACCATCTAGAGGTGCCAAAGGTTCCTCTTAGACAAAAGTAGATTTCATTGAAATTTTTCCCATATATATGTAGTGTATTATGTTTTCTCACCTGTATATCATTATATCGAGTTTAATATGAAAAAATAGGATCTAATAACAGAATAAAATGGATCGATGTGTAGATCTAGACAGGCTGGTACATGAAATGCAGAACTAGATGCCATGTAAGGACTATACATGCCATGTAGTCCCTATGATCTATGTATCAAACACAAAAATGGGGATAGAAATTACATGTAACTTAAAGGTTATAATCCATGTAATTTGGACTACACACCATGTACCTCAAGGTTGTATATGGAAGGGAACACAACCAGACCCAAGGCATGTGCTGTGAACCTGGGAAGAAGATAAGTACACACCGTGTACTTTTGTACATGTTGTGTAGAATTCTTCTGGCAGTGCTCTCAAATTTTTATTGAAGAAAAATTAAATTTATATTTAATCTTATTGATTATGTTTTTCATGTTTTTTTTCATTTGATAGTCCACTCCATGTCACAGGATTAACAATTATATATTAAATTAATTTCTATGTTAAACATTTGATGTACACACGAGGTTTCCTCCAAGTACACTTATGTACTACATTAATTTTAAATGAAAATAATTTTGTTTAAAATTATAGTTAATGGAGAGTTAATAATGGTTGGATAAAATTAATATAAATTGAATTAATTCATGGAACATTATCTTAATTAAAGAACAAATCGAAGTAATTGATAATAAGATTGAAAATTTATGCTCGTTGCTTGATGTGTGGATGATCATGACATTAGACCAGCCGTTGTAAGTGATTGGTTTATTTTAATTTATTATGGTTATATTATTATTGATATTTTTCATGTCATACGCTCCTCTTTATTAAGTAAGGGATTACATACTTTTGGTTTATTTTATATATAACCCCTTTTATCTAATCCATTGGATCCCCTCACCTACGTGTGAGTAAAAGATTATGTAAGGATAGAGCTCCCAAGTGAGAGGATGTGGTCCGAGTCAAGGAGATGATGAAAAATCAATCAAGGAGATATATAATAGCTATGGTGGAATAATACAACACAAACTAAGATATGGTTTAAGATGATTTCTCCTAGGGCTTAGGGTTAGTTTATCATCCACTAGATAAACTAACCATTAGAGAATCTCATGATCATGCCACTTATATTTTATTTTTGTTAGAATAATGGTTAATTATTTATGTTCATTGATAACATGTGATCAAATAATAATTGAATTAACAAGAATGCAAGATGGAATAAAATATAATTGGATTATGTGTAATTTGTTTTATAAAAAATGGTTAATCATTTAAGTAAAATCCACTTAATATTAACAAGGCATGCAGAAAGATAAAACGGGAATTACACATAAGGATACAAATCCCTTAATTAAATTATTAAGTCATCTTAGCCTTCCAATACTTAATTTAGAATTAACCTCATAGTTCAAAGTTTTATCCAACCCAAGTTTGGGTGATTTAAATTATCGTGGAAATTTTAGCTTGATGTTTTGGGTTAAATTAACTTAGTTTACATAAAGGGTTGACTTACCAAGAAAGATTTGGTGTAACTAAGAGATAAAGGTTTAGGAAATATTAAAATAGTATTTTAGGATTGGGGATTCCACTCAATATATCAAAGAACCATGAGTTAATGTAGTTGGAAAGTTACACCTACCTAAAACCCTTCAAATAGCTCATCAGGCCCAAGTTTGGGTTATGAGAATAGAATATGGATTTTTTAAACTAGAATATATAAGTGACAAGATATTATAAAAATAATTGGGAGTATTATTAGGTTTCTTAAAATAGTGGGAGATTAATGTAATTTAATTAAATTTAAATTTGTTAATTGATTTTTTAATCAAAACAAGTACTAATTATCTATTCTTAATTTGTAGAAATTCTAAATCAAACGAATTAGACAATATCAATGTGATCCATAATTTATAAATATAACCTTTTCACTAGTGTAAATTTTAATAATGGTATAGGTGCATGAAAATTATACTAGGCCATTAATGGAAATTATGTATGCTAGAAGACCCACTTCCTGAAGAGGCTAATGAATAAGATGTATCTATCTATTTGAAGCATGTGAATGATGCTATGGATATCCAGCGTTTCATGATATCCACCAAGTCCAATAAGATTATAAATATATATGAGTATATAGATGTGCATAACATCATTTATCACCATAAGGATATCTATCAACATAATAAGATATTAGAGAGATTTGAGACCTCTAATGCATTCTTCACATGTAAGATTATAGATTTGGCTCTAGATAGGGAACATGTAGTCAAGATTATTATATACATTGAGAACATGGAAATATTAGGTTTAAATATCCTTGATGATATTTGCATAGATCTAATTTTTTCCTCATTATCTAAAACCTTCTATAGTTTTACTATGAATTATAATACGAGGAGTAGCAAGAAGACACTTCTAAAAATTCTACACTTATTTTAAAATCTGATAAAGATATGGGGCGTGACAAGCCCATTTTACTTATTGTGAGTAAGACTATTAATAACACGGAAAATTATCTAAAGAATCATTCTAATTCTAAGGCCCTAGAGCACCATCCTTAAAAGAAGAAGAATATCTAGAGGAAAGGATAGGAATATGGTGAAGTATGTTTTTCATGTTGAAAGTAGGGACACCAGAAGAGGAATTTCACCCTTCCAAAGAAGAAAGGGTAAGCTTTAGGTGCATTAATTATTTAGTGTAATATTTCCATATCTCTAAGTTGTGTATTAGATACTACATGAAGTTCTAACATTTTTATCCAAATACAAGAACCAATTAGATTTAGAAATATTACTAGAGATGAGGTGGATTTATGGGTTGATAATGGAGTGTGGATGGATGCTCTAGCCATTGGATACTACCATATCACGTTGTTTATGAGACTGATTTTGGTTTTAGAGAACTACTATTATGTGCCTAGTGCTACCAATAACATTATTTATATTTCTTGTTTAGATATGGATGGATTTATTTTCATATTTGGAAATAAAGGTTGATAATTTTATAAAGATCGCATATGTTATGGTATGGAATAATTGAATAACAATATTTATGTATTAAATTATGAATACCAAATATTGACAATTGATAATGAAACAAATAAATGTGAATCATATGAGACCCAATTGTGGCATCACCATATTTGTTATGTAAATGAAAATATCTTTATTAATCTATATAAGTATGGTTATTTAGACTATTTTGAGCTAAATCCACTTAAAATATGTCATTATTGTTTATAAGGAAAGATGACCAAACCACCATTCAACGGTCAAGGTGAAAGTGCCACAAAGATTTTAGATTTGGTACAAACTAATGTGTTTGGACCTTTTTAAGTAGAGTGTAGAGGTTTATGATCATAATTTTTTGCTTTTACTAAATACTTGAGTATGTATAGTTATATCTAATTAATGAGTTACATGTATGGATCCTTGGAGAAGTTTAAAGAGTTCAATAATGAGGTTTATAATCATATAGTTAAAAATATAAAGAAACTTTAATTATATTTAGGTGGTGAATATATTAACCAAGACTTTATCAACATTTTATGGGAGTATGGGATTTTATCTCAACTCATTCCACCTTATATACTTAAGTGGAATGTTCTTAGTGAATGGAGGAATAATACCTTGTTGGGAATGGTATGGTCGATGATGATTCATGAAAGCCTTCCATTATCCTTTTGGGTATATATATTATATATGAAATTATACTTATTAAACTGAGAACCAACTAAAGTAGCAAAAAGTATTCCCTTAGAGTTTTGGAGTAGAAATAAACCTATTTTACACATGTTCATGTATGGGTTCATGAGGTGTTTTTTAAGTCTAGAACAAGAAAAAAATAGGAACCTCAAGGTATGGAGTGTATCATTATAGGGTATCCTAAGGAGATAAGGGGATATTACCTATAAAATCCCTCAGATAAAAAAGTGTCTACCAAAAGACAAGCCATTTTTCTCAAGAGAGAGCATATACTTAAGAAGGATAGTGGGAGAAAGATTGACCTTGATGAAGTTGATACTCAAGATGAATAAGAGTTATCATAGAAACTGATTACATAGGTCCCCATGAAAGAAGTTGTTCCTGAAACATAAGTTATATATATGAGTGAAAGAGAGGTATGATAACTAGAGAGATACGGTTTTTTTGTCACTAATGACACTGATTCATTATTGTACAACAATGATGATCCTATCTCCTACAAGGAGTTGGTATAGAGATCTGAGGATATATGATGAAAATAAGAAATGAATTATGAGATAGACTCCATGTATCAAAACCAATTTTGTGTTTTGATCGATTATATAGTTAATGTAAATCTTGTTGGGTGTAAATGGGTATTTAAGAGAAGGCTGGACATAGAAGGTAAAGTAAATAACTATAAATCATGACTAGTGGATAAAGGGTTTAGACCAATTTAATTCATGGACTATGATTAAACCTTTTCTATAGTTTCCATATTTATATCCATCATAATTTTTTACTATAAAATATTACCATTACTATGAGATTTAAAAAATGGATGTAAAAACTGCATTCTTTAATGGGAACCTTCAAGAGGATGTGTACATGACACAACCAACAGGTTTTTTGACTCCAAGAAATTACCAAAAGGTTTGAAAGTTTCATAGATCTATTTATGTATTAAATAAATCATCCAAGTCATGAAAAATAATATTTAATGAAGCTATAAAATAATTTCATTTCATTAAGAATGAATGTGATCCATGTGTTTACAAAAAATTTAATGGGAGTATAATTATTTTCATAGTAATATATGTTGATGAAATATTACAAACTGGAAATGATACACCATCCTTATAAGAATTTAAGGCATGGTTGAGAAAGTGCTTCTCCATAAAGGCATTAGGTGAGGCCGCCTACATTCTAGGGATCAATATCATGCATGATAGATCCAAGAGGCTTCTTCAACTAAGTCAAGGTTCATACATTGAACAGATACTAAATATGTTCAGTATAGAACAATCTAAGAATGGATTGGTTCCAGTGTAATATGGTACACATATTTATAAGAAAATGTGTCCTCGTACATAATAGGAAAGAGAGATAATGAGTAATATCCTATATAATTATGTTATATGATCCATCATGTATACCATGTTATGTACAAGGATTTATGTTTCCTATGATTTGAATTTAGTAGGTAGATATCAAGTAGATATAGGTGAATATAATTAGACTACTGTTAAGTCTATCCTTAAGTATATAAGTTGTACTAAGGATATGTTCCTAGTGTATGGAGGAGATGAAGAACTAGTAATCACGGGTTATAAAGATGATATTTTTCAGATAGATTAAAATGATTTGAATTTATGGTTTGGATATGTATTTTTTCTCAATGGAGGAGAAATGAGATTAGAGAGTTCAAATTATCCAACTGTTTCTGATTCTATAGTAGAGTCCGAGTATATTATAGATTTAAATGTAGCTAAGTAATTGGTTTGGATTCATAATTTTTTCCTATATTTTGATGTGGAACCTATCAGTAAAGATCCTATCACAGTTTACTATGATAACACTGCACCAATGGATATCTATAAAGAGAAAAGGTCACACCAAAAGAAAAAACTCATAATTTAGAAGTTTTATCTCTTAAGGTATTTTTATCAATGAGGTGAAGTTGTGGAGATAAGAGTATCCATGGAAGAAAAAATGATGAACCCCTTAATGAAGGATTATTCTTAGCAGAAGCATGAGTATCATGTGAGAGCTATTGGACTAAAGTTATTGTCTATTGGATCTAGTGGAAGTGGGAGAATGTTGAAGTTAGTGACCTAGAACCAAATTGTTTAGTACTTGATTAAATGTTTTTTCTTATTAAATAAGTTTTCTCATAACATCAGGATTGTTATTCTACATAATATCTCTATATGATAATGTCCATAGAATATATGTCACATTGAAAGGTCATAAAAGTTCCCTACTATGATGAGAATCTAGAGGTTCCAAAACATTATTCTTGAACCTTGTTATATACCAGATGATATTTTATGATGAGACATAGATAATACAGGTTATCAAGGCTAGTAGGATCATAAGAAATTGAGAAACATTCTCATGGTTTTCATCCTTAGAAATCTTTAAGATAGGAGGTTATGAGAATAGGCCAGTTAATAGGAAATCCACATTTCCTTATGACATTGGATGTTCCAATCTACATACATGTGTATTGATCCTTAGATTTTAATATTATCATTAATTAATCTCATGACTCACATAATTTTATTTATTGATGAAAATTGTGATGACATATGTTCATGGAGACATAAGATAAGTTGGGTGAGTCATAAATGATATGCATTAATAGATAATATGAGAAAGGATTTATCACCTTTTTCTCTTGATTAAAGTTAATATATCAATACCTTTTATTGAATGTAATTTCCTGTGTAAATCCATGGACATAGTGTTTGATGGGTGATTTCATCTTTGGAAATTAAAATAAAGTGAAATCAAGCATATAGGTTGATTTCAGTGACATAAGACCTACTTTATTTGAGATATTGTGATAAAATTATTATATCACACAGTAAACATTCATAAGAGGTTGGACATGATTATGATGTTAACTTCTTTATCTATGGATTCCTTAGTGATTTTATAGATACTAACCTTATAATTAGGAATATATTCTTAATTCTACTGAGAAATAGGCCTAGGGGACCACATACTAAGTGTATTCACAATCTTTGTTAAATTATAGTATTGAATTTAACAAGCTAGAATAAATAAGATTTATTCAGTTTGGTTGATCATCATAGTTTAATCATAGTTTATTTGAAAGAATAAAAGATTTAAATAATAATAATAAATATTAGTTAGAAATTTAGGAAAATATATTATTTTTTATATTTATTATAGAATAATCCAATGAAATTTATTTATGTAAACAATCATTATTCAATAATCAATAAATGTCAATGAGGGAAAGCAGATCGAGCTTAATGGTTTGATTAAAAATAAATGATATTTATTTATATTCTTAATATGTTTAACATTTTAGGTGATTAATAATAATAATAATATTATTAATGGACTTGGGGTCAACTAAGAATATTAAAGAAGGTTAGGGGATTGTGTGTGATTTTACATCCCTAAATCCTCCATAATAAATATCTAATTATATCTCTTTACTAAAATCACAATTAGTGTGCACAAAAGATAAAGTGAGACTCTATCAATTATTATAGAGAGATAAAGAGATATAGAGTTCTATCCTACCCTCCTATCTCAATCTAATGAGAGATCATCAAGAGTTATTCCTCTCTCGAGAAGAATTCTGCTGTGGTCAACCATAAACAACACAAGCGATCAAAACCAGCCATGTTAGCACCCGACGGTTCTATGTCGTCATTTATAGATTATGGTTCATGTGTAGATAACAAATAGAGTGATTATATACTTGGATGCTATATTGAAATAGTGGTATGAAAATATCTTCTTAGCCAGATCATTAAAAAAAGTAGAGTTACAAGTTGAGGCAATTCTATATCTTTTTATAAATTAATTATAAATTAATTATAAATTACATGTGAAGTTCCTCTAATTTTAGTACTTTAATTTTAATATAGTCAAGTAATCTACTTTATTTCATTGTAAATGAAATTTTGATCATTTAAATCAATGATTACATGTGATTTATGACTAAAATTTGAGTTCGTCATACTAGAAAAGGATGCGTCCACCATGCCCAGAACCCATAGTTTTACTCTGTACAAGACATCATTGATTTACATCTAAGATGAGTGATATTTTATGATATGAAGGGATATTAGGAAATTTTTATCAATTATATAGATCATTGGATGGATCATTGATGTTTGGAACCTATTACATAATATGCAGAATGATTAGTATTGATATTAGTGGAGATACAGATGTAGAAGATTTCTAGAATTGAGGGAAAATTCATAGATGTTTTCTCCGAAGAGGTTGCGACAATACCTCCTTAGTGTGAAATCAAGTTTGAGTTATAGTTTCAATATAGTGTTTATATTATATCTATTTATACATATAGGATAACTAATTTAGATCCAACCGAATTGTAGAAAAATAGGATTATTTTTTGTGTCTTTTTATGGATTACTAATAGCTATACCAAGTGTTAGTGAAGAACCGCTATCACCTCCCAAGGATTAATGACTTGTTTGATAAATTTAAGTAATATTTATAGTTCTTAAATATTGATCTATGTTTGATTTATCATAAATTGTGAGTGAAATAGGATGATATTTATAAGACCACTTTCATACATTGGTATGAGAATTTAAAATTTGTAATGATTCCTTTTGAAGTTATGAATATATCAGTGGTGTTGATGGGTTGATGAATTCAATGTTCTATGAGTTTTTGGACCATTTTTTGGTGCCTTTAATCAATGATATCCTGGTTTATTCAATGATAGAGTAAGAGCATGATGAACACCTAAGTAATGTCTTAGATATTCTTCAATGACATTAGTAATATGGAAATATTTCCAAGTGAAATTATAGATACATGTATTTTTGTGGAATTTAGTGTCTTAATATGTTATGATTGTTGATCATTTGAAGATTGAGACTATTTATTTTTTTGGAGAAACCTAATAATTTTTCATTGGAACAAATCTTTCTAGGTTTATATGGATATTACAAGAGCTTTATAGTTGATTTTTCTTGGATTATGGTGCATTTGACTATTCTAACCAAGATGGACCAGACCTTTGTATAGATGAATCAGTGTTATGTGGTGTTTGAGTATCTGAAATGAAAGTTGATCAAAAATACTTTATTTCACTTACCTATGGAAGGATTCATGTTTTAAGACTATTATACTTCATCTCATCTTGGTCTGGGCTGCATATCGATGAAAAAATATGTAGTGATCTCTTATGGATCTATGAAATTATGTTCTCACAAACATAACTATGTCACCCATGACCTCAAGTTCACATTCATGGTGTTATGTTTGAATTTTTAGAATAATTACCTTATTAGTGGGATATTTGGGGTATTTTTAATGGACTAGGGTGTTTGGGTAGATAATTAATGTCTAATTTAAACTAGTTTACTTTCATTTGTACTCTATTAAGGTGTTGGAGGTGTTGACAGAGTCTCGAGGGCCAGTTTTAGGAAGTTGGTCCTAGTGCATGAAATCTATTCTTAAACAAATATTTAAATGGGTAACCAGTGGAATGATTATAGGTACTCAATGTGCCCTGGTAGAGGGGAGGGGAGTTCCGTGAGGTCTTCCAGCCACTCGGTGGACTTGGGACAGGTACCCAGTAGGTACTAGGTACATAGTGAAAGGTTACCTGGTATATAGTGGGTACTCTAGTTTTTTTAATTTTTAATTAATTTAATTAAAATGTTATATAATTTTGATAAATAAAAGAGTTATTTTATTTCTATGGGAGGAAACCATTTGATATCTCCCTTTTCCCTATCATTCTTCTCCCTCCATGGTAGGATGTCCTCCGTTTATGGTTGGTTCATCATGCCTTTAGTCCAAGGGGATTGTTACGGGTAAGGATTTGAGTACTATTGAGTTTATTTTTTGTTTAACTTATCATATCATAATTTATAGTTAGATATGTTTAATTTCAGGTATCATGAAATATTTTGTGATTTCCTTTGATTAGAGATGAATCAGTTGATGATACTCGATAGGAAGGCTGCTATGACTGTTAGGTTTGTAGTCTATAAATTTTTTACACTGTTATATACATGTTATTTGACATGTTATGGAAGGGGTAAGAATATAAGTGGGTTTATATGAGTTCTAGGTCAGTGGTGAATAAATTTCTTACAACATTATATACATGTTTTTGTGACATGTATTGGAGTGGGTAGGAATATAAGTGGGATAATGTTAAAATGGAACCAATGTTTGTTTGCATAGACCTTGAGGGGGTTCACGGTGTTTTGTATCATGAGATAGGTCTTAAGAATTTTATGTGGGGTATTGGGTGTCACCAAAGATGATGGTACATATGGAATGTTGGTGTGCAAGAGGGAAATAAGATTTTAGTATTTATCAGGTATGAGATAAATTGTAGGATTCCATGTACAAACTTCTTTGGGTGTATTGTGAGTTGATGGAGGCCATTGAACTAATTTCCTAGACATGGGATATAAGTAATATTATAGTGGGAAGTTGGGTATGAGTGGGGGTTGTGTATAAAGTAATTTAAAGGGATTAAAAGGGTTTATAGGGTAACCCAAAGTGGTAAATGTGCATCACTTGGGTGTATAGATCTTGGCACACAAGTTTTTTATCTGAAAATAAATGGCAATTGAGTTGAATTATATTCAGTGGGATTATCAGTTGTGTAATATATGTAAAAGTGTGTGTTTTATATGGGGAAATATCATGTGATGTTCATTTAGAGACTAAGATAAGTTGTACCATGGTTATAGTGTTTTGTATTGATATTAGTGGGGGTTACATAGAGATCAGTGGGGCTTGAGGCTCGTGATTCAATGATGGTGAAGAAGATATACACTGAATCTTAATATGTATATGATATATATAAGTTGTATTGTTTTATATCAAAATTATGATTTAAATAAATTATGGGTATACCATTTCATGATTCCAATAGATTTGATCCATCATCCAAATTGGACATAATTTAATAAGGTATTATATGACATATAATCCAATGGAGGAAAAACATTCATATGATGAATGCATTGTTCATAGTATTTATTAAAACATTATATTTCATGAATAAATGAAACAACCCAAGGAGTATCCTTGAGGATAATAAATAATAAAAACATACAATGGTTGTGTGGGTAGTGATTCCATGATTCTTAGACATAACTCCCTATTGCACAAATACTCTCTTTATCCTTATCTATTTCATTAGAGGCTTTAGCAGGTTGTGGAGGAAAGATAGATCCTACCAGAACATCAAATGATTCTATCAACCCGTTGATACACTATATATAGGGGATGTATTTTGGATTACTTTTTTTTGATATTTATTAAACCCATCCTATGGTGTTTGAAGATTCTACAAATGATCTTCAATGTAAGGTATGTAATTTGAAACTATTCCTCATTTTAGTTTTATATATAGTTTCATATTTCTTTCCTGGGTGATTCTTAGACAAGGGTTTAAAACACTTCCAACTAATATAATAATAATTATTAGACTCATTATAAATTCATAGATGATATCAAAGAAATCCCTATGGTTTAGATTTATGAAATATTTATTGAAATTAATAAATCGTGAATAAAAGAGAATCACATTTTAGTATTCTAGACATTCAGTTTAAAATAGTTTAATTTTACATAACTAGGTCATATAAAGGTAACCAAGAATCCCCTTGAACAAATACTTACCTTTACATGAAGGAGTTCATGTAAATGTAATGTCTTGTTTTAACATCTCTCCTAAAGATTACTGCGAGCTACCTTGATACAATAAAGGATTTACATATTTACGTAAAGATAATGCATTATTTTAAAGGTTTACATAAAGGTAGATTAGGACTTACCCTTATGTGAAGAGTTCATGTAAATTAAATAACTACTATACCCTTATAAAACATCTTATATATATGGGTCATGGATATTTACCCTTATGTAGATTGTCTACACAAGGATAGGAGTATACCTTTACGTAGAATATGGATTCTGTGTAAGGGTAAACAAAAAAGGTTTAAAAACTTATTTTTAAAATCATAAATGGTTTTAATGGTTTATAAATATTTTATAAATTATATTAAATGATATTTTGGGAATATTTAGTTTATTATGAATTAATTAATTAATTAATTAATTATAAAAGGTTTATAATTAAGTAGATGTTGATGAAAATTTCCCCCCAAATACTAAATTTTATTATTTGAAATAACTTTTAAACAAATTATGTGGCATGCATTATGATATATAAATAAAATTGTTTATTTATAAATCATAAGTGATAATTTATAAATAGTTATAAATTATTAAATAAGGTCAAAATATAAAATATTTATATTTAAATTACAATTTTTTCATAATTAATTAATTTTATTTTTTTAAATTAAAGGGGCCTTATTTGGATATTATTTTATCCACATATTTTTTTGAAAAATGATATGATTAGGTTTAAATAATGGTTAAGTGTATGATATTTATATTATTTAAAATGTTTACATAATAGAAAAATGTATTTTAAATTCTCTATAATTCATACAATATTATATATTTAAATTCAAAATACCATATAATGAAGAATATTAAAGAGTTCATATTAAAATGAATATAAAAATGTTTTATTAATAATTATGGAATGTACATACTGAATAACTATGATATTATAAAAGTGTTTATAATTATATGTTATTTATGTATTGTTTATAAATGGTTATATCATGTTTAAATATTTGAATTTTTTATTTATTTAAAGGGTATTCCTTATTTTATTTATAGTTACAAACTATCTATATGATTAATGATGTATGATTTAGTTTAAATGTTAAAATAATTCTAGATATATCCTGGCATTACATTCTAGGTAAGATAATGAATTTAGTTTTTCATCTACTTTGACCTCAGACTGTAATTGATGCTATGAACTTGAATTTATTTATTGAATATATTTTATGTATATTAGGTTTTATAGTTAAAATGAATTGAATTATATCTTGATTAAAGTATCCCCAGGTAGAAGGACTTAGGTTCAGAATACCTATCTAGAAGCTTATGCATTGTATATGCTAGTAAATGGGGTTGACTATTTGTCACTTTAGGCATACTCATGTGAAGATTGTCAATATAATATAACTATAAACCTTCAGATGAATTATTCATATACCTTATACATATGATTCATTTAGATATGTATAATTATATTTGACTTCTATTTATGTATGATTAGTAAACTTGTGGGTTGTGTAAAGAGTTACACATCAATATGGTTTGGATATATTGGTTTGGGGGAGAGAATATGATTCCAAACTAAATAACTAGAAGCATGAATACATAAAAGGTAATAAATTGATATAATATGGTGATATTAAAATACAATTAAAATATTAAGTGTGATATTCTTTATAAATTGTCACTTGTTATAATAACAGAGCTTAAATTATAGTAATCTTTTTTCTTTATATAGAAATAATAGCACAATGCACATAGCGTTATTCAAGAATGTGATTTAAAATAAAATTCATGAATTTTATAAATTTAATTTTATGAAATGAATTTAAATTTTGAATTCATCATGTTAAAATTAGATCAGGGTAAATTTTTGAAATTTTTCAGAAATAATTAATTTTTTGGTAAATAGTGAAAAATATCGATTTCACAAAAACTGTCACTTTTATAACATTATAATGATATAATAATAACATTAAATATTTATAAAACTTTTTCCTAAACCAAATATATATTATTTAATTAATATAATGTATATAAAAATATAATATCAACATTTTATAAATCTAAGTAATGTTTTTGTTCAAATAAAAAATGTTTTTAGTTCTTCTATTTTAATCAAGAATTTATAAGGTTACATTCATTTTTGATTTGGTTTAAAAGAAAAATAATTATAATTTTATTTAATATAATCCAATAAATTTTATTTTAATCTAAAATATAATTTATTTTTCATTAAAATCAAATTTATACTTAAAATAAACATTTTTCAAAAAATGATTTTTGTTTTATTTTTCACACTTATATTAAAATTAATTTCTTCAAATTATAAAAATTGAATCTTTTAAATTGGATTCCATATTTTGTATAATAATTATTAATATTATTTAATAAGTCTAATTTTTTTTCTCATAATGAATTGTAAAAATAGTAAAGATTTGTTACCACAATTAGGGTTAAAATGGGTTTATCGGGTGGGGGGATAAACTAATAGATATGGGTAAAAATTATAATTAAAATAATCTAAATGCTATTGCTTTAATATATTTAAATCTTATCTTATATTATATTTTTATTCTTGTCCATTTTATTCATCTTTCACAATATAATGACTTTATATTATTTAAATCTTTTAAGTAATTTCATATGTGTCCCTCCCCTCACTTATAAAATAGAACCTCTTATCCTCCCTTATTCATAAACCCTGAGCACTATATATTAGAAATTACCTACCTAAAAACCTTAATATATCACTTCCATTCATTATTAATATTATGTTATTCTCCTAGGACCATCCTAATAAGTCTTAAGGTGTAAGATTAAGGTGGTCTCTTAAAGAATATGTAATTGTCTTTACCAAATCTTTCAAAGATTATTTATTATTATACTTAATATAAATATATTTAATCCATAATAACATAATTAATCTAGTATAATAAATATAACATGATCTTATTATGATTATTTTACAACCATTTTCCACCTCCTTTATATCCTATAAAAAATGAAAACATCACTTATACATACATACGACCAACCATCTCCACGTAGCAGTGTACTCTATTTTTCATCACCACTATAATTGGATGGTTATAAAGAAAAACCTAATGAATATATATCATATTTATTAAATTATTATTATTATTTAAATATAATATATTATCTACCTTCTTACACTTCCACCCATTAAAAAATGATAATGTTGCTTGTGTGTATGCGCGTACTACCACCTCTACGAAGTGATTCGATTCATTTTTCATGTAAGAATTTCATGGATGATTATAATTATGTATATAATGAATATATAGGATATTTATATCATTATTAATATTATTTAGATGATTTTACTATGATAAAGATTCAAGGACCATAACCACCAAATTGAAACATACATGACAAATGAAAAAGTTAACTCCCGAAATGACGATGACAATGAAAGATTGTTAATGAATGGGTAATAAAATGATATAAGAAAAACATATATGTTACTATAAGAACGGATATTATTATATTATATAATTATAATAAATTTAAATTTATTATCTATGAGGTTAAAATCACTTATAAAGTAAGTCAGAACTAAGGTAAGGAGTTTCTTAACTCAATTTCCTTTCATTGGGTTATATCACTTCTTAATTGACTATATTGTGACATGATTATGTGTGTAATGACCATTAATTATTTTATGTAGTATTTTTACTTGTATTATGTGTATTTAAATTTTTTACACACAATCAATTATTTGATTAATAATCACTTTAATATGATGATCCTTGCAAGGGGTTTCTCTTCTCACTTTTGTTTTTATGAGACATATGCCATATTCACCACTTTTTTCCTTCATTTGGTGTATATAACAGCCCTTTTATATGTTATATCATGAATAAATTTATTTTTATGGTATTTAAAGTTTAATTTTTAGTTATTTATTTCATGGGGGTTATGATTCAAAAGTTACCAAAGTCGTAAGAGTTTTATGTTACAATCTCACCTTTTACCAAAATTGTTTATGCCAAAATTTATAATGGTGAAATTATATGATATATCTATAAAAAATATTATTTATTTTATTTTAATATATTTATTTCTATTAATTAAATTTTTTCCTTTAATTTTCCCCGCTTTAAGCACTCAAAAGTCTGAAATAATGTTTTTAAGGAAAATAGACTTTGTTTTTATATTCAACGAGAAATGTTTTTCTTCCATATACATATTTTCTTTAAAATTTTTTGAACAATATTTTTAATATTATAAAATGATTGATTAAATTAAATTTTAAAAATGTTTTACTTTCTATAAAAATGTTTAAATTGAATCTTCTTGTCATTTTACAAATGAGGTACTTTTTACCAAAGGTGTGAAAAAATAGTTATTTTAATATTTACTGCACGAACAAACTTTCCCATCATCATGAATATTATTTTCATTGAATATTAATTTAAAATTTTATACTGTTCATTTAAAATAATTTTTTTCCAAATTTTCTATATATTTTTAGATTTTAAATAAGTGATTTCAAAATATAAATGGTATTTTTCTCAAGAAATGTTCTAATGATATTTTAAAAGTATTTTCATATATTTAAACATAATTTGATGAATATTATGATTTATTAGGTATATAGTATAATGATAATATACACTATATTACTCTGGATGTCTAATGATCATGTCGATCTAGTGATTGAATGAGGAAAATATTATAGTTTCATTGATACTTTTTTAAATATGAATGTTTATGTTGATTGTGTATTGAATTTTTATTCATTTATTTTATATAATAAATGAATTGGACTTAGTATGTGATCAGTGGGTCCTTCTATAACCCCTCTATATATCGGTAGGTCTCATGAGACAAATTATTTTGGGTATTTAGTGTATGCCTTACCTATTTATGTATGATGTCATGGAATGAGGCCTTGAAGGAAATATTATGATGTTCCACATTACTCATTATGTCATTATGAAACTAGTTTTTTTATCCATGTGATTATTTATGTCTATATTTTATCTATGGATTTATTACCCTTTTTTATAACATTATTTATATGACATATTATATTATTGTTTATCTCTACCATATTATTTATGATTTATTTATACCATAATATATTTTTTTGTATGATTTTCCTTACTAAGCATCTGATCTCACCCTTTATTTTTTTCTTTTCCTTAGGTTACCAAGAAGGGATTTATGAATGATTTTATGAATATAATATAAGAAATGATAAATTCTCACTAGAATATTAAATTTTATTTCATGTCTTGAAATGTAATGTGGAAATCATGTATATAGTGACCCATTATTTTTTATATGTATTACTGTATAATTTTTAACATCAATACCCATTGATATAAAACAAGGATAAAAAATCATAGTTTCATTAAAATAATAGGTTCATAATACATATAAAGGAAACTAAAACATGGCTGAAAATTAATTTTTTATTCAAAATCAAAAAAGCATAAAGCATACAACCAAATTTATCAAGGAGGGCGAAAGTAATGGATACCAAGAGCATTATTTCTGAAAATGAGTTTGAAATCATTAGGAAGAGATCCCAAGCTAGTATAGGTAATTAGTCTCTCTCCTGATGTTCCCTTACTATCTAACAAGTCAGCCACATAATTCCCTTCATGCCAAGTGTGCCTGATAGAAATATAATGGTTGGAAAGGGTTTTACAGAACCAGACCATATAAACCAGCTCCCAGGGGATGGCCCCATTGGTTTGGAGAAACTTGACCATCATAGTAGAATCTGTATCTACTTCAGTGATGTGGATATTTAACTGCCTAAATAAGGAGATACTCATGACCAAGGATTTAGCCTCCGTACCCATGGAATTACCAACACCAAAGTAAGAACTAAATCCCAAAATCATAGAGCCCCTTCTGTCATGAACCGACCCTCCCCCTCTCATTTCCCCATTCAAGCAAGATCCATAAAAGGAAACTAAAACATAAAATCTATATTTTAGTCTCCATAAGGAGCTCCTAAATCCAATTGAGATCCTAAAAATGAATTGGATAACCTATGGAATACATAAGGAAAGGTCTTAGATAAAAATAAGAGTAAGGTAATAAACATGATAAGGAAACATAACGTATGAGTCAAAGGTATAACATGATATCATAAAAGAGAAGGATCACGAGTAATAACATGAGAGCATAACATAAAGAAATTGGTATCATAATATCATGATGAAATTGTAAATTTGGTAGAAACATATAACATGACATAAACATGAGTCAATTATAACTTTCTAGATAATATCACATAGTGGATAAAGACCCATAACAGATTAGGTTTACTCCCTAATCCCATACATAATGTATCATGAGACTAAAGCTTTACCCAATACATTGGATCTATATTTGGTCACACCCATCATAAAATATTCATGATTTATGTGTTCTACATAAAGGAAGTCAACTATAAGAAATAACATAATAATTACCCATGGAAATAAAATAGGTTGCATAATATTCCCTCATATCATATTCAAAGGAAATTTCATAATAAAGTTATTTTATAAATAAACATAAAGAATATATTACCCCATAAAAGGAAGATAAAATAATATAGTAATATATGTGAGATACATATATATAAAATTTAGAAGCATTATGTAACATTAAATAGAGGGAATATGAGTTAGAGGGAGGATGGTCATAACCTAAAGAAAAAGGTCATTTATAGAGATACCTTATCTTGAGCTCAACTTTTCAGGTGTATTATTTATATTTTGGAATAATAAACTTATATGAATTATTTACCTTCTTGATAACCCTTTTAAATTTTATTATTACTTTATTATATTTATTATCATGTTATATTCAATTACTTAATCATTTAGGTTTATGTTTGATGATTTGTAGATATTCGACTCATATGTCAAAAATAACTTTAGTAAGTTAGATAAGGTCAAAGAGATTGTTATTTCATCTTATCTAGAATAATAATAATGAAATAATTATCATTTTTTACATAATTTATACTTTTAAAACCAATCATGAATAATGGTTATGAGAAATGAATTATGTTATGACCATGGAGATGGTACGTTTCCATTTTCAATGATCATGATGAAAAGAAGGTAAGTGTTATTTTATCTTTCCATAATGATAATTATATGATAAATATCATATTATTTATTTAAATACACTTAAATATACCATCCATGTGATATGGTAATAAAAAAATAATCACATCACTTCACGAGGCAGTAGTCCATCGTACACACAAATGACATTATCATTTTTCAATGGACGGTAAGGTAATAAATTATATGATATATTAATTTTCTAGAATTATTAATATTTCATGAATATCATATATAAGTATTAAATCCATCATCATAAATATTTGTGAGAGGTGATGATAGATTTTTTTTTGTTATTATATCAGCATGATTGAGTAATATTTGGAGGAGGTGGAAGAAGAAATAAGACAAATATGCTTGGATAATAACTATACCTCTTCTTCAAACCACCTCATTAGGATTATACCTAAAGCCTCCCTAGATTGGATTTATGATCAAACTAAGGACTCTAATACATATGGAGGTAAGTAAGGAATATATTTGTGTAATTATTGGCTAAACAAAAAGTATTTTTAAGTGTTTAAAGAACAATATAGGAAGTTCCATTTTATTAATAACAGGGAGCAATATTTTTATAAATACCCAAAACTATTCAATAATGGGAAGTAAATCAAAAGATAAGTGCCTCAAAAATTTATAAATAATGGAGTGGATAGATGATATGGTTGAGAAACACCTCCACCATTCAAAATGAAATATTTTTTAAAAATTTTATTCCATTTACCTCTAAGGTTACTCACTTCTACCATTTTAATTTTTCACCATGGTAACTAGTTTTCTTATTTAGTTTTTACTATTCATTATGAAAAAATTTAATTTAACCTTATTACCTAATATTAATTATGTTGATTACAAACATGGAATAAAGTTCATAAAATTAAAATAATATAATTAGTATAATTCAATTTAAAAATAAACCCTCAAAACATGTCAAAAAATGGGTTTTTTGAGAAATGTTTTTTTCAAGTAATAGATGATCTTATATTAATTATATGACTGTAAATCATCATTATATGAATTTAAATTCATATAAATAGATATATTTGATGATTAAAAATAAATAAATTATATTATTCTAAATAAATTAGTTCATATTTAATAATAAGAAAAGTCCAAAATATAATAAAAATTTCAAATTTCTTGATTTAATGAATAGAAATGATGGTATTTGAAAAAATTGGTAATTTTCTCTATTTAATAAAAAATCTAGCATTTCATAAAAATCCAAAAATTTTACCCTAAGTTATTTTTGATATACTGATTTCAAATCTTATTTTAATTTTATAAAATAAATTTTTTAAATTTTTAAGAAATGAATTGTAATATTTTATCAAAAAAGGAAATAAAAATAATTTTTGAAGAAAGCATATTTTTTTTAAAAAATGTCTATTAAAAATTAAGTGCTTATTCCATAATAATTTATCAATAAATTTATAATTATTAGGAAATTTATATATATTTACCTTTTTCCTAAATCTCACAACTCTCTTCTATGTAGTTATGTAGAGAAACACTTTATCCCGAACCTCAAACTCTAGGTCTCATCAAGGATTTCCAGTACAACTCTTCTTTCAACTACAAGTAGTTCCAATGTGTTTCTGAATGGTATTGACCTTTTATACCATTTCCTCAACCATTTTAGGTACCAAAAACTTACATTCACTAACTTTATACCAACACACATGTGTTCTAAATCTATTACCATAAAGATATTCATAATGATTCATTTAGATGCTTGATTGGAAACTGCTATTGTATGAGAACTAGACCAGAGGAATATATTGGTTCAATCCTCCTTTGAAGTCTATAGATCATGATCTCAATATGTATTCCAGTGTCTTTATAGTCCATTTAGATTTTCCATAATCTTGGGGGTCATAATCCATACTTAATTTTAACTTAGCATTTAGAGCATGTTGGAGACTCTTTTGAAACATGGAGGTAAGTCTTTGATCTTGGCTAGATGTAATCGATAATGATGTTTTATAAACCCTACAAACCTCTCTATTGTATACCCTTTCAAGTTGATCAATTGAGAATTACTCCATATTGTAATGAAGTGATAGGTCTTTGTAATATGATCCACCACAACCCATATGAAATTATCTCCCCTTGATGTCTTTGGAAGACCAATGGAAAAGTCCATAGTGATATTTTCCCATTCCATATAGGTATGGGTAATAGTTACATCATCCCCTTAGAATTTTTTCCTTTTATACTTCAATTTCTAACATAACATACACTTTGATGTATATTCCATGATCTTATTCTTTATATTTTCCTATAAATAGTGCTATTAGGGATCTCGATATATCTTCATGCTCCCTAGTTAGATGGAGAAGGTCGAGCTATGCGAATCATTCAACAACTCCTTATTTATATCAGGATTTTATGAAACATATAATAATGAACGAAATATTATTACACCATATTCATAAATTTTGAACTTAGATTATGTCTATTTTCTTACAACATCCACCTTCTTCTAAATTTTCACATCATCTATTTGAGAATCATTTATCTTCTCAAAAAGGGATAGTTGAGTAATAATTTTAGAATGGAATTATGATGTTTCTTCCTTTACAATTAACATGTAAATCCTTATCAAGTCTATGAATATTGTATCCTTCTCAATTACCATCCTTGATAATATTGCCGTATCATTTATACTTAGGGAATATACCATTTTATTTACTTTCCTAAGATGGCAGTGGATTAAAAAGTCATAGTCCTTAACCAGATCTAACAATATTCACTAGTGCATATTAATCTCTTTCCATGTGAATATATATTTGATACTCTTATGATCCTTATATATTTCACACTTCTCCCAATATAGATAATGTCACCATATTTTCAATACAAATATCACTATAGCCAACTATAGATCATGTGTTGGATAATTATGATTCTAAAATTTCAACTACCTTGAGATGTAAACTATCACTTTATCATTCTGCATTAGTACACAACCCAAAACCTTATTTTAAGCATCAATGTATACCAAAAAAAAAAATCTTCACTTGAGTGCAGTGCGATTACTAGTGTAGTGATAATGCTATTTTTCAACTCCTTAAAGATCTTTTCACATTAATTAGTCTATAAAAAATTTACCCCCTTTTGTGTTAGCTTTTTTTTTGGTTTTTATAATCATGAGAATTTTATTACAAATCTTAAGTAATACCCAGATAGTCAAATATAATTATGTATCTCCATTAAAGATGTTGGTCTAGGATAATACTTAATTTCATTTGTCTTATAAGGGCCCAAAAATATCCCTTTTCTGGTGATAATATCCTACAAGAATGATACTTCCTTTATCTAGAATTCACATTTTATATACTTTTTAAAAAACTTACACTTTTAAAAATCCTTTAGTAAATTATTCAAATTATCCTCATGATCCTTATTAATTTTAGAGTATATAAAAATATCATCTATAATATTACTAATAAATTTTCAAGGTAATCTTTAAAGACTCTATTAATTAAGTCCATAAATATTGTTGGATCATTAGTGAGTTTGAAAGGCATCACTATGAACTCATAGTGTCCATACCTTATTTAAAAGATAGTTTTGGGAACATATTCCTTCTTCATATTTAATTGGTGGTATCCCAACTAAAGGTCAACATTAGAGAAATACTAATCACCATGTAGTTGATCAAACATGTCACATATTCATGGTAGGGGATACTTGTTATTTATTATGATTTTTTTGAGTTCACAATAATCAATATATATGTGCATTGAGACATCCTTATTATTGATGAGGAGAAATAAAAAAACCATGAAAAATAACTCGGATGTATAAAACTCTTTTCCAGATTCTCTTTTAACCAATTTTTTCAATTCTTCTAACTCAACTATGGACATTATATAAGGAGTCTTTGATATGGGTTGATATCTAGGTATAGGTTTTATTGAGAACTAAACATCTCAGTCAGAAGGAGGACCAAACATCTCTTCAAGGAATACATTAGTATAATCCCTCATAATGGGAATGTATTTAAGAATGATTCTCTCTTTTGTGTCAATAATTTGGGCTAGATATGATTTCTTATATGGTAATAATATCCATTATTGAAAAGAATATTCTAATATTCATCCCCCTACTTACACTTATTTAAAATCGGGGGATGACCTGGGACATGGAGAGTGATCTCCCAATAGTGATAATTGATATTGGATTTATATAAGGATAGCTAATCCATCCCCAATATAACATCAAACTTCAATAAAGGAATTAAGATGATATTTTCTATAAGATTTAGTACAAAAAAATTGACTGGGGAGGAGTTATGTATTTGGGATGAAACCATTACTCCATTTTATGTTCTCACAAATAGCTCAACCACTATGTTTTGTGGTGATGTTTGAATAGTTATACTAAACTTTCAATATATGAAAGAATTCATAGAACCAGAGTAAAAAATTAAATTCAATATTGTTGAATTAATAACTAGTGTACTTGTCTCCATATAATTGTTGAGATCCACCTCATAAGTAGTGATAACATACGACCTTCCTTGTTCTATAGGTCTTAGAGGTTGTTGTCATTGATTGTACCCAACATACCTTGTCTTAGGGAATTGGAATGCATATTTATTATGTTTATTGAAGTTTAATCACTTAACCATATGCTAAGTACTGATCCTAGCCTTATTTTCTTCTTACATATTCTTTGGTTTATTCATTTCCTTTTAGAACTTATTAGCTTGATGCCCCTATTTTCCACATTTGAAAAATCTTATAGTTCCCATGATACAGTTTCCAAGATGATTCTTCCTAGAATTTTGAAAAGTGGGATGTTGAGTTTTCTTTACTCCATTTGATTTATCCATTAAAACTACCAAATAAAAATCCATTTTATGCCTTTCATATCTAGGCACATGATACCACTGAGAGTCTCCAATATCTATCTAAAACTTGAGGTAACAATAAAAAATATCTTCATAGATGTCAAAGTACTGAATCAAAAAATATTTTCATAGAATTTACTTTAACCTAATAAAGAAATTATTTCCCTTACTTTCGATGTTGAAGAAAAATATAGAGGTGTACCATGAAATCCTTGTTAAGTTTTCCTCATACACCCCAATAAACTCATATTCCTTTTTCTTTAGCCTAAGGAACTACCTCTCCATTTTAAGATAGAGAGTTTAGGGAAAATTTTTATTGAAAAGTATTTTATTTAAATATTCCCATTTCATGGAATCAATATCCTATTAGGAATTTTTGTTCTTGATTAGTGTCCAACAATGATTAAATTCACATTCAATGCGGTAAATGTACATCAAAACTTTCTCTTGTTCGGTGAATTTGAGGAAAGAGAATACATTTTCAATGGATTTAATCCATTATTCTAAAATTAGGGGATCATAAGATCTACTAAAGTTAGGAGTCCTTTATCACATAAAATATTCGACTACATATTTTTCTTTAGTATGAGTATGGAGTTCCACATGATTAAAGTTATTATTCATAACTTGAGCTAATTAAGCCATTATTTCCATAAATTTATAATCTCCCACTCCCACATGGTTAGGTATACCATAGGTTAAATCATCACATTACCCATAATGTTGGTTATTGGATTAGTTTATCCTATTTATAACCATTAACTAAAAAGAAAAAAATCAAGATGAGAATACATTAACATACAAAAGGTAAACCTATAAATTTAGAAGGAATAACTTATAAATAATAAGTATATCCCAACTTATGAGTCTCTATATTTTAATCTAGGGTATACATGGTATTTTTTCTTATTAGGTTTTATCACATAACAATTTTTCAAGTACTATATAATGGTTCATAAATAATTTTATTAATTTCCAAAGCATATCCCCCGAGAGTATCAAAATAGGGGTGTAATAAGGACCATTTTTATACACCACGTGATGATAAAGTATATCTCAATGCACCATTTTCAGGTTTATTACCCCTATATACAACTATTATAGATCCACATCCACTTGTTTTATTTATACAAGGATGCAATTTCTTAGAAACCACTCCCTCTATTCTTCCCCAAAATTCCATGATATTTTCATATACTTAGAATTATCCTTAGACTTACCCCTAGGGATATCAATAAATTATTCTAGTACTAATATAAAAAAATAACTAGACCATACTATGATACCAAATATAGAGACCCATGCATTTTTACACATATTATTTTATGATTTTTAACACAAATACACATTGATACAAAATAAGGATTGAAAATGCCTAGTGTATTTAAAAGACCAGGTTCCTAATACATCGAAAAAAATGAAAACATGATATAAATATTTTATTCAATATAATGAGATCCTAAATTTATTTGATCTACTAAAATTTTATTAGATAACCTGGGGAATACATAATGAATAATGTGAGCTAAAAAACAAAGGGAATAAACATGATAAGGAAACATAACATGTGAGTTAAAGGTATAATATAATAACATAAAAGATAAGACTCATGAGTAATCACATGGGATTATAAAATAAATAACATGGTATCATAAGATAATGGAAATATAGTAAATGTGGATGTAAAAAATAACATTACATAAACACGAGTCAAGGATAACTTCCTAGATGATATCACATGGTGGAAAAAGTCCTATCATAACTTATGTTTACTCCTTAATCCCATACATAACGTCTCACGAGACTAAATATTTAACCAATGAATTAGAGTTCTCTATGGGTTCAAAAATAATAAAATTTTCATGATTTATGTGTGCCACATAAAGTAATTAAATCAAAAGGCATAACATATGAATTTCCCATGGAAATAAAATGGGTTGCATAATCTTACCTCATATCATAATCAAAGGAAATTTTATATTGAACAAATTTGAGAAATGAACACAAGGCGCGAATTACCCCATAAAATGAAAGGATAATAATATAGGTATATATTTTATAGAAATATATAAAAAAATTAGAATCATTCCATAACATTAAATAATGTAAAAGTGAGTTAGAGAGAGAATAATCATAACCCAAAGAAAAAGGTTGTTTAGAGAGATCCCTTACCTCGAGATCGACTTGTCATGTGTATTATTTATATTAATGAATAATAAAATTATTTTAATTATTTAACTTATTGATAAAATTTTTCAAGTTTATTATTCTTTTTATTTTATTTATTATCATGTTATATTTAATTACTTAATCATTTAGGTTCGTATAGGACATTTTTATGATATTCGACTCATTTGTACAGAATCACTTTGGTAAGTTAAATAAGGTCAAATAGATTATTATTTAATAATATATAGAATAATAATAATTAAATAATTATATTTTTTTAAAAATAATTTATAATTTAATTATTTTTATAAAATATGGTTATGAGAAATGAACTATGTTATGATCATGGAGACGGTAGGCCATATGTATGCATGAGTAAAGTTATTTTTTTAAAAGATCATGATGGAAAGAAGGTAAGTGTTATTTTATCTTTATATAATGATAATTAAATCATAAATATTGTATTATTTATTTAAATATACTTACATTCACTATCCATGTGACGCAGTAATAAGAAAACAAATCACACTGCTTTGTGAGACGATGGTCCACCGTACACACGAATGACGTTATCGTTTTTTAATGGATGGTAATGTAAGAAAATATATTATATGTTACTTTTATATAATTATTAATATGTAATTAGTATCATATATAAAAATTAAATCCATCATAATAAATAGTCATGGTAAGTGATGATGGAAAATGAATTACATCAGTTTGTGAGGTGACAGTCCACCACACACACGATCAATGGTTTCTTTTCCCATTTTATGTAAGATGAGATAGATTTAGGTTATTAAATTAACATAATAAAATATAAGAATATTTTAGATAATTATGTTATTATATCATAATTATTGATTAATATTTTAAGGATGTGTAAGAATAAAGGAAAAAATATTCTTGGTTAAGAACGACACCTCTTCTCCGGACCACCTCTTTAGGATTATACCTAAATCCTCTATATTTTGGATTTATGATCAAACAATGTGACTATAGGGTGTTGGGATATAATTAAGTAATGTATTTGGGTAGGTATTATCTTAACCATAATTATTTTTAAGTGTGTAAAGGATAGAATAATAGGTTACCTTTTATAAGTGAGAGGGAGTGACATTTTTGTAAACACACAAAACTATTCAATAATGCGATGTCACTCTCAATTGAAGTGCCTCCAAAATTGATAAATAATAGAGTGGATGGGTTATATGGTCTATAAAAACCTACAAAACTCAAAAATAAATATTTTTTAACTTTTTATTCTATTTACCTCTAAGGTTACTCACTTTTACCATTTTAGTTTTTCACCACAGTAACTAGTTTTTTTACTAGTTTTAATTTTCATTATGAATAAAAATTAATTTGAACTTATTAACTAATATTAATTATTTTGATTAAGAATCTGGAATAAATTTTATCAAATTAAAATTACATAAGTTTCAGAATTTAATTTAAAATTAAACCCGCAAAACTTATCTAAAAATAGTATTTTAAGAAATGCATTTTTCAAGCAATAAATGATCTTATATTAACTATATGACTAATAATCATCATTATATGAATTTATATTCATATAAATAGATTTATAATATATTAATTTCATTTAAATATTTCATTACTAGGGGTTATTTTAATTAATTAATATGGATAAACTTTATTCACTTAAAAATAGTTTTCCAAAAACTATGTTTTTAAGTATAAAAAAACTCATACCAAAATCATGAAAATAGATGATTCAAAAGAAATTAATTACATTATTATAAATAAAATGGATCTTATTTATATTTAATACTAAATAAAAAATATAATAATACTTTTAAATTAAATTATTTAATTAAATGAAATGTCATTGTTTGAAAAACCAATAATTTTCACTAGACACTGAAAATTCAACCATTTTAGAAAAATACCAAAATTTCACCACAAGTTTAATTTTTATATAATTATTTTAAAAATTATTTTCATTTTATAAAATAACATTTTTAAATGTTAAATAAATTAATTGTAATATTTTCTCTCAAGAAGTAATCAAAAATCATTTTTTGAAGAAAATATATGTTTTTTGAAAAAATGTATTTATTAAAAATTGAGTCCTTATTTACTAAGAATTTATAAATACATTTATATCAATTAGGAAATTTATATATATTTAATAAATTATTTAATACTACTCATACCCACTATTTTAATGGATATGTTTTAATAGTCATGAATAATCATGGTTCATTTAGGCTCAGTGTTGCGTGTCACATATGCTATCGAAAAATAGTTTTTTTTAAAAAAAATCAGGGTGTTACAGTGTAATATCCCGTTACCCAATTTTAAGTAACAATTTATCCATTATTTTTTTACATTATTTTTTTATAATTTCATATTAGGAAATTGCCTTTAAAATTGTGCATGTGAGACCCTTTTATATGAAAAAATGATGGAAAACACATTTGATGTAAACATTAGTAAAGGGGTATAAATAAAATTGTATTAAATTTACATGAGATTGGTGGGGAAATTTTGGTGAGACATTTTGAAATGAAATTAAAACCAAAAAAGTTTATTATAGAAGGTATTTATATCAAATTTATTTAGTAAAATTAGATCAACATTAGATTAATCTTTTTAACACTTGTAAATCATTATAATAATTTAGTAATGATAGTTATTTTATATCTATAATTAGAAGATATCCATCCATACCAGGGTTTAATATTATTATTAATAATTTTTATTAAATTTAAACTAATTAAATATATACATATATGAAAATAAACTTTAAAAATAAAAAATATAAATTGTTGAAGGAAAATAATTTAGAAAAAATATTTCAATCATTAAGTGTTGTTATTATTATTTAACAGTGATTAAAAAATAAAATATTTTAAATTAATTTTTATATATGTTCGATAATCATATTATAATCCCAATTTAAAGTATCTACATTTAAATTAAAAAATCAACAATTTTTAGAAAAATATCATTCTTTGAAAAAAACCTTTTTATAGAAGTAACTCATATTTACCATGAGAAAATAATTTTATGCCTACAAAATTGATCCAATTACATAATATAAGAATACATATTAAAAATATGAATTCATTTTATCGAGTTTAGTTTTTAATTATAGTAATTTTTTTTAATGTAACCATGTATAATGCATAAAGAAAATTTTATAAAACATTCAATTTAATGATATAATGAAATTGATTTTATTTTACTTTTTCAAATAGTTTTTATACTTTTTTTTACTTCTAGTGAATCCCAACAATTTAATGTCTATAAAATATTTTTAGTATTTACTAATTTTAATAAGCTAATATATTTTTTCCATTTTAGTTCAGTGTTTCGGAAAGAACAAGCTACTCACATGATATTTAATTAAATAAAATTAATTTCAAGAATCATGTGTTGATACATTAAATAAATTTTATTTTTCTAATATATGAAATTATATAATAGAATAGATAGATGTCACTAATTATGGTTCCATAAAGGTTAATAAATCTAGTTTTTTATTATTGTTTATAAATGATGATGTAAAATTATAATGGGAGATAATTATAATAATTAAAGTCTATATAGAGAGATATCATGTGATTCATGAATTTGTGGAATGAAAACCTGATGTCATTTCATTTGGTAATCTCTATAAAGGAACATGCTAAATAATTGTAAATAAAACCATGTAAATTTAAGAATAATAAATAAATATTTAAGAAATGAAACTAAATGATTGATTATATATTGAGTTTTTTTAGAAAAATTTGGAAAATGATCTAGTATAGGAGAATAGTTTTGAAGATGGAGTTCATGAATTATCAGTCATGCATCTCATTACATATGTAATTAATTTATCTTTATCATCCATTATTAAATTTTTTCATCGATGTTTGGGGAATCAAACTATCAAGAGAAATAAATATTTGATCTGAACTCATTTATTTTACTTGTTTAGATGATCATCATAATGTATTTTTATACACATAAATTTTTATTCCTCCCTTTTATGTATTCCACAATTTATTAACCAAGTAAATACATATTTTATTTTTATGCATACCATTATTTTCTAATAGGGTTATTATATATTTAAAGATACTTCTATATATAGGAATACTATATATTATAGTCTATAATATTATTAGTGAATATTAAAAAATATTAAAGACCATATTCACACCCACCCATTAAATATTATTAATTGGGATATACACATTTTCAATATATAAAATTAAATTTTTGTACTTTTTAATTAAATATTATATTTATTTCTAATATAAGTATTATTGGGAGTGGGATGAGAAGATTCTCCTTCAGAGAATGGGTGAATAAAGGTGTATAGTAATAATTTTTTCATCTAATTTAGTCCCATATGACCTTCTAGTTATATTACAATCTATGATATAACATGTTTAATCACTCTCATTATCTCACATCGATCAAACAAAATATTATATTAGGACACATATTCTAAATCTAGAATAGGTAATGAGGATTTTACTTTGGACATCAGCATCGGATTATCTAATCATGGATTTATTGATGAAAATGTTATTGTTTTTCATTAATTTTCAATATACATGAATGATACAAAAAGATATTTTTGAGGCTTCAACTTAGAAATTTTTATGAGGAAGAATTCTAGAAACTTGGAAGACCCAAGATAAAGAAGAAACTAAAACGTGATGATTAATGTGATAATACTTAAGGAAACTAAAAAAATAGTTAGTGGATATGCATACATTTTATATAAAATTATATAAGGGGTATTGAGTTGATAGATTAAAAGAAATAATCTTATAGGAGTCCTTGGTATGAGATTAAACTAGTCTGGAATTTCTAGTTTAAGATAAACATATTGTCAATTGACTTCATAACTGTGAATTGGAATGATTGATCAATTTATATGGTTGATATTTCCTCTTTCTATAGTAGATCATTCATGATCAACATATTATTAAAATGGCCTATCCAACATAGTATATTAACTTCCTAATCATTGATCTACATGGTTAGTGAATTGTATATATGGTTGATCTATATTATTTATTATACATTGAGATATATATGTGAATGATCTAGAATGAAACATTAGTAACACCTTATTTGGTATTAATTTTTCTTGTGAAATATTGATAGTGAGTATATTATACATAATTCACCACTTTTTCTCATAGTTTGTTCTTTTTAAAAGTGATCACTTGTCCCTGTCACTACCGGCCATGTACTTATAGAATTTTTTATAGAGTCTGTAGGTTGAAAATATGAATTTTAATTTTTTTAATAAAACATTTATAATATGATAATTCAATGTAAATCATGTATTTATAAAATATGATAGGCCTAGTTAATTCCATCATTGTTGCTAATATTTATTGGATATTAAATGAGATTAATGGGAAGGTTTTATCCCTCTTTATATGGGATTTCAAGTTTGATATTTAAAGTTATTATTCACCATTAAAAAATTATTATTTAGGGATTATTGATGAACCTGATAATCATAGATAATTCCAAAAATAATTATTCATTTTTTTTCAAATAAATGGGAAAATAAAAATGAAAAGACAGAGAAAAAAATTATGTGTGAATTGAGATTCATCTGGTACTCTAATGTTATTGAAAAAAATCATATAACATTGAAAATAGAGTTTATGAAAATATATAAGGTTATTTGAATCTATACTTAATCATCGAGCTTCTTACTATTGAAGAGGAATAAGGTTATTTCCTGAAATCATGCTCTTGAGTGTGAGTAAATAGTGTGAATAAGGAGTGGGGGGATCAAACTCCAACATCTAAACACATAAACATATTCCATTCAATATATATTATAATGAAAATATAATCCTTATTTCAATGTAATATAGAATCAAATTAAAGATTTATTTAATTTAATGGGAAAGAATAAATTTTCATTAGTGGTGGTACTAGGGTAAAAACATCCATTCATCTACTATTATAGAAAAATTTTATATATTATCAAATCCAAAAAAATTACTTTGAATTAGAAAACTCATCAAAATTAATGGATGAAAGCTACCCCTCTCTTATAATACATATTTTTCAGTGATGATACACTTCTGTGAAAACAACTGATCCTGAAAAGGATTATTAAATTTATTTAATGAAAAACCTTATTAATTTTTAATATGATTAGTTATTACTATTATTCTTGTATACAGGTGAGTATGATATTTTAATAGTTGACCATTAAATTAATAGGTAACAAGGGTAATATTTTTAAAACCTAATAATTTTTAAAATACTATATGGATACATCCTCCTACCCAGGGGTGTAATTACATATCCATGAATGTAAAGTGGTATCAAATACTAGTTCCCACTCCTGATATTTAGATATTCCTGAGGTCATGAATTTAAGTTCAAAGTTAAGTGAATATTAATTAAGATCTATTTTTCCAAGGGATAAATATTAAATGTTATAAAAATTTAATGCTATTATATATTTATTAATATGGGATATATATTAGTTATATAGTCACTCTATCATTTCCAACCATTGAATAAGATTCATTCATTCCATTTTATGACATGATAAACCTTCAAAATAATGGGAAATATAAGAATACTATATTTTCATCATTTTCAAAAAAATAATATTAATAATACTAATGTGATGGGGTTAAAGACAATTAATGGAATGTGGGAAAAAAGAGACTATGTATAAAATGAACATGAAGATCATAGAATAATAATTATAGATTTATAAGTATATATTTGAAGATGTCATAATGGATAATAAAGAATATTAAGATGTCTATTTCACTAGTGATAATGATATAATTATTAATATAAGTGAATTTTTGGGAAAATTTAAGGATTTACCTATGTTATAAATAATTATTGATGAATTTTAAAGATTGATTTGAGCCAAATATTATAACCAGTGATGATAGTGAAGATATTTTTTTCCTAGGTTACACAATAATCTATTAAATTATGAAATTAAAAAAATCAGCCAACATTATTAAAAAAGAAAAGTTGGAAATGACTTGTAAATCTAGAAATAAATTTATGATAACTGATAATGAATTTGATATATAAAATGACTCAAATATAAATTTTTATATTATTTAAAATCATAAGACACTAATTAATCTCAAATATAAAAATGTAAAGATTGGAAATAAAAAATATAATTTTTGTTTTCCTATAAAATACATTGTATGTGGAGGAAATTTTCATTTTATTGAAGATTTTTAGATAATGAATAAAGACACTAAATTTAAGGATAAGAACTCTGATGAGAAATCCTAAATAAATTCTAAGTAAAAATACGGATGATGCTATAATATATTTATGAATTATTAATAAATAATTTAATGAAAAATAAAATAATAATTATATGTATGAATGGATAAGACAACTCTTCATCAAACATAAAACCAAAGGAATAATGTTCTAGATGATATACTAATATTTTGGACAATTTCGATACCAAAATATACAACCTAGATTGTAAAGAAGATTTGTGAGATAATGAACCCGATATGATTCATGTGTTGAGAATAGAGAATATAGTCTGACATGAAAGAATGTTTGGTCTCAATAAATAATTTAAAACATTAGAAAATTAATTCTATAGATTCATGAATGTTGAAGATAATTTTTATATCATTGGTAATTAGATCATATTATAAATTAATGTTATAATAATTAAACAAGTTGAGGAAGACAAATTTATTAATTATTCAGAGAGTGTGATGTTAAAAAAAACATAAAAATTATTATTAATAGTATATAGATACTAAGATTTACTTGGAAAATTAATGAATGATTATAAAAAATAATTTTAATTAATTGAAGATTTATCTCATAATACACATATTTTTTTTTCATTTTTTAGGTAATTTTTGAAATTATTAATACTAAAAACAATTAAACGTGTTGTTTAACAACGAATAGTCTATAATGAACTGAAATTAAAAATTTCTTAATCTTGAGAAAAGTCAATAATTTGAATTTATTTCAAATTTAAGATCTTTTCAAGTTTATATAATTATATAATTAGGTAATAACTTATACATAACAACTTAAATATTAAAAATTAGACACTTATACTCACTATACATTTTTTATAAAACAATTTTTTTTTAAAAATAAAAATTATTTCATTTCATTTTTAAACAACATAACTTTTCATTGATCCCATCCTTGACTCTATTATTCTTTAATTCCTATGATTTTTTTTTCAAAACTTGGGATGAGTATAAAAATCTCAGTAAGTAATACATAGAGAAGGAAAACTATTAGCCTTTCAAAAATATGTAAACCACAAACACTTTATCATAAATTAATAATTTTCAACTTTAAGAAGTAATAAATAAAATTCATTGAATATAATCTCATTGCTTACCCTTTTCATAATTAAAAGATTAAATTAAAATCCATAGAAAGAAAAATATAACATATAAAGGTAACTTGGGACATAATCATACTTAAATGGAATAACCATATTCTATACTTCCACATATATCACTAAATGGAATATCCATATGACCAAAATCCATACCCAATGCATTGAAGGTTATAACATAACCAATCATCCTTGGTTTATCACATAACAACCCGTCTTTGGTTTATCATGTAACCACCCATCTTTGATTTATAATGTAACCACCCACCAAATGTCCAAGTAAAATTATATAATCGTAACACATAAAATATTGAAATTATCAATATTTCACTCATAAAAGTTTCAATCACAAGTAATCATTATAAGATATTAAAATATTCAATCCATTTCTAAAAACCATCTAAAACATCTAATAAAGAGACTTTTGAATCAAAGTATCCCATACCACTTTGAAATTTTTGAAATAAATTAAAATTTTGAAACTTTCATGTCAAAATTCATAAAAAAACAATTTTTAAAACATAGACATTAAATAAAAGTATTTAGAATAATAAATCTCTAAAACATTTAAAATGATGTTTTATTTAAAGAGTCCCTTACCACTGTAGAAACACTTGAATAAAAATAATTAAGGAATAACATTAAATAAGACTTTAAATATCATGAGAATATACTAATTCATGATATAATGTGTAAAAAGGGTTTTATATACACCTTATGGGATAATAAAGGTGCATATCATCATGATTTGCCTCAATGAAATGAGATTGAGCTGAAGTTCCTTACCTTAAGTTTGATTCATCATGTATGTTCCTTGTTATTCATGAATAATAAACTTAGGTTAATTTATAATTTATTTATAACCTTTTTCAAGTTTATTATTTATATTATTCCACTTATTACCATGTTATAAAAATTATATAATTATTTAAGTTCACATCATATGTTTTGTCGATATTCGGTACTTAATTCGAAAATAAACATGGTTTTATGTCACTAGTCCATGTGGTCATAAGTAAATATTCTCTCTAATAATATTTATGACATTATTATAATTTATATATATAAATTATACCTTTATATCAAACCATGAAGTATGGTTATGAAAATTGAACAATGTTATATTCATGGAGACTGTAAGCCATACGTACGTATGAGTAACATATTCATTTTTCATTGATCATTATGGAAGTAAGGTAATTATTATTTAATATTTTTGTAATGATAATATCATAATTAATATCATATTAATAATTTAAATATACTTATTTATACCATAAAAGTGATATAATGAATAAAAACGAGTCACATAGCTTCGTGAAGTTGATAGCTCACACGTACGCACGAGTGACATTATCATTTTTATGTGAATGGAAGTAAGAAAATAATTGATATATTATTATATTAAAAGGATTAATATATCATGAATATAAAATATGAATATTAATTCTATTTTTATAACAATTCATGAGAGATGGTTATGGAAAACAAATTAGATCGGTTCATATAGGTGATAATTCACACATACACATGAATGACTAATTACTTTCCCATTTAATGAAAGTGAAGATGTATTTAGGTTATTATATTAACATAATAACATCTACATATATTGAGGATACTTGAGTTATTATTTAATCTAGTAATAAAAAGATTTTAAGGAAGTGGAAGAAGAAATAAAATAGAAACACTTAAAAAAATGATACCTCTTCTTCAGTTGATCACCTTTGAAGAACACCTTAAATCCTGTAAGAATGGTGTTATGAATAAAATAAGGATTCAAGAATTTGGGGAGGGATTTTAGGAAGAGTTTTGGGAAGATATTGGACCAACTAAAAGGATTTGGAAGTGTGATTATTAGATAAGAGTGGGTACCTTTTTATAGGAAAGGGGAAGAGCACCATTGGAAACTCTTAAAATATTAAATTAATATAAATTCAATTTCAGTTCCAAATGGTCCCAAAATAATTTATTTATAATATAATATGATTTTGGGTTGAATAAATATCATCTAATAAAATTTAGACAAGTTTTAATATTTTTTTAATCCTTAGCGTTTTGTTTTATCCCCTTTTAACTCTTACCATTTTATCAAGTAATTTACCCTTAGAGGGTTAAAATAATTACCAAATCACATCAAAAGTCCAATAAACGATTAATTAATGTAATTTTTATAAATATAATAACCATTTAGCCTAATATTAGTTTTATAGGAATTTTATAACATTTAATTAAATATTTTATATTTTAAAATACAAATTATGTCAATTTTAACACTATTCATTAGACAACTTTTTTAAAATATCATAAAACCTTGATTATTTCGAAAAAATACATTAAATTAATAATAAAATGTCATATTAATCCATAAAATTCTTTTATGGAATAAAATATTTCAAATTATTTTTATTTTAACATTATTAATATCATTTATTTGATTATTCCTTTAATAAATCTATTATTGCATCATTATTGTGTCATAATTAAATTTAATTATATAATGTCTAAAAATTAAAATAAAATACCATGATGTAGGTAATATTATTATCTTTATAATTAATATTTATAGTCTAAGATACCACTTATATAACCCCATATTAAGATTTTTTTAGTAATAAGAGTCATGTTTGTGATATTTTTGCCTTTACTTTAAATTAAATGTTATGAATGTCATAATCACACAAAAGTGGATTCCAAAGTCCAAAATATCGTCCCAAGGGCTTTATTTGTCATCCATAACTCATAAAAAAATATTAAGACAAGTGTTAGGGTAGTTTTATAATATTACAATATTATTTTTACCCTTATTTACCTGTTTTACCATTTAACCATGGTAAATAAAATACTAAAGTTACTATTCACCAAAAATTATTCTGATCCTATTTGACCAAATTTTTCATACTGATTACAACCATGTATGTTAGTTTTTGAAAATTCAATTCACATAAGTGGAAAAATTAAATTTCAAAATTAATCTCGTTGTTGGAATGAGAAACATGTTTTTAAAAAGTAAAAACCATCAATAGATTGACACGTGTTTATATCAAATTTCAATGTGAAATTACTTAAAATGACCAAAATTGGATTAAATGATAAAAATATAATTTAAATATAATTTAAAACTATTTTAAAAGATAATCTAACAATAAAAATAAATTATAAAAAAAAGGTAGTTTTGAATTAAAATGCAGTCTTTTTCACTATTCATTAAAATATGAATTTTATCAGTAAAATACCAAAATTTCAACAAAAGTAAATTTTGATGTATCACTTCCAAATAAAATTTTTATTTTTCCAAATTGCATATATAATAGTGAAAAAACTATATTTAAAAATTATTCTCCATCAAAAGGTGGTAAAAATATATTTATAGAAAAATACTACTTTTATTAGTAAAATTGAATTTGTACTTATATAATGTCTATAAACCATATAAGATGAATTTTAAATATTAAATTGAATATATTAAATATATATATTTCATTAATAAAAAATAAAAAGAGTTATTTTATTATTTTATAAACTCACTTATTTGCATTTAAATAGTTTTTCTTAAAAACACACCCTTTATATTCAATTGGTTTTTTATTTCATTTCATGTTAATTTGGTAACCAATGAATCATTATATAAAAAATTTGTAAACCATATTTTCAAAATTAAGTTATTACCTCCATTCTAATGAATAGGTGATAAATACCATATGAAATAATAATATCCATTTTTCCATTTAAATTATTTGTGGATTATCATGTATGATACCAGATATAGTGTTTTATTTTAAAAACATAGGATGTTACATGGTCAATACACAATTTTGGAAATAATGGGTTGATATAACTCTATATATGAGGTCTAATTCAACTAATCCAGTGGATAATGATCCAAAAATCATGGTTAATTAGAATATATGATTTTTTTAAATTTAAAATATAAATAAATATGGTTTTCATAGAAAAATCCATTTTTAGGTAGGCCTAGTTTCATGGGTTCTTGCATGTGAAATAGTACTTATAGATATAATAATTTTTTATGTTCATACAATATTATTCATAATAAAAATAGGTTTGATTTTCCTAGGTTTATCGATAGAATATTTGATAAGAATGGAAACCATGTTAAGGAAATTTTAAAAATGATTCTAAAACAACAAAAAAACCAAATATAAGAGGTTAGTCATTATTGAAATAAAACTTAGTGATAATTAGGTGGAATTATTAAGATATATAAAATTTTATTCTCATCAAATGTGTTAATAAACATTTATATCATTAAAAAAATTGAATGATGTGATGGTGGAGCATTGAATTATGAAAATTATTTTTTTAAATATCAAAAATATTGAAACAAAAAAATTTGACTCCAAAAAATTTAAATCCAAAGATATTTTATTTTTTGACTGTATTAATACTAATATTATATGTGTGATTCTATTTTGTGATTGTGTGAATGGGATAATTTTTTGTAGAAACATTTTTTTATCAAGAGAATCAAATATAATATGCCCATTTCTTCAGGTAAACGAACCTATAGATATCTATTATAGTTTAGAGACTTAATGGATTCATTCTATATGAATTTAAAAAAGGGATATAATTTATGGAACAAATTATTAAGTTATATTTTATGAGAATAATGAGAACCATTTACAAGTGTGATCTTATGAGGAAATTTTCTCACAGAAAAATGGAAAGGGAATATGTTTTTGAAATAATATAGAAAAGTAAAATCATATAAGGATGATTCAAAATAGTTGAAATTGAAACCACTAATATTCAATAATTTAAACATTAAAATTTATGTGTAAACATGATAAACACAATAAATCATGTTTATATCTATTTATGTACTTTTAATGATCAATACACAAGATGATGAGTGTGATTTTTAAAAAATAGATTTATGAGAAAGTGGGTATGTTTAAAAACTGTAATTGATTTTTTTAGAAATAATTAGGTTATGAATTATGAATTTTAGATCTAATTAAGAGAGGTATAATTTAAAAGAAGATATTTTGAAACATATATTCAATAATAAGATACAAAGAATCAATATAAAACTTGATATAGAACTCAGAAAGATGCAGTTGTTGAGAAAAATAATACTATCTTAACAGAGATTCTTAATACATTGTTAACATACTATGGTCTTTCAAAATATTATTAGATAGATAAAATATTCTTATATATTCATATTCATAAAAATGTTTTCTAAGACATGATTCCAACATTACCTCTTATAGACCATTGTATAAAAGGTATCACAATGTTAACTAATTTAGTGTTCATGTAAGTCCCTATTTTAGTAAAATTAAATATTCAAAATTGGGAGATTTCGATGATAAAGAAAAAGAAGGTATCTTTTTTTGGATAACAATCTAATGGGAATGTCTACAAATAATGAAACAAATATTTCACAATTTTATCGAATACATTAATTTAAAAATTATAGAAATTAATCCTATTTTGAATGTTACATATATAATAGATTTTTAATAGGGGAAAAATATAAAGGAGAAATATTTAGAAGAAAGTACAATTTGATTATAATACAAGCCACAAACATTGAAAATTTAGTCAGATCAGACTAGTTGTGAAGTGGATGCTACTAATAATGAAAAAATAATGTAATAATTATTTGATAATAATGTTAATATAGATAATATCATTGCATAAAAGTCTTCACATATATATACTAGAATAAATCATATAAATGATGAACACAGATCAAATCCAACTAATAGATGATTGAGGTATCGGAGTCAAACCTCATATATATCTCATGTTATGACAATATTAGCAAGTTATTTTTTTCTTGTTCTATGGATAAAGGAAATATATTAATTGATAATAAATATTTATTATAATTGTATATGGGATCTTATTCATTTATTTAATGTCAACAATTTCAATATAATTAATTGGGTTTTTTATAAAATCCTAAAAAATCAATGAATTGTTTACATTAACAAAGGAATAAATATTTATAATGGATAATTTCAGATATACATTGTCAGTTTTTAATAGAAATATCATCTAATTTTATGGTTATATGTTATTATGTAATGTCTATTTTTTTAATCATACATGTAATACATACTAAATCAAATGGATTTAGAGTCTATATTTTTTTATTGTGTTCTTGAGGAAGAGGTGAATATTGAGAAATCTATGGAGTTTTTTCTTGAAAATTATTGAAAAAAAGTTTTCAAATTGATGAAGTAAATGAATTTATTAAAATAGGCACCATGGAAAAGGTATTCAAGACTAGACAAAAACTTGAAGAAGTTGAAATTAGCCAAAGAAAAAGTTGGAAACTACCTTTTTATCAATGAAATAAAGTAATGAACACATTTTTTATTTGTATATATCGATGATATATTTTTTTATAGTTGATTAATTATATAATATCCAAGAATATTATACTAAAATTAATAATAAATTTTGATATTTCCATTCTAGGTGAGTAGATATATATTTTTTACAATAATTTATGTAAAAAGAAAACATTACATTTTTATACTAATAAATGTATTCCAAATAAATATTGTAAACTATTGACATAGATAACTCAAAATAGTGTCTACACACATTCAAGTGGGATTGAAATTTTCTAATGTTGATGGTGGTTTGATTGAAAATAAATAATATTTTAAATGATTTATTTTTATTTTATAATATCTTATAGGTTTAAGGATAGATATTTTTTTACACTGCAAGTCATTATATATAATATCAAATTAACTAAAAATAGTCACCAATCATGGATTGTAAAAGGTTCATGAGATAGGTTTTATCCTATAATATTAATCTTTAATATCTTAAAAAATTATTCAAAAATTGTCAATATTTCTATGAAATTTTGAAAAACGTCATTGAGTTATAAATATTTCTTACAAATTATACCTTAAAAATATATCTTTATATCAATATGATTTGACCATAATCTTCCAAATATTAAAATATATTCCATACTATATTGTTTCCATGTCCACCATTTTACTTTTTCTTAGTCTAATGGTGATCCATTGAGAATAGTGACCCTAAAGTTATTTTTCTCAAAATATTCATTCATTTTGTTCAATAAAATTTCATATATAAAAAATTTTATGCTATGGGTTTTTGTAAACCTTATCATTATTGTGTCTTTATTAATATTAATATATATTATAAAATATCTAGAGAAAACAATATTTCACTATAAAAATCACCACCTCTAGCTTCCCACATTTATAAAAATAAGTTTATTAAACACCGATAAATGTTTTCATAAATAAATATTAAATTTGAAATCTAGAATGGACATTTTATCGACATGATATGAAATAGGGAATTGTTTATACTAAATACTTTTTTAATCATACATGGTTAAAATTATCATGTCATACTCTAGGAATGATTATATAAAATTAATTCACATAATAAATTAAGTAAAATATTATATGGTATAAAAAACAATGGATTCTATCAAATTTAATTAATATATATTGTCCATAATGATTATCATTTTCATAATACTACTCAGTTTATATTACCATGAATTTTTGTCCATAATACTATCATTGTAACTCCTAATCTTTTTACTAATTCTCAAACTATTGAGGGTGAATTTAAAAATTCCTTAAAAGGATAAGGTGAGTTTGATAACAATGTTGTGGTGAACCAAATATAAATATAGTAAAATTTCCTTGATAAAAATATGTAAAATATTCACCATGATTAATTTATTCTTAAAAAGGTTTAATGAAATTACTTATTAAATCCTATATAATCAATTTTTAAAATTTTCTAAAAAACTAATCCATTTATTAATAACTTATTAACCATTATTTCTTAATAAATACTTATACCATAAAATTCATATTGATTAGAATTATATCAAACATTATTTGTTATTTGTTATTTTCTATACTAAGTGAAATTTAAGATAACATATAATATTGTAAATATTTAATATAATTAAAAAAAACTATCACATTATATTTATCTAAGAAATGACAAAAGTAGAAAAAACAGTTTATGGGATTATTTTATTCTTGAAAGGAAATACTAACTCTATTGAACAACAAGTTTTCATTGATTTAAATATTTTGATATGATTTCTCTTGTATTAATTCATTTATGATTATATTCTTATAAGATTATATATGGTTATATACCTAATACTATAAACTCACCCTTACAAGATAATTTTGATGCCACATATAAGTGAGTTATGTTCTAATTTACCTTATAATGCATTTGAATATCTAATTCTGTCTGTTTAAATCAACCAAAACTAATAAATTATTTATAAATTGTATTAATTTCTATTTTAAAATCATTGAAACCATTTTAAAATAATACCTAATGGTATATTTTGTCAAATACATGATCAAACCACTTATGAATTAATTAAATATCAATACATGGGATAGTCCAATCCTACCTCAAGCATGAGGAGGCCTTTCAAATAAAAAAAAATACAAATTATTTTCTAAAAGTAGTATTTACAATGTTTTTATAAAAATTTAAATAACTAGGTTATTTTTTCCAATGTGATACACCTTAGAAATTAAAAATTGAACAATTTTATTGATAATATGATATCATATTTTAAAATTATTTTTATGTGATTATAGTATTGAGTAAATAATTTTTCAAATGTACCTTCATTGAACAAAGGTTCACCATTTTTATATTCACCTACTCACCAAGATCAACAATTTTTTTCTTATATCTATATATTTTTTTAAGTGAAGTTGTTATTGAAATATTTTCAACCATTAATTATTTATGTGAAGTTCACTCTTTATTCTTAATAGTCTAGAAAACACACTTGTATATAATAAATATTTCTCAACTGACTATGGATTTTTAATCCATACCATACCTATACAATTTTATATCTGAATATACATTCCATTCATGGCCATTTCCTACATCAAATTCGAATCAATTATCATGGGTATCTTAGCCAAGTATTTGGATTATTTTTACTATACTAATATTCTATTAATTATAATTAATTTTTAACCTAATTTAAATTCAAATTTCTTAAATATATAATCACTTTTCAATATTAAGAATAAAATAATCCCAATGATCTTTTATATAAATTCATACCTATATCTTTTTTCTCATTATTATTTATTTGTTTAGTTCCAAACATGAATAGAGTTACAACATGCATGTAATAATACATTCCATACGTTTTTAGAATATCCCATGCATAATTTTCATAAGAAATAATTATATACTCACTCTTTTGATTTATTTTTATTTTCTATATGTGACATCACATTTTATTGACATCAAAAACTAAAATAAAATTATTTTTTAAGTGGTTCTATAATTCATTCATAATTAAATTAATGATTATTTCATCAAAATACATAGGTATAATGAACTAATATTCATTTATTTATTTCACACAATGTTTGTAATTGAAACCTCCACTCAGGAAATCAAGCATTATTAAATATTGTTCTAAAAATGAATACCAAGATTTTTTTTCTTATTTCAAAACGTATAATGCCGTATTATTCTCATACAAATTTCATTCATTATTAAAATATTGAAATCCATCTAGGTTTTAAATATTGAATTACTATATAAAAATCAATTCAATGATATTGTTTATAAAACTATTTTATATATCATTAATCCCTTTCAAATTAATATATCCTTGAAAAACTATATCAATGCAATCCTATATATAGTTGAAATATTATCTTCCATATTCATGGCTTCAATTTGGGCATAACTTTTACATAAAACATGATTTTTTTTCAATATCTTATTTATATGATACTTATATTTAGTATTGAACACTCATATTCTTTTTCTGAAATTGTGATCATTTATCCATTGAACATTTGATAATGTTTTTTATTCACTATTTGATGATGTTAATTGTTTATTGATTTGAAAAATTACTCATTCTCTACAACCTCATAAAATGATACCAACTCCACCTATGATTATATATTAGCGTAATTAAATATCCTCATTCAATGAGTTTGAGGTTGATTAGTCTTATCTTAGATGATAATTAAATTATCAATTTATACACTTGTTTTATCATGTATAGTGGATGGTTAACTCTATTCATATGTTTTTATCATAGGATTAATCATTCATTTATTATTTATGTGACATGATTTTATGTTCTCTGAAAATTTTATCACATTTATTCCCTTTCAAAAAAAAAAAAATTACTCAAAATGTTTACTTATAGAATTGATTCTAAATATTTCCATAAAAATTTGATATAATTAATTTACATGTTCTTATTGAGAATCATATAGAAGATTTTTTATTAATTTTTCTTGGATAAAAACCCATGAAACACTAATTCATAGGTTATATCATTATTCATTCATTGCATTCAATTGTTTTTTAAAATAAACAAGTTTATAACAACACTAAATAGTGTTTTAAAGTTAGTACCCTCATTTTACACATCTAAAAAGGTGTTCACTACACTCTAGGACTGAACAATGACTCATTTTGGGTGTCAAAATCTATTAAACCAACTACTACCAATAATTCAATGAAATTTCACTCAAAATGTGTAATGTATTTTAAATTTATTCACTACATCATTTTTCATTTTAACCAAATTTTTTTTGGGATCATACTAATTTTTAATATTGTTTGAATCTATTTTTCACAACATATTTCTCTAATTTAATCAATTTATATTCCATGTTGATGTTTAAAAATAATACATTGATTTACATCTTAGATTAATTATTAGTTTCTTTTAACATTTTTTTTATTTTATAACATTTTTTTTTGTTTTTGTGAATATTATATTACAAACCATACAATAATAATTTAAAATTATTATAATTTATATTTTTTAATTATATTTTCAAATGTGAATTGGGATAAAAAAACCCTATTGTAGACTGAATATATAATTATCCACTACACCCCCTTCTTCTTATATTTGGGGGTTTATACCATCATCACTCCAATTCAATAAACATACATCTTATTTTAATATATTTTCATATTAGTAATTTTAATTATACATTAATATTAGTTATAGATCATATAATATAATAATGTGTATAACCTAGTAATAAATATATGAAGCTCCCTCAGTTTCAAGTAAGTAACCCTTTGTCTATTCTTTATATGTATATAAATTATATGGGTGAAGTTTGGGAGAGTTTAGTGAACTTTTAGAGTGTTTTGAAGATTTTATATAGGTACATGATTAATGAACCATTTAGGAGGAGTGTGAAACAACTACAAGAAACTGTGTATAGTGAGAGAGGGGAAAAAGAGAAGGTGCACTGGTGGCACACATTTTTTCCAAACCATGTAAATTAATAGTAAAAACTATCATCTTTAAAAAAGGTTTTGGTATTTTTGAGGTAGAGACTTTAGCATGATTGGTGCATGGTTGGGAGAACATGTGGGGGTTTTACATAAGGTAGTGTTTAGCACACAGTTAGTGCACAGTTTTCCTAACCTTGAGACTTAAATATTCGTGGAAAGAACCCACTTCCATAAAAAGTATATATTACATGTTTTTACCTACAATATACTTCTTTTACCTCCTATGCAGCCCCAATTTAGGATTTTTCATTCCCAATGGTCAAGGAAGGTTTTACCATCAATTTGGAGGTGATATGAAAGCTTACCTTGGTGATTAGAAGATGATTCCTCATAGTAAGTGATCGTTCTTCATTGTTCTTGATGGTTTTATTATATCTAATTTTTTATTTCTCCTAGTTTCTTAGATATACACCCGATGTGGGTAGATATAAGTTCTTAGATTCCAAAAAAATTTTATATTTGGATTTTTTATGACAAGAAAGGAGATCCAAGATGATATTGTGGATATTTAACCCGGTTTTGTGACATTTTTTGTTTCGTTTATCATTTTCACCAAAAATCTTGATGTAGGTGGATTCACTATTGACTCTTATTGCTAGAAATTATTATATTAGTTTCAAATTGATTTAATTTCATTAAATTCATTGTTAAATTTATGTGAAAATCATGTTTTAAACCTTTATTATTGATGGTTTGTGATTTTATATGAAATTATAGAATTTATATAAAAAGTTCTTTGATAAATTATTTTAAAATGGTGTTCTTAAAATAGTATATTGGTTTTATTTATGGAAAAAAGTTTTCAATAAAAATATTGTTTTATTAAAATTGTGTTGGCATTGAATTTTTTGGCATGTTTTTATTTTCATGGTTTTTGGGTATTCATGGTGTTGTGTGTTCATATTGCATTACGAGGACTGGTTAAAAATGACCTTGTGCTCGGTGACAAAATTTTAATGGAACATGGGATATAATTACCTTTTGATGACTTGGTAGATCATTGAGAAAATTCTAATGAGTATGGTACTATCATACTAGAGCACACATGGATGATAATGTGGATATATGGAAAGGAAAGGGTTATTCCAAATGAAACCTGTGAAAGGTTTTTAAATCAATGATTGGTTGTTTTATTTAAAAAATGGATATTTTTAGAAAAATGGTTGATATGAAACTTGTTTATATTTAGTTATAACTATTTTAGATTTTTTTTATACTAGTTTATATAAATATTGCAAAATTTTCTATCATAATGGTATGAGTAGGGATGTCATTGGGGAAAAACTAATGAGTTTTATTACTCATCCCTGATTTGGAACTTTGGTGATTTTTTAGATATCTTATATCAAGATATGGGAAAAGGTAAAGTATCACACATATTTAGAACTACCTCATGATACTTGGGTTGTTTGGTGATGTTGGAGTATAGATCTAGTGGATCATATAGTCTTCTAGTTGTATTAGAGTTTAAATAGTTTATCTTACACTATTTAATTAGATATTTTAGTCTTCTACTATGGTATATGGTTTTAGTATCATTTTGATAAATGAAATTTTGAGTTTTATTTCATTGTTATAATTCATCAGATAGTGTATTTTCTGTTTAGGTTTTCTTTGTTTAGTTGTTTTATTCTTAAAGTAAATATAATCCCCTAGATGTATTGAATCCCTAAAGAATTTATTTCCAGTCTTTGTCATCTTGGGGATGTCGCTTAAGGCCAAGTATCATCTCACTGCCTTCTCAATCCAATGAGAATAAGAGGGAAATTGAAAATGGTATTAGTTTTTTTCTGTCAAAAAGTCTATTTGAGACAAATGTTATTAGCTTGTTCTATTCCTTATGGAACAAGTAGTCATCAGTATTGTCGGTCTTAGATTTTAACTCATTATTGTCTATTCCTTAAGTTGGGATCATATAAAAGAGTAGGATCTTTCAGGACTTGAAATGTAGAGCATAAAAATATGTAGCTAACATTTTTATATTGAACATCATATTACTAGGGAGTTGGGTACATAAGTGTTTTGTAGGCACTTATCGATTTGAAATATCATTGTCATGGGTTTAGCCAATGATATGAGAATAACAATCATTAAACAAATATATTCCCACTAGGAGTGCATATATCATTTCAAGTAATGATATATGATTGGGTGCAATATGAATTTTTTTGACAAATATTGAAATTATTTTCAAATAAAGGACTTTGAAAAGGGCATGGTTGGGGTATTTTGAAAATAGTTTGATTTTTAAAATAAATTTATTTTTTTATCAAAAATGGTTGAACCTGGTATTGGTTAATTTTGGAATGAAATGTTGTGTTATTTGGTGTGATAGAATTTGAAATGCTAAGACTTAGGTTAGTAGAGAGTGATACTTATGGAATTTATTTGTGTTTATATAAAATGGAAATTGGAATGGATTTAAAGTGTTCATTGAGAATGTAGTTTCATATGAACCACATGTGAACGAACAATTGATTCAAAGAATTTCTCAGGATTTTCAAACTATTGTGTTAGGACTGAAACCAAATATAGTTTTTATAATATCTATCACTTATAGAAATCCATGTGGAGGGAGTACAATTTTCTTCACAAGAGGAGGTGAGAAATCTAATACTAAGAGAAAGTAGAAGAGGAACAATAACTCTCAAAGAGGTGGAATACATCCAAATTGGACCACAAGGTCAAGTAAAGTTCTACCACAACCTAAGAGAAAGACTATATGTTTTTATGGTGGTTCAATAAGTCACATGAAGCAATAGTGTATAGAAAAAATGATATCATGAACTAATTGCAAGAATATGGGGGCATCTTTAGCGCTATTGTGGAAATGCTCTGAGGTTGGTTGTTCAAAAATATCCCCCTATTTCATTGATGTCATATGATTCAATGGAACAAGGGAAGTGGAACAATCCTTATCAGTAGAATAACCATGGTGATTATAGTAATACCATGAATTCTTTAAAAGGGAAATATCTGCAGGGAAACAATGAAAAAAGTGTAGCAACAAATAAATTATATGGAGCTAAGAAGGTGATTGTGGATGATCAACATAGACAATATAGAGTTATAGGTACAATTATTTTTAATTATACCATTATTAAATCTTTGTTTGAAATGATTTTATCCCATTCCATTACTTCTTCTAGTTCTATTGATTTTATGCCTTTAAAAGTTGAGATGATTTCTTTTATGATAAAACATAAAACTCCTCTTGGTCAAAGAGAATTTTGAGCATTTCTGTGTAGAGCATGTCCTATAACTATTTATGGAGATGAACTAAAATAGGATTTTTAAGTACAATAGATGTATGTCTATGATGTAATACTATGTATAGATTGGCTGACAATGTTTAAGGATTACATCAAATTTTATAGAAGTACAATTATTTTTGCTATTAAGGATAGAATCAATCTTCTATTTAGAGGATAAAGGGATGTAAAGATAGTTGAAATGGGATTATTAGAACCAATAGTGGTAAAAATCTATTACCAGTTGGTGGCATTGAAATTTTCATCAATGGAAGAGATCATGAGAGAGTGAGTTGGCGACAACGGGATTTTGGTTTTGGTTTGCTGTCAAGTTGCTGGTCTGGCGATGTGCTTCACGATTCTGTTGTTTGAAGATGTTTTCAAGGTGATGCGTGGTCGGAATCCATAGATCCAAGGCTGTGGAAGGATTCTGCATTTGATTTTTGGTGTTTTGATTTCACAGATTTTGGTTTTGGATCTGCTGCTTTTGATTCTCTCTAGCATGGTGGTTTGATGTTTGTGATTGTGTTTGTGGTTTATTTCTTTTTTTGGCCACTTCGGATGGGGTCGATGGTGCTTTTTGGAAGTCGGCTTGTGTGATGTTGTGATCCCCTTCCTCTGTGACGATGATGATGAATGCCGGTGAAGCTCGTCGGTGCTTCATTTTGCGGATTCTCCAGTTGTCTCGGGTGGTTTTGAGGCTGACCATGGTTTGAGGTGTTGATGGATTTGAGGGATCCCATGCTCAAGGCTGTGACATGGGTTTGTGGCTCGAGGTGGTGAGTAGCGGTTTTTCGATTTTAATTTGAAAGTGGGATATCGTGCTTGTTTGGACTGTGCGGTTTGGATTCATATTTGGGGTACCGAAAACCCTTAAACTGGATCTTAGAAAATGGAAAAAATGGTTTGGATATCTCACTTCCATCTTATTAAGTGGAACCAATGGAATTATGGGAATTGAATGTGCAATTGGAAGATATGAAAATTAAGGGTTTCATTTGGTCGAGCATGTCTCTATGGGCATCAGTTGTCTTATCTATAAAGAAAGAATATGAAATTATAAGGATTTGTGTTGATTGTTATAATCCCATCTAAGATATGATAATGAATAGGTACCCAATTCCATATATTGATAATCTATTAGATCAATTGAGGTGAGATCAATGGTTCTCTATGATTGAATTTTTATTAAGATATCACTAATTTCACGTTCAGAAGGAGGATATTCCAATGAAAACATTTAGATGTAGATATGAACATTATGAATATATAGTACTTACTTTTGGTCTTAAGAATTCAGTAGTGGTATTTATGGATTTGATGAATCAGATAATTCAATGAAATTTGGATAATTTTATTATGGAGTTTGTGTATGAAATCTTGGTGTATTCATTGACAAGGGTGGAGAATGAGAAACACATTGTGACAATGTTGGAAGTCTTGAGAGGCCATCATTTGAATTAAAAATGATCAAAGTTTGATTTTTGGAAACAAAAGTTATGATTTCATGTCCATTTGATTTCTGAAATCTATGTTTTTGTGGATCTAGAGAAGATTGAATCTGTTATCTCTTAGAAACCACTGAATAATGTCTTTGAGATATGAAGTTTTCTTGGTCTATATGGTTAATAACAATGCTTTGTTCATTATTTTTTCATGACTAGACTCACCTATGAAAGCTTTGAAAAAGAAAAATATTTCATTCCAATAGACTGAATAATTCCATAAATCCTTTCAAGATTTGAAACTTCACCTTACATCAACACCTATCTTACTTTTTCTATAATCAAGACAAGGGTACATGGTGTATTGTGATGCTTTAGGATCGATATTGGGATGTGTTCTCTTGTAGGTTGATCATGTTGTTGATTATAACTCAAGGAAGTTGTGGGTACATGAGAAGAACTATAAAAAAATTATTTGGTGTTATTTTCAGTCATCCATTATTTAAAGACTAGGAATCATTATCTCTATGGTGAGAAATTTACTGTGTTCATGGATCATAAGTGCTTGAAATGTATTTTATCATAATGGAATTTTAATCTGATGGAAAAAATATTTATGGAGTATCTAAAAATCATTGAATATGACTTGATTCATACACTTGGTAAAGGTAATTAGGTGGTTGATGCATTAATAAAAAATTCATATGCTCATTTGAAAAAAGAAGCTTCATATGAGTGGAAACTAATGTTGATAATATCAGACATGCATGTGGAATGTGAAGACTGAGGCGATGGTGTATTTTTCTTTCCATTTTTTCTTGTTCCTAATTTGGTAAAGATGGTATAGTAGGAACAAGCATCCAATAAAGGATGTTTTATAATGAATTCAAAACTCAATGGTGGGGAGACCATTGGGGGATGCAGGTTGGATGGGAGTTCAGTATTGTGGTTTAGAAATAAAATGGTTTTACCTATAGCTTGTCAGGAACAACTGATTCATTTTTACCACTATAAAAGTTGGGAAGTTTATCTAGAAATAAAAAATATGTATAAGGAATTTAAATCAAAATTATGGTGGAGAGGAACAAAAAGGAATGTGGATGAGTTTTTTTTCGAGATGCTTAACATGTCATCAAGTTAGGGAAGAGCATCAAGAACTGATAGGTATGTTGCAGTGTTTACCTATTCCAGTGTGTAAATGGGAGTAGATAACTATATATTTCATAACATTTCTCCCATTAATGGTTTAGAAACATGATTTAATATGGGTGATAATGGATTATCTTACAAAGTTGGCCCATTTCATCACTATTCATGAAACTCATACGGTAGAGGATCAGTCTAAAATCAATATATGAGAAGTGGTAAAGAGACACAACATATCAGTTTCAATCGTATCAAAACAGATATGAGGTTTACATATCTTTTCTAGAAACCCTTACAGATATCCCATTGGGATCAATTGACTATGAGTACGACATATCATCCTTAGATAGATGGAAAATATGAATGGAGGATACAGATGTTGGAAGATGTGTTGTGGGCTTGTGTAATGAATTTTGGAGGCTCATGGGAAGACAATTTTCCATTAGTGGAGTTCTTGTATAAAAACAACTATCATTCCTCGATACATATGGATCCTTTCGAATCATTTTATGAGAATCCTTGATATTATCCACCTTGTTGGGTGGAAATAGGTGAGTCCTCACTAGTTGGACCGAGCATTGTCCATGAATGAACGGAAAATATTCATTTGATCAGAATATAGATAGAGACAGATCATAGTTTTTATAAATCATATGAATATCTTTGTTGATGGAAGTTTTTATTCCCAGTGAGAGATAATGTGTTCTTGAGGATTTCTACAAGGTTTTTACGTCATCATTTTTCAAATCATGGAATGTTATCTTCTCGATACATATGATTTTTTGAGATACTTGAATGGGTTGGTGAGGTGGCATATCATTTGTCATTTCTACCACAATTCACTATGGTGCATAATATGTTCCTTGTATCTTAATTGAAAAATTATCTTCCTGACCTTGACCATGTACTCATATGGGATCATTTTTACCTTGAGCTTGATGCTTTGTTGATACATATCATAGTGCAGATTATGGATAGGAAAGATAAAGTATTGCCTGGAAAAAGCATCAGTATAGTGTGGGATTTGTGGCAACATGGTTATATTTAGGAAGATACATGGAAATGAGGGAAAAAATGAAAAATAACTGATTGGAACTCTTTTAGGGAAAAATGGTTTTCTAATTTTTAGGGATGGAAAGAACAATGGTTTGTAGAATGTGGCACCCCTGGTTTCAAGTAAGTATCCCTATATTTATGCTTGTTAATTATATAAAGCATATGGGTGATTTTTGGGAGAGTTTGGAGAAATTTTTTAGTGTTTTTTGGGGTTTTCTATAGGTGTAAAGTTAGTGCATAGTTTGGTAAAATAGTGAAACACCTAAAAGAAACCATGAACAAAGAGACATGGGTAAAATAGAGGGTTCAAGGGCAGCACATGGTTTTTCCAAACCATGTGGATTCCTAGTAGAAACTATGTTATTTGAAAAATAATTTTGGTCTTTATGAGGAAGTGGATTTGGCATGGTTGGAACATGATTTTAAGACAGTGTGAGATGACTATGTGAGTTTTTTCTTTAAGTTAGTGGATAACACACTGTCTGTGCATGATTTTCCTAACTGTTCAAATAAATTGTATGCAGTAAGAATCCACCACCTTAAAAAGTGGACTATACTCATTTTTCCCTCTAACCCACTATTTTTTCTTCCTATGTGTCTATAACTCATGATTTTTCTTTCAAAAATGTAAAATAAGGTTATCCTATCAATCTCGAGGTAATCCTAAGTCTTCCCCTCATGATTAGAAGTTGATTCTATGAGGTATGTAATAATTATTTTTCGTTCTTGATGGTTTTCTTAGATTTAATTCGTTACTTCTCTTGGTTTTTTAGATATACACATGATTTGGGTAGATATAATGTTCTGTATTCTAAATATGTTTAGATTTGGAATTTTTTATGATAGGGGAGGATATATAAGATGTGTTATTGGATTTTTAATCAGGTTTTGTGACATTTTTCATGCTGTTTATCATTTTAACCAAAACTCTTGAGGTAGGTGGATTCCATCATGACTCCTCTTGATAGAACTAATTGGAATAGTATCAAATTTGTTTAATTTCATGAAATTAATTATGATTTTTTTTAAAACTACATTAGTGATGGTTTGGGGTTTTTTTTTGAAATTGTGGAATTGTTATAGAATATGATTTTATAAATGAATTTAAAATGGTGATTTTAAAATTGTATCTTGGTTTTCTTTATAAAAAAAGGGTTTCACTAAAAATATTATTTTATTGAAATGGTGTTGTCATTGAAATGTTTTGGTATGTATGTATTGGTATGGTTTTTGGGCATACTTGGTGGTGTGTGTTCATATTTCATTAGAGGTCTTAGTTAAAATATAACCTTGTGCTTGATGCTAATATTTTAATGGAACATGGGATATAATTACCTTGCGATGACTTGGTAGATTGATGAGAAACCACTCATGAGTATGGAAATTTCATAAATAAGCATGCATGGGTGATGGTGTGAATATGTGGAAATGAAAGTGTTATTCTAAATGGAACCTGTGAAATGGTTTTAAAGCATTGTTTGGTTGTGTTCTTTCAAAAATGTTTTTTTTGGAAAACTGATTGATATAAAACTTTTTTATATTTAGTTATAAACTATTTTATTATTATTTTATATAAATTAGTTTATATAAATGTTTTTAACTTTTCTATCCTAGTGGAATGAGTAGGGAATTCATTGGGGAAAACTGACTACGTTTTAGTACTCACCACTACTTTGGAACTTTGGTTATTTTGCAGATATCATCTATCAATATATGAGAAAAGGTAAAGTATCACACATCTTTAACACTACCTCGTGATACTTGGGATTTTGGTGATGTTGGAGCATGGAGCTGGTGGATCATGGAGTCTTGTAGTTGGTTTGGAGTTTTAATAGTTTTTCTTCTGCTGTTTTCTTGGATATTTTAGTCTTCTGCTATAGTACTTGATTTTGGTATGATTTTGATAAATGAAATGTTTATTTTTTATTCATTTTTATCATACATCATATAGTGGGGGGTTTTTATGGATTCTATGGTTAATTATTTTATTTATAATGGTAAAATATTCCCACACATGTATTGAAGCCCTTAAAAATTTATTTATAGCCTTTGGCATCTCGGGGATGTCGCTTAATGCCTAGTAACGTCTCAATTCCCTCTCAAGACAATGGGAATAAGAGGGATATTTCTATATAATTTTTTTATATCCTCTTCCAATATAGTAAAATAATAATTTCATTAATTTTCAACATTAAATAGATACCTTTTTTACCAAATTCGTGAATCAATGAGATTCATGATTTACCTTCAATTATGAATTATTTAAAATTAAATATATAAACAAATCCTGTATAAAAATATGACATATAATCTATATTATGGTTCCAATTCTATATAAATTGGAGAAATATATTTTAAAAAATTCATCTATAAAATAAATTTTTATATTACACTTAATCTTATAAGAACCATCATTATATAATAATATAATTAGTTCTAAATAGACATTCACATTCCTAATCATATATGATAAGATAAAACTATTTAAAATCTATATGTTTGTATTCTTTATCAAATTATGTGAAATTTTCGTTATGATATCCAATTAATTCTTCATTTCCTTCCATTATTATATCACTACATTGAGTTTGGATATAAAGTTTCCAATGGTTATTATTTAAAATATTGTATTTAATGTTTTCCGACTATTAATTTAATGGGGAGACTTATTTTTCTAGAAAAATTGTGGTCATTGATTATATAACTATTATATATGTACATCCATTGAATTAGTTTATTAGAATTCTTTAATAAAATTGTTATAAATTTACCCAATATTAGAGTACTCAGAAATATGTATATTAATTAATAATCTTATTTATAGTATAGGGAATTATCTCTTTATCCTTTAAAAACTTCCAAATTCCTTCCCATTCAAATAAATACTTATGTCATAATTATTCATAATTATATGACATAATAAGAGAAATAATATTATATTTATAAATTAAAATTATAATGAACACATTTTTTCATTATGTCAATTAAAATTATGTTATTAACATTTTTCTTATCAAATATTATGGCCATTGGAGAAGGCAAAAAATGTAATTTTAGATTTCTCATTGTTGGGTTTTGACTGGGGAATTTTATTTGAAAAGTGTTGTTTATCTATTGTATATCATTTGAATATTTTGAAAGGTAGAGGTATTTATTAATGATGTTGGATGTTAGTGGAATATAGTAATTTATATAAATTAGTTATTTATTTTAAATGAATTGTTTAATTATAAATGTTCATATTCATGAAGATTTATTGGTGATAATGATTGGATACAAAATATGGTATTATGAAGAATGATATTTTTACCATGTTTATATGTTATATGTAATAAAGTGTTGATCAAAATGGGTAGTAAAACGATCAACTTAATTTGATAATTGATTTGGGGAAATTATTAGAAAATTATATTTGGAAGAAATTAAATGGTTAGTTATTGGGAATTGAGTTTTACTCCTAGATAATTTTTCATTATTTAATCCACATTTTTGTTCTTCCAATATTTTAAAGTAAGGGAGCCTCATTGGCATTGGATTATGGTAGTTTGTTATTTGTTCCAAACAGAGGTGAATAAATAATGAAATTATATCAGTATTCATTGGTGATTATCAAATTATAAAAGGTTAACATTAATCATTGAGTCAAAGTATGAAACACTATATTTTCCCTTCACACTTTGATTCACTCTAGGGTCTTAATTACCTTATTAATCATGATTAATGTAATAAAAATAATAGTTAGCATGAATTTTAATCAAGAAAAATAAATGTTTAAATGATTAAATTATTTATCATGTATACTTTTGGAATCATTGTTAATCAAAGTAGTGTAACATATATAGTTAATGAAATATTTATATGTTATACTATTATAGAATTTGTTTGACCTTAATAAAATGAAGATATTTTATTTATTTCAATATAAATTACCTAAAAACATCATTTTATCATTAATATATTATTTTTGATAGATATTATAGAGTGTGATAAATTTTATGATTATGTGGTACTTACACTTTGTTAGCATTTAAAATATAATGTAAGATTAATGAAAAACTATAGAAATTATCATAGAGGTGATAAAGATGAATTTTATGTAGTTCTACATGGTTTATTCATTGTATAAAATTTACTATTGAATTAATTAATAAATTATTTAGATTTATTATTAATAGATGTGCTATAAAATATAAGTAAGTTAAATTTGGTTTTAATATATTTTAATGGTGTTGTTATAAATTATAAATAGTAGATTTTGGATAATTAGTCACATAGTATGAAGTATAATTTCACAAGGTTGTTTCACCTTAACAAGGGTTCTGTGTAAAGTCATGTTTTATTTAATACACCCATTGATCCCCAATATAACTCCATCAACATATGTACGTTTCATAGGTTTTATCTATGATAACATATGCATATATTTAGATTGATCACATATCTTATATTATTCAACTTTGTGTATATTTATAATCATATCACATGACCTCTAAAATCAAACAAAAAATAGCCTATTTTTGTAATTCTTACAAATTTAATGTGATAATATAATTCTATTAAAAAATAATGATTGAAAATAATTTTTTTCATCAGTTTTATTATATTTTATGTCTAAATAATTTTACAATATCTGGGTGGTGATTTTATAGGCATAGACTCTATAAAACCTTAATGTATAAAAGATAAAAGTTTTAGGTCCTCTACAAATATCATGGAGCATGTACCCACTCACAGATATCTTGTGGGAGAACATCATTATCATGGAGAGGTTCCCTATTAGACTAATGGAGTAGGTTTAATGATATGTGATGGGGCGGTGGTCATCTATTGATGGAGTATGATATCTACTAAAATTATTTTTTTCAATATATTATGTAAAATACCTCTATAAGGTTTATTACACACTTGATAAAGATACCCATGTCACTATGTAGTGGGTCCTGAATTTTGATTTTGAAGAGTTGACATGGAAGCTATTAAATTGTGGGGTAATTCACATACTATTTTTATTACTATTTATTTAGTACACATATTTTCTAAATATGAAATAAATGATTATAGTTGATAAAGAATGAATAAGACATTCCATTCATCTAGGTTTTATAATTCCTAAATAATTTTAATTTTATCATTTTTTATCATGTTTCTCATTATTCAAATTTAAAAAGACTTGTTTAATCATCATAAAGTCTATTTTAAAGGAATCATGTGACGTATTATAATAAAAAACACTAAATTTTCCTCATGATCACATGGGTTGTGTATTTAAAAATGATATAGATAATGGATATGAATTTATTAGAAGGAGACATGGTGGATCTAAATATTAGGGGTACTTAATAAGTAAAATTTGATATCGGGGCTCATGTTAAGAACTCATATTACTCAAAGTTTCCCATTAAAGTTTTTATGGTCGAGTATTTTTTGGGTGATTGGATTATGTATTTTCAATGTAACATATCAAAAAATATATATATTGAGTAAATGATATAGATTTATAAATATTCTTCTTATTAATCAATTAACATTCAATGTAAAAAAATTATAAAAATGTAATTCAGTTTAAAAAGTAATCATATCCAAAATAAAATAATATGGATATTTATGGGAAATATAATTTCTAATGAAATATGATTACGAGAAAGTGATCATTTAAAGAGAATGTTAACAATCCCAAAATAAAGAGAGACTGTTCAATAAGTTTTACCCCTTTTTGATTTTCAAGTCAAATCCATTCTGATGAATTTATTTAATTTGAAGCATATAATACAATAAAGAATGAATGAATCATGATATTAATTTCCAAAGGTGCAATATATAAACCATAGAAAAGTGATTTTTTTGAAAAAATAACAAATAAGTCTCAATTGGATATAAATTGAGCCAAAATCCCTTACCTTACATTTCAATTTGGGTGAAAGATAATTAACATATTACATAATGGTATTATGAGTTTTATTAATTTATACAATAATAATAATCATATTTATAATGTCATATATAGTCCTCTTGTAACATTTTAGCACCCCTTTATCGATAATATTTCAGTATTTTCATTTTTTGGGTGCCAATCACTTTGTTTTCTAATCCATGATTTGTTATGAATGTTCCAATTATTGTGTATATTATACATATCCATCACCAATAGAATAAAAATCACGACATAAATATAATATTCAAACAACAATCATATTTTTAATACCAATCATTAAATTTGGTTTGAGAAATAATGTATGTTACGATCATTTAGATGGTAGGTTATACGTATGCATGAGTAATATTTTCATTTTTTAATAACCATTATATAAATGAGTTAAGTAATATTATAACATTAATAAATGATTACAATATAATATTATATATTTAATTATACTTATTCATATCATCCATGTTTTTTTGGTGATGAAAAGAGATTCACATCACATCATGAATGGGGTAGTCCACACATGTATAAACGATGTTCACATATTCAAGTGACTGAAAAGGTAAGAAAATAAAGTGATATAATATCTTTAGATAATTATAATTATTTCATCAATATTATAATTAATTCATTTATATCACATATAATCACTAACATTATAATTATCACCTTCCATGTGATGTGTTAGTGAATGAAAAAACACATCGCTTCGCGATGAGGTAGTCCACCATACACACGAGTGACGTTATCGTATCTCCTATGAAATGGAAGATAAAATTATATATATATAAAATAATAACTATAAAAATATAAATATGTTATAAATATAAATATATATAATTTATATCTAATAACATACTCAAAAGTGAAGGGTAGTAATGGAAGAATGAATAACATCAGTTTGTGATGATGTAGTCCACCGTATACAAGAACAATTATTTTATAACCCATTTTATGGAAGTGGATATAGTTTTATGCCATTAAATTATTATACAAACATCTATGTATATGTTATATATTGAGTATATTATATTACCATGGTTTAATAATAATTTTAGGATGTGGATATTGAAATAAAATGAAGAATCTCTTTTATAAACATTACATCTTCTTTGGGTATCCTCATGAGGTTTTCACTAAAGCCTACCTAGGTTGAAATTCACCATAATTTTAGGCCTCTTTGATTAGGTATGGGTATTTGGGAAGTTATTTTTAAATTTATTGGAAGAAATATAGTGTTTTGAACATGTGAATAATGTAAGAGTGTCTACTCCTTTTTATAGTTGAGGAGGTGTGGTATTTTTGTAGAAACCAAAAAGCATTCACTATTTGAAGGTAAATATTACCTTAGTGAGATCAAGGATATGTAAATAATTGGAAGGATGGATTATATAGTCTTTAAAAACCTCCAACACACAATAAAATAGATATTTTTGAAAAAAATTTCCTTAACTTAAGTGTTTCCTTATTTTTACCATTTTGGGTTTTCACTATGTTAAATAGTTTTCAAACTAAGGTAATTTATCCTTTAAGACTAAAGTAAAATGGGAATTATTAGATAATTTGGATATAATAATTCTAAAAATTAAATTAAATTTATCAAATATAAATCCTATGTGTGTTGATAATTTATTTTAACATAAGAACATGTATGTGAAAAACATCATTTTAATTGTAACCATTCAAACAATGTTTTTTTCTATTTAGGGGTCAACATATTCATTATAAAAGATAAATTGGTATATTAATGGATTTTTTTATTTTAATTTTCATTTATAAATCAATTGGTATAATATATGTTTTTTTTAATTTTAAATTACTTAATAAAATATCATTCATTATAAAAAAAAATTAATGTCAATTTTAGCATTTTTCACATACATTAAAAATAAAAATAAAAATACAAGGATGGAATTAAAATCATTTATTTTCACACATGTTTGTCATGAAATATTCATCTAAAACATTAATGGTTGTAAATAATTAATTCTGTAAAGACCCGTAAAATTCAAGGGAAATTTTTTTCTTAATTTTCTTTAGAATTTTACAAGAGCGCGGTTTCAGACGGCACCTGATTCCGAGGCCCGGAGTGCCCGGAATTAATTTCCGAAGTTTAGCTCCGGTACGTTCAGTGAACGAACGAGCGGGAATTCCTAACTTTTGATCCGGTGCTCGGAATTGAAATCCGAGGGCACAGATGAACTCGCAACGCCGATATTCGCTTAAAGAGACCTTTTCGGGAGTTGCGTTTGTTGCGGGTTGAAAGTTAATTTTTGGGGTTTTTAGTTGAGTTAAATAAAATTTGTGTAGAACAAATTTTATTATAACTTCTTAAAACCTATCAAAGGAGGTTGGAAGTGGGACCCACACCCACTTAACCTCCCTTGGGAGGATTAAGTGTGGTGGGGCCCACACGAACCCCTAATTCTTTTCAAATTCCCTAACCCCTCTAAACCCCCTCTTAATTATGTAACTCTTCCCTACTTTAATTCTTGCCAACCTATCTCTTCACTTAATTTTGTCAACTCTAGATTTAATTAATGTATTGAATTCAACTTTTTAATTTTGAAAGGTTGGCAAAGTGAAAATAAAATAAGGTGTAGCTTATTTTATTTTGGGTTATTTGTTTGTCTTCTTGAGAGGTGGAGAGCTCTTCTTCTTCTTCAAACTCAACGAAGAACGCGAAGAACGTCGTTCTTCAACGAAGAACTTCTCCGCCGAAGAACACGGTCCATCCGTGACGCCGTATCCGCGACGCGACGTACTTCTTCCGCGTCATCTCTTCCGCGATGGTTTTCCGCGACGAACGCCATCGACAACGACTCTTCCTCCGACGTCAAAGGAATCGACACCGATATTCCACGACTACGTCAACGTGCGACTATCGAGGTAGGGGTTCTTGAGTTCGTTGTTTTCTTTATTATTTGACTTTCCTCAAGACTTGACGAAGAACGCTCAATTTCCGACGAAGAACGCCGCTCCGCTCTTCTTCGTCTCCCGTGTCAACGAAAGAGAACACCGCTTCCTCCTCGGACCTTCTTCGTCGGCATACGAAGATTCGCCAACGACGTAACTCTTCGGGCATATCTCTTCGTCAACGGATTGACGAACGACGACCGCGACGCCCGACCACCACGGCGTTGTCTTCCGCGGGACGTTGTCAAATCTTCGATCTTATACCCGAGGTAGGGGTTGTTGATTCAATATTTATTTATTCCATTTCTTGAACGTGGATCTCGCATGTCTAACATGAGGCTTTGATTGTTTAAGTTGAGTTATTTATTTAACGTGAGGGGGGCCGGACCGCATGAACACGGCCGAACCCCCCTCCATCGTTTATGTTGATTTATCTTGCGGGTAGAAGCAAAGTGGCGTGGTGCCATCGCACCACGCGGACATTCGTGCAATTATTTTACGCGGCGCCGTCGCGCTACGCCGAGGAAGTATCTTCAAGAACGCGACGCCGTCGCGCCGCGTTGAATGGAATCAAGGCACGGCGAAGGGGCGCGGTGCCGTCGCACCGCGCCGGATGATGAACACCGCGGCCGGTTCCGGGCCGCGGCGGGACGAGGAGACCGCGGCCGGTTCCGGGCCGCGGCGGAAGAGAAGACCGGCGGCCGGGCCGCCGGCGTCGGAAGCCGAAGAGGGGACCGGAATTTCCGGTCCCGTTGGAGAAAACCGGCCGGCCAGCTGGCCGGCCGGATGCCGTTAAAACCGGGGGAATTAATCCCCCGGCCAACCCTCAAAACCCCCCTCTTTATGAGGGGGGCGGTTTTCTTTGAAGGGAGGGGGGCAGCCGGCCCCCCCGGTTCGCTCAAATCAGGCCCCCCACGTGGGGGGGGGGGCATTTTAAAAGAAACGGGCGCGGCACAAAGGCCGCGCCGCCCCTCAAAACCGCGGGGGTTTGATCCCCCCCGCGCGGCCTCCTTGCGGCGACAAGCCGCCCCCCGCGCGGCCTCCATGCGGCACCAGCCGCCAAGCCACCGCGGCCCGCCGCGGCTCGCCGCGCCGCCGCGCCGCCCCAGGGGGGGTCGGGCCGGGTCGGCCCGGACCCGGACCCCCCCGTTTCGAACCAGAATTGGTTTTTGGCCCATAACTTGAGCCTCGGACCTCCGATCGACGAACCGTCAGCGGAAACACGATCCTTGGATCGAGATGGTCGTTTCGGTATATTGCACTCAAGGTTTCGGATTACTTTGAGTTCGGCCGGGTTGGTTCGTTCACGAAACCAACCGGGCCTTCAGAGCGGAAACGCTCATATCTTGAGCTACGAACGTCCGATTGACGCGCCGTCAGTCGCGTTGTGTTCCTCTTAGTGAGACGGATCTTTTGGCATACTCCGCCCGAGGTTTGGACGCAGGTGGAGTACGGTCGGGTTGGTTTTTCCTTAAAAACCAACCGGGCCCCGGAGACGAAAATGCCAATAACTCTCAGACCGGTCGTCCGATCGACGCGCCGTCTGTTGCGTTGAGTTCCTGTTGACGATACGGAACTTTTGGATACATCAACTCTAGTCTTCGTGACAGTTGATGTATCAGCCTCTCGGCTCATGGAGCGGACCCTCCGAACGAGCTTGCTATGTGCGGGAACCCTAGTGCTGGCTGCGACTGTTCTACTGCTACGACTGCTACTGTGACTGCGACGACGACAGTACAGAGATCCTGTGTGGATTCGACGACGACAGTACAGAGATCCTGTGTGGATTCGACGACGACGAATTCAGCACTCAGCGATCCTACGTGGATCAGTGCTACAGGTCCTGTGTGGGCCCGATCCTGTGTGGGTCCTTGCGCTCAGCGGTTCTGTGTGAGCCAGCGCCTACAGGTCCTGTGTGGGCCCGATCCTGTGTGGGTCATTGCGGGGGTTAGTTACCTATCGATCCTTCGTGGGTCCGACGACTTAGATGGATCAGTGATCATCTTTATCGTCCTTGAAGAAGTATACCTGTGTGAGCTGAATCCTGTTGCTTTCCTGTGTGGATTGTGTTGAGCAATCCTGTGTGGATTATGTTTTGCTTTCCTATGTGGAATACGTATACTTTCCTGCGTGGACTGAGTTGTACTTGGGCTCGGAGGTTGGAGTGTATTTTAATTGATGACTTAGGTATATGTATGGGCATATACCTAAGAAGTGTCGGTTGTTACTTCGTGATTGTACTTTTCTTCGTGGTTTATCCTTTGTGGATTTGTGAGACCTTCAGGGGTCTCGGGGTCCCTACTGAGTAGCTTATACTCACCCCTGCACGGGCTTCGCCCGCACTACGTTGTGTTGGTTGCAGACGACGGACAGCGTTGACCTTAGCTGAGGCTCGTAGAGCGGGACGGTACCCGGAGGTGGACCACTGGGCGGGATGTGCACGGAGCGGACGACGGGACCCGTGGAGCAGAGGAGCTATCTGTACCCACCCTTCAGGTGGGAATTCCAGTGGACAGCTCGGAGTAGCGGCTTTTACTTTTCAGTTGCTGTTTTCCCTTTCGAGTTGTACTTTACTTTCAGTTTGGGTTTGTATACTGGCCCATTTACTTTTCCGCTCTTTCAGTTGTACTCTGCTTTGTTTAGTGTTTTACTTTCCGCTTGCTTACTCTGTGGTGTTTGTTACTTTTCAAAGGCAATGCCTTCCCTTTTTACTGGGATTTACGCCTTGGTGCTAGTCGCCAGCCCCTGGCCTATGGAAGGCGGGCTTGGGGTAGTCACGGCACGGGCCCCGAGGTCGGGTCGTGACAAATTCAATTTAATTAACTTTAAATTTTTTTAGTATCATTTATTTTATTTAAAACTAAATAATCCCTATGATGATGTTTCTTAAGCATCTAAAGTAATTATTTCACCGCTAACAAATTAAATTAGATTTTCATCATAAAATATAATTTATCTTTCAAAATAACATCTTTAATTGATGATATGTTTTTTTGTACATATACCAAAGATTTATAAATATTAAATGGGAAAAAGTTTCTTTCTTTTCTTTTTCATTACATAACTTATTATATAGGTCACTTTGAGAGAGAAATATACTAGTAATGTATAAAACTATATTAAAAGGTCAAAATGGTTTAAATATGGTCAATACATGGGTGTTGGATAAGTTTGTAGGACATTTTAACCCTTTTTTTATGTTAGATTAACCCTTGATAAACCCAAATTTACTTTAACCAGGGTAATCAATTTTTAATATTTTCACTATTAATTTTGACCAAAAATTATTTTGACCTTTGTAGAAATTAAATATTATGATTATTAGAAATATGGAATTTTTAAAAAAATTAAATTTACATATATGGATATATTTAATTTAAAATTAAACCAATATGCATGATGAGAAAGTGGGTTTTTAATATGAAAATGTTCAAAATATTGAAATGATTTTATATTGAGATTCAATATGATATTGATCCCAATAACCTCAGTTGGATTAATGAATTTAAAATTAAAATAAATTTACTTTGATAAAAATTAAAAATATAATTTACCATTATAAATTATTTAAACAAAAGACAGTTCTCAATTAAAATTTAGTATTTGTCACTATTAAAAAAAACGCCTAAAAAAAATCCCCAAAATTACCCACATGATAATTTTGTAATGATGATTTAAAAAAAAAGTTTAATTCATGAAATAAATTTTATAATTTTTTAAAAAATTAATTCTATATTAAGTGTGAAAGTCATAACTAAACCTTTTTTTGTTTAAACCTGGTATTTCATCCATTAAAATCTTTCAATGAAAGTAAATTTATTTTAAAAGAATTATATTTTAAATTCTTGGGGTGTTGCATTATACCCACCTTATTTAAGTTTTTTCCTTGTAATTTAATCATGATCTTTAAAATTATTGCTTTAACATTTGGAAATAGAATTGATAAAAAACCCATATCATTAAAAGGGTTAATAAAATATCATCTTAATAAGAGATAAATTAATGTATCAAGGTCCAATGAAATAACACATAACTAAGTTTATATGTATCAAATCACATTTGTGAAATAAAACCTTGGACATGGAAGAAAATAATAAATATTTATTGAGAGTTATTGAGGCCACTAATCACAATAAAGTGAATGATAAATCAAATGTTAAAGGCATCAAATCCATAAATCTATGATGATTTAAAATATCACCATTTTAACAAAAATTAAGGTATTATTATTAAATAATTTTCCTAATTTCAATGAATTATTTTACTATCAATGAATATAATTAAATATAATTAATTGATATGTTTCTAATTTATAAGAATAATTTAATCATTTAGTTAATATTTGATCAATTTCCAATTCACACCTTACTCCATGAAATGAATATCCAAAAATGAATTTCTTAAGAATGTGGCAGTGAAATTCACTTATAATTGATCATAAAATCCATAATATAATAAATAACCAATCCATTTATCACTTGTTATTATTATGATGAAATTGTTAGCACATGTTATCTAATATACACAAATTTCCATATGGTGAGGTAACATATTACTCTCTAATACCTCATCATATGTGAAACATAAATTTTTTTATAAATGTATAACCTTATGAAACTTAAAAAATATTGACATCTAAAAATTTAGAAATATGTTCAGTGAATTTTTAAAATTTAATTATCATTAATCTCTTAAGAAACATGAAGTAACTATTAATTGAATCATAAAAAACATTTTAATACCATCATCATGTATTATATTCAAACATTTTAATAACCTAAATTACCATAAATCCTTATTGAAAATATGGATTTTATCTTTATTACTTAGGTAAAAACTGATTATTGGATATATTACTTAAAACAAAAAATGATATTAATTACATGAATGATAACACAAAAAAATTATGAAAAAAATCATTAATTAGTTTGAAGATTCTTAGAACAATAAAATTTAATTTATCCATATAAATTATCTATTTATCCCAACATCATTATCTCAACATCAATAACATATTAAATTCCCTTAACAGTGTGACTTCCAATAAGTTTAACTTGGAACTTAAAACATTTTTCTTGTTCATCAGTACCATTTAATAAATAAAGTCTAATCTATAATGAAAATATAATATAGTAAAATCCTTATATATTTCATAATTACTATAACCAGGACATCATTTATAAAGTACCCAAATGAAAAAAATTCTTGAATCCAAACAGATGAACATTATAAATTCCTCTTTATTTGAGGTAATGGAATAATCTTGACCATGTTCAATTAGATTATTTTTAGGTATATTCTTTTGAAACTTAAGAAATTGTTTTAGGTAGTGTCCCATATCCTTATAATTTAATCATTTTACATTGGATTTTTTTTCATACCCTTGAAATCAAAATCATGATGCCCTTTCTCTCCACACTTTTTGCAGATTCCCAATCCTTTTAAGAAAGTACTGGGGTGATTCTTTCCACAATTATCACATGTGAAAACCCCCTTTTGTCCCTTATTCCCATAATATTTATTTTTACTCACCATACTCTTATTTTATTTCTTCCTATAGAATCAATAATACATAGATAATTCATTCACTATATTTTTAGTTCATGATATTATGTCCTATGATTATAATGTTTCAGAGACTAGATCCCTTCAAAATATCAACTTAATCCAATCATAGATATGATAATTATTACTCTTTAAATTTTTTGAATAGATGGGGTTCTAATTCATTATGCTATAATTCATTTATGAAAAATTTAATACACTATATTACATCATAAAATTATGAAACATAAATATAATCCCAAAACAAGTGAAATAGTTAATGTAAAATGAAATATTTATGCTTAGTTAATCTCATAATAATAATCATGGTTTCTTTTTTGGATATATATATTTTCATATCCTTCAAAATGGATTATATATAAAATAGGAATTACCCTAAGAAAGTCCCCTAGGATTTTCAAAGCTAGTGTGAAGTAAGGCTCATTAATGTATACTAGGAAATTCTCGAGTGAATCTCAACAACCATTTTAAAAGTTATTACCCCTTGGCACCTCTACTCCAGAAACACATCCACTTGATGTATCCTTACTAGGATTTCTTTCTAAGAATACCCACATAATATCTTCCTTATATTAACTTTAGGATGTTATTATATACATATATGAAAATATTATCATAGGGTTATGTTCCTAATTATATGTTATCCTAAATCTAGTTCCCAAATGATTCTACTAAAACAACTATGATTCCATTTGTAATGACCCTAAACTAAGTATCCTAGTGCTAGCGTCTTAATTTATTACATTTGAGTAGATAAAAATGGTAAAATCCTGAATGATCAATCAAGTTTTGGAGAACCAAATACATACACGATTCATATTAAGCAATAAGAAAATGAGACCGAAAAAAATACATTATAACATAAAATGAAAAACATCCTTGAAAACTAATTTAACTACTTCTTCTTCAAAACATGGGGAAAGGAAAAAAAATTAGGGTGAGGCAAAATTCATTGTAAGGGTTTAAGTATATTAGAATAAATATTGAATGAATAAATAATAATCCACATATTATGGTATATAATTAAACAAAAATTCCATTTAAATAAGTTAAATTAATGAATAAATAATAAATAATCAATATGGGAAGGTAAATAACAAAATAATTATGAAATTTAATAAAAACACTTATAAAAAAATGCTTCCATTGATAATAACATAGCCAAAATATCATGGATGATAATTAAGGAATTTTAAATGAAGGAAATGATTAATTTTTTATCATCATTTTTTCTAAGGAACCTCATACATTTACCATCATGATTATTCATAAGACAATTTAAAATATACCGGGTGAAAAATAATATTATTTGGACAACTAATTCATCTCATGAGACTATCGATGCATCGATGGGAATTAATTAAACATACCATAAAAATATTTTAGGAATTTACAATGTATTCCTTATATATATTGAATAATCATTTTGATTCATGAATGATATTAATTTTCATTAAATATCAGTATTGAGAAAAAGATATAGATTTATCAATATTTCCTTATGTAATAAAATAACTATCAAATTAAAATTCCATATCTAAAAATACAATAAGGTTCATAAAATAATAATATACATAACAAAAGAATATGTATATTTAAGATAAACTTAATTTCCAATGAAGAATGATTACAAGATAGTAATTTTTTCAAGATAGTGTTTACAATCACAAAATAATTTGAGAATTTTCCATAAATTTTACAACTTGGTTATTTTCTTATCACATCCCATTGGAGGAAATAATTCTATTTGAAAATTATAATACCAAAAATAAGTAATGAATCATGATATTACATTTCAATGGGAAGTTATATACACCGAATAAAACAAATTTTCTATAAAATAACATATATGTATCAATGTAATGTAAATTGATATGAAATAACACACATCCTATTTCCTTTTTAGTGAAGATTATTTAACCTCCTATATAATGGTTTTACAAATTTAATTAAATTTAATAAGAACTATATCATAGTTTTAATATCATATATGATCCTCTTATAAAATTTTAACACCCATGTATCAATATTATTTTATTATTTTCATAATTTATGGTTTTAATCAGCTCATTTTCAAATTCATGCATTATTATGAATGTTCTGGTTCTTGTGTATTGACCGCATAACAATTCACTATTAATTTCCACCCTTACACCACTATATTAAACAGGTTTTGTAATGAATATTCCATATATAATAATAAATTGAACTTCATGTCTTATTCAATGAATTAACTTTTATAATTTTTTAATAGGGTAATTTTACTTGTTTCAGTGTTTACGTTGTAGGAGTAGGTGATTTGGAGAGCCCATGATGGAATTCAAGCAAAATGGGCCAAACTGCGCGAGAGCCCAAGCATACATGTGGACATAAATATGAAATGTGGATAATCTGTGCATCCAATTGAGATGAAAATTGGTGTACAAGTATAAAATTGTGTGGGATATATTTATCAAGAATACCATGGATCCGAATTCGTCCATTTAGAGGCCCAAAATAGGTCCATATTGTGAAGAAATTATGGGCAAGCCAGATTGGATCACCCTTCTCTATTTGGGCCATAACTCGGGCCTCATAACTTCAATTGGGTTTATTCCACCTCCATTGGATAGAAAACTCAAATTAACACATATCCACATAATTTGAAGTCATTTATATGCGTTTTTAGTCAAAAATCCAGATAAAGAATGATAAATTTTGTCATGAATAGTCACCTAGTCCCTTAGGCACTTGACTTATTTTATGGAAAGTATGATGTATTTGTCCATAAAATCACCCCTAACCCTAATTATATCATGTTTCATAACCACGAGTAAGGGTTAGTCAAACTTTATAGCTCTATTCACCCATTTTTGTTCTCTTCTTACTCATGTACTTCTAAACCTCCTAGTGATCAATTTGGGGGGGGGGGGGCTATCCTTTATTGTAATCTCGAGCTCCACGCTTGTAATCTTCATAAGTTAATTGAATTTATAGTTTTTTTTCAATTTTTATTCATTTATAACTTCTTAATTTGTGTTTATTATGGTATGATCAAATAAAAATAAAAGGAATAATAATCCTCATGCTTCCATGCATAACAAATATCTTATGATGATTTGAGTGTGGTTGCCTCTTTTCTCACCCCTTCCCTTTCATGAGTGTTCGAATAGATTATGTTGGTTGATAAATTCCATGAGATTGAAACCATGAATATTCATGTTCTTGTCTTGTGGAATATTTTATCATTGAAAGAAATATGGTCATCTCATCACGTTGTTGATGTGATGCCTTGATTGAGTTCTGTTTTTTACATCGATTCAAGTTTGTTGATTTTGAGCAGTTGCTAATAATAAATATTATTGATCGATAAAATCCTTGTTGGTAACCTAGTAATAACTCACATAACATACTGGTTTCATTGTTTATAAATCAAGGAATCAATGATCCTTCCCATTACATTGAGAGCGATGACGGGTTGAGCATCAAGGGACATTTACCCGAGTTGATCATGATTTCTCTATCTTGTTTATCTCACTTAGTAGTATAGTTTCAATTTATATTTTTAAAAGAAAAAAACGTAAGTTTTATAAAACCCCATTTCCCTTTTATTCTCAAAATCATAACCTTATTTTTAAATTAATGATCTAAGGCTCCATCGAGAGACGACCTAGGTTTGATGCTATACTGCAGAAATTATAGTTAAAAATAAACATCTAATTTGACGTTCTTGACAACGCGATAAAATTTTGGTGAAGTTTTTGGGGATCAAAGATCATTTTATCCCTTTTAATATCTTTTTAAAACTTTAAATACTCCCCCCATTTGATTATTTTTGTTTTTGTTTTGGGTTTTATTTTGTTTTTTTTTGTGTGTTCTTCCCATCTCTCTCTCTATTATCCTATCTCCCTATATAATTATGTAGTGTAACATTCTATTTTATTTTATCCTTTCAAATTTTTTAATTTATTTTACTTTATCCATACTCCATCATAAAAAAAATCATAAAACAAATTCATAACTTATTTTCATGACCCTGTCTGGAAAAGAAAAACTATTTGAAATAGACCCTGAAATTGAAAAGACACTTCACTCCCAAATTAAATAATCCAAAGTAGGAAAATCAAGTAACATAGAGGAAACCATTTCTAAACCTCAAGTGATCTTAAACCATAAAAAATTGAACCAAATAAAACCTTATAAATCATGGCTACAAATAACCAAACTTTAAAAGAACTGACAACCCTGGACGTGGAGTACCAACTTGCATACATCCAATATCATGAGGAAGAAACCAACTTTGAGATGAGATTTGGACTCATCCACCTACTTCCCAAATTTCACGGTCTTCCAGGTGAGGAACCTCATAAACATCTAAAATAGTTTCACATAGTCTTCTCTACCATGAAACCCAAAAATGTTTATGAGGACCTAATTATGTTTAGGGACTTCCCTTTCTCCTTTGATGGTGTAGCCAAAGTCTGGACATACTACCTACCTACCAAAATTGGGGGATGAAATGACCTAAAAATACTCTTTCTAGATAAGTTCTTCCTTGCCTCCCAAACTGCATCAATTAGGAACAAAATATGTGGTATTAGGCAATCACAAGGAGAGACCCTTCATGAATACTAGGAGAGATTCAAAAGTATTTGCTCAAGATACCCCCACCACCAGATTAGTGAACAAATGTTAATCTAATACTTCTATGAGGGACTTATCCCCATGGATCATGGAATGATTTATGTTGTAGATGGTGGTGACCTAGTTGATAAAAATCCTTCTGCCACTCGTGACTTAATGTCCAACATGGATCAAAATGCACAATAATTTGGTAAATGAGAAATTGCACCAACCCAAGGAGTTCAGGTTGTAAATCATCCATCCCTAGAACAAAAGGTAGATAATAAACTTGATGATATGCATATCCTTCAAAGGAAATTATATCAAACACAAGGAAACTCATTATTCTTTAGTTCCATTATATTGTGGTATTTATTCTGACAATACTCATTTTTATGACCAGTTATCATAACTTTAAGATTCACCTAAGTCTTGTGTAGCAGTGTTCCTAGGGAGTCCATTCCAACAAGAAACTCCCTTTAAGAAAGAACTATTCAGGCTAAATCTAAACCCTGGGTGGAAAGCACAACCCTAGTACCGACAAGGAGTAACCTCAATCTAATCCAAGAAGAATTGGTATAAAAAAGGCCAAGGTATGCAACCTTATTATCCTTCACCTTCTCAAAACAATCCTCCCCCTCCTCCCAAATCCGATCCAAGCCTCGAGGATAAGGTGAATCAAATGGAAACCCCGAACCTCTAGTTCAAACAGAACACACAATCGACTATTCAAGACCTATGAACTCAAGTGGGACAATTGGAAAACACCATTAGTGAGATAAAGATGAAAGGTATTGGACAATTACCTTCCCAACCTATTTCCAATCCAAAAGAAAAAGGTAATGTTTGTTCAATAACACTTAATAGTGGTAAGGTAGTTTCAATGTCCAATGATTCTACCCAACAGGTATGTAACCCTCTTTAAAACACTATTTCTCCACCCATAATAGATTCCAATAAAGAAAAAAAATACAAAAAAAGTAATCAAATTATAATTGAAGATTCAAATGAACAATCCATTCCTCTTCCTTTCCCCCAAATACTCTCTAAATCTAAGAGGAATTTTTATAATAAGACTGATAAAGAAATAATGGATACATTTAAAAATGTTCAAGTTAATATTCCTTTATTGGATGTAGTTAAAAAAATACCTTGATATGCCAAATTTCTTAAAGATATTTGCACCCATAGAAGGAGGATGAAGGGGAATGAGAGATTCAACTTGGGAAGGAATATCTCAACCTTTATTCAACCACCAATGCCAACCAAATTCAAGGATCTGCGCACATTCATGATACCTTATACCATAGGGGAGACATTATTTTTAGATGATATTTTAGAATTAGGTGCTTCCATTAATGTAATGCCTCCCTCTGTGTATACTTCTCTATAGGTTGGAGATCTTCAACTGATAGGCATTGTCACACAACTTTCCAATTGGATTACTATGCATCCAACAAGAGTGATTGAGGATTTCCTTATGAGAGTGAAGAATATCATCTTCCCCTATAATTTCTATATTCTTGAGATGAAAGATACCTGAACCTAAGGACATTATCCTCTCATACTTGGAAGGCCATTCCTTAAAAAAACAAAGACGATCATCAATGTTCACAATGGTGCATTTTCCATAGAGTTCGATGGAGAAAAGGTAAGTTTTAATATCCTTGATGAAATGAAACACCCATTTGAAGAGCACTCCACTCTTCCTATATATTCAATGGAAGTGCTCTCTAACAACACACACACACACAAATCTCTCCTCAACCCATACACTAACCCATTTTCATCTTCTTTACCCTTGGATGATTTTAGTTTTGATTCATGTTTTAAGTGTTGTGTGGGTTATGAAAAATGTAAATTCTATGCTTTAATTGATGAGTGTGTTTATTCCGAGGTACCCATGACTGTCAATGATTCTTAAAATCTCATTTCGATAGATTATATTTCCTAAGATAATAAACACTATTAGATAGACAATTTCATAGAAATAAATCCCCATAAACCCCCTCCCTCAATCCAAAAAGCACTAGTGTTGGAACTTAAACTACTTCATTCTAATTTAAAATATTCATATCTTGAGGGTTTTGACCAATTTCCCATCATTATTTCCAATAACATTTCTCCACAATCGAAATCAAAATTATTTGACCTTTTGAGAGAGTTTAAAAAGGTGATAGTATGGACATTAGCTAATATTCATAGTATTATTCTATTTATTTTTATACACCATATACTTATAGATGATGAGGATAAGCCTGTAAGAAAATCTCAAAGTCGGTTTAATCCCAGTCTTCTTGAAGTGGTAAAATTAGAATTCAGTAAATTACTTATTGTTGGGATCATTTATCATATATCTGATAGTAAATGGGTTAGACTAGTGAAAATTTTGCCTAAAAAACTAGAATAATATTAGTGTCTAATGAAAGGAATTAATCGGTTCCAACATGTGTGCAAAAAAGTTGGTGAGTCTGTATTGACTACTATCAGCTAAATCAAACCACATGAAGGGACCAATTTCTTCTACCTTTCATTGAACAAATGTTATAAATATTGTTTGGTAAGTCCCATTATTGTTTTCTCGATAGATATTTAGGTTATTTATAAATCCATATAGCCCTTGAGGATCACAAAAAGACAACATTTACCTATCCATTTGGCACATTTTCATATACAAGGATGCCTTTTGGTGTAGTAATGCTCCTGGTAACTTTCAGCAATGTATGTTGATTATTTTTTATGTGTACCTTGAGAATTGTATGTAAATATTTATGGATGATTTCATGGTATATGTATCTTATTTTAATGTATCTTTGAAACACCTAGGTTTTGTCCTCTACTGCTGTATTGAAAAATATCTAGTATTGAATTATGAGAAATTCCATTTGATGGTTGAGTGGGGGATATTTCTTAGGAATGTTATTTCAAATAAGGGAATTTAAGTGGATAAATAAAAAATTGAATTAATTTTAACCCTTCCATATCAAAAATGTGTTCATGAAGTGCGATATTTCTTAGGACATGCAATTTTTTACCTTCAATTCATTAAAGACTTTAGTAAGACCACACTTCTATTGTACTAGTTATTACAAAAATATTATGAGTTTGTGTTTGATAAAAATTGCGAGGATGCATTCAATTCACTAAAAAGGAGTATCACATCACCTCCCATCATCCAACCACCAAGGTGGGATCTCCCCTTAGAACTTATGTGTGTTTCCTCTAACTTTGCAGTTGGGGCAGTTTATCACAAAGGGTTGAAAAGGATTCTCATGTCATTGCGTATGCCACTTGTACCCTTGACCCTTCCCAGGTAAACTACACAACCACTAAAAAATAACTAATTTTTATTGTGTTTTCCTTGTAAAAATTTTGTTCATATATTATTGGGTCAAAATACATTGTCTTTTTTGATCATGCCGACCTTTGTTTTCTCCTAATGAAATTTAAAGCTAAGCCCCACCTCATACGGTGGATGCTACTCCTACAAGAGTTTTTACCTTTATATTAGAGATAAAAGGGGAGTGGAAAATATTATAGCTGACCACATTAGTAGTATTTCACCACCACTAGAACACCATGTTGACTCATCCCTCCCCATTAGAGAATTATTCCCTCATGAGAACCTTTATGATGTTGTGGACCTTACCCCCTGGTATGCGGACATTGTGAATTTTCTAGCAACATCTAGGGTCCCTAATAATTTCAACACTTCCCAATCCCAAATACTTAAACATGATTCTCGGTGGTATATTAGTGATGACCCATATTTGTAGATAATTTTTGGTGACCAAGTAGTTCGTCGGTGTGTTCCTGACCATGAGTTCACCTCTGTTTTGGCCTTTTCCCACACTTTGGCTTGTGGGGGCCACTTTGGCTCTCAATGTACAGATCGAAAGGTCCTTGACTCGGGAATTTATTTTCAAACATTGTATAGGGATGCCCATCAAATTTTCAAGTTATGTAGTAATTTTCAATTCATAGGGAATATCTCTAAGAGGAATGAAATGCCCTAACAACCCATGTTATTCTGTGAAATATTTGATTCATGGGGCATTGAATTCATGGGGGAATTTTCCAAATTCATTTGTCTTTGTGTACATATTATTGGATGTAGAATATGTCTCTAAATGGATGGAATAAAAGTCTACTAGGACCGATGACTCTCAATTGGTTGTTGATTTGGTGAGGTCCTGGATTATCAGCAGGTTTGGTTTGACAATATTCATCATTAGTGATCAGGTTTAAAATTTTTGCAATCACAATATGAAAATTTTGATTCATAAGTATTGGGTTGATCATAAAGTCTCCACTGCATATCACCCCAAACTAATAGACAAGCAGAAATCTCAAATCAGAAAGTTAAGATAATATTGGAAAAAATGGTACAACCCAACAAGAAGGACTGGAGTTTGAACTTGGATGATGCACTTTGGGTGTACCATATAGCTTTTAAAACCCCAATCATAATTTCAGCATATAGGATTGTGTTTGTAAATGCTTTTCACCTCCTGGTGGAGGTATAACACCATGCATATTGGGATATTAATTAATGTAATATGAATATTTTAGATGTAGGTGAGCATAAAAATCTGTAGATTCAAGAGTTGAAAGAAATCAAATGTGATTCATATGAGAACTCCTAGATCTATAAAGAGAAGACAAAAGATATCCATGATAGCATGATTCATCAGTGGAAGTTCCATATTGCTGAGAAGGTCCTTATGTACAATTCCAAGATAAAGCTCCACCTAAGTAAGTTTCATTCCCAATGGCTCAGTCCTTATACTATTACTAATGTTTACCCTTTTGGTGCAATATAGATTTTTCATGAGTAGAGTGGACAGAGTCTTACCATCAATGAGAAATGAATTAAACACTTCTATGAGGATTTTACAAAGAATATGGTGGAGGAAATCCACCTTCATGAAGCAACATACCAGTGAATCACACTAGGTTTTATCCTTCCTTCTCACATCCTCAATTATTACAGTGAGGACATTGCACATTCTAGGTATGGAGGGGTGGATACATTCCTGGTTTCATTAGGATTTTCATTATCTTTCTTCTTTCTTTTTTGTTTGACTTCTTTATAGTATTTTAACATTTCCCCATCTTATTGAGTTCATTATGATTTTTATAATCTTTATTCTTTCTTCTCTTTTTTGCCTTCTTTATGGTATTTTTTACTTCCCCCCTTATGGTCACCAAATCATAGAACTTATGGAAACTACATGTTGAAATTTTTGATTCCATGTTGTTTTAACATTTGATGAAAACCTGTCTCTGTTATTGAATGAATATTTGTATGAATTTAACACCAGGGAGTGATTTTTTATGAATTGGTTTTTTTAATGATATAAATGGTTGTATCTCCATGAAACCTTTGAGATGATTGATTCCCCTTGTGTGTGTGTAATTTTTTTGAAAACCGTGTCACTAATATCTCCACACATTTTTGCACAAAACCATAAAGTGTGAATATTTCTTACTTAATAGAAGGTAAATATATGTTATCTTAATATTTCTCAGCTTAAAATGATATTTCCATATATTCATTCATTATCTAATCTGTTTCATTACTATACCGGATTGACCTATGCGCATGTACCTGGTATCCGACTATTGTATGCCCTAAAAAAAAATTTGGGTTGTGTATTGGGAAGGTAAAAAACCACTCCTACTCAAACTTTGGCCTTATTATAACTATTACAATTAGTGTCGTGAGGAGATCAAACAAGGGTTGAGATATGTGTGTGATATTTGTTCCAAATGAAACTTAAAAAAACAAAAAAACAAAAAAATAAATGAGGGGAGTGATGAAATCTGTAACATATAGGGATATCTAGGTTGGGAGCTTAAGGTTTTAATTTTGGGAATACTTAAGTGAGTGGGTCTTGAAATATGATTTCAAAAGATGTAGGTCATAATTAGTGGAAAAAATCATTTAAGCTGAAAAATGTTTTAAATAACCTATATTTATTGGATTGAGAGTGGAAATAATAATATGGAATGGTTTTCACACAAACACATGGAGAGTTAGTGTCATGGTTGAATTTTTAATTCCTCTATCAATTTGGTATCATGAATATCTTTGAATTTCACTATGATATAATTTATGAGACATATTTTTCTTTTTTCACTAGGTTTAACTCCTTGGTGTGGTTTGTAATTTGATCAAATTACTTTAATGAATTAAAATTTTCTAGAATGTTAAATCTTTATGATGTTGGGAATATATACATGCATCATTTTTTTGGATATGTGACTTTTCCTAGGAGTGAAAATGTTTAGGTGTGGGGGGTGTGATCGCATAACGATTCACTTTTCATTTACACTCTTACACCACTATTTTAAACTTGTTTTGTAATGAATATTTAAAATATAATAATAAATTGAAATTCATGTTTAATTCAATGAATTAATTTTTATCAATTTTTAATAGGAAAATTTTTCTTGTTTCAGTGTTTACATTATAGGAGGAGGTGATTTGGAGAGCCCATGATGAAATTCAAGTAAAATGGGCCAAACTGCACGAGAGACCAAGCATGCATGTGGAAATAAATATGAAATGTGGATAATCTGTGAATAAAATAGATCTTAATATTGGTGTAAAAGTGTAAAATAGTGTGGGATACATTTATTAAGAAGACCATGGAGCCCAATTCGTCCATTTGGAGGCCCAAAATAGGTCTACATTGTGAAGAAATTTTGGGCGGTCCAGATTGGACCTCCCTTTTATATTTGGGCCATAACTCAGGCCTAAAAATTTCAATTGGGATGATTCCACCTCCATTAGAAATAAAACCTGATGTACCACATCTCCACAAAATTTTAAGTAATTTTCATCTATTTTTGTTATTTAACCAACTAGATAAATAATGATAAAGAAGTCTGTTATGAAAAGTCTCATAGTCCCTTAGGCACTTGACTTCTTTTTTTTGGAAATTATGATGTATTTGTTCATAAAATAACCCCTAAACATAATTATATCATTTTTAACTACCATGGGTAAGTTTAATTCTAACTTGAGAGCTCTCTTCACCCATTTTATTTCTCTTCTTCCTCATGTACTTCTAAGCCTCTTAGTGATCAATTTGGGGGGTGTCCTTTGTTGTAATCCTGAGCTCCACGCTTGTAATTTTTATAAGGTAATTGAATTTCTAAGTTTGTTGTCAACTTTTATTCATTTATACCTTCTTAATTTGTGTTTATTCTGGTATGATCAAATACAAATCAAAGGAACAAGAATCCTCACGCTTCCATGTATAACCCGGATCTTGTGATGATTTTAGTGCGGTAACCTCTTTTCTCACCCCTTCCCTTTCATGAGTGTGTGAATGGATTATGTTAGTTGATAAATTCAATGAGATTTAACACATTAATATTCATTTTATTATTTTGTAGTATTTTATCATGTAAACAAATCTGGTCATCTCATCATGTTGTTGATGTGATGCCTTGATTAAGTTCTGTTTTTACATCGATTTAAGTTTTTTGATTTTGAGCGGTTGCTTGATTGATAAAATACTAGGTGGTAACCTAGTAATAACTCACATAACATACTGGTTTCAGTGTTTATAAATCAAGGAATCAATGATTCTTCCCATTCCCTTGAGAGCAATGATAGATTGAGCATCAAGGGACACTTACCCGGGTTGATCACGATTTTTCCATCTTGTTTATCTCACTTAGTAGTATAGTTTCAATTTATATTTTTAAATAAAAAAAACCAAGTTTTATAAAACCCCATTACCCTTTTATTCTCAAATAATAACATTATTTTTAAATTAATTATCTAATGTTTCGTCAAGATATGACCTAGGGTTGCTGCTATACTATAGAAATTCTAGTTAAAAATAAACATCTAATTTGACATGCTCGACAAAGAGATCATGTATATTACATAGTTCCATCACCTCTATAAAAATTATCATGAAATAATTTTAATATTAATATATAAATTATACTTTTAATACCAATCATGAATGATTATTTTGATAAATTATTTACGTTAAGATCACAGATACGGTATGTCGTACATATGCATGAGTAACATTTTCATTTTTCAATGATCATTATGGAAAAGAGATAAGTAATATTTTAACATTATATAATTATCATAATATAATATTATATATTTAAATATACTTATACATACCATCCATGTGGTGTGGTGATGAAAATAAAGTTGCATCGCATTGTGAAGGTGGTAGTCTACATGTACACAGACAATGTTATCATCTTTAAGTGAGTGAAAAGGTAAGAATAGAAAATGATATATTATCCTTAAAATAATGCGAAATATGTAATTAATATCATAATTATGTAATTTATATAATATATTATCTTCAAATTTATCCTTATCACCTTCCATGTGAAGCTTTAGAAAAATACGATTCACATCTCTTCACGAGGCGATATTCTATCATTCACACAGGAATAATTATCATATATCATATGGAATGGAAGGTAAACGGATATATATATGATATAATGACTCTATAGATATAAATATGTTTTAAATAATATATATATATATATATATTATATCCATCATCATAACCAATCGTGAATGTTTTTAATTAAATAATGAATTACATCAATTTGTGAGGCAGTAATACACCATACATATTAACGATGATTTCATAATTCATTTTATAGAAGAAGATATGATTTTAGGTCATTCTGGATTGTAAAAAAATCATATTATATGTAATATAATTTTTTTACTATATAAAAATGGTTTAATGATTATTCAAGGAGGTAGAGAAAGAAATAAAATAATAACGCACATCGAAGAACATTACCTCTTTTTATGGTATCCTACTTAATCCTTCCTAGGATGGATTTTTGATAAAATTAAGAAATTTAGTATTAGGTGAGGTAATTTTGGAATTTATTTGGGAAGGACTTGGTAGATCCAATGTGGTTTGAATATGTGATGTAGGGAGGAGAGTCAGTTCCCATTTATAGATGAGGACAAGTGGTTTTCTTATAAATACCCAAATTATTATATATTTGGAGGAAAATATTACATCAATGAGATCCAATATATATATATTTAATGGGATAGATGGATTTTATGGTCTATCCAAACATTCACTAAATAATAAAACAAATCTTTTAAACATTTTTTTTCCTTAACTTCTATGTTTCTTTATTTTTACCATTTTGGGTTTTCACTATAGTAACTAGTTTCCTAACCTAGGTAATTGATCCATTAAGAATAACATGACATTATCCTTATTATATAATTTTGATCCACTGATTCTAAATATTAATTTTAATTTATCAAATAATAATCCTATGTGTGTTGAAATTTTATTGTAACACAAGAGCAAGTATGTGAAAAAACACCATTTTAACTTTAACAGTGCTAGCTGAGTTTTCTCCTCTATAAGGGTCGATATAATAATTATAAATGATAAATTGGTACATTAATGGAAAATATGTGATATTTCATGTATTAATAAATTGTAATAAGAGAATAATTTTAGAAATTATAAATCATTTAGTAAAATATCATTTATTATAAAATAACATTAATGAGAATTTTGACATTATTAATTTAATTTGAATTTAAAAATATAATGGAAATTATAATGTCTTATACCTCTCCGGTCTATTTCATTATGAAACTATTGTGTTTTAAGTGTTTTGGGGGGTCAAGGTGACTTATTCCCAATAGTTTGGAAAATTTCTAGTTCTATGAACAGTGTTTGTAGTTTTTTGAATAGTATTATCGGTAGGCCGTCTATCGGTAGGCCATGTTGGTAGGTCATTTGTCATTAGGTCCTATTGGAAGGTTTTTTTTCAGTAGGTCATATCATTAGGTCATCTATTGGTAGGTCCTATTGGTAGGACGTCTGTCAGTAGGTCATATCGGTAGGTCTCCTGTCGGTATGTCATTTTTCGGTAGGTCATCTATTGGTAGGTCCTGTTGGTAGGTTGTCTATCGGTAGGTATCTATTGGTAGGTCCTATCAGTAGGTCATTTTTCGGTATTTCCTGTCAATAGGTCCTATTGGTAGAATGTCTATAGGTAGGTCTTATTGGTAGGTCATGTCGGTTGGTCGTCTATTAGTAGATCCTATTGGTAGGTCCTCTGTCGGTGGGTCCTGTTGGTAGGTCATCTTTTAGTAGGTCATCTGTCGGTATGTGCTACAATGTTTCCCGATCAGTGAGTGAATAATGTTTCCAGCTTCCTACAGTTTATCCCATTTGAAATTTTCTTTAACGTAAAATGAATTAAAATCCTTGTTTAAGGGATTTAAGGTCGATTAAAAGCCCATAAGTCCTATCTTATTTTTCATAATGGTATGGGTGACTTTACTCAGTCAAACCACATAGTCTTGATGAGATTATCCTTTAATGTAAAATCTAAACCGTATCTAAAATGATACTCTGTTTATATTTTCAAAAGGATAATATATTTTCCACCTTGTTCATACTTCTTGTTTTCTTTGGTATGGGACACCCCAGACCTTTATTTCCCAAGGAGTTGTGCGATTATGGTGTGGACCTTGGATTTTGTTTTCCTTGGAGTTCTTCCTACAGCATGCACACCCCCTATTTTGGTGCAACTAGGAATTTTCGATCCGTCTTCGATATAAGGTATGTTATACATCTATTCTTCTAGGTTCATCGATCTGTTTCCTCCCGTTATCCTTTACATGTTACAGAATGTGATATCGATGTTTCTAATGGACCTTTCTTGGGTGTTGGTTGATTCAGTTGTTCCACGACATCCTCGGGTGGATGCAGTCATTGTAGGGGAGGTGATTGTGATCCATTGTGTTGGACCGTTCTCATGAAAAAAATATCATAAACCTTTTTAGGTAGAGGATTCATGGATTATATATTATTTTTACCTGAATTTCTATATTTAGTATGATTTAGACACTATAACACAATGAAATTGACATAATAAATATTTAACCTGAGTAAATAATTGGTATTGATTGTATGTTGTTGCTTTATACCATGATAATGATTTGCCACTTGATTTTATAGATAGAATGATATCTATTCCATGATTGTTTATCATGTCGTTGTTGATGTAAATTGGTAAAGAATGTAAATATGGAATTAATTGTAAATTTATTTGGCCAAAGATAAAGGGGCATGTTAATGAATCTGGTTGTTGTTGTTGTGCTTTGATGACAATCAAATAGATGCAGTTATGCATGTTTAATTGAATCTGTTAAATCAATATGGAATAAGGAACAAGTTGTGTGATAAAGATAATTCCTTGAAGGGTTATGAGTTACCCGCTTGGTTTAAAGTCCAAGAAACTTATTCTTTGGATCTATGAGTGCTCGTTGTGTGTAAATGTTGAATGCCTTGTTTAGGGCCAAGAGCCTAGTTTCTATATTGTTTGTTTCCTACTGCCTATGTTTTGGTGTGAGCTTAGGATGGATGATCCTAGAGAGTTGTTGTGATATGTGGGGGTAGGGAGGCTTAGTGGTTTTAGTGGTATCAGTTGACGACTAGAGAGTAAAGATGCATTAGTTCATGCATGTGGTGCCCGAGAGGACACCAAAGATGATGAAACGAGTTGGATGTGAATATTAGATGCTTGTTGAATCTTGTTGTTTGTTTATCTTATTTAATTTTCCCACTGTTTGAGGCATATGGTATTTATTACCCTACTTCCAAAACAAGCAAATACACGTAGGGTATTCCACATGATTTCTATTTTTAGCTTCTTGAGGATGAATGGTCCTACGCTCTAGAAATAGGTGGAAAAGACTCTATGCGTAGTTCATCTACTCACCATATTGATCCCCTTATGTTTGGAAGCTTAGATTGTTTTTCTAGAATACATAAAATTATGGAAAAGTGATAATGATATTAATAAATGATTTAATAAATGATGTTAACCCATAGATTTAGAGCTTGCTGGGATGCAATGCTGAGGTTAAAATTTAAAGCAACTATAGACTTAGTTTGGTTATGCCTAGAGGGAATAAAAATTTAGTGTGATTCTAATGAAATGTAATGTGTAAATGATAATGGTTAATTAATGGTTAAAAAATCAATTAAACTAAAGTTAAACTGATAAAAAGGAAAAAAATAATCTAATGTAGATATTTAAATGGTTATGTGCTTATAGGATACCAAGTCTTAGTAGTGGAAGTTGAGAGTCCAAGAGACGTAAGCTGTAGTTGATTCTAAGACTAGCTTATGCCCATAGTGTGGTTGTGAGCTATAATATATTCTATATTTTTTTTGTTTCTATATGCTACTTCACCTTATCAGTTAGGAAAACTAACACCTTGGGGATTTTAAGCCCTGGGGGGGTGTGTTTTCCCCAACATCCTGGTGGGAGGATAGATGACTGACTACCCCCTTTGGCCCTATTCTCTTCTCTTGGTAGTTACTTGTGTTGGCAGGAACAATAGTTAGTTTTCTCCATATATGTGTGTAGAGGGATATAATGGCTTTTGGTTATTCACACACATATATTATGAATATATTTTCTTATAGACTACTATAGGTGTAATGTGTATAAGATGTGATGGCTTGAGGATCCTTACCCAGTGTTTCAGTTGTAATGGCTTGAGGTATAATACCCAATGTATGATACATGTTATACGAGTTTTATTGGATCTTGAAAAATACATAGTTACTTTTGTTATATGGACATGGTGTTTTGGTTTCATGAGGCACATGTTTTGTTGCTTTGCCTAAGTGTCCATGAGAAATCATTTTTAGAGAGATATGATTAGGATGTGGGATGTTGGGGAAAAGAAGCACACCAGCAGGGAAGTGGTAGTGGGATAACCTTGACATTAATTACTATATTATATACTATTGTATAAAATAATTGGTGAGAGTATCCATGGTGAGGATGGTAATATAGTATACCTATTTAGATGATGAGTTAGTTTCACTTGTTGTTCATTGTTCTTTGGAATTCTTTCTTTACTTTTGAATGAGAGGCTCCAGGGAGGATCCTACTGAGTATAATATTATACTCACCCTATGTATATATAAACTATTTTTAGGTCACTTGGAGTAGGTGGGAGATCAGACTTATTACTACTAGCTTGGGGTTGCAGGAGATATTCGGGCTTCGTGGCCACTATCGTTTTACTTTATTTTGGTACTTACGGTTTTCTCTTTCAGTTGTAGTAGTTTTTTCATGAAATTAAATATATGTACTTGGTTTTATTTTTATATTATATTCTGAGTAGGATTTGGTTAGTTTTTTTCTTATCTCTCTCTCTTTTTCATGTGTTCTCTTAGAGGGTAACGTAGCCCATTTGTGTGTTTACTATACCATCAGTGCTAGTCACCAACCTGAGGCCTATTGGAGGTAGGAATTGGGGTTCATTATCTCTCTTCTAATATTTTTGACCCTAGAGGGGTACACTTTATGAGGAGGGGGTCATAATAGAGTGGTATCATATCTTTGGTTGAGGGAAATGATGGAATTTGGAGTTAGGCACATGTGAGGTTGCATGTATTGGTAGGGAAACAATGTCAGCTAAGTTTAGAAAGCACTATAAACATAGGAGACCGACTGATACACAGGTATTTAGGCCCCCTATGTTCTTATGCACAAACCTTTAAGTTTACAGTGGCTAATAAATGAGGTGATACTTGTTACAAGGTAGATACCTAGGAAAAGATCATGCATAATTCTTCTTTGTGCCTGTTTTTGAATGGGTAGACCTTGGGATAGGTTAACCTAAAATTAATAAAAGGAAAAAATTAATTAATTAATGTTGATTCTTCCATACTCTAGGTTTAAGAACCCTAACTATTTGTTCTTTTTCAGGTATGGCTCCTGGTCAACATCCTCATCATATTCATGAAGAATATGTTCAGTAGGCTATGCCATCAGATCACTACAGAGTAGAGATTGACAATGATGACACTTGGAGGAGGACACTCTGAGAGTTTTAGAGCCAAAGTCTGTAGAAGTATGAGGTCTCCATTTTATATGTAGTCACAGAAGACTTGTTGGAGAAGGTTGAGATAAATTTCAGTTCGGTCAATGCTCAGAAGGAGAACTAGGTGTAGTTGGTTTGGACAATGCTGCATGGGGCTGTGACGCTGTAGTGGTTCTTATTCCTCGAGGATCACGAGGAGCCAGTAGTCTCATGGGAGGAGTTATGACACCAGTTCAGAGTCAAATTTATTTCTTCAACCATGAAAGTGGCTAGATGTTAGGAGCTAATTACCCTTCGACAAGGGAGCTCCAGTTTGTGAGAGCTAGAATCCATTTCATGAACCTTTTAAGATATGATTCAGACCTATTTCCAGATGAGGAGGATAGGGAGAGGCATTTTGTGGAGGCTTTGTGTCTATAGATCCAGTGTTGGGTCACCCCATTTATGCTGAAGATGTATATTGAGGTGATGGTGAGGGTAGAGGTCATTGAGAGGATGCTATCTAGAACTAGATCATCATGAGAGGGGATTCATCAGGATTTCTCAAGAAGAAAAGATGTGGTCTAGGGTTCCCAGTTTTCAGAGAAGAAGAGTTTCCATTTTGATGTGGGTAGGTTAAAGCCCTCAGTATCTTGTTTTTATAGGGGAAACGTATCTAAGAACTATTAAAATGGATCATGCACTTTTTTTCTTGTGGAGGATGAGGTCATCAGTAGTGAGAGTTCCCACCCTTTTAAAACGATCAGCATATTCCATGTGTTCCACTTTAAGTTCCTCCATTAAGGTAATTTCAGCCGAGGCAATAGCATGGGGTTGCACTGGCTTTGGATCAGTAGAGAGAAGATGAGGTAGGTAGAGGATAGGATCATAATTATTCCCATCCTCAAATATTAGAGTGTGACCATGGTGGTGTTCATCAGTAGGGTCAAAGAGGCTGTGGATTAGGTCATGGCAAGCTTTATGCTTTTTCATTGCCAACTCCGAGCAATCCAGATATCATTCAAGGTACCCATTGATTGTTTTCTACTTGGTTGTATTCCTTGTTTGGTTTATGAGTGAAAAAATCCTCCATATCACCTAACATTTTCCATTCCTTAGGACTTGAGGTAGAGAGTCTTCCAGTGCCCTTGGCATTAACTATGCTAGTTAGAGGTTGAGATGACTTGTTTGAAGTATGTAGAGACTTTGAGATTGTTCTAGGGAATCACCTCTCTTGGGTAGATTTCCTATATTTATTGATATAACCATTTTATTTTATCCTTTCCATGGATTGGTTGTATTTGGTGTAGGATATTGTGGATTTATTCAAGAGGAAGGTAGTGTTATTTGATGCTAATGGAGAGCCAATGGTGTTTGTTGGTGATCGAATCCCTCATATGGGCTAGAGGTGTATTCCTTACTTGTAATAATTGATGGATGAGCTGATGTTGAATTGGAAAAAGGTTTAAAAGTCAGTGTTTCATAGGGTCACAGAAGAGTATATTGATGTATTTATAGAATATGTTGTGGCATTACCCCCTTGAAAAGAGATCGACTTTGGGATCGATCTATAGCCATACACATCTCCTTTATTGATTTTTCCATATAGGATGACACATTATGAGTTATAGGGGAGGTGTATACATATCAATGGTCTATTATAGTGTGGTTTTGTTTGGATGAGTGTGTCACTGTAGGTCACACCAGTTTTATTTGTGAAGAAGGTTGACAAAATTTTATAGTTGTGTATCGATTATCATCGCTTGAACCAAGTGAGAGTGATGAAACACCATCCTCTTCCATGGATTAATGATTTTTTTGATCAACTAAAGGGTTTAGGTTGGTTCTTAAAGATATATTTGCAGTTAGGATATCATGAGATGCATGTGAAGGATGAAGATATTCCAAATACCGCCTTCTATTTCCATATTGGGCATTATGAGTTCGTTGTGATGCCGTTCGGTGTGGTGAATGATCAATATGTGTTCATGGAGTTGATTAATGATGTGTTCCATGAGTTCCTAGATAAGTTTATGGTGGTCTTTATTGAATACATTCTTGTGTACTTCACATATGAGGAGGAGCATGCAAAGCATTATCATGCCATTTTGGGAGTTCTTCGTTGATAGTAGCTATTTGGGAAGTTCTCAAAGTGTGAGTTTTGGGCTTGAGAAGTTTGTTTATCAGGGTATGTTGTATCCCAGCATGGATTAGCTATGGATATGTTAAAGATAGAAGCCGTTGTGTCTTAGGAATCCCCTAAGAAAATTGCAGAGGTGTGAAGTTTCCTTGGTCTTCTAGGATATTACAGGATTTTCATATCCAATTTATATCAGGTTACAACTCCTATGACAACATTAACCAAAAAGGAACAGGTGTTCATATCTACTGATCAGTGTTAGGCAACATTCAATTATCTAAAGAGAAGTTGGTCAGTGCTCCAATTATTTGTCTGTCAGCATAAGGAGTTTAGGTTGAGGATTTCTATGATGCTTCATGTCTTGGGTTAGGATGTGTTCTGATGAAGTAGAGATCAATATTTTATTATGGGTCTTAGCAGTTACATCCACATGAGAGTAATTATTCCACCCACAATCTTAAGTTTTTAGAAGTGGTGTTTTCCCTGAATTTGTGGAGACATTACCTCATCAGAGAGTGATTTGTGGTCTTCAATGATCATAAAAGCCTTAGGTATGTTTTCTCCTAGCATGAATTGAACTTGTGATAGCATCATTGGATGGAGTTCTTATAGGATTATGACTTTTAAATCTAGTATACACCTAGTAAGGGGAATATTGTAACTGATACGCTGAGTAGGAAGTCACATAGTGATGTAGTGCATGAATCAGGTGATTCCTTGAGGGTAATGTAATAACTTTCATCATTACATCTAGATATGTGAGAAGTTAGGGGTACATGTTATATTTTTTAGATGACAGTGCAATCATATTTGGTGAAGTAGGTGGAAGATTTCCAATTGGGGGATCTTGAGGTGGAGGTTTGGAGAGACACAGTTGTTTGTAGCGAGACCCCTGATGACTGGTTTGAGGATGAACAACACGAGGTACTATTTTAGGGAATACTTTTTATTGATTTGGTGATGCATGATATGGTTATTATAGAGTTCCATAGTTCTCCCTTAATAGTAAATCCTTCCATGAAAAAGATGTACTGATCTTTGAGGAGTCAGTTTTGGTGGACTGGGTTGAAGCGTGCAGTCGTCGAGATTGTGTCTCGTTGTTTTGTGTGCCAGAAGGTGAAGGCCCAGCACCGCGTTCTCGTTGAGTTGATCCATCCATTATATATTACTTAGTTTAAGTGAGAGGACATCTTGATAGTAATTTTTATTGGTTTACCTTAAGATCAGGGAGGCTATGATTCTATATGGGTAGTTGTGGATCGTTTGAAAAAATCATCCCACTTTATAGCAATCAAGGAGTCAAGCTTAGTAGCAGTTTTTTCAAGGAAGTATCTAGAGGAGGTGGTGAGACTCCATGGAGTCCCTAGGATGATCATTTCTGATCAAGACCCCCATTTTGCCTCCAAGGTGTAGAGAGGTCTCCATCATGCCTTCATTTCTCAGCTATTCCTTTGCACTACTTTCCATTCACAGATAAAAGGCTAGACAGAGCGGACCATCCAGACTCTTGAAGACATGTTTTTCTCTTGTGTTCTAGATTTTGGTTGTTTATGGATGAGGAACCCTCCCTTGGTAGAGTTTACTTACAATAATAGTTTTCACTCCACCATCAGTATGGCACAATTTGAAGCCTTTTATGGATGACCTTTCTGGTCTCCATTATGCTGGACTGGTGTTGTAGAGTCATCAATTTTCAGGCCAAAACTAGTACAGATCCTGAAAAATATGTTTCATGTAATTTACGAGAGGATGAAGACAACACAAGATTGTTATAAGTCATATACCGATTATAGGAGAACTTTGAAGTTTCATGTTAGGAATCATGTGTTTCTGAAGGTGACTCCCCATCGTGGAAAGCACAGGTTTGGTTGTGGGAGTAAGCTTTCTCCCCAGTTTGTTGGGCCTTTTGAGGTGTTGGCTCATATTGGAACTATGGAATATCGGGTAGCACTTCCCCTATAAATGAGAAAGATACATGATATTTTTATTATGTCATAGATTTTTTTTATCTTCATGATGAAAATCACATCATCGATTGGGGTGATATCGATGTTGATGATGATGTGACTTTCAATGAGTGTCCTATAGAGATCCCTGACTATAAGAATAAGGTGTTGTATGGGAATGATATCACCCTAGTTTGCATCTTTTGGTAGTACGTTGGTGTGGTGGAGAGTACTTTTTAATGTGAGTCGCTGATACGTGTTCAGTACCCTGAACTGTTTGATGTTTAGGTATTTTATTGTAATGATGTTTGTCTTATGGTTGTAGACCTTTCCTATTTATGAGATGGATTTCTCTTGTTTCTTATTATGGATAGATCTCCCTTGAGAGGTATCTTCCTCGGGATAGTGTTTAGGATATAGTTGCTATTTCTATGTGGTTTATCATTGTTCCTTTGTGGAAGTGTTTGAACTCCTTTGGTGGTGAGAGCCTTGAGAGGTATCTCTAAGGGTGGTTGTTCAGACCCCTTTTTTTGTTTTCTATTCGGGTTGGTTTTGGATTCTCGAGGACAAGAATGTTTTGAGAGGTATAATATGCAATGTCACAAACCTCTCCTTTCCATTCCGTTGTGAAAATGTAGTGTTTGAGGTGTTCTGGGAGGTCAAGGTGACTTATTTCCAACACAAATTTATAGTTCTTTGAATAGTATTTATAATTTTGAAAACAATGTCATCGATAGGTCATCTGTCGGTAGGTCCTGTCAGTAGGTTATCTATCAGTAGGTCCTGTCGGTAGGTTGTATATCAGTAGGTTTTTTCAGTAGGTCATCTATCGATAGGTATTTTCAGTAAGTCATCTGTTGGTAGGTTCTATCAGTAGGTCATATCAGCAGGTCATCTTTCAGTAGGTAATCTGTTAGTAGGTCCTATCAGTAGGTCATTTTTCAGTAGGTCATCTATTGTTAGATCCTATCGGTAGATCATCTGTCAGTAGGACCTATCAGTAGGTCCTGTCAGTAGTTCATATGTAGATAGGTCCTATCAGTAGGTCATGTTGGTAGGTTATCTATCAGTAGGTCTAGTCATTAGGTCATCTGTCGGTAGGTCTTATCAATAGGTCATTTATTTGTAGTTCATCTGTTGGTAGGTTCTATATTGTTTCTAGATATGTTAGTGAACAACATTTCCATATTCCTATAGTTTCACCCATTTGACATTTTATTTTAATGTAAATCACATTCAAATCCTTATTTTAAGAGATTTAAGGATTATTCAAAGCCCATAAATCCTATCTTATTTTTTCTAAGGGTTCGGGTGACTTTACTCGATCAAACCTTGTAGTATTGATGAGATCTGCCTTTAATGGAAAATCTAAACAATATCAAAACCGATTCTCTGTTTAGATTTCCAAAAGGCTGAGATATATTCCACCATATTCTTCCATCTTTATTTCCTTGGTATGGTAAACCCCAAACCTTTATTTCCCAAGGAGTTGTACAATTGTGGTGTAGACCTTAGATTGTGTTTTCCCAAGAGTTCTTCCTGCTGCATGCGCACCCCCTGTTTTGGTGCAACTATGAATTGTCGATCTATCTTTGATATAAGGTATGTTATACATCCATTCTTATAGGTTCCTTGATTTGTTTCTTTCTGTTCTCCTTTCCATGTTATGGAATGTGATCACTATGTTTCTAATAGAACTTTCTTGGGTGTTGGTTGATGCAGTTGTGCCATGACATCCTCGGGTGGATGCAGTCATTGTGGGAGAGGTGACCGTGATCCATTGTGTTGGACCATTCTCATGAAAATAACATTATAAACCTTTTGAGTTAGGGGATTAATGGATTATTTATTCTTTTTACCTATAGTCATACAATTAATATGATTTAGATATTGGACCACAATGAAATTGACATAATAAATATAGAATCGGAGCAAATAATTAGTATTGATCGTATGATGTTGCTTTATAACATGATAACAGTTTCTATTGATTTTATAGATAGCATGATATCTATTTTTTAATTTTTTATCATGTCATTCTTAAAGCAAATTGGTAAATAATATAAAGACAGAATTAATTGTAAATTTATTTGGCCAAATAAAAAGAGGCATGTTAATGAATATGACTGTTGTTGTTATGATTTAATGATAATCAAATGGATGCAGTTATGAATGTTTAATTGAATCAATTTATTCAATATGGAATAAGGAACAAGTTGTGTGATAAAGATAATGCCTCAAAGGGTTCTGAGTTACCTACTTTCTATAAAGGCCAAGCACCTTATGCTTCGGAGCTATGTGTGCTTGTTTTTTGTGAAGGCTGAACACCTTGTTTAGGGCTTAGATATTAGTTTCTATGTTATTTGTTTACTACTTCTTGTATTTTGGTGTGTACCTAGGATGTATGAGAATAGAGGGTTGTCGTGGTATGTGGGGGCAAAGAGGACTAGTGTTTTTGGTTGAAGTAGTTAACATCTAGAGCGACGAGATGCATCCATTTATTTATGTGGGTGTTAGGGAGGACACCAGAGATGATAAAATACGTTGGATGTGAATGTTATATGCTTGTTGAATCTTGTGGTTTTTTTATCTTCTTTAATTTCCACACTCCTTTAGGTATATGGTTTTTCTTATCATCCTTCCAAAATAGGAGAAGATGTGCAGGGTATGCCACATGTTTTCCATGTTAATTGTTATTCCCTTTGGTTTCAAAAATTCCCTTGTAATATTCATCAATTTTATGAATATAATATTCCATGAATATTTGGATATGTTTGTTATTTCTTTTATTGATGATATTTTAGAATTTTCATAAAGTTATGAGGATCATGAAAAATATTTAAGTATTTTCTTGCAAACTCTCAAAGAAAATAAGTTATACATAAAATTTAGAAAATTTCATTTTTGGTTGCAATATATTTATTTTCTTGGGAACAATTTAAATAAGGATAGAATAAATGTTTATCCTACTAAAACAAAATTAGTCGATGAATGGGAAAAACCTAAAAATGTTAAATAGATTCTTAGTTTTCTTTGATTAGTAGGTTATTATCAACGGTTTGTTAAAACCTTTTCACGGTTACCTAGACCACTAACTAAGTTAACCTAAAAAGGGGATAAATTTATTTAGACATAAGAAGAATAAGTTTAATTTCAAGATCTGAAGAAGATATTTTTAAATTCTTCAGTTTTGGTACTATCCTCTTGAAATGGTTAATTTTTCATCTATAGTGATGCTTAATTTAAGAGACTTAGTTGTGTTCTGATGCAGAATGATCCGATAATTTCTTATGGTTCAAGAAAACTGAAACCTCATGTGTTAAATTATCCCACACTTGATATGGAATTAGAAGTTGTGGGTTTTTATTTTAAAATTTAGAGGAATCATTTATATATATCCAAATGAAAAATAAATATTGACTATAAAATTATGAAGTATATATTCACTCACAAAAAATTAAACATAAGGCATAGAAGACAGATTGAATTAATAAAGGATTATGATTGCATGCACAATTTGCATCATGGAAAACAAAACAAAGTTGCTGATACCTTGAGTTTAAAACATCATGAATCATTAACTATGTTATATTTGGAACAAGTCACCTTGATTCATGATTTGATGAATTTTTTCTTGGAAGTTGTTGGTGCATGAAATTTATCTATTTTGTTTCAAGTGTTATTGTAGAAATCTCTATCAGACATAATTAAGCAAGCACATAAGAAAGACCATGATTTATAAAAAAATATAGAATTGGATAAAAGGTGTATGTTTCCATAATTTAACATTGATAAAGATTGTGTTTTAAGATTTAGAAAGAGATTTTGTGTGCCTTGTGATTCCCAACAGAAGAAATAATTACTATGTGAAGCTCATAGTTCTCTATGTTTAGTTCATCCTGGTAGCGCTAAGATGTACAAATACTGTTTGGATTATTATTGATGGGATGAAATGAAAAGAAATATTGCATATTTTACCATGAAATGTTTGACATGTCAATAATTTAAAGTAGAGAGACAACTTCCAAAGGGGATGCATCGGTCTTTTCCAGTTTCAGAGTGGAAATGAAAAAATATATACATAGACTCCATGATGAGACTACCAAATACTTCTCGAGGTAACAATGCGATTTGGGTTATTGTTGATTGATTTCTTAAATCTACACATTTACTTTCTATTTGAGATACTATGTATTTGGATCTACTTTCTTGACTATACCATGAGGATATTTTTAGGATAAATATATTTTATTTTTCCATTTTATATGAAAATGATCCCAGGTTCACTACTAAATTATTTAAAGGCCTTAAAAAGTCATCAAACATAGAATAAATTTTCAAAACTACTTTCAACCTCAATATGATGGATAGAAAGAGAGAACAATTCAGACATTGGAGGATATTATTTGAGCTTGTTCAATGGAATACCATGGAATATGGGATAAAAATGTTTATTTAGTTGAGTTTTATTATAATAACATCATTCATTCTAGTATAAAAATGGCATATTTTGAAGAATTATATTGAAATAGGTGCTGATCTTCATCATTATGGGGTGAATCTAGGAAAGAAAGTTGATGAGACTAGAATTAGTAGAGGAAGTGGTTGAGAAATTGAATATAATCTTGAAACACATGAGGAAATCTCAGAGAAGGCATAAAATTTATGAGGATAACAGAAGGAAAGACTTTTCTTTCAAGGTAGTTGATAATTTTTTTATTATAATCACACCATGGAAAAGTGTTATATTTTTTGGTAGTAAAGAAAAGTTATTTCCACAGTTCATTGGACCCTATAAAATCCTAGTGAAAGTTGGACTAGTCACCAACTGAGTAGATTTACCTTTGAGTTTATCTCATGTATGCCATGTTTTTTATGTTTCCATGTTAATAAAGTATGTGCTAGATCTATATCATGTTTTTAGATAATAAGTAGTTCACATGTAAGATAAACTTTCTTATGAAGAAAATAATATTCATATTATTGATCGTAGAGAGAAAGTATTGAAGAATAAGGTAATTCACCAGGTTATGGTTTTGTAGAGAAACTAAATGTTTGAAGAAGAAATAAGGAATCTAAAAATGCTATAAGGGACAGGTACCCTCACTTGTCGAATAAGTAAACAAATTGTGAGAAAAAAATTTCCAAAAGGTGGGGAGAATGTAACCAACCGGGTACTTATAAAACAATTTGTTTAAATTATATAATTAAATAGTCAAATTATTTATAAATTTATAATGAAGTAAGTGGAATTTATATAAATTAAGGAATTTATACTGATGGAATAATATCTTGACCTTAGAAATAATAACATGAATGTTAGGAATAATAATTTGGAAAATTGAATAGTAACCTCACCTACGAGATTATAAAAAATTATTTATCTTATAAGTTTAATCATGATATTTTATATCATAGAATAAGTAAATAAATGTTTTAGACATGATAAATTAATTTTCGATATTTTTTCAAGTAATAAATATTTAATTAAAATTTTATACTTAATATAATGATTTTAATTTTTTTTTTCATAAAATGGATTAATAAATTATAATTTTTTTTATTATGATTATAAGATAATTTTATAATACTTTAATTAATTTTTTAAAAGTTTTATAAACGCAGCTATAGTTTTAAAACTTGTATTTTTAAAATAATTTATCATTTTAGTTAAAAATTAAATTTCTCATATTTATAAAATTATTTTCAAAAAATGGATTTTATTTTTTTATTCTACAAGTTGAAATATGGTTAGGGTTAATTTTTTGTATTTTTCTAAAATACTTGAATTTTTTGTAAATAGTGAAATACAGTAATTTATGATATTAGCTAAATACATGATTTATTGAGTGATAAATGATGTAAGGTAGTTATAAGCCCAAAATCTCAAAACATCATTCAATATTTTAATATATTTGATGATAATGCTCAAACTATTCATAATCTTGAGCTAAATTAATAAAATAATGAATATAATAATGAGAAAACACCCATATCCTCCACTATACATATTTCCCCTCACCACCTCTCCCCTTTACACCTCAAAGCCTTGTAACTTTCTTAATTCTTTCCAAAATCCCTTCCCAATACTCTTCCCCATGTCCAGGACCTACTGGTCTCACCAAAAGGCCAAAACCATGGTCCTTAAGGAGGTTCTCGAGGAGGATAATTCAAGAGAAAGTTTTAACATATTTGCAGTAAGACAAACCTGAGATATGATAATTTTTAACCCAATTTCTATTCTGTTGGTAAACCTTATACTTCATTTATTTTGTGGTAATAAGATTATTTTTGAAATGAATTTTGTTTATATTATTTTATATTATGTGTATTTATAGTGTATAAACATATTCCATTCATTTTAATAATTCTCAATTGAAATACATTATATTTATAAGGGACTTTTTAGAAAAAACCCTCTTTTAAATTTCTATTTTTACAAAACTCAAAAGGAATTTTTTTATTCAAGTATTATTATTTTATGATTAAGGTTAATGGGAATTTTTTATAATGAAGGGAAGGAACTATATCTCTATCCAATGTATTGGATATGTTTATGTTGAAGGTCAACTATTTGGTTACTCCAAGTGTTATTGCAATGGTTACACCATAAGGATTTCATGAGGGTTACATTGTAAGGTATTCACGAGGGTTACATGATAAGGTAGCCATGAGAGTTAAAAATCATATGGTATCCATGATGGTTACAATATGAATTATGTAATTATCCAAGTCACCTTTATGGTATTATTTATGTTTTCTATGTTTTATAGAAATCTATTGTTTTTATAGAGTAATTATATGATACTTATTGGGTGATAAGTATGTATTTTCAAAAATGATTTCATATGTTTATAAGTATTCAAGTACTAATGGTTTCTCTCCCTATTTTTATATCAATTACCGAGGTTTTTGTGCTCATCCAAAGTTTAATTTTTTTTTCACAATGTTTAAGGATGGGTAAGAGAAAAGGAGAATCCAATTTTAATGTTGTAAAGATTATTCCTGAATAGATTTCATTTTTTTTATATTAAATTTTTTATTATTATTAATAAAATAGATATTGTTATAATAATACACAATTTGTATGATTATGGGTTGATATATATAAATTATGTCTTAACATTATAAAACTATAAACCTATAAGATTTTTGGGAATGTAAATAAGTGAATTCTAAGGGAATTCAATAGATTATGTAATGTTTAAGGCTAAGTACTTATAATTTTAATGTTGATGAGAATTTATGTTTTTTTTAAATACATAAAAGTATTAACTATTTGGAATTCAATATTAGCTCAAGTGGAACTAATATTGATAATTAATTGGGTTTAGAGATTATATTGTCAATATACACCTCCACCATATAATAAAACACATATTTTAATCATTTTTTATAGTACTACTAAGTTTCCTTATTTTTACCTTTTTGGATTTTCACTATGGTAAATAGATTTCCAACCTAGTTAATTTATCCATTAAGACTAAATTAATTCTATCATTATTAGAATGTTTTGATACATTTATTATAAATATAAAATCGAATTTATCATATTAAAAATCAATGTGTCTTGAAAATTTATTTTACAAAAGTTCACCTAAGTGAAAAAATGCCATCTTAAAAGTAAACATGAAAACACATTTTTCTATTATTTAGGGGTAAATCTAGTCATTTAAAAGAAATTTTTTTCCATTAATGAAACATATTTTATATTTATTTATATTTGAAAATCACAATGCATAAGATATGAATTTCATGTAAATTTAAATAATTTGATAAAATATCATTTATTATAAAATAACATCGATGTCATTTTTGACATTATTCATTAAATTTGAATTTAAAAATAACAAGAAAATGATAGAATTTGAATAAATTGTGTTTAATACTATGTAACATGATATATTCATCTAAAAAATTAATGTATTACAATGAATCATTCAATTTACAAAACTTTTAGTATTTTTAGTATCCTTTATTTTATTTTATTAATAACTAAATAATCCCTTTGTTGGCGTTTATAAAGTATTTATAGTAATTATTTCATATCCATAAAATTCAAATAATTTTTCATGAAAATAAAACAATTTATCTTTAAAAAAATATCTATAATCGACCATGAGTTTTTTTTACCCTATCCCATATCTTTATAGATATTAAAAAGAAGAAAGTTTTTTTTTTGTCTTCTACTTGACATAACTTATTATATTGGTCACATTCATTGAAAAATGTCCCAAAAAAAAAAAAATAGAACTTATGTTCATAAGGGTCAATCTATGTCCATACAATAGGTTTTGTAAAAATTAGTAGGTCATTTTAAATATTTTCCTCTTAGTTTAACCCTAGGAAAACCCATTTTTACATTAACCACATTAATTAATTTTTTCTATTTTCACTATTAATTTTTGTAAAAAGTTAATTTAAACATACATGAAATTATAAATTATTATTATTAAAAATATGGAATCCATGTATCAAAATTAAATTAATACAAGTGAAAAAATTTAATTTGAAATTAATCCCACACACACAATGAGAAATACAATTTTTATATATAATACAATTAAATATGAAATTAATCATAATGGCCTAAAATTTATTAATGTATGTATAAATGAAATTATGCTACTTTAATACCATTTAAAAAAATAATTTATCATATAAATTATATAAACATAAATGAAGTTTTTAATTATAATTCAGTATTCTTCATTATTCATCAAAAAATTAATGTTTTCAAAAAAATTCAAAAAAATAAATCTAAGATAATTTTGATATGATTATTCTAGAAATTAATTTTATATTATGAAATTAATTTCATATAATTTTTAAAAATAAATTCTAAATTAAGTGTATAAGGCATAACTAAAATATGTTTTTTTAATCCTAGTGTTGCGTGCATTACAAGCTATCAAATTTTATTTATTTATTATAAAATAATTTTACTATAAATAATTGGGGTGTTACAGATATTTAAAAATAATAATTTTTTTATAGTCTATGTTATATAAAACATATTTCTTAAATAACCCACACAATATATTTCGTTAAATTTAATCTCGTCGATAACCTATAGAACATGCAACCTCAAGTCTAAATAAACGATAATATAGTATAACATTATAACATATCCATTTATCTGGTCGGTGTGAATATTACTAACTGAATTATAAAAACTATATGGTTTTTAAATGTAAAAAAATAATTAGTTATCAATTCATTATAAATAACATAAGAATCATTTAAAATAGAAAAATTTGTTTTCGAAAAAATGTATTTTTTTGAAGAAAGTTTTGGTCATGATTTACGGGCATAATTTTAATTTTTTTTAACAATTTTAATAAATTTATTTTAGAAAATAAAAATAATTTTTAATTCATAATATCAAAAATGTCTTAGTGTGAATTTATGATATTTTTCAGAATTTTTTTATTTTTCGATGAATAATGAAAAATACTGAATTTTAATTGAAAACATCCTTTTTATTTAAATTATTTATAATATTAAATTATATTTTTAATTTTCCTTAAAAAATTATTCCAATATATATCAATTAATACAATTTATTTCACTACAATAATTTTTATAATGATTTTTTGTATAATTTTTTAATGTTTTGAACATTTTCTCTTTGAAAACATGCTTTTTGATTACGTTTTTGGGATTAATTTTAAATTTAAATATTCAACTTATATAAATTATATTTGAAAAAATGGATACCATATTTTAAATCACCATAATATATAATATATAATTATGTAAAATATATTTTTTTAAAAAATGAATATTGAAAATAGTAGAAAGTATTTAACATAGTTAAGGTCAAAATGTATTACTGAGGGTTAAAATGAAAAGATAAATTTTTAAAATAAACATAAAACTTTTCAAAAACCCATTTTATGGATATATTTAGACCCTAAATATTATATTCTCTTAAATTTACCATTTCAGAGGCTTTTTAAATGATAACAATGCAGGTATGATTGAATCATTTCAAAATATTACAAGTGTGCCACTCACCTTAATTATAAAAGGCCACCCACTCTCCTCTCTTATACACATATTCACACCCATATAGTTTATAAAATACCTTCCAAAATGACATAAAAACTTCCATAATATCATCCTAAAATCCTTAATTTGGGTATAAATCCACCTAGTAAGTCTTTTTTTGTAAACCTAAGTAGGATACATGAAGAAGAGCTAACATTCTACAACACGCGTTTTTTTTAAATTCTTCATCCACCTCCTTAAATTTTTATTAAACCATGATTATTTAATATAATAAGTATCTTAAATATAATGATATATTTTATTTTAATGTCATGATGAACAACTATCAACACTTTCATCAAATGGATTATGGAATCATCATTCGTGTGTACTATAGACTACCATGTCAGAAACATATTTCATTCATTTTTTCCATTACCACCTATCAAAGTTCGGTATGATGATAGATATTATATATATATATATATATAATATTTTATAAATTATTAATACCACTATATTAATTATATCATATATACCTTTTTATTTTCCATTTCATAGGGGATATAATAACATCACTCATGTGTACGATGAACTACCGCCTCGCGAAGCGATGCGATTCGTCTTTCACTAACTATTTAAATGGAAGGTAATACCGATAAATTAAATGAATATATGTGATATAAATTAAATAGTTATGATATTAATGACATATTTATCCCTATGAAATGATAATATATCATTATCTATTTTACACCAAAAAATGATAACATTATTCGTGTATGTGTAGACTACCGCCTCCTAGAAGCGATTTTAAAATATTTTCATCACCACACCACATGTAAGATATATATAATTATATATAAATAAATAATATTTTATTTATGATATTATGAAAATTATTTATATGTAATATATTACTTACCTCTATTCCATAATTATCATTGAAAAATATAAATGTTACTCATGCGTGAGTATGTGCTACCGTATCCATGATTGTAACATACAACATTTTTCCTAACTATCATTAATGATTATCTTTAAAGGTAAAATGTATTAAAAAATATGATAATAATTTCATTATTATTATTCTAGGAATGATATAACTATATTATATGTGCAATAATTGTATCATTCAGGATGAAATATGTATGAGAAAATAAGGCAATTAAAAACCAAAACAACAAAAATTATGAATTATTATTAAAAAATGGGTGATAATATTTTAGGAAAGGATAATATGTTATATTATCAATATTAATATTGTTCTGAAATAAATTAATAACATATTTTAAACCACTATATATGATGTTAATGAAAATTCATCCAAAAGGAAGTGTGAGGTATGTGATTTTTCCTCAATTGCATTTCATTGAGGCATATTGTAGTGTTAAGAACAAAATTTATTTTATATTGTTTATATAATTAACATTTGACATGGTATTTCATTATTCATTAATAATTAATGTGATTTTATTTTTAAATTCTAATTAATTCTTCTAATGATATTTTTTATTAAAATTACTAACATGTAAGAAATTTTATAACCCAATTTCTCTTTATTAGGTTATATTAATTCTTCATTGTCATTAATATTCTAATATCATGTGTATAGTGAAATTTTATTATATTATGTCTATTTCAAAATTTTTATGTGTATTTTAGTTTGATATACATAGTCTATTAATATATTAATTCTTGATTGAATTTCATGATCATTTTATGGGTTTATTTCACAATCTCATTCTAATATAGATTGTTTGTTCTTGAATTTCAGTTGAAGAAAAATATTTTTTCCTCATATAGTAAAACAATTTCATTTTATTATCATATTTTTTAATGATATGTTCAATTAATAGTAGAATTTATCCAATATTTTGTATTAAAATGTTTTATAAAATGTTTTTAAGAAAATACAACATCATTTCTCTCTTCAGTCAGAAATCTATTCTCTTCAAAAACCATATTTTCCAAAAAAAATTAAAAAATTATTATAGCATTTTAAAAATGATTTATTAATGTGTTTTTTTTTTATTTATACAAAGTTATTTCAGCGGTATCTTCATATCATTTTTTGAATAGGGTAATTTTCCAACCTTTTTACATTGGAAAATGAATTTCCATTTTTTCTTGTATGACATGTAAAAAATTACTCACTGAAATGGACATAAATTCTTTGAAGCATTAGTTGCATATATTCAAGTTTTTTTTGAAGAAAAATATTTTTCCTATTATTTTGTAAAATTATTTATTTTTAAAAGTTAATTTTAATAAAAATGATTTTCTGATATGTTTTGAAAAGTTAGTTTCCAAATGAAAGTTATATTTTATTCAAGAATTTTTTTGAAGACATTTTTATGGAATTTGTACTCATCAATGATAATAACCCCTAATTTTAATTATAATCCATTGGGTATATTTTTTATTAATACAATCCATATTTTTCCTCTAGATGGTTTATGATTATTTTGATTAAGGATATTATTAAAATTCCATTCAGTGATTCAATTATTCATTCTTTAACATCCCCTATAAATATTAACTTTCATATGACCATTAGACATTAAATTTATCCTAACTATCAATGTAATTTATCATTTATATATTTAATTCATAAAGAATTTATCATTTCTACATATGGTTTTATTTGATTAACTAGGGAAATATTGATAAATCTATATCCATTACTCAATACAAATATTTTATGATAAGGAACATTATTCATGAATTCAATCAATTATTCGATATATGAGGAATGTTTTAGACAAGTAGAAGTGGGTGGTATCTAGTCATAGATAGACCCTTGATGTATCGATAGTATTATGAGATGAATCTATTTTCATGCCATAGTTAAATGGGTTTCTAACCAGTAGTTTTAAACATTATTGTGAAAGGTCTTGAAAGTAGATGTACCATGTTACTTAGTTCATGATGTAAAATAATTATGTGTTTCATTCATTAAGAATTCAGATATTTTTACAAATGATATTTTAGAAATGATATTATCTCTAGATTCATTTCATTATATTTTATTTATTTCATGGAATACGTGTTCAGTTATTTACCTTTCCATATTGATTATTCCTTATCTAGTTATGATAGTCATGTTATTAATAAAATGGAACATTTTTTCCATTATTTATCTTTACAAATTGATTATTAACCATTATATTTCTTTATTTATATTATATATATATGCACTTATTTCTCAGTTTATTGATTACATAGAATTTGTGTTCAATTATTTACATTTGCATATAGACATTCTTATTGATTCATGATTATATTCATTGTAAAAAACCCTCATTAATTATTTAATCTCACCCTTATTTTGTTTCCTAAGAATGGAATCCATGAAGTGTACTATGAAATATATGAAATAATATTATAGTGGGAATAATGATATTAAAAAAATTGGGTTTAAATTTGTGTATTCAGATATAATATAGGATTCATGTATGTATCTAGTTTTCTAAGACTAATAAACTATTATTCCATTCGTTATGTGATTCCTTTCATCTTATTCCAATGTAATAAAGTAGAAACATGGTCTAGAATACATAGGTTATAAATGATACAATTGGAATCATATAATTTTTAGTAAAAACCTTGGGAACTAGATTTATGAAAACATTGATTAATGTTAAAAACACAATAATAGACATTGAGAATACGTATAGAATAACATCATAATGATTTTTAAGGTTGATATTATTTGGTTATTCATGGATATAAATCAATTTTTGGATACTAAAAGTTGGCATGGTTTTGGAATAAATATTCTTCGGAGTAATAGCTCCAAAAAGGGTGTATTGGTCATGAATCTATCATTACATGGTGTATGAAAATGGGCCTTAATTCACACCTTTTTTGAGACTACCAAGGGAAATTATTAAGAGAATTTAAATTTTTATTACAAAACATTATAAAGGAATTGAATTAGTGATGAAAATTAATGAACTTGATTAAACTTTAAGTGTCCTATATTTAAAATAATGAGTCTTTAAGGAATGGTAAAAATATTTTCTGTGTGGAAAATAAGGCCATAATGTAATGAATTAATGAGAAAAAATAAAGAGTACGATAGAAGGAAATAAATATAAGCCTAGGTATCCCTTTATAGATCATTTTATTATATATTTGGAACCTAGTAATTATAAAAGTCAATTACCTATTATAAAGGTTAAACACAATACTAAGGAATGAGCTATATAGAAATAAAATGGACTATTTGTAATGACCATACCCCTAGAATCCTGATGTTTGTGAATTAATTTTTTACAATGGAATAGGTACAATGTGTAAAATCCTGAAGGACTGATTAGTTTATCAGTATTATAGAACTATATATAAACATGATACAAATTTTAAATTTGGAATAAAAAGTAAAATAATTTATATTGAAAAAGAAAATTCTCAAAGACCTTGAAAATCCATTTAAAGGATTCATCTTGATAAAATGAAGTATGTGAAACAAAATACAGGTTAGCTCAAATTCTTAGTAAGAGTTAAATATAGTAAAATATATCATGAATTGATAATAATAATCAATATGGAAATGTGAAAAACTAATAAAACATACCACTCAAATAACTTGATAAGGAATAATCATTATGGAATAGTAAATAATTGAAAATGCAAGCCATTTTGTGAATAAGGGGAGAATGAAATGCATCTAAAGATAATATCATTGTAAAAATATCATGTATAATAATAAATTAATTATGAATTAAGGGTATTATTAGTTATCAAATATAATTTCTCCCATGAACATGATACCTTTATCGCTATTTCCTTTCATAAGATAATTTAAAAAATGTTTGGTACAAGACCATCTAAATTGGACAAATGATTCATTTCATGAGACTATAGATTTATTAAGGGGATTTTATTAACTTATTACCAATCCATTTATTTCATTTACAAAGCATTCATCATATATTAAATAATTTATATAATTCATAGACAATGTGCCTTATCAAATATTTGTATTGATTAAAGGATGATAATTTATCAATATTTCTACAATTAATCAAATAAAAATCCAAGTAAAAACTATATGTAAAATGGTATAAAATTTATGATATAAACATATTCATCATAAAAGAATATTTATATTTGAGAGAAATTTTATTTGAAAAGAAAAATTATTACAAAAAGTGATTTTTAAGAGAAAGTTAACAATCACAAAAGAATGTGATATTTCACAATAACATTTACCATTTGATAATTTTTAAATAAAATACCCTTGGATGATATAACTTGAATTTAAACTTAATAACATGAATATTTCATTATTCATGATATTATATGTTTAAGGGGTGATATATAAACCACATAGAAATGAATTGGGGCATAATAACAAATAAGTCTCAATTAAATTTCAATTGAGATGAAATATCTTACCTTATACATACATTTGGGTGAAAATTATTTAACATAATGTATATTGATTTTAAAAATGTTACTAAATTATTATACATACATATTATCATTTTTAATATCATTTATTATTTTTTCTATTACATCTTATTACCATTTCATTTATAATCATTCATTATTTTTGTTGTTTCTGATGCTAATTTCCTTGATTTCCCATTCATGTTTCATTACATGTAATCACGTTATTTATTATATTATATATGTATATCATATCAAGAATAATAATAATTACATAATTATCATATGTTTTCATCATTTTTACTTTTAAAACTAATCATTAATTATGGTTGTAAAAAATGATATATGTTACGATCATGGAGATGGAAGGTCATACAAAAGCATGAGTAATGTTTCCATTTTCAATTATAATTTTGAAAATGAGTTAAGTAATGTTTTATCTTTAAAAAATGTTCATAATATCATATATAACATATTATATTCCATTTTATAATATCTAAGTTGTGTTGTGATGAAAAGAGAGGCACATTTCTTCGTGAAGGCGGTAGTCCACACAAACATAAACTATGTTATCATATTTATGTGAGTGAAAAGGAATGAGAGAAAATTATACATACAATTTTTTATGATGATAAATATGTCATAAATATAATAATTATTTAATTTATATCATATATCATAATTAAATTTATCTTTATCACCTTCCATGTGAATGATTGGTGAAAGTCGAATCACATCGCTTAATGAAGTGGTAGTCCTCCGTACACATGAGAGAATATATCATATCTCCTATAGAATGGAAGGTAAAAAGATATATATGATATAATGACTAGATTAGTATACCCATGTTATACATATATGATATTTACTTTAAATATTTATCTATAACCAACCTTGATAGGTGGAAATGGAAAAATAAATCACATTAGATCATGAGGTGGTAGTCTGCCGTACATATAAACAATGATTTCATGAAACATTTGATGGTATTAGAGAAGGTTTTAGGTTACAAACATATTATAAAAACATCTAAGTATATGGAAGATACTGAGGTTATTATATTATCAAGGATTAAAAAATTTATTGATGTGGAAGAAGAAATAAGATAAACATGCTCGTTGAAGAACATTACCTCTTCTTCGGGTATCATCATAATGTTTGAACAAAATAATTATTATGATGTTTTTAAGACCAAAATAAATATTATAATATTAGTTGAGGGAATATGTTTACTAAATTGGGAAGGTATTTGTGGAAAAAATGTGGTTTGATGGTGTGAAAAATTAAGGGGATTGAGTTTCCTTTTATAGTAGATATAGAGTGTAATTTTTATAAATACCCGAAATTATTCACTATTGGGTGGTCAATCATACCCCAAGTCGATAAAAAATTTATAATTAAAGTTATTAGGGATTATATGTCCATGAAAGACCTCAAAAACATATTAAAAACATTTTTAAACCTTTTTATCCTTAACTTCTATGTTTCCCTACTTTTAACATTTTGGTTTTTCTCTAGGACAACTAATTATATAACATAGTTAATTTATACATTAAGAATAAATTAAAGTTATAATTATTTTTCAATTTATGGCCACTAAATATAATTATAATATATTGTTTAAAAAAATCTGAATCAAGTGTGTATTTAAAATTAATTCGAATATAAGAGCATGTAAATTGAAAAATAATAGATTAACCTTAACTGTGCTAACTGAGTTTTTAATACTTAGGGTTCAATATATTCATTATAAAATAAAATTTGTTATATTAATGGAACATAATTTATATTAATTATTATTCTAAAATTAGTTAAAATAATATATAATTTTCAATAATTTAAATCATTTAATAAAATATATTTTTTCATAAAATAATATTAATTTCAAATTTGACATTATTAATTTAAATTGAATTTAATAATAAAAAAAACTTAAATTCAAATATATTTTGTTCAGACCTTTGAAACAAGATATATTCAGCTAAAAAATAATGGAATGTAATAATTCATCCAATTTACTTATCTTTTAATATGTTTAGTATCATTTTTTAATTAAATTACCAAATAATTACGTTGTTGGAATTTATTAAGTGTTTTAAGAAATTATTTCATATCTCTAAATTAAGAATAAATTATTATGATAAAAAATTATCCTTCAAAATAATATATATAACCTATCATATGTTTTCCCCATATCAATTATTTTTAGCTACTAAAAGTAAGAAAGGTTTTTTTTTGTCTTTTTCTTTTTTAAACTTATTATATTGGTCACTTTAATAGAAAAATTTCATGAGAACTCCTAAAAAACAAAGCTAAGGTCATAAGGGTTGAAATATCTCCAACCAATGGTAATTGTAAAAAATTTTAGGCCATTTTAACACTTATCCTAATAGTTTAACCATCGATAATCTCATTTTTACCTTAAAATCAGTAATTAATTTTGACAATTCTAAATATTCATTTTTTTCAAAAAAATAAGTTCACCATATTTAAAATTTAGAATTATTATTATTTTAAATATTTAATAAATTATTCCAAATTACATTCACATATGTGGAAAACTTTTATTTAAAATTAAACATATAGATAGAATGAGATAGTTGTTTTTTAGAGAGAAAATGTTCAAATTTTTACACTATGATTACATAAAACATAAATATGAAAGTGATTCCAATTAATTAAATTTGATAAATTATTTTATAATTATATTTTACATTAAAATCAATGTAAAAATTAATTTTACATTATTAATTTTTTTGAATGAAATGGATATTTTCATTTACAATTCTATAATTTTTATTATTCACCAAAAAGTGAAAATTCATAGAATAATAAAACAAATTTACCCTAAGATAAATTGTATTTATTGATTTCAACAATGAATTTTATTTTTTTAATTAAATGTTCTTATTTTTTATAAATTAATTCTAAATTAAGTGCGAAAAATGTGACTAAACCATTTTTTGTTTAAACCGTGTGTTACGTATAATAAAAGCTATCAAAAAATTAAATTTTCACTAAAATAATTATATTTTAATGTATTGGGGTGTAAAATTATCCATAAATTAATTAAATTTCATCATAAAAATTAGTAATTGATCATGGTAATCAAGGGTTTGAAATTTATAAATACCATTTTTAAAAAACCCACATCACCAAAGGTTTAATAAAATATTCTCTTAATTTGAGAGAAAGAAACTTATGAAGGTCATATGGAATACCACATAAAAAGTTGTCTAAGTATGAGAACATATGTGGGAAAGGAAGACATTAACCTATAATAAAATAATAAATAATTATAGAGAGTGATTGAGGTCATTGATTACAAAAAATGTAAATGATCAATGGAATTTTAAGGGAATCAAAAACATAAATCATTGATGACCCGAAACATGATTAGTTCGATATAAATGAAGGTATTAGGATACAATTTTGTATTAAGATACTTTCCCTAAATTTAAGGAATCCATTTATCATATATGATTATAAGGAAATATAATAAATTATATTTTTCTAAATTTTAATCAGAATTTCATCGTTCAGTTGTTCTTTAATCAATATCCAATTAAATCCTTACTCCATTAAATAAATATCCAAAAATTAATTTCCTACACCTAATTCACTAAAATTAACTTTTAACGGATCATAAAATACATAATAGACCGATAATCAACTCTTTTAACCTCTAATGGTTATTAGGATAAAATTATTAATAGAAATTATCCAATATGAATAAAAGTTCATATGGTGAATTAATACACTAATCTCTAATAACTCGTCAAAGGATGAACCTAAAACATTTCATAAATGGATGAAAATATAACACTTAAAAAATATTATGATCTAAAACTTTAGAAAAAATCTCACTGAGTTTCCAAAATAGAATTATCATTACTCTCTAAAACAACATGAAGTTTTTCACAATCATCTCACACCAAACATGTGAATACCTTTATCATATATTGTTTTCAAACATGGTAATAACAAGAATTATAATAAAACAATTTTTAAATCATGTATACTTCCTTATTCCTTAGGTAAAAAAATTTTATTTGATATATTTCTTAAAAGAAAAAATGTTGTAAATTACATCAACAATATCATAATGAATTTTTATACAAATCATAAATTAGTTCCAAGGTAGTCATCACCATTGAATTTACCTTATCCATATCAGTTATCACTTTATCCAAACATCATTATCTAAAAATAAGAAAAATATTAAGGGTCCTCAATAATCTTTTTTCCAAGAGGGAGAACACACCACTTGAATAATTTTTCATTGAATTCAATATCTTCCAACACACACTTTTAAATAATTAATGAAAAATTACTATAGTAGAATAATTATATATTTCATAATCCATATAATGAGAAAATCATTTATAAAATACAAATATGGCATAATTCTTTAATCCAAACACATGAAAATTTATCATTCCTATTTGTCTGTTGTAATAGAATAAGATTTACCATGACCCATTAACAACTTTATAGATATATTCTTTTGACACATGAGAAATTGATTTTAGTAGTGTCTTATCTACTTGTAGTTGAATCATTATATATTGGAATTTTTTCCATCACCATTAAATCACAAGCACTATGGAGTTTCTCTCCACATTTGTAATAGAATCCATTTCCTTTTTTACAAGTATTAGGGTGTTTGTTTCCATAATTATCACATGTGGTATAACAATTCATTCATTTCATCCCTTTATCTGCCTTTTTCTCGATCGTCCTCTTCTTCCCTTATAACCCTTTCAATCCATTATACATAGATAATTATTATTATAACTTATTAGTGAATTATATAATGTCATCATATGATTATAATGTTTGGGAGACTAGTCCCCATTAAAATATAAACTTAATCCCATCAACGAAATGCCCATTATTAATATTTATATTACATTAATTGATGCATTTCCTTTCCTTATTCTAGGAACCTTTTCTAAATAATGGAATATAATAAACTACCACTTCCTAATATTTGTTTTTTTATTTTTTCAAAACCACTTTATAGTATTTGTGGGAACCAAACAATTCAAATAACTGAATCAAACAACACAAAAACACCACACATAAATAAAAAGAGTTATAAGCATGTCAGGATAAACCAAATTAAAAATTAAAATGAAAAGAGGCATGGAACAGCCTTGGGCCGCATGAGCTGTTGGAATCAACATGCCATCGTATCAAGCCTCAGACCCTAATGCACCCAACCACCCATCATCATCGACTGCGCCATCAAGAACCTCCCACCAAAGACCATCCACCTCGTCTTCAGAACCAATGAATCTATTGCATAAAAACAACATCTTCATAGACACCAAAATCAGCTTCAAACATCAAAAATTGAATCAAAGAAGCTATCATCGCTTCACCCTTGTCATCACCATCGAAGTCGACTCCAATTCCACACCAGAAATGAAAATACACTAACCAAAAAAACTTAACCAATCAAGCATGAAACAAACACTTAAAAAATACCACCAATACCCTCATAGATAGCTTAGAAGAAGAAATACTGAGAAGATTTGACATACTAGTAACCAACTTCACAAGAAAATAATGACTTAGGTTTTTCCTGGAGCCCCAACGGCCACCGCACCACAAATCACAAAACTTCATAGATCCCACCACACCTAATCCGACTAGAAGAGGCACCGAGGAACGTGAGGCTAGAGTAGGTCTTTGAACGTAGGGCTCCGAAAACTGCCATCACTGATGAATCAGAAAGCCAAAACCGAACCAACTATAGTAGTGCCTAAAAACCCATCTTTTATCGAAACATATACCCAAATCTACTTGGTAACCACCACACCAGTTTTGACTTGGAGAGGCGCAGAGGAACTTGAGGCTAGAGCAGGGTTAGGGTATCCGAGGGATTCCACAACACATAACCTTCAACGAGAAGACCTAAAAAACTGAATGAGGATAACCATAGTAGCGAGAATCATAGAAGAGAATAAGAAAGAAGGAAGAACGAAGAAGTATCCATAGAAGAGAGGAGAGCTACTGAGAAGAGGCTCCAAAACTCTATGGGGAGAAGAGAAGCCGAGATCAGGGAAGCACCTGATGAATAGAAAAATAATGAAAAATGAAACATAATGATTAATCACTAAAATAGTATAATACTAAATGAAAAATGAAATATTTATGCATATATAATCTCATAACCATAAACATGTTTTTTAGGAAATATCTATTTTCAAATCCTTGATAATGGTTTGTATAACTTTTTTTAAATATCCTAATCATATACCATGGGATTTTCAAACTAGGTGCACAGTAAGGCCTATTTTTTTATACCAGGTCATGCTCAAGTTAAGATAAACACAACATTTTTGTAGTTACTTCCCTTAGGAACCTCTATAAAAGAACCAAACCCACTTATATCATTCAAACAACAATGTATTTCTAAGAAGACCCACATAATATCCTCCATACCAAAACATTATGATGTTATTATATATTTATCCTAAAATTATATCATCAGGTTATCTTACCTAATATATTTTTTCCTAAATCTATATCCCAAGGTTTATATTAAATTAATCTGATACCAACAATAGTTACCATGACCTTGGTATCTCAGAGATAGTTCCTTACATTATTACACTAACATAGATAAAAATGGGTCAAATTCAGAATAAATAGTCATATTATCAGTTTTTAAGAACAAGATACATCCATGATACATATTTTAAATTTATAATATAAAACAATACATAGTACAAAACATAAGTAAATTCTCAGTATCCTTGAAACTCATTCAAAGGATTAATCTTCATAACAAAGTGAAATGAAAACAAAATAATGGTGAGATAAGATGCTAATCTAGGTTTGAGTAGAGTGGAATATATCATGAATCAATAAGAATAATCATTATAGAAAGGTAAATAACTGAAAACACATTCAAATTAAATAATTAGATAAGGCATACTCAATATAGAATCGTAAATAAATGAAAACACATTCCATTTAATCAATAAACTGAGATTTAAATGAATCCAAATATAATATCATCTTGAAAATATCATGGATAATTTTAAATAAATTATAAATGAAGAAAGTTTTTAATTATTATAAGTATTATTTCCTAGAAACATGATACCTTTTCTATCAAGACCTTTCACAAGATAGTTTAAAACATACATAGTGAAACCCATGTATAATTAATTTCTCATTTATCAAATAATCAATTGAATTCATCAGCACAATACCCTATAAAATATCCATATCAAGTAAAGTATAACAATTTATCAATATTCCCATGTTAATCAAATAATATTCAATATAAACACTGCATGTAAAAATGGTATATGATTTAGGAAATAATCTTATCCATCATACAAGAATATTGATAATTAAGAGAAATTTAATTTTCAATTAAATATATTTACACAAATTGATTGTTTCAAGGGAATGTTATCAATCATAAAAGAAAGTCAGATTGTACAATATATTTTACCCTTTAGTAATTTTCAAGTCAAATCCCCCTTGATGAAAGAATTATAATTGTTACATAAAATACAATGAATAATGAATTATTTGTGATATTACATGTCAAAGGATAATTATATGGGTCATAATAACAAATAAGCCTCAATGGAATGTAAATTGAGATGAAACCCCTTACATTATGCTTCATCTGGGTTGAATGTTCTTTAACCACATGTATAATGGATTTAGGAATGTTATTATCTTATTCTAGAACCATATTAACATTTATTATTTTATATATTATCCTTATATAACATCATATTACCCATTAATTTTTAATATCTCAATATTTTTTATATTTCAGATATCAATTGCCTTGTTTTCTTATATGTGTTTCATCATAAAAGATTCAGTTTGGGAAAAAATTATATATTTATATATTCTATAAAAAAATTATCATGAACTTTTTTTTCATATATTTAAACTGGTTTTAATTTTAAAAATAATCATGAATGATGGTTATGAAAAATAAAATATGTTATGTTCATAGAGATGATTGACTATATGTACACGTGACTAACATTTCCATTTTCCATTAATCATTTTGGAAAGAAGGTATATAATTTTTATTATTAAAAAATTATAATAATATCATAAATAAAAATATATATACATATATTTTTTATTTGTGTAGTGTCGTTATGAAAAGAGGGTCACATTGATTCATTACGGTGGTAGTCTCCGTGTACATGAACGATGTTATCATCCTACTGTGAGTGAAAAGGACTGAATGAAAATGATATATATTATTTTTATAACATTATAAATATATAAATATTATCATAACTATGTCATTTATATCATATATAATAATTAACATTATATTTTTCACCTTCCATTTGAAGCGTTAGTGAAAGAGGAATAACATCGCTTCATGAGGTGGTTGTCCGCCGTACACATGAGATGCTTTATTATATCTCTTATGGATAGTGAGGTAAAATGATATATGTGATATTATGAACAAGGACCTAACAATATGTTATAAATTTCATCTATTTACTTTAGATCCATCATCGTACCCAACCTTGAGTAGTGGAAATGGAATAACAAACAACATCAGTTCACAAGGGGGTAATCTACAATACACATGAATGATGCTTTCATAACCTATATGATGGGAGTGTATATATTATGAAGAAATTATCATTTTATAAAAAAAACCATATATGTAAGATAATATATTTTTTATATTAGTAGTTTTTTTAGAAAATGATGTTGGTTTAGGGAAAAATAAAATAAAGATGTTCGTTGAATAGCATTAACTCTTATTCAGGTATCCTATTTAAGTTTTCACTAAATACATACTAGATTAGAAATTAAAAAATTTTAGGCTTCTTTATTGAGGTTTTGGAATATTTTAATTTATTTGGGAAGGGAGTTTTTGAATCAATGTGGTTGAAGTTGTGAACAAGTGAGGGTAGTAATCTCCCTTTTATAGTTGAGGAGGAGAGAAAATTTTTTAAATACCCAAAATTATTCCTTATTGGTAGGTTAAAATTACCTCAAGTATCTCATAAAATTATAATTAAAGGGTTATAAGTATTATAGGGTCATTAAACACACATAAAGCACATTAAAACACATAACGTCTATGTTTCCCTACTTTTACCATTATGGGTTTTCACTGTGGTAACATGTTTTCAAACCTAGGTAATTTATCCTTTCATACTAAATTAAGGTGATAAATATTAGATAATTTGAATCCTATAATTATAAATTCAATATATAATTTACAAAAATTATATGCAATGTGCATTGAAAATTAATTTTTATATAAACACACATAACGTTTAAAAATAATGCTTTAACATTTACTGTAATAACAATGTTTTTACTACTTAGGGGTCAATATATTCATTGTAAATGAAACATTGGTATATTAATGGAATATATTTGATATTTAATATCATTTGAAAATAACTTGAAAAAATATACAATTTTGAGTAATTTTAGAACATTTCATAAAATATAATTTATCATAAAATAATATTAATATCAATTTTAACATTATTCCTTTAAATTTAATTTAAAAATATAAAGACAATGATTTAATTTTAATATATTTTGTTCACTCATATATAACATGATATATTCATTTAAAAAATAATGTAACTTGAGAATTGAATAATTTACTTCAAATTCGCTATTTTTATTATCATCTATTTTAATTAATTAAAAACTAAATAATTACTACATTAAAACTTCTTATGAATTTTAAGTTATTATTTCATCATTAAAACTTAAGGATAAATTATCTTGGTAAAAGAAATTATATTTCAAAATAATATCTATACCTAAACCTATGTTGGTTTTCTCCATCCCAATGCTTTATAGATATTAAAAGCTTGGAAGGTTATTTTGATTTCTTATTTATATAAATTATTAAATTTTGTGAAAAAATGTTTGAGTACTCATAAAAATATAGCATAATAAATTTAATAGTCATAATATGGCCCTGAAATGTAATTTTGGACAAAATTGATTTGTACTTTTAACCCTCATCATCATTTTTAACCCCATATAAGCCCATTTTACTGTAACCACCATAATTAATTTTTATTTTTTTCACTTATCATTTTTTTTAAAAATTAAGTTGAACTTTTTAGAGATCATAAATTATTTTGATTCCAAATATGTAACCTATTTTAATAAATTATATTCTGATTAGTTGAAAATTTTAATTAAAAATTAATCTTGTATACTCAATGAGAAAGAATGTATTTAAAGTGAAATTTTAGAAAAGTTTACAAATATTTTATATCAAAATAAAATATTAAAATGTTTCCAATTACATAAATTAGATTTATTGAAACATAATTGAACTATTTTTTATTTAATAACAATTGTAATTATAATTTATCTTTATAAATTATATAACTAAATGGTCATTTTTAGTAAAAAAATCATTATTTTTCATTATTCATCAAAGAATAAAACATATTAGGAAAATAAAAAATGTCACCTAAACAAATTTTTATATTAATATTTCAAAAATAAAGTTTATTTTGTGAAATAATATTTCTAAAAGTGTTAAAAATTAGTTCTAAATTATGTTTTAAAAGTCTGACTAAACCGTGTTTTCTTTAAACCCTATGTTTCATGCATTACAAAATACTAATGAAATGAAAATTATTCTATAATAATTATACTGTAAAGCCCTAGGGTGTTACATTATCCCCACTATATCTAAATTTTATCCTATAAATTTAAACTTGATCTTGGTAAATAAGGGTTTGACATTTGGAAATACTAATTTTGAAAAAACCACATCATAAAAAGGGTTAATAAAATATCCTATTAATAATAGGGAAAGGAAATTATGAAGGCTGTCTGGAAAACATATAACTAAGTTTCCAAGAAGGATAAAATATGTGGTAAATGAAAACATGGAAATAGATGAAAATAATATATAGTTGAAGAGAGTGATTGAGGTCATTGATCAAAAGTTAGTGAATGATCAATGTAATGTTAAGGGACTCAAAGACATAAATCTATGATGATTTAAAATACCTTTGGTTTGACATAAATGAATCTTTTAGGATACAAATTTTTTTTAAAGATCCATTTCTAAAATTTGTGGAATTATTTTAATGTCATATAATATAATGAAATATACTTACTTCATATGTTTATAATTTACAAGAATAATTTCATCATTTGGTTGTGCTTTGATCAGTTTCTAATTCAACCTATACTCTAAGAAATGAATATCAAAAAATGTTTTTTTATTCTGAAAGCACTAAAATATAACTTTAATAGATCATAACATCTATAATATAATTATATGTCCTTCCCTTGATCTATAGTTATTATTATGAAAAAGGGTTAGCACAAGTTATCTAATTTTCATAAATTTGCATATAATAATATAATAAATTAATCTATAATTCCTTATATACATTTCAACATAAACTACTTGATAAATGTTTAACCTTATGACCCTTCCAAAATATTATAATCCATAAATTTAGAAATAATTTCACTAAATTTCCAAAATAGACATATCATTAATCTCTCAAACAACATGAATTAGCTCTTAATTGTCTTATACCAAACATGTAAATAACATAATAATATATTATCTTCAAACATAATAATAAAAAATATTAGAGTAAAACATTATTGAAAAAATTAATTCTTCCTTTTTCCTTAGGAAAAACAAATATTAATGGCGATATTCCATAAATCCAAAAAATATTTATATTCCATCAATGACTACATAACCACTTTTTCAATAACTAATTAATTAGTACTAGTGTAATTAACCCCATCTAATTTACATTATCCAAATCAAATCTATATTTATCCCAACATCAATAACTCAACATAAATAACATATTAAGGGTCATAGGTCATGTGTTTTCCATTATTTTCAACATTAGACATGGTACATTTGTCTTGGTCATAGGTATAATTAAACACATGCTTTTAAATACATAATGAAAAATTAAAATACTACAATTCTTATATATGTAATAATTCTTATAACCATTACATCACTTATAAAATACAAAATTTTATAATTAATTAATCCAAACATAATAAAATTAATGCTTCCTCTTCATCTGTGGTAATAACTTAAGATTGACCATGATCTATTAGATTTTATTAAGGTATATTCCCTTAAATATTGATACATTTATTTGTATAGTGTAAAATCTACTTTCAGTTGAATAATTTTACATTTAAAACACATTTTTTTTACCATTTTAATCACAATCACAGTGGTATTTCTCTCCAAAATTTATAAGGCTTCTATTCCTTTAAATAAAGTACCATATTATTTCCTTCCCCAATTATCATGTGTAGAAAACCCCTTCTTTTCCAATATATATTTATCCATAATTATTCAATACAAAATTATAAGGTCCTAGATCAATTTAATCCAACCCATTTCATGTTTCCAAGGCTTGTAGAGTTTGGAGGAGTCTTGAAGTGAGTATAGAGGGGTTTGGCTGCTAAAAGATGGAAGCTGGGATAATAAATGATGTGTATGGTGTTTTTGTAGTTTGTATGCACGGTTTAAGTCTTCTTAAGGATTTTTCTCAGAGTTATTCACAATGTGTAAATATTAAATATTAATTAGTACTATTAGATACATATTTTAGCAAGATCTATCCCAAATATTTATAAGATGTGTAAATGGTTTACATGTCGTGTAAATCCTATGTGCAACACATATTTAAAGGGTAAAATCTCCCATTTGTTTCTTTAAAAATAACCTTCTCTCTCGATTTCTAGTGTCTAATGGTGCCTCTACTTAGATATTTTAGATTCCTTTTATAAGGATAAATCTTTAGTCCTCCGCCTTTTATCTGTGGTAATCCAATGTGATTTCTATAACTATTTCCTATGGATTATTCCCTCATTGGTCTTATTACCTCCCATTTAATTATTCCAAGAAGTGAAATATCATCTCCCTTTTTTATAATGGGGTTATTTTGGTTATTTTTCATTTAGGTTATGCCACAATTTCCTTGGATATTTTCAGCTTCTTCTTAGAGAGCTGATTGAGGTCTTCATCCTTTGTTGGTTCTCATGAAATGAATGCTGATGCCTTCGGGTAAGGAATTCTTTGCTTATATTATTATTATTTACATGAAATTAAAAATTGATAATGAGTTTTACCTTTTAATGGAAATGGAATCAACATAATAATATTGTATTAGAATAATGAAAATGGTTGTGATCACATGTTGATGATGTAGTTACATTGTACCAAGATAGTGATTTGCCTCATGATTTTTTATAAAGTGAGACAACTATGATATGATTGGTTATTATGTTCTTATGCTTTGATTACAATATTAAAATTATTCAATAATTTGATTATGTAATTAATTTAAATTTAATTGTCTTATGAAATTAAAGATTATGAATGTTGGAATTGGGAGTTTGTTTTAAATTGATGATAATAAAATTAATGTGAGTATGAATGTTTAATGAAATGTGATATTCTATATAATTAATTGAATTGAAGAATAATGTGAAACATGAAAATAATTTCTATTGATAATAAATAAAAGTCATGTTAATTGTGAAAGGAAGTTCCATAGGATTTATTAAACTGGAATAATTATAAACATCATGTTTTTCAATTGATACCTTGTTATAATGTTATACCTTAAGTATACCATAGTTGGAACATGTGAGTAATGAATTGATTAATTCAAGATTTATTATGAACTGTTTTTGTGATAAAGATAATAGTAAGGGACTGAGTTTCTTGTTTTCTTGCTAATTTTGAGTTCCTTGTTTTGGATTTGTGAGTGCTCATTTGCATATGAAGGTTGGATGCCTTGTTTTAAGTTCTAGATTTACCAATTGGATATTATTATTTGTTTCCTTATACTTTTGTGATGTTCTATAGATATTATCCTTATTATTTCTACCTAGGAAGGATGATCCATATGTGTGTGATGTGATATAGGGTAGGGGGTCCTGAATGTAATATGTGCCTGATATGACTATTCCTAGGATGGATGAGGTGATATGTGTGTGGGGTGGTCCAAATGATGTGGTATAAGATAAATCCAATGATAGCTAGATGCATCAATATATGCGTTAGGTTATTGGGGATAACACCATATATGATAGAATAGGTTGAATCTGGGTGTACTCATTGATGTGATGTTGAGTGATGGGATGTAAATTTTATATTTATTAAATGACGAATAGTAAGGTTGCTTTTTTTTTCTACATTCCTTTCCCCACTACTTAAGGCAGTTAGGTGTGATTTGTGTCCTGTTTCCCCTTGGTGGTAGATTAGTATGGTTTTCCAAGAGTACCCAGATTATGGAATAATTTGAATAATTAATAAATAAATGATTACCCTATGGGGTTGGTAACGATGAAATGAAAATGATAAAAGGTGTCAATATTGATAAACTAGGTCCTCATTTAGGATAATACTGGGAGGGAATGGAATTTACTCTATTTATTAATGTAATGTGAAATAATTCAAATGGTTAATTAATTGAAAATGAATTAATTAATAGAAGGAAATCATAAAGAAAGAATTAATTAATGTAGATCTTTTAAATACTTGTTTTCATATAGGATATCTGGTCGTAGAAGTGGCAACTGCGAATCTAAGTGGAATTAGATATAGTTTATTATAATACTATGTTATTCCTATAGATTCATTATAAACTATATTATTTAATTTATATTTTGTTGCTTCATATGATTCCCCACACATTTCAGTAAGGGAAACTGACACTTAATAGACTCTAGAAGGGTGTTTCCCCAACATCCTAATGGGTGTATGGATGGATAACTAACCCATCTATCCCCTCTCCATTCTCTTGTTAGTTACTTGTTCGGGTATGCATAGTGTTTAGTTTATCCATATATGTTTGTAGAGGGATTTGATAGATTTTGGTTATCTCACATACATTTATTATTAGATAAATTATCCAAAGTTCTATTATATGTATGATGTGAATTAGCTATGATGGCATGAGGTAATTTCTCCGTGAATGTGAATTAATGGAATGAGGTATAATACACGATGTATGATACATGTCGTATTGTCTATGTTGGCTTCTAGAAATAACTTTTTCAATGTATATGATGATTTGATATAGGATAGTGTGATTACGTGATTAAAGAAGTGCAAGTTATGATGAATTTACTAGGTGTTTTCGAGATGGATTACTTTTAGGGAGAGATGGATCAGGACGTGGGATATTTGGGATGAGTGGGAAACCAATGGGGAAGTGAGAGTGGGGTAACCTTGGTTTTTCATTATTATATTATATTCTTTACTGTATATCATACATATTATGAGTTACCAATGGTGAGTCTAGAAACTCAGTTTACCTATTTAGGTGATAAGTAAATTTCCCTATTGTTCACTATGCTTTAACATGATTTATTTATCTTTTTCACAGAAGGCTCTATGGTGGATCCTACTGAATATAATTTTATGTTCACACTACATATAAATAACATATTTCTCTGGTCAACCAGAGCTGTTTAGAGATAGGAATGAATATTAATATCTCATGGTTTTTCTGGAGCCGTTTTGGATTTGCAGTCACTTCTTCATTTACTTTTTTGGTCGTTTTCATTTTAGTTGTTATAGTACTGTCTGAAATTTTATTTTTTTACTTGTCATATATATATATATATATGATAATTTTTTTTGGGTTTATCCTTATTATCTTTGTCTTATGCATGTTACTGTTAGAGGGTAATGCATCCCTTATTCATGTTTATTATACCCTTGGTGTCAGTCATCAACCTAAGATCTACTATAGTTGGGAATTTGAAAGTAACCATATCTCTCTCTTCATTATGGTATCATTTTAGGGAGAGGGTTATGACAAATTGGTATCAAAGAGTGGTTCAAGTTGAGAAATAGGACGAAGTTTTGTGGTTGGTACAGGTGAGGTTTCATGGGATGTTAGGGAAATGTTGTCAAATAATTATAATATATAATGCAAACACATGATACTAGATTATACATAAGTATTTCGGTAAAAATTTCATCTAGTTCATGGACCTTTAGGTTTATAGAACCTACTAAATGACATGACACTAGTTAAAGGGTAGATACATGGTAATAGATCATGCATCATTATTGTTTGTGCATGTGTTTTACATGAGTAGACCTTGTGATATTGTAAAATGATAAAAATATAATAAATAAATAAATAATTAATGTTAAATGTTCCATATTATAGATTAAGTATCTGTAATAATTTTATTTTTATTTTTTGAGGCCATAGGTTCTGGTCACCAACTACATTGTGTTTTTTCGAAAAATGTTTAGCATGATGTGCTAGTAGATCACCGTAGCATAGGGATGACAAACAAGGTACTCAGGGGAAGAAAATAAAAGAGTTTTAGTGCCATAGTCTATAGAAGTATAAGAGATATGTTTTAGATTAAGTTAAAGAAGACTGGTTAGAGGAGGTTGAGATAGATTTATGTTCAATCCATTCTTGGAAGGATGACTGGGTTTTATTGACTATGAAGATGCTGTAACAATGTGGTAGTGGTGGTGATTGTTCCTCGAGAATTGAGAGGATTCTACAATGCCATGGGAGATGTTTTTTGACCATTTTAATAGATTTTATTTCTTCAAAAGTGATGTTGGAAAATTTCTAGTAGCTGCGTACCCTTCAGTAGGGGAGTTACTATGTGTCAGAGTTTGGGCTCCAATTCAAGACACTTTTAAAATATAATTCAGACCTATTTACAGATGATAAGTCTAGGGTGAGGTATTTCGAAGAGAATTTTCATCTAGAGATCCAAAACTAGGTCACCCCATTTATGATGAAGACATATCTTGAGGTGCTAGAAATGATAGAAGCTATAGATATGACGTTGGAATAAACTTAATAGTCATGAGATCGAAGTTTTAAGGACTCATCATGAAGTAGAGTTGTTTTTTGGAGATCCCAGTTTTAAATAAATAATAGATTTTATTCCTATGATTGTATGTTATATCCCTCATCATCGCATTTATCAAGGGATGGAGGCTCTCAAACATATTCTAAGGGATCAAACACATATTTCTTTTGTGTATTTTGATGTTATCAGTAGGAGTCCCCAAAATTTTTGAGCAGTAAGTGCGTGTCAAGTGTCACACTTTAGGTTCCTCCATAAAGGAATTTTTCAATGAGTTAGTAGAATCAAGGTGTTATAGTTTGGGATCATATGAGGAGAGATGGGGAAGGAAGATTATATCCCCAAGATGGCTATCATCCTCAGAGAGTAGAGCATTTCCATGTAGGTGGTCATTAGAAGAGTCAGAGAGGCTACGGAGAGGGTCATGGACAGCTTCATGCTTTAGCATTATCAGTTCCATGCCATCTAGATGCATTTGAGATAAACTTAACTTGTTTCTGCATGGGTATAATATTTTCTTTATTCTAGAGTGAAACACTCCTTTATATCACCCACCCTTGTCCATTCTTTGGGACATGAGTTATTGAGGCTTCCAGTGACCTTGGCATTGACTACGCTAGTTGTATGTCAAGCTAACTTGAATGAAGTATGTAGATATTGTGAGTTAGTGATGGGGAAGAACCTATCTTGGATCAATTTCCTATATTTATAGATACACCCATATTACATCATCCTCAATAGATATTTTTTATTCAATGTAGGCTATCATTAATTTCATCAGGTGGTAGGTTGTATGTTATGATGTTGATGGAGAGAAAACAGTGTTTGATGGAGAGTGAGACCCTTGTATGGGTCAAAGTCTTGTTCTTCCATTGTTTTATTTGATGAATGATTTGATGATGTGTTTTTAGGAGGTTCATTAGTCCGTGTTTTCCAGGGTTGTGGAAGAGTAACTTGATGTCTTTCCAAATTAGGTTGTATAATTACACCCTTGATGGGATATCAAGTTTTGGATCAAGCTAATGTAAACAATTTCTTCTATATTGATGTATCCATTTATGATTGTGCCTTTTGAGTTTCAAGATCTACTAGTAAAACATGATGATCTAATGTAATGTAGTTTTTTCAGATGAGTGTCTCAGCTTAAGGTGCACCAATTTTATTCATGAAGAAGGATTATGGAAGTTTTGTAGATTTTTTCAATTATTGACACTTTAACAAAGTGAAAGTGAGGAACTATTATCATCTTCTATGCATTAATGAATTATTCGATCATTTGAAATAGAATTTTTTTTCTCAATGATAAATTTGTGGTCATGATACCATCATATGTGGTTTAAGTTTGATGATATTTAGAAAAAATATTTTTAATGTCTTTATAGAAATTATGAGCTCATTATGATTCCATTCAGTGTGTTCAATGATCTATCTATATTCATGGGATTGAAGAACAATTTTTAAGAGATATGTTTTAGGTGGTCTTCATTGATGATATCCTTGTGTACTCCCCATATGAGCTAGATCATGCAGTGCATCAATATACCATTGATAAAGTTCTTCATCTGGGGTAGCTGTATAGTGAGTTTTTCATGTTTGAGTTATAGGATTGTGAATCACCTTTATTAGTGAATGTTGTATCTTAGTAGGTATTATAAGTGAATCCATAAATGATATAGGTGTTTATGTCTTGGGGATCCCCCAACAAGCTATAAATAGTGAGTAAATTCTTAGATCTTATAGGATATTATAGGATTTTCATAGCTGATTTCTCTTAGGTTGAGATTCCATTGAGAGCCTTGGACCTGATGGATCAGGTGTTCTAATGTAATAACTATTTTCAAGTAGTTTTTGAGTAATTAATAGAGAATATGTTCAGTGATCCAATCCTTTGTTTTATAGTAGGGGTAGTTTAGCTAGTGGTTTTCTATGATGCTTCACATCATGTCTTAGGTTGTGTTCATATAAACTAGAGATTAGTTGTTTCTTATGGATCAAGGAATTTATGTCACATTTAGGTTAACTATTACACCCTTGATCTGGATTTGGTATGAGTTTTTTTTCATTTAATTTTTAGAAAAATTACCTCATTAGTGGGTGTTTTGTGGTTTTTACTGACCATAATTTCTGGATGCATGTCTTCTCCCATCTGTACATGAATGTGCATCAACATCAGTGGATGTAATTATTATAGGATTATGACATAGATATTTTTATACACTAGGAAAGTTAAATGTTTGTATATAATATAATGAGAAGAAATTAAATTGGAAATGCTTTGCATGAATCTATATATTCTTTGAGAGTGATGTAATAACTCATAGTGATGCCTCAAGATATGAGAGAGGTTAGAGACAGAAGCTTCATTTTCTAGATGATAGTGTAGATGTTTTTAGTCCACCATGTAGAGGAGTCCTGGATTGGGTATTATGAGTTGGGTGTATATAGGGATGGATTTGTTTTTTTAAATACCCCTATTATTTGGTTTGAGAATGGACAACACTGGATGTTGTCTTAGGGAAGGATTCTAATTACATTGGTGATGTGTGACTTGTCTCTTAATAAGTTCCATAGTTAAACTTTTTTGGTACATCCCATCATGAAAATTATGTATTGATACTTAAGATGTCAGTTTTGGAGGTTTGGGATGAATCATGTAGTTTTAGAGTTTGTTTATCGATGTTTGGTCTTCCAGAAGGTCAGGGACATTCATCATGTTCCCAATTGTTTTCTCCAATCATTAGATGTTTCCAAGTGGATGTGGGAGGAAATATTGATGGACTTAATTAGAATTTTACCTTGATCTCAAGGATTCTACAATGATATATGGTTTATATTGGATCATTTTATGAAAATCGTCCCACTTTATAGAGATCAAGGAGTCAACCATAGGTGAGGTTTTTTCAAGGAAGTATCTGGAGTTTGTTTTATAACTCCATAGTTTCCCAAGGAAGATAATCTGTGATCAAGATCCTCATTTACCTCAAGTGTGTGAATAGGTCTCCATTATGGTTTTGGTTATTAGTTATTCTAAGAACTTATTTTCATCTCCAAATGGGCATTAAGAAAAATTAGACAATATAGACTCTTTAAGATATGTTGCACTCTTGTGTCCTAGATTTTGGAGGTTCATGGATGAGGCACCTACTCTAAGAAGAGTTTTATTACAATAATATTTTTAAACCCACCATTGGTATGGAACCATTTGATTATTTTTACAATTGACCATTATATTCTCCATTGAGTTACACTGGGGTCGAAGCGTCATCAATTATCATGTTGAAATCGGTAAAGATTATTATAGATACAATTCATGTAATTATAAAGTGGACAAAGGTAGTGTAGGATCATCATAAATCCTATTATGGTCTTAAGATGAGACCTATGGACTTTGAAATTGGAGTTCATGTGTTCTAGTAGGAGAATCATTATCATGGGAAGTGAATTATTGGTTGTGGGAGTTATATTTATCTATTTTTTGTTGGTCCTTTCAAGGTGATGGATCATGTTAGATGCATAGAATATTATATTGCACTTTCATCACATATGAGCAAGATTCAAGTTTTTTTTTCCACATTTTGTAGCTCCATCGTAACCTTCATGAAGAGTCTTAGTTTATATATTGTGGATCAATCAGTGTTTAAAATGATACTTCCTTTAATAAGAGGCTATTAGAGATCAATGACCACCAAAAGAAGGTGTTTTGGGGGTATTTTGTTACACTGGTACATGTATTGCGGTATCATGGTGGCATATAGAGTACCCAAAAATGTTTATCAAAGATTCACACTTAATACCCCAATCATGGTGTTTAGATATTCTATTATAAAATTCAACCTTTTAGATATTGGATTTTATGGATTAAAATATTTATTCATCTTTCTTCATATTGTGGATTTATACTAGTTTGATAGGTATATCCCCATGAGCCTGTTAGTAGATGGTTTTTGTGGCTTTGTGATATTGCACTTATTCCTATAATGAGATGTTTGTGCTCTATATATAGTGAGATCCTTGAGAGTTATCTCATGGGGAGGCAATTCAGATGAACCATTTTTGTTTCTATCTAGGCTTGATTTTATATTCTTTAGGATGAAAATGTTTTTAAAGATATTTAATATAGGGTCCCGTATCTGTGTAATATAAAAGTTTTCATTTTTCCATGACCTGTGGAGCTTGGAGGAGGATGTAATGAGTTTAGAGGGGTTTGGCTACTAAAATCTTGGATCTAGGAGAATAAATGACGAGTAAGGTGTTTTCACTTCATGTATGTACATTTCATAGAATATTAAGGATTTTTCAAGGCGTTTTTAAAAATATGTAAATATTCAAGATTAATTGGTTCTAGGTGATGCATTTTTTAGTTAGATCTGACCCCGACATTTAGATGATGTGAAAATGGTTTACACACCATGTTAATTCTATTTGCATCCCATCATTAAAGTGTATAGATAATCGAGTTCTTCTCAAACCCTAACCTTATCTCTTGATTTCTATAACCATGAAGAACCTCCCATATGAGTCTTGAGATCCCTACAATGGGGATCAATAATTATCTTCTTCCTTTGACATGTGGTGATCTGTGAAGATCAAAAGTGATTTATACCTCTATTTCATGTTGTTTCTTCCATTATGTAACACCCCAAGCATAGTTTTCCAGAGTTTTTGAATTATTTTATTACATTATCATGATTATAATAAAGTCAAATCCCAAAGGACCAATAATCTTAATAGACTTGGAAATGCTATATACAAACATAAGTTTTATATTACATCTTGAAATGAAAAAAACATAATATCCCCTTTGAAAAATCTCATATTACTTAGACTATCCATACATGTCAGTCATAATATAATTCTTCACATCCTTGGGAAAAATGAAACATAATAAATGGGTGATCTCAGATTCCCAGTAAGGATAAAAAATATAGAGGAACCTATCATAAATAAGCATAAAATTTTCAGCTAATGTATAAAACTAAAACACAAGACTTTTAAACATAATTTTCAACATAATATGTCAAGAAATAAATAAAATAATTTTATTTAAATATTCACATGGATAATCAAATAGTATCATAATCACATGTAATATCAATAACTAATCTCATAATGAGGGAATGCATAATGCCAGACATCATAACCATATCATCAAGGCTGCATACTGAGACCATAAATTTCAATACCATCATGTCCTTTTACCAAGACACTAGTTTGTCTCATGAGACCTACCGGTGCATCGAGGGACTATATAAGGTCCCATGTATCACTTACTAAGAATAATTCATTCCTCTTATGAAAGGGGTAAAACATAAAAAAAACATTAAGATTAAAACTAGCATATGAAAATATAATACTTTAACCATAAAATATGAATGGTATCAAAATATCACATCCATAATCAAATATATCATAAACCCTTAAATACAATATGAAAGATTGTATCAAAATAAATCAACATCAATTAAGCATAAAATCCGAAAAAGGATGTTGACATAGATGAAAATAATCTAATAAATTCATTAAGACTCTGAGAAAAAATATCCATTTTTTACTTTGAAATCATTTAGAAGCCTTACAATTAGATAAGAAAAAAATTATTTTAAAAATAAACTTGTAAAATTTTAAGGAAATATTTAAAATTTTGAGGCATTATAATGGAGGAAAATAGATTTTTATGCCGTACAAGTTAAAAAAACATTCTTTCCTTAATTTTTCAATAAGTTTATAAAGTACCTAATTTGGAAAATGATAGAAAGATTCCTTTAATTTTTTTTTTAAAAATTAAAACATGGGTAAAAATGAATTTAAAAAATTATTGATAATATTTTGAATTACATTTAAATAAACATAGACATGGATGATAAAGATCCCTAGTAGATACTTATGTATAAATAACTCAAGTAAAAATGAGATTGTGAAATTAACCCTTAACTTGTATTTATATTTAGTCGAGGGTAATTTAACCTCATATATAATGGTTAAATAATGTTAATAAATTATACCAGAACCATATCCATACTTATTATATCATATATGATCCTTTTATATCCTTTTGGTAATAATATTTTAGTATTACCATTGTTTCGGGTGTCAACTACTTCATTTTCCCATTCCTGTTTTGTCATTATGAATAAGATGTATTTTATTCATACAAATAATGAAATTAAGTTTATAATAATTATTTTTACTGATCATATAAAATTTATAATCAATGCTGAATGGTTAACATGGAGAATTATTCTCACCACAATGTGGAGATGGTAGGCCGTACGTACGCATGAGCAACGATATCTTTCCCTTGATGGTTAAATGGTATGGAAATAGATGGTATATTAATTATAAAGAATAATTATTATGTTATATTAATTATTTATATACATTATACACATCATTATATTGTTCAAAATAAATTGGTGTTGAATAACAAATTACACCATGGTGTGGAGACGGTAAGTCATACATACGCACACATGGTGATTTTATTGTTTGTATGATGGATAAAATGAGGAATATGATTTTAACATGATTATAATAATATCTAAGTATATGTATGATACTATATTTATTACTTTGGTATGGAAACAACATATAAATAGGAAGTAGAAGAATAAAATAACTTTAAAAGAGGTGATAAGATAATTACCTCTTTGTTGGGTCTCTCCTTTTGGTTTTGAAAAAGGACTCCTTAAGATGGATTTCATCCCAAAGTATAGAATCTAAGATATAGTGAGGGAATTTGGGAGACTAAATGGGTAGGTTTTGGCTGAGAAAAAGGGATTTAGAGGTGTAAATTAAAGAGGAGCTGTGCCCTTTTATAAGAGAGGTGAGGAGCACTTTTAGAGGATCTTAAAATATTAATTTATTATAAATTGATTTTCAGTTTAAAATAGGTAAAAATTGATTTATTTATAGAATAAGATGATTATGGGTCAAAATATAATTAACCAATTAATTCTAGACATGTTTGTTCATAAATATAACCTTACCTTTTGGCTTTAACCCTTAGTTAAACAATTTAACCTTTATCATGACAACTTGTCTTTTTTACATTACAGGGTTAATATAGTTACTATAAAATGACAAAAGGACCAAAATTGGATCATTTATGACATATTTAACACTATAATAATTAGTTGTATGAATATAATATTTTTATAAATTTTATAACATTTAATAAAATATTATTTATTTTAAAGTATCATTTATATCAATTTTGATACTCTTTAATAGTTGAATTTTTTAAAAACTTAAACCAAGATGATAACTTAGAAATAATAATTACAATATTTTAATAACATTTATATGTTATTTATAATTTTTTTGGATGTCATTATATTTATTTTAATATTTTTAATATCATTTATTTGATATTTCTATTAATAAAATAATTTCTACTTCACTATTTTGTCATCATTAATTGTCATTATTTAATATATAAAAATTATAAATAAATTTATATGAGGTATTTAATTATTTTATATTTATAGATACTATTTATAATCTATTTTATCTCTTAGATATTTCTATATTAAAATTATTATATTTATAAGAAATGAGAGTGTGACATTTTGTCACATTAATTTATTTTAATAATATTAATGTAATATTCTTGGACAAGGGTTCATTAAAAGATTAAATTTTAAAAAATAGGTGATAAGGGATTAATTTATTCCTATAATAGGATTTTGATAGGTGTTATGGTAATTTTATAATATTATTTTTATCATTAATTACCATATTTACCCTTAATCGTTGTAATAATGTTTTTTTCTAAAGTAGTTGTTCATAATAAAAAAAATTAAAAGCAATCAATTAAAATAATTTGGACCCAATAATTCCAAATATGGAATACATTTTTCAAAATCTTAAATACATAAGTTTTAGTAATTAATTTAAAATTAATACCCATTGACAAAATGAGAAAAATGAGTTTTTCAAAAGTAAAAACCATCAAATGATTAGCATGTGTTTATATCTAATTTTAATGTGAAAAAATAATAATGAAATAAATTATATTATACTATAAAAAATAATCTAATTATACTTTAAAACTAATTAAAATTATAACCTAACATTATACATAAATTAGATGAACAAGCTATTTTGAATTAACATGTAGCATTTTCACTATTCATTAAAATATGGAAGTTATCAGAAAAACAACAAAAATTTGTAAAAGATAAATATATATGTCCCTATTCTAAAAAATATTTTTCTTTTTTCAATTTAAATATATAAAAGTATCAAATATTATATTTAAAAAGGGTTCTCCATTAAAAGGCGGTAAAGCTAATTTTTTTGAAAAATACTTCTTTTATTCAAAAAATTGAATTTGTTATTATATAATGTAAAAGAAACACATGATATGAATATTAAAATTATATAAAAATAAAAATGTTTTTAATACTATTCATAAACGTTTTTTAACTTATAGTTGTAGTGTGCTCGAACTTGGTATTGTGTGTAGCATAATCCATTGAATTATTTAAAAAAAGCGCACTGTGGAAGCTTAAGGTGTTACATTATTCCCTCCTTCAACTAATTTCTCCCTATAAATTTATAGAATATCACTTCATAAAAATATTCGGGTGTTTATTCATCATAAATTCTTCAGGTTTCTATGTTTCCTCTTTTATTTTATGGTTTTTCCAAAGAACCTTTACCAGATGGGTCGTTTGATTTCTCAATACTTATTCTCTTATATCAAGAATCTTGATATGATCTTCACAATAAGACATATCGAGTTCTAGTTCAATTTATTCATAGGTGAGTAAATGCGTTTGATCTAGAATGTATATCCTTAACATTGATACGTGGAATACATCATGAAATTTGGATAGACTTGGCGGAATTTCTAAACGGTAAGCTACAACTACAATTCATTCTAGAATCTCAAAAGGTCCTATGTACCTAGGACATAATTTACCTTTCTTACTGAATCGTATTACATACTTCCATAGAGATAACTTCAAGAAAAAATTATCTTCCACTTGAAATTCTAAATCATTTCTTTGGTTATCATAATAGCTTTTTGCCTACATTGAATAGTTTTGATATGAGTCCGAATAGTCTTTACATTTTCCATCATTTTTTTAACATGTTCTGGGACTACAAGTTTTCTTTCACGAATGTCATCCCAACAAGTCGGTGTAAGATTTATCTTTTTGCATAACACTTTATATGTTTCCATCTGAATACATGAATGTAAGCTATTATTATCGGAAAATTATTCTAGAAGTAAATACTGATCCCACATACCTTGAAAGTCAAGTGATTAAGATCTCAATATGTCTTCTAAAGTTTGAATAATCCACTCTGATTTTCCATCAGATTGAGAGTAGTAGGTAGTTCTCAAATGAAGCTCAATATCTAGGTCATTCTAAATTATTTTCCAAAATTGTGATGTAAAATAGGGATCATAGTCAGAAACAATCGATAGGGGTACACCATGAAGTCTTAAAACTTTATTAATATATAGTATTACTAAACTTTCAAGTGGTAAATATTTTCTTATAGTAAGAAAATGTGCTGATTTGGTAAGAAGATCAATAATAAACCATATTGAATTATTTCTCTTTAGATTCTTTGGTAGCCACATGATAAAGTCCATCATAATATCATCCCATTTCCACACAGTTATAGGAAGAGGTATCATGACTCCTCTAGGATGTTGTCTTCCATCCTCCACCTATTAAAAAACCAAATATCTCAGCACATAATTATCATTCTCTCTCTTCATGCTATCCCACCAAAAATTTTCTTTCAAATATCTATACATATTAGTGCTACCATGGTTTATAGAGAAATTAGAGTGATGAGTATCATCCAATAATTCCTTTTTTCACTTAAGTATACCAGGAACACAAATCCTCTTCCCAAATTTCAAAACACCATCTTCAAATACAAAGTCAATCAGTCTCCCATCATTCATAGCTTTAATTTTTTTTAGAAACTCTTCATCATAATACTTAGAACTTTTTATCATTTATAGTAAATATGGATTTGAAACCATTTGAAAAAGTAGTGATGTTTCACCTTCCATGATAATTCACATATCCATATTTACTATATCCATGAACATAAGATCCCTTTCAACTCTCATTTTGTTTAGAACTCCATGGTTCTTTCTACTCAAATCACCCACCACCTTATTTTCCTTCCCTGGGTGGTAGTGTATTATGAAATCACAATCCTTGAGTAGCTCAATACATCTCCTTTGTCTCTTGTTGAGTTATTTTTATGATAAAATATATTTCAAACTCTTGTGATCAGTATATATCTTACATATTTCACCATATGGTTAGTGTCTCTATATCTTAAGATAAAATATTACTATTTCTAACTCAAGATCATGATTTGAATAGTTTTTTCATTAATTTTTAATTTCCTTGATGCATAATCAATAACCCCATCGTTATTCATAAGGACACAACCAATTACTTTTCTTGATGCGTCACTATAAATAAAAAACCCATCATTCCCAGATGGTAATGTTAGGATAAGAGAATTAATTAATCTTGTCTTTAATTTTTTAAAACATTATTCACAATATTTTATACAAATGAATTTAAACCCCTTACACATGAGCTTGGTTAATGTTTTTTCCAACCAGGAAACATTCTGGATGAAATACCGATAGTATCCTTGTAAACCAATAAAACTGCATACCTTAGTTATACTCATCAGTAATAGAAATTATTGTATTGCCTTTGTCTTTGTAGGACCAATATATATTACATCCTTGGAGACAATATTTCTAAGAAAAGAAATTTTTGAAAGTGATAATTCACACTTGAAAAACTTCCCATATAGTACATTTGTTCTAAGAGTCTTAAGAACAATCCAAAGTGTTTCTCATGGTCTTCATAGATTTTTTAGTATACCAAGATATCATCAATAAATACTACAAAAAAATAATCATGATATTCCTTGAACACTCTATTCATTAGATCTATAAAAATAGAGGGCGCATTAGTCATTCTAAATGAAAATACTGTACATTTGTAATGACCATACCTCATTCGGAATGATGTATTTGGAATATATTTCCTTTTTACACACAATTGATGATATCCAAAATGAAGGTAAATATTAAAAAAATATTGAGCTCCATGAAGTTGATAAAATAAATTATCAATGTGAGGTAGATGATACTTGTTATTTATTTAAATAACATTGATTTCCCTATAGTCAATTCACAACCTCATTGATACCTCTTTATTCTTAAGAAAAAGAACTGGGGATCCCCATGGATAAACACTGGGTAGAATAAATTACTTATTACTCAAATACTTTAGTTGTTTATTAAGATCTACTAATTCTATAGTGGCTGTTCTTTAGAGAGTTTTTGATATTGACATTACATTAGGTATTAAATCAATAGTAAACTCAATTTCCCACTCTAGAGGATGTCTAGGTAAATCCTCTAAAAATAAATCAATATATTCTCATACAATATGTATAACCCCAATTTTAATATTTATTTCATCATCCCTAGATGTTATTTCTTCTTCCTCCCCAATAGTCTCATTCAATAAAACTACTAGGGGTGTATTTTAATAAGAATCATGCGATGAAGTTTCTATTATAAAGATAATGGATTATACATCTTCCTAAAAAATAAAAATATTCCTCTTATTACAATAAATTTTCAAATCGTATTTTTTAATCCAGTCCATACCAAGGACTATATCAAATTTGACCATAATTATAATGATAAAGACATCAGATAAAGGATGTTTATATATCATAATGGGAACTGTCTGACACATATTTATTGTAATGAGACTTCCCTTAGGGGTATTTACTAAAAACTCCATTATTAAAGTGAATTGGAAATATCTAATTTTTAATTAAAACTCAGAAGATATAAAGGAATGTGAGGATCTAGAATAAAATAAAGCTTTCACTAAATTTTAGGAAATGATTAAAGTACCAGCCAACACATCATTAGGAACTTCAAACTCAGCAGTTGTGATAAAAAAATCTTGGACTTTCTCCCTTGTCATTTTCTTGAGAAAGTTTCCTTGAAACTGATGAGAATCAATTATATAATGTCCCGTATCATTCTAATTGTAGCACCAGACCCTGATAGCTTCTTTCTTCCCCTTACAATCATGTGATTAGTGGAATTTTTCTCTACAATTGTAAAAAAATCTCATAACCTATAAGAAATTACCAGGGAGATTATTCCCAAAGTTATTGTAGGGTTAAAAGTCAAATTTTCCATTCATCCCCTTATTTACTTTTCCAAAGTGTTTATCATCCATATTCTTCTCTTTCATTACTTCAGATTCACAAGACTTACAGAATTTGTTTTCTGTCTTGATATCACCTGATAATATATATTCATATGATGAAAAATATTGTTAGACCAGTGCATGTTAGAGGAATGTTTTTAATCCATAAATGAATCAATAAATATTACTTCTTGGGTTAAATATGTATTTTGCATCATGCCTTTCTAAAATTGTGAAGTTAGATTCATAATTTGCAACATTCTTATCCTCCTTCCACCTAATACTCAAAAATTACCTCTCCATATCCACTCATAGATCACGAGGAAAGTATTTTTATTAGAAGTGTTCTTTAAATTCCCACATTTTATATTTTATACCTCTTCACCCTCCTTCATGTGTTGAATTAATGAGAACCATTGATCTGTATCTCCTGATAGATGATAGACTGTCGTAACAACTTTTTCCCTTTCATTAATCCCCAAAACAAGAAATATTTTTTTCTAATGAACTTATACACTACTCATCTATAGAAGGATTTTTATCCCCATTTAATGTTGGGAGATGTTTCCTCATGAAGCGGTCTAGCATTGATCCTCCACATTGTGGATTAGGCTTCTCCATACAGGTAATAACCTGAGTCAGCTGTCCCATTATGGTTACAAGTTGTTCAACACCATTTCTATCACCATCACCACTATCATTATCTTCCATAGGAGGGAAATAACTACATGGATTACATGAATTGATATGGTTTTTTTCCCTTCCACTAGGAACCATTTCTAAATAATAGAATACAATAGATTTGGTTATAAATCATAATACATAATTCCAAACTACTAAAATAAATTGAAATATTTATGTATATCTAATCCATAATCATAAAAATGGTTTATTTGGGGACATATTTACACATAAATCCTTTATAATGGGGTGTAAATAAAACAGTCATTATTTTAATCATATCCCCTAAGAGTGTCAAACCAGGTCCGTAATAAGGCATATTGTCATGTACCAGGTTACCCCGAGTCAATCCCAGAACACCATGTCAGAGTTATTACTCCTAGGTACATCTATTCCAGAACCACATCCACTTGTAGTATCTAGAAAGGGTTTATTTTCTAGGAATACCCATATAATCACTACATTACCAAAATTTTAGGATGTTCTTATATATTTATCCTCAAAGTATATCTTAGGGGTAATGTTCCCTAATCAAGGGTTTTCTAAATCTAGTTTCCATGGGTTGTAATAAACTTCATCTAATACCAAATGTAACACCCTAACCCTAGTTTCCAATATTCGGTCCATTATTTTAATATATTGGAATGGTCATAAGAAAATCAAATACCAAAGGACCAATCGTTTAATATCCTTGTAAATACTAGATACAAACATAATGTTTACATTACATTTTGATATTAAAAACAACATACCCTTTGAAAACTCTCAGATCCTTTAGAATATTGCTATAGTTCAATCATAATATACTTCTTCACATCCTAGGAAATGATTAAATATAATAAAGGTGTGATCTGATATTCTTAGTAAGGATAAACAATATAGCGGAAGGTATTATAAATAAGAATAAACTTTTAAGGAAAGGTATAAAAATAAAACAAAATCCTTTTAAACATAGTTTTAAGCATAATATGGAAATAAATAAATAAAATAATTCCATTTAAACATTCACATGGATATTATAATAGTCTAATAATAACATGTATTATCAATATCTAATCTCATAATGAGAGAATGCATAATGTCGCACATCATAACTATATCGTCAAGGCCTCGTGAGAAGACCATACTTAACCATACCATTATGAACTTGTTCCACGACACTATTTTATCTCATGATACCTATTGATGCATAAAATTAATATATAGGGACCCACCCATCACTTAATAAGTCCAATTCATTCTCTTTATGAAAGGGGTAAAACATAACATAAACATTCGTATTAAAACTACCATAAAAAATGTTAATACTTTAACCATAAACCATGAATGGTATCAAAATAGAACATCCAAAATAAAATATATAATAAACCATTCAATAAAATATGGAAGATTTTATTATAATAAATCAACCTCAATTAAGCATAAAATCCAAAAAATGATGTTGACATAGGTGAAAATAATCTAATAAATTCATCAAAAATCTTTGAGAGAAATATCCCTTTTTTACTTTGAAATAATTTAGAAGTCATGAAATTAAAAAATTAAACATTAGTATTGAATATAAACTTTAAAACTTTTAAGGAAATATTTTAAATGTTAAGGCATTATAATGGTGAAAAATATCCGCTTGCACTGTATAAGTTAAAAAAACTTTATTTCTTTAATTTTTCGAAAATATTATAAAGTACCTCGTTTAGAAAATACCAGAAATATACCTTTAAAAAAGTTTTTAAAAAAGTAAAACATGGGTAAAAATTAATTTAAACAAATTTTGAAAAATATTTTGAATTACATTTTAAGAAACATAGATATGTATGTTAAATATTTCCAATAGATACTTACATATAAACAACCTTGAATAATAATGAGATTGTGAAATTAACCCTTACCTTGTAATTTCGTTTAGTTGAGGGTAATTTAACCTATTTTATAATGGTAAAATCATGTTATTAATTTATACCAGGATAATATCTATATTTATGATATCATATATGATCCTCTTATATCATTTCGGTAATAATATTTCAATATTACCATTGTTTCGGGTGTTAAATACTTTGTTTTCCCATTACTATTTTGTCATGTAAGTCACATTTTTTATGCATAGAATTTATTTTATTCATATACATAATGAAATTAAGTTTATAATTATTATTTTTACTCATCATATAATTTTTATAATCAATCTTTAATGGTTAACGTGGTGAATAAATCTCACCACGTCGGGGAGATGTTAGGTCGCACATACACATGAGTGACAATATCATTCTCTTTATGGTTAAATGGTATATAATTGGATGGTATATTAATTATAAATAATCATTATCATGTTATATTCAGTATTTATATCCATTATAATCATCATTATACCCATCCAAGTAAAGTACCATTGAATAACAAATTATACCACGACGTGGAGATGATAAGATATACATACGCAAACATGGTGATATTATTATTCATATAATGGATAAAATGTTGAATATGGTTGTACCACGATTATAATAACATCTCAGTATATGTATGATAATTTATTTATTACTTTGGTATGGAAACAACATATAAACATGAAGTAGAAGAAGAAAATAACTTTGAAAGAGGTGATAAAACAATTATCTATTTTTCTAGTATCTCCTTTTGGTTTTCACAAAAGGAATAATTAGGATGAATTTATACCAAAATTATGGAATATAAGATGTATTTAGGGATGTTGGGAGAATAAATGTGTAAGGTTTTTCCAAGGAAAATTTCTTTATAGGTGTTAATTAAAGAGAAGAAGAAGTGCCCTTTTATAAGATAGGTTAGGGGTGCTTTTGGATGATCTTAAAATATTAATTTATTATAAATTTATTTTATATTTAAAATAGATCTAAAGTGATTTATTTAGAGTATAATACGAGTATGTGTTTACATCTCATAAAATAATTAATTTTAGACATGTTTATTTTATAAAATTAACCTTATCTTTTGGTTTTAACCCTTAGATAAATAATTTAAACTTTACCATAAAAACCTATCTCTTTACAGTATAGGATTGAAATAGTTACTATAAATACCAAAAGTACAAAAATTGGACAATTTATGACATATTTAACATTATCTATGTTATTTTTCTGAACCAAATATTTTTAGGAATTTTAAAACATTTAATAAAATATTATTTATTTTAAAGTATAATTTATGTCAATTTTGATACTATCCAATATTTTCATTCTTTAAAAATAAAACCAACATTATAACTTCTAAAAAATACTTAAAATATTTTTATAAAATTTCTACATTATTTTCAAAATTTTTGGATATCATTATATTTATTTTAATATTTTTAATATCATTTATTTAATATTTCTCTTAAAACAATAACTTATACTTCACTATTATTTCATCATTAACAGTAATTATATAATATTTAAAATATATAAATAAATTTCCATGAGGTATTTAATTATTTTATCTTTATAGATAAAATTTATAATCATGGTTGTCTCCTAGATATATTTATATTAAAATTATTATATTTATAAGAAATAAGAGTGTGATATTTTGTCACATTCATTATGTTTAATAATATTCATGTCATATTCATGGTAAAAGGTCCATAAAATGATTCCATTTTTAAAAATAGGTGATAAGGTTTTAATTTAGTCATCCAATTGGATTTTTATAGGTGTTAGGGTCATTTTATAATATAAATTTTACCTTTAATTACCCTATTTACCCTTAACTATGATGATACAAAAAATTACTAAAGTTTCTATTCATAATATCCAAAAAAATAAAACTAATATATTTACATAATTTGGACCCACTTATTCAAAATATATAATCAATTTTTTAAAATTTAAAATAAATAAGTTCTAGTAATTAATTTATAATTATTCCCCGTTGACAAAATGAGAAAACATGTTTTTCAAATGTAAAAACCATAAAAAGATTGATATGTGTTTATATATAATTTTAATGTGAAAATAATTCCAATCAAATAAATTATATTAAATTATATAAACCTAATATAATTATAATTTAAAACCAATTAAAAGGATAACCTAATAGTATAAATAAATTAGATGAAAAAAACAGTTTTGAATTAAAATGCAGTATTTTCACTATTTATTAAAATATAAAAGTTATCAAAAAAACACCAAATATTTGACCAAACTAAAATTTTTTGTGTCTCACTTATAAATAATAAGTTTATTTTGTCACTTTTAGTATATAAAAGTGTCAATTATTGTTTTTAAAAATGGTTCACCATTAAAAGGAGGTAAAACTGCATTAAAAAGATACTTCTTTTATTTGAAAAACTAATTTTTTTATTTTATTAGTTCTAATAAAAAAATGAGATTAATATTAATATTATATAAAATAAAAAATGAGTTTAATACTATTCATAACTATTTTTTAAAATTACTAGTCGTGGTGCACTCGAACTTGGTGCTGCGTGTAGTACAAGCTATTGAATTATTTAAAAAGAAACGTATCATGGAAGCATGAGGTGTTACACTTGATCATTCAATTTTCCTCCCATTTATTATTATTATGTGATGTTAGATCATATACCATGTTTCCAATAGGTTGTTTTTTTCTGTTTCTTGTTCCATTTTTGTTCCACGATGTCCTTAGATGGGTGTAGTTTCTTGTGGGAGAGGTGATCGAGATCTACAATGTTGGTATGTTCTCATTCAAAGAACACTGAATCCTTGAGGTAGGGTATTCATTTATTATCTTATTTTTGTTTACGCTAAATCATAAATTTATTTTGTTTTATTACTTTTGATGGAAATGAAATTAACTGAATAATATTGAACCTAATTAAAGAAATTTATTGTCGTTGCATGTTAACGATGTTGTTCCTTTATATACCATGATAGAGTTTTTCATTATTATTTGATAGATATTGTTAAATCTATGATATTATTAGTTAGAATGTTCTTATCCATATAGTATAATATTGAAATTGATAAATAAAATAAATCCATAATTAATTTAAAATTTATTTTCTTATGAAATTAAAGAAGTGACATATTAAACTCTGGTGTTTTTTATAATTTAATGATAATCAAAGTAATTAGAGTATGTATGTTTACTTAAATTTTATCTTCCATGTAAATAATGTAATTTATAAATAATGTGAATCATGATAATTCTTTTTGTAAATAATAGATAAAAGACATGTTAATTGAGAATTGTACTTCTCTCTGGTTGAAAAAACTAGAATAAAAGATAAGAGCATGTTTTTCAATTGATAGATTATTATTACTTGAACCCTTAGGTTTCTCATAGTTGGAACCTATGAATAATGAATTGGTTAATTTAAAATTAAATAAGAATTATTTGTGTTATAAATATAATTTTTAGGGCTAGATTTTCCTATTTTCTGTAGAAGGTAGAGTGCCTTGTTTTTGTGTTATGAGAGGACATTTTTTTGTGAAGGGTGCATGCCTTATTTTAGGGAATATAATACCAAGTTGTTTATGCTTGTTTTTTTCCTATTGAGTTTGTGATTTTATCTTGATATGAGCCTGTTAATGTGATCCTTGTATGGATGAGCCTAGGATGGATGATGTGATATTGGGCGGGGAGGACTCTATGTAATATGAGCATGATATGACTGATCATAGGATATAATATGTGATATGTGGGAGAGTAGGATTAGATAATGTGGAATAAGATGATGACTGTGATGGTGAGATGCATTAATATATGCATGAGGGTGTTAGGAATGGCACTAGAGATGATGGAATGGGTTGATGTTGGGATTACTCATTGATGTGATTATAAGAGAAGTGATGCCCTCTATGAATATGTTTAATGGTCAATGGTCAGGTTTCTTGTTTATCTATATTCCTTTCCACACTACATGATGTATCTAGATATTATTTGTTTCATGTTTCCTCTTGGTGATAACATAGTAATTTTTTCCAAGATAAAACTGATTATGGAATAATGATAAAGATGAATTAATAAAATGTTAACACATGGGGTTGGTAATGATGGAATGAAATGCTAAAAGAGGTTATTCTTGATGAGGCGAGTCCTTAGTTTGGATTATTCAAGCAGGGAATGGACTATAGTATAATGATTAATGTAAAGTGGATTTTTTTAATGGTTAACTAATTTAAAATGAATTAATTAATGGAAGAAAATGATAAAAAGTAAATAAGTCATTAAATTAGATTATTCTTATGTGTTTATAGGATATTTTGTATTAGAAATGGTATTTGGGAGTCCGAGAGACATTTGAAGAAGTTTATTCTTAGACTAGGTTATGTCCATAGCATTGTTGTGAGCTATATTGTATCATGTTTTTTCTATTGTTTCATACTCTTCCACACCCATGTCAGTAAATAAAACTAACACCTAGTGGACTCCAATAGAGTGTTTTCACAAATATCTTGGTTGGAGGATGGATAGATGATGACCCCCTCTAGCCGTGTGCTCATATATTAATATTTACTTCTTCTAGTATAGATAATAGTTAGTTTTACCACATATGTGTGTAGTGGGATGTGATATCTTGTGGTTATTTCACACAAATTTATTTCCTGATATAGTATCCAAAGGATTATTATATAAATGATGTACATAGTTTATGATGGATTGAGGTACTTACTTGGTGTTTGTGATGTAATGGGATGAGGTGTAACACTAGATGTATGATACATGTTATAATAGATATAGTGGCTTCTAGAAATAATGTAGTAACTATATATGTTGATGTGATATGGGGTTTTGTGGGGTGTGATGCATGAGTTTAATGTCTAAATGTCTTTCCTAGATTTTTTTAGGATATATTACTTTTGGAGAGAGATAGATTAGAAAATTTGATATTGGTCTAGAGTAGAAAACTAGTGGAGAAGTAGGAGTAGGGTACCCTTGATGTCTTTTTTATTATATTATATGATATCTTTTATGAGGTACATGTTGAGAATTATACAAGGAGTGGTCAGGAACATAATATTCCTCTTTTAGTGATGATTTAGTTTCATTTTGTTCACTATTTTTTATCAAGCATTCATTATCCTTTCCACAAGAGGCTTTGAGAAGGATCCTACCGAGTATACTATTATGATCACCCTATGTATATATAAACTATTTTTAAGGACAAACAAATAAAGATGGATATCTGGTTGGATATTACTAGCTTGTAGTTTTTCAGGATCTATTTGGTATTCTTGGTTTCTTTTGTCCTTAACATTTTGGTACTTTTAGTTTCCCTTTTAGTGATTATTGATCTGTAAGAAATTGAATGTTTTCACTTTGGTTTTATATATATATGTATGAGTAGGTTTTGTTAGGTGTATCTTTATTATCTCTCTCTTCCACATGATTATTTTAGAAGGAAATTCCTCCCATATTTATGTTTATTATACCCTAAGTTCTAGTCTCCAATCTTAGGCCAGCTAGAAGCGGTAAATGGGTAGTAACAATCTATTCCACTACATTATGATATATTTTTTGGGAGGGAGTCATTATAATCACATTCTTCTCATTATTCCCTTAAAATCCATAAAACATAGATAAATTGTTCACTACCTTTTCAGCACATGATACTATGTCCTCGTATAATGGAAATGGTTAGTGGACTAGTTACCTTTGAAAGATCAGCTCAATACCATAAAAAAATAATCACTCATACTCTTTTGATTACATTAATTGAAGTGGTTTCTATTACTTATACTAGGATACATTTATAAGTGATGGAATACACTATATTATATCATATCATTATAAAAAATAATGTATGATCCGAAAAGTAGTGAAATAATTAATGAAAAAAAGAAAAATTTATGCATATATAATGTCATAATCATAAAATTGGATTCTTTTGGGATATATTCATTTTAAAATCCTTCATAATGATCAGTAAGGAAAATGTGAATTATCCTAATCATATCTCTAAGGAGTGTTAAACAAAATGTGCATTAAGTCTCACTATCATTTAGCAGGTAACACTCATGCTAATATCAACAAACCTTATTTTGAGTTATTACCACTAGGTTACTCTATGCCAGAACCTTGTCCACTTATTGTATCTTGGTAGGGATATAATGCTTGGAATTCGCACATAATCACTTCATTATGAAAGAATTATGAATTTATTCTAATCTATGTTTTCCTAAATCTGATTCCTAGGGTTTCCTCTAAACTTACAATGATACCAATTGTAATGACCTTGACCATTGTTGCCCATATACGATGCCTTAAATTATTATATTTTCATAGATACTATGGGTGAAGTCTTAAAGGACTAATCAGTTTTATAGTATTGGAGATCCTGGTTCGTACATGATACTCATTTTACATTGGGAATAAAAAATAAACCATAGTTCATAATAAAAGAAAATGATCTACATCCTTGAAAATTCATTCAAAATCTTTATCTTAATAACATTGAGTAAGGGGAAAAAATAAGGTTTATCTCAAATTTATAATAAGGGTTAGTTGCATCAGATACTATCATGAATAGATAATCATAATAACTATGGTAAATTAAATATTTGAACACACATTCCACATAAATAATTGGACAAGGCATAATCAATATGTCAAGGTAAATAAAAGAAAATGCATGTCATGTAATCAATACGGATTCTGAATGAAAGAAATTATTAATTATTAGATTTCATGTTTCACAGTAACATGATATCTTTTTCATCAAGACCTTTCACAATATGGTTTAAAAAATATAGGGAAAACCCTATCTAACTTGTCCAACTGATTCGTCTCAAGAGACTACTAATGCATTAATGGAATTTCATTGACTAGTCCTGAACCTATGTATTGAATTTACAAATAAGTTCTCATATATCTTTTAATCAATTTAATTTATAAACAATTTTCTTTATTAAATATATGTACTCAACAAAGGATACAAAAATTTCAATATTCTATTGGTTAATCATATAACATTCAAATTAAACACTCTATTTAAAAATAGAATATGATTTAGTCCATAATCATATAAATCCCCCATTAATATGAATATTTAATATAAATTTAATTTCCAATGAAAAATTATTACATAATTTGATTGTTTAAGTATAAAGTTAACTATTAAAAAATAAAGTGAGATTTCACAATAACGTTTTCTATTTGGTAAATTCCAATTCAAATAACCTTAGATAAAATAATTTAAAATGAAACTCAAAATACTATTTTTAATTATGTATTCATGATATTACATTTTTTGGGAAGTATATATACCACATTAATATTAATTAGTTGATAATAAAAAATAAGTCTCAATGGAATGTGAGTTGTGATGAAATCCATTACCTTACGCTTCCTTTTGGTTGAACATTAATTTACCTTATTTATAGTGTTTTAAGCATGTTATTAACTTATTCCAAAATCATATAAAAAATTATAATATAATATATTATCCTTTTATAACATCTTATTACTTTTAAATTAATAATCATTCATTATTATTATTTGTTTTGGTTGTTAATTGCCTTATTTTTCATGTGTTTTTTGTCACGAATGATCTGATTCTTATGAATATTGTACTATTCTATCATCTCCATGTTGGAACCATGGAAATTCCTTGAATGAATGGGAGTATGGTTTGTTTTTTTGTCAATCCTTAGTGGAATTTCAGAATGTGTGCCGACAAAGTAATAATACAGAACAAGTAGATAACAAGGTTGAAGGTGGAACTGTTTTCCAGTATTTGCCAAATTTTTGGGTCTAAAAATCGACAGATGGAGAAAAGTGGTTTTTGGCAAAGAGACTTGCACACCGATTAATTGGAGGCTTGAAAAATTGGGTGCATTTTGTTTTTCAAGATCAAAACATGAAAATATGGCAAAGGGAGAAGGGTGACCATGTTTGGAAGTTGGACGCGCAAGTGATTTTTGGGGGAAGAGACTTGCACGCCGAAACATGCATGTCAAGGGGAGACTTTTGTGATGTCGTGTAGGGTGTCCAAATGCCTATAAATATAGGTTAAACCCTCCTCATTTGGTACAAAGTTCAGACTTAGAGAAATTCAGACCTCCCGCCGCACAAGTGTAGTGGTTGTGCAAGTGGTGGTGGGTCACGCAAGTAGAGGTTGCACAACAGTTGTTTGCTGCGCATCCAAGATTATTTGGGTGACAAAGGAGGAGAGTTGTGAACGTTTGAAGTTGGTGAAGGAAGTGTCGCATAGGTGGTTTGGTGACACTTTCACACCAAAATTTGAAGCAGTGCGACAGTTGATAGTTGCATGCCAGAATCGGTTTGGGAGGAAAAGGAATTGAGTCAGGCAAGTTTGAAGTTGAAGAAGTGTGTGTCGCACAAGTGGGAGAGACAGACTTGTGCACCGTCTTGAAACTTGTGCACCGGGCTTGGAGAAGCGCACCAGGTGTGGTTGAAGTACGCCATTCTTTTTTTGGCTACGCGAAAGCTGGAAGATTGCCTGATACTTGTAGTACAAAGTGTGATTAATCTACAGGAGAAAGTTGGACATCAACAGAGAATCTACATACAATAGAGGATGCATTTTTTTCAAATGATGAAGAGACCTTCACGTCTATAAACCGAGTGGGACTTCACCAATGGCAGTGATCTAGTGGGAGTTAATGTTAGTGACCCGAGGAACGCAGTAGGATATCCCTAAACAATTGTAAAGGCAGTGAGCCTGAGATAGAGTGACTGTTCCCAAATCTTTGTAATCCACAATGAGTAAAGAATAGTGGAATTTGGTACGACCAAAAACCTGTCGACGTATGATCCTTGGACGTAGCCCTTAGCGGTGAACCAAGTAAAAAGTGCTATGTTATCCCTTTGCATGTGAATGTTTTATTTATTCCCATTTCTATCATATAGGTCAAACTAGTTTCTACCAATGTGGGAACAAGATCTGTCAGTTTAAAAGAAAAATTTGACACCCTGATTCACCCCTCCTCTCTTAGGGTGTCCTGGGGTTCTATAAGTGGTATCAGAGCGAGGTTGCTGGTGTTTGATCTGTTTTTATTCTGCTATGTAAAATTCAGCCAGTGTTAGGGGAGTTCCCCTCTTTAATGGAATTAATTTTTAGATTTGGAAGAACAGAATGAGATCTCATCTAAGATCCCTTAGAATGGATGTTCTGTTTTCCACTATGCAAGGTATACATGTTACTGATCCAACAGGGTTGGCTATGACTGATGCAGATAGGAAAATTCTTGATACTGATGCTAAAGCATAGAATGCTCTCACCACATCCCTTTCTGATCAGATCTATCTAAAGGTGATGAGTTTCACCTCAACAAATTCCATGTGGGATAAACTTGAAAATATTTATAAAGGATATTTAAAAGTGAATGAGGTTAAATTAAAAGTCCTACACAATAGGTTTGATGATCTGAAGATGCATCCTGATGATAATACAGACTCCTTATTCAATCAAATTACTGAATTGGTTGGAGCAATTTGGGGTCTAGGTGAAGAAATCAAAGATGTTGACATTGTAAAGAAAATATTAAGAATACTTCCACACCTATACAATGCAAAGGTGTCATCCCTTGAGGAAATATATCTTTCCAAACTTTCTTTGGATGATCTTTTGAACAGCCTAGTGGCATATGAAATGAGAGTCAAACTTGAAAATGCTACTACACGAGTAATCAATTAAATGGAATTCAAATCCATAGAGAAACTGAAAATTTCAAAAGATATTAGTGGCGAAGATGATGAGGAAAAAGAAATTATTTATCTCATTGCCAAGAAGTTTCAGAAGGGAAAAGGGAAATTCAAATGGAAGTTACCTCTACCTTGATTTCATTGTGGTAAAGTTTGGAACATTGCTTCTTAGTGCTTAAGAAAGATCGATTATGATGATAGAGATGCTGAAAATATTGAGAAGCCTCAGAAAAGGTTTTTCAAGAAAGGAGACTTCAAATCTAGAAATAAAGTTCTGGATAATAGTTTTGTATGTGAAGATGAAGAAGATGATAATGAATTATGTGATGAAGAAGAACCATAATTTAAAACTGGGAACCATGCTTCCATGATGGCCACTGTTGAAAAATCAGAAGATAATGGTGGAGAAAATCAGTTGAAAACTAGATCAGATCCTGAGTTGCAACTTAAGGATGCTGTTAGTAAGCTTAAGATTAAATGTAAGAGTTGCAATAAGTGGAAATAAATTGTAGAAGAATCAAATGAATATGTTGATAAACTTGAAGCTGAAATTGAACGACTCGAATAATTTGTGAAAGTAAATCCTAAAATCCTTAAAATAAATGATGATGTAGTGGATCTAAAGCTGAGAATTGAAGAACAGGCAAAGGTCATCAATGAACTCACATCCAGACTAAAAGAAAAATCCAAGACTATTGAGGGTCTTGAGGATGAAGTTGTTACTCTTAGGAGTAATCTTGAGACTGAATCAATTTCAAAAGAATCATGGAAGAAAATACAGTTTGGAAGATTCTCAGATGCAGAATTACTGGCAGGAGTCAAGTGTGGTTAAGATGGGGTTGAAAAAATATTGAGTTATCAAAGACCTGCTTGCATGGGAAAGAGTGGAATTGGCTGTGAAGTTGAGACATCAACTGATGGAAGTTAAGAGAGCCAAAATAAAGACAAGATGAAAGTTGGATATGTTGAAATGTTTCCTGAAGTTCTGAAAAAGAAACCCCTAATTCAAACTAAAAGGAGAATTGAAAACTATCCTCAAACATTCAAAAATGACAGGCAGTCAAACTATTCTCCCAAGGAAGAAGGTATGAGGAGAACTTCAAGTGAAAAGACATTTCCTCTCATGAAGTGTTAGTTCTATGGATATCTGGGCCATACCATGTCATATTGTGAAGAGGCAAGGAGCTATTTGAATGGGGAAGATCTGGGATGTCAATAAAGGAGACTGAATTCATATCCTCCATATTATAGAAGAAATAGTTTCTATGGAAACTATTTTCATTGTTCTAACTTTGGTCATAAGGCTGTTAATTGCAGGCAGAGAAGGGATATGGACACCTCATACCAGAGTTCAAGACAAGTCAAATCTCCTCAACAAGATAGTTTTTCTCTTAGAAACAGGTTTTCTCCTCTCGAAGAAGACTTCGACTATGAATAACCAATGTACACATATGAGATAATTGAAAGGCTATCAACGCTCTATACTCAATCCAATGTCTCATGGAAAGAAAGAAGAAAATTGAGAAATACAACCTTGAAGAGGTGGCCCTCAAAGCTAAAAAAAGTAACAACACCTGGATTCTAGACAACGGTTGTTCATCTCATATGACAGGTAATGCTGGCCTGTTAATGGATATCAAAAGTAAGGTTGATGGTAAAATACGATTTGGTAATGATAGAGCTCTAAAAATCAAAGTCAGTGGAAGTAATGAATTAGCTAATGGAGAGCTAAAGAAGACTGAAGTCCTTTATGTAGATGGCCTACGTTATAATCTTCTCAGCGTGAGTCAACTCTGTGACTCAGGACTTATAGTTACTTTTAATCAGAAAGTCTTCACTATCAAGAGAAAGATAGGCAATTCACTTATGAAGGCATGCAAAACAGAAGGCAACTTGTATCAGGTTGATAGTAAAGAAAATGTTTGTTACATGAATGTTGAAGAGGAAAACAATTTGTGGAATCGGAGACTGGGACACATCAATCAACAAGACATGGAGAAAATATCAAAATTGAGGATTGTCAGGGAAATTCCCAACCTGAAGCGTGAGCGTGGAAAGTCTTTTGATTCTTGCATTCGTGGAAAGCTGGTTTACAGTTCATATCGGACAAAGAAGAAAAGGGTATCTCATCTTCTTGATCTAATTCATACAGATGTATGCGGGCTAATAAATGTTACCGAAACTCATGGAGAGAGGTACTTTGTACTTTTCATAGATGATTATAGTAGAATGACATGTGTTATGGTCATTCATAGGAAATTACAAGTGCTTGACTGCATGAAAACATATCGGTGAATCACCGAGAATGATACTGGAAGAACAATCAAAGTGTTGCAATCTGACAATGGAGGGGAATACACATCCATTGAATTTGAAAATTACCTGGAGAAGCATGGGATACAACATGAGGTAGCTGCTGTGAGAACTCCACAACAAAATGGAGTTGTTGAATGTAGGAATCGACAGGTGAAAAACATGGCACAAACTATGCTGATTGAGAGTCGTATTCCACGACATTACTGGAAAGAGACTGTTCAAGCTGCGGTATATATTCAAAATCGAACAGGACTTTATATGGGTGATACAAAGACACCGTATGAATTGTGGCATGGAAGGAATCCCTCTTTGAAATACTTTCGTGTTTTTGGAAGTAAATGCTTCATCAGAAACAAATAAGGAAATCAAGGTAAGTATGTTGATAATGAAGATGAAGGAATTTTCCTCGGATACTCAATGAACAACAAATCCTATAAGTGTTTCAACAAGCGATTAGGAAGGATTGTGGAAAGCAGTGATGTTAAGATAATTGAAGAGAAAACCAAAAATTATTTAAGGATGTCATATGCTGATGTGATAGAAAGTGAGGAAGAAAGTGAATGTGGAGAAAATAAAAATACAGAAATAGAGGAAGCTATACAAAACTCTCAGGAGTCACATCATGATGTTGACTCAGAATAAGAATCTGAAGAAGAAACTATGACTAGAGAGAATGCAACTGAACCTCACAGGAGAAATCTAAGAGTTGAGATTGATCCATCTAACATAATTGGGGATAGGATTTCACCCAATCAAACAAGGATGATAATGAATAACACGTAATCTGCATTTCTATCAGTTGTGGAGCCATCCTCATTTTAAGAAGAGGCAAAGGATAAATCATGGGTGAAAGCCATAAATGAAGAGTTAGATCAGATTGACAAGAATCAAACATGGGATCTTGTCCAGAGACCCGAAGGTCATAATGTGATTGGTAAAAAATGGATCTTGAAGAACAAGTTTGATGAGCATGGAAGTGTTATTAGAAATAAGGAACGACTAGTATATAAAGGATACTCCCATATTGAAGGCGTTGATGTTGAAGAAACCTTTACTCCAGTGGCTAGACTGGAGTCAATCAGGATTTTCCTTTCCATGGAACTCCAAAGAGGATATAAAGTATATCAAATGGATGTCAAGACAATATTCTTGAATGTCGTACTCGAAGAAGAAGTTTACATTGAACAACCAGTGAGTTTTATTCTTGATACTGATGAAACAAAGGTCTGCAAACTGAAGAAATCTCTACATGCTTTAAAGCAGGCACCACGAGCATGGTATTCCCAGCTGGACTCATATCTCAAGAAGCTGGAATTCAAAAGAGGAGGAGTAGACCACAATCTATATATACAGAATTCTCTAAAAGATCAATTCATGGTTCTAGTCTACGCTGATGATATCATATTTGGTGTCAACAGGTAGAAATTAGTGGATGAATTTTCCAATCACATAAAATCAGAATTTGAAGTGTCTATGATTGGGGAGATCACATATTTCTTGGGACTGCAGGTGATTCAAAAGAAGGATTACACTTTAATTTCTCAGGAAAAGTATGCAAGAGAGCTGCTGAAGAAGTTTAACATGCAAGACTCCAAACCAATATCAACTCCGATTGCAGTTGGAACCAAACTTGGAAAGCATGAGGATGGGGAATCTGTAGACCCCACTATGTACAAGAAGATAATTGGGAGCCTGCTGTACCTGACAGCGACACGACCAGATATTGTCTTTGCAACCTGTCTAGCGGCCCACTTTCAGAGTAATCCAAAATAGGAACATATGATAGTAGTAAAAATAATCATGAGGTATATTCAAGGTACTCACAATTGTGGATTATACTTTGCTGCAGGAAGAGACAGTGAATTATCAGCATTTTCTAATGCTGACTGGGCTGGCGATGTAGTGGATAGAAAGTCCACCAGTGGTAGAGCATTCTATATTGGGAATAAATGTGTTGGTTGGTTGAGAAAGAAACAATAAATTACTTCTCTTAGTACTATTGAAGCTGAGTATATCTCTGCCACAAAGGCATGCACTCAACTACTATGGATGAAGAAACAACTAACAGATATTGGTGATGAGGTGAAGCAACCAATGATAATTTATTGTGATAACAAGAGCACAATTGATCTTATGAAGAATCCTGTTCAACATTCTCATAAAAAACATATTGAAATACAGTATCACTTTATCAAAGAAAAAGTTGAGTAAGGAGTGATTAGAATGGATCATGTGGGAACTGATGAGCAAGTGGATGATATCCTAACCAAGACACTGTCAGCGGCTGTGTTTGAGAAGCATCGGTTGAACCTCGGTGTTCAGCCACCTACCAGTGAATAAGGAGGTTACAAAATATCCATCTCCCCAGTTATGTTAACTGTTTTTAATCTGTTTATGGATGTGATATAGGTTTGTGGGGGAGATACTAGATAGAGGGAGTGTGGTTTGAGCTGAACAGGGAAAAATTACCTGTCTTTGGGTTTATTGTCAATGGGGGAGAAAGGAATAAATTCAGGCATGTTCAGGCATGTAATGCTTCTGTGACATGATGATATTCAGTGTTAGTGATAGGATGAGAAGGTTGATAAGGAATACATTAGACATGTAATGATTCTGTGACACAATGAGATTCAGTGTCAGTGATAGGATGAGAAGGGTGAGAATGAATACATTAGACATGTAATGCTTCTGTGACACTGTAAGAGAATTCCAAAACATAGGAACCCAATTCAAGCTTCATCTCTTATTTTCTACACCGATCATTACTCACGTAGACTTAGAGTGTTGGCTAAGTTGATTCTTGCATTTGTGGTTTTCCTATGGCTGGTGCTCTATTGAATTTATTTACTAATTTCCAACAAACCCAAAGGGGGAGATTGTTGGAACCATGGTCGTTCTTTGCATGAATTGGATTATGATTTTTGTTTGTTGTAAATCCTCAGTGGAAGTTTAGAATGTGTGCCGAAAATGTAATCATACAGAATAAGTAGATAACAATGTTGAAGGTGGCACCATTTTCCAGTATTTCCCAATTTTTTGGGTCTGAAAATCGACAGATGAAGAAAAGTGTTTTTTGGAAAAAAGAATTGCGCGCCGATTACATATAGAATTGGAAACTTGTGCTCCTTTTGTTTTTCAAGATCAGAACATGAAAATATATCAAAGGGAGAAGGGTTCCAAAGTTTGGAAGTTGGTCGCACAAGTGATTTTTGGGGGCATAGACTTGAGCGCCGAAAACTTGCGCGCCAAGGGGAGACTTTCACATCGTCGCACAGGGTGTCCAAATGCCTATAAATACAAGTTGACCCCTCCTCATTTGGTACGAATTTCAGACTTAGAGAAATTCAGAGCTCCCACCACACAGGTGTAGTGGTCACGCAAGTGGTGGTGGGTCGCGCAGGTAGAGGTTGTGCAATAGTTGTTTGTTGTGCATCAAAGATCATTTGGGCGAGAAAGGAGGAGAGTCACACAAGTTTGAAGTTGGTGAAGGAAGTGTCGCGTAGGTGTTTTGGTGACACTTGAATTCCATAATTTGAAGTAGCGTGACCATTGATAGTTTTATGCCAATATCGGTCTGGGAGTAAAAGGAATTGAGTCGCGCAAGCTTGAAGTTGAAGAAGTGTGTGTCGCGCAAGTGGGAGAGATGGACTTGCACACTGTCTTGAAACTTGCGTGCCGGGCTTGGAGAAGCGTGCCAAGTGTGGTTGAAGTAAAACAGTCTTTCTAGGGTTATGAGAAAGCTGGAAGATTGCCTGATATTTGCAGTACAAAGTGAGATTAATCTACGGGAGAAAGTTGGACTTCGACAGAGCATCTACATACAACAGAGGATGCATTCTTTTGAAAATGATGAAGAGACCTTCACGTCTACAAACTGAGCGGGACTTCACCAAGGGTTGTGAGCCAGGGGGAGTCAACGGGAGTGACCCAAGGGATGCAGCAGGCTATCCCTGAACAATTATAAAGGTAGTGAGCCTGGGACAGAGTGACTGTTCCCAAATATTTGTAATCCACAATGAGTTAAGAATAATGGAATTTGGTACGACCAATAACCTATCGGCGTATGCTCCTTGGACGTAGCCCTTAGTGGTGAACCAAGTAAAAATTTCCGTGTCAACCCTTTGCATGTGAATGTTTTATTTATTCTCATTTCCATCATATAGGTCAAACTGGTTTCTACCAACGTGGGAACAAGATCCTTCAGTTTAAAAGAAAAAGTTGACACCCTGATTCAACCCTCCCCTCTCAGGGTGTCCTAGGGTTCTACACTCCAAAGTAATAATCATAGAATAATTACCATATTTTTACATCAATTTTACTTTTAATACTAATCATGGATGATGGTTATGAAAATTAAGTACATTATGATCATGGAGACAATAAGTTATACGTACGTGTGAGTAACGTTTCCTTTTTTCAATGATTATTATGGAAATGAGGTAAGTAATGGGTTTTCATTATATAATTACCATAATATCATATATACCATATTATATACTTATATATATCACCCATTTGGTGTGGTGATGAAAATAGAGTTATATCTCTTTGTGAAGGCTGTAGTCCACACGTACACGAATGATGTTATCATTATTATGTGAGTAAAAATGAATGAAAAAAACAATAAATATTTTTTATATAATGATAAATATTTTATGAATATAATAATTAATTAATTTATATCACATATAATCATTAAATTTATCTTCATCATATTCCATGTGATGTGTTAGTGAAAGATAAATCACATCACTTCGTGAGGCGGTAGTTTATCGCACACATGAGTGAAAATATCGCATCTCTTATAAAATGGAAGGTGATATATATATATATATTATATTGTGAATCCAGATGTATAACTATGTTATAAATATCATATTTTTTACTTTATAACTATCATCAATCCAAAACTTGAGAGTTGGAAATTGAAAAACGAATGACATAGATCGTGAGGTGGTAGTCTGCTGTACACACTAATGATGATTTTGTAATCCATTTGATGGAAGTGGAGATGGTTTTATGTTATTAAATTAATATGGAATGTTATAATAATTATTTATATTATTAGATAATTATTGATATATTTCTTCTCTAATTATAATATTTTCCACTATTCTCATGATAAATCTATCACCTCCATTCTCATAATGGATGAGATCTGGTTATGAGTTTTCATTTAATGGTATTTTCATGGATTGAAATATATGTGAATTAATTGGATTATTAGATAGACATATAATTTATACAATAAGAAGATTGAAGGGTAGCATTTATTAGGAAATTGATGTCAAAAACTCAAATATTTTCTCTTTTAAATGAGATTATCTATAGTGTTATCTTTCTCATGATATTTTTTAATTGATAATCATTTTTTGAGGGGGATTTATAATTGGGATAAATAAAATATTTAGATATTAGGTTACAAAAAAATTCATGAATTTTAAATCTTTAGGAATAAATGTGTTTGAATAGATGTTATTAATAAAATATTTATAACTTTTATGTTTATAAAATTAGTGTCAAAATTATTAACCCTAGATATGTGGTTTGTTTTAAAAATAATAATTTATGATTCAAAAGTTATTTTTTAATATATTTTTTAAGATGGATATTACATTTAATTTTAAAATGGATGATTATTTTTAATTTTTCTTAGCTTCACATTAGAAATTTAGAGCATATTACTATAACATGTTGATAATATATTTGAGGTGAGAGAGTTATTTTTTGTTAATATTTTATTGGATCATTACCATATGAAATTAGTTCAGTTCATATTTCCAGTACAATAAGTGTTGGAAAGGATAGGGGATAGAGTTGTAGTAATTTACAATAGGTTGTGTTCTATATACATAAGTTCAATATAGTTTCTAACACATGAATACTATTAGTAATAAATAATATTGGGTCAGATATAGTTTTAAATGCTTAGGAAAACTTCAAACTAGGGTAATAAAAAATTATATACAAGTTGATAAACCATTCAATATTCCAGTGATGTATACTATTACGATGTATGGTGTATATATCACACCTAACAGGGTATCTGAATGCATTTTAATAAATCACATGGTATATAGGCATTATATACGAGTGTATTTTTCATAATTTACCACATGTTCATGCATCATATGTGAATATTTTTTATTCTAGTAATTTTTCAATAATGAAATGTTTGATACCATACTCATATCCATTAGTGATCACTAATTATGAATTTGGGGTCTTTTGAATATATGATCTCTAGAGAGGTAATAATAGAGTTTAGGTAAGGCATTATATGTATGAACAAGGTCTCTAACCCACATGGTGACCTATCATATAGAGGTAATGTGTCCTTATATGACATCACAAAGTCTATACCCCATTACAAATTAATTTTATTAGTATGTTATTACAATAACATGGGAAATTGACTTGGTACCCCATATTATTTACAAATTGAGATCCAACCAAATGGTTCATAGAGTAGGTAACTCCAACATGATAATGTGAGTGTCCCTCAATATTGGTGTCGGTAACCACTTTTTTGATCTAAATTTTCCTCTAATTATGTGAGGGATCTCCAAAGTTTTCAATACCACTTAATCTAAAAACCCTTCTAGGGATAATCATGCAACCTAATATAATTTTATGAATTTTACATTTAAACTATAATATAAGGAGTTAATTTGGATGTATAAGGTATTATAATTTATTTTAACCTATATTTCATGATGATACATGACCTGAGTAGAGCTTATTTTTGATCATTACGTCATTATGTTCTTAGTGGGGTCTTAATACCCAATGCAAGTTAGGTTTACCCATGGTTATTCCATTTCTCCTAAAACCTTGAGTTATGAGCCAAATTTGTATTTCAAAAGTCACATAGCATACTAAACCATTTAATTTTATGATAAAAAATTTCTATTTCATATTAATATTCACTAATTATATTTTTTGTGTTAGATTTATTATAATAATATTAGGTAATTTTTCATTCAAAAAGAAAAATCATTAATTGTAACTAAATTGTGTTTTGATTATATGAATTTATATAAATTCAATATTTTAAAAATATATAATTTTAATTTTATAAAATTAAATGCATCTATTAAATAATCATGTTAATATTATATTACTATGATTTTTTATAACATTTTGAAAATTATGATTTTATAATGTATATTGAAAATATTGATTTTTGATAAAAAATTTATTTTAGTTTCAAGAATTTACAAAAAACCATTTTTCTATAAAATTGTTTCAAAATAATATAACAAAATTTATATTATTAATATTACAATTAACTTAATTGGAATCAACATTATACATTATTTTCATATAAAACCATTTTTTACAAAAAATGTATTTCAAAAAATTGTTTTTTATCAAGTTTTACAGGTTTGATTTTAATTTAAATTCATACATATTAATGAATTAAATGTTATAAAATGGATTCCATTTTTTTAAAAAGAATAATTAACATTATTTAATATTTTTAAATTATATTTTGGTGATAATTAATTTAAAAAATAGTAAAAAATGATTCCACTATTAAGGATAAAAATATTTATGGGTTAAACTAAAAAGATAATGGTTAAATGACATAAAAACATATCTGTTTTCTATTTTTTGGGAAATAATTAAACCCAAAATCTTAAAATCATCTAAAAAATTTCCATTATGGAAAAACATTTATGTAGTGGGACATTGATATATTATAATCTTTAAAAAAAATTAAACTACGCACTCTCCCCTACATATAGAAGGAAAAAACCTATCATATCCTATTAAAACATAAAATTTATTTTTTTGATCCAAAGTAGTAAAAAAAATTACTAACCCCCCCAAACATCCTTTGGTCCCTATTATAATAATTAAACCATCTTATTAATTATTTAGGAATAATACTAAAGTGGTTTTCTGAAGAATAGGTATAGTTCTTAACTAAGATTATTCATTTAATTTCATTATATGCCTCAATATTTTTTTTTTCAAAAATATGAAATAATAAAAAATAATTTTACATATACTAATATGTTCTTATTTTAATGGAATAAATTATATCCATATCCTCTTCCATAAACTATGGAAAAAAAAAATTGTTCATGTATACAAAAGACTATCAGTTCATGAACCTATACAATTCATTTTCCATTACTGCACCTCCCAGATGGTTATAATGATATATTTAATGTATATATATGATATTAAAGAAATAAATAACATTATTGAAATGTATTATATCTTGTATTTTATTTTAATTATATCCATTAAAAAATGATAACATAGTTCATACGTATGTGTGGATTAGCATGCCCTCAAAGCAGTAAGATTCTTTTTTCATCACTGAATCTCATGGATAGAAATTATAATTGTATTTAAAGATATAATATAATAAATATTATATTTTAATCATTCCATAAATATAAAATTATAATTAAATTATTTCCTCTTACATATTGAAAATTTTAAAAAATATTTATGTGTACGTATGGACTACTAGCTCCATATTTTTATCACAATTAAATTTTATTAACTATCATTAATGTATGGTTTTAAGAGTATAATTGATTAAAAAATGATAATTTATTATTATTATTACTCTATAGATGATGAAATAAGGACTATTTTTACCATAGTCAACCTATATAATCTTTTTTGACATGTGAGATAAATAGTTCCAAAATGTATAACATAAATAAAAATGATTATGTAATTGAATATAAAATTAAAATTAATAAAATTAATTAAATAATAAAATTTTTAGAGTTTATAATGAAATATTTGTTACATTTTTATTATTCTATAATATAAATTATAATAGAGGAAATTCATACTTGAGGAAAGGATCACTTTACGTTAAAAATTCATTTTAATGTTTTATGTATTTATTTTCCAAAACATTATCTTTAATGTACATATTGATAAAAAAAATATTATTCATTTTTTATTTACATAAATAAATTATAAATAATATTTTATGAATCTTTTTAATATCATTAATTTTTTTTCAATAGAAATATTTTTATTTATTTTATACAGAATGTTATTTCTTTTCATGAAGAATGAAGATTTTATGTACTATTCTAAAATATATGGATTCAAAGTATTTTTCCACCACTAAAACTATAATTTTATCATTTTAATCCATTGAATCGTTCTATGTTTTCTTCAAATAAAACTTTTTCTTCCATTTATTCTCGTTATTTTAGTTTTGAATGTTTTTTAGAAGAAAAGAGTATTTCAATATCCAAAAATGATTTTCATATGGTTTCAAAATAGATTTTCAAGGGTTTTAAGATAAAATGGTTAATGAATAAGATGTTTTATTTATGATATGGTACTAAATAATTATATAATACTATTGAGTTATTTTGATTCATATTTTATGAATGGTGTTCCAGATAAAACTTAAACGATGAGTGAGAATGATACCACTCATATGACCCCTAAGAATGAAACAACTTATTCAATCAATAATTCAGATATTTGTCTCTAATTCATTAGGTATGGTTAATTTAATTCATAGAAAATAAATATAATGCCAATAGGGGTGGTTTCTCCTATATATTTATGTGGTATTTAGTTATTTTATAAATTGTTTATTAATAAAATGATCTATGATGCCTAAAAGGGTTTATATTTTCTTAAATGGGGTTTTATGAGAAAAATGTTTTTGGGTTTCATGTGGATATTATTTATTTTATATTCTCACTTAATATTATGATAAATTTTAAAAAATTGTTATTATTAATGTTATTCACTTGAATAAATGATTTAATTATTTTATATACCATACCTTTAATATCATTCCCATGTTAATTTTTAATTTTTTTTCACTAGTTTAAAGATAACAACAATCAAACAAGAATTTAAGTTTAATATCAATAAAAAATTTCACGAAGCGAAAAAAAATTTATTTTATAAAGTATATATTGTTATCAAAATGGATACTTAATGGGTGTTCCCACTTTTTAATGTGTGGGTTTGTTATGTAGGAGTCATAACCTAGTTATTTAAAATTATAAATCTAAAATAAAATTATCATTGAAAAAAAGTTATTTATAGTTCTAGGTAATTATATTATGAAATTTCTAAGGCCAGTTCATTATAGTTTATATCATTTAAAAGGATTAGTTTATTTTATATTTTTTGATAATATAAGTAATTACACTTAAGTGATTATAATTTATGGTAATCATTATATAGAATTTGTATATTTACATATTTTTTTGTCAAAATTATTTCTATTTATAATGGGTTTTCAGATAGGATTCCATGAAGTAGAAGTAGGAAGGTACAATGAGAAAAATATTCTTTTGAATAAGGAATATATAATAGTTATAGCTCAAACACAAAATTTTATTAAAGTGGTGTATTAGTTATCATTGGGTATAAATGGTGTGATATCCAAGTTAGAGGGAAACTTGAAATACCATAGATTAATATGTTTATAGTTGGGAGTTTTATAAAATAGGACTCTTCATCTATCATAGGAACCTCAAATCCAATGGTATCTGAATAATGAATCAATGATTTGGAAAATGTTTTGTATGTAATTGTGTTTTATGTATGTGAAATGTAACTCATGAAATTTATCATTTTGAATGTGAAGAATATCAATGTCAGTAATTTGTTAATAATATTAGGGATAGAAATGAGATTAATATAATAGAAAGGGATAAATTTAGGAATATATTCCTATAGAAATATTTTTCTAATGTTGTTCAAATGTTTATGGAAAATCAATTCTTATAATATAACCAATAAGATGATTTAATAGCGGCATATAAGAAAAATATTACAATATTATGTAGATATGAACCCAATTATATTCTTGATATTATTGATTAAATTCAAATGTTTTATTTAGGATTGAAACCATGTTTATGAAGAGAACATATCTAATGATAATTTAATGGGTAGTATAAATTTATTGGTCGTACTGCGAAAGTTGATATGGGTTTTAATGACACTTTTGACCTCAAAATAAGAAGAGTGAGAAATGTTTGAGGTGGAAAGAAATTGGGAATCTATAAATTATGATATCTATAGGTCAACCCCTAACATGTTCCAAGTGTGCTAAAAACATTTTTGGGAATGTTTGACATGTTATAGAAAGTGCTATCAATATGATAACTTTGTTCATAGGGCTCATGAAAACCAAAAAAATAATCTTGATCAATCCAATAGTTTGAAAAAATATATTAAGGAAATAATAGATTTTTTATTTTCAATGATTTTGGGAAATTATAAAAATAAATTTTTGAAGCTAGTTACTCAACCTGTAAATTAGCCCGATTGAAAGAAAAAAAGGGTTCTCGATATCATCTTATATTATTATGGTAGATGTTGAGAAATCTAATGAAGTTTTTAATGGCATGATATATGTTTATTATAATTATACCATTTCATTTTTTTGAGTATAAATCTTTACATTCCCTCATTTATGAGAAATTTAAATGTAATATGGGAATATAAACTAATGTAAAGAAGATAGAAATTTTGTTAAGAACTCATAGAGGATGAATAAAAGAAACCATGATCTCTAAGAATCAAAATATATTTATCAATGGTATGATAATTTCTAAAAAACATGATGAACATCACACAATAGAATTATATATTATTTTATGTATGGATTGGATTTAAATTTATCATGATATGATAGATTAAAATGAAATTATGTTATATTCCATTTATTTATAACTTCAATAAAATATCAAGAGGAGAATAAATTCAATAGAGATGATATTTATTACTACCTAGAACATTTTGTTGAAAAAAAATTAATTGTTCAGATTATTTAAGTCCCCATAGTGAATGAATATATGAATATTTATTCTCATGATATTCTTGGTGTTATTCCTATTTGGGTGGTTGAGGTTTCTATTAATGTAGTTCTTTATGTAAATCAAATTTCAAAACCACCTTATGTAGTTGCTCAAAAATAAATTTTGTAATTGAAAAAGTATTTAGAATGTTAACTAGATGAATATTTTATTCAACATAAAACTTCATTTTTGGGTGACCATTTTTTATGTTAAAAAGGAAATATGGTTTATAAGACTTTACATTTATTATAAATCCTTGAGTATCATCTATGTTATGAACAATTATCATTTTACTCAAATCGATGTTTTTTAACTCTATAGAGAAGAATATTTTTTAAAGATTTACCTTAGCTTAGGATACAATCAATTGTAGGTAATTGAGGAATATATTCATAAAATGTTGTTTCATACTAATTATATGAATTCCGAGTTTATTTTTATTGTGATTTGGTTTTCAAATACCGTAGTTGTATTTATGGATCTTATGAATATTTTTTTTGATGGATATTTAGATAAGATTTTATTTACCTTTATTGATAATATATTGGAATTTCATAAAGTTTACAAGGATCATGAAATAAACCTAAGGATTCTTTATAAGAGGGTAAATGAAAATAAGCTATATAGAAAATGTTTTATGTTCATTTTTGGGATGCAATAAATTTCCTTCCTCACACATTTTTTTTAAAATAAGGTATAACATCAGAAAATTATAAAGAATTTTTTTTATGAATGGTAATGTTTATTGAATATCATATAGATTCACATATTTCTTTTATTAGTGGGATTCTATTGTTGTCCTACTCAAATATTTCCTCGCTAATCTAGTTAACTGACTACGATAATTTGATTTTTTAATTAATCTGGAAATAATGGGTTATGATTGTTTTTAATAACTAAAAAAATGAGTGGTGACTCCAATAATTTTTCTCCATCCATATATAACTAGTGAAATTTTTAGGTTTAACTATTCTTATTTGAGGGTATTTTTTTTCTAAATTAGAGTGATCAGGTAATTTCATTTGATTCAGATAAACTGAATCCTCATGGGTAAAATTTATGCATGTATGATCTATAAATATCTACTATTTTTTTTAATAAAAAAATTAAAGGAAACATTTGTATAGATAAATGTGAGAAATATATTTCAATCAAGAATTTTTATATAATATATTAACACAGAATGAGTTTAACATGAGCCAAGTATAATGGTTTGAACTGATTGATTATAATAACTACAGGAATCATTACTATCAAGGAAATTTTAAAAAAATCTGTACGATTTGAGTCAGAAATATAATACTATATTAACCATGTGATGTTTGGAATACAAACCATTATTTTATAATTTCATTTATTAGATCCAAAAAAAATTTCATACATGAAATTAATCTATTTTTCATCATGTTTCAATACAGTTTACATTTTTATAAAAAATTAATAAATCTTAGAATGAAGACCATGATTTTCAAGGTAATGTGAAGCTAGTAAAGAATTAAATTTTGAATGAATTAAACTTTGACAAGTAAGATGGTTTTTGATTTGGTAAATAGTTTTGTGTGTTGGGTATCTCCTAGTTGAAATTTGAATTATTGAGTAAAGCTCACAACTCTAACTTTTGACATCATCATGATAGTAATAAAATTCATAAAGAACTACATGTGTTTTATAAGTGGGATGGAATGAAGAAAGATATTGCTGAGTATACCAGGAAATAACATACTTGTTAGTAGGTTAAATATGAATAGAAATTACCTAAATGTATTCTTTATCATTTTCAAGTTCATGGGTAAAAATGGGAAAATATATCTATGGTTTTCACAGTGCAATTACCATAGACAGTTTGAGGTAATAATGTGTTTTTTAATTTTTTATCATTTAATTAAATCATAACATTTACTTTCTATTAGAGATGTTATATATCTATATTATCTTTTGTTTATTATACCTAAAGTATATATTTATGAATAAATTATTATAGGATTAATTTTGATTAATTTTATGAAAGGATTGAGTTTTCAATGAATAGTGAAAAGTACTCATATTAATTAAAAACCATATTTTTATTTCAAACACTTAAAATTTTATGTTTTATTTGAAAAAGAATTTAAAAAAAAATAATTATTTTATATTATAAAAAATACAAATAAGTTCACTGGAATAAACATTATAATTAAATTTTTGTATAAAATATTTTTACTAAAAAATGAATTTTTCTGAATAACTATTTTCATCACTTTCTTTGCATGTCACTTTAAATTATATTATGAAACATATATAAATTAAACTTGATAAAATTTATTCCATATTTGTGATCATAATATATAAAATTATTTAGTAATTGTTTCATAATTATTTTTCATAATTAATAGTAAAAATAGAAAAAACAGCTACTATAGTTAAGGATAAGATAAGTTTAACATTAGAGAAACTAAATAGATAAGTTTTAAATTGATCAAAAAACATTTATAAATTCAATTGTACGTCCATATATTGACTTTATATAATCTAATAATAGTAAATGGTCCTTGTTTTATTATTTTTAAATAGATAAACCTTTATACATTTGAATATTTTATAAAATTTCATTCATGTCATCTACCCCAATTATAAATTAATACCCCTACTATTATCCTCTCCATAAATAAAAATAATTTTTTCTGAAAACAAATTATCAAATAACCTCATAATATCAGTTATCAAATCTTATATTCTCTATTTTTTTAAAAACCATCCTAATAATCATTTATCTATTAACTTATACATGTTTAGCAAAGAAGAAGTGTAGTTCTTAACACAAATTTTTCATTTTTTTATTCTTATACCTCTTTAGAATAATAATAAATCATAATGAAATAGAAAAAAAATTATATTATATATATTGATATGTTTCTTATTAAAGGAATAATTTTTTTATATATCCTCTTCCATCAAATGGGAAATGAAAACATAATCCATGTGCATAGTGGACAACCACCTCATGAGATGATGTAATTTTTTTCATTAAAACAAATCATAGATATTTATAATGATGGATTTATTTTATACAAATAATATTAAGGATAAAATTAAAATTATTGATATATAATATATAATATATTTTATTACCTTTACATGAACTTAAAAATGATAACATAGTTTCTATACATATGTGGATTACCACATCCACAAAGCAATCTCAATAATGTTTCATTATCGCATCACACAGAATGAATATATAAGTCAATTTAAAGATATAATATTAAATTTATGATATAATAATAAATATAAAAATGAAAAATAATACGCATCTGATTGTTATTATGCCATTTGAAAAATGAAATTGTTACTCATGTGTGCGTACGACTTACCGTCTCTATGACTATAGCGTAGTTCATTTTTCATCACCGACATTTATGGTTGTTTTTTATATTATAATTTATTTATAAAAATTATATTCATTTAATTATTATTATTTTTATGTGTTTGAGTAATGACCTATTTGACCATAATCAACCTATCGAATTCATTTTTGAAATAAAAGATAAATATCATCAAAACATATGACATGATCATAAATAAATAATTAATTTAACATATCTGGATATAAATAAAATATAAGTAATAATAAACATGAAAATGTTTCTCTATAATGTAAATAATTAATATATATTCATTTTATTTGATGAAAAATATTGTATGTCATGTTTCAAACTTGATGTAATGGATAGATTAACAAAAAACTTTGTTTTAAAGGATTTGAAGAATTATTTTATAATTTTTTTCTATTCCTAGAATCTTAAAACTAGTATATGGATGTATCTATATGTAAATAAATGATTTAAAAATTAAATTTTATATTTCTTTTAAATTTTATATTTTTTTCAAGAGTAATATTTTTATGTATTTTTTATTCAATGTTTTGAATTTCATTACAAAAGGAAAACTCACAGCATAATTTAATATATATGGTATCAGTTTTATTACCTACCACTAGAGATATTTATTTAAGTGTTTATTCCTTTACATGATTCATTGTTTTCTTAAAATAAAAACTCTTCTTCCCTTTAATATGTGTTTTTAGTTTTGAAAACGTGTTTTTAAAAGAAAATGGTATTTTATTTTTCTAAAATGTTTTTATATCAGATGAAAAGGGTTTTTCAAGTATTTTAATATTAAAATGAGTAATAATTAAAAAAATTACATATTATGTGGTAGTTCATCCTTAAATATTATTATGGATGATCCCATTATAAATTATACGATCAGTGAGCTCAATACATCTTATATGATAGTAATACAGATATTGATATCCAATGCATTGATTATTGTTCCTTGTCTTCATAAAAAATAAGGTGGGTAACAATCTGAGATCCGTCTCCACTATGTTCAACTATGCATATGGTATTTATAACAAACAATAGAAATATAATGATCTATTTATCCAAAACACTTTTCAATTTTATTTATATGGTTTTAAAATATACCAACATGAGATGTTAAACGATGAACCTACTATTTGATATCATATATGATATGAAATACTGAGTTTATATGAGAATGTAAAACATTAGAAATTATGATATTTCTCTTTTAAATAAATTCAATATATATTATTGGTTTCAGAACATGAAACCCTAAGTCCTAATGAACCAAAGTATTTAATTCCAATATATCCAACCTTTTATGTAGTGACCCTAAATCTAGTATTCCTAGAGACGATGTATAATTCCATTAAACTAGAATAATATATGAGAGGTCACATCCCAAAAGACTGATTATTTTATTAGTATTTTAAAATTAGATACATACATGAGTCTTACATTACATTTTAAAACACAAATTAGAACATAATTTTTTCTCAAGAATATCATTATTTCCTAAAAATATTATTTTATATCCTTTATAGTAACTTTAATTGAGTTATAGGGAAATGAAAAAATAATAAGGGTGAGCTCAAATTCATAGTAAGTTTTAAGTACAATGGATTCATTAATGAATAACTAAACATAATCAATATGGAAACATAATAATTGAACCAAAAATCTATATAATCAATAAAAGGAGATGTAAGTTCATCGAGATATTATATAAATGTTAAAATCTCTATAGTAATAATCAATATGTAAAGGAAAACAACTTAAAACACTTTAAATTTAAAGAACATGACTATATGAATAGATAACTAATAATCAATATGAAAAAGGTAAATAACTAAAAAAATTCTATTCAATCATAAAGTGATAATGAAATGAATCGATATATATTTTGATAGTGAAAATATCCTTGATAATAATTATTACTGAAATGAATGAAATGATTCACTATTCGATGTCATGTTTCTTAAGAATATGATACCATTAACATCAAGATATATCCTCCAGATAATTTAAAACATATTTCATGAAACCCCATTTAGCTGAGGATAACCAACCGATTTATCCCAATAAAAAACTTATGCATTGAGGGACATACATTAACTCCAACCCAACTCATTTATTACATGTTCAAATCATTCCTCAAGTATCAAATATTCAATTTAATTCAAAAACAATGTCCCGTCTAAAATATATATATTTTGTAAAGAATACGAATTTATCAATATTTCCCTAGTTAATATAATAACATTCAAGGTAAATAAGATATGAAAAATGGTATACAGTTTAAGAAATAATCATGTTCATAATAAATTTAATGGATATTTAAGGGAAATTTAATGTATGATGATCAAAGGAAGGTGAATAAATCATATCGAAGATAATGACTATGAAAATTATTCATGGAAGTGATTTTTAATACTATTCCTGTGAAAATAATCATAATAATCTAGAAGAAGAATAAATAAGGTACCAATACAATTTATATTCATTAAAGTAAGAATAATTGTTTTTTGTAATTAATAAAATAAAAAGACGATTAATTAACATTCTTGTGAAATACATCCTTTTCATTTTGAAAATTACTTTTTAAAAGAGAAAAATATTTGACATTACTTTTCTTTGAAAATAACTTTTATAAAAATTAATAATTTCTAGAATATTAAGAAAATAATTTTATATAAAATTATCCTTGTAATCCTGCAATGGAAACTTAAATGGAATAAAAATGGGTAATCTTTTACATGTTGTACATGGTAAAATGAACATTACTTTTGTATTGTAAACTGGTTAGAAAATTTTCCTTTTCAGAAAAATAAATGAATATTTATTTCAATATGTTTGGTAAAAAGTGAAAATTCATAAAAATTACTTTAATAAATCATTTTAAATGACTAAAACACCTCTAAAAATATGTTTATATAACATGGTTTTTTATGGAAAAATATTTTTGACTGAAGGGATAAATGAAGTCAGGTTTTCTTAAAAACCTTATCTAAAATATTTTAATTACCAAATAGTGGTAAAATTGTAATATTAAATGAATAATATCATAAATTAATATATGGGAATAAATTGAATGTTTTTATTTAAAAATGATCAAATAAATTCCTTTAGTGGAAATTCAAGTGTTAATGATCCTGAATAAAATGATATTGTGAAGTAGACCCTTACAAAGATCATAACATTGAAGTGAGATTTAACAATTGAATCAATTATATGTATCAATAATAAATCCAAATAAATAATGTTTAAATTTAAAAATATACATTCAATTGTCATTAAACATATAATCATAGAATATTAATGATAATGGGGAAGTAATATAACCTAATGAAAAGAAATTGTGTTATGAAATTATTACCACTTGGTAAAACTTAACTCAAACCCCCTTAGACTAAATAGTTCAAATGGAAACACAAAATACCATTAAGAATGAATTATTCAAGAAATCAAATATTAAATGGATATTATATAAACCATATAAAAGAAACTAGAAGTATAATATTACAATATGCCTCAATGAAATAAAATAAAGATGAACTCCCTTACCACAAGATTTCCCATAGTTGAGAATTCGTTAAAAAACATTATAATGGTTTTAGGAATGTTATTAAATTATTATAGAACCATATTAATATATATAATATCATAGATGATCCTTTTATAATTTATTACCACCTATTCATTAAAAATCATTCATTATTTTCATTATTTTGTGTGTTAATTACCTTATTCTCTCATGTGTCTTTTGTTATAAGGTTTTAGATATTAGGAATATTATATGGTTATATCATCCAAATAATTATAATAATGAAATATTTATCCTATTATTTTTAAAAAATTTACCTTTAAAATGAATAATATTTTATGGTTATGATGAATGAAGTATATACGACCTTGGAGACGGTATGCAGTACGTACTCATGAGTAATGTTTTCATTTGTCAATGATCATTGTAAAAGGAAGGTAATTAAAATTGTACCATTAAATAATGTAAAAAATATCAGATTTACCATATTTTATACTTATATATGTCATCAATGTGGTTTTTTTTCTGAAATTAGAGAGACATCTCTTCGTGAAGGTCATAGTCAATATGCACATGAACAACATTATCATCTTTACATGAGTGAAAATTAAAGAAAGTAAAAGATATATATATATATATATATATATTATTTTCAATATTTGTAAATATTTCATTAATATCATAATTATTTCATTTATATCACATATATTGATTAAATTTATCTTTATATCAATCTATGTGAATTATTATTGAACGATGAATCACCTCACTATACGAGGTGGTAGTCTATTGTACACGTGAGCGACATTATTTTATCTTTTATAAAATAAAAGGTAAATGTATATATATGATATAGTGACTATAAAGGTAAAAATATATTTTAATTATCATATATATAATTTATATCAATCATCATACCCCACATTGATTAGTGGAAATGGAAAAATTAACTACACCAGTTCGAGATTTGGTAGTCCTCTGTACACATGGACGGTGATTTTGTAACCCATTTGATATATGTTTCTATGTTTTTATGTCATAAAATTTATATAAAAAAATGTTTTTAAATTTAATATAATGATTTTAACATATTATCATGGTATAATATGAATTGAATGATGTGAAGAAAGAAATAAAATAAATCCATTTGTTAAATAACAATACCTCTTCTTTGAGGATCCTCCTTAGCTTTAAAATAAATCCTTAAAATGTTTCATTTATACAAAAAATATGGGTTCTCAAATTAGGGGATATAATTTGATAAGTGATTTGGTTAGATATTTTCCTAACCAATGTATTTTTAATGTGTGAAGAGGAGAAAAAAGTGGGTGGCTGTTTATATTTGGAGGATAGGACACATTTGATATTTTTTAAAAGAATTTATTTCTCCCACATTTTTCATTTATAAAAAGGGTTAAAAAAGGACCGTACACAAACAATAGAGTTTTAATGGTCTCAATATTTCCTGATTTTTTTAGAAAAGTGTATTTTTTATTTGTAATGTTATCATTTTAGTTAAACCCCATAGTAAACCCATTTTTACCTTTACTATAGTAAATAATTTTCTACTGCATTCACTATTCATTTTAGTAATTTTTTTTGAAATTATTATAAATTTTATATTATGCTGATTCAAACTATTTAATATAATTTTAAAAATTCAATTCAAACATTTTTGGAAATTTAATTTATGATCATTCCCATAGATGTGATTAGAAAGAGGGTTCCTAACGTGATAATGTTCAAAAGTTTACAATGATTTTATATCTAATGTTAATAAAAAATTTATTAATATGAACTGAAATGAATTAATATACATATAATTTAATTATTTTTTACTTCAAATACAATCAAAATATAATTCAAATCTATAAATAATATTTAAAAAATTTGATTCTTTAATTAAAATACAACATTTTTAACTATTCATCTAAAAATGAAATTTCTCTAAAAATACTCATTATTCACCCTAATATAATTTTGATACTATAATTTCAATAATGAATTTTATTTTTTCAAATAAAATTCCAATAATTTTAAATTATGGGCTCTATGAATGACTAAACCGTCCTTCAGAAAAATACAGTTTCTCCGAAAACATTTCTTTTTTCTTTTAAATGATTCATATTGTTATTTAGAATCAATAGATGACCAATAAATGTGTGTAAAATATAAATTTTCATAAGTTAGTTAATCCTATTTATAACCTCTATTTCAGTGGATATGTGATAAATATCAAATTAAATAATAATATTAATAGTATATTATTTTTGAATAAAACTCAATCTTGTGGGTAATGGAAGCTATCAAAGAAACTCATTGTTTCATGTGTCATATGACATCATAGAAATTAAATTTATTTTTTTAAAAAATATTTTATTTTCTTGGGATGTAATATTATTTTATAATCTAGGTTATGCATGTCACATACACCATTGAATATAATGTTATTATTTTCAAATTTTCAGGGTGTTACTATATCTCCACTTTAATTAAATTGTGTCATTATAGTTTAAAATTAATCTTATTAATAAATGGTTTTATATGTAAAAATAATTTTTTTGAGAAACCCACATCATAAATTAACTAATAAAAAAATTCTTAATAAGAGATAAATGGATCATAAGATCCTCTAAAGAGTGACAAGTCTTTCCATAATTATCTAACTATTTTCTATAACTAATATGCTTAAAGAAAATTTATTGAATAAATTAATCTATGAAAATAAAATTTATCACTACTGGTTTATCATTAATATTTATTTTTTAATTTTTTTTAAATAATTAAATATTATCCAGGACATCACATAGGCTAGGTGTAGTAATAACTCCTTAGCGTTCATCAGTCATGAGTTCAAGCCCTGTGGCTATATATGAAATAATGGGTTGTCACCTAGCATATATGTTGTCCTTTTTGCTAAATAATATAAATTTAATTCATATAAAGTTTTCTTGATAAATATGATGGACATCCTTGAGAAAAAATTAATTATTAAATAACCTTTTAGTAGGGTTTTCATTTTTTCTAACAAAATCTAATAATCTTATTTGACCAATATTACATTTTTAATAATGTTTATATTAAACCTAAATATTATCAATACCCTAAAAATTATGCCTATAAAATTTAAATTCATTATTACTCAAATAAAATTTCCCTTAAAACATATACCTTCCAAAAATTTATCCAAAATATCCTTAATATTGAGAAATTCATACCACATAAGACCTAAAAAGAGGTGTTTATGAATTCCAACATATGATCAATCATAAAATCATTAACTCATAATGGAATCTATAACTATTTTGTTATTAAATATACAATTTCTTCTAAAATTTAAGATATTACTCAAATATTTTATGATTCTTGTATCCAAAATACAATAGGAAAAATGATTCAACCATTTAATTCATGAATCACAATATTTCATCATCCATTTTATTTACACTTAGTTCCTTGAATGGTATTAGTGATACCATTTAGAAAAGGAAATTTTCATAGGTAATTCCCAAGTTCCCAATATTTAGGAAAAAAAACTATAAATAGATACTTATGATGTGTTTTATTTCCTCCAATCAAACTCTTCATTTTTTCCTTGGAAATTATTTTTATTATTCCCTCCTTTTCGACACATAAATAATTTCCCAATTCCACTAGGACACTTTTCTAGGTGAATCCTTACACATTTCTAACATGATGTAAATCAATCTTTCATTCCTCCATGGGCTCCATCACTAGAGATCTTAGAGAACTCCATCATACTCTTATTTAGTGAGTATAAGAGTTAGTTAAGTTATATGTTGTTAATAATATTTCATGGAAAATGATTTGATATAATCCCAAAAAAATTCACTTCAGTCTTCATCTTATTTTGATTCACATAGCCAATATATTTTCATCATATTTTATGTTATCATGATTTCTTCAAGTTCTATCCATTAAATAAAACAAAAATCATAGTGTGAGCAATAATAATCATTGTTGGAAAACTCTACCATAATTTATAATATATCTAAATATTGACACATTATTTTCTATATAAAACACCATAGGTTTAACCTAGTCCATTAATTATCTTCATCTTTTTATATCCTTCATACTTGTTTTTAAAAAAACTGATACTTATCCAGGCATATCACCTAAGAGTGTCAAACTAGGTGTATAGTAAGGCCCTTTTTCATGTACCGGGTTACAATCGAGTCAATCCTGAAGAACCCTATTCAGATATATTAACCTTAGTTACATCTATTATAGAATCAAATCCAATTGTATTATAAATATATAGATATATTTCAAGGGAAACATCATAATATATATATTACCATAACTTTAGTATTTTATTCAATACTTATCCTCAATTTCTATTATAATATTATGTTCCCTAATTTATATTTTCCAAAAATATATTTTACAAGGTTTCTACTAAACTTATTATGATACCAACTATAGTGACCTTGAACCTAGTAATCCTATATCCAAGGTCTACTACCATTACATTGGCATTAGATATAAGGAATCACATCTAGAAGGATTTGTTAATTTATTAGCCTTGTTAAACAAGATTCATAAATAAGTCTTATATTACATTTGAATACATAAATTACAATATAATTTCTTTAGAAAATGTCATTATTCATTCTACAATATTTGTTCATATCATTCATAGTATAATTCATCGAATCCTAGGTAAAGGAAACAAAAAAGGGTGATCTTAAATTCCATGTTAGAGTTATGATTAGTGAAAGCATTCATGAATCGATAAGTATAATCAATATGGAAAGCTAATTACTAAACACACATGTCGTATAATCAATAAACTGAGATTGAAGTTCATCAAGATTTAATATCAATAAGAAAATCTCAAGGATAATAATCAATATGGAAACGAAAATAAATGAACAACCATTCCATTTAAATAACTTGAATGAATGAATAGATAAAGTATAATCAATATGGAAAGGTGAATAAATGAATACACATTCCATTTAATCAATAACTACTAATTAAATGAAACCATAGATAATTTCACAGTAAAAATCTTCTGGATAATAATAATAACTAAAATGAAGGTAATTCTTAATTACCATCCATTATGTTTCAAAGGAATATATACCTTTACCATCAAGATCAATCCTCTAGATAGTTTAAAATATACTAGGTGAATACCCATTTAGCTAATGCTAGTAAATTGATTCCTACCATGAAACTAACTATGAATTAAGGGACTAAAATTAACTCATCCCTAACCCATTTATTTCATGTTGAAATAATTTATCATATATTGAATAATCGATCTAATTCGTAAATAATGATCTATGTCAAATATCTATATTGAGTAAAGGATACTGATATATCAACACTTTCCCAGTTAATAAAATAAATTTCAAAATAAACACTATATATAAAAATGGTATTTTTTTTATAAAATAATAATATCCATGAAAACTAATATGGATATTTATGGTATATTTAATTTTCAATGATTAAAGAAATGGGAATAACTTAATGGAAAGGTAATGAATTTGAAAATTATTTAAGGAAGAGAATTTCAATACTATTTTGGTCAAAATAATCACAATTCTTTCAGATGAAGAATAATAATGGTATAAATATAATTTAAACCAATGGGAGTGAGAATATGAATTTTTTCATATATTAAATAAATAGATCATTAAAAAAATTTGAGGAATATTTCATTTTTAAATTGAAAATTAGTTTTTAAAATGGAATTTTTTAAAACCCTTTTCTATGAAAATAATTTAATAAATCCAATAATTTATAGAATATGATGAAAAAACTTCATTGAAATTATACATTTGAACTTCCAAGGGATTCTTCAAAAAAACGGTGGTGGGTAATTCCATAAATGATGTAAAATATAAAAATAACATTCATTTTTCCTTGAACAAATGGATGAAAGGTTTATTATTAATAAAATAATAAGAATATTACATTAAATAAATTTGGTAAAAATTAAAAAAGGGTCATTTGTTTTAATATATAATTTTGAAAATGTTAGAAATGTATTTAAATTTTTTTAGAATACATGTTTTTGGAAGTAAATAGGTTCTCAAAAGAAGAGGGAAATGAATTTGGGTTTTCATAAAAACATTCTATAAAATATTTTAAATACCAAAGATTTGAAATATGAAACAATTATTTAAAAATAATCTTAAATAACCATAGGATAAGAAAATATAAGGGTTTATTAAAGAAGGATCAAACAATTTCCTTCATTGGAAATTCAACTGGAACCAATCATAAATAAATTGAAATTGTAAACAAATACCTTATAATGATCATAATGTTCAAGTGAGAATATACCATTGAATTTATTATGTGTATAAACTGTAAATCCAATTATGAAAATTGAAAATAAAATATTATATAGTTAATGTTCATTACCCAAAAAATTATATAATATTAACGAAAATGAGGAAGTGATATAACCTAATTAAAATAAACTGGATTAAGAAATGTTGTACTACTTGGAAACTATTAATTAAAATCCCCTTAGATGAAATAATTAAAATAGAAAAATTAAATACAATGAATAATGAAGTATTCATAACCTACATGTCAAAGGGATAATATATTGACTATATAAATAGAACATCAGGAATAACATTACAATATTCCTTAAGGAAATAGAATTGAGATCAAATCCCTTATCTCATGATTTCCCTTAGTTGAAAATTACTGGAACTTGTATATAATGGATCTAAACATGCTATTAACTTAATCAAAAACCATACTCATATTTATAATTTCATATATGTTTTTTTATAATGTCATATCACTTATTTGTAAAAAATATTTCATTGTTTTTATTTTGTTGGCTGTTAACTATCATGTTTTATCATTTGTCTATTGTTATGATGTTCTACTTATTGTGCATATTATATAGTTCTATAATACCAAAATAATAATAATTAAGTTTTTATTAAATATTTAAAAAAATGGTAATTTTAAAAACAATTCATGATTGTCAAGACCCCCTCCCTCCAACGATACTCCTCCTGGGATGGAAATGAAGAAAGGGAGATAAGGACTCCTGAGTCTCACCTCAATTAGGCCCCGAGTTGGTGATTAGAACAAAGGTTATATAGGTCAAAAAATATGGAATTCAAAAACCTTTTTATTAAATTAATATTGGGAGATATGATGAATCATACACAAAACAACTATAATACATATATAAAAGAAATCCCAGTACCATCCCATATGCATGCATAAAATAGAACTAATGAATGTATAATAAAAATCCAAAGTAAATTACCCAAAATAAAGCTAAAGAAATGACTCAAAAACTATACCAAAGACTGAGTCAGTAATTCCCAGAATTATCCATGTCATCCCCTTGGAAACTTGAAAGAAGTTTTATATAGGTAGGGTGAGCATACAAATATACTCAATATCAAAAAATCAAGTCTCTCGTGCACACATAAAAGGATGAATAATGATGACCCTGTGAGAAAAAAACAAAACCAAACAACCTAATAAGGTATAATAGCCATCCCATCTATACTTAGGAACACTCAACAAGTAGCATAAGTCATGTAAAGTAATATAGTAACCACATCGATGATATGGTACCCCAAACCACTTCCCACTGATTAGCCGCTCTTTCATAATAGAAAACATCCTTGCGCTCACACCTATTATAAAATTACCACATCACAACCTTAATGCACACACCTGGGCCTCAAAAACTACATCACATCCCACCCGTAGACACCTAGGCCTCAAAAACCACACCACATCCCGCATTCACATACCTGGGCCAAAAACCACACTATATGATACCCACAAACACCTAGAACACAAACCAGACTATATCCCACCCATAGACACATGGGACACGAACCATATCTCATATCAAAGACACTTGGGAAAGCACAACACACTCATCCTAAAAACACATAGGATATAATAACTCATCTCATCCTGAAAACACCTGTGAAAACACAACCCATCTCATCCCAAAAACTCATGGGAAAACATAACCCACCCACACACACCTGAGTATCACATACCACAACCTACCAAAATAATCTTATCCTATCACCACCTAGAAGAGGGATCAGGGAAGAGTGGGTGGCCATCCGTCCTTTCTCCCATTGATATGTTTGGGAAAGACACCCTCCTTTATGATGATGAGGGTGTTCATCACGTAGCGCTAAACTAGGGTGGGGTGTGTATAGAAATCACAAGTGAAATAAAAGTATATACATATATTATACCAAACACTCAATCCCATCCTATGGGTTCTCAACAAACAACTATCTCACAACACTAGAAACTTTACTACTACATCTAAATGAACAACACCACACATCAAACCAAAACATCCTTTCAATTTCTAACAAACTTAATTAACCATTACATTTATTTATTCGCAACTCATTTATTCATTACATTAACCAAACCAAACCAATCCATTTACAAACATTATTAACCAATTATTTATTCATTTATTCCAATACTATCTTGGAAGCTACCAAGCATAGCACAGAATAAGCAACACAATAACACATCACCACACAACCCGATCATAACCCCACTACACAAAACTTCTCATCCATTATACAATAAATAAATATCTCAACCTGAGATTCCATTACATATTTAGGTTGATGTATCATCTATAATTTTATCCATGTCACTGCCTAAACCAAACCATAATACATAGCCATGCTTCACAAATGTACCACATCACAAACCAGAGCATATCCACACATCAGAACATAAACACTTCACACCCCGTATATACTATTCACACAACCACATATATCACCCAAAACACACCACTATACATACCTAATAATAACATAATTACATATTAAAAAAGGCATCCCTTATTTACTTTCCCTTGTTAATTCAGCAGATATCACATAAACTGGGTAATACTGGGAAATCCTCTTATTAGAAAAGTGTATGTGACATACCAATTTCCATATAGAAGTGTTTAATAGGAACCAACCAAAATGAAAATCATCTAGTTTAATAAGAATAAAAACCAACTGTCAAAATTTTTAGCGGGACATTTAGCTCATATAGTTCCCATCATCACAACAATATCAAAGTCATAGAAACACATGACTTGGATCCCTGTACCCCAATTCAATTAATTTAACAAGTTCTTATCTTTGGTTTGGGTGGGGAAATGATGATCCTCATGTAAAAAAAGTATATCCCTCCCACATGATGAATAAACAAGGAGAAATTAAGGAAAAACCTACATTAAATATGTTTTTCATCTTGTCCGTGCACTACTGGGTGAAGAAGAATGTCCGTAATTGACAATAACACCTATAGTAACTTGGATTGACCTATTATACACTATATGATAATAAAAAAATATTCCCAAACATCCAACTCAAGCCAACCTGTACCAAGAAAGTGTATCCTACAAAAAGAACAAGAGGAAATATATGAGAAAGAGGAGAAAACTCACCATGGATCGATCATAGATCAGTAAAAAACAACCACCAGGATTGATAGATCAAGGATTCATGAGTGGGGATTGAAGGACTCATTAGGGATCTTTGGGGTCATCTATAATAAGATGAAAGAGTGAAAACAGTCTAACTAATGAATTATAAACCAAAAATAATTTGTAAAATAAAGCTGTGTCGGGGTATTACATGATGTTTAATACCCATTCATGTCATGTAATACCTAGGATTTAGTTTCTACTGAAAAATGCATTGATTATTAATTTGATTTTATTTTTAAAACCCTAAAATATTACCCACCATGGAACTCTTATTCACACCATGTAAAAAATATTCAAATCTTGAAAACTGTAAGACTAGTCATGAAGCATAGTTTCACAGTGTGTAACATAGTTACACGATGTGAAATCCACAGTTTTCCAACCTTTAGTAACATGACTCCTCCAAACTCCTTCCAAGATTCCTTTGAGAAATTCCAACAACCAAAATCACAGAGTAACAGATTGGGAAGTAATAGAATGTTACATTAGATACCTATCAAATGATTCTCGCCCTCGAGAATCCAAAACCAAGCCCAAAAGGAAGAGTTATCTCAACAACCACTCTACGAGATATATCTTAAGGATTACACTACACTGGAATGACTATTAACAACCAAACACGTTAAAATTCAATGGAAATCCACCATGTGTTGTTCCACAAGCTAATGTGGAAACCACTATATCCAATAACACCTCTTCCAACATCAGTTAACCCAAAACAACCACAAGACACACCATGAATGCACAACAACCACACTGTCCAAACATATGAATCATCAAATTATATCCTTCAGGTCAAGATACCATCCACACTGGGTGGAACTCACTCACCCACATGAGTTTAATCACATATCAATTAATTTATCTTGATTTAAAATCAGGTCAATCCATATCTATAAATCATTACTTCATCACATAGCGCACCATACATAACACTACCAAGGAAAAATCATCTCATATAAAACAAGATTCAAGAATTTAATTTCAAAGAAAAAGTAGGGCAAGGAAAAATAAAAAACTACTCTGGGTACTGGGCATGAATCTATTACTCTTGATCCCAATTAATCTTCTCTTAGACACTAAGCATCCACAACACATGGACCAAAGTCATGTTCCACCCACAATACACCTTATCCCATCAATTCTGGATCTCTACTAGCCACTCCATGAACGTCGTGTTGTCCTCAATATCCAACTCTCCAAATCAATGAAATGAGAGTCAACATGAAGATACAAAAAATATGAGATATATAGAATATGTAATAGATCCTCTCTAACTGTGTTGGAAATGTTAACTGGTATACCACTTTTCCAACTCACTCCAACACCTCAAAGGGCCCGACGAACCTAGAAGAAAGCTTACTCCCCCTTTTAAACCATTACCACCCATGTTAGAAGGAAACCTACAAGAACACATGGTCCCCAACCTAGAACTCCAAGGACCGCCTCTTATGATTGGTATAAGGCTTCTTCTAGACCTTTGATGATTTTATCCTCTTACAAATGAGCTGAACATTCTCTATCATGTTTTTCACCACATTTGGAACAAGAATAGTTATCTTCCCAGCCTCCGTCCATCATAATGGTGAACAAAATGGTTGAACGCATTGTCATGACACACTAAATTGATTATTATTTTAAGGTTTATTTGAAGTATAGAGAAAAATATAAGTTTTCTCTCAAGGATCATATATATATTTAGAGTATGCATTTTGAATTAAAAGTACTGGGGGGGGGGTGATTTTGGAAACATTTTTATGAAACTAAATTAATTTAAAGAGTTTAATAGTTTAGAAAGAAGTAGATTTTGAAAATATATGATAAGTATGTGATCATTGCTAAGTTACTACGCTAATTATAAAGTTAATTATTCTTAATTGATTATTATTATTTTGGTGTAATCCTTTGATTGAGGGTTAAACAATATCTTGGGTACCCACAACCCCTAAAATAATGCAAATAGGACTAAAACATGACATAAAAATTATATAATCAAGTTCCATACACTAATCATGAATTAAGGGTTTTCAAGGAACATTGAAATCTCAAAATTTTGGGAAATAAGAGGATTACTATATTGTCTAATCGGAACAACATATGTTGCACACTTAAAATTTGTAATGTCCCGGTTCTGGGTGCCACTCAACAGGTGCCCCGAACCCGGTTCGCCACGTAACCTCAAGCGCATTTCCCCAAACGCCAGAGGCTACCGACTAGGAGTGAGGGTTTAGGTCTAATAGTGGGAAAACTATGCCCTCATTTTTCACAGTGTAATGCAACGGAATGAAATAAAACATACAACAACAGTAGAATCCGTAAACCATACACAACTGAATTAAACAACTACAGTAGAAATAACGAACCAGTGTATAAATAATGGTGCAACATGCCTCAATTCTAAGAAAGCAGCTAAAACATGTTACACAACAATACAGTATAGTACAAGTACAAGAAAGCAAAATAGAACAAAACAGCTGGTAGCATCGTGAGCCTTAGCCCAGTCCCATGATCCCCTACTCCTCAGTAGAAATCAAGTACCTGTATAAGAACCCTTTCCCTTATCCACACCTGCAGAAATGTAATATGTTTGGGTCGAAAATCATGACCCAAACAGGGTGTGAGAAATAATTCCCAGTAGGAACCCACCAAAGGCCCATGGTCAACTGTGTGTAGACATGCAACAGTGTGTTGTAGTAAAATGAAATAAACAAAGTAGTACTCATAAGTAACCAACTTTACTAGTTATATTTCCATTTCATTATTCATTTTAACCATTTAATTTAGTAAAATTCTATCCTCAACAGAACCAAGTCCTCAGGAGAACCAGAATCTTGCCCTTAGGATAATATAGTAAAACCACACCCTCAGGCTATATAGAATCTCACCCTCAGGCCAAACTTAAACGAAACCCTCAGGTTATCAGAATCTTTCCCTCAGGCCTTTCCCTTAGGCGGAATAGTAACCTTGCCCTTAGGCTAATACAGTCACACCCTCAGGCTAGAGTAAACACTTCCCTCAGGCATAAGTAACTGGGCCATGCCCAACATATAAACATGAAATTTAAATACAATTCCTCTGAAAGCAAAAGTAATGCATAATTAAACATGGCATACCCTCGGGTATCGTAGCCAAACGACTAAACATAGGAACGCACCCCCGGGGTGGTCCTGGATCCAAGAAGCGATCCCAAACAGCATCTTAATACTACAGTTAATTACCTATACAATTCTAGGTATTTAAACAGCTACGTCCTCAGCCACACGACACCCAAACATGGGTTCGTGGCACAATAATTCACAAAAACGCACAAAAGTTGGAGAATTAACACCAAGCCACCTACCTTTAACCCCCACAAATGATATACATGAACGATGATCCTCAATTCGTCCTAGAACGACGTAGATCTGAGGTAAAAAAAACCCATTTAAATGCAAATAACTCCCATTATAAAAATAATTGGAAGGAATGGATTATAAAGAGTGGAGGGCTTACCCGTACGGTTCAAATGAGATCGTACGATGCAGAAATGGATTCCCGACGTGCACCTGGTGGATCTCTAAAGCTCTGACCTCCCTCTTCCACTCCTCCTTCCTGTTCTAATCCTTCCCTATGAACAAGGGAGAATACTTCCCATTTTAAGCGAAAAAAAAGTATACGGTGTGTACTTCCAAGTACACGGTGTGTACTTCCTTCATTTAACTGTTCATCTGGCGGTTTCTAGCCAGCACGACACTATTCATCTGCCGACATGACTACACGGTGTGTCTTCTTGAGTACACGGTGTATTCTGTCACACATCTAGCCACTACCTTACTATTTTCCTACCGACTGACTACACGGTGTATAAAGGACCCCTACACGGCATGTAGTCGGTTTTTACACCCTTCATCGTCGACATGGCCACACGCCCTGTGTACTCATCCCACACGGCCAAAAGTACATGGCGTGTGGAAAAGTACATGATGTGTACTTTCCAAAATTTGGGATTTTCCCCATTTTACTTATTTTCTCAAAAAAACTTAAGGAAAAACGAAAAGAAGAAACCCATAACTCAGAAATAAGAACTGGGTTCTTACAAACTTCCCCCCTTAAAGCAATTTGTCCCCGAATTGCCCTTCCAAGGGTGGCGATGATAAAGCTGGGAACAACTCTGGCCACTGAGCATGTACGTCGGTATCCTACTCCCAGGTTTCATCCTGCACTTGTCCATGCTGCCATAGCACCTGTACGAGAGGAACTGACCAGCCTCGAAGAACCTTTGTGGTTCTATCTAGGATACGAATCAGATACTCCTCAAATGAAGCATCTTCTTGAAGCTCAACCTCCTCGGGCTGAAGGACATGAGACGGGTCTGAATGATAGTGGCGCAACTGAGATACATGGAAGATGTCGTACATGGCCCAATACCTCTGTGGTAACTACAACTGATATGCAACCGGCCCAAATCTCTCGAGAATCTCAAATGGCCCCACATAACTCAGTGAAAGCTTACCCCGTCTCCTGATATGCCTGTGTCCCAACCTCGGCGAAACACGCAAGAAAACCTGATCCCCAACCACGAACTCCAAAGGTTATCTGCGGCGATCAGCATAAGACTTCTGACGAGACTGTGCGGTAGCCATCCGCTTCTGAATCAACTGGACCTGCTCAGAAGTCTCCTGCACGAGACGTGGTCCCAGTAAAGCTGCCTCACTTTCCTATAACCAACACAAAGGTGATTGGCATGGAATACCATATAAAGCCTCGTAGGGTGCCATCTCAATAGTTTCCTTAATGATGTTATTATAGGAAAACTCGACTAGGAGTATATGCTTCTCCCAAGATCCCCCAAAGTCTAGGACGCATGCACACAACATGTACTCAAGCACCTGTATCGTACGATCTGACTGGCCATCGGTCTGAGGGTGGTAAGCTGTGCTCAGAAGCACCTGTGTACCAAGTGCCCTCTGAAAACTCTGACAGAAACGAGACGTAAAACGAGAGTCCCTATCTGAAACAATAGCATGAGGGACTCCATGAAGACGTACGATTTCTTGGATATATAACTTCCCGAGCTTGTCAACTCTGAAGGTATATTTGACCAGAAAAAAGTGAGCTACCTTCGTGAGTCTGTCCACAACAACCCAAACGACATCATTGCCTCTAGGTGACCTCGAAAATCCAGTCACGAAGTCCATCGCGACATCATCCCATTTCCACTCTGGGATGGGTAACTGCTGTAACAGTCCACCTGGCCTCTGATGATCCGCCTTCACCTGCTGATAGGTGGAACACCTGGTAACAAAACCAGCTACATCTCTCTTCATACCCAGCCACCAGTACTGATGTCCCAAGTCCCGGTACATCTTAGTAACCCCGGGATGAACTGCCCAAGCTGAAGCATGAAACTCCCGCATCATCTCCTCGCGTATATCCCCTGGAACCCATAATCGTCCATGGAAATGCATAATTTCATCATCGCCTATCGTCTACCCAGGAGGAGGGTCCTCACTTGCCACTAAATCCCGTAGAACTAGGACTTCTGAATCAGATAGCTGTCTCATCCTCACTCTATCCAAGAGGGTAGAAGTCATAGATAAAGATGAAAGATAGGTCTTCCCCTAACTGTCGTACACCTCCAAATGCGTCTCAGAGAACAAAACCATGAGCTACCACTCATCACTAGCCTCCTGCAGATCCTGTACCTGAGTCTTCCTGCTCATTGCATCAGCTACTGCATTACATTTACTATGTGTATAGGCAAGCTCAAAATCGAAGGACTGAGGGTATTTGACCCACCTTCAATGCCTCAGATTGAAGTCACACTGAGTTAAGATATACTTGATACTTTTTTGGTCGGTGAAAACCAAAAAACATTATCCCAATAGATAATGTCTCCAACAGCGCAACACATGCACAACTGCAGCCAACTCGAGATCATGCGTCGGGTAATTCCTCTCATGTGGCCTCAACTGCTGAGAACCATACACAAAAACTCGACCACCATGCATCAACACAACTCCTAGACCAATACATGATGTGTCACAGTAAACTGTATAGCTCTTCCCTTGCTCTGGAAGTATCAGGACTGGTGCTGATGTCAACCTTCCTTTTAGGTCTGGAAAGGATGTCTCATAAGCTTCTGACCAAAATAACTTCACACCCTTCTTAGTCAAACCCATCAACGGTGCTGCTAAGTTGGAGAAGTCCTGGATGAAACGTCTGTAGTAAAAGTCCAGCCCTAAGAAACTCCGTATCTCAAACACGTTCTTAGGCTGCTCCCAAGAAACTACTACTCTCACCTTCTCTGGGTCTACTGAAAATCCTGCCTCTGAGATGATATGACCCAGGAAGTGAATCTGGTCCATCCAAAAGTGGAACTTTGAGAGATTAGAATATAGCCAATGATCTCTCAGTGTACTCAATACGATCTCAAGATGGGTGGCATGGTAGTGTCGAGTGTGAGAGTACACCAAGATATAGTCCATGAATACTACCAAAAAAGAGTCCAGATAAAGATGGAACACACGATTCATCAGATCCATGAAAATTGATGGCGCATTCGTGAGTCCGAACGACATAACCGTATACTCGTATAGACCATACCTGCTCCTAAAATCCATAAGCGGTATATCCGATGGTCTCACGCACAGTTGGTGATATCCTGATCTCAGGTCAATCTTTAAGAAAACTCATGCTCCACTAAGTTGATCGAAAATATCATCAATCCTTTATAAATGATATCGGTTCTTAACCGTCAACTGGTTCAATTTCCGATAATCCACAAAGAGTCTGAGAGTACCGTCCACTTTCTTCGCAAAGAGGACTGGAGAACCCCAAGGAGAAGTGCTGGGTTAGATAAAACCCTTTGAATGTAACTCCTCTAACTGCCTCTTGAGCTCCTGTAACTCAGGTGTGTCAATCCTATAAGGAGGAATGGACATTGGTGATGATCCTGACACAAACTCGATAATGAAATCCACCTCACGCTCCGGAGGTAGACCTGAAAAATCATCAGGGAAGACATCACTAAAACGATCAATCACTGGAGGGAAATCCTTCTGAAAAGTCCCTTGTTCATCCAGATATAAAATCGTAATATGGGTTGTGACTCCACCTAGCCCATGATGATCTGGTCCAGATCGACTCGCCTGAAAATCCCATTCGCCATTGTATAGAAACTCTCCACCCTCTGGTGATGTTAAACTCACCCGACGATGATAGCAGTTTACAAAGGGTTGAAAGGTAACCAACCAGTCCATCCTGATAATGACGTCATAAGATGTCATCTCTAGGAAATAGAGGTCCCATAGAAAGTGACACCCACCAACCTCAAGGGGGAACTCATTGAACTGACGCACACCAGCCGTCCTAGTCCCCAACGGAGTGTCTAGCGTCATGATATCAGAAGAAGTAGAAACACAGAGACCAATTCTCTCTACAACAGGCACAGATATAAAACTATGTGTAGCACCCGTATCAAAGAGTACTGAAGATAAGACAAAAGATACTAGAATAGTACCAATGACTATAGAAGGTCCAGGATCCTGCTCCTGCTGGGTCTGTTGCACTACATATGCCTGCCCAGTACCACGACCCTGCGACACAGCCTGACTACCCTGAGCTATCCTGACCTGTTGACTCTGAGATCCTGGTGTCTGGCTACCACAGCCACAAACACCATCTTTTCCTGCACACCCTGACGTATTCTAGTTCCCTGACTAGTAGGAATACACTGGTCCTACTTTCGCACGTGAAGTATGCACAGAACCCCTCTCACTAGCCACTGGTAGAAATGCCCTGCAAAAGCACTCCAGATGACCCATCTTGCCGCAAGCTCGAAACTCCACTGGATCACGTGGAAACTACGGTCTCTTGTGCCCTTCCTTACCACACTGGTAGCACCTAATCGAGCCACCTGAAAAAACTGCCTGGATGGTACTGCCACCCTAAGAGAAGTCCATCTGTCGCTTCCTCTTTCCAGTAGAAATAGTACCAGAAACCAGTGCTGAACCGCCCTGGCCCACACCACTAGCTTCCCGTAGGTCCCTCTCTATAATCTATGCCTTATTCACAATAGAATGTACTGAAGGAAAACTGAAAACATTTACTAGTGCTAGGATGTCATATCAGAGCCCATACTCAAAGCGCCTGGCCCTCAACGTCTCATCACCCACCAGTACGGGTGAAAAACGCTGAAGCTCGGTGAAACAATCAGAATATTCCATCACCGACAAAGCGCCATACTGCAGATTCCTGAACTCTCGAGCTCTATTTTCCCGCAACATATCTGGAAAGAAGAAGTCATAGAAGACTACCTGAAATTTTCCCACACCATGTCTCTGTGATGCTCTGACTGGGTGGTAACATCCCACCACCTCTTGGCGGAATCACACAACATGTATGTCGTGAGCTTGACCCTCCGCCCTGGAGGCATATCAAGATGCTCAAAAATAGTCTGCATTGATCCTATCCAATACTCTGCAGCCTATAGTTCACCATCCCCTGAAAATGTAGGTGAATGTTGCTGCTAGAAGATACGAGTCAGCTTATCCATAGATGTGGTAGCCTGCGGTGCTCCCTGAAAGGTCTGCATGAACCGCATAAAGCCTTCACGGAACTGCGCCTCCGTGCCTATGTCTGGTATAACAGCTGGTGCCGCATATGGATCTGCTGGAGGATCCACTGGTATCCCATGCCCCACCATCTCTGGAGTATACTCGTTGCCTCTCTCCTGGTGAACAACGCATGGTCATCTCGGCAGCAAGACTCTACAAGGTCAAATGCTCACCTTAGGGAAAGATTAACAACAAACGAAAATGAAGAGACCCAAAGAGGGAACAGGAGGAAGAATGCATTCAAAATTTACCAAACAAGACTACACAGTGTGTATATTGACTACACGACGTATACTTGACTTCTCTTTCCCTACCCGGGTCCTTCTACATGGATAAGCTACACGACTCCCGTTTGAACAAAACTACACAGCGTGTATTTCATCTACATGGCGTGTATGGTGTAATTTTCCAACTGCCCGTGCCGTTTGTGACACGACCGACTACTCGACTTGATACTACACGACGTGTGACACCCTAACACAAAATGTACACCACCACATTTCCCAGCCACACGACTAACTCCACATGGTCTGTCCTCGGGAAAGACTACACGACGTGTCCCATAGGTACACGGCGTGTACCAGACGAGCTCCGCCAACCCGTGTTGTTAGTTACATGTCCGGATACATGGTTCAACATACACGACGTGTTTTATATACACACGGAGTGTACATGAAAGGATTTCCCTGACCCGTGTTGTTAGTTATACGGCTGGGTCCCCAGGTCACACTACACGGCGTGTGCTTCATTGACACGACGTGTTCAAGAAATGACTACACCGGCCCGTGTTTTATAGTTACACGGCTGGGTATCTAGGTCAACACTACACGGTGTGTTCGACCCAATCATTTCCCTTCCCCGTGTCTCCACCCACATGGTTTGTGACATGGGAAGAGACTACACAACGTGTACCCAAAAAGTTTTCTTTTCTTCCCGAACAGAAGAACATACACGGCGTGTTTAAGTACTACAAGGCGTGTATACTGGGTTTCCACACATTATGCCTCAAAAACTTCCCCGGAACCTAGAAAATACTGAAAAACAACACCCAAGTGCCAAATTCCGATCCGTGAGGACGCATACTCCCCACGAATCAATGTTTGACATCTTATCTATGTTACAATAAAATAAACAATCAATGATCCACCAAATTCCGGTAAATGGGGGCCCATACTCACCAAAAATCAAAGTTTGTCTTCCATTCAATAAACCAGATCATACAGAAATACCCTATTGCATAGTAGGTATTTATCGAATAGCTATCAAAACAGTATGATTTACTAGCACAACATCTATCACAACAACATGCAATTTCTAATGCACCTACATGGAATGGAAACTATGAATGGCATGTGATTTCTAGTATGTGCCTAAATGATGCATGAGGTGGCATACCCTTGTCTCATCAGGTTTCAACTAAATAGAACCCATGAATAAAATATAACATCACACCACAAGTGCGTCACCCAATGGTGAAATCATATCAACTGTAAATTGCAAAATCAGTAAGATTTCAATACGAGGTAAATTGACTTTTCCCTATACACAGGTTAGCTACTCCCAGGAACAACTTATTACCAACTAACATTCCCATCCTATCCCTGAATAAGGCTCGAAATAGTAAGTCAAAGAAAAGAACCCCTCTAATACCACTTTGTAACGGTCCAGTTCCAGGTGCCACTCAACGGATGCCGCGAACCCGGTTCACCACATGACCTCAAGTGTATTTCCCCAAACGCCAGAGGCTACTGACTAGTAGTGAGGGCCCAGGTTTGATAGCGGGGAAACTATGCCCTCATTTTTCAAAGTGTAACACATCGGAATGAAATAAAACATACAACAACATCAGAATCCGTAAACCATACACAACTGAATTAAACAACTACAGTAGAAATAACCAACCAGATTATAAATAATGGTGCAACATGCCTAAATTCTAAGAAAGCAGCCAGAACATGTTACACAACAACACATTACAGTACCAGTACAGAAAAGCAAAACAGAACAAAACAGCCGGTAGCATTGCGAGCCTCATCCTAGTCTCATGATCCCCTACTCCTCAGTATAAATCAAGTACCTGTATAAGGACCCTTTCCCTTATCCACACCTGCAGAAACGTAATCTATTTGGTCCGAAAAGCATGACCCAAACAGGGTGTGAGAAATAATTTCCAGTAGGCACCCACCAAAGGCCCGTGCTCAATTGTGTGTAGACATGCAATAGTGTGCAGTAGTAAAATGCAATAAACAAAGTAGTACTCATAAGTAACCAACTTTATCAGTTATATTTCCATTTCATTATTCATTTTAACCATTTAATTTAGTAACATTCTGTGCTCAACAGAACCAAGACCTCAGGCGAACCAGAATCTTTCCCTCAGGCTAATATAGTAAAACCACGCCCTCAAGATTTCCCTCAGGCTATACAGAATCTCTCCCTCAGGCCAAACTGAAACGAAACCCTCAGGTGATCAGAATCTTGCCCTCAGGTCTTCCCCTTAGGAGGAATAGTAACCTTGCCCTCAGGCTAATACAGTCACGCCATCAGGCTATAGTAAACACCGCCCTCAGGCATAAGTAACCAGGCCATGCCCAACATATAAACATGAAGTTTAAATACAATTTCTCTCAAGGAAAAAGCAATGCATAATTAAACATGGCATACCCTCAGGTATCCTGGCCAAACAGCTAAACAGAGGAACGCACCCCCGGGGTGGTCCTGGATCCAAGCAGCAATCCCAAACAGCATTTTAATACCACATTTAATTACCTATAAAATTCTAGGTATTTAAACAGCTACGTCCTCAGTCACACAACACCCCAACATGGGTTCGTGGCATAATAATTCACACAAATGCACAATAATTAGAGAATTAACACCAAGCCACCTACCGTTAACCCCCACGAATGATATACGTGAATGACGATCCTCGATTAATCCTGGAACAACATATATATGAGGTAAAAGAAAACATATTTAAACAAAAATAACTCTCATTAGAGGAAGAATTGGCAAGAATGGTTTAAGAAGAGTGGAGGGCTTACCTGTACGGTTCAAACGAGATCATTCGAGGCAGAAACGTATTCCCGACGTGCGCCTGGCGGATCTCTAAAGCTCTGGACTCCCTCTTCCACTCCTCCTTCCCATTCTAATCCTTCCCTATGAACAGGGGAGGCTACTATCCATTTTAAGCAAAAAAAAAAAAAAAATAAAGTACACGGTGTGTAATTCCGAGTACATGGCATGTACTTCCTTCATTTAACTGTTCATCTGGTGGTTTCCCGCAGGTGTGACACTGTTCATCTGCCGACATGACTACATGATGTGTCTTATTGATTACACGGCGTGTTCTATCACACAGCTGGTCACCGCCTTTCTATTTTCCTACCGACTGACTACACAGCGTGTAAAGGACCCCTACATGGCGTGTAGTCGGGTTTTACACCCTTCATCGCCGACATGGCCACACGCCCCGTATACTCATTCCACACGGCCAAAAGTACACGGCGTGTGGAAAAGTACACGGAGTGTACTTTCCAAAATTTGGGATATTTCCCCATTTTCCTTATTTTCTCAAAAACACTTAAGGAAAAATGAAAAGAAGAAACCCATACCTCAAAAATAAGAACCGGGTTCTTACAAAATTGCACACCGATTAGTTATGAAATAAAAAGTGTTTCAATTAAATGAATCAAAAAAAGTTAATATACATATAAAATAAAAATTAAAAACCACAATATACAATAAACCATTATATAATTATGTTCTAGAACTCCCTCTTCTAATGTGTAGCTCCCTCGTAATGATCTCCCACTGCTTAACTGAACATTGGGAGTAGGAGGAAGCTCGGGTAGAACTCCTTCTCCATTGTTGATAACACTATGAGAATAGGGTCCTATAAAACTTAATATATGTGTATAGGGATAACTTGGGACTCCAAAATGGAATATATTTTATTTTGGTTCCAACATGAAAATGGGGACCCTAAGGTTTCATTTTATAGGAAAATTGGAAGGTGGTTTTGTGCACCCTGATTTTGAGAAAACACTTGGACCATGGTTTTCGATGGCCATATTGCATTATCTCACTTTTAAAAAAACTAAAACGTTGTTTCCCCAACCACTAAAAATATAAACTTAAATATTAGAACCATTTGGAAAATCACAACTCGATATATTGATAGAACACAACACACCACTTTTGACTTCGTGCATATTCAGTGTGCTAAGTATATTTGGTCGGTTGGGCCACCAGATAGCCGAATGAGGATTGGATTCCTTCAGATGAAATGTATACCAATTATTTTTGGACCATAAAACAAAATTTCATCCTATTTTGATGCACGGTTCAATTGCAGTGTGCTGTTTAGTCCACCATTGTGCTTGGATCTTATGCAGTTTGACCCATTTTTCCTGAACTTCGTCATCGACCCTCCAAATCACCTCCACCTTCAATGAAATTATCCAAAAAAGTAACACCAACATTTTTATCAGTGATAAAAAAAATAATTGAATCTAACATGAATAGAAATTTGTTATTATATTTTTAATTTACAATACAAATTTAGTTTAAAATAGTGGTGTAAGGGTGAAAATGAAACAGTGAATCGCAGTGCGATCACACACCAACATCTACACATTTGAACTCCTAGGAAAAATCATATTTACTGAAATTATGATTTTATATATTTACAACTTCATAAAGATTTTACATTCAATGAAAATTTAATTCCTGAAAGAAATGTGATCAACGAAAAAATCACACCGAGGAGTTATTCTCAGTGAGCATGGAAAAAGGCGTCTCAAAAATTGTATCCAAATGAAATTCAAAGTGATGCATGATAATAATAAAATAAAATAATTCAAAAGTTAATCATATAACTAATTATCCACATGTGTGTGTGTGAAAATCATTTCATTCCTTTCTTTTCACTTTCTATCAAGTAAATATAAGTTATTTTAAAAATTATCTACTTACATGATCCTTTCCACCCAAACTACCCTACATACTTTGCAATAAAATTTCAAGAACCACTCACTTAATAATTCCAAAAAAGTAAAACCATAATCTCCCGAACTAGATATACCCATATATTGTACATTTCACACTCCCCTCATTTTTTTCAAAAGTTGATCTTGGAATAAATCTCACACTCTTCTGTCAACCCATTCTTGAGCTCCTTACGACACTAATTGTAATAGTTATAATAAGATCAAAAGTCAAGGAAGGGTGGTTTTTTACCTAACAAAGACACAACCATTTTTTTTATTTTTTAGGGCATACAATAGTCAGATAACAGGTATACAAGTACATGTCAATCTGGTAAAGTAATGAAATAGATTGGATAAAGAGAGAATGTATGGAAAAATGATTTTATAAAGTAGATAAAAATAAAATTAACTTATATTTACCTTCCATTAAGTAAGAAATTTTCACACTTCATGGTTTGGTGAAAATATGTGTGGAGATATTAAGTGAAATTTTTTCCCTTAAAATATTAACAAAAGGGTACCATTTTTCTAAAATGTTTTGAAATGACACAACCATTTATATCATCGACAAAGAAGTAAATTTCAAAATAAAGTCACACCGTAGTATTGAATTCTTGCTGAAATTCACATTTATCATATTTGTTTTTGAATTTTAAAAAAACATGAAATAAGTAAATTACACATGAATTTTCAATAACTTACATGATTAAAAGGGAATTATCTTACATGATAAAGTGGGAATAAAAAAAATTAACATTCCAGTACAAAGGTGAGGGGGCGGGAAAGGGGGAAAGTGACAATAATATTCATCCAGATAAAAAAAAGAAGAAAGATGATGAAAATTCATAACTAACCCAAGAATATACCATACCCCACACCTAAATTGTGTAGTGTCCTCACTATAATAAAAGAGAATGTGTGAAGGAAATATAAAAACTGGTGAGTGTCATTCATAGATAGCTTCATGAACATAAAGTTCCTCCATCGAGGACTCAGAAATGGATTCATGGAAGTACTTCAATAGATGCCCATTGATGGTTAAGTTTTTCTTGGTTTCTTCATTTTGAACCTAGAAAACACCAAATGGAGAGAAATTAGTAATAGTGTGGTCCAAACTAACAGAAAAAAAACATACTTGGATTCAACTTTAGCCTTCAATTTTAGAGTAATACCTTCTACCCAATGTGGAACTAATGATGAAGGATGAGAAGGTCATGGGAAGCCTTGGATAGATCCTTATAAATCCTAGAGTTATCATATGAATCTCTTCTAATTTCCTCCAACACCTAAATCTGCAACTTCCTTTGAGCACCTGCACCCAAAATATTATAATTGCATCGTTTAATGGCCTAGTAGGACTAGTTTTCAATCTCAATAGGGAGGTAACAACTATTTCCAAACACAAGCTGATAGGGTGACATTATAATGGAATTTTTAAAGGCAGTACGATAAGAGCATAATGAATAATTGAGCCTAAGAATCCAATATTTTCTACCATGTTGAACTATTTTTTGAATAATAAGTTTTGCCTCTCTATTAGACACCTCATCTTGACCATTGGTCTAAGCATGATAAGAAGTAGACACTCGATGCTCGACCCCATACTGACGCAAAATAGATTTCATTATTTGGTTTCAGAAATGAGAACCCTAGTCACTAATTAGGAACCTAGGTAATCCAAACATAAAGAAGATTTGGTTTCTCAAAAACCTCACAAGTGTCTTGGAATCATCAATCCTTGTGGCGCGTGCCTCTACCAATTTTGAAACATAATATACTTTCATAATAATGTACATGTTCCCAAATCAATTAGGGAATGTTACCATAAGTTTAATGCCCTAAACATCGAAAATGTCATGGAAGATCAAGGTTTTTTGTGGAATTTCATTTCTTTTTGATACATTTCCCATTATTTGACAGTGAGGAAAAGATTTACAGAAATCATGGGCATCCTGAAAAAGTGTTGGCCAAAAGAGACCGGAATCAAGGACCTAGCGAGTAGTCCATTGGGGACCAAAGAGCCCCCCAAAAGCAAGAGTGTGCAAAAACCTAAGTACAGACTTAAACTCGCTATTAGGAACAAAACACCTAAGTACATGATCACTGCATGTGCGCCAAAGGTAGGGTTTATCCCAAATGTACCAATGAGACTCATGTTTTAGATGACTAGCCTGGTTTTTATTGAAATATGTAGGAATGTAAGATTCTAACAAATAATTTAAAATTTCAACATACCAAGTAATAACATCTTGCACTCTGTACAATTGGTCATCTTGAAACATTTCATTTATAGGAATATAAGGGAATGAGTCAATGTGTGAGGATGCATGGATCCTATAGATATGGTCAGTCACCACATTCTCTACTTTTTTTTATCCCTAATTTCTAAATTTAATTTATAAAGGTGGAGTATCCAAGGAATGAGTCATGATTTGGCTCCCAATTTATTAAGTAGACACCAGAGGGATACATGGTCTGAGAACACAATGGATTTGAACCCTAAAAGATATGACCTAAATTTATCCAAGGAAAAAACAATGGAAATAAATTATTTTTTAGTTTTGGTGTAGTTTTATTGGGAAGGGTCCAGTGTACGTAAGGCATAGGCTATGACATGTGGATCTCAGTTTACCCATTGTGATAAGACCACCCCAAATGCATTGTTAGAGGCATGACAGATGAGCTCAAATGGTAAATCCCACTGAGGTGGTTGGTATACCGGGGGTGATGTGAGACTCCATTTTAACTTATTAAAAGATTCATCACATTCATTATTTTAAACAAATTCCTTTTCTTTTTAGAGAAATCGGGATAGTGGGAGTGGAATTTTACTAAATTCACGAATGAAACGATGGTAAAATCTAGTATGACCTAGGAAAGAACACACATACCATACATTTTTGGGGAATGGTAAGAAAGAAATGACATCCATTTTTGATTTATCTACTTGGATACCATAGCAAGAAATTATATGTCCCAAAACTATACCTTGTCATACCATGAAATAGAATTTCAAATAATTTAATATGAGATTCTTTCAATACAGCGATGTAGGACTGAAGCAAGACTAATAAAAAATTCTTTAAAAGAGGAGCTTTAAGCAGTGAAATAATCCATGATTACTTCCATGAAATTATCTAGGTAATCCAAAAAAATACTAACCATGCATCACTAGAAAGTACCAAAAGAATTGAAAAGACCAAATGGAATCCTACTATATGAAAATGTGCTGAAGGGGAAAGTAAAGGTTATCTTTTATTGATCCTTAGGGGAAATATGGATCTGAAAGTATCCAAAATACCCATCAAGAAAATAGTAATGGAAATTACCTTCCAGCCTCTCTAGAATTTGGTTAATTAATAGCAATGGGAAATGGTCCTTCCTAGTGTGTTGGTTTAATTAGTGATAGTCTATACAGGCACACTAACTATTCTGCACATGAGTTAGAACCAATTCATTATTTTCATTTTTAATTAGCGTCAGAATCATTTTTTAGGAACTACTTGTACTAGACTGGACCATTGGCTGTCAGAGATGTGGTAAATAATTCCAGTTGCCAATAATTTTGTTACCTCATTTTTAACCACATCTAATAGGTTTGGGTTCAGTCATAGTTGTTCTTGTGTCAATGGTTTAACCTCATAATTTAATAATATATGATGTGTGCTAATACCCGGAATGTTAGGAAGTGTAAATCCCAAAGATTGTTTATAATCCCTCAAAAGATTAAGTAATCACAATTCATGCTCAGGTGGGAGTGAACTAGAAATTATTAGAGTCATCTTGTTTCTATTATTAAGATATGGATATTTTAAATCTTGAGGTAGTTATTTTAGTTCCAATTTAGAGGGATTTTGGATTAATGGGAGTGTGCGTGAAAGTGTGAGGTCACTAATCTCATCTAACCGCTTAATGGTATTATCACCATATGAGGAATGATCTTTTAAAATATTATCAGTATCATCAACGGTCATGTGATCCTCAGGGTTCAATAAATCATCAATTAATAAACATGAATGAAATTTTTCTAAACCTATACAACATTTAATGCATGATTAATTTCCTACCATTTCAATAAATGATGAAAACTCAGAAAGGGGATCATAGGAATGAAAATAATTATTTTTAGGGGAAGGGAGTACATCTATAGAGTTAACCAAGAGAGATGAATGTTCTTATGAGGGGTTCTTCATAGAATCAAGGTTGTTGAAGTGGAAAATATCACTACCAAGCTCCAAATATAACGTACAATTGTAGACATTAATTATGGTTTTGGTGGTTTTAAATAAGGGCATACCAAATTTAATTGGGGCATGTCCATTCATCCTATCATATTCCATTTTAAGCATATAAAAATCAGCAGGAAAAATTAAAATTTTCACCCACACAAGAACATCCTCTAACACACCATAGGGGTGTGAGGTACTTCGGTTTGAAAGTTGAACAAGAATTCTTGTGGGATTCAATTACCTAACCTATAATTAAGAATAAATGGAGTGAGGCATCAAATTTATAGAGGCACATAAATCAATCATAGCATTGGAAAAGGAATACTCCCCTATGGTGCACATAATTGAGAATGTTCCCAGATCACTGCATTTGGCGGGAAGTGATGGATCTATCAATTATGAGACATTTCTCCCCAAAATCACCTTCTTATCACCTGGAATTCACCTTCAGTGTGTACACATCTCCTTTAGAAACATGTAATATCTTGGAATTTTCTTTATGACATCAATCAAAGGAATGTTAACCTGTACTTTTTTGAAAGTTTCCAATATTTCCTTATCAAGTTCACTTTATTTTTGTTTTCTTAGTTGGGTAGACCTTTGGGGAAATGGAATAATAATGTTTGGGACAAGTGAATCATCAATAGACACACTATTTTCTTTGGAAGAGATTCTTTTAGGATGAGGATTTTATTCTATTGGACCATTTTTAGCAGTTGGGATGGTGGTTTCCTCAGGAGGGGGTGGCTCTAATGGAGGGTTAATTTGGGTTTTAAGTTGTTTCCCACTCCTTAGAGTGATGGAACTAACATTTACCTTATCTATAGGGTTAACCACTTGTTGATAGAGTTGTTTACTTAACCCATGACTTTGAATTTATCCCAAAGAGTTAGCGAGTTGTCCTAATTGGGGTTTTAGGTCTTGTATAGAAGTTTGGTTGGTTTTTTGGAATTGGAGATTGTATAAAAGCCATTTGTTTAATCATATCTTCTAGGATAGGATTAGGTTTCAGAGGGGGTTGTTGGAAAGTCCTTTTTTTGGTTGAGGATTTCTAGGTGGTGGTGGATTACTACTCTTCCCCAATTGGTTCCATGTCTTTTGTGGTTGGTTTGAATACTCCCTTGCTTATAAGCTTGGTTTTCTTTCCACCCAAGGTTGGATGGATAGAATGGTTCTTTCCTAAAGGGTTGTTTATAGGGGTGGCTTGGAAATATTTCCTCACAACTCTTATATGTTTCTCTAAATTGAGGACATTGGTTAGAGTAGTGGGTGTCAGAAGAATATATACCATAGTGGATGGGAGGAGGAGATTGGGATTTCCCTTAGGAAAGATCAATTTTTCGATGAGGGGTACTTACCTCTTCTAACATCATGTCTACCTTCTTCTCGAATTCAATAATTTTCACCTCATGGATACCTTGAATGGGTACAATAGACCTTGAACCAAATTGTTGAGTGTTTTATTCCACGTTCTCAATTAGGTTCCTTGTAGAAATTAGGGTCTTATCAACTAGTGCACCACCTATAGAAACATCAATCATGTTTATGTCAATATGAATTAAACCTTCATAAAAATACTGAATTAGAAGTTGATCACTTATTTGGTGGTGTGGGAAACTTAAACATATCCTTTTAAAGAGTTCCCAATATTCATGTAATGTTTACCCTTGTAATAACCTTATAACACATATTTTTTCCTTATAGTTTCAGTTCGAGAGGCAGGGAAATATTTTGCAATAAAAATATTTTTCATGTCTTCCCAACCTCTAATTGGAGAATTAACATTGTAAATCATGTCTTTTTCAGTTTATTATAATGAAAAAGAGAATTACAGTATATTTACTTGTTCTTCATATACATTTTTAGGTTTTAATTTAGAATACATAGTATGAAATTATTTTAAGTGATTATGTGGATTTTCTCTTATGAGTCCATGGAATCTTGGTAATAAGTAAATTATATTGGATTTTAGTTCAAAATTTGTTACCTCACCATGTATTTGAATATAGTTGGGTTGGATATCAACATCAGGTGAGTTTAGTTATTTTAATGTCTGGTTATTTTCATACATGTTATGAAATTTGTGTTGATTTTTAATGTGAATTTTAGTGTAAGAAGTAGAATGACCAAGAAGAGTGTTGATGTTTTCTATGTCCTCCTTCAAAGGGTTCTCTTCTTTGTCTCATTGTCATTGACGTAGGATCATCTATAGTTTAGTTTTAAAATGTGTAAAGTCTCCTAACGTGTAATATGTCATGCATTGAACCTACAAAATGAATAAATCAGAACACAAAAATATAGGTAAATGTTTAAGATAAAACAAATAAATATTCACAAAATTTACAAAAAATATTATGAAAAACACGAACTAAAAACCAAAGCACTCCCCGAAAATGATTCCAAAATTTGACCGTATTATCATGAAATGTCAAATTAATTATCATTTTAAGGTTGATTTGAAGTATATGGAATACACTAGGTCCTATATCAAGGAGAGTTGATAGGTTTAGAGTATGTTTTTTAATAAAAATTACTGGGGGGGGGTGATTTTGAAAATAGTTTTATGAAACAAAATTAATTTAAAGAGTTTAATATTATAGAAAGAAGTATATTTTGAAAATATATTATTAGTATGTGATAATTTCCAAGTTACTAAACCACTTGAAAAGTTCCTTGTTATTAATTGATTATTAGGTTTTTGGTGTAATCCTTTGATTAAGGTTTAACCAATATCTTGGGTACCCAAAACCCCTAAAATAATGAAAATAATATTAAAACATGACATAAAAATCATATATTCAAGTTACAGACCATAATAATGAATTATGGTTTGTCAAGGAATAATGAAATATCAAATGTTTGGGAAAGGAGAGGATACCTATGTTGTCCAATTAGAACAACACAAGCCGCACACTGAAAATTGCACATCGATCAGTTATGAAATAAGAAGTGTTTAAATTAAATGCATCAAAAAAATTTAAGATGAATATAAAATAATAATTCTAACCACAATATAGACAAAAAAAATAGATAATTATGTGCCGGAACTCCATCTTCAAGTGTGTAGCTCCCCCGCAATGATCACCCACCGCTTAGCTTAACATCGGGAGGAGGAAGATCGGGTGGAACTCCTTCTCCATTTTGACCCCCTATGTGGATAGGGTACTCTATAACTTATTATATGATGATAGGGATACCTTGGGACTTAAAAATATCAGATATTTTCTTCTAGTTTTAACTTTCAAATGGGGATCCCAAGGTTCCATTTTAGAGGAATATTGGAAGGTGGTTTTGAGCACCCTGATTTTGAGAAACCACTTGGTACATGAATTTTGATGGACATACAGTCTTATATCACTTTTTAAAAAACTAAAAATTTATATAACCACCTCATGAATATGTCCCTAAAAAGTTTTTCACCAATTATATAGTCACAGATCTAGATATTGATAGAACACAACACACCACTTTTGACTTCGTGCAGATTAAATCTTCTGGATAGATTAGGTCCGTTGGGATACCAAATGGCCGAATGAGGATTAGGGTACTTTAGATTAAATGTAGAAAAATTTAATTTGGACCACAAAAAAATTTAATCCCATTTGGATGCACGATGTAGTAGTAGTGCTCAGTTTAGTACACTGGTGTGCTTTGATCCTGTGTAGTTTGGCCCATTTTTCTTAAACTTCTTCATAGGCCCTCCAAATCACCTCCTCATTCAATGAAATTATAAAAACAAGTAAAATGTTCCTTTTTAACAGTTATAAAAACAAAAAAAATTAATATATCATGAATTTAAATTTGTTATTATATTTTTAATTTAAAATAAAAATTCAGTTTAAAACAGTGGTGTAAGGGTGAAAATGAAACAGCGAATCGTGGTGAGATCAAAAGTCTTCCATACAATGCCTCAAATGGTTCCATGATGATGGAAGAGTGATATATATTATTATAAGTTAACTCTAAAAAATTAATTTTTTTACCCAATATCTTCCAATGTCCGAGGCACACACCCTCAACATATCCTCCAATGTCTGGATAGTCCGCTTTGTCTTCACATCTATCTGAGGGTGGAAAGTAGTGATAAGGTGTAAATGGGTGCCAAAAGAATCATAAAATACTCTACATACTCATAAGGTAAACTATGAATCCCAATATAAGGCAATGATCCTTGTAATTTTATGCAACCGCACCACCTCATCCATATACCTCTTTGCCGAAGCATCAACTACACCCGACTCCTTAATTGTTAAGAAGTGGGTATATTTCATCAATAAAACCAATATTACCCAGATAACATCTTAGAATCCCTAATTACTGAGTAAAATTTGAATAAATACATTTATATTTCATCCCAATTCCACTTAGGGACATCCAAGGGATGTAAAAAACCACTGAGAACATGGTGCTCAACCTTCACCTGCTGGAAAACTAATAACCTTACAACAAACTCTGCCACTTCTCATTTTATCCTGGGCCACCAAAACTGAATCCTAAATCCAGAATACATCATATAAACTTTTGAGTTTACCACTAATGGTGTTCTATGAAACTCAATAAGGACCCCATCGCACACCGCTACAAAAAAAAACAACTTTTTGTAGAACAACATCCTATTCCAACTATCTTTTGAGAATCCCTCTAGAGCATCACCATGGATAACACAATCGTGAAAAACCTCTGTCTCTGATTCTACCCACTGAGACTCCTCCACCTAATAAATAAGAGAATACTACACTATAATATGAAAAAAATAGACTCTACCACCTTCCAATCTTTTATCTACGTAAAAGGATTCCAAATCCTACCTCACCTTCCAAGAATCTGCAGACTGCCTAACAACCTCATTCAGTGGATTCCAACTCAAAGCATAGGCCATGAAATTTACCTTTCCTGGTGTATAGAAGATATCAATATCAGAGTCATGAAGAAACTCCATCCACCTTCAGTACCACATGTTCAAATCTCACTAGTAAAAGAAATACCTCAAGATCTTGTGATTCATAAAGACCACAAAGTGCTCCCCAATGAGGTAATGCCACCACAACTTCATCACAAACACAACTGCTTCCAAATACATATCATGGGTGGAATAGTTAAATTCAATGGGATGTATCTTCCTAAACCCATAAGATATTACTTATTGTTTCTACATCAATATGTATCCCAATCCTAGATAATAATTATCAAAAAACACCACAAACATCAACCCTTGTTCTGGAATCCAGAACACTGGATCACAAAACAAATTTCCCTTAAGATAGTCGAACAATGACTAACACTTCTAACTCCACCCAAAACCCATTTCCTTTCCAATTAGAGCTATGAATGGAGCTGCAACTCGAGATAAATCTAGTACACACCACTAATAACAGCATGAGAGACTATGAAAATTGAAAACATCCTCCACATTCTTATGTGATTCCCAAGAAACATCTACTTCAACCATTGATGGGTCCACTTCCATGACCTGTAGTGACACCACATTCTCAAAGAAATACACCTATTATGCCAAGAAATTACACTTGGAAAACTTTAAATAGATCTATTAGTGTCAAATAACCTGCAAGATAGCCCTGATATGCTCATCATGATCATCCTATGACTTTGAGTCGATAAAGATGTCATCGTTGAAAATGACGATAAACCATTCCAGGAACTCATGGAAAACAGAGTTCATAATCCCCATGAACACTGATGGTGTGTTCATAACACCGAAATACATGAGTATGAACTCAAAGTTCCCATAACTTCATTTGAAAGTAATATTCAGGATATCACCATCCTTCACACTCAACTGGTGATATCAAGACCATAGATCAATCTTAGAAAACCAACTTCCCCTCTTATCTAGTCGAAAATATTGTCTATACTCAGAAGAAGTTAACAGTTCTTGACCATCACTTGATTGAACCTCCAAGTATTCTATGGGAAACCTCATAACACCATATGCGTTCTTTATAAAAAACAATGGAGCACCCTACAATGACACATTGGGATGGATAAATCCTTTCCTCAGTAGATCACATATCTAATTCCTCAACTCCCACAACTCATAAGGTACCATTTGATAGGGAGACATTGAAATCGTAGAATCACAAGGCTATAAGTTTATCATTGACTCAACATCATGTCGAGGGGGTAACATCACAAACTCTTTGGAAAAAACATATAGGAACTTCCCAATTAATATAGGTACCTCTACCATTTCAGCTTCCACAGATTCTACCAAAAGCTCATCCAACAAAGAGAGAAGGGGATCTACACACTGACTACTCACCTAAAAACCCTGCTTTCCAATGAAAACCACATGATAACGATCCACATATTAAAATACAACTCTCCTATGAAATTAGTCGATAACTTCATGAATGAACTATAACCAGTTAATACCGAGAATGAAATATTATGATTACATTTATAGAAATAAGATATCCCCATGGGACTGATGTAGCCCCATCATTAGTTTATACCCCTAGAATCAAACAAGCTTGATTGGATTTCTATTGGCATACTCAACACCAGGGGTACGAGAAGCATCTCTATGTCTAGTCCCAGAGCATGGTCTAGAGTGGGTGAAACAATGGAGTGAGAATCTCTTTAATCAAATAAGGAACAAAAAAGAGTAATAAACAAATATATCATAAATTTTAAAATATTAGGACCTATTGAAACCACTGACTCTACTACGTAAAACTGATCACACCTTGATCTGTTTCCCCTCTACTGATGACCAACTCCATGACCACACCTAAGTCGAGGTCCCTAATGAACACCCTAAGGTTAGACCCTACGTTCTCCATCTCCCCCATTGGAGAATTATATTTTTATCATAGCTGTTAAAATTACCTAGCTATAAACTATTGCTGAGGCTTGCACTAAACCTGTACAAATCCACCATACTGAGGTCGAACAACCACTGAGCATAGATTCTGAAGATAACCAAAAAATAAAAAAAAGAAACACTTCGGTCCCATGTTAACAATTAATGTATGAGGACTATATGGTTGAAAAGTAATCTATTGAGGTTGACTCCATTCTGGTCAAAACCAAGAAGGTCCTAGCGCATGAGATCTATCAATGGTCACCATTCCTCTAAAAGAACCCTACTGGATCCACACTCAAGGTAGACCTCCCCATGAGTACATCCACTAAAATAACTCCACCTTATTCTGAACCTACATGTACATTGGAAACAAGAAAGGGAGTAACCAGGTAATAGATAGAAGGATGAATAACCTCCTCTAGTTTTCTTTCAGGAGACTCATCATCCATAAAAATATTCAGGGATGAATGAAGGAGATCCTTGAACTTGATCCCCATCTCCCGTACCAACATGGTCCCTTGCATAAGGGAGAGCAGATCCTACCTCTTCTCATCCTTCATGGTCGATGATATGAATTTCATTGTGAGATCCTTCTCAATGTAAACCCACAAAATTTCTACTTCCTTCTTATACCCTAGATAAAATGTCCACCAAAAACACAAATAACCTCACATCTGACTAACCACCAAAGGAACCCATTACTCCATCAGGTCCCAGATCGAGCTGAAAGTGATCTCAATCTCCTCAATCCAGCTCTCTATCTCCATGTATGAAACACTACCCTCATACTTTGCCAAAGCATGTCACTAGAAAAAACCTAACTCTCTCTACCACTGGTCATACTCCTCAATTGGATCACCCCTCCATCAATCAACTACATTAGGTTGTTATACCTCTACTACCTGAGACACATGTAGAAGATGACCAAGAGATATTACTGAAAGGGAAAACAAATATTTCCTAATCCTGAGTAGTATGAAATTTAATATTCATTTAAACTTGTTTAATTCATTTTATACATTTTTTAAACAAAATTTACCCTTTCAAAAGAATCTCAGTTCAAAAAAGTACAAAATTCATTGTGATGCATGTATAATTCCTAGGGTCTCTACCCTACAAATAGCATATCCTCACTTGGCCATTAAGTAGGCTCAGAGTCCTTGAATTAGATCATGGCCCCCCATAAAATCCCATTTTCTAGCTGGTCTTCACTAGCCTATGCCACACACCAAGATCACCTGACATGGTTTCCCTACCAACCCATTCAATACTCACTGTTCCAAACTCCAAACTCCATCTTATATCTCAACAATCACCTCTGATTCCATTATTTCATGATACCCTCCCTCCAAAAATACCCATCCTGGGATAATAATAAGAAAGGGAGATAAATACCCTTAAGTCCCAACTCTAGTAGGCCTCAAGATGGTGAGTAGAACCAAGAGTATACATGTCACAAAATATGGAATGCATTACCTTTTTTTTAAAACAAGATCAGAAGATATGATGGATAATCCAAAAAAACTCCATGAAATTTATAAATAAAAGCAAAAATATATATCCCATATTCATGTATCAAATAGAACTAGTGCAAGTACACTAAAATTAAAAAGTAAAAGTACACAAAATCAATCTAATGAAGAGACTCAGCAATAGTCCCAGAAGCTTGATCTAGTAATGCCTAGAACAATCCATATAATCCTACTGGAAACATGATAGAAGTTTTATATTCATAGGGTGAGCATAAAAGTATACTCAGTAGAAAAATCTAAGTATCTCATGCACACATGAAAGGAATCATACTGATTTCCCTGTGAGAAAACAGGAGAACGAAACAACACCTAATAAGGTATAATAGCCATCCCATCCTCACCAAGGAACACCCACCAAGTAATGAAAGTCAAGTATAGTAATATATTATTCACATATGTAACAGCCCAATATTTCATAGAATGAAATTTTTTCAAAGTAATTCAATAACTAGCGCTACAAGCAACACCGAGTTCAAGCGCACCACGACTTACCAAACTAGCTGTTCAAAAGAGGTTATGAATAGTATTATCTGCATTTTGAATTTTATATATTTAATAAAAATTTTAACATAAATATTATGTGTTTCTTAGACATAATATAAGAACAAATTCATTTTTTCAGATAAAGGAAGTATTTTTCACAAAATGAAATTTTACCACCTTTTAATGGAGGGCCGTTTTTAAATCCAATATTTGACACTTTTATATATTCAATTTGACAAAATAAACTTCTTCTTTAGAATCGGGACATAAAAATTTAGTTTTGATAATTGTTTGGTGTTTTTCTGATAACTTTCATATTTGGGTGAATAGTGAAAAATAAACATTTTTAATTGAAAAAAACTTTTTTAATCAAAATAATTTAGTGTTAAATTATAAATTTGAATGGTTTGGCAGTATAATTAGATTATATTTTTATAATTTAATACAATGTAGGTAATTATAATTAATTTCACATTTAAATTTGACCTAAACACATGTTGATCTTTTGATAGTTTTTACTTTTTTAAAACCCGCCTTTTGGTTTTGACAACGAGAATTAATTTTAAATTAATAAATGAAACTTATATTTTTTGAATTTGGTAAAATATAATAAATTTTTGAATTCAGAATACCAAAATTATCTTAGGATTAATTTCTGGTATTTTTCTAAAAACTTTCAATTTTTGATGAATAGTGAAAAACACAACGTTATTATTTAAAACCGAATTTTTATTTAAATAATTATTTATTTTATTTAAATTTATTTTAAGCCAAAATATATATATAATACCTATATAAGTTCAATTTAATTCATTGGAGTCATTTTATAATAAAATTAGATGTATAAAAGTTTATTGAACTTTTTAACGTTTTTTACGCACCTTCTAGGTTCATTTGAAAATTTGAATAAAACTTAATTTTACCACTTCTGTGAGTTGAATTTTAAAAATTTGAGAGATTTTGTTAATATTAGTAAGTAAAATGTGGTCCAGTAAGATGAAAATAATTTTTGGTGAATAGTAACTTTTGACTTTTATTTACCAGGGTTAAAAGTAAATAGGGTAATTAAAGGTAAAAATTATATTATAATTACTCTAACACATGTAATAATTCTATTGGATAAGTGTAATTAGAACAATAACAATATTAGGAATAAAATATGATCCTTTTAGTCCCCTTGGATTAGATTAGGACATCTATTATTATTTTATTTAAAGAATAGTTAAAAGAGTTAAATTCCAAGTTTAATAACTAAACTATTTTTAATATTGGGTTACACACAATATAAATTCAACTATAAATATTCATTAGAAATATAAGAATATTTCTCACATAATGTTTTTTTATTTAAAATTTTTAGACATTAAATAATTTAATTTATTTATGACACAATGATGATGTAGTAATTACCTTATTAATGAAATATTAAAATAATTGATATTATAAATATCCAAATAAATGTAAATTTAGACTTATGATGAATTAAACTAAATTTTTAGGTTAATATGACATTTTAGGGTTGATTAAATAAATTTTATTCTAAGTGATAAAGTTTTTACGACTTTCAAAAAAATCAAATACTAAATAATGTATAAATTGACATAATTGATTTTTTGAAACAAATACTATATTATTAATTGATATAATATTCCTAAAAGTCTAAGGTTCAGAAAAAGGAAATAGATAAGGTTATATATATTAATAATCAACTACTTGGGGTTCACTTGGTTGTTTATAGTAAGTTTATTAACCATATAATATAAAAATACAAAGAGACAAGGTAAATGCTAAACTATTTAACTAAGAGTTAAATCTGAAAGATATGGTTAAAATGGTAACCTAAACTTATCTAAAACCTATTGGTTGAGATGATTTCTACCCATAATCGCCTAAGGCTCTAAATAAATTCATTTGGAGCCATTATAAACCTAATATGATTGTATAATAAATTAATATTTTAATCTTCTCCTAAAGTGACCCTCACCCCTCTTATAAAAGGGCACTTCCCCTTATTTCCAAATCACACCTCCAATGCCATTTGGATCAGCCAAAACTGGACCAAATATCCTCCAAACTTCCCTCAAATCAACCTAGAGTCATTACTTTGATTATAAAGCCAACCTAAGGAGCCCTTTTGATCAACTCAAAAGGAAACACCTGAAGAAGAGGTAATAATTTCACCACCCTCTTTCAAGTTCTTTTCTTCTTCCACTTCCTCTTTCTTTGTTGTTTCCATACCAAAATAATAAATCCAGTACCTACTACTTACTGTGATGTTATTATAAATATGTTACAACCATATTCATTATTCTATCCATCCTATAACTGACAAAGTCACCATACTTGCGTACGTATGACTTACCGTCTCCACATCGTGGTGTAGTTTGTTATTCAAACACTTAATTATTTAGACGGGTATAATAATGAGTATAGATGATGTAAGTAATAAATATAAAATGTTAATGATTCTGTATATATGATATACCATCCAATTACATACGATTTCACCATTAATATAATGATATTGTCGCTCGTGCGTATGTATGGATTACCATCTCCACAAACGCGATGTGATTCATTACCCATCATAATCATTCAAGAAAAATTTTCATTTTATGATTAAAAATAATGTTTAATAACTTAATATCATTATGGATATGAATCAAATACATCCTATCCATAACAAACATGGCTTATGTAACTAAGCATATAAAAAAAACAGATCAGTTAATACTCGAAACGATGATACTACTAAAATATTTTTAATAAAGAAATATTGGAAGATCATATATGATATCCTATTTATGTATATGATTCTTGTATAATTTAATAATAATGATTTAACTATTATACAGTAGGTTAACGTACCCTCTACCAAGGAAAAGTACAAGTTAAGGGTTAATTTCACAATCTCTTTATTATTCGGGGTTGTTTTTATGTAAGTATCTACTGAGACATATTTATTATCCATGTCCATGTTTCATAAAAGAGTTTTAAAAGGGATTATTTTTAAGGTAACTTTTTACTAAAACATAATTTTAAATGTTTTTAAATATTTATTATTCTAAACCTTTCTCATTAATGTCCATGTTTTCAAAATGGTTTTAAGGATTTATTTATAAATACATGAATGTTTTAAAATGTTAATTCCTTTAAAAAGTTTCAAAGTTTTATGGGACACTTTTATTCAAAAATATCTTTTAAATGATTTCCATTATAGATTATGTGACTTTTAAATGATTTCATGAAAAATAAATATTTCTCTCAAAGATTTTTACTGATCATTTTCAACTATGTCAACATCCTTTATAGGGTATTATTCTTAATCGAGTTTGATTTATTATGATACAAATATTCCATATTGTATTGATGGTTTTATGATATGTTTGATTATGGATATGTTATTTTTATACCATTCATGGTTTATGGATAAAGTTTTTACATTTATTATGCTAGTTTCAATACAAATTTTTATGTTATGTTTAAACGTTTTCATATGAGGAATGCATTGGAATTAGTAAGTGACGGGTGGAGCCTGCTACAACTCCTCGATGCATCAGTAGGTCTCATGAGAAAAACTAGTGTCTTGGAACAAGGCCTTGCCAAAATCTTATTTTTAGTCTTGGAGCAAGGCCTTGACTATGTGGTTATGAAGTCTGAAATTATGCATTCCATCATTATGAAATTGGCTATGGATATTGCATGTGATTATTCGACTAGTAGAATATCCATGTGAATAAGTAAATGGAATTATTTGATTTATATTTTCCATATTATGATGAATATTAAGTTTAATAGGATTTTGTTTTAGTTTTATACATTTTTTTAAATGTTTATACTTATTTTTGAAAGTTTCCACTATATTGTTATCCTTACTGAGCATCTAAGATCACTCCTTTATTATGTTTAATTTTCCCAGGATTCCCAAAAGTTTATTATGATTGATAAGAAAGGTTAATATATGTGATTAATGGTGTTCTCAAAGGATAATTTATGTTGTGTTTTATTTTCTAATGTGTAGTGTAACATTCATGTATGTAGTATATTTTCCAAGACTTCTAAACTGATCGGTCTTTCAGGACTTGATTCCTTGTAATCATTCCAATGTTATGTAATAATGCACCGACGCTGGTATTTTGGGTTTAGGGTGTTAATACATCAATGATAGGGAACCCCACATTACTTCCTACTTATTATCCACTCTTGGCTAACATAAAACATCCTAGTGCTCCCACATCTTCCAAATGTACCACATCACAACCCTCCCACACACAAATGGTCCTTAGAAATGACATCACATCCTGCCTGCAGATACCTAGGCCTCATAAAACACACCACATACTTCCCACATACACCTGGTCCATAAGACACACTACACCCCACCAACCAACACCTAGGCCGAAAACCACACGAAATCTCACCCATAAAAACCTGGTCCACAAACCATATCACATACCAAAGAAACTAGGGAAAGCACAATACATCTCATCCCAAAACACCTTGGAAAGCAAAACACATATCATCCTGAAAACACCTAGGAAAACACAATCCATATCATCATAAATTTTTTTGGAAAACACAACACACCTACACAGACCTGGTCTTCGCATACCAAAATCTACCTTAAGAGTCTTGGAGTATCATCACCCAAAAGAGGTAGCAGAGAAAAGAGGGTGTCCAACCATCCATCCTCCCACCAGTATTTCTGAGAAAGAAACCCTCCCTTGTGATGATGGGGGTGTTTATAGCACGTAGTTCTCAACTGGTGTGTGGTTCATATAGAAATAACAAGGTAAATACAATTATATACATATATGATACCAAACACTCAATCCAAACATTTGGGTTCTCAATAAACAACCATCTCAAAAAAACTTTTAACTTTGAAGCTACCTCTAAATGCACAACACCATACATCAAACCATGACCTCATTTCAATTTCTAACCATCAAAATTAACCATTTACACTATTTATTCAGAACACATTTATTCATTCTGTTAATGAAACCAACCCAAGTCGTTTCCAAAATTTATTAACCAATTATTTATTCATTTATTATAACAATATCTGAGAAACTACCAAGAAAAAAAAACATCAAAAAACACAAAAAAAACATCACATCATAACTAGATCACAGCCCCACAACGCAACACTTCTCATCCATTCCACAATCAATAAATCTCTCAACCTGAGATTCCATTACATGGTTATGTAGATGAATCATCTATATGTTCATCCCTGTCACCTCCCAAACCTACCTACAACACACACCCGTGATTCATAGACGTACCACAACTCAAACCAGAGTGTATCCACACATCAACACATATCCAGTTCACATCCCATTTGTCCCACACACACTACCAAAAATATCCCACACAACACACTACCCTGCATACCTAAGAATAATAGAATTATGAATATAACAAGGAATCCATTATTTAGTTTCAATTGTGAATTCATGGGCCATCATAGAAACTGGTTAATCCTTGGGCATCCTAATATTATCCAATTGTATGTGAATTAACAATTTACATATAAAAGTGATCAATAGGAACTAACCAACATACATATCATCTAGTGCTAAAATAAGGACCATTAAAGGTAATGATTTTTAGTGGGTATTTTAACCCTTATAGCTAACAACATCATAATAATATCAAAGCTGTAAAATATAAGAATTGGATCCAAATAACCCTTTTAAATTCATTTACCTAGTTCTTATCATAGATTTGTGTGAAGAAATGAAGATCCTTAGGTAAAAAATGTAGATACCTCCCACATCATGTTCAAATAAGGAGAAACAAAGTAAACCCCTACCTTGAATAATATTTCCAACTTGTTTGTACACTGCAGGGCGAAGAAGAATGCCCGCAAGTGACAACTAAACCACCAAAAATGTGGATCAAAAAATTATGCACTAAAAAATTATCAAAACACTTCCCAAATATCCAAATCAAGCTAACCCATACCACAATAGAGAATCATAGGGAAATAAAAAGAGTAAAATAATGAGAAAAATAAGAAAAATCTTCATGTATTGCTAATGGAAAACCACCGGGATTGATAGATAAAAGAGGGAGGAGTGGGGCTCGATAGACTCCTTAGGGAACCTAGGGTTTGTATAGAATGATATTAATGAGGGAGTATGGATGAAAGAATGAATTCTCAACCAAAAAATAAATTTTAAAACAAAACTGGGTCGGGGTATTACATGATGTGTAATACCCTTTAACGTCATTTAAGATACGAGATTCATTTTCCACTGAAAAATGCATCGCCTATCGATTTTATTTTATTTTTAAAACCCTAAAATATTATACCTAGTGAAACTATTCTTCATGCAGTATAAAGTATATTCATTTCATGAAAACTCTAGGACAAGTCATGTAGTAGAGTTTCACGTCATGTAATGCTGTTACATGGTGTGAAATACTCCTTTTTCCACCCTTTAGCAACTGAACTCATCCAAAATCCCTCCAAGCCTCCTCCAAGAACTTCCAATGACCAAACATGCAATGTTACAAACTAGTAAGGCATAGACTATTACATTGATTTGTAGTTATGATAAAATGTAGTTTTTTATGATCATGGAGTCGGTATGTTGTATGTACTCAAGAATTACATTTTCATTTTTGAATTATCTAAATGGAAAGGAGTTATATAATATTCTAACTTTCCAAAATGATCATAATATCATATATACCATATTTTATACTTATACATGTCATCCATGTGATGTGGTGATGAATATAGATTCACATCACCTTTTGAAGGCGGTAGTCCACATGCACATGAACTTTGTAACCATATTTAAATGGGAGAATAGAAAAGAATAAAAATGATATATATGCATATATTATCTTACAAGAATGATATATATGTCATTAATATCATAATTGTTTAATTTATATCATATAAAATCATCAACCATATATTTATATTTTTCTATGAGAAGAATTATTGAAAGATGAATGAAATCACTTCATGAGGTGGTAATACACCATACACATGATCGATGTTATCATACCTCCTATATAATATAAGGTTTAAATAAATATATATATATGATATATTCACTATTGAGGTAAATATATGCTATAAATGTGAAAAAATGGAAGGCTCTCAGAAAATCAGAAATCTCTTCCTTGCTATGGTTGCAGAACTCCATCATGTTTTTTGGTATGATCGGAATGTTATTATTCATAAAAATTACTCATTTAATCAAAATTTAGGTCAGTTGAAGATCCTAATTTCCATACATGAAGATGCCTTGATTCAAAAGGGACATTACCACAACATCGTGCATGACTTTGGGATCCTGAAGCGTATAAGGATTAAAGGCAATTTATATCAGTCACATCTCACTCTAGAGGTGTTCTGGAGAGCCCCCTTCTTAGATGGATCAAAATAAATATTTATGGCACCTATAAAGGAAATTAGGGACCTACAGGGTGTGGTGATATTTTCAGGAATCACCTCGGTCAGATACTTGGATGCTTCATGGGTAAATGTGATATTTCCACCTTTCTTGAAGCTGAGATGCTTGGTTTGATACATGTTATTACCTTTGCCAAGCTCTTTGGTTGGAACTACCTTTGGATTAAAAGTGACTTGACAACCATCTTTCAAGCGATTTGGAATGGCATAACACATATTTCTTGGACAATAACCACTCGTTGGATGGAATGAACCCGTTCGCTTACTGATCTTAACTATATCATCACACATGTTTACTAAGTAGAAAACATAGTTGCAGATGGCTGGCCAACATGGGAGTAAATCAAGACATTACTTGGTTCTAATTCCTTCCCATTGCTCTTATTTCCTTTCATGAAAAATATTGTTATATGATCCTGTATTTTAGACTCTTGTAAATTTTCTTTTAATAATATTTGTGCTTTGGTCGTTTTGGGCCGAGGAATCACCTTTTTTTTAAAATGGTAATAATATAATAAATATAATAAATTTACTTTATATACATCATCACACCCAACCTTAAGAGGTTGAAATAAAAAAAATAATGAGATTGGGTTGGGAGGCGGTAATCTCCCATACACATGAATGATGATTTCATCACACATTTGATGGATATGTGTATAGTTTTAGGCTATAACCATAAAAAAATAACATATAAATATATTTATGATACTGATGTTGTTATATAATCTTGGTATAACATGAATTGAAGGAGGTGGAGATGGAAATAAAATTAAGGCACTTGGTGAAGAACATCAACTCTTCTCCAAGTATCCTCCTTAGGTTTTCACTAAAGACTTTAATAGTTGGCTTAGTTACAAATGTATGATGACTATGATTTGGGTAGTGAAGTTTTGTTGTGATTTTTTTAGGTATTGGATAAACCAAAGTGTTTTTAAGGTGTGAAGTGGAGAGGATAAGGGGTGTTCTTCTATAAGAGGGGGACAAGACACAATTGTTATTATTAAAAATAATTGAGAGCTCCAACTTTTTTAATATGTAACTAGGGTCCCAAACAGTCCATTATAAAATCATATAGGTTTAATATTCATAATATTAACATAAAATAGTTTTTAGTGGATTTTATGGGTTATTTTTAAGCTTATCATTTTAGTTTAACCCATTGGTGAAGCCATTGTTATCTTAACCATGATAATTAATTTTTTATTGAATTCACTATTAATTTTAGTAAAAACATTAATGATTCCTTATTATAAATTATAAACTATTATTTTTTAATTTTTATTCTATTTTTTCAAATAAAATTCATGGAAGATATAAAATTTAATTTAAAATTAATCTTGAATATGTGATGAGAAAGGGGTTTTTAAAGTGAAAATATTCCAATATTTACAAAGTTTTTAAATCTAAATTCAAAATGAAATTAATTCCAATGACATAAATTGGATTACAAGATTAATAATTTAAATAATGTGCCTATAAAAATACTTAAAAATATAATTGAACATTATAAATTAGTTAAATGAAAATGTAGTTTTCAATAAAAATCCTATATTTTTCATTATTCATAAAAAAACTAAACATCTTTGAAAAATAAAAAAAATTTAACACTAAGTTAATTTTGGTATTAAAATTTCAAAAAAGAAGTTTATTTTTTCAAATAAACTTTATAAATTATTTATAAATTATTTTTAAAATATGTTTCCCAAAAACTACAATACCAACTTTTAGAAAAATATAGTGTGACCGATTTTTTTTCTTTTAAATGATGATGATGATTATAATTTTTAATCAATGGATAACAAGTAAATGTGTGTAAATTATATATTTTTATATGTTATTTAATTATATTCACACCAAAACTTCCAATTTATAGTTGATAACTATCATATTAAATAATAAAATTATATTTGGATTAATTTTTCTAAATTTTGCGAAAAGATTAATTTTATGATGAAGAGTGAATAATAATATTTTTTATTGAAATCCTCCATTTTTAGAAAATTATTGAGAATGCTAAATTATATTTAAAATTGGGATTCAATTAAAATTATTTAAATTTAACTAATATTTAAGTAATTTAGGTCAATTTGGTAAATTTAAAATTGAATTATGATTTAAAACCTTTTTAACTTCCAAATGGTTTTTGATGGAAAACCCGTTTTTTTGATGCACATACAGTTTTTATTTTAAATATTATGTGATTTTAATTTGATAATATGAATTCCTTATTTGGAATCATAATAATTAATATTATATAATAATATCAACTTAATTTTTGGTCTTAAGTAATTATAAAAATAATAAAAATTAACTATTATGGTTATTGTTATAATGAGATTACCATGGGATTATAAAAAAATAATAAAGGTTAAAATAACCTAAAAACTTATAAAATTTCTATTTTTGGTAATTTTTTAACACTCATCAGATTATTATATAGTTTAACTATTTTTGGGCACATTTTCATGAGAGATAACTATATAATAATTTAAGTAAAGAAAAAGACAACTTATCACCCTCTTGATTTTAAATTTCAATAATATGTTCACATATGTAAATAAGAATGATATGAATTAATATTTGTGGTAATTTGGAGAATAATGAAACTAATTTCATTATATTGATTTATTTTTAATATAAATGGGTATATAATTACTTAAAATGTGCAAGAAATGCCAACACAATTATTTTTTTATTAATAGAAAAATAAAATAAATAATGCCAAAAATAATAAAATTAAAGGAAATTGAATGAATTATGATGATCAATTAGTTTTTTAGATTATTATATAATTATATACAGGTTTTAACCTAATATATTCTAACTCTATTATTTCCTTATTATTTAATAAATTCAAATTAAATGAATAATATCAACATTGACATTATTGTTATTTTAAAACAAATGGAATCTTATTAAATGATTTAAAATTCAAAGAACAATATTCTTAAAATTTATTTTTAGATGTTAAAAAATATCATATATGTTACATTAATAGATAAAATTTTCTTTTATAGTGAATATATTTACCCATAATGAGTAAAAACCTTATTAATATGGTTAAGATCAAATCAGTGTTTTCCTATGTTACATGTTCTTCTATTAAAATTGATTTCAAAATATACAGTATTTTATTTAAAAAATCGGGTTTTTTAATTAAAACATGGGGTAAAAATTATCTAGTAATTATGACTTTATTTTATTTTTAATGGATAAATTATCTAGGTCAAAAATTCTAGTTATTATAGTGAAAAAATAAATTGGTAAAAGTAAGGAAAAATAGAAGTTAAGGATCAACATGTTTAAAAAATGATTTTTTTTTGTGTGGAGGTTTATGTAGACCGTATTATTCCTCAAAAACTATAATTATTTTTTTTAAACTTGGTTTGAGAGTGACTTCCCCCTATTGAATTGTGTTGAGTGTTTACAAAAATGATACTCCTACACAATTGTAATGGTGTACTCACTCCCCTAACTTATTCACACATCTAAATACATTTGTATTCACAAAAAACTAAAAAAGTCAATTCAAAAAAAATTTATCCTCATAATAGATATTCCTTTCTTCCCAAAAAAACTAACCCTAGTGTCTTTAAAAATATATACAAAGGAAGTGTCTCTAAGATAAGAAATTTTCTTCACTATGCTCATTATTTTTTATTATTATTTTACAACCATAAATTATTTATTAACACATAAAATAAAATAAAAAAGAATATATTATATATTCATATGTTATTATGATCATGGAATAATATTTATCCATCTCCACTTCCATAAAATATGAATCAAAATCGTCAATCGTGTGTACAATAGATGAGCACCTCGGGAACTGATGTAACTCGATATCCATCAACACATCCCAATGTGGGATATAATGAAATATTTAATATATATAAATATATAAAATATTAATTATATAATTATAATCATTGATTTATAATTTCTTATATACCTTCTTACATTCTATTTCCTTTAAAATATCATAACTTCACTCATTTGTATGGAAGAGTATCACCTCACGAAGTTATGTGATTCATTTTTCACCAAAACTTTACAAGGAAAGTAATAAATATAAATTTAATAAATATATATTCTATATATTAAAATATATAAATTATATAAAATTAATATATCATAAAATTCCTTACCTATTGACGCATTACTAGAATGATATTGTCACTCGTATGTACATATGACCTACCATCTCCATGAAGCGATGAGATTAATTTTATATTTCATATTTTCAGGAATGGTTATAAGGATGTACCTATTAAAAAAATATTTATAAAATTAATATAATTATTAGGATTATGGAACTATATTCTATGTATAATAAGTGGAACAATCATAAAAAACACTCATGAAAAATCAGGGCAACTAAGACAAAAAAGAATTAAAATAGTGAAATATTATTAATAAATTGATTATAATTTGTTATAGGATAATTATATATGGTATTAAATATATTCTTATATCCCCTTAATATATTTATAATATAACTATATTTATTGTATATGAGGTTCTGACACATAATAATGAAGTTGAGCTTAAGGTAAGGGTTTTCAGTCACACTTTTAATTTATATCAACCACTTATTCTATTATGTGGTGTATATTATAATCCTTATGATATGTTATATAATTAATAAAATTATCTTAATTTTATTTAATTTTTTATTTTATTTTATTCCATTCATGGGGCTTATGATTTAAATGTTACAAAAATTTTAAGGGTGTATTTCAAAATCTGATTATTTTTTCAATTTGTTTTTTTGTTTAAGCCTCCCATATTGGAATTTTTGGAAATTTATATCCACATATCATTATATTTTCTTCTATTAGGATAATTCATAATTTCTTTAAAGAAATATTAACACATTCCTATATTTTTTACTTAAAATTATTAAGAGATTTCTTTTAAGAATATCCATTAATATTTCTCTCTTCGATCAAAAATCCTTTTTTCTTCCAATATATGTATCCTAAAAATATTTTTAAAAAAGTTTTTAACATTATCAAAATTGTTTATAAAATAAAATTTTACCCATTTTTAATTTTTATAACAAAAAAGTAAAATTAATATTATTTATGTTTTCCAAAAAATCAACATTTTTATTTTTCTAAAAATATTAAATCAATATTTTTTAACATATATGACATGTATGGAATTTCATGTAACCATGACCACTCCATGTTTTAAATATTATTTCAAAATTTTACAATTTTATTTTTTATGAAAATTATTTTCAAAATGTTTTATAAACTATTATTTTTAAATTTTTATTTTTAATCTAAAAAGTATATGTTCCTCAAGAAAAATATTAATATTATTTTTATAGTATTTATATTGATAAAAAAACATAGTATTTTTACCATATGATCCATTGGGAATATTTTTTAATGATAATATAATTTTTATTTGTTTAGTATTTTTAAAATTAGTTTTACTAGGTATGTACCAGTTTGAAATCATTCATATTACTCCAAATGGTTCATGTTATGATTATTGATTTGGGTATTTTTAAACATTTTATATGTTTTTTGTTCAATATGAACGTGTATATTGATTATGTATCACCCATTTCATTTGAGGAATGAATTGGACTTAATAAGTGATGGTTGTGGCCCAATATATCCCCTCAATTCATTGTCTTGCCTCATGTGAAAAACCTATTTGGGTATTTGGTAGATTACATCCCTATTTATGTAAGATATCATGGAATGAGGCCTTAATAATATGTTTATGATGTCCTGAATTTTTAATTCCCAATTATTAAATTAGTTATTGATGTTCAATTTGATTACATGATTAGATTAAATATCTATCATTATGTTTCAATCTCATTTCAATATTTATGTAGATTTATTTTATCATCCTTTATTTCACCCATATTATGATCAAGTAATTGATTGAATGGAATGTGTTTAAATTAGTTAACATTACATTTTAAAAATTCTTATGTATTCATGATATATTCCTTTATACATATAATGTTGCTAAAAATTTGATCTCACCCCTTTCTAATGTTTTAGTTTCCCCATGGTACGAGGAATTTTTCTATGATTGAGATGTAGGGATATATTAATGGGAAATATGACATTCTCAAATAAAACTATTTTTTACTTTCTGTTTTTAATTTTAATTTTGAATTTAAAATATGTATTTTTTTTATAAATACTACTAAAATATTCAGTCCTTTATGATGTGATTCCATGTATCTTATTCTAGTGTAATAATGATACTGTGAGCTCTTAGTTACATGATCCTTGTTCTTTACAGTTGGTATCATAACATGTTTAGTATAAACCCTAGGTAATAGATTTAGTAATAAATAGAATTTAAAACATAATATTATGATTTAATTTGAAGATATGTTTATAAGAACAACCTAATGTTTTGTGTTGGAAGAGGTGATCTTGTTTTCCTAGTTATAAAACCCTGTCTGAATATTAAAAGTAGACTAGGTTCTAGAATAGATGTACCGAGGGTTAATAAACCTAAAAGGAGTGTTGGGATAGAATTGAGTGTTACCTTGTACAAAACAACAATCCATACTGCGCACCAACATTGACACTTTTGGGCTATATGTTTGGGTTATTTCACATTTTCTTTACAAACCATTATGAATGATTTGAATAGATAAGGTGCATGAATTTCCAGGGATTAAATATAACCTATAATATATTGAAAATAAGGTTTCATGATTTAGACATCCTATAAATTATTTTTCAAGATTAGGTGGTTTCCCAATATTATTATTGTTTCTTATGTTATGATTTTTGGTTTTAATCAATGACATGAACCCAAAGGAATTGGGTTATCATTGAAGTTGACAGAATTTGTGTTGATGAGAAACAAAATGGGATAATGACTAGATAAATGGATATTTTTATTATTTTTAATCAGTAATTGCAATATATGATTAAAAATATGACCCTTTTATAACTCTCACTCTCACTAAAGATGTGAATAATAGAGTTTGATAAGATCTTTAGTGGTGGAAACCATGGAGGAAAGAATATTAATCTTTATATATGTCAATAATTTGGAAAGAAATACCAAAGAAAATGTTTTAGAGGAATGTGATGATTTTTTGGTTGTGGAAAAAAGGACACAAAGAGCGTATTACATGAGAAAATAATTGAAATGTTTAATTAATCTAATTTATTAGAATAATGGTCTACCTAAGGTCTTATTAAAAATTAAATGTTTTAAATATAGAAAGTATAGGAATTATGTAAATTGATATCCTAGGAGGAATGCACATGATGATAATCAGGAAGGTTACACAATAAGTGGATATATTGTTGATGATGAATGAAATAAAAATGAAATAAAAAAGGAAGGTGTTATTAAGGAATAAGAAGATGAATCTTATTTAATGGTTTAAGAATAAAGTTGAATGATTAAAGTGATTTTTCATATGGAATAATTAATCGGATAAAGTGATTATTGATAAAAAATAAATAAATTGGATAGTATCAAGGACCTTGGAACTGATTAATTATTTATTGATAAAGTGGATTATATAATCATAGACAGAATTATGAAAATTCCATATTTATGGAATATATTCGACAACCTGAGATTTTTTTTTATTTTAATCATTTATGTTTTCATATTGTTTTTTATATGATCATGGAATTAAGATATTTGGTATGTGAAATTAAGAGATACATTATGTTTTTAAGAAATATATTTCTATGAATATTTTGGAAACACAGTGAAATTCCATCTAAATTTGGTCTCATATATTCTATATGAGTATTTATGATAATAATTTATAGAATGGATTATGTTGAACTTTGGTTTGTTGATTATGTAATATATATTAATTTATCAAATTTTATAACTTGTTCTAGTAATTTGAATTTTATAAAATATATAAGGAATAATTTTTTATTATTTTATGGATACTATAATATGATTGAAGTTAATTTTAATCCTTTATGAGTGAAATCTCACCATCAATACTCGTCATTTGGGAAAAAATAAGATATTGTGGTGGATTTTTTTGAAGGATATTTTAACGTAAGTATATTTCTATATGCTCCTAGTATAGATAGTAAATGAATTCCTCAACTATAGAAAAAGGAACTTGATATAAAATGATATTCTAGAACCTTTATTTCAATTAAACTGTTTATTTTCATAAAAACTTATCTTTTTTTGGATTTTATTTCCTTAAAATACTATTAATCATTATCTTTATTTTGATAAATGATCTCTACCTCTATCCATTAACCATTTGGTGTTAGTATTATCTTCCATGTAGATGTTTTCATATTCCAAAAATGTTCCTATATTTGGATCCAAGTAAATTTTATTCTAGATGAACTTGGTACATCACTTTATATTTTATCAAGAGTAAATTTTATTAACCATTCTCATGATTTGGGACTTTAATAAAGTTATTTTCAATTTCAAAAAATCTAATTATTTATATAATGTTTAAATTGTGAGGATATAATTTATTGAATGTGGGTAGAATGTAACATCCCATTATTTTAAAATAGGAACCTCATATTTGATAGAATATATGACAAGAATAATTTATATTATATGATAATATAAATCCCCATTAAATTATGATATACTTAATTAAAATAAATTCAACCGCTTTTATAGTTTTTGAAACATGTAACCTCGTGTCTAAATGAAGCATAATATAGAATATTATTGTAACCTAGGAGTTAAATTGGGGAGGGGGTATGAATATGACTAACAAAATTATGAGAATTATTTGGTTTACACATTTATAAAAAAATTAAATGGTTATCTATTGATATGAATAACATGAATCATTTAATGGAAAAAATAAATGATTCTAGAAAAACTGCTTTTTTCTAAAAGGTGGTTTAGTCGTGCTTTGAACACATAATTTAAGACTAATTTTTGAAAATTATAGATAAATTATTTAAATAAATTTCTTTCATCTTAAATATAATTAAAAAAATTATTTTTGGGTGAATTTTTTATATTTTTTTGAAAATAATAATTTTTTGATTAATAGTGAAAATTGTTATTTTTTTGAAAACATCATTTTCGTTCAAATTATTGACAATGTTAAATTATATTTTAAATTTTTAATAAATTAAAATGTGCTAAATTATAAAACACTTTATCTAATTTATTTCATTGGGAAAATTTTCATATTGAATTATCATATAATTTTTTTTTAATATTTTCAATGTTTTTTTTGAAAAACCATTTTAACTATTCATGTTGGTTTAATTTTGAAATAAATTTTTCCACTTATGTGAGTTGAATTTCAGACAATTAATTATATATATTTTTATCATATTAATTAATATTATATAATATAGTCAACCCAATTTTTTAACTTAATGGGTATTTGTCATAGTAACATTTAATTAACATAGTTAACCTTAAAATGAGTTTACCATGAGGTTAAACTAAACAAATAATTGTTAAAATGTTCAAAAAACATTTTAAATTCCTATGTTATATTCCTATTTTGAGACGCATTACCTTAATATCTATTTTTATGAGTTTTTGGGATACTTTTCCATGAATTTTACTATTAAAAATCCATTTTGTCACATGGATGCAAAAGATACAAAGGGGAACACCTTAGAAAAAAGGAGGAGAAAGTAGATGAAGAAAGATGAGAATCTCAAGCCCCCAAAAAGATATGTTCACCAAAGGTACCCCTGAACACAATCAGTGTTTAAGGTCCCTATGTGACCTACCAGCATGTGACACCTACACGCAACACCTGTGTGAAAATACACCATCTCCCAAGGTCTAATATTTTCTAATAAATAGAATCTTTGGCTATTCATTTGATGGAGAAATTTTTCCAAAGGCTGATTGCTACTATGATCTCCCTATTACTTCACTCAAGACCTTATAAACCTTTTAGGTGTTTTTATAATGCCTAAATAAGAGTTAATTAAATATGGATAGTGGAAGTTAATTCCTCCTGGGGTTTAAAGTAAACAACACATGCACGAGGCTTTTTCCCAACCCCCTATTCAATGAAGACTAGAACAAGGTTCCCTCCTTTAACCAGGGACATAAAATACTTACCTTTGGGAACACCCATAGAGATCCTTGAAGTATTGAGAAAGGTCTCCCCCTAGTGTAGTCATGTAGGTGGTCCATCACCCATGTTTCTCCCAATTCACCCAGGACTACCTATGCGGAGCACCCCTTAAGCTAGCATCCTTAGTTCACCCTAAACTCCAGCCTGTGCGATCCATTCATGAGGCCTCACTCAAATCCACTAATGATAGGTACTCTATTTATTTGGATCCCTTTTATGAAATGAACCAAGTTGAAACCTCCACCAAGACCTTCTGACCTACAAAACCTTGGGGAAATAAATATCCTTATGTCTCCCATTTAAATTTTTATTTCTGTGGTCAGGGGTTTCCCAAACTTGTCTTGCCATAGGGTCAAGATCCCTAGGGAGTCTATAGATTTTTATATCTATGGTAATGTGGAACCCTAACCTTTGGAAAATGATGAGAAGTTCCCAGTATGAGAGATTAGGGATTGGACTATGTTCTTCCATTCTCATCACTAAGATTCGGACCACCTACCCCAGTGGGATGGAGAGGATTATGCTTTCTTTTCCATTCAACATCTAATCTGATCCTCATCCCGCTGTGGAAACAATTTTAAGGAATACCTCTTAGAGTAAGACCTTAGACTTTCATGTATGATGTTTCAGTAATTCTTATCTCTACCACAACGTCCTTAAATTTTATTCTTTCCTTACATTGGAATCACATCCAATGTAAAGTGAAGAAAGGAAAGTGATGTAGCCCAGAACTCTTACACTGTAGCCTTGAAATCTTCCACCAGATAAGGAGTAAATGTGTGTGGTTTGTTGAATATTAAACTTCTTCTTATTCCTCACAATAATAATTACTCATGTGGTCTTTGAGGTTAGTTATGATCATGACACCCACATGATCCACCTGAATGATTCAGTTATGAGAACTTGGATTCATTCAAGAACCAGGATATGAAGGAATCCAACATAGGCCCACAACATATTTGGAATCCTCCTCAGGATTAATAACCAATCATAATTCCCTTAATACACACAACCTCCTTAGGATTAATCCATGAGTTAAGTCCCCCACACCACCATGAGTTAAGAAATCCATCATGGTCCCTTTTACAAGGGAATCATTTTCAGGAATAAGCCCCAACTTAATCTGCTTAAAGGGATATACTCCCTTATGAGACATGCCTGACCTAAGTGGGATTTTATTCCTATCCAATTGAGATATTCCAAAATCCTCTATAAGGTTCAATATAAACACCAATAATAAAGATTGTTTCTACATGTTCCACATTCCCAATAGTGTCTAACTATACCTAAACATCCATGTTTCTCTTAGGTTCCTTGGTATTCTTCATCATAAGTTCCACACTAAATGTTGACTAGGCACCGTACACCTAAATTTCCTTGCCTCATAATGTTAAATTGTATGGATGGGTTCTTATCACATGACATTAAACGTTATGATGTTCCCTATTAAGAGGAAATTAACCACGTGGGTTCTGATTCTTCTCACAATGATACATAAGAAGAAAATCTATGGGTTCTATCTTGACATAAAAACAAAAATATACTCCCTAGATGAAGATAAACTCTAGAGTGAGCATATTCTCCATGGATGAAAATAAATTTTAGAGTGACCCACTATATGGCTACAAAACTTTCATCGCCGTAATAAATACCAAAAGGAATATCTATATAGTATATAACAGGATACCATTGTAAGAGAACCTTGTATACATGGAGATATCTCCATTGATGAAGAACCTTGGATACATATAGATTATTATGAAATCGATACATTCTAATAGTTGATTTCTAATATTAGGATTCATCTGTATCCTAGTTGGGAATTAATGAAGGAATCATGAACATATATTAAATCTATGAGATAATCTTGAATTAGAAAATAATTCCCCCCCAAAAGGTGTCATGATCCTAACCTCCCATCCTCTCAACGAATGTGAATTATTAAGCATGATTGGATAAAACACCTAAGGAGTGCCTGCATTTGAAAAGTAGGTCTATTTAGATACAAAATTTTTGGGTGTTCCAATTCCACAAACAAACCTGTTGAAAACCATTTTGAAATAGAAAGTCTCAATGATGACCCTATTTCACCAGAATTAAAGAATGTTGAACCTAATGTGAATCGTTAACCAAAATGATATTATCCTCCACCTATTAGCTGCCTTCTAATTTAAAAATGAATGGAGGATAGAAAAGGCAATCAATAAAGAATGTGTTCACTCAAATGATATGATGAATTGATATAAGTTCTTTCTTTTTGATTTTAATATATATATATAGTCACTCCTTTTCAGAACTCCCTTTGACCCAATGAAGGCCTTCAAGTTTTCACCAATAAATCACCCAACAACTATTCCGACCAGATCTATGTCTGTGCGATGGATGTCATCACCAACCTAGTGTATCCAATGCTGAGTGTCAAACTCACTAGTCCATGAGTACCATCAAAATGTAATAATCTTGAACCTAGAGGCCGCCTGAAATTCCCTCCATCTCAATCGGCATGACCAACCATTCTTTTAATGATGACCGGTGGTCTTATAGTAGATGGTTTCAACTATCATCTTCAACCATTTTGGGAGATTATCCTCAGAATAAAAAAACCAATCCCTTCTATATTTTTGGGAGGTCAAAAAAGAGGCCACCTATGACCTCATCTAGGAGACACATAGGTCCTTCTCAGGGGATCCTGCCAGCAATAGTCACTGCCAAAATACACATATAATAACCCTCAACATGATGATGGTGTTGTCCTTAACCAACCAGCTGAGGTCCTTTTGACTTGGGGACACAAGACGACCCATCGGGGGTGACAAATGGCCAATAGGGAGTTGGTTCACAACTTTTCCTCTTCTGGAGAAGTCCACCAAAACACTTTGGTGGCAAAAAGTTAGTAAGCATGTACACTCATCTTCCTTCATTCAGCCAACCAATAGACTCGTCTAGTGGCATTCAAAGAATCCCTCCAACCAACAAGGAAGAAGCCTGTAATATGGAACATACACCTACATAAACCCACCAAGCCTTATAGTAGAATTGTCTGGAAGAACTCAAAGAAGTATGATGACCATTTTTGGAGGCAAACATGAGAAGGCACACACTCCTTCCGGTACCCATCAATCTAATCAACAGCCTCATCTGGAAGCACCCAGAGAAGTTAGTTGGAAAGTCCCGACCACATGAAGGGAAAAACTCCACTCTCTTCCCCCACACATGACTAATGTAAATATACACTAGAGGAAAAGAGAAGACAATAGTATGCACATACACCTTTTCTAAATATGGAATGGATGTATATCCCCATTCCAGTCCCTAAAATCACCAAGAATATCCTGAAAATTATAAAAGGGTAAATGTAAACTCCTTCCCACATTATAAAGATATGATGGGACATTATAACGATGATAGAAGTAGTGAAAAAGGGATGGAAACATAACTCTACCTCCAAAAATGGGGTGGATCATTAGTGTAACACCCTAGAGAAGACACACACCTATGCTCACATCCAAGAGGGTCATAGGGAAAACTCCCCCATATTATATGTGGAACTGAATCTAGAACACACACCCACTCCAATCGTAGCTAATCAGCCTATTCTAATGTCCACTCCAAGGTAGAAGTAGACACCCTCCCCTGAAGACCACTTCTCCTAGAAAGTGGACCCAATCTCTCATAAGAATACATATAAGAAGAATCCTCATTAAAAATGATTTGAAAATAATGATCCTATACATGATCAAGATTCTATTGATGCAGGAGTTCTTGAATCCCTCAGATGCTTATTTTTCATAGATAAAGATCCTACCCTCCCATTACCAAATTAGGGGAGTAGTAGAATTAACCTTGATATCCTTCATCAGAAACAGCACCATGAAGGCTTACTTCATAGAGAAAATTAGGTTGATCTAGAGAACCTATCTCTTGATGGGAGCCATGAAAATCCTCCCTGTGTCCAGAAGACCAAAGATCAAGATGATATTCCCCTTACTGTAACCCACCATGGTGGTCATCACCATGTTGGAATTCATTGTGAAATTTATCTTTATAGTAGTGATTCTAATTATTAAGAGAACTATCCAATTATAAATGTAGTGATGGGAAATCCCTCCTACCAAGAGGAACTTGAACACACATGGACAATCATGTTTGATGATTTGTCACATTTAGGTAAAATCCTTCCTCAATAAAAAGATATCCCAAGGATACAATAATTCTACGAACCTCTATTCAGTAAATTTTCTTCCAACATAGCAGAGGGAATCCCAACCAATCCTAATGCATGTGATAAGACATTTGGGAAGCTTCCTCTCTAGTCAAAATCAATCAAGAATCCTCTAGTGAAAGATAAAGATGATTTTACATATATGAGGAATAAATTGGATATATACAACATAAAAATCATGTTTTAGGATTTTTTCATCCCTCAATACATCATTCTAGAGGAATTGGAAGAGGATTGTATTCATGAAATCCACCTCAACGAATGAAAAAATGTTCATCGTCAAAAAGAAAAGGTATTACCCTATGAAGAGTATCAAACTCAGGTCAAGGTAATAAAAGGGATTAAAAGGTAAATTGATTTGGAATCTCTCTTGGTTTCCTGAAATCCAATGATAATTAAATAAGAAGGATACTTTCAATATGCATTCCTTGATGAATTAATGATATTGAAATGAATGACTGTAGATACCCCATCTAGTATTTATATCAAATGATGGGGTGAACATGGAACATTTCATTTTATTGCGCTCCCTAACCAGAAAATATATCCAAAGTTAGTATCGTGGAATATCATTCACCGAAACCAGATACAATGAACAAAATTTACTCACAGTTAAGGATATGATCATCAAGAATAAGCCTCGAATAACTCTCCTTGAAGTCAGGCCAAAAGAGTGTATGTTGTTGAAATATATTTATGTTAAGAATATAAGAATATTGGGTAGGCCTACTGCTTAGAGTATATCAACCGTCAGATTACACAGATGTTCGAAATAGAAAAAAAATCTTCATAAATAGGAGATTCAAGTGAGTTCAAAATAAGTCACACACCCCAGGTTCAAAAAAATCAGTTAAATCAGAAGATAATGTGTGGTAAAATAAGCCACAACTGTTTAGGAGAAACCCCAGCCCATAGGGCTGGGGGAGTTTTTTTCCCAACCTTTGAGATCAACCAATAATTATTGAAGGATTGTGAAATCCAAATAGGAACATCCTCAGATTTCAGGGTTATAGTATTTTTCACTTGAACAATATCCCCCTCTGAGAGAATCAGTTTTCTCCCAATTAGTGATGGTACCACGGAATAAATCCTATTGGTTTTACCATCCCATGATCTAGTACATTCACTTGGAACATGTATGACTGAACTCTATATCCCTCAAATAGATAATAGGAAATAAAAAAAGAATAGAACAATATTTCATGGAGGGTGTCGAGGAATGTGATCTTGTAGAGATACTGACATATTGCCTACAACACATTACACATCTATTAACTCTATCAATTTTTTCGTCAATTACCCTATAGATCATAAGGCCAACTCAGATGAGTCAGAAGAGGAAGTTACAGTTCTGAATATTATCCACACCAAAATAAATGAAGTATGTGTATGTACATGAAACCATAGGCTTTCCCTAAATCTAGTAAATTCCTTAAACAATTCCCCTTTACCTCCTCAAAAGGAACCTAATAGGAAAATGGCTAAGTATCAGACTGTATCTCACCTCCATCCTAGGGAGGTTCAATCCCTTTCACCAGAGGAAAGACATTCTCAATAAGAGGAAGATACGAAAGAGTTAATAGGACTCAATCCAGAGTTTCTCAAAGGAAAAATTCCTTCTAGATATTCTGTACAACAATATCCTCAAATATTTCTCCTAATTGGAATACCTCAACAAAGTGGGTTCACTATAACAACTGAAGTAGATCAAGAATTCCCTCTATTCAGTATAGATCTAGAATAGGGTTAGGAACATCCTTACAGGCCTGTACCTATGAATTACCCATGACATATACAAGTAGTGCCTCCATTAGTGGTAATACTGGTTTCCACACCCATTCATGCTCCAACCACCGCAGCTATTTAGGTTTCAACTCATCCATATATTCCTCAAATGCTTATGAACACCACTAAGTCATTAATGAATCATTTGGAATACATGAATGGATGGTGCACACTGATACAAAAAAAAAATACGGCTTTCCTTGATTATGTGGATCATACCCCCCACCAAACTTTGGGAATAATAAATTTCCAATTTTTAATAACTGAGGGGACCTATAACATCTCTTGATGCATTTCATCTCTTATTGTGATACTAAGGTGGGTACCCCTGAATTGAAAGAGTGTAACATCCCAAGTATTTAGAGAATAAGGCATTTTAATATCTATTAATATTTATGAATTAGATTTTAATTTTACTTTAAAAGGGAAACTTTATATTATAGTATTCCTAACACACAACAATGGGTTTTTCTGAAATCATACGTTGCACACAAGATTGAGTTATACCAAAAAATAATACATTATTAATATTATTATTCTAAATGGTAGTTATCGCCTAGTTGTTGCATTCATGAGAATAAATAGAACTAAATATATTATGTTTAAAAATTTTATTGAATTTTTTTACTTTATTCAAATAAATTTTATGGTCTTAAATTAATAATAAATCTAATTTTAAATGTAAAAATCTCTAATATTTTAAAAAGCTAGTTTTACCTCCTATTGATGGGGAAGGTTTTTTAATTATAAATTTTGATAGTTTTAGAAATTTTATATGAAAAATTAAACCTTTTATTTAGAATAGGGACATCATAATTTACTTTGGATTATTTTTTTGTATTTTTCTAATAATATTCATTTTTTAATGAATAGTGAAAATACTACATTTTAATTCAAAACATCTTTTTTTTCATATTTATTTATATAGCTAGATTATAATTTTAATTGGTTCTAAAGTATAATTAAATAATTTTTTTTATCATTTAATGCAATTTTGGTCATTGGAATCAATATAACATTAAAATTAGATATAAAAAACTTTGTGAACTTTTGAACGTTTTTCCTTAAAAAACCCATTTTCTCATTCTGTCAATGGGATTAATTTTAAATTAATGTAACCACATATGAGAATTGAATTTTTAGAAATGTACATAAATGGTTGTAATCAGTATGAATTTTTTTTCCTAAAAGGATCAAAATATTTTTTGGTTAATAGTAACTTTAATATTTTATTTACCACAGTTAAAGATAAATATGGTAATTAAAGGTAAATTTAATATTATAATTGTCGCACCCCAACTTTTTGAAGTAATTTTCAATTTAATATATCTTAGTTTCGGGTTCTCACGCCGAGGTTTGGGTTGAGTCCCGATTTAAAATTGTTGAAGTTTAATGTTTTTAGTTGGTTTCGGACCCGTGCGTGACCACCGCACAGTTGGCGTAGCCGCAGTTGGCCCGTGTCGTGAAAATTATCTTTTATTTAATTACTATTTTTGTTATTTTTATTATTATTACTATTACTATTGTATTGAAGATATTACAATTAATTTTTTAGTATCATTGTTATTTTATTATTATCGAAATAGTTATTATTTTTATTGTAGGAAATTTTAATTATTACTATCTTGTTACTGTTAATTTTATTCTGATTATTATTATGGTATCAGTTATTAACATTATTTTTATTATATTAAAATGAAAAAAAACGGCAAAACCCTAATTCCCGTAGCTGGCCAGCTCCCACCCCCATTCTCCCTTTCCTGTTCCGCCGCGCGCCGCACACCCCCACTCCGTTCCCTGCGTGAATCGCCTCCCTCGCCGACCTTTCCAGCGCCATCGCTGTTGCCTCCCTATAGCGCCATGTGCCTCAGCGATCTCCGCCTTGCATCCTGCCTCCTGTCCGCGCCGCCTCCCCTGTCCGGTGTTTCCTCCTCCCGGCAGTGCCCCTGGTTTGCGGCCTCCCCTGCTGAGATCCCTCCGCCTCGCCGCATCCTCTCACCGCCGCCGTGCCCCTGTTGCCTCTGCCAGCCCGATCGCCGGCCTCCCCTCCCTCCGGCAGCCCGCGCTCCTGACCTCATTCAGGCCTCCGCCACGCCGCACCCCCGTCCGGCTCCCATTCCGGCCGCCACACCTCCTCCCTCACCCCCCGCACTGTCTCGATGGCGCACCCCGGCCGCCGCGCCAACCCCCCTGCTGTCTCGGCTCCCTCCGCAGCTCCCCGACCGGCGCTTCCGGCGAACCCCCGTCGCAGGCCAGCAGCCTCCGGCCCTTCCGGCGCCCCTGCCGACCCTACCGGCGAGGCCGCCACCGACCAGCAGCCTTCAAACCGCTCCAGCAGCCCCCGGGCCTCTCTCGGCTTTTTCCCAGTGCTGTTCCGACGTCTCCCGCCCTTTTTCGGCGACCCGGTCGGCGTTCCCCATCCCTGCCGACACCCCTTCTTCGCTCCGGCACTGCTTGCCGGCGTCCCCCGGCCTTTTCCAGCGCTCTGGCCTGCTCCGCCACACCTTCGGCAGGCCGCGTACCGTCTTTCGGCAGTCCGACCAGCCGCCACCGTCATGCGTCGGGCAGCGGCGCGCCTGATAATCCGCGCGCGACCTCCGGTGGTCTCCCTGCTAGTGCGCACCACCCCTTTAACTGGCGCGGGACCCCGGCGGTCGAGCGCGTCGGCGCCGAGGTAGTATTTTGTGGCTGATCTCTAGTTGAGTTTTTTTTATATTTGTGGTCTGCTGTATTGTTGTTTTGGTGTTTGTTTCAGCGCGTCGACGAGATAATTCCGCAACGCTGCGGTCTTTAGCTGGCGCGTGCCCCCGTTGTTCGGGCACATCCCTGCGCCAAGGTGATCTTGTGTTGGTTATCTGTTTGTGTTTGTATTTATGTCAGTTGGGATATTTTAAGTGTTTCATGTTTGTTGTAGCACATTGGCGGAATTATTCCGCGATGCAGTGATCGTCGGCTTGCGTGTGCGTATGCGACTGCGCGAAGCGTGTTCCTTCGTCGTGTTCTACTGATGACTTCGAGGTAGGTCCCCCATTGCACTCACCTTTAAATTTAGAATTTATTAATTGCTTGATGTTTTATTAATTTTAATGAATGATAAATAATATTAGATAATAAAATTCTAAATGACTATTTAGTGTGAGAAGAGCCATTTATTTTATACCGAACACTTGGAATATTTTCTTGACGGGCGGACACCCAATTTTGAAAGAATGCCCGTTTGGCCTTTAAACATAATTCACAGAATTTCAAATGTACTTCTAGTTTTAAAGATAAATGATTTCTTCTGAACAAGTATTTTTGGTTTTCTCGAGAAATGAAGTTTTGATTTAAAATTGTTGAAGGCCCGTTTGGCACTTTAATAGAATAAACTATTTTGGAAAACCCACTCAGGGGTGATCTTTGGTGTGCGTTGATCGTGTGAGCTAGATGTGTTGTTAGTGCTTTGTGACAGCTTGATTTACATTGTGACGCACCCCTCTTTTATTATATGTGTTGACATGGGAACCTGGCACATTGAGTGAATTTTCTGAGAACGATTGCTGCACTAGTTTAGACCACGCACTGGATAGTGGCCCCATAGTAGGGGAATACTGAGTTATTGCTGCTATGGGGATTGGGCCCCTCGGTTAGGCCATGCAGGGCTATGCCGGGTAGTATTATGGGCGTTATGACGTCATCGAGTTATGGCATGCCTCAGGATGAGTCACATGTATAGTACGTTCTGGATTGTTCACGATCTCCTAGGTTCGACCCATGTTTCTTTTAGTGTTTAGTTGTGTGTGGCGGACGATTGAGAGGTCGAGTTCGGTTGCTGACCCTTGTGTGCCACTTTACCATTGCCCTTAGTGTGTGTTGTGTGTGATTCTCATTTTGACTAACAACTAAAGTTTGGATTTCTAAATTGCTCATAAAATGTTTTGAAAATGCAATGCACCTGTTCTTTCAACATCAAACTTGTTCTAAATTAAAAAGGGCAATGGACTGTTACTTGTTTTAGAAATGAAAGTGTGTGGAAAACCTATTTTATATAATTTAGTTCAAACCTGAAATTGATAAATTCTTTATTTATTGGTATGTGCATTGGGAATAGAATTAGTCGGGCCTACCTACTGAGTTTTAATACTCACGCCTATAGTGTTTTCTTGTTTTTAGCTTTGTTGCAGGTTCCAGATTCAGTTGTTCGCCTTGAGCGATGTTGGTTGTGGTATTGGAGAGTGACCCATGGGGTTACCTGGAGTTTGGATCGTGGTCAGGTTAGTAGTGTTGCTGGTTGCTCTTTCTTTATTCATTTTTGTTATATTTTTTTTTCCGCTGTTTAGTTTATTTTCTTTTGGGCCAAATCGTTCCCACCTGTTTACTTTTGATGCCCGGCACTAGTTGCCAGCCCGTGGGGATCGGGAACGCCCCTCGGGCCATGTCGCGGGCCGGCTCGGGTGCCCGGTTCAGGGTCGACCCGGGTTGGTTCGTGACAAAATGGTATCAGAGGTGGTCCTTGTTATTTGGGATGTCCGGTAGATGGAGATTAGGTGTGTCGGGACTCGAGAGGTAGGTACGGGAAGGACGTCATGACCCCTCGCCCGTTCCGCACCTCGAGTCGCCAGGGATAGTTCGGGGATTGAGTCCTTGTTTCGTTCTGGTTTGTTTTGGATTGAGGGATGACAACGGAGGTAAACCGATGTTACATCGTGATCTCGCATGGAGTAGTGACCCATGTGGATATGTCTGGGTACACGGTTTGAACTCCTCCTAGTGGTTGACGCTTACTTGGGGCATGACCCACTATCATGTCGCCATGTTAAGTGTGACCGCTGGTCCCTCACCCTTATGGTTTGATGCGAGTTGAGTGTCGTTTTCGTTTTGGTTAGTGTAAGTGCTTTTTTGGAAGTGAAAAAGAGTTTTTGAAAATGAGGATGGTTTCTTTTAAAGGACTTTAAATTTATGAAATGGGTTTTAAAAACTAAAAGAATTTGGTTTGGAAAACTGATGTTTGCTTTGAAATTGGTCGAGATCGGTTTGGGGTGAAACCTCAGGTACTCCTTATGAACGTTTGGACATGTGATAGAATGCATACAATTGCGTGCTGGTGCGTGTATGAATGGAATGTGTATAATGACATGTGCAACAGGTCATGAGATTACCTGGGTGTTTATTTGAAATTAAAGGCTTGACCATGTTTTTCTAAATTGGCTTTTAAAGAGGAAAATGGTTTTGGAAAGTGATTTTGGTTTGAAAGGGATTTGGTATTTGGAAACTGGTTTTGAAATGAGAATTTAAAAAGAGGTGGTTTTGGAATTTAAAATGAAACGGGGATTTTGGACAGGGAATTTTGGGTTATGTTTGCGGTTGTTTGTTTCTTTTAAGCTGGTTGTTTTGGATGAAGCCACTTTCTTTGATGTTGCTTCGATTGATACTGGTTTCGTCTTGGTGTTATATGTCTTATTTAGAAATGCTGCCCAGAAAGATCCCTAGCGTTTTGATGAGTCATGCCCAGTTTTTGGTCTTTCTTGGACGTTGTTTGTCCTTCATGGTGATCAGAGTCTGTTAGATATAGTGCAGTGGATTGAAGAAGTCGAGCGCGTCTTCAGGGTATTGGGAACTCCCGAATCGATCTGAGTGCGTGTTGTTTTGGGTCTGCTTGAAGGTCCAGCTCTGGATGAGTAGGAGTTGTACGCCCGCCGTTTCTGCAATTTGGGATGATGTGGCATTTCTTTAATGTCGTCTTCATTCAATGGTTTATACTCGTGGGGGGTGAGGATGAAGGAAACAAAAGAGCTCATGCGTGCTCAACATGGCCAGCAGACGGTGAAAGCGTATGTCGACCATTTCAAGGATCTTGGGTCTCTTTTTCCGGGGGTAGAGTCGCAAGACTGGATGAAGACTTCTCTCTTCATCAAGGGTCTTCGTCTAGAGATCAAGGAGCGGGTCCTCCTTTCTGAGGATCATCACTTTGAGAAGCTGGTGGATGAGGCATTCTTAGTTGAGTTGGTCGTTGGAGTGGAGATGGTTGACAATCCAGCGTATCCACTTGCTCGTCAAGGTTCCCCATCTGGCGATTAGTGTGTGCCAGAGGGACCTATTCCTAAAACATTCTCTTCAGTGGCTCTAACTTCCAGTTTTTCGGACCTTTTAATGGTTTACTGTCAGTATGGACGTTTGGGGAATGCAATCCGTCATGTCACACCCCTCCGAAGACGTGCCATCATTGCAGGTTTCTGGATCATCTAGAGACGCTTTGCAGGAAGCGTCGCCTGAGGAAGACACTATGACTAGAAGATTCTAGTGCCTGGCTGTGAGGCAGAAGATGCTTCAACCATCAGAGCCCCAACCACAGGACTTGGGGTGAAGCTCGCGCGCAGTCAGGAGTTGACGGGGGTGTGAAGCCTCAGTTCGGGTTTGGGTGTTTAGTGTTTACAACGAAACATTTAATGCCCTTCCGTTCTCATTCTTTCACTGTTAAAGTTTTGGCGTTGTTGTCGGTTCATTGTGTCGTCGTGAGCTTGGGATGAACGTATTCATTTGAAATCCAAACAGTCTCGTTTGTCGGATTATGGTGTTTAGGATCGTGCGTTTTTCTTAGAGGTATGTTTGGACCTTGTGTGGGTTAATCTCGGTGTAGTGGTGTTCGTTTGGAGATGTAAGTGCATGTGGAGGAGTTGATGTCGTAGTTATGCTCGGGTTTACTGCTTGGGTTATGTTCTGCTCGGAAGTGTTTTTCGCTCGTGCTATAAAAGATAGTTTGGAACGGTTGAGAGTTCCTGCGTCGCCCCCCCCCTTCCCGAGGTGGTACGTTTAGGTGTTAATTTCTGCATCAGTGGTGTTCCTGTGGTGGGGAGAACCCTCTCGTGTTCTCCCGCTCCCTTGTGTTGTGTTTTCTTTCAGACTCAATTGGGCTTGGATCCTTGTTAGGTCTGTTGATTGAAGCTTTTTGAATCGTTTGTTCTTTATTGAGTGTGTTTAAAACCTTATGTGGATTGGTTTTGGGTTGGGAGTTCCCACATTGACCCCCCCTCCCCGGGGCAGTGTATTTGGGTTCTAAAAGCCTCAGTGTTGGTCAAGCTCTTGTGGTGGGGAGAACCCTCCCGTTTTCTCCCCTCGTTTTATGTCGCGGTTTCTTCATGATCGTTCTGGTGTGACCTGTGGAGTAAAAGTTCATTTCAAATTTCTTAACTTCTTGGTTTTGGATCGGGCATGAACTCGAGTTTTGGATATCTTTCGGCTTGGTGACTTTCTGGGGGCAGAAAGTTTTTGTGGTGGGGAGAATTGTCGCACCCCAACTTTTTGAAGTAATTTTCAATTTAATATATCTTAGTTTCGGGTTCTCACGCCGAGGTTTGGGTTGAGTCCCGATTTAAAATTGTTGAAGTTTAATGTTTTTAGTTGGTTTCGGACCCGTGCGTGACCACCGCACAGTTGGCGTAGCCGCAGTTGGCCCGTGTCGTGAAAATTCTCTTTTATTTTATTACTATTTTTGTTATTTTTATTATTATTACTATTACTATTGTATTGAAGATATTACAATTAATTTTTTAGTATCATTGTTATTTTATTATTATCGAAATAGTTATTATTTTTATTGTAGGCAATTTTAATTATTACTATCTTGTTATTGTTAATTTTATTCTGATTATTATTATGGTATCAGTTATTAACATTATTTTTATTATATTAAAATGAAAAAAAACGGCAAAACCCTAATTCCCGTAGCTGGCCAGCTCCCACCCCCATTCTCCCTTTCCTGTTCCGCCGCGCGCCGCACACCCCCACTCTGTTCCCTGCGTGAATCGCCTCCCTCGCCGACCTTGCCAGCGCCCTCGCTGTTGCCTCCCTATAGCGCCATGTGCCTCAGCGATCTCCGCCTTGCATCCTGCCTCCTGTCCGCGCCGCCTCCCCTGTCCGGTGTTTCCTCCTCCCGGCAGTGCCCCTGGTTTGCGGCCTCCCCTGCTGAGATCCCTCCGTCTCGCCGCATCCTCTCACTGCCACCGTGCCCCTGTTGCCTCTGCCAGCCCGATCGCCGGCCTCCCCTCCCTCTGGCAGCCCGCGCTCCTGACCTCCTTCAGGCCTCCGCCACGCCGCACCCCCGTCCGGCTCCCATTCCGGCCGCCACACCTCCTCCCTCACCCCCCGCACTGTCTCGATGGCGCACCCCGGCCGCCGCGCCAACCCCCCTGCTGTCTCGGCTCCCTCCGCAGCTCCCCGGCCGGCGCTTCCGGCGAACCCCCGTCGCAGGCCAGCAGCCTCCGGCCCTTCCGGCGCCCCTACCGACCCTACCGGCGAGGCCGCCACCGACCAGCAGCCTTCAAACCGCTCCAGCAGCCCCCGGGCCTCTCTCGGCTTTTTCCCGGTGCTGTTCCGACGTCTCCCGCCCTTTTTCGGCGACCCGGTCGGCGTTCCCCATCCCTGCCGACACCCCTGCTTCGCTCCGGCACTGCTTGCCGGCGTCCCCCGGCCTTTTCCAGCGCTCTGGCCTGCTCCGCCACACCTTCGGCAGGCCGCGTACCGTCTTTCGGCAGTCCGACCAGCCGCCACCGTCATGCGTCGGGCAGCGGCGCGCCTGATAATCCGCGCGCGACCTCCGGTGGTCTCCCTGCTAGTGCGCACCACCCCTTTAACTGGCGCGGGACCCCGGCGGTCGAGCGCGTCGGCGCCGAGGTAGTATTTTGTGGCTGATCTCTAGTTGAGTTTTTTTTTTATATTTGTGGTCTGCTGTATTATTGTTTTGGTGTTTGTTTCAGCGCGTCGACGAGATAATTCCGCAACGCTGCGGTCTTTAGCTGGCGCGTGCCCCCGTTGTTCGGGCACATCCCTGCGCCAAGGTGATCTCGTGTTGGTTATCTGTTTGTGTTTGTATTTATGTCAGTTGGGATATTTTAAGTGTTTCATGTTTGTTGTAGCACATTGGCGGAATTATTCCGCGATGCAGTGATCGTCGGCTTGCGTGCGCGTACGCGACTGCGCGAAGCGTGTTCCTTCGTCGTGTTCTACTGATGACTTCGAGGTAGGTCCCCCATTGCACTCACCTTTAAATTTAGAATTTATTAATTGCTTGATGTTTTATTAATTTTAATGAATGATAAATAATATTAGATAATAAAATTCTAAATGACTATTTAGTGCGAGAAGAGCCGTTTATTTTATACCGAACACTTGGAATATTTTCTTGACGGGCGGACACCCAATTTTGAAAGAATGCCCGTTTGGCCTTTAAACATAATTCACAGAATTTCAAATGTACTTCTAGTTTTAAAGATAAATGATTTCTTCTGAACAAGTGTTTTTGGTTTTCTCGAGAAATGAAGTTTTGATTTAAAATTGTTGAAGGCCCGTTTGGCACTTTAATAGAATAAACTATTTTGGAAAACCCACTCGGGGGTGATCTTTGGTGTGTGTTGATCGTGTGAGCTAGATGTGTTGTTAGTGCTTTGTGACAGCTTGATTTACATTGTGACGCACCCCTCTTTTATTATATGTGTTGACATGGGAACCTGGCATATTGAGTGAATTTTCTGAGAACGATTGCTGCACTAGTTTAGACCACGCACTGGCTAGTGGCCCCATAGCAGGGGAATACTGAGTTATTGCTGCTATGGGGATTGGGCCCCTCGGTTAGGCCATGCAGGGCTATGCCGGGTAGTATTATGGGCGTTATGACGTCATCGAGTTATGGCATGCCTCAGGATGAGTCACATGTATAGTACGTTCTGGATTGTTCACGATCTCCTAGGTTCGACCCATGTTTCTTTTAGTGTTTAGTTGTGTGTGGCAGACGATTGAGAGGTCGAGTTCGGTTGCTGACCCTTGTGTGCCACTTTACCATTGCCCTTAGTGTGTGTTGTGTGTGATTCTCATTTTGACTAACAACTAAAGTTTGGATTTCTAAATTGCTCATAAAATGTTTTGAAAATGCAATGCACCTGTTCTTTCAACATCAAACTTGTTCTAAATTAAAAAGGGCAATGGACTGTTACTTGTTTTAGAAATGAAAGTGTGTGGAAAACCTATTTTATATAATTTAGTTCAAACCTGAAATTGATAAATTCTTTATTTATTGGTATGTGCATTGGGAATAGAATTAGTCGGGCCTACCTACTGAGTTTTAATACTCACGCCTATAGTGTTTTCTTGTTTTTAGCTTTGTTGCAGGTTCCAGATTCAGTTGTTCTCCTTGAGCGATGTTGGTTGTGGTATTGGAGAGTGACCCATGGGGTTACCTGGAGTTTGGATCGTGGTCAGGTTAGTAGTGTTGCTGGTTGCTCTTTCTTTATTCATTTTTGTTATATTTTTTTTTTCCGCTGTTTAGTTTATTTTCTTTTGGGCCAAATCGTTCCCACCTGTTTACTTTTGATGCCCGGCACTAGTTGCCAGCCCGTGGGGATCGGGAACGCCCCTCGGGCCATGTCGCGGGCCGGCTCGGGTGCCCGGTTCAGGGTCGACCCGGGTTGGTTCGTGACAATAATATTATAAAATTACCCTAAAACTTGTCTTAATCATATTTTATGGGTTATTATCGACTATGACCATGCTTGGGCTGAAATTGTGACCTTTGGAAGCCACTTGGGGGGTGATTATGACATTTATTACATTTAATTTTGAGTAAAAGAAAATATGTCATAAATATGTCTCTTATTAATATTTTTTAATATGGTGTTATATAAGTGTTATATTCGACTATTAATAGTTCATATAAAGATAAAAATATTACCTAAATCATGGTAATTTATTTATAATTTCTAGTAATTAAATAATTAAATTAAATAGTGACACAATGATGTTGAACTAATTGATTTGTTAAAGAAATAATCAAATAAATGATATTAATAACATTAAAATAAATTTAATTTGAATTATTTGATTCTATAAACTAATTTCTCAGATGAATATGATATGTTAGGATTGATTTAATGTAGTTTGTTTAAGGAATCAAGTTACGATTTTTTTAAAAAAAGACATGTAATGAACAATGTCAAAATTGACGTAATTCATAACATAATTTAAAAAATATATAATTAAAAGATATAAAATTTATAAAATCCATGATTTGGCCAAAAAGTTGATATAACTATACAAATTTCATTAAGGACACATTAATTTGTTTATTTTAATTATATGGAAATTATTTTAACCCTCTAAGTGTAAATTACTTGACAAAATGGTAAGCGTTAAAAGGTGCTAAAACAAATGGTTAAGGATTAAAAAAATACAATAAATTGTCTAATTTTGATAGGATTATTATATTTTTAACCCTACACATCCAATATTTGAACTAAATGAGTTTTGACCCATTTGAAATCGAAATCAAATTTATATTATTTTAATACTTTTAATAATTCCAAGGGTTCCCCTCCCCACTCTTATAAAAAGGTACACATTAATCTCTATTACTCACACTTCAAAAATAATTTGATTTGGACAAGATCTACCCAAAACCATTACAAGGTACTGGAGAATCTCCATGGTTGGTTAAATGCAAGTCAAACCCATGTTCTATTCTCTAGGGCGGTGAAATAAATCCCCACCTAGCTAAGGGGTTATCCTCGATACTTAGCCTAGTTGAGTGGCCAAGTTAAGTGACCAGTTCCCTAAGTGTAGGGGATGTGGAGTATCTTGGTCCATTTCGAGATCTTCGTGGTTCAATTTTTTTGATGCCTTAGTTCAGAAAGAAAACCCTTCTTAGATGTGTTAAGGTGTTAATAATGATGATCACCTGAAGGAAAGGTAATGTTTTTGTTTAAGTGTTTATATTTTATTTAATATTCCAATTCCTTTAAATATCCTTCATCCATGAGAAACTAATAAATCTATTATCCTAAATATTTTGATATGTTATTATGATAATATCATCACCCAAATCCATATCTAATTTCATCAAATTGTAAATGAACATTTCGTTCATGTGTACGACAAACTACCATTTTGCGAACCGATATAGTTTTTTTTCATTACTGTCTCTAAAGACTAATCATAATGATAGAGTTAATGTTTGTGTATGATTTTCATAAAATATTTATAATTATAATATAATAATATATCAATTATTTTATTACTTTCCATGGACATTAAAATTATAACGTCGTGCGTACGTACGTGTGAACTATCACCTCCAGGAAGTGATGCGAATAATTTTTATTCACCACATCACTTGTATGATATATATATGAGAATATTTAAATTATTATTAAGATATTAATTATATTCTGTTCATTATATAAAGTTAAAATATTAATTACTATATTTCTATAGCGATCGATGAAGAATGGAAACGTTACTCATGCGTACGTATGACCTACGATCTCCATGATTATAACATTGTTCATTTGTCATAAAAATACATAATTGTTTGATTTAAAAGTATAATTTATTTATAAAAATTATAATAATTTCACGAATACCATTTATGAGATGATGAAATTAAGACCACATGGACTATTTTCGTCATACAAAGTTCATTTTGAACTCAAGTACCGAATGTCGACAAAATGTCCAAGGTGAATTTAAATAATTATGTAATTGTTATACCTTGGTAATAAGTGATATAAAATTAATAATAAACTTTAATAAGGTTCTGAATCAAGTATAAATTAACCTAATTTAATTATTTATAATGATAAAGAATGTACGAGACAAGTCAGACTCAAGGTAAGGGATTTCGTCTCAATCCCCTTTCATTGAGGAATATCTTGATGTTTTGTACCTTTATTATCCTATAAGATGAATGTAAAACACTTTTTAAATGTTATATATTGAATTAATATATTATCAATATATTTAATTTTTTTTAAGGTTATACTTTTATGATTTTTGTTGAATTATTTCTCAAGAGGGATGATATTGTTTAACTAAAACATCATTTTAAATGTTTTAATGTTTTTTCCTTCTAAATCATTATCATTAATGGCCATGTTATCAAAATTATTTTATGGATTAACTTTTATGTAATTTTTTTAAAATTTAATTCCTTTAAGAAGTTTTAATCAAAAACATTTTTTTAAATGTTTTAACTTTGTTTTAAAAATTGATTTACTAGTTAAATAAAATGGAATGTTTTTTAACATATACATCATGAATGGAATTTATCACTTTTATGTATCTATTATATATTCATGGTTACATTAAAAGTTTACCATTTTGTTTTTAAATAATATATTTTTATTTATGAGTGTATGAATTTTACATATGAAATGTGATTTCAAAGTGGAAATGTTATTTTTATATTATGCTTATTTTATGTGTTATGATCACATCATGGTTCTTGGGGTTTGTTTAAGTAAATAGGTGGTTCTGTGATAAACTGGGGGAGTGTGAGCCCATGATATCTCTCCAATTAATTGGGTAATTATATAGAGTTAACTATTTGGGTTTCTCCTATGAGATTTTGGGAATATACATTAATGGGTATTCCAAAAAAACTACGATGGTTACTCCATATATAGTTGTTAAATATAAAATGTTTTTATGATATAGAAACCAAAATTTAACTTTATGATTTATTATTTCTAAGTATTTTATTAGGAATCTTATGATTTCATTAGGTATGTTAAAGACCTTATGATTTATGGGTGAAAAGTATGATTTTGTAAAAATGTTTTCATGAGTTTAAAATATTCCTGGACTAACAGTTTCATTCTTTATTTATATCCCTTACTGAGATTTTTGTAATCATACATAGTTTTTGAAAAGTTTTCCATAGGTCATAAGTATGAATAAGATAAAGTAACAAGTCAAGATGAATGTTATAAATATTTTTATCAAGAAAATGAATAATGTTTAAAGAGTTTTATCTTTTTAAAAAATAGATAGTGAGTAGAAGTGTCTACTTTGTAATATTTGAGTTGTTATGTAATAGTTATGGCCTAATTTTCTAAAACTCTAAACTTAGAAATATACTTAATGTGAATTATTGATTTAACTAAATATTATGTAATGTTTAAGGATGAGTCCTTATATTTGGTATCAAAGGTCGGCTTAGATAACTTTAGGGGTTATGATATTGTTAATATAATATCTATAAAATATTTTTACATTGTTTTCAAAATGAAATGATATAAAATTTAATGATTAACATGTTGCTTCATCTAAGATATGTCTCTTCCAAATGGTTTTCTTTAGATAAAACAGGGAAGCTATACTGGGAAGGAATACAAAGGAAAACAACCTCCCAAATCAAAATCCTGAGATGGTTGGAATCAAAACTAAATAGATTATTGCAGTGATGGATCAATTGACTCAAGAAATAAATGGGGATGGTATCTATGCATGAGATCAGCCAAATGAACCACATAAGAACATGTTGGTAGTAGAGAATTTCATAGGGAAAAATCCCCTATCATTCAGAGGATCATTTGACCCCATTATAGATAAAGTGTGGATTAAAGAACTTGAAAGGATTTTCAATGTCATGGTGTGTTCAGATAATAAAAAGGCTAGTCTTTATATTTACCATTTTGAAGGTGAATCTGATTAGTATTGGTTAATGGTCAAGAATATTAAGTACAATGAGGAGATTGATACTCTTGAGTGGGATGAATTCAAAAATATTATTCTTCATAAATAATCTCCTAAGGAAATTTGACTTATGGTGGAAAAAAAATTCTTGGAATTGAGGAAAGATGAGGATTCAGTGGATTCATATAAAGAAAAATTCACTCGACTAATAAGGTATGCTCCAAATTTTATTCAGGATCTTGATAGTAAAATCAATCATTTTTAATCAGGATTAAATCCAATGTATAAAATGATTTTACTTCCCATTTGTTCAAAAGTTATTAAAAACTTGTTCTATACTTGGAGAATATGGAAATAGTGTTTTCCAATGACCATGTGTTCTTTAAAAAATAACAGAATAAGAGGTTGAGGTTGCAAGTTAAAGGGGATAATTATTCAAAAATTTCTGATGGTACAAAAATTAATTTTACAATTTGTGATATTTGTGGGAAAAATGGGATAGTGCCTTTTGAATTTTGGAAAGGGCTTCTGATATGGTGAAATGGGAAATAAGGTTCATAATTTCACTGAAACGATCAAGTTAGTGGTATGGAAAAATTTGATTTACAGTAATTAAAATCTTTTAAGTGTAATTATATGGGTCATTATTTAAATGAGTTTCCAATGAGGAATTTAGGTTATGGTAATTATCCACACTATAAGTAGAAATATATTGTGAAATCCTTTGTAACTACTTCAACAAAAGTTGGTATATCAAATTAATGGACATCAGGTATATTGTTTGTTTATTCCAATTAGGCCAACATGTTTTTTGATTTTGGGTCTACACATTCATTTATTTCTAAGAAAGTTTATGTTAAATTGGAAATTCCACCTCAAGAAATGAATCCATACCATATGGTAAAAAAACATGGGGGAAATCTTGAGGAAAAAAGAAATTATAAGAATCCTATAGTCCTTATTTTTGGAAATAATTTACCTGCAATCCTATTTGTTTTGTCTCTAGTAGAGTTTGATGTTATTCTGGGTATAAATTGGATTTCTGTTTACCATGATAATATTTAATTTAGATCTAAAGATGTTTCTTTTTATAAATACTTTCAATTTGTGTACAAACATGAACCCATACCATTATTAAAATATCAGTAAGTTGAGAAACTATTAAAATATGGAAATAAATGTAAACTTGAGCATATTATTGAAAACCAAAGAATTATTCAGATTAATGATGTATAAATGGTAAATTATTATCTTAATATTTTTCCCAATAAGTTTCTTATTATTATACCTGGTCAAGAAGTTGAATTTACTATTTACTTAGTTCCTAATGCCCATCCAATTTCAAAACGCCCTTATTGAATAGCTCATATTGAAATTTTAGAGTTAAATAATTAATTACATGAGTTATTAGATAAGGGGTTGATTTCGACCTTGTACATCACCAAGGGGTGATAGATTCTTTTTTTAAAAAATAAAGATAGTTTAATGAGACTTTTTATTGATTATAGAGCCTTGAATAACATCACTATTAAGAACAACTATCATTTTTCTCATATCGATGTTTTTTTGTTCCTCTATAGGGAGAAAAATATTTTCCAATGGTTTGATTGGGGTTAGGGTACCATCAATTGGTTATAAAGGATGTATACATTTCGAATACTTCATTTCATACTAGAAATGACCATTATGGATTTGTAGTTACGTTTTTTTATTAACAAATTCACTTGATCTATTCATGGATCTTAGGAATAGAATATTCCATGAGTTCATGAATAATTTTTTGGTTGTGTTTATTGATGAGATTTTGGTATATTTTAAATATGAATATGAGAATGAAAGTCATCTAAGTGTTATTTTTCAAACCATAAAAGAAAATAAATTATATGGGATATTTAATAAGAGTGGATTTTGGTTTCAAAAAATTTATTTCCTTAGTCACATTATTTCTAAAGATGGAATAACTATTGATCCTACTAAAATGAACGTTGTTTAAGAATTCCGAATACCCACAAATATAATTGAGATTCATAGTTTTATTGGTTTATTAGGATATTATCAAAGGTTTTTCAAAATTTCACATGGTTATATAGCCCACCGACTATATTAACTCAAAGAGGTGTTAAGTTCATATGGATAAAATAATGTGATTGTTGTTTTCAAAAATTTAAAAAAAGATTTTTCAATGCTCCAGTTTTGGCACTGCCTTCTATAAATTCTGAATTTGTTATCTACAATGATGTTTCATTGAAAGGACTTGGTTTTTTCCTAATATAGAATGACTAGGTAATTTATTATGTTTCACGTCAGTTGAAACCCCATGAGTTAAATTACCCTATACATGATTTGAAATAAGATTCTGTTTTTTTCCATTAAAAATGTAGAGGCATAATCTGTATGTAGTGAAATGTGAAATATATACTGACCACACAAGTTTGAAGTATATATCCACTCAGAAAGTATTGAACATTGGATAGAGGAGATGATTGTAACTAATCAAGTATTATGATTTCATGATTCATTACCATCCTAGAAATGTTAATAAGGTGGTCAATGCTTTTATTTGGAAAAGTAATGCTATATTAACCATGTTACATTTGGAGTGTGATCCTTTAGGTAATGATTTGATGAACTTTGGATTGGAAGTTGTTTGTGTAGGAAGGTCATCTATTTTTCTTCATGTTTCAGTGAAATCATTTTTTTTCAGATAGAATTAAGCAAGCATATAATAAAGATCATGAATTGTAGAAAAATGTAGAATTTGTTTAGTAGGGTAAGTTTCTAAAATTTAATATTGATATAGATTTTATTTTGAGAATTGGGAATAGGTTATGAGTGCCTTGTGATTCACATTTGAAGAAATAGTTGTTATGTGAAGCTCATAGCTCTACATTTTCAATTTATCATTACAACACTAAGATATATGGATACCTTTTAGATTATTACTGGTGGGATGGAATGAACAAATATATTGCTGACTTTACTGTGAAGCGTTTGACATTTTAGCATGCTAAAGAAGAGAGACCATTTCCAAAGGGGTCTCTTCAGCCTTTTATAATACCATAGTGGAAATTGGAAAATATATCCATATATTTTTTAGTCATATTACTAATGAATTATAGAGGTAACAATTTGATTTGGGTTATTTTTGATAGATTGCTTAAATCTTCTCATTTTCTTCCTATTCGAGATACTTTATCTCTACATCAAATTTCTCAGTTTTATCATAAATAGATAGTCTGGTTACATGGAGTTAATCTTTCCATTATATCTAATCATGATCCTAGGTTTACATATAACTTTTGGAAAGGCCTTTAGAAGTCATTGGAAACTGGATTAAATTTTAGTACTTCATTTCATCCACAATCATATGGGCAGAAAAAATGAACAATTTAAACCTTGGAGGATATGATACATTCTTGTTCAATGGATTACTAGGGATTTTGGGATCAAAATAATTCTTTGGTTGAGTTTTATTATTATAATAGTTTTTATTCTACTATATAGATGACACAATTTGAGGAATTATATAAAAAGCAGTGCTGAACTCCATATTTTTGGGATAATGTTGAATAAAGGAAGCTGATGGGACCATAGTTGGTATTCGAGATAATAGAAAAAATTTAGATGATTTAAAGACACATGAGGAAACCTCAGAGTAGGAATCAAAGTTTTGAAGATAACTGGAGGAATGATATTTCATTACAGGTAGGCAATTATGACTTTCTTAATGTTTCTCTATGGAAAAATGTGACGCGTTTTGTAAGAAGGGGAAGTTGAGTCCACTATTCATTGGACCCTATAAAATCACGGATAAAGTTGGATTAGTTTCCTATAAAGTAGATTTACCTCCAATTTTATCTAGGTATAAAATTGTTTTCATGTTTCAATGTTAAGAATGTCTATGCTAGATCCATCTCTTGTTCTGAGTCCATAAGTAGTTCAGTTGGAAGTAAATCTTTTTTATAAGGAACAACCAGTACAGATTCTTGAACATAGATAGAAAGTGTTGTGGAATAAGGTGATTCATCAGGTTAAGGATTTGTGGAAAAACCATATGGCTTAATAGGCGACATAGAAATATTAAAATTCTATGGGGGATAAATACCCCCACTATTTTGATAAGTAAATAAAATTGTGAGGGCATAATTTCTAAATGGGGGGAAGGATGTTACATCCCAGGTAATTATAGAATAAAACATTTTCATATCTATTAATAATTATGAATTAAATATTAATTTTACTTTAAAATGGATTCTTTGTCCTATAGCATACCCGACAAGCAACAATGGGTTTCTCCTAAATCACACGTTGCACACAAGATTAAATTATACCAAAAAATAATACATTTTTAATAAAATTATTTTAAGTTGTAGTTACAGCCTAGAAGTTCTATTGGAAGGAATGAATATAACTAAATATATTATATTTAAACATATTTATTAAATATATTTTACTTTCAACCAAAAAATTTTATGTTATAAAAATAAGAATAAATCCAATTTTAAGCATAAAAAACTCTAATATTTTTAAAAGGCAGTTTTATCACCTATTGATGAAGAAAATTTGTTAATTATAAATTTTTCAAATTTTAGATATTTATATGAAAAATTAAACTTATTATTTGTAATAAGGTCATAAAAATTTACTTTGGTTGAATTTTTTGGTATTTTTCTTATAATATTCCCATTTAATGAATAGTGAAAAATACTGCATTTTAATTTAAAACAACTTTTTCAACTAATTTATTTATATAGTTAGGTTATATTTTTAATTGGTTTTAAATTATAATTAGATTTTTTTATCATTTAATCCAATTCTGTTTGTTGGAATCAATTTCACATTGAAATTGGATATAAAAACTTTGGAAACTTCTAAACATTTTTACTTCAAAAACCCGCTTTCTTGATCTGTCAACGGGATTAACATTAAATTAATTTAACCACATCCATGAATTTAATTTCCCAAAACAGACATAAATTTTTTTAATTAGTTTGAAAATTTTGGTCTTATAGGATCAAAATAATATTTTGTGAATAGTAACTTGAGTATTTTATTTACCACGGTTAAAGGTAAATATGGTAATTAAAGGTAAAATTAATAATATAATATTATAAAATTACCCTAACACTTGTATTAATATTATTGTATGAGTTATTATTGAGCATGACCATCCATGGGCATAAAGTTTGACCTTTGGATTCCACTTGAGTGTGATTATGACATATATAACATTTAATTTTATGTAAAACCAAATATGTCATAGATATGTCTCTCCTTACTAGAAATTTTTTAATATGGTGTTATATAAGTGATATATTAGACTATTAATAGTGCTTAGAAACCTAAAATTATTACGTATGTCATGGTAATTTATTTTTTATATTTCGGAAATAAATAATTAAATTAAATAGTGACACAATGATGATTCATTAATTGATTTATTAAAAATAGAATAGAATAAATGATATTAATAATATTAAAATAAGTATAATTTGAAATATTTGATTCCATCCATGAATTTTATTAACGAATATGACATGTTATTATTGATTTAATTTTGTTTTTTTCGATATAATCAAGTTATGATTTTTTTTAAAAAGCCATGTAATGAATAGTTTTGAAATTGACATAATTCATAAATTAATGTGAAAAATATATAAATAAATGATATCAAATTTATAAAAATCCATTATTTGGCCAAATATTTGATATAACTCAAAAAATTTAATTAATGGCTCATTCTTTGGCAATTTGGCATGAATTGCTAATTATTTTAACCCTCTAAGTGTAAATTACATAATAAAATTGTAAGAGTTAAAAGGGGTTAAAACAAGATAAGCATTAAAAAAATGATAAAAATTTTATAATTTTTATTTGAAGATTATATTTCCACCCATATTCATCTTACATTCTAAAAAAATGAGTTTGGACCCAATTTTAATCGAAATAAAATTTATATTAAATTAGTACTTTTAATAATTCCAATGGTGCCCCTCCCCTCTCTTATAAAAAGGAAATCATTACTCTCTATTAATAACACATAAAGAACCATTTAGTTTGGAAAATATATTCCCAAAACCATTCCTATAATCCCTCCTCATAATCTTGAGTCCTTATTTTAGGCAGAACACCCTTATTATAGGTGTTAAGGTGTTAAGAAAGGCGATCACCCGTAGGAAAGGTAGTGTTTTTATTTAAGTGATTTGATTATATTTCTTCATCTACTTTCTTTAAATCTCATTAATCCATGAGAAACAAATAAAAACAGTATAATAAATATAATTATATGTTATTATGTTAATATCATCACCCAAATACATCTCCAATTTCATCAAATAAGAAATAAACATTTCATTCGTGTGTACAGTGAACTACTGCCTCGTGAACTGATATAGTCTATTTTTCATTAATGTATCTCAAGACTGGTCATAATGATGAAATTAATGTTTTTATATTATTTTAATGATATATTTTTCTTTATAGGATATTTATATATTAATTATGTTTTTACTTTCCATGCACATAAAAAAGATAACTCCGTTCATGCGTATGTGTGAACTATCCTCCACGAAGCGATGTGAATCGTTTCCATTCACCACATAGCTTGTTTTATATATATATATGTATATTTGAATTATTATTAGTATTTTAATTATATTATTATAATTCTAGAAACATAAAATAAGATTTATCTTATTTCTATAGTGATCAATGAAAAATAGAAATGTTACTCATGCGTACATACGTCCTTCCATCTCCATGATTATAAGGTCTTTCATTTTTGATAAAAATACTTAATGGTTTGATTTAAAATTGTAATTTATGTATAAAAATGATACTAATTTATGGAATATTATTTTAGATATTATGGACTTATGAACTCATGGACTATTTTAATCATAACAATTTCATTTTCAACTCAAGTAAAGAATATCGACAAAACATCTGACGTGAACTTAAATAATTATGTAATTGTTATATCATGGTAAAAAGTGATATTATATGAATAATAAACTTGAAAAATTTTCTGAATAAATTATAAATTAACATAATATTATCATTCGGGAAGATATATAATGTACGAGACAAGTCAGACTCAAGGTAAAGGACTTTGTCTCAATCTCCTTTCATTGAGGAATATTTTGATTTTATGCACCTATATTATTATATAAGGAATATATAAAACCACTTTTTAATGTTATATATTTAATTAATATTTTATTTTGATATTTAATTTTTTGTTTTAATTTTATTATTTAATGATTTTTATTATAATGTTTCATTAATGGTAAGGGACTCTCTAACTAAAACATCTTTTAAATGTTTTAAATATTTATCCTTATAAATATTTATACTAATGTAAATGTTTTCAAAATGATTTTATGGATTTAATTATATGTACATAAATTTTTTTAAATGTTAATTCATATCAAAATTTTCAAAGTGTTGTGGGAAACTTTGATTCAGAAATCATCTTTTTATATGTTTTAATTGTGTTTAAAAAATGGTGTAATTATTTCAATAGTTTGGAATGATTTTTAACATATACTTCATGAATAAAATTTCTCAATTTTATGTCATTATTATGTATTGATTTTTACTTTAAAAGTTTAAAATTTAATTTTAAAATATTGCGTTTTCATTAAAGAGTGTGTGTCTTGTAAATATGAAAAGTGATTTCAAAGTGGAAATGTTATTTTTTCCTTTATGATTATTTTATGTGTTATGATTATGATACGATTCTTGAGAATTTTTTATGTATATGGGTGGTTCCCTGATAAAATGAGGGTGTGTGATCTTGGGATATCTCTCCAAAAAATTGGGTAATGAGATGGACTTAATTGGTTGGGTTTCTCCAAAGAGATTTATTGAATATACTGTGATGAGTATTCCAAACCTAACCATAAATGTTACACCCTATATATTTGTGAAATATCCATTTTAAGAATGATATGGATTAAATATGTCACCTTTATAATTTGTGATTGATAAGATGTTTTTTAGGAATTTTATACTTTCATGTTGTATGTTACAGAGTTTAATATTTAGGGTGAAAATATGATTTTCTAAAAAATATTTTCATGAGTTTGAAATATTCCTAGACTAAAAGTTTAATTCCTTATTTATAACCCTTACTAATATTTTTTTGTGCTCATCCCATGTTTTTAAATTTTGTTTACACAAGGTATAAGGATGGTTAAGATTAATGAGGAAGTTAATATGAATGGTATGAATGATTTTATCAAAAAAATATCATGTTTAAAGATTTTTATTTTTTGAGAAAAAATGGATAGTTAGTTAAAGTGTATACATTGTAATATTTGATTTTTTTTGTAATAATTATTGCCTAATCATCAGAAATTCTAAAACTGAAAAGATCCTCTATGTAAATTCTTATTTTAAGTCAATATTGTGTAAATTTTAAGGTTGTGGCCTTATAAAGAGGCGGTGAAGCTTAGGTGTTTTGTTCAATCTATACAAGGGATACATTTTTTGTGGTACAACGGTTTGCAGTCTCAATCAATCACTAGATGGGAAGACCTATATCAATACTTCCTCTTCCAATTAAGATCCACATTGTAGAATAAAATAGTCTTCGAACTCACAAACTGAAAATAATGGGAGAATGAAAGGGTCTCTGATTTCATTGCTTGGTGGAATGGATTAACATATTATTTAAACCTAATGCACCCTCAAGAAGTGTTGTTCCCTATATATGTAGAAAATATCAATGAATATTTTCACAAACCATTGATTCCTATATAATACACAGGTGGTTTTTGGGATTTGGGCTCAATTTCTCAATAGGTGGAAAACTTCATGAGAGAGACCAAAGAAAAGTTCCAGGTGATTCCATAAACATAGATAATGAATACTTGAAAAGAAGTGGTGGATAACGTTACACGCAAGTAAGCTCCTATACGTACTCCTTCTTAGAAACCCAAACAATACTAAAGGGGTCCACCTCCCAAGCATTACCAACAATTCCTACCTAGTCAAGATGATGTAAGAGATAAGAGTAAAAAATAGTTAAAGGAGATGAAAAATTGGGCATACTCTTTCGGAAATGATCAAGTCCTTGAATACTTCATCATAGAATTGGAAAAAAATTTAGTTAGGGATCCAAAAGAAAGGAATCCTAGAAATGATGTTGATGAAGATCTCCTAAACTATTTCTCCTTTCATTAAATTATTGGAAATCTATCTAGTAATGTTTTGTTTTTGAATAACTTATACAATGTATGGTAGAATCTAGGCTAGTGAAATTGAAAAATTCTCTAGACCAGGTAGCATTTGTTTTTTATACTAATTAGGTGGATGGAGGTGAATGTTAAGAAGTTAAAAGAAAGAGTACACATAATTTCAATGAATGGATGGTTGTAAAAATGACAAATTTGACTCATGATATTTTCCAATCATAGAAAAAAATCAAAATTTTTCCTTGACTGCTTCCACCGCAGCACAAACAAATTCATCAAAATCCTTGTCACCTGAAGCAAAATACTTAAAAAAGTGACATGGATTGAAGGATGAAGATAAAAAATAATAATATGATCTCATGTAAAGCCTAATATTGTCCATGACCTTAGCATAATTCATGCCGACCATCACTAAAGAATGAGCCCTACCCCACCAAACGCCTCAATAAGAATTGGCCCATAATGTAGAATATTCACGAGATGAAGAATTTATTTTTGGTTCCACTAATGTTATTAACTTAAGGAATCGCTTCAAACATTATGATTTTTATTATGAACCTAATTTCCCTACACTTGATTGGAGAACTATGAGAATAAGTCATTGAAGTTGATGATATAGGAGAAGACATGATCATACTAGGAGCCACTACATCAACCAAACCTCTGCTCAAACTATATATATAGACATAACTCAAGGGAAATCTCTCCAACAAGCTTATTAGAAAAATATATTTCTTCCTCAACACATTACAGGGTCATCCCTAACATGATCAACTTGGAATAACAGTTTAAGGATACTACACCACCCACTCATTTGGTAGGAAGACCAAGCAAACCTAATCCACCAAGAACATTAACACTTCCATCTCTTATCCCAAGGGAAGACCCATCCACATGAGGATCATCAGATCCTAATGTGTCCAAAATGGAACATCCCCATGTTGGGAAGTGCAGACCTCTGGATCAGTAATATGATGTGATGAAGAAAATGGGTTATGTTCCCACTAAATTATCAATCATATATGCTCAGAGTCTATAAAAGGACCTCTGTGAAACCTTTATTGTGTCCTAATAAATTTCTTATGAATTTGAAGTCAAATTTTATATTTTAGAGGTATATATTATAGAGAATGATCCTATACAATGCCATTAAGTCATCACTTTCATAGACCAGGACAAGGATGATGTCATACAAGGACACTTCAGACCACTGTATATATTTAGTAGAATAAAAGAGATTGATATATGAAAAAAATTCATTAATAATGTCTCAAAAGTGAATCTTATTATGTTCCAGACACTTCGTCAACTAGGCCTCAATGAATCTCACTTATATCCTTACACATTGATGTTACAGTGTTATGATATGAATGATAAAGTTCCCAGTATCAAGATCACACTCAAAACTCAATTTAGGGATCTCAAGTCTAACTCACAATTCAGGGTTTTCCTCCAGGATACAACATTCTGTGTTTTGCTGGGAAGACCTTGGTTACACCATCTTGCAAACAATCCTTAATCATACAACCAATGTATCAAATATTGTGTCAATGGATAGAATGGTAAATTTAATATTGACATGGCCCCATTAAAATCCTACAAGACATAATATTTTTAATTAGGATTCTATCAGAAGGGAGTAAAACATTCCATGACTGATGATTCTACTCGAATCAATTCCCTTAATGGCTTGGAGATTATCACATTTAATCCTTTCGAGAAGATTAATGTAGACAACATGAGATATTTATCAAGTTTAAGGCCGAAATTGTGATTATTGTATGGGTTATTATCGACCATGACCATTCTTGGGCCGAAATTGTGTCATTTGCTAGCCACTTGGGTGTGATTATGACATTTATAACATTTAATTTTAAGTAAAAGAAAATATGTCATAAATATGTCCATTATTAATAATTTTTGTTAATATGGTGTTATATAAGTGTTATATTATACTATGAATACTTCATAGAAAGATAATAATATTACCTACATCAGGTTAATTTATTTATAATTTATAAGAAATAAATAATTAAATTAAACAGTGACACAATGATGATGCAGTAGTTGATTTATTAGAGAAAGAATCAAAAAATGATATTAATAAAAATAAAATAAATATAATTTGAATTATTTGATTCCATACCCTATTTTTTTGGATGAATATGACTTGTTAGGATTTATTTAATTTAGTTCTTTTTTAAGGAATCATGTTGTTATGATTTTAAAAAAAAGACATGTACTAACGAGTCTCAAAATTGATGTAATTCATAATATAATTTTAAAAATATCTACTTAAATGATATAAAATTTAAGAAAATGCAAGATTCAGCCAAAATGTTGATATAACTCTACAAATGTCATTGAGGACCCATTAATTGGTTTTTTGGAATTATTTGGAAATTATTTTAACCCTCTAAGTGTAAATTACTTGATAAAATGGTAAGAGTTAAAAGGTGTTAAAACAAAAACATAAGGATTAAAAAAAATACAAAAAATTGTCTAATATTTATAAGATTATTATATTTTGACCCATACACATCCAATATTTGAACTAAATTCGTTTTTACCCATTTGGAATTGAAATTGATTTTATATTAATTTAATACTTTTAATAATTCCAAGGGTGCCCGTACACTCTCCTATAAAAAAGAACACATTACTCTCTATTACTCTAACATCAAAAACCATTTGGTTTGGCCATGCTCTACCCAAAACCATTCCAAGGTACTATAGAAGCTCCCCAGTTGGTTAAATGCAAGTAAACCCCAAGTTCGATTATCTAGGGAGGTGAAATAAATCCCCACCTAGCTAGGGGTTATCCCTGATACTCAACCCATTTGAGTGGGCTAGTTAATTGACTAGTTTCCCAAGTGTAGAGGATGGAGAGTATCTCAATAAATTTAGAGAGCGTCATGGTTCAATTTTTTTAGGCCTTAGTTTATGAAGAAAAACCTTATTAGATGTATTAAGGTGTTAATAATGATGATCATCCGAAGGAAAGGTAATGTTTTTGTTTAAGTGTTTCTATTTTATTTCTTCTTTTAATTCCTTTAAAAATAATTCATCCATGAGGAAATAATAAATCTAGTATCCTCAATATTTTGATATGTTATTATGATAATATCATCACCCAAATCCATTTCCAATTTCATCAAATGGTAAATGAACATTTCGTTCATGTGTACGATAGACTACCACTTCAGGAACTGATATAGTATTTTTTCATTACCATCTCTCAAGACTGGTCATAATGACAAAGTTAATGTTTGTGTATGATGTTCATAAAATATTTATAATTATAACAGAATAATATATCCATCATGTTCTTACTTTCTATGAACATAAAAATAATAAAGTTTTACGTACGAATGTGTGAACTATCACCTCCACGGAGTGATGAAAATCATTTTTATTCACAAGATAACTTGTATAATATATATATAATAATATTTAAATTAATATTATGATATTAATTAAATTATGTTAATTATATAAATATACAATAATAATTACCTTATTTCTATAGTGATCGATGAATAATGGAAACGTTACTCATGCGTACGTATGACCTACGATCTCCATGATTATAACATTGTTCATTTTTCATAACAATACATAATGGTTTGATTTAAAAGTATAATTGATTTATAATAATTGTAATAATTTCATGAATATTATTTCGGAGAAGATGGACCTAAGACCACATGGACTATTTTCATCATACCAAGTTTATTTTCAACTCAAGTACAAAATATTGAAAAAACATCAAACATGAATTTAAATAATTATGTAATTGTTATAACTTGTTAATAAGTGATATAAAATTAATAATAAACTTGAATAAGGTTTTGAATCAAGTATTAAGTAACAAAATTTTATTATTCATGATGATAAAGAATGTACGAGATAAGTCAGACTCAAGGTAAGGGGTTTCACCTCAATCTCCTTTCATTACGACATATCTTGATGTTATGTACATTTATTATCCTATAAGGAAAATATAAAAAACTTTTGACATGTTATATCTTGAATTAATATATTATCATGATATTTAATGTTTTGTTTAAGGTTATCATTTAATGATTTTTATTCAAGTGTTTCTCAAGAGGGAAGGTACTCTTTAACTAAATCATTTTTTTAAATGTCTTAATGATTTTTACTTCTAAATCATTATCATTAATTCCCCTATTTTCAAAATTATTTTATGGATGTACTTTTATAGACATAATTTTTTTAAAATGTTAATTATTTCCAAAAGTTTTTAAGTAGTATGGGAAAATTTTATTAAAAAATATCTTTTTAAATGTTTTAACATTATTTTAAAAATAGATTTATTAGTTCAATAACATGGAATGTTTTTTAACATATACACCATGAATGTAATTTCTCACTTTTATGTCACTATTATGTATTGATAGTAACTATAAAATTTTATCATTTATTTTAAATAATGTTTTTTTCATTTATGAGTGCACGGATTGTAAATATGAAATGTAATTTCAAAGTGGAAATGTTATTTTTTCCATTATTCTTATTTTATGTGTTATGATGGTGATATGGTTCTTGGGAATTGTTTATATAAATGGGTGGTTCTTTGATAAAATTGGGGGGGGGGGGTGATCCCATGATAGGTTTGCAATTTGTTTAGTAATTAGACAGAGTTAACTATTTGGGTTTCTCCTAAGAGCTTTTGGTAATATACTGTGATGGGTATTCCAAACAGAACCATGAAGGTTACTCTATATGTAGTTATGAAAGATACAATGTTTGTATGATATGGATGCCAAAAGTTAACTTTATGATTTATGATTTCTAAATATTTTATTAGTTATCTTATGATTTCATTAGGTATGTTAAAGAACTTGTGATTTATGGGTGAAGAGTATGATTTTGTGAAAATGTTTTCATGAGTTTAAAATATTCAGGGACTAACAGATTTATTCCTTATTTATATCCTTTACAATGATTTTTGTGCTAATTCATAGTTTTTGAAATGTTTTCCACGGTTCATAAGGATGTGTAAGATAAATGAAGAAGTCAAGATGAATGTTATAAAGATTTTTATTAAGAAAATGAAATCATGTTTAAGGACTTTTATTTTGTGAAAAAATTAAGAGTGAGTAGAAGTGTCTACTTTGTAATATTTGAGTTATTATGTAATATTTATGGCATAATTCAATAAAACTCTAAATGTTGAAATATCCTTAGTTTGAATTATTTATTTAACTTAAGATTATGTAATGTTTAAGGATGAGGACTTATAGTTGGTTTCAAAGGTCAGTTTAGATAACTTTAGAGGTTAAGATATTGTTAATATAATATCTATAAAAGTTTTTTACATTATGTTAAAATTGACATGATATAGTACTTAATGATTACCATGTTTCTTTGTATAAGATATGTCTGTTTAGAATGGTTTTTCTCAGAGAAAACAGGGAAGTTGTTCTGGAAAGGATTTCAGAGGAAAACGACCTTCCAAATCAACATCCTGAGATGGTCGGAATCGAAACTGAATAGTTTCTTGCAGCGATGTTTCAGTAGACTTTGGAAATAAATGGGCACAATATCCATGCACGAGATCTTCCAGATCAACTATAGAGGAACATATCAGTAGTGGAGAATTTCATGAGGAAACATTCCCTATCATTCAGAGGATCATCTGACCCTATTATAGACAAAGTGTGGATTAAATAACTAGAAAAAATTTTCAATGTCCTGGGGTGTTCAGACAATAAAAAGGTTAGTCTTGCTATTTACCATTTTAAAGGTGAAGCTGATCAGTGTTGGTCAATGGTGAATAATATTTAGGAGAATGAGAAGATTGATACTCTTGAGTGGGATGAATTAAAAAATATGATCTCTTTAGAAATATTCTCCTAATTTAATTTGACTTAGGATGGAAAAAAATTCTTGGAATTGAGGTAAGATAAGGATTTAGTGGCTGCAAATGAAGCAAAATTCACTCGACTGACAAGGTATGCTCCAAATTTTATCGCAGATATTAATAGTAAAATCAACCGATTTTACTCAGGATTAAAGAAAATGTATACAAGGATTTTACTTCTCATTAGTTGAAAAGTTATGAATTTTTTTTTCTATGTGTGGAGAAGGTGGAAATGGTGTTTTTTTGATGATCATGTGTTCTTTGAAAAATAAAATAATGAGAGGTTGAGGTTGCAAGTGGAAGGGGAAAATTATTCAAAAAGTTTCTGATGGTTCAAAAATTTATTTTTCAATTTCAGAGAATTGTGGAAAAAACACATAGGATAGTGCCTTATGAATTTTGGTAAGTGCTTCTGATATGGTGAAGTGAGACATAAAGTTCATAATTTCACAGAAAAATATCAAGTTAGTGGTATGAAAAAATTTGATTTATAGTCCTTAAAATGTTTTAAATTTAATTAGATAGGTCATTATTCAAATTAGTGTCCGATGAAGAATTTGAGTGATTGGAATTATGAATACTATAAATAGAAATATGTAGTGAAATCCTTTGTACTACATAAACAAATGTTGGGACATAAAATTTTAGGTTATTGGGTACATTGTTTGTTTATTAAAATTATTCCAATGTGTTGTTTGATTCTGGGTCCACACATTCTTTTATTTCTGAGAAATTTTCTGGTAAATTGGAAATTCCACCTAAAGAAATGAATCCTTACCTTATGGTAAAAAAAACTGGGGGGAAATATTGAGACAATATAAAATTATAAGAATCTTATAGTCCTTATCTATGTAAATAATTTACCTACAATACTATTTATATTGTCTCTAGTGGAGTTTGATGTTATTCTGGGTATGGATTGGGTTTCTATTTACCATGATAATATTGAATATAGAGTTAAATATAATTTTTTTAGAAATACTTTCAATTTTTGTAAAAAAATAAACCCTTACCATTAATAACATATCAGGAAGTTGAGAAGCTATTAAAATATGAAAATAAATTTTACCTTGAACATATCATTGAAAACAAAGGAATTATTCAGATTAATAATGTGCCAGTGGTAATTGAGTATCCTGATATTTTTCCAAATGAGTTTCTTGGTATTATACCTGGCCAAGAAGTTGAATTTACTATTTACTTAGTTTCTAGGGATAATCCAATTTCAAAACCCCCTTATCCAATGGATCATATTGAACTTTTAGAGTTCAATAATTAATTGCACGAGTTAACAGATAAGGGTTTGATTAGACCTACTACATCACCATGGGGTGATACTTTCTTTTTTGTTAAAAAGAAAGATGGTTTAATGAGACTTTTTATTAATTATAGAGACTTTAATAAAATCACTGTTAAGAACAAGTATCATTTTTCTCATATCGATGTGTTTTCGTTCAACTACAGGGAGAAAAATATTTTCCAAAGGCTGGATTGAGGTCAGGGTACCATCAATTGATTGTAAACGATGTATACATTTCGAATAATACATTTCATACTAGAAATGAACATTATGTATTTGTAGTTATGTTTTTTGTATTAACAAATTCACTTGATATATTCATGGATATTATGAATATAATATTACATTAGTTCATTAATAATTTTGTGGTTGCGTTTATTGATTACATTTTGGTATATTCTAAATATGAAGATGCGAATTAAAGTCATCTAAGGGTTATTTTTCAAAACATAGAAGAAACAAAATTATATGGGAAATTCAAGAAGAGTTGATTTTGATTGCAACAAATTTATTTCCTTGGTCACATTATATGTAAAGATGAAATAACTATTGATCCTACTAAAATGAAATTTGTTAAAGAATTCCCCAAATGCATAAATATAACTGAGATTCATAGTTTTATTGGTTTATAAGGATATTATTAGAGTTTTTTCAAACATTTTACACAGCTATCTAGCCCACTGAATATATTAACTCAAAGATGTGTTAAGGTCATATGGATAAAAGAATGTGATGACTGTTTTCAAAAATTGAAAAAATGTTTTGTGAATTCTCTAGTTTTGGCAGTGCCTTCGAGAAATTGTGAATTTGTTATCTACAATGATGTTTCATTGAAAGGACTTTGTTGTGTACTAATATAGAATGACCGGGTAATTTATTATGTTTCACGTCAGCTAAAACCTCAGGAGTTAAATTAACCTACACATGATTTGGAATTAGATGCTGTTGTTTTTTCATTAAAAATTTGGAGGCATCATCTGTATGTAGTGAAATGTGAAATATATATTGATCACACAAGTTTGAAGTATATTGCCCCTTAGAAAGCGTTGAACATGGGATATAAGAGATGGTTGTAACTAATCAAGTAATATGATTTCATGATTCATTACCATGCTTGAAAAGTTAATAAGGTGGTCAATGTTTTTATTCAGAAAAGTAATGCTACATTAACCATGATACATTTGGAATGTGATCCTTTAGTTAACGATGTGATGAAATTTGGATTGGAAGTTTTTTGTGAAGGAAGGTAATATTTTATTCTTCATGTTTCAGTGCAATAATATCTATCATATAGAATTAAGAAAGCATATAATATAGAGAGTGAATTGTAGAAAAAGGTAGAATTGGTTCAGTAGGGTAAGTTTTATGAATTTAAAATTGATAAAGATTTTGTTTTGAGAATTGGGAAGATATTATGTGTGCCTTATGATTGAAAATTGAAGAAATAATTGTTATGTGAAGCTCATAGTTATACGTTTTCAGTTCATCCTTACAATAATAATATACACAATTTCCTTTAAGAGTATTAGTGGTGGGATGGAATGAACAAAGATATTGCAGACTTTACTGTGAAGTGTTTGACAATTTAGCAGGTTAAAGAAGAGGGACAATTTCCAAAAGGGATACTTCAGCCATTTACAATACCATAGTAGAAATGGGAAAATATATCCATGTATTTTTTAGTTATATTACTAAAGACTTCTAGAGGTAATAATTTGATTTGGGTTATTTTTGATAGATTGCTTAAATATTTTCATTTTCTTCCTATTCGAGATCCTTTATATCTATATCAAATTTCTAGGTTGTATCATAAATATATAGTCTAGTTACATGGAGTTAATCTCTACATTATATTTTATCATGATACCTGGTTTACATATTACTTTTGGTAAGGCCTTCGGAAGTCATTGGTAATTGAATTAAATTTTAGTACATCTTTTCATCCACAATCAGATGGGAAGAAAAAAATGAAGAATTCAAACCTTAGAGGATATGATACATTCTTGTTTAGTGAATTACTAGGGATTTTGGGATCAAAATCATTCTTTGGTTGAGTTTTCATATAATAATAGTTTTCATTCCAATATATAGATAACACAATTTGAGTCATTATATGGAATGTGGTGCTGAACTCCATCTTTATGGGATAATGTTGAAGAAAGGAAGCTGATTCGACCATAGTTGGTATATAAGATAGTAGAAAAAATTTAGATGATTTAGAGACACATGAGGAAAGATCAGAGTAGGAATTTTTTTTTGAAGATATATAGAGGAATGCTCTATTATTTCAGGTAGGAAATTATGTCATTCTTAATGTTTCTCTATGAAAAAATGTGACACGTTTTGGTAAAAAGTGGAAGTTGAGTCCACTATTCATTAAACCCTATAAAATCATGGATAATGTTAGATCAGTTGCCTATAAAATAGATTTACCTCCAATTTTATCTAGTTATAAAATTGTTTCCATGTTTCAATTTTAATAAAGTATATACTGGATCCATCTCATGTTCTGAGTCCATAAGTAGTTTAGTTGGAAACAAATATTTCTTATGAGGAACAACCAGTACAGATTCTTGAATATAGAGAGAATGTGTTGTGGAATAAGGTGATTCATCAGGTTAAGAATTTGTGAAAAACTATATATCTGAATAGGAGACACGGAAATCTGAAAATTCAATGAGGGAGAAATAACCCCACTAATTTGATAAGTAAATAAAATTGTGAGGGAATAATTTCCAAATGGGGGGAAGGATGTAACATCCTAGGTAATTATAGAATAAAACCATTTTATATATATTAATATTTTTGAATTAAGTATTAATTTTACTTTAAAAGGTATTCTTTTTCCTATAGAGTACCCAACACACAACAATGGGTTTCTCAAAAATCATACGTTGTGCACAAGAATGAGTTATACCGAAAAATAATAAATTTTTAATAATATTATTTTTGAGTTGTAGTTATAGACTAGAAATTTTATTGTAAGGAATGAATATAACTAACTATATTATATTTACACATATTTATTAAATATTTTTACTTACAACCAAAAAATTTTATGGGATTAAAATAAGAATAAATATAATTTTAAGCATAAAAAGCTCTAATATTTTTAAAATGCAGTTTTAATGCCTATTGATGAAGAACCTTTTTTAATTATAAATTTTGAAAATTTGAAAAATTTTATATAAAAAATTAAACTTATTATTTGGAATAAGGACATAAAAATTTACTTTGGTTGAATTTTTGGTATTTTTATTATAATATTCTCTTTTAATGAATAGTGAAAAATACTGCATTTTAATTGAAATTTTTTTTTTCATCTAATTTGTTTATATAGTTAGGTTATCATTTTAATTGGTTTTAAATTATAATTTGATTATTTCTTTTATCATTTTATCAAATTTTGTTCATTGGAATCAATTTCACATTGAAATTGGATATAAACACTTTGTAAACTTTTAAACGTTTTTACTTCAAAAAACCATTTTCTTGATCTATCAACGGGATTAACAGTAAATTAATTAAACCACCTCCATGAATTGAATTTTCAAAAACAGAAATTCATTTTTTTAATTAGTATGAAAATTTTGGCCATATAGGATCAAAATAAGGTTTGGTGAATAGTAACTTTAGTATTTTATTTACCACGGTTAAAGGTAAATATGATAAATAAAGGTAAAATTAATATTATAATATTATAAAATTATCCTAAAACTAGTATTAATATTTTTTTAATGAGTTTTTATCGAAAATGACCATCCATGGGCATATATTTTGACCTTTGGAAGAAACTTGGGTGTGATTATGACATTTATAAAATTTAATTTTATGTAAAACCAAATATGTGATATATATATCTCTTCTTACTAGAACAATTTTAATATGGGGTTATAAAAGTGATATCATAGAATATTAATAGTACTTAGAAGCCTAAAATTATTACATACATCATAGTAATTTATTTTTTATAATTAGGAAATAAATAATTAAATTAAATAGTGACACAATGATGATGCATTAATTGATTTATTAAACAAATAATTGAATAAATGATATTAATAATATTAAAATAAGTATGATTTGAAATATTTGATTCCATACATGAATTTTATGGATGAATATGACATGTTATTATCGAGTTAATTTAGTTTGTTCGATATAATCAAGTTGTTATGATTTTTTTTAAAATCCATGTAATGAATAGTTTCAAAATTGACATAATTCATAACTTAATAAAAAAAATATAAAAATAAATGATATAAAATTTATAACGATCCATTATTTGGCCAAATATTTGATATAACTCTCCAAATTTAATTAATGACTCATTCTTTGGAAATTTGTCATGATTTTCTAATTATTTTAACCCTCTAAGTGTAAATTACTTGATAAAATTGTAAGAGTTAAAAGGGGTTAAAAAAAAGATAAGGATTAAAAAAATGATAAAAATTGTCTAATTTTCATTTTATGATTATATTTCCACCCATAATCATCTTATTTTTTAAATAAATTAGTTTTGACCCATTTTTAATCAAAATATAATTTATATTAAATTAATACTTTTGATAATTCCAAGGGTGTCCCTTCCCTCTATTATAAAAAGGAACTCATTACTCTCTATTAATCGCACATAAAAAACCATTTAGATTGAAACATATCTACCCAAAACCATCCCTATAACCACTCCCCATATTCTTGGGTCCTTAGTTTAGGAAGAACACCCTTATTAGAGGTGTTAAGGTGTTAAGAAAGGTGATAACCCGTTGGAAAGGTAAAGTTTTTATTTAAGTGATTCAATTATATTTATTCATCCACTTCCTTTAAATATCTTTAATCCATGAGGAGAAAATAAACCCAGTATAATAAATATAATTATATGTTATTATGTTAATATCATCTCCCAAATACATCTCCAATTTCATCAAATGATAAATGAACATTTCATTCATGTGTACAGTGGACTACTGCCACACAAATTGATATAGTCTATTTTTCATTAACGTATCTCAAGACTGGTCATAATGATGAAATTAATGATTTTATATGATTTTAATGAAATATTTTTATTTATAGGATAATTATATTTTAATTATGTTCTTACTTTCCATGCATATAAAAATAATAACGTCATTCATGCGTATGTGTGAACTATCCTCCATGAAGCGATGTGAATCATTTCCATTCACCACATAACTTGTTTGATATATATAAGTATATTTAAATTATTATTTGGATTTTAATTATATTATGATAATTCTAGAAAGTTAAAATAATATTTATCTTATTTCTATTGTGATTAATGAAAAATAGAAATGTTACTCATGCGTACGTACGCCCTACCATCTCCAGGATTATAAAGTCATTTATTTTTCATAAAAATACTTAATGGTTTGATTTATAATTGTAATTAAGTATAAAAATGATACTAATTTTATGAATATTATATTAGATATTATGGACTTATGAACACATAGACTATTTTCATCATAACAATTTCATTTTTAACTCAAGTAATGAATATCAGCAAAATATCCAACGTGAACTTAAATAATTATGTAATTGAAATAACTTGGTAATAAGTGATATTAAATGAATAATAACCTCTAAAAAGGTTTTTAATAAATTATAAATTATCATAATTTTATCATTCAAGAAGATATAGAATGTACGATACAAGTCAGACTCAAGGTAAGGGGCTTTGTCTTAATCTCCTTTCATTGAGGCATATCTCGATGTTATGAACCTATGTTGTCATATAAGATTTATATAAAAACACTTTTTCATGTTATATATTAAATTAATATTTTATTATGATATTTAATTTTTTGTTTAATGTTATACTTTATTGATTTTTATTCTAGTGTTTCTCTAATGGTAATGGAATCTCTAACTAAAACATTATTTTAAATGTTTTAAATATTTATCCTTCTAAATATTTCTCATTAATGTATATCTTTTCAAAATTATTTTATAGATTTAATTATATGGAAATAAACGTTTTTAAATATTAATACCTATCAAAATTATCAAAGTGTTGTAGGAAACTTTGATACAAAAATCACCTTCTAATTTGTTTTAATTATGTTTAAAAAATGGAGTAATTATTTCAATATCTTGGAATGTTTTTTAACATATACGTCATGAATAAAATGTCTCACTTTTATGTAATTATTATGTATTTATGTTTACTTTAAAAGTTTAAAATTTAATTTTAAAATATTTTTTTTTCATTTAAGAGTGTGTGGCTTGTAAATATGAAAAGTTTTTTCAAAGTAGAAATGTTATTTTTTCCTTTATGCTTATTTTATGTGTTATGATTATGATATGGTTCTTAAGAATTGTTTATGTATATGGGTGGTTCCAAGATAAAATGAGGGTGTGTGAGGCTATGATATCTCTCCAAAACATTGGGTAATAACATGGACTTAATTGGTTGGGTTTCTCCAAATAGATTAGTGAATATACTATGATGGGTATTCAAAACCTAACCATAAATGTTACTCCCAATATATCTATGAAATCTATAGTGTAAGAATGATAGAGATTAAATATGTTACCTTTATGATTTGTGATTGATAAGAATTTTTTTAGGAATCATATTATTTAATGTGGTTTGTTAAGGATCTTATGATTTATGGGTAAAAAGTATGATTTTGTGAAAATATTTTCATGAGTTTGTAATATTAATGGAATAACAGTTTCATTCCTTATTTATAACCCTTACTAATCTTTTTTGTGCTAATACCATGTTTTTTTATTTTTCTTCCACATGGTATAAGGATGGGTAAGATAAAGTAATAAGTTAGTACAACTGGTATGAATAATTTTATCAAAAAAATATTATGTTTAAATATTTTTATTTTTTGAGAAAAAATGGATAGTGAGTTAAAGTGGATACATTGTAATATTTGAGTTGTTATGTAATAATTAATGCATAATCATCTGAAAATATAAAACTGAAAATATCCTCCATGTGAATTCTTATTTTAAGTCAATATTGTGTAACGTTTAAGGTTGTGGCCTTATAAAGAGGCGGCGAAGATTAGTTGTTTCATTCAATCTCTACAAGGGCTACCATTCATGTGGTACACAATTTTGCAGTCTTGATTAATCACTGGATGGGAATACCTATATGAAAGATTCATCTTCTATTTGAGATTAAAATTGTATAATAAAATATTCTTCAAACTCACAAACTGAAAACAACGGGAGAATGAAAGGGTCTATAATTTCATTACTCTGTGGAAAAAACTAACATATTCCTTAAACCTAATAAACCCTCAAGAAGTGTTGTTCCCTCTATATGTATAAAATCTCAATGAAGATCTTCATATACAATTGGTTCCTATAGAATACATTGAAGGTTTATGAGATTTGGTCTCAATTTCGCAATAGGTGGAAAACTTCATGAGAGAGACCAAAGCAAAGTTTTGGGTGATTCCATTAATGTAGATAATGATAAAAGGAAAAGACGAGGTAGATAATGTTACACAGAAGTAAGATACTATACCTGATCCTACTTCAAAACCCAAACAATACTAAATGTGTCCACCTCTCAAACTTTAGCAGCAATGCCCTCCTAGTCAAGATGATGTAAGAGACAAGAGGAAAAAACAGTTAAAGGAATGAAAAATAGGGTATAATCTATCTGAAGTGATCAAGTCCTTGGATACTTCATCTTAGAATTTGAAAACATTTTATTCAGGGATCTAAAGGAAAGGAATCCTAGAAATGATATTGATGAAGATCTCCCAAACTATTTCCCCTTTCATCAAATTATGGGCAACCCATCCATAAATGTTTTGTTTTCAAATACCTTATACAATGTATGGTGGACTCTAGGATAGTGAAATTGAAAAATTCTTTTTACCAGGTAGCATGTGTTTTTTATACCAATCAAGTGGATGGAGGTTAATGTTAAGAAGTTAAAAGAAAGAGTACACATAAGTTAGATGAATGGATGTTTGTTAAAATGAAGAAATTGACTCGTGATATTTTCCAAGCACATTTAAAAGAGTGAAATGTTTCCTCGACTTCTTCCACAATAGCACAACCAACTTCATAAAAATCCTTATCCCCTAAAGAAATATAATTAAAAAAGCGACAAATAAAGAAGGATGGAGATAAAAAATAATAATATGATCTCATGTGAAGCCCAATATTTTCCTTGACCTTAGTAAACTTCATTCCGACCATCAAAAAATAATGATACCTACCCACCAAACACCTTAATAAGAATTAGACCATCATGTTGAATATTCATGAGATAAAGAATTGATCTTTGGTTCCATTAATGTTATTCACTTAACGAACCACTTCAAACATTATGATTTTTTATTATGAACCTGATTTCCTTAAACTTGATTGGTGAACTATGAGAAGAATTCCTTAAGGTTGAGGATATAGGGGAAGACATGATCATACTAGGAGAAACTACATCATCCCAACCTCTTATTGAAATGTCTATATGAAAAAAACTCAACAGAATGCTATCCAACAGGTTCAATAGGAAGAACAGATTTATTCCTCCATACATGATAGTGTCATCCCTAATGTGATCAACTTGGAAGACCAGTTTGAGGATACTACACCACCCTCTCATTTGGTAGGAAGACCAAGAAAACCTAATCTACCAAGAACATGAACAATTCCAACTCCTATCCCAATGGAATACCCATCCACATGAGGAACATCAGATCCTAATGTTTCTAAAATAGAACATCCCTATATTGTGAAGTCAAGACCTCTAAATTAGTAATATGATGTGATGAAGAAAATGAGTCAAGTTCCCACCAAATTATCAATCCCAGATGCTTAGAGTCTATAAAAGGACCTCTGGGAAACCCTTATTGGGTCCTAATAAAGTTATTATAAATTTGAAGTGAAATTTTATGCTTTAGAGGTATATCCTATAGAGAATGATTTTATAGAATTCCATGCAATCATCACTTTCAAAGACCAGGACAAGGATGATTTCATATAGGGACACTTTAGACTACAATATATCTCTGGTAGAATAAATTACATTGATATCTGAATAAACTTCATTAACAATGTCCCAGGAGTGAATCTTATTCCGGTCCATACACTTTGTCAAATAAGCCTCAATGAATCTCACTAATCTCCTTCCACATTGATTTTATAGTGTTATAATAGGAATGATAAAGTTCTTATCAGTGTGATCACACTCAAAATTCAATTTAGGGATCTTAACTCGGACTCACAATTCGTGGTTTTCCTCCAGGATAAAACTTTCAATGTTTTTATGGGAAGAACTTGGTTACATCATCATGCAAAAACTCTTTCATCATACCACCAATGTCTCAAATATTGTGTCAATGGGAAGAATGGGAAATTTCATGTTGACAAGGCCCCATTAAAAACCTATGAGATATAATATGTTGATGTATGATTATATTATAAGGGAGGAAAATATTCCATGACTGATGATGTTACTCGAATCAATTCCCCTAATGGCTTGGAGATTATCCCATCTAACTCATTCAAGAAGATCAGTGTAGATAATGTGCCATATTAATCAAGTTTAAGGAAGAAATTACGATTATTGTATGGGTTATTATTGACCTTGACCATTATTGGTCCGAAATTTTGACATTTGGAAGACACTTGGGTGTGATTATGACATTTATAACATTTAATTTTAAGTTAAAGAAAATATTTCATAAATATGTCCCTTATTAATAATTTTTTTAATATGGTGTTATATAAGAGATATATTATACTATGAATAATTTATAGAAATATATTAATATTACCTACATCAAGGTAATTTATTTATAATTTATAGGAAATAAATAATTAAATTAAACACTGACTCAATGATGATGGAGTAATTTATTTATTAAGGAAAGAATAAAAAAATGATATTAATAACATTAAAATAAATATAATTTGAATTATTTGATTATATAGACTAATTTTTGGGATGAATATGACATGTTAGGATTGATCTAATTTTTTTTTGAAGGAATAAAGTTGTTATGATTTTTTTAAAAAAAGACATGTATTAATCATTGTCAAAATTGACGTAATTCATAACATAATTTAAAAAATATCTAATTAAATGATACAAATTTATAAAAATCCAAGAATCATCCAAAAAGTTTATATAACTCTAAAAATGTCATTAGGGACCCATTAATCGGTTGTTTAGAATTATTTGGTAATTATGTTTACCCGCTAAGTGTAAATTACATGATAAATGGTACAAGTTAAATGGTGTTAAAACAAAAATATAATGATTATAAAATATACAAAAAATTGTCTAATTTTTATAGGATTATATATATTAACCCATAAACATCAAATATTCAAAAAAAATTTGTTTTTACCCATTTGGAATCGAAATAAAATTTATATTAATTTAATACTTTTAATAATTCCAAGGGTGCCCCTCCCCTATCCTATAAAAAAGAACACATTAATCTCTATTACTACCACTTCAAAAACCATTTGGTTTGGCCATGCTCTACCAAAAACCATTCCAAGGTACTGGAGAAGCTCCCTGGCTGGTTAAATGAAAGTCAACCCCATGTTTGATTCTCTAGGGATGTGAAATAAATCCCCACCTAGCTAGGGGGATATACCTCATACTCAGCCCAGTTGAGTGGCCCATTTAATTGACTAGTTACCTGAGTATAGAAGATGGGAAGTATCCTGGTCCATTTAGATAGTGTCATGGTTCATTTTTTAGGCCTTATTTTAAGAATAAAACCCTTCTTAGATGTGTTAAGGTGTTAATAATGATGATCATCCGAAGGAAATGTAATGTTTTTGTTTAAGTGTTTCTATTTTATTTCATCTTACAATTCCTTTAAATATCTTTAATCCATGAGGAACTAATAAATCCAGTATCCTCAATATTCTGATATGTTATTTTGATAATATCATCACCCAAATCCATCTACAATTTCATCAAATGGTAAATGAACATTTCCTTCATGTGTACGACAGACTAGCGCTTCACGAACCGATATAGTTATTTTTCATTACCGTCTCTCAAGAATGGTCATAATGATAGATTTAATGTTTATATATGATTTTCATAAAATATTTATAATTATAATAGAATAATATATCAGTTATGTTCTTACTTTCTATGCACATAAAAATTATAACGCCGTACGTATGTACGTGTGGACTATCACCACCACAAAGTGATGCGAATAATTTTTATTCACCATATCACTTGTATGATATATATATATAAGAATATTTAAATTATTATTAAGATATTAATTATATTATGTTAATTATATAAATGTTAAATATTAATTACCTTATTTCTATAGTGATCGATGAATAATATTGGAAATGTTACTCATGCGTACGTATAACCTACGATATACACGATTATAACATTGTTTATTTTTCATAAAAATACATAATGGTTTGATTTAAAAGTGTAATTGATGTATAAAAATTATAATAATTTCATGAATATTTTTTCTGAGATGATGGAATTAAGACAACATGGACTATTTTCATCATACCAAGTTCATTTTCAACTCAAGTACAAAATGTCGATAAAACGTCCAACATGAATTTAAATAATTTTATAATTGTTATACCATGGTAATAAGTGATATAAAATTAATAATAAAAATTAATAAGGTTATAAATCATGTATAAAGTAACCAATTTGTTTTATTCATGATGATAAAGAATTTACGAGACAAGTCAGACACAAGGTAAGGGACTTCATCTCAATCTTCTTTCATTGAGGCATATCTTGATGGTATGTACATTTATTATCCTATAAGGTGAATATAAAACACTTTTTACATGTTATATATTGAATTAATATATTCTCAATATATATAATGTTTTGTTTAAGGTTATTATTTAATAATTTTTATTCAAGTTTTTCTCAAGAGGGAAGGTACTCTTTAACTAAAACATCATTTTAAATGTTTTAATGATTTTTTCTTCTACATCATACTCATCAATGCCCATGTTTTCAAAATTATTTTATAGATTTACTTTTTTGGACATAATTTTTTTAAAATTCTAATTATTTTCAAAAGTTTAAATGTATTATGGGACACTTTTATTCAAAAATATTATTTTTAAATGTTTTAACTTTTATTTAAAAATATATTTATTAGTTCAATAACATGGAATGTTTTTTAACATATACGTTATGAATGGAATTTATCAATTTTATGTCACTATTATGTATTTATGGATACTTCAAAATATTACCATTTTGTTTTTAAATATTTTGTTTTCATTTATGAGTGCATGATCTGTTAACAGGAATTGTGTTTTTAATGTGGAAATGTTATTTTTTCCATTATGATTATTTTTTGTTTTATGATTGTGTTATGGTTCTTGGTAATTGTTTATGTAAATGGGTGGTTCTAAATATTTTGTTTTCATTTATGAGTGCATGATCTGTTAACAGGAATTGTGTTTTTAATGTGGAAATGTTATTTTTTCCATTATGATTATTTTTTGTTTTATGATTGTGTTATGGTTCTTGGTAATTGTTTATGTAAATGGGTGGTTCTATGATAAACTGAGGGGGGGGGGGTGAGCCCATTATAGCTCTGTAATTAATTATTTAATTAGAAAAAGTGAACTGTTTGATTTTCTCCTAAGGGATTTTTGGGAATATACTATAATGGGTATTCCAAACAGAACCATGAAGGTTACTCCATATATAGGTGTGAAATATAAAATGATTGTATGATATATATTCCAAAGTTAACTTTATGATTTATGATTTCTAAATGTTTTATTATGAATCTTATGATTTCATTAGGTGTGTTAAAGAACTAATGATTTATTGGTGAAGAGTACGTTTTTTAGAAAATGTTTTCATGAGTTTAAAATATTCATGGACTAACAGATTCATTCTTTATTTATATCTATTACTGAAATTTTTGTGCTAATACATAGTTTTTGAAATGTTTTCCACAAGTTATAAAGATGAGTAAGATAAAGGAAGAAGTCAATATGAATTTTATAAAGATTTTTTCAAGAAAATGACATCCTGTTTAAAGACTTTTATTTTGTGAAAAAATGGATAGTTAGTAGAAGTGTCTACTTTGTAATATTTGAGTTGTTATGTAATAGTTATGTCCTAATTATCTAAAACTATAATCCTTGAAATATCCTTAGTTTTAATTTTTGATTTAACTAAATATTGTGTAATGTTTAAGGATGGGGCCTTATAGTTGGTATTAACAATCGGTTTAGATAACTTTAGGGGTTAAGATATTGTTAATAGAATGTATATAAAATATTTTTACATTATGTTCAAATTGAAATGATATATAATTTAATGATTACCATGTCACTTCATATAAGATATGTCTATTCGGAATGGTTTTCCACAGAGAAAACAGGGAACCTGTACTAGTAAGGAATACAGAGGAAAACAACCTTCCAAATCAACATCCTGAGATGGTCAAAATCAAAACTGAATAGTTTCTTGTAGTGATGGATTAATTGAATTTGGAAATAAATAGGTATGATATCCATGCTTGAGAGCTTCCTAATCAACCATAGAGGAACATGTTAGTAGTGGATAATTTCATGAGGAATCATCCCCTATCATTTAAGGAATCATCTGACCCGATTATAGACAAAGTGTTGATTAGAGGGGTGTTCAGAAAACAAAAAGGTTAGTATTTCTATTTACTATTTTTTAAGGTAAATCAAATTAGTGGTGGCTAATGGTCAATAATATTTGGGACAATGAGGAGATTGATAATCTTGAGTGGGATGAATTTAAAAATATGATCTCTTTAGAAATATTTTCTAAAAGTAATTCGACTTAGTATGGAAAAACAATTCTTCGAATTGAGGAAAGATGAGGATTTAGTGGCTGTATATGAATCAAAATTAACTCAACTGACAAGATATGATCAAAATTTTATCTGGGAACTTAATTGTAAAATTAATTGTTTTTACTCAAGATTTAAGACAATGTATAAAAGGATTTTACTTCTCATTAGTTAACAAGTTATGAAAACCTTTTCTATAAGTGGAGAAGGTGGAAATAATGTTTTTTGATGATCGCATTTTCTTTTAAGAATAACAGAATAAGAGGTTGAGGTTGCAAGTGAAAGGAGAGAATTATTCAAAAATTTCTGATGTTATGAAAATTGATTTTACAGTTTTAGAGAATTGTGGAAAAAACTCATAGGATAGTGCCTTATTAATTTTGTTAAGTGCTTTCGATATAGTGAAATAGGACATAAGGCTCATAATTTTAATGAAAAAGATCCATTTAGTGGTATGAAAAAATTTAATTTATAGTCATTAAAATGTTTTATGTGTAATTAGATGGCTAATTATTCAAACGAGTGTCTGATAAAGAATTTGAATGATCATAATTATCCATACTATAAGTAGAAATATGTGTTAAAATCCTTTGTAACTACTTCAACAGATGTTGGGACATAAAATTTAGGGGTATCAAGTACATTTTTTGTTTATTAAAATTATTACAATGTGTTTTTTGATTCTGGGTCTACACATTCTTTCATTTCTGATAAATTTTCTAGTAAATTGGAAATTCCACCTCAAGAAATGAATCCCAATATTAGGGTAAAAACACCTATATGGAAATTTTGAGGCAAAATGAATTTATAAGAATCTTATACTTCAAATATATGGAAATAATTTACCTAAAATCCTATTTGTTTTGTATCTAGTGGAGTTTGTTGTTATTCTGGGTATGGATTGGCTTTATATTTACCATGCTAAGATTGAATGCAAAGCTAAATATGTTTCTTTTCATAAATACTTTCAAATTTTGTAAAAAAATGAACCCTTACCATTAATTACATATTAGGAAGTTGAGAAACTATTAAAATATGTAAATGAATGTAACCTTGAACATATTTTTGAATACAAAGAAATTATTTAGATTAATGATGTGCTAATGGTAATTGAGTATCGTGATGTTTTTCCAAATGAGTTTTTTGGTATTATACCTGGTCAAGAAGTTGAATTTACTATTTATTTAGTTCTTAATTCTAATCCAATTTTAAAATCCCCTTATCGAATTGCTCATATTGAACATTTAGAGTTCAATAATTAATTGCATGATTTATTAGATAAGGGTTTGATTCGACCTAGTACATCACCATGGGGTGATACTTTCTTTTCTATTAAAAATAAAGATGGATTAGTGAGACTTTTTATTTATTATAGATCCTTTAATAATATCACTGTTAAGAACAAGTATCATTTTTCTCATATCGATGTTTTTTTGTTCAGTTACTGAGAGAAAAATATTTTTCAAAGTTTGTATTGAGGTCAGGGTACCATCAATTGATTGTAATGGATGTATACATTTCGAATACTTAATTTCATACTAGAAATGACCATTATGGATTTGTAGCTATGTTTTTTGTATTTACAAATTCACATGATCTATTCATGGATATTATGAATAGAATATTCCACGAGTTCATGGATAATTTTGTGGTTGTATTTATTGATGAAATTTTGGTATATTTTAAATATAAAGATGAGAATGAAAGTAATCTAAGGGTTATTTTTCATACCATTAAAGAAAATAAATTATATGGGAAATTCAATAAGAGTGGATTTTTGTTGAATCAAATTTCTTTCCTTGGTCACATTATTTTTAAAGATGAAATAATTGTTGATCCTACTAAAATGATTTCTCTTTGAAAAATTCCCAATAACCATAAATATAATTATGATTCGTAGATTTATTGGTTTATTAGGATATTATCAGAAGTTTTTCAAAAATTTTACATGGCTATCCATCCCACAGACTATATGAAATCGAAGAGGTGTTAAAGTCATATGGATAAAAGAATGTGATGATTGTTTTCAAAAATTGAAAAAAATATTTGCGAATTATCCAGTTTTGGAACTACCTTCAAGAAATTGTTAATTTGTTATCTACAATGATTTTTCATTGAAAGGACTTGGTTGTGTCCTAATCTAAAATGACTAGGTAATTGATTATGTTTCATGTCATTTGAATCCTCATGAGTTAAATTACCCTACACATGATTTGGAATTAGATGTCATTGTTGTTTCTTTAAAAATTTAGAGGCATCATCTATATGTAGTGAAATGTGAAATATATAATGACCACACAAGTTCGAAGTATATATATACTCAGAAAGTGTTGAAGATGGGATAGAGGAGATAATTATAACTAATAAAGGATTATGTTTAAATGATTTATTACCATCCTAGAAAAGTTAAAAGGTGGTCAATGCTTTTATTCAGAAAAGTAATGATACATTTTCCATGTTACATTTGGAATGTGATCCTTTAGTTAATGATTTGATGAACTTTGGATTGGAAGTTGTTTGTGCAGGAAGGTCATATTTTTTTCTTCATGTTTTAGTGCAATAATATTTATTCAATATAATTAAGAAAGCATATAATATAGATAGTGAATTTTAGAAAAATGTACAATTGGTTCAGTAGGGTGAGTTTCCTAAATTTAAAATTCATAAAGATTTTGTTTTGAGAATTGGGAAGAGCTTATGTGTTCCTTGTGATTCCCAGTTGAAGAAACAGTTGTTATGTGAAGCTCATAGTTTTATGTTTTCAGTTCAACCTTTCAATACTAATATATAAAGATGCCTTCAAGATTATTTGTGGTGGGATGGAATGAACAAAGATATTGCTGACTTTACTATGAAGTGTTTGACATTTTAGCATGTTAAATAAGAGAGAAAATTTCCAAGGGGACGCTTCATCCATTTATAATACTATAGTAGAAATGGGAAAATATATCCATGTATTTTTAGTCATATTACTAAATACTTATAGAGGTAATAATTTTATTTGGGTTATTTTTGATATATTGTTTAAATAATCTCATTTTATTCCTATTCAAGATCCTTTTTCTCTACATCAAATTTCTCAGTTGTATCATAAAGAGATAGTCTGGTTACATGGAGTTACTCTCTTAATTATATCTGATCATGATCCCTAGTTTATATATAACTTTTGTAAAGGACTTTAGAAGTCATTGGAAACTAAATTAAAGTTTAGTATATGTTTTCATCCAAAATCAGATGGGAAGAAAAAATGAACAATTCAAACCTTGGAGGATATTCTACATTCTTGTTCAATGAATTATTAGGGATTTTGGTATCAACATCATTCTTTGATGGAGTTTTCTTATAATAACAGTTTTCATTCCAGTATATAGATGACACAATTTGAGGCATTATATGGAAAGCGATGTGGAACTCTATCTTTTTGGGATAATGTCGAAGAAAGGAAGCTGATGGGACTATAATTAGTATAGAAGATATTAGAAACAATTTAAATGATTCAGAGACACATGAGGAAATCTCAGAGTTGGAAGAAAAGTTTTGAAAACAACAAGAGGAATGATCTTTTATTTCAGGTAGGCAATTATGTCTTTCTTGATGTTTCTCTATGAAAAAATGTGATGCGTTTTGGTAAGAAGGGGAAGTTGAATCCACTATTCATTGGACCCTATAAAATCACAGAGAAAGTTGTATTAGTTTCCTATAAAGTTGAATTACCTCCAATTTTATCTAGTTATAAAATTGTTTTCATGTTTCAATGTTAAGAAATTCTATGCTGGATCCATCTCATGTTCTGAGTCCATAAGTAGTTCAGTTGGAAACAAATCTTTCTTATGAGGAAAAACTAGTCTAGATTATTGAATATAGAGAGAAAGTATTGTGGAATAAGGTGATTCATTAGGTTAAGGATTTGTGGAAAAACAATATGGCTGAAGAGGCGAAATGGAAATCTGAAAATTCTATGTGGGAGAAATACCCCCACTAATTTGGTAAGTAAATAAAATTATGAGGGAATAATTTACAAATGGGGGGTAGGATGTAACATCCAAGGTAATTATAGAATAAAACCTGTTCATATATATTAATATTTATGAATTAAATTTTAATTTTACTTTAAAATGGATTCTTTTTCCTATTGCATACCTGACACCAATAATGGGTTTCTATGAAATCATATGTTTCACACAAGATTGAGTTATACCAAAAAAGAATACATTTTTAATAGTATTATTTTAAGTTATAGTTATAGCCTAGAAATTATATTGGAAAAAATAAATATAACTAAATATATTATTTCTACACATATTTATTCAATATTTTTACTTTCAACTAAAAAACTTTATGGGATTAAAATAAGAATAAATCCTATTTTAAGCATAATAAGCTCTAATATTTTTAAAAGGTAGGTTTACAAACTATTGATGAAGAACCTTTTTTAATTATAAATTTTGAAAATTTTAGAAATTTTATATGAAAAATTAAACTTATTATTTGGAATAAGGACATAAAAATTTACTTTGGTTGAATTTTTGGTATTTTTCTTATAATATTCTCTTTTAAGGAATAGTGAAAAATACTTCATTTTAATTCAAAACTAAATTTTCATCAAATTTATTTATATAGTTTGGTTATCATTTTAATTGGTTTTAAATTACAGTTAGGTAATTTTTTTATCATTTAATTTAATTCTGTTAATTGGAATCAATTTCACATTGAAATTGGATATAAAAATTTTGTAAACTTTTAAACGTTTTTACTTCAAAACCCCTCTTTCTTGATTTGTCAACGAGATTAACATTAAATTAATTTAACCACATATATAAATTGAATTTTCAAAAATAGAAATACATTTTTTTAATTATTATGAAAATTTCGGCCTTATAGGATCAAAATAATATTTGGTAAATAATAACTTTAGTATTTTATTTACCATGGTTAATGGTAAATATGGTAATTAAAGGTAAAATTAATATTATAATATTATAAAATCACCATAACAATTGTATTAATCTTATTTTATGGTTTATTATCGAAAATATCCATCTATAGGCATAATGTTTGACTTTTGGAAGCCACTTGGGTGTGATTATGAAATTTATAACATTTAATTTTATGTAAAACCAAATATGTCATATATATGTCTCTCCTTACTAGAAAAATTTTAATATGGGGTTATATAAGTGATATCTTAGACTATTAATAGTACTTAGAAACTTAAAATTATTAATTACGTCATGGTAATTTATTTATTATTTTTTGGAAATAAATAATTAAATTTAATAGTGACACAATGATGATACATTAATTGATTTATTAAAAAAATAATTGAATAAATGATATTAATAATATTAAAATAAGTATAATTTGAAATATTTTATTCTATCCATGAATTTTATGGATGAATATAACATGTTATTTTTGTGTTAATTTAGTTTGTTCGATATAATCAAGTGGTTATGATTTTTTAAAAAGTCTTGTAATTAATAGTGTCAAAATTGATATAATTGTTAACTTAAAATAAAAAATATATAAGTAAATAATATCAAATTTATAAAAATCCATTATTTGAAAAAAAAATAGATAACTCTACAAGTTTCATTAATGACTCATTCATTGGTCATTTGGTATGATTTTATAATTATTTTAACCCTCTAAGTGTAAATTACTTGATAAAATGGTACGAGTTAAAAGGGATTAAAACAAAATGATAAGGATTAAAAAAATGCTAAAACTTGCATAATTTTTATTTTATTATTATATTTAGACCCATAATCATATTATATTATAAATAAATGATTCTTGACTCTTTTTTGATTGAAATGGAATTTATATTAAATTAATAATTTAAATAACTCTAATGGCCCCCTCCCCTCTCCTATAAAAAGGAACTCATTCCTCTCTATTAACCACAAGTCAAAAACCATTTGGTTTAGACAAGATCTACCAAAAACCATTCCTATAATCCCTCCCCATATTATTGAGGCCTTAGTTTAGGCATAAAAATCTTATTAAAGTTTTTAAGGTGTTAAGAAAAGTGATAATCCGAAGGAAAGGTAATGGTTTTATTTATGTGGTTCAGTGGTATTTATTCATCTACTTTTTTAAATATCCTTAATCCACGAGGAAATAATAAAACCAATATAATAAATATAATTATATGTTATTATGTTAATATAATCAACCAAATACATCACCAATTTCATCAAATCAGAAATGAACATTTCATTCTTGTGTACGGTGGATTACTGCCCCACGAACTGATATAGTCCATTTTTCATTACTGTATCTCAATATTGGTCATAATGATGTAATTAATGTTTTTATATTATTTTAATAACATATTTTTTATTATAGGATAATAATATGTTAATTATGTTCTTACTTTCCATGCACATAAAAATGATAATGTCGTCTATGCGTTTGTGTGAACTATCCTCTAAGAAGCGATGTGAATAATTTTTATTCACCAAATCACTTGTTTAATATATATAAGTTTATTTAAATTATTATTAGTATTTTAATTATATTATGATAATTCTATAAATTTAAAATAATATTTACCTTATTTCTTATAGTGATCAATGAAAAATGAAAATGTTACTCATGCGTACGTAAGTCTGGCCATCTCCATGATTATAATGTCGTTAATTTTTTATAAAAATATTAATGGTTTGATTTAAAATTTTAATTTATGTATAAAAATGATAAAAATTTAATGAATATTTGTTTGGATATTATGGAATCATGAACAAATGGACTATTTTCATCACAACAAGTTCATTTTCAACTCTAGTAAAGAATATCAACAAAACATCAGACATGAATTTAAATAAGTATGTAATTGTTATAACTTGGTAATAAGTGATATTAAATGAAAAATAAATGTGAAAAAGGTTCAAAAGAAATTATAAATTAACATAATTTTATCATTCGGAAAGATAAATAATGTACGAGACAAGTCAGACTCAAGGTAAGGGACATCATCTCAATCTCCTTTCACTGAGGCATATCTTGATGTTATGCACTTTTATTATCCTATATGGTGTATGTAAAATACCTCTGACATGTTATATCTTGAATTAATATTTTATTATGATTTTTTAATATTATTCTTTAATGATTTTATTCTAGTGTTTATCTAGTGTCAAGGGACTCTCAAACTAAAACATCATTTTAAATGTTTTAAATATTTATCCTTCTAAATATTTCTCATTAATGTCCATGTTTTCAAAATGATTTTAGGGATATACTTATATGGAAAAAAATATTTTTAAATGTTAGTTCCTATAAAATGTTTCAAATTTTTGTGGGACAGTTTGATTCAAAAATCATCTTTTTATATGTTTTAATTATTTTTAAAAAATGTAGTAATTATTTAAATAGCTTGGAATGTTTTTTAATATATACATATTGAATAACATTTATCAATTTTATGTCACTATTATGGATTGATGTTTACTTTAAAAGTTTACAATTTAATTTTAAAATATTTTTTTATAATTTATGAGTGTGCGACTTGTAAATATGAAAATTTATTTCAAAATGGAAATGTTATTTTTTCCTTTATGATTATTTTATGTGTTATGATTATGATATAGTTATTGAGTTTTTTTATGTATATGGGTGGTTACCTTGTAAACTGAGGGTGTATGGGACTCATATATCTCTCCCAAACATTGGGTAATGAGATAGACTTAATTGGTTGGGTTTATCTAAAGGGATTTAGAGAATATAAAATGATGTATATTCTAAACGTAACTATAAATGCTACTCCTTATGTATTTGGGAAAGCTACAATGTAAGAATGATATGGATTCCATATGATACCTTTATGATTTGTGATTGATAAAACTTTTTTTAGGAATCTTATTATTTCTTGTGGTATGTTATAGAACTTATGATTTATGGATGAAAAGTATGATTTTGTGTAAATGATTTCATGAGTTTGAAATATTCATGGACTAATAGTTTCATTCCTTATTTTTAACCCTCACTGTGCTTTTTGTACCCATCCCATGTTTTTGAATTTTTTTCCACAGTGTATAAGGATGGGTAAGATAATGGAAGAAGTAAATATGAATGTTATGTATAATTTTATAAAAAAAATCTTTTTAAAGAGTTTTATTTTCTAAAAAAATGGATAGTGAGTAGAAGTGTCTACATTGTAATATTTGAGTTGTTATGTAATAATTATGGCCTAATTATCTAAAACAATAAAACTAAAAATATCCTCCATGAAAATTATTATTTTATGTCAATATTATGTAACCTTTAAGGCTATGGTCTTATAAAGAGGCGGTGAAGCTTAGGTTTTTTGTTCAATCTCTACAAGGGCTAGCTTTCTCATGGTACACAAGTTTTCAGTCTCGATCAATCACATGATGGGAAGACCTCTATAAAAAATTCCTCTTCCAGTTGAGCTCAACATTGTAGACTATAATAGTCTTTGAACTCACAAATTGAAAATAACAGGATAATGAAAGGGTCTCTGATTTCATTGCTTGGTGGAAATGAATAACATATTCCTTAAACCTAATTAACCCTTAAGAAGTATTGTTCCCTATCTATATAGAAAATATTAACAAATATTTGCACACACCATTGGTTCCTATAGAATACACATGAGGATTTTTATATTTGGGCTCAATTTCTCAAGAGGTGGAAGACTTCGTGACATAAACCAAAGCAATGTTCGGGGTGATTCCATCGACATAGATAACAATAACAGGAAAATAAGTAGATGCTAATGTTACACGTAAGTAAGCTTTTATACCCACTCCTAATTTAAAATCTAAAAAAAACCATAGGGTTCCACCTCCCAAAAGTTAGTAGCAATGACCACATAGTCAAGATGATGTAAGAGATATAAGGAAAAAATAGTTAAAGTAAATGAAAAATAGGGTATACACTTTCAGAAATGATCCAGTCATTGGATACTTCATCTTAGAATTGGAAAACCACTTAGTCAGGGATCCAAATGAAAGTAGTCCTAGAAATGATGTTTATTAAGATCTCCCAAACTATTTCTCCTTTCATAAAATTATGGTACAACCCATCTAGGAATGTTTTGTTTTCAAATACCTTCCACAATGTATGGTGGACTCTAGGCTAGTTAAATTAAAAAAATTCTCTGGCCTAAGAAGCACGTGTTTTTATAACAATATGGTGGATGGAGGTGAATATAAATAAGTTAAAAGAAATATTACACATAATTTTGATGAATGAATGGTCATAAAAATTAAAAACTAGACTCATGATATTTTCCAAAAACAGTTAAAAGAGCCAAAATTTTTCTTGACTGTTTCCACCATAGCACAACTAACATCATCAAAAGCCTTGTCCCCTGAAGCCAAATCCTTAAAAACGTGACATGGATAGAAGGATAAAGATAAAAAATAATAATATAATCTCATGTAAAGCCCAATATTTCCCTTTAACTTAGTGTAATTAATGCCAACCATCACAAAAGAATGAACCATGCCACACCAAATGCCTCAATAAGAATTTTCCCATCATGTAGAATATTCATGAGATGAAGAATTGATCTTCGGTTCTAGTAAAGTTATTCACTTAATGAATCCCTTCAAACATTATGATTTTGATTATGAATATAATTTTCCTACACTAGATTGGGGAACTATGGGAAAAATTCATTGAGGTCGAGGATACAAGGGAAGACACGATCATACTAGGATCCACTACATCAACCAAACCCCCACTTGAACTATCTATGTGGCTGAAACTTACGGTAAAGCTCTACAACATGCTCAAAAGTAAGAATAGATATCTTCCTCCACACATGACAGGGTCATGCCAAACATGATCAACTTGAAAGACTAGTTTGATGATACTACACCACCCCCTCATTTGGAAAGAAGACCAAGACAACATAATCTAAAAAGAACATTAACACTTCCAGCTCCTATCCCAAGGGAATACCCATCCACATGAGGAACATTAGATCCTAATGTGTCTAAAATAAAACATCCCCAAGTTGGGAAGAGTAGACCTCTAGATCAGTAATATGATCTGATGAAGCAAATGGGTCATGTTCCCACAAAATTATCAATCCTAGATGCTCGAAGTCTATAAAAGGACCTCTGGGAATCCCTTATTAAGGCCAAATAAAGTCATTATGAATTTGAAGTCAAATTTTCTTTTTTTGAGTTATATCCTACAAAGAATGATCTTATAGAATGCCATGTAGTCATCAATTTCACAGACCAGGACATTGATGCTGTCATACAAGGACACTTCAGACAACTGTGTATCTCTAGAAGAATAAATGACATTTATATCTGAATAACCTTCATTGAAGACGTCTTAGAAGTGAACCTTATTCTGGTCCAGACACTTCGTCAACTAGGCCTTAATGAATCTCACTTATCTCATTCCACATTAATGTTACAATGTTATGATAGGAATGATAAAGTTTTTATCAATGAGATCACACTCAAAACTCCATTTAGGGATCTAAAGATTGACTCAAAATTCAAGGTTTTCCTCCAAGATATGGATTTTAATGTTTTTTTTGGGAATACCTTGGTTACATCATCCTGCAAAAAATCCTTCATCATACCACCAATGTCTCAAATATTGTGTTAATGGCCTGACTGGGACATTTTCATGTTGACAAGGCCCCATTAAAATTCTATGAGACATAATATATTGATGCATGATTCTATCATAAGGGAGGAAAACATTCCATGAATGATGATGCTACTCAAAACAATTCCCCTAATGGCTTAGTTATTATCCAATCTAACACTTTCAAGAAGATCCGTGTATACAACATGATTTATATTAATCAATTTTAAGGGGTGATTCCAAATTCAAATACTCATTTAGAAACTTCTGTGATTTCAATTGTGACAGTTGATCCTGATGGCACAGAAGAAGTTGTCAACTCTCTATGTGATGGAGAAAGATTAAAGAAAAATTTAGTCACTATGTCTCCTGAGATCCAACAAAGTCTAATTCCCTGATACGTACTGGTAGAAGATGTCTTGATGATAATAGAATGAGGAGGGACTCATTATCAGTTTTTTATTTCACTTTTAGGACTCTAAAAAGTTTTCATGTCAGTAAGTGAGCCAAAAGTGGTCACCTCTTCCTCTAGATGTCGAAAATATTTCCCCTCTTCCCTATGATGAACTTGTTTTATCATCTCCTCCCTAGGAAGAAGCACAAGTAGTGGAGCATGATCATGAGGAAGAATAATAATATCTCAGGGATTCCCCTATATCATTTTAGGAAGACATCTATACCATTGTGGATGAACTCAGAGAGGTAAATATGGATTCTAAAGAATATCCAAACCCCACTCTGATTAGTATATCCATGAATCCCGAAGAATAGTAGATATATATCTACTTTTTAATGTAGCACTAAGATGTGTTTTTCTAAAACTACCTAGAGATGGTAGACCTTGACCCTAAGGAGACCAACCATCACATGGGTTTACCCGAACATCATTGGGGGTACAAGCCAACACATAAGAGGTTTCACCTGACTCACACCTTCAAAATTGTGGTTGAAGTAGGAAAACTCATCAATATTGATTTTATCTAAGAGATACAATACCCAAAATGTCTAGAAAACATTGTACCATTGAAGATGAAGGGGAAAATAAGAGTTTTCATTGATTTTAGAGATCTTAATTGGCATTGTCCTAAAGATGAATTCTCAGTCCCAATCACATAACTCTTTATCGATGCAACGATTAGTTATCAAGCCCTATTCTTCTTGGATTAATTTTCTAGGTATAAAAAAAATTCACATGGACCCATATGATGAGAAATACTCAACTTTTAGATCCCCTCAAGGAGTATTTTTCTATCAAGAAATTCCCTTTGTTTTAAAAAATGCTAGCTAGACATATCAAAAATCCATGAACCCCATTTTCAAATCCTTCTTGTGGAAGATTGTTAAATACTAAATTTTTGATCTATTGGTCAAGTCATGATAATGTTTTGACCACCTGGATGAACTGAATACCCTATCTCAAAAGCTTTAAGAAAATAATCTGAAGATGAACCTCTTGAAATGTGCTTTTGATGTAACATTTTGAAAAATTTATTGGTATCTTCATAAGACACCATGAAATATAAGTTGATCTTGATAAGACTAAAGTTATCCTTGTCATGTCACTTACTCAAAACATGAAATATTTGAGAGGACTTAAAGTAATATTGGCCTATATACATCATTTTTTATATAATCTGGAAGTCAAGTGTTTACCCTTAACCAAGTTGATAAATAAGGGGGTCACATATCAGTGGACCAATAATTTAAAAAAAATCATTTGATATCCTCAAAAAATAAATAATTAACCCACTAGTGTTAATTCCACCTATAGAAATAAAACCACTCATTCCATATGTGACGACTTGATAATGATCACAGGGTTCCTTACTCACAAAAAATAACAATATTGGTATTTAAAAAAGCATTTATTATATCAGTAGAACAATTGTTGCTGAGGAGAATTGATACTAAGATATCAAGAAAATATTCCTATCATTAATCTTTATAGTTCAAAAGATAAGGCACTATCAGTAGCATCATGAGTTCTACTTGGTTTCTTATAATAACTAGTTCAAATTTATCCTCTATATTCCTATGCTGATAGGACATCTGACACGATGGGAAGTTATTCTATAGCTTTTCAATATATAGTTTGTGTCTCAAAAAGTAGTGAAAGTCTAGGCCATGGAAGATTTCCTCACAGACCATCCATCTACATAAGGGATGTCATTAGATACAAAATTACCCAATAAAGAGGTATTGCCAATTTAGGACAACCCCCAAACATGGGAAATGTATTTTTACGGTGCATCCAAGAGTCCAATGGGGAAGATAGTGGATGACCATAATTTTAATAAAGTTGTGATAGATATTTTTCTTATCTATACAAAGAAAGAAGTATTACCATACTCTATCCTATTATTATAGGGTGGTACCAATAATGAATCTAAATATCAAGATCTCATTGTAGACCTATAAATGGAACTTCAAATATCATTAAACCACTTGGAGGTGAAGGGTGTATCTGTGTTGGTAATTAAGAAAATTAATAGAGATTACACCATCATAAAAAAGAGTTAATCCTCTTGTGTGATTATGTTTGATAGTTAATGGAAGAATTCCCCTCAGACCCAACATTGAATTACATTTTACAATCACAGTATGCTTAGAAATATGTGGTGGAAAATGCAATTATATCTTTGGCAGATCAAAATTGAGATGAAATAGTTATCAATATTTCCCATCATCACATAGTCTCACTTTTAATTTGAATCAGAAAAGAAGATATTAATGAAATAATTCCCATTCTCGAGACATATAATCCTACGATAGGATGGATTATGCCCATAATGGACTACCTTTAGGATGGAATACTCCCACTAGACATAGTTGGAAGAGAGAAGATCTGGTGGTGATAAGAAAATTTTACTCTTTATGATGGCCCAAATCCCCAAAAATTCTCCTATAAATTATTCTTTGATGGATTCTTTCCCAGTTGTGTTGATGGAGGAGAGACTACGGTTGTTATGGAATAAGTACATGTAGGAGACTTTGGTTCCCACCAATCAGGGTATAAGATTTCAGATCAAATTTATTGTCTTGGATACTTCTAGCCTACAATGACATAGGATTGTGTAGAATTAACTATGAAATTTCATCCTTTCCAAGTGAATTCCAACTTCTTACACAAACCCGTAGAGTTTCTATATATAGACAAATAATATTGGCCATTCTCCACCTATGGAATGGATATTTTTAGACCATATCCTCCAAATACAGCTAAGCAATTCAAGTATATCCATACTGCTGACAATTTCTACTCAAAATGGGACAAGGGAATTCATCTCAATCAAGTTGGGTATATATGAATCATTAGATTCATAAAAGAAAACATCATTCTAGATTTGGTTTCCATCATACCATATTGATGGAAAATGGCACCAACTTCTATTCTGCTTAGGTAGAGAAGCTATATTAGGAATAAAATTTCAAATCTAACCACTCATCTGGATATCATGTAGTGGAAAATGGGAATACAGAGTCTTTCAACAAGACACATTAAAACAAAATATAGATGATGGTGGATAAGTATAATAAGTTTTGGCCTAATAATCCCTTGAATTACTTATGGTATTACCATAATAGGAACCATACTTCTATGAGAGTGACTCTGTATTCACTGGTATACAAAAGAAAACTAGTCCTGCTCATTGAGGTTTAGTTTCCATCACTCTGATTTTCCATCTATGATTAGATATCCATAGATGAACAATCCCATAAATTATTGGATGAATTAGAGTGAGTGGAAAAAATATATTTAGTACCTTGCATCACTTGGAATTATATCATAATTGGATAACATGATATTTCAATAAGAACGTCCACTACCATTCATTATTACAATGATAATTTGTATTGGTCCTTAGGAATCAGATGATACTAGGAATGAAGCCTCCAAATCTTGAGATAATGTTGGATGGGACTTTCTCTCTATACACAAGGTCCACTCTAACATAGATTATTCCTTGATCATAATGTATGGATTGCTCATTATGACTCTAACCAATGCAAGATTCACAGATAAGTACTTTGTGTAATCACATGAAATTCATCTTAGTTGCAGGATGTGAAACTTCATAGCACTATGTACATCCACTCTACATGATGTTAAACTACACAACATCACCATACTTTTCACACAACGATAAACTCCACAACATGAGGTCCTAATCACATGACCTAAAATACAAAAAAACATTTTAACCTTACTACATGAAATTAAAATTCATAGAACTAACAATATAAAACTTCATGCATGATGTTATCCCCTATGGTATGAGATTTATGACATAAAAATAAGATCCCTATCATCCTACATGGCATCAAACTACATAGTGTTGATGTTCCCTTCTGCACGACCTTAAAAGGAAAATAACCGCTTTGTCCCGCATGACATTAAACTGAACCTTTCATCCTTAATGCATGATATTAAACTACATGGGATTCCACGAAATCTATGTGTATTGATTCTCATCCAAATTAGATACTTAGTGATGCCCGGATCTCCTATATTGGGACCAAATACAATTAAAAAACCCCCCTCCCCCTATGTAGAAATCAAAAATTCACAGGAGAACCTTATCAAGAACTACATATAGATTTATTCATACCCTATAATGATACGTAGTGATTCCCTAATATAAAATATTAGGTACATACACAACCACAAAGAAATCCCCATCATTACCTTTGTATGAAACAAATCTATACATGGAATTATTTCAAAACATATGGTTTGATCATCATGCCATCTGGTGTCATGGGAACAAGTATTATTCGGGGAAATATTAAAGCCCATTCCCCATATCAAACCCTAGTTGGTGTGGGGAACCATTTTCAAGAACTACATGTGTCTTGATTCCCATTCTATTGAGATACATAGTAATTCTTGGGACCTACACCCTCGCCCAGACACATTATTTGCATCCTTTCATCTCAGTCCATATTTTTCCATACCACATGATGTTAAATTGCATGGTAATTCAAGAACTATATATGGATTGATTCTCATCCCAATTAGATACATTGTGATGCCAAGAATCTATCTCCTAGCCAAACCACCACATAATAAAAATGGCCACATCCTTATCCTATGTTTCCCTAGCACTAGAAAATAAACCATTACCAAACCCTATTTATAACACCTACCAAAAATCATGCGAGCTTAGAAGTTTGGTAATGGATTTCCCTATATGCATAAAGTATATATGTTCATATTGGGTCTATCATGGGCCTAGATTCAAGAAAAAAAATGGAAAACTAGACATCCTTATCGCATGAGTTTAAATTGAATGATCCTTCAAGAAGTATGTGGGTCTTGATTCTCACCCCAATGTGATATGTACTAATTCCCACATCAACAATCATGTTCCCAACCACAACATAACATGGAAAATCCTCCACTCTCACATATATGAGTTAGATATACATAAGGAGATCCAATACAAGTTATCACTTTATGTGTGAGTCCATATCTGTTAGAACTATGTGTGGCTTGATTCTTTCTCCATTAAGATAAATAGTGATGCTTGGGCCTTATGCCCTGGATCAACTACATTATCCTATTTCTCATCACGTTGAGACACCTTTTTTCCTTACTTCATGACATTAAACTGCATTTCTAATGTCCTTGACACATGAATTTAAACTGCACGGTACCCATAGAACTATATATGGTTTGATTCTCATCCCATTGAGATACGTAGTGTAAACTAGTACTTATATCCTAGTCCCATTCATATGGTAAAATAAAAATTAATCTTATTTTATATATAATAAAAAAATCCATCCACGATCTTTTATTTTGGGTCCTCTCCTTAGAGAACCCACTAAGGAAATAAGAGACCCCCCTCCTATAAATGAGTCAAATCTATTCAAGGGGCTCCAAACTCATTATCAATATCAGTCTAGATGTTTCCTTCCTGATAAAACACTTTTATATTACAATTAATACTCCTAATCTTGGACACTATAAGATCTTCATAATATTCCCTCAGTTCTTGGTGACAAAATTTCTGACACCTCAAGGATCCTTTTCTGGACTATACCGTACACACCCCAGTTGGCCTTGCATATGTCACCCACATAACATGCCTATTAGCTGAAGGATACCACTATTTGACTATGTTGTATGTTCCCTAGTTAGCCTTGAATAAAACATACCATATATGGTATTTTCAATAAGTTGTAACTTTACCCTTAGGATAATCTTCTTCTTTCCTTGTGATCATTGATTACAATATGTCAAAACCCATGACTAAAAAAATAGTGTTTATTCTATATATAAGTACTATTTTCTATCTCATAATCTAAGAACCCTCAAGACCATGGTTGAAAACTTCTTCCACCATGTGTTTGATGCATATTGTCAAACTATTGATCTAAAAGGAAATACATTTCTCTAATTCCCTTGGTGCGATGGTCCTAGTAGTATGACCTAAAAATAAAGGCACCATACTTCCTATGTTTGTACATACCTTTTTAGAGATCCTATTTCCCTAATTCTTATGAAATCATAGTTTTATATATCCCTTCCATACTCATACACTCCTCTCTATAAAACAAACTCTATTTATGAAGAGATCTCAATCTCCATAAAATTTTATCATATTTTAGCGATAGAATATACAAATTCATGAGGTAACCTTTAAATGACAATGTATTACATGCCCCAATTTTACTTGCATAAGTTTCCCACAAATATTGTTCAGCCTAAGGATACCAATATTTGACTCTACGGAACATTCCCTAGTCGGTATTTTAAAAAACAACCCCCATAACATGTTTTTCAAGAAATGTAAACTTATTTCTTATGATATACCTCTTCTAACTCTATATGCCTTTTTCCCATAAAATTTCTTAGATCTGAAGATCCCCAAGTTATAGTTTACAACTTTCTATTTCTATAACTGAATATAGTATCACATTTCCATAAAAATTATCATTAACATGGAAACCTTCAAACTTTTGATCAAAGATAATAGACATTAAATTAAAGCCCCATAATGTTTTTTCTCCATGAATCTTAGCATGATGCCGATGCTTCCTAACATTAAAATGAATATCATGATGTCTTTAATGCATGTCATTATACTTTATAGCATAATTTCTTTACCATAATACATTAAACTACATGTTCAATGTATTAGTTGCATGAAATTAAACTACACAATGCCTTCATCCTTTGTTATCAAGGTGATTTTCCCCATGACATTGTTAATATAAAAACTTTTACCATCCTTTACACACCAAATTAATTTATGAAAAATTTCCTATTTATGGAATGTTCTAACATAGATATTCCATTCGTTTTCAGACATATTTCGTTGGAAAAACCACCCATTTTGGTTTTAAGACATCAAAATCCAAAACTTCCTTTTTTCCATATAGAATAGAATATAATAATTCTTGAGAAATCCTTTACTTGACTAAGTAGTACACACCCCAATTGGCCTTGTATATGTTTCCCACATAATAGGTCTGTCAACAAAGGATGCCACTATTTGACTATGTAGCATGTTCCCCATTTGGCCTTGCATAAATGAACCCTCATATGGGGGTTTTCAACCAGTGTACCTTTGTTCTTAGTAGATACATCCTCTATTATTGAATACCATGTTTTAAATTTGAAAAAAAAAATTATGTCTCATGATTCCCATAGAAGGTATCTGAAAAATGAAGGAACACTCTTGACTAGAAATCCTTGTTTGGGTCATTATTTCAAATGTTATGGTCAAATATGTTTGACCTAAAACACTAGCATCATTAGTCCAATTCACAAAACTTTAAACTACCCATATAAAAAGAGACATAGTACTCACCAGGATAAAAAACCATAAAGGGAACTCTGTAAAAAGTCCTGTCACAACTCACTAAATTTATTCTTTGCATGATTTAGGAAAAATAGTGTGCAGTGAAAAGAAATAGGCACAAAACATATTAGGCCAAAAAATTAAAAAAGGGGATAGTTTATGACTAAGTGAATAATTTACCACTAAGTATATTTCATAATGATATTAGGTAGAATTTAAGGAAATGAAATAAAAAGACACAATGTTTATAGGGTTTACCATATGACCCTAGAAATTGTCAAACTATGATCACTAAGTCCCATGGTTTAGTAAAAAATTTGTGCATTTTTTCATCCCATAACTATGATTACAACCTATTGATATACTTTTTATGTAAATTGGTTTAAATATTATATTATGATTTTAGGAGGGAAATATGGATCAAGACATATATGATCAAAAAAATAAAATTATTTTCATTTATAAGAAAAAAATACACCCATAGGAACATCCATAAGATGGAGTCTCTCTACCATGATTTACAAAAGGCCTTAGATGTAACTATTCTTCTTTTGAGTGGCCTCTCGAGACCCATTTGTTGCTCATTGATTCTTAGTTAATCAACCATATTCTATCTCCTCATCCTAATGAAGGTTACCCATTGCAACAGTAATGGAAGATGACCCATTTTTTTGGGATTATCCTTGTGAATTGTGTAGTTTTTTGAGTTCTCCATGAGTGGAATTTAAGTATTAATGAAAGATAGACACTTGATTAGTCTTCTCATTAATCTTCCACTTGAATTACACCAATTTTGCATTATGATTGGACTATGTTTAGGATAATTCAAGTCAAAATTCATCAATTTTAGAGAGATGTTTTTCCTTTATGAGGTCTTTACAAAGATTATTCTATCAATACCACATACGAATAGTCTCATTCATATCTATGTGGATTAGGTGAAAATAAATACCACTAAATCCCAACAATCCAAATAGAACAAGAATTTATTAGATTCGTGAAGGAAGGTCATCAAGGGGCATCTTAGGGATTATATTCCATTTATCTCACCCGAACTTATGATGTGAGATGTGAAGAGAATTATGTAACTATGGATCTAATTCAGAATCACTATCTGAAGGAGATATGTACTTTAGGATTAGTATACTCAAATAAGTACCTTACTCTGCTCCCTTCTGAATAGTGGTTTCCTCGCCTCCCGGTGCAGGTGAAATTGATGTAGATAATTCAACCTCTTATCTATTGAAAGAGGATGATAATACTAAATTAAGAATTAAAATCATAAATATCTTCAAATGAAGGGAAATAATGGGGAAATGTTATAGTAATTGAGGACCTTTACCCAAAATCAGGTCCCCAGCCTAGTAGGATTCCTCTCCAGCATGTCCAGCTTTAGCAGTATGAAATGGAACCTCTAGATGAGTGACACTCTCTTGGGACTACCTAGGATCTTCCATGTAAGGCTCAAGAAGACTTACCATTCAATGTCTACCTAAGATGACCCACCCTTAACTGGGGGAATGTAACGGATTTCAAATTATTTTCCATGCACTCTCACAACAACATTTTCCATGGATGGTTTTATTTATTCCAACTAATAATTATTAGGGATTCAAGAATAAAAGTTTGATTGGATGGAAAATAAAGACTCATATCCACTTTATTCTTTATAAAATTCCCAAATTCTTCTAATGTTACTGAAATATTAATATTTTTATGTATTTCATCAAAGTAATGCCAAGATTTACCATGGATTCTATTGAAATCCAAATACCTATGTTAATCTCACCCATGTGAACACTTGGAGTGGTTGGTTCATGACCCTCCTTCGAAGACTTGAGAAACTAAAAAACCTCCAGGGTGATAGCCACAGGGTCAGCATCATTCATCCTTGGATTCTATGGTTAATAAGATGAAATTGAAATATTACATAAGTGGAAATTAGTCCTTATCATTTAACACCTTATGAAAAACCTTTGACATTCTAGATTCTCCTTCCCTCTCCACAGGAATAGGAACAATGATAGAAGTATATTGTGAATCCTCAACCCTCACTACTTATTTAGTTGAGGTTAACATTTCACCAGTAGGGATCTGTGCTTTGTCTGAATCGACCTCCTTAGAAAGAGATGAATGAGACCACTATAAATTATCGCTTCTATCATGGAGTTTATCCAACAATTTCACCCTTCAGTGGTCCTTATTCTTCACCTTAAAATAAGTAATACTAACATAAAACTCCTAAAAATAATGTCTTATAGGTGGGAATTCTCCCGCCATATCATCCTCCATGGCCTTTTGTCCTGGAGATACCTCTACTGATTCACAGGTGTAACGACTCAACATTTTATCAATGCATTTCCCTTCTTATAATTATGAATTATAGTATAATCACATTGGGATGCACAATTAAATACCATGATACTAAATACTATATGACCATTAAACATAAATTTTTCACTTTTGTGTTTTGAATTATAAAAATCTGACACACATGGTTGTGTTCATTGTGATTTTTGGAGTCTAATAGAACAAACATAATTTTTGGGGAATAGTAACCCACCCTTATGAATAGTGACATACCCTTATGAATATTAATGTCACCTATGATAGTATATATATAGAAGTTCAGTGAAATTATGATGTACCTATGTTTTTGAATAAGTAAATAATGTTTTAAAAACCCTATTTTTAAAGTAAATTATTTTTTTAATTAAAAAATAAATTAATAATATTTAGAAAATTATATTTAAAAAATGAACTTAATTTTTGGATTATACATGTTGAAAAATGGTTATGGTGAATTTTTGGGATTTTTTCTAAAATACTAGAATTTTTGGTGAATAGTAAAATACGATAATTTACGATAAAAGTTAAATACATGAATTATGATGTCATAAGATGATGTATGGATGATGTAAGGACATTATCTCAAACTCACATGAAATTACTAATATTATTGGTCATGGAATCATCATTGTTACTTTTCTGGTGGAGAAATAATAAATTAATGAATATAATATTGAGAAAACCCCGCACCCCTCCACAATAAATACCACCCCTAACACCATCATTTATTCACACCTCCCAGGCTTCAAGACCTATCTAAACTCTAAAAAAACATATTAACTAGTCCCTCCCCGACTTCCAAGATCTTCAGATCTCATCAAAAGACCAATCTAAGGTTCCTTAAGGAGGATTCAAGAGGCAATCACTCACTCTCTCTTTTCCTTTAATTTCCTTTCAATTACAAGTTCTTTTCTTAATCTATCCCCACTTATCCTCATCCACATGGTAGGATAACTCAATATATTACATATAATAGGATTTTATAATAATAATGGTATAATATATTATAAAAACCCCTTATCCTCTTATTTTTATTGTAGAATAGAAAACATTGTTTGTGAGGTTTTAATTTATCACCATCAAGAACGAAATGTTTTCATTTTATTTTACCACATTAAGATCTGGTCATGAAACCATTTTTATGGTTAAACCAGATTATTTTATATATATTATATCATATTTAATGTTCTGTAACTAACTTATGTAAATATTATTATATGATTAAACAAAACAATTCTGTTGTGGTTGAAAAACAACCCGAATTAACCCAAACGATCATCATTAAATTCTTATCCAATGATTCATCCACATGGTATATAACATAATTTATTATAAGATCATTTAAAATATAGGAAGATCATTAAAAAAATTTAATATCAATTATGTATGTTTATCCATGTTCTACATGAACATCCATTTAAGTGTAAAAGTGATCTGTTTATGGAAACTGAGAAAAAGAAAACTCCCGAACAATGGATTTAAACTCATAACTCATCCAAAGGCCCATAAAATAACAGAATTAAACCATAATGCACCAAATTAATGTACATAAGGTTATTTAATTGTTAATTAATTAATATTATGTGGCTATATATTACATTAAAGTGAAGAAAGTATTTGGATACAAGTTAAGGGGAATTCTCAAACCCAACCATCTTTCTTTGGATTTTCACTCTCTCAACCTAATTTTTAGTATGGGTCTGCCTTAAAAATAATTTTTTCATCATTATCTTAAATTTTATAGGATATACATGTTTTTTAATTATGTTCATGATAAACCTAATGTTTTTAAAAATAACTCTTCTTTGAATAAACCCACTTTCAAAGATTGTTTCTTCTTCACCCATTGTTGATTGATCAATTTCAAGAATGTTATTCCCTCTATATTTTGGAAACAAAATGTTTATGAATATATTACTTATGATGTGCAACCAATTCCATTACATGGTTTATTTTTAATTTTGATATATGTTCTGTGTGGCATTAATGATAATGTAAATGTTATGATGTGATAGGTGTGCTCGGAATTATATATCACAATATGAATGTTATGATGTGACGGGTGCGCCCAGAATTATATAGAACTCCAATGAATTGGGTAAAGTGATGAATTTCTTGATTTAAAGGTAAATGATGCATGAACATGATTCTAGAATTGTTCACAACTATGTGTGGTAGTTGACTATAAAGACATGATGTTTCATTTTTATACGTTTCCGTATTTCATGTCTTTTATTAATGATTCCTCTCATGTTCATGGTCCTTTACATATGTTATGATTGTGCTAAAACATTGTTATTTTGTTAATATCTATCCTCTTACTAGGATTCTATCTCACCCCTTTTTGATGTATATCCACAAGTGACTACATGTACTAAGGAGAGTTCAAGAGCCAATAAGAAGCTTGAGAAGAATGAATTAAATAAATTTTTATGCTTGATATTGTAAATGTTATGTTTGGTCCTAGTTTTCAAAAGAAAATAAAACTCTGGATCCTTGTAGTGTAACACTATTATGTTGTTTATCTTTATAATGATGTAATAGTAATGTAAGAAAAGGCAGGGTCTCTATAGTTGGTATCAGAGGCATGGTTTAGTTAATTTGGGAATTAGTATTAGTGAACCCTAGAGAAAACCTCTAGTATGAGACCAAGTACAAATATGTATGTAAGAATATTTACATTGGGATCCCATAAGTCATGATTTTAGTTTAATTTTTACAAATTAATAAGTTCTTTATTCATGACTTGTGAACTTATGTTTTATTCTAATCCTTTCTATTTTATAAAATGGTGGGAACCAGGAGAAACAAGGCTAAAAACTCGTGAGAGGGAAAATGAAGAGACTAACTGAATGACATCCCCAATGATTAGGGAGTTAGAGTTCAAAACTTCATATTGGTTCTTACCCAACTATCTCAGGTTATGAATAATAACCTGAATATCTAGGTACATCTTTCTTCACCAAAGAGGTAGAAACTGGCTATCGAGTGTTTTATATGGCAACGACCACTGATGATTTGTGGATCTTCCAATCCACTAGTTATAGAATATTGGGTCTACTCTATAGAGAAGATCTTTTTTGTGCTTCATTGTTCTGATATAGAGAAGGTGAAACTAGCTATTTATCGTCTAGATGGAGAGGCCGATCAATGGTGGGATTTGATTAAGAACACTAATACAAGGGAGGAAATTGGAGAGATGAAATGGGAAGACTTTAAGATCACGTTTCTTAATAAGCGTTTCACATGAACTCTTTGTATGAAGATGTAGAGAGAATTCATAGAGATTAAGAAAAAGGAAGGATAATCTATAACAACCTAGAAAGTGAGTTTCACAAGGCGTGCAAGGTATGCTTTAGGTTTTTTGTCAAAAATGATAGAATAATTGATATATTATTTAGTGGATTAAAACCACACCTTGGAAATGACATTGAAATTTGGGACTTTGGGAGTTTTGAAGAATTTGTTCGATATGATATCAAAGTGGAGATGGAATTTGGAGAATGTTCCAATGGCTATGTTGATAAGAAACTAATGATGAAGTTTTCTGTTGGAGTATCTAATGATAAAGGTGGGAAGAAAACTCAACGACCCACATGCCAAAAATGTGGGAAGTTTCATCATGGGAACTGCCTCAAAGGGATGGGTAAATTCTTCAAGTGTGGGAAAGAAGGCCACCATGCTCAAGACTGTCGAAAAGACATGAGAAGGAAGGAGTATGTAGTGGAAGAAAGGGGATCCCCACCCATGGTTCAATGCTATAACTATAGGGATAAAGGGAACTATGCAAGCTAGTGCACTAATCCTCGAGTCCTCAAGGGTAATCATCGTCAATATACACCAATTCCAAAGGAACAAGGTAATGCTTATTCCATCACTACTACGGAAGTGGATCAAGATAATTAAGTCGTACAATATACACTTACTATCCACTCAATAATGGAAAAAGTATTATTTGATTCTGTTTCTACACATTCCTTTATATCATGAAAGTTATCTAGAACCATAGAATCAAAGCCTAGAAACCGTAATGTAGAGATATCTATAAAAACATCAAGTGGTGCAATCATTGAAACCAAAGTGTTTTACTCTTCTCTTGTTGGCGAATGTGGGAATATTCTTCCAGTGAATCTTGTAATAATTCCCCTGGTTGAATTCGATGTTATAATGGGAATAGATTGTCTCTCATTATATAGAGAACATATAAACTATTGTTAAAAGGAAATATATCTTCATAACCATCCCATGCTCCTCTACAAATTCAAGGAATATCATGAATATCCTTTAAAAAATACTTCAATGGTGTAGCTATTGATTCCCTATAGAGAGGCATACCTCGCTCAAATGGTTGAGTCAAAGGAAAGTGTCAACCAAGTGTAAATTCCCATTGTGAGGGAATACAGTGACATATTTCTTGAAGAGTTACCCGGACATCCCCCAGATCGTGAGGTAGAGTTCTCCATATAACACATACCCAGAGCTACTCCTATCTTAAAGTGTCCCTATAGTATTGATCCTATCAAAGTAGAGGAGTTAAAGAATCAACTACATTATAATTTGGACAAAGGGTTCATACGCCCTAGTGCATAAACATGAGGTGATCTAGTGCTCTTTCTAAAGAAGAATGATGGATCAATGTAGTTGTGTATTAATTATCAAGAACTCAACAAGATCACCATAAATAAAATGTATCATATTCTAAGGATTGGAGACTTTTTCGATCAGTTAAGAAGAGCTCAATACTTCTCAAAGGTGGATCTTCATTTTGGATGTTATCAACTAAAGTTGAAGAAGGAAGATATTCAGTAGACTTCCTTCTATACAAGGTATGTGCACTATGAGTTTCTGGTGATGCTCTTAGGACTTACTAATTCACCAGAAATCTTCATGGATTTGATGAATACAGTCTTTAAAAATTAATTCAACAAAATTTTTTGTAGTTTTTATTGATGATATACTCATATACTCCAAGAGAAAGGAGGAACATGAAGAACATCTAAGACTTGTGTTGGAAAAATTGAGAAAGGATAAGTTGTATGCCAAGTTTAGCAAGTGTTACTTTTTGATGAAGCACTTCCACAAAACTAGGTTTCTGTAGTTCCACCATTTAACATATCTAAAAATAGCACTAATAAAGGGTACTTTTAACAGCACTAAAAAAGAGCTGTTAAAAGTGTCCCTTTATCAGCACTTTTTTACAGTTATTAAAGGGCCCCCCTTTATCAATGCTTTTTTAGTAGTGCTGATAAAGGGGGGGCTTTATCAGCACTTTTTTCCCTAGCGATATTAAAGGTTATATTTCAAAAATAAATTATATTTCATAAAAAATAATATATTGATATATAAATATATAAGTATATTTATATTGATATAAATATAATTTTTTTATGTTTTAAATAAGTATAAATAAAAATTTCTACTACATATATAATATATGTAGTGAAAATGGATTATAAAATATCTTAAAAAATTTATTAATTAATAATTTTCTAATTATGATAGACTAATAATCATTTAATAACAATTTGAAGACACCAAAAATCAAAAAATCAAAAAATCAATAAAAGATCTAAAATAAGTTGAAAATGTAACTCAAACTTCAAACAACCATAACTTTTGATCCGGGTGTCCCTTTAAGCTCTAAAGCATATCAAATCAAAGCTTGCAACAATCTCTATGTTCTAGTGATATAAGAATATATTCTATCACATTTTTTGAGTCCAAAAAAAGCCTAGAAGGCCTCCAAAATGGAGTTTTTAGTCTATATACACAAATTGATTAACATTCAATGGAATTTTAGCCTCATTTCAGGGGGTCTTTTTGACTTTTTCCACTGGGGACTGAATTTATTTTTAGGGGCTACATTTATATTAATATTATGTTATTAAAATTTTATCATTTTTCACAATGTAATGTTTTGTATAATCAATTATATAACAATATATACATATTTTTTATTGTTTCACCCAAAACAATTTAATTTTATAAATAAATAATTAAACATACTTACATATAAAGTATGTTTCTCAATATAAAAGTCTTATGTAAATAAAAAACTAATAACAATTTTATTTAAAATACAAATATATTAATATTTATATATCTATATGATGTGTGTGTGTGTATGTGTATTTGTGTGCGTCTATATTGACAAACTGATATATATTATCTATATATTCTAAACATATGTATGTACATATAAAAATATAAAATTAGTAAATATATATAAATATGTCTAATTATACTTATAGAGACACATATAATATATATATATATATATATGTGTGTGTGTGTGTGTGTGTATGTTGTTTATATGTATTTATTTATTTATAAACACACATAAAAAAACATATTTTATAAATGTATTTGAAACTGATCTTATAAATATATATTAATATACAAATAAATATACAGATCAACAATATAAATATATATAAATAAATAGATATTAATATATATAAATATATGAATCAATATATAAATATATAAATATAACTATATATGTATATATATTAATATATTGATATATATATATTAATATTAATATATATATGTTAATATAAATATATATTAATATACGAGTAAATATAACTAAATATATATATATATATATAAATATAGGTATATTATTAAATGGAGAGAAAAGCAATACGGTGGAGTGGTAAAGGATTAGGCGCCCAGGAAAGAGCTCTTGGGTTCGAATCCAGGGGGAGGCATGTCGCGCGCATGGGTGGAATTGCTGGTAGTACTGTTAAATGGGGTGGGGTGGCGGCTGGGAGGTGTGGGTTGGGTGGGGGTGGTTGGGGTGTCCAGGATGGGGGTGGGGGCGCTGTTAAAAGGGAATTCAAGTGCTATTGAATCCCCTCCCTGACAAGAAGATTTATTATATATTTTAACATTTATCAGCACTTTTAAAAAAGCACTGATAAAAGTGTACCTTTAACAACAATTTTTTAACTCTATTAAAGCGGACCCCAATATATCTTCTCTAAGATTATTAGAACATTTTAGTGCTATAAAATAGCTTTTCTAGCGCTGATAAAGACCATATTTTCAGTAGTGAAGCATGTCACATTCATGGGACATGTGATCACAAGTGAGAGAATTTGTATGGACCCTTCAAAAACAAATTCAATTTTGGAATGGACCAGGCCCTCTAGTGTCACAAAAATCCATAGTTTTTTTGGATTAATTGGGTACTACAGACGTTTTGTGAAAAATTTCTCATGATTTTCAAGCCCACTAACTAATTTAACAAGGAAAGGGGTAAAGAATGTTTGTATGGAAGAATGTAAGGGAAGATTCAAGAAGATAAAGAGAAGGCTAGTCACTGCACCTGTACTCACATTATCTAAAAGTGGAGAAACATTTGTGATATAAAGTGATGCTTCAAAGAAAGTCTTGGGATGTGTACTCATGAAAAATTATATTGTTATAGCCTATGCCTCACGTAAGTTAAAGATTCATGAGAAGAACTACCCGACACATGATCTAGAGCTGGTAGCCGTGATTTTTTTCCTTGAAAATCATGCGGCACTACCTTTATGGTGAGAAGTGTGACATATATATTAATCAAAAGAGCCTAAAGTATATATTCACACAAACGTATCTCAACATGATTTAAAGGATATGGTTAGATCTAATAAAGGACTATGATTTCTCTATTCACTATCTTCATAGAAAGGAGAACAAGGAAGCTGATTCTCTAAGCAAAAAATAACCTGCTACTCTATCCATGTTGTGGATTGAGAAAGGACCTATCTTCTTAGATATGAAAAGGATGGATTTGGAAATCATAAGGGTATGCGATACCTCCTACCTTGCCAAAATTATTTTAAAACCATCAATCCAAGAGATGATTAACGAGGCACAAAGGGATGATCTATAGTTACAAAAGAAGGTGAATGTAGTAAAGGAAGGTAATCTTCATGAGTTCCATATCGATGAGGATGATGTGACTCAGTTTGGAACATGGATTTGTGTGCCGTCATCACCTGGGAAAAAGAAGGAACTATTGGACAATACACATAGCTCAACATTCTCTATCTATCCTGGGATCACTAAGATGCACCAATATCTCTGAGAAAACTTCTGGTGGGATAACATGAAGAAGGAGATTGTGGAATATATATCAAGGTTCTTAGTTTGTCACCAAGTTAATGTAGAGTGAAAAAATTAAAAAGGGATGATACAACCATTTTCTATACCCATGTGGAAATAAGAGAATGTCACTATGTACTTTGTCATGGGTCTCCTGAAGATGTCAAAGGGAAATAATTCGATATGTATGGTTGTTGAACGACTTACCAAGACTTCCCATTTTATCGCTATTTAGGAAGATCTCTCGCATGAACATATTCCAAAGATATATGTGAAGGAAGTGGTGAAACTACATGGTGTTTCACTATAATTTGTCTTTGATCGTGATCCTAGGTTCACATCTAAATTATAAAGGAGACTTCAATATGACTTGAGTACTTAATTGAATTTCAACATGTCCTATCACCCCCAAACTGATGACCAATTTGAAAGGACTATTTAGATGCTTAAAGATATGTTAAGAACCCGCTATCTAGAATTCAAAGGTGGATGAGATAAACATCTACCACTGGTTGAGTTCTCATACAACAATATCTTCCACTAGAGTATTTAGATGGCTCCATACGAAGCTCTATATGGAAATCAATGTATAACTCCAACCCGTTGGGATAAAGTTGTAGAAAAAAACTACTTGGACATGATCTTGTGCAAGAGATGATAGGGAAGGTTCAAGTTATCCTGAAACATATCAAAGATGATAAATGTCAGAAAAATAGATATACTAACAACCAACTAATGGAATTTGAGTTTGAAATTGGAGATAAAGTCCTACGAATATCACCATGGAATAGAGTCATGCATTTTGGGAAGAAAGGGAAGCTAAACCCAAGTTACATTGGCCCCTTTGAGATCCTTGACAGTATAGAAGCCATGACCTATTGGTGTGCACTTACATTAAATATGGATCAAGTTCATGATGTGTTTCACGTATCACTTCTGAAGAAGGGCATACCAGATCCCTCACATAAACTGGACTCAGAGGTGGTACAGTTGGAGGATGATCTATCTTATGAGGAGTAGCCGGTGAAGATTCTGGACCAGAGAGATAAGGTTCTATGCAACAATATAACCCACCCTGTCAATGTGTTGCGGAGGAACCATAAATTTGAAGAAGAAACTTGGGAACTTAAGGAGGCGATGAAGGAGAAGTACCCTCACCTGTTTATGTAAAACAAAATTTTGAGGGATAAATTTCACAAGGGAGGAAGAATGTAATGACCCAATGTTTTATCAATGGAATTATCTTCTCATAATTATGCCTTATAGTATAGTCACATTGGGAACCACACTGAAATATCATGATACTAAATACTATGTGACCATTAAACATTATTTTTCCACCTCTGTGTTTAGAATTTCAAAAATCTGACATACACGGTTGTGTTCATAGTGATTTTTGGAGTCTAATAGAATAAACTAAATTATTGATGAATAGTAAGATAAGCTTATGAATAGTTACCTACCCTTATTAATAGTAACCCATCCTTATGAATAGTAACCTCACCTATGACAGTATATATATAGGATTTAAGTGAAAGTACGATGTACCTATGTTTTGGAATAAGTAAATAAATGTTTTAAAAGCTGTATTTTTCAAGTAAATTATGTTTTTAATTAAAAAATAAATTAATAATATTTAGAAAATTATTTTTGAAAAATGGAATTCATTTTTGGATTCTACACATTGAAAAATGGTTAGGGTGAATTTTTGGGATATTTTTTCTGAAATACTTGAATTTTTGGTGAATAGTAAAATACGATAATTTACGATAAATGATAAATACATGAATTAGGATGTCATAAGATGATGTATAGATGATTTAACACCATTATCACGAACTCACATGCACTAAATACTATTCTTGGTCATGGAATTATCACTATTACTAGTATTGTGGAGAAATAATAAATTAATGAATATAATATTGAGAAAACCTCTCTCCCCTCTACTATAAATACCACCCCTCACACCCTCATTTCTTTACACCTTCCAAGCTGCATTCCCTATATAAACGCTTACCAAAAATATTCCCTAGCCCATCCCCCATGTCCAAGAGCTTCTGGTCTCATCAAAATACCAATCCAAGGTTCCTTAAGGATGATTCAAGAGGTAATCCCTCTCTCTCTGTTTTCCTTTAATTTTATTTCAATTTCAAGTTATTTTCTTAATATCTCTCCACCTTTCCTAATAAACATGGTATGATTACTCTAATATATTATATATACTTTAATTTTATGATAATAATGGTATAATATATCATCCAACCCCTTCTACTCTTCTTTTTATTGTAGAATGGAAAACGTTGTTCATGAGGTGTTAATTTATCACCTTCAAGAATGACTAGTTTTCATTTTCCATTACCACCTTCAGATCTTTTCAGGAAACCATTTTTTAGGTTTGAAACAAATTATGTTATATGTATTATATACTATTTAATATTCTGTAACTAACTTATGTACATATTACTTAAATGATTAAAGAAAACAAGTTCGTTGTTGTCGAAAAATCGCCCGAATTAACCCAAACGATCATCATTAAATTATTATCCAATGATTCATCCACATGGTATATAACATAATTCATTATAAGATAATTTAAAATCCAGTAATATCATTAATAACATTTAATATTATTTCTGTTTGTTTATCCATGTTCTACACAAACTTCCATTTATGTGTACAAGTGAACCGTTCATGAAAACTACGAAAAAGAACACTTCCGAACAATGGATTTATACTCTATTAACTCATCCAAAGGACCATAAAATAACTCAATGAAACCATAATGAAAAATATTCATGTAAAAACGTTTCAATAATTGTTAACTAATTAATATAATGTGGTTATACATGAAATCAATGTGAATAAAGCGTTCGGATACAAGGTTAGGGGAATTCTAAAACCCAACCCTATTTCTTTGAGTTTTAAATCATTCAACACAATTTTCAGTATGGGTTCGACTTAAAAATATTTTTTTCATAATTATATTATATTTTTAGGGATATACATGTTTTATAATTAATTTTAGGACAAACCCAATGTTTTCCCAAATAACTCTTCTTTTGAATAAACACACTCTCAAAGATTATTTCTTCTTAACTCATCGTTGATTATTCTATGTAAAGAATGTTATTACCTCTATATATTGGGAACCAAATGTATATTAATGTAATAATTATGTGAAATAAATTCCTTTCCATGATTTATTTTAAAGTTTGACATATGTTCTATGTGGAATTCATGATAATGTAAATGTTATGATGTGATGGGTGCACTCAAAATTATATAGCGTAATATGAATGTTATGATTTGACAGGTACACCAAGAATTATATAGTGCTCTAATGCATTGGGTAAAGTGATTAATATAATTATTTAAAGGTAAATTATGCATGAACATGTTGCTATAGTTGTTCACAAATATTTGTGGTAGTTGACCACTAAGACATGATGTTTTATTTTTATACATTGCCACATTTCAAGTCTTTTATTAATGCTTCCTCTCATGTTCATGATTCTTTTCCTGTGTTATGATTGTGCTCACCCATTATTATATTGTTCATATCTATCCTATTACTATGATTATATCTCACCGCCTTTTTATGTATATCTTTAGGTGACTATATGTATTACGGAGAGTTCAAGAACCAATAAAAATCCAAAGAAGAATGGATTAAATAAATGTTTATTTTTGATGTTGTAAATGTTATGTTTGATATTAGTTTTCCCAAGACACCAAAACTCTAGATCCTCATGGTGTAATACTATTATGTTGTTTATCTTTATAATGATGTAATAGAAATGTAATAAAAGGTAGGGTTTCTATAATAGGGGGACCCAGAAACATAGACTCGAATGCCACCATGACTATACCATGGTGATGGAACCTTAGTCGATTTTCCCTCTGGATTTGGAAATTTAAGATGGTATTCCCCTTTATAAATAACACTTTGGATGAAATATGAAGGAAAAGAAGAAAATTATTTGAGAATTAGAGAACTTACATATTCAATGTTGAAAAATTCAGGCCATTCCTCAAAGTAATAATGATAGATCCCTTCAGTAGCACCAAATTTTATCATATCCTCCAAAAACCTTATGGAAGGAACCCGATTGTCAGTTGCATAGATGATTATATCTTGCTACAAGATATGAATCATACCTTCATCATAATTATCATAAAAGAGAATAATAGGTGGGGCTCGAGGGTCTCCTCTCCCGAGAATCTGCTACCACACATATAGGAGCACCGACATAATTTCAGTATGATAGGACATGTCCGGAAATTTTTGGAAAACATCTAGTCATACATATTCTTAATACATTTTGACCTGCTGTGAGGAAAACAACCCAGCCCTAGATTTCATGATATTATTGACCCCTTCCATCACAAATGACATATGATAAAATGGAACATGATTCTCTTCCTGTCGTTGGAGCCTAGAACACCATAGTGTAACTTTAATTGGTGAATTTGGTGTAGCCATCTTGATCCTGGTGAATGGAATATATTTTTTCACGAGGTTGTTTCCGTAATATGGGAACCTCATCATCCTTACTCTCTAACTCGGATGACACAAACTTTGAAGGAGATGGACCACCTTCCAAACAAGAATAATATTTCCTGCTCTACCTCTTTATGACAACCAAAGAAATAACCTCGTCCATAACCCCTTCAGGATATGATTAAAACCAAACTTCAACATACTAAGAGGTTAATCCATTGACTGAATCCAATGGAGGCAGGTTAATTACCATCCTCATTAACTCCATGTCTACGAGAATTCATAAATATTGATCTACCATCAAATTTTGTTCTAATATGATGTTAACCATATGGGATAATTTTATTGGATTTATGAACTTTAATTGGAATGAAAACCGATAAGAAGAATAATCACTTTATATAATATCTCCATCGATCTGGTTTCCAACACACTATCCATGAAGGCTAGCATGTATGACCTTAGCTCAATGTTGGTCGTACCATCATAGATAAACCTTCCCATGGACGAATTACCATAGGGAATTAAATTTAACTCCCTAAATAAAAATATCCTTGTATAAATTTCATGAGGTTTCCAGGATAAGTGAGAAATACCAGATAAAGATTGGATGTATGGTCAAAATGTTCTCTCAAGGACCTGATCCTACTCTACATGGAATAAGTCCTAAAACAATCCATGATCCATCCCCACAAAACCTAGAACATTCCTATGATTCTGAAAGGAAATTTCCCTCCATGAATGTTCCATAGTATCTTATGATTTTTTCCCAAAACTGGGGTGGGAAAACCCACTAACTTTTTCTCCACCAACTTGGCCACTATGACAAATGTTCTTGGCCTTATGATTCCATTGGAATATTGGATAGGCATAAAATATACACTATTACACATGTTTAGAAATCACATAAGACATGTCTTAGATGGAAAATTGGGATAGGTTTCATATCCCCACATTTCAAATTCTCCCTTTTCCAACATCATCTAGAAGGTACCAAGTACACTTCTCTAGGACTCCTTAGGATTCCTTTTTAGGGACTTTCATGTGTCTCCACCCCCTTCTTCCTCAAGAAACATTCTATAAATGCCTCTGGATGATTATCCCATTTTATTATAGGGTTTAAATTTTAATATTGTGTGATATATATAGTATCTAAAGTGTTAAATACTGTGTCATATCAATATCATTCCACATTGCCTTCAAATGGAGGAATTAGTTATATATATCTCTGAGGATCAGAGCCCTAAAGATCTTGTGAACATACCACAAACATATTCCAACTTCTCTATATCTAAGTTTAAAATAATTCATATATCGACTCAACCAAATCAATAGCTCTAGAAAAAACTTTTCATTAATATATATATAGGTCTTCCCTACCCACACAACCTCATAAATTACAAAAATAATTCAGATCCATTTTGAATTATGCATAGGTTTGGAACACATGTCCTACCAGAGGGTTGGGATCCTCAGGGAGTATGTATATTTTTATATCTATGGTAATGAGGACCCATACGTTAGGGGAAATGCCGAGGATTTACCGGTTTATAAGATTAGTGTTTGGAATATCTCCTTCTATTCCTTTATCTGAGATCTGGAGCCTCTTATACCTACAAGGAGGTTGATGACTACACTTTCTTTTCCCTTTAACATGGAATCAGACCCTCATCCGGATGTGGAACAAATTTTAGGACATCCCGCCTAGAGTAATCCCCTAGACCTTCATGTAGAAGGTTGTAATCATACTCCTCTCTACTAAAACACCCTTAACATTCATTTCTTCCTTACCTTGGACTCACATCCTATAAATAGTGAGGATACATAAATTCAGTAGGTCAGACCTCATCTACCATAGGTTGTGACCTCTTCCACCAGTTATGGAGGAAAAATGTGTGGTTTGTCGAATCTTCCGCTTCCTATTATTTATTACACCGAGCATGACTCACATGGGTATAGAGGTTAGTGATGGTCATGAAACCTGCATGATCCACCTAAATGATTAAACTAATAGAACTTTGATTCCTTCCAAAATCATGATATGTAGGAAGTCCACTTATGGACTAAGATCAATGGGTATCCTCCTAGGAGTAAACCCAACTAATGATTCCTTTAATTTGAGAATCATTATTAGGAGTCAAAACCGAGTTAATCCCACTATACCAACATGATTTAAGACATAAAAAATGGTCCCTTTTACAAGGGAACACTCTTTAAGAATAATCCCCAACACAATCCATTCCAAGGGCCATACTCCCCTATAAGAAATGCCTGAACTACACGGGCTTTGATTCCCATCCAATCAGGATATGTAGGAAACATATCATAGGTTCAAACCTAAAACCTCAAATAAATCATGTTCCCTCATGATCCAAATTCTATGTAGTGTCTAATTCAATCTGAGAATCAATATATCTCTCAAGTTCCTTAGGCTCCTTCATAAAAATTCCTACACAAAATTTTTACTGGGAACCTTATACCTAGACATCCTTGCCACATAATGTTAAACTACACGATTATGTCCTTATCACATGACCTTAAAAGTTATGATGTTCATGGTTAAGCGGCACTAAACTACATGGTTTATGATTCCTCTTATAGGGATACATAGTAATCCTATCTATATGTTTGATCCTGACATCAAAACAAATCTTGTCTCCCTAGATGTTTATAAACACCAGAGAAACCTTAGTATCCCTAGATGATAATAAACACCAGAGTGCCCCACTTTTTGCGTATAAAACAAACATCATCATAATAGTGGGAAAATGGAATGTATATATTGTATATAATAGAAATCCAATAATGGAGAACCTCATATACATAAAGATATCTCAATTGATAAAGAACCCGAGATACATATAGATTATTATGAGATATTTACGTGATAATAATTTATTAATAATATTTAGATTTATTTGTATCATACTTGGAAATTAATAAAGGATTGATTAAAATATATTAAATCTATAAGAGATTCCCAAAGTAGGAAATAATCCCCCCCCCAAAAGTTTGTGATGAGCCTGACCACCCATCATATCGACCAAGGTTAATTCTTAGGCATCGCCAACAAAGAAACCTAAATATCGCATGCCTTTGCAAAGAATGCCTATTTGGATATAGAACCATTGGATGTTTCTGATTCCATGAAAAAATACATTGGAAAACATTCAGAAATAGAAAATCTCAATGTGGCCCCTATTCTTTTAGAAATAGTTATCTATATAATAATTATAGTGAAGAAAAGGAAAAAATGTTTCATACCTTCAATTTAATTTAAATTATACATCCACATAGGTGAAAAAGAATGATATGAATTAATATTAATGATAATTTTCTGAATAATGTAACTAATTTAAATAGCATAATTTTTTAAAACAAATTGTTTTATCATATAATTACATTAAATTCTTAAGAAATATCATGGAAATTATTATTTAATTATTATAAAAATAAGTAAATAATAAAAAAATATTATGTGTAAAACGAATTGAATGAATTATGGTTATGAATTAATTATGTAAATATATATATATATATATATATCATTTTATACTGGGTGAACATTATATATTTGAATTATATCATTATTTTCATATTTTTTATATTCAAATTTAATGAATAATGTCAAAATTGACATTAATGTTATTTTTATTAAATGATATTTTATTAAATTATTTTATAATTCTAAAAAACCTATCTTCTTACTTGTGATTTATAAATATTTATAAATACCAACAATGGTCCATTTATATATTTTTTTCACTTATATTGACTATATTGACCCCTAAATATTAAATTTTTTTATCATGATTATGTTTATAACATTGTTTTTTCATGTTACATGTAATTATTTTAATATTAAATTTCAACAAACCTAGATTTTTTTAGTGAATATTATTTAAAATTTAGAATCAAGGGTCAAAATTTTATAATAAGGATCATTTTTTTTATTCTTAAATTATAAATCACTAAGATAAAAAACTATAATTACCCTTTTAAAAAACTAAAATGGTAAAGTAGGGAAGCATATAATTTAAGGAAATACACATTTAAAACATGTATCTTTTTTTGTGTGATGGATGTGTGTGTTGACTATATCATAAATCTATTTATTTTATTATCAATTTTGGAGCCACATGGGGATGAGAGTGACATCCCATTATTGAGTATCTTTGGTTATTTAGAAAAATGTCACACCTCTTCAATCATAAAAGGGAGCACAATCCCATCACTTATTCAAACATATCATGCTAATTAGATCAAAAAAACCCATCCAAAAATCCATATCTACAATATAGAGATTTATTTATTCCCAAAATACCATCATTATGATCCTTAAGTGGACATATTAAGGAGGTTTCTCTAAGTGATGGTAATTTTCTGCACTAATATCATTCTTTCTAATTCTTCATTTTAAACATTAAATTATGTATTAAAACATACAATATCATAAAAAAGTATGTAAAATATAATTTTATGTTATTATATTCATGGAAATATGTTTATCCATCTCCACTACAATCAAATGGGAAATGAAATTAGTAATCATGTGCATGACTGACTACCACCTCATGTACTGATGCAACTCATTTTATATCAACACTACTCCTGGTTGGATATAATGATTGTTATAATATATATATATATATATATTTAATATTTATGATATAATTATACTAATGGAGTTAAAATATCACATATTCATTATTACTTTCTCATCCTTTTAAAATTTTAAAATTTCAATCGAGTTATCGGTGGATTAAATCTTCGCTATGCGATATGATTATTTTTTTCAATAACTCTTTACATAGAATGTAATAAAAAATAAATTTAATGAATATATGTGATATATATGTAAGGATATAAACTATATAAAATTAATATATCATATAAATCCTGACCATTTTACCGTTTTAGGGAATGACATTATCACTTGTATCTATATATATTTTATCATCCCCATCAAGAATTGCGATTTATTTTCAATGACCTATTTTTAAGATTGGTTCTAAAGATGTATATAATGAAAAAATATTTTCAAAATTGATTAAAATTTTAATATTATTTAATTATATCCTATATATATGAAGAATAAATTTCATGAAACATCACACTTGAGAAATGAAGGAAATTAACACTCAAATCAATGAAAATAAGGAAATATTATTAAAAAATGGGTATTAAAATGTAATAAGATGATCATGTATGGTATTAAAAATTATTATTATAGTTCTATAATAGATTCCTAATTAAACATTATTTATTATATAGTAGTATTAGACATAAATGAAGGATGTCGAAACCGAGGAAAGTGTTTCTCATCTTAGTTTTACTTACATGAGACATATACCAAATTCATCACTTAATTTATTGTTTATTATATGTATTAAACCTATTTATATTTTATAGCATGAATTAGTTTTTTAATGGTATTTAATTCATAATTTTATGTTATTCCATTCACTGGGTTAATTATTTAAAAGTTCTAAAATGGAAAAGTTGTATTTCACAATCTCATTATTACTAAGGATTATTTATTTCTGAGTATCCATTGGTGGTATTATTTGATATTTTTACCTTTAATTAAACATATATTTTTCTATTATTTTTATTAATTAAATTATTCAGTTAATTGTTTCATTTTTATTCTATATGGTACCTAAAATAATTTCTGAAATATTTTTAATAAATCATAAATTAATTTCAATGGTTTTTTTTAAAAAATAAAATTTATTCCAAAAGAATATTTTATTAAAATTATTTGATAAATGTTACTAAAAATCTATAAATAATTTATTTAAAAAATAAACCTTTTTAAATTTTTAATTAATTTTATGAAATGGTTCATTATTTTTTTCCAAATAAGGCCTGAATGGATTTTATAAAAAATGTTAAAGTAATATTTTTAAATCTTATACAACATCTACTAAATTTAATTTAGTCATGAGTCCTCAATGTATGATAATTTATTTTACATGATTCCAATTTTATGTTCTATGAAAAGTATATTAAAAATTTATTGTAAAATTTTATATTTAAAATGTTATTTTCAATGTTAAAATGATATTTTACTCAATGATGTTTTAATTTAATTTTTATGGTATTTATGTTGATTAATGATAACAAACCCCATTTTATATCTTTTTTTTTTCATTGGGAATATATTATAATGATAAAATAATTATTATTTCCTTGTATGGTTTATGATAATTTTAACCAGATATGTATCAATTTGATATCATTAGTATTACTCTATATGGTTTATGATTATGTTTAATGATTTGGTTAATTATTTAAATTTTAAATGAATGATTTTTAATATCAATGTTTATTGTGATTATGTTTCAACCCATTACTCTATAGTCTCTATTGGACTTAATATTATATGGATGGGGACCTCTATATCCCCATGATGCATCAATATGTCTCATGAGACTTACTAGTTTTGTTATTTGGCCAAAGCATTTACCATTAATATAGGATGTCATCGAATGAGGGTTTGGATTTTTTTGATCTCCAAAATTATGAATTGAATCATCATGATATTAGTAATTTTTGATCCATATTATTATTAAATTATTATCATATCTATAGTTAAGTTTCATGCTCATATAAATATTTATATTGAGGTATTTGATTATAATTTATTCTCTCCATATTAATCTCATGTAATTGATTGAATAGAATTTATTTAAGTTATTTACCATGAACTATTTATTATACATATTTATTTATAATTTTTCCCACAATACAAATACCCTTACTAAGCATATGACCTCATCCATTTATTATGTTTTATTATTGATACATAGGGATATGTTAAAAGGAAATATGAAATTTGCAATAAAACACTTTTTTATTTTATTATTTCAAATTTATTTTGGAATTTCATGTTTGTATCAAGTTTACCAATAATAATAAACTATTATGTCATTAAAAATTTGATTCATTATATATTATTCCAATTTGATAATGTAAATAGAAAATATTGGTTATATGAGTTTAGCTCCTTATAGTTAGTATCATAGGATGTTTAATTGAAAGATTTGGAATTAGATTTAGGAGAAGATAGATTAAATAACATTAGCTTAATATTGAATTTGAGTATAAGTATATAATATAATCATAATGTTTCTTATAATAGATTATGTGGTTTTCCTTGTAATACATCCCTCTATGGATACTATATGTTTATGTGGTTTATGAATATATGTACCTTGGGGTAAAAACATTAAAAATGTGTCTTTTAGATGACTCAAGTGTTACCTAGTATGTGATAATAGGACTTACTATTCACCTAGATAGACACCCCTATTAGATATGATTGGGTTAATTAAAAATTTATTTAAACCCATTATGATGGATTTTAGTTTATAATAACCATCAGTGACCATGGATTATTCCAAAGGTGTCTTAGATTTAATGTAATGCTTCCATATTTAGACATCATAAAAATTAGTTTTCAATATTATTTTATTTCCCACTATGAATATTGTTTCTTACACAATGCTTTTTTGTTTTAGTCAATAGAAGGAACCTCTATGAACTGGTTGACATTGAATATGATAGATAATGTTTTTATGAGAAACCAAATGATATGAGGAAGGGAGTGATATATATTGTTCTTATTTATAAATTTTTATCATGATATATGATTAAAAATATTCTCCTTAACCAAATATTAGACTCCTCAATGTATAAAATAATAGATTTCACTGAGATATCGGGCAGTGGAGACAATATTGGAAAAAAGATTTAGTTTTCAATATGTCTAGAATGCGGGAATAAACACCAATGGTAATGTATTATAGGAAAAAGAAGATTTTGTGGGTGTAGAAAATAAATCATAGAAAGTAATTAATAGAGAACAAATGGAAAATTCAATTAATGCAATGAATTATAAAAATTGTCTCGTTAAGGTATTATAAAAAATTAATTATTTTAAATGTGGAATATATTGTAATTATAGGAAACTAAGTCCATGGAATAAATCTCATGAATATAATTATATTTTTTTGAGTAATGGTTCCACTACCCATGATGAATATAATTCAGATTACATAGGAAATTATTGCGGTATTAAGGAATAATATGATGATGTGTACTTAATGGTTTGAGAATAACGTGGAATGAGTAAAGTGCATGTGTTTTTAGATTCCATAATTTTATTGTATAAGTACTTTATTAATGATTTCATCATTACAAGAATAATTAAATGTATAAGGATTATTACGTAATAATATTTAATTATGGATTTGTGAAAATATGTTTAATGGTATGATGACCAAGAAAAGTGATATAACGACATGATGATATTTTTGGAAAACACTTGACTTGTGGGAGAGCAACCCTTAATATGTGATCAATGTTAAGAAAATGGTTTTTCGTTTGGATAAATAGATTATTAGTATAGATAAGTTAATTTTCATAATATATATATCCCTGGAAGAGATTAATTAGTTGATAATAAATTGGTTTATATTATCATTGATAGAGTTATTTTTTTTTTGTTTTAGGAAATATCTTTGACAAGTTGATATTTTAATTTTGTAATAATTAATTTTTTCATTAAGGTATTATAGTTATTTAGGTATTCATACATTTTTTATGTGTCATTAAGATCTACATTATATTGTTTGTGAAATCTAATTCTATGTTGATTTTGGAATTATAGAAATATTAATTATAAATTTGATAAATCATATTTATGACAAGTCTTATGAATATTTATTTAAGGAATTGATTATGTTAAACTTTAGTGTTATTTTTGAGGTATAAAAGATTAATGTATTATATTGTATAACTTATTCCATCCATTTTTAATTTAGTAAAGAGAGGATGAGTATCTTGTTATTCTCTTATTTACCTTATGATCTATTTAAAGATAATTTAAATTCTTCATGTATGAAAATCAAATATAAATTCTCATTATTTGGTTCAAAAGATGTTATTTTGTTAGAAATTTAATAATTTATACTTTTAAGTGAATATATTTCATTATGTTATTAATATATATGTTAAATGAATTCCATAACTATAGGAAAAAGATCTTGAAACATTAATGTTATCATAGTGAATTCATTTATAATGAATCGATGATATTTTTCACACCTTATTAGTTTATGGGTTTATTTTCGAAAAATTATATTAATATTTTAATTTCTTGTGAAAAATGATACTTATCACTCTCTATTAATCATTGTGAATTAGTATTCTCTTCCATGTACATGTTTCCATTTACCACTAGTTTTACCATATTTGAAAACCTAGTATATTTTATTATAGATGTCCTTTGTAATTTCATTTCTATCATATGAATATGATTTTTTATTATCCCTTCTCAAAATTCTAGATTTCAAGAAGGTAATTTTCAAAATTTCAAACACTTACATTTTTATATTGAATTCATAATGCAAGGACACAATGTATTGAATGTTGGTAGAATGTGACACCTCAATATTTTAAAAGAGGAGCCTCATGTTTCATATAATATATGATGTGAAAAACTGATCTTATATGTGAATGTAACATTCTAAGACATTATTATGTATTTATTTTAATGAAATTCTATATCCTCAATTTCTTGTCAAAAATTTAACCTCATATCGAAATTAAACATAATAAAGAATAACGTTATAACCTAGCCATAAAATTGGAGGATATGAATAAGAATAAGTAAATTATGAAAATTATTTAATTTAAAAATGTGAAAAATAAATTCAATTATTATCTATTGATTTGAACCAAAATAAAAATCATTTGAAAAAATAATGTTTTTATAAAAACTATATTTGTATAAAAGGTGTTTTATTTATTTGTTAACATAATTTAATTTAAACTTTTACCTATTTAAAAAAATTTTACGTAAAAAAAGATATATTTTGGAAATTTACATATATGTATTTTATTTGGGATCATTTTTTACAATTTTTTTAAAATATTAAAATTTTGATGAATATTGAAAAACACATTTATTTATTGAAAACATTCTCTTCTTTTAATTTATACAAAATTATAAAATTAATTTCTTATGTTTGAGAGTAAAATTAGTTCAATTATATTACAATATGAATATTTTTTTATCATAGGGATCTATTTCATATTGATTCAAATATATTTTTTTATACTTTTGAAGATTCTTATTTATAATTTTTTTTGACATTTTTATGAGTATAATTTTAAATTGAAAATTTCCTCTTTTTAAAATTTAATTTGATAAAATAGATTAAACATTTTAAATCATAATAATTAATATTTTATAACATGTTCATCTTAATTTTTTGTCCTAATGAATACTAAAACTATAAAAAGTAAAATAATTTTAATTATTTATTCTTTTCCCTCAATTTTTAGCTAAATATTTAATTTTATAAAGGAATTAACATAATTGATTATTTTTATATTATTGATTCAATAATATTTAAATTAAAAATAATTGAATAATTCCAAAAATGAAATTATTGTTATTTTAGAGTAAGTATTAATTTATTAAATCATTAAAAAATTTCAAAAGTCTTATTTACTTCCAGATGATTTTTAAATGTTAAAAAATCTAAACTATTTTATATTCATGGATAAATTTTTATATTAAAGTGTCTATATAGATAAAGAAATTATAAAAAAAATTGTTACGATGGTTAAGGTTAAAATGTTTGTTTTTCACATTATATGAGATTGAGTTAAAGTTAAATTTCACCAAATATATTATTTTAAATGATAAATTAGATTTTATATTTAGAATAATTATACTTTAATTATCTAATAAGGATAATTTTTTTTTCTTAAATGATAAATTTACTTATTTATAAATACTAGATAACATAGTAAAAAACTAAAATGGTAAAACTAAATTATAAAAGAAGTTAATAAACAACATGTTTAAATCACATGTTTTTGTGTGTCTTGGATTTGTTCCTAGACCATATCATCCCTCCACACCATTATATATATATTTTTAGCCACATGGGTGAGAGCGACAAACAATTATTGGACAGTTTTGAGTATCTATAAGAATATCAGACCTCCTCTATTATAAAAGGAAAAAAAATCCCTTAATTCATCACAACACTCCAAAATATTTTGTCATCAAAACACTTCCAAATTATCTACATAAAATACCTTTACATATTTTATCTCATTTTTTATAACCTAAATAATAACACTAGGGAAATTTAGGAGAGATCCAAAGGATGTTTCTCTAAGATATTATGATTTTATTCCATAAGATCATCCTTTTTCTTCATTATTTTACAGCATTCAATTATGTATTAAATCATCCCATATAATAACACTAGTTTTGGAATATACATATATGTTATTGTGTTTGTGGAACAATTTTAATCTATCATCTCTTCCATCAAATGGGAAAAAAAATCACCAATCGTGTCTATAGAAGACTACAACCACATAAACTAATGTAAATCATTTTCCATTAACACTTCTCACTGTGGGATATAATGATGTATTTAATGTTTATACAAAAATTTTATTATATAATTTTTCCCATGAATTTATAATATCATTTATACAATATTATATTCAATTCCATTTAAAATATGATAATGTCACACTTGTATACAGAGGACTACCACCTCACAAAGTGATGCAATTCATTTTTCTATAAATGCTAACATGTTAAGTAATAAGGAAATATTTAATAAAAATATTTTATATAAATGAAATGATATAAATTATTGATAAATTATATATCATAAAAATCATTTCCAATCTACCACTTATGCTACATATATCATCACTCATGCATTTTTATGATATACTTCTTCATGAAACTATGCGATTAATTTTCTATGTCCAATTATCATGATTGGTACTATCTATGTAGCTAATAAAAATAAATAGTATTTATAAAATTAATATCATTCTTTAGATGATGTAACTATATATTATGTACTATAACTAGAACATCCAAGAAAAAATATGCATGGGAAAACAAGGCGATTAACACCTTCCACGATGAAAATAATGAAATATTATTTACAAATGGGTGATAAATTGAAATAATTGGATCATATATTATATAAAATATATGATTATGGTTCTTTGATATATGTTTATTTGAACTATATTTATTATATTAATTAATTGGAACCTCAAGTGTAGATTTTATGTCTGACTTCTACATTTTTGAGATATATTCTTTATTCCCCAATTATTTATTTGATTGTATTATGTAATAGATCTTTTGACATGTTTTATCTTGAGTAAATTAATATTACTGGTAATTATTGATTTATTTTATTTTATTCTCTTGATGGTGAGTTTTATTCAGACATTACCAAAATGGAAAGGATGTATTTCACAATCTCATCATTATTCTAGATTTATTATTTGTAAGATTCCCTTAGGAAATTATTTGATATTTATATCTTAAAATAAATATATTTTATTGTAATATATTTATTCAATAACTAATTCAAGTAATATAAGAATTTTTTAGATCTTTTTTTCTTAAATATATTGAGAAATACTTTTATTAAAATCTTACTTCATTTTACTCTTCAGTTGAAAATCCTTTTTTCTTCTAAAATATTGTTTTCTAAAAATAGTTTTATTTTTTTAAAAATTATAAAAATGAATTATTAAATAAATTTTGACCCATATTGTTTTAATTTTTTGATACAATATTCTTAATTTTTTCTAAATAAGGATCGTTTTTTAATAATAAAAAATGTAAAAAGAATTATTTTTAACTTATACAACATGTATTAAATTTCCCTCTATTATGACCAATCACTGTTTTAAATATTATTTTACATGTTTCAAATGTCATTTTCAATGAAAATTATTTTAAAAAATTTCTAATAAAATTTATTTTAAAATGGCCATTCTCAAAGTGAAATGGATATTTTCTTCATGATTGGTGTTAATGTAATTTTTATTTTTTTTATATTCATAAATCAGAATGACGGTCATTTTAACTTATGATACATTGAAAATATATTGTAACTATACCATCATTATTATTTCTATGGATGGTTTGTGATAATTTTTACTGAATATTTACCTATTTATACCAATAATATTAATCTATATGGTTTATTAGTATGTTTATTGATTGGGGTAATTGTTATAATTTCCTGTGAATGTTTTGAAATAACAATATTTATATTAACAATGTTTTAATCACTTCATATGAGGAATTAAATGTATATAATATGTGATGTGTGGGGCCTTCTATATCCTATATATGCATCAGTAGGCCTCATGAGACAAAATAGTATGGGTATTGGGATATGAGCATTCCCATTAATGTAAGATGTCATGGAATGATGCACTTAAAATATGATTATGATGCTTAACATAATCCACTATACCATTATAATATTAGTTACTAATGTTCTATTTAATTATTTGAATAGTTATAATATCCATGATTAAGATTCAATCTCTTCTAATTATTGATATAAAATTATTTGATCATCATTTATTCATTCCATATTTTTCTCAAATAAATGATTGAATGTATTATAAAGTAGTTATTTACCTTTCAATATTGAATATTATTATTTATTCATGATATATTATATTATACACATACCATTACAAAGTATCTAATCTCAACCCATTGATATGTTTTATTTTCACCATGATACCAATATTTTTTTTAGGTTGGATATATAAGGATATTATATGGAGAAATTTGATGTTCTAAATGAAATCATATTGTGTATATTATTTTATCAATTTTAATTTAGAGTTTTAAATATGTACCCAGTTTAGTAATAATACTAATCTATTCAGTCTTTTAGGATATAATATATTTTATCTTATATCAATTTAATAAAGAAATCACTGTACCTAGGTTAATGAATTCAGGGTATTCATGTTATAATTTTTTGTAACATCCCAATTTTTTCCATTTATTTCTTATAATATATATATAAATATTTTCAAGGCCATTATCTAGGAAGAAATTTCATTACAATGCTCAGTGTGTTCGAAATTAATTTTTGAAAAATTTTAAATATAATAATTACACAGACACACACAATTTTAATATAAAAGTGGAAAAAAATATATATAGAGCCTCATATTAGAAACTAGTGGCCACTATTGAGTTTATAGTGTGAGTTTTAACCTTGATGTGACATAAAAATTATCGGTGTATATTTTTTGTAGAAACATCATCATGGTCATGGATAACAAATAAATAAAATAAAATAAAATATTTAATTTTAAATGACATAGAAAACTAATTCATTTTTATAAATATACATCTATGATGGAATTCAAAGGTTATATTCATAGCCTTTGATATTTTTAGGGGACATTATAGTATCTTTTGTTGGCGAGTGACAACCAGATTAATGATTGGAAACTGGCGTGGAATAGAATTCAAGGATCTCTCCAACAATAATTATGAAAATTCATTCATCATAAACGATCAATCAATATTGATGTAGGGAATTTTGTTTATTAGGATTCTTTTCACATTTTTTAATTATATGTTAAACCTAACTCAATTGACAAATGTATTGATTCAAGGATCAATCGTATTGCGGGATGGGTTTTTCTATGGGGATTTATTGGGATAATTGATTGTATTTATTGGATCTTATTTTTTTTGTTCTATCGTAAAAGGATAAATGAAATAAGAACATGGTTGTGTTTCATTCAAATTTTGTGTGTTTCATGGTTTTATCCCATTATTCTATGTGTGTTCATCATGGGGATTTTGTTTGACTAATGGTCTATCAGATAATAAAGAAATAAAAAATTTCTCACCCATTTCTTGGAGAAATGATTTGATAAAGCATACATTGTCTTGGTGTGATATGAGGATTATGAGATGATAGGAAAATAATGATTTGGTTCAAATTTGGGATTTCAAGTTGTGGTTTCTATATAGTTTAGCAGAGTGGTATGATGTTTGGGTTTTATTTGTAGAAACAGATGGTCAAATTAATATAGTCAAATATGGTGAGAGTTGTACAGAGCCTTTTCCATGCCTCCCTAAATGATTCATGTTTGGATTTTCTGGTAAGAGAAGTAGAGAATGACATACTTGAATATTTTGGATTTATAGAAATTCCTATATAGACAGAGTGTATTTCAGGGAACACATCTTGTGGGGCCACAGGTTTAGTGATAGGGTTTCTGTATAGAGTTAATTATGTCATGGAATGTGACACCTATCACATGAAGTGTGACCCCTAACCTAGAACTCATCATGTATTACATATGATACATTGATAAAAATCCACATACATGTCTATCCATACACAGACACAACCATATAGACATAGACATGGCTGGGAGTACACGGGATCAAACCAGCTGTGTACTTAGGCATCGACACATACAAAGACATGGGACATTTTACATGTAAAAATCATGGTGTCGACGGGACACATCGTGTAATATTATTACATGACATGTACTCCCTTCAAGAAGGATTAATGCCTTTTTATGCTTTATCTTGGGAAGGTTTGGGTATAGTGTGTTCCTTATATCCATTACTTGAGTATTATTATGAAATCACATCCTACACATAGGATAATTATCCCCTCAGTGGGAATTATTTTATAGAGTTTTTGGAATACTTCTGTGAGTATTTAACAGAGATCCTTTATTAACATATTTCCCTAGGTATATTTCTTAGTATAATTTTTACCAAAACTATGTGAGCACTAATCTTCTATATAGTAGGTTATTTAAGATAGAGCTATAGTTATACACTTGGTCTTGGTTTTGATCCTCATATATGTATTTTTATATTATTATTTTAATATTATACATCTTATTCTCAGATTTTATGTGTATGAAACCTCAGATAGATGCCATTAGTGATATGTGAGTCACATAGTGTGTTCTCCTAGATGGGCATTATAGTTATTACTTTACATTGATACTGTGTGTCTTTGTTGGGTAAATATTGATATTATTATTATATGTGTTTTATAAATATACATGTTTGGAGATGGAAATTATTCATGTTGTTATATGCATAGTGATTTTGATGTGTCCTACTATGTATTTTCATATTGACCATTACATGAGAATTTTCTATATGTGTCATTTCTTATAGGGCGATCAAACTTTTGATAGAGTCATAGAGGGACCCGGATAGGTGGAGCATAGTGATCCATGTAGACCAAGTTGTGATCCTACATTCACCTTGATAGTAGTCCCCTTCTATTCATTCAGTGTGGACTTGTTTATAGAATATTTTTGGTAGGACTATAGTTTTCCCTTTTTCATTCAGTATTAGTTGTCGTAATATGGTATTAGGGTATATATGTATGTATGAATTCCTTATGTACATTTTTACATTTTACCATTATATGGGATTATATTAACATGTGTGTTTGTGTGTGTGTATATACATTAGTCTAAGGCCTCCCATGTTAGTCATATTCCTACTTGGTGCTGGTCACCAGCCCTTGGCCTATTAGATGTGGGTTTGGGGGTAGTCACGATATTGGTCCCATAAGAAACTTTCATGATAGAGTGGTATCAGGTCCAATTAGTTCTACATGATGAACAAAGTTTGTGTTTTTGGTTTGGGAAAACTGTGTGAAGTGTTTTTAGTTTTCCTTTCATTCTTGGGATTCCAATGTTGATACGGTGACCAATGTATCCATTATCCATGACTCTAATCACATTCCCTTTGACTAAGTACTTGTGGAAACTATTTAAATGGAACAAAAATTGTACATCCATCATATAGAAATGGGTTGTGGTTTCCATGTTTCTCTTGAAACATCTCTCCAGATATACTCACTGAATATAATACATATTCTCTAATTGATTGATTCCTCTATGATGTATGCTACCTGGGACTCAGCATTAGGACCACAATGATGACACCCTTAGTGAAGAGTCTTTTATATAATTTTTTGTTCCATAGGTGTTACCTCTATGTGGTGAACCAATTATTCCACCACATATTGAGTAGTAGGAGGTACTGGCAGTGCTGGAAGATGAGGTGTGCAGACTGAGTGTGGTTCATGAGTTTTAGCAACAACAACCACTTGGGATTCAAGAGAAGCTCAACTCAAAGGCAGATGAGAACTGGCTTGTAGTGGTGAAATGATTATTACATCTTTTCTGGTCACCAGATGATAATGTGGTGGTCCTAGAAGATGGACTTCTCATTCACACTACAGGATGATGGTGGGGATTAGTGACCCCATCATATGACGAGGTTACTCTATCAAGGTCATATTTTGAGAAAATTTTTATATAAGAGTTAACTCTAGATAATTTGAGTATTTTATGAATTCATAAAATTATATATCTTTCTTAAGGAAATAAAATAGTGTCTGAGTGTTCATTGAGGTTTACCAACCTCTCTATGTTCTTGATGGATATGGTTTGATATAAGTTCTTTTGAGGTTAGACCATTGAGTGATGAATTTGTAGAGACATCAGATAGAGTGTTATAAATATATGAATTACAAACTATGATGGGGTGATAGAGCTTCTTCAATGGTCGCAAGTTTCCTAGCTGAGAAGACGTGGACAATTGTCGCCGATAGTGGGCATACATGAGCTGATACTTCAGAGGCAGGGAGCCAAAATCATCCTTAGTGAAATAAAAATGTGAGATGCTTAAAGAGGAGATCCAAGGCCATGGGGTCTTTGGTTAAGGGATCACATGATATTTATAGTCATCCTAAAGAGAGTTGGATCCTATCATGTTACAATAGGGGACATCGTGTGAGGGATTGTCTAAATTTCTTTACGGCTGATATGGATACTGTGGATGGGCTACCTAGGAAGATGAAATGGAAGGATAGAATCAGTACAAAAGGTTTAGGATGTGAAAGATAAGACTAGATAGTAGATGTAGGTGTTAGATGTTTTGACTTATTAACTCCACCACCCAAGGTGGTCCATGTCTGGATTAGGGAGTAGGGGGACAAGGGTGAGGGAAGTTGCTGGCAATTGACGCTTATGGACCAAAGGAAACAAGTATGATTAGAGGTACTATCAATGTCTTTTATACCTTAATTGTAGTACTGTAAGACATATGTGTAAGTTATTTCTTTATTTAAACTTTTCTAGTTCAAGACATAGATATTTTGGTTAAGCCCTTGTCTCAACTATTGCACTTGGATACTCTTATTAGAGTTGAATCAACGATGATACACCTGGGTTGATGGTTTCACCTAACTCTTGGAGTTGAATATTTCATTTGGGATCTATTTTTATCATTGATGTGGAATCATGACGTCTTCTAAGGTATGAAATGTTTATCTTAGATTAAACCACATATAGATTGTGTTAGGAAGAGGATGAAGTCTGTTTGTAGCGATGGGACTAGTTATTTCTTTGTGGGTGAAAAGGAAACCCACACAACCCCAAATTAGAGGGGGTTGTTATTTCAAATTAGAGGGTGTTATAACCCCCTCAAAACACCTTATAATTTGTTATGGTAATCCACTGATAATGATGCATAAGTATTCGATTAGGGGTCATGTTGAAGAAGAACATGTAAGATGATGATGAATTTAATATAGGTTATATTAGATAGGTTTTAATCTCTATATAATTATAATTAATTAGAGGTGGTTTAAGGACCCATACATTTTCATAGTTTCAGGGGTTGGGGGGGGGGGGTCTCCTCCGACTATCCCTAAACCTTCTTCACATCATTTTTTTATTTTTTATTTTTTGACCCCTTTCCCTAACCTTGGCTCCCACTATTATCCTCCATCCTAAGCCACCCTGGGGGCCCTAGTATCACCCCATTCACCACTGACAATCACTTTTTTCCTATCTTTCATAGGAATACCTCCCTTTCCCACCCCCAATATCTTTTCCACCACCCCAGGGTCCCCAGACACCTGTGACATCCCCTTTCTTCTGCCCTAGGGGTCACCATACATTCTTCCCTTGTCCACCCCAAGTGCCCCCGACCATGTGCCTGATCCCTACTAACCCAATGTGTAAAATTCTTCACTTCATAGTGCATGCAGAAAAATTCCCAACAACTAGGATACGATCCCATGACAAAGAGCTATTCTACACACACCTGAATCACTCCACCAATGTCATGTTTTATTAATATATACAATACTCCCTATATATTTAGATACATAAATATATGATTACATATATATAATATTATATTGAAATATAAATAATTTAATATATTTTTTTGTATATATATATCTACACATATATAATATATATAAATTATTACATTTATATATTTGAATATATATTTATAAATAAATTTATATTGTGTTTTCTATTTTTGTGTGTGTATCTATGTATTTTTATAATGTTTATAGATATAATATACTTTTAAAATATATGTTTACATAAATTTTTTATATACTTATATTTTTTTGTGTGTTTCAATAATATTATTAATTATTATTACTATTACACAAATTTTTTAAACTATAAAAATTATATGTTTCTTTTATAAATACTATACATTTTTATGATTTATATTGAACATATAATTTAAAAAATATGTTTATATTATATATTTATGCATTTAATTATATAAATTTATATTATATCATGTATACACACAAACACACACATATATATACATAAAAATTAAATATATTCATATTGTTTGAAATTTATTATATAATTCTATATTATATATATCTAATAAATTAATTTATAATTAATATAGTATAATATAATATATGTAATATTATTATATAATATATATAATATATATAATTAAATGTTTTAATATGATATAGATATTTGTATTAATATTTACTTTTGTCTATATTAATTTTATATAGTTGTATACATAATATAATATAAATTTATTAATATATTAATATAATATAAAAATATATTTAATATAACATATGCATAATATAAATATATTTATTAAATTTATAATATTTTAAAAAATATAAATATATTTTTTATTTTAATTAATATATCTATAATTAAATTTACAATATGTATACCAATATTTATATATTTATACATTTTTACATGTAAAAGTATTTGTTTGAAGTATTTAAATAATGTTTGTATATATATATATATTCTTATAATGTATTTAAATACATTTATATAATGTGTTAATGTAATATATATACACATAAATGCACTAGAACACACACACACATGTTAAAATTTAAATTTATATGGGATTTATTTTAAAAAAGTTTAGAAAATTAGAGAGGGTTAAAACTACCAATAGTCTAATGGATTAATAGAATTTTATAAACCTATTCTAATTTCTTTAATTATAAGAGGTTAAAACCCCCCTCTAATTTCACAAATTAGAGGGGGTTTGGAACCCCCAATAATATATACGATTGGTGGAGACTCATGAATCCCCTCTAATTTCATAAATTAGAGGGGGTTCAAAACTAGCCCCTTGGGCATAGCCAAGTGGTTATTACCTAGGGTGGTATTTGGTAGGTCATGGTTATGAGCCCCCCTAATGAAATTTTGTAGGGTTTTCTATGTTTCTCCCCCTCCCCTGAATGATGTAATAGAGGGGGTTAAAAACCCCATATAATGTCATGAGTTATAGGTGGTTCAAAACCCCCTCTAATCTATGGGATTATTAGTAGTTCATAGAGATTGTGGTGTTTTGTAAACCCCCTCTAATATATTAAAATATTAGGGTTTCAAATCCCCGTCTAATTTAAGATATTATAGGGGGTTGTAAAACCCAATCAGTTTCTTAAAAAAAAATCTTCAGTATATATATCCTCTAAAATTAATTAATTTTTTTTATAAAAATATAATATTACTTTGATTTTTTTGGATATACAAAATAGATTTTTTTAAAATGAAATAGTCAGGGTTCATAACCCCCACTATTTCCATAAAAAACAAATTCCATTATATAATTATACAACATTTAAAAGCTAAAAAAATATTATATATATTTACATATAACACCTCTAAAATCCAATATAAAATAAAGAAAATAATTATTAAATTATAGGTTTTTTGTCATAAGAACCTCAAAAATTAACCATCATATTTAAATAACAATGAAAAAAAATTATATGGGGTTGTGAACCCCCTTTAAATTTGATAATTATTAGAGGCTATAAATAACCCCCTCTAATTTAGATAGATAAAAAATTTAGAGGGGACTGTGCATAACCCCCTCTAAAAAACCACAACTAATATGAATTTCTATAGTGCCAAACAACATAAGAAGGACTCATGAATATGAGGGTGTAGTCAATTACTCATCAATTGGATATAATTACCCCTGTTATAATAGATGTTATGAGATTATAGCTCCCTACAGTGATGGAAGAGTATGATAAAGTCTTTCCAAAGGACAATCCATGATTACCTCCACACCTGGAGATATAATTATACAATGATATACACCATAAGAGTAACTCAATATATGTGGAAACATATCGAACGGTACCTACAGAGCTTTGTAGTATGAAGGTGTAGTTGTATTACACAGAGAGGAAGGGATTTGTTAGACCCATTATTTTACCCTAGGTTTACCCAATGTTATTTCCCAAGAAGGAGGATATGATATTGAGATTATGTTTAGACTATAATATCCTAAACAAAGTGACCATAAATAATATATATCCACTCTAAAGTATCACTGAACTCTTTGATCAGTTGAGAGTGGAATGATGGTTCTTGAATATTGATGTTTGATTAGGCTAGCACCAGTTATGAGTATGAGACAAGGATATAGTGAAGCCACCATTTAGATTCCACTACATTCACTATGAGAGCATGTTGTTTCCTTTTGGCATGATGAACACCCCAACAATGTTCATGAGACTTATAAATTGGATCATTATTCATTTATTAGACTAGTTCATGGGAGACCTCTTTAATGATATCCTAGTGTTCTCTGCATATGATGGAGAGAATGTGAGACTCATGAAGATAGGTTTGTATGTTTTCCAAGAGAACCAACTTTATGGGAATCTCTAAATGTTCCAATTCTAGATTCAAGAGGTCCACATTCTAGGAGATGTTCTCTCAGTAGATTGTGTGGAACTAGACCCAACAAAGGTTGAGAAAGTGTTAGCTTGGGATATATCCAAGGGAGTGATGAAGTTTCAGATCATCCTTGTCTTGGTAAGATATTACCATATATTTATACATAATTTCTCTAAAATATCACCTCCCTTGACACATTTTAACTGAATCTTCTAGCCTTTCATATGGAAAGAGATTTTTTTGGAGGCCTTCTAGGAGTTGAGATGAATATTGATGATAATTCCCATCATGTTATTTCCATAGTATGGTGTCAAGAATGTAGTGTTCTATGATTCATTAAGAACCAAGATGGGTTGTGTTCAGATGAAGATGCAAGAAATGATTGCATGTGGTTCATTTCAATTGAGACCACAGGAGTAGAACTACATGACCCACAATCATGAGATAGTAGTGGTAGTATTAACACTGATGATTTGGTGACACTACCTTGTTATGAAGAGGATTATATTCTATTTATTTCACAATATTATCAAGTATATCTTATCCTATATGGATCATAACTTAATGCATATGTGATGGATAAAGTTATTCTTGGATTATGAATTCTAGATTTTTTAAACTCAATGGAAGGGTATTGTGGTAGTAGATTATATAAATGTGAGATATTGTTTTTATATTTTGAGTGAGGCATTAGATAATTTAGCCTCATTGCAGATATACTTTTTGTCTATAGATTGTAAACATTGCCTTCAGTCAAAAGTTATTACCCTTCATCTTTTATAGTGATTTATAGAGGAATAGATTGTGGATGCTGAATTTCAGACCCCATGTTCCTAGTTATCCATTGAACATGCGCCTCATTGATTTTCTAAATCTGGGGAGCATGATGTTGTTTTAAGATGATGTTTGATGGAACCATCAACATTTTAGGATGTGGTTCTCAGATATTTTCATACATCTCTGTTGGAGTTACATCGAGGAGTGTAAAATTGTACCAGGACCTCTGACATCAATTGTTTTTATCTAGGTATGATGAAGGGAGTTGAAAATTTTGTCTCTTGATTATTTACTTGTTAACAAGTGAAGGGAGTTTGTTATAGCGGGTTTAGCTCTACCCCTTGAGGTGTTAGAGAGGAAGTGGAAGGGGATATCCATGGTATTTGTGAAAGGGTTACCAATTTTCTCCAGGGGACATGATTCTATCTAGGTGATTGTAGAATAACATGTCAATTCATTATACTTTTAAACTAACCAATAGAATATTTTTGTTGAGAGACTAGGATTCCTATATGTATATGAGTTAGCTTGAATCCATGGATTTAATTTGATGATCATTTATGACCATGACACTTACTTCACATATATATTACGGAAGGTATTGAAATAATATTTTGGGACTCAGTTACATTTTAGCACAACATTTAACCCCAACACTGATGTCCATAATTATAAGAACATTTAGATTCTCGAGGAAATTATACAAGAATACATTTTAAACACTAAAGAGAAGATCAATTTCATTCAAGAGTGCATGAGGACTATAAAGAGCTATTAGATTTTTGTATACATTCTGAAAATAGAGGCCTTTGGATTTTGAGGAGGGAGACCCTATGTGCCTAATGGTTTTACCATGATGTGGATTGATAAAATTTGGATGAGGAAGAATGTTTTTTTTAAAATTCAATGGCCCATTTTAGATATTTTGTATAGTCATTGAGGTGGAATACTACTTAGCACTACCACCGAAGTTATACTGAATACATGAAGTCACCCATGAGTCACAACTGAGGAGGTATATACATTATTTGTCACGTGTTTTTGACTATGCTGATATTTACATTGAGGATGGAACTACTTTTATTGAGTAGTCATTAGAGATTGAGGATTTGTTTTAGAGAGGTTCATTTTTGGGATATTTATTCCCATTGTTCATGTCCAGTGGAAGTACTAAAATCATCAAGAGAGAACCTAGGATAGGGAGACACATAAGTGTGATCAATACAAAAATATCATCATGTAATATTTTTTTGGATATTTAAAATATAAATACTAAATTTTGGTAGAATCTAACATCCCAATTTTTTCCATGTAAAGTATTGGAAGATATTTTAAATATTTTTTAGAGCATTCGCTGATACTGTGCATGATTTCGTGGCCCCATGTGGTCAAAATTATTTTTTTGGAATATATTAAGCATATTAAATGCAAAAAAATGTTGTATTACTAAAGAAGTGGAATAACTTATAAAAATTGGCTCAGATCATAATTGAATGGCCACTATAGATTTCATTGACTAGGTTTTACACTTGGAGAAACATAACCTTTTCTGATGTGAGGTGTTTGTGGAAAATTCATTATGGGAATTGATAAAAATTAAATTATTTAATTTAAAATAATTTAGAGACCTAGTTATTTTTTAAAAATAAACAGATATGATGGAATTATAGTTTTATCCATAAACCTTGGAGATTTGGAGGATCTGTTGGTGAAGCATACATTGGAGAAAAAAAAATAGGATTAGAGTTATGAAACTAGAATGCAATGGAATTTAAGGATCTCTCCAATTAAAATGAAACATAATCATTCTTCATCGGCATTTGATCTAAATCAAGGTAGGGATTTTTTTTATTTTGATTTATTCCCTATTGTTCAATTATACAATGATTGAAAATAAATCAACCAAAGGATTGATTCGTGGATCATTTGTATTACTAGATGGGTCTATCTATAGGGAATTCTTTAGAGAATTGATTAATTTTAATGTATATTCATTCATCATTTTAATGAAAATAGATTAATTACAACTAGACATGGATGAGGTTCTTTCCTTTTTTTCATGCTTCATTCTTTTCACTAATTTTTCTATGGGCATTCATCTACAAGATTTCATTGGACTAGTGGTTCTAAGGATACATGAGAAATCAATCATTGTACACCCATTTCTTATCACAATGATTTGATAATTCAGATTTGGGATTAGTATGACATGATGATTGTGAAATAATGGAATTAAAATGAAACAATTTTTATTTGGGATCACCAATTTGGTTTTGGTGTAAGTTAGTGGAGCATTTTGATGTTATCTTTTTCCAAGGTGAAACTTATTACCAGATTTCCATGAGTGGTGAAAATGATACTTGGCTAGAGCAGAACTGTGATTATTGGTGTAGTTAATATCATGATTTGGGGGGTTAGAGAAGTGAAAGATTATGGATAGGATGGTTCATGTTTTTTAGAAAATACTGATATACCCAGCATGTATTTAGGGAACAAAAACCATATGGGACCCTTGTGCAACTATACGTTTTCCCAATATATTTATGTATCACAAAACATTTAAAACCTATCACATGGAATGTTATCCCTTTTCCAGAACTCAACATGTATTAAATAGTATAGAAAGGCATTTTAAATGGTCATGGATAACCATATATAGACACAAACAACCAGATAGGGAAATGACCAGAATTACACAAACTCAGACACATTGTGTAATTAGCCATGGTCAAAGACATGGACATGTGCCTTTTTACATTGTAGAATCCATTTTTGATGGGACACACTATGTACTACTGGTACCGACCAAGTAATCTCTTAAATAAGGCTTAAATTCCTTTTTATATTCATCTTGGATAATTTTTGTTAGAGTGAATTCCCAATTTACTTTCCCTAAGGGTTAGTATGGATTAAAATCCTACACATATGATATTTCTCATTTCTGTGGGATGTCTTTGATAGAGTGGTTGGAATCCTTATATAAAACACATCGTGAGATCTTCTATCATCATCTTTCCTTAGGCGATGTTCTTTATATAATCATGACCAACACTACATGGGTTATAATAATCTACATAATAGTTTATTTGAAATTTATTTATTAGTATACCCCATGTCCTTATGTTTGATACTCATATAGGTATCATTATCCTAATTTTTAAAATGCATGTATCTTCTGGAGATATCAAATGAGCATGAATGCTTGGTTGGATGCAATCAGTTCTACGTGACTCACAAAGTGTGTTTTTCTAGAGGAGTGTTATGTGTAACCTTCAAATTTGATTCATATATTGGACTTATATTTTTGAATTTACCATGACAGTATGATTCTTTTTTGAAAATATCTAACTATTCCTATTATACGTGTTGTATACATATACCTATTTTGGACTAAATGTTATTCATGTTGTTGTATGATTAATGATTTCGGGGTGCCCTATTGGGTGTTATTTTACTAACACCTACATGGTATTTTCCTAAATGTGTCTTGTGTTATGTAGATAATGGTCCCTTTGATGGTGTCCTATAGGTACTTGGACTAGGAGGATATTATTGAGCTAGGAAAACCAAGGTATGTTCCTGGATTCACCTTGACAGCAGTCCCCTTCTATACTTTTAGTTTGGACTTATTTTCATGCTCTTTATGGTGGGATTGTATTTGGTACTTTCTTTCTATTATTATTTATTATCATACTTCAGTAGGGGGTTTTAGATGTATACATGAATAAACTATTAGTTGTTTTATATTTCATCATTTTTTGGGCTTGTGTGTGTGTGTGTGTGTGTGTATAAATTTGACTAAGGCCTCCCTTGTGAGTGATAAGCATTCTTGGGGAAAGTGTCCAACCCCTGGATAATAAGAGGTGATATTGGGGTAATCCAGGCATAGGCCCTATAGAGACATGTCATGGAATTTTTCATTTAGTAATAATTGTGTGAATTTATTGTGAATATTATCTATTTTATATCCATATTTAATATTGTGATAATGTTAAAAAAATTTGGATTTCATTTTTTTCCCTAGACTAATGATTTTCATTATTTTATATCCCCAAGTTTGTTTTTTTCTCAACTATCATATTTAAATGTTATTCACGAGGTTTAAGGATGAATAAATAAATTTATGTAGTCAAGTCAACATTCATATTTATTTTATAGGAAAAAATAACATGTTTCATTTAAAAAAAGGTGTATTTTATGAATAATGGAAATCTAGTTGATTTTTACACATTATAATTAATGGGATTTTTATGATAGATGTAAGATATAATTATATTAATATCTACACCTAAAATATATTTGGGAATTAATGATAGTGTATTATAGAATAAATGAGCTATATTATGTATTTTTTAAGGATGGTTTTTATACTAATTCAACGTATTATGAATTAATGTATTCATCTTTCCACTGTGTTCATGAAGAAAAGTTTTTGTTTATCTAGATGATGTGTACTTTGTAGGTAACATTAGTTTTGGGGATATTATTAGAGTCAAATATTTATATTAATCGATCATTTATTGTTTCATTCTGCGATCAGCTTAGTTGGTAAAGTGATATTGGGATACCAGTTCTACATATCAAAGGTGTGATATTCAAGATGATTGGATCTCATAATTTTCATATCATCCATTTTTCATTTTTCATATTTTTATGGATGAATAGTATGTTTTAACTATTGTTAATTTATTTAATATTATTAATTATAGTTTCTTTAGGTTATATGATGTTATAGTTGTATATAATATTATGAAGAGTTATTTAGACAAGTCCTGTCATGCCTCTGATATTCCATCATTGTGCTAGCCACCTACCCCACAACTATTTATGGTGGGATTTAGGTGGCACATTCAGTTTACAAACGTCATGAAAGGGTCCCACTGGTTCAGGATGTGTGAAAAACTTCTTTTCACATTAACTATTAATATTGCATATATTTGTATGGACACTATGATTTCAAAATACCATTACCAATTGAGAGGTAAACCCAAATTTAATTCACTCTATTTTCCATTGTGTTTATTTTAATAATATTTTATGATTATCATAAAAATAAATATTTAAATTGACTATATTATTAAATCAATGATCATTCAAGAACATGTCTAAATTCAAAGTTCTTATATTAGTTGTTTAAATAACTATTAAATTTTAAAAATTCAAAGAATAATAATTTTATATGGAAGTAATTTATTTCATTTTTTTTTCATGGTTATCTTTAAAGATAACCACCTCTTCTTCAAGTTATTGAACAATATTTCATCACCATTTAGTTAAATATTGAGAGAATTAATTCTTATTTTTATTTCTCATCAACATTAATCATATAATCAATGGAATATTACAATATTTTGTGAATAGTGTTTTGATCTTACATAACCATTTATAATGATGTAATTTCCTAATTTACATGGATAATATATACCGAGGACTATTTTAATATTCTACTGTTATATTTCTTTTGAATATAAAACTCTTCTAGATAGAATTTTAGCACTCTTTAAATATCAATAACTATTATCATTTTTTATATTGATTGTAGATTTCTATTTAACCATAAATAATATCATGGTATCCTCCAAATCATATTTAAATTCATGCTTACTATTTTTAAAATAATAATTGATAGTATCATTATGTTTACAAATTAATCTAATTATTTGGAATTTAATTTAGAACATATATATTGATTTTTTTCTTTTCCCTAGGGAATGTTCCTTTCTCAATTTTCATATATATCATCTCCACCATCATTAACATGAATCCTCCTTAGTAACATAGAATACTTATTCTTAATATTTCAACACTTGATAAAAGGTAATTCTATATTACACATTAAAGCTTCCATAGCACTTCAAATATCTTACAACAACTAATAGGAATTCATCACTCTCATATTATTCACCATAATTAAATTGATTTATGTTAAGTATTTACGTTTAATTTAATCCCATATTCATATATGATTGGATTAATATTTATCTTAGATTCAAATGAGAATTATATCAAAAACTATTTTTTTTCAATTATATAGTGGGAGTTCTGAAAAGTTTCATTCTTTATATGTTGACACATTTGGACAATATAAATGTAGAAATCACCTAATGATCATATATATATAATTAAAATCAATTTTTTCTCTTATCTGTGTAATGAAGTGATCTAGCAAGATGAATGATGTGATTGTGGATGTTTTTAATGGTTTGGTTTTTTACATCATTATGTCATTGAATTTAATATGATTAACATGAAAATTTTTAACCTTCAAATTATTATACCATTTCTCTATATTGTAAAAATACCAAATATCTATAACATATGTGAAAAATATCACCAATATATTTTATTGATTTTTTAATTTATTGTGAAGGTATTTAATGGTCTTTCATATGAATTATGATTTCTCGTTACCATTTAATCTTAGAATATCTAAATAAATTTAAATACACATGTTCCATTGATTTATCTGGAGAAAAAATTATTCCTAATAAATTATAGATTTAATCTCATATGGTATCTTCAGATATATAAATTTTCCCTATGAAATTTAGGAATATATATTTTATTTATATTTTTATCTTCATCAATGTCAAACCTATAATATATTCAGTAAGAATAACATTTTAGATCAAAAAAAATGTTATACCTATATAAATCAAACATATGAGGTAGTGGATCATGAATTTTAGTGCTAAATATCTTTTTTTTGTAATTAGTTTATATCCTTCCACTGGTAAGTAAATCTTTTATTAGTTAATACCAGTCAAGAAACCACAACAACCATGTATGATAAGTAAATGGTTTTTAAATGTGTATTTTATTTAATTTATCAAAATATGATATATTCTTGGAGAATTATATTTTAAGGTGTTGAAGTTAAAATTAAATACCAATAATCAATTTTTTTTAAATTTTTTTTCATTTGAATCACTAATAAAATATGGGTATATTTTTCATTCAATATATCATTAAATACTTCATTGTAGAGTCTCAATGTCAAGTTGACACACATTTCAAATGAAAATAATATCAAAATAATATTCATAATCTAATTCCAACCTTAACCTCATGATAAAATTTTTATCCTAAATTAAATTCGTTAAATAAGATCTTAAAAAGAATAATGTATAAATTATTATATTCATAACAAGATGACTCTCATTTATTAATATAATTTCCACTTACTATTTAATATATTTAGTGAATTCATCCTAAATTTTCTTTATCTATGTTATAATTATAAAATCTTTATATATTTATAAAATTATCGAACATGGTCATGTTTATTTTTATATATTTTTATATAAACATAATTAAATAAAAATATGAAAAACCATAAAAATAGTACATTTCATGTTGTGAAAGAGTTCGTAGTGGTATAGAGTACTGGTGAATTAATTTATGTCCAAATACGTTGTAAGAAAATATAATTGTCTTAAAATATGAATCAATTTTATTTAAATGAAACATAATATCTGAATAATATCATTTTGTGGTAATCATTAAAAAATATTTATATTTTCTCTTCTATATCAATATCTTTCAAAAAATAGTTCTTGAAAAATAATTTCTTCAATTTCCTTTGTCAATACGAGATATAAGTTTTAATGGAAAATATACTATGAAAATTCCATAGATTTCATCATAATTCATTTCAAATAAGAACTCTAATATGACTAATTCTTTAACAAAATGAACATTATATAATAGAAACATCCAAATATTTATTTTTATAACCATATCTAGTAACCGTTATTAGATATTCTTCTATGTACTATGGTAACTCATAGTTTTATATTTGAGGCAGATATAAACCGTGACATGGTTAATCATCTAATAGAATCATAAAATCCATTTTAAAAAAATATTTTCAACACTGGTTTTCATTAATATGAAATGATATAATTAATTTGATGATAATGTTGTATCTACTAATCATGTTTTGGCATCTATATCTATTCAATATTAATATAAAAACATAGGCACGAACATCCAAAATTCCTTAAATCTATTATGTGGATTTGATGACCATGATGTGGTAAATAAAAATTATATCAGTGTTTTACTTCTATTAATAATATTATTTATAAATTTCTTCCAGTCAACCACATAAAAATTTAAGATATAAACAAAATAATATTTCATACTTTATTTTAAATTACTAATAATTTTCATAAAATATTAAAAAAATTGTCATTATTTATTAATAAAATATAGTGAATGTCACAGTAATTCCATAAAGCTCACACAAAACATTGGAAGTAATGAATTTACATGTCGAATCACTACATTATCCTTCTCTTAATCATATCTAAATTTCTTAGATATGAAAACTATTAGATATATCCCATAAAACTATTTCCATTCAATTGTATATAAATAATTATATCTCATGAAAAAATTATACCGTTGATTTATTAAACCTACTAAAAAACTCATTTCTGAAAGAACATAGTGGCCATAAAATATCTAGATCCTCTAGAAAGAAATATCATCATCTTTTCAAAATTAATTATTCTTAGAACTAGAGATATTTAACACATAAATTAGTAATATAAACTTATATAGTACTTTCAAGATGTTTTTAAATCCTCTAAATACATTGGACACATTTCTTGATAAACTACCAAACCTGCTTGATACACATCCTCTTACTAAACATAATGATGGTTCCACATATTTATCAATACCAAAAATAGATAAACCATGATATCTTAATGATTTTAAAATGATTAATGTTTAAAAATTAAATATCTTCATTAATTATTACATAAACCATCACTATACATAAACAACTTACTCATAATAATTTGAAAATATATGATGCGTGAATCCACACATGTAGAGATAAGATATAGTGTTTATTATATTTTCTAATTACTTACAGATACATTATAGTGCATCTACATGTTCACTGGGGACCTTATACTTTAAAAAGGCTTCCTTAAAAAACTAAACAAGAAGTTTCATGTAATAATATTTCCATAACACAAATATTTGTATTTTTATATAATTTACACATTAAGTAATTCCCTAAACATGAACATATCATAGCCGTAGAATAGTGGTTTTGAAGTGGTCCACCCAAAAGACACTTAATGTTACTATATATACACTTTAAGGGACTATCTCTACCACAACCATGATCATAATCTCGATATCATAAGAATACTTATTATATTTAAATCCTTAATTTTCTATTATCTAATAGGGTATCATCCTATTTATATATGTCCACCAAAAAAGTCTCTCTTCACCATATTCAAAATAATATGAAACCAAAATTTCAAACCATTACTGAATATAAAATTTCACCTTAGATTAACTTACTATATCATCAATATCTTTATCATGGATATTGATAAATGTATTTAGACGTCCACAATACATTAGATTACTAGATAAATAATCATTCTCATCAACCTCATTCTAAATTTATTTTGGACCCCCACTATTTTATACAAAAAAAGATTAAAATGAATATACATGTCATAATGAATACAACTATATCTTTTTGATATAAAAAATTCCTACCTAATTATTCCATAAACTATAACCTAGTGAAATTATTTATCATTACACTAATAAATACCATATCAAAACACTAAAAAAGTTGAACAATTTCATCACAAACTTTCTAAAATCATGTTACCCCTATAAATTATCTCAATTCATTACAATCATATCATACACCAATACCCCATCATATATAAGTTATTCATTATTTTATATAGTTTAACCACAATAATTTTAATATGGAATGTCCTTGTGAAAATTTGATACCCCAGTGAAAACTACTCAATAATTATGTACATTAACAGAAAAATTCCTAAAATTCTATAATATATCATTCCCATAATTCACCTAATTTCCCCATTTATAATAATATATATTCATGAAAATTCTATAGAAATATTCTGGGAAGCATGTAAAATTGGGACTCTCCAATACACAATTTGAAGAAACTCTTCATTTTCCCAATGCGTGTCTCAAGAAATATTTGGAAAAGATTCACTGAATCTTTCTCACGTCCATCTAAAATAGGCATACACCCAGGTAGAATTCAATTTTTTTCCATACCTATTATAGATATTCTATTATTTAATCATTATTCAAAGTTCCAAATAATCAATGAACCAAATTAACATATGGACATATCAATAATAAATATTTTTTGTCACTTATTTCATCATATAAAAATAACATTAATACCCAATCATTAGATAATATAAAATATCAAAAAAATATTCTTCCATGATTATTAAATTTACTACAATAGACATCATTTTATTTATTCATTTTGTTTTTTCCATTAATTAAAATATATAAATTTTAATTTTTATCAATTCATACATGGATCAACTTTATATAAATTTATATTCATTTAAAATAGTATTATCTTATATTTATTTATTTGATATTATATTCATCATCCATATTTTTGATTTATTATCAATTTCATTAATTAAAATTAAAATTATTTATTTATTTATAATGATTGAATAAAAAAATTGAATATATATATAGATAAATATAATAAAAAGAAATTATAGTTAGAAAATTTATATATGATTATATTTAACCATTATTCCACCAATAAATTTTCATCTATATTTAATGTTTCATTCAACCATTTCTCAAGACTATTGACAATCCTGTCACAGGGTAGTAAAAAAGATAGTATATTTTTTAGTGAATTACAGTGGATGGATAGGGTCTTCTCACATGGGGAGCATTATATTCTATCAATTAGTAATTCTTATTCAACTATAAAACAATTTGTTGTAGTTTAGATTTTTTTTAATAAGGAAAATATGTAGAAGGAAAAGTTATTGTAATTCTTATCTAAAGGGAGATGCATAATAGAATAAAGTAACGTGGAAAGCTCTTAGTGTTAGGGGTTGGTTATATGGGATCATTCATTATTTATTTATCATTTTTGAAATTTAATTATGAAAAATCATTAATTAATTACTATTTAATAACTTATTTACTTTAAAATTTAACATGCCTATGAAATATGTCCTGTACACCTAATATCATCTTCTCCAAGGACCAAAAAAGATATAAAATATCATTGAGAGTGAAATAAAATATTAGTATTGGCTTAATATTGTGTTGTTCCATATAATTGAGTATCAAAAACTCCATTATATAAATTGTTTATTTTATATAAGGGATGAAATATAGTAAAATTTATGAATATAGATGAGTTTTAATGGTCATTTAACGGTGTACCATATCTACACCAATAAAATTCCATCTCATTCTACCAAAATTAATGTGAAGAATTCAGGAATTTAAATCACATGAATTTGGGTACAATATGAAACCTCCCATAAGGCCAAGACACATGTTAGTCACATGCCATCATTCACATAATGAATCAAGATTGAATTAATTAATACAATGAAAAAAATGATATTTTAAGAGAATGGAGCAAACAAATTAAAAATGAAATTTCATTACATGAGAAATATATTGAATGAAATCATGAAATTGGAAATATATTTATTAATAGACAAAATCCCATGATTTGTGGAGAAAAACTAGAATGGGTAATTTCTATTAATCTGTTGATAATTCCCCTAACCATATAAATATATGTATCAATCACAACACATTTACTATTAATGTTTTTGAAAAATGTTTCATTAGTATTCTCGATTCATAGTGGGGATTTAAAGAAATTTTTTAACATTAAACACATAAAAGTCATTTTTTCTAGGTTTCATTAATTTTTTACATGTCTTTTATATTACATTCACATCATTGTTATTCATGTCTCAAACATGTCATGGATTATTTCAGTCTTTTATAGTGTTTCTCATTTCTTTAATTTTTTAAATATTTTTACTTATGAAAAATGTCACATCCACTACCTAACCCCACATGATTAAAATATTGTTTGTCTAGGAATAATGATATTTGATCACCCCAAGACAAAAAACATTTTTTATTTTTTTAATATAGATGAATAAAAAATTACGTCAATAGATAACATGAAATCTTCCCAAATAACAAGAAAATTCCATCATAATATCTCCTCATAATAGTGAATCCTCATACAAAATAGGAAAACTCTCTCCTGCACATATTATTTTAAATATCATGTAATATACTATGTGTAAGTAGGCGTCGATATATAATTCTTCTAATGAGGACCAATTCATATCAATGTCATTATTAAATTTTATAGAATAGAGAAGGATTAGATGACAAGGTGGGTCTAATGATAAATAGATAAACAATAAAATTACTCACATATATTAAAAGTTGTTCTTTTTAGTCATATCATTCATAATATTCCATGAATGTTTTAAAAGAAAACATAGCTTTGTCTCAAAAGAAATATATTATATAATGAAATTAGAAATACTAGATAAGAAATCCTCTTGTGAATGAGGACATATGGTTCGTTATAATTACTCATGACCATTATCTAAAATAATAAATAAATAAATAAAATATTTAAAAATTCCGATCATGATAAATATAAGAATATTTTCATTTAAAAAAATCATCGTATCCCAGAAAATCAATTTTTAAATTTTTTCCCCTCATACATAATATTAGTCATTAATATTTTTACATTTCACACATATAATAATTTCAACAATAAAAATTAAAGCATTAAATACTGGTTATCCTTTTAAACATTTGTCTGCTAGATTGATACTGGAGGGAGAGTTTATGTAGGGAATGTATTTTCATCTTTAGTGGAAAAACATTTAAATGAGGGAATATCATAAAATAATGAATAAAAAAACACAATCCCATTCCAACTATGTTATAGTTCTCTCTCATTTTCTCCACATATGGGGCCCCATTGTTCTATTAGAATCATGGACCTATAAAAATAACTCATTAGAGCCCAAGGACAATTTCAATAAAGCAAATAAAGTGGTAAATTGGGTGGTATCCTAATATATTCCCAAAAATAGTTATCTAGAATATAATTGAAGGTTAATTTTTTTAAAAACATAAAAAATAATGAATGATAAATATTTGTTTGATCCTCTATGTGGTGTGTGCGGTTTTAATATCTCTAGAGGGGTAGTACTAGCTATTATTAATTTAATGATATAGGGTGGAGCCTCATGTATTTTAAGTAACACCTATTTCATTTTCCAGCTTTCATAAATACTAATTTATTGTGGATGACTCTAGTTATGTAACACAACAGATACACCCCCTTCACAAGTAGGTATAAAATTCATAGAGCTGTAAGGATAATGAATGGATCCTCCCCCATATTGGTTTCTAGTTTTGAACCAATTTTTTTAAAGTAAAATATTTTTCAAGATATTAGAGATTAATTAAATTATAAATTTAAAAGTTGGAAAGAAATTTAATTTGAAAAACATTTATACATGAAAAATCAATATCAAAATCACCCATTGAAATATAAGCATATTTTGTTTTGGGTTTCACTAGAGTAGCCACTTCTATCTCTTAATTGAATTACCATAATAAATTAGAAACATGATTCAAAATAACCATTAATTCCTTGTTGGGGGAATTTTTCTATTCATCATATTCTTCCAAGAAAAAATAATATTTGGTTGTTTTTTTAAAATTAAAATATTTTTCGGAAATGAATAATTTGGATTCAGAAAAATTAAATGGAATATATTAAAAACATGTCATCTCCTGAATTTGGTTTGGCTTAAATTTATTTATAAGTATAACTTACCTCTTAGTGTTGAATTTCCAAGAGTTTTTTTAGTCAGTATCCCTCTTCACTTCTTCAAATTCCACCACTATGGTGGTATATTCTTCTCCCATGGATAGAAAGAGGTGTGAATGTTCAAAATATTCTAACATTTCATGGATGGGGAGGTCATGTTATATTTTTTTACTCATTATTGAAGATATCTCAATCGTGTCATTCTTCTATACATAGATTAGCAAAAAAATTTACTTATCATGAATCTGCTATAGAACTTCATGGATGATTTTAATATTGTTTTTGATATTAATGGGATGTGGATTTTCATCATAAAATGAATAAACCTCTCAAAATTATTTATAAAATTTGGCATATCCAATATTAAATCCTCTTTGGACATCAATAATTGATAATAAGTTTTAAATTGACTGATAATTTCCATCAATTCATGTACAATGACACCAATGAAATGACCACATAGTTTATTTTTGGCCAGATCTATGCATTCATCAATTATGTATAAGTAAAATCCTCAATAATTTAATTGTATTTTTTTCACATTTGATTATTATTTACATAAATAATAATAGACGTTTCGATAAATAATCGAAGAGATATTAAAAAAAATTAAAAATCATATTATTTAAAAAATTTGAAAATATAAATATTGAATGCAACAAAACTCAACTTCATGGAAACAACCCCATGTTTAGAAAAAACTAATGTAATGTGGTGAAAAAGATAATATGTATTTACCTAGTATACAATTGTGGATGAACAATTTCATATCTATTTATGAGCTTTATAGTGGATCAATAATTAAATATTATTAAACTATTCAACTTTTTTTATTTTAGTATTTTATGAAATAAAAATTGGGTAAAATAATTCAATGAAATCCTAAATTAAATTCATATATATATATAAAATTTATATAAGGATGAAGTGACTTGGTACTATGGTTTAGTTAGGTAGGTTCCTTAATTATTCATCTATTTTTCTTCAAATTCATATTGATAAATATTTTTTGAATTCTCGTTTATTAATTAATATTCATTAATTTATTATGTGGGAATTTTAAAATTCCTAAAAAATAGCATTAGCACCCTAAATATCACATCTTCAATTAACTAAACAAGATAATATTATCAATGTATTGTGTTATTCCATACATGGACCGTCACAATCATATGAAATTTCATCACTAATTTTATCCTCTAATCCATAATATAAAGAGTGTAATTCATATTATTGTAGGAATGATTATAAATTTTAGGATTGATATGCATTCAAATATTGTGTTCTGGTTGATGATTTATGGAAATGTACACTTTCATATTATTTGAAACATATAAAATTTAGATATTTATGAATTCAATTATCAAAATTCCAGAATGTCATAAAGCCTCCCCCAAGACCAATACTTAGGTTAGGAAAACTACATATAGATTGAAAGTGATCATGGTGAAAATATGCTATGAAGGAAGAGAGATGTGATAGGAAGATAATGGAATACATAAATTAAAAAGGAAAAATTTCATTAAATTGAAAATAAATTAAATAAAAAATCTAATTAGAAAAAAAAATTGCAACCTAAGTCCCCCATGTAGATGAATAACCCAATAATGATTTATTATTACTCATCTATTATAAATTCCCTAATGAATATATTTATAAGGATTAATAACACTCTTAATTCCATCAATTTTGACAATAAATAAGTCTTTAGTTATCCAATATCATGAATGAGATTTAAAGGAATTATTCAATAATAAATACATTAAAATCATTATTTTTTGGTCTTGTGTGAGTTTTTCCATTTTAAATAGTGTTTTCACATTAACAGTTTCCTTGGTCTAAATACATTAAAATCATGATATATTTTCATGGTATTTCTCTCTCAGTGATTATTTTCATTATATGAAGTTCACCCCATAATTTATATCATGTTTAAAAAAATTAATAGTTTATTTATGATGTGAATTTTTCTTCTCTATCATATTTGGACCCTCTTTAAGTTGATAATTAAGTTTCATGAATTTATCATCGTCCATGACTAGTCCCTCATCACAAAGTATTATCTCAATCATCTATTAATCACTATTTTACATGATTTTGATCATTTTTGAAATCCTAGAATAAATTAAAAAGAAATTTAAAAACTGAAGAGATTAATCCATTAATTTATGAAACCATGAACCAATAATTTCTAAGAGTTGGTGTCCTAGAACCAACTAGTTGTACTTTTATTACATGGAAATTTACTGTATTAAAATATTAAACATCTTATTACATATTATTCATTGCTCTGCATGACTATGATGTAATAATTCCCTAGAGTATTTTTTTTGCATTGATAAGGTCATTGTAGTTCCCTACTATGATGAGAACCTTGAAATGATATAACAATATTCTTAAATTTAGTTATACAAATTGGATGAAATACTATGATGGGACACATAACATGCAGTCCATCAGGTGTGAGTACTCATAAGCAGATGAGACTTCCTCTCATGAATTTCACACTTGGTAATCTCCAAGATAAGAGATTATGAGAATAGACCCGGTTGTAGGAATTATGAATGTTTTGGTATCATTAGACATTTCTATATGAGAGCATGTGTAATGACCCTTATAATTAAATATTATCATTAATACATGTCATAACTCGGGCACTTTGATTTACTGACAAAAACTGTCACGCAAACAGTAGGTGGGAAGTATGGTACGTTGGTTGTGTCACAAGTGGCATGTTATTAATAGATAAGTTGAGGAATGATTTTTCCCTTATACTTATGGAAGTTGATATCTCAACCCTTCGATTGAAATAGAACTGTCATGTGAAATTCCATGGCCATGGTGTAACGATGAGTTTATTTCAAGTAGTCAAAGAATGATGTATCAAGCATAAAATTTTATAACACTATCATGAAAACTTATTAATGAGATATTGAAAAAAAGGGATTATATTACATAGTGAGAGTTCATATGTGGATGTCATTGTTTCAACTTTAAGTTCTCTCTCCTGGGTTCCTTGACCCGTTGCTAGACAGTACTCCTGGACTTTATGAAAGTCTGCCTAATTCCAGTGAGAAAGAATCCAAGAGGGTCACACAATAAGTGTTTCTGATGGTCGCAGTTAAATTCTATTTGAATTTAATTAATAAATATTATTCCTAAGACAATTGAATAATTTTATTCAAGTTAAAATGATTGAATAAATTAAAAAATATATTTATTCACAGGATTGTGCGTAAAATGTATTTATTTATTTTACTGAACATTTAATAAATATTTATTTACTAGCTTTTAAATAAAATATTTATTTAAAAGAATAAATTATTTATTTATTTATCTGGGTGTTCAATAAATAGAAGTGGAGTTCAAGCATACCAAGGTTGTTCCGGTAGTAAAATAATTACTTTCAAGATGATAAATAATTATTTAACTAGTTGGCACAAATTAAAATACACAGCTATTATTTTGTAACGCAAAATTTTATTTATAATTCCATTTTGCGCAAGTTGGTGGAACATAAATAATTACATGGTATTATTATTAATAGCATGGGTTTTCTACAAGTTTATTAATGTATTTAATTTTTTTATGCTATTAAATATTGTAACGGAAGCCCCATGTTAATAAATAGACACATACGTCTATTGTGTCATGTACTGAACCACACACCCGGTGAATTGACAATTGTTGAGCTAAATAATTTCTCTCTCAAATCCTCTTCCCACCCCTGTCAAGATTGAGATGTGTTCTTCAAGGCTGAAGAACAAGCGATCAAGAACGATCAACACAAAACACTCTCTTTTTAGTGCTAGCACCCACAGAATGAGCAGTGTCGATCAGAGTCCATCAGAGCATGTGTGGATCACCGCTAGAGGGATTCTACTTTGTATCCTTATAAGAGAAACAAGATAATCCTGAAGGTTCATTTTGTATGATCAACATCATCAATGAAGAAAATACCGAAGATCCAGTTATTATTTACTTTATGGAATTAATTAAATTAATTATAAACATGACATTCAAGATCCTCTATAAAGGTTTCATGCCTCTTCCTTATTTATCTAAATCTTTGATTCTATTCCATGGAAACTTCTATTCATCATTGTATTGATCCCGAAATAATCATTTATTAGGGTAAAAATCAAATTGATTTTCGTCCTAACCATGCTTCCGCTATGCTCAAAAACTTTAAGTGGTATCCAAAGGAGTTTACATCATAGTTTATAATTATTTAAATATTTCATTGATGATTTAAACATTTAATAATTTAGTTGTTTCAATTCAAGTTAATCATTATTCAAATATGAATATCGAGATATGTTCCTCCTCTTACGTTTCTTGTTCACATTACAAAAACAATATTTTCTTTAAATTATCATAAAAATAAAATAGAGGATCTCATCTGGAGGTTACAAAGGTTCATATCTATACAACACAAGAACACATGATGTGTATTCGGAATTACACGTAGTGTAGCAAAGGTGCAATGCACCCGTTTTTGTCCGCCAAACCAAGTCATGTCATTGGATTTTTTATAAGTCTTAATGACTCTGAGTGTTGACCGAGAACATGTGGCACACTGTTTCCAGATTACACGCCGTGTGGACCACTAGACACAACATGTAGTCCCTTCGGGTTAGGGTGGGACTATGTACCCTGTACATGGATTTCCCAGCTGGAGACTATGTAATGAGGAACTACACGGTGTGTGGCCTACTAGACACTCCGTGTACTCTAAAGATTTCCGGAGTACACTCACACGTCGTTTCCCTAGGCGTGTACTTTGGATGGATGGTGAAAAATAGTACACACTGTGTAGTTGGAACTACAAGCCATGTAATCATCCAAATTTCAAAAATTTATTAAAATTTATTATTATATTATAAAAACCCTTGAGACATGTACCATCATGCATGCGTAAAGATGAGGAACAACACATGATAGTTGTTTTATATATATGGGTATAAATTAACATCTGCATAATGTTCATTTCTAATCATTGGGTAGTTATTAATAGGAATCCATCCGGTTTCCTTCAAGGTAAAAGTTACGTACAAAGATAATTTTAAATGAATTTATATGTTTAAAATTATAATGGATGAGAATCTCATGGAAATTTAGAAAAGAGTTTAAGATAAAAGTATTTATTAATTAAAGATGATAATTAATTAATTAAAGTGAAATTTATCTTAAACAAGAACAATTAAATAATTGAATGATAGTTTTATTTATTCATAAATATTGTTTCATGTATGGATTATCAAGAGATAGACCAAGACCTTTGTATTTTAATGGTTTATTTTAATTAAATTATTTAAATTAATTTTTTTTGCATACGATCCTTCTCATAATTAATATGTAGGGCCTGTGCGCCCAAAGTTTCTTTTATGTAAAACCCCATTTTACCCCTCAACTACATGTGACTTAAAAAATGGAATATGTAATGGACGGAACTCCCATTCCATTAGAGGTAGTTCAAGCTAAAGTCGAGACGAATCCAATCACAGGAGATATAGAGGTGGACAAGTGGAAAGTTATAAACACGAACCTAAAAGGTTTAAGATGTTTCTCCCCTAGGCCAGAGTTAGTTTATCAACCGCTAAATAAACTAACCATTATAAAAGATCCTGATAATTTCCTTTATTTTATTTCTATCAATTGCATGGTTTATCATTATGGATGTGTTATCACAACCACATAATTAATGAATTAAACAAGCATACAAGATATAACTAAAATAAACCATAATTATGCTTAAATATTATCAAGACACAGTTAATCACTTAAGTAAGTTTCACTTAATATTAAAAAGAATGTGATAATAATAAATTCATGCATAAGAGATAAAAATCCCATAAATAAAATATTAAGTCAGACCACACCTTCCATTACTTGATTAAGGAAAAAACTCAATAAAACTATGTGTTTGACCAACCCTTGTTGGGACACTTACTTTTATATAATAAGACCTTATAAAAGGTTTCAGGTTGACTTAACCATATTACATCAAGAGGAGTATCCCTTGATAGACTTGGTGTAATATAGGAGGGAAGAGTTGAGGAAATCCAAAGTCATGATTTCAGGATTGGGGAGTCCACTCAACAGATCAAGGAGATGTAAGCCTGCAGTTGGCAAAGACCTGCCTACCTAAATACCTTCTTAATAGCTTGACCAACTCTTGTTTTGATTATCAGAAGAAGAATATGTATCCTTTCCACTAGAATATCATGGAAACTGGACATTCTGAGTTCAATGGTGAGGGATATTGGGACTTGATAAAATAGTGTGAGACATAATAAAAATTTACTATTTCCCATAATATGTAATCAATAAAGTACTAATGATCTACTCTTTTAATTGTAGAATAAAAATGACATGATATTCAACCACTCTATCCTTGTGATAAATTATAGATAGAGACAACATCCTCACCGATAGTAACTTCCAAGAATGGTTTAGACACCTTCGGGTTATCCTACACCATGAATGGAAGTATTACATGCTGGAGTCAGCATTACCTGATCTGCCTACAAAAAGAGGCGATTCATGAGGATTTCCCAGTCTATGAGAAACATATGAATGACGCAGTCAACATTCAATTTTTGATGCTATCATCAATTTATAGTGATCTCATGAAGTCTCATGAAAACATGGAGGCATATAGAAAACTCAAGCACCTATGTGGTCTTTACTAAGAGAGAGAAAGAAAGGAAAGGTTTGAGATCTCTAGGGCACTATTTCAGAGTAAGCTTGGATAAGGTGCCCCATATATGCCTTATGTAGTCAATCTCATTGGCTACATTAAGAACCTAGAGGTTCTAGGGTTTAAACTCACTGAATATATGGGTAATGATCTCATTCTTTCATCACTCCCTCAGAGCTTCTCTAACTTTGTTTTCAATTTCAATATGAACATCATTGAGAAGTCTCTATCTGATATTTTTATCCTCATTCACCAATTGGAAAAAGATATGAAGCGTGAGAATCCTTCTATACTTATGGTGAATAAGGGGAAAGGGAAGGCGAAGAGCTTTAATCCCAAAGATTCGTCACAACTTTCGAAGAAAATAAAGATAAAAGGGGAGGAAAGGGAACATGAGGCTATTTTTTTTCATGTGGCAAGAAGGTCCACTAGAAGAAGAACTTCGCCCAGACTAAGAATCAAGGGGAAGCTTCAGGTGTCTTTTTTATCGAATGAAATCTATCTACTTCGAAAAATTGGTATTAGATATAGATTTTGGTTCTCACGTATGTATCCAAATACATGAACTAAGTATATTTAGGATGATTTACCAAGGAGAGGTATATTTAAGAGCATCCAACAGATCCAGACTTGCTACTGTAGCTACCGGGGACTACCACCTCACATTGCCAACTAAGATTATATGGTGTTAAAGGGTTGTTATTATGTGTCATCTGTTAGTAAAAACATTATTTCTATATCTGGATTAGATACTGACGGATTTGTTTTCAAGGTTTGAAATTAATGTTTCTTATTTTACAAAGATAGAATTTGTTTTGGTAGGGAACATTTATACAATGGTCTTTACATGTTGGATTACACAAACCATGTAATGTAAATCGATAACAAAGATACTTCACATGAATCATACCACACCCAACTTTGGCATCACTGGATAGGTCATGTAACTGAGAAATTCTTGACAAAGTTACATCAAGATGGATATTTAGATTTTTTCAAACTAAAACCACTTGGTGTATGTCATTCATGTTTACAGGGAAAAATGACCAAATCCCCATTTAGTGGGAAAGGTGAAATGGATAAATAACTTCTTGAATTGGTTCATACTGATGTGTGTAGACCATTTCCAATTGAAGTAATAGAAGGGTACTCATACTTCATAACTTTTACTGATGATTTTAGTATATATGGATATATATACTTAATGAGGTATACATTATATTCTTTTGATAAGTTAAAAGAATATATTTTAGAAGTTAAGAACCATCACGGTAAGAAGATTAAGAAACTCTGCTCAGACCAAAGTGGAGAATATCTTAATCAAGACTTCATTGATTACATTTGAGAGTTTTGGATCCTATCCCAACTCACTCCTCCATACACGCCATAGTGGAATGATGTGAGCGAAAGGTGGAACGACACCCTATTGGATATGGTGAGATCAATGATGAGTCATGTGAGTCTTCGATTATCTTTTTGGGGATATGCGTTAAAAATAACAATGCACATACTAAACCAAGAAACAACTAAATCGATAAATGGTATTCCATATTTGTTCTGGAGTGAAAAGAAAGCCATATTATTGAATTTACATGTGTAGGGAAGTGATGTGTTTGTTCAGTCCTGTTCAGGTAACAAACTTGCACCCCGAGGCACAAAGTGTACCTTTATTGGATACCATCGGGAAATAAAGGGATATTGCCTATACAAACCCCCCCAAAAAGGTTATAGTGGAAAGAAACACCGTATTACTTGAGAGGGAGCACATCTCCAAAATAGATAGTGGGAGAGAGATAGAATTCAATGAAGTTGAGGTTTAAGGTACACAAGAGTTGGTATAGGAACAGATTCCACAAAGCCCCATGGAATAAAGTTCTATTCCAAAGACACAAGTGCTATGTAGGAGTTCAAGAGAGGTTAGAGAACTAGAATGGTACTATTTACTAGTTACTGAGGATGGTGACTCATTATTAGTTGATAATAATGATCCTATAACTTACAAGGAAGTAGTAGGTAGAACATATGTTTCCAAGTGGAAAGAAGCCATGTATTCTAAAATGGATTCCATGTACAAAAACCAACTCTGATTTTGGTAGATCCTCTAGTTGATGTAAATCCTAAAGGTTGAAAATGGATATTCAAGAATAAACTGGACATAGAAGGACAAGTCAACACCTATAAGGAATTCATGTTTGCAAAAGGTTTTAGACATCATCAAGGAATTAACTACGATAAAACTTTTCACCAGTTTCAATGATGAAATATATCAGAATTCTATTGGCCATTTCTACTTACCATGACTATGAGATTTAGAAAATCGATGTCAAAACAACCTTTATTAATGGGAACCTTTAGGAAGATGTCTAGATGAAACAGCCTGAAGGTTTTATGACTCCAAAGGATGCCAATAAGGTATGAAAGTCGCATAAATCCATTAACGGATTAAAGAAAGCATCCAGGTCATAAAATATTTGTTTTGATGAAGCCATAATGAAATTTGGTTTTATCAAGAACAAATGCAAGAATTGTGTCTATAAATGGTTTAGTGGGAGTGAAGTAATTTTCCAAACAGTATATATTGAACACATGTTACTTATTGAAAATGAGATACTGGTCTTATTGTTTGTTAAGGAATGGTTGAATCAATGCTTCTCCATAAATGACTTGGGAGAGACAACATATATTCTTGGGATAAATATCCAATGTGATAGATCCAGGATATTGTTGGGTCTATGTCAAAGTACATACATTGATAAGATACTAAAGAGATTAAGTATGGAACAATCCAAGAGGGGATTGTTTCCATCATTATAAGGAATTCATCTTTCCAAGAAAATGTGTCCTCAGACACATTAGGAAATAAAGATAATGGAATAGACTCCATACACATCAATGATTGGGTCAGTCATGTATTCCATGCTACGTACTAGGATAGATGGCACCTATGAATTGAGTGCAGTGGGAAGATATCAAGCTGACGCAGGTGAATTCCATTGGATGTTAGTCAAGACTATCCTAAAGTATCTAAGTCATACTAAGGATATATTCTTAGTTTATAAAGGAGATGAGGAACTAGTCATCAAAGGATATGAAGATGCTAGTTTCTAGACTGATCAAGATGACATGAAGTTGCAAAGAGGATACATCTTTACTTTGAATGGAGGTACAATGATTGGGAAGATCTCAAAGCAGAATTTGGTTGTAGATTCTACTATAGAGTTCGAGCAAATTGTAGCTTCTGAGGTAGCTAAAGAAGTTGTTTCAATGTGAAGTTTCATCCAAGAGATATATGTGATACATAATAGTAAATATCCCATCACATTGTACTGTGATAATACTACAGTGGTGGATCTCACAAAATATCCAAGGTCACATCTGTAGATGAAGCACACTTAAAAAGTATTATCTATTGAGGGATTTTTCACAGAGAGGTAAAGTTTCAATGAGAAGTATTTCCACAGAAGACAATGTGGTTGCCCCCTTGAATAGACTTAACTCAGTAGAAACATGATCACTATGTGAGGTCTAAAAGACTAAAAGTCATAGGCAGTTGGCTCAAGTCCAAGTTGGAGTTTGTAATATTTGGTGTCCTAAAACCAACCGGTTGTACTTTTATTACATGAAAATTTAATGTATTAAAATATTTAACATCTTATTACATATTGATCATTTTTCTACATGACTATGATGTAATAATGTTCTAGAGTATTTGTTTCATTCATAATTTCATGGAAGTTCCCCACTATAATGAGAACCTTGAAATGCTATAAAAATATTTTTAAATTTAGTTCTATGGTTGGATGACATACTATTATGGGACACGTAGCATGAAGACCATTAGGTGTGAGTACTTGTAAGTAGATGTGACTTCCTCTAATGAAGTTATCACTTGGTAATCTACAAGATAGAAGATTATGAGAACAGACCCACCGGTAGGAATTCCACATGTTTTGGTGTCATTGGATATTTATATCTGCGAGCATGTGTAATGATCCTTAGAATTTAATAGTGTCATTAATATGAATCATGAATCACGTACTTTGATTTACTGATGAAAACTATCACACAAACAGTTGGCGGGAAGTAGGGTACATTGGGAGTGTCATGAGTGGAATGTTATTAATGGATAAGTCGAGGAAGGATTTGACCCTTCTATTTATAGAATTTGATATATCGACCCTTTGATTCAAATAGAATCGTCACATGAAATTCCATGGTCAGGGTGTAACGATGATTTTATTTTAGGTAGTCAAAGAACGACTTATCAAACATAAAAGTTGATGAAACTATCATGAAACCTAATTGATGAGATATTGAGACAAATGTATTATATTACACAGTGAGTGTTTGTATGTGTATGTCCTTGTTGCGAGTTTATGTACTTTCTTTTGGGTGCCTGGACCCATTGCTAAACAATACTCTTCGACTTTAGGCAAGCCTTACTAATTCCAATGAGAAAGAATCCTAGAGGGTCACACAGTATGTGTTTCTGGTGGTCTCAATTAAGTTTTATTTGAATTTAATTAATAAATATTATTCTCAAGAAAATGGAATAATTTTATTCAAGTTAAAAGGATTTCATAAATGAAATAAATATTTATTCACCGGATTGTGGGTAAAATATATTTTTTTATTTTATTGAACATTTAATAAATATTTATTTACAATTTTGTAAATAAAATATTTATTTAAGAGAATAATTTATTCATTTATTTATTCAAGTGTTCAATAATTTGAAGTGGATTCCAAGAGGACCAAGGTCATTCCAGGTGTAAAATAATTATTTGCAAGACGATAAATAATTATTTAACTAGTTGGCACAAATTAAAATAACTCTGCTATTATTTTGTGACAAAAAATTTTATTTATAATTCCATTTTTCGTAAGTTGGAACACCATAAATAATGTCATGGTATTATTATTAATATCATGGGTTTTATCTAAGGTTATGAATGTATTTAATTACTGTTGTGAAATTAAATATTGTATCTAAATCCCCATATTAATAAATAGACACATATATCTATTGTGCCATGTCCCAAACCGCACACCCGGTGAATTGAGAATTGTTGAGCTAAAAAATTTCAATGTCAAATCCTATTATCACCCCTCTTAATAACGAGATTAATTCTTCAAAGCAAAACAACAAGCGATCAAGAATGACCGACACAAGACACTTTCGTTTCTGCGCTAGCACCTAGAGAATGAGCAGTGTCGATCGGAGGCCATCAGAGCACTTGTTGATCACTGCTAGAGAGATTCTAGTGTGGATCATTGAAAGCACAACAAGATAATTTAGAATGGTCATTTTGAATGATCCACATCCTCAACAAAGAAAATACCAAAGATCCAGGAATTTTTTTTATGAAATTAATTAAATTAGTTATAAACATGATGTGCCGTATCCACTCTAAAGAATTTTCACCTCTTCCTTATTTTTATAAATGTTTGATTATATTCTATAGAGACTGGCGTCCATCATCATATAGATCTCGCAATAATCATTGATCATAGTAAAAATAAAAGTTGGGTTCCATCCCAAACACACTTCCACTATGCCCAGAACCTTTATAATTAGCAAATTCCATGAAAATATTTCTTTTTTGATCTATCACGCAACTCATTTTCAAAAGGATTTCACACTTGAGTGAATGTGGAATGAACAAGGGAGAAATATCTTAGTGGAAATATTTTTCAAAATAAAATGATGTAGTCTAATTTCCACTTCAACACACTTATATAAAATATATCTATTACTTTATATTTCAAATATATAATAATTTTCCTTTAAAAACATCATCTATATCATTGGAAATTAAAAATATAAATTAAATTAATTAATATACAATTTTATTTCATCAAACACATAACAAAATTTTAAACATTAATTATACATAAAAAACCATAAACATGAATTAAATAAGTAAATGATTAATAATTATATTTTTATAACACAATATATTTATTAAAAATCCTAAAAAAGTATAGTTTAAAAAATTTCATCCTAATGTTGTTTATCCTATCTCAAATCACACTATATTATCGAAATTCATTCTAAAACAAAAAAAATTTCAATTTTAAAATATATATTGAAAAAAACCGAACAAAACTCACAAATTTTATAATATCCGATGAAAAATTCCAAGTCTCTATAAGTGTAGGCTAGGAGTTGTGTCCATTGTGGGTATTACTTATTCTATTTAATGGTTATGAGGATGTTTTATTTGGAATATTATAAAGTGTTGAAATAATATATATATATATATATCTGTGTGTATGTGTGCACCTTGTTCATAAGATATCTTGACATTATTATATTTTATATATCAGTGTTGTGTATTGTTAAATGGGTAAAACATTTCCCAAATGATATTGGTTATTCGATTAGTGATATTTCAATGAATTTATTATTTTAGGGATGCATCAGGGGCCTTTTAACATTATGTATTAACATTATGGGTGGGTATAAGTATGTATTTAAGATTATATTTTTAGAGTATCAGTATAAATGTGAGGAAAATTCATGAAATGGTAACTCAGAAGAAGTTTTTCCTCCTTCAAAATAAAAATTTGATGAATATTTTAAGATTAAAAAATATTATATATATATAGAGAGATATTAATATTTCTATAAAACATTGTGAATGTTTTTTATTAAAAAAATCATTATAATACCATTTTATATTTTTTTCATATCAAATTGTTTTTGGATATCATTTATATAAATCCATCATCCCTCAAGAGGTGTGTTCCTTTTTAAATATATCTAATTTCATGTTTATTATTTTGGTTAATAAGTTTTGTTCATGTTTATGGTGAGTAAGAGTTGTCTTGAGAGTTATTCAGGGGTTTCTAGCCAGATGATACAAAATTTTGAAGTTATATCTTGGTGTTCAAGGTCAAAAAACATTTAATGATAACTGCACACACCAACCATTTGTGGTTGATATCCTCCCACACTATTTTGAATGCCTTCCAAAACATAAAACAACCTAAAGAAACATTTCCCATTAGTGGAAAATATTTTTTATAACCAAAATATCAAATCATGTGAACCAATAAAATGTGTGAAATTGTTGTTACTCTATTTTTGAATCCTATAATCAATATTTCCTACTATATTTTAATCATATAGAGCCACTATAAAAAACCCTCCTTCCATCTTCTTCTTCATAGTGGGTCCTCTTATGATTTTAATATGAATTGAGATTTTATTATTTAATTGGCGAGCTATAGGTAAATAAACTATTCTTTTCTATTCTATTATTATTTTACTATATTCTATTGGGAGATCACTATGTTTTTCCCTAAATTTTCTATTTTTTTATTTCTAATTCGCATTATTTGAACCCAAATATAATGTTATTACTTAGTAGGAAGATATATAAGAAAACATGGTAGGTGTTCATAATGATATAAAATTATTTTATTCTATTTTTACAATTATTATAATTTCTAGTCCTATAGAAATAGCTTGTGATAGAAAAAAAAATAGAAATAAATCTATTATGACCATAAGTCATGTAATTGAACCTCTCCATGGGAAATGGATGGTCCTATGGGGAGTTTATATGGAGACTTTACCAATAAAGTGGTGTGGTCAACAATCATAATTAAATGGTTAGTAAGGAATTAGTAAACCTTAGTGTATCATAAACTACAACAGTAACCATGTGTGGGTGGTTGGGGATTCAATTATCATGCTTCAGGATTGGGTACACATGTTTTTTAAGTGAATTGAAATGAAATTGGTATATGATAATTAAATGATGATTTTCTTATATACATCATTATTGATAAAATGGTTTCAATGCATTGATATGAGATCCCCTTTGATTAGGTAGTGTTTCTTGGTTTCATGGCCAACTTAGGATTATCTTTCTAGCTATCAAATATGTTTCATGGTTAACAATATGACAGTTATTGAATTTTATAGGCATCATAAGTGTTTTTAAATTACCTATATGACTTAATATCATCCAAATAGGGGAAGCATGTATTGTATGATTAACTGGATGACCAAGGATAATCCACCTATGGTCCAATAGAGTCTTCTAATTTTGGTAAATGGGCAATGATCATCCTCAAAGTTGTTAACAATTTTTCATAATTAATTCGACTACCTAGTATAATAATGCTTGGGGTTATCAGTGTTTTATAATTTATTTTTACTATATTAAATTTATCATGAGGTAATATTTTCCAATAAAACCCTCTATTTATGCTCTTAAAGGGATTTGCAGCAATGAAAAATACTTTTGAGATTTTTAGAGACTAAGGATGTGTTATGTCTATTCATCGGGTCACCAATCCTTGTTTATGGGAGATATTATTTCATTTTTGGCATTTGGTTTGTGGAGGATGGGAATTGTGTGGGTTTTTTAGGTTATGGGATGTAGTATGAAGAGATAAATGGGATGTTTGGATGAATGTTTTTGGGGAAAATGTCATATTTGGATTCCATGTTCTAGATGTGTAACTTTGAAAAGACTCATGAGAGGTATTGAGTTGAGTATAGTATTTTGGGGGAACACCTATTTAATATTAGGATATAAAGATTACCATGGCATGGTACTAGATTTAGGATTAAAAAACTACCTTGTTTTTTTTATTATTTCATAGTGGATGGTTGTAGAGGGCCTCAGAGGACACAACATGTCTTGGACCAAATTATTCTTGAAGGTAGTATAGAAAGTAAAATATTTTTTAACATATAAGTTATTTTTAATTGGATATGGAAGATTTAGATATCCATTCACTATTGGATACCATGAAATTATATTTGTCTCCACACAATGTTGAAGAATTTTAGTATTCCTTAATAAATAAATGGATGAGCCTTTCTTATTTTTATCTTATTTCTTATCTTATGATATATTTCCTTCCCCAAAATCATATGGTGTGCATTTATTATATCTTGTTATGAGAATATCATCATGGGATATATAGGATAATCAAAATTGGATTAATTTTTATAAACTTATACCCTACTTATCATCCATTATCTCTATTTTTTATGTTTATTGTGGAAAATCCATATATTTTGGTCTTAGTTATGAGTTTGGTTCGATGATAGATTTCATTAGACATATACTAGAGGGATTATATTCTACCATGGAGAGGTTTTATTCAATTATTCATTCACTGTGTCTATGTTCACCTACTATGTGAAAATCATTGAGCAACATCTGTATCCTATCTTTATTTTTTACATATGTTATATTTTCTTGTAATTGTTTCTTTTACGTTAGTTGTATAAATGTTATTGATAACGATAATTAATTTTACTCAAATTAAGTTTAAGGTAATGGGTAGATATAACATGTTAAAACATGAATCTAGATATTAATGTTCCATATATCTATTCTAACTATTCATGAGTTTAAAAAATTTCTTACTATTGTGACATTATTATTATTTTATAAAATATAATTTTGGAAATCATGTAACATGAAAATTTCAATGATATAAAATATTGGAATTTAATCAGATATGTGTAAAAAATATTTTATTTTTCTATCCCTATTTTATATAATATTGATTGATGTGATGCATTAAGAAGTGGATTTAATTATGGGAATGGTTCTTTAATGTTTTCTGTCGAGGATATAGTGATGATGTGTGATGTTGAATGTTTTTAGTTTACGATTGATAAATTTTTGGAATTTTTTTTCACATAGATATTTCCTAGTAGTTTCATAATTCTTGAGATGGTAAAGTTGTGTAAATAAACATGTGATTTTTTAATGGATTTGGGATGGAAATAAATGAATGATACTGGATTCCAATAAAAATATCCCATGGATATATAATGTATTGTCATTAAATACATAAAAATTAAAAATTAATATACAATATATTGGTAACTATAGTGGTCAAATAGAAACAATGTAACTTATGTGTGTTTTTTTAGTAATTGCTACTTAATGTATGATTATTATTATTATGGTAGTAATGATGGATTACAACTATAGGGACACATAGGTGCTAGTAATTATGTGGTCTTGAATGAGTAAACCCATAGGTTGGTCTAGTTTGGCACTATTATACATTGTATTTTAATTGAGATTTATATATATAAAAAATATGATTCATGTTCTTACAGTGAAAATGAATGATTTTGGGATCTGTTTGTTTTCCCAAACTATAGTTTTTGTGAGGATAAATTTTTATCTACTCCCTCTTCCACACTCTCCCTTATAGGTGAGGATATTACATGTGGTCATTGATAAATTTAAAAAAAAAATTACCAACAAATTATAATTTATGGGAGGATGATTTTTTCATTGTGTGGGTTAGGTATTATAGTAGGATGGCCTGAGGATGATTCCCTTCATTTTTTTGGAACTACATTTTTAAGTAAATTTTTATGGGAGATTTAAAATGTGATAGTTGTTTCATGGGTCGATAACTGTGGATTTATTATAATGATAAATATTATAATGTATGATGTTGATAGATCAATAATGGATGGGAGTGGCTAAAAAAATGAAACCGGTAATTGAGTGCAAAAAATCATTTGAAAAGTGGTTTGGTGTACAATTCTTTAATACTATTCATCTTATATTGTTAAACATGGATAAATTATTTAGTATGTGAGTAATTTTGAGGCTATGAACAAGTTGATCGGTAGGCTCATTTTGATATAAAGGTTTGTTCAGAGTGGAATTAGTAATCTCTTCCCACTCTAAAATTATAGTCCTTTTATATTTTTATACTTATTATATATGTCATACATAAATGGATATATATATATAAGATACTTTTTCGTGTTGTCTAGAGGTGTTTTGAGGCCAATATGGAAATTTCAATCATGGAGTTTGGAGTTGTTGAGATACTTCTATAGGATTAAATTGTGGTAAATTACTTGGGGAGTTTTATTTATATTCACATGAGATTATATGTATTATGAGATATTATATATTATGAAAATTCATTATTTTACTTTAACACATGAATTTTTTTATTTCCTTTGAAATAATATATTATCAATTTGATAGCTTATATTGTATGAAAAAAAACTCTATCTAAACCCCAATATAGAAGATAGTTAAAAAATCATAATTAAATTTTCATTTATAAATAATAATTTCCATTTGAGGATAAATATATATATTGGATTTAATTAAATAAAAAAATTATTAATTCATAATAAATAATCACCCATTTTTTCGTAAAGTTATTTTATGATTCAAAAATATATTTTCATAAAAATTAGATTTTATAATATTTTCTACCAGAATAGTATAATTAATTTCAACTATTTCTTGAAATTTTATTTTAGGAACTCTATATCATTTATTTTACATCAATATTATCTTAGGATTTTTTTGATGTTTTAAAAAAAATTAATGAATAGTGAAAAATAATGATTTTAGAAATAATAATCATTTGATTGAAAGTAAATATCCATTTTTAATTTGATATTGATCACAATTTAAAAAATTTTATAATTAATTATATATAATTTTTTTTACATTTTAATCATTATTATACTTGATCTTGGCATGGGTTATTTTTTAGGATTTAAACCCATTTTTCTAGAAATTGTTTTTATTCACGTAACACTTTATTTTCATAAAAAATTAAATTTATCTATATTGGGAAATTATTTTAATTAATTATTTAGACTATATATTCAATATATCATTTTAATATTCATATCATGGTTTTTACAAGGCAAGATATGTATATAAATTAACTTTTACACTTAATAATTCATTTTTAGAAAACATGTTTTCATTACTACCTGTGGAAATAATTAATAAACTTTTATGAAAGTCATTTAAATTAAATAAGGTAAAATTTATTCCAAATATTGAATGATAATAATTAATATAAATTAATTGTTTAAAAAAAATATATTCATCGTGAATAGTAATAAAATAAAAAATTCGTTAATAGGTATATGGTTAAATGGGTTTACCATTGGGGTTAAACCTAGATAGAATTGTTATATTTCCACCCAAAATAATACAATTCAAATATTTTGTTGATATTAAAAACACATAATATCTTTCCTTTTAATACATGTCTATTGGGAGCTAATTTACCATGAAATTAACCTTAAATCATTAAAATATTTTAACAAATTCCATGTGTTCCCTCCCCTCACTTATTAAAGGCCACCTCTTAATATACCATATTCACATCATTTTGTCATTATAATTCAGAAAAACACTACTACAAAATTTTTTATAATCATTACATTCATCATAGATATTATTTTATTCTTTTAATACCAATCTTTCAATGCTCACCGATTAAGAAAAAAGATTTCTCTCAAAGAAGTGGTTTTGAACTTAACCATAATCTTCCAATTTTATTTATTCATCTACTTATTCTATAAATTTTATATCTAAACAAACATGATGAATCTAGTATTATAAATATACTAATATTTAATTTGTATTTTGTATGAACCATTTCCCACCTCTTCTCAATCTAATGGAATATAAAATTATCACTCATGTGCACATGTGGTCTGCTGCCTCCATATAAAGATATTGCTCATTATTAAACACTATCATAAAAGGTTGTTTATTATGATTAATTTAATATGTATATATATATGATATTCATGATTTAATGATTATTCATGAATTATTAATTAAATTTTTCCTTTTTCCATCAGTCACGAAACATAAATTTCACCCATGTATATGTACATACTACTATCTCCACATAGTGATACAACTCATTTTACATTACTAAATTATATGAATGGATATAAATTTTTATATAATTAATCTATAAGAATTATTTATGTGTATTTAATTTCAATAGATGAAGGAAACATTATCAATGTTCAAGAACCATTACTCCAGAACTAAAAGATAAATGAAAATAAAGATGTTAACACTAGAAATGATGATTATAATATAATATTAATAATGAACAGGTGATAAGATGTAACAAATAAAGAATTATTATCATTATATGTGTGATTAAGATTCTTTTATATTTTTATAATAATTTATATTTTTTATAAATGAGGATAGATTATTTATGATGAAATACATATTTGATGAAAGTGTTTTAGGTTGCATCTGAAATTTATTGGGATTATTTTTGATAAAATTTTAAGATAATAAAATTATATTATATATACCTACCAATTATGATTTATTTTATTGTCCTATACATATTTCTAGAAATTACATGTTTTCCATTTAATTACATCTCTTTTGGTAATTAATATATAAAATATTTTTATAAGGAAGTTGATTTTGTTTTTTTCTCTTCTGTTGGGAGTCATCCATTCCATATCTATAATTTCAATAAAAGTTTTATTTTTTTTCTATTATAAAAATATCTATTAAATTAAATTTTATCATTTCTTTAATTTCATAAAAAAATTAAATAGATCTTTCTTCCTTTTTTGAAAAAATTGTTTATCACTTTATATTGACTACATAAAATGATTTTATTTAACAAAGAATACATGAAAAAATTCCCCTCCCATCATGCATACTATTTTTAGTAATTATTCTATTATAATTTACTTTTTTTATTTTCAATGAAAATTTTCACTTTATGTTTTTATATTTAATGATTTTAAAATACTGGTTTAAAATTAAAAGACTATTGTAAATAACAAATGATTTAGATATCATTTAAATTTATTTTTGTCTACAAAAAAATAATTTGAGGTTTCATAGGATTTAATGGGGATATTATTCCATGTTATCAGTATTTTTCATTCTATTGTTGGTTTAATATTGTGGTGATGAAATTTTAATAAAACACGCATCCTTTATATGAGTAGTGATTTTCTTATATGATGAATATTTTATGATCATGTTTCACACATATCTATGATTTTCATTATAAGATTGATGAGACCAAAATTATATTCCCCCTATAATGAATTGAGTAAATGTGGAAATATCATGAAATAATATTGACATCAATTTTTATTGAACCCATTTCCCTAAGGTCTCCTTCTAATGTGATTTCCATTGAATAGAACCTTGACTATGGAAATTTTTTTAGATATAGAAAAACAATCAACTACGATCGTCTTGGCAGAGACACAACAATAAGGATATTATTTTCAATACTTATGTAAATTCCACAACCTTATGTATTATTCATGAGATATGTTTTGGTGGATCCTGATTGATTATTGATAGTTATTCATTATTATGTATTATCTCCATCAATTGAAACAAAAATATGTCATGTTTCTTGATTATGATATATGAGTTGATGTTTACAAATTTAAAATGTTTACCATGTAAGATAATGGTTTTTAGATAATGTAAAAATCTTTTAATTCTTGTTTAAATCTTCTGTTATATCCTTATAAACATTCCTAATCACTTATTGGTGGATTCGAGAGTGTATTGGGTTTTTTTTGGGATAAAAAATCCTCAAAATATAAAAAAAATAGGATTGGGACATGGTCAAAACACTGTTATGGATAATTATGCACCTCATATTATGTGCCTCTATAAGGGGGTACACATTTTGTCTAAAACATCCATGAGGGGGGGGGGGCTTTGACCTTGCAGTGGTAAGATAGAGGGTGTGCACTGGTAGCCCGAAGTTTTTATAACTGTACACTATAGTCTATGTGGTGTGTTCTCTATGAACAATGGGGAGTTCTTGTTTGGTGGAAAATTTGGACATATGTTCATCTAAACAGTGGAAACCCTTAAAATTTTGTTAAATTTCATTTCCCCTTACTATTTTAAATCCTCATCACTCTTCTCTTTTCTTTCATATGCCCACCACAGGCTCTCCTCCACCCATTTATGTTCCACCATGAAATAACCTAGGATTTTAATCTATTTCCCTATGTGGCCTAAAATTCAAGTGTCATCAATCTCATTGGATTCATACAGGTGAGATTTCCATTCCTTGGGATACTTTCTTCATTTATCTTATAATTGATGGAGTCGTTTTGGTGAAAACAAATATTCTCTATTTTAAGGGTGTTTTCATATTCTTAATTTTATCTTTATTTCAAAAAAACCAATTGATGATACTAGATGAGTGTTCTACCACAAAAATTAATTTTTTGGTTTATACCTTTTACCTAAGGTTTATTTGTTTAATAAACTATTTTTTTGATTCTATAAAATGGTCATTCTAAAATTTTATCTTAAATTTAATGGACAGAATTGAATTAATTATTATTCTAGTTTTCCATGCTATTAAATGTTATTAAGTTAATTAAATGCAATATTTTAAATGAAATTGTAGAATGATATGGTCATTGCCTTTCACTATTCTTTTTATATTGATATTTGTAATTTTGTATGTGAAATAACATAGTCCATGTCATTCGTATATTACTTTCATGATGATGGAAAACTTAGTATGACACCCACTTCTTATCATGTTATTGAACAAACTACATAAAAGTATGTAACCAACTAGTAAACCAAGTTATGCACCTATGAACCCTATGTATTATTGTTTGGATTAAGTAACTGATGTGAAAGATCAATGAATGACACCTATTGTATAAGGGTAATATCTGACATGGGAATCAAGGTATGAAACCAATGACACCTAGGTTGGATTATTCACATTATAACACCCACAAATTCTATATACATTCATATATCTAGATATAGGTCACATTTTTTATAGATTTGGGTCTTGTACCATATTGGTCTGTTATTATAATGAATTTTATATTATATAAGATCATTGAGCTCAATGAGGTCACTATAGTTATTTATTTGGGATCTATCCCATGTAGGTATTTTATTCATTCTCATGTGTTCTATGTCATGTTACTTGTTACCTATTTTTTTCACTTCATATGTATATGTTTCCTCAAATTTTATATCTTATTCTTATTAAATATCATTTTCATGGACTAGTCACATATTTAATTCATTTTACATATTTCATTTTTTTATCTATACATAGTTATGGATTATATGAAAATGATAGTTTTGTTATAGACACCATTGGTGGGGACCTACCGAGTATATTTCAAACCCTATTTGGGTCTCTTATTTCTACCCAAATAGACATCATGTATGTAAGTAGGGATATGGGTAGCAGCCAAGCTATCAATGATTGATTTATTGTATCATGGGATTGAGGGATAATAAGGTTGAGATATGGATCATGATGGTATCTAGAGATAGTATTTTTGGTTATTTTATATACTAGTTTGTATTGGATCCCTTCGAATATATATTTACTAGTTTTAGATACATTACAATACATCATTTCGTATATGGTACTCGATATTTTTGTTAATGACTATTTATTCAATCTAGACAATTTATCTTCCACTATCAGTGTTTACCATGATTCTACTATTAATCCATTAATTACATTGTTATTTTACTACGATTATGAGGGTATTTCCTCCACACTATAAAACATTAGACCCTCTATGAAATTTATCATCCCCTGGTATATGTGGAGAAATTGTTGAGGCCCTATGGACAATTTTTTTTTGTTACTAATGAGTGAAGAATGTCTAAGATGTTAAATAACTCATATCCTTAAACTTATATTCATAACGTATTCTAAATTATGATTATTTACTAATGAAACTTATGTTTATCCTTAATATTAATATCATATTTTATATTCTTATGCATTCATTTTCATAGGTAATTAATATTTTTATGTTTTTTATTTTCAAATAAGGGTTCTTGAGGAAGGGATCATAATTTAAAATGATGTAGTAATTTTATGCACTTGTTTTTTATATAACATTTTTTCCTAGGTAAACAACACTCTATAGTCCTCAAACTTTTTTTATTATGAAATTTATTTAATATTAATCTAATCTTAAGCAATATATAATTTAGAAAATTATGGGTCATTATAGATTCTATCACTGGAATGGTTTTGTAACTTTAAGTGGTGTGGATGTGGAACAATTAGTGGAAAATTTGGAACTACTACATTTCCTATTAGGAGGGGTTGATGAAAAGTTTCCCTTACTTATCTTGAAATTTTATTCTCATTAGAAACTCGAGACTATTTTACTATATTTTGTTCTAGATTCCTTATGACATTTTACCTTTTTTCTAGTAAAGGCTTCCCTCTTTCAAATTTCTCAAAATAGATTATCTTATTTTTATATTTAATAAAAGGGGGATGGAACCTCAACCTTTTAAAAAACTAGTACTCGCCCATGCATTTTCACTTCTCTACATATTATTTCTTATTATTAATAATCGAATACCATTTATCAAACATACTTATTAATATTAATATTGAAAACATTTGAAAAAAATTACAAATACATAATGGAGGATTAAAAGTTACTGATATTGAGGGAAAAAATTTACATAATGAGTAGCATTCTATAAGGAATAAAAGTTATAGAAAGACTGGCTACGTGGAAGCAGTAGTTTTTAATAAGAGATTAATATTTATTAAAGTTGAGTAGAAACATAAAATTTTAATTAAAAAGTAATTATGTATGATAATGGAATTGGAGTGCAAATAATATGAAAAAACCTTTCAAATAGTTGAAAATGAAAAAGAATATAGTCAAAATATCTTAATTTTTAAATTTTGAGGAAGAAGATTGGAATTCATTTAAAATTTCATTCACAATAACTAAAATGTGGGCACTAAAATAAAAATGGAAGAGAAGACTAGTATATTTCCACCCCATGGATTAATTACATCCCATGGATTAATTACATCACTTTTGGATCCTTGAAGATAACAAATCAAAGACTAGTTTATTAAAAATGAAACAAACCCAGCAAACTAAAACTAAACATTCAGACAGGTAGGTGAAGGAGAATCAGCCACATATTGGGAATTACAGTTTGCAGGCATCAATTACAGGTACCGGGATTATTGCCATGTGGTGGTGAGATGCGCACGGGTGGGTACTGCCATCCCTCTACGAGCCAAGAAGAAAATAGGAGGGTGAAGAGTGCGAGCAACAGGAGACGTGACCACCAAACACCACATCCTCCCTCCCACCGGATTTCCATTAACATCACTGTTGGATCCTTCAGCTAAATCAAAATAATGAAAAATTCAAGATATTTGAATTGATAGAGGATTGGATAGAGGTAGATGAAATCATTCTATAAAACTTCAGATATGCACAGATGAATATAAATTAAATAGATTCAAGAATACAGGTGTATGTTATTTGAAAGGACTTCCACATGAATATAGTAATAGACTCAATAATAGAGGAAAATCATGATCAGGACTTGTTCTGACCTGTAAAATGTGATGTTTTGATCTAACCGAACATCTACTTTACCAGATTTGGGATTTGAATCATTTGTAGTTCATTGGAAATTATAGAATTTTGGGATAAAAGATTCATGCTCTAGGAAACGATTGAAATGGTTACCATCCTGGAAATCATTTTCCTTATCAAAAAATGAATTACATGTAATTAGGAAATAACATCTGTATAGAGATTTGGCAGCACTCAAGAATAGTAAATTCATGAAAATTATATCTAGAATAAAATTACCCAAATACATGATGGATGAAATGTTTCTTTTCTAGATCCATTGCTGTTTAAACAGCCTGTATTTACAGCAATGACAGAGTTTGTAAATATCCATAGGGAACATTCACCTAAATATCCCATAAAAAAGAACAGGATATAGTTTTGATAAGAAAAAAAATATCTGGTAAATTCTATGCTGGAATTGTTAATTAAAAGTAAAATACAATAAATTAATGAATTAAATTTACAAAGTAAAGATGAAAAAAATTAATTAATGAAATGGAAAATAAAATGAAAAAAATGTAATTATAAATGAATCATAGAATTTTGATCCAAATTATAGCTAAGTTAAAATGTATAGTAAATAGAAAATGACAATTCTAAAATTAACTAAACATGGAGACTTTTCTGTAACACCCATTACAAAAACTATCTTCAAACTGATATAGATTTTAACAAATTAAATGTGCAAGTAATGTTTAAAACAAAAAATGCGTGGTATGTATAATAGAAAATAAGGAACAATATTATGTCATTTATTGAGATAGAAATCTTAATGTAACAAACAACATGTGATTATAAAAACTCAAAATTTTGCTAGAAAAACACAAGTCACCTAAATATGCTACATCTGTTCCTAGTTCATCAAATTTGAATCCTTAAGTCCCTTAAATGGTTCTCATGATTAATTTGATTACATGGGATATGAGCGTAATCCCTCCCCCTACCCTCATCCTCCCCCTCCCCTCCCCTCCCCTGTGTCCTGCCCAGCCTCCTCCCCCTGCCATCATCCTCCCCTCCCCTCCCCTCCCCCTTCCCAACCTATTCCCCCCGCAACCTCCTCCCCCTGCCCTCATCATCCCCTTCCCCCTTCCCCTCCCCTCCAACCGCACCATCCCCTCCCCTCCCCCTCCCATACCCACTAACCAAAATAGGAATGTGTAAACCATAAACTACATTGAAAACAAAGAAAAAATAGGAATCTGGATGTTTGTTTCAGCTTCTAACAGTATGAATCGATCTTCAACAGCTGCGTGAGGTGCTTTCAAGTTTTTTCCCAGCCCATAAAAGAGGAAAAACTATTATTAAGTAGAAAATTAACTAAAGTAAATACAATTAAATGAAGGGGAGAAGAATTTTTGGGTTTATAACCCCAAACAGGTGTTGTAGTTAACCTGTCAGCAGCTGGACAGTTCCTGGTCAACCCGAGTCCATTAGTGGGTGTGGTTTTCAGAGTAAGAACCACCACATCTAGGTATTCACCCCCTTCACATGCACTGAAAAAATGAGTAACTGAAAAATATTAGTTCAAAACAAAAATATATCCTACAATAGAATTGCACATGATCAAATCAGAACTCAAGAAAATAAACACATTAGTGTGTCTTTCTTAATGTAGTTCCTATTTAACATATTAAGAACCAACAAAATAGATATTTACCTATATATTCTCTCAAAGGTCCATTGTAGAGATTAGTAAATAAAATCTTGGATAACTGTGACATAAAACCTACACATTTAATGACATTTAGAGATACCTACACATTAATTTCATTTTACACATTGTTTATTTAGAAAAGAGTTGGGTGAAAAATAATATAGTAATAGAATACTATAATAGTATATGGTGTTCCCTTTGGAATGAAACTAAATTCAATAAATTTTGGTAGTAAAAACCTTCCAAAATTGGGTTCCTATGGCGCTGTAGTAGACAAGTATTGGTGGTTGTTGTTTGGTAGTAAACTGGTACCTTCATATGTTTATAGAAATAGGTTAAAAATGTAGAAATTTTTTTTAGATATCATACATACACAATATAACCAATTTTTTCCTCTACTATGGTTGAAAAATCACACGACCATGAAAACAGAGATAAGGAAAATGATCCGCAAAATTAAAAAAACCAAACCATTCATCCATTTGAATCTTACCATAATATCAATTAGCCTTGTTTTGAACATAACCTACAAAATATAAAAGCTAACTAAAGTAGTTATAGTTGTAGGAGTAGTAAAACACCAAGAAAAAAGACGTAATACACAAATCTATCAATGTGTAAAAATGAAGGCAATGACAAACTAGCTTAACCAAAAGTACCCATCCATCCATTAAATTTCTTCAGTTGCAATCAAGTGGACTCCTGCAATGGATGCACCTACAACATGAGGGTGACTATAAAATACCAAGAATATTTTGATACATTCAAAAAAAACAACCATTAATAAATCATATCACAAAAAATGGAGGAAGATGCTACTTATAATTGATCACCATCGTTTTGTGAGAACTCATGTCATATAAATGGTTGCAGGTGTAGCCAATATAATGTTCAGTGAAGGCCTCCATTCACTGCAAATAGTAGCCAATAAAAAACATGCATTTGGTTTAAAAACAACATGTGCTCACTTCATGAAGTAGCATAACTACTGGTAACTAAAAAACAACAATTCAATAACTTTAAAATGATAATTACCTTGTAAAAAACCATATTATGTGGTAACCATATTTACAATGTGGTAGAAATCACGATTGGACACTTGATTTAAGATGGAGCGGGTATAATGATATTGAATGCATTGATGGTAGAAAATATCATCATATAGTAACTATAGATACCTTGATTCTCCATTGAATCTTCAACCATTCCATGCACATTTGTTTTCTCATGAATAAACATGAACCGCATAACAATCTAAAAAACTAGAAACTGATTGAAATATATTAGAATTCATAATATATGTGAAATATATTATATTGGTATATAATATTCAATTATAATCCTATTTGATGTAATATTCAGAGTATTTGCAAGATCTGATTATGGATTTCAAACATCATCATAGTTTAATGAAATATAAATAAATCTATTATCGACCTAACCAAAAAATTTTAATGATAATTTGATCCATATAAGTAACATTATAATTGAATAACTGATTAAAACTATGAAACACTATAAACCAAATATTATTTTTGGAACCAAAATCATAGAAATAGGAAACACATACATTGATTAAAACATAGATTTCAAACATCAACATAGTTAAGAAGGTCGTCCCCTCTACCCCTCCCCTCCCCTCCTCCCTACCCAGCCCCCTCCCCCTACCCAGATTCTCCTCCCCCCTATCCTAGCATATCCCCCCTCCTCCTCCCCCTATCCAGCTCTTCCCCTCCCCCCTTTCCCAGCACCTCCCCCATCCTCCTCCCCCCACCCAGCTCTTCCCCTCCCAACCCCCCTGCCCAGCTTGTCCTCCCACCTCGTCCAAGCACCTGCCACTCCCCACTACCCACCCCCTTCCCCCACCAGCCCCTCCACCCTACCCAGACCCATCCCCCACCAGCCCCCACCCAGTTCTTCCCCTCTCATCCCCTCCCCCTACCCAGCCCCTCCCCTCCCCTCACCCTAACCAGCTTCAACCATAATCGATTCCACCAGGCTATAGAGTACCCTGCAACCAAAATTAAATATTTAAAGATTTATGCCATAATATTTTGTTACAAGTATTGAAAATATATGATCATACAACTATAAAATACAAATATAAACTTTATATGGATATCTATGAACAATATTCTTCAATAAACTAAAACTGGTTAAAAAATGTACAGATTAAATGATACACGTGATTTTCAAAAATCACAATAATCAGTAGATTTCATGATAGCCATGTTAAACATGTATGAAAAAAAATTACATATTTTTGAGAAACTTTTAAAACAAATTGTCAGAAAATGATAAAAATGTTAAGAATATATAACTTATAGATCACATAAATATTAAACGTGTTTTTCAATAAAATGTATAGATTTCAGATAGCACAAATACTAAAAATGTACATATTACATGATAAAGAGGTTTGTAAACAATGGATACTAGAGAATGTGTTAGTTCCATATTTGTGGTTCATTGTCATGATAAAACAAATAGCAAAAATTGAAATATTTATGACAATGCTAATATTTAAATGTACACACTCCTGTAACTATAAACAATAATGAGATGGAAAGAACAGTTTGTTTGAAATAAATAGAATACACTTTCTATATTGAATTAATACATATGTGTTTATGTTAATGGAATTAAATTAGTAGTCATTAAATATAACTACTGAATACCTGAGTAGTGGACATATTCAAGTTTTTAGTATCAAATCGAGTGCCAATGCTTGAAGTCCCTGGAGAAGACCTAATATTTTGATGCTCCAATCATGTATTGTTAAAATTAACATAATAGTAATAATAATTTCAATTGTTAATAAAACAAATTAAAGACCAAATAAATTTTTCCTGGATATATTTGATGCCATTACTTATGAAGATGCATTGCTTTTATCTCCCTGTTCAATAATGAGGAAAAATTTAGTATTTTGTGTATTTTGTTTTCTAATATATATAGAAATTTTTATACACTCTTACTCGAATGTCTTCAAATAATTCAGTAAATCTGTTGATGTAGTGTAAGAGTTCCAAGATAGAATAGAGTCATACAAAATATCTATATTATATGAAATCTGAAGGACGAATTCAGACATGATTCAATGAAATTAACTTATAAGAATAATGTTGTCCACCAGATCAATTATGCTTATGGAAAATAAGGCCTCCATGACATAAATTATATGAAATTTACTATATAATATCATAACTTGAACTATACTTTTGTGTTATAAAAAACTGAAATAGAGAACCCCTTTAAAAGATATATCTTACAAGTGAGAGCACCTCATCAATATCAATGAACTAAATACCGATTCCATGAAACATATGGTTCACTAACCTACATACATAAATATAATTACCTATTTGAATTTTGGTCATCACAAATAAAAAATAATAAAATTATGTTACAATTCATTTTAATAAATACCTCAGTAAAAAAACATTTGTATGTGGCATGTAGTTACATGCCTAAGATTATATATTGCACTGACAGAGAAGAAATTTTTCACTAGACTTGTATTTGCGAGGCAACGACTGACTCATTAAATGTGTGAGAATTTTTATTAATACCTTGTACGAATAATACTGGAATAGGTAGGCGTTAAATAGATGTGTAACATATAAACCATATAAGTAAAAAAAGTTCAATGACAACATGCTCATAGAATGAAATACTGTGTTTTATAATGGTATTCATTTGTTGTCTTCCATTGTTTGATCGTGCATATAATGTTGACAAATTGAAACTGTGTTGAGGGATAGTGAAACAGAGAGATGATAAATTTTAGCAAGACATGGTTATCTATTTTGTAGTATGAAAACAAAGTAATTAAAAATGAGATTTTAAACGAAACTAACCATTAGTGGATATAGGCGGTAATGGAATCCCTCAACATCATGCTATGTTATTAGCTGGTGTGACGACTTCACCTGTACAATATTTTACAATAGTTATTTTTATCGTAAAAGTGTCAGTAACGTAAAAATAAACATTGTTAGGAAGGAAGATAATATATTACAGAGTTATGATATTTCGGTTAGCAATATGGTAACAAAAGAAAAAGTAATGTACTTATTAAATTGAACTTACCATTATTGGGTAGAGATGACAAATCCATACGTGTTCTTATTTGAGTTCTTCATATTGGTGTAACGGCTTTAGTTGAATCAATGTTTTCAAGAGATATTCTGCCTGTATAATTGATATTATATTAAATATATAAGCCTATGATTGATAAATAATGGGACAATATGAAGACTGGAATAGAAATAATATAACCTGATTGAGGTTGTTGTCATAGTAGTCTTCTTTGAAATCTTCCGTCTCTAGATCTCGATAGGAAGCTCATGTTTGCATTCTATATCTGTTTATTTAATCGTAAAGGAATATAATAGAACCATGGATTGCAGTACTATGATCAGAGTGTAGACAATATATATTCTAAAGACAATCAGTCATTTTAATGAGAATGTAATCGCTGAATATTGTGCTGATTGTAATATAATATCTATTAAATCATTAGGAACATCACTTCTAGAATTGTATGTCTAAATTCTACAAGTTACAATTACATACTATGATGAATTGAATGTAATCATGACTAACAGTGACTAGTCAATAAACAAAGGCCGAGTAGATTAAACATGTGTACTTGAAGTATTGGAATAGGAAAAATTAGTATGAATGTTTCATTACTTTTTGATAACCTACAAACAATCAAAGATGTAGAAAATGGATTGGTATTAATGAACAGAAGGATAACACTATTAACAAAACCAAAAATAATAAAGCAACAAACAATTTTTATAAGGGTGCGTACTTCTAGAAATTATGTATGTTACCTGATTTCTTTAGGAATGAAAGTCAGGGGATTTTCAAATACTGGGATGGTTCATAAACACCAACAAATATCATGGTCTGGGAGGTTTAACACTTACATCCGGACAATTCATGACTACCCATAGACGATAAGTTGTAGTTGGGAGGCTTAGTGCTTTAATCTATCTACTCTTTCTGCCTAAAAAATTCAGAGGGTTTCCATCAAGTTAAAAACCACTTCTATTGACAATATTATTTCCAACAGTCATCATATTTGGAGAAAAATAAACCTCTTGAGATTTGAGTGGGAAAATTTTCCATTTAAATATAATATTACTAGCATTATGAAGGATATACAAATGGTTTCCACATTGAAGTTAGGATGCATGAGAAATGCAATGGATGACCTTATTAAAAAAACAATAGAGGTACGTGGTTTACCTGGGATCTCCAAGAAACCATTTTATCCATTGAAATACCATCATTGAAACATGATTAGTCAAATAAAATGATGATTCCTATTGACCTAAAATCATAAGAACTTATATAGGGGTTCAGTGCCACAAAGCATGAGTCACACATATCCAATTGGGAACCTCAATTCCCACTTAATCTTCTTTGAAAAATTTACAAAAACATGAACTTGTCTACAATTAGTCAATGAAAACCCAAACCAAATGAGGGATTCCTATCAAAGGTCGCGAGACAAAAATATAAAATGTGAAGAAGATTAAAAATCAATGAATCAAAGAAATTGTGGCATGCGGAATGGTAGCCATGTAGATGACAAAAATCAAAGAATCCATTCGAACAACAGGTAATAAAATATCTAGTGGTGAGATGAGGACCTATACCTGGAAGAGCCGAAGGTGTAATTTATGGTATTGGAGGATGTGGAGGTGCATGACGTGGAGTTAGAGCACATGAAGGCGGAGAATTTAGAGGTGGAGTAGAAGGAGGTGGAGCAGGCGGAGGTGGAAGAGATGGAGGAGGTGGAGTTGGAGCAGGCAGAGATGGAGAACACAAATGAGGAGGACATGGAGGCGGAGAACGTCGAGACTGAGCACGCGGATTCAGAGCATGGGGAGTCGGAACGCGCAGAGGCAGAGCACGCCATGGAGGAGTAGTCGACTGGAGATGATATTCTGGAAGGAGAGGGATCGCAGCCTTGTGGAGTAATGCGGAAACCCTTGCCGCGGGCAGAAGAGAAGGAAAACAGAGAGACACAAATATAGTGCTTCGAGCTCGGAGTACACATCCCGGCAGAAGAGCCTGATAGATTGGGGGGTATTTGCGGGAAGTTATTTTTTTTAAAGTGATGTGGTTGCCTGTGGAGGTGACAAGTCAGCCTGGAGAAACCCAGGTTTAGTATATATCATGGAGGTTTTTGTTTTTTGAAGGAAAATATACCCATTTTTGGATATTATAAGTTGATTTGGTTTTTTTCTTAGATGCGTCTTAGGGAAATAATCCTGAAAATAGTTGGTTGAGTATATCTTTTTCAACATTCTAGTTCATGGTGAATGGGCCCTTAATATTAACCAGGTTTGATATTCCCATGGGATATATTTTTGTTTAATTGTCATTTTCTTTATGAGACATTTTTATGTTTTTTAATAGAAATTAATAATGGATGGCCTATGTTAAAAATAATGTGTCATTAACTAAAAATTAGGTGTCCGAATTTAGAAATACAATAAATAATTATTAATGATTTATAACACTAACAAATTATTCATAATTATCACACTAAACCTTTTATTTTTTGTATGTGATTGAATATATAATTATAATATTAAGGTTTTCACAAAACATGATTGAACATTGGAGTACACTATTTGATCTTATTTATTTTTATTCTTATTTATTAATAAAATTATCAATGAATTTTTATTCTTATCCTTAATTATTAAATTCTTAATGAGACATAAAAACTCCTAATGGAAGGATGATCTCATCACATTTTTATGATTCATCCATAATTTACATTTATGGGAATGTAATTCCTGTAAATATGTTTATTTGTCCACTATGTGAATTTTATTTTAAATTGGGAATTTAATATTATTCATTATTTAAATACCTTATTAATTTACATTGATGGTAGGTAACATTATATATTCCAAAAAACAAATTAATTCTTATTGGTGTAAGGAAAAATTTAAAAATATAATAGAAATTTAATATATTTCTTATGAAATGACTCATATTAAAAGAGTAATTTTTCTCAGATGTATTGGATAAAATCAACATCGACAATATGGATATTTTACTAGATACTATTGATTCTTTTCAAGAAGATATTCTAAGTCTTCCTCTAAATCATCATGATGACATTTTAATAGAACTCATGCCCAAATAAAAACATTCAAAGAATTCATATATAATTTCCCAAATTTTTTATATAGTAATTGAAGAGGAAAACCTTTCATAATCATGATATGGGATTTATTCATTCATTTTTATCACTAATGGGAGGACTTGTGCTTTATGTTAAGAAGAAATATGTATAATTATTACTATACATTTATTATTGATATACATTAAATATCATGATAAAAAACATGTATCTTCTTCCCCATATTTGTGGTTTCATTCATTAATTACATCGGGGTGAATATTCATTATGAATTATGTACACTATTTGTGTAATATTAGTTGAGTATCAAATATGAATAAATATTGCACAAAGCAATATATTCAAGGCTTGGATGGTAATAATTTTCAATTATTCCAATTGATCTTACTCATTACACCTCTATATTTTTCAATTTTATGAATAGAGTCTCTAGAGTATAGCTTGATCAGTTTGTTGTGGTATTTATAGACATTAATATTATATATTACAATAGAAAGGAAGACCATGAAGATCACTTGAGGATTATACTGAGGACACTAAGTAATAAGTTTTTCTATGAAAGATTTACCAAAAATTATTTTTTCTATAGAAATTTTCATTTTTTAGTTTTATAATCATATGTAAGGGAATATATGTGGATCTATCCTAGAGGTAAGTTATTTAATATTATCCTATACTAACCGATATGACTCAAAATCCCTAGTTTTCATGGATTTTTTGGGTATTATTGATACTTTTTGATTAATTTCTCATATATATACAATACAATAAACATGTTAACTCAAAAGGGATTAAATTTTCTTTTAAACTAATGAGTGTGAAGAAAATTCCAAATAACTAAAGGGATGTTTGGTTAGTTATCATGTCTTCGTAATACCATACAATGGATAAGGGTTTTATATTTTCAGTGATCGATAAGAAAAAAAATATTCATGTGTTCTCATGAAACAAATATTGACAGATTATCCCTAACACAGAATGAATTATCATAAGTTAAATTACGGGAATCGTGATTTAGAGTTAGTAGTGGTAATAAATTCATCAGTTATGTGGATGTATTATTATTAAATATAAAATTGTAACATATATATACTGATCATAATATTTTAATGAATATACACTACCACAAAAACAGTTTTTCGCAGCGCCCCCCCTTTATCAGCGCTAACGAAAAGCGCTGATAAAGGGGGGGGGGGGTCCCTTTATCAGCGCTCAAAAAAGCACTGATAAAGGGTTCCTTTATATGCGCTAAAAAAAGTGCTGATAAGGCACCCCTTTATCAGTGCTTTTTTTAGCGCTGATAAAGGGCCCCCCTTTATCAGTGCTTTTTTTAAAAGCATTGATAAAGGGTTGGATTCAATTGTTTTTTTAAATATATTAATATATTAATATATAAATATAGTTATATTTATATATAAATATAATATATAATTTTTAAATATATTTTAGATAACTATAAATGTACATTTACACTTATTATACATAATATATAAGATATTTAGTGAAAATGGCTTCTTAAAAAATTAAAAAAATATTTTTAATTAATAATTTTCTAATCACTATGGAGTAATAGTCATTTAATAACAATTTGAATACTAAAAAAATTAAAAAAAATTAAAAAAAGATCCAAAATATGTTGAAAACACAACTCAAACTTCAAACAGCCATAACTTTTGATCTGGGTGTCCGTTTGAGCTCTACCAAATATCAAATCGAAGCCTGCGACGAGCTCTACGTTGTTGTGACTAGGGGGGACACCGGTCAAGCATTTTTTGAGGCCAAAAGAGTCCCAGAAGGCCTCCAAAACTGGGTTTTTTGTCGGGGTACCCATATTTTTTAACATTTTGTGGATTTTCAAACTCGTTTAAGGGGGTATTATTGGCTTTTTTTTTGCGGAGACTGAATTTATTCCAAGGTATTACATTCATATTGATATTATGTGTTTGAAATTTCATCCTTTTTTATAATGAACTACTATTTATAATCAAATATATAACAATATATTCATATTTTTTAAATATTCACATCTAAAAATTTAATTATAAATATAAATAATAAAATATATTTACATATAAAATATATTAGATTTATCTAAATAATAACTAACATCCATTTTATTTAAAATACAATGAATATTTATATACCTATATATAAATCTAACTATATATATATTAATCTAACTATATATATATATTAATATAACTATATATATATTAATATAACTATATATATATTAATCTAATAACTATATATATATTAATATAACTACATATATATATATTAGTATTACTATAAGTATATATATTAATATCACCATAAATATATATATTAATATCACTATATATATATTAATATAACTATATAAATATATATTCATATAACTATATAAATATATATTCATATAACTATATATATGTTAATATAACTATATATATGTTAATATAACTATATATATATATTATAAATATATATTACTATACAAATAAATATAACTAAATATATATATAGATATAGATATATATTAATACCACTATATATATATATATTAATATTACTATATATATTATAATATAACTATATATATATTATAATATAACTATATATATATATTAATATAAATATATATTACTATACAAATAAATATGACTAAATATATAAATATATATATATATAGAGATATCAGGAATTGGAAAGAAAATCAAAATAGAGTAGTGGTAAGGGCTTAGGCGCGCAGGAGGGAGGTCTTGAGTTCAAATCCTGGTGGAGGCAGGGGTGCGCGCGCATGGGGAATATTGGAGAAAGCATTGTTAAAGGGTGGAGGGGGGTGCGTGGGGTGCGTGGGGTGTTGTATAGGGGCTGAAAAGTGCTGTAAAAGGGGGGGGGGGGTTCAAGCACTATAAAATCCCCCCCCCCCAATTGGCAGTATTTTTTAATTTTTTTTAAATTTTTTTAACTTTTATCAGCGCTAAAAAAAAGCGCAGATAAAGGAAGCGCTGATATAGGACCCCTTTATCAGCGCTAAAAAAGCGCTGATAAAGGGGTACTTTTATCAGCTCTTTTTTTAGTGCTGATAAAGGGGTCCTATATCAGCACTTTTTGGAGCACTGATAAAGGGGACCCCCCCTTTATCTACGCTGGCTTTATCAGTGCTTTTCTAGCGCTGATAAATGCCATTTTTAGCGCTGATAAAGGCCGTGTTTATAGTAGAATTATTCCCATATAACTATTTGATTTTGGACCATAGATGAAGGTTGGAGTTGATTAATTATTATTACTTCTTAATACACTGGAACCCTGGGAAAGAAAACAAGGTGGATGACGCATTGAGTCAAAAGGGTCATGAAAACATTTCTGTGATGAGGATTAAAAAAACCCAATATATATATATATATATATATACAAATTATGGACACTAAAATCATAATGATATTGTGTAAATTGTATCTTTCTCAAATGATGATCCAAGAATCCATGAAAATAATTATTAAAAATCCAAAAAATTAGTATTTGGTGCTACAAAAGATGGTGAAATTATTTCCTTGGATAAAAAATGATTTTTATGGAATGATAGGGTTCTGGAACTAAGAATGTGTCCCTTCAATACCTTACCTGATGAATAAACAATTAGATAAAGTTCATAATTAATCATTATATATTTATCATGTAAGTAAGGATATGTATATATATATATATGAATCATTATACATATTAGGAAAACATGAATATGGATATTATGGAGTATGCATATCTATTCTTTGTATTTCATTATGTTATGTATTATATATATATGTGTAAGGGGATATTATAACCATTTAAAACACCATGGAAATTGGATAAAATCAACATGAATTTAATTGTAGGACTCCCAAAAAAAAGTAAGGACACAATGCTATTTTTGTTTTAGTTTATTTCCATACAAAGTCAATATTGTTTATTTTTATCATAAATGAACTCACTCGTGATCATCTATATATGATATATATTATGGAATTGGTAAGGTTATATGGGGTATTGAATTCTATTATAGTTGATCGATATATGATGTTTACCTCGATGTTCTAGAGAAGACTCTTTAAATATCTAGATACAGTGTTTTTATAATAATTATTATCATACATAGAAATATAGTTAGTCTCTGAGGATCATTCAAACCCTAGATGATATATCAATACCATGTTCTATTGATTTAAAAGGTGTTTGGGATAAAAACCTTCATACAGTCGAGTTCAGTAAACACAATTTCATTCACAAAAAAATTCATACTGGCCCCTATTTATCCCACTATATAATTAAATTTATATCTTTTACATATGGGGTTGAAGACTGTGAAATATATCTTTTAGGGAATGATATTTATAAGGAAATGGAAAAGTATTTTAGAGTTATTCTCCATAATATCAAGGATGCTCATATTCTATAAAAATATTATTCGAAAATTCAATAATGAGAAACATAAATCTATGATTTTGGGATGTTTTTCAACAAACTATTTATATTTAATAAGGTTATAAGATTCATAAACAAGGTAAAATTAATCCCTAACTATATTTTTCCCTTCGAGACCATCGATCGTGTAAGACAGTATCTTATCGCTTAGCCCTCTCACCATTCCACTATCATGTTCAAGATGATTTAAACATATATATTATAACAAAATATACACCCAAACATTCAAATGTTCTTCACATAGTGTTTTTATAAATGGATTATGATCTTTTATATGAAATAAACCTAGTGGAAATAATGTATTAAATCTAAATGTTTTATGAATTTGGATTAATCACTCATCTAATGTTCTCTAGATGAGTTATAAATTTGAGGATTCTACATGGGGTCTAAAGGATGTGATGAAGAATATATATAGTCATTTTTCAATACTAGAGTGATTTAATTTTAAGGGATAAAATTACATTTATGTGGGGTAGAATTTTACATCCTAATATTTTATATGCAATTCTATTGAATTAGAACATGAAGTACTTTAAATCATACCTTGAATTCATTCTTGGGTTTATATAACCCATGATATATTATCCTATTATAATTTATCTTTTAAATTAGTAGGTATGAATTGAAATAACCACATTATGATAAATATGTATAATGTGGGTTATTAATGAAAATTTATTGATTTATGAATTTTAAATAACAACTTAATTTTTAGTATAATAATTTTATACTTATAAGATAATATTTATCATATTTTTCACATGAACAATATAGATTATTTTTAACATTTTTAGAAAATTTTTATGTAAAAATTAATATAGTTTTCATCATGTAAATATTGGCATAGGGTACATTTATATGATTTTACTAAAATGAATTATTTTATAGTTAACTGTGAAAAAATATTTTTTTAAATGATTATCATATAGATTTTCATATAAAATTCCCATTATATTTTTATTTTGATATTAAAATAACCAATTTGACCTTAAATTAGATATAGTTTAATTAATTTTATATAAATCATCATTATAGATTATTTTTTATAAGATAGTTCTATGCCATAAAATCACAATTTTCATAAAAAAATTTATACGTCCAATGTGTTATTTAATTAGTAAATATAATTAATCTTTATTGATTTATTTTATATATAATATATGTATATTATATATTAAATTTAATATTTTGACATTCATTTGAGGTTTGTGACATGAATTTTATTGTAATGAAATCAATTTTTTATGTTTAACAATTCAAATTTCTGAAATGGATTTTGGTTATGGTTTTTATATTAGATAAAAAATAAATTAATTAAATTATAGGAATTTAATCTCTGAAATTGGTTTCCATTTTTTTAACACCCATATTTTACATAATTTAAATTTGAAAATGTTATTTTTTATCATAGTGAATAGTAATAAATGTAAATATTTTTTACCACATTTAAGGATAAAATTTGTTTACTATTGGCTTAAACCATGATATTAGGGTATAATTACTTCTATAAATGATCAAATTATTATTGGTTAAGGATATATCCTGAAATTAATACGATACCACCTAATCCATGTCTAATTGGACTCACTTTCCCATGAAAATGACATAAATCAATGAAATATTTTAAAAAATTCGAAGTGTATCCCTCCCCTCACTTATAATAGTGAAACTCATATCCTCTATTATTTACATAATTATATTAATCTAGATCAGAAAATAAATACACAAAAAACATGAAGGAAATATATCCAACATAATAATTATTTTTTCCTTCCCCAAACTGTTATCATTCATGGCTTATGGAGTAACCTAATTGAGGTGTCTCAAGGAAGATGTAGAGATCTTAACTAGATCATTTCAATATTATTTATTTCTATAATTATAATAAATTATTTTTTTTCTAATTTTCTTTTATAAAACTAGTAAAAATATAAAAATATGTTATTATTATGATGGCAGAACCATTTACATCATCTTCTCAATCCCATGGGAGATGAATGTACTGTTTGTATGCTCGTGTGGACTATTGTATCCATGTAGTGATGCAACTCATTTTCCACCCCCATATTTCATATTTTCTTATCATCATATGTTATATTTTTTACATCATTTAATTTTTTATTATTCTTATTTTAGAAATATTATGTAACATTTTCTATTCTTTGGTTCCATTCTTCAAAAAATTGAAATGTCACATATGTGTAAAAATAAACTACAGTTTATGCATAGTGATGAAATTTAGTTTTCTACACTTCATTATATGAAGGGTAATAACTATTTTTAAAATAAATATATATTATACTTTTATCATTATTGAAATTCTAGGTATAAATTACCCAAGATCAATGTGTAATAACCATAACCATCAAACCCTAACATACAAAAAAATAAAGTACTTAACACCTGAAATAACGATCATAATGAAATTTTGTTTATGAATGTTTGATAAGATCATATAAAAAACCATATATCATATTATAGTTATGAATATGGTTATTTTATAATTTTTTATAAATTTAATTTTTTTATAATTGAAGTTTGAGAACTTTTAGAAAATTCTTGACATTAGGTAAGGGTTTTATATTATAATATCATTTTCACCAAGATTATTTATGATTAAAATTTACAATAATGAAATTATATTATATATATATATCCTATGCCATATTTATATTCATATTGACATATTATTTTTATTTATTTCATGTTTTACATTTATTTTTACTTTATTTATGTACTGAACATACTCAAAGAAAGTTTTTTTTTGGAAAATCTTCCATGTTTTTCCCCTTCGGTCAGTAATATTTTATTTCATGTCCATATTTTAATTGAATGGTTTTCAAGAATGTTTTTATTATTCTCCAATTATTTATTAATTTAATTTTAATCCATGATTTATTTTATATTAATATTTTAATAGATTAATATTTTCTTTTTATTGAAAAATATGTTTATGATATTTACATAGAATTTTAAATTATTTTTTGTTTTAAAAAATGCATATTACAAGGAATAAAACTACCATCATTAATAAAAATTCCATTATAGAATTATTTATAACATTCTATTTCAATTTCCAAATAAAAATTTTCCCTTATTTTTTTTAATTTTTTGATTTTAAATATGAAATTTCAAATATAAAGTGTATCTTATTAAAGAAACAATTTATTTATATTTTAAAGGTATAATTATATATAACATCATCATATGATGATAACTATGATTTAATATGGAAATTATGCAATTCTACCTTTATTATTATTCATCTAAATGATTTATGATTATTATTATGATATTTTAAAAAATTATGAATCCTTTATATGAGTTATGATTTGCTGATATGATGAATTATTTATTATATTATCATATAAATATGCATGGTTATCATTAGGATATGGGTGGAAACTAAATTATATGGACCTATAATCCATTCGATAATGAAGGATATCTCAAAAGATAACAAATATGAGAAGGGGGGAGTGGACCTAGTTATATAAGGGAGGTTTCCCAATTATATATCATTTGGATTGAAAAATTACTAAGAAAATGATATAATGGGGTGTGAGACCAATATTATATGATAGATTTGTCATTTATCCTTGAAAAAAGGAATGATTTTAAATTATTATTTTCATGAACCAATCTTATATATTTTTTAGGATATGTTTTAATGGCTCAAGATTTATTATTGACGATTATGCAATATTATGTTTTATTTATTTTTATTGAAAAATAATTGGGCCATTATTCATGATTATATATACAAATTTGTAAATATGATTTTATAATGTTTAGATAATGTTTTCAAAACCTTCTGATTATCTTATTCCCACATATGATTATTTACTAATATATCATATTATTGCCTTTATTTGGAATTTTATATCAATATTTATTTTGTTTCCCTTCACCTAAGTTCTAATTGATGTTTTTATTTATGATATGTATAATAATGGTTCAATTTATGAAGAACATATTTGTAAATGATGGATAATTTGTATGTACCAGTTATTTTTGTATACCTGTTTTTCATGACACTAATCATTGAAGTACTCATGCATGTATTTCTATTAAATTTATTAAATATTAATCTTAAACTATATAATTTATATCTATGGAATGTATGCGTTAATAATGTTATGTAATAATTTTCTAGTAAATATCCAATCCCCAGATCCTTTATTTATTTTGAGGGTAATATCTCCAATATGTGTGAGTTTCATTATATCCTCAATGATTTTCTTTGGCCTATGGACTATTCGATAAAATAATTATTGTTTATGATCTCTATTTATTCAGTTACAAGAAATTATGGGTACCCTTGGAGATAAGTGGTCATTATGTAGTCGTATTGGAGGTTATGATGAGGGAAAAGAGGGAGCTTGGGCTTAGGTAGTATGCGGATTTCATTATTTTAGTAGTGAAACTATTTCAGTGAACATATTGTGTGACATAATTTTGGGTGAAAATTTATGGAATAGTAGTTTAGTACCATCATAAGATATGATGAAAGGACCTTAAAAATAATATATAATTTATGCTATGTGATACAAGCTTCATGATAGAGACCCCAGAATGTACATTCATCATATTTTTTATATTTACTGTCAAATGGGATGAATTAAAGAAATAAAATATATTTAATTAAATTAACATAGTATTCTATACTATAGATAATATGAATTACATATTTCATTTTTTAGTAATGGATTCTCAATATTGTCAATGGGTGGTTGAAGCTATTGTGCATTAGTAGGATGCCCTGATTCATTGCCTAAAGGATGACTAGGTTGGTGAGGATGATAAATTTTTGATAAATTTTTGTGAATTTAGTTAAAATATATTGTATTATGTTGGTCAGAGTGGATACTCAAGAGGGGGGGGGGGGGGGTGGATTGAGTTCCAATTAAAATTTCTGTTAAATTATTGTCTATTTAAAATCCCCCAATTTATAAAACAAGTTAAACTGTAGTGAATTTATACAGATTGTAGATGTTCACTTAGCTTCTCAATGATTGATTACATCTCAGTTAATTTAACCAGAAGATTAAACTAACTTTTGAAACTAACCAACTAATTTACAATAAGTATAAACACTTACTAATTTAACTATCAAATTAGCTTTAAAATAGTTTTGTATTTAAAAGTAATAGTAGTGAAATATAAAAGATATATGTAATATACTTTAAACTTAAAATAAAGATGCACAGAAGATTCAATAAGAGGTTCAGTCTCAAGACAAGACTTAGTCCTCTCAAATTTATATAAATTTGATCCACACCCTGGATCGGGGTTAACAACAGTTTACCAAACTGTCTAGGCCACGCAGGGACCTCTATAACTGTTCTTCGTGGGAAACAAAACAAAGACCAAGCCACATAAGGACCTCTTCCACAGTTGACATGGGTAAACAATAGTTAAGAGTTTAGGAGTGAGGATTTTGATATCCTATAGTTTAGTGAAGGAGATAGTGTGTATGTGTTAGATATACAGAGTACACCACACTGCTCAAAAGTAAATAAACAAATCACTTAGAGAGAACAGATAAGAGTTTAGAAAGCTCTAGTGATTATCAATACAGCTCTGGACTCATTGGATTCAGCAGAATTGCTTCTTAGTCCTTCTCTGATTTTTCTGTTGAAAAACATAGTGTCATAATTCATCTTGTGTTCTATAAGAGTGAAAGATTATCTCTTGATTCGTCATGTGTTCTTCAGTGGTGTTGGATTGCACTCATGAGAGTTCTTTGAAAGTCTTGAATTCTCCTTCTTGCTCATGATTGTTCTCCTAGTTCAACATAGTGCTCCTGGGTGTATGTAAGTTATTCTTGTTGTGTCATCACACTTCCACACCTGTACTACATCTCAGTCTTCCTTATATTCCACAAGTTCTAGTAGTAGGAATTATTCCCTTTTCATAGGTATGAGATACAGTTTCTTGACATGCCAACAACTATCATTAAATAACATTAATTGCATTAAAACCATAAAATATGACCATTATCATTATTTAAATAATATTGAAAAAAAGTTAAGAACCGGTGTCACAGTGATTATGTAAACGATGTCTTCTTCACAGTATGGTCTTCACGGTATGTGGTTCACGGTGTCTCCATGTCACGGTGTGTATCTCACGGTGTCTGGGTCACAGTTTTTCCTTCACGGTTTGTCCTTCACGGTGTGTCCTTCATGGTGTGTCCTTCACGGTTTGTCTTTCACGGTGTGTCCTTCACGATTTTTCCTACACGGTTTGTCCTTCACGGTGTGTTCTTCACGGTGTGTCTATACTTAGACAAATATCAGTATTTAGACTTAGACAGTGATATGCAGAATATGAATTAAGTTTAACCAATAGAGAGTAAGAGAACTTGAATCATAAATATAAAGGCTTGATAATATAAGTGAGATTTGTGATCGTGCATAATACTTGTAAATAATAAATAGAATAATTAACATCAATAAGATTTTTTAGCATTAAAACATGATGTGTAGTTAAGATTGAGATTAATTAACAGTAATAGTATTTGTGATCATTAAAACATGATTAGTACACGAGGAGTCCAATAATCTCCCCCTTTTTGATGATCACAAATCATATATAGTCAAAACATAAATGAAATGTAACATTAAAGAAACTATAATATTAGAATAGAAAAAATTAGAGAATAATCGATTCGATAATAACATATCTCATTATAGTACTGATACTCTTTCTCCCCCTTTTTTGATAATAAAAAAGTAGAGAAAATGAAATGAAACACTGTATTTGTCATTAAAAAGGGTTCAGAATATAACATACAAGAGAAATAAAAACAGTAAACAACAAATGACATCCCATCAAAAAGAAAACAGTCCCTGGAGTCTTCAGGGATCCACCTTTTCCTTTCCTTTATCAGTAGCAGGAGCTGGTGCAGAAGTGGAAGAAGGCATAGATGTGGTAGATAAAGAGGGTAAGGGTAGAACTTCAAAAATGGATGGAGCCAAAGTAGGAGCAGTAGAATATCTAGGCTGTGGTTGGTCAAGAATGACTGGCTGGATCTGAGAAAGAGCTTGGCTGACTGATATTCCAGTAGAGGCAAGGGTAGGCATACCAGGTCTAAGAGGTGCATCAAATGGAGAAACTATAGTAGTACTCTGCACATGAATATATGGCTTTAAAAGATTGATGAAATCAGTAATGATTTCTCCACCGTATTGCATAACCTTTTCAAAATCTTCCTTATTCTCCATGAATTTTTCCAACAATCTGGTGAATTATGTAAGATTCTGAACTTGAACTTTAAAATCTTGAGTTTCAGGAGGGATTTTCAGGTTTTCCACAAGATATCTAAAGTGATCTGTCATATCCATTTTAGAGAAAATCCAGGTGGGATAAAAATCTATTTTCTTGGTGATCTCCTGTTGAGCATCATTGGCTATTTTAGAATGAATTCTAACCAAGTACAATGCTCGATCACTATTCTTAAACACTTCTGACAAAGAAGACATATCCAATCCACTGAAGGCATTCTGATGTTCTCTATTGATTATGGATCTCAGTAGAGAATCATCCAAAGGAGGAACAGAAGGTTGACCTAAAGTAGGAGAAGCTTTTACAGCTATGGATAGAACTTTGATCTGTTTCAAAACATTTTGTAGGCACCCAGTGTACTCATCTGTGAGTTTATTCAAATTTTCCACAAGCTCTCTCATGCATTACAACATCTTGGTGTGTCTTGTTCCAATAATTTCATCAAAATATAGTAGATATGGATGAACTTGAGACATAATCTCTCTAAAAAGGGTAGAATCGGTTGACTCAGGAGAAGCAACAACAGGTGCAGGGGAAGAAATAGGAGCAGACTCTGATCTCAAAGATAAATCATTCTTCATGTTGGCAACCATACTTTTCAGGTTTGCAACATCAGCACTCAGTATCTTATTTTCTACTCTGAATTCTTTAATTTCTCAGATCATCCTTTGTTGAATATGAAATATAATATTTTCTAAGATAATTGATGCATATTATTGACTTAACTGAGTCACTATATGAGGTTGAGTAGATAAGATCTTCTCAACTCCAGCTAACAGAGTCTCTCCAAAAACTTTCATATCATCTTTAGTTACAAAGGAGTGTTGCTCGGGTAAGAGTTCAGGTAAAGGTAGTGGAGCAGGTTCTGGTTGCGGTTCAGAGTCATCTTCAGACTCAGATTCTGATTCAGATTGAGGCTCAGGTTCTGTTACTGGTTCTAGATGAGCTATAGACTTCAGTTGAAACACAGAATAAAGATCCATTCCAGTTGTAGTCACTTTCTATGACTCATTCACATCATAAAAGCTTGGGAAAACATAACGGGTGTACACAGCATATGAGATAGCAGGTTGAGAAGCTTCAGTAGATACATCTTCTATAATCTCAAGGTTTTTATGTTCCTCCCCCTCAAATTGTGCTCCCATTTCAGAGACTATAGGCTCAACAACATGGTCAAGATCCACAGTATCATCTCTAATCTCATCATCAAACTCTTGACTTGACAGTTGAAAAGAAATTTCCATCATCTCTTCAGCAGAGGGAATTATCTCAGGAACCGATTGTTCCTCAGGCAGTGCTTCCATATTTGCTTGCTTTTCAACTGGGAGATCCTCTTCAATAGGATCTGTCTCCACCACTGCTTACTGCTCTAAATTAAGAAAAACCAATTTTCTTTCAGTAGTAGGATGATCTTCTTCCTCACTATGAACAACTGAAGGATCCACATTCCTTTCCTTTTCAACAAAAACTTCCTCTCCTTGAGGTATTTCAGCAGGGATAACAGTAGGGATAACAACCCTTTATTTATCAACAGGAGTTGTTTCCATTGGAGGTATTCCAGCTTCTTCTCTAGGTGGTACTTCAGCTACCACTTCCTCTTCTTCTTCTTCTTCTTCTTCTTCTTCTTCTTCTTCTTCTTCTGAATACTCAGCTACTTCATCTAGTTCCAAACTAGGATCAGCTAGGTTCTTAGGTCCTCTTGGATAATCAACAGGATTAAACTTCTTATACAATTGATCATTATCCTCAACCCATTGCTTCTTCTAGGGGTTCCAACTAATCCTCATCCTTCTGATGACAGGCTTGGATAGGCAGAAATCAAAGTCCTCTATCTTTTCTTCATTCGGTCCAACCATTCCTTTGGCAACTAGCATGGATGACATCATCCTTGAGTAACAAGGAGGTGTATTTGGAAGTAACTTTAATCAGCTCAAAAATATAGTTAATAACATACTTTCATAGGTTGCTCTTATGGACATTTTTCAACAGGTGAATCAGGAATACATCCTGGTACTTCATTACAGCAGAATCCCCTTTTCCTGGACTGATCAAATTCTGAACAAATTTGAATAGAATTCTAGTTTCTCCATCTAGATTTGTAGCAATATCCCTTCACTTGGTGCCATTACGAGTTAGAATTTCCATGTCATTTTCTAGATCGAAGATGTCGATTGTTGGAGGAGGGTCTCTTTGGTAGTCTTCAAAAACTCCTTCATGTGGAATTCTTAGGCATGCAACCCACAACCTCGAATAGAAAGAACACTTTTGCCCATTTATCCAGCTTGTCACCAAAAATATTTCTCCAAAATCAATGGAAAACTTCACATATTGGTTGAATTGAGATACCAATATTGGGTAAATCGGTCTATCTTGTCTAGAGAACCACTCAAACCAACCTTGTTCTCTCAAGACTTTCAGGACCAAAGATCTTCTAGACAGAATCCATTCAGGGAAAACTTATTTTTCAGGTACAACAGTAAGGATTAACAAGTTTGGGTTTAGAGGTCCTTCGAGAGATATCCTCGGTATTCTCTTTTGTTTCTTAGAGCGGCGCTTCTCAGACGAGGGTGAAGATAGACGCTTCATCCTTGGCATCCACTGAAGGTTCGGGTGAGAGGGAAGAGAATGTTTTCAAGAATGAGAAGGTTCAGGAGAGATTTCGGGTAAGGAATCGAAAGAAACCCTTACGTTTTGTCATTTGGGAATGTCAAACGTCATAAAGACAAAAACACGGGAAATCAAATAGCAGTGAAATAAATATTACCACGATACGGGTTAAAAAAAATCTTCACGGTGAGACTGTGAGTAGGCATTATGGTGTGAAAGGAAACAATCATCATGGTGAGATACTTAGTGATCATCATGGTGAGACAATGAGCATCCTGTACAGTCACGGTGATATAGTTACCATCCTATGCAGTCACGGTGAGATAGTGACCATCCTGTGCATTCACGGTGAGACAGTGAGATGACAGACCATGAGCACAAGGTCTTAACGGTGAGACCGTAAGCATAAAAAAGTAACTGTAAAACAATGAGCATGAAACCGTAAAGTAAAACATAGTAAAGTATTAAACATTAGGATCATTAAGAAATATATTTATGATTAATCATGCCAAGATCATGTATGATGTAGTCTAATCTCTCAGAATTTAATGGTTTAGTGAATATATCAGCAAGTTGATATTCAGTACCAATGAATTCCAAAGTGATATCACCTTTTTGATAAGGATCCCTCAAAAAGTGATATCTTACATCAATATGTTTTGTACTCGAATGAGAAACAAGACTCTTAGAAATATTAATAGCACTTGTGTTATCACAATTTATTGGGACATGTCTGAATTGATATCCATAGTCTAGTAATGTGTGTTTCATCAACAAAATTTGCGCACAACAACTTCCAGCAGCTATGTATTCAGCTTCTACAGTAGATAACGCAACAAAATTTTGTTTCTTACTACACCATGATACTAGTGACTTGCCTAAAAGGTGACATGTTCCAGAGGTGCTTTTTCTATCTAACTTACATCCAGAAAAATCAGCATCAGAATAACTAACTAAATCAAAAGATTATCCTTTGGAATAGAACCGTCCTAAACTGGGAGTATGCTTGATGTATTTGAAAATTCTTTTTATAGCATTTAAATGTGACTCTTTAGGGTTTTCTTGAAAACGAGCACACATACACACACTGAATATAATATCAGGACGACTAGCAGTCAGATAGAGTAGACTTCCAATCATTCCTCTATAAGTGGTTTGATCAACAGATTTACCATCTTCATCAAGATTCAACTTACAGGTGGTACTCATAGGAGTGTCACTACTTTTTGTGCTATCCAATCCAAAATGTTTTAAAATATCTCTAGTAAATTTACTTTTAGTTAAAATAATTCCATCATCATTTTGAAATATTTGAAATCCAAGAAAGAATCTTAGTTCACCCATTAAACTAATTTCAAATTAATTGTGCATCATTTTAGAAAAATCAGTACATAGGGAATTCCTTGAAGATAAAAAAACAATATCATCTACATAAATGTTTACAACTAAAACATCTTTAGAAATTCGTTTTATAAAAAGAGTCAGATCAGCTATACCTTTTTTAAAACCTTTAGAAATTTGAAAAGTACTTAATCTGTCATACCAAGATCTTAGATGTTTCTTTAAACCATATAAATCTTTTGATAATTTGAAAATATGATTTGGAAAATGAGGGTTTGAAAATCCAGGTGGTTGTTCAACAAAAAAATCCTCACCAATATATCCATTTAAGAATGCACTCTTGACATCCATTTGATATAGCTTGAAATTTAGATGTGCATCATAAGCAAGTAAAATCCTAATGGCTTCTAATCTGGATACTAGAGAAAAAGTCTCCTCATAGTCAATTCCTTCATCTTGACTATAACCTTGGGCAACTATCCTAGCTTTGTTTCTAACTATGTTTCCATATTCATCTACTTTATTTCTAAACACCAATTTAGTGCCTATGGTGAAAGTGTCCTTAGGTATTTCAACAAGATTCCAAACATTATTTCATTCAAATTGATTGAGTTCTTCTTGCATAGAATCACCCAAAATTAATCATTAATATCATCAACAATGTTTTTAGGTTCAATCTATGACAAAAAAGGCTTGATGTTAGACCTGATTTCTAAGAGAAGCTCTAGTCTGTGTCCCTCTATCCAGATTTCCTACAACAGCATCTAAAGGATGATTCTTTAGAATTCTAGTTGATCTAGTAAAGGTAAGACTAGAAATTTTAGGTTCATCTATAGGTTCAGGTTCAACCGAACCAGATTCTAAAATATGTCCAGAACTAGATGTCTTTATAGCAGGTTCTTTAGATTTGTCATTAATGTCCAGAACATGTAAATCTTCTTCAATATTTTCAAGAGAGGTTGTAGACTCATGTGGATCAGTTTCATCAAATTTGATGTTAATATATTCTTCCACACACTTGGTTATCTTATTGAAAACTATGTAGGCTTTTCTAGTTATATAATATCCTAAAAATATTCCTTCATCACTCTTAGAAGCAAACTTATCCATATTATCCTTTGTATTAAGAATAAATAATTTACAGCCAAAGACTCTAAAGTAACTAACTTTAGGTTTTCTATTATTCCATAGTTCATAATCAGTATTATTAAGAACAGGTATAATCAAGACTCTATTGATGATATAACAAGCTGTATTTACAGCTTCATCCCAAAAGTAAATAGGCAGGTCATATTCATTAAGCATGGTTCTAGCTATTTCTTGAAGGGTTCTATTTCTTCTTTCTACTACACCATTCTGATGAGGTGTCCTAGGAGCAGAAAAGTTATGACTATAGCCATTGTGTGAGCAATAAGATTCAAATTCATGATTTTCAAACTCACGACCATGATCACTTCTTAGAGTTTTAATCTTAAGTCCACTAAGGTTTTCTATAGACTTGGAGTATTTAACAAAGTAAGAGCAAGCTTCACTTTTGTGAGTTAAGAATTATACCCAAGTATATCTAGAAAAGTCATCTACTAAGACATAGAAATAGTGCTTCCCATTTAATCTAGAAACTCTCGATGGTCCAAACAAATCCATGTGAACCAACTCGAGAGTTTGAGAAGTTGAGACGTATTTCTTTGATTTAAAAGAAAATTTATGTTTCTTTTTCCTTTTGGTAGGGATTACAAACTTTTTCATTTGGAAACTAAAGTTTGGGAAAGTCTCTAACCAAGTTTTTCCTAGTTGGTTTCCTAAGTGAGTGTATATTGCAGTGTCCTAATCTTCTATTCCATAACCAAGATTCTTTATGAAAAGCATTTAAACAAGAACATTTTTCTTAGCTAAATAATTTAAATCAACAGCATAAACATTTTCATTTCTTAAAGCAGAAAATACTAAAACATTTTTAGAATTAAAAACATTACAAGAATCATTTTCGAACTTGAAATTAAAAACATCATCACACAATTTAGAAATAATTAACAGATTATATTTCAATCCATCAACAAATAAAACTTTGGAAATTAAAACTGAATCAGGGTTACAAATTTGTCCTAGGCTGATGATCTTTCCTTTAGAATTATCACCAAAGGTGACATAGCCTTCATCAACCTTTATTAAACTCTTGAAGCATGAGTAATCCCAAGACATATTTCTTGAACATCCACTATCCAAATAGCATGTCTTCTTGTGGGAACTCTTCAAGCAGGTTTCTCACAAAACAGATTTAGATAGAGAATGATTTTGGTACCCAGATCTTCTTGGGTCTAGATAGGTTAGAAATCAAATCTTTAAGTACCCATATTTGTCTTAATGGTCTCATATAATTTATAGAATCAAAATATTTTGAGAGATAAACATTAATTAATCTATAACCATATGAATAATTGGTTGAATCATAGGGCTTTCCAGAACATGAACTAGCAGTATTCTGTCCAGATTTAGGAATAACTCTATTCTTAGTAATCTGTCTCTGTCCAGGTTTTTAGCCTATTCCAGTAGTTTATTTTGGTGCTACTTGATTTCCTAGAATTTGAGTCAGTGTATCCTTTCCATTTGTGAACTTCTATAATTACTTTCTAAGTTTCTCATTTTACATTTTTAGTTCATTGTTCTCTTTTAACAGTTGATCATTCTTCTCTTTTTAAATAGTAAGTTCAGTTTTAGCAGTTGTTGTGAGATCATGATGTTTCTTCAACAATTTTTATTTATCCTTATGCTCATTGCATGTATGTTCCAGCATATTACAGTATTCAAATAATTCCTCACTAGTCATGTTCTCAGAATTCGAATCAGATTCAGTTCCAAAATAATAGGAATTTAAAGCAGTAATATCTAAGGTTACCTCAGATGTGTTTGTCATGAAACACATGTTGGAATGTTTCTTTTCAGAATCAGACATTTTAGATTCACTTGTTCTGTCTTTAGAAGCACTCCAGGTAGCCTTCATAGATTTCTTGTAATTACTGTCCTTGTAATCATATTTCTTCTTGAATTTTAGCTTTGGGAAGTCTGCTTTAATGTGTACTTTTCTTTTTCACTCGTAGAAAACAACTTCATCACTTTTATCTGGATTTTTCTAGTCCTTCTTCCAATGTCCTTTATTGTCATACTTTCCCTTGTAATTTTATTTTCTGAAGAATTTCTTCTTCCTATAAAATTTCTTAAACCTTCTGTCTATCTGACCCATTTCAGCATCACTGTCAGAGTCTGAACTTTCACTTGTTGAACTGTCAATTTTTATTTGAGATTTTTATTTTTCCTTGTTCTTTGAAGCAGTAGTCTTGAAATCCACTAGTTTCCTTTTTGGTTCATCCTATTCCCTTTATTCACCATGATTTTTTCCTCATACATCATAAGCTTACCAATGAGTTCTTTGACAGGTAGATCAACAATGTCATATGACTCTCTGATTGAAACAGATGTGCCCCTCCATCTGTCTGGTAGACACCTCAATATCCTCTTAATTTGTTCCTTTGCATGAACAACCTTTCCGAGTGAATTAATTGTATTGATCATCTCATTGAACCTGAGATACATATCAGAAATAGGTTCATTAGTCTTCATTTTAAAATTATCATATTTAATAGTATAAGTATTTAATCTGATTTCTTTAACATTAGTTGTTCCTTCAAAAGAAACACCCAAATAATCCCAAATTTCAAAAGTAGTTTCTCAAGCATATATTCTGTTAAATTCCTCATCTCCTAGTGCATAGTACCGGGCATTCATGGATTTACAATTATTATTGTAAGCAGTCTTTGTGGGTTCATCCCAAGTTTTTCTTTCTGTTTCTGGAATTTTATATTGAGATTCTATATTAGTCCAATTATCAAAACACATGCTTTCCAAATGAATTTTCATTTTAAGCTTCCACTGAGCATAGTTTGTGCCATTGAAGAAAGGTGGCCTGTTAGTAGCAGCACCCTCTAGTCTATTATCTATAACTATATTTTATAAAGTAAAGTTAAAGAGATACAAATTTAGAACTAACAGAAATTTAAGATCTTTAAAGATGCAACTAAAATCACAGTTGAAAAGAAGAGTATTTCAAAAAAATACTTAAACAAAAACCTTTGATACGAAAAGTTGGTCGGAGTGGATACTCAAGAGGGGGGGGGGTGAATTGAGTTCCAATTAAAATTTCTATTAAAATATTGTCTACTTAAAATCCCCCAATTTATAAAACAAGTTAAACTGTAGTAAATTTATACAGATTGTAGATGTTCACTTAGCTACTCAAATATTGATTAGGTCTCAGTTAATTTAACCACAAGATTAAACTAACTTTTGAAACTAATCTACTGATTTATAATAAGTATAAACACTTTCTAATTTAACAATAAAAGTAGCGTTAAAAGAGTTTTGTATTTCAAAGTGAAAATAGAGGAATATAAAAGATATATGTAATATACATTAAACTTAAACTAAAGATGCACAGTAGATTCAACAAGAGGTTCAGTCTCAAGCCGAGACTTAGTCCTCTCAAATTTATATAAATTTGATCCACACCCTAGATCAAGGTTAACAACAGTTTACAAAATTTTCCAGGCCATGCAGGGACCTCTACCATAGTTCTTCATGGGAAACAAAACAAAGACCATGCCACATAGGGACCTCTTCCACAGTTGACGTGGGTAAACAAGAGTCAAGAGTTTAGGAGTGAGGATTTTGATATCCTCCAGTTCAGTGCAGGAGACAATGTGTATGTGTAAGATATACAGAGTACACCACACTGCTCGAAAGTAAATAAACAAATCACTTAGAGAGAACAGATAAGAGTTTAGAAATCTCTAGTGATTATCAATGCAGCTCTGGACTTGTTGGATTCAGCAGAATTGCTTCTTAGTCCTTCTCTGGTTTTTCTGTTGAAAAACAGAGTGTCGTAATTCATCTTGTGTTATGTAGAAGGGAAATATGATATCTTGATTCGTCGTGTGTTCTTTAGTGGTGTTGGATTGCACTCATGAGAGTTCTTTGAAAGTCTTAAAATCTACTTCTTGCTCAGGATTGTTCTCCTAGTTCAGCACAGTGCTCTTGGGAATATGTAAGTACTTCTTGTTGCGTCGTCACACTTCCACACGTGTACTGCATCTCAATATTCCTTATATTCCATGAGTTCTGGAAGTGGGAATGATTCCCTTTTCATTGGTACGAGATAAGGTTTCCTGACATGCCAACAACTATCATAAATAACATTAATTGCATTAAAACCATTAAATATGACCGTTACCATTATTTAAATAATATTGACAAAAAGTTAAGAAACGATGTCATAGTGATTATGTAAATGGTGTCTTCTTCACGGTATGGTCTTCATGGTATGTGGTTCACGGTGTCTCCATGTCACGGTGTGTAGCTCACGGTTTCTAGGTCATGGTTTGTCCTTCACGGTGTGTCCTTCAAGGTTTGTCCTTCACAATTTGTCCTTCACGGTGTGTCCTTCACAGTGTGTCTATACTTAGAAAAATATCTGTATTTAGAATTAGATAGTGATATAAAAAATATGAATTAAGTTTAACCATTATAGATTAAGAGAACAGGAATCATAAATATAAAGGCTTGATAATATAAGTGAGATTTGTGATCATTCATAATACTTGTAAATAATAAATAGAGTAATTAACATCAATAAGATTTGTTAGCATTAAAACATGACGTGTACTTAAGATTGAGATTAATTAATAGTAATAGGATTTGTGATCATTAAAACATGATTAGTAAATGAGGAGTCGAACATATTATTTTAGGGTATAGTCTTTCATATGGAGGTAGAAAACATGATAGTGGTGGTCGATATCACATTTTGTTTGATTTGGGCCTGAGAGGAGTACTAGTTTCCACTAGTATCCATTCACATGAGTGGTGAGGCACATTAGAGGTCAACGTAGTATCTCATATAGTTGAAAGAGGTTGATGTTTCATAGGAATATTTCATGGAAGGGTTTCTAGAATCATTCTAATCATCAATGATGAAGGTAGTAAAGAGAAAGGAGCTAATTTCTCTTTGGCTAGGGAAAATGAAAATGAAAGAGATTGGAATTAAGTTTATAGATCTTTTAGTATTAAACCCAAATTATTTTCTAGATGGGGAGTCCATTGAATGAAAAATTGAAGAAAAATTCCACCTATATATCCAATATTTAGTTAATTTTTTTATGTTTTAAATATATTTGGATATGAAGATGATGGAGGAGGAGGTCAAGTATAATCACTTTAAAGAAGTTCTATTGTGAGAGTGTAGCCAATAGGATACATCAAGGATAAATTTTATTTTTGAAGGATATCATATTATAGTTCATTAAAGTTATACACCAGTTATGAGACCTCATTAGTAGTTTCCTTTATGATTTCCTATATATTTTAGTTCCCATGTATATCTTTAGAGCTCAAAACCTAGGTTCAATGGATTTTTAGGTGTTGGTAAACACTGATATCAATTACTTATGGACCTTATTGGTCCTCATTATCATGGATATATTTTTTAGCATTTGAATTGGATAAAGATGAAAAATATTATATTAGTATTAGGGGTAATATGATTATGATCCGAAAATATCTAAGGGGGTTTGTAGGGTTTGTCTTCTAGTTGTTCATAATCTTTAAGGACCTAGGCATGAGTGCGTCTATGGTGGTCATTAGATGTAGTGAGGTATATGATATATCAGTGGGCTGTTTTAATATTTATAGATGCTACCTCTAAAGGGGATGTATATATTTGGAGGTATAATTAGTTTATCATATACTATTTGGGATTTTTAGAGCCTCATTTTCTTTTTTTCAACTACATTAGTTCATGTATTTGGACTGAATTTTTAGAGGAATATTTTTACCATAGTCATGATTATTCTAATCAATGGTTGCTCAATATTTTTTCAATTGTTTTGGGATTATAATGTAGAAATGGGACTTGAACTTTCATTTGGGGATTTCTTCTTCCAATAGAATCATTAATAAAATTGCATGCTTTTCATGGATAGGTTGTGTTTTGTATATGTGGCTATTTTTTTCTTTCATAGAAGAGTCATGTTCTCTAATGTAGATGGACAAACTCCTTTTTTCATAGGTGAATTGGGTAATCATATATGTAATACTTTCTTATAGTATATTCCTTCAATGATGTGAGAGTAGTTTTTGATTTCAATAGGTGAAGATAGAATGGATGGTCATAGAGTGATTGATAATATTATGGATATTTTTATTGAGGAGGATGTGAAAATACCTCTATGACAGGAAACTGATTTTTGGGTAGAATTAGAGTAGGGATTATTTATGATTTAAATAGATCCATATTTGATGGAAATTCTATATGGTTGTATTTTAGGATCTAGATAGATGATTTTATTTAGATGTTCTTCATTCTGGTCAATGTGTCATTATAGGCAATTGCATTTTTATATTTTAAGAAGAATATTATAGTCTAAGGTTATATATAGAATAATAAAGGAAAAATAAAGTGGAAATAAAGAATCATTACTCACAAATTGGGATTAAAGAAATTTTTTACTTCATTAGTGGATTCATATTGTTTTATATGATTTATATATTGTCTACATTTCATTAGTTGAAAGTAAATGTATATTATATACTAAATATTGTATTCTGGTGGACATATGAACACATTATATTTTTGTATATAACATTCAGGGCCCTGAATTCACTTGAAGTGTTTATAAAACTAATTAAATCATTATTTTATGAGTTCTTAGGCCTATTTTTGGTCAAGTCCATCGATTAAATCCTTATATACTATATTTCCAATGAGCATCACATTTGAAATTTTAGGATCATTATAAAAACTCTCTAACACCACTAAATCTATAATATTTTTTCAATATTTATTATCTACATTTCTGAGGATCATTTTATTATACTTGTGGTATTCTAGTTGGGAGTATTTTTTGTTCCCATGAAGGTTGATATGCGTGTTTATTGTAACACCCCAAGCTTCCACGGTACGTTTCCCTTCGAATAATGCGATAGCGTGTGTTGTACGCAACCTCGAGTTCTAACACACACCACAACTAATTAAACTAGCCGTTGTGAATAGTAATACCTAATTTTTGAAATAATATATATTTTATATTTCAAAATGGACTTCATTTTTGGATTCGGAATATCGAAATTAGCCTAGGGTGAAATTTTGGTACTTTTCGGATAACTTTTATATTTTGATGAATAGTGAAAATTACTAAATTTTAATTAAAAACAACTTTTTTAATCAAAATAATTAATAGTGATAAATTGTGAATTTGAGTGGTTTTAAAGTATATTTAGAATATATTTTTACCACTTAATATAATGTTGGTCATTGGACATAATTTTACAATTAAACCGAACATAAACAAGTGTCAATCTTTTGATAGTTATTATCTCTTAAAAACACGCTTTTTGTTTTGACAGCGGGAATTAATTTTAAATTAATTTCTGCCACTTCTGTGTTTTGAATTTAGAAAAATGGATTCCATATTTGGAATCAGGATGTACAAATTGTGTAAATAGGTAACTTTTATTTTTAGACATTTTGAATAATTACTGCGGTAAATATTTTATTTACCATGGTTAAGGGTAAATCCGGTAAATAAGGGTTAAAAAATAATATTATAATAATACAAAATTACCCTAAAACGTGTCCTAACCTTATTGGTGGACACATACCCGACCATGGGCATCCTTGGGTCGATTTGGGGACCCCATGGAGACACTTGTATGTGGTAGGGACACATTATATTAATAAAGTTAAAATAAAAATAAAAATGGCATAAGCTTACATCTTTTAGAAGAACACTTTTTACATAGGGTTATACATGTTGGATTATCGATTATAAATATTCATTAGAAAGATAAAAAGATTTCCTACATAATGATATTTTATTTATAATTTTTAGACATCAAATAATTTAAATTATTAATGACACAATAATGATGCAATGTTTACCTCATTAATAAATCATTTAAATAAAAAAGATTATAATGATTAAAATATTATCTAAAACCTGTCCAATTCTTATTGGTTGATTTTATTTAGAATATTAGTCATCTTATCTTCTACCTCAATGATTTTTGGACCATTATAAACCGAATATAATTATATTATAAAGTAATACTTTCACTCTTTCCTAAAGAGCCCCTCCTCTCCCTTATAAAAGGAGACCACTTCTACTCATTCCTCACACCTCTCAAGCCACTTGGCTCGTCCAAACCCTGCCCAAATAAGCTCCCCACATCCCTCTCCTCATCCTTGAAGCTTCCCCTTAGGCAGAAAGCATTTCAAGAAGTCCTTTGGTTCCAACCAAAGTGAGTTACCTAAATTAAAGGTAACGTTTGCTCTTAAATTATTTTCATTTATTTTGCTTCTCCAACCCCAAAAATCTTTTTATTTACTTTCTTTTGTAACAACACCAGTATCCACAATATACTAGGATGTTGTTATAAGAAGGATTCAAACTACACATACACACAACTCCATCTAATGGATGATGAACATAATGTTTCTGTGGATGGAAAACTAACGCCTCACGAAACGATGATTGTTCAAATACATCTTACCGCCTCTCATGGTGGCCATTATGATGGCACTGTAATTAAATATGATATTAATGATATATATTTTATATATAATCTTCTGTAATTCCATTTTATTTCATACCATTATATACGTTTCCTGTTGTATATAAATACGATAATTTCATTTGAGGAAGTGCGGACTACCGCCCCCTTAAAATGATATGACTCGTTCATACCACACATGGAACGAATAAAGGATGGTGTTAATGAACTTATGTAACATATATAAAATATTATATTATACTGGAATAGTAATATACCTATGTATCATTTGGATTCGATTCTTTTAAAATAAAAATTAAATGGAAGTAGCGTTCGTGCGTACGTACGGACTACCGTCTCCACGAACGCGATGAGATTCATTATCCATCGTATCCATTCAAGTATAATTATCATTTGATGATTTAAAAATGATGTTTAAGGACTTGATACCATTCTGTATTTTAATAATACACATCCCATTAATAACGAATATGGCTCACATAACAAAGAATATAAAGTAAAATGAACCCGTTAACACCCGAAATGACGATAATTCTAAGATATTATTAACAAATAAATGTTAAAAGATAATATATGATATCACATTAAAGTAAATGATTCTTTTATTATTCAATAACAATTATTTCACCATTATACAGGAGGTAAACCTACCATCGACCAAGGAAAAAGTACAAAGTAAGGGATTCTCTTATCTCACTTTCAATTCCGTGAGATTTCCATTGTTCGCTACTAAATTATTGAAAGTGGTGTATTGTGTACTTCCATTTGATATATATTATCATGATTCACTTTATATTCATGTTATTCTGTAAATCATTTGGTGGTTATTAACTTTTGGCCATGCGACTCAGTTGATTAACGTGGTAAGGGGTTTCTTGTCTCACTTTTAATTCCGTGAGAATTCCATTGATCACCACTTAATTATTGCATGTGGTGTATGTGTACTACCCATGATTGTATTCATTATGTAATATACTTTATTTTATGGGTATTTACATCATCATGGTATGATCTTTCTTTCATGGGTGTTTGTTTCTTAAGTTACCTAATCAATAAGGGAATTTGAGATTTCAATTTCCACTCATTTGGCTTTACGCATATTTCATTGATTATATTACCCCAAGATTATGTGTGGAATCACTATTCATTTGATTATATCATAATTTCCACTCCCCTTCCTGTGGATATAAGTTTGATACACATAATCACTCCATTGATAATTCTCAATTCATTGATATGAATTTGATAAGAGTAATTTTAACTCATTCTCCATTTGTTGAGTTAAACATCCAATTCGTTGGTATTGTTTTTACAAGAATATGTGTGAATATCCTTTGATTGATTTACACTGAATATCCAATCATATTTAGTGTATTTATATTTTTCACACATAATTATGTCGTTGATTTATCCTTAACCTAAGGATACAACCTTTATGAGAGATTTCATCTCAATTTACATTCCATTGAGACTTCTTTGATGATATACACCGAATCACTTTTATGTGGTGTATATAATGTACTTTGACATAGTATATCATGAATTCCTTTATTCTCATGATATTACAATGTTTTGATTACCTCAATTATTTGTATTCAAGTGTCTCTCTTTTGGTTAGAAACTCTAACCAAAATACCATTTTAAAATGTTTTAAAGAATTATTCTTCTAAATCATGCTCATTAATGTCCATATTTTAAAAATGGTTTTAAGGATTTATTTTTATGGACATTAAAGTTTTAAATTTAAAAATCCTTTTAAAATTTTCAAAGTGGTATGGGACACTTTGATTCAAAAATCTATTTTTAAATGGCTTCTTGACAAATAGTGTGACTTTTAAATGTTTTCAAGAAAAGGGGGATATTTCTCTCAAATAGTTTTGATGATTATTTTCATCTATGTCAACATCCTTAATTATTCTTGATTGAGGTTAATGTGATACAATACAATCTTCCATATTGTATCGAATGAGTTATGTTTGATTGTGGATGTGCTATTTTTATACCATTCATGGTTTGTGGTAAAAGTATTGACATTTCGTATGCTAGTTTTAATACGAATGTTTATGTTATGTTTAAACCTATTCATATGAGGAATGCATTGGACTTAATAAGTGACGGGTGGAGCCCGCTATAGCTCCTCGATGCATCGGTAGGTCTCATGAGGCAAACTAGTGTCTTGGCACAAGGCCTTGGCAAAATCTTATTTGTAGTCTTGGCACGAGGCCTTGGCTATGTGGTTATGATAGTCTGGCATTATGCATTCCATCATTATGAAAGTGGTTATTGATATTTCATGTGATCATTCGACTAGTAGAATATCCATGTGAGTAAGTAGATGACATTATTTCATTTTACCTTTGCTATTTTATGCTGAAGTTCAAGTTTCAAAAGGCTTTTGTTTTAGTTATAAATTGCCTTAAGTGTTTATGCTTATTTATGAAAGCTTCTGCTATAATGTTATCCTTACTGAGCATCCGAGCTCACCCCTTTCAATGTTTTATTTTTTTTCCAGGATTATGAAGAAGTAATTTATGAATGACCTGCAGGGATAGTATGAGGGGATATGAAGACCAGATGTTTTTTTTATGATGTAATGTAAAAATTTATGGATGTATCTAGTTATTCCAAGGCTACTAAACTAATCGGTCTTTCGAGACTTGATCTTTCTCATGATCATGCCAATGTTATGTAATAATGCACCGACTCTGGGTAACTAGGGTCGGGGCGTTACAGTTGGTATCAAAGGAAGTTTAGTACAAACCTTGGAAGCTAGATTTAGATAAACTCTGATTAGAGCACGTAAACCTAAGATTAACTTTGAGGATTAGTATAGAAGAACTTCCTAGAATTTTGGTATTGTAGAGATTTTGTGAGTTTTCCGAGCAATACATCCCTGTCTGGATACGAGCAGGTAGAGGCGGCTCTGGCACAGATGTACCTAGGGGTAAAACCCGAAAACACCGCTTTGAGCTAGACTCGAACGGGAACTGGTGCACGACAACGGGCCTTGCTGCGCTCTTGGTTACGACACTCCCGGGGGATATGCTTTGGTAAATTCACAAGATTAGTATAAACCATTATTAAGGGAATACAAAAAAAATGCCCCTAAGAATATATGTCGGCAAATAGATAGTGGATAACCTAGATTTTAACATAGGGTACCCCAAGTTAGGATATATTGTTCAATTACAAGATTATCCTATTATGTCTATTTTTTTTACATTCTTATTAGATAAGTATTCAAAAACCCTAATTGTATTTTCTTTTGTTAGTTGAAACATGGAGGGAGCAAGATCACGAACAACTCTTCTCTCTCTTCCTGAAGAACTACTTACAATTATTATCCAGAAGTCATGCGCAGACGATGTTGAAACTTTTTCAAATATCCATGTTACATGCAAACAACTTTATGAGACATCCAATACCTCTAGCATTGCACGATTCTTTCAAGGATCAAGTACCGACTATGGGATAATTTTGCGCTCTCAACTTTCTTACCACGCTAAGCGTGGGAAGTACCATCAGGGGATTTTCAAATTATTCACTTTATCTCAAAATTACGATGCACTAAATGATTTTCTAGATGCTGCAGAAGAGGGAGACCTTCGAGCAGCCTATATGTATCAAATTATATATTTATGTCTTTTGGGATATACGAATACTGATTTACCAAAATCTTATTTTGAAATATTTGAAGATGAATCAGTGAGAATTTTTCTAAAAAAACATGTTAATGACGATGTCTCAAAATTATATATAAGAAATACCTATTTTTTTATGATGCATCGATGCTTCCATCGATATAATCCAAAATGGATGAGGAGTTTTTGGGTAAAGGAAGTAGATGATTTTGAAAAATTCCTGAGGTACCATTGTGACACATGAACGCATTCTACCAAAAGGAAAATCCGCCTAGTATCTCCAGAGTTCATGTTGTGATCCACATACCTCTAGTGACAAAATACATGCCTAACCCAATGCATGTACTCACCTATGAAGAATTATAACTGGAACTCGATCTATCTTATTGTGGAGAGCCTATCAGAATTCTCCATACCAAAGATCAAGTGTTGAGAAACCGGATGACTTGTCTGGTAAAAGATCTATGGAGAAATCATAAGATGGAAGAGGCAATGTGGGAACCCGAGGAACATATGATGAAGAACCTATGTGGAAATAAATGGATGGTGAAATATTTAAAAGTGTTAGTGCTCTTTATTGATGGGTTTACTTTGGAATAATTTTCTCTTGTATTTGTAACCCCATAGTTTGCCATGTGAGAATGATATTTGAGGAAGAATTGTCTCTTCTATTGTGGATATAGGTATAAATAACCATTTGGGTTTATATGATCATTGAGGTTTGAGAAAATGATAAGTTATTATAATTTGGGATGAAAATGCAAAGTATGATATAACATTTGTGGTTAAATTATGTTATTTTGAGGAATTTATCTCATTTTGGTAATATTATAAAATATAGTTTTTGAAAAACGACAACACGTAGACCGTATGACAACCCGTCGCGTCGGACAAAGCTGTGGGAATCGAACCCACATCCAAAGTGCGATTGGGATTTATCGCCTACCACTGGACTACGTGAAGTCCCTGGTTAGTGTGACTTTTTTTTTGTTGTTAAATGATTTTATTGATCAATAATAAGATTATTTGGGTTCTTATTTCTTATCAAATGAATGCCCTTGGTATAGGAAAATGATTTGGTGATTAAGTGATAAATGTTATTTTGGAAGATGTTCACTTTGTTGGGAACACTATATGCCCAAGGAAAATCGAATACAATGGGGTTTCATTTGTAGAGTAATGGTGGATTTTTATCTATGTTTTTATTGTTGATTTATAGTGATTTGGGTTATTTATGGAAATGATTAACCTATAACAGAGAATATGTGATAATGTTAATTACTTTTAAGTATGTGACTTTAAGAGTATTTGATGTCATTTGGAGATACAATGTAACATGGGAGACTACATAATCAAATTCTTCTATGTTTTGGGTTTCAATATTAGTTTGGATTATATTAAATGATTTTAAGGACAATTGGTTATTGAATGGTATCTATTTAACTTTGGGGTATTGTTGGTTTAATTTTAGAAAATTAAGATTAGTGCATATTTATCTCAATGAATATCCTTTTGGGGGATCATTAGATCATTCACTAACCATTTTGGTTTTGATTAATCTTCAAAGACAATGTAAATATATGGTTTATCCTGCATGGATCATGTGATTCTATAGAAGTTATTCTAGCCCTTCCAGTGTGACCAAGTCTTCTTGAATACTCATTGTTTAAAAAAAAATTGAGTTAGTGGTGGAAATTCATTAAAGAATGAAAATCTACTTAAAATGTAAGTATATCTCATGATGTTCTTAGTCAATATCATAAATGAATTCCTCTTCCTTATGTAATGTAACTTAAAAAAAAATGTTGTCCGTTTACTTTCCTACTAGGAGACTAATGGTCGTTTGTCCCAACACAAGTTTTTGGTTTTCTCATTGTTAACTTTCTCCTGATCATGATTTCTATCCCTCTCCATCAGAACTTGACACTTAGTTTATCATCCATATCCATGTTTTCTTACATGTAATCCTAGTATGGGTTATCTTGGATGACCCTTATACCCCTCTTTCATTCTTTTAAAGTGATAGTTTTATTGACTCTTTTTCCGATGTGGGACTTTCCATTGTATTCCCAAGCAAAATTTTAAAAAATTGCGAGGACGCAATTTATTGAAGGAGGGGAGAATGTAACACCCCAAGCTTCCACGGTACGTTTCCCTTCGAATAATGCGATAGCGTGTGTTGTACGCAACCTCGAGTTCTAACACACACCACAACTAATTAAACTAGCCGTTGTGAATAGTAATACCTAATTTTTGAAATAATATATATTTTATATTTCAAAATGGACTTCATTTTTGGATTCGGAATATCGAAATTAGCCTAGGGTGAAATTTTGGTACTTTTCGGATAACTTTTATATTTTGATGAATAGTGAAAATTACTAAATTTTAATTAAAAACAACTTTTTTAATCAAAATAATTAATAGTGATAAATTGTGAATTTGAGTGGTTTTAAAGTATATTTAGAATATATTTTTACCACTTAATATAATGTTGGTCATTGGACATAATTTTACAATTAAACCGAACATAAACAAGTGTCAATCTTTTGATAGTTATTATCTCTTAAAAACACGCTTTTTGTTTTGACAGCGGGAATTAATTTTAAATTAATTTCTGCCACTTCTGTGTTTTGAATTTAGAAAAATGGATTCCATATTTGGAATCAGGATGTACAAATTGTGTAAATAGGTAACTTTTATTTTTAGACATTTTGAATAATTACTGCGGTAAATATTTTATTTACCATGGTTAAGGGTAAATCCGGTAAATAAGGGTTAAAAAATAATATTATAATAATACAAAATTACCCTAAAACGTGTCCTAACCTTATTGGTGGACACATACCCGACCATGGGCATCCTTGGGTCGATTTGGGGACCCCATGGAGCCACTTGTATGTGGTAGGGACACATTATATTAATAAAGTTAAAATAAAAATAAAAATGGCATAAGCTTACATCTTTTAGAAGAACAATTTTTACATAGGGTTATACATGTTGGATTTTCGATTATAAATATTCATTAGAAAGATAAAAATATTTCCTACATAATGATATTTTATTTATAATTTTTAGACATCAAATAATTTAAATTATTAATGACACAATAATGATGCAATGTTTACCTCATTAATAAATCATTTAAATAAAAAAGATTATAATGATTAAAATATTATCTAAAACCTGTCCAATTCTTATTGGTTGATTTTATTTAGAATATTAGTCATCTTATCTTCGACCTCAATGATTTTTGGACCATTATAAACCGAATATAATTATATTATAAAGTAATACTTTCACTCTTTCCTAAAGAGCCCCTCCTCTCCCTTATAAAAGGAGACCACTTCTACTCATTCCTCACACCTCTCAAGCCACTTGGCTCGTCCAAACCCTGCCCAAATAAGCTCCCCACATACCTCTCCTCATCCTTGAAGCTTCCCCTTAGGCATAAAGCATTTCAATAAGTCCTTTGGTTCCAACCAAAGTGAGTTACCTAAATTAAAGGTAACGTTTGCTCTTAAATTATTTTCATTTATTTTGCTTCTCCAACCCCCAAAATCTTTTTATTTCCTTTCTTTTGTAACAACACCAGTATCCACAATATACTAGGATGTTGTTATAAGAAGGATTAAAACTACACATACACACAACTCCATCTAATGGATGATGAACATAATGTTTCTGTGGATGGCAAACTAACGCCTCACGAAACGATGATTGTTCAAATACATCTTACCGCCTCTCATGGTGGCCATTATGATGGCACTGTAATTAAATATGATATTAATGATATATATTTTATATATAATCTTCTGTAATTCCATTTTATTTCATACCATTATATTCGTTTCCTGTTGTATATAAATACGATAATTTCATTTGAGGAAGTGCGGACTACCGCCCCCTTAAAATGATATGACTCGTTCATACCACACATGGAACGAATAAAGGATGGTGTTAATGAACTTATGTAACATATATAAAATATTATATTATACTGGAATAGTAATATACCTATGTATCATTTGGATTCGATTCTTTTAAAATAAAAATTAAATGGAAGTAGCGTTCGTGCGTACGTATGGACTACCGTCTCCACGAACGCGATGAGATTCATTATCCATCGTATCCATTCAAGTATAATTATCATTTGATGATTTAAAAATAATGTTTAAGGACTTGATACCATTCTGTATTTTAATAATACACATCCCATTAATAACGAATATGGCTCACATAACAAAGAATATAAAGTAAAATGAACCCGTTAACACCCGAAATGACGATAATTCTAAGATATTATTAACAAATAAATGTTAAAAGATAATATATGATATCACATTAAAGTAAATGATTCTTGTATTATTCAATAACAATTATTTCACCATTATACAGGAGGTAAACCTACCATCGACCAAGGAAAAAGTACAAAGTAAGGGATTCTCTTATCTCACTTTCAATTCCGTGAGATTTCCATTGTTCGCTACTAAATTATTGAAAGTGGTGTATTGTGTACTTCCATTTGATATATATTATCATGATTCACTTTATATTCATGTTATTCTGTAAATCATTTGGTGGTTATTAACTTTTGGCCATGCGACTCAGTTGATTAACGTGGTAAGGGGTTTCTTGTCTCACTTTTAATTCCGTGAGAATTCCATTGATCACCACTTAATTATTGTATGTGGTGTATGTGTACTACCCATGATTGTATTCATTATGTAATATACTTTATTTTATGGGTATTTACATCATCATGGTATGATATTTCTTTCATGGGTGTTTGTTTCTTAAGTTACCTAATCAATAAGGGAATTTGAGATTTCAATTTCCACTCATTTGGCTTTACGCATATTTCATTGATTATATTACCCCAAGATTATGTGTGGAATCACTATTCATTTGATTATGTCATAATTTTCACTCTCCTTCCTGTGGATATAAGTTTGATACACATAATCATTCCATTGATAATTCTCAATTCATTGATATGAATTTGATAAGAGTAATTTTAACTCATTCTCCATTTGTTGAGTTAAACATCCAATTCGTTGGTATTGTTTTTACAAGAATATGTGTGAATATCCTTTGATTGATTTACACTTAATATCCAATCATATTTAGTGTATTTATATTTTTCACACATAATTATGTCGTTGATTTATCCTTAACCTAAGGATACAACCTTTATGAGAGATTTCATCTCAATTTACATTCCATTGAGACTTCTTTGATGATATACACCGAATCACTTTTATGTGGTGTATATAATGTACTTTGACATAGTATATCATGAATTCCTTTATTCTCATGATATTACAATGTTTTGATTACCTCAATTATTTGTATTCAAGTTTCTCTCTTTTGGTTAGAAACTCTAACCAAAATACCATTTTAAAATGTTTTAAAGAATTATTCTTCTAAATCATGCTCATTAATGTCCATATTTTAAAAATGGTTTTAAGGATTTATTTTTATGGAAATTAAAGTTTTAAATTTAAAAATACTTTTAAAATTTTCAAAGTGGTATGGGACACTTTGATTCAAAAATCTATTTTTAAATGGCTTCTTGACAAATAGTGTGACTTTTAAATGTTTTCAAGAAAAGGGGGATATTTCTCTCAAATAGTTTTGATGATTATTTTCATCTATGTCAACATCCTTAATTATTCTTGATTGAGGTTAATGTGATACAATACAATCTTCCATATTGTATCGAATGAGTTATGTTTGACTGTGGATGTGCTATTTTTATACCATTCATGGTTTGTGGTAAAAGTATTGACATTTCGTATGCTAGTTTTAATACGAATGTTTATGTTATGTTTAAACCTGTTCATATGAGGAATGCATTGGACTTAATAAGTGACGGGTGGAGCCCGCTATAGCTCCTCGATGCATCGGTAGGTCTCATGAGGCAAACTAGTGTCTTGGCACAAGGCCTTGGCAAAATCTTATTTGTAGTCTTGGCACGAGGCCTTGGCTATGTGGTTATGATAGTCTGGCATTATGCATTCCATCATTATGAAAGTGGTTATTGATATTGCATGTGATCATTCGACTAGTAGAATATCCATGTGAGTAAGTAGATGGCATTATTTCATTTTACCTTTGCCATTTTATGCTGAAGTTCAAGTTTCAAAAGGCTTTTGTTTTAGTTATAAATTGCCTTAAGTGTTTATGCTTATTTATGAAAGCTTCTGCTATAATGTTATCCTTACTGAGCATCCGAGCTCACCCCTTTCAATGTTTTATTTTTTTTTCCAGGATTATGAAGAAGTAATTTATGAATGACCTGCAGGGATAGTATGAGGGGATATGAAGACCAGATGTTTTTTTTATGATGTAATGTAAAAATTTATGGATGTATCTAGTTATTCCAAGGCTACTAAACTAATCGGTCTTTCGAGACTTGATCTTTCTCATGATCATGCCAATGTTATGTAATAATGCACCGAATCTGGGTAACTAGGGTCGGGGCGTTACATTTATTTTGTGGAAATTAAGAATGTTGAAGCGGTTTAAAACATTCTTGGTCTTGTGGGTTGTTATTATATTGTTATGTCTAGATTTTATGATATTGTTGACTCATTGGAAACCATAACCATAATGGACTTGAAATTTATATATACCTATTTGTGTCATGAATTATTCAACTACCTAATGGGGAGGGTGATCAGTTTTCAAGTGCTTCATTTTCCTAAGGAAGGGGTACTGTTCAAGGAAATTTTTTGTACTTCTCATACGAGATTGAGATGAATATTAATTTATAAGATGGATGATACTACATATATACTGAGGAAGATGATTCCCCATGAGTGGAACTATTTCACCGATGATCTATAGTTACATGAAGTAGTTTTTGGAATAGGGAAGTGTCAACATTACCTCCTTAGTGAATGCTTTTTGGTCTTTATAGAATATTAGGGATTGAGGTACATGTTATATCATCATATTTGGAATATAAATTAGTGTTGGGGGATGAATTTACTCCATGAATATGAATTGAAGATATTCTATTCCTCAGGGAATTATAATTTATTTTTAGATTCATGTGAAATGAATTTTTTCAAGAGTATATGGATTCTTATAGGGATTTAGAGGTGTTGGAAAACATGAATCGTTATTAAATGGATATTGATGGGGATTTTTTCCTATATTATATGAAAATATAGTCATCTATGATTTATTAGGTAGAGGAGTCCTACTAGGGATACTTGAGGGTTTATGTAATATAAGAATAGTTTATCCATGGTGATACTCAATAAGGCGTTGTCAGAGGAAAATCAGAATTGGATGTTAATATTGGTGAGTTTGTTAAATATGTTGGAGATTTATGAAGGAATTCTTGAGGAGTTTAAAATATTACATTTAGCAGTTTTTCTAGGATTATACAAGACTTTCCAATATTTGAGGATGCAGTTCAGGTTTCCTAGGATGAAACGAGAAGTGGAATCAATCGTGGAATAGTGTATCATTTACCAGTAGATGAAAGTATAATATCATATTAATTGAGGGTTTTTATAGATTTGGATATCCAAAATAGGTAATAGAAAAAAATATTGATTGACTAAATCATATGTTTAACCTAGGTGTAAGATGTACATGAAAATATATGTCTAATTATTGATTCTATGATGAAGTCACATCACTTCATATAAATATGTAGATTAAGCTCTAGGGGCTTTTTTTCAAGGAGGAATATTGATGAGGTTTTGTGGATACATGAATTTAAATGGTAAATTATATTTTATGTAGAGTATATTTTTACCTCATGAATCTATTATAGTTTATATCTCTGACTTATAACTTAGTTATACCTTATCACTACATTCCACCCATAGATAAATGGATAAAAAAGCAAACCATTCAGATGTTGTAATATAAATTATGAGCATGTGTTAGAAATTTTTATGAATTATTTCTGAAATATTATCATTATTCAATATTATTAAAAATAAATTATAAAACTCATCTATTGGAATGTAATTTCTTGGATAAGTTTATAGACATTCGTGTTGGTCTGTACTATTCTGGACCAATGTGCATGAGTAAAAATCATCGGAATTGATGTGGCTCAAATAATGATATATAATATCTATTTTATTTAGGATTGGATAATGGTATAATGATAATTTCACAAGGATTATAAGAACCAAATGTGGATACCCAATAGATTATAGTTTGTGACCCCATATTTATGGTGGTTTCACCATGATGGTAGAATTTGTGGTTTTTCTGGGGGAGTATTCTTTCTCACTTATCATGTACTGTTAAGGCATACTATATTGGGGTAGAGTAAATGATAACAGAGGAAACATAATCATGCTCAGTATCCATAATTATAGGGAGTTTTGGTTTTTTTCCTTGCATGATGTAACACTTGGTTTTTGAATGGTTTATGAAATTTCCATTTTCCACTTGAAGATCATTCAAGGGTAGTGGTTGTTTTTTTCTAATAATTAGATTCTTGAGATATATCTCATGGGATTTTTTTTCAGAAATTTCCCTTCTCCTCCATATTTTCTGGATCTATTTTTATTCTCAGGAATGATAATTTGTTGAGATGTATCTATGTTTAAAGATAATATTCCTCAAAACTTCATTTTACATCTTGGGATTAATGGGACCAAGATTGATGTTGGATTTTTTATAGAGGGTAGGTAATTATTGTAGACATTAATTATGTCACAACACTACAGTGTTGGGTGTGGTTCTCACTATTTTTTCCATAGATGGTCGGAGGCTGGGAATGGTGGTGGGTTATTGTGTTGGAATGTACCACATCCATTAAAATGACATGTTTGGTCATGTTTTTTTGGCGTGGCACTTCGATTTACACCCTATCTAAAATAGAAATCAAGTAAACTACTTGGGTAGGGTGTTAATATAGGAATGGTGTTTTGGGGGACCACTTATGTAGTAAGGGGTATTAAATCTATCCATTCCTTAGACCTAGGAACAATGGGGAGAAAATGTAAATGATATTTATGTTACATCATAGTGGCTAGGTGTGGTAAGAGTTAGAGTATACAATATTTCTTATTCCAATCATTGGCTATGGTCATGGTGATAGTAAAATAATTTTCTAAATCATGTAAAATTGGTGAAACTGCCATGGGATATTTGGATCTCCATTGACTGATGGTGGTATTACTGTATAATTTGTAACTCTATCATGGCTAGGATAAACTAGATTTTACTAGAAATAGAGGGTAGGTAATACCATGGTTTTATTTACATTATTATCCTCAAATCATTGGGCTAAATAGGATCCCCTTGGTTCCCTTTGATTATATTCTTTTAGGATTCAATACACATAGACAATAGAGGACCACATGCCTTTGATTCAGGGTAACTTCTTCCCCATACCTCAATCTGCTTCACTATTTTTTTGGACTCTGATAGCAAAAAACAACATTATTTTGGATTATATATGTGAATGTTTTGTATATTATCTTCTATTAATGATTCTAGTAGTTTAAAACTGATCTAGTAATGTTTGATTAATTAATTATTCTATTTTGAGTGTGTATTCCTTAATGTGATGATAAGGGTAGAGGATAATAGTTATATCCTTATAATTGTTTTATTGTGATATTATCATGTTTTTTTATCTGTTATAGTTTTATTTTTTGTGTTGACCTAATAAAGATAAAAAAAAGTGTTCCAATGAAATTGAATGGAAATGAGAGGTATTTCATATGATTTACTTATTTTATGATATTTATTTCTTAAATGTGTTCCAATTTCCTTAGATATGAAAACAATAACTATTGATAATTTATTATTTTTTCTAAAATATAATTTTAAAAAATTCTAGGAAAATTGTAAAAACCTCAAATATGGTAATTAAATAGGATGTGTGTAAATAATGAATTGTTTTGTTTCTTATTTTTCTATGAAGTTTATTGATTTAGTGGTTTGTGTATTGGATAAAATTATATGCATGGAGGATTACTAATTTTGGAATTGGGATATGGTAATGATGTGTCATATGTAATATGTGGGATTGATTCTAGGTAAATTAATAACATTGTTATTTGGCATGGTAGTTTTTGGTTAGTTATGGAATTCATGAGATGGTAAATTTTAGTAAATAAACAAGGGATATATTAAATGTTTTGGGGATGGGAATAAATTAATGGTAATGGTTGGGAAGAAACATATTCCGCTTCTGTAGAAAACATTATAATTAATTATGGAAAAGATTATTAATTAGTATATAAAATTCTGGTAACTGAAATGGTTAAATGGGAACTACATTACTGATTAGTTTTTGCTTTTCCATTGGTATTGAATGGGTGGTTTGAATTATGGTTATGATGATGATGAGTGATTATTGTGATATTATGGTTTTAGTATATAATTTTTTTATTGTGTGAACTATTTGATTTGGATTGTGTCAGACTATTATACATTTATTTTCCTTGATATTTTTATATGAACCCACCCTAGTCATGTGTTTTCACCAGCCCCCAATGTTTTTGGGTTCTTGAAGTTTTCCATAAAAATATATATCGATAAGAATAGATTGATATATATATATATACCCTATTCAAAATTATCTCTTCCATATGTGGATATCACCCATGGGTTTTGGTGGTGTACAAATTTAGTTCACTAGAGGATATGACTAAAAATAGGTTGACAAGATTTATAGTGACTATCATATATGGTATGAGGTGGGAACAATGTTGATGTACTTCATATTCAAGTTACCTATTTATTTGGGATAAATGGTGTGCATTATGTTATGATGAAAAAGTAACGTGTTTACCTAGGTATGAAAACATTGGTATTCTAGTCTAGTAGAGGCTTGTAATGGAATAAGGATGAAGGATTTGGAAGGGACGACATAGAAAATATATTAGACTTTGCGGTGTGAAATTGTAAAATTGGTGGTGAAGTGGTGTAGGATACCCATTATTAATAATATTCATCTTATTTTTTAATTATATGATCCATTTAGTGAGTTGAACATGGTGAGGTGTGTAACTACTTTATTCGTATGTGTTTATTTAATCAATTGTTTATTTACAATGGAATTAGTATGCTATCCTAAGATTTTCATGACTACCATTTGGAAAGATACAATTGATTATACCTATAATTATCAACATTATGTATATATAAATAATTATATTTAGGTTATTAGGATGGAGTTATAGAATCATCTTGAAATGTATATATTGGATCGTGGAGTTGTTGAGTTGGTTCCATAGTATTATCTTTTTACAATTTATGTTGACTAATTTATTTGTATTCATGCGACATTACATTCATTGTATGATATTTAATTTTTGAAATGTTCTACATGTTATGATATTTTTAGTGGTTTATACCCTAAATCACACTCATAATTTTATGTTTATTTTAATTCCTCCAAAATTTGTGAAATTAATTTTACCCATAGTTTCAATAGCCAACCTAGGGCCTATTAGAGGTTGGAATTGAGGACCATTATTTATCATCCTTAACATTATTCCTAGGAGGTATACTTTGAGAGGCATGAGGGTCATGATATTTCATCTAAGGGTTGACATATATGAATGACAAAACTATCATTAGAGTTATATATAACTAGATGAATAAGTTATAGTCAATATAGAGTTCCACCATGGAACACAAGGATCAATGATGGCTTTATTTACATATTTTATTTATTTATGGTGAAAATAAGAACAAAATTATTTCTCAGACTAGATAATCATTTAGTATAAATTAGCAGTTCCATAATATGTTACACACACACACACATTACTTAAGAAATTATTTGGTACCTAATAAAACATCATGGTTATAAATCTGGAAAAGTGAAACTACCCTGTGAACATTGCTTGATATGGCCCCCAAGGATATAGTTTGAGAGATTCAAAAAAGTTAAGGACAACAGACTAATTTTAGAATATTTATTTTATCTTTTTTATATTCATTTTTAATATTTATTTATTTTACTATCTATATGATTTATCAATTATATACATGTATATAGATGAGGTTGATATGTCATGGGTTTTGATTATTTATTTGGACCTTTTCAAGTATTATATTTATTAATTTATCTTGATATATCTTATTTTTGTTATATCTACTATTATAGAACCGTGATACTATGGTTTTTCTCCCCACCATGACACTATACACCATATCTACTAGTTAGAAACCACTAGTGTATATAAATAAACTAATGAGGTAATATGGAACCATTAGTCGGAACATTGATTAGAGTTCTCCGATCAAGGGAAGTAGCTAAGTTTTTTCTGAAATATTTCATTATATATTACTATTTAGTCATGGTAGACATTATATTTGTTATATTTTTTCATTATTATATAACCCATTAATATAATTAAGAAACTCATGTTTGTAGAAATTTTAATGTAATAATTATGTGATATATCTACTCACTTTTTTCTTTCTTAGTTTACCTAATAAAAATTTAATGATGCACATTTTTTTGAATTTATTGAATTATTAAGAAATTTAATATTAATTAAAATACAAATATAGCATTTTTAATGAACTATATCAATCAAATATGACTAACATATCAATTTTTATTTCCTATGTGTTGTTTCTTGGGATTTGACATATGTTTATTATTTAATGTACAAGAAATAAAATTATTTATGTTTTACCACATAAATTAATAATGGAAAATTAAATTATGGATAATTTAAAATTTATAAGTATATATTACATGATACCTTATATTCATTATCATATGGATTAAATTATAAGAAATGTGGGTTATATATTTTAAAGTGCTTTACTTTATAACTTTTAATATGATTTTTTAACTAAGCCACATTTATGAAAAAATATTTCTCATATAATATAGAAATATTTGATGATATGGATCTTATGGGTTTTTGGTATACCCTATGTGTATTTGTAGTTAACCCTATGTATAGTTAGTTTTGAATTATGAGAGTTCTTGGGTTAGAATTCTTCGATTTTTTGATATGTTGATGATAGTGGGGTCATAAACTTATTATCAGTTTCCATAGACAATGAAAGAAACTATTGAATTACAATGTTATAAGGTGCCTGTTTGGAATTTTAGAAATATTATTCTAATATATCCTTTTATTTAATTTAAAGGGTGTGTAAATGATAAATACACAGTGGTTGTTGTACAATAACCACCTATGGTACTATGAAAGGTAATGCATGGTCAGCTCCGAGCAAGCTTACAATGAGTTGTACATGCCACCTAGAGTTATCATCCATAACCTATGTATATGATGTATGAGTTTACTAGTGATTTTAAATGTAAACATCAATCATTTTTTAAAATATAGTTTGTACTATTGGAATTTCCACTCTAAACTGATTTTGTTCGAATAATGTTTGGTTATCTATGGAGGCCTCATGATAAGAGGGTGAAATTATCCCTTTATATAATTTGTGGGTTAATGATAAAATGGTGGGATTTTTTATAACATATAGATCATAATGTGGGGTTATAATGGAAATAATTTAATTCCAATTTAATTTAACATTTATTATGAAAAAACCATGATTTTTGATAGGTTTTTTTAATTCATTAACATTATATAGGGTGAAAATGTTAGTCACAGACTATGATGATCATTTTTCTAACAAACATCCTTTAGAATATACATTAGTCGGTGATAATATTTCTCAGATTTTTTTCAATGGATATGGGTTATGTTATTTGATATGTGTTATTATGAATATTTTTCATCTTAAATATTTTTATGAGGTCATGAACCAATATATTATTTTATAAACTTACCTATGTCAATATAGTGGTTCATAGTAGGTTTCTTTGGTTTGGTTATTGGGTAGCTGGAAAATTTTTTTTGACTGTTAATTACCTAATAGTGGTGTAGAATGTATCTAAGTTAGTATATATCCTCTTCCTCCATGATGAGTAACTTAGATTTGGTTCCATCAGGTTGTCTAGAGAAGGACCATTCTGCCTCAATACAATGGACCTACCTTGTTGTACAAATAATTCCACTAGATAGGGAACCTATAGAGGATATGACTATGTGTGTAATGGTTTATAGTTTATTGGGTAATTATTCATGAACATTAATATAGGGATAAATCTAGTGTAACAAAACATATAATTATTCTCAGTTTGAGTAGACTTTCACGTTGAGGCAATGGATATGGGGCCTAGGGGAAGGACCAACAATGACTGGAGGGCTGTGAATCATAGGAAACTCATGATGGAATTTAGTTTCATGGTTCAAGTTGGATTAATATTCTATAAAATACTCATGAAATATAAGGTTTTGAATACTATGAGGTAATAGGTACAATAATGGTACAATAATCTTTCTCCTGCACTTTTTTGATTCAAGCACTTCACATTCCTTAATATGTCTATTGTTCATAGAGGGACTACAACTAAACATAGATAATTTTTATTGTGTAATGTCTATTGATATATCATTGGGAGTTTTTAGTAGGAATATATAGGTATAGGTAATGTTATGCATAATTATATTAGATATCATTTGAAAATATAATTCATCATGTTAAATATTTTTGAAATTTAATTGATTCTCTATAAATTATAGTTTGTATAATCTCACTACAAAATATACTATTATTGTAATGTGTCCACTTCATGTATTAGGATGGTGGTTAGTTTATTCAGGGTAGATAATGGGATACTCATGAATGTCTTTCAATATATTAACATCAACTATTGGGTGCGTTTTCATTTTATATTTCAATGTTGTATTGGATGATAAAGATAAAAAATAGGATGTCCTTCAACATATTGTTGACTGGTTTCAAGATGTATTTCCTAGATACGGCTTGGTATTTCCACATTAATAGGATGTATATTTACCTATTGATCTTGTATATGGTGAAAAAAATATTTTCATTCAACCTTATGAGATTAATCCCACAGATCTATTAGAGATTAATTCCTCTTTATAAGATTTATAGGTTAATTGAAACATTTAACCAAGAAAATTTCCTTGGGGTTCTATAATTTTGTTTTATATTATAGTTGATGGTTCTTTTTTATTTTATATATAATATGAGAATTTTAACTGAATGACGGTTAGAACCAAATATATTTTTCATCATACTGGTGAAATTTGGGTTGAGTTATAAGATCATTAGTATTTTATACAAATAATATAATTTCTGAATATCAAAAAATTTGGGTATGTTATTCATATTTACCCCATTCTTCATTATGGAGAATGTATATTCTATATGATTATTTAGTTATGTTGTTCGTGGTAATTAATGTTATTGTTATTTTTATAGTCCTATAGAATTAGGTTATCTATTTGTTCCAATACACCACCAGGATTGTGTTTTTGAAGAAAATACACTAAAATATAGGTTATGGGATGAATTTAACTTGTATATAGAGTCCTTCAGGGGAATCATAATGGATAACTAGACTTATAAGAAGTGCTCATACTATCAATTTTTGATTGATAAGGTACACTTATTGGGGCCCATTTTATATGAGACTAGTGTATGTTCAATACCTAAGAATGTTATGGTTCTTGGTTCCTAGGAGCTGCCAAATATTTCTATGATATAAATAGATTCTTGTGTATATATAATTATTATTATAGGTTTATTTGGGACTTCCCAAATTTCATAGCACATGTGACGAGCTTGACCAAGAAGGGTTTATTTTTTGTTGTCTAACCATTGTGATGATTCTTTTCAATAGACAAAAGGAATAAAAACATACAACACTAATAATAACCTTAAATAATTACATGATGAAGTATAATATTTATTTCAATACGCCATGTAACACCTAAAAATCTTATGAAATATTTTTTTTTGAATAAATTTAATTTCTTCGATATCTTGTGCTACATGAAAAACTGTGTTTTAACAAATCTAGAAAAACAATTAATATTATTATTTAAGGATGTCCATTGTAACCTTGATGTTAAAGTTGGAATAATTAATTGGAATAAACACAATTTTAATATTAATTATTATTTTATTTTATAAACAAATCATATGAATAAAGAAGTACATAATTTTTATTAATGTCCTTATATGTTTTAAAATACTATTTTATGAAAAATTATATTTTAAATAATTATTAAATAAATAATGAAATGATTTTTTAAAAAATTTATAAATTTTATTTAATGGGATATTATTTTTTGAATTTATCATATGAATATTTTCATATGATGAATTTGTTTTACTTTTTGTAAAATATTGTTTTACATAGAATTGTGAAAAAACTATTTAGAAAATGTTATTTCATTTCAATAACATTTTAAAATAGAAAATAAAATTATTTTAAATATGATATAAAGTAATATAAGTATTATTTATTTTAGATTTAATCTACTTGATAACTTTTTAGTAAACATTATATTGGGTTTTATTATAAGTTTACTTTTAAGAATAAAACTACATTTTTCTGATAACTATCTTAAAGTGCAAAATGATTTTCATTTAATTTTATTTAAAAAACTATAATGGGGAATTGTTTAAATTAAATTTATATATGAGATATAATTAAATTTTAATTTAAATTCATATAAAAATAATTATTAGTTATATAGTTAATAAAAAATAATTTTTTTCTTGAAAAATACAGTTCTTGAAAAACCAGTTTCCCATTATGTCTATGGGTTTAATTTAAAATTAAATTGTGAAAAATAATTGAATTAAATTTTGTAAAATGGATTTCATATTCATAATAAAAATATTTTATTTTTTCTTATAAGGTAAAATCATTTTTCTTCCATATTGATTAATTAAAATAGTAAAAATATTTTTCCATGGTTAAGGAAAAAATAGATTTACATATGTTTAACTAAGCAGATATGTATGAAAATATCTTAAATATTTTTATAAAAATAATTTTTATGACATATTTAAACCTTAAATTTCTAATTATATATAATGGTACATTTTTTAGTCTTAAATCATGTGAAAAAAGTGAGTTTACATTATTATTTTTTGAAATTACAAGTGTGCCACTCACAACACTTATAAAAGACCACCCCCTATTGTCTCCAATTCACAAATTAAATTTTCCTTTTCTCAGAAAATAACTTCCCAACTATCTTTCATTAATCCATACTCATTACCTATATACCTTTTTTGGATTATAAATCTATCCTATAAAGCCTTATGGTTCTTTCCAAAAGATGTTTTCCAAAGAGGAGGTATCGTTCTTAACTGTGCATCTTTATTTTATTTACATTTCCACATCCATCAGATCTTGTTAAATTATGAAGAAAAAATAAAAAAATTATATCCCATATATTATGATTTTATTATGGTAATTTTATAACCAAAATTTAATTCTTATTCCATCAAGTGGTATATGAAATCATCTATTGTGTGTACGGCTGACTGCCGTCTTATAGACCAATGTTATTCAATTTATATCACCCCCTTAAACGGATGTATATAATAAAGGATAATGTATATATATATGATATACATGATATTATTTTTATTATAATTTAATTATGATATCACATATACCTTATGTCATTCCATTTTGTGGAGGGTAGTATAATGTCATTCGTGTGTACGACGGACTACCACATGAAGAAGCGATGTGAGTCATTTTTCACCAACACATTGAATGGTATGTAATTAGGGTAAATTTATTCAATAAATTTGATATATATGAAAAAAAATTCATTCAAAAAATTTAATATATAATTTACCTTGTATTCATTTCATCCATCGAGAAAATGGAAATAGTGTTCATGAATACCTACGACCCACCATCTCCATGAAATTTGTACTTCATTTTATATATCTAAATTTATTGGTTACTTTAGATAAATATATACTTAATATATATATATATAATACTTATATCATGTTTAATATTATAGATATTATATAATAAGGATTAAAGTAAGAGGTTAGAAAATTCCAAATTAAAACATACATAAAAAACAAAGTTGTTATTAACCAAAACATGATTTTAATATTGAATAAATAATAAACAAGAAATAAAGGGTTATAAGTAATTAATATATGGTATGATATATATAATTATGGATCTATAATATAAGTATCATAATCATATATATATTATAATATATTATAAAATGTGTACAAACAATTTCAATACTTAAGGTAATGAATTTTTTATTCAATTTTCCTTCTCTGTGACATATGTTATATTATGGAAATATATTCTTTAATATGGTGTAGATACAACACATTATACAAGAAATAAAATTTATTTATTTATTCACACAATGTTTTACGTTTCATATAATTTTATTATTCTATGGAAATTATGATTCAATGTTAACAAAGTGGAAATGGTTTTATGATACAATCTCATTATTTAGCATGATTTTTTTATTCATCCAATGATGAAAAATTAATATTTTTCACAAAAGAAACTCATTAATTTTCTTTTCATGTAGTTTTTTATTCTGAATAAATTCTATCCTACATTATACTCTATTTATGTTCTCTGAAGTTTGAAAGAATATTTTTATGAAAAATAATTTTTTATCACTTTGATTGAAACACATTTTTATTCAATATAAATATTTTCTAAAAATATATTGAAAATAATTTTTAAATTAAAAATTTGATATATTAAAAATATAAGACCATTTTTTCACATTTCAAAATGAATTTTAAAATGAATCTTTATGTTGTTTTCCAAAGAATGCATTTTTGAATTTTACCAAAAATTTGAAAAGAATATTTCTTTTAATGTGTATTACATGGAAAAAAATTCCCAAAAAATGACGATTATTTTGTTTATAAATCCATTAATGTTTCAAATGATATTTTCAAAAAACTAATTATAGCAATATTTTATGATTTTTTATTTTAAAATAGGTCATTTTCAAAGAAATGATATTTTCCTTAAGAAAATTTCCAAGTGATATTTCTATATAAGTAATTTTACATCTAATATGGAAACATTTGACATTACATAATTATTACTAGGTATATGATCAAATTCTTCCATATTTATTCCTTCTCTGAATGGTTTATGTTTATATTGACATTACGTTTATTAATTATGTTTGACTTCAATGTGGTTTTCTACGATGAAATGTTCTATAAAACCCATTTTTTTCAAGGGTGATGCTATGATGAATGATTTATGAATCCCATTTATTTTCATGGGTTATTATATAATGAAAGTTTTTAATAATCTTATATCACACACATGTATTATTTTCATTAATTTTGGTTGGGACCAATATATCCATAAAATGAATTTTGTAAATATTGATATCTCGTGAGGTAAACAAGCCTAGAATGGGGAGTGAAGCTAGTTTAGAAAGGGACATTTTCCAAAATGATAGTATTGGGTGTGAAAATTAATAATAATAATGGTTTGAAGAGTTAACCCATTACACTATGAAAACCTTGGGAGTGATCCTTTCCTAGTATGTAAATGGTATTCCTATAAATATGTGTATCCAAAATTCCATATCTTATATTAGTTTTATGATCATATGGTGAATGTTATTTGATTACCTTATGATTCATGTCTTCTAAACAACCATTAATTATTCCATGACTCAAATATTATGATCATTAATATATGGGGTGTAGAATTATAATGTTTTGAAAATATATTAGTACCCTTATTCTCATGTTTTTTTGTTTATCTTCATTTTTTACCCTTATAGAGAAATTTAGCTCACCCTCTATAACATTTCATTTCAGTAGATCATAATGAAATCTATTATGTACTAAATTATTTATAAGGGTTTTAGTTATGAAGAACATAGTGGGATATTATGTAGCCCACATATGGAGCCATTTTTATCTATACATGTTTTTTATGAAACTATATATTTTGATCCCTTGGGCCGTGTTTATGTAATAAAATGAAAATTCCTATATAAATATGTAATATTTATGTATGATATGTTCGGGTCATTATATATTTAATTAGATGATATGGTTTAGTTATCACTTTGAAACTAAGATAATATAGAATTACTGACATCCCTAGGGATAAGTCTAAGGATATGAATTGGTATATGTCTAAGGATTAGTAAATATAAATTTCAAAGTATAGGAAAAGGACTTCAAATTTTGGTAAAGGATAGTGAGAGTGTTTTCTAAGAAATGAAATCCATATCTGGATACTATAATTGGATGTGGATATAATACAACTGTATATAGGGGTAATAATATTGAAAATTGTGCATTGAGTTGTACTCTATCATCACTTGGTTTATGATAATGGGCCTTATTTTACACCTAGTCTGACACTACCATGGGATATGCATTGTAAAGTCATATAAAAATTAAGAACCATACTAAAAGTATTCTAATAATGACCATAAATTACCTAGGTTAATCTTAAGGTGTAATATATTTAAAATATGGTTTCTTGATTTAGACATACTATATGTGATGTTTCATTATTATGTAGATCCTATCCTTAATTACTGATTATTTCACTATTATTTTGGATTTTATTAAATGGAAGGAACGAAAAAGAACCTTTTAAATGGTATGTTAAATGAACAAAATAATGATTTTCATCCCAAGGAACCATTTTTTTGAGAAATTGAATGAAATGTACCATTTCTACGATCAAAAACAATTCTCATGATATGAATCATACTGAACATACAAATCATAATAGGAGGGAATAATGCTGTGTTTAGTTCTTCATGAGGAAACATCCAACTTATTTTAGTGTTTTTTCAGATCCATTAGTTACTGAATAATGGATTTGTACCATTGAGAAGATAATTTCCAATCTCCAGTGTTCAGATAATTGAAAATTAATTTTTTTATTCTATAATTTTGAAGGAAAAGTAGATAAAGTATAGTGTATTATCAAAAATATGATTCATAAAGATGAGATTAACTCCATTTAATGTGATTAGTTTAGGAACATATTTTTTTATAAGTACTTTATAACTATTTTTTGAATGAAAATTTAGGAGTAATTCCTTGAGTTAAACTAGATGGATTTTAAATAAATTGGTATGAATGATGATAATTTTACAAGACTATTTATTTATTCTTATTTTGTTATCATTATAAAAAAAATTATAGTTTATCAATTATTCAGTGTCTTAAAAACAAGTCTCCAATGTGCATTGTACATAAGGTACATTGGTTGTTATGATGAAATAATTTGTTTTTATATATATATATATATATAGAAATAGATGTTGGGGTTACACATCAATTTCTTGATTTTTATAACAAAGGAATTATGAAATTTAAATGAATCCCTAAGAAATTCAGGGAGTAGAAGTTGGAATTTCCATTATGAGAAAAGTGTGGAATGAAATATAGAGGAAATGTATTTATGAGTATTATTAAATGATCATTATATGAGAAGGAAGGTCACACAACATTGGATTTTCAATGTGATGGGAAGAATCTAACTAATTATGCAAATAGAGAGGAAGATCCACATAATTCACCACCCACACTCTAGTGTTTCAAGTGAAAGAATCTTGGGAATAATTCCAAATAGTTCCCAAATATGAAGGTTGATGATAATAATTGAGGTCAGGAACTTCTTGTGATGTGGGAGAAAGAAAAATATGATGTGATCATTATTTTGGAGGTGGAATGTGAAAAATAGTTAGTGGATGGTACACTTACCATCTAAATTTAAACTACTAATGTCATATTTGAATTCATATCTACCCATTATTTCATATATGAAGAATTTTTTAACTATATCATGATGGAAAACAAATTATTTGATCTAGATTTAGTATTGAAAACACCTAGTGGCATTATGATAATATCCCATGTATATGATTCTTATCTGGTGGATGTTTTTGATAATTTTATTCTTTAAAATTGTTTAATTATTTACCTGGTTACATTTGATGTTATCTTAGGAATGGATTGAATTTTTCTATATAAATCATAAATTAATTTCCGAACAAGGGAATTCACATTGGTTAATCCATACCAATCCCTGATCTTATATTAGTGTTACTATAAATATTATATTATTATTAAAATCATATCCATCGTATGAGTTTTTCCTATTTAATGGTTAATTTATCTTAGATGGTTTGGGGGAAACTCATCATACATGATATGCCTATTATGCTATAGCTTTTTTAAAAGAGTTACTAGTCTTTATTTGAAATGTGAAGTGGAGTTATTTATATAACTCATACTGGGTGTCAATCCTTTTTCAAGAATCCATATATAATTTTCCTAATTGATTTATAGGAATTGAATTCGAAACTCCATGATATATTTGATAAAGGCTTCATCTAGAAAATTGTGTCTTGTTGGGGTGAACCTGTTTTATTTGTTAAAAATAAAGATGGGTTATTGTTACTCTACCTGATTATGGAGGTTTGATCAAGATCACAAACAAGAACAATTATCCTCCACCCTTTATTGATGAACTATTTCATTAACTAAATTGATCTCGATACATTTACAATATGAACCTTCACTTTGGTTATCATCAATTAAAGTTCAAGAATTATGTTGTACCTAATACAACATTTAGTACAAGGTATATACACTATGAATATATTATGACACCATCTAGTCTTACTAATGTCCCTATTATATTTATATATCTATTAATAAAGCCTTTATATATTACCTTTATGATTTTTTGTAGTCTTCATAGATTATATTCTCATTTATTCAATTAGTATAGAAGATCATGAAGATAAAATTAGAACTGTACTATAGATCATAATGAAAGAACGATTATATGAAAATTTAATAAAGTGTCAACTTTGGGTACAGAAGGTTTTATTATTGGGCCATATAATCTCAAGAGATGGTATATCAGTATATCCATCAAAGACAGAGGCAATTTAATATTGACCCAAAATATATATGGTAATTGAGATACACAATTTTAATTATTTAGATCGATATTTAAAATGGTTTGTTTATAATTTCTCGTGAATATTCAATATGATCACCAAGTTAAGTCTAAGGGATACATGTTCCTATGGATAAATGATTTGTATGGATATTTTAAAAATTTTGAGATAATATTAATATGTGCACCTTTTCATCCATTTCTCTAATGTAGATAATGATTTTTAATTTATAGTGATTCATACAGTAAGGGATTTGGATGTGTTCTTTTGAATAATGAAATAGTTAGAGTTTATACCTCAGGACACATGGAGGTTCATGAGAAAATTCACACATCTCATGATTTAGAGATAGTTGTGGTAGATTTTTTATTATTGATATAGAGGTATTATCTTTTCAAAGAATAGTATAATATATACTCTTATAACAAATTATTATCGTGAATATTATCATATAAGGAGTTGAATATTACACATAAAAAATGTTTAGAGATGATTAATTTTAATTACTTATCAATTCATTACCACCTTAGGAAAGTGAAAATGGTGGATAAGGATTTGAGTCTAAAGGTTAATGGTATAATATCTAAGATGAGGATTAAATAGACAAAATATTATTGAATTTGAAAAATATGTATATAAAAATATAGATAGAAGGGCTAGTTAATTTTTAACCATCTATCCTAGTGATGATTAAAGGGGAATATATGAAATATTTAGATCCACAAAAGAAGGTTAAAAATATTCATGAGTTTAAAATTGATCATGCGGGAATGATAAGGTTCAATAATAGTGTACGACTTCTATGAATAAAATATTTAAATAAGTATTTTGTAGAGGAAGCTCATTACAATTCATTCTCCAGCAATCCTATAAGTACGAAGATGTATATAGACTTGAAAAAGTATTTCTAAGGGGATTTAATCAATTGAGATATCATATAATTTATATCTAGGTGAATGGTATATTTTTATTTGAAGTCCAAAATACAAAAATATAAGGGGAATGTTACATCCATTACCCATAGAAGAATTGAAATAGTAAACATCATTATTGTTTTTTTCTATACTCCCCAAAACATCTAAATGACATAAAATTATATGGTTTGTAGTATATCACCTTAATAAGTAAGAAAACTTCATCTATATAAAGGAATATTTCTCTCTAGATCATATTTTGAGGATATATATCAAGTATTTTCAAGGTTTCATGGAGAATCTCATTCCATTGTTTTTTATTAGGATCCAAGTTTTACCTCATAATTATAATGAGGTATTTAAAAATATCAAAATATAGAGTTAATTTTCAGAAATGTTTATCATACTCAAGTAGATGGTCCGTATCATAAAAAAATTAAAAATCTATAAGATATGTTGATTTATTTTTTCTTGTATTTGAAAGGTGTTTCAGATCAATACATTCATTTAGTGTAGTTTTCATAAAATAGTATCTTTCACTTAAGTATTTATATGGATCACTAATAAGACCTATATAGAAGGAAGTGTATATCTATAATGTGTTGTAATGATTATGGAGAAAAAAATCTATCAGGACCTCATATATTAGAATAAATAACAATGAAGATTAGATCTATTAAGCTACACATAAGGAAATTTGATATTTATGAAATGGAATTTAAAAGAATTTATTCATTGAATAAGGTAATTATATTTCGAAATAACTAAAAACTAATCCTTAGGTATATAAGTCCCTTATAAATTCATTATTATATTATGACAGTATCCTATTAGTTGGTACCTTCACCAAACCACTCCCATGTTCATGATATGTTCTATGTATCTACTTGGATTAAGTATATTCCTAAGCCTTAACATGTATGAAAATCATAGGATATGCCACATGATAATGATGTTTTTATAAGAAAACATTATAGTGATTATGGTTCTAATAGGGAATGTTCTCTGAAAGAAGACTACTCCCCAAGTTAAATTTTTTTAATGAAACCACTAGTTTGAGATAACTATGTGGGAACCATATGATCTTATGAGGTGGAAGTATCCTCATCTATTTGAATTGTATTGATGAATTTAGAGGGTGAAATTAATTTTACCAGGAGAATAATGTAATAACCATATAAATTTTGAAATATTCCTCTTGAATAAATTCATTTTTTGATAGCTTGTGTTACACGCAACACTAAGTTTTAAAGAACCATGAAAAACTAATTAAATAATTATTTAAGGGAAACCATTATTACTAAGATAATAATCATGGATGATTAAATATTAACTAAAAAATTATACAAATTTATTATAAAGGTTTTATTCACAGGAAACATAATGATAAAAAATACTTAATTTTTATTAAATTCATTTTATATTCCAAAAATAATATTTTCTCAACAAAATATTCTTATTTTTTTTTTAAAATAATAAAAATAAAATTTCCACTTATATAAGTTTTATTTTTAAAAATCCATTTTAAAATATGTATATCAAAGTTTACATTAGGTGAAATTTTGGGATTTTTTAGAATATATTGATTTCTCAATGAATACTGAAAAAACCCCATTTTTTTCTAAATAGTGACATTTCATTTTAAAAAAATAATTAAATAAAAACTAAAATTATTATTTTAATATTATTTAAATTAAAAGAGGTATTAATTAGGTGAATTTAATCCTCTTAGTTAATTTTGAATAAACAGTTTATTGGATTTTAATATAAGTTTATTTTAAGGTTAAAATAAATATTTTAATTGAAACTATTTTAAAGTGCACAATGTTTCTCCATATTAATTAATTAAGAATACTCCTAATGAGGAATTATTTAAATGGGATATATATTATATATCAATAAATTTTAGTAAACTTAATATAATCATTATGACTAGAAATATAGTTAATATAAAATCATCTTTTTGTTGAAGAATACACTTCTTGAAAAACCGATTTATAATCGAGTCTATAGGTTTAATTTTAAATTAAAATCTTCTAATTCTATGAATTTAATTTAGTATGTTTTATTTCGTATTTTATTTATTTATTTAATAATATCAACTTAATTTTTGATCACAATTAATAGTGAATAAAGTAAAAATATTTTACCGCAGTTAAGGTAAAATCAATTTTCCGAGGATTAAACTAAAATTATATGGGAAAAAATGACCTATAAAAATATCTAAAATCTATTTTATATCCAAATTTATACCTTATAATATCTATTTTTTTCAATGGTCCATTTTTTGATACTTCGTTACTATGAGAAATGTGGGTACACCTTCTTCCTTTCAATAATTAAAAGTGTTCCACTAACATCATTTATAAAATGATACCCCTATTCTCTTAATTTAAAATGTTAAATGATGATTATATTATTAAATAACTGACTAATAAATTATTTAATTACCTCCACAAAACCTATATCTCTTATTTTTTTTATAAACCAATAATAAGAAGTATTTTGGTGCATAGTTATAGGTATCATCTTTAACTAAGCATCTTAATTTTATCTTTTACTCTAACAACTTCAGGTATTCTTAAATTATGATGAAAAAATATCAATAGTATCTAACATATACAGAGATTTTATTATGTTAATAGAATAATGTAAATCCATCTTATACTCCATTAAATGGGTTATGAAACCATTATTAATGTGTATAATGGACTACAACCTCGTAGACTAATGTTATTCATTTTCCATAACCTCCTTACATGGATAGATATAATGATTTATTTAATATATTTATTTGATATTTATATTATTATTATTATAATTGAATTATTATATTCCATATATATTCTTTATTTCTATTCAATAAGGATATGATTATGTTTCCCATGTGTATGACAGACTACTTCCTCATGATGTAATTTAATTGGTTTTGCCCTAATATTTTTTTGGAAGTTAATTATGTTAAATTTAATGAATATATGTGATATAAAAAACATAAAAATTAATTTTTATGAAATACATTATTTACTTAAAGTTATACTCATCTATCAAGAAAATTAAAACAACATTCAGGGATATGTATGGCCAACATCTATATAAATGGTATATTTCATTATTTATCTATAAATTATGGATTAATCTAAATAAATTTATATTGATTATATATATTATTTATTTCATGGTTAATATTATGGGGATGATGGATCCATAATAAATAAAAGAGGGAAAAATACCAAATCATAATATACCAAAATAACAATGTAATTATTACCAGAAACATGATTTTAACATATAATTATTAATAACCAGGTAATAAAGAGTAATAATAAATTTATATATGGTATGTTACAGATACTTATGGTTCTTTAATATATTTATAACAAACTTATTTTTGTTATACATGAGTCTATATTGTGTATGGAGGATGTTGAGACATATGGTAATGATTTTTTGTCTAAATTTTCATTCATTGATACATATGTTATGTTATGAAGATATATTATTTTATGCGATGTTACATACAACCCCATTTACATGTAATTAAATGAATTTATTTATTCTCATGAAATTTTATGTTTCATATATTTTGATTCGTTCATGGTTCTTACGATTCAACTTTACCAAAGTGGTAATTGTTTTATGATATAATTTCATCATTTAGCGGGATTGTTTATGTTTATAATTTGGGTAATGAAATTTTATGACCCTTATATCAAAAAAACACATGAATTTTATTCTCCTATTTTTATTTATTCATAATACATTTATTCCATAAATTTTCCTCTCTTCAGATACCATGAATTAAAAATATTTGTTTAATAAAAATCATCTTTATTTGAATCTTTATGCGAAAACCCATTATATTCAACATAAAATTTCTATAAAATGTTTTATCATTCCGCTATGGATTTTTAAAAGAAATATTTAAAATATTTAAATTATTTCAAATGTTATTTAAAATGTATGTTTCTATTTTTTTACAATCATGGACTATTTTTCTTTTATTGAAAATACGAAATGAATTATTATTTTAATGTGTATGACATGAATATAATATCCTATAATCATTACCATTATTTAATTTTAAGATTCATTTAAAAATTTTCAAGGTTATTTTAAATGAAAAGGATTTCAAAAGTATTTTATGAATTTTTGTTTATAAATAGATGATTATCAATGAAAGGATGTTTTCCTCAAGGAATAATACAATTTATTTATCATTGATAATCAATTTCCATCCAATATTTCATTATTTTATATCAAATAATATTTAATAATAATATTATCCAATTATAAAATAATTATTTTTAATATGTATGGTTTATGTTTTTTTAAAATATTTTTTATGAATCCCATTTCCATTCCATGGGATCTTCTACGATGAAATGTTTTAGGAAACCCATTTTGTTTCTTTATTTTTGATATGATGAATGATTTTTAAAACCCAATTACATTAATTGGTTCAGATATAATTAATATTTTATTATCTTGTGGAATATATATGTATTATTTTCATTATGTGATGGATGAGAACTATATCTCACTTCAATTAATTAGGTAAATATTGATATCTCATGAGATGAATAGGATTAGAATGGGATGTGAACCCAGTTTAGTAAGGTAATTTTCCCACTATGATAGTCTTGCTATTGATCCTTGAGTAAAATGATTTCTTGGGTAGTGAACCCATTACACTATGATATCCTTAGAAATTAGACGTGACTACTAAGGAAATGTTTTTTCTGATACTTATTTTTATTCCCCAATTCCATGTTTCATCCCATTACAATGATCTTACATCTCAATTTTTATTTCCTTATGATTAATGTACTATGACCTACTAAAAATTATTCCATGAGTCAACATTGTGAATAATAATACAAAGGTTATGGTTTTAAAATGTAATTTTTATATTCTAATACCATTATTCTCATGTTATGTCTATATATCTCCCTAATTTTCCCTTAATGAGAATATAGTATCACTCTTTCGTATGCTTTCATTCCATAGGTTAGAAAGTAAAATATTATTTATGCTATGTTTAAGAAGAGATATAGTTATGAATAACTTAGGTTGATATGGAATAGATGACTTATCGAATGGGTTTTATGTGTTCATGTTTCAAAAGTTATTAAAATTTTATAATCCTTAAGCATGGGTTTGTGTAATAAAATAAATATCTAACTTAAAGTATCATATATATTTAGGATAAGTTTTTTAATTTATATGTCATTAGTATATAAAAGATAAGTATTGATTTAGGGATGTAATGAAGTTATATATGGGCCCCAATATCTATGTTCACATGAGTGGAATTATTATACACAAAATACAATTTCATTGAATGGGGTTTATAATAGAGGATATTATTTTCATTATTTTTTGTGTGAGAAATTGTGGGTGTATAATTAACACACATGGCTGAATTAATTATTTGAATAGTGGGATATATACCATATATTCTAAATAAAGGTTTTGAATCTGAATTCATTAAATTTATAGATGGATAACATCTTATAGATAAAAGTATGGTTAAAAATTTGTTGATCTGTAAATCACATACTTTGGTGATCTGTGAGTCAATCATCAAATTAAAGTTGTTGTATCTCTTTGCTAAGATGTGTTTGGGTGTCTAGGAGGTATATGGATGAGAGGACCTCATCTTCTTGTCATTTTTTCCTTCACTTTTCAAAAGGGTCAATTGGTGGATGTGAATAGATATAGAGTACCTAGACCCCATAGAAAACATAATATTTCACTGCTCCCTCAGAATGTGTGTTCTGGTTATCACTACTTTTGGGAGGTTTCCATTGGATTTATTCATGGAACTGGAAACATCCAACAGTTCTTTATCCAAAGGGACCAACTTTCTAAAGGCAGGTGTTCATTGGGTTTGGACCTATGATACTTAAGAACGTACATTGGTAAAGATGATGGGAGGTTAGACTCATTAGACTATTTTTGGGAGAATTATTTCCTACTCCCTGACTCTCTTATATATTTAAGAAATTTTCAGGAATCCTTATTAATTTACTGAATATAACATAGGTATTCTTGGAAATTTTCAATCAATTATTAGAATGTTTTGAATTTAGAATCATCCATATGTATTTGAGGTTCTTTATTAATGGAAACATCTATCTGTATTTGATGTTCTTCATCATTTTAATCCTCTCATATACTGTTTAGAGATTCTTTTAACCATTTTCAGGATAATACTAATTTTTAAACCAGTCAGTGGGGCACTTTGGAATGTATTGTCATCTAGAGAGACAAATGTTTTTTTTGATGTTAGGATCATACCCATACATTTTCTACCTCAGTATCCTTGTAAAAGGAATTCAAACCATTGTATTTTTGTGCCGCTTAATGTGACACATCATACCTATTATGTTTGTGTGATGATGACCTAGCTGTACAGTTTAATTCAACATGGTAAGGTCATCTATGAGGCCGGTGCTTAGTCAATGATTGGTGTGAGACTTATAACTATGTAGCCCAAGGAACATGGAAATAATATGGGTTTCCAAGATGGATTATATCATTTAGGGAAAATGGCCTAGGATGAATAGGGTTTATTTTATGTGTTTGTTTTGAACCTCAGAGAGGCTTCCTACGTATCCCATTTGGATGGGAATCAATTGCCACATAATTTGATGAGTCTTATAAGAGAGTCTAGTACTTTGAGAGAAATGAGTTTGGTCTTAATTTTTGAAAAGAATTCATTTTTATGGATGAAATGAGATAGAACTCGAGCCATAGGAAGGCTTCCCCCGTATCCCTATTACGGTGGGATTCAGATTTCATGAAGTTCATTAAAGATAGTATAGTGTTTGTGCAAATGTTGTGATCATAAAAAACTTCTAATCCCACATGATTCATGCTTGGTGTGAGAAATAAGAGGATGTAAATGATTCAACAAAGGCACACACACAATTTTCCTCCTCCACTAGTGGATGAGGAAAGGCCCATGATGGTGAGGGAAGATGAGGGAAAGGCAACCGTGGAAGAGGTCATAGAGTAGTGAACCTTTTAATATGGGATGACGTTAAAGGTCATGTGGTCTATATCTCAGAAGATTAGGGACTTAACTAAGTTAGAGTTCTCTTATGGATCCCAGGAGATGATGGAGGATTTTCTTTTGTTTTAATGGAAATAAAGTGGGACCCTCTCTCTCTTTATTGGGAACTAGAGGATCTGAGTTTTAGAGATGATAGGGGTATGCCATGGACCAAACCCTAATCCTCTAAACTGGGAACTACCCAACACTATTCATGGGAGAAAGCACCATGTGACTACATATCTAAAAACCCACAAAAATTCCATGAATCCTAACCCCATTACGAAATAAATTTGGGAAACCTCTGACTGTGGAATAAAAACCCAAATTGGAGACATGCCAATGTGAATCTCTCAAATGTTTGATAAGTAAGAAGGTTTTGGTGGAGGCTTCAACTTAGTACCTTTCAGATAAGGGAACCAAATAAGGAGATAACTTTCCATCAGTGGATTTGAAGAGGGTTTACAAGATTATGCGTATGCCCTATGCATAGCTATGTAGTGTAGCTATACTGCGTAGGTATGCCACATAGGTACACCACATAAATACCCAGCATAGGTATGCCGCATAAGTATGTTGTGTAGGTGTTCCACATAGGTCTTATAAATGAAATTTCTTAACATATGAGAACCAAGCTTATGAAAGCTTAAAACTTTTTTAGGATTTAAAAACATGCTTATCCAATCTAATTCTCTCTTCTCTCATATTTTTGGAGAGATACCTAAGAAAATTTGAGGGAACTGGGTGAAAGAGCTACGCAATGGGAGCATCAAGAGTTCTTACAAAATTTTCTATTGTCAAATGAGGAGCCCAAGGGTCTTATTTATAGGAATTTAGGGGGGATAATCAAAATCAATTAGTTCGCATAGGTCGGATGCACATATCTTCCATAAAGATCCTCCATGTAGGTGCACAAAAAACATCTTTCCATGTAACTCTATCATGTAGGTCCCCTGCGCAGGTCTGCTACAATTTGTTTTGTCTTTTACTTCTTTTAGCTTAATCTTGAGACTTTGAAATATTTGGGGGATGTCTTGATAGTTAGTCTTCTTACTAAGGAGGGTCAGCAAACCCCCCCCCCTTAGGATTGTATCTGATTAAAAGAGGGTCATGTCCTGAGGTAAGATCATGGGGAAAAGACTATGGAGTAAATTGTGAGTCGTGCAGGTTTGTGGTGTAACTATATCTCATAGGTTTGTTGAATAGTTATATTCAGAAGGTATGCCGCATAGATATTTTGCATAGGTTTTCCACACATTTCGATGTTGTCTATAAATAGCTGTATTCCTTTTCTATTTTGTTCACATGAGATCTCATATTTTCCACTCTCATTTCATAGCTTGTTTCCCATACTTGCTTTGATGTGCTCTCACGTAGGTTCCTTGAAATTTTCTCAAGGTGAAACCATTTGAGCGAAATATCTACATAGAATGATTTCATCAAAAGACTTGATATTGGATCCGGGTTGAAGGGCCTATGCAGATGACCTCATTTAAGGACCTAAGTTGAGAATTTCCTTTCCTAAAATATTAAATTACTTTAAGATGAAATTTGAATTTTCGTAAGTCAAAATTCCAATATAATAGGGAAACTTGGTAACTATTTTGCAGGAAATGGCTCACTTGATGACCACCAACGAGAAAGATAATGCTCGTCAAAATGAGATGATGAAAATTGTTTAACCAAATTATTATGATGTTATTGAAAGTACCCTTTCTACGCTGCTAGAGGTCTTAATTACATATCAACGTGAATACCCACAAAGTCAATTTCTATCCCTAGAAAGACATTGGACTTTACAAGATTTACACATTCCATCTATTAAGATATATTTCCCAAATAATTTGTTTCTCCAATACTCCAACTATCATTGTATGAATATTACCGTGAAGGGTATTCCAGTTCATGAGGGAAAAGTCCCTGTTGGATGAATCCTATAACATAGTGGCTGTACTCCAAATATGGAAGATCATATTGTAGAGTCAAGTCCTTATTATTATGATTAATCCTTTCATGTTTCAAAAATATATTAGTCTAATGGTTGGTAGGAATAATGGGTTCTTCAATACAGAGGAGTTAAACTTGAATGGATATGAGTGTTTTGGGTACACCGGACTTGTGCAGAATTCAGGAAAGAGATATCAGATGTTAACATTTATAAAGCTGTCTGGATGGGACAAAATTATTTTTACAAAAGTTACTTCATCCCTGAATAGATGAGATGATTGAGTCTGAAAACAAATACTGTCCACCTAATTCATGGTGAGGTTGGAAAACATTTATGGGATATTTACCAAATATCTAGGGTTCCCATTTTAGGGGAAATATATGATGAGTTCATTCCACCGATAACAACATGGGGTGATGTTACTAGGAAACCACCATTATCTAATGAATTATTAAAAATAGAAAAATAATTACCTAAATAAAATAAAGATATATATGCAAGAGTGTGGATGTAAGCGTTTTTAGAACCAACAATAGAGAAAGGTCCCACTTGTGGACATCCTACTGTTTTTCCTTATGTAGATAATTGGGTAATTTCAAGAACATATTGTCCCACATTAGAGAGAGGTGACTACAATAACTAGGGATATAAATTCAAATATGATATTGATACAGAGGTATTCTTATCCGAAATCCTTTCCATGTGTCTAAGAATTTACTTGCTTATAGTCTATGAGTCCGATGACGATGTAAGGCCATAGACTTTTGTTATTGCAGCCAAATTGGTAGAGGGAAAATATATTGGGTTAGAAACTACTGTATTGGTAAGAATTTATTTTTTCCTACTGCATTTATATAATGAAAAGGCTTCATTTATAATTTTAGGTCCATTATAAGTGTCTTGGGGATGGATCGCGGAACACTTTTCTTTATGTTCAGTGTTGAATTCAGTTGGAGTCCCCAATGGTCGATTTACCAAATTTTTATAGAAAGTCTCCAGTATTTAGCCTTAGAACGTAAGTCCTAATGTAGTACTGAGGGAATTAAATACATAATGAGAATTCAGCTTCTTCCCTTTTGGTAACCCAACAACCAAAACATTTATTAATGATGGTAAGGAAGAAAATTATGAGTTGAGGTCCTATATGATGGAATTATGGGATAGTGTATTATAAATCAGGGTTAATAGTGAAATTATATATGAGGATTATGTCCCTTATATGTTTTCTCTCATGTTCAAATGTCATCAACAATCAAACAATTTTCATCCCACATATGTTATACATGAGAAACAACCAATGGTAGTGAGACAATTGTAGATTTTAATGGCTTTAGAGATATCCAAATTATAAATTATGTTACCTACATCATAAACATTAATTGGATGTGGAGATGTATATTCCAAATATTAGGATTCTTCATACCCTAATGGGGATTTGACAAAAGGAATATATAGGGTGGAAACCAAAATGACTGTTGTGTTTAGAAATCAGGGTAAGAAGTCCAATGCCAAAGATGATACAGAGGCTTCAGAAGTTTCATAACCTTCAAAACACCTTCACAAAAGATATTCCAAGAAGACTAAGGATGGGAAAAAATTCCTCCAATATTGAGGTGATCTATCCAATTTCATCAGAAAGAGATTCCCATCCCACTTTCTGTCCTTTTTTAAGAATAAGGGAGTCCTAAAGAGTCTCTCCAATCATAGGGTGTTGAGTTTTCTCCACAACCTACAATATCGAAACCGAATTATGTGTGAACTTCAGTTATTCAATTTTTGGAGATATTGACTCTTGAACTTAGGGATCCATGGGAATTACTCCACAATGGACTTCAAATTCTGGATGTGGGTGACATTAAGTAACCTTCTGATTGTCATCATTACAATAACCTGGATTAAGTACAAGAGTATATTACGGATCTAGAGACCTTCATATATACAACTGATGGACAAGTCCAAGCCTCTAGACGAGTATCTGAGATGAGGAAACTAGGGATATGAGAAGGGGTAATCATTCACCATGAAGAGGAATGGGAAATTAATGTTAATACTAAGAATATATTTTCATTTTATTTTGTTTCAATTATGCTTTTTCATTCACCATCATTAATTTTTATGAGATTTCATTTTGTAGCTTGAATTTAGGGATGGAACTTCAGGATAAGTTCTTGGGTCACCAAGGTATGTAATTAAAAGTTCTCCCATCAACACATTATATGATCCTACCAAGTTTCTAGAACATTCTATAAGAGAGATAATCATGAATGGGGTAGTGCCGATATACAATCCTCAACAATTACCTTAGGTTTCTACTTCTAAGAGAATTATTTCAATTTCTCTATAATCTTATGAAAAGAAATTCAAGAGAGAAATGAGATTGGTCCAAAGTGTGAATAAAATAAGTAAGTATTTATACTATCCTATAGCATCATGAATTACTCGATACACCATGGTGACCATGTTTATCTTTTCGCAGGATCTGAATCTCTCTCTTATCTTAAGGTATTAAGAGTTGATCCTTTAAGACTGATGAAGGAAACCATTATAGAAACACAGGTTCATGTTTACGAATATGTTACCTTGACGGGTAAGCCATAAAAAGGTGAAGATTTATTGTCTTCTGATTCTATTGAGAGAGAAAAAAGTCATGGTAATGTCATATAAATTTATCTTGAATATTAAATTATTTGATAATATTATTCTCTTCAAAATATGTCAGACCAATTTCCCTTTCCAACAGATCCTACAATAATAAATGGTTATATTATTATCACTATAGAAGGATGGAATGAGAATACTATGAAATATGAAGTAGAAACTAGTTTTGATCATGACTTAGAAAGTTTTGATAATGTTTCACCAAATGAAGAACTGACAAGAAAAAATTTCAGCGGAGAAAATTTTGGTATCAACCAACATTTATTGGATACCTTAAATGGTGAGGATTCTATAAAATTCCATACCACATAAACTTAATCCAAAAATTGATATTCCAAGTTCCATCTAGGATTTTGGGGACTTCCATGAGGCATTTGAAGGATGTAAGTTCTCATTCCAACATTTTCAACAGATAATTGTTCTTATTTTACTTGGTACTTCACATCAAATTCTATCTTAGGAAACTTTGTCTGCTAGAATGTTGCAAAGGCCCTTCGGGAATGGGGAATTCCACTATATCCTTCTTCTGATGAAGCTTTAGAAATAATTATTTAGGACCCCATGTTGGTAGACGCTCTAGATCCTTCGATCTTGGTAACTGGGAAAACTCTGTAGAACTCTCCTCTCTAAGAAGCACCTGCTCAAGTTGCTTAAGCTAAGAAGACTAGGGATGAATCTAATCAAGTTGACTAATTATTTTTGGGTAAATTTTATATACTGTATAGATCATGATATATTTATACCATTCTTCTAAAATTATTAATGATCATGATTCACTATATAGAGTTATCATCTCCCACATCTATGTCAGAAGGTAAATGTTTTCTCAGACATCAGTAGAAGGTGAAGAATACACTATTTTGAGATAAGTAGAGCAAGGCACATCTCTAATTGATTTGTTTCCTAAGTACATTATACCTCAAGGTAGTGACTTAGATTGATATTTAGATGTGCAATTTTCTCTTGTCATGGCACGTAAAAAGACATGGAAACACATTTAGAAGATAATTGTCGATAATAATTTAGATGAGATGTTGTACCATTTTAGAAAACTCCCAAAACTATTTTGTTTATTGGGATTTGGTGTATTTAATTATCACCCAATCTACAATTCAATGAAAAAGAAAATTCAATGATGAGTGCAGGAACATAAGCCGCGGAAAGATCTTAAAAAGGCTAAATGAATTATTAATGTTGAGAGCTTCCATGTTTCAGTAGATGAGGCGGATGAAGAAAATAACAAGATGTTAAGAAAAATTCTCCAACAAATTAACGAAGTGATGAAGGTGATGATACATATTCAACATCAAAGGAATTCGATTTATTAAAATCTTGATAAATTAAACCAAACCTTAGGAGAAACCCAATTGGAAGATATAACCTCCATTTCAACTTCTAAAGAAGCACTTCATCAAGATGAGGAGGCTGAAGTTTCTCCACTATCTCAACTTTAACAAGAGGCTGATAGGGCTCATGATTCCATTCAATAGATGAAGTGTCTTGATGTGTGTTTCTTTTAACACATGATAGAGAAACTCTATTTTGTAGATATCCATATGATTTTACCATATGAATGAAAGAAAATTTGTCTCCAATCATATATTTCTCTTTTATTACTTTATTTAATTTCAATATAAAATGTGATGATGATGATGATTTATTTATATCAATCATTATGTCAAATAATAATAATTGTAATAAAAGAAATGGGGGTGCTCAAAAGTTTCTATTTAAGCCAATGGGCCTAATGATAATAGTTTTATTTTTACTAGGTTTATATATAAAAACCCCGAAAAACATGTATCGTTTGACCTTTTATCTTTCAATATTTCATAAACCATAAAAAACGTAAGTTTAACAAGCTAATACTTTGAATTTTGTCCAGAGTTCCCTTTGTGGGTTTTCGATCGAGTGAGTACCATGTCTCTTGTTATTGTAAGTTTAGATTCATTCATGTTGGATTAATAAATCTATTATTAAAGGTAAAATACCATTGACCATAATTTTTGAAATTAGATCCCAAACAAGGATCAATGGCTAGTAATTTCTCTAATATTCTTTAAATTCTTCCCAGGGGAATCTTGAGTCATCATTTTCATGGTCACCAAATCTAAAACTTTCATAAACATAGATGTGAATTTTTCCATTAATGAAGTTACCATTATTTGAAAAACCCATTATGGGGGTTGTATTATACAAGGACAATAGGGAATATACTACATAGCCAAATAGTGGTTTCTTTTGATTGAAAGGCCTATTATATAGGCAACTTCTGCAAGTCCACCAAGGGGCACGTACTGTATAGTCAAGAAAAAGAGCTCTAAAGAATTTAACATTTTATTGTTGATAGACAAGGTAAAATAATATTTTTGTGACTCAATACCATAATGGGTTGTTTTTTTGAAGGAAATATATTTTAAGAATAAAGGGACATCTATGACAAAAGAGTTAATGAATGGGAAAACCACTCCTACAAAAATTTGGTGTGTGAGGAATGGTAAAAAATATTAGAAAGGGGGATTTTTGATATTATTCTATATAGTTTTAAAGTCATGCACCAAGGATAGTAGGTGGATTTAATTTAAGGTCTTTAACTTTGACCAATGGTTCATGAGTCTCTAATTTCTTGATAATTTTTCTGGAAACATACTACCATTTTCAAGTATGAAAAGGAATAAATATATATTGTGATTTGGGAATTTATGGATCTGGAGAATGATACAGGAAAAGGACTAAAGAAATTAGAGGAAGTATTTTCCAAGAAAAAATTTATCATTATTTGAAAACCCCATTATGAGGGATGTATTATGTAGGGCCAACTCGGTCATGTGTTGCATATCAAAATAGTGGAATCTTTTTGAATGAAAGGATAATTATGTAGGAAACTTATGCAAGGAAACATAGGAGCATTTACTACATAGTCAGAAAAAAGAGATATAAAAACTTTGACATTCTATTACTAAAATATAAATTTTTTTATAGAGATTTAGATTTTCCACAACACAGAGTTCTGTTTATGGAGAGGTACCTGAATACAGAATGAGTATTTCCAATCCTGATTTCCAAATAATTTAAGGAATATTATTTCTATAAAGGTCTGACCCAAATGCAGGAAGTATGGCATCTGTAGTATTAGGTTATATAGCTAGGACCAAAATATAATATAAATAGTATATGATATAAGGTCAAATGATCCAAGGTTATTTCAATATACTTTGAACATATGGAAAGAGAAATGTGTAAACCATGGTCTTGAAGACTTTCAGATCAAGAGAAAGGTTATGAGAAAAATATATATGGATGACCACCTTAAGATACATATTCTTATATATTTTCAACAAAGTTTGAAGGGGACATAAGATTCTTTTACCAAGAACAAAGTTACCATTATTTGAAAAACCTATTATTGGGGCCGTATTATGCAGGGCCAACTAAGGCATATGCTGTATTTCCAAATAGTGGAATCTTTTGAAGGATAAACCCATTATTTAGGCAACCTATGCAAGGCCAAAAAGGGCCACATACTGCATATTCAAGAAAAAGAGATCTCAGATATCAGAAACACTACCACCAAAAACTATAAGAAAGATTGTGAAGATATGAAAATATTCAATATTAAGAGTGTGAAATATGAAAGCAGGAAATGATCAATGCATAGGATAAATATTTGAATCAATATAAAACCTGATTTTGGAGTCCCATACATAGATCAAACTCATATGAAAAATGGGAACATTACTTGTTTCCTTGGTGGTCTCTCAAAGGAGAGGACCCAAAATAAAGACTCTTGTATTGATTGTTGATTATATGTAAAAGAGAGATAATTTTTTTACCATGGCTAGGACTAGGAACTAAGGTCTAGTTTTCACTACATATCTCAATGGGATGGGAATAAATCCATACATAGTTCTTTAGGAACATTACAGTTTAATGTCGTGAAACAAGGAAATTATACTGTGTAGTTTTGAGTCATGCAGTGGGGACATGAAGTGATTTCGACGTAAAAAAGGAATATTGCAACTGGAATAGGGAATTAATACCAGATGTCACTATGTATCTCATATTGATGATAATAAAGCCCCATGTAGTTCTTGAATCATTCCCTATACAGGTTTTATTCACACACAAAGGGAATAAAGGGGTTTTTTTTATGTTATGGATACACTCAATATTGGAGATCTAGGCATCTCTATGTATCTCATTAAAATGAGAATAAATCGAAACATTGTTCTTGAAATAATCATTTCCCACAGAAATTGAGTTTGATTTAAAAAAACGATAGCTTTTAACACATTCAAGAAGAATGGTTAAACTTAAGACACAAAATCATATGAAGATCAAACCATGTATCCTGAAAAAGTACTTTGTATAGATATAGTTCAGATATAGAAGGAGAAAAGGGAAATAATTTTTTTGTGGTTGCAGCTAGGCCCAAGGTTGGAGATCTAGGCATCTCTATGTATCCCAGTGGAATGAGAATCAAGACACTCATAGTTCTTGAAATGAGGTCTCTATAAAGATCTGATTCAAACATAGGAAGAAATTAAACTCATGTGTCACTAAGGAGTAGTAATTATTTAAGTGATACAAGTTCATGGAATCTCTTAACATCAAATAAATATGATGTTAACCGTACAGTTTAATGTCTTGTAGTAAGGAATAATTTTGTCATACAGTCTCACATCGTCTAACAAGGACAAAGATGTTGTGCATTTTAACTCCATGTAGCATGGATGCATATGGTTGATATGTAGTTTAATGTGTTGCAACTAGGAATTTTTGATGTGCAGTTTTGAGTCATGCACTGAGGACATGATAATATGAAATTACACAAAGTACTTCTTCAAGAATATTACATTGGTTGGAGTTGTAATAAGTTCTCCATCCATTTAGATTAGGGAATAATCTCCATTTGAGTAGACCTTATGTACATAGTAAGGTCCCCACCACTATGGCTCAAGTTTTAGAGGCTTCCTTCAAGGTATCATTATAGTCCTGAGGACTAATACCAATTCTCCTTGAAGAAATGAGCATAGGTGAACTTTATTATCAAAATATAATGCTATTCTCTTCTAATAGGATTCCAAAATGATACAAAGTATGCATTTTTTTTTGTCTAGCCTCTCTAGCTCATCAAATCCCTTCTAAGACTATTCATTTGTAGATAAATGATCATATATTTAAACTCAGAGTGAAGGTAATTTAATTTCAACTGAAAAAACTTCTTATGTTCCATACACCAATGAATATGGAGTTTCTTGAGTGGTAGTATGGGTAGTAGTCTGATAAGCCCATAAAGCATGAAAACTTTATTAGTCCAAGATATCTTATCTTTATCCACCATCTTCTGGAGTATATTTGATAGGGTCTTATCAAAATCCTCTATCTATCCATTGGATACCGCGTTATAGTGAGATGAATGGTTGGATTTGATATTGTTCTCTTTATATAAATTCTTTACCTACATAGAATATAAATTGTTGTTGTTTTCCATTAATATAGTATTAGGGACACAAAATATGGTAATGATATTAGCTTTAACAAAGTTAACAATGATTTTGTCTCCTACTTCATTGAGGGGTATTTACTCATCCCATTTGGATTAGAAATCAGTAGTAGTAAGAATAAACTTGAACTGCTTAGCCCTAGCTAGAGGATAAAATCCTACTATATCCATTCCCCATGTAGAAAAATGGCCAGAACTATTTTTCAATATGTAGAAACTTCAGAAGTTGATGAATGAAGTTGGAATGAACTTGGAAAGGGTGAAATTTCTTAGTGAAATCTGTATAATCCTACGTTATTGAAGACTAGAAGTATCGAAGCCTTCAGATTTGATCAGAAAGGCCATACAATGACTGGTGAGAACCACAAGATCCTGTATGTACTTATTTAATGATTGTTGGAGTTTATTCTCCATTTTAATACACCCAAAGAGGACTCCATCAAAGCCTCATTTGTATAGGATCTATTAGTGATCTGGACTATCATAAATAGTGAAATTGTCCACTCATTGCTGGATTTTCAAATTTCTAGCTCTATCTGGTAGAATTAATCCATTTTGAAGGTATTACATGATAGGTGTCATCCATCTCATAGTATGGACATATGGCTTAGAAATAAGGATGATTTCATTAATTTCTTCCATTCTTGTTTGAAATAATGGTGAAACCACAGAACGATGGGAAATATTGATGATTTTCTCATCCTGATTTGGATCTTCCAGGGCTGTAGCTGCATTAACCTGTGTATCATCTTGGGCATTGTTTGATCACAGGACATAAGAAACTACTGGCTCTGAGGTAAATTCATCCATTAACCCTCTTACATAATCTCACAAAGGAATTAACTCTTATTTTTTGATAGCACAATCCCCATTGATCAGTTTGATTACCAATTATGAATCACCTTTCACTTTCAGGTGGTTCCCTTACACCTAGAGCACCAATTCCCAGCCTCCAATGATAGCTTGATATTTTGCCTCATTGTTGGTACTGCCTTCTGATAATAAAAAGGAATACACCCACACTACCTTTTATGGGAAGATAAGCACAATTCATAACCCAACTTTTTTGAGTATAGGGTTTTCCATTCTCTTCCCTATTGGACTTCTGGAAGCTCCAAAAAAAGTACATTTCCCAGGTTTGGGGATTATCTTGAATAGAGAAGATTTCTTCACCAGGAAGTTTAGTATTCAAAGTTGTATCTTTTAAAGATGTGTTCTTACCAAGGAAATCTTCCATGTATTGGCCTTTTATTTATTTGTTAGAAAAAACTAGATATCAAACTATTGAAAAATAAATTCCCACAGTATCAAATTTCCTATAAGCATAGGAAGACTAAGGATAAATTTGAGTGGGTTTTTGTGAGAAACCAAGTGGACCTCATGATGTTGCAGGTAGTTCCTCAACTTCTAAAATTTAAAGATTAATTCTAGGTAACACTTCTCAATACTTGAATACTGAGTCTCTAGGTCAATCATAGTTCTTCTAAGATAATAATGGCTATTTTCATTCCAAACCTCATTATTTTGTGCAAGGAAGGAAACAAATGATTGATCTAAAGCTGTCACATAGAGAATTCGTGGATTCCATTCAATAGGTGGAATTAATTATGATGTACTCAAGAGATATTTCTTGAGGGTATCAAATTCCTCTTGGTAGTCTTCATTCCATTGATATGTAACTCCCTTCTTCATTAATCTGGTGAAGGGTAAACACATTTTTTCCAAATTGGCAACAAAGGGCCGAATATATGCCAAGTTTCCTTGATGTACTCTCAATTATTTCAAATTTTGAGGTGGTGACATGACAGGGATTTCTTTTTTCTTCTCCAGATCAACTTTCATGCCATGATGGCGTACAATGAAGGTGAATAATTTTCCTAAGTTACACCGAAAGCACATTTCAAGGGAATCATATTCAAATTATGTTGTCGAAGATTACTAAATATGGTCTCCATATTAGTTATGTTATCTGAACTTTGTTTGTATTTAACCACCAGATCGTCCAAATAATATTTGAAAATTTTTACTAAGAAGGGTTTGAAGATATGGTTCATGGCATGTTGATATGTTGCACCTGCATTCTTTAAGCAAAACGGAATTACCTGATAGAAAAAAACCTATAGGGGATCAAAAGGTTGTAGACTCCTCAGCCTCTAGGGACATTCAGATTTGATTGTACCCAAAGTAGACATCCTTGAAGGATAGCGATTCACACCTAGATATTACATCAATAAAAAGGTTTGTGATCCGAACTGGAAAGTTATCTTTAGGACTGTGCCAGTTAAGATCTCTGAAATTAATGAAAACATTGATTTTACCATTATTCTTTTTTACTAGGACAATGTTGGACAACCACTTAGGATATTTCACCTCCCTAACAATGTTATATTTTATAATCTTTTCGTCTTCAACTTGTATTTTGAAGGAATGGGTTGGGTTTGTTCTTCTTACATCTTGATTAAATCCTCAATGCTCTTCTGGAAAACCCAAATAAGGCCTGGCATTTATGTATAGTTTCAAGAAAATATCTCTCTATGTTTCTTTAGAAATGAATTATACATACCTTTCTCTTCAAAAGTCTTGGCCGCACTAATTAGAGTGGCCATGGATCTTCTTATATATCTAGATTTATTTCTCAGAGCTCATCCACAGTGGTGGTGATACCTTCCTCAAATTTTGGAGGATAATCCTTGAGATATTCTTCTTATTATTCCTTAACTGTCAATTCTTCTATTTATAATTGTGGAGTAGGTGATGTAGAAAAAAATTTAGAGATAGGGTAGGAGTTAGTATTTGAAAATCATGAAGAAGAGACAACCATTTCTAACCCTACTGATGCTGAAGGGTCTTCTTGGAGAATTGAAGAGAATATGATGTGTTGGGAATCAACATCCTTGTCTTCCTTTATTACTGCAATAACTTATTCCATCCTGATGATGAAGAAAAGAATTACTGATTTTTGGTGGATGAAATGAAAACATCTCCAGTTAAACTTTCACTATCAAAAACTTCTACCATGCTGTCAGGCTCGATTACCGCAATTGAAATTATGGAAATCACTAGATTAGTGCTTTGATTTGGGTTTATCCTTTCAATTTGATTGATAGGAAACATATAATCTATACTCATATGTTTTAATGGGTTAGTTGGGATCTTTTTCAGGCCATTATAATCATTTATTCTTGTTACATATTTTTTCACAGACCACATTACGTTTGTGTGATAGAATTTTGTCTCAATATACTAAGATTCACATGTTTTTAACAGAGATTTGTCACCATGAAATGTACAAATTTGACCATTGAAGAAATACTTGAGACATTGTTGATATGAAAAAGGAATGAAAACATGTTGATGTAGCTAAGGCCTTCTAAGCATATTTTTGAAGGCTGTTTCTTGACAGAAAACCATGAAATCTGAATTAGATACAAGATCCCCAAATTGAGTTCTGAGTGTAATATCACATAAAGGTTCTTGTTAATTATTTTCATAACCTTGCAACATAAAATTGGAAGGAGATACATTAGATTCATTGAGACCCATTTGACGAAGTGTACAGATGGGAATGAGGTTGACTCTTAAGCCATTATCAATGAAGGATGGTCAGATGTATGTATCATTAAAACTTCCAGATAGATATAAGGTCCAGATGTGTCCATGTACAACATCATCCTCATATTTATTCATAAAGGATATAATTTCATGACATTATATAGGATCATTATCTATATGGTAAACATCAGTTGCAATAAATTTTGTTTCAAACTCTTGAGGACTTGACAAAGCCTCAATAAGTGCTTCTCAAAGATCCTTTGATAGATTCAAAGCATCTTGGATTGACAACTTGGCCAGTACATGGGATAGTTGTTTCAAAACATCATATTTTTGTTCCAAAGGTCTAGGTTTTCTAGTATGGAGATGTGCTTTTGAAGGTGCCTTGTAATTTTATGATTCTGATGTAAATGTACCATGTGTCACAGAAGAAGATGGAAATACTTATACTCTTGGTATATTATACCAATTAGGTCTATCCCCTTGCTGATAGAATGATGGTGTAACCTCTAATTGGCCCTCTAATATAATCATACCAAGGCCAATCCTATCATCTATGGGAGAATTTTCTAGTTCTTGTTCAGCCCAAATAATGGATCTCTCATGTGTTTCTGCCACATAAATAGTTTGAGATGGGGTATAGTTAAAATAGTGGTTTCTAGCATATCCATGACTTTCCCTATATCCTCGAACTTTGATTATTCCTCTAGTTCCCCAGTCAGGTACAAGAAATTGAGGTTCATCATAACCAAAATCATCATTTGTATATGGGTCTGTTAAATGGATAACATTAATGGAACTGAAGAACAACTCTTCATCTAAGGATGATTCAACTTGATAGGTCGATTCTGGTTGGCCTGTTTGGTGGGGTGGTGACCATGATTTTCAGACCAATGGCATGAAATCTACCAAAGTTAAGGACAAATTTTTTCATGACCCAAACTCATCTACTTCTAATTTCTCTTTATATTTTTGATTATGTTTCTTCTTTGAGGATTTCCCATAGAGGACTGATCTTTTAATGAAGATGGCATTGCTATAGTGGAAGTGGAAGAAGACATAGTTAGTTGTTTCAACTATGTTTGTATAATGGCATGAGTTTGGTTAATAATTTTCCTAACCATTGAATCATCATACTTATATGAATTTTTCTTTTTGACTATATTCCATTCACCTTCTTTCTCTAAATTAGTGGTATTAACACATGCTACTTGGGCTAATGAACTTTTTATTTTCACTTTTCTAGAGTCTACCATTTTTTTAGGAGGTCTCTAAAAACAAAACACTCTTGAATGGGATGCCCCAACATTTGATGAAAAGGTCAATAATTCAAAATATATTCATCTATTTTTTATTCGGCTTCTTAATTCTTGGAAACTGAACCAAAATGTTTTCCAAAGATAAAACTATGTAACTGAGAACCTATTCATTTCTAAAAGATTAATTTTTTTTTCAATAACTCACCAAAATATCTCTATATTTGATATTTTTGATCATCTTTATGAGGCATTCATTGCTGCTCTTGCTCAGGTGGTGGATCCCTTCAGTATGATGAAGGCATTGAGGTAGAAGAAGGTATATGTGTTTCTTTGAGTGTGACTATAGTAGCTTCTGATTTCTTTGTTCTCCTTCCCATAGATGATGGGATTACATGAGATATAGCTTTTATTTCTACAATGGAATCCTCCAATTGTTAGGAAATTGAAGCAAGGTCTCGAAACACTCTTGTGTATTTCATAGAGATTAGTGGTGTACACAACTCATCACGTAGATCTTCTGCAAAAATTGGCAGCAACTCTTCATTAGGTAGATCTAGATATAAGGAATATGTTAACCCTTTCCATCAAGAAAGTAAATCTAAAACTCTTTCATTTTCTTTTTTTTCAATTTTTAAGATCAAAACAGTTTTCTTCAAAGGATTTGAGATGAATTTGAGACGAAATTTATGACAGAGGTCTTCCCATCCACTAACTGATCGAGACTGAAAACTTGTATACCACAAAATGTCTGGACCCTATAATGATTACAAAAATAATCTAATCTTTACTACTTCTTGTTGTTTATGGGTTCCCATAATTGGATCAAAATGAGAAACAAAATGTGTTAATTGATGCTCAGGATCTCTCGAACCATTAAATACTAGAAATGTAGTATTCAAAAAGTTTGGTGGGGGAGGGATCTGATCCACCCATTCGGGGTAATCTTTCTTTTTTGGTTGTACCGGTGCATGTCATTTTTCCATAGCTTCCAATCGAGTTGTTAATGCCTCAATTGTGTTTATAAGCATTTGAGGAATATCTGGATGATCTGGGATCTGTACAGTTATAGTAGATGGAGATTAGACTAGAATGACGACTGGAAAAACCACTATAGGTGGTGCTACTAATATTTTTCTTGGATAACCCATTGAGAGTAGCCTAAAAATATGTGTTCGATCCTATCCTAGATGTGTACCCAATAGAGGTAATTCCTTATCTGCATATACAGTTTCAACAAACCCTCTTTGTTGAGGATTTTCTACAGGATGTGAAAGTTGAGGATCTTCTTGGTGAGCATTTATGGAAGAAATGCTACTTTGAAGTAACTCTACATTGAGTCTTTTCAAACCCTTCATCTCCTATTCTTGTTGGGAAACTAATTATTTATGTGAAAGAGATTTAGATTCTATAGTGGAAAAGTGAGAAATGATCTAACATTTACCTTTCCCTTATTATATGCCTTTTGAAGGGGTGGGACTTGGTTACTTAAGGGAATTCATAGATTTTGGTTAAGCCTCTGATTTCAGGTACACACACCTCCTTCATTTTCTTCAGTATGTATATTATTATGAATAAGAACTTCATCTTCTAACTCCCTTGAACTATACTCATTTTCTATAGGATCTTCTATAATAGAATTAATGACATTTACTAATTCATAATGTATAGGTAGAACTCTATTAGTGTCTTTATAGGATCATCTACTTCTATGTCCATCATGAGACTTTATTCTCCTATATACTGTAATCTTGGGAACTATTTGATGGATAATAACCTGAATAGAATCCTTGGAATGTTCAGTTATGCATTCACTTTTTGTATTCTTCTATAATTGGGAGAAAACCAAATTCCATTGAGGAGGGTATTGTAGATGTAAAAAATCCCCTAGCCCTACGGGCTGGGGATGTTTCTATTCTTCTTATTCAAACATTCAAACTTTGTTTATTGTACTAAAAGGTCAAGTTAAATAATCTCCTAACCCTATTGGCAGGGGTGGCTCTTGAAATATTATACCTGAGATTAACGTAGCTTCTCTTCTGATTTTGCGAATTCTGGTTTGAACATTTTATGGGTGCATTATCTAACAACCAATTAAATTTTTTTGTTTCCAAAGACCGCTGTACTATTTCAGACATTTGCGCAATCATATTGCTGACATCCTCTAAGAGGGAGGCATACTTAATGTTCTTATATTCTTGATGAAATTGTTTACCAACATCTTTCTCCCTTTGAGACTAACTCTGGTGAGAGATAGTCGAGTCCTATTCTTGAGCGTATCTTTAATTACACAAAAAATATGTTGATTATAGCCAACAATGGGAAATAACATCACATGAGGCCACTTTTTGTGGGATTTTCTGATTTTGGAGGGTAGTGAAATTTAATGCTCCATGTGTACCCTATAATTTAATATAAACCCTAGATTTAGTATTAGTAATTAACTAGCATGGTCTCTTTAGTGCATCGATGGATGCTTGCTGAAGGGTTCTCTACCACTTTTCCACATTTATATGTCAGGAAACTTAGAGAGATACCAAGTAAATTTGGAATATCAAATATTCTATTACCATTATATGTCTTTGATATTCGTCATATGGTGATACTTTGGATTTCATATAAAGAAGAGTTTTTAATATGTTGAGACAAATATCATGAATGAAATCTTCTGCCATCAATTCTAGAATGTTGTATAGAGAGGTTTACAAAGGCCATAACATGAATGGTATTTCACCTTTATCCAATTGTCATCTCATGTTCAACATATCTTCATCATCATTTTCCAGAGGTTTCCCAACTTTTCCCGACCAGAGTGTACACTTCTCAACTATTTTATCATAAAAAATAGGATCAATTGTTCTTTCCTCTGCTATATTAGAAGAAAAATAACCCAAGGGAGGTTCGAACAATGACTGTATCCTTGGGATATCATCTAGTTGATAAAGTATTTCACCTATTAATAACAAGGAATCAGACATGACTGGCCTTATGTTGGAAAGTGCCTCGGGATAGGAGGTCTTTCTCATTACTACATTACCAATTATATAATTTTTATGACAATGTGAAATACTACCATAGAGAGAACTTTCACAGTGAATTCCATCATTGGGAGGACCACCATGGTGTAATACAATAAGGGATAATTATTCTTTCTCCTTAGACTTTTGGCCACACGCAGGGTTGCCTTAGCTCTCACACAGAGAAAGGCTCTCTATATTGACTAAATATTCATGAATCAATTTTTCATGATGAATTTTCCAATGGGAACTTTAGAATTACTTCTACTAATCCTATAATATGGTAATGGGAGGGTAGGATATTGTGTTTCAGTAGATAAATGTATAAGGGATTCCAAACTCCCACAAAAAGAGGAGCTGAATTATAGATTGGATCTTGATTTTCCAATTGTGTTTGGAGAGACTTCTTCTTAGATGCTCTTTTACATGTAGTTGGGGCCACATTCTTGGATAAGTGGTCATCATGGGTGGGTGTATGTGCCTATCTTAGATTGGTAATTAGAACGAGTCTATTATCACCAATTGGAAAGGGTGTATGTTCCTGATCTGGTTGTCCATATGATATGGGGGTGTATACCCCATAACCCTCCTAGACTGGAATAGAAGTGTGTATCTGCTCTAGGATGGAATGTCAGCGAGTCATCCCCGGTGTGGGGACAAAATCATGTGTTAGTTATCCTAGTACTACTAAATTTGTTGTTATGATATTCTACCAGGCTTCTAGAATATGGGGAGGAATTTGTGTTTACCCTTTCACTATTTCTAAAATATGTTTGGTGACTTTAGCAGCCAAAATGGGAATATACATCCATTCTGTATCTAGAGTAGGTGTATGTACCTGCTCCTATCCTCCCTTTCTAGTTAGTGGATATGAACAGTACTCATGTATGGGGGCAAAGAGTTTAGACTGCTCTAGTTTTGTAGTCGGATCTTTCTAACTGAATTCTCCAAGAGATGCCAAATGAGACTACTGGAAGGCATGATGAATGCTGACAGGTGGATGTCCCTATTGGGTGTTTTTTCCCAAGCATGGTTGATGGATTTTTCTCAATGTTGACAGATGATATTTCATGAAGGATTAGTTATTGTAGGTAGGCTTATGTTTCTACTTACCAGTTGCCACTATATTTTGTTGGAGGGATTCTTTGAATGCATTTAGATGAGACTACTTACTGGTTGATAGTTTTTAATCATGTGTATGTATCTTCTCACGGTATTCCACTGGGTTTAAATGGTGGGAGTGCTTCTTTGCGGCTATATGGGTATTCTGGACAATAGAATTTGGATAGACAGGTGTATGTGACCATTTTTTTTCTCCACCAAGTTAGGTTTATAGACTTCTCCAGAGGGTTAAAAGCTAAGAACATGCTTCATGTTGGCTGAAATTTGTATCCATTGATTTTTCTTTCACACCTGGGTCTAAGGGACCTAGGCCGAACAACCAAAGAAACACCCCCATCATGTTAGGGGTTCACTTCCACATGATTCTACTAATGGATATTGTTGGTAGGATCCCTCGATAAGGACCCCTACATCATTGAGTTGAGGCCATTAGTGATCTCTTCATCCAAATCCCTACAGTATGAGAGGGTGTGGTTATTACATTCTGGGAATAAGAACCCAAAACAGTTGAATATGGTGGTTGACACCATTTTATTCTTTACCACTAGTCCTTACTAACCGGACGATCAAGGGTTGTTGTTAACTAGGAGAGCCTGTCGGGTAGCCTCCAGGTTTGGGATAGTACCATTTTGACAGTAGTCCCATACCAATACATTTGAGACCCAGCATTGAAGACACTGAGTTGGTGATGATGTCCTTCTAGAGGATGAGGATCCAACTTGAGCAGTGGCTGGGGAATTCACGGGTGAAAACGTAAAGGAATCCATTTGGAGTGAAGAGAGTTCTGAGAAAACATGAAAAACAATGAACTCCATTAAAGACAAATTTTCTATATGGATACATTCCTGATTGATTCCTTTTTCTGGCCTTCATTTATCAATTGATATGGGACTAACAGATGGGTATCACTATTAACTCTGTTAAGGATTCACGCTAAGTTCACCATTTTTGTTTCGTTGCTCCCTCAGAACGTGTGTTTGGGTTTGGAATCACTACTTCAGAGCAGTTTCCATTGGATTTAATCATGGAACTGGAAACATACAATGGTTCTTTAATAAAACGGACCTGATTTCCAAAGGCAGGTGTTCATTAGGTTTGGACCTACGATACTTGAGAACGTACAATGGTCACAAGGATAGGAGGTTAGAACCATCAAACCCTTTTTGGGGGAATTATTTCCGACTCTTTGAATCTCTTATAGATTTTAGATATTTTGATTGAATATTTATTAATTTACAGAGTATAACATAAGATTCCCTTAAAATTTTCTATCAATTATTGGAATGTGTGGAATTTAGAATCATAAATTGTCACAACCCATCCTCGGGGCCCGTTCCGTGACTACCCCAAGCCCGACTTCCATAGGCGAAGTGCTGGAGAGTAGCACCAAAGCCGTAAATCTTGATAAAAGGGAAGGCATTGACTTTATAAAAGTAAACAAACACAAAAGTTTACACAAAAAAAGTAAACACTAAGTAATACTGAATACAAATGTAAGTACTAAAAAGTAAATGGGCTAGTATACAAACCCAACTATAAAGTACATTACAACTGAAAAGCTAGTACAACTGCAGTAAAGTAAAACAGCAACTATTGAGTCATCCTTCGGGAATCCCACCTAAATGGTGGGTACAAATGGTCTCCTCAGCACCTCGGGTTCATCCGTCTGCTCCATGTACATCTATTCAATTGGTCCACCTCCAGGTACCATCCAGCTCCACAAGTATCTAACTCGATCAGAGCTGTCCATCATCTGCATCCAACACAACGTAGTGTGGGCATAGCCCATGCAGGGGTGAGTATAACGATACTAAGTAGGGTCCCCGAGACCCACAAGGTCTTACAATATCCACTAAGGATAAACAAGAAGTAAGATACAAAACATGGTGCATCAACCAACCCCACTTAGGTATATGCCCAGAAATATACCTAAGTCTTCAATCTAGATCAGCTCCATCTCTTGAGCTCAAGCACAACCCAGTCCAAAAAGGAAAGAAGTCAATGACATCGATGACAATGACTGAAAGTCAAGACTCAGATCACACAGGTATACATCTTTCGTGTACAGATAGGGATGATCAGATGTAGTATCTGATTCATCTAAGTTGTCAGACCCACATAGGATACTAGATTAGCTAAGCTGTCAGACCCACGTAGGATACTAGACGAGCTAATCCATTGGACCCACGTAGGATAATAGTACAGAAGTCAAACTGTCAGACCCACTTAGGATACAAGTATAGTATTCATTGATGTCAAACCCATGGAGGATTCTAGTACAATTGTCATCATCGTTGAACCCATGGAGGATTCCAGTATGATTTTTGTCATTGTCTAACCCATAGAGGATTCTAGTACAATTGTTGTTGCAGTCGCATCCAGCTATTGGGTTCCTGCACACAACATGATCGATTCAGGGAGGGTCTACTCCTCAATCCAAGTTTTGATACATCAACTAGCACGAAGTCCTGAGTTGATGTATCTTATAATTCTGTCTCATCAAAAGGAACTGAACTCAATAGACGGTGCATCAATCAGATGCCCAGTTTGAAAGTTATTCGCCTTTTTAGTTTCATGGTTCATTTGAATAAGTGATCGATCCAACATGACCACACTCCATATCAACCCAAAACACTAGTGGGGTATAATCAAGGCCCCATCTCACTCCATGGATTCCATCACCACTGACTGTTCGTCAAACAGACGCCCGGTGCCAAAGTTATGGAGGTTTGTACAGGGGTGCATGGCTTGTGCATGGTATAAACAAACCGTTCGGCCAGGCCGTGCAAAGACTATGGGTGATGCAGTAGCAATAACATGGTTGGTGCATGGTTTGACAAAAACCATGTGGCCAAGCCATGTGAAGTCTCTGGGTGAGATAGTGGCTACCGTATGGTTGGCGCACGATTTTACTAACCGTGCGGCCAAGCCGTGCGAAGTCCCCAGATGGGACAGTGGCTACCACACGGTTGGGGCACGGTTTCCCAAACCATGTGACCAAGCCCTGAAGACACTTAAAAATTAGGGTTTTAAGTCCCAGGCCACTCAGGATTTCCCATCTTTTCCCCGTTCTTCCTCCGACTCATGCCTCATGCGGGATTTCTAGTTTTCAGAGGTCGGGGGAGCTCCTTAGCTCGTTTTAGAGGCACATAGAAGGGGTTTCTTGGTGGATCTAAGGGGGATTATCCATTCTTCACCCCAACTCTAAGCTTCCACCTTCCATCACGATGAACACACCATTCAAGAGGAACATCGGAGGGGTCGGGCCATGATAGTTTGGCCCGCACGTTCTGTATTAGAGCGTTAACATGCGGCTTAACAAGAACATAAGGAAGATCATCAAACCCTAACCTCCCGAAAATATTATTCCAAACCCACAAAAAAAACATCCACATTCTTAAAAGAAGAAATTAGGAATATAATCATAATTAAAATCCAACCCCTACCTTGATTAAGGTTCGTTCGTCGACGAGCTGCGGTAGACGAGCGTCGCAGTGGTCGGGCGTCGCGGATGACGGTGTCGTTCCTTCAACGTTGGAGGAAGAGGGAGTTAGGTATAGTTCTTATGGAATAGTCTCCTTCCTTTCCCTGGTTGAAGTATTGAGGAAGGTGATTGTGTCCCTCACGTTCTTCATCAGAGTTGTTCATCGTTGAAGAACAGTGTTCTTCGTCGAAAGAAGAACACTATTCTTTTGTTGAGCTCTCCCAAATTATCCCAACACAATGAGTTCCAAACTAAAATAATAGATAAGGATATTATTTTATTCACACATGTAATTCAAAAATCAAACACATTAATTAATTAATTGAAGAGTTAAATTCATTAATTAAAAAATGTTGGAAAATATTAATGAGAGAGAGAGAGGGAGGTGAAGAGATTACATTCATTAAGGGAGAGTTTTCAAATTAATTAAAGGGGGTGTTAATAGGGAGTTGAGGGGAGGTGATAAGTTAGGTCTTGTGTGGGCCCCAGCTCAAAAATATCCTCTCATGAGAGGATATGTGGGTGTGGTCCCCCCAATAGCTTCCCATTATAGGATATAACTACCCAAGATAAATAAAATTGTTCATAACAATTTTATTTAACTTTTTTATTAAACACCAAAAATTAACTTTTCCTCTCGAGAAAACAAAACTACAGTAAAGTTCCGCTTATGCCAATACCGGTGTTCCGAGTTCATTGGTGCCCTCAAATTTCAATTCCGAGCACCAGTTCAAAATATAGAAAAACCCGCATGTATGTTTACTGAACGTACCCGAACAAAACTTCAAAAATTTATTTTGGGCAAACTGGGCCTCGGAATCAAGTGCCGTTAGAAACCACAGACTCATAAAATTACAAAGTATTTAAAAAAAATTCCATGAAATTTATAGGTCTTAACATTAATTCCACCTCAGGGATTTATGTCCCTGTAAAGCTATAACATACACTGGGGAAACAAATGGGGGTACTAAGCTCGCATCTGAGCCTCACACTCACAAGTGCTCTCCTGGAGGTTCCTGTGCTGTCAGCAAATGCGCACCAGAGGAATCGACTGTCCACATAGGACCCACTCCTGTCAATCCTAGAACTCCACCATGACCTTCGTGAATTTCGCCCCTTCATCAATTTCCAGCTCCCCATGACCGATGATGTGGGTCGGGTCATGCACATATCTCCTCAGCTGAGATACGTGGAAGACGTCATGCACCCGATGCAACTGAGGTGGAAGGGCCAGGCAGTAAGCCACCTCGCCTACTCTAATGAGGACCTGGAAAGGTTCGATGAAATGTGGATATAACTTGCCACCCCGACCAAATCTCTATAGACCTCATCTAGGTGAGAGCCGTAGGAAAACATGGTCACCATTCTCAAACTCCAGTGGTCTCCGTATCCTATCAGCATAGGACTTCTGTCTGCTTTATGCTGTATTCATCTGCTCCTGGATGATCTGCACCTTCTTCGTCATATCCTGAACCATATGTAGTCCTACAAGTGCTGACACCCTTGGTTTATCCCAGCACAGAGGTGATCTCCAAGGTCGGTCATACAGTGCCTCGTAAGGTGACATCCCGATGGTGGAGTGGTAGCTGTTGTTTTACACAAACTCCACCAAGGGTAGATGATCCTCCCAGTTATGACCAAAGTCGAGGAAACATGCACAGAGCATTTCCTCGAGAGTCTGAAAGGTCCTCTCAGTCTGGCCATCCATCTGAGGATGAAAGGCGATGCTCAAGTGAAGCTGCATCCCAAAAGCCTCATGTAATCACTTCCATAGCCGAGAAGTGAATCGGGCATCTTGATCAGAAATGATAGACGATGGAACACCATGAAGCCGTATGATCTCCGGAACGTAGAGGCATCCCAAGCTCTTTACTGAGACTTTCTCTATGATCAGTATGAAGTGGGATGACTTGGTGAGTCAGTCTATGATCACCCAAATAGAGTCGTTCCTTCTGGATGTACGTGGAATCCCCATCACAAAATCCATGGATATCCTATCCCACTTCCACTCTAGGACCTATAAGGGCTATACCAAGACTACCAGTACCTGGTGCTCCACCTTCAGTTACAGACAAGTGAGGCATCGTGAAGTGAACTCTGCTACAACCTTCTTCATACCCATCAACCAGTGTTGTCGTCTGAGGTCCTGATACATCTTCACCACTCTAGAATGTACCACTAGAGGGGAGGTGTTGAACTCCCTCAGTACCTCCTCCTATAGTGCAACTGGTACCATGGTACATCCCCTGAAGAGGATGACGTGCTCCCATCCTTCGGAAAATCCATCAGGCGCTTTCCCTATGGATATCTGAGCACGTTTTGTCTCACAGTCAATGTCCCCATGCTGCGCCTCTCTAACTCACTGAAGGAGTGGAGGTGTGACTATGAGAGACTATAGAAAAGCTGCTCCATCTCTATCCACGAAGGATATCTGCAACGCAACTAGCTGTTCATCTGCCTCTCCTAGCAGATGTATGCCTGATCTCCTACTGAGGGAATTCTCTACAATGTTCCCCTTCATAGGAGTATAGACTATCTCAAAGTCATATTTCTAGAGAAACCAGATCCATCGCTACTATCTCAAGTTCAGGTCCTTCAGTGAGAAGATATACCTAAGACTCTGGTGGTCAGAGTAGACTATAAAGCGTTCACCCATCAGATAGTGTCGCCACATCTTCAAGGCGAAGACCACTGCTGCTAACTCCAGGTCATGGCTAGTATAGTTCTTCTCATGTAGTCTCAACTGCCCTGAACCATATGCGATTACCACTTTCTATTGCATCAGGACACACCAGAGTCCGGTCCCTGATGCGTCACAGTAAACTACGTACCCTACACACTCCTCTGGTAGCCTCAAGATAGGCGCACTAGTCAACCTCTGCCTCAGCTCCTGAATGCTTTCCTGACATCTATCTGACCACACGAAGGGTTTCCCCTTCTTTGTCAAGGAAAACATTAGTGATGCATCTCTGGAGAATTCTGGCACAAATCTCCGATAGTATCTAGCTAGGCCCAAGAAACTCCGCACCTCCGTCACGCTCCAGGGTGGCTCCCAAGAAAGTACTGCCTCGATCTTCACTGGATCCACTGCAACTCCATCCTCCAAGATGACGTGTCCCAAGAAGTGAACCTCTCAAATCTAGAACTGGCACTTCGAGATATTACCATAAATATGGGGCTCTCGGAGTGTATCCAGTACCACCCACATGTGGTAAGCATGATCCTCCTCAGTAGTCGAGTAAATCAGTATATTGTCGATGAAAAATATGACAAATCGATCGAGGTAAGTCTGGAAGATCTTATTCATGAGACTCATGAACACCGCTGGAGAGTTGGTTACACCGAAAGGCATAACCAAGAACTCATTGTTGCTATACTGACACCTGAAAGAAGTCTTCTCCACATACTCAACTCGAACTCTGAGCTAGTAATAACCTGACCTGAGGTCTATCTTTGAGAACCACCGTGATCCCTTGAGCTGATCAAAGAGTTCGTCAATACTCGAGAGTGGGTACTTGTTCTTCAGGGTCACCTGATTCAGGCGATGGTAGGCGACACACAGTCGCAAGATCCCATCCCCCTTCTTGCCAAACAAAATTGGAGAAGCCCAAGGTGAAACACTAGATCAGATGAATCCCTTTCTCCTACATGTCCTTTAGTTGTACCTGAAGCTCACAAAGCTCAGTGGGAGCCCTCCGATATGCTAGAGTAGATATTGGTTCTACTCTGGGGTATAGGTCTATGTAGAAGTCTACCTCTCTCGAGGATATAGTCCTGGAACGTCGTCAGGAAAAATTTACGCATACTGATCAACAACAATAGGAAAACTCAGACACCTCACATAAACTGCTCCGAGGATGAGACTAGCCAACATATGTGTTATCGGCTGCCCTCTCCTCTATGAAAGTCCACCCGGAACTACAAAGGCTTCCTTCTCACCGGTGAAGGTGAACCTGTTCCCATCTGTGCGGACACAACGCACTTTTGCACCTAATGCTGTCAATATGAGAATGGACTTTAGACAACCAGTCCATACCAACGATGACATTGTAAGGCCTCGACCCCACTACAAGAAGATTCCATCCGAAGCTCTCTCCTCTTAGAGTAAGCTCACAATGTCGGCACCAGTGCGTAATCATCGTGTTTTCTCCCGTAAGAGTCTCTAGGAATAAGGATCGAGCCAATGACTCCATCGGAATCTCCGAGCTCCGAACAAGGGTATAAACAATAAAATAATGACTCCAACTTGTGTCTATAAGTACTGCAGCAAGGGTGGAGTAGACAAAAATAGTACATCAAATCATCTCAGGTGCATCGTGGTCGTAGGCCTCAACTTCCTAGAACTGAGCCTTCTTCTGTCTTCCACCTCCCTATGGTTGGGGTGGTTCTCCTGGTGGTGGTGGTGGTAGAGACTCAAAGAATCTTCTACCACCCTTTGCTAGGCCAACTCCTCTACCTCATCCGCCTGCCCCCTATGGACTTCCATGGTCAAACCTCTGCCTCTGCCTGGGATAAGAGGTATTTCTCATTACTACATTATCAATTAGATAATTTTTATGAAAATGCGAAATACTAACGTAGAGAGAACTTTCACAGTGAATTTCATCATTGGGAGGACCACCATAGTGTAATACAATAAGGGATAATTATTATTTCTCCTTAGAATTTTGGCCACACGTAGGGTTGACTTAGCTCTCACACAGATAAAGGCTCTCTATATTGACTGAATATTCACGAAACAATTTTTCATGATGAATTTTACAATGGGAACTTCAAAATTACTACTAATAATCCTATAATATGGTAATGGGAGGGTAGGATCTTGAGTTTCAATAGATAAATGTATGAGGGATTCAAAACTCCCACAAAAAGAGGAACTAAATTATAGATTGGATCTTGATTTTCCAATTGTGTTTGGAGAGACTTCTTATTAAATTCTCTTTTACATGTAGTTGGGGCCACATTCTTGGATAAGTGGTTATCATGGGTGGGTGTATGTGCCTATCTTAGATCGGTAATTAGAATGAGCCGATTATCACCAATTGGAAAGGGTGTATGTTCTTAATCTGGTTGTCCATATGATATGGGGGTTTATAACCCATAACCCTCCTAGACTAGAATAGAAGTGTGTATCTGCTCTTGGATGGCATGTCAGTGAGTCATCCCCGGTGTGGGGACAAAATTATGTGTTATTTCCCCTAGTACTAATGAAGTTACTGTTATGATATTCTAGCAGGCTTCCAGAATATGGGGAGGAATTTGTGTTTACCCTTTCACTATTTCTAAAATATGGTTGGTGACTTCAGCAGCCAAAATGGGAATATACATCCATTATGTATCTAGAGTAGGTGTATGTACCTGCTCTTATCCTCCCTTTCTAGTTAGTGGATATTAACTGTACTCATGTATGGGAGTAAAGAGTTGAGTCTGCTCTAGTTTTGTCATCGGATCTTTCTAACTGAATTCTCCCAGAGATGCCAAATGAGACTACTGGAAGGCATGATGAATGCTGATAGGTGGATGTTCCTATTGGATTTTTTTCCTAAGCATGGTTGATGGATTTTTCTCAATGCTGACAGACGATATTTCATGAAGGATTAGTTAGTGTAGGTGGGCTTATGTTCCTACTTACCAGTTGCCACTATATTTTGTTGGAGGGATTCCTTGAATGCATTCAGATGATACTACATACTGGTTGATAGTTTGTAATCAGTTGTATTTATCTGATCATGGTATTCCACTAGGTTTAAATGGTGGGAGTGCTTCTTTGCTACTAGATGGGTATTATGGACAATAGGATTGGGATGGACAGGTGCATGTGCCCATTTGTTTTTCTCCACCAAGTTAGGTTTATGGACTTCTTTGGAGGGTTAAAATCTAAGAACATGCTCCATGTTGGCCAAAATTTGTATCCAGTGATTTTTCTTTCACACCTGGGTCTAAGGGTCCTAGGTCGAACAACAAAAGGAAACACCCCCATCATGTTAGGGGTTCACTTCCACATGATTCTATTAATGGATATTGTTGGTAGGATCCCTCGATAAGGACCCCTACATCATTGAGTTGAGGCCATGAGTGATCTCTTCATACAAATCCCTACATTATGAGAGGGTGTGGTTATTGCATTCTGGGAATAAGAACCCAAAACGATTGAATATGGTGGTTGAAACCATTTTATTCTTTACCACTAGTCCTTACTGACCGGACGATCGAGGGTTGTTGTTAAATAGGAGATCCTGTCAGGTAGCCTCCAGGTTTGGGATAGTACCATGTTGACAGTAGTCCCATACCAATACATTTGAGACCCAGCATTGAAGACACTGAGTTGGTGATGTTGTCCTTATAGAGGATGAGGATCCAACTTGAGAAGTGGCTGGGGAATTCACGGGTGAAAACGTAAAGGAATACATTTGGAGTGAAGAGAGTTATGAGAAAACATGAAAAGAAATGAACTCTATTAAAGACACATTTTCTAGATGGATACATTCCTGATTGATTCCTTTGTCTGGCCTTCGTTTATCAATTGATATGGGACTAACAGATGGGTATCACTATTAACTCTGTTAAGGATTCACACTAAGTTCACCATTTTTGTTTCGCTACTCCCTCAGAACGTGTGTTTGGGTTAGGAATCACTACTTCCGAGATGTTTCCATTGGATTTAATCGTGGAACTGGAAACACACAATGGTTCTTTAATAAAACGGACCTGATTTCCAAAGGCAGTTGTTCATTAGGTTTGGACCTACGATACTTGAGAACGTACATTGGTCACAAGGATAAGAGGTTAGACCCATCACACCCTTTTGGGGGGAATTATTTCCTACTCTTGGAATCTCTTATAGATTTCAGATATTTTGATTGAATATTTATTAATTTACAGAGTATAACATAAGATTCCCTTAAAATTTGCTATCAATTATTGGCATGTGTGGAATTTAGAATCATACATTGTCACAACCCATCCTCGGGGCCCGTTCCATGACTACCCCAGGCCCTCCTTCCATAGGCCAAGTGCTGGAGACTAGCACAAAAGGAGTAAATCCTGATAAAAGGGAAGGAATTGCCTTTATAGAAGTAAAAAAACAAAAAAGAGTACGCAAAAAAGTAAACAATAAGTAATACTGAATACAAAGGTAAGTGCTGAAAAGTAAATGGGCCAGTATACAAACCCAACTATAAAGTACATTACAAATGAAAAGCTAGTACAACTGCAGTAAAGTAAAACAGGAACTATTGAGTCATCCTTCGGGAATCCCACCTAAAGGGTGGGTAAAAATGGTCTCCTCAGAAACTTAGGTTAATCCGTCTGATCCATGTATATCTCGTCAAGTGGTCCACCTCCAGGTACCGTCCAGCTCCACAAGTATCTACCTCGATCAGAGCTGTTCATTGTCTGCATCCAACACAACGTAGTGTGGGAATAGCCCATGCAGGGGTGAGTATAACGATAATCAGTAGGGTCCCCGAGACCCGCATGGTCTTACAATATCCACTAATGATAAACAATAAGTAAGATACAAAACATGGTGCATCAACCAACCCTACTTAGGTATATGCCCAGACATATACCTATGTCTTCAATCCAGTTCAGCTCCAACTCTCGAGCTCAAGCACAACCCAGTCCACACAGGAAAGAAGTCAATGACATCAATGATAATGACTGAAAGTCATGACTCATCTCACACAGGTATACATCTTTTGTATAGCGACAATGATGATCAGATGTAGTCTCTGATTCATCTAAGTTGTCAGACCCACATAGGATACTAGACTAGCTAAGCTGTCGGACCCACGTAGGATACTAGACCAGCTAATCCGTTGGACCCACGTAGGATAATAGTACAAAAGTCAAAATGTCAGACCCACTTAGGATACAAGTACAATAGTCATTGCTGTCGAACCCACAGAGGATTCCAGTACAGTAGTCATCATCGTCGAACCCATGGAGGATTCCAGTACGATTTTCATCATCATCGAACCCACGGAGGATTCTAGTAAAATTGTCGTTGCAGTCGCATCTAGCTCTAGGGTTCCTGCACAAAACATGCTGGATTCTGGGAGGGTCCGCTCCTCGAGCCAAGTTTTGATACAACAACTACCAAGAAGTCTTGAGTTGATGTATCCTGTAATTCTGTCTCATCAAAACGAACCCAACTCAATAGACGGTGCATCAATCAGATGCCCAGTTTTAAAGTTATTAACCTTTTTAGTTTCATGGTTTATTTGAATCAGTGATCGATCCAACATGACCATACTCCATATCAACCCAAAACTCTAGTGGGGTATAATAAAGGCACCATCTCACTCCAAGGATTCCATCACCACTGACTGTTCATCAAACAGATGCCCGGTGCCAAAGTTATGGAGGTTTGTGCAGGGGTGCATGGCTTGTGCATGGTCTAAACAAACCGTTCGGCCAGGCCGTGCAAAGACTCTGGGTGAGACAGTAGCAACCACATGGTTGGTGCATGGTTTGAAAAAAACCGTGTGGCCAAGATGTGTGAAGTCTCTGGGTGAGATAGTGGCTACCGCACGATTGGCTCATGATTTGACTAACCGTGCGGCTAAACAATGCGAAGTCCCCAGATGGGACAGTGGATACTGCACGGTTGGTGCACGGTTTCCCAAACCATGCGACCAAGCCCTGAATCCACTTAAAAATTAGGGTTTTAAGTCCCGGGCCACTCGGGATTTCCCATCTTTTCCCCGTTCTTCCTCCCACTCATGCCTCATGCGGGATTTCTAGTTTTCCGAGGTCGAGGGAGCTCCTTAACTCGTTTTAGAGGCACATAGAAGGGGTTTCTTGGTGGATCGAAGGGGGTTTCTCCATTCTTTACCCCAACTCTAACCCTCCACCTTCCATCGTGGTGAACACACCATTCAAGAGGAACATCGTAGGGGTTGTGCCATGATAGTTTTTCCCGAACCATCCGTATTAGAGTGGTAACAGGCGGCTCAACAAGAACATAAGGAAGATAATCAAACCATAACCTCCCGAAAATATTATTCCCAACCCACAAAAAAACATCAGTGTTCTTTAAAAAATAACTTAGGAATATAATCATACTTAAAATCCAACCCCTACCTTGATTAACGTTCATTCGTTGACGAGCTGTGGTAGACGAGCGTCGCGGTGGTCGGGTGTCGCGGATGACGGTGTCGTTCCTTCAACGTTGGAGGAAGAGGGAGGTAGGTAGTGTTCTTATGGCATCGCCTCCTTCCTTGCCCCGGTTGAATTGTTGAGGAAGGTGATCAGGTCCCTCACGTTCTTCGTCAGAGTTGATCATCGTTGAAGAACGGTGTTCTTCGTCGAAAGAAGAACACTATTATTCTCTTGATCTCTCCCAAAATTCTCCCAACACAATGAGTGCCAAAATAAAATAATATCTAAGGATATTATTTTATTCACACATGTAATTCAAAAATCAAACACATTAATTAATTAATTGAAGACTTCAATTAATTAACTAAAAAGTATTGAAAAATATTAATGAGAGAGAAAGAGATGGAGGTGAAGAGATCACATTCATTAAGGGGGAGTTTTAAAATTAATTAAAGGGGGTGTTAATGGGGAGTTGAGGGGAGGTGATAAGTTAGGGCTTGTGTGGGCCCCACCTCAAAAATATCCTCTCATGAGAGGATATGTGGGTGTGGTCCTCCAGTAGCTTCCCATTGTAGGATATAACTACCCAAGATAAATAAAAATGTTTACAACAATTTTATTTAACTTTTTTATTAAACCCCAAAAATTAACTCCTCCTCTCAAGAAAATTCAACTACAGTAAAGGTCCGCTTATGCCAATACTGGTGTTGCGAGTTGATTGGTGCCCACAGATTTCAATTCTGAGCACCAGTTCAAAATATAGAAAAACCCGCACATACGTTTACTGAACGTACCCGAACAAAACTTCAAAAATTGATTTCGGGCACACTGGGACTCAGAATCAAGTGCCGTTAGAAACCACAGACTCATAAAATTACAAAGTATTTAAAAAAAATTCCTTGAAATTTCTAGGTCTTAACATTTCTTCTACATTAGGTATTTACGTCCCTGTAAAGTTACAACATACACTGGGGAAACAAATGGGGGTACTGAGCTCGCATCTGAGCCTCCCGCTCCCAAGTGCTCTCCTGGAGGTTCCTGTGCTGCCATCAAATGCGCACCAGAGGAATCGACTGTCCACATAGGACCCACTCATGTCGATCCTAGAACTCCACCGGGACCTTCATGAATGTCACCCCTTCATCAATTTCCAGATCCCCGTGATCGATGATGGGTGTCGTGTCATGCACGTATCTCCTCAGCTTAGATGCGTGGAAGACATCATGCACCCGATGCAACTGAGGTGGAAGGGACAGGCGGTAATCCACCTTGCCTACTCTACTGAGGACCCGGAAAGGTCCAATGAAACGCAGATATAACTTTCCACCCCGACCAAATATCCATAGACCTCGTCTAGGTGAGAGCCGTAGGAAAACATGGTCACCATTCTCGAACTCTAGTGGTCTCTGTCTCCTATCAGCATAGGACTTCTGTCTGCTTTGTGCAGTATTCATCCGCTCCTGGATGATCTGCACCTTCTCTGTCATATCCTGAACCATCTCTAGTCCTACAAGTGCTGACTCCCTTGGGTTAGTCCAGCCCAGAGGTGATCTCCAAGGGCAGTCATACAGTTCCTAGTAAGGTGACATCACGATGGTGGAGTGGTAGCTGTTGTTGTACGCAAACTCCACCAAGGGTAGATGATCCTCCCAGCTGTGACCAAAGTCGAGGACACATGCACGGAGCATTTCCTCGAGAGTCTGAATGGTCCTCTTAGTCTGGCCATCCGTCTGAGGATGAAAGGCGATGCTCAAGTGAAGCTACATCCCAAAAGCCTCATGTAATCACTTCCATAGACGAGAAGTGAATAGAGCATCTTGATCGAAAATGATAGACGATGGAACACCATGAAGCCGTACGATCTTCGGAACGTAGAGGCGTCCCAAGATCTTTACTGAGACATGCTCTCTGATCGGTATGAATTGGGATGACTTGGTGAGTCAGTCTATGATCAGCCAAATAGAGTCATTCCATCTGGATGTACGTGGAATACATATCTTGAAATCCATGGATATCCTATCCCACTTCCACTCTAGGACCCATAAGGGCTATACCAAGCCTGCCAGTACCTGGTGCTCCGCCTTCACTTACGGAAAAGTGAGGCATCGTGAAATGAACTCTGCTACAACCTTCTTCATACCCATCCACCAGTGTTGTCGTCTGAGGTCCTGATACATCTTCACCACTCTTGGATGTACCACTAGAGGGGAAGTGTGGAACTCCCTCAGTACCTCCTCCTATAGTGCAACTGGAGAAAAGCTACTCCATCGCTGAAGGAGTGGAGGTGTGACTATGAGAGACTGTAGAAAAGCTACTCCATCTCTATCCACGAAGGATATCTTCAATTCAACTACCTGTTCGACCACCTCTCCTAGCAGATGTATGTCTGATCTCCTGCTGAGGGAATCAGCTACAATGTTCCCCTCCACAGGAGTATAGACTATCTCAAAGTCATATTCCTAGAGAAACTTGATCCATTGCTACTGTCTCAAGTTCAGGTCCTTCTGTGAGAAGATATACCTGAGACTCTGGTGGTCAGAGTAGACTGTAAAGCATTCACCCATCAGATAGTGTCGCCACATCTTCAAGGCGAAGACCACTACTACTAACTCTAGGTCATGGGTAGTATAGTTCTGCTCATGAAGTCTCAACTGCACTGAACCATACATGATTACCGCTCGATCTTGCATCAGTATACACCCGAGTCCGGTCCCTGATGCTTCACAGTAAACTACATACCCTACGCACTCCTCTGGTAGCCTCAAGATGGGCGCACTAGTCAACCTCTTCCTCAACTCCTGAATGATTTACTGACATCTATCTGACCACACGAAGGGTTTCCCCTTCTTTGTCAAGGAAAAACAGCAGTGCTGCATCTCTGTATAAGTCTGGCACAAATCTCCGATAGTATCTAGCCAGACCCAGGAAACTCCGCACCTCTGTCACGCTCCTGGGTGGCTCCCAAGAAGGTACTGCCTCGATCTTCCCTGAGTCCACTGCAACTCCATCCTCCAAGATGACGTGTCCCAAGAAGTGAACCTCTCAAATCCAGAACTGGCACTTCGAGAGCTTACCATAAAGCTGGTGTTCTTGGAGTGTATCCAGTACCACCCACATGTGGTAGGCATGATCCTCCTCAGTAGTCGAGTAAATCACAATGTTGTCGATGAAAAATATGACAAATTGATCGAGGTAAGGCTAGAAGATCTTATTCATGAGACTCATGAACACCGCTGGAGAGTTGGTTACGCCGAAAGGCATAACCAAGAACTCGTAGTGGCCATAATGACACATGAAGGATGTCTTCTCCACATTCTCATCGTGAAATCTGAGCTGGTAATAGCCTGACCTGAGGTCTATCTTCGAGAACCATCGTGATCCCTTTAGCTGATCAAAGAGGTCGTCAATCCTCAAGAGTGGGTGCTTGTTCTTCATGGTCACCTAATTCAGGCGACGGTTGGTGACACACAGTCACAAGATCCCATCCTCCTTCTTGGAAAACAAAATTGGAGAATCCTAGGTTGAAACACTGGATCAGATGAATCCCTTCCCCTGCATGTCCTTTAGCTGTACCTGTAGCTCACAAAGCTCAGCGGGAGCCCTCCGATATCCTAGAGTAGATATTGGTTCTATCCTGGGGTATAGGTCTATGCAGAAGTCTACCTCTCTGCGAGGATGTAGTCCTGGAACATCGTCAGGAAAAATTTACGCATACTGATCAACAAAAATAGGAAAACTCAGACTCCGCACATCAACTGCTCCGAGTATGAGACTAGCGAACAGATGTGTTATCGGCTGCCCTATCCTCTGTGAAATTCCATCCTGCACTACAAAGGCTTCCTTCTCACCGGTGAAGGTGAACCTGGTCCCATCTGTGCGGACACAACACACTTTTTCGACTAATGCAGTAAATATGATAATGGACTATCAACAACCAGTCCATACTCAAGATGACATTGTATGGCCTCGACGCTGCTACAAGAAGATCCCATCTGAAGCTCTCTCCTCCTAGAGTAAGCTCACAATGCTGGAACTAGTGCGTAATCATCATGTGTTCTCCCGTAGGAGTCTCTAGGCATAAGGATCGAGCCAACGACTCCATCAGAATCTCTGAGCTCCGAAAAAGGGTAGAAACAATAAAAGAATGACTCGAACCTATGTCTATAAGTACTGCAGTAAGGGTGGAGTAGACACAGATAGTACATCGAATCATCTCAGGTGCATCGTGGTCGTAGGCCTCAACTTCCTAGAACTGAGCCTTCTTCTGTATGCCACCTCCCTATGGTCGGGGTGGTCCCCCTGGTGGTGGTGGTGTTAGAGACTCAAAGCATCGTCCACCACCCTTTGCCCGCCGCATGCATAACACTGCCTGCTCCTCGTATAGCTGGCTCTATTCCGTGTGCCCTGCACAACCGAACCTGTATCCTATGATCTCCCACCTGATGGCCTAGTCCGCTTGGACCTATGCATCATCTGTCTACTGCCATCTGCAGAATACTCCCCTACGTGTCACCCTGTAGTGGGTATCACCGCTGGTGTCGGCTTAGAAAGAAATCTCTCCACAAGAAGGGCTCGCTCCAGTACTCCTGCCTGAGTCAGAATAATGGCGGAGATCTTCGAAGCCCAGATCTCATGTCTGAGTCCCTGCTCAAAGGTATGGGCCCTGAATAATGGGTCTCGTACCATTTTCGTGGAGTAACGTGAGAGGTCAGTGAACCTCGCTGAGTACTGAGCTACTATCATACTTCCCTTCCCCAGATGTAGTAACTCTTGAATCCACACCGCAAGGAGGGTGGCTGAAAAAACTCATAGTGGAAAATACTCTCAAAGTCCGTCCAGAGTAAAGATGCCTCATCATACACCTGGAGCATTAGGCTCCACAATCTACCTGCTGTTGGGTGCAGGAGACTCGCGGAAAGGATCACCATAAGGTTGGCTGGTGTCCCTACCAATCCTCAGATGCCTATGGGTCCATCTCTATGCGGAACCTGGGTGGCCTCTGTCACTGAAAATCGTGCAACGCGCTCAGATGGTTTTCACTCTCTTCTGCTGGGGCTGGTGGTATCGGTGGCTCAGCAGGTATTGGTACCGCTGGTGCCTCCGTTGTGATGGGGCCCTATACTGAGGCCTCGTCGCTCGGTGGGCTACCATACCATATATAACTCAGAAACCTAGCAGATAGCCTTCATGGGGAAATCCTGAAAAGAAACAGGTGCACCATGGTCAAATAGTATACCAGGTGAGCTGACACAAATTAATCACAAAGAAAACTTCTGAAACACACATGAAATCAGCGTTTTTGTGTACTGAGTCGGAAATCAGAGGCCAGGGTCCTGGTGTATGGATACGTCAGCCGCTGCACCAACACTGGACTCCCTGGACTAAAAACCACAATCAATACTCTTCAAACTATTTCTTCACACAAAAGAATAATCAGAGTCCTGAGTTATACAGTAGAACTGACTCCTCTGATACAAAATTTTCACGACCCATCCTCGGGGCACGTTCCGTGACTACCCTGATCCCGCCATCCATAGGCCAGGGGTTGACGATTAGCACCAAAGGTGTAAATACCAATAAAAGGGAAGGGATTGACTTTATAGAATTAAAAAAACACAACAGAGTACGCAATATAAGTAAACACTAAGTAATAATGAATACAAAAGTAAGTGCTGAAAAGTAAATGGGCCAGTATAAAAACCCAACTGTAAAGTATAATAAAACTGAAAAGCTAGAACAACTGTAGTAAATTAAAACAGAAACTACTGATTCGTCCTCCGAGAATCCCACCTGAAGGGTGGGTAAAGATGATCTCCTCATCACCTTAGGTCCGTCCATCTACTCCGTGTACATATCGTCAAGTGGTCCACCTCCGGGTACCATCCAGCTCCACAAGTCTCTACCTCAATCAGGGATGTCTATCGTCTGCATCCAACACAATGTAGTGCGAGAATAGCCCACGCAGGGGTGAGTACAATGATACTTATTAGGGACCCTGAGACCCGCAAGGTCTCACAATATCCACTAAAGATAAACAAGTAGTAAGATAAAAAACACGGTACATCAACCATGCCTACTTAGGTATATGCCCATACATATACCTAAGTCTTCAATCCAGTTCGGCTCCAAATTTTGAGATCAAGCACAACCAAGTCCACATATGAAATAAGTCAATGACATCGATGATAATTATTGAAACTCAAGACTCAAATCACACAGGTATACATCTTTTTTATAGAGATAGTGATGATCCGATGTAGTCTTTGATTCATCTAATCTGTAGGACCCATGTAGGATACTAGACCAGCTAAGCTGTCAGACCCACGTAGGATACTAGACCAGCTACTCTGTTAGACCCACGTAGGATACTAGTACAAAAGTCAAACTGTAGGATCCACTTAGGATACAAGTATAGTATTCATCACTATCAAACCCACATTGGATTACAGTGCAATAGGCATAGTCATCAAACCCACGGAGGATTCCAGTACAATTTTCCTCATCGTCGAACCCACGGAGGATTCCAGTACGATTTTCGTTGCAGTCGCATCTAGCTCTAGGGTTCCCCGCACACAGCGTGATCGATTCCGGAAGGGTCCACTCCTCGAGCCAAGTGTCAATACATTAACTATCATGAAGTTTTTATTTTATGTATCCCGAAGTTTTGTCTCATAAAAAGGAACCCAACTCAATACATGGTGCATCAATCGGATTCCCGGTCTGAAAGTTATTCACTTTTTAGTTCTGTGGTTCATTTGGATCTGTGATCGATCAAACATGACCATACCCCATATCAACCCAAAAATCTAGTGGGGTATACTCAAGGTACCATCTAGCTCGAAGGATTACAAATCCACTGACAGTTCGTCAAATGGACGCCTAGTGCCAATGTTATAGAGGTTTGTGCAGGGGCGCATGGCTTGTAAATGGTCTAAATAAACCGTGCGACCAGGCCTTGCGAAGTGTTTGGGTGAGACAGAAGAAACCAAACGGTTGGTGCACGGTTTTAAAAACCGTGTGGCCACGCCGTGAAAAGTCTCTAGGTGAGAGAGTGGCTACCGCACAGTTGGCGCACAGTTTGACTAAACGTGCGGCCAAACCGTGTGAAGTCCCCAAATGGGACAGTGGCTACTGCACGGTTGGTGCACGATTTTCCAAACCATGTGGCCAAGCCATGTGACCACTTAAAAATTAAGGTTTTAAGTCCCGATCCACTCGGGATTTCTCATATTTTCCCTGTTCTTCCTCCTACTTGTGCCTTATGCGGGATTTCCGATTTTCAAAGGTCGAGGGAGCTCCTTAGCTCGTTTTGGAGGCACATCGAAGGAGTTTCTTAGTGGATCGAAGGGGGTTATCCATTCATCACCCCAACTCTAAGACGACACCTTCCATCACAATGAACAAACCATTCATGAGGAACGTCGGAGGGGTCGGGCCATGTTAGTTTGGCCTGCACCCTCCGTATTAGAGCGGTAACAGGAGGCTCAACAAGAACATAAAGAAGATCATCAAACCCTAATCTCCCAAAAAGATTATTCCCAACCCGCAAAAGAAAACATCCGCGTTATTAAAAGAAGAACTTAGGAATATAATCATTCTTAAAATCCTCCTTCTACCTTGATTAAGGTTCGTTCATTGACAAGCCACGGAAGATGAGCATCATGGTGGTTGGGCGTCGCGGATGACGATGTCATTCCGTCAACGTTGGAGGAAGAGTGAGGTAGGTATCATTCTTGTGGCGTCGCCTCCTTCCTTGCCCCAATTGAAGTAGTGAGGAAGGTGATCGTTTCCCTCACATTCTTCGTCAGAGTTGTTCTTCATTGAAGAACAATTTTCTTCATTGAAGAACAATGTTCTTCATTGAAAGAAGAACACTATTATTCTCTTGAGCTCTCCCAAAATTCTCCCAACACAACGAGTGCCAAACACAAATAATAGATATGGCTATTATTTTATTCACACATGTAATTCAAAAATCAAAAACATTAATTAATTAATTGAAGAGTTCAATTCATTAATTAAAAAGTGTTGGCAAATATTATTGAGATAGAGAGAGGGAGGTGAAGAGATCACATTCATTAAGGAGGAGTTGTCAAATTAATTAAAGGGGGGTGTTAATGGGGAGTTGAGGGGAGGTGATAAGTTAGGGATCGTGTGGGCCCCACCTCAAAAATATCCTCTCATGAGAGGTTATGTTTGTGTGGGCCCCACCAATAACTTCCCCTTGTAGGATATAACTACCCAAGATAAATAAAATTGTTCACAACAATTTTATTTAACTTTTTTATTAAACCCCAAAAATTAACTTCTCCTCCTGAGCAAATGAAACTACGGTAAAGGTCCTCTTAACTGAATACCAGCGCTGAGAGTTCATAGTGCCCTCAGATTTCAATTCTGAGCACCAGTTCAAAAGATAGAAAAAACCACACGTACGTTTACTGAACGTACCCGAAAAAAAACATCATAAATTGATTCTGGGCACACCGGGCCTTGGAATGAAGTGCCGTCAGAAACTGAAGACTCGTAAAATTCCAAAGTATTTAAGAAAAAAATTTCCTTGGAATTTCCGGGTCTTTACATACATATATATTCAATTTTATTCATTAATTGAGACATTAATATATATTTGATGTTATCCATCAATGGTATCCTCTCATATAGTATTTCGATATTCTATTACCCATTGTCATGATAATACTGTTTTTAAGCCACTTAGTGGGGCACTATGCAATTTATTGTTTTCTAGGGAGATGAAAGTCTGTTTTGATGTTAGGATCATACCCATAAATGGGATACCTACATATAATCTTAAAAGAAATCATAACACTCTTAGTTCAGTTCCACTTAATGGGAACCATCATACCTTTTTTGGTCTTGTGATGAGGACCTAGCCATACAGTTTAATGTCATGTGGTAAGGACATCTAAGTGGAAGGTGCTTAGTCAAATCTTAGTGTGGGACTTATAACTAAGTAACCCAAGGAACTTTGAAATAATATGGGTTTACAAGTAAGATTAGACCCTATTGGGAATATGAACTAGGAAGAATAGGGTTGATTTGAAGTCTTGGGTTTGAAACCTAGAGAGGCTTCCCATGTATCCTATTTGGATGGGAATAAAAGCCCACATAGTTTTATGAGTCTCGTAGGAGAGTTTAGTAAATTGATAGAAATGAGTTTGGAATTAATTCTTGAAAATTATTCCTTTTTATGGATGAAATAATATGGAGATGAGTCCTCAGTAAGGCTTCCTACGTATCCCAATTATGGTGGGAATCAGAGTTCTCGTAGTTCATTCCAGAAAGGATAGTGTTTGTGAAAATTTTGTGATCATAAAAAATCTCTAATCCCACACGAATCATTCTCGGTGTGAGAAACAAGATATTGTCAAATATTTAAAAAAGGCATATACACATTTTCCCCCTCCAATGGTGGAAGAGGTAGGTCCTATGATGACAAGGATGGATGAGGACAATGTGACCGTGGAAGAGGAAGCCGAGCGATGGACCTTTTAATGCGGGATGAAATTAAATGTCATGTGGCCAAAATATTGGATGATTAGGGACTTAGCTTAGTGGGATTTCCATTTTGGATCCTAGTATAGGATGAAGATTATTATTTTATTTGAATGGAAAAGAACATATGACCCTTACTCACCTTATTGGGAACTGGAGACTCCAAGTTTTAGATATTAGAAGAGGAGGTCATGACCCAAAACCTAATCCTCCAAACCAGTAACTCCCCATCACTGTTCCTTGAAGAAGGATCCAATGTGAATATTCATATAAAAACCCTCATAAACTTTATGAATCCGGACCCCATTAAAAAACAAATATGGGAAACCTATGACTACATATATACAAACCCAAATAGAAGACATACTGACGTGCCTCTCCGAAAGGTTTGATAAGTTAGGAGGTCTTGGTGGTGGCTTTAACATAGTACCTTTCAGATAAGGGAACCAAGTAAAGAGATACCATGCCATGAGTGGCTTTGAAGAGGGTTTAAAAGATGATACGTTGGCCATGTGCGTAGCTATGCAGTGTAACTATACCACATGGTTATGCCATGTAGGTATTCCGCGTAGGTATACCGTGTAAATAACCCACATTGGTACACCACATAGGTATATTATGTAGGTGTTCCGCATAGGTATTAGCAATGAAAGTTATTAATATAAGAGAACCAAGCCTATGGAAGATTAAAACTTTAAGAGGATTTCAAAAAATGATTACCCTATCTAATTCTCTCTTCTCAGATGTTTTTAGAGAGCTAACTAAGAAAATTTGAGGGATCTGGTAGAAAGAGCTACACAATGGGAGCTTCCAGAGTTCTTCCATTTTTTTAGTTTCCAAATGAGAAGCCTAAGTGACCTATTTATAGCCAAGTAGGGTATCGTTGAAAGCAATTCATTAGCATTGGTCGGCCACATATATCTTCTATGTAGCACCTCCATGTAGGTTCTTATAAAACATATTGTCGTGTAGCTCTGTTTTGTAGGTCCCTTACACATGTTTGCCACAATTTTCTATGACTTTTAATTATTGTATCTTCGTCTTTAGACTTAGAAATATACAGGGGATGTATTTATAGTATTTTTTCTTACTAAGGAGTGTCAACACATACATAGTGGTTATTTTCCAACAGATCAGACCACCGATGGTATTGTAATATTACATATTTATGTTACATTTTATTAATTTACACTCATGAAGATATTTTATTGGAATCTCATGAATATATTTGTGAGGTAAACCCTAGAATTAGTTTGGGGAATCATGAGATGCACCAATAATATTGTTGGTAGAAAATGAAAATGGATATTGTGGGATTTGTCATGAATTTCATCAACTATCTACAATTTAAGCATAAGAAGAATTGAACTACTACCAATTCAGGTTTATTATCCATTCATAATATGATGTGTAATGGCATCATTGTTTATTTGATATTAGTTTTATCAAGGAAATATGTTGATAGGTATGTTCTGTGGGTATTTTTTGATTAGTTGACTATTATATAATGTTTTCTATAAATTTGAGAAATATTTTTAATGGATGATCTAGGAAAGTCTATATTAATAAAATCATGTTCTTTTATAGGTTTCAAAATATTATTTTCTCTGAGAAGGATACCCATTTGATAGTGAGTTTTTTTAATGGACTATAGAATGAACTGGGTATGTTAGTGAATTTGAATATTTCTCATCACCTATAAATGGAAATGAAATATTAGCACACTATATGAATTCTAGAGGACATTATGAGATCTAATGTTATAGAAATTAAAGGTTCATGGGAGAAATAAATGGAAAATGATTAATTCTCCAATAACATTATGTATCATGGGAGTATATATATAACCTTGTAAGAATATATTTGGTTTGGAATGTAATTCAAATATTTATTGGTCAGAGGATAGTGAGTTAGAGATTTTTGAACCATGTCTCATGGAGGATACCTATGATGATATCTAGTTGATTAAGAAATGGATGGATTCCAACCAATGTTGGAAAAGAACATATATAGATTATAGATTCACACAACTTTATTTCATTATAGGTGTCTGGTCATTTCTATGAAAATATACATGGTTGGAAAATAATTATGTTTAGAGATTAGACAAGTTGGTTCCTTGAGTTATAAGGTTGTTCAAGATTATTGAGATCACCTATAATATTTTGTACAATTAAAATCTCCCTATGTGTTTCATGATATGACTGATGTACTACAAATAACATATTTTAGGGAGTAATATCAAGACCTATCTAAAATACTTGACACTTAAGATGTTGATTTCAATCCCAATGTTTCCTCTGTATAAAATCTTGTTCACATAGTAGATTAAGGATATAAAGATATTCATGGAATTACTATACATGTAGTATTGTGTTTATGGCAGTGTGTACATAATAATACAGAGAAATTAGATTAGTAATTGGATATGTGAGTTTAGTGGGAAAAGAAATTTTTATAGAAAACCGTTCTAAAAATAACATAAATTGTACATTAATTTCAATATTAAAATAATACATATCCCAATAAGTTACATAACACTATAAGAAATGTTCTAGTTTCCTAGAGTCTAGTTTAAAAAAAATATTATTTGGAAAAACAATTAAAAATATCTCCATAACCATGATTTATTTGACACATTTGTATATACCTCATATAAAATAAAATACTTCATAATATAAGGAAATTAATCATAATAAAGGGATGAGTTCAAATTACTAGTATGGTAGAATAAATATCATAATATATTAAATCATAATCATATAGTATAATGCTATGAGGTAATTTTTATCATAAAAATGAAATCATAATAACATGAACGATAATAATAAGAAATGATGTAGCAACATAAAGCCATTAAAATATAAGTAATAAGTAAAACAAATATATGACATGGCTAAAAACATAAAATAAATAATAAAAAATGTAATCATGATAAAAAAGTGTATAATAATTTAACAAAATATTGTTAACATGAAAACATAGAATTGAAGGACCCCAGAACACCCTGAAAGGGGAGTGGTGAATCAGGGAGTCAATTTTTACTTACTAATGGATATTGTTCCCACATTGGTAGGAACCTGTTAAACTTGTTTTAGGATAAATTGAAGAAAAGAAACAATCACATGCAAAGAAATGACACAACAATTTTACTTGGTTCACCACTAAGGGCTACGTCCAAGGAACATACAGCGAAAGTGTGTCGGTCATACCAAAAACCAATAATCTTCACAACTTGTGGATTGTAAGAGTTCAGCATAGTCACTCTATACCAACCACACTACCTTTACAAGGTTTTAGGGATAGCACACTATATCCCTCAGATCATATGGCGTCCTTACTTTTTATTGCATAACTTTTCATTACATTTTACAAATATGGGATCTTTAATGTCTAGTGTCTGGGAAATCAGGAACAATAAAACATGAAAACTTAACACTCTTTTAAATCCCCATGAAAATATTCTTGAAATTTTTATTCTATGTACAATTACTGCATCTCATAATCTAGATACATACATCAAAGGAAAGGGTGAGCTAAAGTCCCAATAAGGAAAACAAGGGAACCAATTTACTTGTGATATCAATAAGAGCATGATGAAAACCATAAGACACGAGCAATGGAAAAAGTGGCATATCATAATAAGAAAAACATGAATCAAAAATTGAATATGGGGCTATAAAATTTCATTTATACATTCATGAACATATCAGTAAGGTTCATCCCAAGGTGTCATAAAAATATTACAAAGGTTATTCACCAAGGTATCATGAAACTTGTCATATCTAGAGATTAAATTTTTATACCCAATGCATTAGAGCGCTATCAAGGCACACCCTTAATATGTATTTAATTTCATATGATCCACATATATCATAATCAAACATTTCATAAATAACCTATAGAGAATAAAATAAATGGGTTTCATTTCAAAATCGTGATGTTTTAAAAGTTCTTAAAAACTTGATTGTTTTGTCATTTATAACCCATTGAAAGGGAGTGAGGGTTATATGTATGTCAATTATAGCATCTAATAGATATATTTTATGTATTTATTAATACCACTATAATTTAAAATAGAATTGGGTATTCACATAAATAATACAAGAGAATTTATTGAGAAAAAGAGAGAGATTTTGAGATGAATATTCTGTAGCATAATGACTATATAACATGGTTTTAGAAAATATTAAAAAGGGAGGGGGAAAGAGTAACACACTAATAAATAACTATTAATAAAGTATGGGTATAGAATAAAAATAAACGAGATAATGTTATGGATATTTCAAGGAAATACCATATGAAAATGAAACTCCAAGGAAAAGAGAAGATGTGATTTCTTTTACGAAAATTCGGCAGCCTAACGACGTCACTTAAAAATTCAGAAAATAAGTTGATGTGAGAGGAAAGGGTATCTCATAAATTGAACATTAAATGGAATGTAAGAATGAAATAGAATAAAATAAACCAACAAAATTAAATAGAAACTAGAAGACATAACATAAAGGAAGTCATGACTTAAAAGAAGAGGGTGAAAGGTTCCCTTACACTGAAGAGTAACTTTGAAAGGTTTACGGTTGGGACCTTGAGAGGATTGTGGGAACCTTGGGAGGAATTTTTGAGAGGTAAAAAGACTAGAATTTCATTGAGGTGTATTTTGTAATGAAATGAATGTGGTAATGGCTTGGTATTTATTGCAATAAAGAGGGAATATTTAATTAATTTCCAAGGGACACCTCATCGGTGGTATTTCTAAAACCATGGGCTTGCCCAAGGTATTGGACACTTGGGACACCTAATAACATATCTTACTATTAACAAGTCAGCTATATTTATTACATCATCAATGATGTCATTAAACACCCGAAACTCAAAACTGTATTTTTACTATTCACAGAAAAATCAACTATTTCAGAAAAATCCCAAAAATTCAATCTAGCCTAATATCAATGCTCTGAATTCAAAAATGAACTCTATTTTATGAAAAGAAATATCTAAATATTTTTAATTTATTTTTTAAAAAAATCATTATTTATTCAAAAAAATACAACTTTAAAATTATATCTCATTTTGTAACACCTTAAAAAAGTAATCAAGGTCCCCTAAAATTATTTTATAACCATAAGGTAATAATGTAAAAATTTATGATTACATTTTATGAAAATACATTTCCATTTTAAATTACTAAATTAATTAAAAAAATTTAAATAAAATATTTATGACATACAAAAATAACAAAACTTATATTATTATCATTTTTTGACTTTTAAGATGCCTAAAATGTATTTATACATTCATGGGTGAAGTTTCTATTTTTTTGGTCTATTTACTATCCATTACTATTCATTACTATTCATACGAGAATGCTACTATTCATACTTTATTATTCACTAAAAATTAATTTATCTTACTAGACTCTAAATTTCTTACTGAAAACAAGCATAGAAGACAATTTTTGAAATTCAATTCACATTATTAATTATTTAAAGAATAAAAAATATTTTAAAATACCCATTTTTTCCAAAATTCATCAATAATATGAAACTTATATAAATTCATCATATTTTTATCTGGACATTTGAAATTAAAAAATTTTACCATAATAATAAGTAAAAACATTTTTTATTAAAAAGTATTTCAAAAAGTAACTAAGGCTTCGTTACATAGCCCCTTATAACACTTGCATAGGACATAAGTGTAAGGTGTGCTATAGTGATAGAATCTTGGTGTATCTTGGAAAACATTGTCAGAGTGGTGATTTATATTAGCTTGAACTTCTCCCTTAGGCAATTCCGTTCAAGCTTCACATGTTGAAGTTCAGCTTGGGCTCAGTCCAGAGAAAATCCATGTGATGCAACCTCTTTCCCATGCTCCAACAGATAGGCTTCATATGGACCGAGTCTACTGGATGATGCCATTGACTATTATTTCTATATTAATTAACCAAGATCATTTGAATTTATAAACAACAATTATAATGTTAATAGTTTAATTTATAATGGTTATATTGACCAATGATCATATAATAGTCTAAACCCAACAGTCTCATTTAATTATACTCACTTAATTAATTAAAGTATATAGTTTGGTTGATTATAAAATAAAATAACACACAAAATTAAGAAAAAAATATTTATTAAAAAGATCGGGTTGTTACAGATCACTTCTACTGACTCCCCATTTCTCACTATGTTGGAAGAATCTTCACTCAATTTATTGACTTGAAGGTCTTTTCATTGGTTGAACATAAAATCATGCATCCTCAACTATAAATGGATTCTCTTTTGAAGTCTCATAATCACCCCTAGATGAAATTTATTTTCCCGTACACTGATATGTTATGGAAATTAATTTCGAAAACTGATTTGGTCAATTTTTAGGCTAACTTAGGTGTTCTGCATACAGCTGTTGTTTCTATATACTATAGATATTTTTGTGTACCACTTCTATTTCCACATACCACTACTATTTCTGCGTACCATTCAGATCCTCCATGAAATGTACTTCTTTGCGTACTTCCCAACTCCACATACTATCCCACTCTTCCATGTACCATCCTGCTCCGTGTACTTCCTTTCTCAGCCGCATACTACGAGAGCTTCCTGTGCGAACCATGCTCTCTTCCACAGTATGTTTTCCTTACGCAGATGATTATCTCTGCGTACCATCTTTTCCTCCATTAACCACTTTTGACATCACCAAAATTTTTCCCAAAATTTTAATATCCAGTCTTGTCTCTAACAAATGGGATTACTTCTCCTTAAATAGGCACATATCTATGCAAGTTTCATTAATCGTATTTACCCAAATTTTCAATGTGGGATAATATGCACCGCATATTGAACTCCATATTCATACTATATGCCACCACCATGTACCAATCCTATTTCGAAAGCTGTAACAATACTGTAAACCTTCAGTCATGTACTGTAAGCCTATGAATCTGCATACTGTGACCTTCATGCGATCTGTGAACCGTCATCACATACCGTGTGTCTGCTAGTCCATGTACTATATCTATTCTGCCAATGACGAGCCATTCTGCCTACCACAACTCTATCTACGACATACCATTATCATTCTACACACTGCACGCCATCATCATGTATCGTCGATGCGAATCATTTTCTGTAGTATTATGCATACCCCATGCATTCACCGCATACCGTCGTTGCGAACCATTTTCAGCAGCATTCTGTGTACCGCGCGCCTTCACCGCATACCACATGCCTTCACCGAATACCGCATGCCTTCATCACATACCTTTGCTACGAATTGTTTCCAAAATTTCAGTTTTTAGGCCCAAAAAGTTGGCAAATGCTGGGAAACTACACAACCTTCAATACTGCTTTCATCCACAAATGTATGACCCCATTCTTTTCAAAATCTATAGTCATCCATGTGCAGATTGACAATAAACACAAACCAAACTCCATTATTATCAACAAATAGCCTTGGTTCCAACAATATACCCTTTGGATTTGTGGGGAATATCCAGATAAATGCACGGATTCACTCGCAACAATAAAAACCCGAACCTTCTAGAACCAACTCATCCATCACTCTAAGTCTACATGAGAAGTGATCGGTGTATAAAAAAGGGAGAGGACATGAATAGAGTCCTCCTCCTTTTATTTTATCCCCCATAGTTTCATTTTTGGATTTTTATATTCTCCAACTTTCCTATATCTAGAATGAAACAAATCACTTTCCATTGAATTTATCCATTTCCCCCATTGGTAATAAACATAATGAACCGAATCTTGACTTGTAGAGTAAACAATAATATGCTCCCCCTTGATCATATCTCCCCCATAAACCTACATAATTTCCACAAATAGATTAAAAATAGTAAAAACAATGGGGGGGGATCTCATAACCTCATTATGCACTAGGAGGTGGCTAAACACTGAGGTTCAATCAAGGTTTCTAAAAAACAGCCGCTGATAGTAGCTTGGTCATAATGTCATCCACATGCTCATCGGTTCCCACATGATCCATTTTGATCATGCCTTGTTCAAATTTATCCTTGATGAAGTGATATCTGATCTCAATATGTTTCTTATGATATTTTGAATATGATTCTTTGTAAGATCAATTGTGCTCTTTCTATCACAGTAAATCACTTTTGGTTGTTTCACCTCATCACTAATGTTATTCAGTTGCTGCTTCATCCAAAGTAACTGAGTTCATGCCTTGGTATCTGATATATATTTATCTTTGACAGTACTAAGAGAATTACTTTCACATTTATTACATAACCATCCCACACATTTCTTCCCAATATAGAATGCTCCACCCCTAGTATAATTTCTATCCACTACATCTCTAACCCAGTCAGCATCAGAAAAAGCGGACAGTTCACTATCTCTTCCTGTAGAAAAGTATATCCCATAATTATCATATACCTTGATTTTATATCATGATTCTTTTTTACTATCACCATATGTTTTTTCGTTGGATTTTTTTTGAAAGTTGGCTATAAGAAAAGTTGAAAATACAATATCTGGCCATGTCTCCATCAGGTACAGTAGGCATCAATGATTCTTATGTACATGGTTAGATCCATAGAAGTCCCGTCCTCATGATTCCTATGATTTTTCCAACCACAATCGAAGTCAACATTGTTTTGGAATCATGCATATTAAATTTATTTAGTATCTGTCTTGCATAATTTTTTCAGAGAAATGAAATTGTGATCCGTATTCCGAATTACCTGCAACCTTATAATGTATGTGAGTTCACCAATCATGGACATTTCAAATTCTCATTTCTTATGATTGGAAAATTCATCCACTTATCCAAGCCTTCTTCTACTAAAAATAATATCATCCACGTACACCAATACCATGAAATAATCCTTTTGTGAATTCTTCACGTAGAGGTTGTGATCCAATCCTCCTATTTTAAACTCAAGCTTTCTCAGATAAGAATCCAACTTAGAGTAGCACACATGTGGTGCTTGTTTCAGGCTATGGAGAGATTTATTTAATTTGAAAACCTTCAGTTCATCATTTAGAAGTAAGAAACCCATAGTTTGTTCTATATAGAATTCTTCTTCCAATACTCTATTTAAGAATTCTTTCTTGACATCCATTTGATATACTTTATAACCTCTTTGTATTTCCATGTCATGAAATAGTTTGGTTAAATATAGTCTCACTATAGGAGAAAATGTATCTTCAACATCAACACCTTCGATTTTTGACTATCCCTTACAAACTAAGCGTTCCTTTTTTCTGATCACATTTTCATGTGCATCAAAATTTTTCATGATAATCCACTCTGTACCAATCACATTATGATCTTCAGGTCTTTTAACTATATCCCATGTATGATATTTGTCATCCAGATCTAACTCCTCATTCATTGCATTCACCCACAACTCATCCTTTGTATCCTCTCCAAATGATGATGGTTCTAAAACTGATATAAATTCAGATTTTTCATTATTCCTCATTAGCCTTGTCTATGAAGGAGAATTTGGATCCCAAATAATGTTGAAATAATCAATCACTCCTCTTAGATTTATCTTTTGGGGTTCGACCGAATAATCTATAGCTATGTATTCCTCTTATGATTATTCTTCTATGTAAACATCATGATGTGACTCTTGAGTGTTTTTTACACCTTCCTCTACCTCTATATTAGTATTTGTTCCATGTTAACATTCTTCCTCATCTTCTATCACATTAGTTTAAGAAATATTTTAAGCATTCATGTTTTTCTCTTCAATGATCCTAACATCACTGCTTTAAAAAACTCTTCCCAAGTGATTATAGAAACACTTGTATGCTTTTTTGTTCATCGAGTATCCAAGAAATATTCTTTTATCTTCATTGTCTCTATACTTTCCTTGATTCTATTCTTTGTTTCAGATGAAACATTTGTATCTGAACACTGAAAATATTTAAAATAGGGTTTCCTTCCATGACAAAATTCATATGTTGTCTTTGTCTCACCCATATATATCCCTATTTGATTTTGAATATACACTGTAGCTTATACTACCTCTTTCCAATAATGTCAAGGAATAAAACTATCAATAAACATAGTGTTGGCCATGTTTTATTACCTGTAAATTCCTGTGATCAACAACTCCATTTTGATATGGAGTTCTCACAACCACCACCTCATGTTGTATCCCATCTTTATCTATGTAATTTTCAAATTCAATGGATATTTATTCCCCTCCATTATCAGACCGTATGACTTTCATCTTCCGTCTAGTATCATTATAGATAATTCAACAATAGGTTTTCATGAAATCAAGCACTTGTCGCTTCTTGTATATAACGATCAAAAAATACATTCTACTATAATCATCTATGAAAAGGAAAAAGTACTTTTCTTCATGTGTACCAGCAAAAATTATTAAGACACATACATCGGCATGAATGGGATCAAGGATATATGATTCTATTTTCCTCTTTGGCCAGTAGAAACAGCAGACCTGTTTCCCTCACATACAAGAATCACACGTATTTTCTCATTCTCACATTAGATTAGTGATATAAATGAAAAATATTCATCTTAAATATATTTTCCATTTCTTGATAATTTATGTTCCCTAATATACGATGTCATATGTTGTTTTCCTCTTCAACAATTAGGTAGAAAATTTTTTCTTTGCTGTCAACATGATATAAGTTTCCATCTGTTCTGCAGCCTTTTATGAGAGAATTCCCAGACTTTACTCTTATAGTACATGCATTCCAATTGAATGTCACAATAATACTTGAGTCACCAATTTTACTCACACTAAGAATATTGTTACGTAGACTGTCCATATAAAGGAATTTAGTTTTCTTCTCTCTCCATTAGCTAGCTTAGTACTTCCACACCCTTTTATCTTCAAAGCACCATCATTACCAAACCTCACTGTTCCATCATCATTTTTCTTAACATTAGTTAAAAGGTATACATTACCAGTCATGTGGGATGAACATCCTCTATCAAGAATCTAGTGTCGTTGTTATTTCTATCTTTTATGGATACTTCTGAAAATTTTGATTTTTCAATTTTCCTCTTTTCTTTTAATGATATATATGATTGATTGTAGGAAAATATTGGTCTTTTAATTATATCTTCTATGTATATGTGTTATTCATATTAAAATTCTTATTCTATAGAAGAAAACCTATTTGAAATAACAACACCATTTGGTTGACTATTATTTACTCTTTTTTAGCATTGAAAGAATTTCTCGGGTCACACATCTGCCTGAAATACAAAACATTGTGGAAAAATTTAGAATAATGAAAACATTATCCATATAAATTATTTCTTCTACAAGAAGTAGGATATTAATATGTTATAATTTTTTGAAATCCTAACTCTTTCCCATTTATATAGCTACTTGTATCTTCATATTATGACATGTTATGGCTTATATAACCACAAAACTGACAATTCATGAAAGGAAATGTCTTTTCACTTATTTTTCTCTTCATGCCTTCTTCCTTGGGAAAATAGTTTGACTCCCAATCATTTATGGAAACTCAAGGATAATTTTCACTTATCCTTATAGTTTTATTTAAGGATTTTGTTTTTCAGAACTTCTTGTGGTTTTTCAACATGATCAACTTTCAACTTTCCAATATTCTAGTTCAATTTATTTATAGAATTTTAAATTTTAGCATCATAACCAATTACACTATTTCCCATGCATGTGGGTCTTTGATCACTCAAGATATTTTCAACTCCATTAGAACCACGTTTTCTCTCTCTAGCAGCACAACATCTGAGAACCTTCCAAATTGTATTTTATTATTTTCTTCTTTTGAAACTGATTCACTTTTGAGTTTTCTTCTCATAGTAACAACTTCTTCTCCGAGTCCCTCAACGGTCTTGGACTTCTCCACCAGTCTCGAGGTAAGGTCATTGATGACCTTTCATTATTATTAAATTATATTTTTTAGTTCCACAACATCATTAATGATTTCAAGGATTGAGGATTTTACTTTCACTAGTTTTTCCAGTCATTCAATTTCTCCATCCAAGTGATCAATATATTCTAAAGATTTCTCCACCATTACTTTCCACTCATTGCATATCTTATATTTATTCCCAATCTTAACAAAAGAATCATTAAGTTGAAACTTGGAATCTAAATTAGTAGTCAACTGATTATCTTTAGCTTTATTTGTCAATGGTTATGACTTTTCAATGGTATCTATCATGTAAGCATGGTTCCTAGATTTAAATTCTGCTTCCTCTTCCTCATAGAGTTCATTTTCATCGTCTTCTTCTTCACAAAAAAACAATTTCGTTGAAATTTTCTTCTTGTTTTGATGTTTATATTTTTGAAAAACCTTTTTTGAGACTTTTGAATGTCTATATATTCACTTTCTTTATCATTGAACTTACTTGGGAAAAGAGAGGAAATGTTCCCAGCTCTTCCACACAAAAAACAAGCAAGAGGTATCTTTCCTTCAAATTTCACTATTTTCTCATTGAGTTTCTTGGAAGTGAGATATATAACTTATTTTTAATCATAATATTCTTCAACAGAATATCCTGAGATTTACAATTTGTCTGTTGATTTGAATTGTATTTCCTTGATTACACGGGTCGTTGCATCTTCTTGGATGAGTCCCATCTCATATGCCACCAAGCTTCTCAACAGATTGTCAAGAGAAAGATTGGAAAGATTCTTTTCTTCAAGATTTGAAACCTTTTCATTATAAATAGTTGGAAGTATTATAAATACTTTCTTTAGAATATTAATTTCTTTGATCTATTAATCATTCCATCAAATATCTCCTACAACTTCAGTAATTCGATTGAAGAAAGAATCTTCATTTTCATTAGGCTGAATCTTTAGATCATCAAACCTGCTGTGTAAAACATGGAGCATCACCTCCTTCACATTGCTATCACCTTCATAAATAGTTTTCAGTTTCTCCCACACATACTTTTCTGATGTAAAGTTCATCATATTCACATATATTTGTTCAGAAAGAGCTACTGTTAGTGAATTATGTTCTTTATCATCAATATCCAGCATTTTCCGGTCAATATCTGTCATAGATAGAATGATTGGATCAATGACTATTATTCCTTGTGTAGTGGAAAATAGAACATCAATTCCAATAGATATTAGATGATATCTCATCCTATTCTTCCATATATGAAAGTTACTTCAATAAAATGAAAGAACTACCTTGACATTAACCGTATTCTCCATGTTAGAAAAACAGGACAGATTTAACACTAGCAACCTTTACGCTCTGATACAGCTTGAAGGACCCCGGAACACCCCGAGAGGGGAGGGGTGAATTAGGGTGTCAAATTTTTCCTTTAAAATGATTTATCTTATTTCTATGTGGGTAGAAAACTATTAAACCTATCTAAAGAGGAAGTGTAGAAAATAATCAATCACAAGCAATGAAATGACACAACAATTTTACTTGGTTCACCACTAAGGGAAATGTCCAAGGATCATATGCCAATAGTGTATCGGTCATACCAAAAATCACTAATATTATTATGTTTTGGATTAAAGGGGTTTAGCACAATCACTATGTGCCAGGAGAACTACCTTTACAAGGTTTTAGGGATAACACACTACGTAACTCGGATCACTTCCGATGACTCCCCCTTTCTCACTACATTAGAAGAATCTTCAATCAGTTTATCAACTTTAAGGTGGATTCAATGTTTGAACATAAAATCATGCATCCTAAACTATAAATGGATTCTATGTTGAAGTCCTTTAATCACCCACATATGTAATTTATTTTCCCATAAATTGATATGTTAGGGAAATTAATTTTCCAAACTAATTTGGTCAATTTTCAAGCTTCCTTTGGTGTTCTGTGTACTGATACTGTTTCCACGTACTGCTTCTATTTCTTCATACTGCTACTATTTTCATGTACCACTGCTGTTTCCACATACCGTTCTGCTCCTCCATGAACAGTATTTCCCTATGTACTGCTCCACTCCTCTGTGTACCGTCCTACTCCATGTACTACCTTGCTCAGCCGCGTACTATGAGAGATTCTTTCATGAATCGCACTCGCTTCCTCAAATTGTTTTCCTTACACAGATGATTATCTCTATGTACCATCTTCTCCTCCATAAACCACTTCAAACATCACCAGATTTCGTCCTGAAATTTTAATCTCCAATCACGTCTCTAACAAAAGGAATTATACCACCTCAAATAGGATCATATATCCACAAATTTTGGTAATCAGATTTAACCAAATTTTTAATGTGGGACAATCTTCAACACATATTGAACTCTATCCATGTACTGTAATCCTCAAAAACATACCGGTTCTATTTTGTAAACCACATTAATCATGCAAACCTTCCGTCACGTACCGTAAGCCTGTCGATCCACGTACTATGACCTTCCTTAAAACAACAAACCTTTACTACGTACCTTGTGTCTCCTGGTCAACATACTACTTCTCTTATACCAATTACAAACCATTCCGCATACTACAACTCTTTTTGAGGTGAAATATTAGATTTCCGCGTACTGGACGCCTTCACTGCGTACCGTCGTGGCGAACCATTTTTGGTAGCATTCCGCATACCACATGCCTTCACCGCATACCGTCACTACAAATAATTTTTGGAAGCATTCCACATACTACACACCTTCACTGTGTACCGCGTGCCTTCACCACATACCGCATGCCTTCACCGCATACCATTGCTTGCAAACCGTTTCCAAACTCCCAATTTTGAGGCCCAAAAATTTGGTAAATGTTGGGAAACTATGCCACCTTCAATACTGATTTTATCTTCAAACATACGACCCCATTCTTTGAAAAATCCATAGTCATCAATGAGAAGATTGAAAAAAAAACACAAAACAATCTCCATTATTATCAACAAATAACCTTGGTTCCAACAAGAATTTCAATAAAATTAGATGAATTTTTAATATATACCTTACATGATAAAAATAATTGGTCGCTACAATAACTTTATAAACGTTAAAATGTGAATACCCACAAACAAATGAAAACATTTATGGCCAAACCCATAATTTCCATGCTATGGTGAAAGATCTCATTACGTCCACAACTGAAAATGTGAGAAAACCCATTATTCTGAAGACTATGTTAAAAATAAATTATTTCTACACTTTATTATCTCATTAGAAAAAAATTTAATTTAATTCAATTTTTGGGAAATATATGACCTCTCATGTTTTCAATCATACATATGTGTGTGAATGAAAATTATACATCCTCAAAACATCAATTTCACCCAAAAAAGGGCTTTCTTAAAAATTGAAATAAAATTATAATAAGAAATAATAATATATCAATTTATCATTTACAAAAAAAATAATTCTGAACATAATAACATATAAATCACTTCATGGGAAATAATCTGTGGAGGAAAAATTAAAGTGAAAATTTAATATCTTTTATAAAAATAATATATCAATTCGTATTAAAGATACTGATTTATTTACTTAAAAAACAATATCTTAAGAATGTAAATATATTTTTTATGAAAAATATTATAAATATAAAAAACTAAATAATCTTTGTAAATATATATTGTTTTAAAAAAAGATGTGAAAATACATTGAAAATTATTACTTTTGAAAATAAAATGTATCAGTAGAAACATGGAATTTTTTTTTTAAAATTCATTTTGAAAATTAGTAGAATTTTCATTAAAATAAATTTATTTAAAAGGAAACATGATAAGGCATAATTTTTTCCAAAAATTTTTTATGTTTATGAAAAAACCATTTTATTTTAAAAGTATAGAAAACCATTTTAAACAATTTGAAATAACATTCATTAAATCCCATATTGTAAAAATAATTTTCAATAAAATTTGATAAATTGAATGAATTATTATTTTGATTATAAAATTAGGTTCTCTGTCAGTAGGTAACCAATAATTTTTGTGGGATGTAAAAATATGGACTTGGAATATAAATCCATTAAAATAACTAATAATTGCTCTTAAAAATGTGTTCAAAAAACATAAAGCCATCAAAAAAGAAAAACATGATGTGAAACATGATTACCCTAGAAGATATGGTGGAATACATCCAAAAATAATCATATGGTAAAATCGATCAATCATGAAATATAATAGATAAATATAACTGATAATGAATAATTGAAGTGAATTGAGTCATTAAAAACCCATTACAACATTTATAATTATTAAATATAATGTCTTTGGAATCATGAAAATAATATTTTTTTTATAAATACCAATTATTAAATCCATTATTTTACAAAATTATATTCTTCGGTATTATATTCACCATTGATATAGAAAAATTGGTGCATCACATTAAAACATGTCTCAGTAAAGAGAACTGGACATGAAAACCCTTACAACCATCATATAATTTGAATAAAAAAACCAACAGTTAATGAACATGAAATAAAAAAATTTCATCACGAAATATAATTAATTAAGTATATAAAATTTGGGTTCTACGTATACTATTGAAAATGAAACCAGTTGTATAGCATGAACAACCCTCATGGGTTTCAAATTTAATACAATGAATTACTTACCATGTTTCCTTGTTTAATTAAGTATGATCTATTATCATATAAAAAAAGAAAAAAAATATTTTCTACAATTTTAGAAACATATTCATACCTATATCTATTTTGAATTTTCATTTATAATAAAAATTTACAAACATATTATGATTTTTCATATTTTACACCACTATGTGTTTATAGTTTTGATCCTTTGTAAGAGATTCATAGGAAAAGTATAAGTTTTCATTCATCTGATAACTATCACTACTACAAGTATATAAATTTTACTATAATTTAATAATTATAATTATTTATAATTTATAAACATCATTCCATGAGTACTTTAAAATTTATCCTAGAAGATGAAACCGAATGCGACCATTTTTCAGTGCCTTTCAACCTATGAAGGTTGTTTTCTTGAATAATGAGTTAATTTTTTTATCCTTAAAAAAATAAAAATAAAAAATTATTTAAAAATTAATTTAATATTATACAATAAATTATGTTTTAATTATCATCTTTGATATAATTTCATTGAATTTTTCATGTTGGTGTTCAAAGCAGCTCAATCATGAGCATGAATTAACTCAATTGGCGAGTATGTGTAAAGAGGTCATTTTTTTTGAAATAATATTATTATATGAGATTAATAATACTATTATATCGATATATTTATCATGGATAACCATATTTTATTATTATTTGATAAATAATGAAAAATCAAAAGAAAAACGAAGATAAGTTCTTCATCAAGGTGGTTTCCCAAAAAACTTATTATTAGTGTTTCCATTATGTAAAGAAAGAGGGATGTGATACTAGATTGTAATGGTAAATTTAATAATTATAATAAAAACTTATAACTAATATTTACTCATCAATATTATCATTAAGTGCATTTTGTGAGGTGGTGATGAAAAACTTCATGAATCACTTCGTATGGAAGGTAATTCACACACACTAACTGATGAAAATTCTTGTGTTTCATTGAATATAGAATAGAATAAATAATTATCTACCATTATTATAATAACATATAAATTTAATAATAATAACAATTTTTTTATTTTAATATATTTTTTCATTGTTTAAAAATTAATGATTAATAATGAAATGTTAAAAAAAGTGATACCGAGGTTGAAACCATGATCATCCTCTTGAATAAGGCCTTATATTTAAGGAACATAGACTAAATTTTCTTAACATAGGTAATTAGGGAATGTAAATGACATAAATAAGGGGGTATTTGAGTATATTTTCAATGATATTTGGAAATTGGTGTGGATTCTTCAAAGGATGGAAGTGATCTCACCTTTATAAGTGAGAAAAGGGGCTTTACCATGGAAAAGAATGGTATATAAGGTGTAATAATATAAAATAAAAAAATGATAGCTGGGTTATCAGAAATAATTTTGATGAGATATGTATGAAAGGTATTACAATTAATTTTTTCTATAATTTTAAAAGTACATCTTATTTTATTATAATGAAATCCACCTTAGATTAGTCAATAAAGCATATATTAGTCTTGTTAAATTTTAATTATATCAATTATTTAATTAAAAAAATATAGTTAAACCCTTATTAAAAAATGTAGAGGTTTAAAAGGACAATTTGGCATATGTATCATGAAATTAAATATTGAAATAAAAAAAATAAAAAATAAATAACTTTCTAAAAAACTCTTTCTTTTTAAAAAATTGTGATTTTTACCATTTTTTCTTCATTAAAAATTTATTACAAATTAAAATTGATTTATTTATTTTTGATATTATTTTATATAAAATATTCGAGTTTTAAATTAAAATAGATTAATTTATTAGAAAAAATATATTAAATTTTGAAAAAGTATTATCTTGTAAAAAATAATCATTTTCCATGGTCACTAATATTTACCAAAGTAATTTAATCATTATGTATAAAAATAAAGTGTCCATTATTCAATAATTTGAATACAATAATTATAGAATTTAAATCCATTTCATGGTATTCCACTGATAAAGACTAATTTTAAACTACGAATTTATAATTTATTTAATAAAATTTTTGAAAAGTTATTACTTATGTTTTAAAACATCAAATATAGTTTTATAATTAAAAATAGATAATTAAAAATATATAATGTTACGTAATAGAAAAAAATTTGGTCCCCAAAAAATATTGCGTTTTTAATAACAATGTGATGTAATAAAAGATTCAATATTATTAATAACATTATTTTAAGCTATTTACCTAAAAAGAAATTATTTTAGAAAAATTCCAAAAATTAATCTGAATCTAATATACCCATTATAAATCTAGTTATATGGATTATTTTTCCAAATTAAAATGGAATAATTAGTCAATTTAACTTTAAAATAAAATCATAAAATTATATGAAAACAATTTTATATAGGAAATCTTTTTTGAATATTAATATATTTTGTTTAAAATTGTTTCTCTCCCTAAATAAATCATACATCCATTTTATAATATAAATTTAAAGCATAAAAATTTATTTTATTATTTTATTATATTTTACTAATTGATTTAGATTTTTAACAGAAAAATGTTCTCTTATTATATATTTATATATAAATTTATATTGTTTATAATTCTATAACCACTAATTATACCTAATAATTCTATGTCTACCTTATCATGGTATATATTGTTTTGGGTTTTTAGTGTTTTTTATTGATAAAACCAAGAAACACATTATTTATTTAAGTATAAATACATAGGTTATTACATTTAAAACTCTTAAATAAATTGTTTCAACACAATTTAATTATTTCTTCTTTTGAGGATATAAAAACTTAGCTAAAATATTAATATTCCACAAGATATATTCCTCAATATCATTTGGAAGATTGAAAAACAATTATATTCCATAACATGTTCAAGGAAAGTTATCTCTTAACTTGCAATTGAGGCCCTTAGGAAGGAATCAATTTTCTTATTAAATAATCCCTAGATGAAAATGCACTAATGGATGGTTAATAAAGATTTAGAATGTGTGTTTTTCATCTATTATAAATTAATGTTGAGTCAATATGATGATAAAAAATCAACTTCAAATATTGAATAATTCATTGGGAGGGGGTATTATGATTTCCATAATTTTAATATTCAAAATCATAATAGTCATGTTAATAACTTGTTTCCATAAAACAAAAAATACTGAGGGTGGTGACAATATGATATAAAAAATAATACAAGTTACAATAGGGTTGATAAAACTATAATATATCCACTAATTCAAGGTGGAGGGTCTATAAAAAACTAATTAACTCTATACTATTCATCAATAGTCATTTCATGGGTACTAGGAGGTTTTGGAATCCTACCAACCTAATAAATCATTTGATACGGGATCTTAATTAGATAATCCCTAAATTATCTGCACATAATATATTGAATTTTTATTTTTTCCTTTTTGGAACTTATATATTCTAACCATTATCTAAATGAAAAATTTATTCTTCTTTAATAGTTTGATTCTCTATGTCCCCTTCACCAAAGGAAATGAACCTCCCAATCTAGTTAAGATAATTTCCTTGATGATTCATCCCACGTTTTTGACATACAGGTGGTTGAATACCCATTCATTCATAATCTTCAATGCCTGAGTTTTCAGGTTCCCCCACACTTATCCTCTTTAGTGTACTTGTTATTTATAATAAGGTCACATTCTTAACAATTAATTTTGATAGTTGGTTAGTCATAATGACTAAATGTTTTACTCCTTATCCTATTCCAATATGTTTATTATTGATTTAATCAACATGTTATCCTTCACACCCTTAGTTAAATTGGTACCTTATTATTCTATCCATCGGTAAAACAAAAAATGGTTTACATGGGTGAAAAAAATTTACAACACTAGTGAACTATTAAAAATTTAATTTTGTCATAGATATTTTTCATTATTATGTTATCCTATAATTCTTTTATTTGAACATTTATCAATCATAATTGGATCATGGTTACATTAGGTTGCGTTATATTATGTTTTCCAACATAATCCTTAAATATAAGTAGTAATAGAATCCTTAAAAATAGATCTCAATGGGAATGTTATCAACACATGTATTTCAATATAGGGTATTAATATAGGCATGTAGTACTTGGAATAATTATTAGGCATCAGGGTGATGATTAAGTCAATTGTAATGTGGAACTTTTCAAGGTTGATTTCTCCTACTTGCATATGTACTACAACCACATCCATTAGTTATATCCACAAAAAGTTATACTGATATTAAATACTATATAATGAAGTAATTACAACTATTTTAGGATATCATCATATTATTATACTCATCATTAAGGTTTTATCTAAGGTTCTCTAATAAAACACAAAATAAGTAAACTAATATAAAAATTAAAAAAATCCATTTATGATAAATATTGTTGAAAACCATGATAAAAATGATGAAAATAATAAATTTACCACCTGATTTTAATAATAATGATGAAAAAAAATTTCTTAACACAAGGAAAATAATGTTTAGTGTTATAGATATTGGATTTATAAACATTTTATTTTACAACACTTATGAAGCATTTATCCCTAACTTTTCTCCTTTATACCCTTTACTAGATACATCACAAGACACAATAATCTTCATAACCTAGGGAATCTTACCCTAATAACGTTTTGAGATGAAATATATTGTAATGAAAAATACATACAATAAGCTAATATATCATAAACATGAGGGAGAATAATATGATTACAGTGATACTAAAATAGAATATCACAAGACCATGTATTATAAAAATAAAACATAATAGAGAAACATAAGATAGTAAAAATATCATTATATAAGTATAAATGATATTTCATGGAACAAAAAATATAAATAATCAAAAAATATTGGATCATGATATAAAATGGAATAATTCATTAAAAATAATGAAAGAACATAAAAATTATGAATTTCATTAAAATTAAATGAATATTGTAAAATTGAAATATCTTGATAAATGACATTAGAACTTTTGATAACGTAATATCCATGAATGTGTGGAACATTATTAATAAAAAAGAAAAATGTGTGAGAAACCCAATTATTCACTGTCCTCTGATAACAAAATCATTATGTACATGCCTAAAAATTTATCAAACCCATCATTCCCTTGCCTAAGTGAAACCCCTACTAAATACATTCCAATCTTTTTTCATGAGATATAAACATAAACCAATGAATTTTAGGGTGACATAGGACCCCACATCTCATCATCCAAAAATATGTTTTCCACTTTAAATTATAAAAAATAATAATAGCAAAATGAAAAATGAATGGGTTTATTAATCATCGAAATAAAATGAACTTAATAATTTATATGATATCAAAATCTCATTTACTAAAAGGATTAATATCTTTATTATTTATGGATGGTGATAAAAACATCACTACCTGGGAGATAATCATTTTAGGAAAATTATATCCTACCATGATATTATAAAGGATAAATTTATAAAATAATTTTAAATTTTATCATTGTGTGGAGGGGTTGTTCTTAAAACAAATTCTCATAATTTAAATCTTAGTTTTGGAAAACTTAAACTTGTTTTTCGTACTAGGATACATACATGAGGGTTTAATTGGGTGTCCCATCATGTTCCAAGAGTATATGGATCTGAAACATCAAAACTGAGAGGAACTAGTCATAGTTCATCATTTTTCTAAAATGGTGTGGCCCACCAGATTAATCCATGTTTCCTACTTAGAAGGGTCGATGGAGTTGAACAATTGTTCCTAATCGCGTAGACTAGGATGCACATTTTTGTACATTGTGGAATATTTTTTACAGAGGTGAAAGGTATGGTTTGCGCATGGCTTCCCAAATCGTTCACATTAACCATGTGACACTACCCTTATCTGGTTGCTTTAGCATTGTTTTTACATGGTTTGGCCAACCGTGAAGCTAAACCATTCACCACATTAAATTGGATGTAAATTAAAAAAAACAAATCCCTACATATTTATTCCTCAAACATCTTATTTTTCTTCTTACCATCTCATAGAATCTATCCCATTGATATTTTCCTTCCCTACTTGAGGAATGAATTCCTCTACGTGCTCCGATTTTATAATCGACCACTTCTAGTCTCATTGGATTTATACTTTTAAGCACTTAATTCCTTTATATCCTTTAATAGTTTTTATCTATATTCTTTACTATCTTTGTGTGAGATAATTCACACTATTATGAGGGTGTATTTAATTTTCTTCATTTTCAATCGAAGCTGACCGAATCATGTATCAATATTGGATGTGTGGTTCATGCTATGTATGAGGTTGATAGTCTATTGGTTTCACCTTATTTTCATAGTGTTTCATAACTATTCCCTTATTCCATTCACTGTAATTTCCATGATACACCTCTTAGATGTAATAACTAAATTGAATCACCTAACGATTTAATTTTAGTATCCCTTTTATATTGAACTATATTTTATTGATAGTCATGAACCTTAATTTAGTGCCCCATCAAGGTTTTCACCCCTGAATACATCTAGTGAATTAAATGATTTATAATAAAACTTCTTGTTGCGGTGTTTAGTATTAAAAAACGTAACCGTGTTGTTTATATGGAATGTGATTGGAGGTGAAAAATCCCAATGAACCCCTTGGTGTAGAAACCATCTCTTCAATGGTTTTTTCATCATTCTTATGGAACATGCTATTTTATTGTAGGTAATACATGTTAGAAAGACTTACTTTATATAATTTCATGCATGGTGTTCTCTTCCATGGGAAGACCTCCCAACCTTAATATTTTAAATGAATTTTTAGTATCCCTTGATAATTGAATGGTCCATTAAATCAATCAACTTGAATAATATTGGAATGAAATTAATTATTTAAATTGAAATGGTTAATAGGCATGAACCTTGTATAATCCACTTGTTTGGTAATATGGAATTATTCTACACATGGAATCTTTTTTATTTCAATCACAAAGTGAATGAATGTATGTTTTACACCATGAGTGATTATTGGGTTCTTTTAATGGGAGACAATGGAACATATTATAGGTTGTTTAGAATTTTAATAAATGGGGAGAGTGATGTAATATCTTTTATGGGGTCAACTTGTGGGTTACATACTTATCTATGAGTGATATGAGTTTCAAAAAGAGATATAGTTGAAAGGATTGGTGGAAATATGTTTATACCATGCCATAAGTGACACATTGACCCATTTCAGAGATAAAAAGGATGATATTGGAGTGGACACGTTTTACTTTATGATGAGTGTAATAATTAGGATTATATATAAGGATTACCATAGACAAACTCCTTAATATTTGGATAATTGATACTCTCCTGGAAAGATACTAGGTTTCCTTTATAAGGTTTTTCTAAGATAGGCCAAGGATACCATTTCATTGAATGAAATAGATTCAAATTTTAATTAAAAGTAAGATTATAATTAATTTAATTAAATAATGTATTTGCAAAGCCAAATCACTTGTCTGTGGTCGATGCCTTCTTGATCTTTAGTTATGATTACCCATTATTACATTATATACTATTTGTAAAGGTTCACCTATGTTCAGATTCATTTCAGCATAGGATGAATCATGTATGGTCAGAAAGGTGACCCTTTTGGATCATAATACTACATAATTATTTTTATTTAATTACTTCTTTATAAATATATCTCCACACTACAATACATTATACTTATATAAAATATTAATATTTAGTAAAAGTTAGTGGTGGAAAAATAATTATATATCACAAATTGTGCAAGCCTCTATCACACTAGGGTACCCAAGAATACCTCATGCTCCCAGGTCCAAGGATTATTTCATGTGTTGTATATTGTACATGGGAGCTTAAGGTTATTTAAATGAGCTAGTACTTAGGATGATCATCAATATATCCCTTGGATTTTTTCAATTTTTTTCATTATTTATTTATTAAACCATATAGGATTATTTATTATCCAACTTTTATTTTTTTATCATCATTTGGACATGCATGGATTGTTTTAAATTTAGTTTCTTTTATTTCATTTATTTATTCAGTCTATTATATTCCTCCACTTCTTAACCATTTTTATTAAATATTTCTTTGTTATCTATTTATTTTTAATTTATTCATATACCACAGTTCTACTATGATCATGAGGGTATAGTCTCCCCACTTTACCATTATTGGACCCTCATTGTTAGTTGGAAACCTCTTGCATATGTGGAGGATCACTTGAGGCATTGTGGAAACTGGAACAACTGCTGATTTTATTATTAGTCGAGATGGGACATGACAAAGTGGTATCATTTCACCTTTTCCGATTGTCTTATTATTTTTTGCTGCTAGATAGGAGACTAAAAATGGGTTAGATATTGATAAATAGTTGTGCCTTAGAGTGGTCACCCCAAGCACAGGGAAATTCCAAGTATATCGGGATAATACTACGGTTCATGTTGTTCATTATTAGGGTTGATTATGATTTCACCATGACTGATTAGTGTACATCCCACTCAAAAATGATTTTTTGGATTTATTTAATTTGACCTTTTTATCAGTATGTTAAAGAGGTATTGTGACATATGTCATCCTAGGTATACAGTGATTTTCATTAAATTCATTTTTTCATGCCATGTATTTAAATTTTTATATGTTCTGTGAGTTAATTATCATGCTAGTTGTATTCCATGTTATTTATTTTAGTAACTTGATTTTTGTTACCTTCTTAGGTATTTCATTTTAATACTTTTTGGGTAACATAACATGTGGATTACAGAGTATTTTTTTCATAGAGAAATTGTTTATATTATTTTAGGGTTATGATTTTTGTACCAAACTATATACCATTTTTGGGTGATTAATTACTATGCTTTGAAATATATGCCATGATTAATTTCATACTTCTATATTTATGTTCATTAATTTCTCTATTTATCATTCTTATTTATACTTTTAAAATATAATTGTGGTTATTAAAGTTATAATATCTAACAAAATAATGTTTTCCCACATATATAGTTGTTGACACTTTAACCAACCAATCCTGGCATGTTTGATTCATGTCCCATTGGTTTCATGGGCAGAAACATATGGGTTTTGGTTAAATGGAAACCAATTTATGATTTTTATATTGGATGGGAAATTTATAAAATTTATAATAGTGACCCATTTAATTATACCATATTTTTTAGAATGATATACCTATAAACCATTCTAATAAATATAAAAGATGAAAATTTTGACTTTAAAATGGATTGTTACTCTTATTAAGGCATTGTTTCTGATGCTTTCACCAGGATGTGCACGTCCGTCTTGTTGGAGGATGGAAACACTGTTTTCCACCCTACATTCTCACTTTCCTAAGGTGGGCAGCATCTATTCCTTGTTTATGGACGTTTTCTCCTTGATTGAAATGAGATGATCGAATGTCAGTTTTTCCATCCGAGGATTCCTCCTCGGAACTCATCACCTAGTCCGAGTCTCCCTTATAGATTTAAGAAGTTGTTTGTGAAACTCTTCCTAGTTCCATATCTTCATGGACACTAGTTAATTACACTACTTATTTCAGGACATCCACAAGGGTACGGCCAGGTTAGAAACCTTCAGTCAGATGAGTAGTCACGTTGGACATCACTGACGTGTATGGACATTGTGACATTGGTGCATCTAGGTTTCTTCCCTTTATTATAGGGCTTATTAAGGGCATGAAATACCAAGGCATAACACGTCGAACATAGGGAAATTTATGCCATAAACATGTATTTGAGGTTTTCCTCAGCATCCCATGTTTAAAACAGGGTATGTTCCGAGTTTAATGTCTAGAAAAGACATATAGAACTGATCAGAACACTGATTAAAGTGGATCAGATAGGTGCAACCCCTGGAGGGAACACTGATGTTGGTTCCAATGTGTGGTTAGCTTCTCGGTTGTTGTTAAGGGGAATGGGGAATGAGGTGGCCTGATCCCACCGGGATGTGGCAGCCCGAGTAAGAATCCAGATGGATGATGGAGGGTTGAATGAAGTGTAGGGATAATGAGATGGAACCAACGTTAGGATAATGGTGATTTCGGTCTTGAGCCATGAAGAGACTTCTTACGTATCCCCGGGGCACATAATCAAAGTCTGCGCAGTTCAGTGGGACGATGGGACACTTGAGGAGGAGACCCATGAGAATGGATGCATGGATGGGATCTGGAGGAAATAGAATCGCCAAGTTGGGTCATGACCTTCTTGAAACACATAGGCTCGAGGGAGATATCAGTATGAGACATGAGTTATGGGCTTGAGCCTCAGGGCGGCTCCCTACATATCCTTATGGTAGAGAATCAATGTCCACGTAGTTCATCTGAAGACGGATTACCATCAATTGGGGAATTAAACAGATTACCATCGATAAGGGGTCTTAAACGACTTATCACCGAATGGGGCTGACAATAAATTACCACTAAATGGGGTTTAGAATGGATTACCACTGGATGGGGTTGAAAATGGCTTACCACTGAATGGAGTTAACGACGCCTTTCTGCTGAATGTGGTTGACAATGGCTTACTGCTGAATGGAGTTGACAACGGCTTACCACTAAAAATAGTTGACAATAGATTACCACTGAATGGGGGAAAATTTAATTTCATGCGGGGAAAAAAGGGGCGTGTAGTTTAACTTCATGCAGGACGGGGGTGGACTGACGTGAAGGGGGTCGAAACAAATGGATAGTGGGATTGAAACTCAGGGAGTATTCCTACGTAACTTTCCCTGGAAAGGATCAATGTCCACACAGTTAAGGAGGAGTGGGAGACGATGTGAAGATGATCAGAACCAATGGATAGTGGGCTTGAACCTCAAGGAGTCTTCCTATATAACTTTCCTTGGCATGGAGCAAAGACCGCATAGTCCAGGTTGGTTGTAGGGCTTACACTCTAGGTTACCCGATGATTATTGGGATGGAACCTCACAAAGTATTCTTATATACCTTTCCCTGGAAGGGATCAATGAACACATGTTTCGGGAGTGGGAACTGACCTAAAGGGGGTCTGAACCAATGGTTGTTGGGCTTCAGCCTTAGGGAGGCTTTTTATGTACCTTGCCTTGCCAAAGATCAAAGACCTCATAGTTCAGGTGTGGGAACTAATTTGAAGGTGGTCAGAACCAATGGTTGTTTGGCTTGAACCTCAGATAGGTTTCATACACACCTCTTCTTGGCAAGGATCAAAGACCACGTAGTTCAGGTATGGGAACCGACATGAAGGGGGTCAGAACCAATGGTTGTTGGGATTGAACCTCATAGAGGCTTCCAACGTACCTTGCCTTGGAAAGGATCAAATACCTCGTAGTTCAGGTGTGTGAACTGACTTGAAGGTGTTCATAAGCAATGGTTGTTTGTCTTGAAACATTGGGAGGCTTCATATATACTTCGACTTAAAAAGGATCAAAGAACACATAGCTCGGGTGTGGGAACCGACGTGAAGGGGGCTAGAACAAATGGTTGTTGGGATTGAACCTCAGGGAGGCTTCCAACATACCTTGCCTTGGAAAGGATCAAAGACCTCATAGTTCAGGTGTGGGAACCGATGTGAAGGGGGTCAAAGGAAATGGTTTTTGGTGATGAACCTCAAGGAGGATTCCTATATACCTCGCCTTGGCAATGATCAAATTATCTATAGTACAGGATGAGTGGGAAACGACATGAATATGGTCAAAAGCAATGGATGAGGGCCTTGAACCTCAGGGAGTCTTCCTACGCACCTTTCCTTAGCAAGGATCAAAGTACCCATAGTTCAGGATGAGTGGGAACCAATGTGAAGATGGTCGGAACCAGTGGATGATGGGCTTGAACCTCAGGAAGGCTTCCTACGTACCTTGTCTTAGCCAGGATCAAAGTCCCCATAGTTCAGGATGAGTGGAAGAATCGATGTGAAGGGGGTCAGAGCGACCAGGTGTTGGACATGAACCTCAGTGAGACTTCCTACAAACCTCTCCTTAGAAAGGATCAAAGACCATGTAGATGAGGTGGAGTGGGTTTGGGGCTTACACTCTAGACAGTCGGAGAGTATTTTATGGTCGATGCTTGCTCTAAGCCCACATGATTCATGCTCGGTGTGAGAAATAAGAGACAACAAAGACCTGACGATCATGTCACAGAAGGTGCTTTCATGGGAAGTAGAGTGGTGCTGATGCATTTGTAGTGGCCCAAAAAGAAAACAAAGGCTTACGCGTGGTCCACAACCCAAAGTATAAATAGGGGCTTACGCGTGGTTAGTAGCCCAAAGAGATGGAGATTGGGGCTTACTCTAGGGTGAAGGCCTGAGTGGTGACAAAGGCCAGCAGGAGAGGTATTTGGCACCCAGGAAGAGAGGAGAATGGGTCATGCCTGTTGCAGGAAAAGCTATGGGCTTACACCAGGGTGGTTTACCTTTCCACGCGATCAGACACTCCTCTGATAAAGAGGATCCCAATCCATGTGAGGAATAATCTCACTCTTGTGGAGACTAGCAGTCCTAGAGAACACCCAAGGTGGGGGGTCCTACTTGCAAGGCTCGGGGCGAGGTCACAATTTAACGTAATGTGCTGAGGAAGATGGTGTTTGGTAGTTTTAACATCCTACAGCTCAGACGAGGTGGGTGCACTCCGCACCCCTAGGACTTACATAACCGAAACCCACCCGCCATTGGGGGAAGGAATGCATCGACAATGCTGTGACTTGGGGGTGTCTAGAGGTGATCCCATTGGGGGTCCATGTTAGCGTGGCTATGCGAATAAGTAATAGCAGTTAGTGTGCCTATGTGAAGAAGCATGAGGGAAAGCATTGTAATGGAAAGCATTGCCCAGGGGACTTTGAAATTGCTCTGTGAAAACTTGAGGGGTCACACGGGAAAAGAGTGTGTGACACAGGTGGTTCACGCATAAGAGAGGCTTGAAAACGGTTCCTCAAGGAAAGGTAAACACATGGAGAGAGTGTAAGAGAATGGGACGGGGAAAGATAGGAGGTCTACGTGCAAGATGCATGGTTTGAGCACAAGACAAAGAGGTTGCACGCAGGAGGTACGAGTGTCACACAAGCCATAGGGGTTGCATGCAAGGTGGATGGTTTGCGAGAAAGTTGGACCGGTGGTGCGCAAGCCTTAGGGGTTGCGTGCGAGATGGATGGTTTGCGTGCAGGTTGGATGGGATGTGCGCAAGAGCGCCTGACATAGAGGGAACTTCTACGCAAGATGGTACCCATTGCACGCAAATAACTTTAGGATGAAATGAAATTCACAAGTATCAGAGGTCTCATCAGAATGCACCACATAGGGAAATATTGCACATCAACCAATAATTGAAGGCCATGAGTTTTTCACGTGGTCACGGAAGGTGGAGTTTTCGCACAGCAGTGTATTTCTTCATCTTCAGTTACCATCCCTGAAGGGTGGGGATATGATTCATTTTATAGCCGGAGTCCTCAAAGTGGCGTGCTAGATCCTGGCACACAAACTATGGTCAGCCGTTAGCTTGTGCATCCATAGGGGGTCGGGCGTGCAAATGTAAAATCGACGTAACCTTGTGCGCAGACATGGGGTTGGGCGCGTAAAGCGTTGTTCAAGGTTTTTTGGGTGCAGAAACATGGTCGGGCACACAAAGCCCCGTTCAATGTCGCTTTCGGTGCGGAAACAGGACCGGGCGTGGAAATTCCCATTCGACATCATCTTCGGTGCAGAAATGGGGCTTGACGTGGCTAGTCATAGATGATAGTGCTTTGGGAATGGAAGGGGAGGTTGGTGCACAACGGTTTGCATGCCGAAAGTCCTATTGCGCGCGTCTCCCCAATCATGTGTGCGCCCAGCTCCCAGGCCCTTGAATCTCTTCATTTTCGTCTCAGATTCATTCATTTCTCTTTATCCACCTGATTTCTCCCTTATCCAAATTTTGACATCAACAAATGTCCCCTCCCAGAATCAGAGCCGAAAGGGAACCCGAAGGTCAGATTCTGAAGGTTCGCTGAAAAATTGAAAAGGTATCTTCAGCGGCGTGTAAAAACGCATTTTTCACATTCACGTGGAAGACATGTCAGAGATTTTTAAATAGGACAAGGAACCCCTAGGCCATACTTTGACTTTTTCCATGTGACAGGGTTTTTTTCTCTCACCCACAAAAATAGTACTGATCCCTGTGTAAGATTTCAAGACCGACTCTGGGTTTTGCGCACCATCCAATTTTTTTCCGCGTGCATCAACCTTCTTTCATTCCGCCACTGCTTTTGCATGGAAAATCTTCCATATTTCACACCGATCCATTTGAAGTTCTAAAAATGGCCACTCAACAGACCAATGACGAGATGGAAGTTACCGCTGTTGCAAGAAGAACCTAAATGATCACGAACCTTTGGATTCTTTACATGAGGAGTGTTGTGTCTGATAACTAAATGCTTTTTGGAATGTTTAAGAAAGATCAAAAGGATTACATCCTAAGTGGTAGCCTGTCGCTATAGAACTTGGGTATTCTAGAAGAGGTGTTGATTCCCAGTTTCGAGATGGACACACCGCAGTCATGGGTGATGCAAGAGAATAGTCTTCCACAATTCCATATTACCAACAATGGCCATCCTGCTAGGGAAAAAAAGAACACAACCGTCTATGTTCTAAATCCATAGACCATGGAAGTTTTGGGAAGTGATCTAGTTCCTTGGGAATCTCTCGCAATTTATGCAAGTACTTTCAGAAGCAGCATTACTAACGAGACGAAGGGCTGACAAGAGTGGGATTTCAGATTGAGGGGAACCTTTACCAATGAATGGGCATGTGAGTACTTGGTACGTCAGATATGCGAGGAATTTGGGCTAGAGATATGGGACATTGGGCTTTCTAGGCCGTTTGGATGTCTCAATTCCACTTTTACTGACATGAGTGCTTAGTAGAAGAGCTGTTCAATCGCTGGTCACCTGATACCAACACTTTTCACCTCCATCATGGGGAGGTGGGAATCAGTCTGTGGGATTTCCACTATATTAGGGGAATCAACTTGGAGGGGTATCAGTACGATGAGTTCCTCCTGATGAATATTTTCTTGAGGGATAAGGCCTGCACTTCAATCCCGTCATGGAACCTGCTGGATCCGGCTAAAGAGGAACTCATAAGAAAATATATCCTAAAGGAAATACCCTATTTAGGGTGGTTTAGTCGCATCTTGGCCTAGGACACGGCTGTGAAGATGCCAGGATGAGGGAAGCAATGACTGAACACATCTCAGAGGGGAAAAACAGGATCATATTGGACGATTTTAGAGACAGGAGAGTATTGATCGTGGGGCTTTGGCATCAATGAAGGTCGAGACCCAAATGTGTGATATGCCGGGTTCCTCGCTACGTTCTTGAGTGGATGGTTGTTACCTATGAGGGAAATGAGGATGAGATTCCTCCTAGGGACGCTAGTTACGGTAGGGATTATGGTGGCAAAGAACAAGGTTAATCTAGGGATACCAGTGTTGGCTAGGATATATTGTATTCTAGGGAACGTTTTGAGGGGAATAATTCCCTGGAGGTTATACAGGCCATTCTAGATCCTCCAAGATTGGGTCGCAGTCCAATGTGGTGGGTATGACTTCCCAAATGCCATCTTCCCCTGGTAACGGTATGCAGCCATCCCTCTTGAACATCACTGGGATCTTCCCATTAATGCTCAGGGATGACAGACTCAAGCTCAAGATCGATAGTCATAATCACTTAGACTTCCACCTAATCCTAACCCCACTCACACAAATGGTAGATGATAGTTGGGGTCCACTAGAGTAGAGGGAGTACCTGCAGAGCATCCGAGGCGACATACTGGTGCCCGAATTGATGGAAAAATCTTATGCAAACCCTATGTTCCAACCACGTTCACAAGGCAGTTTGGGTGAATGCAACAGATGCCCAAGAAAGTATATATAGAGGTTAAGGAAGAGCGCCATCCCTACATTCTCAGCCAACTGTGGCTTATGTTCAAGATGGAAGGCCTTTGTGAAATCATCACTCTTCCCCCCACTGATTTCGGTGCCGGACTGTCAACATAGTATGCCGAACATTGGATGAGAACGTACCCCGATGCGATTTTTTGGAAACACATTGGGTAGATCAAGGAAACTAGTGTAGATCCTGAAGAGCAGGAAGGTAGACAAGGTGCCTCGGGGGAAGTGAAGCAAAGAACGGGTCGAGTAAATAGAACAACATAGGCCGATACTTCATTGGTAGGGGAAACGTAGACCGAGAATGTGCCTCTACCCTCCGAGGAAGGGCAGTCTCATGCACGACCTTAGGGTCTGACTAGGGAACTCCCAGGAAAGCAACTTAGGTACTTCCTGAGTCCATCTGCTGATGCTATCTTCCCTTCTATGTGGTCTACTTGGAGAACACTACGATATTCCATGTCCGCCGAAGAGTTATGGCGGAGGTTGATACGCATCGGGCTCGATATAATGGACAAAGGGCACATCCAGATATTGGATAGAGTAAACTTTCATCACTGGCATGCATACCTAACAACTATGGACACGTACGCATGCCAGTGGGGGAAGTTTGAAGAACCTCATCTCCTGGTGAAAGTAATTCTTGGCTAGGACATGACCTAGAGAGGCTTCCATCTGAGGAAGAAAGTGTAGAGGAAGAAGAAGAAGAAGAATAAGAAGATGAAGTACCGAAAGAAGCGGACCAAGTTGAGGGTCTTGGTGTCTAGGGGTCTTTAGAAGCTCCCACTCACCAGTAGAGTTCCTTTTAGAGTTTCAAAATTTTTGGATCTGATGCAGAATTGGCAGAGAAGCTTGAGGTATGGTTTAAACATTATACCGGAATTCATATTTTCATAGTATCAATATGTCAACAAAACCCTATCCTATTCAGGAACACATGGCTAAGGGTCCCCAGGAATCCTTCCCCACTGGGGGCATGGGTACGCCTATAGAGATCGAGGAGCAACCTCAGGGGCCATTCCTCAGGACCAGGCATAGTGGGGCACACCTTTCAGCTGGATTATGTGATAATGAGCCAGAAAGAGATCCCTCTTCCAACCCCATTGTCCAAGAGGAGACAAAATCTTTAATCAAGTTGACAAGCACCTAAGGCTCTCCCGTGGTGTGCCCCCCATCACGACACAAGCATTAGAAACTGCTGCACTTAGATTCTGTATGTCCTTTCTTATTGGTTTTCCCTCTTTGTTAGAGAATTTATCTAATAAAGATACTGATTCTTTATGCAATGATCGAAAGGTTGGAGGAATGTAAAACCATAGAGTCCGGGACATCTGTAGGAGTGGGTTGGGCAGCGACCACATTGGACTTTACAGAAGAAATCATTCTAGGCGACCCTACCCTAGAACTCGTCAGGATGGAGATCTCAATGAGAGATGATAATGCTTCCGGGGTGGTACTCCCGGTTGGTGAGAGCGAAGCCACTAAGGAGGTGGAGGTTCCCGAATAAGACCTTGCTGCTGAACTCCTCGGTTCTTTCCCGGAATATCAGCCTGTAGATCCTGAGGAGATAGATTATTATGATTCAGAGGTGGCCGATGAGAGCCATATAATGCGGAGAAAAGGGTGGAAGTGTATCAAGTACTTTCTCAGTCAACCTCAGATGGAATGGCTAAAACGGATGATATCACTCCACACCTGGATACACTTTCTCTATTCTGGAGGGGTGGATGCTCAACATCTTCATTCGACAGTCCGCGACTACATGGTCGAGAAGCTATGTGAGAGATGTCGATGCTCTGAAATTTCCCAGTGTCAGAATGAGTCAAGGATTACCCAAGCATTCTTGAAGGAGAAACAAGAGGTCTGATTCCTTGAAGAATAGGAAAAAGAAATGGAGGTATTCATTGCAAACTGTTCTGAGCTTGTTGAGAAATTAAGGGCCCATCTGGAGGACACCCAAGAGTATCTAGTGAAAGCGGGTCACAAAATGACTGCACTCCAAACTGAACAGGCGCAAGCACATGCTAGGGTCAGTGAACTGCGTCATGTGACCACTGATGAAGAGAAGGTTCTCAGGGGGAGGGAGGCAATACTGGAGGCCACACGCCAAAAGGTAGCGACACTAGAGAGATTTATCCAAGATATTGATCCTTAAGGGATCTGTTTTGGTCGAACTCATAAACACATTTCTTTTTATTGCCTCTCATTCTGAACTGCATGTATGAATGGATTTATTTACTTGTTCATTTGGTTCAATGCATTTCAACTACAATCATGAAATAAATAGCAATCCATTCCTAAGCTCACATGGGCCATGCCTGATTTGAGAACCAATGGATGATCACACTATTACTTCATTTGAATGCAGGAATTCGAACCACGCTTTGGGCATCTGAGTTTTGAACAACCAACTGAGATTTATGGGAAGAAATGGGAGAGGCCCGATTGGAGGATAAGGACCTCAGAACAATCAACGTGTCTCCCTTCCAATGTGCTCTAACACATAAGGGGGGGGGGGAGAAGCAAGGGGAATTAGAATTAAACCAGACATAAGTGAGTGGAAAGTATGAATCATGATACCCTAGATTCAGAATGCTATAAGGGTGGAAGGATAATAAAGGATGAATTTTGACCGTGTTTGAAACACAATATTCGTATTGAATTATCCTGTAATGGGAATAAAAAATGAGGTCTGACTGCTGACCGTGTTTGAAGCACAACTTGACTCGAAATGTCATCCATTAGCCTTCTGGAACATTAGCCCAAGATAGTAGGCAAGCCGTAGGCCAAGCATCCAAACTGTTAGGGGGTTATTTCAGACATGGAAGAGGACAAGGTTCTGAATGAAGGTCACAAAAATCATTGTGTTGGAATGATATGTCGTTCAAGTGGATTCCAATGCTCTTGAAATCATGCCACCATTACGAAGGAACATTAGGTGGGTGTATCCGTCTAATCATGGATCAAGCATACCTCCATGCAGGACCTCTTTGGCAAGGGATCTGGTGCATCCCATTACTAACATAGGGCATCCTGAACTTTTTCAGGGTAGAACCGTGGTTTAGTGTCATGTGTTAAGGACAGAAGGGCTCATGCAGTTTAACATCATGTGGCCAGATTAATAGTGAATGGGGAGATCCCAGTAAGGGAGTACGTGGTGCGGTAACTATAAACCCGACATTAATGAGGACATAAAGAGTTTGCACCACACCAAAAATCCCCGGAAGAAGTTCTTCAGGTCAAGGAACCAAAAGTGAAAGTTAGGCTAGGCCCAAGGAATGGTTCCTGGACATTTCTACGTACCCTATTAGGATTGAAATCAATCCAAACGTACTTCTAAGGCACAATTTAACATCATGTGGGACGATGAAAGGCATGTGTGGCATGGCTTTGCTAGTACACATCCTACCAGAACTACTAAGCCCACATGAGTCATGCTCGATGTGGGATACAAGGAGTAGTGATGGGAATTTCCTAGAACAGGAAGGAACATGTTAGGATAGGTGGGATTCTAGGTGAATGACATCCCAATGATGCTGAAATGACTATATAACGTATCTAGTTGTGCGGGGGAGTAAAGCCGAGTATGTTGGAATTCCACTTTAACATAAGAAAGTAGAAATATTTGAATCATGATGCTCGAGATCTAAAACACAATTATAGTGGCGTGACAATAGGGGATAACTGTTGACAATGTTCAAAACACAGTATCCATATCACGTTAGCCTGGAATGGAGACAGACAAATGAGGGTCAACCACATACCATGTTTGAAACACAGGACATGCTGCAAATGTCATCTGAGGTCATCAGGGACGTTGGCCCATGTCTGTAGGTAAGCTAGTGTGGCATGAGACCAGGCCACAAAGGGGGTACCTTCAGACATGGAAGAGGATGAAGATCTAAATGATGGGCTCACAAAGCTTGGACTTGGAACAAGTGGAATGTCCCCGTGAAAGATCCTCACTTCAGGCTCATTGTCCAAACACATATGAATAAGACTATAAGACATTTCAGATAGAGGGAGTCGAGTCCCTTCCCTCCAAGGACAAGGGTCCTGAGGTTTCATGCTTCTATCTTAATGGTCATATGATGAACCATTAAGGGGGATTTATTTAATGGAGTGTGCGTAGGGCGGTGAAGTATCCATATCCAACACGTAGTTCCCATAGGGAGATCTTTGTTTAAGGTCATAGAGCTCAGAAAAGTTGAGGAAAAGACATGGGAGGTATATGGTGTGGCATTTTCGAAACCTCATGTGAATGAGGACAAAATCCTATAAGGTACTCTTCACCCCACACGTTCGTGAGAGAGTTTGGACTGAGGGGATGAAAGAGGGGGGACAAGATTTTGGATTCCTGGGGTTGGACCCAGAGAAAATGTGTCTGGGCATTCCTACATATTCTACGAGGATTGGAATCAAGCCATACATAGTTCAACAAGGGACACAATGGGATACCGGTGTCAGAGATAATGAGGTTGTGCAGGTCTAGACCTTCCACTGAAAGAAGCATTATTTGATAGATCTTATTTGTCCTTTAGGATGAATGTGTGTTTCTTTGGAAGCGATGGACCTAGGGTAGAAAATCTAAGAACACCACAGGAATCAAGACATATAGTGGAATTGAAAAATTGTATGGTGTGTGACCGATACCAAACATGATTCCCCCTTGAGTGAGGATATCACGGTGCAGTCCCGTTTTTCATCGGGCGGCCAGGAAGATAATGTCACAGTTTAATGTCATGTGATGGGACCAACCATTCATTTTAACATTGTGAAGTATAAACGTAACAGTTTAAAGTCATGTGGGACTAGGAAACATAGTTTAATGTCATATGGATCAGACATATATACAAATGATGAGGTTCAACAGAGAATGCACAAATTGTGATAAAGCATACCCGACATGAATGAAGACATGGTGCACATCATACCATGTGCAATTCCAAGGAGGAAACCTCAGGCCGGGGGGAAATGAAAGGTTATAGGATAATGGGAAGGAGAAACTAGCTCCTAGTTGAGCTGGACTCGAAGATGAGATGTTCGGGTGTTCCTATGTATCCCATGAGAATGAGAATCAATCCACACATAGTTCTTGAAGGTTCCTTTTAACGTTGTGCGAGACAATGTAACATTTAAGATCATGTGGGATAGGAAGTAGGGGATAAATCCTAGAAAGGGGCATATGTGGTGCGACTAATTAAAACCAGACATGAATGAGGACATAATACCATACCGCGCCATGTAGTCCCATAAGAGTTAATACCCCGAAGGCAGAACATAAGAGATTAATTATTGGAACTCGAGTTGGACCCAAATATTTTATGTCTAGGTATTCCTACATATCCCATGGGAATGGGAATCAAGTTGTACATATTTCTACTAGAGATATTAGTTTATGGTCTTAGAGCTTGGACCATGGAGATGTAGAATCCTTCCAAGTAGGCATAAACCTCAACCTGATTCCTAATCCCATGTGAGTAAAAATCGGTGTGAGAAACAAGGGAGGAAGAGGTTTTTGTAATACCTGGAACACACACCAAAGGGAAGTGGGGGAAGAGCCCCAAATGATTCCTTTACTGTGGTTCTTTTCCTCCTAACGTGAAAATGCGCACTGAGGGATAGTGCTAGGAGTGTGGAAATTCCACTTAGACATAATGAGGTGGAAAATGATGTGAATCATGTGACCGATATTTTGGGCTTAATTTGGTTGGTGTGACGATGGGGGATAATTATAGACCATATTCGAAACACAATATCCATATCGTGTGACCTGAAATGGGAACAATAAATGAGGATTAATCACTGAACATATTCACAATGTGGGACTTGTATCAATCTGTTGTTTGAAACCCTTGAGGACATTGGCCCATAATGGTAGGAGGGCCCTTGGGCTAATCATCCACGCCATTTGGGGGTCCTTTCAAATGTTAAAGATGATGAAATCCCTAATAAAGGGGAACACGAAGCCTAGAAGGTGCATGGGAACATGTCCGGGTAAAATTTGACATTCCAGGTGCTGAACCCGAGTACTCTTGGGCACATTGGTCAACCAACATAGAGGTTCAAGGTGATAAACATTAGTGAAACCAATTTGAAAAGACTATTATAGAACAAAGAGATGGAGAACTCTCAGAAGAAAGAGGTTCATGGTGTGGTTGTTACAAACCCGACGTGAATGAGGACATAATCCCACACCACACCATATATCCCTATCATGGAAGAATGTAGGCCAAGGGGCCTAGATATCAGGGAGATCTCTAAAGGATTGGGTTGGTCCAATATACCAAATGTCTGGGAATTCCTACATATCCCATGAGGGTGGGAATCAAGCCACACGTAGTTCTAGGAAAGGGATGATGAAAGTAAGGGTTAGCTACCCTAATGAGGGGCGTGTACATCACAACGAGTAACCCAACATAAATAAGGACATGAGTCTATACCATACAACCCTATGTGCGAACATGGTCCAGAGGACCAAAAAGACCATGTGGCCTAAGGCTAGGCCATGGAAAAAATGTCGTGTCCAACTTGCAGTTTAATGTCTTGCAGTGAGGACGAATGTTGGGGTGAGGTATCTCATACAAAGATGTTTACAAAACGATGGGTAACCTAAAGTGAATGAGGGGATAATCCCACACCAGACCATATAATCCTAAGCGAGGACTTGGGCTAGGGGCCTGAGAAGGCGAAGGGGTCTTAGGCTAGGCCTCAGACGAAAAGTCCCGACCAGTTTACAATTTAAATTCTTATAGTGATGACAAATGTGATATTAGTTTAGAGTTATAGAACTTGGACGGTATATGGCTAGTTTAATGTCATATGCATGGGATAGAGAGGGTAAATCATTTCACCTATGGAATACCACAATGAGATGATGATGATATAGGACAACTGTCAAAGAGGTTCTTTACACAGTATCCACCCTTGTGTGACCAAAATTCAGGGGAAAAATTGAGCATCAACCTCTAACCGTATTCGCAACACGGGACATGTATCAACTTGTCTCTTGAAATCCTCGAAGGCAGTATATCATAACATTAGGAGAGCCCATGGGCCGAGCATCCATGCCATTCGGGGGCCTTCTGACTATAGAGGGTGATGAAAACCGAAATTATGGGTCATGCCGAGCATGTTAGGGCCTGTGCTCATGGGACAAATGATAAATGTAGGAAGGGATATATCAAGGGGATATGTGTGGTGTGGTGAAATATCCAAACGTGAATGAGTACATGAGTCCGTACTGCACGACACTATCCTAAATGATAACCTGGACCAGGGGCCCGAAGGGGTCGAAGGACCTGAGACTAGGTGTCCTGGCCAACTCTAGCCATATGACCTCTCATGAGGGCATTTCCTTCACAAATCTTAAGCCCACTTGAGTAATTCTTGGTGTGAGAAACATGGAGTAGGACTAGGCTCTCCCCATAACATAAGGGTCTGTAAACAGGAATCATACTCCCACTCGAGGTTGGCCGATATTTGGAGAGACAGTTTGAAAAAATGAACCACTACAGTCCATGATTTGGAAAAATGGGGTGGTGACAATGACAAAGGGTGGGTTTTGACCAAATTTGAAACACAAAATCTATATCATGTGACCTGAAATGGGAAAAAATGAGCATTGAGTGCTGAACATATTCACAACGTGGGACTCGTATCAATTTGTTGCTCAACATCCTCGAGGGCATTGGCCCAAAGTGGTAGGAGAACCCTTAGGCTGAGAATCCATGCCAGTCGGGGGTCCTTTTGGATGTAAAAGATGATGGAGTCCCAATCAAAGTAGTGGGTGAAAAATAGATATATTCATGCATTTTAAAGTCAAGCAGGGCAATAAAAGTGATGGAAATCTCTGAGGAGCGGGACATATGGAGGGATCGAGATGAGATCAACATGAATTTGGGAAACATCTTGTACCATACCATGTGTCCCAACTCGGGGGGGGGGGGGAATTCTAAAGTTTGTGATGGGCCAAAAGACGAAATGTTTGAGCATTCCTATGTATCCCGTGAGGATGGGAATCATGCCGTATGTAGTTCTTAAAGGTCATGCAGTTTTACTTCATGCAGTGAGGGCATGGGAGACTAGAAGAAAGAAGAGGGAGCAAAGGGTGCGATCAGTATAATACAGAAATGAGTAGGGACAAAGAAGCCTTCACTATTGTTGGCGCCAAAAATGTGGCTTGAAAGAAAGGAACGAAAAAGAAGGCCGGTGCGCTGCCTCGCGAAGATCCACCGTGAAGCCCCTCCACGAAGCGCCCCGACCATGGCGGCGCCGCGAAGAACCAGTGGCGGTAATGCTCCGCGAACCCATTTTATGTTCGCGAGCTGCCGTGAAGCACCAAAGGCGGTAATCCTCCGCGAACCCATTTGACTTTTGCGAGCCGCCGCGAAGCACCGAAGGCGGCACTCGAGTCCTGCATCGCAGCGCCCCTTCCCTATAAATACTGGACTCCCCCTGAGTCCCGGGGACATAAAATCCGACCTTTCGGCTTCTCCTCTCCCGAATCGCGAAGCACTGTTTGCCCCGGGAATCATGAGCTCCGCGGGGTATTTCTACTTCGTGAGACGCCTCTGCTTTCTCTCAATTTGAGCCCCTCTTCCGAGAGGGATTCCCTTCACGAAGCTCAAGGGCGTTCGCGAAGGAAGGGGATTCCCAAGGGAACCCGGGCAGCCGCGGAGCGTTCATGCTTCGCGAAACTCCCAGCCCACGCTAGTGATCCCGATGCTAAGGCAGGATCGCTCCACTTCGCAAAGCACATTGCTTTGTAGGACCCTGCTTCGCGAGGCACCCCTTCTTCGCGAGGTATTGCTCCGTGAACACTATTCCACTTCGCGAAGCACCTTCCACTCACACATATGCCCCATGCTAAGGCCAAGGCACTGCACTTCGCAAAGCACACTCCTCTGCTTAGCGATTCCTCTTCCCGTGCGACCCTCCAGGTTTGCATGATGTGATTTCAAAGTCCCGTGGACAATACCACCCGTAGTGTTGCTTCGCCTAATGCTTCTTCTCATAGGCACGCTAACGGCTATTGATTCTTCGCATTGCCACACTAATGTGGACCCCTCGATGGTTCATTCCACGACCCCCCTTAACCATGGCCTTACTGGTACCTTCCCTTCCCCAAGGAACAGAGGGTACCAGTTATGTAAGTCCTAGGGGTGCGGAGTGAACCCACCTCGTCCGAGCTGCAGGACGTTAAACTGCCAAGCACCACGTCCTCAACACATGACGTTAAACTGTGACCCAACCTCGTCTCCCTCACGAAGGGTCCCCCCAGCTCGAACATTCTTTACACCACTCGTCTCCACGGGAATGGAACTCTTCCACGCATGGAATGAGATCCTCCTTGTCAGAGTGGCGTATGTTCGTAGGGGAAGGGCTGCCTCAGAGCGTAAGCCCCTAACCTTTCGTACGGATGATTGCACCCGTGCATCTCCGCACTTCCCCACTACCAAGGTCAGTGGAGGGCGTGATAGGGAATGAGGCACCCCACTCTGGGCCTCCATCCTGGAGTAAGTCCCAACACCATGGGCCGCCCAATGCGTAAGCCCCTTTTCGCTTCTCACGGACGCACCCCTCGCGACGTGATCGTCAGGTCCTTACAACCTCTTGTTTCTCACACCGAGCATGACTCACGTGGGCTTAGAGTGAGCACCGACCCTGAACCCTCACCATTATGAACTACGATGTCTTTGATCCATGTCAAGGAATGGTACGTAGGAAGCCTCCATGAGGTTCAAGACACCCGTCATTTCACGTCGGGTCTCACCCCGGTCCAGCATGACGTTAAACTGCATTCTGGTCCAGTGGTAAGCCGCTACGACCCTTTCCCACCTGAACTACGAGGTCTTTGATCCATGTCAAGGCATGGTACTTAGGAATCCTCCATAAGGTTCAAGCCACATTGCTCGGTCGTTCATTCACGTTGAGTTTCGCCCTCGTCCAGCATGACGTTAAACTGTATGCCCCCCTTGTCCTGCATGACATTAAACTGCACACCCATTCCCATTCGAACTACGAGGTCTTTGTTCCATGCCAAGGCATGGTACGTAGGAAGCCTCCACAAGGTTCAAGCCCGACCATCATCTAATTCACGTCCAGCACGACGCTAAACTGCAATTCCCGTCCGACGGCAAGCCATTGTGACCATCCCGAACTACGCGGACTTTGATTACCTGCCATAGGGATACGTAGGAAGCCTCTTCAAGGCTCAAGCCCAACTTCCCCGTCACCCTTGCGATGGTCCCATTTCACTCTCCCTCTACTCCATTCATCAACCTATCCCCCATCCAAATTCTCGCCTGGACCGTCTTATCCCGGCGAGACCATGTCGGTACGCTCTTCTTCACATCCATCCATGGGCTGGCCCCGGTATCGACATCCCTTCAAGGAGGATCCCTCAATCCGATCTATCCTAGCTAATGCTCTGGTTGGTTTGATCCATCTCCGCTAGACGTTAAACTCGCGGCATACCCTATGTTGAGCACAGGAAGTTGAGGAAAACCTCATATATGTGTCTACGACATATAATTCCCTGCGCTCGATGTGGGATGCCTCGGGCCTCCACGCCCTCGAGAAGCCTTGTTACCAAGGATAACAGACAGACATGCCAGGTACCCCAGCATCCAGACACGCTACTGATGCCTCAACGTGACTACTCCCCTGACTGAAGGTTGCTGCCCTGACTGGACCCTTTAGAATGTCCCGACAGAAGCAGTGTAATTAACCGGCGTCCATGAAAACATGGCACTGGGAAGAGTTTCACGAACTACGTATTAAATCTATGAGGGAGACCTGGACTAGGTGATGAGTTTCGAGGAGGAATCCATGGAAGGAAGAACCGAAATCCCATCATCCCGTTTCGATCAAGGAGTAGACGTCCCTGAATAAGGAGCGGATGCTGCCCGCCTTTGGAAAGCGGGAATGCGGGGAAACAAAGCAGCGCGTCCTCCTCCAGAGACGGATACACGCGCGCCCCGGTGGAAAGCGTCGGAAACAGAAATGGTGAACCCGACGTGAAATGATTCTCCTCAATATGGAGATTAGTAGCATTCGAGACACTAGGAGATTGACATGTCACCAGATCCAGATATCCGGTGCCTAGTCCCGCCAAGCAAATAGCGGGCCTATCGTGAAACTCACCGGAAGTCGGGGCAGTAGAACGTGGGGAACTCCGCTCTGCAGCGTGTTGGCGTGGATCCTTCTTATAGACGTGGAGAATGGAAGGACGCTGGGGCCCTGGCTGTCAATCCTTTTTCCTCTCAGTACTGACGAGTTGATCCCTTCGTTTTCCAGGAACCAGGTTGCTGTTACAGAGACGTGGTCACCATCTGCTCCTCGCCCACGTAGGGGCAGGGGCAACACCACGAAAGCCACCCCACGTAGCACCGCTACCGCCACGACGGCCGCCACATCGCGGAATACGGGGCGCCCACGCCCCCTCTCCCCATCAGAGGTCATCCAGCGAAGGGTGATCAACAACCTCGTGCGCAGGTACGAGGAAGAAGTGGTCATCCCATCCCGGTATATGGCCCGCCTGGACCTAGAGGCCTCCAGGACCCGCCGTCAACGCCGCCCTAATAGGCCGTGCAGGGAGCCCCTGCTCCCCACCCCAACATTCAACCGTTTCGGGAGCTTGTCTCCAGAACGCCTTGATGACTCCTCACCTTACGCTGAAGAGGCGGGCGCTGTCCGGCTCAGTCTGCTCAGGGCCCCGACCCGAGGGCCCCAGGTGGGAGCTCCCGCCCGGCCGCTTCAGCGCCACCGTCCGGCCCCATAGGAAGAGTAGGCAGACTACGTCCCTGCACCACCTGCACCAGCTCACCTGACCCGACGTCAGCGCCGGGCACGGGCTAAGGACGCTCGCCTAGGCGCGTCAACGTCAACAGCTACAGTGGCCCGATCCACCGCCGACGTGCATTGTGAAGCCCCTGCATACACTGAGCAGGGGCACTCCTTCACCCAACCAGGATCGAGACCCCAACCGCCCCACGGGCAGGCTGGGTTGACTCTCCGGGTTGCAGGCCCAAGTGGTGATCGCCGTGAGCTAACCCGCGGTAATGTCACCCCGTACAGAGGTCCTCCCCGTACCACTACTCTACAGAGCGTGGGCCTTCCCCGCTCCGAGGTTCGTCATGGAGGCATGCCTTGTGCTACCCCCATCCTGCAGGAAGACCTGCCCCGCGGCAGTGATGCTCAGCGCGGAAAAATTTCCCGCGCCCACCCTACAGGGTATGGAGTCCATCCTCCTGCCCCCGGCCGCCAACCTGAAGGCACCGTCCATCCGGTCCCTCTCCAACGTGGGGGCCCTCCCTACGTCCTCTCTACAACCGGCAAAGGTCCTCCTCTCCCCAGCAACTCGAGGAGTGAAGGTCATCCTCGCTCCACCCGCAGTGACCATGGAGGTCCTCCCCATGCTCCTGCCAATTCCAACAGAGGCCCCACCCACATGGGTACTGTTCATGGAGGTCCTCCCCATGTACCCTTCGACATTTTCCCTGGTTCCCCTCACACCCCGGCTATCTCGAGTGGGGGCCCTCTCCGCCACGGCACCAGCGCCGCCCCGAGGCTGCCTAATGAGGATCAACCCTATCCCGAAGAGCCGCCCCAGGGCAGAAGAGCGGGTCGTTGACGCCACAAGAAGAATCCTGGGAAGGCCCAGGTGGAGATCAAACCTACCCGCTTCTCCGACTCGGAAGCAGAATGTGGTTCAGTGATGGAACCTTCTCCCTGCTCCTTCGTATCAAGGACTGGGGCAGAAACCAGACGCGTTAGCCTCATTCTCCCAGAATTTGAGGTCCACCGGATTCCCGTCACTCTCGGCAGGTACATCCAGGAGGAAGAAATCCTGGGAATTCCGTAGGTCTCGACCACGCAGTCACCGCCTCTGTCACCAGAAGATCCCTCTACCTCTACCAGAGATCACGTAGAGTTATTTTGGGGGCCAACGACGGAAGAGAGACGACACGAACTGTCGTCGGTAGCCGCAGCTCCTGTTCTGGAAGCTGTGGTTATCAGCTCTTCATATCGTGACATCGTGGCTAGGTCACATCACTCTTCGGAGGATGTCCCAGAATTCGGCGGCCAGTCAGCTCGTTTTCCATACTCTCCACCGCCGAGCTTATTATCGCAGAGGTCTGCCTCGGTACCACTACCGGTTCCTCAGACGCCCCCGATCGACGAGTGGGGTAACACAGGGCTAGACCCTGAGTCTGAGCCCAGGAGCTTCTGGAGTATTCTTGCAGCAGATTACTTCCTGGAGAAGTTCTGGCCGATGGCAGCACTAAATTTTAACGTACCGGAGTCTCTTACCCCTGAAGAAGTGGGATGTTTTTTTCGAACCCTATGGGCGACACACTTCCTCCTCCATTATGAACGGGTGGTGTACCCCATAAGTCGAGAGCACTTCGAAAAAATCGGCGAGCAGTGCCGCCTGATTGATGCAGCCGCACTCCTTGTGGCCCAGCACCCTGAGTCGCCAGGCCACCAGAGCGCCCTTCAACAAAAATGCGTTCAGAGTCTTAAAGGACTCCACAGAATCGTCAGGGAAGCCACCCCGCATGTGCAAGTCCGTGGTTGGGGACACTATGCCGCTCTCCTCTTCGACCCTATCCGACGGCAGCCCGATTCGCTATATGACATCGAGGACATGCCCTCAAGAGGGGTCACAGTCCACATGGCCGACATTGTGGATAAGGAAGATGAGCTTGAATTCCTTGATGGAGACTTACCACCCGAGGGCGTACCGCCGCTGCTCGACCCATCAGGGAGAGTTACCCGTCAGTAGAGAAACCTGCTAGGCCTCCCCGTACCCACCGAATCACTGGTACTCGGTAGAAACACCGACAAGGGTAAGGAGCACGTCGGAGCTCTCAAGCACTCCGACCCGTCTGCCTCTGCGCAGAAGACGGAAGAGGATCTTGAGAAGGCCGCGTTACGCCAGCAGCTTGCTAAGCAGAAGAGGCTGGTTGACGAACTCTTGGCTGAGCGCGTCGCAGAGCAGCGACCCGACTATGGTAATCCCAGGTCGGGGCAGTAGGGGAAGGAACAATTCCCCACCGGTGAGATGCCTCCGGGCAACCCTGATCATGCTACTGCCGCAGACAGGGCGGAATCCGGAACATATGGCAAGAGGGCGCGATACGTCTTGCCAAACCCCCCGAGCAACGGGGAAATCTGAAGAATCCAACCCGGGTTCCCCCAGTCGCTCCGCAGGTCGTCCAGCCAGTTGACCCACGAGCGGCCGAAGCCGTCTACCGTGTTGAAGAACCTGGAAATGCACTTGTGGTTGGGGATCCCCATCAAGACAGGGACCCCCACCCGGAGGACCTTATTGTGGCACTCACAGCCCGCCTCGAGGCGTTGGAAACGCGGCAGGTGGCGGTCCCACCGGATGGCAAGACTTATCCCGCGTGGGTTGATGATATGCCCGCACCTCCGGGTTTTGGGAACCCCACTTTCTCACCTTTTAACGAGACAGGGGACCCGCACCAGCACTTGGCTCATTTCTCTTCCAGGTGTGCCCCCATGCTGGGGACCCTGGCTCAGCAAGAAGCCGCCAAACTCCGATGTTTTGTACAAACATTGGAAGGTCCGGCATTCGTCTGGTACAGCCAGCTCCCTATCGGATCGGTGACCGGTTGGGAGGATCTTAGCCGGCAGTTCTTATACCAGTTCAGCTCCACCACGCGAAAGACCAGCATTGTAGACCTCTTCAAGTGCAAACAGAGGCCTGATGAGCGGGTTGTAGATTTCATCGCCTGGTGGAAGGGACTTACATATTCCTTCGATATGCCACTGACTCAGGAGCAATTACTGACGATGTGTGTGGGGAATGTCAAGACAGAGCTGGTAGCCTCCCTAATTACCCAGAACTACCCTGGAGGGTTCAGAGATTTCTCAGATAAGGCCCAGCGCCTCGAGAAAGCCCTGCAACAGGCTAGTCAGGCACGTTTGTTGCCCCCTATGATCCCAGCCAGGAGAACCGCCAGTGCTGAACCCGCCGCGGTGGCTCAAATAGAAGCCCTGAGGCAGCTGGAGTTGCTGCCGGCGGCACCACCCCCGCAACCGCGCAGAGGTCCTCCACCTCAAGCACAGGCTCCTACCCAGCAGCGACCGCCTCAGAACCGACAGGTTCCCCCGCGCAACGCGCCACCGCCACCTAGGTGAGACAATCAGGCGCCGCTTCCTCGGCAGGCCCCTCCGGCCCCTCATCAAGGCCAGGCCCCCAGGGCCCCCTATCCGGAAAGAAGGTACCAGACCTATTCGTTCAACGAAAATCAGGTCCCTGGCTACTTCCGAAGTGCTCTGGAGCAAGGGATTGTGCGCCTGCCTGAGTGCAAATGGCCGGTGGAGGCGCATCTCACCGATCAACCCAACTCTTTCCCTTATCATCGGATCCTGGGGAACACCCTCAAGAAATGCTATGTGTTTAAGGACTGGCTTCAAGACCAGGTCAACAACAACATAGTTAAGTTGGGCCCAACACCAGCGCAAGTGGCAGGTGTCTTTGCAGGATCAGACATCAGCAGCGACAGCGAAGGTGAGTGGCAGCAGGTCCCTAGCCGCGGATCCCAGAAATATGACAATTGGATGGCTCGAAAAACCGTCGTCCGTGCCCATGGTATCATCCGGGCGTGCCTGAAGCAGTCAGAACCTTCAGAAGAAGTAGCCGGTGCCTCCGCATCATCTTCACAGTCGGACCCTTCCCAAAAGGGTAAGCAGCGGCGACGCAAGAAGAAGCAACGTGCACCGCCGGTGCCGTCGTCATCCCTCACTCTCGGCGACTTTATGCCCCCTGAAATGGGGATTCCTCCCAGGATCTTCCCAGCGGTGGATGAATCCTCGAGCAATAGCCAAGGGTACGCTTCGGTTAACACCGTGGAGCTGGTAAAGCCCTATATGACCCCTGACGAGGGGGAATGCCAGGCAGACCTCCCCAACGTTTCCAGCTGACGTCAATGTCAACGGAATCGCAATCGCGCCGGTCATCGAGGCACGTCAGCAGGCACTTGTGGCCAAGCTGTGTACGCTACCGAGACCAGGAAGCAGGCTCAGCGCAGATCTCAGCATGCACAGACCCATCTAACACCCTCGGCTCTACCTCCACCGCCGTTCGTGCTATTGGATCGAGGGGAGCCGCCTCGTCCGTATCATAGTCAGTCTTTCCCGGCTACAGGCCAGCCTCCGCTGTCCGATCCTAGTCCGGCGATTACTCTTCAGGATTCTACTGGTAGGCAGCAAGATGTACCCAGTACTATTCAATCACCGGTTCAGCCAGCTGGACCCGCTGTGCCTCCAAATGCCGAACGACCTCCTGTAAGCAGAGGTTCGCGTTTGGCACAAAAGTACGATGTTCTGAAGCACCTGGGCGGCAATCCGGTGAGGCTCTCCACCCTTGAGGCCCTTCGCCTGGCATCTGAAATGAGCGAAGCACTTTCCGAGGCCCTAAGGAGGCCCCTCCAGTTCGAGACGGAGGTAGCAGCTGCAGAAGCCTTCCATACCGAGACGATTGAAAACGCCGAATGTCAGGCGGTTATCTCGTTCTCCGGTGAAGATGAGGACCCTCCCATACAGGGGAACATTCGCCCGCTTTATATCACTGGCCACTTCAACGGTGTGGAAGTCCACCGCTGCCTCGTTGACACAAGTTCTGGAATCAATCTAATTCCGAACCAGACGTTACGAAAGCTGGGTCTGTCCGAAGGTGATTTAACCCCCTCTGACCTCAGGATCCAGGGGTATGACAGGACAGAGCAAACCCCAGTCGGCAAGATCCGCCTGAAGACTCAGTTCGATGGCTTAATTGCTAGAACCGAGTTCATGGTTGTTTCTCAGGACACCGCCTACAACGCATTGATGGGTAGGCCATGTCTCCAACTGCATGCAGCGGTCCCTTCGTCGTATCACCAGTGCCTCAAGTACTCGCTCAATGGTCGAGTAGGCATGCTCCAAGGAGACGCATCCCCTTTCGCTTATTGTGAGGCCCGCTATCTGGATGCGGGTTATTACAAAAGTAAGGATAAGCAAATCCTGGTAAGCGAGGATGAACCCGCCCCGGTCACAAGTGACCCCTAGGCAAGCATGGATGACGTCTACATCCTCCCGATCCACCGGTTGGAGGCCACGACCCCCGACATGGGGCAATGTTTTGTTGTTTCAGGTACGCAAGGAAGGCATGTTCCCGTGTCCAAGCGACGGCAAAAAATCACCTCATACTCCTACATCAACTAGGCTCAGGTGATCCCAGAATCTCCTACCCCAATACGGTACCGGGACGTCAAGATGATGACAACGGCGGTGTGCCATACGTGTCTCTTCCTCCGGGATAGAATTAACCGACTCAGGCCAACACGTCACCACTGCTTCGATATCATCAAACGGGGCCCCTTAGGCCGAAGGACAGATGGGATAGGGTCGACTGCTTTTATTGCTACGGTCTCGATGGCAAGTGAGTCTCCTGATGTGATGACCGCTGCTGCCCAAGCCGGCACCAGCTGCCCCTCGGATTTTGATAGCCTAGAAGCACCTTCCGTCGCGGGAAGTCCCCCCACGGCTGGGGAGGAAGACCTGGAGGATGCTTCCCCCGAATTTGAAGAAGGCGTGTCTACCATGGTTGATGAACTGGTACAGGTGAACCTTGGTAGCGAGGCAGATCCGAGACCCACATTGATCAGTGCAGCCATGTCCCCCGAGGAGCGGCGACAGTACGTGGACTTCCTCAAATAGCACCATGATGTGTTTGCTTGGAGTTACAACGAGATGCCAGGGCTGGATCCCCAAGTGGCCGTCCACCACCTGGGCCACCCGACAAAGCATCGTGGGTTTAAGAAGCCTCCCAAAAAGATGCACCCTTCTCATGGTTACATGGTTGAGGCCGAGTTCAACAAGCTAATCAAAGCCAACTTCGTCAAGGAGGTCCAGTACCCCAAGTGGCTTTCCAACACTGTGCCAGTCAAGAAGAAGAATGGGCAGATCAAAGTCTGCATCGACTTCTGCGATCTTAATCGCCACTGCCCAAAGGATGACTTCCCACTCCCGGTGACAGAGCTGTTGATTGACGCCACAGACGGGTTCCAAGCCCTCTCTTTCATGTATGGGTATTCCGAGTATAACCAGATCCGGATGGCCCCCGAAGATGAGGAGTCCACTGCCTTCAGGGCTCCCCAAGGTACCTTTTGCTACCAGGTAATGACATTCAGTTTGAAAAATGCAGGTGCCACTTATCAGAGGGCCATGCATCGCATATTCAAACCGATTCTCGAGACATTGGTGGAATGCTACGTGGATGACCTCGTAGTCAAATCATGCCAGTGCCAGGACCATCTCAAAGACCTTGAGAAAGTGTTCGGTTTCCTCCATTCCCGTCACCTGAAGATGAACCCGCTGAAGTGTGCCTTCGGGGTCACCTCCGGGAAGTTTCTGGGCTTTGTTGTCAGATACCGAGGTATTGAGATCGACCCAGAGAAGATCAAGGCCATTGGCCAAATTCCTCCCCCGAGCAACATTCGGGAGATTCGAGGCCTTCAAGGCCACTTAGCCTATATACGCCGATTCATTGCGAATATGGCCGGCAAGTGTAAGCCCTTTTCCCGGCTCATGAAGAAGGGAGATACCTACGAATGGGATGAGGAGTGTCGGACCGCCTTCAAGGAAATCAAGCAGTATCTGCTCCAACCTCCGGTCCTGATGCCACCCATCTCTGGAAAGTCGCTGGTCCTTTACGTGACCGCCCTGGAGAGATCCCTCGGTGCGCTGCTCGCCCAGAAGAACAACAAGGGTACTGAGAATAGTCTCTACTATCTCAGCCGCATGCTTCTTGATATGGAGATTCGATACTCCCCTGTCGAAAAGAGCTGTCTTGCGCTCTTATTCGCCGTGCAGAAGTTACGACATTACCTGCAGCACCACGAGGTGAAATTGGTCTCCCGGGTAGACCCACTGAAGTACATCCTGAACCGTCCCATGCTAACTGTCCGACTAGCACGGTGGGCAGTGATTCTCCAGCAGTTTGATATCAGGTTTGTACCTCAGAAGGCCATTAAGGGACAGGCATTGACAGACTTTTTAGCTGCCCATCCAACCTCCGCGGATCAATCCCTGGACCTGGATTTCCTTGATGAGATGATTCTCTCAGTCGATCATACTGTCCCGTGTTGGAAAATGCATTTCGACGGTGCCTCCCGGAGCCCCACCGGTAGGAGGCTCAATGATCCCAAGCTCAACAGAGTGGGCCTGGGTATTGTCTTCATTACCCCGGCGCAGGCTGTCCTGCCATACTCGTTCTTGTTGTCGGAAGGCTATACGAACAACGAGGCAGAGTACCAAGCTCTCATCACCGGCCTCGAGTTGTCCCTTGAGATCCATGTTCCCCACCTACATGTGAAGGGAGATTCCGAACTGGTAATCAAACAGGTTAATGGCGACTACGTCGTCAGGAAGCCAGAGTGTGCACCGTTGCTGGAGTACACCCTCCTCCTAATGGCCCAGTTCTTTTCTCGACCAGAGGTTACCCATGTCCCATGGTCGCAGAACGGCCAAGCGGACGCCCTGGCTGGCTTAGCAGCGTCGCTCGCAGAACCCGAGCAAGATGATTTGGTCATACACGTGGCCCACCGGAGAGTCATTCCCCAGTCACCCATGAGGACCGTGATAGCCTGCGGGTAAGTCATCTCACCGTTGGACCCTCCATATCAGGAGTCCCAGGTTCGTCAGACGTAGTGGTTGAAACCACCCCCAACTGGAGAGCACCTTTTGTTGAGTATCTCTAAAATGGTCAGCTCCCAGACGACCGGGCCGAACGCGAGCGAATCCGATGCCGCGCGCTGCAATTTACCCTCCGGAGCGGCCCCAGTCTTGAACAGATCCTTTATAAGAGGAGTTTCGATGGCGTCCTCCTCCATTTCATCCAAAGAGGGGAGATACCTCAAGTTATACAAGAGGTTCACGCCGGTTCCTGTGGCTCCCATCAAGTTGGGCTGAAACTATCCCATCAAATCCGGAGGTTAGGGTACTTTTGGCCCTCTATGATCCACGATTGTATTGGATATGCCAAGAGATGCCACACGTTCCAAGTACACGCCAACTTCTTGCATCGGCCACCGGAGCCCCTCAACCCCACCAAGTACCCTTGGCCGTTTGCGGTATGGGGACTTGATGTAGTGGGACCGTATCCACCGGAAACAGCCCGCCAGTGTAGGTTCATCCTGACGGCTACAGATTTCTTCTCCAAGTGGGCAGAAGCAGTTCCGCTCAAAGAGGTCAAGGCCCGTTCCATCGTTGAATTTGTGAGCTCCAATATTATCCACCGGTTTGGAGTCCCTCACGCCGTCCTCACCGATAACAGAACCAACTTCCGAGCAGCTGAATTGAAGAAATTGTACGCTAAGTATGACATCCGGTCGAACCATACCTCCCGCTACCACGCGCAGGCGAATGGACAGATCGAGGCGTTCAACAAGACCCTCTCTAACATTCTGCAGAAGATGGTTGGTCAGAACAAGAAAAGTTGGCCGGACAAGCTCCCCAACGCCCTCTGGGCTTACCGGATGACGACTCGCAACTCTACCCAGGTGACCCCATATTCCCTGGTGTATGGAGCTGAGGCCGTCCTACCCATTGAGATCCAGCTGCCATCGCTACGCACTGTAGTTTATGATCACCAGACATCAGATGAGGTAGCCGAGATCCGTCTAGCTGAATTAGAGGCACTGGACGAGAACCGGCTTCGTGCCCTGCGCAATCTGGAAAGGCATCAGGACAAGATAGCGAGAGCCTTTGATAAGAAGGTTCGTCTCTGCTCTTTTATACAGGGTGACCTGGTACTGGCCCTTCGAGCGCCAATGATTCCCGGTAGGAAACCGCTCAAGTTGGAACCCAAATGGGAAGGGCCTTATATCATCCATAAGATTTACCCCAATGGAGCATACTCCTTAGTGACCACGAATGGAGAGCGTATAACCCCTCCCACCAATGCCAAGTTCCTCAAGCGATACTTTGCCTAGGGAAAAAATGGTCCAGCACGACCCTAAACTGCGTGATGGTCCAGCACGACCCTAAACTGCGTGATGGTCCACCACGACCCTAAACTGCGTGATGGTCCAGCACGACCCTAAACTGTGTGATGGTCCAGCACGACCCTAAACTGCGTGATGGTCCAGCACGACCCTAAACTGCATGATGGTCCAGCACAACCCTAAACTGCGTGATGGTCCAGCACGACCCTAAACTGCGTGATGGTCCAGCAGGACCCTAAACTGCGTGATGGTCCAGCACGACCCTAAACTGCGTGATGGTCCAGCAGGACCCTAAACTGCGTGATGGTCCAGCACGACCCTAAACTGCCTGATGGTCCAGCACGACCCTAAACTACGTGATGGTCCAGCACGACCCTAAACTGCGTGATGGTCCAGCACGACCCTAAACTGCGTGATGGTCCAGGACGACCCTAAACTGCATGAAGGTCCTGCACGACCCTAAACTACTAGAAGGTCCTATATGACCCTAAACTGCAAAATGGTCCCACACGACCTTGAACTGCAACTTCGTCCTACAAGACGATAAACTGTGAAATGGTCCCGCATGACCTTAAACTAGACACTATGGTCCAACATGACTCTAAACTGTAAAGTCCTGCATGACCATAAACTGCATCTTCATCCCGCAAGACGTTAAACTGCAAGCCGGCCAGGCCTTCCTGACCGAGGCTCAGCCTCAGGCCCCTTGGCCTCCTTGGGCCCCTGGCCCCCCGTCTTCACCACGGTTTGGCCCCAGGCCCCCCTTGGTTTTTCCCCGACTTACCCTCTTGCGGGATTGTACGGTATGGTGTAGGACTACGTCCTCATTCACGTCGGATTACTTGTCGTACTGTACATATCCCCAAATGAGGTGCTTCTCATCGCCCCGCATGACGTTAAACTGCATTTCTAGAACTACGTGTGGCTTGATTCCCATATTCATGGGATACGTAGGAACGCTCGGACGACTCGTCTTGAGCCCAGCCCCAAGCTTTTCTCTTCCGCTATTCCCCATGGGAATAGTTTCCTTGGAGGATCTTTGTGTAGCAGGGAGTAGGCTTTCTTGGACCTTCTCATGCAACCCCGCTCGCACAAGGATTGTAAGGGTCGCACCATGTGCCCACTCCCGTTCTTCTATCCTCCCACGTCCTCACCGCATGACGCTAAACTGCATGGCCTTCAAGAACTACGTATGGCTTGATTCTCATCCTCATGAGATACGTAGGAACGCCCGGACATTTCGTCCGTTGGCCCAGCCCAAAAGCCAAAATCTTTCCCTCGGGTCAAGACATGGCAGGGTGCACACTTTTTCCCCAACTCACATCGAGCAAGCCTCGACCTGGCTGCACATTCCCCCCTGGAGGTGTTTTCCCCTTTCGTGGATGGATACAGCTATGCTTCACCCACTCCTTGACTGGGATTCCATCGTTTTTTCACACCCAGAGGGAACCCCAAGAACGGCCTGGATACAATGCCCAAGGGCTCTCCTACCGATACGGGCCAACGCCCCCGAGGGGTTTCAAGAAACAAATCGATACAAGTCCCGCGTTGCGAATTTGGTCGGCGGTCGACATTCATTTGCTGCTCCCACAACGGGTCACCATAGGAACGCTGTGTTTCGAACATGGTCAACAGTGTCCTGGATCTTCGGGTCCACCCCGAGATGTCCCATACATCGAGTGCAGTGATTCATTCTGCCCCATCCTGAGGTGAAAAACTTCCCCCAGGTGGTGCTAGCGATCAGGCCATGGGCCAGGATTCCTCATAGGGGTGTACAGTGTGATGTGGGACTATGTCCTCATTCACGTCGGGATCATGTACCATTCCGTACGCCCTCCCTTTACGAGGCCCAGCCTCAGGCCCCTTGGCCTTCTCGGGTCCCCGACCCTCGTCCTCATGTACGACGTTAAACTACAAACCAGTCAGGCCTTCCTGACTGATGCCTGACCTTAGGCCCCTTGGCCTTTCCGGGCCATAGCCCAGGTCCCTTCTTACCTGGAGTGTACGGTGTGGTGTGGGACTACGTCCTCATTCACGTCAGCTTCTTCGCCATACCGCACACCCCCCTTGTTTAGGGGTATATTGTTCCCCTTCTCGTCCAGTATGACATTAAACTAAATATAGAGAACTATGTGCGGCTTGATTCCCATCCTAATGGGATACGTAGGACCACCTGAATGTCCAAGATTCGGGTCCAGCCCCATCTCTCGGGAATCCTCATCCCATCTTGGCCCCTTGGCCTATCCTTCCTCCATGAGAGGATCATATGGTGTGGTGTGGGATTATGTCCTCATTCACAATGGTCTCGTAATGACCATGCCGTGTTCCCCCCCTACTGATTTGTTTCGTCGGTCCCTTTTTCGGCAGTTCGCCAATGTGCCTAAGAGTACTCTGGTTTATTACCTGGAATGCCAAGCTTTACTCGGACACATCCGCACCCTCTTTCCAGGATTTGTGTATCCCTGCATCAGGGCTTTCATCATCTCTCACACCCGGAGGGACCCCCAACAACGGCCTGGATACTACGCCCAAGGGCTCTCCTACCGTTATGGGCCAATGCTCCTAGGGTTTCGGACAACAAATCGATAAAATCCCACATTGCAAATATGGTCAGCGGTCGATGCTCATTTGTTGTTCCCACCTCAGGCTAACGCAATATGGACGCTGTGTTTCCATCATGGTTAACAGTTTTCCTCTATCGCCACGCCAACCCATTAAGTCCAAATGCCGGGTACACGATTCACACCCTTGATCACTTCATCGTGTCCAAGTATAGTCTCAGAACTCTTGGTACTTTTCCTCCGTGCATGTCTGCGCGTTGGGGGAACAAGCTGCATCAAAGGGGTCCTTCGAAACTCTCCGCCAACTCCCCTTTAATGGACGCCCCAAGTATTGCGATAAGGATCTTCCCCCTTGTTTCCCACACCGAGTTTATCTCACGTGGGCTTAGGGATTTGGTTGACATTTGTGCTTACTCGGGATTTGTCACCATCCACGGTCCGAGCTCTAAGGCCATAAACTAAGACTCTCATCTGGAACTACGTTCAAGACCCCTTGTCTTTGGGTCCAGCTTGAGTTCAGCAAGTTCACCTCTCTTGGGTCCTACCATTGGGACCCCGACCACGGGACCGCGTGGCGTAGTGTAGGATTAAGTCCTCATTCACGTCAGGTTTGCAATAGCCGCACCATGCGCACCCCGTTCTGAGAGTTGGCCCTCCTATTCCTTGTCCTGTAGGACATTAAAAGGCACCCTTCAGAACTACGTGTGGCTTGATTCCCATCCTCATGGGATACGTAGGACCACCTAAATGTCTAAGATTCGGGTCCAGCCCCACCTCTTAGTGATCTCCTGATCTCCCAGTCACCTAGGCCACTTGGCCCATCCCTCTCCAGAAGGGGGATGTGTAGGTATGATACAAGGTCTTGGGCACCGTGCCCCCCTTCCCCAGAGAACCTGCCATCTCTCGATCACCCTCAAAGTTGAGTCCCTTGACTCCTTGCAGTGGTTCACCCATGTATTAAGAGCACTCTAGTCTAGGACCAAGAGTGTCAGATTTAACTCGATCAAGTTCCTTCCACTTTTCAAGCTTCGTGTTCCCCTCCATTCGGGCTTCCATCACCTTTCACACCCAGAGGGACCCCCAAGAACGGCCTGGATATAATGCCCAAGGGCTCTCCTACCGATACGGGACAACGCCCCCGAGGGTTTTGGACAATAAATCGATAAAATCCCGCGTTGCGAATATGGTCAGCGGTCGATGCTCATTTGTTAGTCCTCATTTCAGGCTAACGCGATAGGATGCTGTGTTGCGAACATGGTCAGCAGTAATCGTCTGTCATCACACCAGCCCCTTCAGTCCTTGAATGTTGGTTGCATGATTGACATCATTTTCCACCCCATCATGTCCAGGTGGAATCTCGACACTTTTGGCGCTATCCCTCAGTGCACCTTTGCATGTCAGGGGGACAAAGCTGCAATCTGGCTTCCTTTGGGGCTCCCATGGTCCGAGCTCTAAGGACATAAACTAAGATCCATTCGGGACTACGTTCAACTTGATTCCCATCCTCATGGGATACGTAGAACCGCCCAGACGCCCTGTCTCCGGGTACAACGCATTCAGGAAGCCAATCTCTCTCCCTGTTTCACCTCTGTATAGGCCCCCCGGCCTAAGGTTTCCCTCTCCGGATGGCATAAAATATGATGTGGGATCATGTCTCTGTCAATTGTGTTTTATAACACTGCGCACATTTCCCTCCTAGCATCGTCTCTGCTACGTCTGCGCTGCATGACGATAAAATGAATGCTTGGTCCTATCATACGACCCTAAACTGTGACATTATCGTCCTGGCCGCACGACGAAAAACGGCACCGCATTGTGGTGACCTCGTTGTAGAGGACATCACGTTGGGTATTGGTCACGTGCCATGCCATTTGTCAACGCCCATCACGGCTTGATTCTTGTGGAGACATCACGACCTACTGTTCTAGGCCTGTCGCTTCACAAAAAAAACCATTCACCTTAAAGAACAAACAAGATACATAAAATTCCGCTTCTTTTAGTGCAAGGGCCACGCCCGCACTCCCCTTTTCCCCCTGGCACTGGTATCCTACCATGTCATTTCCAGAACTACGTATGGCTTGATTCTCATCCTTATGAGATACGTAGGAGCGCCCAGGCACTTCCCCGCGGGCCCAGCCTAATTTTCACTTTCGGTCCCTTGACCAAAAACCTCTCCCAAGGGGGTTGCGTGGTGTGGTATGGGGTTGTTCCCTCATTCACGTCGGGTTGTTCACCGCGCCGTACACACCTCCTATTCCCATTCACGCCAGGTGTTTGAGTTACTCCACCATGTGCCTCTTATGTTTCCTCTCACCCATGGTCTGAATTCTACGACCCTAAACTAAGATCTCCCCGAGGGAAAGGAATCTACTCCCTCTCTCTCTAATACGTTTCGTTGCTGTATTCAGATGTGTTTTGACAAAGAGCCCGAAGTGTGGGATTTTCACAGGGACATTCCCCTCGTCCCATGACCAAGCTTCGTGAGTCCGCAATTTGGATCCTCATCCTCTTCCACATCCAAAAGGACCCTCGGACGACGTGGATACTAAGCTTAAGGTCTCTCCATGAATGATGGACCTAAGGGCCCTTCAATCGTTTTGGGCCAACGTCCCCATGGATATTGGACAACAAATCGATAAAATCCCACGTTGCGAATATGGTCAGCGGTCGATGCTCATTTGTCTGTCCCCATTCTAGGCTAACGCGATAGGATACTGCATTGCGAATACGGTCAGCAGTTACCCTCCGTCGTCACGCTGCCATCATTGTGATCTGAATCTCGAGCACCATGATTCACACATTTCCACTTCCCCATGTTCAAGTGTAATTCCATCATACTCGTCTCTTTCTCTTCGCGCATCTAGGTGCGCCACAAGATCGTGTTAGTGTCACTGGGCTGAGATTCACCGAGCGTCCCTTTTCCCTAACCTGCCCCTCTCTGTGTCGGGAAATTCCCACCACTACTGCTTGTTTCCCACACCGAGCACGACTCACGTGGGCTTAGTAGTTTTGGCAGGATGTGTACCAACACGGTCGGGCTGCTCATCGTCCTGCATGACGTTAAAATGCGCTTTCAGAACTACGTATGGCATGATTCCCATCCTCATGGGGTATGTAGGAATGCCTGACCACTTTGCTTCGGGCCCAGACCAATCCTCACTCTTGGTCCCTCGACCTGAAGAGTTTCCTCCGGGGGTATGTGGTGTGATTTGGACTCCAAGTCCACATTCACGTCGGCTTTATATCTACCGCGCTACACTCTTCCCTTTTATTCCGCGTCCTATCATATGACGTTAAACTACAGGAGTCTATGTGTCCTTAACGCATGACAATAAACTACGGTTCTACCCTGAACAAGTTCAGGATGCCCCAAGATCCCACTGGGAAGTGACAGATCCCCTTGCCAGAGAGGCCCTGTCCCAAAGATGGAATGATCCATGATCAAACCGATACGCCCATCGGACGTACTCCCACCACGGTGGTGTAACTACCTAAGTGTTGGATTCTGTTCGGACAGACCATCACTCCATATTCCACGCTTTACATGCCCCTTATTTGGACCCTCGTCCTCTTTCATGTCTAAAGGAACCCTCTAATGGCTTGGTCTCATGCCGCATCGGCTCACCTACCGTCCTGGGCCAACGTTCCGGAAGACTGGTCATGTTTGGAAGGACCCCCTAACAGTATGGATGTTCGACCTATGGTCCGCCTACTTTCCTGGGCCAACGTCCCGAAGGATTGATCAACAACAAATTGATAAAATCCCGTGTTGCGAATATGGTCAGCGGTCGATGCTCATTTGTTGTCCCCATTTCAGGATAACGTAGTAAGGGTACCGTTTCTCCTCCAAGGTTAACGGTTGTCCCTTATTGTCACGCCATCCCCACAGTGTTCCGAATCTTGGGTATCGTGATTCACAATTCCCATTTTCATCTGTTTGGACCGATTTCAGCGCCCCTGGAGTTTCCCCGTTCGTGCATAAGAGCACGTTGAAGAAACGGTAATTTGGCTATCCTGGAAGTTCCTCCTCCGATCAAGCCTTCCCCATCTTTCGGGAATCTGGACTGGCTTGGGGAATTGTCGTCAAACGTCCCGCAAACATTATAGGGATGTAACAAGGAAATTCAACAGTGGAAATCGTGCGTGCTACTGCATTCAAAACAAAGGTAAAATTTGGAAGCACGAAAGTACCAATAAAAGGGTTTTTGGTTTGTTACAATACTCGGGGGTTGACTTCCCCCATGGACGGGTTGACCCCGTCAAAAGAGCGTTGCAGCTCCGCCACCCGTTGACTTGCGGCATCCAAGGCTTGCTGCCGCTGAATCAGCTCTCGCTCCTCCTCAGCAGCGGTGGGGCGCAGTTCGTCAGTTCTGGATTTGGTCCTCTCTACATCAGATTGAACGACAACCATCTTTTCAGAGGTCTGCCTCATGTGCTCTTTTGCCTCTGCCAGCTGGGCCTTCAACCGTGAGACCAGCTCAGATTGCGCATCAAGAGTGGCTGAAAGCTCGTCTGCCCGGGTCTGCATCCGTTGAACCTCGCCTTCAGCCTCCTGGAGCTTCTTAATGCTGGTCTCCTTCCTCCGCTGCCAGCCCACGCTGAGCCCACGATCATGCTCCCGGATCTTCTCAGCCATAAGATCTCGGATGAGTGCATGAGGACGTTGGGCATCCACTCCCCCAGCGCACAGTTCACGCAACCGCGAGCGAAGACTATCCATTTCGGCCAACCATTGTGCTTGGGGAGTGTCCTTGATAAAGTGCGCGATCAACTTCCACGACCGGTGGTGGACTATGTTGTTGTCTTCCTCGTCGGAGGCCGTTTCGTCCCAGTCTGCGCGATTGGCAGGCTCCTACGCGGGATACGCCCGCAGGAAATCCTCGGTAGGATCAACATCCGGTGTTGAATCCAGTGCGACACCTGGCGCCGAAGCAGGCGCGACAGAACTGGGACCGACCAGTTGATCCTCTTCCTCGGAGTCCACCTCAATGATTTCGGGTACGGCCCTGCTGGTGGTCCCGCTAGTAATGATGTGCGTCGTGGCTTGAGGAGATGGCGGGACTATCGCCACCATCACCGGCATGCCCCTAGGAGGGACGCCACCATACATCCCGACCAGCCTTGCCGCAGCAGCCCATGCCAGTCGAAGAACTGTGCAACAAAGAGGGACATGAACGTCAGTTGGCATGATCTACATGTGGCAACGAGGAGACCAGTGGAGGAGACTTACAGAGATCGACCTCCGAGCGCTGATCCTGAGCCGGTACTGATGGGACCCCAAGACAAGGCCCCCCGTATACTGTTGGAAGGTCTGGAGATTCCGGAGGAGCCACCTCAGACGCCCTGGTCCCACCAGACGCGGAACTGGACGCAGCCATAGGTGCGGGTTCTGAAGGTCCCGCATCATCACCCGCTAAGGAGCGAGAACGAGGCCTACGAACAAGTTCCTCCTGCATGGCTCAAACATTGGTGAGAAGTCCATAGGGACCCAAGAACAGATCGTAAGGAGAGAAGTTTGGAATGCTACCTCGAGAGCCTCCGCGAACTCTTTGAATTCTGAGCCTCGGTCTCTGACCTCTCCTTCCTCCAGCGGGCTCCCTCCTCCAGCCTCATCCTCCCGAGAGGAGTCCTCTGATTCCTCCGGCAAGGGGAAGCGCTCCCTCAGATCGGTAGCCGATAACTGTGGGGGGACCGTCTGATTCAACAGTACCCTCACTCGGTCTGTCATTGGGCGAGGGACACCACTGGAGTGGACGTAATCCTCCAGCTCTTCCAGGTACTATTCTGCCCCCGCCGGAGACGCCATGAATCCAGCCCGAACTGGGCCTATACCCGGTAATTCCATCCCGAGGCGATTCAGGTGGGCCCATAACTCGGATGGGCTGAGGAATTATCGGTTGACATCCCAAATGTCCCAAGCCTCCGGGAATACGGCATCCTCTTCCATGTCAATGTGAAGCAGGCGCTTCCCCAGAGCCTGAGTGGATATCCTACGGAATCCTCTCGGTGGCCGCCCCTCCGGATGACCCTGCTCTCCCAGAATCACCGGATCCACCGCTGCTGCCATACCCTCGGCCGGTGCAGGTCTCGCCGCCATAGCAGCCCCGCTGCCGCGAGCAGCCATAACTGCCCTCCGACCCCGACCTCGAGATAGAGGAGGCCCACCATCACCAACCCGGATCGTTGGTTGCTTCATCATGTCCCCCGGATAAGCGGCCTCCCAACTGATGGCGTACTCCTTCACTAATACGAAGGCAGCGGTGGATGGAGGCAATGCAATCCGCATCTTTCCATCATCACGTGTGAACATGAGCCACAGCTGCCTCATCACACATGGGTGCTCCTCGTGACGCACCTCCCAGTAGACCTGCGTGGTCAGCAGCTGGAGGCACCGGAACTGCCTCGCAAACCGATACGGAGTGTACGGTTCACAAAGCAGCTCACGATCTATTCGTGCCACCAAAACTCCACCTCGGAAGGCCAGGAGGTAAGCTCGATGTTCTTCTGTTCCCTGTCCGTCATCAGTAAGCATCCCTGTCGGCAATGGGAAAGGATGGAAGTTGAACTCGTCCGCCCTCCACACCCTATTCAGCACCATCGGAATGGCCAGTTTGAACGGGAAGCTCCCGACCGCGTTCAGGATGGAGGGGCGAAAGTTTGATCCCGACGGCGAAATGGGGTTTGTATATTCATAAATCCCCCTGATATGCGCTAAGATCCACCCGTAAAGGAGGTGGAAGGGCCCGCATATCCTTGGCGGCTTCTTGCCTTCGCTAATATGCCGCAGCATTCTGTACAGTTTGGTGAGAATCAGGATCCCCAGGTTGATCTGCTGCCCCATGGCCAACATCGACGCCATGATAAACGAGCTGGGCCATACCCCGATGCTTGTATCTCTCACCGGTAGGATCCAACCACAGATGAGAGCCGTGATGAACGCTGATAGCCTGACTATCGGCTGTTGTTCAGTGCTGACACTGAAACCCCAAGTTTTCCCTTGGCTGTCCTCCAAGACCCGCCAATACGAGTGCCCCTTTCCCCGTTGGGCCTCCCTTGGACAAGTTCGAGGCCTCGGAGGGAACTCTCGATTCTCTAGGAAATTCTGGAAGCATTTGAACCATCTCCTAAAATAGACATCCCTCACTGCCTCCTTGTCCTCTCCAGGGACAAGTGCCATCAGTGTCGACGCCAGTCGCGACATTTGCTCCACATCCCCCCATGCGCTGACAATGGGGAGGAACTCGTCATACATGGCCCCCAAGATTGGGACCCCAGAAATCTGGTGGACATCCCACAGGATGATTCCCACCTCCCCATGATGCAGGTGAAAAGTGTTGGTCCTAGATGACCATCTACTCAACAACTCCGGCATTAGCTACTTCGGTTGGTAAATGTGGAATTGGGAGGCCCATGCCGCTTCATACAACCCCAATCTCCTCAGCTCAGCCCCAAAATCCTCGCATGAGGCGCCTACCCAGTAGGCCCAGGCCCAGTCATCAGTAAAGTTGCCGCCCTGGCGCAGGTCCCACTCATCGGACCATCCCTTCTTCGAATCCTGGAAGGCCGCCTTCAGCATGGTACGGTAGAGAGGAGGGGACGTCTCCGGTTGTAATGGCCTCCCATCAATATCGTTCACATGGTTGTAGAGACAATTAGTGGTGACGGGTGTGAAGTCCTCCCACGCGTGACCATCGGCCGCCCTGAACCATTGGTGCTGGCACAGTGTGCTCCTGAACCAGCAAGCTGGTTCATCCCTACTCGCCTCAGGGATGAAGACGTCATCCCTCAGCCCGAAGCCGTACAACGACAGTTTCTTGCACTTCGGATAATCTTTCTGGCCCTCCGTGAGCAGATCTGTCAAAGAAGTGTGGTCCGAGTGGCTCTGGATCATCTCCCCCAAGCCTGGATGGTTGGCCATCTCATCTCGATGAGCAGCATCTGCAAGGACCCCCAATACAGCCTCTTGATGGGCCATTTTAACTCTGACACTCAGAAAAGAGTTCTCTCCGCTGGATCGCGAAGCTCGACCGCGAAGCTGAATCGCGAAGCCGGATCGTGAAGATCAGTTGCGAGACCAACCCGTGAAGTCTGGCCAAGGCCGACAAACATAGGTTCGCTTGGCGCGGACGCGGAGTCGGAGACCCACGGTTCGCCGCGAAGCTCGATTCGCGGAGGGCTGTCGCGGAGTACGCGGAGCTTCGCGAAGACGAGAGCGCAAAAAGACAAGGAAGTCACGTGAAGAAAAAAGAGGTCGGACCCCCTATTTATAGGTGGCGACCCCGGAGCATCGCGGCGCGCCTCACCCGCGCGGAGAATCGCGGTGCATCCGGATCTGTGGCCCCGGTCAGCACCGCGGCCCCCTTCGCGAAGCCGCTTCACGAACCAACGAAAATTTTGGCGATTTTCCCTCAGACTTCGACCCTTCTCCCTCCGCGGCTCCAAGTCTGAGGGGGAGCATTTGTTGGCACCAAAAATGTGGCTTGAAAGAAAGGAACGAAAAAGAAGGCCGGCGTGCTGCCTCGCGAAGATCCACCACGAAGCCCCGCCGCGAAGTGCCCCGACCATAGCGGTTCCACGAAGCACCAGAGGCGGTAATGCTCAGCGAACCCATTTGACGTTCGCGAGCCGCCGCGAAGCACCAGAGGTGGTAATCCTCCGCAAACCCATTTGACGTTCGTGAGCCACCGTGAAGCACCGAAGGCGGAACTCGAGTCCTGCATCGCGGTGCCCCTTCCCTATAAATACTGGACTCCCCCTGAGTCCCGTGGATAGAGAATCCAACCTTTCAGCTTCTCCTCTCCCGAATCGTGAATCACTCTTTGCCCCGGGAATCATGAGCTCCGCGAGGTATTTCTACTTCGCGAGACGCCTTTTCTTTCTCTCGATTTGAGCCCCTCTTCCGAGACGGATGCCCTTTGCGAAGCTCAAGGGAATTCGCGAAGGAAGGGGATTCCCAAGGGAACCCGGGCAGCCGCAGAGTGTTCATGCTTCGCGAAACTCCCAGCCCACGCTAGTGATCCCGAGGCTAAGGCAGGATCGCTCCACTTTGCGAAGCACATTGCTTTGCAGGACCCTACTTCGCGAGGCACCCCTTCTTCGCGAGGCAGTGCTCCGCGAACACTGTTCCACTTCGCGAAGCACCTTCCACTCACACCTATGCCCCATGCTAAGGCCAAGGCACTCCAATTCGCAAAGCACACTCCTCTTCTTAGCGATTCCTCTTCCCGTGCGACCCTCCGGGTTTGCACGATGTGATTTCAAAGTCCCGTGGACAATACCACCTGTAGCGTTGCTTCGCCTAATGCTTCTTCGTATAGGCACGCTAATGGCTATTTCTTCTTCACATAGCCACGCTAACGTGGACCCCTAGATGGTTCATTCCACGACCCCCCTTAACCATGGCCTTACTGGTACCTTCCCTTCCCCAAGGACCAGAGGGTACCGGTTATGTAAGTCCTTGGGGTGCGGAGTGAACCCACCTTGTCCGAGCTGCAGGACGTTAAACTTCCAAGCACCACGTCCTCAACACATGATGTTAAACTATTACCCAACCTCGTCTCCCTCATGAAGGGTCCCCCCAGCTCGAACATTCTTTACACTACTCGTCTCCACGGGAATGGAACTCTTCCGCACATGGAATGAGATCCTCCTTGTCGGAGTGGCGTATGTTCGTAGGGGAAGGGCTGCCTCAGAGCGTAAGCCCCTAACCTTTCGTACGGATGATTGCACCCGTGCATCTCCATACTTCCCCACTACCAAGGTCAGTGGAGGGAGTGATAGGGAACGAGGCACCCCCCTCTGGGCCTCCATCCTAGAGTAAGTCCCAACACCATGGGCCGCCCAATGCGTAAGCCCCTTTTCGCTTCTCACGGACGCACCCCTCGCGACGTGATCGTCAGGTCCTTGCAACCACTTGTTTCTCACACCGATCATGACTCACGTGGGCTTAGAGTGAGCACCGACCCTGACCCCTCACCATTATGAACTACGAGGTCTTTGATCCATGTCAAGGCATGGTACGTAGGAAGCCTCCATGAGGTTCAAGCCACCCGTCATTTCACGTCGGGTCTCACCCCGGTCCAGCATGATGTTAAACTGCATTCTGGTCTAGTGGTAAGCCGCTATGACCCTTTCCCACCTGAACTCCGAGGTCTTTGATCCATGTTAAGGAATGGTACATAGGAAGCCTCCATGAGGTTCAAGCCACATTGCTCGGTCGTTCATTCACGTCGAGTTTCTCTCTCGTCCAGCATGACGTTAAACTGTATGCCCCCCTGTCCTACATGACATTAAACTGCACACCCATTCCCATTCGAACTACGAGGTCTTTGATCCATGACAAGGCATGGTACGTAGGAAGCCTCCATGAGGTTCAAGCCCGAACATCATCTAATTCACGCCCAGCACGACGCTAAACTGCAATTCCCATCCGACGGCAAGCCGTTGTGACCATCCCGAACTACGCAGACTTTGATTCCCTGCCACAGGGATACATAGGAAGCCTCTTCAAGGCTCAAGCCCAACTTCACCGTCGCCCTTGCGATGGTCCCATTTCACTCTCCCTATACTCCATTCATCAACCAATCCCCCGTCCCAATTCTCGCTCGGACCGTCTTATCCCGGCGAGACCATGTCGGTACGCTCTTCTTCACAGCCATCCATGGGCTGGCCCCGGTATCGACATCCCTTCAAGGAGGATCCCTCAATCCGATCTATCCTAGCTAATGCTCTGGTTGGGTTGATCCGTCTCCGCTAGACGTTAAACTCGCGGAATACCCTGTGTTGAGCACAGGAAGCTGAGGAAAACCTCAGATATGTGTCTACGACATATAATTCCCCGCGCTCGATGTGGGATGCCTCGGGCCTCCACGCCCTCGAGAAGCCTTGTTACCAAGGATAACAGACAGACATGCCAGGTACCCCAGCATCCAGACACACTACTGATGCCTCAACTTGACTACTCCCCTGACTGAAGGTTGCTGCCCTGACTGGACCCTTTGGAATGTCCCGACAGAAGCAGTGTAATTAACCGGCATCCATGGAAACATGGAACTGAGAAGAGTTTCACGAACTACGTATTAAATCTATGAGGGAGACCTGGACTAGGTGATGAGTTCCGAGGAGGAATCCACGGAAGGAAGAACCGACATCCCATCATCCCGTTTTGATCAAGGAGAAGACGTCCCTGAATAAGGAGCGGATGCCGCCCGCCTTTGGAAAGCGGGAATGCGGGGCAACAAAGCAGCGCGTCCTCCTCCAGAGACAGATGCGCGCGCGCCCCGGCGGAAAGCGTCGGAAACAACTATTCCATGTAAGGATCCTCTAAGAGGTCTACCTCTAGGGGGGATAGTTAAAGAAAAGAGTTTGGTGGATGGACTCAAGATGAAATGTTTGAGCGTTCCTATGTATCCCATGTAGATGGGAATCAATCTATACATAATTTTAATGGTTCATTTTAACATCTTACAGGATGAAATGCAGTTTAACATCATAAGAGACGATTTATAGTTTAAAGTCATGTAGGACCAGACAGTTTAGGGTTGTGTGAGACCAAATAGTTTAGGGTTATGCTGGACCCACTGGCTCTGGGAAAGTATTGCATGAGTAACTTGGAATTTGTGGGAGGAGTTATATGCTCACCATCCATGGTTACTGGTGAGTATGCCCCATTGGGGTAAACCTTATGAACAACGAAAGGTCCTTCCCATTTGGGCTATAACATGGGTGGTTTCCTGCCAGGTATCATTGGTGTCCTGAGGGACAATACCAAATCACCTTGCAGGAATGAATGGAGGAAAAACTTCTTGTCAAAGGCTCTAGCTATCTTATTTGGATGCCTTTCTATATTGTGCAGGGCACAAAGCCTATTCTCGTCAAGTGCATACAATTCATCCAGATAGATTTCGGCTACATTATTTGGTGCCTATTGGTCATAGACCACTATGTGTAATGAAGGCAACTGAATCTTGATGGGTAGAACGGCCTCAGTTCCATACACTAGAGAATATGTGGTCACCTAGTTGGAATTACGAGTCATTGTCTGATAATCCCATAGGGTATTGGGGAGCTTGTCCGACCAAATATTCTTATTCTGGAAAACCATTTTCTACAAAATGTTAGAGAGTTTTTTTGTTGAAAGCCTCAATATTTCAATTTTCTTGCGCGTGATAGTGGGGGGTCTAGTTAGAATGGATTTTGTACTTAGTGTAAAACTTCTTCAGCTTAGCTGCATGGAAGTTCATGCTATTATCAGTGAAGACGATGTGAGGAACTCCAAATCGGTATATGATGTTGAAACTAACAAATTAAACGATGGAATGGGCCTTGACCTCCTTGAGTGGAACTACCTATAACCACATGGAGAAGAAATCCATATCCATTAGGATGAATCTGCACTGGTGAGATGTCTCTGGTGGATATGGTCCCATGACATCGAGTCCCCATACCGCAAATGGCCAAGAGAAATTAGTGGAGTGGAGAATATCTGGAGGCTGATGCATAAAGTTAGCACGGATTTGGAATGCATGGCATCTCTTGGTGAACTCGATGCAATAATGGATCATGGAAGGCCAAAGGTACCCCTGGTCTCTAGATCTGGTTGGATAGCTTCAACCCAGTCTGGTGGGTGCTGTAGGAACTGGCTTGAACCTCTTGAATGACCAGAGAAATCTTGACTCCTAGGATGTAATAGAGGAGAATACCATGAAACCCATGCTTGTAGAGGATTTGATCAAGACTGGGACCGCCCTAGAGGGTAAACTGTAACGCGTGGCGTCATATTCTCTTGCACTCAGCCAAATCAGTTGGGAGGTAACCACTTCGGAGATATTTTGAAAAGGGGGATCTCCAATTGGGATTCACTTAAACCACTGCATCTGGGGGTCCTGACATGGAGGCTCTGGCAGTAATATGGCTCACCTACAGCCGGTCGTCATCATTTGGGGAGACAAGAGAAATGACTCTTTGATATGCCTTGTGGATAATCAGATCATCTTGACCTAGTTCTATAAGTGATGCAGTGAGGACAGACATGGCATCAGCTCGACCGTTCTGAGATCTAGGGACATGAGTAACTTCCGGACAAGATGGTAACTGGGCCATTAGCTGGAGAGTGTTCTCCATCAATGGTACGAGCTCTGGATTTCTAATGGCATAGTCACTATTTATATGCTTTATGACTAGTTCAGAATCCCCTTTCACATGAAAATGGGGCACATCAATCTCGAGGGCCATCTCGAGGCCAGTGATGAGAGCCTGATACTCTACCTCATTGTTGGGGAAACCTTCTGATAATAGGAATGAGTATGGTAGAATGGCTTGTGCTGGGGTAATAAAGATGATACCCAAGCCTACCCTGTTGATCTTGGGATCATTGAGCCTCCTGCCAGTGGGGCTTCGGGAAGCACGACAAGGCTTGGTCCACCGAGAGGATCGCCTATCGAAGAAATCAAGATCCAAGGACTGGTCAGTAGGGTCCGGATGGGTAGAAAGGAAGTCTGCTAATGGTTTCCCCTTAATAGCTTCCAAAGGGACCAACTTGATACCGAACTGCTGGAGAATCACTTCCCACCGAGTGAGATGACCTGTCAACATGAGGCAATTCATAAGGTATTTTAGTGGGTCTACCCGAGATACCAGCTATACCTTGTGGTTCTACATGTAATGTCACAATTTATGTACTGCGAATACTAGCATAGGGAATCTCTTTTTGATGGGAGAGTATCTGGTATCTGTATCGAGGAGAAAACGACTGAGGTAGTGAAGGTTGTTCTCCATCCTCTCATTGTTCTTCTTGGTGAGAAGGGTGCCGAGAGATCATTCCAGAGCAGTCACATAAAGGACTAATGGATTTCTAGAGATAGGTGCCATTAAGACCAGTGGCTAGACCAGATACTGCTTGATCTCCTCAAAAGAAATCTGACACTCTTCATCCCACTCATAGATGACGCCTTTCTTTATGATCTAGGAAAATGGCATACACTTTCATGATAGGTTTGTGATGAATCGGCATATGTAGGCTAAGTGGCCTTGGAAACCTTGAAGCTCCCAAATGTTTCTTGGAGGAGACAACTGGCTAATGGCCTTGATCTTCTATAGGTCAATCTCAATTCCCCTTTATCTGACAACGTAGTTGAGAAACTTTCCAGATGTGACCTCAAAGGCACACTTCAATGGGTTCATCTTCAGGTAATAGGAACGGAGGAATCCAAACACTTTATCAAGGTCCTTGAGATGGTCTGAACACTGACGATATTTGATTACCAGATCATCCACAAAGCATTCCACCAATGTCCGAAGGATCAGATTAAATATGCGATGCATAGCCTTCTGGTAGGTGGCACCTGCATTCTTTAAACTGAAGGGCATGACTTGGTAACTGAAAGTACCTTGCGATGCCCTGCTGTATGTAAAATCCTCGTCCTCAGGGGCCATTCGGATTGGGTTGTACCCGATGTACCCATCCATGAAGGAGAGGGCTTGGAAAACAGTTGTAGCATCAATCAATAACTCCATCACAGGAAGTGGAAAATCATCCTTCAGAAAATGACGGTTGAGATCACAGAAGTTGATGAAGACACGGATCTATCCATTATTCTTCCTGACTGGCACAGTTTTTGCTATCCAATTGGTTTATTGGACATCCTTAACTAAATTGGATCTGATGATCTTATCAACTTCCACCTCAACCATGGCCCCGTGAGAAGGGTGAATCTTTCTGGGAGGCTGCTTGAACCCATGATGATTTGTAGGGAGACCGAGGTGGTGGATGTCTACCTAAGGATCTAGTCCTGGAATCTCATCATAACTCTAGGCGAACACATCACAGTGTTGTTTTAGGATGTAAAGTACCGATGTTTCTCCTCGAGGGACATGGTGGCATTGGTCAATGTGGGTCTCGGGTTTTCCTTGCTACTGAGGTTCACCTGTACCAACTCATCGACTGTTGTAGAAATTCCCTCCTCAAAGGATGGGAGAGCATCCTATAAATATTATTATACACATATAGAGGGGGAATCCTTAGAGGGAGTAATTTCTTCTGAGTTCATAGATCCTGACGGGAGGATGGTACAAGCATGAGTGGCAGTGGTCACTACATAATAGGACCCCTGTGCTACAGCAAGTATAGCGATGAAGGTTGTTGATTCGATCCCATCTAGCCTTAGGCCCAAGGGGCTACACTTGATGATATAGAAGAAATAGTGTTGTGTTGGCTCAAGCCTGTTAATTCTAGCATGGCAGAATAAGCACATATGACATATTGCTATTGCCATGTGTCAGACATCTCAATACCTTATAGGGGTAGGAGGCTCTGGGATCACAAGATCCTGATTTATATAGGCGTATGAGGTGATTTTCTTCCATTTTTTAGACCTGGGAATTTGTTCCCCCCTCATCCTAGACACAATTACGCATTGTCCCATGTCTGGGGTTGTAGCCTCTAATCGGTGGATTGGAAAGATGTAGGCATCAACTAGATCTATCCACTGGTCGGTCACAGCCATTGCATGCTCAACCTCATTGGTATGAATCTACTTTTCCTTTCTCTTTTAGAAGTTGGCATCCAGATAGCGAGCCTCACAAGAATTAAAGAGAGATGAATCACCTTGAAGCATGCCCACTCGACCATTAAGGGATTACTTGATGCACTGGTGATATGATGAGGGAACTGCTGGATACAGGTGGAGCCATGAACTTCCCATCAACACATTGTAGGTGGTGTCCTGGAAGACTACCATAAATTTGGTGTAAGAAAGTATGCCACCAAACTGGGTCTTCAAGTGTATCTTACTGATAGGTGTCTGTTCCTCCTGTCATAACCCTGGATTCTTAGGTCACAGGGACTTAGATAATCTCTAGACAATTCCAACTTTCGTAGTGTTTAAGTCGGGATTAGGTTAATTATAGAGCCCGTGACGACAAGACAACAACGAACCTCCATGCCATTGAACTGGATGGTGATTTACAGTGGGAGAATGTGCCCCTATATGGTGTAGCCTTCATCTTCTCCATAGAGTGATATAAGTTTTTGGTATTCAGATTTTTTGACCACTTCACCATGAAAGGCTTCTGAGGTTGCTACATCCATCTCAAATTGGAGGGGGTTTCTTAAAGCCTCATAGAGGGATTCACAAATATCTGAAAACAGGTGAAGGGACTCAAGGATGGAGAGCCTTTCTGGAATACTGGAATGATGATTAGGAATATCTTACTTCCGTGCCAGGTGTGAACTTCTTCTTGCAGGACGCTTCTCTATGATAGGAGGCATGGCCGTCCCTGTTGGCTGTACCAGAAGCCGAATGGTGTTGGGAATATCCCAATTCTCACTAGTCAAAGCCTATAGAGTAAATATCAGATGAGGTCCAGATGACTGAGACCATCCTGTAGCAGGATGTGTATGGTTATAGGGTGGTCGGGGTGGCTCTACCTGATTCAGTAGCATGAATGACGGTGAAGGTGGACCTGATGCCATCAGATGAGTAGGTTGCACATGCTGAGATCTGCGCTAAGCCTATTGACTGGTTTCAGTAGCATTCACAACCTGGATGGAAGTGATGAATAAGGAATTCCAATGACCCATATAGCCACAGCTTCATCGACGCTGATGATGACTGAGGATATTGGGAGGATCCGTCTGGCTCTCATTATCGTAAGGAATCATGTAGTGATTTACCAGCTCTATGGTGTTAACTAAAGAACACCCTTGAACGTCCCTTGAAGAGTCATCCAATACTGGATTGATTCTAGGAGGGATTTCTATCTCCAGGGGGAAATAAGTCACTAAGGGTATGAGATGACTATGGCATCAGTGGGGGACTTTGCTTTCCCTTGCGTCACTGGTGTTTACTCTTCTGGGAAGAGGCCGGATGAGACAACAATACAGAAGTGGTGGATGCTGCTTCTAAAGGCTATGTCCAATTCAAGTGTTCCCAGATGACACCATGGGCATGGGAGATTGTTTTTCGAGCCATCCAGTCATCATAATTCTGGGATCCGTGACTGGAAACCAGATGCTAATCACCCTCACTGTCACTACTATTGTCTGGCCTCACAAAGACACATGCTACATGCGCCGATGCTAGGCCCAAACTGACTATGTTGTTGTCAACCTGGTCTTGGATCTAGTCTTTGATCATAATTAACTTATTGAGATTGTTCCCCAAGATCGATTCATAGGGGTATTAATTTGGGTGATCAGTAGGGTTATCCTCTTCTGATCTTCTACACTCAGGAAAATGCACAATCCCCATTTCTAAGGCACTGTGGAAGTAGCCGGGGACCTGTGTATTATTGAATGAGTAGGTTCGGTTTATCCTGTCTGGAAAGGGGGACCTTGGAGCCTGACCCTAACGGGGGGCTGGAGGAGCCTGTCGAGGAGGTGGAACTCTGTTATCTTTCCTGGGCGGTGGTGGCGCGTTGCACTGGGGGACCTGCTGATTCTGAGGTGGATGCTACTGGGCTGAAAGATGAACCTGTGGTAGAGGGCCTCTGCAAGGATATATAGGCGGATCCACTAGAAACAACTCTATTCATTTGAGGGCCTCTATTTGGGCGACTACGATATGATCGGCCCTGGCGGCCCTTCTCACCGGGATTGAAGAAGGCAACAGATGTGCCTGCTAAGCCTGTTTTAAGGCTTCCTCTAGGCACTGGGACTTATCAGATAAGTCTTGAAATCCCACAAGATAGTTCCGGGTGATCAGAGAGGGTACTATCTCCATATTGAAATTCCCTAAACACATGTTCATCAATTGATATTGAGTCAGCGGCATGCCAAGGGAATATGAGAGTCCTTTACACCGGTCAAAAAAGTCAGTGACATGCTCATCGGGCCTTTGTTTTCACTTGAAGGGGTTTGAAAGATTCATTTTCCATGTGGTGGAACTGAACTGGTAGGGGAATTTCCTACAGAGGTCCTCCCAGCTGGTCACTGATCCGATGGGGAGCTGGTTGTACTAGAGAAATGCAGACCCTTCCAATGTCTGCACAAAACATCAGATCTCGGCGGCCTCCTACTATTCTGGAGTTCCCAACATGGGGCCACACCTTGAGGTAAAGTGGGTAGGTGCTTTGGAGGGTAACCTATCCCGTTGAAGGGGGAAAATGTGGGATTCCCGAAACCCAAGGGTGTTGGCATATCATCCACCCACACCAGATAAGGCTTTCCCTCGAGCGGAAGTTCCACCTGTCGCATCTCTAATGCCTCAATATGGGTAATAAGTTCCACTATTGGATCATCTAGAAGAGGGTTCCTATCTTGAAAGGATCGATGACCACCGATGCATTGGCGGGTTCGTCAATATGATAAGGTGGCACAAAGTCTTGTGGGGCGGCTGGTGGAACGACCTGTGGGGTAGCTGTGGGAGCCTGAGCTAGATCCTGAGTGTGGTTACGCTGTTCAAGAGGATTTGGAGATACGTACCATGCCCTCTTACTGTATGATCCGACCTCAGCCTTGTCCATGTGGGTAGGATGGTCAGGGTCAGCTGGAGGGAATTCTCCATGGGGAATCTATTCCTGCCCTTACTGCCCGGGCCTAGGATCACCGTAGTCCGGCCAGTGTACTGCAGTGCATTTAGAGAGGAGGCAGTTGACCAAATTCTTCGGTTCAACATGTTGCAGATGCAACATGGCTTTCTCAGGGTCTTCCTCCATCTTCTACACTGAGCCAGATGGGTCTGAGGACTTTACAACCCCAAGATGCTCTTTACCCTTACCATGATATCTGCTAAGGACTAATGCCTCGGTGGGCGCAGGGAGACCCAACATGCTCTTCTTTTGACGATTAACCCTCCTCGAGGGATCCAGTAGCTGTGGCACGCCATCAGGGGGTAGGTCCCCGTCTAGGATCTCCTGCTCATTTTCCTCTTTAGATAAGGTGGCCATGTTGACCGCAACTCTACCTGGGGGAATTTCTTTAATTTCTCTTAGCGAGTCAGATTTCCTTCAAATAAGACTAAAGAGAAGGGAATCATATTTCCCCCAACCATAGATCTATAGGTGGGGGGAATCCTCCTTGATAATATTCCAGAGTACGTTGAAACTCTAAACGCATTGCTGTTGGAGGGCCCTATAGCGACTTGGTGACTTGGGGCACTGGGCCACAAAGAGTGTGGCCAAATCAACTAGAAAACATTATTCGCTGATGTCCTCGAATTTCTCTTGGATCTTGGGATAAACCACTCGATAATTAAGATAGTGAAAGTACATCACCCATAGGGTTTTACGGAAACACTCAACTTCCTCTCGGGTGAGTGATTCCAGTGTGCAGAAGTTCGGCACTACCACGGGCCAAAACATCTCAGGGAAGTGGTCCACTGTAAGGATATTACATAAACTCCTCAGCTCAGATTCAGGTTCTAGCCCTTAATTACCCCACACGTCAACGAGAGGTGGCTGAGGAACCGTTAGTAGTACCAAAGTAGACCACTGGGACAGTAGGCTGGCTGATGGAGATTATGGCAAGCGAGCTGACAGACCGCCACATCTCAGGCTATCTTCCGAATAGAGAAGTGAATTAGCCACCACATAGTGGTAGGACGGGTTGATGGCCACAATTCCTGGTGTAGGGGCTAGGGCTACTGGTGATGAGCCGCGCTATTTCTCACCCACCATTGGTCCCCAGAATAGCTCTTCGTGATCTCTAGTCAAGGAAGAGAGTGCTTCTGGTGATGATGATGGTAATTGCACGACCTTAACCTGTAGGTTTTCCAAATTTTTTTCCTCCTGGATACACATGTAGAGGTAGGCGAGAATCCGATGGACGCCGCATTCTGGGGGTACGAGGATGATGCGCCTTGTTCCTACCTCAGCCCTTGACACGGAGGACCTGGGTGAGGGTTCCATCTTTGAGTCATATTTGGATTCATAATCTGAGAAGAAAACTGGTTTTATATCTATTTGAATCTTCTTAGTGTTCCTTTTGTGGTAGAAATGACCTACCCTCCTACCACGGGATGGTTCTTGAAGATTGGGTAGACTTCCGGCACGATCAGGTCCATTGGTCGTACTAGTGCATGGGAGAGGAGAAGTTCCTCCTAAGTAAGCCGGGGTGTGAGGAGCACCAGGATAAATATTAAAGGGGGCATGGGGATGACCTCCGTGGGTAGCACTGGAGCGGGTAGGTCTTCTGCTGGAGCCTAAATGATCACAGGTGAGACCCCCATGCTTGTTTCCACTAGCGACATCAGTGCGAGGAAGGTCCTTGTACTGGTCAAGCCGAACATGGGTAGGACCTCCATGCTGGGCACTGGTGAAGCGAGGTTAGCCTTCACCCCTCTGATTTCCAGGGTTAGGAGGTACTTTTCCAGCTTTTATGGGGACACGGGGAGGGTCACCACATTGGAGAGTGACCAGATCAGCAATGTCCCCATACTAAAAGTCTATGGCAGGAGGAATGAATCCATATCTGGTGTAGTGGGTATGGGAGAGACTTCCGTACTGAGAATCATTGCAGCGGGGAGGAACCTCATTTGGATTGAAGGTGGCATGCAGTGGACCCCCATGCCGAGCCTTGAAGTGGGGAAGGCCTGTGTTCTCTATGGTAGTGGTACAAGGAGGACCTCCATACTGGATGGAATCACTGCGGGTTAGTCTGCGACGACCACTGCCTGTGGTGGTGACCAAGAGAGTTGACCCAGCCTGCCTGTGGGGGTAGTTGGGGCCTCGATCTAGCTTGGGCGTATGAATTTCCCTTCTTACCATACACAGGGAGTTTGTGATATGCGTCAGTGGTGGCTCGGGCCATAGTAGCCGCTGACGTTGACGCCCCTTGGTGGATGTCCCCTTCTTCTTGCACTCAACACCGGTGTCAGGTTAGACAGACTGAAGCAAGTGGTGTAGGTACATGGCTTACATGCTCCTCAGAAAGTAATATTGGGTGGCGATGCTGACGTGGCCTGGTAGGAGCCCTTTCTTGGAGCCCCTATATTGGGATCCTGGCTGGGCTAACCCAGATATCGTCTACCTCATCGGCATAGGGAAGGGAGTCGTCGACATGTTCAAGGGAGAGGCTCCCGAAATGGTTACATGTTGGAGTAGTCATGTTAGACATCATTGGCATGTCTGGACGCTGAGACACTGTCACGTCTGGGTTTCTTCCCTTTATTATAGGGATTCTTGAGGGTGCGGAAACCTGTGGAATCCCACATCGAACGAAGGGAATTTTATTCCATAGGCATGTATCTGAGGTTTTCCTCAGCTTCAGATATTTCACATAGGGTATGCTGCGAGTTTATCGTCTAGAGGAGATAGATCAGACTAATCAGAACACTGATTAGAGTGTATCAGATGGGTGCAACCCCTAGAGGAAACACTGATATTGGGTCCAACGTGTGGTTATCTTCCTAGTAGTTGTTAAGGGGAATGGGGATTGAGGTGGCATGACCCCACTGGGATGTGGCAGCCTGAGTAAGAATCATGATGGGTGATGGAGGGTTGAATGAAGTGGATGGAGAATGAGATGGAACCAACGTGAGGTCAGATGTGATGTTATTATTGATCATTAAAGAGACTTCCTACGTATCCCTGTGGTAGGTAATCGAAGTTCATGTAGTTCGGTGGGACGATGGGACACCTAAGGTGGTGACCAGTGAGAATGTACACATGGATGGGATTTAGTGGATGTTGAACCTCCAGTTTGGGTCCTGAACTTCCTGAAACACATAGGCTTGAGGGAGAGATCAGGATGAGACATGAGTTATGGTCTTGAGCCTTAGAGAGTCTTCTTACACATTGATCGTACCGCGATTCACTTTTCATTTTCACCCTTACACTACTGTGCTAAACATATTTTGTATTAAAAATTATAAAAATATTATCAAATTGTGCATCATGTTTGATTAAATAATTTTGTGTTTATAACTATTAGAATGGGAAATGTTACTTGTTTTTATTGTTTCAATGTAGGTGAAGGTGATTTGGAGGGCCCTTGATTAAGTGAATGAAAAATGGGCCAAAATTGCATGGATCCATGGACATCTTCCCACTGTTTTGAATAGTACACAAATTCCATGCATCGAAATGGTCTAACATTTTGTGGGCCTTTCCAAAATTTAATAGGCTACATTTCATATGAATGAACCAAATCCTGATTCGGCTTGTATGGGGCCCATACGAACTGATATATCCAAGCCACCGAATTTGGACGAAGTCAAATGAGGTGTTCTGTATTTTATCAATATCATGAGCTGTAGTTGTTCAAACGATGCCAAATTTTGGTGGAGATAGTCAAGATTTAGGGCTACAACGTTTCTATTTTCTCCAAAGCGAGATAAGACTGTCTGAAGGCCAAAACGCATCGTGCAAGTGGATTGATGAAATCTGTGTGCCCAAAACCACCTCCCACATTTCCTATAAAAGGGAACCTTGGGCTCTTCATTTGTAAGTTCATCCAAGGAGTGAAGTGATGAAAATTTGGAGTCCAAGAGGAGTCTTCTAATCACCTTGGAGGTTCTGGAGGACCCTATCCTCATAGGGGAATCAAGGATGAAGATGGATTTCCGCCTGAGCTTCCTCCTCCTCCCGATGTCGAGCTAAAAGATGGGTGTTCGTTGTGAGGGAGCTACACACATGTCAATGGAGTTCTGATGCATACACTAGGTACTGGTTTGGAGTAATTTGGGTGTTTAAACATTTCATTCCATGTATATTATTTTATTTCAGATTTGAATGCTTGATTTGATAAATGTGAGTGTTATGCTCTTAATTTCTAACCGATCGATGTGAGGTTTTGAGTGCATGACATGTGTTGTTCCGATTGGAAATCACAAGAATCCTTTTCATACCCAACTTAATGAGATTTCAATATGATTTGGAATCTCTTATTCCACGCATAAGTACTGTACCTTGACAATACGATTGTTATGTCAAGGTTTGGTCCTTAAAGCATTGAAATAAAAGCTTAGGAATTAATCGGGATTTCAATTAATTCCAACAAAATAATTACTCTAAACCTAAGATGAATCTCTATGAACAATGAACTTGATATGTGTGTAGTGAAATCACATCGACCCTTTTATCTTATATTTCTCAAAATCCACTTGGTCAATCATCTTTTAAGCTATTTCAACTAAGTCATTGTTTTAAACTGTTTTCAAAACCACCCCCTCTCTTAGTCATTTTTATTAAAAATACACACTCTAAACCTACCAACGCTCCTTGAGAGACAACCTAGGGTCTTCCCTAGAATATATATCATCCTTAAAAACATAATAAATTTGATGTGTCATGACAACGTGGTAAAATTTTGGCGCCGTTCCCGGGGAGCGCTTTGGTTTTTTGTGCGTGTTTTTGATAAATTTTTTGTAATTTTTGTGAATATTTGTTTGTTTTATCTTCTACCTTTGAATTTAATTTTGTGTTCTAATTTATTTATTGTGTAGGTTCTGTGTATGATGCGCTCTACTCCAGGATACCTACATACTTTTGAACCCGAACCGGAGAGGATCCTACATCAACGAAACCGAGACACACAAGACCACACTTTGAAGGAGGAGACATCACATCTTAAAATTATTATTGATACTTATTCTTCTTATGAAACCAAAGTTAAAACTGAAAATAACTTGTATATCATGGCTGAAAATAATAGTACACTATAAGAACTAACCTCACCTGATGTTGATATCCGACCCACTTACATTCAATTACAAGGCGAGGCACCCAATTTTGAACTAAAATCTGGTTTAATCCATTTATTACCAAGATTTCATGGACTTCCTGGAGAAGATCCACATAAGCACTTAAAAGAATTTCATACTGTGTGTTCAACCTTAAAACCTGCTAATGTGGATGAAGAACAAGTGAAGCTTAGGGCATTCCCATTTTCATTAGAAGACACTGCAAAAGATTGGTTATACTATGTCAATTCACCAATTAGGGGCTGGGCAAACATGAAACACCTTTTTCTTGAAAAATACTTCCCAGCCTCTCGAACTGCAACTATAAGGAAAGAAATATGTGGTATAAGACAAGCTCAAGGGGAAAAATTACATGAATATTGGGAACGCTTTAAAAGGTTATGTTCAAGTTTCCCACACCACCAAATAAGTGATCAAATTTTAATTCAATATTTTTATGAAGGTTTGATTCCTATTGATCGAAATATGATTGATGCTGCTGCAGGTGGTGCATTGGTAGATAAGACCCCAATTTCTGTAAGAACCCTCATTGAGAACATGGCACAGAACAATCAACAATTCGGTACATGGTCCAGTGTTCCCATTCGAGGTGTCCATGAAGTGCAAAGTACTGAGTTTGAGAAGAAGGTGGACATGAAGTTTGAAGAGGTAAGTACCCTTCTACGACAAATTTCTCTCCCCCAAGGGAAATTTCAATCTCCTCCTCCCATCCATTGTGGAATCTTCTCTTCTGAAACCCACTATTCTGACCATTGTCCTCAATTTAGAGAAACTTTTGAGAGTTGTGAGACAATATTTCTAGGACGACCCTTTAACCAACCCTTTAGGAAAGTACCATAGTATCCATCCAACCAAGTTTGGAAGGAAAACCAAGCCTATAGGCAAGGGGGGTATTCAAACCAACCTCAACAGCAATGGAACCAACAAGGTCAGAGTAGTTATCCACCAACACCCAGAAATCCTCAACCACCCCAAAGGCCATTCCAACCACCCCCCCAAAAACCGAGCCTAGCCTAGAAGATATGATGAAGAAAATGGCTGCCAATAATATCCAATTCCAACAAACCACCCAAGAAGCCATACAAAACCTAAAGACCCAACTAGGCCAGCTTGCCAACTTGGTGGGGGAAATCCAAAGTCATGGGTCGGGTAAACTACCATCTCAACTAGTAGTAAACTCTAGGGATAAAGGAAATGTTAGTTACATCACCCTTAGGAGTGGGACAAAACTCAAAAGCCAAATGACCTCTCCATTAGAGTCCTCCCATCCAAAGGAAACCACAATCCCAACTGCTGAAAATGGTCCAAGAGAAGAAAACCCTTTTCCTGAGAGAAGCTCTTCCAAAGGAAAGACTGTGGCTATTGATGAGCCACCTATCCCAACCATTCCTCTTAAATTTAATCAAAGGGCTGCCCAACCTAGGAAATAAAAAGAAACAAAACTTGATAAAGAAATCATGGAAATTTTCAAGAAAGTACAGGCTAACATTCCTTTGATTGATGCCCTCAAGCAAATTTCGAGATATGCAATGTTTCTGAAGGAGATGTGTACCCACCGAAGGTGACTTAGAGGTGATGAGAAGGTGAGCCTGGGGAGGAATGTCTCAGCATTAATACAACCATCACTTCCCACAAAGTGAAACGATCCTGGAACATTCTCGATTCCGTGCACCATAAGGGAGTATTCTTTCTCCAATGATATTCTTGATTTGGGTGCTTCTATTAATGTGATGCCTCACTCCATATAATCTTCTTTTCAGGTCGGTGAACTAAAGCCCACATGAATAGTTGTTCAGCTAGCAAATTGGAGTACGACACACCCTTCCGGTGTGTTAGAGGATGTTCTTGTGAGGGTTCAAAATTTAATATTTCCTGCTGATTTTTGGGTGCTAAAAATGGAAGATGATATGATGAATAGACATGCCCCAATTATATTGGGGGGACCTTTCTTGAAAACCGCCAAAGCCATAATTAATTTCCATAATGGTACATTATCTATGGAATTTGGTGGTGACATAGTCCATTTCAACATCCTTGATGCCATGAAGCACACCTCAGAAGAACATTCCTCTCTCTCGGTAAATTCAATTGATATACTCCCTTCCCCTAAAATCACTTCATTTGTTTCCCCTGATCCCCTTTCTGAGTTTTCTTCATTGATTGAAATGTTAGGTAATGAATCATGCATTGATTGTTATAGCGGTCTAGAGAAATGTCATGCATGTTTGTTAATTGATGATTTCTTGAACATAGAGGATCACATGACCCTCAATGATACTGCTAAGCTTGTAAAAGCTCATTCCTCATATGAGGATGTTACCATTGAGCAGTTAGATGAGATCAGTGACTTATCACTATCACACACACTTCCATCAATCCAAAATCCTCCAGAATTGGAACTGAAACAACTGCCTCATGATTTAAAATACTCATATCTTGAGAATGGGAAAAAGTTGCCCGTCATCATTGCTAGTTCACTCCCTCCTGAGCATGAATTGCGACTGCTTGATATTTTGAGGAAGTATAAACAAGCTTTGGGATGGACACTTGCTGAAATTCCTGGCATTAGCCCATCAATTTGTACACATCATATTTTATTAAATGATGAGGCTAAACCGGTGAGGCAGTCACAACGTCGACTGAACCCAAACCTACTTGATGTTGTTAAAAAAGAAGCAACAAAATTTTTGGCTGATGGAATCATTTACCCTATCTATGACAGCCAATGGGTCAGTCCCGTTCTTGTAGTTCCTAAAAAAACTGGCCTTACTGTAGTTAAAAATGAAAACAGTGAATTGGTTCCAACTCGTGTGCAGAATAGTTGGCGTGTCTATATAGACTATCACCGACTAAAACAACACACTAGGAAGGACCATTTTCCATTACCATTCATTGACCAGACGCTAGAGAGGCTAGCAGGGAAGTCCCATTACTGTTTCCTTGATGGGTATTCTTGATACTTTCAGATCCATATTGCCCCTGAGGATCAGGTAAAGACAACCTTTACTTGCCCCTTTGGTACATTTTCTTATAGAAGGATGCCATTTGGTCTGTGCAATGCTCCAGGTACTTTCCAACGATGTATGGTTAGTATTTTTTCAGATTACCTTGATAATTGCATGGAAGTTTTCATGGATGATTTTACTATTTATGGATCCTCTTTTGATGAATGTTTGAGTAGTCTTGCTTCTGTCCTACGTCACTGTATTGAAAATAATGTCGTATTAAATTATGAGAAATGCCATTTCATGGTGCGACAAGGCATAGTTTTGGGACATGTCATTTCCGGGGAAGGTATCCAAGTGGAAAAATCAAAAGTAGATATCATTTCCTCCCTAACATTCCGTAAAAATATTCAGGATGTGAGGTCTTTTCTGGGTCATGATGGATTTTATCATCATTTCATTCGTGACTTTAGTAAAATTTCACTCCCCATCTCCCGATTACTCCAAAAATAAAAAGAATTTGATTTTGATAAAAAATGTGAGGAAGCTTTCAATAAGTTAAAATGGAGTCTCACATCACCCCCGATAATCCAACCACCTCGGTGGGATTTAGCATTTGAGCTCATGTGTGATGCCTCTAACTATGCAGTTGGGGAAGTCTTGTCACAAAGGGTCGATCGAGCTCCACATGTCATTGCCTATGCCTCATGTACTTTGGACCCTGCCCAAGCAAACTACACCACCACTGAAAAATAATTTCTTTCCGTTGTGTTTGCCTTGGATAAATTCAGGTCATACCTTTTAGGGTCCAAAGTCATTGTGTTCTCAGACCATGCAGCCCTCCGGTATCTCCTAAAGAAACCGGATGCCAAACCACATCTCATTCGTTGGATGATCCTCCTTTAGGAATTCAATCTAGAAATTAGAGATAAAAAAGGAGCAGAGAATGTGGTTCCTGACTATATCAGTAGGATTCTCCCATCCACAAACATTGACTCATCCCCCTGTATTCGCATAAATGAATTGTTTCCTGATGAGAAATTGTACCGAGTGCAAGATGTTATTCCTTGGTATGCTGAAATTGTAAATTATTTTGCAGCGTCTTGAATTCCTGCTGATTTCACCAAAAACTAGGCCGACCGTCTAAAACATGAGTCTCGTTGGTATATTTGGGATGCCCCCTACCTATGGCGCACATGTAGTGATCAAGTTATTAGGCGTTGTGTTCCAGATAGTGAGTTTCAGTCTGTCCTTAGGTTCTACCACACACTTACTTGTGGGGGCACTTTGGTCCCTAACGGACTGCTCGAAAGGTCTTAGATTCTGGTCGCTTTTGGCCCACATTGTTTTGGTATGCCCATGAATTCTATAAATCTTGTCCTCACTGTCAAAGAATGGGGAATGTCTCTAAAAGAAATGAGATTCCCCAACAACCCTTGCTCTTCCATGACATTTTTAATTTTTGGGGCATTGACTTTATGGGACCATTCCCAAATTCATTTGGGAACCTTTACATTCTTCTGGAAGTGGATTATGATTCAAAGTGGGTAGAGGCATGAGCCACGAGGACAGATGATTCCAAGACAGTTGTGGAATTTTTGAGAACCCAAATATTCTGTAGGTTTGGATTACCTAGGTTTATCCTCAATGATCAGGGTTCTCATTTCTGCAACCGGACAATGCAATCTCCTTTGCGCAGGTACGGGGTTGGGCATCGAGTGTCTACTGCTTATCACCCACAAACAAATGGTCAAGACGAAGTATCAAATAGAGAGGTAAAACAGATTCTTGAGAAAAAGGTTCATCCAAATAGAAAAGACTGGAGTCTTAGACTCGATGATTCATTATGGGCTTACCGTACTGCATTCAAAACTCCAATTGGCATGTCAACATATCGGATTGTTTTTGGGAAGAGTTGTCACCTCCCTATTGAGGTAGAGCACCGGGCCTACTGGGCTATTAAACAATGCAATTATAATCTTTCTGGTGCAGGTATTCAAAGGATGTTGCAGATTCAGGAGTTGGAGGAAATGAGAAGAGATTCATATGAGAACTGCCGAATTTATAAGGAGCGAACCAAGGATGCCCATGACCGTCTCATCCTTCATCGTCAATTCCACATCGGGCAGAAGGTCCTCCTATACAATGCACGGCTGAAGTTTCACCCTGGTAAGATTCGTTCCCGTTGGTTTGGACCTTACATTATTACTAATGTTTCTCCATTTGGTGTTGTCCAGGTTCAAAATTAAGACACCAAGCAAACCTTCACTGTTAATGGGCAGCGGCTGAAGCACTTCTATGAAGCCATTCCAGAGTCCCCAATGGAGGAACTCCATGTTCAAGAAGCGTTCTATGAATAACACTCACCAGGTTTTATCCTTCCTTTACACAATCTCTTTTATTACAGTGAGGACACTGCATTCTCTAGGTGTGGGGGGGGGGGGTGGGGGGTGGATACATTCCTAGGATAGTTAGGAATTTTCATTGTTCTCTCCTTTTTTTGGCCTTCTTTATGGTATTTTCATTTTTCCCCATCAAAAATTTAGAAGTTCCATGATTTGGGGACCATAATGTGGGGAAAGTAAAAATACCATAACGAAGGCTAAAAAGAGTATTTGTATGAATTTAACATCAGGGAGTGATTTTTAGTGAACTGGTTTTCTATCAATGACATAAATGGTCATATCCATGTGAAACCTTTGAGATGATTGATGCCCATTGTGTGAGTAGTTTTTGGGAAAATTGTGTCACTAATATCTCCACAAAGTTTTGCACCAAACCACAAAGTGTGATTATTTCTTACTTAATATAAGGTAAATATATTATGGGTTAATATTTTCAGCTTTAAATTATATTTCCATACGTTCGTTCCTTATCCGATCTGTATCATTACTGTACCAGATTGACCTATGCGTGTGTACCTAATGTCCAACTGTTGTACGCCCTCAAAAAAAAATTGTTGTGTCTTGGGCAGGTCAAAAACCACTCCTCCTCAACCATTTATCTTGTTATAACTATTGCAATTAGTGTCGTGAGGAGATCAAACAAAGGGTTGAGAGATGAGTGTGAGATTTGTTCCAATTGAAACTTCAAAAAATATATAATAAATGAGGGGAGTGGTGAAATGTGCAACATATGGGGATATATAGGTCGGAAGCTTATGGTTTGACTTCTGGGAATGCTTAAATGAGTGGGTCTTGAAATATGATGGCAAAGGATGTAGGACAGGTTCGGTGACAAAATCATTTAAGATGAAAAATGTTAAAATAACATATATTTATTAGATAGAAAGTGGAAATAATAGCATGGAATGGTTTCCACACACACACATGGAGAGTTCGTGTCATGGTTTACATCTGAATTCCTTTCTCAATTGTGTATCATGAATCTTTTTTAATTTCGCTATGATATGATTTATGAGACAACTTTTTCTATTTTCACTAGGAAGAACTCCTTGGTGTGGTTTGTGCATTGATCAATTTACTTTAAATAAAATTTCTTCAAATGATAAATATTCGGGATGTTGGAAATATTTATATATATATATATTCATCATTGTATTTGGATATGTTACTTTTCCCAGGAGTGCAAATGTTTAGGTGTGGGGGTGTGATCGTACCACGATTCACTGTTTCATTTTCACCCTTACACCGCTGTGCTAAACATATTTTGTATTAAAAATTATAAAAATATTATCAAATTGTGCATCATGTTTTATTAAATACATTTGTGATTATAACTGTTAGAATGGGAAATGTTACTTGTTTTTATTTTTTCAATGTAGGTGAAGGTGATTTGGAGGGCCCTTGATTAAGTGAAAGAAAAATGGGCAAAACTTGCATGGATCCATGGACATCTGTCCACTGTTTTGAATAGAACACTAAATACGTGCATCCAAATGGGATGAAATTTTGTGCACCTATCCAAATTTTAATAGGCTACATTTCATATGAATGAACCCAATCCTGATTCGGCTTGTATAGGGCCCATCCGAACTGATCTGTCCAAGCCACCGAATTTGGACCAAGTCAAATGCGGTGTTCTGTATTTTATCAATATCTTGACAAGTAGTTGTTCAAACGGTGCCAAACATTCGGTGGAGATAGTCAAGAGGTAGGGATACAACGTTTCTATTTTCTCCAAAGTGAGATAAGACTGTCTAAAGGCCAAAACGCGTCATGCAAGTGGATTGATGAAATCTGTGTGCCCAAAACCACCTCCCACATTTCCTATAAAAGGGCACCTTGGGCTCCTCATTTGTAAGTTCGGACAAGGAGTGAAGTGATGCCAATTTGGAGTCCTATATGAGTCTCCTAATCACCTTGGAGGTTCTGGAGGCCCCTATCCTCATAGGGGAATCAAGGATGAAGAAGGAGTTCCACCCGAGCTTCCTCCTCCTCCCGATGTCGAGCTAAAAGTTGGGTGTTCGTTGTGAGGGAGCTACACACATGTCAAGGGAGTTCCGATGCATACACTAGATACTGGTTTGGAGTAATTTGGGTGTTTCAACATTTCATTCCATGTATCTTATTTTATTTCAGATTTGAATGCTTGATTTGATACATGTGAGTGTTATGCTCTTAATTTCTAAACGATCGGTGTGAGGTTTTGAGTGCGTGACTTGTGTTGTTCCGATTTGACATCACAAGAATCCTTTTCATACCCAAATTACTGAGATTTAAATATGCTTTGGAAGATCTTATTCCACGCATAAGTACTGGACCTTGACAATACGATTGTTACGTGAAGGTTTGGTCCTTAAAGCATTGAAATAAAAGCTTAGGAATTAATCGGGATTCCAGTTAATTCCAACCAAAGAATTACTCTAAACCTAATATGAATCTATGTGAACAATGAACTTGATATGTGTGTAGTGAAATCACATCGACCCTTTTATCTCATATTTCTCAAAATCCACTTGCTCAATAATCTTTTAAGCTATTTCAACTAAGTCATTGTTTTAAACTGTTTTCAAAATCACCCCCTCTCTTAGTCATTTTTTTTAAAAATACACACTCTAAACCTACTAACGCTCCTTGAGAGACGACCTAGGGTCTTCCCTAGACTATATATCATACTTAAGAACATAATCAATTTGACGTGTCACGAAAGCGCGGTCACACATCCCAGTGGCAGGGAATCAAAGTCCACATAGTTCATTTGAAGAGGGATTACCGTCAATTGGGGACTTCAACGGCTTACCGTCGATAATGGGTCTTCCATAGCTTACTGACAAATGGGGATGATAACAACTTACAACTGAATGGGGTTGACAACAACTTACCACTGAATGGGGTTGAAAATGACTTATAACTGAATGGAGTTGACGACGGCTTACCACTGAATGTGGTTGACAACAAATTACCGCTGAATGGAGTTGAAAACGACTTACTGCTGAATGGAGTTGAAAAAGACTTACCGCTGAATGGGGGACAGTTTAATGTAATGTTGGACAAAAAAGGGCATACAATATAACATCATACAGGATGGGGGTGTACTGACATGAAGGGGGTCGTAACCAATGGATGGTGGGCTTGAACCTCAGGGATGCTTCCTACGTACCTTTCCATGGAAAGGATCAAAGTCCACGTTGATAAGGAGGAGTGGGAACTGACATGAAGAAGATCAAAACCAATGGATAGTGGGATTTAACCTCAGAGTGGATTCCTATGTACCCTTCCTGGGCAAGGATCAAAGACCGCGTAGTTCAGGTTGGTTATGGGGCTTACATTCCAGGCTGACCGATGATTGTTGGGCTTTAACCTCAGGGAGGATTCTTATGTACCTTTCCTTGGAAGGGATGAAATACCATGTAGTTAGGTAGTGGGAACTGACGTGAAGGGGGTCAGAACCAATAGTTGTTGTTCTTGAAACTCAGGGAGTATTCCTACATAACATTCCTTGGAAAGGATCAAAGACCTCATATATCAGGTGTGGGAATTGACGTGAAGGGGGTCGAAACCAATAGTTGTTAGGCTAGATCCTAAGGGATGATTCCTACATACCTCACCTTGGTAACAATCAAAGACTACGTAGTTCATGTGTGGGAACGGACGTGAAGGGGGTCTGAACTAATGGTTTTTGGGCTTGAAACTCAGGGAGGCTTCCTACAAACCTTTCCTTGGTAAGGATCAAAGACCTAGTAGTTCAAGTGTGGGAACCTATGTGAAGGGGATCAGAACCAATAGTTGTTGGGCTTGAATCTTAGGGAGGATTCCTTCATACCTCACATTGGAAAGGATCAAAGACCACGTAGTTCAGGTGTGGGAACCTATGTGATGGGTGTCAGAACCAATGGTTGTTGGGATTGAACCTCAGGGAGGCTTCCTACATACCTTGACATGGCAAGGATCAAAGACCTCATGGTCCAGGTGTTGGAACTGATGTGAAGGAGGTCAGAACCAACAATTGTTGGGCTTGAAACTCAGGGAGGATTCATACACACCTCACCTCAGAGAGGATCAAAGTCCCAGTATTTCAGGATGAGTGGGACCCAACATGAATATGGTCCGAACCAATGGATGTTGGGCTTAAACCTTAGGGGGGATTCCTACATACCTTACCTTGGCAAGGATCAAAGTCCCTGTAGTTCTGGATGAGTGGGAACTGGCATGAAGATGGTTGCAACCAATGGATGATGGGATTAAACCTCAAGGAAGCTTCCTATGTACCTTACCTTGGCAAGGATCAAAGTCTCCATAGTTTAGGATGAGTGGGCGAACCGACGTGATGGGGGTCGGAGTGACCCGATGTTGGGCATGAACCTCATGAGGCTTCCTTTGTACCTCACCTTGGAAAGGGTCAAAGACCATGTAGTTAAGGTGGAGTGGGTTTGGGGATTACACTCTTGGATGCCCAGATAGGATGTCATGTTCGATGCTTTCTCTATGCCCACATGAGTCATTATTGGTGTGAGAAACAAGAGTCATAAAAGACCTGATGATCACGTTGCGGAAGGTGCGTCTGTGGGAAGTAGAGTGGGGCTGATGCATAGGTAGTGGCCCAAAAAGGAAACAAGGGCTTATGCATGGTCTACAGCCCAAATAGGAAATAGGGGCTTATGCATGGTTAACAACCCAAAGAGATGGAGATTGGGACTTACTCTAGGTTGGAGGCCCAGGTGGTGTCAAAGCCTAGCGGGAGAGGGATTTGGCACTCAAGAAGTGAGGAGAATGGGTACTACCTCCTCCAAGAAATGCTAGGGTCTTAAACCAAGTTGGTTTCCCTTTCCCCGCAGACAGACACCGCTCAAAAAAAGAGGATCCTATTCCATGTGAAAGGCATGGGGAAAGGTAACAGTTTAATGTCATGTGCTGAGGACGATGGTTCTTGGCAGTTTTAATGTCTTGTAGCTCGAACGAGGTGGGTGTTCTCTGCACCCCTAGAACTTACATGACCAATACCTGACTGCCTTTGGGGGAAGGAAGGAATCGACAATGCCGTGACTGGGTGGTGTCGAGAGGTGATCCCATTGGGTACCCACGTTAGCATGGTTATCCGAATAAGTAATAGCCTTTATCATGCCTATGCGAAGAAGCATGAGGAAATGAAACACAAAAAAAAGCATCACCCAAGGGAATTTGAAATTGCTCCGTGAAAACCTGAGAGGCCACATGGGAAACTAGCTTATGACGCAGGTGTGTCGCATATACGAGAGGCTCAAATAAGGTGGCTCAAGGTGAGGGCAGCACATAGAGAAATCATAAGAGAATGTGCTAGGGTACGATAGGAGGTTCCCGTGCAAGATGCAAGGTTTTCATGCAAGACGAAGAGGTTGCTAGCAATAGGTATAGGTGGAACACAAGCTAGAGGGGTTGCACGCAAGACAGATAGTTTGCAAACATGTTGGACCGGTGGCATGCAATCCAAGGGGTTTTGTGCAAGACGGATGGTTTGCACATAGGTTGGACAGGTTGGGAACAATAGAACCTGATGTAGAGGGAACTTGCACACAAGATGGGCCCCCTTTAATGTAAATAACTTCAGGAAGAAATAAAATTCACGAGGATCAGAGGGCTCGTCTGAAGGCACCCCCAAGGGACCTATCGCGCACCAAACAATACCAGAAGGCCATGGGTTTTTTGTACGGTCATGAATGATGGGGTTTTCATGTAGTAGTGTGTGGATTCGTATTTGGTTACCATCTCTGAAGGGTGGGGACGTAGTTTTTTTTATAGACAGAGTCCTCGAAGTGGCGCACAAGAGCCTGGCATGCAAAGTCGGGTCGGTCGTCGGCTTGTGCGCGTAGAGGGGGGCGGGTGCACAAATGCCCGCTCGACGTCACCTTGTGCGTGGACATAGGGTGGGGCATGAAAAGCACCTTTCGATGTCTCCTTCATCACAAAAATGGTACTGGGCACACAAATTCCCATTCGACGTCTCCTTTGGCGCGCGAATAGGGCTAGGCATGGCCAGTAGCAGAGGATGATGCTTTGGGTGCGGGAGGGGAGGCAGACATGCAAGGGTTTGGTGCTCTGGAAGTCCTCTTTCACATGTCTCCCCAATCCTGCACACACCCACCTCTCGAAACCCATAATCTCCTCTTTTTCATCCCAAATTCATTTATTGCTCTTTAATCTTCCCGATGCGGCCCTTCTCCAAATTTCAGCATTTAAAGGAATGTAAAATTATTTTATAGGAATGATGAAACATATTTTTTTTTCTAAATGAACTAAGAGACACAAGTAGTCTAGTAAGGCCATGTTTCTTATGTGATAAACTTGAGTTAACCTATGTAGGTTGGTCATGGTGCAAAATTCATGGTAAATAATCCCAGTATGGGTATAATTAATCTTGATATTTTATATGGGCCACATGTAGGATACCTATATCATGTTATTCCTCAATAATTAACCCCATAAGGGTACATATAATCTCTACATGGGTGCTAGTAATAAGCTGATAATGAAGGTTTTTTCAAGAGTTCTCTTTTATTGTCAATAAAATTGTTTGAAGAAAAGGAAATCACATAACATTGTATATGGTAAAAATTGTAATGACCATGTTTTTTAGAGGAAATAAAATTACTATGGGTTATGAATGAGAGAATATTGTAATAAAGAATTTATTGTAATATTAATCACATTGGATATAGTATGAGAGTATCTATTTCATTGAAGATGTATCTTGCTGAAAGTAAATGGTCATTGGATTCACTCTAGATATAGTGTGGAAAAATTGTTTGTATTATTAGAGAATAAAATTATGCATGACTAAAATAAAATAAATGTGTTTATTTTTTTCTTATTTGTAATTATCATGAATTATAATAGTGTTTTGAAACTTGTGATACATGACTGATTAAAGAAAGGGGGAGTTAAAGAGATGTGGACAATTTATTTCAGATTGATCAGACCTGGAGAGAAAGGGAAATGAGGTATTCTAAATGATTCTTCCAATAGAAAAGTTATTATACCTAGATTTATCATATCTAGATAGAAGGTATTAAATAGATACTACCAATAAAAAAGGAATCTTATCCATATATGTTGTATCCAGGTGGAAGTGAAGAAAAAGGATGTTGAATGGTTGTACATAGAGAATATCATACCTAGAATGATCACACTCTGAATGGTCATACCCAGAATGATCAAATCTAGAGAAATCGTACTCAGAATGATCATACTAAAACTAAGTTGGAATGAAATATGAGATTTATTGAAATTGATTTGAGCTAAATACGATGAAAATATTTATGAAAAAGACTGATCGACAAAGTAGTCAACCATTTGAGATGGTTGAATGATTTGCTGAAGGAAGATATATATGAACTCTGATTTGTTTCCTAATTACTTCATCAAGTGGGTAAAGAGTTTTATTAATTTTTTTCCTTCTATAGGAATTTTCAAGCAGGTTAAGAGAAAATTTGAAGAAGTATAATAGGTTTAAAGATAAGAGATAAAGGAGTTTTCTAAATATTCTTTTACGGGGGATCTTAAAATTCAAAATAATTTTTTTTAATAAATATGGAGATTTGTTTTTATAATTTATAAGGGTATTAGGTTGGATTAATCATATTACGGATTTCTGTATAGGGATTTCCAGACTGAGGAAGGCAGAGTTTTGAATTTTATTAATTATACTCATCCAGTGTTATATCTTTTTTATTGAGAAATCATACTGAGAATAATCAAACTCTAAATAATTTGGATGAGAGAATCATGCCGAGATGAATCATATAATAGAAAATCAAACTAAAAATAATTGGATTATGAAAAAAGGAATAGGAAAATCAGACTGAGTTTTCCTTAACGGAGTCCAACAAGTTTATACCATCTTTTGGTAAGAAATTTAAGATGTGTTTTCAATTAAATACATTTTTGGAATTTAAAAATAATCACAGGTAACATGAGTTGTTACAAAATACCTTGATTACCATATTTGTGCTAAGAAAGTGCACATGCACTATTGGTATTGTTTACATAGTGCTACACGAGTGAAAGGATATATCCAAGTCATCATAATTCAAGGAATGTTTTAAAGTGGATTTTGTGGTAATGGATTACTTCCAAATCATACTAATGATGTATATATTGTTAATTAATAGTGATCCTTGTAAATACTTGTTTTCCTTTGGATGTGTGGTTTAATTGTTTTTAGTAGGGAATTGAATCTTTAACTGGTGTAGAAGGTAGTTTCAATGAAACATAAAATAAATTGTTTCACTGATTCACCCCTTCCCCCTCTCAGTGATACAATAATTATGAATGGTAACTTACAAGTGGTACTAGAGAACAGGTTCCCTTTACTTATTTTTTACTGATGGAGAATCTAAATTGTGTTAATAGTTAAGGTATTAAGGTTTTTTATGGAAATAATAATAATTTCTAGGAAGATAGAATGTTTCCTTATCTTATGTCTATTGGATATGATGTTATTGAAGTTGCAATAGATGGATTTCGTCCTATTGATTTTAAATATCCTATTATATTTGTTGATAATAAGAATCATGAGAATGATTTAAGGGATAAGAATGGTATATTATCATTACTTTATAAAAGTGAATTATCAGGAGTGAAGGGAGTTTCCACATCCAAAGGTATATGGGATAAATTGAAAAACATATACAATGGAAATAAAAAAGTGAAGAAGGAAATGTTTCAAATATAGTGATTGAAATATGAATAATTGAAGATGGATGAGCATGAATCTATTGGGTAATTATTTAGAAGGGTACATAATAATATGAGTACAATTATATGTTTTAGTAGAAAGTTAGATGATTATACAATTGTTGAAAAGATATAGATAATTCTTCATGATATATTTGATGCAAAAGTTTCTTTATTAGAAGATAGAGATCCTGAAGCATTATCTCTTGATAATTTTCATAGCACTCTCATCACTTATGAAATTAGAAGATAAAATTCTATGAAAAAAACATAAGTTGATAGAGAAATGACTTTCAAGGATACTAATAAAGAGAAGTCAAGGAATATTCTTATTGAATATAATGCCATTGAATCTCATTCTAACTCTGAAAATGAGGTATATAAAAATAATGACGATATTTTATCCTTGATTTATAAAAATGTTCATAGAGGTATTGAGAAATACGAAAGGTAACATCCCTTGAACTGTTTTTAATGTGGAGGCGTTGGTCATATTTTGGCTAATTTTCCTTGAATAATTAAAGAAGAGGATATTGATGAAGAATAATGAAATCGAATAATATCATTGATGAAATAGTTAGATAAAGAAAATTGAATTCCATAGGGATATAAAGTAAATTATGCAAATCAAAATGAAGAAGTTTCGTTTATAAAGTTGAAGAAGAAGATGGTTGTGATGCTGAATCCAAAAAAGCTGTTTATTAAGGTACTAAAAACACTTTTATTGAAATAGTGAATGATGAAGAATTAAAAATCAGTAGTTATGAAGAACAATAAACTCAACATGAACATAATTATAATAAAGAGTTGAAAGAATGTCTGAGAAAGAAAAGAATGATTTAAAAGAATTTTTTTTGTAAGATTAATGTTCCACATCAAGAAATCAAGAATGTTTTGATAATGAGAAAGTAAGAAAGATAAAATAGAATGATGAAAATAATAAATATTTTGAAGACAAAAAGAATCATAATGAGTAGCTAGAGGTGAATCTAAATGAATAATAAGAAGAGTTGGAACTTGTCCATGAAAAATTTATATATAACTGAATTGAGAAATAAAACTTTTAAAAACTATATCACTAAAGTTGGTGAAAGATCTGATAATGATAAATCTATAAAGGTTAAAAATTATTAAACATGAATGTGTTATTGTAAAGATGTAAATTTTTTTTAAAGGAAGACTGCTAGGAATGTTATGCTCGTGTCCAATTCCATCAACGGTAGGAATTCAGAAGTCTTAAAGAATCCTGAGTCCAAAAATGTTTTGAAAAAATATGAATATGGAAGATTTTAAAATATCATGGGTTTTGATAATGAATAAAAGAAAATGAATTATATAATTGATAATAAAAAAGTTTTTGGCTCAGAAAATAAACAAAAGAAGGTGGATGAGAAGATTATAGATAATTCTGGCTAGTATAGAAGTTTTAGAGGAAAATATTAATTTCATGGCTACTGCTGGTATTGTGGTGGATTTAGAAACATATAAAATATGTGTTGGCCTAACCAAAAACAATACTATTATTCAATATATTATGAAATTAAATTTTTTAGAGGGAGTTAACTCCCTCAAAAGAAGAATTTTGAGAAGGGGTTTTCAAGAAACCATAGAAAGGTGGAGTAAAAATTGAAAATAGGTTCCAACCATTGGAAAATACTTATGAAAGATGTGAATAACCTAGAAACCATGAAAAAGGATGTCTTGTTTTGTTACCAGAATAAAAAAACATTCTTTTCAGTTCAATGAAGCAAAAGATGAAGATGGAGAATGAAAATAAAGAAGATAAGGCTCTTGTTGTCGAAACCACTTTGATATATACAAAAGGAGAATGACCATGTGTTAATAATAGTGGGTTTTCTTCTCATATGACATGAGATTTAAATTTTTTGAATAATGTGAAAGATTTTAATTAAGTTATAGTGAAATTTGGAAATGATGAATCCCTAAGAGTCAAAGGTGTTGGATCATCCATCATTGGAAAAGAAAAGATTAATTCCATGAATGCTTTGTATGTTGATGGGGCGAAATAGAATTTTCTAAGTGTATTAAATTTTTTTGATGAGGATAATAAATTTATCCTCTTAAAAGATGGATTTTTGGTTAAAATTTATGAATATGGAATTATTTTTATAAGAGGACAACATACAAAAAAGAAATTTGTTTTTGATTGGGGAAATGAAAAACTAATGTTACATGACTATGGGGGAAGAGAATCAATTGTAGTGTAATATTATGGGACACATGTGTCAAATAATCATGAAAAATTTATCTAAAATAGATAGTGTTTGAGACATTCTTTTCTTTCCAATAGAACGATATTGGTGTTGCACTATTTTTTGTAATGGAATGATTACAAACTTAGTGCATAAGAATGTTGAGATTTGTTCAAGACAATCCCTGAAGTGGATTTATTCTGACATTTGTGAGATGATGAGAAAAAAAGTAAACAAATATAGATAATAATTTCATTAATTTTAATTGATTATTTTACTCGCATTACTTGTGTTATATATCTGAAACATAAATCAAATTCTTCGAAAATGTTTAAGTGTTTTAGAAGAAAAGAAGAAAAGGAATGTGAGTATTTAGTGAATAAGTTGAGAATAAATAATGGGGTTGAATACATAAGTGAAGAATTATAAAGTTATCTTGTGTATCATGGAATTTGGTTTAATTATATTTCCTCATAAACTTCTCAACTAAATTGGTTTGTTGAATGAATGAGCAGAAGTCTAGTGGAAATGGGAAGAACTATGTTACTTGAACATGGTATTTCTCATTACATTTGGAGGCAATCCAAGAGTACTTTTGTTTATATTCAAAAAATTTGTTTCTATAGGCCCCAATCAGATATGACTCATTATGAATTGTTTTATGGAAAAAAATTAAGCCTAAACCACTTTAGAGTTTCCTGGTGTCTATTTCTTATAAAGAATTAAGGTGGACACTAGGGAAAGTTTGAGCATATAGGTGAAGATGGAATCTTTCATGGATATGATTTGGAAGGAAGAAGTTATAGATACTTCAACAATGAGACAAAAATAATGTTTGATTTTGTTGACATGAATGTAATTGAAATCGGAAAGAAATGAAAACATGTTTAAGCAGAAAATGAAGACGATCAAGTTGAAGAAAACAATTCTGATAAAGATACAAATAATTGTATTCCAACTAAATAAGAATAATTAGGCTCAACTATTTCTAGTGATGAGGAAGATAATTTAAAATCTCATCCTAGGATGAAGAGGAAAGTGGAAGCTTAGAATATAATTGGTGATCAACATCATATGGTATAATAATTAAGAACAATAAATACTATTTCACATGCTTATTTGTATTAAAAAGTGGATCTAAATGAGGTAAAAAATATTTTGAGAATCCAAAATGGTTTTAATCAAATAATGAAGTGTTGGATCGTATTTAGAATAACGATACCTTGGAACTATTATGCAATATAGAAAACAAAATTATTATAGGCACAAATGGGTTTCCCAGAACAAGATGAATGAAGATGGATAAGTGATAAGAAAAAAAGTGATATTGGTGTGCAAAGGGTATTCAAAAATTGAATATATTGGTTTTGATGAAAATTTTTCTCTAATGGAAAGACATGAAGCAATTGTAATTTTTCTTACTATTGATGCATGATGAGGCTACAAGATCTTTCAAATGGTTATTATATCCACATTATTTAATGGTGATCTTGATGGGGATGTTTTTAATAAACCACATATTGGCATTGTTGTTGTGAAATATGAAAGTTATATGTGTATATTTAAGAAAGAATTATATGGGATAAAACAAGATTTGAGGGCTTGGTATTCCAAATTAGATATTTTCTTATGGAATATAAAATTCATGAAAGGAATATTTGATAACAATATTTATATTCAAGAAAGTTAGACGTATTTCCTCATTATTATTGTTTATATTGATAAAATTATCTTTGCTGGGAATGATGAATGTAGTTGTGAAATATTTTATGAAGAAATGAAAACTGTAATTGAAATGTCCATACTAATGGAAATTAAATTGTTTCTTGAGTTACACATACAAAAAAAGGAAAGAATACATTTTTCTTTCTCCAGAAATAATGCCAAGGATCTTCTTAAGAAGTTTGGCATGAAAAATTTAAAACCTATTTGCACACCGATTTTAGTGGGGATTTTTTTTCCAAATATGTAGAAGTAAAATAAGTTGATCAGAAAGAATTTCAAAGGTTGATTAAAAGTTTGTTTTATTTGAATTCCTCAAGGCATGAAATTATTTATGTAGTTACCTTAAGTGAACTATTTCATAGTTTTCAAAAACAATCACCTATATATACTAGAAAATGAATTCTCAGATACATTAAAGGAACAACAGAATTTTTGAAAAGGCATTTCATCTCAAAAAGTATTGATTTTTTGGGTACTCAGATACTGATTGGGTAGGAAATGTTGATGATAAAAGATCAACATTCGGTGGAATATTATTTCAGTGAAATAATTGTGTTATATGGAATAAAAAGAAATATAATTTAGTAAATCTTAGTATAGATGAAGCTGAGTAAGTTTCTTTCATTCATGAAACTACTCAGCTTATATGAATGAAAATCCAATTATAATATTTACCTAAGGAAGTGATGTTACCATTTCTATTGCGTTGTGAAAATCAATGTACAATCACTATCGCTTGGAATATTGTTTAACATTATCCATCAAAAAATATTTATTTATAATATAATTTAATCAATGAACATGTGGATAAGAATGAATTGAAGCTAGAGTATGTTCCATCATTGGGACAAGTTTCTGATATTTTATAAAAATTTACCAAAGTAATCGGTTTCTACATTGAGGTTGAACATGGGTGTCCAACCACATTATCATCAATTTTGGGGTTTGTTATTCTGTCCCCTCACTCATATTACCTTTGGATAGTATTTTAAGGGGGGGGGATGAATATTTTCATGAATATATCCATTTGATTCATTTAAAAGGGGGATTTATGGGTAAGCTGTTAATTCTATATAATATGGTGTGTGAAATATTCTAACTGTTTGTTGTAGTGGTTATATGAATTGAATTGTTTTGTTCTCCAGGAAAGTTGAAAAGATGAGGAAGATGAGTAAGGTTGTCATAAATCACTAATTTTTCATATTATGTTTTTGCAGTCAATGATTATTGTTTCCTATAATGAGTTAGGTCATGTAGGATTGGAATTATTGATATGTAATCCATTTCTTAAGGATATAAATTTTATTGATTTATGATTCCTGTTTGAAAAAAAAATCCAAAGCGAGAAATTATTTGGACCATGATAATAATGAAGGTGGTTATTTTCAAGTGTTTTCTTTTTTTGTAAAGAAAAGATTTTAAAGAAAGAAATTCACATCTCTTTGTAATTGGTGAAAATTTTATTTACCATTTTTTCAAAGGAATAAAACTCACCATGGGTCCAGAATGGGAGAAGATCATAATGAGGAATCAATTTTAATCAGAATCACATTGAATCTTGAATGAAAGGATCGGTTGAATGAAGTTTTATGTTTCTTGAAGTAAATTCTCATCAGATTCACTATGGATCTGGTATAGAAGAAGTGTTTTTATTAATGGAGAATCAGATTCTTCATGACTCAGATAAAATAAACACGATGATGCATTACTGATATGTAATTCACACAAACCAAATATAAGTTGTGAATTTTTTTATTCAAGCTTTATGAAATAAAGGGGGAGTGGAAGAGATGGAACCAATTATTTTCAGATTGATCAGACCTAGAAAGAAAGGGGAAATAGGTATTCCAAATGATTTTGGTGAACAAAAAGGAATCCTACCAAGATTTATCATATTTGGGTAGAAGAGAGGAAAGGGATGCTATCAATTGAAAAGGAATCATACCAATATTTATCGTATCCATGGTGAATAGAATAAAAATGTCATTGAATGACCGCACTCAGAATATATCACACCCATAATGATCATACTCATAATGACTGTACACAAAATGATTCTATCTTGGGAAGTCATACTCAGAAATATCGTACTCAGATTGAGTTGGAAAGAATGATGGGAATTATGGATAATTATTTGAGCAAAATTTGAGGAAATTTTTTATGAAAAAGACTGGTCAAAAATGTTTTCAACCATTTGAGATGGTTGAATTATTTCTTGAAGGAAGGGATATATGAACTTTGATTTGTTTCCAAATGACTTCCTCAAGTGGTTTATGAGTGAAATTACTTTTCCCCCCTCATTTGAATTCCCAAATGGGTCAAAATAAAAGGTTAATAATTAGAAGAGATCCTAAGAGTAGAAAAAATGGAGTTTTCTATTTGTGCTATCAAGGGGAAACATGACATTCAAAATTATGACTTTATTCAATTAATAATGATAATTTTATACAATAATCAGAGTGGTATCCATTTATTTATACATTTATATTCAATTGATATAATTTTTTTTTGAGGAAAGCTAAATGAGAAAATGATATTCATGAATTGAAATTATACTGTAGAATGAAATGAAATTCTGAAGAAGAGATTAATATTGTAAAAGAATCATGAATAATTGAGAAGAGTTGATGAAGTAAAAATAAACATGATATTTTAGGGGAAATTGATATTTGGGTGAATTTTTTAAAGCGGGAAAGGTTTTGAGATTCCTTCCAAAACAACTTTTTCATCACCTATAAAAGGAGAAAAGTACATTGTACTTTTTCTAATAACTGATGTTTTGTTCACTATAGAATATTGAAAAGATCTATGTTTAAGATAGATAATGAAGAGTCTATTTGTTATTTCTATTGAAGATGTTTCTACATAAATAAAAAATAGGAGGAGGGACAAGATCACAACATTGTATTTAGATGATCAGCATACTCAGTTATTTTCATACATAGAATGATTATCATATTAAGCTTGTCAATCATATTCATATAATCATCATATCAGGATAGATTAATCGGATCAGGTATTTATGTATTAGGATTTTTGGACTAGGAAAGGAGTTTTGAATTTTCACAATTGCACTCTACTAGTGTTATATCATTTGATATTGAGAAATAATACTAATAATAATCCATTTCTTAAGAATCAAGTTGAGATAATCGTACTGAGAAGAATCATATTCGGGATAATTAGTCTCAGATGACTCAAACTATGAACAATAGAATGATAATTTTGGATTACATTTTCTTTAACAAATTCCATGATGTTCTTACCATATTATGGGTATTAACTGGAATAATTTTTTTTAATTGAATACATTTTTGGAATTGAAAAATAATAACAAGTAACATGAGTTGTTACAAAAAAAATCATATTACCCTATTTTTTCTAAGAGGGTTCACATACACTATTGAAATTTTTAACATAGTGCAACATGAGTGAAAGGGTATATCCTACTCATTGTTATCCCATGATTGTTTTCTAGTGGATTGTGTTTTATTGGATTACTTCCAAACCATAACAAGGGTGAAGATATTTTTATTGAATAATGATCCTTTTTAATACTTTTGTTCATTTGGATGTGTGGTTGAATTGTTTTTAGTAGGGAATTGAATCATTAATAGTAGGAGAAAGTTGTTTCAAGGAAACATAAAAGAAAACGTATCAAAAATTCCCCCTCCCTATCTCAGTGATACAATCATTCAGACATGGAACATATAAGTGGTGGTTATTTAAATTGACCACAACCAACTATATGGGTTTATATATAAATGTATGGTGACATATTATTTGAATAGTCCCATCTTTAATTAATAAGGCTTTATATAAACTTTTATGATGCACTTAAATGAGGTTTTAGTTAACTAAAATTCCAATTTAAAAATAGATGTTGTTTTCCGCTACAGATTGGAAATTAATTTCTATTTAACAATGACCTATTATGATATTTTTTTATAAATAAAAGGGGTAAAATAAATTCACCTAAAAAATACATAATATTAGAAATATTCCTGTTAAATAATTAATTTCTAAAATAATTGTTTATAAAACATAAATCTGTTCCTAGTGGATTTATCTAAATAAAGTACTATACAGTTATACCTTGTGACAAAGTTTTGGTTTATTTTGTAACGATTAATCTTGACATTATTAAAGTGATAAATGAAAATTAGTGATATTCCTTAAAATGAAACCCTAAGAGTTGTTATTATTTTCATTCATTCATTAAGGGTAGTATAAATGTTTCCAAATTTTTCCTAGAAACTAGATGGTGGGCATTACCTATAGAATCCTTATTCTATAGAGTAAAGGTAAGGGATATTCCTCGAAGCCAAGTGACCTTATAGGTGTGACCACACTTTAGGGTCAACATTTAATGTTTTGATAAGGGGATAACCTATGTTATGAAATTTACATTGAAATTTAATGAATTTATAATCCTTTTTATGAGCTTTAAAGATAATGGTAATGTATTTGTACCATTTGTGTGGAGTATGAGTCTATGTTTCAATAAACGAAACTCAGGTTTGACATGTGGTCGTGTAGTGTTTTGTAATTTTTAATGTGCATGAAAATCTTGTAATAATTAGCTCTAGAGGGTTCAAAATTTCTAGGGCATGATCGTCTATATAGTTGGTCAGGATACCCTTCTTCTTTTTCTTCTCTATCAGTATTGAATTAATTGGTATATCTTTAGAATTTTTTAATGTCATATGGTATAATATGACTCAATGACAATTATTTTTATATAAAACTACATATTGAGATGCATAGATACAATTAGACAATTGATGTTATAAAAAATGATCCATTCCACTTGTGAAACCTTGGGATAATATGTGGTTGTATAGGTGGTATTGTGGTGTTTCTAATGGTACATTGAACAGTTTATGTTCAGGGGTTATATTTTAATCCTTGAGTTGTTAGGGATTATTCAAAAATCATTTTTGAGGTTGAGTGATCTATGATTCAAATTAAATCATACTCGTTCAAATGATCCTTGTGATGATGAGAAAAAGAGTAACTGTTTTGACACACAAGTTAGTTGTTTTTTGATGTTATTCTAGATGATGTGGTTGATGTGGACGTAACTCAAGAGAAGCATCACACATATTTCTAGAGTAGATCTAAGATAAAATAAAATTTAGTGTATTTTTCCTTATAATTTAAAATGAGATCTTGGTAGAAAAGTGTTAGACATGATTAGTAAACACAATCATCAGTTGATGGTGTATGTATCATGGGATCATCCCACTTTCTTAGAAAATATTAAAATAAAAAATATCCTAAGGTGTGTATTTCCACATCCATCTCTAATTTTTTATTCCAAACACGTAAAATAAAAAAACCAAGGTGGAATATTTTAAAATGGGTAATAAAACATCTATATCACTATGAGGGTAGTAGGTTTGAAATGTATTGGTGTGTGCATGGAAGCATGAAAATAGTTTGAGTAGTTATATACGAAACCTATGAGAACACTTTTTACCATTGATGGACTGTGGTGGTTATACTTGATGGATAACATCATTAAATGAGTATAAATTTCTTTATGGTCATGTAATAATGATGTATCACCAGGTTATGCTGATCGTTTTCCCAAATAAGTAAATAAGTAGTGGTTTTAAAACCCTTATTTCATGTAGTTGTGTATGGTTGGATGAGATTGTACCAAGCACTTCTTCTTGTTTATGATGAGAGTGTTATGGGTCTTCTAGGTAAATCATAATACCATATTAGTGTCCTCCCATTTTGATAAAATAATTCATGATGTCTTCCCATATCATAAGTACATTGAGAGATTCTTGGTTATATTCGACAATAAATTAAAATTACCATTTTTTTTTATAAAAAGACTTCATGGGAATTTTACTCCTGAAGTGAATTAAGTTATGAGGCTTGGTAATACTTGATTGATAATTGGTTTCCTAGGTAGGAATTCCCTTGATGAAGTCATTTATGGAATCCATTTTTCCTTTAACTTGACCCCCATGTTAATACATTTTGGGCCCCAATCACTATTCTTGAAAAGTGGATGTTTTGGCCTTGTACTAGTGTATCACTTGTAAATGTCAGAGTATGGTGGACACTTTATGAGATCCTTCGAATCCATTAGATGATTCCATGGTCACCCCAATTTTAGTTGATCATCAATGGGATTTTAAAGGATATTTTCCAAGGTAACTAGATGAGGAATTTACTTATGTTCATGGAAGAGCACAGTATCTTAATGTGAGGTTTTGGGATTGATATGTCACTAAAATCTAGTTATGGGATTAAGTGGACGTGTTCGAGGTAAATGTGAGGTTACTTAGAATAAGTTAGTGTGTTTTTGTTTGAGATTAACCTATGTTTAGGGAAGATAATTTTTAGAATAGTCACCAGTATGTGGCTCATCTTGTTTCATTTTTTACATTAAGTGTGGTTGGTGAGGAATGTTTCATGGAACATCATCAGGTTGAGGTGAGTGGAATGTGGGTTGTCCAGGGTTTTCATGAAAATTCAGCTAGACCTAGATAAATGAGATTGATTGAGAGTCAACAGTTCATTTATACTAGGAATTATGTTGTGGGCATCACTAGAATTATGTGAGCTTTCTTAGGTTGGTAATTTTTGTGGTGGAGAATTGTGTCATAGAATTTTCATTTATATGAAAAAACTATAGTGGTTAGTGTCATATTTTTTTTGATTAATTATACAATGATGTGATAATGTATTTAATTTGAAACAATATGGTAATAATTGTATTGATGTTAAAGTTCTGAAAATGAGTATTATGTTGAGTTTTAACTTATCATGTACCATCTTCTTGAAGATATGCATAGAGGTGTGTTGGGAGATCATAAATGAAACCATTAATTTTGTATGAAAATTCATCACCTAAGTAACTTGGTTATTTTTTTCACTATTTCCCCCAAATCTTCTTAGGGAGGAATGTTTTATTATAGAGGATATTTTAGTGTCCCTTGATTTATTATTGGATGAATTTCTAAACGAATTTAAATTTTTATCATTTGGTGGATGGGAAGTTCTCTAATCAAAGTCTCATAATTTAAATGTGAGTGTTGTAACAATTTAATGTTTTGTTTTTATTGTTTTAAAAAGGCCCTATGGGTCCCTCAGGGTTCACTTCATGTTTTAGGAGCATTGGTCTCCAAATAATCAAAGTCATGATGAACTGGTCTAGGTGCATGATTGTTATGAAACTATACAACCCTTCAGAGAAAATAGTTTTGACTACTTAGAAGGGTTGACTGCATCTCATGGTTTTCCCTAACCATGTTAACCACACTTCATGGACATTAACCTTGATGAAGATTCTTAATAGAGGGTAAATTCATGGTTTTATCAAGGTTTAAAAAATAATTCCTATGACATTTTTGAACACTATCCTCAATACAAGGCTTGAGCATGATTAGCTCATGGTTTGGAGAACTGTTCTTCAAAACTGAGCATCACATTTAAGTATCTAGAAATTAACAAAATACCCCATTATCCTTATTTCAACCTCCCTCCTCCTTTTCCCTTTTACTAATGTGGAATTTCTCTCCCATGTATCTTTTCCACTAATATCCTAGGAAAGGATGCGTCTCCCTATTTCGGTGTCGAAATCATCCATGGTCAGTCTTGTTTGATTCCTTCTATTAAGCTCTTAGTTCATCTATCTTCTTTCACACGTTGTTTCTCATTACTTTTCACTATCTTCATGTGATCTAATTTGCCTTATTTTATGGGAGAATTTCCATTTCCTAATTTTCTCTCAAACTAAAATAAATGAATCTTTGATATTGGTCATGTGGGTTGTCCAACGAATAAGGATGGTGGTCTATATCTCTTACCATAAATTATTGATTTTTATTAAATGTGGCATTATTCCACGCACCTGTATTTCTATTTTATGCATCTTAAATGTGATAACTAAATTTTATAACCTAATATGTTCATTTTTGTAGCACTTGTATTTTAAATTGGGTATTTTTGATAATCATGACCCATAAGTTAGTATCACCCTCTAGGTTTTGACCCATGATAACCTATAATTAATTAATCATTTTCTAATAAAATATCTCAATGAGGGGTGATTTATTCAAAACATTAAATTTTTTGTTTATGTGGAAGGTGATAGGATATTCCACCTCTCTATGATACCCCTTTTTTACCAAACCATATTCTAAATAGTTTTTTCTTTTTAATTATGGAACGGCATGTTTTTTTGGTAAGGAATGAATGTTAGCATGACCTATATTATCCAACTTCATGAATGGTGTTATATTATATGGGTATAACACATAGCCAAGATGCATTAAACCGATGCTAAGTATTCCTTGATAATGTAATGGACCATTAAATCTATAAAATTGAATGTTATAGGAACAACTGTTTAATATTTAAATTGAAATAGTGAATGCACGTGACCATCATTAAATCCACTTGTTTAAAGAGAAGGTATGATTATAAAAATGGCATCATTATTAATTAAAATATAATGTGAATAAATTTATTAATTACTACCTGAGTGATAATTGGGTTCCTTTTTACAAATTTTAAAATATTGGATCAATGGTTTCTAGACATTAAACATTGGGGGAGAACAAGTAATATCATGTACGAGCTCACTATGTTGGATTCTTACCTCCATATGAGAGACACCAATTCCGATGGGTGAACCCATAGACAGAATCAACGGTAAAATGGTGGCACATTCCCATGAGGGATACTCAAATACATTTATGAGACACCAGGGACAGGATCAGAGGGGATATGTTTTTCCTTTTTATTAATATTGATTGGGATTCCATTTATGGGTCACTACAGATGAATTACATTGGATTTGGATAACTTTTGTGCTCCTTGTGAGATACTTGGGATCCATTAAAAGGTTCTCCTTCGACAATCCTAGTATTTTGTTTAATTGAATACAACAAATTCCCATGTTAATTAAATGAATATTTATAAGTAATTAAATTAAAGTATGTGTCTTCCATGAAAAATCACAATCATAGACTTAGTATATTCTTGTTACATAGTTATGATGATATGTTATAACATTATATACATTCTGTATAGGGTCACAAATGTCCAATGACATTATATATTAGGTGGAAGTAAGTATGGATAGTCAAGTGACCCTTAAGAACCAAAAAAAACTTAAGTGTTTTTATTTAATTACTACATTTTCATTATTCTTACACACTACTATAAATTATACTCATGTAATTTATTTATCTTTATAAACTATCGGTGGGGTACAACTGAGTATACCTCACACCCCTCTCAGGCTGCCATTTCACTAGGGTATCCAAGAATACCACATTATCATAGGTCCAATGATTATTTATTATAATTTTTATTGTACATTTGGGATTAGGATCCCAAGAATAATCTCATACTAATTATTCTCATGGATTTCACCCTTGGGGATATTCAATTTTTTTATTATATCAGATCTTATTATTGATTTGTCCTACTTTTTTTATTTCATAATTTGGACATGCATTCATAATTTCATATTTAGAGTTGGAATTTTTAAATTTTTATTCATTATATTATATTGATAATCTAGTTTGTTATTTATTATTAATTTTTCCACTGATGTCTATTAATATTTACATTGTTCTTATATCATCATTTTACTATGATTATGACTGTATAGTCCTCCCATTATACCATCATTATACCAATTATTCTAATGTGAAGACTCAAGCATATGGGGAGGCATGCTTGTGGCCATGTGGAAAACAGTACGACTTATTAGTTTATAGTTACTTGTGTTGGGACATTACAAAATTAAAGATAAAATAAATATCCTTCCCAAAAACATTATAAACATAATCAAAACACTTATTATGGGAATAAAATTCTAAAAACAAAATTTTATGTGATGAGAAAGACAATATTTTTTACAACATTATTTTATAGAGTTCTTAACAAATGGTCCTTTAAATGACAGAAGATTCCAAAATAGTGAAGTGAAAATACATTAAAATCCTTTACATTGAAAATAATCATTAATAACTGAAACATGAAAAAACATACTTTTTTAAAAAATGGATTATGAAAATACATTGAAAACATTTATGTTTTAATTAATCATTAGTAATTTAATCTTGATAAAGACATAAATATTTTCAAACAAATATGGCGTGGATGATAAAATATTTAATTTTGAATGTGTAGATAAATCAATTATTCCTTTTGAAACAACAATGTCAGAAACTGACATAGATAAAATGGATTAATAAATCATTAATTTAAAATTAAAAAAGTGGAATAAATTGATAATTTAAGAATAAAATAGTTATATATTAAAATTCCTAATTGTTAAAATTTGTTGGAATAAAATAAATAGACATAGAATAAAAATATATTAAAAATATATGAAATTATTCTTAATAAAAAAATCATTTGGAAACATTAAAATCAATGAGTATAGTGGATTTGGGATGAAATGTGATCCTTTTAAAATAAAACATTCTAACATATCCCAAAATTATCGTAAGTTATAACATATCAACCATGAAATTAAAAAGACAAGAATGATTGATTATGACCCATGGATGAGAATTGAGTCATAAAAAGCCACTTATGGATTTATAAATTTTTGACTTAAAAGAAATTGTAATCATGAAAATCATATGTTTTTTCAAACATAATAAAATAAATACTTTATTATTTTAAAATGAATTTATGGGTAGTTTATACCACATTGAAATAAGGAATTTTTTTGAAACATTTAAACATGCCTTGATTAGGATAAGTTGAGATGAAAACCCTTATAGGCTTTGTATCTTCTCAACAAAAACCTCAAGGGAGAATAAATATTGAAAAAAATAATATCATTAATCATAATTAAATAACAATAAAAAATTGATATGGAGTAATATTTAAATTATTTTTAATGAAATATGGTGTGTTGAACAAACATGTCTTAATGGATTCAAAGTTGAGAAAAATAAGACTATAATTTGTTTCTATAATGAGTATGATTCACTCTATCCAACAAAAAAAATTATAAATATATTTTTGAAATATCTTAGAAATATTTATATGCATTAATATATTTTTCATTTATAATCATTTTATAGATGGTTTTAGTTAGTTTTTGCCTATTCCCCACATCATGTGATTATAGTTATGACCATTTATAATAGTTTAATAGGATTAATGTGGGTGTTTATTATTCTTCCAATTTTTATCATTAAAAAATAATTAATTTTATTTTAATGGATCACTTAAAATAACTTATGAAGTTAAAATTTCCATAAAAGATGATATTAATCATTACACTAGAAGAAGATATCAATAATGCCAATTTTTCAATGATTATCTACATATGTATGAGATTTTAGACATTAAGGATTTAAATAGTGTGGTATCATTCCCTGAACAATGAAAATATGATTTTATATATATTTATTTAAAAGTATAAAACACATTATTTTTTCATAATAATCCATGATATAATTTCATACAATTATTAAATTAGTTTATTAAACATAGAAAATCAGGAATACACATTAACTCGTTTCGTGGGTATGGTTTATGAGGTGTCTCATTTAAATGAATATAGTTATAACAGAATAATAATGTTACTATTTTTAATAATTTAAAATTTTACAACTTTATTTGAAAATATTTGGATAAGTAAGGAATTATTACAAGAAAAATGAAAAAACAATTCTTCATTGGGGTGGTAGTCCACAAAACACAATAATAATATTTATTTTACAAAATGAATTTGAGGGGTGAAGTTTGATAGTACGTTATAATTTTAGAACAATATATATATTATATAAATAATATTAATTAATGAAAAACATAATTATGAAAATCTATTATAAGTGGTGAGGAAAATATGAAATCATCTCATGGAGGAGGCGGTAATACACACAATTTCACTAATGATGATTCTTATCATCTTAGTATATTTAAAGGAATAAATAATTATTAAACCACTATTATAATAATATATAATCATCATAATGAATATGATGTTATTATTATACTATGGTTATAGTATCATTATAAAGTAATGAATAATAAATAAACATTAAGAAAGATATGATACCTATATTGATACCTTGAATATCCTCTTGAGAATGGCTATATATTTGAAGGAAATAGGCTAATATGTGTCGAATATGGTAATTATAGATATAAAATAAATTTTCAATAGGATATTTTTATATAGATTCCAGGATACTTCCAAATATGAGTGGAGTATAGAATGGGTGGAACTGACCCCCATTTTTAGAGGTGAAAAAGATGGAATTTTGATGGAAAAGAATGGTGGGTAAGGGGTATTAATGGAAAATAATTAACATTAGGTTTTTTAGGTGATGGATGGTTGATGATACATGAAGGAAATAATTTTAATCCAAAAACGTTATAAGTTATAATGTCCTTGTTGATTTAGGATGTTCAACCCACCTTAGATTTGTCATTGAAATGATTATTTGATTTAAATAAATGGTAATCATGTTTATTTATTTATTTATAATAGTATAATTAGAACCTGATTACTTAAATTTATTTGAGGAATCAACATTTAGTCTCCATTTATCCTTATTTTATTATTTAATATGATAAAATTATCTTTTATATTAACACATATAATATTTTTAAACATTTGTTTTTTCTATAAAATTAATGTTTTAATAATTATGTTGTCTTAAACTAATTTATCATTAATTATAATTTAAATGACTGTTGATTATTTTTTATATATGATAAAACATCATGTTTTACATTTAATTTAAAACTGGTTTATTTAATTTTAAAAATGAAAAAAATTTATAAAATTATTTTTATTTTAAATATAATTGTTTCCCTAGGGTAAATAATATTTTACAAATGCAACACAATAATTTTTAAACATATTAAATAGGGACTTATTAGATAATTTGTACCAACTAATAATAAATTTCAATTGTCTTTTATTTTTTTCAACTAGTAAAAACTAATATCAAAATACTAATAAATGATATATTAAACATATTTATTTGAGAAAATATTTATTAAATTTTAAAATATCAAATATGGGTTTTCAATTCAAATATAATATATTAAAATATAAAATGTTACAGAAAATTTTTATTTTATGCCACAAATAAGGTTTTTATTGATTTAGGTTGTGGTTATCTTCTTGTGATTTATTAAAAGGCACCATATTTAAAAAAATCTATTTTAACTATTAAATTAAAAATAAATTTGTTTTATAAAATCCCAAACAATCATCCTAATATAATATGGCTATGAAAAATATGAAAATGATATTTATTTTCTGAAATTCACATCATAAAAATTATAAATTTTCATTTAAAAAATTGATAAAATATAATGAAAAGGAGTGTATTATAGGAAATCATTTTTTGTATGTTAACTATTCTTATCAAATTAGTGACAATAATAAATATATTAAACTATGGAAAATATATATTTTATAAAATAAATTTTAATCCTAAAAATGTATTTTTTTCATATAAAATAATTACTAATTGAATTTTATGTTTATGATGATTTTTATTGTTATATATATATATATATTTATCTTCACACACATATATATTTCATTATTCTATTACAGACCATATTTATATTGAAATTATAAGGATACCATATGATGATCTATATTGTTTTGGTATTCAATGTCACATATTGATCAACCATAGAACTCAAAATTTAAATAAGGAGAAAAAATTAGGTCATTAAATTTATATGGTGATGCATTATGATATTTAAGAGTACAGGTCATGGGAGAATAGTTATGTGTTGATGTTTTCATAAAATTATGACACTTCTATAGGTGAGTTCATTTTTAAATTTCACTACCAGAAGTATATTATAATTTTTTAATATTCTATGGATTCCTTTATGGGGAAAATTAAGGTCCTAGTAGAATTTTAGTGGGTCAAAGGCCTAAATATATAAACTTTTGGAGTCAAAAATTATTTAAACATTGTTAGTGCATTTTTACTACAAACCATGCAGTAAATCAATGTTGGTAAAACATGTTGGCTCAAGGTATATCAAATCTTACATACCCTTAATGATTTCAACGCAAATAATAATAATAAACTCATAGTCCATTTCCCATTTTAGGTGCATGGTTTAGCTCTCATTATAGTTAAAATTAAAATGTGGAGTGTTACGAACTATGGAAGTTGAGTAGTTTCCTCAGATATTATCCAATTATGCTTCCAAACCATGTGAATAAATAAAAACCCTGAAATTATTTTCTTAACCATAATGTATTAAAACATGTATCCCTAATTACCCTAATCATTATTAGCTATAATCTCATCTACCTATAACTCACCATCATTCTTATTCTTAATAAGTGTTTATCATATGTTTTTACAATGATTTAAGGGATTATTGTGGTGTTAGAAACCTAAAGGTACATCAATTTCTATTACATTACATTTTTCAATTATAAAAATATGTAGTGTCACAATATTTTTATTATCTAATATTTGGATATTGAATGATTTTATAATTCATATTATACAATCCCTAAGGAGTGTTCATTTCACGATCAATATATTAATGTAAGCATAAGGTTTTGGAAGTCAATCTATCCAAAAAATTCGTTCAATTATTGTTTTGAATATGATTTTCTATCACTCCAAAATCACATGTGATTTAAAAAATATAAATAATTATAATATAATTTTATGTTATGTAATTTAATCACATTTCAACCCTTGAATTTTCTGATATATAGTGTATACTATGATAATATAGATAAAGGGTTGTATTTAAACATAATAATTATATGGGTATTCAATAATGTGTGGCCTTAAGTGTGCCAAAAACAATTATGTTGACCATATTTGTACTAGTGTATTTCTATTTTAGGCACTATGATATGGTGAAAATGATTTTTCAATGAGTAATATTGATATTTTATTAAAATAATTAATGACAAGTTTCCAAAAAAAATCATTTTTGACAACTATATTGGAATGTTTTTATGTCTGACTGATTTTAATTTGTAAGTGTCACTAATTACTTTAATAACTTATGATAACAATAATTTTTTTAGAAATGCATCCTGCTCGGTAGGATGGCTTAAAAGAATCCTCCCACGGGGAAACTTTGTATCAGAACTACTTACACGACCTAGGATTATCCTCTTGTGCATTGATA